>CM060585.1:3907934-6307934 GCA_030625065.1 Alectoris magna
TGGGGCGGCTGCGGGACGACACCGGGAGCACCAAAACCCCAAAGAAGAAGAAGAAGAAGAAGAAGAAGAAAGGTGGGGGGGGGAGGGGGGGGGCACTGCTCAGGTTGCGATGGGGCTCCGGGGGCCACCTCAGTGCCACCCCTCTGTCTGCCCCCCCCCCCCAGATCTCCCCTCCAAGGCAGAGTACGTGGACTTCTACCAGAAGGTGAAATACGCCCTCAACCTCCTGGTACGACCCGGGGGGGGTGAAACCTCCATGTGCACAGAGCCCCCCTCCCCCCACCCCCCAAACCCTATGGGCACACAGCCCTCCTACCCACAGACCCCGCCCCCCACCGCCCCACAGACGGCCATAGAGGGGGGCCGGGCGGTCTGGGGGGGGCTGCATGGGACCATCCTGTCCCCCCCCCCTCCTCTGCAGGCTTACAACTGGCTGCACATCCAGGCCCCCTCCGGCCCCGAACTGCTGGAGATCATCTTCCAGACCCTGACCTCCGTGAGTGCCATGGGGACCCCCGCCCACCTCCCACCTTCTGGGGGGGGGCCACAGAGGGCTGAACCACCCCCCCCCCCCCCCCCCATAAGCAGGTCCTGGAGCAGTGCCCCTACCCCCACCTGGCTGCAGAGGTGGAGACCCCACTGCTGCTCCCGGAGGCGCTGCAGCTGCTGGAGGGGACCCTCATGCCAGACCACCACCACGCCTGGAAGAAACTGGGCATGGCCTGGAACAGGAGCCGGTGGGGCGGCCCTACACCTCCAATGGGGCACCCAGTGCAGATAACACCCCCCCCCCCAACCCCAACCTTAACCTTCATCCTAACCCAACCCTAACCCTAATCTAACCCCATATTCTAAGCTCAACCCAACCCTAGCCCAACTCTACCCCAACTCAACCCAACCCAACCCAATCCCAACCCCAAAATCACTCCAACACCAACCCAACCCCAATCCCAACCCAATTCAACCTCACCTCAACTCCAACACAACCCAACCTCAACCCAATCACAACCCCAACCCAACCCAACTGAACCCCAACCCCAACCAGACCCCAACTCAACCCAACCCAATCCCAGTCCATCCCAATCCAACCCAACCCCAACCCCAATCCCAACCCAAAATCACTCCAACCCCACCTCAACCCCAACCTCAACCCAACCCCAACTCAGTCCCAACCCAACCCCAAACCAATCCCAACTTCAACCCCAACACAACCCAACTGAACCCCAACCCCAACCAAACCCCAACTCAACCTCAACCCAACCCCAACCAACCCCAACCCAACCCAACCCCAATTCAATCTCAACCCAACCCCAACCAACCCCAACCCAACCCAACCCCAACTCAGTCCCAACCCAACCCCAAACCAATCCCAACTTCAACCCCAACACAACCCAACTGAACCCCAACCCCAACCAAACCCCAACTCAACCTCAACCCAACCCCAACCAACCCCAACCCAACCCAACCCCAATTCAATCTCAACCCAACCCCAACCAACCCCAACCCAACCCCAACCCCAACTCAACCCCAACCCAACCCAATCCCAACCCCATCCCCCAACCCAACCCCCCACCCCTGCAGGGCGCAGTACCCCAATGGTGAGCAGGTACCTCGCTACATCCCCACGTTCTCAGACGGCTGGCTGCCCCCCCCCATGCTGACTGCAGATAATCAGCCGGTACGGGGCTGGAGGGGGGGGGGGGGTTGGACCGTGGGGGGTGGGGGGGGTCGGGGGGCCCCACCATATGCCTCAGTTTCCCACCACCTGCTGTCCTTCCCCCACAGGTGTTGGATAGGGATGCCCCTGGATACAGAGATGCTCCGGGGCAGCTGTGAGTGCACCCTGACCACCCCCCCCAACCCCCGCCCCCCCCCACATGGGGATGGCAGAACCCACTCAAAGCTATGTGTGTGTGGTGTGTGTCCCCCCCCCCCATAGACCACCCACCCCCACCCCCACGGTGGTGCGGGCGTTGTATGAATTCCAGGGCAGGAACCCACAGGAGCTGAGCGTGAGGATGGGGGACACCCTGCAGGTACGGCACCAAGGGGGGGCGAGGGGGGATGGGGGGGGGGGGGGAAGGTGACCCCCCCCCCCTCCACATACGGGATGCTGCCCGCTGCCGCTCCCCCCTCAGGTGCTGGACCAGCAGAAGAAGTGGTGGTTGGTGCGGAGCCGGGGGGGGGCGCAGGGCTACGTCCCCAGCAACATCCTGGAGCCCGTGGGGCACGAGGACGGCAGCCAGGTGCGCCCCCCCTTCCCCCCCCCCCCGCCCCATATAACACCCCCGGGTGGAGGAAGGGGGTCAACCCCCCCCCCTCACCCCTCTATGTGCCCCCCCCACCCCCCAGGGCAGCCCCCCCTCTCTGCACATGGGATCCTCTCCGGCAGAGGTGACGGCGTGGCTGAAGGACAAAGGCTTCGCTCCGCTGTGCGTTGTCCCCTGATCCCCCCCCCCCAATCCCCAACCCCCCCCCCCCCTTAAAAAGAAGCGTGCCCCCCCCCCCCTCACCGCCCGCCGTCCCGCAGCACCGTGCGCTGCCTGGGGGTGCTGGGGGGGCAGCAGCTGCTGCAGATGACGGCGGCGGAGCTGCGCGCTGTGTGCCCCGAGGAGTGGCGGAGGGTCCTCTTCAAACTGTCCCCCGTCCGCACCGCGCTGGGGGTGCGTCTGCGTTCCCCCCCGCCGGGGGGGGGCTTTCATGAGGGCGGAAGTGGGGGGGGTGATGAGGGGTGAACCAAGACCTCACGCTTGTTAACCCCCCCTCCTCTCCCCCCCACCCCCCCGAACCTGCAGATGGACCCCAGGGACTGACAGCGCTGATGCCACCCCGCCATCATGCGGTCCCACCCCCCAGGATGGAGCACCCCGCTGTGGGGGGGGGCAGCCCCGCAGGACCGGGGGGGGGTGCGGTAGAAAAGGGACCCCCACAGTGCCCTCCCCCCCCCCCCCATCCCACGGTGCCCATCCCACCCACAGCCAGTGGTGGGGCGGCGCTGCTGGGGGGGGGGGGGGGGCCAAGGGAGATGTGCACTCCTTGTTGGGGGGGGGGCAAAAGAGGTGTAAAATAAACGCACTGACAGCAGCGACAGCGGCTCCGTGTGGAAACAGGGGTGTTAGGTGGGGGGTCCCACTCCCCTCCCCCCCCCCTCCCATCACTCCCCACCCAGTGGGGCACCCACCGCACCCCCCCCAGCGCTGCCTCATTAACAGGTGGGATTGCGCTCCTGACCCCCCCCCCCCAGCCAGTGGGAGGGGACATGGGGACATGGGAGGGGACAACCCAAGGGGGGGGGAACCCCAACCCCATCCCACCCCTACACTGGGGGGGCTGAGCCCGGCACCCCCCACCCCACAGCGCGGTGAGGGACGCGGAGCACTGCACCTCCCCCTTTTATTGAGGCTGGGGTCTCCCCACTGCGGGGGGGGGGGGGGTGGGAGTAAGGAGCGGGGGGGGGGCAGGACCCCCCTTATTCCTTCTTGCCCCCCCATTTGGCCATCTTGTTGTTGATGGGCATCTTCTGGAAGCGGCTGGACTTCAGGTACGCCGCCACCTTCTCCATCGCCTATGGCACATAAAGGAGGGGGGGGGGGGGGGAGGGGCGGATGTCAGCACCACCACCACCCCCCCCACCGGACCCCCCCCCATAGCCCCCCCCCACCCCCGTGCTGACCCCAAAGCGCTCCATGAAGCTGCACAGGTTGCTGTAGGGCTCCAGGCAGCGCGGAGCGAAGATGCGGTTCTGGTCCAACACATCAAACATGAGGAAATCCACAAAGGTGAGCTGGAGGGAGGAAGTGTGGGGGGGGGGGTGGGGGGGGGGGCACACAAACAGTGAGGCCATCGGAACACCCCCGTGTGCCCCCCCCCCCCCCCCTCCCCCCCGGGTGGGTGGGGGTCACACCTTTTCCCCTGCAAACCACTTTCTGTCCCCCAGGAAGGTGGAGAAGAGCCGCAGTTTGCCCGGCAGCTGCTCCAGGTATCCCGGCTTCAGCTTCTCCTGAGGGGGGGGGACACACACACAAACAAAGTGGGTGGCATCAGAGGACAGCATCGCCCCACAGGGGGTCCCCGTGTGTCCCGTTTCCCCCACCCCCACCTCCCCCCAAGGGATGGGGGCACTCACAAAGTCGGGGCTGTAGCAGACCATCACCAGGCTCATACGGAAATCCATCACCTGGTTCTCCAGCACGTCCACGCGCTGCCGCTCCTCCTCCGTGTCCCCACCTGTGCATGGATGGTGGCACCGGGACCCAAACCCCAACCCCCAACCCCAAACCCAGGGTTGGGACCCCCCCCCTTGTTTTGGACCCCCCCCCGGCACTCACACATGTTGTGCTTGCGGGCGATGTAGCGCAGGATGGCGTTGCTCTGGGTCAGTTTGACATCCCCGTCGATGAAGTAGGGGAGCTGGGGGGGGGGTCACAAAGGGGGGGGCTTGGGGACATCGGGCATTGAAGAGGGGGGGGAGCACAGCAGGGTGAAGGGATGTGGGGGTGGGGGGGGGGATATCTGGGCGTGGGGGGGGCGCTAAGGCATGGGGACATCTGGGCGGGGGGGGGATGGGACACCTGGGCAAAGGGACGTGTGGGGGGTTGGGGGGGGGGGGACACCGTGGGACACTGGGGGGGACGCAAAGATGGGGGATACTGAGGCAGAGGGGTAATGTGAAGGTGCCCCCCCCCCCCCACATCCCACCCCCTCCCCCATACATTTGGGAAGTCCAGCCCCAGCTTCTCCTTCTCCTTGATCCATTGGCTCTTGTCATAGTCGGGGGCTGCGGGGAGAAAAAGGGGTAACGCCATGATGCCCCCACCCCACCCCCCCCCTCAAGCTGGGGGGGCTCAGGCACACAGCCTGACAACCCCCCCCCACCCCCCACGCACACTCTGGGGCTGGAAGGGGGGGGGGGGGGGGGCACACACCAACCACCCTTTCCCCTCACAGCATAGTGGGATGAGCCCCCCCCCATATCCGAACAGTGCGGGGGGGGGGGGGGGGGGGAACAAGGGGGGGTCCGCCTGCCGCCCCCCCCCCCCCTCACCTTCCCCGCAGCTGTACAGTTTGTCCTCATAGGGCGTCCCGGTGTGCTCCAGCAGCAGGCGGATGGCGTGGGCCAGCTGGGGGTGGGGGGGGGCACAGCAGGCAGCAGTGAGCCCCCCCCGTGGGGACACAGAGACACGGAGGGGGTGAGAGATACCCCCCCACCCCCCCAACTCCACGCGCAGCTCCATGCATTCCGTGCTCCCCACCCCCCCCCCTCCCCCATGCAACGGGAGCGCAAAGCGCAGCACACGGCCGGGGGGGGGGGGGGGGGGGTGGGCAAAGAGTGCTCCCACTGAGGGGGGGGGTTAAATCCTCCAAAAATCAATAGCCCCTCCTCCTCCCCAAATAGAAAGCCATTGGGAGACCCCCCCAAGCGACCCCCCCCCCACGGTTGGGACCCCCCTGTACGCCCCCCCGGACCACCCAAGGATCTGGACCCCGTCGTGCCCCTCCTCCCCCCACTCCGAACCCTCAAAACCCCATAGCACGGCACAAGATGGGGGGCGTGGGGGGGGGCAAAGAGCCCCCATCATCCAGGAGGGACCCCAGAAATAAACAGCCGCCCCCCCCCCAAAGAAAAAAACCCAAAACTCCGAAACCCCTCAAGCGACCCCCCACCCCCCCATAGGGTAAGGACCCCCTCAGGGTTGGGACCCCCCCCGTGGCCCCCCCCACCCCCCACGCACCCCACGGATGTCCCAGTATCCCAACACCGCCATTGCTACTCCCGCTCCAGACAGTGGCCCCCCCCTCCGAGCCCCCCCCCCCGCAGCTCCTCCCTTTCCCGGGGGCGGGGCTTTGAGGGGGGGGGGTCTTAAAGGAGAATGCGGCTGTGGCAGCACGAGCGTAACCCCCCTTTTTCTTTGGGGGGTGCTCCCACATTTTGCATTAGGGCTGTTCCTTACCTGGGGGCTTCCCTATTTTTCCGGGGGGGTCACCCATTCCTCTTGCCCCCCCCCGTTGTGCACACAGGGTTCCCCATTACCAGGAGGACTCCCTTGTCCCCCCCCCCCCCCCACACACACACTTAATAGGGACCCCCTATCTTTGGGGACTCATGATGGGGGGCGCAGGATCCCCCCCCCAGCACCCCTTCCACGTTGCATGTGGCCCCCCCCCGGCCCACAGTGCGCACAGGAGCCCAACGTGGAAGGGGGGGGGGCTTTATCTGGAGGGGGGGGGGCACATCTCCACTTCTGGGGGGCTGTGGTCTTTGTGCTGGGTTGCAGAGGTGCCCCAATATCCCATAATCCCCCCCCTCCCCATTTCCCATTATCCCGAGTGGGGCACAGCATGTGTCCTCCCCCCCACCCCCCCAAGGAGTTGTCCCCATGTGTCCCCCCCCCCCCATGACAGCTCCACACACACAGCAGTGCAGACCATCAGCTTTATTCTACAGAGGAATGGGGACCGGGGGGGGTGGGGAAGGGGGGAGGAAAGAGGGGGGAAGGGGGGGGTCCCATCCCCCTCACTCCTTCTTGTTGCTCCACATCGCCGTGCGCCAGAAGATGGGGGTCTTCATAAAGCGCCCCGAGCGCATGTAGGCAGAGATCTTCTCCAGGGCCTGGGGGGGCAAGGAGGGGGGGGGACAATGTGGGGTCAGAGCAGGGACAGGGATGGGGACAGGGAGGGCAATGGGAACGGGGATAGGAAGATGGGGACAGGGATGGGAATGAGGATGGAGACAGAGATGGGGACAGGGAGGGGAACGGGGATGGAGAGATGGACGGGGACAGGAAGGGGAGAGGGAGAGAGGGATATGGGATTGGGGACAATGGGGGGACAATAAGGGGACACGGACGGGGACACTGGGGATTATGGGGGCAGGGATGGGGGTGGGTGGGGACAGAGATGGGAGCAGGTTAGGGACAATTTGGGGACAGGGATGGGAATGGGGATGGATACAAGATAGGAGCCAGGGATGGGAATGGGTGGGGATGGATGGGGTCTGGGATAGGTTGGGGACAACATGGGGATGGAGATGGAGATGGACGGGGATGGAGAGGGTCGATATGGGGGCGGGGATGGGGACAGGGATGTGGGGTCCCCGCTGACCTCAAAGCGCTGCAGGAATTGGCTCAGGTTGCCCTGCAGCTCGGGGCAGTCGGGGACAAACATGCGCTGCTGGTCCAGCACGTCGTAAGCCAGAAAGTCGACGAAGGTGGGCTGAAAGGGGGGAGGAGGGGGGGGGGGGGCAGCAGGGTCAGCACAGCACCCTACCCCTCCCAACCCCATCCAACCCAGCCCCCCAGCCCCCCCAGCACCCACCTTGTTCCCCACAAACCACGGCCGGGAGCCCAGGAAGCGCGACAGCTGCCGTAGTTTCCCTGGCAGCTGCTCCAGGTACGCTGGCTTCAGCTTCTCCTGCATGATGGGATGGGGTCAACGCTGGGGTGGGACCCCCCCGAGCCCCCCCCGAGCCCCCCCCGAACCCCCCCCCACCAACAGCTGGGGCCCAAGGCAGGAGGCACATCCCCACCGTGCACCCCACTACAGGATTCCAACCCCAGCACTGCAACCCCACAGCTCTCTTCCAACATCCCCCACCCCCCAAAAGCCACCTCGGGGACCCCCCACGGGGACCGACCCACCCCCCCCACGGGGGGGGGGGGCCACTCACAAAGTCAGGGTTGTAGCAGAGCATTATGAAGGCCATGCGCAGATCCATCAGGTGGTTCTCCAACATGTCCACTTGCTGCTTCTCCACCTCCGTCTCCCCACCTGTGGGACAGGGAACACATCAGATCATCATCCCACCCCCCTCCCCCCAGCCCCCACCGGACCCCCTCCCCGCCCATCCAGCCCACAGCCCCCCCCCCCCCCCCCCCCCAGCACTCACACATGTTGTGCTTGCGGGCGATGTAGCGCAGGATGGCATTGCTCTGTGTCAGCTTGGTGTTGCCATCGATGAGATAGGGCAGCTGGGGGGGGGGGGCAGTGGGGGAGTGGGGGGGGTTAAGCCATGGCAGCCTCCCCCACTTTGCCTCCACACCCCAACCCCCCCCCACCCCCCCCCGGCACTACTCACATTGGGGAAGTCGAGGCCCAGCTTCTCCTTCTCATTGGTCCAGTCGCTCCGGTCGAAGTCGGGGGCTGCACGAGAGACCCCCCCATTGCATCGGGGTAGGAATATATGGGGGGGGGGGGGGGGGAGAGGGGGCAGGAGCAGCCCCACCACGCACTCTGCCCTCCCCGGGCACTGCAGAGGACTTTGTGCCAGGAGCAAGGTCCGGGGGAGGGGAGCGGGGGGGGGTTGGGGGGCAGGGTATGAGGACAGGGCTGGGTGCCCCCCCCCAGAAAACGGGCTGCACGAGGGGTGCCCCCCCCCCTTACCTGGCCCGGCTTTGTACTGCCGCTCCTGGTAGGGGGTCTCGGTGTACTCCAGCAACAGGCGGATGGCCTGGGCCAACTGCGGACACAGCTACTTCGTCACCCCCCCCACCCCCAAGCCCGCCGCCCCCCCAACTCCCCCTCACCGCCCCCCGATCCCCGGGACCCCCCCGGCTCACCCCGCGGATGTCCCAGTAACCCAACGTGACCACCATGGCGAGCGCTGATCCGCGGGGACCCGACGGGACGTTCCGCTCCGCGACAACGAACGCAGCAGAGCAAAGCGCAGCCCTCCCCCCGTCCCACCCCCGCCCCGCGTCACCGGTGCCGCCCCCACCGCTCAGAGTCCGGCCCTATCGCTGCCCCCCCCGACTCACAGCGTCCCACTTCTTACTTAAATACTTTATTTCCCATGCTTTGTTGGTTTGTTGTTGTTTTTTGTTCCGGGGGGGGGGGGACAGGACGGGGAAGTGGGGGGGGGGGGGGAAGTGGGGACACAGCGATGGGAGCAGCCCCCCCCCCCCCTCCCCCACCCTCAAAGGGAGCACAGGGCATGGGCAGCCCCACATCGTTCTCTGTGCCACCCGGTGGTCCCCAGCACGATGTGACCCCCCCCCAAAACGCACGAAAAGGTGTGGGGGGGGGAGGGTGGTTGGGTCCCCTCTGGGCAAGAAAGTGGACGGAGAGGAAAAGGGGGGGGGCGGCTATTAAAAACACGGGGATCCACGGCTGGATGCTGGGGGGGGGGGGAAGGCTGTGTCCCCACCCCCAATGTCCCCAGTGTGCCACTGCACAGGAGGTGACGCCAGGACCAACCCCCCCTCCCCCCCCAACAGCACTCAGCACAACGCCACCCCCCCACCCCCCCCCCCACGGGGCATAACACAGATGGGGGGGGGGGGGGGAAAAGCAGTGAAAAACGACCCAAAAGACACACACACACACACACACACACACAAAAAAAAAACAACCCATAAAAATACAAAAAGAAGAACTGAGGCACAACAGTGGGGACGGCAACCCGGGGCAGCAGGAGGGGACGGAGCCCCGAGGATGGCACTGGGGTAGAAGGGGATGGGGGGGGGGGGGGGGGGTAAATCAATGGGTGGGCGGGGGGGGGGTGATGGACAGCACGTCCTCCTCCTGGATGGGCTCCAGCTCTGCGCTCTGCACCGCCTGCGTGATCAGCGTCAGCTCCTGGCACAGCGTCTCAAAGCGGTACCCAACGCGGATGTCGGGGACGTTGGTGCGACGGATGTCGTTCCCCTCCGGCCCCTCTTTCAGGTAGTGGGGGCCCAGCCAGTAGCTTTTCACCTGGGGAGGGGGGGCACATAGAGAGAGGGAAGGTGGTGGTGGAGGGGGGAGGGGGGGGGAAACCTGCAGTGCCCCCCCCCCCCCCGAGGTGGGGGGTTTTGGGGTACCTTATGGGAGAAGCCGCTCATGAGGACGCTGTTGCGGGCCAACTCGCACATGTCGCAGGAGCTCAGCTTCCAGACCTGCGTGGCGATGCTGTACTCCTCCATCAGCGGCTCCTGGGGGGGGGGGGGGGGGGCACATAGACTCAGCACACCCCCATCACCTCCCCCCAAAACAGAGAGGGGGGGTGCCAAGGTTCTCCCATTCCCTCTGGAATCTCTTGGAGGATTCCAGAGCTCGGTGGCACCTTCCTGCTCGGGGCAATGCCAAGCCCATCCCATCAGCCACCACTGACTCGGTTCCATCAGTATGGCCATCGCCAACACCACGGCCACCATTGACCCCATCCCAATGGACATGGCCACCACCAACTCCTCCCCCATGGCCACCACCAAACCCATCCCAACCTCGTGGCCACCACCAACCCCCTGACCATCACTGACCCCATCCCCATGGCCACAGCCACCACCAACTCCTTCCCCACGGCCACCACTGACCCCACAGCCAACATCAACCCCACCCACATGGACATGGCCACCACCAACCCACCCCATCAGGCTGGTGGCTGCCCCAAGCCATTCTGGACGGGGTGGGGTTGGTGACCTGCGTGGACCCTCCCCCCCCGACCACCACCTCACCTTGGTGAAGTGGAACTGGAGGGGGTCATCGGTGGAGAGGGAGACCATGAGCCCCCGCGAGAGGTACTCGGGCAGGGGGTTGCGGTGGTAGCTGAGGAAGAGGCTGTTGTTGCTCAGCGGGGACATGGCGATGCCAATCTGCGCCAGGTAGTACAGGTACTGCAGCACGGGGGCCTGGGGAACACAGCAAGGTGAGGGTGGGGGGGCCCAGGGGTGCACCGAGACCCCATGGCTGAGCCCCCCGGCCCTGCTCACCTTGCGCAGCAGCAAGCCATGCGAGATGTTCTCCGACACCATGAAGCCCGACACGAGGTGATGGATGGGGCCGGCCTCGCCGCAGTGCGGGCGCAGCACAAAGGTGTGGAAGCCCCTTTTCCTGTGCGTGGGGACAGCTGTGGGCTTCCAACCCCAACATCTGCCCCCACCAGGGCCATGGGGACTGCACGCCCTTACCTCCGGAGGTGGTTGAGCACCGTCATGTTGGCATACATGTAGTACAGGTAGTAGGAGTAGGGCGGGTTGTCCTCCTCCACCCAGTTCCCCGGCAGAGGGCTGTCCAGGTTGAAGATGTGATGCTCCGGTTTGGATTCGTCATCCACGCTGTCGAAGCCGTCCACCTGCAGGTGCCAAGTCCAAGTGGGACAGTCACCCCCACACCGGGACCTCCATCCCCACAGCCGTAAGGGAGGGAGGGAGTGGGTCAGCCACACATCCATGAGGATGGGAGGGAGGGGGTGTCAGGGTTGGGGTGCGGTGCTCACGTGCTCCAGGAAGAGATGCAGCTCGGGGTGCTGGGCAGGGTGGATGGTGGCCTCGTAGAGGGGCAGGAAGATGTTCTCCAGCATCTCCTGGAAGTTGGCCAACTGCTTCTTGGTCCGGTAGACATCGCTGAGCGTGGATGGACAAAGCTTGGAGCCCAGCGCCGCGTCCCAACTCACCCAGCCCCCAACCCCAGTCCCCCCCCATAGGACCAGGACCCCCCCATAGGACCAGGACCCACACCCCCAGGGATGGGCACTCACAAGAGCCGGGGCACCTGCACCAGCCAGCGGACGTTGTTGGAGTGGACGCGGTGGTTGACGGCCCAGCAGGCCAGCTTGTCCCACTCGTCGCGGGAACGGCCGTAGATGGAGAGGCGCAGCTCGGCGTTCTGGTACTTGCTCTCCTCCAGGTCGGACATCACCTCCTGCCAGAGGAGGGAACAGAGAGTGTCAGCCACAGCCACAGGGATGGCGGTGGCACTGCTACCACGAGGAGACGGGACTCACCTTGATGATGTGTGCAAAGTACTTCCCCGAGACGCGGTTGTCCGTCTTGATGAAGATCTCCCGCAGGATGGACTCCCCAATGGGGTTGTACTTGGCGTTGAATTTGTCGAAGCGGTGGAAAGTGTTGCGGTCCTGGAAGGGGGGGGCAAAAACGTGAGGCCCCCCCATCCCCCCTCCCCCAAAAAAACACACACACAGAGCCCCCACTCGGGGCTTTCAGCACCACCATGCGGGACAGCTCCCGCCACCCACCCACCCCCGCAGGACGGCCCGGAGGAGACCCCACCTCCCCCCGCCCCACCGCTGCGGGATGGCCATGGAGAAGATGATCTCCCACGACTCTACCACCACGGGATGGCCCCAAAGAAGACCTCCCACCACCCCACCACCACGGGACAGCCCTAGAGAGGAAGATCTCCCACTACTCCGCCATCATGGGATGACCCCGGAGAAGACCTCCCACCACTCTACCATCATGGAATGGCCCTGAAGAAGAAGACTTCCCCCCCCCCCAATGGCCAGGGCTGAGCTGAAGGCCCCGTTCATCCCCAAGTTCTGGGGATGGCCCCGTACCGCGTGGACGTCCAGAGTGTCCACGCTGAGGTCGTAGGCGGTGAGATTCATGGTCTCAAAGACCTCCTTGAGCGTCTGCTCCTTGCCTTTCTCCACGTGGACGATCTCATCCAGGTGCTTCTTCATGGCCCTCTTGATGAAACGCAGGAGGTGCTTCTGGTTCATGCAGGACGAGGCGTGGATGTGAGTGTCCACCTGGGAAGCAGAGGTGGTGCTCAGGTCTAAAAGCCCCCAGATGCCCCCACCCCGGGCAGGGGGGCTGCCACGACACAGCCCTGCAATACCTTGCGGATGTTGTAGAAGTCGCGGTGGGGCACCTTCTTCTGGGCTGCCAACTCCTTCATCTCATTGAGCAGCACGTGCATCTGGAACTTGGAGCTCAGGTACTGCAGGCGGCGGTAGCAGAACGATTTGCTGCCGGGGAGAGCGAGGAGAGGGCGGTCAGTGCGGGGAGGGAAGGGAGAACGTCCCTCCCCAAGGGTTGGTGCACAGCAGGGTGCACCCACGATGACCCCAGGATGGAGGTGAGGACGTGGGATAAGAGCTGGCACCACACATCACAGCCACAGCCACCAGCCATGTTCCCATGGTGCCCAGCCCCACGGCGGGACCCCGCTCCTCACATGGGCCCATTGATGATCAAAGCCATCAGGAAATTCATGTCGGCAATGAACTCCTGCAGGTCAGGATAGGGCAGGTCCAGCTCCGTGCTCCTGGCGGGGGAGGGGGGGGACACAAAGGTGGTCACACCTCCACATCTCCCACCCCCCACCCCACCCTTTGCAGTGCACCCCTACTTGTCAGTGAGGTCCTGCTTGGTGTAGACGTGCACCACGCCATCCACCATCTTCAGCCCAAAGCCCAGGTCGGCCGGCATGCTCTGGGGGTCCCACTTCTCATAGGGGTGCTGCTCTGCAAACGGGGGGTGCACGGCAGCATCTGCAGCAAGAAGAGACCCCAAAGGTTCACGGAACCATAGAACTCACCACGAGAAGCCCCGCACCCGGCGCTGGGACCCCTCTGCCCCCCCACTCACCGGCAGCCACGGGGGTCTCGGGCACCTCCTCGTAGCTGCGGGTCTCCAGGGGCTTCTCGGAGAGCTCCTGCAGGAAGCGGGCGGTGGTCTTGCAGAAGCTCTGCAGGGACAGCCCCATGTACTTCTCACGCAGGAACAGAGCCTTCACCACACTCTTGGCCGCATCCAGCAGGTCGGTGAAGGGCACCTGGGGTAGGAAATACAGGGAAAAAAATATAAATATATGGGGTTTCGTCCCCCCAAAAAAATCACCCGTGGGGACCGATGGGTGCAACTCGGTTTTGGGGGTGAACTTCTCACCCCACACTTCTCCTCCCCGGAGATGGTGACACGTTGGAACTCGCGCTCCAGCAGCGCCTCGCGGTCCTTGGGGATGTGATCCACGCGGTCCTCGTGCTGCTCCTTGAGGAGCCTGGGGGCACAGCCATCAGCACGGTGCTGGGACCCCCCACCCCAGGAGATGGGGGGCTGAGGGTGTCCCCAGGTGGCAGTGCTCCCCCCCCACCCCGATCCCGGCCCCAACGCATGGATGCATCCCCCAACCCCACAGAGCACAACGAGAAGTGGCGGTGGGACAGAGGACGAAACGACTCGTGACACAGACACCCCCAAGCGGAGACAGGAGGGAGGGGACACGCAGCACCGGGGGGGTTGGGGGGGGGACAACAGGGCCACGCTGTGCCCATTGCCCCCATCACCCCAAATCCCATCCCTACACCTCCCACCCTGGGTGTGTTAACCCCTTCTGTGCCAGCGTGGGTGCAGGGCAGGGGGCATCTCTTGGCTCCTCTGTGCTGGGGCTGTGGGGGGGGGGGGGCAGGGGGGGGTGTTGGGGCCGGGGGGGATCCCTGAGGCCCGGTGTCACCGCGTCGGACACTCACTGTAAGTCGGTGGCACTGTCAACTTTCAGGAAGTCCTGTTTGGCTCTGAGCAAAATGTCGGGCTCAAGTCTGGGGACGGCCAGGAGGAGACGGGGGGGGGGGGGGTGGGCAGGGAGGGGGAGAGAAAACACCCCGTTATGAGTGAGAAAACACCATTAATGCCCCACAGGAACGGACAGAGCCCGGAACCAAATAAACCAGGAAATCACACAGCAAGCGTGACACCCACGGGAGAGGACAGAGCGGGCACAGAGGACGGACAGCCCCGGGGGTGGCGGTGGCCGTCCCCAGGAGGGGGGGACACCCACGGGGATTTGGGGGGGGGGGGGGAAGGGGGGGGGGCACACCCCCTTACTTGACATCCTGGCTGATCTGGCGCTCCAGGCGCTGCCGCCGCTCCTCCAGCTGCTCGATGGGGCTCTCCTCAGGGAACTCGTACGGCGCCGTCCGCATCTCGCTCTCGGCCAGCGAGCGGCAGAACAGCTCCTGTATGGCCACCGTGTCACGAGCTGCATCCATCCTCAGCTCACCGCCACCCCTGACACGAGCTGGGACTTGGCCCGCTGCCACCCACCCCCCCCCCCTCCCCAACCAACTTCCAACCCCCTGAGCCGGCAGTGGGGCACATATCAGGAGCGCAGGGTCACCGCGCTGCCACCGCAGGCACAGGGAGGGTCCTGGGGATCAGGAGGCAGCTGAGCACCCCCACCCCTCAGCTCTGAAGCTGAGACCCGGCCAGCTCGGTGCAGGGATGACTCACCTCGGCGATCTCTTTGTATTTGCCGTCCATGGAGGTGCGCAGATCGACTGGGAAGTGCTTGAGGCAGTGTGGGGTGCCGGGCAGGGAACGCGCTGACTGTAGTGGCCGGGAGCCCCCCCGCACCTCTGCGGGCACAAACACTGTGTGAACCCCAGGGGGGCTTTGGGGGGGGCTTTGGGGGGGGGGGGTCTGCAGCCCCTCCACAGCCCTCTGGGATCCGCACCCCACAGCATCGGGGGCACACGGAAGCAGAGCCATCTGCCCCCACCTCCCTATGTGCCATTGGGGGGGGGGGGGGGGTTAAAGCAGTGGGAGTGAGTGCGGGGGGTGGCGGTGGGACCCCCCCACGGCACTGTCACAGGTGCCCATGTCACACCTCACCCGAGCTGCCACGGGGAGCCCCCCCGGCCCCATCCACTGCACTGGGGGGGGGGAGGGGGGAGGGAGGCACAACCCCACATCTGTGCCACTGCCCCACGTCTGTGCCAGCGCAGCCTTCCTCCTCCTCCCCCCCCCCCCACCCCCCCACCCACAACGCACACAGCGCTGCGCCACAGCACCGCCGCAGAGCCCCCCACCCCCACCCCCCCACCGCCCACCCCTCACTGCCCCTTTCGGGAGGGGTGTTTGGATGGGAAGGGACGCATCCCCGGGACCGCCCCCCCCGCCCGAAGCCCCCGCGGGAGGAGCGCAGCCCCGACGGTGATGGGCGCATCCCCGCAGCGCGCACCCGAACCCACCCCCCAATGCGCTTCCCCCCCATCCCCCCACCCACCGCGGGCACAGCGATACGGGGACGCGCTGCGGCGCGGGGGGGGGCTCACCTGCAGGGCCGGCCGCTTGCAGGCTGCCCCGCTTCTTGAAGGGGAAGTGGGCCGGGGCGGCCATAGCGCTGCGGGGGCGGTGCGGGGGGGGCCGGGAATGGCGGCGGTCCCTCCCCCCCGGGTTGATGATTGATGCCGGGAGCGGAGCCCGAGCAAAGTCCCCGGCGGAGGGAGAGCCCGGAAGCGGCCGAGGAAGAGGATGGGGCGGGGGGGAGGAGGAGGAGGAGGAGGAGGAGGGATGAAGGCTGCCGGAACGCGCGGCCGCACCGAGGGGCGGGGCGAGAACCCGTGGAGGGTGGGGGAACGGTGCTGCCCCACCCGAGAGCCGTGTGAGCCCGGGGGCGTGGGGTAGTGCGGTATTGGCCCCCCCACCCCCGGCCCCTCCAAAGTGGCGTCGGCGCCTCCAGCAGCGCAGTGCCGCCCCCAGAGAGATTCGGTGTCGGACCCCCCCCGCCCCCCAAATAGCATCGGTGCCTCCGGCAGCAGCAGAGCCCCACACGGGGACGGGCACTGTGTCCCCCCCCCCCCCCCAGAGCGTACTGCCCCCCCGACCCCATCAACCCACCCCATATGGATCCCTCCAGACGGCGCATCACCTCCTCCAGATGAGCATCGCTGCGCGCCCCCCACGTGCAGGACCCCACGGACGGGCTCCAAAGCCCCCCAGGAGGGTAAACCTAACCTCCCCCCCCCCAGACATCCCACCCTCAGGACAGGAGTGCAGGAGGGACCTCAACCCCAACATCACCCCCAGACCCTACTGGGGGGATGGGAGCCCTCAGAGCCCTCGGGGGTTGAGATATCAGCCCCTCTCCCCACAAAGGGACCTCCAAAAGCCCCCCCCGCCCCGCATTGGCATCTCCAGCAGCGCTGTGCCCCCCCCCCCCTCTTCAGGAGTTACGGAATTGGCCCCCTACCCAAAACACAGCATCATCCCCTCCAGCAGCGCTGTGCCCCCCCACCCCCACCCCAAAAACAGCATCAGTGCCTCCACAAACCCCTCTGTGTTCCCCCCACCGGGCCCCCCCACAGGGCACCCGCACCCCAGCAGCCGGGGGCAGCGCTCTGGGGGTGTCACCGCCTGTCGTCGTCCCCGGTCCTCCCCGGTCCCCACGTGCCCCCTACCTGTGTCACCGCTCCGGACGGGACGGGCACAGCGGGGGCCGAGCGCCCCCAGCCCGGCGCTGGAGGGTGCGGTATTTTTAGCGGAGGACTTTTAGCCGTCCCGTCTCACCCCCCCCCACCCCATGTGGGGAGCAGCGCCCTTATGGGGACAGTGGGGAGAGAGGGGGAGTGGGGGGGGGGGGGGAACCCCGGGCTGAGCGCTGCGTTACGTCCGGGCGCAGTCCCAGCCCTTGGCCATGGCATTTTAATTGGGTCCCCCCCTTCATTAGCGCCGAGTTCATTAGAGGCGTTGTGTCCGCGGGGACGGTCGAACCTTTGTCAGCAGCGCAGGAGGGGGACAGCTGGGGGGTTGGGGGGGGGGGGGGCGGGGGATGCCACCCACCCGGCGTTGCTACGGGGTACGGAGGAGCTCACAGCCACCGCTGTGGGGACGTGGGGGGGCAGCGGGGTGTGTCGTCCACCCCCCCCCCCCCCCTCGGTGACACCCAGAAATGTGGGGTGGGGACAGTGGCAGCGGGGGGCGGTGGGAGGAGGAGGATGAGTGGGGTGGGGGGAGGAATGCTGAGCACCCATAAAGAGCTTATGCAGCGGGAGGGTGCAGCAGCGCAGATTATGGGTGCTCGTTAGCGGCTCGTACTAATTAGCTCCATTTCCCAGCAGGAGGAACCCCACAGCCCCACGGGGGGGGAGGGGGACGGACAGACGGACACGAGTGGGGCTGAGCCCATCCCTACACAAACCCCACAGCCCCCAGTGCTGGCACCCCACACCACCAGGGCTGTCCCCATCTCCTGTGGGGGTGTCACCACCCATCCTTACGTAACGCCCCGCGCCCACCTCCCCGCCACGCTCCCCCCCACCCCAGCCCCTAATCTTTGCCATCTTGGGCTAATTGGATTTCCATGGATCACGTGGGGAGTGATAAAAAAAGCCCCCCCAAATCCCCCCGGGTCCCAGAAATCGGGTTTATCCATGGGGAATTAAGGGAGAGTGCGGGGGGCAGCTGGCCCACAAGCAACCAGCCCAGCGCTCCGGTGCGGCCTTTTCAGGTTTCCCCCCCAGAAGTATTTCTCTGCCCGCCCCCCAGGGGTGCGTGCACCCACCCCAAGGAGACCTGGAAGAGCGCGGGGACCTGGAGGAGCTCGAAGCTTTGGCAGAGGAGGACGAGGAGATGGGGAGCGGGGCGAGCGCCGAGGACAAGGAGATGGCCAAGAGGTCCAAGGAGTTGGAGAAGAAGCTGCAGGAGGATGCAGATAAGGAGGCGAAGACAGTGAAGCTGCTGCTGCTCGGTAGGGCGGAGGGGGGGACCCCGTGGGGACATGAAATTGTCCCCATGTCTTTATGCTTGGGAACGGGGAGGGTATGGGGAGCGTCGCCGTGGCCCCATGTGTGGCACTGGGATTGCACTGACAGGGGGGGATGGAGGCAGCAGGGATGGGCATGGAGCAGAAGTAATGGGGAGTGGGAGGTGTCCCCGTGCATGGGGAGAAGGGTGTCCTGGGGGTCCTATGGGGAGGACACACAGAGCCCATCCCATCTGCATCCCCATCTCCATCCCCATCTTCATCCCACCCTCGTGCCATCCCCATCCTCACTTCATCCTCATCCTCACACCATCCCCATCCCCACCTTCATTCCCATACGCATCCCATCCCATCCCCATCACACCCCCATCCCCTCACGCTGTACCCCATCCCCTCCTGGTGAGCTGGATGTCCCCCAGTGCTGCGCCCTCAGTGGCACGCAGATGGTGGTGGGGACCAAAGGGACAATGTGGGGACAGGGAATGGAGCGGTGACACCTGTGGCACATCTTGAGGGGGGGAGGGGGAGGACCACAGCATCCCCAAAGCCCTGTGATGGGCACAGGAGGGGACCAGCCCCACAGCACCACGGGGGGACAGCAGCGGTGGCAGAGCCGGGGGGGTGGGGGGCACAGGGTGAAGGCGATTAGCGCCCTAATTCTAAGCAGCTTCCTGTGCTGCCCTAAGCTGCTTACAGCACAGAGCCCCACGCTGCCATGGTGGGCACCCAGCCCTACGGGAATCCCTGCCGTGCCCATGGCTGGGGGTCCCTCCTGGCTGAGGCGCCCCCCCCCCTCTTTCCACAGGGGCTGGAGAGTCGGGGAAGAGCACCATCGTGAAGCAGATGAAGTGAGTGGGGCTGCATCCTTGCGGCCCAGATGTTTCCCAACCCCGATGCAAAGGGGCTGTGGGGTTGGGGTCTCCCTGTCACCCGGTGCCTCCAGAGTGTTGCTGAGGAGGCAGGGGGTGGCTGATGCCAACATTCCCCACCCCCCCCTCCCCCCCAGGATCATCCACCAGGACGGATACACACCCGAGGAGTGCATGGAGTTCAAAGCTGTCATCTACGGGAACATCCTGCAGTCCATCCTGGCCATCATCCGCGCCATGTCCACGCTGGGCATCGACTACGCCGAGTCGGGACGGGCGGTGGGTGGGGGCCGGGGGGGGGGGGGGGGCGGTGGTGGTGCTGGGGAAGAGATGTGGTGACGAAGGGCCGTGGGTCCCCGCAGGATGACGGGAGGCAGCTCTTCAACCTGGCGGACTCCATCGAGGAGGGCACGATGCCACCGGAGCTGGTGGAATGCATCAAGAAGCTGTGGAAGGACGGCGGTGTGCAGGCGTGCTTCGATAGGGCTGCAGAGTATCAGCTCAATGACTCGGCTGCATAGTGAGCAACGCCCCAAGACCCCCCCCCCCACCCCGTGCCCCCCATAGCCCCGGGCAGCGCGGTGTCCCCTGCAGCACACGGCTGTCCCTGCAGCTACCTGAACCAGCTGGACCGCATCACGGCCCCCGGGTACCTCCCCAACGAGCAGGACGTGCTGCGCTCCCGGGTGAAAACCACCGGCATCATTGAGACCAAGTTCTCCGTTAAGGACCTCAACTTCAGGTGGGGGTGCAGCCCCTTGGGGGGGGCAACATCCCCATGGTGGCCCTGTAGCCACCAACCCGGATGGGCCCAAGGGTAGCGGATGTCACCAACCCACAGGGGGCCACCAGCCTGGAGCTGTCACCTGCAGAGGTGTCAGCGCCCGTCCCTGTGTGCGTCTCCCCCCCCCTTTAGGATGTTTGATGTCGGTGGGCAGAGATCGGAGCGCAAGAAGTGGATCCACTGCTTTGAGGGGGTGACGTGCATCATCTTCTGCGGGGCACTGAGTGCCTACGACATGGTGCTGGTGGAGGACGACGAGGTGGTGCGTGGGGGACGGGAGACACCGTGGGGGGGACACGGGACCAGGGCCTGGCTGGCTGGGAAAGTGCAGTTCCTCCCAGCAGCACCACTTTGGGAACGGGGAGCGCAGTGCAACCACTGCCCACAGCCCCACGCTCTGCCCTCTTTGTTGCTCGCAGAACCGCATGCACGAATCCCTGCACCTCTTCAACAGTATATGCAACCACAAGTTCTTCGCCGCCACGTCCATCATCCTCTTCCTCAACAAGAAGGACCTCTTTGAGGAGAAGATCAAGAAGGTGCACCTCAGCATCTGCTTCCCCGATTACGATGGTGAGCGATGGGGCAGGGGGGAGAGATGAGGCTCCGTGGCACCGGAAGGGAGTGCAGAGACAGCACCAGGGAGCCCCCAGCCCCAGCAGCAGCCCCACTCCTCCCTCCCCAGGTCCCAACACGTTCGAAGACGCAGGGAACTACATCAAGACCCAGTTCCTGGATCTCAACATGAGGAAGGATGTGAAAGAGATCTACAGCCACATGACCTGTGCCACAGACACGCAGAACGTCAAGTTCGTCTTCGACGCCGTCACGGATGTCATCATCAAGGAGAACCTCAAGGACTGCGGTCTCTTCTGAGCAGGTAGGGGAGGTGGGGGGGGCACATCGTGCCACGAGGGGGGCTGTGACCCCACACCCCAAGAGCTGGCAGCAACGGGGATGGATGCTTCCCCTCAGTGCCCCCCCTTCTCTTCCCCTCCTCCGTCAGAAGAGACGACTGGCAGTTCCACATCGCCGTTCTGCTGAGCAGAGCCAAAAGGACAACACACAGAGTTCCCCAGCCCCTACTTTTTTCTATGAGCTGCCCCCCACATCCGAGCCCATGCTAGGAGGGGCCTCAGCTGCCCTGCCTGCCCCACATCACGGCCGTTTCCTCTTGGGCAGCACCCAGCTGTGCTCCCCACACAGAGCTCGGCGCAGGGGAAGAGGAAACGGGCGCTGGGGCCATCGGCATTCTGCTCCTTAGAGCTGTATTTGCTCTTTACTGTTTGTAAATAAATCCGTACCGTAGACAAGCCCCCCGTACGCTCTCGGCGTTCACTGCAGTCATCAATGCAGCTTCACTTAGGAAAAACGAACCAACGAAATAAAGAGATGTGCATGAACGGATGTCTTGTTTCTCCTGTGCTTGAAGGGTGGGGAGGCACAGCTGGCGGAGCCTGGTTGGGTCCCCACACCTCCTGCTGCTCCCACACGGCAGCGGGGCGATCCTCACCCCACGGGGCTTTGAGACACCACCACCAACCCACAGCCCTTCCCCACACCCAACGAGAGCGGCAGAACGAGGCACAAAGGAGGGAAAGGACCCAAACTGTTCACTCACCATTTTTAATACCGCCAACAGCTACAACAGATCAGAACTGTACACAGTGACAACCCGGGGGAAAGAGCCCCGAGCCGATGGTTCAGCAAAGGAATGGACTGATGGGGGTACTGAACGTTACTACGGGGAGAACGATGGCAAAGGGGGGGAGGGGGGGGAAGGGATTTGGCACCACATATACAGAGTAAAGGCATGCTGTCCATACAGACCCCGCACAGAAAGGCCGTGGTAAATGCAGAACACGGTGTGCCCTTCACCAAACCGCCGCAAACAGAGCGCAGCGCACACGGGCTGCGTCACGGCGCGCGGCCTCCAGCAGCTCACAGCTCCGGCGCGTTCACCACCAGCGCCGTTAAACCCATCAGCACCGCTCCCTGCCCTCACTGAGTGCCACCAACAGGCGGCCAAAGCCACACAGGGGCGGGGTAAAAACCCACAGCACAACGGGCCAAGGCTACGGCCGCGACACAGCCTGTAAGACATAGCAGAAATATTGAGTTCTGACCACAGCAAGTGTTAAAAACCAAGAGAGAGTTCCCGCTAAGAGGAATGCTTCGGGCACGACCTGCTCACATGTGCATAGATCAGTGATAGTTTCTGTTGGTTTTATTTATTTTTTTTTTTTTAAAACAAGAACCTTTTGCGAAGAAAGAAAGAGAGTTTAGTAAAGTTATAGTTTCCTCAATGGAAAAAAAAAAATAATAATTATATATATATATAACGAAACACCTTAAAAACAGACTAGTGGTGGTTTGGTAACCAAAGGAAGAGAGGAAAGCTACATATGGAAGGCCTGGAACCCAGCACCTCAACTCCACAACAGCTGTACACGTTTGGGTCACGCCATCCGGACGACGTCAGGGCGACGCAGAAGTCCCACGAGGGCCGTTGTGCCCTGACCCAACCTCAACACCCCCTATCAATTCCAAGGTCCCTAATACAGAAGGTTGTGCTAAAGAACGCGACGATTCTGCATGCTGCTTTTCAGCCCCCTGGTCCCGCTCACGCCGCCGTCCCCACGAGGCAGCAAAGTCTGCTTCTCCCAAGGGTGCTCTGTAAGAACTGCAGGGAGAGCAGTGAGGGTCAGAGGGAGCAGCGCAGCCCAGCCCGGCCCCGCGTCGCTCTGCTTTACCTTCAGTAGAGCCCACACTCCTTCAGGTTGTTCTTAATGATGACGTCCGTCACGGCGTCAAACACGAACTGCACGTTCTTGGTGTCGGTGGCGCAGGTGAAGTGCGTGTAGATCTCCTTGGTGTCTTTCCTCCTGTTCAGGTCCTCAAACTGACACTGGATGTAGGCAGCCGCCTCCTCGTACGTGTTGGAGCCTGGCAGAGATCAGGTCCCTCACTTCAGCCAGCAGTTAGCAGCAGAGAGGTTTTTTACACAGATCTTTTAAGCTGCTCGCAGCCATCTGCCTTATCCAGCTCCAAACCAAATCCACCGTTAACCCCTCCCTGCAAACCTCAGCTCTGCTCCCAGCTCAGGATCTCAGCTCGGTGAGGTGCCAGCAGCACACCTCACACCCCCAGGAGACCCAGAAGGGATCACCACCCGTGGGCCGGGCACTACCACATCCCCCTGAGAGAACAGATACAGGTTGGGCTGCCCAGCGTGCACCCCATGGGCAGAGCTATGGCCACAGGACAGAGCCCTGGACTGCACAGGCTGCACCTGAGCCTGGAGACAGGAGAACCCAACCCCCCCCTGCGTGTGCCCCCCCCAACCTGTGTACTCTGGGTAGCAGATTGTTAGCGGGCTCTTCTTAATCTTTTCCTCAAACAGGTCCTTCTTGTTCAGGAAAAGAATGATGGACGTGTCTGTGAACCATTTGTTGTTACAGATGCTGTCAAACAGTTTCATGCTCTCGTGCATCCGGTTCTGAAAGGCAGAACGAAGGAAGAGGGTGATGCATCAGTGCAGAGTTATTCGGGGAGGAGGGGCGGGGGGCAGGCAGGCTTTACAAGGACCACACTACAGCACCAAGCACGGCACAGCCTGAGCCTGCTTCCAGCTCCAGGGCCACCAGCCAGGCACCAGGGACCCCCCCCGTGCATCCCAACCCCCCACCATGCTGTACCATTTCTTCATCCTCGGCCAAGACGAGGTCATAATCGCTGAGGGCCACACAGAAGATGATTGCTGTGACACCTTCGAAGCAGTGGATCCACTTCTTCCGCTCCGACCGCTGCCCACCGACATCAAACATCCTGCAGAGGCACAGGACAGACTGAGAGGCCACACAGAGCTCTGCCCTGACACAGGAGGTGGGGGAGGCTCATGGAAGGGCCTCCAGACAAGCGGGGTGCACGGCAAACCAGGCACGCAGCCTGGGAGCAACCCAAAGCCCCCTCCCTCACAACCCCACCGGGCTCTGATTCTTTTCAGAGCCATTTCAGCAGAACAACTCGAGGTTCAGCTACCAGCTGCTGATTCACAGGGGCACGCTTGTTTTGTTCCCTGCCTCCCATTTCCTTAGCAACAATCCGTTTGCTTGACTGGACTCCAAACACCTACTCACATCAGCTCTTCCAGTTCATTTACACTGAGCCTGACAAAGGCTTATCTGGAGCACGGCTATCTACCTGCACACTGCTGCTGAGAGCAGAGCAAAAAAGTAAACATTGTGAGGTCAAGAAACGCTTTTATGCATGGAAACAAAGAAAGAAACAAACAGGTGAGAGGCTGCAGTTCAAATCTCCACTGCAGGAGCTCCTGGCTATGACAGCACTGCAGCACCTTGGCTGATAGCAGCACTCTGCTCTGCTGAGACACGGGGCTGCCCAGCACCTTTCAATCCATCACGTATCCAAGAGCCACAGAAATCATAAGCACGGATTTGTTATCACAGCAAACACACAGAAGACAAGAGGGGCACTGTGCAGCATGGGCCAAAAGCAACACAACGCAGTGACGTCAAAGCAGAGCCACAAGAGCAGCTCTGCTAACTCCAGTCTTCTATTTAAGGCAAATGCCCGCTGGTTCCCAGAAGGAAAGAGGAAGATCTCTGCACAGATAGAGGTTATTTGCTCAGCTCCTGCCATCCGCCACGGCTGCTCTTAGCACAGATGAATCTGGAAGGAAATGGCACCCCTGACAACTCGGCCTCAAACTGATCTGCATTCGAGTCACAGTTGCACCACCTCGGCCCACTGTTAACAGCTGAGCCTTAACAGCAGGGCTCCAGCACAGGAGGATGGCAGCTCCCACTCCATGCTTTCCTCCGTGGAGCAAATCCCTCCATGACAGACACCTCGTGTCTCCGGGAGGGCAGGGAAGGAGCAGCCCCCCGTTTGCAGCCAGCAGAAGGGCTGTGATGCTGAAGGGAGCCTGCCTGCTGCCCCCAGCTGGCTCCCCATCCATCACACGCAATGATTTCTGAAAGAACACACTGCACACTGCAGCTGGAAACACATCCCAGTACATCGTGATGGAAGACAAACCTTCCCTGGATGAACCAGCAGCCATGTAAACAGCTCCACAGTGCAAAGCACTTCTGCTAAAACCATTTGTAAGTTACGACAGAAGCCAGAGCACAACTGTTCTCCTAAAGGGCATGCAAGCAAACCACATTCTATAAGCAACACACGGATTTTTTGCTAGGGCTCTTTTCAAACACAAGCTAAAAGTAAGCCCGTAAATGCTTATTTAGAGGCTTGGAGCAACAACAGCTTGAAAACAGGGCCAGAGGATGAGGGAAACTCGCCCACAACACAACACTGTGCTCTCCTACATCCAGGGCTGGGGCTGCCTGCTGGGATGGGGACACACAGCACGGAGGGCTAAGTGCTAAGGGCAGGGAGCTCAGCTGCACTGCCACAGCTGCTGCGGGGTTAGAGGGAGCTCTGTGGGTCACGCTGACAGGGACACTGTCAGGAGTTGGCCAGGCACGGCATACAGAGGGCCAGGAGTCCCTCACAGCACTCCTGTATGCACACAGCAGCACCACGTGCCCAGAGCCAGGCCAGGGCCTCGGGGACAGCCCTCATCTCCCACGTCAAAGAAAGGGGTTACACTCAAACTCAGCAGCCAGGAGTCAGAGCCCTTTTAGTATTTGTTGCTGTTCTGATCCTGTGAACAAGCAGTCAGTACCTGCGTCTGCGAGTCCAACAGAAAAGCAGCTGGAAAGAACAGAAGAAGGCAAAGAAAAGTCAAACCAGAGAGCAGTGCCAGCACGGGGGGAGGCAGCGGCGCTCGGGAGGCGCTTTGCTGGGGGTGTGGATCTTCCTCCCCCCACCCCCCTCAGCACTGAGGAAATCATCGCAGCCCGTAGGATCCGATGCTCTTGGCTTACTTGAAGTAGAGGTCCTTGAAGGTGAAGTGTGTCTCCACGATGCCCGTCGTTTTCACCCTGGTGCGCAGCACATCCTGCTGAGTCGGAATGTAGGTCGGCTGCGATATTCGATTCAAGTCGTTCAGGTAACTAAACCAGAAGAGACAACACCAGGAGTGGTGAGGTTTGGTTTTTGGTTTTTGTTTTAAGGCTGCCCTCTCGCTATGAATCTTTTATGAACTGCAGAAGAAAGTCATCACTGAATGTATTCATCCTCTCCCCACAACGCAGACCTCAAACACGCAGCAAATAGACACGAGGTCCCATGGGTCTGCCCTCGGGGCGGGGGGGGGTTGTTTTAATTTTCCCTCCCCTCCCCCCATGACCTTGCAGTGTGTGCTGGGAGCAGTGCTGGGCAGCAGGGCAGTGCAGGAGGTGCTGCTGCTGTAGGAGCAGTGCCAAGGCTGTTATCATTCAGGGCAATTCAAAGCAGTCAAGGTTCTTCGCATCAAAGTGCGAGGCAATAAATCCAGCAGCTCGCTGTAAAGGGCAAGGATGCATCAAACGAGCCAGCAGGAAGGAATTCAGCATAAAGACCGGGCAGGTTCATTCACATCCTCCAGCAAGGCCAGCTGACAGCCAGGAGTGCCCCATGGTGGCTGCTGGGAGGACTCACAAGAGGTCAGGGCTGCCCAGAGCACACAGCCACAGCCTCCTCCTGCTGCCCACCAGCAGCAGACGCCCTCCACCACATCCAGACTTGCTGGAACACAATAAAACCCAAGCGGCTTGCAGTGGGTTGGAGCACTCATCGCCCACAGCTGGGCGCAGTCTGAAGGTCTGCAGGCATTGCTGTGCAATATTGTTTCAGGATCTGCTAACAGCAGCTCCCCAAACCGCGCTGCACCCCACGCTGCCTGCAGCCCTTCTGCAATCTCCTTTGCCACCAGGCTTCCTCTGTACACTGAGGTTGCAACACCGCTCCCCCCCCCCCACCTTGCACCCTCATGTTTACAGAGCCAGCTACTTCCCATGCTGACACCATCTGGTAAACACAAGCTTGCAAGAAGGGCGGATTTGGTTCTTTTGTTTTCTTTTCTTTATGCCCTGAAACGAAGCTCTGAGCACAGAATGCTGACTGAAAGCCCACAGCACGACTTGTGTCTGCCCTGGTGCTGCTCTGAGCCTTCCCAGGCCCTGGCTCAGTAGCTGTGGGTGTGGGGATCCGTGGCTCCATCCCCATCGGCGTCACCCCATCCATCTCACTGCAGCACCGCCAGCAGCAGCAATGTTCTGCAGTGCGTGCATCCAGGTGGGGAGTGCAGCACAGCTCCCCACTCCACGCACCCACGTGAGCCCCAGAGCAGCAGCCTTCCTAACGGCTGGGTTGCTTTTCAGTGCTGAAAAGAGCACTCTGAAGGCCACAAATGGCTCCGAGAGATTCCTACAAAGTGCTGGTTACGAGTGGCTGCCCCTGGCATTGGGGCACAGCAGCAGGCAGAGCCTGAGAGCAGGGAGGGGAGGCAAGACTGAGACGTCTGGGGTGTCACACCAAAAGGGTGCAAGCTGCCAGCCCTGAGACCTCAACCCTGCAGAGGAGCAGGAGATGAAGCACCCTTGGGAGCACTGTGCACAACAGCCAGCACCCACACCATCACCACCAGAAGGGCTGCAGTGTGCCTGCGAGGGAGCTGAGGGTGAGGCACTCACCAGAGGTGAGGCACTCAGGGCTGCATGCCGGGTAGCAGCTCAGCTGATTGCTCGCTCTGTGCATCAGCGAGGCAGGGTGCTGCAGAAGCAGCCAGCTCCTCACTGCACCCTGCAGCATTTCCTAACTGCTGTGTTGCTTGGTGACCGACTCAGAAAACAGTGCTGTTTGAAGGCAACTTCCTGCAGGCTTTGGACGGAAGCAAACCCTGACACACAGCAGCAGGACCACGCAGGTCAGCGCTGGGTGCAGCCCCTGCACAGCCCCCACAGCCCACCGAGGCGGGACACGATGGGGGTGTTCAGGAGCACACCTCTAACAACAGCCAGTCTTTGAGAAGCAGCCTGACAGCCTCCTGCCCATCCTGCTGCCCTCACTGCTGCACTCCGCAGCTCTTCCAAGGCTCAGCACCAGCACACAACGCCAGGACTCCACACTGCACCTTCCTCCTCCAGCCCCGCATCAGCCCCAGATCCAACACAGAGCCCTCCAGCTTTCCTCTTCTCCCCCACATCTTTCTATTGAATCTGTTCTCTCATTCTCAACTCTTTTTTTCTCCCTTTGAATCTGAAGCTTCTCCCCTGCACGCTGCAAGCATCTCAGAAACACTCCTCCTGTCAGCTCACCTACCTTGATCTAAACTCAACATCCTCTGCCGAGGTGTTACAGTTTCAGAAGTATTCTTGCCTATTTTCAAGCTGCAGCGTGCTCTGTGCACACAGAGCCTGCAGGGAACTGAGCTGTGACTCATCTGAAGGTTTTTATAAAGCATTTCCAAACTAATTTCTCAGAGGCTTAAAACTCGGCCAGACCACGCAGAGCATTCAGGCGGCCACCAGGAAGCACAACCGACCCCACAGCCATCCTTCCTCCCGGGTTTACAAAGCAGCAAACGCACAGCTTTTCCCACAAAGAAGCAAGCAACAGCTGTCTGAACAGAGACAGGAACTGCTTCGGTACCGAAGGAGCAGCCACCCTCCTCACACCGCTTGTCACAGCACTCAACAGCTAAGCTGTGCCTGCAGGCAGCCCAGGCAGAGGGCAGCTCCTGCCTGCCCACCCCACTGCCACCACCCCCACAGCGGGGCCCAAAGGGTCTCTTACTACGAGGCAGAGTCGTTCAGCTGGTACTCCCTGGATCTGCTGAAGCAGGCCTGCACCCCAGCATCCCTCCACAGCCGCTTGATCACTCCAGCCAGCTCGGCCGTCATCACCCCCTCCTCCGCACTTCCAGCCAACACGAACAGCTGGCGGGCATCGTCCTGCAGGGAGGGGAGGGGGGGGGATTAAAAAGGAAATCAGAACTGGTTACAAGTTTAAAGATTGCTGCAATAGCTGAGAGGCGAGGGAGGCCCATTTCCTAATCGAGCGTTTCATCACGAGATGGCAAGCATTGGTCAGGATTCTGCTGTCTGCCCCCAGCACGCAAAGTTCTGCTCCGAGCCTCAGCGTGAGACCCCACACCTCTACAGGCTCACAGCAGCACGTGGACGTGGCACACAGACTGCCCTGCATGCTGCAGGGACCACCTGGAGCTCCTCAGTGCTCTGCTTCTGGTCTGCCTCTGTACCACGAGCTGCCTCAGGGACATCTCAGCTTTGCGGTTTACGTTGAGAGCTTAAACTGCGGATGATGAGAGGTCTCCCATTACTGCACCTTGTGGCAAACACAGCCCCACTGTGAGCGCCACAGGCTGAATTTCCAGCACTCGTTAACACAGTTCAGAGCACAGACCCAGACTAAGGGAAATCAGTGAAGTACTTACTGCTCTGGCAACTTCCCCAAAGTCTATCTTTAGCCTTCCCATGGCTCTTATGATGGCAATGATGGACTGGATAGTATTGCTGTAGACAACCACTTTATATTGTTTGCATTCTTCCTCCGAGTAGCCGTCCTCGTGAATAATCCTGGAAGAAAACCAAGCTGTCATTCCTAAGCCAAACCAGAAGGGCAGCACGGCATTGCTTCACCCTGCACAGCAACGCAGCTCACCGCCTGCACCCTCACTTACTTCATCTGCTTCACGATGGTGCTTTTGCCAGACTCCCCAGCACCTGAAAAGCACAAACAGACCGCAGTGAGCAAGCGGGTGAAGGGAGGAACGAAGGCAGGCTGCCCCTCTGTGCTCCCAGCTGGGGGGCTGCAGGGTTCGGGGTGCCCTCGTCGCCATCATCCCCCGGTTTCACTTACAGATGCTGACGCTGTGAGCGCTCACCTGCTCCAAAAGAAATGTGGAGTTCCCAGAGCACGCTGCCAACCACGCAGCAGGGCAGGCAGGGACAGCAGGGAATGCCTCTAAGGCAAAAAAAAACTGGGGTGAAGATTTCTCTGACAGAGAGAGATGGAAGCAACGCCCCCAAACGAGCAGCTGAGCGCAGCCGTGGCTCTCAGGGTGTTTGTACAAAGAGAGCCCGATTCAGAGCAACCCTGTGAGGAGTGGGAGGGAAGCAGACCCAGAGCAGAGCTGCACAAACTGCTCTCACTGACCCGGGTGGAGCAGCTTAAGATATGAAAGCCCAAAACTGTGGGACTGTGTCAGAGAAGGAACACCACCACGGGTCGGCAAGGACCCTCATCCACTCCCATGGCAGGAGCAAGCATCCTGAGCCAGGACCTCACCGAAGTTGCAGCACAACACACAGAACAGACCTGTCTGGGCCTGCAGAGGCAACTCAGCTGCTTGAGTCAGCAGCAAGAGGAGCAGAGGCCCGGCTTCCTGCTCCAACCACACCACAGCTCCCAGCACTGCCACTGCGGCACACCCACAGCACACACAAGGCGGACCATATTGGCTCACAGCTTCCACCCTCTGTCATTTCCCAGCACCCAAGCTGGCTGCCAGGTCTCAGCACAGCTGGGGGGGGGGGGGGGGGGGGTGCTGAGCTCCCACCTGCAGAGCAAGGGACTCCTGCCACAGATTTCGCTGTGACCCACTGAATTGCAGAGCCACCAGCTGCAAGATTTGGCCCCAGGGCTGGGCGTGCTGAAGGCAGAAGGATGATGCTGAGCTGCTGTTTGGTGACGTGACTCACACCCAGGACCGGGAGATGCGAGGGCTGCCCAATCCCAGCACAAAACCAGCAGCGCCACAGCGCACACCGAGACGGTGATGTGACACAGAGCTGCCTCTCTACCAGCACAGGGAGCTCTGCCTGGAGAAGGAACTCCCTTTAAGATCATCAGACGTGCAGGAAAGAAGGGCAGCTGGCAGCAACGTGTTCTCACGTGCTCATCCCTGGTTCTCCCCCAGACCTGATGGGCTGATGGAGCTGTGAGGACATGGGGACACAGCACACACAGTGCCTGCTGTCTGCGCAGTTACACAACAGCCAACACAAACGGCCCATTGAGTGCTGAGCAGTGCCAAACTGAGCCCTGGGAAGGGGCCACGGCTGCCTGGGGCTGACTCAGGGCAACACCACCTCTCCCAATGCACCCCAGCTGCTGACCAGGATTCCTTCTGCTGCATTCAGTGACAACGGAAAGCTTCCCAACGTCCCCACAAGGTCGCTTTGATGCTGAAGGAGCGTTTCCTCCGAGCGAGCTGCAAACCAAACAAGCAGTGCAATGTTTTGACAGCTCTCAGTGATCACAGAGAGCCGATGTGAGGCGGCCCCACGGCCCGGCGGGGTGTCAGACACAGAAGTGTGCACTGCTCACTGCGTGGGTCACACCTCCATCCCCCAAACATGGCAACACGGAAGGCTCTGCTCCTTTGGGGGCACACAGCCCCGCTCCCGCAGGCTCTGTCCTTTCAGTGCCCACTGCTCTGCTCAGCCTTTGGGTTCTTTTGGGTTCAGGGGGTGCCACTTCAAAGCCATTTGCCTTCAGTTGAGGCTGAGGGGTTACCACACAGGAGCCACTCGTGACAAAACCCTCCCATGTCTGGAAAGCAAAGGATTCAACTTGTATGAACAGCGAAATTCCACTTCATTTGGTCTCCTCCCCTTCACACCCAAACGAGGAGACAAACAGCACACAAAGCACGTCCCCTCTTTAGGGCTGTTGAAGAAACACAGGTAAGGAATGTTCTGCACAGGACTCATTAAAGCTGACCCTTTCCCCCCCCCCCCATTTTTACAGTTGGAGGGTGCTGACCCCTTCACCCAAGCAAGCCTGAAGCCCTGGGAGGAGCACAGAGCCGTGCAGGCACCACCCTGCTGTTGTAAGGGAAGGTACAGCCTGTTACGGGTTTCCCCCACCCCTGTGGTTCCAGGAGCACAACCACGGCCCTTCTCTGCCCCCAGCCCATGCTGGGCCCCACTGCTGCAGCAGGCAGCACCGAGCCCACACCAGCTGCCAGCTGAGTGACAAAATGCTACCAGAGGTAATTATGCCATGACAGCACTACCAAGTGGGTAACACAGCACCCATCCGAGCTGCGCTCGCTTCACTCCTTCCCTTTCTCCTCCCCAACCCCACACTCACAGCTCCAGGCACAGCGTGGGGCAGCTCTGGGTGCTGTGCTTTGGGGCTGCCTGCACTTGGGAGACAGCGCCAAGCGATGTGAACCCCTCCAACTTCTGCCACGTGCTTTGTTTTTGTTTTAACAGCCCAACAAACCGACCTGCAGCTGCTTTCCTCCGCAGCCAGAACCAAATCAAACACGACTTACATTACACAGAGAAGCAATGCTGACAGCAGGGGATGCTGACGGAGCAGACAGCACTTTGGGTTCCTACAGAGCCCTAAGGCAGAGCTGCAGGACGTCACCCCAGCCCTCTGCTCGCTGTTCGTGCGGCCGACCCCAACGCAGCGGGGAAAAAAGGTGATGTAAACAGCAACTGAGAAAACATGGAACCAGAGACGGCGTCGGCTGCTGGGAACAAAAGGTGACAGCGCTGCACAGAGCAGCACATGGTGAATGCGGGCAAGAAGGGCGGGAGGGGACTTTGGGAAGAGCAGAGGGAGCCAGCAGTGGCCAAGCTTGCTGTTTGCTCGGACCGTACTGCAGATTAAAGCTATCTCAGCAGAAATGCTGGATTTTCATTATTTTGCCCCTTAGGGATAAACTGCACGGAGTAACCAAACCCCATCCGACTGCTGCACCATCCCCAAAGAGCGACGGGACAGCAAGCTGAGCGCCTCCACATCGCACACAGCCCCGCACGCAACACGGGACACAGTGCAGGACAGCACCAGGGCGAGCACCTGTACTCCATTCTGCGCTCATCCCAGCTCGAAAACCCCACAGCTTCCTACATCGGCAAGCTGCTGCCTGCAGAGCTGCATTGGCCCGGGGGCAAACAGAGCAACCAGGCTGCGTTCAGCACAGGACGGGGCTCAGAATGGGCTCCCAGGCAGCCCTGCCCATGCACGCAGTGCTCACTGCGCCCTCAGCTCTGTGTGCAAGCGCTGCCCTCACCTCCATCGCTCTGCTCAGCCCAAACGAGGCCACAGCTCTGGGTGGCACCCAAAGTTTAGCTCTAAAGAAATACATTTCTGCTCGACTTCACCGCATCAGCACAACAGTGAGAGCACCGCTCTGGTTACATAAACCGCCGCATGAGCTCCGACAACAACTTAATGACACGAGACACTGCTTATCCAGGGCATCTCAGTACCACGGCCCGGATAAAAACGCTTGCTCAAACAATGGAAAAAAGCTCAGGAACTTTTCCATCCGCTCCGTGCTGTGGCGCTGAAGGCTGTTTGTTTCTCCAGCAATCAGCCGCCCCGCTTCACCCACACGTTAAGGGAGAGCCGGCCCTTGGACGGCCACAAAACTGAGTGGAAAGATCAAAAGCTGGGTTGAGAACGTGGGCCATGGCCAGGTGTGAACCTGATCCGAGAGGCTGATCCTTAAGTGAAACACAATACAGACCCCTGCTCCAGTGTCACACTGTGTCCCATTACTCCATACGGTTCCTCTGGAATAACCCCAAAAACACAGCGGTGGGGTTTCTAAAGGCACCCTGAGCCCAAAGCACTCTGCTGTGCTGCTGCGCCTTCCAAGTCCCACCCTGAGCTCTGCGTTCGTGGGATCTGTCAGCCTCCTGGATGCTCCCTCACCTTCACCACCCTCTGATGAAGTCAGACAGCCCCCCAAGTGGCCCCAAGGAAATAACCTGACATGCAGACACCAAAGCAGTGCTGTTCTGCCCTTACAACGTGTGGGTGTTGGCCAAAACAGGGCAAAGCCCCCAAGAGCAAAGCGCTGTGCTGACACACAGCCGTACCACTACACACCACCCCCCAAGGATAACAGCGAGAACGCAATGAATGGAGAAATACAGCGCTCACGGGAGGAGCAGTGCTTGGAAAGCAGAAGTACCATTAACGCATCCCAGCAGAACGGAGCACACCGGACCCATCGCTCTGGTATCAAACAACGCACCAGGAAAGGCCGTGCGGAGCAGCGGGGCCGAGCTGAGGGCACGCAGAAACGGGGAACCGCCGCCCACAACCCGGGAACGGCCGCGCCTCGAAACACCGCCCCGGGCAGCGCTCCCACGGCGGCCGCACGGCGCAGAGGCGGAGGCGCAGCGCTGCCCAGGGATTCCGAAAGGCCGCGGAGCACTCAGACCCCGCAGCGCCGTCCCGGAGCGCTCCCCGTCCCCGCGGCCCGCCCGGCCCAGCCGCTCCTCACCCAGCAGCAGCAGCTTCACCTCCTTGGCCGCCTTCTCGCCGTCCTCTCGTAAGTTGCGGTCGATCATTTTGCTCCGTTCCACCGCCGCTTTGTCCTCGGCGCTCAACGTGCAGCCCATGGCGGCGGCGGGGCGGCGGCCGCCGGGCCGGGACCGGGCAGGAACGGAGCGAAAAGGGCCGGAGCGGAGCGGAGCAGAACCGCGCCTCTCCCTCAGCCGGGGCGGCTCCCGCAGGCGGCGCCGGATATCCGCCCGCCGCGACCGTTACCCGCGGGGCACGCCGGGAAGCGCCGCCCGCGCGCGGCCTGCCGGGAACAGCACTTCCGCCTCGGTGCAGCGACGCACGATGGGAGCGAAAGTAGTGCGCCAGTTCCGCCACGGTACAGCGATGCATGATGGGAGCTGAGAGGAGCGCAGCACTTCCGCCTCGGTGCAGGGGGGCGTGATGGGAGTTGTAGTCTTGAGGTGACCGCGGGGCCTACCCTGCCCCAGCCCTGAGGGCGGGGGTGCCACGAACCGACACCCCGCGGTACCGGGACCGTGCGGGCTGAGGGGCGGGGCGCTGGGGCACCTTTCCCAAGGAGAGCTTCGGTGTCTATCCCGAGGCCGCAGCCCCTTCCCCGCATCCACCCCGCCCATCCCCGGGTGACGTCTCTCCAAGTCCCCAGGACCCAGGAGATGCGGGCGGACCCCGGCACCCATGGGTGGGGGTCCAGGGCACGGGGAGAGCCTGCAAACCAGAGCCGGCCCCATGAGGGCCCAGAAGCCCAACCCCGGTGCTCAAACCCCAACGCGGAGGCCTCGAACCCAACGCGGGGGTCCCCACGCGAGGCCCCCAAGCCGCCATCCCCGCCCCACCCCGAGGCCCACGTTGGCAGCACGGCCCACATCGACGCACCCACACCGTTCTGCCCTTCCAGCCGTGTTTGCAACCCGGAGCCGCGACCCCGAGGACGACGCTACAGCTCCGCTTTGGGCACGGCGCCCGGCGGCACGCGCGGCCCGTCCCCGCCGCACCGCTCCGCCCCCTCGGCCGCGTCCTCCCCGATCTGTCCCGGGATGCGGAAATCGATGGGCGCCGGGTCCCGCTTGGGGCTGGGGGTGCCGAGCGGCGGCGGGGGCTCTGCGGGGCAGCCGGTGCCCTGCAGGAACTGCAGGAAGTTCTCCTCGATGGAGCCCTCGCGGCTGGGCAGGCGCAGGTCCTCCTCGGGAGGCTGCTTGAAGAAGCAGGTGAGGAGCCGGCCCAGCTCGCCGCGGATCTGCCGGTTGAGGCACCCGTAGAAGAAGGGGTTGGAGGTAAAGCAGAAGTAGCCCAGCCAGGTGACCACGGTCTCGGCCGCCGGCCCCGCCAAGGGTTGGGCGCTGAGGGCCGTGTAGAGGTGGAAGGAGAAGTAGGGCAGCCAGCAGAAGAGGAACTGGCCGCCCACGGCCAGCAGGATGGCGGCCGCTTTGCCCCCGCCGAACGTCCTCTGCGGGGTGGTGCGGGGGGCACCCGAGGTGGTCACCATGGTGGAACGGCTGCTGAGCGACTCGGAGCGCCGGCGCGGGGTCTCCATCCAGGTGGGCGGCGGGCCGTGGTGCATGGCGGCCACCCGAGCCACCTTGAACATGCTGCAGTAAACCACCACGATGATGAGGAGGGGCAGGAGGAAGTAGAAAGCGGCGAAGAAGACCACGAAGAACTTGCAGTACGGACCGCGGCTCCATTGCAGGGAGCAGCCGCGGCCGGCGGGCGGCGGGCGGTCGGGGGACAGCCAGCCCAGCACGGGGACCAGCGAGGTGGCCACGGCCTTCAGCCAGACGCCCACCAGCACGCAGACCACCAGGCCCACCGTCATCCGCACCTCGTAGCGCATGGGGTGCACCACGTAGTAGTAGCGCTCCACGTTGATGGTGGAGATGGACAGGATGCACATGCTGATGAAGCAGACGCTGAGGAACAGGTAGACGCGGCACATGGCCTCGCCCAGCACCGGGCTGTCGAACACGGCCGAGCCCGACAGCATCTCCAAGGGCATCAGGGTGAGGGCGGCCAGGAAATCCACCAGGCAGAGGTGGAAGACGAAGACGAACTTCCGCAGCGCCGGCGTCTTCACGATGACGGTCATCACGGCCGCGTTGCCCACGATGGCCGTCAGGTCGATGAGCAGCATGAAGAAAAGCCCCACCGATTTGGAGGCCACGTCTTTGGGCTTGCTGTCGGCCGTGCCGTTGGGGGGCATGGGGCCTGGAGAAGGCTGGAGCGCCCGCGCTGCCCTAGAGCCGTTCCAGCCCCACGGGGCGGGCAGGGAGGGCTCCATGCTGCGGCCGGTCGCCCATCCTTGGGGCTGACAGTGCAGGGCTGCGGGGCATCGTCGGGTGCTCCGATGGCCCTATGGCCGCTGCTGCCCTGCCATGGGGTGGGCCCTGTGGTGCTCAGCGCACCCAGGGGTGCCCCCCAACCCCGCTCATCTCCCCGCTCCTCTCCGCCGGGCAGAGCTGCGCTGCTGTGGGGAGGGGGAGCCGTCAGCGGGGGGCGCAGAGGGGTGGCACAGAGGGGGCAAATGGGCCCCGCGACACCCCGGGTGGGCGTCTCAGCTCCACTGCGGCTCCCAGGTGCGGCCCCCCCCCCCCCCCTTTGTCCCCAGCACGCTTGTGACAGACACCCTGCATTAGGACCATTAGGACCTCCACCCGAGCCCCTTTTTTTTCCCAAGGGAAGCCCTGCTGCCTTGAAAAATGGGCGATTCTGGGGCTAAAAGCCCCAAACTCCGTGCTTTCCTCCCCAAATGCTGCATCTTTACCCAGACCTGCGTGGGGCTGCGCCAGGACCACCCCGGGGACCCCTCTGCTCTTGGAGGGCCACACAGAACCCCACACCTCTGCCCCTCCCCGCTGGGTGCCAACCCCCCACTAAAAGCTGCAAAGGCACCACAGGGTGAGCGGGGACCGGGGGGGGCCTTCCGGAGCCCCCCCACCCTCCCGTCCCCACCCAGGGGACTCCCCTTCCGCGGGGTGTGGGGGGATCCCCGAGCACAGCGATGGATGAGGGTGCAGGGGGTGCCCCCTCCCTGCACGACCACCCGCCGGGAACCCCCCCCCCCCCCCGCCCCACACCACGCGCACCCCAGGCGTCGCTCCGCCGTTACCGCCGCACCTACCGGGGGGGGCTCCATGGGCCCGAAGCGGGGCCGGGCGGGGATGCTCGGGGCCGGGGCCGGTGCTGGAGCCGCTGCGGCGAGAGATGCTCCCGCACCGCCAGGCTGCTGGGTCCTAAGCGCCTCCCGCCCGCACCGCACCGCCCCGGGAGCCCCCGGCCCCAAAATGGGCCGCCACGGAAAGGGGAGCCGGGCCCGGGGGAGGGGGGAAGCCGGGGGGGGGAGTGGCTACTTCCAACGGCCCCAAGGGATGGGGAGGGTGGGATGCGATCGGGGAAGGGATGCAGGCTGCTCGCAGCCCCCAGCATCCCCGTGCTACGATTTCCCCAGCCCCCCCCCAATGAGGCCGGGGGGGGATCTTGGTGGGGATCGGGAGATCGCTGTGGGGCTGAGGGGGGGGTCATTGTGGGCAGGAGGGGGTCCTCTGGGGGATGGAAGGGTCAGAATGAAGACTCAGTGTGGGTCTGGGGGGCACTGTGGGGATGGGGGGCACTGTGGGGTTGGGGGGCACGATGGGGTGGGGGGCACTGTGGGCTTTGTTGTGCCGTGATGAGGATGGGGGATCACTGTGCGGATGGGGATGTTGCTGTGAGGATGGGGTTTATGGTGGGGGGGACACGGGGGCAGAGTGGGGAAGGGGCACTGAGATAAGGGCGTTTGTCACCCCACCCCCCACGCCGTGCCTCAGTTTCCCCCGGTGCCCAACCAGCACCCTGCCGGGGGGTGCCTCCATCCTCACCCCACAGGTAGGAGGTGTTGGGGGGCTGGGCAGTGCCGTGGGGTGCCGTGTCCCCGCTGTGGGCCCTATGGTTGTGTGTGCATTTCCAGGCTACACAGCCCCCAAAATAGACCCATCCAAACCAGATGAGAAACGCGGGACCTCGAATGAACCGACCCTGAAGCACCCACACCTGTGTGCCCCCCCCCGGCCTGCACCACCCCACAGCACGTGGGTGCACCGAACCCCCCCCCCCCCCCGCCCCCCCAACCCCGGCATTGTAGGGGGGGTCTCAGTGCAAAGTGGGACCCCAGCAACCCAACCCCAAGCCCTGGATGCTGTGTGTAGGAGCATCTCTTCCCCCCCCACCATGAACCCAAAGCACTGCACGGCTCCGTGACCCCCCCAGATCATAGGAGACCCCCACCAAGCTGGGGCACACCCAGGCCTTGCTCATGCCCCCCCCCCCCCACCCCACATGAACCACTTGAACCCACAGCCATACAGCAGCGGGGAAACTGAGGCACAGACTGGGGGGGGGGGGGGGGGGGAAGGGGGGAGGCTGCCGTGGGTACCCACAGCACTGCCAGACCCACTGCGGTGCTGGGGAAGGGGATGGAGGGTCTGTGGGGCACGGGGTGGGAGGGGGGGGGGGGCTGCACTCAGCATGAGGACCCCAGCACTGCAGCACCCAGCACTGCCGCCCTGTGCCCCCCCCCACCGCCCCACTGCTGAGCACCCCGGGGTGGGGGGGGGTTGGGGGGGGGATGCAGGGCAGGGATTAACGCCCGGATTACAGCAGAGAAATTGAGGACGACCAAAGGACAGACAGAAATCCCCACCCCAACAGCCCGGGGGGGGTTGGGGGGGGGGGGGGGGGGTCACCCTGGGGACGCCCCTCTCTGCACTGCGGGGCTCCCCTTTAATTGCTTCCCCCCCCCCCCCCCCCCCCGCAATAAAGAGCTGCATCATCGCGGCGCTGTTTGTTCCAGCTCCTTTCCCTCTAATTTTGGACCCGGAAAATAAAATAAATAAAGAAATGAATAACGTGGCACAAATGTTTGCATCTAAAAATACAGGCGGCAGGCAGAGCCGGCACTGCGCGTCACGGGGGCTGCACAACGGCCCCCCCCCCCAACCCCACCTCCCTCCCTCCCCGCCCCCTCCCACATCAGGATGTGGGGCAGCACCCAGGGTTGCCCCTCGGTGGGACCCCGGGTAGGGTGATCCCCAGTGTGGGGTGGCACAGAGGAGGCGGTGGGATGGGGGTCTGCTGTTGTTCTATGGGATGGGGGGGGGGGTGGTCTTAGTGGGTGGGTGGGGGGAGGGGGGGGGAGCATGGCTGGGGGAGGTGGCTCAGGGTAGGTGGTGTGGGTTTGGGGATGGGGGTGGGATGGGATGGGGATGGAAATAGGGACAGGTGTGAAGATGGGGGCAGGGATGGAGGTGGTGTTGGGGGCAGAAATGGGGGCAGGGGGTGACGTTATTTGTTTGTTTATTTCGGACCCCAAATTAGAGGGAAAGGAGCTGGAACGGGGATGGGGGATGGCTGGAGATGGGATGGATGTAGGGATGGGGACGGAAACGGGGACAGGGATGGGGATGGGAGGTAGTTGGGAACGGGGATGGGATGAGGGTGGGGTATATTTATGGGGGTGGGATGAATTCTGGGGTGGGATGTAGGTGGGAATGGGGATAGAGACTGAGACGGGATGGGGACAGAAGCGGGGACAGGGACGGAACTAGGATGGGGATGGGATGAGTATAGAGACGGGGATGGAAATGGGGACAGGGTTGGAGATCGGGGTGCGGATGGAGATGGGGGTGGGGATGGGGACAGGGATGGGACGGAAATGCTGCGGATGGGGCCGGGCCGGGCTCCGAGGGGTTAAGCGGGCGCAGCCGCGATTGGCCGCGGGCTGCGGGGCGGCAGCCAATGGGAGCGCGCCGTGCGCGGGGGTCGCCGCGTCGGGCCCGCCCCCTGAGCGCCGTCCCGGGGCGCGGGCGCTGCGGCGCGGAGCGGGGCTCGGCTCGGCCCGGCTCGGTTCGGTTCGGTCCGGCTCGGTTCATTCCGGCGCGGTTCGGCTCCGCTCGGTTCGTTTCGCCTCGGCTCGGTCGCGGGCTCCGGTAATACCCGGAGGGGTGGGGGTGGGGGGGAGGTGGAGGGGGGGGGGGGGGAAGCATCCTCCGCGGGGGGCGGGGCCGTTCCGCGGGTTTGGGCCGGGCCGGGCTGGATCACGTGGTGCGGCGGTACCGGGCCCGGAGCTGGAGGGGGGGGGGTGGGGGGGGGAACGGAACCGCCCCGCGGTGTAACAGCGCCGGCACGGCCGCGCGGCGATAACGGGAGCCCGAGCGAGGGGAGCCCGCGTGGTGACACCGGGTGAGCCCAGCGCCGGCCGCCCCGCGGGGTGAGCGGAGCCGCGGCGCTGTGACAGCGCTGCGTGACCGAAGCCATTCCACGCTGTGACACCGGGCCACCACAACTGCTCTGTGCTGCCACTGCTTGACCGGGGCCGGCCCTGCCGTGACGTTGGTTGACCACGGCCACCCATCGCAGTGACGCTGGGTGACCGGGACACCTCCACGCTGTGACACTGGGTGACCAAACCCACCCGATGCGGTGACATTGGGTGAGCAAGGCCATTCCATGCAGTGACACTGGGTGACCGAGGCTCTTCTTGCTGTGACATTGAGTGACCGCGGTCACCCCAAGCGGTGACACTGGGTGACCAAAGCCATTCCGTGCTGTGACGCTGGGTGACCGCAGCCACCCATCGCAGCGACACCGGGTGAGCAGCGCACCTCCAAGCAGCGACACTGGGTGACCAAAGCCAGCCGATGCAGTGACACTGGGTGACCGAGGCCATTCCATGCAGTGACATTGGGTGACCAAAGCCAGCCGATGCAGTGACACTGGGTGACCGAGGCCACTCCATGCAGTGACATTGGGTGACGGAGGCTCGTTGCGCCGTGACGTTGGGTGACCGCGGTCACCCCAAGCAGCGACACCGGGTGACCGGGGCGCCTCCAAGCAGCGCCACCCCGCTCTGTGACCCCGTGCCATGGCGCGGTGCCGCACGCCGTGACCCCACTGCCCACCCCCAGCCCCCACCCCGTCGGCGGTGCCATGGCGGTGCCGGGCGCGGTGCTGGCGGTGCTGGCGGTGCTGGCAATGCTGGCGGCGCCGTCGGCCGGGAGCTGCCCCACGCGCTGCGTCTGCGCCTCCAACATCCTGAGCTGCTCCCAGGCCGCCCTGAGCTCCGTGCCCGCCCCGCTGCCGCGCTTCGCCGCCGTGCTGGACCTGAGCCACAACAACATCAGCCGCCTGCGCGCCGACTGGGCGCCGGGCCGCCTGGCCCACCTGCACGCCCTGCTGCTGGCGCACAACGGCCTGGCCTTCGTCTCCACCGAGGCTTTCGCCCACGTCCCGCACCTCCGCCACCTGGACCTGTCGTCCAACCGCCTCCGCGCGCTGGAGGAGAACCTCTTCAGCGACCTCCCCGAGCTGGAGGTGCTGCTGCTCTACAACAACGAGATCTCCGCCGTCGACCGCTCCGCCTTCGACAACCTGGGCCGCCTCCGCAAGCTCTACCTGGGCCGGAACCACATCGCCCGCTTCCCGCTGGAGCTGCTCCGCGACGGCAGCCGCCCCGCGCAGCTCTCCCTGCTCGACCTCTCCTCCAACCGCCTGCGTTCGCTGCCGGCCGCCGAGCTGCAGGCGCTGCCCGCGTGGCTGCGCGACCGCCTCTACCTGCACGGCAACCCGCTGGGCTGCGACTGCCCGCTCTTCCAGCTGGTGGCCCGCGGCCGTCACCGCCGGCTGAGCGCCGTGATGGACTTCCAGGAGGAGCTGCGCTGCCAGCTGCCGTCGGCGCCGGGCCGGGCGTCGGTGGCCGTTCTGGAGTTGGGATCCCGCGAGCTGCTCAACTGCAGCGAGGCGAGAGAGGCCGTGCTGGAGGCGTACCTGGGGGACAGCGTCACGTTGGGCTGCGACAGCCGCCTGCGGGCAGCGCACGGCCGCCATTGGGTGACGCCGGGGGGGGACAGGGTGACGGAGGAGGGCGGCAACGGGAGCGCGGCCGTGCTGGCCAACGGCAGCCTGCAGCTGCGGGGGCTGCGGCCGGAGGACGGCGGGACGTACGCGTGCCGAGTGTGGGGCCCGGCTTTCAACGAGACGCTCTACGTGGAGCTGCTGGTGCACAACTTCACGCTGCACGGCCCCCACGACGGCCTCAACACCGCCTACACCACGCTGGTGGGCTGCATCCTCAGCGTGGTGCTGGTGCTCATCTATCTGTACCTCACCCCGTGCCGCTGCTGCTGCCGAGCCGCCGAGAAGCCGGCAGCCCCCCCCCCGCGACGACAGCCTCAACTCGTCCGTGCTCAGCGCTACCCCCAACCACGCCGTCGGGGAGCCCCCGCCCCCCCCAAGGCCCCGCATCGCCGGGCACCGCGCCGCGCCCGGGGGGCAGAACGGGGGGAGGTACAAAGCCGGGGGGAGCCCAGCGATGGCGGCGGTGGTGGGGGCACCGAGGGAAGGCCCCCGGGCGCAGAGGAAGGTGTCGGATCCGGACTCGGTCAGCTCGGTGTTCTCCGACACCCCCATCGTGGTGTAGGGGAGGGGGGGGCGGTGCACGGTGTGGACCCCCCCCCCCGACCCCCCCAAGCTCTGCAGAGCACAAAGGTTGTGAGGACTGCAGTGGGGATGCTGTGACGTGGAGCCCACCCGGGGGTCCGGGTGCTGTGGGACCCCCACCGGTGACAGCATCCGAGCACACGGGGGTCCCTGCTGCGTGGATGCCCCCCCCCCCCCCCCCTCCCCCGCACAGCGCTGCCTCCCGCATGTTGATCGTGACGCATGACCCCCCCCGGGAAGCATGACCCTCCCGAGGCCACAGCTGCCGCCCACACCCCGGGGGGGGGGGGATATGGGGCACAGCCCCTTTCCTCTGAGCCACAGCGCCAGCTGAGCCCCCCCCTCCTTGGGGCCGTCCTGGGGGGAGCACAGCCGCCCCCCACGCGGGGGATCCCAGGGTGGGAAATGCCCCCGCCCCACACCTGACCCCACAGCCCCCTCCCGCCCCCCCCCCGTGTCCGTTGTCCTCAGCTTCAGCCAGCGCCGCGCTGCTGCACCGCTGACAATAAAGAAACGTGCCGCTCCCCGCTCGTGTCTCACAACGCACCGGAGACCCCCGCAGCCCTCTGCCGTCGGGGGGGGGGGGGGGGGGCCACGGAAAGGGCGGGGGGGGGGACGACACGTGGGGGGGGGGGCTTCGCGCTGCCGGACCCAGGGGGGCTCCCGGGGACACGCAGCCCCTCAGTGAATCAGGACCCCCCCCCCTCCCCTTTCGGACTTCCCATCCTCCACGGAGGTCCCAAGCAACCACACGGACCCCCTCTGCTCCCCATCCCCCCCCCGCCCCGCCCCCACACGATACCAACTTTGCCTTTTTTTTCCTCTTTTTTTTTTTTTTTAAAAAAAAGAAACCCCTCCCCCCCCCCAAAAAAAAACCCCAAACCGAACCAAAACAGCGATAGGAACCCTTATAAATACCCGCGGCCCCGGCGGTCAGTCCTGCACGGGGACCCCCCGGGCTCAGCCGCCCCCTCCCCGGGGGTTGGTTTAGCAGCAACGGAACAGGATCAGAGTCTTGAGGTATTTTGCTGGAGGTTACGTTTCGTTCTTGGGTTTGGTCGGGTTTTTCTTTTTGTTTTTTTCCCTTTTCTTCTCCTTTTCTCACCGTTTCCCGGCGGCGGTTCGGGGCTCCGTGGTGCGCAGCGGCTCCGGGCGGCGGTGGAAGCCCCCCCGAGGCCTCCGTTAATGCGCTTTGGACTGCGGGGATGGAGGGAGGAAGGGGAAAAGGGGGTGGGGGGGTCAGCCGCTGTGTGAGCTCAGCCCCACGCTGTGCCCCCCCCCCCCCCCCCCCCCCCCCACCACGGACGGGGCGGTCCCGGAGGGTCCCCTCGGTGCCCCAAACGGTGTCCTCAGGTTGGGAACGCGGGTGCCCAACAGAACATCAACACGGGGTCCCCAACCCGGGGCTGATTTGGGTGACCCCGGAGGGTCCCTGTGGTGCCACCCCCCACTCTCCCCCCCCCCCCCCCACCCTTAATACTGGACGACCTGTAGTTCAGGACACCCCGTGGAGCTGTGCCAGGGGTCCCCCTCATTTCCCCACTCGGCTCCCACCCACAACTGGGGGTACACCCATAACCCCCCCAGCGCCCCGTGCCCCCCTCCAGCCCTTACCTTCAGGACGTTCCGCTTCTCCTCGAAGCCCAGGGCGCTTCCCGGCTTCTTCCTGCGGACGGAGCAGCCCAGGTCGGGGGGCGCGGGGCTGGGGGCGGGCGGGGGGGCGGGCGGAGGGGCGGCGTGTTTGGGCTTGGAGGGCCGGCAATACGTGGCCGAGTTCTTGCGCTTCTTCACCTCATCCTCCGAAATGCAGCGAGGGGGGGGCGGGGGGACCCCGACCCCGTGTAACGGAGAGCCCCGCGGCTCCGGAGCGGCGCTGAGGGGGGGGCGGCAGTCCGGGGGGAGCGCTCGCTTCAGCCTGCTGCCCGCACACACGGAGCCGTTGAGCGCTGACACCGCGGTGCTTTTCGTCTTGCCGGGGGGGGGCGAGACCTGGCAGGCGGGGCTTTTGCTTTTCGCCCCGTCCCCGGGGCAGGTCCGTTTGTAGGGGGGGCTGGCGGCCGCCCCCAGGGGCTGTTTGCGTTTGCGGGCGACGGAGTCCGGTTCCGTCCCACCGGCCGCTTCCTTGGCTCGGGAGGATTTGCTGGCCTTGGTGGAAGGCAACTTGCTGAAGGAGGGCGAGGGGATGTTGGCCGGCAGCGGGGAGGTGATGGATTGGCTGCCGCCCCCCCCGCACTCCGGTTGGCTGCAGGCGGCGGCCGCGTGCGGGGACCCCACCGTGTAGTTGATGCCGGCGGGGACGCGGCCGTCCCGGGGACCGGTGGGCGTCGGGGGGGTCCGAGCGTGGGGTGGGGGGGTCGGAGCGGCGGGGCCGGCGGGGCTGGGGGGGGCCGGGGCGGCAGAGAGCTGCGGGTCGGCGGCCGGAGGGATCTTCCTGTAGGGAAGGGGTGGGGGGGGTGTTTGAGATGGGGAGCACCAAAGGGCTGCGCTTCAATGGAGGGAACCCCCCCCCCCGGATACATGCTACAGCTGGAGCCCCCCCGTGTCACCGCGCCCTTCCTGCATGGAACTTCACCCTCCCAAATCTCCGTCCTCTCCACTGACGGGATCCCTCTGACATCACTGCTGCTCCGGATGGGACCCCCCCACATCACTGTTCCTTTGCCAGACAGGAGCCCCCCATATCTCTGCTCCCTTCCCAGTGGGATCCCCCAGTCACCACTCCCTGGCTCCCCCTCACTGCCCCTTCCACAGATAGGACCCCCCCCCCCCCCCAATATTTGTTCCCTTGCCCAGTGTGAGCCCCCCACATCTCCTCTATCTTCCCGAATGGGACCCCCCCAAATCGCCACCCCCCCTCCCCTCTGGGAGCCCCACCGACCCACAGCACCCCACCCACAGCTCTGCGTCCCCCCCAACACACTGGGCAGCAGGACACCAGGTGAGCTCTGCAGCCCCCCCCGGCCCTCCCAGCCCCCCCCCCCATTACCTCCACATGTGTGAGCTGAGGTGCCGCTCCAGCATGGAGCCCAGCGCCGAGCAGAAGCGGTCGAGCCGCCGGTTGAAGACGTAGCAGCCCGGGCTGACCAAGCGGCTCCCAAAGGTGCAGAACTACAGGGGATGGGGGGGGGAAGGGAGGGGCCGGGGGGAAGGGTGTCAGGCCAGGTGACCCCCCCCCCCCCCACCCCAACCCCACCCACACCGCAGTGGGGGGCACCCAGCCCAACTCACCGCTTGTGGCCGCGGTGGGCGGGCGGCGTAGTGGCAGTCAGGGTGGTGGGCGTCCTCAGCAGCCCCCTCCTCCTCGCTGTCCTCGCTGGATCCCCGGCTGCCCCCCTCCTTGGGCAGGGGGAAGGGGAAGAGCCCCCCGTCCCCCTCCTCGGGGTCGCTGTCGGAGGAGAGCCGAGCCCTGTGAGGGAGATGGGCGGTGAGAGATGAGGGGGGGGGCACGGCTGTGGGGAGGGGGGGGGACAGCGGGCGCTCACCTGGGGGGCGGGCAGTGGGCATGGGGGGGTCTGGGGCAGCAGGGCGATGCGCCGGGAGGGGCGGCGGGGGGCTGCGGCAGCGCGGGGGGGGCGGGCGGCTCGGTGCCGGGGGGGTCCTTCCTGGGGGGGCTCTTCTCCTTCGGGGCCTCACGGCGGGAGCTGGCCTTCAGCTCGGCCACCAGCACGTCGAAGTCCTTGGCACGGCCCTGCACCTCGCGCCGCTGGTGCACCGAGTGGATCTGTGGGGCGGGGGGGGGGTCACATCACGAGGGCCCTCCCCAGGTGTCCCCTCCTGGGTAGGAGACCCCCCAACACCCGCTACCGGAGGGGCAAAACCCCGTTGCCATGCTGCTCCCGGGGCCCCCCCAGGACGGGTGCACGGTGCTACCTTGCAGGTGAGCAGGCGGGTGCACACCTTCTTGGTGTCGGGGTTCAGCACGCCGCACTGCCGGTTCAGGTCGCACTCCTTCCCTGTGGGCACAGATTGCAGCGGGGTGTGTGTGTGTGCGGGGGGGGGCAAAGCACTCACCGTGACCCCCAGCAGCCCCACAGCAGCACTCACACCCCCAGTGTATGGATCCAGGGCAGGACCCCACGGACCGCAGCCCCCCCCATGGACCGCAGACCCTGATGGACCGCAGCCCCCCCATGCCCCAGATGTGCCGTTGTGAACGCAGCCCACCTTTGGGCACAGGGGGACACGGTTACCTGTCCCGTTACCCACCCCAGAGCAACAGCCCGGCCCCCCCAGCCTGCAGCACTGCGGGACTCACGCGTCAGCTTCTTGTGGGCCCTGGGGGGCGGCCTGCAGACCCCCGGCTCCTTCTCCCCTGTCTTGAGCACGGGGTTGGCAGTGGGTGGTGGCAATGGGTCCCCCCCGGCCCCTGGGGGCTCTTTGGGCGGCGGAGGCGGCGCGGGGGAGGGTCTCCCCGGGGGCTCTGTGGGGCTGGAGGCAGGTGGTGCAGCGGGCACTTTGGGGGGGGTTTTGGGGGCCGTTTTGAGCCCCTCCGGCTTGGGGAAGCTGGGGATCTTCTCCAGGTTCACCACCGGCATGAACAAGCTGAGGAGAAACGGGGCGGTCAGAGGGGGGTGGGGGGTTTGGGGGGGGAGGAGTGGGCACAGCGACCCCCAGCTCTGCTCACCAGAGGTTGTTGTCCTTCTGTGCTTTCTCTGGCAGTGGCTGTGCCCTGCTGCGCGCTCCCGGCCCCTTATCCCGCAGCGCTTTGCCTGCTGGCTGCCCGTTGACGGCGTGGCACTTGGCGTACAGCTTGCTGAGCGGGCCGTGCCGCCGTTCTGTCCAGGGAACGGCCCCCCCATCAGCCCCCCGCAGGGCTCACAACCTGACCCCCCTCCTCAGCCCCCCCAGCTCACCGCAGTGCTTCTGGAAGGCCTGCGGCTTCACCACCTGGCTGCAGTGGTTGCACACCACCAGGTAGAACTCGTCGTGCGCCGGGCAGTGGCCGAAGATGGACATGTCTGCGGGGTGGAGGTGGGTCAGGCAGCGGGGCTGTGCGCAGCCCCAGAACAGAGGGATTTCTCCCCAAAACGGGGAGCTTACCTTCCTTGATCAGTGTCATGGCGTCCAGTTTCTTGCTCCCCTTGCTGCTCTCCTCTGGCTCCAACCCTGCTGGGAACAGAATCCCACCATCGATATCCCGAGCTGTGCTGGCCTCGGCTCCGTGCATCCAGCACTGGGCACTCGTCTGCCCCATCTCTGCCTGCAGCCACCGCGTCCCCCCCCCCGCTGCCACACAGCGGCCGGTGCTCCCAAGGCAATTAAAAGGACAATTAATGAGGGTTAAAATCAGACCCGAGGATGGATCCAGAGCTCAGCCCTGGAATCAGGGTGTGCAATGAGTGGCACTCGGCTGCACCCCACGACAGCTGGGGACGGCGGGTGGCACAGAGCGGGCACTGTGATGGGCAGAGAACACCGAGAGCCCGAAGCCACCAGCAGGGACCCACTGCCACGTGTGGGGCTGACCAGGGATGTGGGGTTGGCCCATCCTGGGGCCGGGTCACAAAGGTGTCCCCAGCTGTGCCAGCAGCACCTGTCCTCGCTGGCCATGCCAGCTGGGCACCGTGTCCCTACTGTGTCCCCAGCCACCCCATCCAGCTGTGCCATACTGGGCGCTCGATCCCGTCTGGCTGTGCCATACTGGGGGCCCAGTGCCATCCAACTGGGCACCAAGCCCTGTCTCACCGTGCCACAATGGGCACGCAGTCCCATCCAGCTGTGCCATACCGGGCACCGAGTTGTGCACAGCTGTGCCATACGGGGCACTCAGTCTCTTGCAGCGATGCCGTACGGGGTGCCCAGTGCTGTCCATCCACGCCATACTGGGCACCCAGTTGTATACGGCTGTGCCATACTGGGCTCCCAGTCCCCCTCAGCGCTGCCATTCCGTGTGCCCGGTGCCGTCCAGCCGTGTCACACCGGCTGCCCGCAGCTCCACCACGCGGGATTCCCGGTCCCCCCGGCCGTGCCGTACCGAACACCCCGCTCCCGGCGGCCGCAGGACGGGGCACCGCCGGGACGGAGCGCCGCTCCCCGCGCACCTCCACCCGCACTGCCGCCCGCACCCCGGTTCCGCTGCGGGACGCGCTGCGCGTCTCCCACCGCCCGGTGCGGGGCGCCCGCTGCTCTCCGTGCCCGGGGGCGGGGAGGTGCGGGGCGGCGCGGGCTGCGGGCGCGGCCCCGTTCGGCGGTGACCCCCCCCCCAACCCCGGGAGCGAACCCCCCCCACCCCCCCCTCCTCCTTCCCCCCTCCCGGCCCGCCGCCCCCTCACCCGGCTCCGCGGGCGGCCCGGCCCGCTCCACCCATGCGCTCCAGCTCTGCCCCGCGAACTCGTCCACGCTCGGCAGCCGCCGCTCCGCCGCCGCCATCGCCGCCGCGCGCCCACGCGCCGCCATCGCCGCCGCCGCCGCCGCCGCCGCCGCGGGAGCGCGCCCCCCCCCCCTCCGGCCGCCGCCGCCGCCGCCCCCGCCCCGCGCGCGCGCCCCCGCGCATGCGCCGCGCGCCCCCCCGCGGCCCCACGGGCGGTGCAGTCCCCGCCCCGGGGCTCCGAGCGGCCGTGTGTGCGGGGCGGGGTGCGGGGCAGCCTGGAGAGACCTCAACCCCGCTGTGGGATACCCGCTGCTGCACCCCGATGCGGGGCGGACGGCGCTGCGTGGGGGAGCGCAGCCCATGGCGCGCACAGCCACAGAGACCGCACGGCGTCCGGTGCCGTCCGCAGCGCTGTGTGGGGCAGGGCGCCCGTGGCCATACACACCTCTATATGGGGCAGGGCGCCCGTGGCCATACACACCTCCATATGGGGCAGGGCGCCCATGGCCATACACACCTCCATATGGGGCAGGGCGCCCGTGGCCATACGCACCTCCATATGGGGCAGGGCGCCCATGGCCATACACACTTCTATATGGGGCAGGGCGCCCATGGCCATACACACCTCCATATGGGGCAGGGCGCCCATGGCCATACGCACCTCTATATGGGGCAGGGCGCCCATGGCCATACACACCTCCATATGGGGCAGGGCGCCCATGGCCATACACACCTCCATATGGGGCAGGGCGCCCATGGCCATACACACCTCTATAAGAGGCAGGCACCCATGGCCATACACACTGCTATATGGGGTGGGTAGGGCACACATTGCCATATACCCCCCCCCCCCCCCCCCCCAGGAAGTACACCCAATGCCAATACCCCCCCATGCAGCACAGGGCACCCAGAGCTACGCACCCCCATAGGGCGCAGGGCCCCCCCACGACCCCGCACACACACACACACACACACACACAGAGGACACCTGGCTTCCCATGACCTTTATCCACCTCCACACACAGCGGGGACCCCCCGGTACAGCAGTGCTCCACACCCCCCCCCCCCGTCCCCACCCCCAGGCTGCGGCCGGCGCGAGGCCCCCGGGGATGGGGGGGGTTGGGGGGGTGGGTGCAGGTGGGTGCAGGTGGGTGCAGGTGGGTGCCCCCCCCCAGGGGCTACTGCTTGTCGATGGCTCCCTGCTCGGCCGCGCTGTCTCCGTGGGGCTCAGCCTGCGTGTGCCACGTCGTCTCCTTGAACACAAACCAGCAGTTCCCGGCCCACAGCAGGAAATTGATGAAGCCAAAGAGCTGCGGGGAGGGGGGGGGGGGGGGGGGGGGAGAACAGAGCTGTGGCACCATGCAGCCCCCCCCCCCCCAAAATGGTGCTGTGTGTGTGCCACGTGCAGCGTGGTGCCATCCCTGTGTGTGTGTGTGTGTGTGTGTGCGGCACAGCGATGGCTGCTCAGCTCTGCATCCTTGTGCATGTTGGCAGCCACACGTGTGTGTGTGTGCGCACCCCCATGCGTATGCACACCCCACGTGTGCACGCACGCACACCCCCCGTGCATGTGCATGCAGCCCATCCGTGCACACGTGTGCGTGCAAACATGCCTACACGTGCGTGCGTGGCCAACCCAGGCGTGCACGCACGTATGTGTGCGTGTACAAGCCGTGTGTGCAAAGCAACCCACGCGTGCAGACAGACACAACCAGCCTGCGCACACACACACACCCGCGTGTGCACACATGTACACCCACATGCACGCAGATACCCGTGTGCACGCAGCCATGTATGCATGCACACACCCCCGTGTGCACACACACCTAACCCACGCGTGCGTGCATGCTCACACCCCCACGTGCACGCACTTACCCACGTGTGCACACACATACCTGTGCACGCGTGGCCATACTCAGCTCCATATGGGGCAGGGCGCCCGCGGCCATACACACACACTGCCCCCATGTGCACGCAGACAGCGGTGTGCATACACACGTGCACGTAGCTACGCATGCATGCACACACCCGCGTGCGCACGCGTATCCAAGCCACGTGTGCACGCACGCACGCACGGCCCCCCACGCGCCCACCCTCCCACCCTTTGCCCCTTCTTTCCACGCTCACCACAGAGATGTTGGCCAGCCCCATGGCCGGCGTGGCGCCGGCGTTGCACACCACGTCGTGGCCCTGGCACACGCTCATGGCCGCAATGAGGCTGGAGGGCCGCGTGGCTGCCTTGACGTCGCTCAGCCCTTTGCCCCACGCCGCCGCCGCCACCAGCCAGAAGAAGGCGAAGCAGACGGTGACGCAGAAGTCCTGCGGATGTGGGGCTGGGCTCAGCGCCGCCGGCGTGGGGTGGGAGCTGCGCCCGCCGCCCGGCCCTTACCGTGAACGGGAGCTTCTTGTTGTCGGCGTAAAGGGAATGAAAGCGCAGGTAGAGCACCAGAGCTGCCATGGTGTAGAGGAAGGAGAAGACCCCCAGGGTCACGAAGAACTCGGCCGGGGCGGAGAAGTCGCCCACCAGGTGCAGCGTGCGCGGCTCCGACTCGCCATCGCACTCCGGCATCTCGAAGGGGATCTGGTACAACCTGGGGGGGAGGGGAACGGGGCCGGGGGGGGTGGCTGTGGTACCCGGAGAGCGGGAAGGGATGGGAGGGGATGGGGATGGGGCAGGGGCTGCTCAGGGAAAGGGGCAAAGGGGGGAGGGGGGGGCACAAAGCCAGGACTGGGGGACCCCGGTGCCGGGGGGCAGCTCCGTGGCTGTGCCCAAATCCCCCACTTGATGCAGCAGGTGCTACAAACCAACACCCACAGGGTGGAGAAAGCCCCATATCTGCCCCCAACGCACCAAACCCGCAGTGCCCCCATCCCACCCTCACACCCTGCCGGGGATGCCAGCGCTGAGCGTGGGCTTTAACCCCACATCCCACCCAGCCCCATCCAGGTCCCTACGTGGCCACGCTGGAATCACAATGTGGGGGAAGGGATCCCATTTCGGCCACCCCTCACCTGAAGGGGTACCCGAACTGCACGGAAATGGCGCTCATCTCTTTGGTTTCACCGCTGCACTTCACCGTGGCCCCGCTCTCACCGCTGAAAGAACCGCACGCCCCGAAAGCAAAGATGGCAAAGAGCTGCAGGAGGGGAGCACAGAGGTCAGGGGGTGCTCAGAGACCCCGCAGCCCCACATCCAACCCCCCCCCCCCCCCCGGCGCTGAGTCACGGCCATGCAGGGCGTGATGCCACCCCGCAGCTGTCAGCTGTGTGCGCCAGCTCTGTGCACCGGCAGTGAAACGGGGCCGTGGGGCACCGGGGGGGAACCCTGCTCGTCCCCTCTAATTTTAGGCACAGCCCCAAGTGCTGGTGTGTCCGCGCTGAGGGACACTGCTTTGTCCCCGTGCCCCAATAGGGGCGGTGGTGGCACTGTCCCGAGTGCCGCTGGCCTATGGGGAATCCGCCCAGCCAGGCTCGGTGCCACAGGGACGGGCTCCTGTGGGTGTTCCCTCGTGGAACCAGGAGTGTTGACAGCTGTCCCCGGCGTGGGACATCCCCACGTGTCACACTGCAGTGTGGCTCCCATTTGCTCTCCATGGGTTCTCCTCTCGCTTCCCATTTCGGGCTGCACTCAGGGCCTGATCCCACACAGCCAGCGCTGCCCGGTGCTGGGGGCCACAGTGGGAGGCTGAGCCCCCTTGGCCCCACTCCTCCAGGCAGGAGATCCCCAATGCCCCCGGCCTCACCGCCACACTCCCATCCCCACTCGTGCCTCAGTTTCCCTGTGCTGGTCCTGTGCCGCTGAAATGCCGCCCTCCCCGCAGCCCTGAAACCCAATCCTGGCGCCATTCATAGCACTGGGGACAGGGAGGGGGCCGTGCATTGCCCCCCCCATGCTCCGCACGTTCCCTCCTGAGTTCGCTGCCCCCCATCGCCCCCCACTCACTGACGTGCCGCCCCCCCCACCCCCCCACCCCACCCACACCCCACAGGTCCCACTGTCACCGTTCCCCTGGGCACGGCCGGGTGCTGCCATCTGCTCAAGGTCACCGGGGAGGCCAAAGTGGAGTGTCCAAGAGGCCCCCACACCTGAAGCCCCCCAGGAGCCCTCCGTGGGATCCCCTACCCACAGCCGGATGGGGTGCGAAGGGGCAGAGAAGGATCCGAGGACCCTTTGTGGGCTTTGGGACAACCACGGGGGACCCCAAAAACGGAAGGGGAGGGAGGCAAAGAGCTGAGGGTGCTGGGGGGGCTGCGGGCGGCACTCACCCATTCCAGCACCTTGACGAAGCCCAGCGGCTCCTGGAGGCGGCCCCAGCGCATCCCGGCCAGGACCCGGTCCTGCGGAACGGAGAGAGCGGCATGAACGGGGGCATGGCGGGGGCACCGGGCTGCGGAGGAAGGGGGCACCGGGGAGCAGCGCTGGGCACCGGGGGCAGCGGGGCCCTACCTGGAGCCGGGGCGCTTTGTCGCCGCCCGAGGGGGCTCCGGACTCCGCCATGGCCGCGGCCGTCGGGGCCGTCGGGGGCTGCCTCCTCCTCCTCCGCCCGCCGCCGCCGCCGCCGCCGCCGCACCGCTCTCAGAGCCGCCCCCGCTCCGCCACCCGCAGCCTCAGCGCCCCCGGGAGGGCACAGCCGCCCCGCCCCGGGCACAGCCCGGACCGCCTCCGCCCCCCCGCGACCACCGTGCACGGGGCGGCCCCGGACCGCCCCCGCCGCACCCCCCGCTCCAGTAGTGGGGCGAACCCCGCCCCCGGCACCCACCGGGACCTCCGTCCTTCCCTCCATCCAACCCCGTCCCCCAAACCGGGACCCCCGGAGCAGCACCGACGCCGCCCGGGGCCGTTCGCGGACCCCCCGCCCTGGGAAGGCCGTGCATCCCCCGCACCCCCGCCCCGCACAGTACCCGGGGAACCCCCACGACCGCGTGCTGCCGAGTACCGGGGAGGAAGCGCCGCGCGGGGGGGGGGGAAGCGGAAGGATGGAGGAGGGGCGGCCCCCCACACTGGGGGGGTCTCAAGCCCACGCGGGGCTCACTGGGCTCGGAGCGGGGCGGTACCTACCGAGCACCGGCACCCACCGGGGCTCCGCGCCCCCCCCCACCCCACGGCGCTGCCCGCTGCCCCGCGCCCGGCATCGAATGACCACGCCCACGTCTCCCTCGGCCACACCCACCTACACTTCGACCACGCCCCCACCCCTGTGGCTCCGCCCCCTTTGGCTCAGCCCTCGCCCCGCCCCTCTGCTTTGGCTCCACCCCACTCTCGCCCCTCCGAGCCCGCCCTCCGAGCCTTCCCATTGGCCGAGATCCTCTCTCCACCCGCCAATGGGCTCGCGGCGCGGGGGGAAGTGACGCAGACGGGTGGGACGGCGCGTGCGCGCTGCCGGCCGTTGGCAGGAAGTGGATGCGAACCCGGCGAGGGCAGAGCGGCTCCGGTTCCGCTGCCGCCGCCGCGCCTCCCCTGCACCGGCCCCGCGCCCCCCGCCGCCGCCGTTATGTTTCTCACGCGCTCTGAGTACGACCGGTGAGTGTCCTTTCTCTGCCGGTCGGCCCTTCCCGCGCTTGCCCCGCTGTTCGCGGCCTGCGGCTGAGTCACGGGCCTGCTCCCGTCGCCTCCGCGGGGCCCAGCGGCGGGCAGTGCGAGCTGCGGCCCGGTCCTGGTGCTCCCCCTCACCCCGCGGGGCTGCTCCCAACGCGTGTGGGGCTGCCTCGGGTTCGCTTCTGGATTTACAAAGCGCTTTCGGTTCCGTGCCGCCGCTGGAAGGCCCCGAGGAGCCGCGGTGCTGAGCGCCATGAGGCCGTAGGGAGGACGTTCCTCGGTGTTAATGCGGCGCTGGCACTGCCCGGAGCTGTGGGTGCCTCATCCCTGGAGGTGCCCGAGGACGTGGATGGGGCCCTGAGCAGCCTGAGCTGGTGGTGCGCACCCAGCCCGCAGCAGCGGATAGGGAACGATCTCTTCCAACCCAACTATTCTGTGACCCTATGAGAACCATCCCAGGTGTGGGGACAGCAGGCTGCATAAAACCCATCGGTGGTTTCCGTGTGGGGATGGAGCCCTCGGTCTCAACAATGTTTTTGGATGTTGGGAAGGGGCCTGGGGGTCTTGGGGAGGGGGCAGTGGGACATCTGTCAGTGAGGTCTTTGCCTCCTGGTGCCACAGGGCTTGCTGCATGGGGTCTGTTTCCAGAGTCCTCAGTGCAAAGCGGAGTGAGAACAACCTTCCCTCCAGCTCAGTATTTATAACAGTTATTTATAGCAGTATTTGCTGTTTTGCTTCTTCATAAGCATCCCCAGTTCAACATCGCTGGGGTGAGGAGTGCGAAGCCCTCCTGTGTGACTTGTTTTTTGTCAGCATGACTTCTTGTCAGCCTTCATGTGCCTTTCATGTCATCTCTGATGTTCTTGCAGGGGCGTGAACACTTTCTCTCCGGAGGGGAGGCTGTTCCAAGTGGAGTATGCAATCGAGGCCATTAAGGTATCACCAACACAATCTGGCAGTTATGCTGTGATGTCAAATGATCTTTCAAAGTGGGTTTGGTCAGAGAAAAGTCAGGCAGGTTCTTTTCTCTCATGCTCTGGTCTTGTTCTGCAATGAAGCAGGGTTTGGCCGACTTCCCAGAGCAATGCAATGCTGAGCAGGAAGGCACTGCTTTCCCAATAGGTGCTGCTCCTGCCAGCAGTTCTTTGTCAGCCTTTTATGTTCGATTTGCAGTGCAGGAGCTGTGACCCAGCACTCGATTCCTTCCACCCAGCGGCGCCTCCTGCAGCTCCACTCACCTGCTTTGTGTGACTGGAAGCATCAGTGGCCGCTGCAGCTTAGAACATTTACCCACAAAGCAAACCCAACCCAGAAGTGCTAGTCCCAAAATTGGAAAAGCTCATTTTGAAGCCAGAGGTCCTGAGTGCTTGCACAGCCTGACTGACTGCAGAGGCTGGCACCAGGTCCATTGTGTGCTTAATGTCCATAAGTACTCCCCAAACAGCAAAGGAATGCTGTGCTTTCTCTTTGCTGCCCTGAGCTGAGGGTGCTTTACTTTCCAGTCTGTGATGTGGTGCTCCTTTAAAAATAAGAAGTCACAACTCTTCTGGTTTGATTTTCATTCTCTTATCTTGCTGCTGTGCAGCTCAGGGTGAGTCACAGTTTGCTCGGTTGAATTTTAAACCCTGACAAGGAAGGTGGGAGGCAGCGTGCTTGCGAGCAAGCTGACCTGTGGCTGCAGAGCTGTATGGCCTCTCTAAGCCTGTAAGTGTTCTCAGCTGTTGAATGTTCTCATTTCTTTGTTCCTGAGAACCGGAGCTGCTGGATTCTGATCCGTGGGGAAATATCATGGTGTTCACCTTCACGTCTGCCCAGTGCCACTTGTCATGCTTTCAGTTTGGCATGCCAGGCTGGACAAGTTTCTGTCCTGAAGCGTCTGGCTCCAAAACAACGTGCCTACAAATAGCATAGGCTGGCATGAGCATTGTACAGCTATGCTCAGTGTCACAGCTCGGCCCTGTTTGGAATGGACGTGGTGACTGTGGTTGTTTTCAGCTTGGCTCTACGGCCATTGGCATCCAGACCTCGGAGGGTGTGTGCCTGGCTGTGGAGAAGAGGATCACCTCCCCTCTCATGGAGCCCAGCAGCATTGAGAAGATCGTAGAAATAGATTCCCATATAGGTAAGGAGAACTTCACATAGGTAATGAACTTCTGCTCCCTCCCGGGACATCCATCCAGTTGTTGTTGTGCGTAAATACATACGATAGGGTGCCGTCCCTGTGAGTTTCAGAAGCTGCATTTCAGAGCAAGACTTTCCTGCTGGCAGCTCTGGCAATCCAAGTGGGAATGCTCAGCTCTCCCAGTGAGCACCAGGTCCTGCTCGCTGGTTTTCCAGGCTGCAGGCCAGCAGGACATAGTTACAGGAGTAGGAAGAGGCAGCTGAAGCACCCCCACCTTCTGTGACCTCCCTGATGAAAGCTCATCCCAAAATTAGATCTGGGAGGGCAGGGAATTGCTGCAATGTAAAGGCTTGACTCGAGGCCAGGTTCTCCTGGAGCACTGGTGCCTGTACCCCTGCTCCTGCACCAAGGGTGCCTACAAAGTTCTCGTTACCAAATATGTCGGTGTGAAGAGCAGGAGGCCTCCAAAATACCCACATTGCCGAGGAGATGGATCGTGGTGCTTAGGAGCTCCTGCAGGGTCTGCTTTCCCCTTGCTGTGTGCTCGTGGTGTAGCCCTTAGAACGGGGAGCAGCTCTGTGCTGCAGGCTCCTGCAGGGGCAGCTCCTGAACCCCACAGCGGGAGGAATGCATTCCTCTTCCCTTAGCTTCACTTGGAAAAAGCCTCAGTTGTGTCTCCCTGAACTGATTCACATCTAGGGTGGGTGGGAAGTGTCACTGGGAGAACCTGGTGGTGCATCTGCCCTTTGGCTGTGCGTCCAGCCCGGCATGGGCGTTCATGGGAAGCGCTGCCTTGCTCTGTGCCCACACCCATTCCACCCCGTGCTCTGCAGCGTGCTGCTGGCTGCTCCCATGCAGGACCCTGCTGTGTGCACCGTGGGTGGTGGGGAATCTGGGGGAGAGCAGGTTGCAAACTGCTGATGAAATGACTCGTGGTTTCCCTCTCTGATTTCAGGGTGTGCCATGAGCGGCTTAATAGCTGATGCCAAGACTTTGATTGATAAAGCAAGAGTGGAGACTCAGGTAAGACCTGACATTTCTCAGAACAGCAGCGTTAGGGCTGGGGGGGGGGGGGGGGGGCATCTCTGGTGTGGGATGATGGTTGTAGCAGAGGAGCTGGTGGGTGTAGGAGGCCTGTGTGCAGCCTGGCTTCCTGCATGGAGCTCCTGCAGAGCAGACAGCTGCAGCCTCCTGGGCATTTTTCCTTTTCTGTGTGGGTGGGAATCTTATGCCTCATCTCACCCCATTCCTTCAGCGGGTACCACAAGTGTGAGGACAGGGTGCTCTACCTTTGTCTTCCTCCTTGGTACCCCAAGGCCCGGATGTCCTCAGCTGTTCTGGGGGACCCATCCTCTACTTCTCAGCTCACTCTGCATCGAGGGCTGCCTTCAGTGCTTCCATCCCGTGGCTGGGCACCTCACTCCCTGTATGCATTGTCTGTCAGGAGGGGCTGGGGCAAAGCTCTCAGTGGGGGGTGTAGCTGCAGAGCAGCATGTGAGTGATCCAGGAATGTCATCTTGGGGGAGCAGAGCAATAATCTGAAGCCTTGTTTTCCTGCAGAATCACTGGTTCACTTACAATGAAACCATGACTGTGGAGAGCGTGACGCAGGCTGTGTCCAACCTGGCCCTGCAGTTTGGGGAGGAGGATGCAGACCCTGGTGCAATGGTGTGTAACCATGGGCTGGGCTGCCCCGGGAGCCTCCCATGTCCCCTTGACTCTGCCCTCAGCCCTGCCTGACCCGCTGGCTGCTTTCTCTTGCAGTCTCGTCCATTTGGTGTCGCGCTGCTTTTTGGAGGAGTTGATGAGAAGGGACCTCAGCTGTGAGTTCTGTTCTGCATTCCTGGGAGGAGACAAAACCTCCAAGTGAAACATCCGAGGGCTTTTTTATGACTTGATCCTGTGGTTTTCCATAAGCCAAACCCTTGGGGTTTATCCCATTATGTACCTGACATGTTTAGTAATGCGTTTAAGCCTTCCCTGCAAAACAAGAGCCGCAGCAGCTTGGTGGCAGGCTGCTCGTTCAGGATTGAAGGGAATGCTGTGTCTTTAGTGAACCCTTTGCTTTTCTTTGTGTGGTTTCCTGGGCAGGAGGGAGGTGTTAAAGCCTGAGTTTATTCCTACCTTTCCCTAAAGGAGTAACAGAGCCACGGTAACATAATATCTGCAGCCGTCTGTAACATTCCTTGGGGAGGCGGAGTGCTTGAAACCTGAACTGGTGCTTCAAACACAGCCTCTGCTGGAGGTGGGAACGGCTCAGCACAGCCAGCCCAAAAAAGTCTCCCCTTGGTCTCCCTCCCAGGAGCCGTGGTGAAAACCTGCTGATTTTGTTAAAGAAAACAGGGAGGGGGAGAAACGTTCTGCTGTGAGCGTGGAGTTTTGGGGTGCACTGCTTTCCTCCCGGCTTATCAGCCCAGCGTGGGGCTGCAGGGAAGTGCCGAGTGCTTCTCAGACCTTGGTCCTGCCTTGAGCTCAGCGCTGTGCTCTGAGGGCTCTGGGTGTGCAGTGCAGCTGCGGGTCTGTGTGGGGAGAAGCCCTGGTGCTGTGGTGCAGGATGTGGTTTGCCTCTGCTCCCTGCAGGTTTCACATGGACCCCTCGGGGACGTTCGTGCAGTGCGATGCCAGGGCCATCGGGTCTGCCTCGGAAGGAGCGCAGAGCTCACTGCAGGAGGTGTACCATAAGGTAAAGGCAGTGCTGAGCTGACTTCTGACTAAGGGGCAGCACGCTGTGCTGGGGGAGCCGTGCGAGGCTGCCAGGCTGGGCTCAGGCCTTGGCAGCTGCTCCAGTGATGAGATACGGCGTGGAGCTGTTGGTGGAGGAGCTCTGTGTGAGGAGTGCTGCAGCCTCTCTGTGGGCTGTGGCTGCTCAGGCTGCCTTGTGGAACACGAGCCCGGTGTGCAGCATGCCAGGCTGTGCCTCCAGCAGGTGATAATTGAGTCCATGTCAGGAAGTGCTCTATAAATAAATGCTGCTGCATGGGCACGGCCAGTCAGCATCGGGGCTCGGTATGGCTGCAGCTGAAGCGTAAGGAACCAAAGCAAGTGGCATTGTTCCTCTGGGTGTGCAGCTCTGAGCTGTGAAGCTAACAGCTTTTGTTCTGCGAGTCCTCATCCTATCTGATATTCAATAACAACTTTCTTCTCTCTGTGGGAGGGGAGCTGCCTGCTTTGTGTCAAAGGAAATCAAACACTATAATGAAAAGCGTAATTGATGCCGTTGATTGCCTTGAAGACTTCCAGCCTAAGCCTCCATAATCTAATTAAGCAGCAGAATTGCCAGAGTTCTGTGTTCCGTGGCTCCTTCACCATCTTCCCGGTGCAGTTCCTGCACACGCAGCTAGCAGCCATCTGAATGCTGTGCAGCCTCCTGGCTCTAGCTCCCCTCATGCAGGGATTTATGTTATTAAAGCACAAAGGCTTCTGCCAGGAGCCCGGCTTGATGGGGGGGAACTGCTTGATAGGCAGCAACTGGTGAAGGGAAGCGGAGCCTGGTGCCCTGCTCCTGACAGGAAGGTTTGTGTGCCCAGCTTAACAGCTCTTCAGCTTTAGAGCAAGAGATACAGAAGCAGAAAGTCGCCATCCTTGAAATTGTCACTGTCCTTCCCAAACGGTGCGCTTTGATCTCTTGTTGATACAGTAAGATAACTTGATAAGCTTTTTACATTTACTGCCAGCGGCAGCTTAAGGGATTAAAGGGAAGAAGCAGGGAGAGCAGCGTGCTGTGGGAGTTAAAGGGGTAACACAACGAATGCTGGCTTGGGTATCAGCAGCGCAGTGAGCGCTGGTTTGTTTTACAGTCCATGACGCTGAAAGAAGCCATCAAATCTTCCCTCGTCATCCTGAAGCAAGTTATGGAGGAGAAACTGAACGCAACCAACATTGAGGTAACTGTGGCTATCTTAGCAGCGGGCCCGGGGCCAGGCTTACAGCTTGAACTGCCTGCTCGTAGCGTGCTGTGTGGGCTGGGAGGTGTTGGGAGCTGGATTTTTGGCTTCTGGATGCGTGCAGCCTGGCCTGTGCGCTGGGCTGGTCCAGGAGTGCTGGTGCAAGCAATTCTGCTGGGCTGCAGGGCCATGGGCTGCATGTGTGTGGGGGGGGGGGGGGGGAGCACAGCCCCTCCTGCCCTTACACAGGCAGAGCCAGCTGCCGTGCCAGCAGGATCACTTTTTCTTCCCCTGTGTTCAGCCATTCTTTTTTTCCCCCTGCTACTCGTAATATTAGAAGGAATGAAAATTATACAGCTCCCGGATTTGCTATATTCAGGCCGGGATGGTGGCCAAAAATCCCTTGGGCAGAAGGGCTGGAGAGGTGAAGCCTCCAGGAATGAATGTGCTTCGCCAGGCTGCAGCTCTCACAGGGCTCAGTGTGAGCCAGGTGTGTGGTGTCCCTGCAGCCTCCATCACTGGGCCCTGACGCTGCTGCTCAGGTAGTAATGGTTAACATAAAACCCGACAGAACCTTTCCAGCTCTTTAGTGATAACGGATAGATGATGAGCAAGGCTGGCAGATAGAGTTTGCTTCTATTTCTGGCAGGCTATGAGATGCCAGACCTTTGAGAATCACGTCATTCTGAATCTGCTCCTGCTGTTCTCCCATTCCTGTCCTCTGAGCGCTGGGAGTCCATTTCCCAAACAGCCTTCAAGTGTGCACCCCGTTGTTTTTATTAACTGCTGCTGCTGGAGGCTCTCCTGACGTGCTTAACTGCCTTCATCAGAGGGGGAGAAGGAGCCACGTGCTCCCCCCAGAATGATGCCAGGCTGCATTCTGCTTCCCAGCTGCACCCCATCACCCGCAGAGCGGTTCATTCCTGAGCAGCTTCAGAGCTCCTTGGGAGGCTCTGCTGTACAGTGTGAGGGCACTGAGGCAGTGCTGCATGTACAGTATCCTTATGGCATGTCCCCGTTTGACAGGGCTTAACTGTGCTTGGCAGGGCTCTGAACCTATGGAGGAATCACATCGGGGTTAAGCATGGGAGGAATGTGCTGAGGATTAAAAGGTCACCATTGACTCAAGTCACCCTTCTGGTTGAGAATCTTTCACTGACAGAACTGCTTTGCTTTCCAGCTTTGCACAACCGTGCGGTGCTCCGCTTTTTATTCCCTCTTTCCTGCATGGGGTTTTTCCACCTAGCAGCAAGGGGAAATAGGGAACGTGGTGATGGGAGAGCTGAACCCATGGGCAGCGATGGAGCCTGAAACGGTGTTATGCTTTTACATGAATGATTCCCCACAAAGGCAGCACGGGAATCGTTTGGTGGGGTTTTGGTGCCAGGTCAGCCTGATTGGGGCTACCTGGAGTGGCATCTGGAAGTCCCTGACTCAGCCCAGTGTGCCCCATGGAAGCTGGGCAGTCGCAGCGTGCTGGCTGAGGGTTTGGGGCTGAGCCTGCAAGCTGCAGCCCAGGGCGCATCACTCCCTGCAGCCAAGCACACGGGGTGCTCCAGCTGCCATCGCAGTGCTGGGATATCTGTGAGCATCCCCGAGAGCTCCGGCAGTGCTCGGTGCCCGCAGCGGCTGCCGCGGTGCTGGGCTCCCATGCTGGGTGCAAACAGGAGTCCCGCATGCATTCCTTTGGCAGCGCTGCTGTTCTGCAGTCCCTCACGTCCTGGTGATGCATCCCAGCTGCCTGGGCAGGGCGCTGTGCCCAGCTCTGTGCTGCTGCTGCCACCCGTTCCTGTTGCACGGCAGGCGGTTACAAAGCACATCCCACCAACCGGGAACCAGAAGGCAGTTTTGCAGAGCGAATCTGCAATCCTCCTTGGACTGTTTTGCCATCCCATCCTCTCACAGCACAGAGCACTGCCCGCAGTTCCCAGAGGTGGGGATGCAGGGCTGAGCTGCAGCGTCAGGAGCTCCCTTAGCACAGCGTCCTTCCCCAGCAAGCAGCAGCAGGGCCTGAGCGCTCCCCATAGATGTTCCCTGCCGCTGCTACTATGAGGAGACTGAGTCAATTAAAAGCTATTTCTGCAGCAGGTTGCTATTTTAGGGAATCAAAGAGCGTGTTACGGGGTGGAATGATCCTGCTGGGCTGGCAGATCAGGCAGCCGGGAAGGAACAGCTGCTCTGTCTGCTGCGGCTGCTCTCTGTTCCCTGCCCCGTGCTGTCACTTCATGTATGCGGGCACACTTAACCCCTTGCTCCTTCTCTTTCAGCTTGCCACCGTGGAGCCGGGCATGAAGTTCCACATGTACACGAAAGAGGAGCTGGAAGAGGTCATCAAGGATATCTGAAAGGGACGGAGGCTCCCTCCAAGGCTCATTCCCCCCGATCAAAGCGAGCTGACTCTCAGTTCCTTCCAGTACCTGCGATTTTATTTCCAGCGGCATCTGTAATTGCTCTTCTCAGAAGCCTCTTAAAGGTTTTTTTTTTTTTTTTTACGGTCTCTGTACATAACGGATCTCTACAAGAAGAGGAAATGACAATAAATCATTTTGTTACTCTATGCTGGGTTCTGTGTAAGGGGCTGCGGGGAGGGCTGAGCACAGAGCAGGTGAGGACAGCATCAGCACAGCCGGGGCTGCGCTCCCTGCCTGCGCTCGGGCTCGAGTCTCCCTCTCGTGGAGGACACGGAGCTCCTGCCTGCTGCAGGGGGGAGCAGCAGCACCCCTGCTTACGGCCGGCACTGAGCTGCGAGCGCGGGGCGCTGAACCTTCGCTCAGCTGCCGGACAGGACACGCAGCGTTTGCTCCCCGTCACGTCCCGCAGCCCTCCCCGTGTCCCTCCGCGCGGTGCCCGGGAGCTGCCGCTCAGTGCTGGCGTGGCGACCACCCGATCTGCCCCACGCCTCTCCGGCACTGCTCCGAAACCGCAGCTTCACCCTAACAGCGTCCGCAGCTCCGGGGGCGGCGCTGCCGGCACCAACCCCGTGCCTCATCCCGACGGAGAGGTGCGGATGCCCACCCGGCGCTGCCTGGCACAGCGTGCTGCTGCTCACAGCTGTCGGCCTCTGTGTTAACCGAGGGGAAAACACCCATCTAGTAAATTTTTTCCCCTTCTTGCCGCCGCCGAACAGATGCAGGAAATGGGGCGGCTCTGAGCTGAGTCCCTGCCCCCCATCCCTTCGCAGAGGGGCAGCGCCCAGCCCTGCGGGTGCCCGTGGACTTTGTCCTTCAGGAACGCATCCCTGTGCCTGGCTCGGGCCGCTGCCCCATCCCCTGCCTCCCTGCTGTGCTGCTCCTCACCCTGTTTGTGTCCCAGGGAACAAAAAGCTGATTCTTCCAACTCGGCCCCGTGGTAGAGAATGGTGCTTTGTGCCCTGCTCTGGGGCACAGCGGGGCAGCTGTGGGGGGGGGGGGGGGGGGGGGGGAGACTCAGGGGCTGTCCCTATGGAGATGTGGGGCAGCTTCCCCTGGGAGGGCTCCTTATGGCCTCTGGGTGATGAGTTGTGCCCCCCAAACCAGGAGTTCTGCCCTCAAACTGAGAGTTTTGGCCCCAAACCAGGAGCGACGTCCCAAAATCTGGAGCTATGCCTTCGAACGAGGAGTTGTGGCCCACAGCTTGGAACAGCGTCCCAAAACCGCGAGCTGTACCCCTAAAAATGAGAGATTTGCCCCCAAATCGGCTCTTGTGTCACCAAACCGGCTCAAAGTTGGGCGTTGTGTCCCAAAAGTGGGAGCTGTATCTCCCAGCGGTGCCCCATTCTGGGAGTTATGCCCCCAAACCACGATTTACGCCCCCAAATCCGCCGTACCCCAAAACCGGGCGCTGTGCCCCCCCTCCCCCCCCCCCCGCCCCGGTCCTCACCCCCGCGCCCAGCTACCTGTCGCCTCGACCAATCAAAAAATCGCTCGGCCGCCCCCCCGGGCGCAGCCAATCAGAGGGCTGTCGTTAGGTGGATGAGAGCCCACGGGCCTGATGAGGGGGGCGGGCTCGCACCCATCGGACTAGCACAGGGAGCCAATCGCGGGAGGAGAAAGGCGGTGATTGAAGCGAAAGCGGGCTAATCGGATTGCTACGGCGGAGGAGGCGGTTAGCCGGTGTTGAGCGACGTCCCCTTGAGCCAACCACCCGGCGGGGGCGCGGCGAGGGGGCGTGTCGCGGGGCTCCGTTAACCAATGGGGCGTGGCGGACGGGCGAGGAGGCGGGGCGAGGCCGGTGCGGGCGCGGGGCGGCGGCGGCGGCCGGAGTCGCCATGGGCCCGCGCGGGGCGGCGCGGCTGACGGCGGCGGTGGCGGCGGTGGCGTTGGCGGCGGCACTGCGGACGTCCCCCGGCGGAGGGCAGGAGGAGGGCGGGGAGGGCTGCGGGGGGCTGCGCGGCGTCACGGCCGTGCTGGGCAACAACACGCACCAGGTGAGCGGCGGGCGGGGCGGGCGCCGGGCGGAGGGACGGGAGGACCGAGCGACCCCCGCACCGCCACCGCCCGGCGGCAGTGGGACGGACGGGAGGGAGTGCCTCCCCCTCCCCCTCTCCGGCGTGACAGCGGGCGGACGGACGGACGGAGCGAGGCAGGGAGGGACAGGCGGGCCCCGGGGCACCCACCGGGCTGGGCGGGGGACGGACGGACGGACGGACGGACGGACGGGAAGCGCTTCGCCGCCTCCCCCTGTGCAGACAGAGAGCGGTTCTGGAGCCGGGTAGGGCGGCTGGACGGACGGACAGACCGCGTCTGCCGGGACTGACGGACAGGCAGGCTGTTGGTGGCCCCATCCTGCCTGGGCGGGACAGACGGATGGACCGACAGCTCCGTCATGCGCCTGTGGATGGACGGACGGACGGACAGACGCACAGACAGCCCCGTCCCCCAGCGCAGGGTGCCCCAACCTAATCCCCCCCCCCCCTCCCCCCGGCGTCCTCCGCCACCGCTCCCCGCAGGGTGCGCCCGCTCTGCCGGCCCGGCCGGTCGTTAATTGCCGCTAATTGGCACCCGGGGACGGGCGCCGCTGGGACGCACCGGGAGCACGCGGCTCCGCGCAGAGTGGGACGTGGGTGGTGCGGCCCGGTGTCCCCTCTCTGTGTCCCCACTCCGTGTCCGTGCCGGGGTCGCCGCTCAGCCGCGGCTCATTTCCATCCCTTCCCCTTTTCCCCGTTCCCCCCCTCCTTGCAGGGAAGGCACGGGGTGGCACCGCCCGGCGCGGGCGCTGTTTGGGCAACGGGGACAGCGGCGGTGGCCTCATTTCCTCCCCTTCCTGAGCAGAGCCTCCCCGCCCCACTGCCACCACTGACTGCACCCCACACCCACCCGCTCCTGCCCCCGGCCCCACGTCCCCACATCCCCCTGATCCCCACGTCCCCGTGCCCTGTATCCACCTCCCGACCCACTCCCGGGGTTGGGGACGCTCAGGGGCTCCGTGTCCCCATCCCTTCGCACACCACGCGGGGTCCCTGCAGTCCGGGGCTCTCGGTCCCTGTGTGCACTGAAGGACATTCCTCCCTTCTCTCTCTCAGTGCGTCTTCGATGACCTCAGCGGCTCCGTGTCCCTGTCCTGGGTGGGCGATAGCACGGGGGTAAGATGGGCTGAGGGCTGGGGGTGCTGCGGCCCCACCGAGGGGCTGTGGGAGTGGGGGACCCCCGGTTCTGAGCCACGCACGCTGTGCTCCCGCAGGTCATCCTCGTGCTGACCACGTTCCAGGTGCCCTGGGTGATTGTGATCTCTGGGCAGTCCAAGCTGTACCGCAGGTACCGACCTTCCCAAACCCCCCCCCAAATCAAATTTGGAGGAGTGGGGCCTTGCAGGCAGCATCAGCCCTGGCCACTGAGGGGGTCCTGGTGGTGCTGACAGCTGCGCCGTCCCCTTACAGTGAGGACTATGGGAAGACCTTCAAGGACATCACCAACCTCATCAACAACACCTTCATCCGCACCGAGTTCGGCATGGCCATCGGCCCCGACAATTCGGGGAAGGTGGGAACCCCACACTATGACCCAAACCCCCAACCCCAACCATTGACCTACCTCTAACCCAAACCCCTAACTGAAACCCCGACCCAAACCCCCAACCCTAACCATTAACCCCTATCCCCAACCCAAACCATTAACCCCTACCTCTAACCCAAACCCCCAACTGAAACCCCGACCCAAACCCTCAACCCCAACCATTGACCCCTATCTCTAACCCAAATCCCCAACCCCAACCATTGACCCCTACCTCTAACCCAAACCCTTAACTGAAACCATAACCATTAAACCCTACTCCTAACCCAAATCCCCAACTGAAACCCCAACCCAAACCCCCAACCCCAACCATTGACCCCTACCCCTAACTCAAACCCCCAACTGAAAACCCAACCCCAACCCTTGACCCCTACCTCTAACCCAAACCCTTAACTGAAACCATAACCATTAAACCCTACTCCTAACCCAAACCCCCAACCCTAACCATTGACCCCTAACCCAATCCCCCAACTGAAACCGCAACCCAAACCCCCAACCCCAACCATTAACCCCTACCCCTAACCCAAACCCCCAACCCCAACCATTGACCCCTACCCCTAACACAAACCCCCAACTGAAAACCCAACCCCAACCATTGACCCCTTCCCATAACCCCTAACCCAAACCCCCAACCCCAACTGTTGACCCCCTACTCCTAACCTATATCCCCAACCATTGACCCCTACCTGTAACCCAAACCCATAACTGAAACCCTGACCCCTAACCCTGACCCTGACCCCTAACCCTTAACTGCTAATCCAACCCCCTGACCCTCACCCTGGCACTCGGTGAGGTTTCACAGCGGCGCGGTGCTGAGCCCGGTGCTGTGTCCCATCCCCAGGTCATCCTGACAGGTGACGTCTCCGGTGGCAGCCGAGGCGGCCGCATCTTCCGCTCGTCTGACTTTGCCAAGAACTTTGTGCAGACGGAGCTGCCCTTCCACCCTCTGGCACAGATCTCCTACCACCCGCAGGACTCCGACTGCCTGCTGGCGCTCAGCACCGACGTACGGCCACAGGGGTGGGGGGGACGTGTTTGGGGTGGGGGGGACGTGTTTGGGGTGGGGGGGACGTGTTTGGGGTGGGGGACGTGTTTTGGGGTGGGGGGGACGTGTTTTGGGGTGGGGGGGACGTGTTTGGGGTGGGGGGGACGTGTTTGGGGTGGGGGACGTGTTTGGGGTGGGGGACGTGTTTGGGGTGGGGGACGTGTTTTGGGGGGGGGACGTGTTTGGGGTGGGGGACGTGCTGTTGACGAGTGGCATTGGTCTTTTGCAGAATGGCCTCTGGGTCTCCAAGGACTTTGGGGAGCGCTGGGAGCAGATCCACAAAGCCGTCTGCTTGGCCAAGTGGTGAGCGCCCGCCCGCTGTGCGCGGTGCCGGGATGGTGCTGCCCCGTCGTTGCCTCCATGGCTGCTCTCTGCTCCTCTTCCAGGGGTGCAAACAACACCATCTTCTTCACCACCTACCTGAACGGCTCCTGCAGTGAGTGCCGTCCCGCTGCTGTCCCCGGGGGAGAGCGCGGGGCGCCCCGTTAACCCGCTGCCCCTTGTCCCCAAGAAGCTGACCTCGGCTTCCTGGAGCTGAAGAAAACCACCGACTTTGGCAAAACCTTCAAAGTCATCGGCACCAAGATCTACTCCTTCGGGCTGGGCGGCCGCTTCCTCTTCGCCTCTGTCATGACGGAGAAGGTGGCTGTCCCCTCCCTCCCCGCGTCCCCTCCGTCAGCACACGGAGGAGCTGGGCTGAGGCTGTGGGTCCCGCAGGGCTTCACGCGGCGCATCCACGTCTCGCTGGACCAAGGTGAGAGCTGGAGCATGGCACAGCTGCCCTCCGTCGGCCACGAGCAGTTCTACTCCATCCTGGCAGCCAACGACGACCTGGTGTTCATGCATGTGGATGAGCCGGGCGGTGAGCGGGGATGGGGTGGTGGGGTTTGGGGTGGGGGGGGGGGGATGGGATGTGGAGGGTGTGGGGATGGGGGTGGAGATGCGATGGGGTGAGGATGGGGATGGCACGAGGATAAGGTGAACGTGGGGATGGGGTGAGGGTGGGATGTGGAAGGTGTGAGGATGGGGATGGAATGGGATGGGGATGGGATGAGGATGGAGACGGCAGGAGGGTAAGGTGAACATGGGGATGGGGTGAGGGTGGGATGGAGATGGGGTACAGAAGGTGTGGAAGAGGATGAGGATGGGATGAGGATGAGGGTAGGATGAGGATGGGATGGAGATACGATATGGAAGGTGTGGGATGGCGTGAGGATGGGATGAAGGTGGAGATGGGATGGGATGAGAATGGGAACGCAGATGGGATGGGGGTGGTGTGAGGGTGAGGACGCATTGAGGGTGGGATGAAGATGGGGATGGGGTAAGGGTAGGGATGGGGACGGCGATGGGATGGGGATGGAGTGGGGATGGTGCGAGGATGAGGATGAAGGGGGGTGGGGGTGGGATGGGGGTGGTTTGGGCGCTGTGGGGCCTGGCTCACCGCAGCAGTGCGCCATGAAAGCTGCTCCGCTCCGCAGCACGGCGCCCTGAGCCCAGGCAGGGCTGTGCCTTTGAGGAAGGACTTTTCCTCATTAATTCCTTCATGAGGAAACTAATTAGCGGGCAGTAGCTGCGGGGAAGCACATTCCTGGCATGAAGCGTGGCCACATGTCAGCTGTGGGGTTTTTTCTTCTCCCTGCGTTCCTCCCCCTGCACGGAGCCGGTGGGTGCCCAGGGACCCCCCCCGCACACATTACCACCACCCCATCCCACCCCCCCCTCCCCCAGACACCGGCTATGGCACCATCTACACATCGGACGACCGCGGCGTGGTTTATTCCAAGTCCTTGGAGCGTCACCTCTACACCACAACCGGCGGGGAGACCGACTTCACCAACGTCACGTCGCTGCGTGGCATCTACATCACCAGCGTGCTGTCCGAAGGTGGCAGCTCAGCTCTGGGGGCTGTGGGGGTTGTGGGGCTGGGGCTGCTCGGTGGGGACGAGCTGCCAGCCCCTCTGTGCCCCTCCTCTCCCTGCAGACAACTCCATCCAATCCGTCATCACGTTCGACCGAGGTGGGGAGTGGGTGCCGCTGCGGAAGCCCAAGAACACCACGTGCGACTCGACGGCGCGCAGCAAGGAGGAGGTGGCTCTGTCCTTTGTCCCCAACCAGGGACGCGTGGCCCCGTCCCCACCCTCCGCGCCCCCCGGGTGGGATTGGGGTGTAAAACCCCTCAGTGCAGGGGCCGTACCGGGGGGCAGGTGTGGGTCTGGGGGTGTGTTGGGGTGGCACGCTGCAGAGCCCACCCTGATGTGTTTGCTGCTTGTCCTTGCAGTGCAGCCTCCACATCCACGCGTCCTACAGCATCTCGCAGAAGCTCAATGTGCCCATGGTGCCGCTCTCCGAACCCAACGCCGTCGGCATCGTCATCGCCCACGGTACTGGGGGGGGCACGGGGGGAGGGGGAGGTGGTCCGTGGCCCCGTACCCAACACTCAGCGCTGCCCATCGTTGTGGTTTTGGGGTTTTTTTTTCCCCCCAGGGAGTGTCGGGGGGGCCATCTCAGTGATGAGCCCCGATGTGTACATCTCTGACGATGGGGGGTACACGTGGGCACGGATGCTGGAGGGCCCCCACCACTACGCCATCCTGGACTCGGGAGGCCTCATCGTGGCCATCGCACACAGCAGCCAGCCTGTCAATGTCCTGGAGTGCGTGTGGGGAGGGGGCTGAGGGGCTGGAGGGAGGGGGGGCTGGTAGATTAGGGAGGTGGTTCTGGGGGTCCTGGCAGGGGGAGAATGGGGGGTTGGGGAGTTTGGGGGGCTCTGGAGGCGTGGGCTGGGGATGTGGGCATTGGGGAGGTGCCAGGGCTTGAGGGGTGGCCATGGGGATTTTGGGGGGGGGGGGGGGGTGGATGGAGGCTGAGGTGGGCTCTGGGGGGCTTCTGGTTGGTTTCTGGGGGTTGGAGGTGGGCTCTTGGGGCTGGAGAGTGGGAGGTTTGGGGTGGGCTCAGAAGCTGGGGAGGCTCTGGGGGGCTTTTGGGTATGGGGATCTCCAGGGCTTGGAAGTGGGTTCTTGGGATTCGGGGTAGGCTGTGGGGTTGGGGGGCTCTGCGGATTGGGATGCAGAAGGGCAGCCGATGCCTCCCGTGTTCCCATTGGTGCAGGGATGTTCGGGGGGGGGGGGAGGAGTTGGGATCTGTTCCATCTCCTGAGCATCCCCCCCCCGTTGGCAGGTTCTCCACAGACGAGGGGCAGTGCTGGTACCGCTACACCTTCGCCAAAGAGCCCATCTTCTTCACCGGGTTGGCATCCGAACCCGGCGCCCGCTCCATGAATGTCAGCATTTGGGGCTTCCGCAGCAGCTTCCTGTCCCGAAAGTGGGTGTCCTACACCATTGACTTCAGCCAACTGCTCAGCCGCAGCTGTGAGTGAGGGGGGAACCACCCCCCCCCCCCCCCATGGTGCCACTTTTGGGGCTGAGGTTGTTGGGGGGGGAGATAATGAGGAGGGGAAATAGGGGGAAGGATGGGGATGGGGGTAGGGGGAAATGAAGATGGATGTGGGGTGGGATGGGGGGTGAAATGGGGATGGGGATGGGGATGGGGGAGAAATGGGGATGGAAGTGTGCGGGGGAACAGGGATGGATGTAGGGATGGGAATAGGGGAGAATAGGGATAGAGATAAGGGTAGAGGGGGGAGTAGGGATGGATATGGGGGGAATGGGGATGGAAATGAGGGGGATGAAGGGGAAATAGGGATGGAAATGGGGAAGGAATAGGGATAGATAGAGGGGGGAATAGGGATGGAAATGGGGGGAAATGGGGGTCGATATTGGGGGGGGAATAGGGATAGGTATAGGAGGGGAATTGGAGTGGAGGTAAGGGATGGGAAAATAGGGATGGAAGTGTGCAGGGGTATAGGGCGGGGAAGAGAGGAGAATAGGGATGGAGATAGGGATAGATAGAGGGGGGAGAGTAGGGATGGGTATGGGGATGGAGGGGAAGGGGGGGAATAGGAACGGAAATAGGGGTGGGGGGGATAGGGATGGGTATGAGGGGGAGTGGAGATGAAAGTGGAGGGGAATAGGGATGGAGGTAGAGATTGATGGGGGGGGCGGGGAGGAAGGGATGGGTTTGGGGGAGAACGGGGATGGAGGCAGGGATGGATAGAGGGGGAGAAGAGACGCGGGAGATGGGGATGGGGAGGAGTGGGGATGGAAATCGGGAGGGGGGGGGGGTGAGCAGGGACCCCCTGAGCCCGTGCCTGCAGGTGAGGACGAGGACTACACCATCTGGCTGGCGCACTCCAGCGACCCCCGCGACCCCGCGGACGGCTGCATCCTGGGCTACAAGGAGCAGTTCCGGCGCCTGCGCAAATCCTCCGTCTGCCAGAACGGCCGCGATTACGCCGTCAGCGCGCAGCCCTCCGTCTGCCCCTGCACCCTGCACGACTTCCTCTGGTACCGCAGCCCTGCGCCCCTCGCCCCGCGGCCATCCCAGTGCCGTCGTGTCCCTGCGCATCGCCCCAGTGCCGCCGCGTCCCCGCACCCCTCACCCCAGTGCCGTCCCAACGCCACCGTGTTCCTGCCCGCCTGATCCCGGTGTCGTCACATCCCCGTGCGTGACCCCGGTGCCACCTCATCCCTGCCCGCCTCATCCCAGTGCCACCGTGTCCCTATTCATGATCCCAGTGCCATCTCAGTGCTGCCGTGTCCCTGGCCCCCTCCATCCCGGTTGCCATCCCGGTGCCACCATGTCCCTGTGCATGATCCCAATGCAATGGCGGCGTCACCCAGGCACCAGGGTGCCACCGTGTCCCTGCCCACCTGATCCCAGTGCCACCACGTCCCTGTGCCTGATCCCAGTGTCACCTCATCCCTGCCCACCTGATCCCAGTGCCATCGTATCACTGTACCTGATCCCAGTGCCACCCCAATGCCACCGTATCCCTGCCCGCTTTATCCTGACAGCCCCACTCTTGATGGGGGTCGCACTGTGGGGGGGGGGAGGGGGGCTGAACCCTCTCCCCCCGCAGTGATTTCGGGTATTACCGCCCTGAGAACCAGTCGGTGTGCGTGGAGCAGCCCGAGCTGAAGGGCCACGACTTGGAGTTCTGCCTCTACGGCCGCCGCGAGCTGCTGCGCACCAGCGGGTACGGCCCCAATCCTACACCTCCTGGGGGCACGAGGAAGGGGGGAGGGGGGAGGCGGTCCTGGAGCTCACAGCTCATCTCCCCATCTCCCCCTTCCCCCCCCCATTTTGTTCCAGGTACCGCAAGATTCCTGGGGACAAATGCAGCGGAGGGGAGAGCCCCAGCAGGGAGGAGAAGGACATGAAGAAGAAGTGCACCAGCACTCTGCTGAGCCCCGGGCAGCTGGTGGGTGCCACCCCCCCCCCCACCCCCACCCCGAGGTGGCTTTGGGGTGTGCTGACCCCGTGGGGTGACGGTGTGCTGTCCCCGCAGGCGGCGTCCCCCAGCCCCACACCCATCGTGCTGGCCGTGGTGGCCGTGCTGCTCGTTAGCGCCGTGGCCGGCGTGCTGCTCGTCAAGAAATACGTCTGTGGTGGGAGGTGGGTCCCAGCTGGGGGCTTTGACTCTTTGGGGTCCCCGTAGCTCTGTGGGCTCCCTAGGGGTTTGTAGTAGGGTCCCTGTGACCTGGGGGACCCCCATGGTTTTGTGGGATCCCCGTGGTTGAACAGCCCTCGTGGTCCCCGTGGGGTCTCCACAGCTTTGGGGTCCCCATAGCTTTATGGGGTCCCCACGGACTGGGGGGGCTTTGTGGGTCCCGTGGGTTCTTTCCATGGCAGAGGGGTCTGCATGACTTGGGGGCTTCCCATGGCTTTGTGGTCCCAATGGCTTCGTAGGGTTCCTCTGAGTCTGTATGATTTCCATCGCATCGGGGTCCCCATGGCTGGGCGTTTCTGTGGTCCCTATGGGGTCTCCGTGACTTTATTGTGGGGTCCCCACGGGGTCTCCATGGCTTTGGGTTCCCCATGGCTTTTTGGGGTTCCTCTGGCTCCAGGGCCTTCACAACTTTATGGAGTCCCCTTTGGGTTCCCCATGGCTGGGAGGGATCTTTGTGGGTTCGACGGGTCTCCATAGCTTTATGGGGTCCCTGTGGCTGAGGGGCATCCCTGTCATCCCCAGAGGGTCCCCATGGCCTTATAGAGTCCTCATGGCTTGGGTGTCCCCATGAGCTTTGCGGGTTCCCCATGACCTGGCCTACCGATGGCTGGGGGGAGATCCCCATGTGCCCCCCTTTGGCTGCCAGCTTTCCACACTCACTATGGGATGTCCATAACATTATGGGCTCCTGGCAGTGCCTGGGAGCTCTGCGTGGCTTTGTGGGGTCCCCACATCTCTGTCCCCCCCCCCAGGTTCCTGGTCCATCGCTACTCCGTGCTGCGGCAGCACGCTGAGGCCAGCGGCGCCGAGGGGTTGGAGGCAGCAGATCCCCCCTCACCACCCTACAAGGGGGGGTACCACGACGACTCGGATGAGGTGAGCACCCCCTCCCCACACACACACCGTGAGGACCCCCCCGCGTTGGGATCCCCGCAGTGATGCTCCCCTCTTCCCCCCCAGGACCTGTTGGAGTAGCGGCGGCGCTGGGACGGCACGGAGCTGCACTGTGGGGCAGGCAGGGCTGGGGGGGGCTGTGCTGGGGTGGGGGGGAGGCACACAGCAGCATGGCCTGAGCTCACCCGAAGGGTTCTTTGCAGCTGGGGGGGGGTCAGTTTGCTCTGATTTCCTTTTTTTTTTCCCCTTGGTTTTCTTTTCTGTTGTTTTTTTTGGGGGGGGGGAATGTTTCCCTTTTTTGGGGGGTGTTTGGTATTTTTATGGGGTTTTTGTCTTGTTTTTTTTTTGGTCTTTTCCCCTCGGTTCCCCCAGGCTGCAGGGCTGTGACCCCCCCCACACACCCAATTTGCTTGCAGCTCCCCACCCCCCCCCCCACAGCCTGCAGCACCCTCGGGGTGGGCCCCCCCCCTTCCCCCCCTTCCCCCCCACAGCCCCGCAGCAGCACATGGGATGCAGGGGGTGGGGGCTCCCCCCATTCTCCAAAGCAATACACTGCTGGGGCGGGGGGGGGGGGGAAGGGGGGGCACCTCCCAACCCGCCCCCCCTGGGGCTGCTCTTGGCCGAGGGAAACGTAGCAATAATGAATTCAGGCTTGAAGCTTTTTAACGAGGGGCTGGGGGGGGGGGCGTTGGTCCCTGTACCCCCCCACCGCCCCCTGGCTCTGCTTTCACCCCGCCAGGTTTCAGTCCCAGCACTGTCACTGTCTCCTAACACTGGAAATCCCCTTCCATGGGATGGGAGGGGAAGGGGCGGGGGGGGGGGGCAGAGGCAAGATTTGGTGCCCCCCCCCCACCCCACGGTATAGGGGGTGTGTGTTGGGGGGGGGCTGCTTGCATGCGCTTCTGCAGCACCGCAGCGGGGCCCCCTCCACAGGGAGATGCCATCACCCCCCTGCCCCCGTCCCCCCCCCAACTCAGAGCTGGGTGGCTGGGGGGGGGGGGGGGGGAGAGGGGGCATGTAGAGCTCTGTAAATAAACCCGGATGTGTGATAACTTTGTACCGGCATTTTTCTGTATATTTGCAATATTTTGGGTTCTTAGAAATAATAAAGGCGAAACAGACCCTGTGTGAGCGGCTCTGTGTGGGGGGGGGGGGGCACCCAATGGTGGTGGAGGTGGGTTTGGGGGGTGGGGGTGGGGGGAGGGGGATTAAAAATTCCATCATTTATTGCAGATTAAGGCAACGCACCGTGGGCACACGACACATCCATGCACGTAGAAAAATAACTGGGGGGGGGAGGGCGGAAAGGATGCCCAGGACCACCCCTGCTTCCCCCCACCCCCCCCCACCCCCCGCCCAACTCCTTGCTGCAAAGGGGCAGCACAACCAGGGGATGGAGGAGAGACATGCGGGGTCCTGGGGACAGGACAGGACAACACAGGGGGTGGGAAGTGTCCCCCCCACCCATCCTGGAACCCCCTAAAATCCCTATTCCCATTGGGGTGGGGGGGGGGGTAGGGGGGGCTGGCAGTGATTGGCTGAGATTTACCCATGACCTCAGGGTAAAGGTCGGTACCTGTGTGTGCCCAGGTGTCCCCCGGGGGTTTGGGGGAGGGGGGGGGGGGGGTAGGGTGAGGGGACACGGGGTCAGGGCTGGGTGGGTGGGGGGGGGCCAGGGGGTTCGGGGCTGGGGGGTGCAGGCTGTGGTTTGATGCCGTGAGCCTTCATGTAGGAGATGAACTGCTCGGGGATCTCAGCCAGCACATCCTTGGCCAGGCGTGCCATGCTCAGCACCTGGCTGCCCCCCCGGTCCGTGTAGTCACGGAATGGGACAAACTGGGGAGAGGGGAGGCAGAGGATGGGGAGCCCCCAAAGCTTGGAGCATCCCCCCATCTCACTGCGTCCCCATAGCTTGGTGCCCCCCCCACCCCCCATGTCCTACATTACCCCATGTCCCACTGCATCTCCAGGCCGTGATCCCCTCCTTCCCACACCTCCATGTCTCCCCCAGTCCCAGTGCCCCCCCCATCCCACTGTACCATCCCCCAGCCCCACTGCACCCCATATCCCAGCGCACCCCCACCCCACCCATCCCCCCATCCCCACACTGGGACCAGCAGTGGTACCACATCCCAGTGCCATTGGGAGGGATCTGGGGGGGAGGGAGGGGGGCACCCTATACCAATGTACAGGGCCGGGGGGGTCCCACACCTGCACAATGTCACGCTCAGCCACCTTCCCACGGGAGGAGATGCGGATGTCGTCCCCATCCAACTCCACCATGGCTACAGGGAGAGGTGGGGGAGTTGAGTGCTATCAGCCCCCCTCCCCCCCCAGTAAAACAGCAGGGACCCCTCGGGGGGAGCACAACCTCACCATCAAACTCAGCCTGGCCAACTCCCACGATGATGATGGACATGGGGAGCTTGGCTGCCTGCGGGGGGGGGGGGGGGGGGGAGATAGTGAAAATAAATGGGGTGACACTGCCCCTGGGCACCCATGGATCCGCGGGGTGCTACGGGGTCCCCCTCCCAGTGACAGCAGCCCCCCCTTAGTGCCACCCTGCTGCTGTGTGCCGCGTGGGGGCTGCGCTGCGTGGGCACCGCTGTGCGCATCGTGCTCAGGGCCGTGACGCGGTGCGTGGGTGCATCCCACTGTGGGGCCGGGATGTGCATCCCTTTGGGGCCGGGATGTGCATCCCTTTGGGGCTGCGCTGGCCCTTCCCACCCCCACCACCCCACCATGGGGACAGCAGCCCCACACCCTTCCTCCGCCCCCTGACCCCAAACCCAGCGCTGCCGCCTCTGCTCTCACCTGGAGCACCCCATACACCCAGCTGGATGCTGCACCTCCATGTTCTGGGGTACCCCAGTAAACCAACCCAGCGAGGGGTCCTGCACCTCGATATGTGGGGCACCACATGTACTTACTTGGCTCTTACACCCAATGTTTGGGGCACCCCATGCCCCCGGCTGAATCACACACCCCAATGTTTTCAGATTCCCCATGCCCCCAGTTGGATCCTACACCCCACTACATGAGGCACCCCACTCCCCCAAGCTGGGCGCTGCCCCCCCCAGGTGGCTCAGAACACCCCGTCATGGCAGCACTCACATTGACGATGGCCTCCTTGGTCTGTGCCATGTCTGAAATGACCCCATCGGTGATGATGAGCAGCACAAAGTACTGCGATCCATCCGGCACAGCCGCTGCTGAGCTGCAGGACCGACCAGCACTGAGCACAGGGTGGGGGGCAGCCACGCCAGCCCCCCCCCCCCCCCCCCACCCCCAAGGACCCTCCCCCTATTACCGGGCCACGTGGTTGACCACGGGGGCAAAGTTGGTGGGGCCGTAGAGCTGAACGCTGCGCAGGCTGCGGTGATACGCCTCCAGGATGCCCTCAATGCCACTGCACGATGGGTTGGCTGCATCACCGTTCTGCAATGGGATGCGATGGGTGATGGGGACGATGGCATCCGGGTGACAAGGGACACTGTGAGCCGGTCCCCGTGGGAGGGGAAGGGGGAGGAAAAGGGCTCACCAATGGGAACTCGTGGGACACGCGCCCGTCGGGTGGGATCTTGGCACCGAAGCCGAGCGCGGGGAACATCTTGTCGCTGTCGTAGTCCTGGATGATCTCACCCACCGCCCTCAGCGCCATGGTGTAGGCGTTGAGCTGGTAGGGGCTCAGGTAGTGCAGGGAGGTGGACTGCGAGGGGTTGCCTGCAGCCGGGGTTGGGGGGGAGGGTGGGGGGGTTGGGGGGGAGGGTGGGGGGTCAGTTTGTGGGGTCGTGGCCTCACCGTGTGTACCCAGCACCGTGGGGTCTACCACCAGCGCCAGCACTCACCGTTGGATGCGGTGAAGTCGATGGCCACCGTGAAGTTGATTTGGGTCCTGGGAGGGAGGAAACCCCTTCTGAGGATGGGGGGGGGGGGGGGAATGGAGGGAGACCCCCATTTCCCTTCGCACCTCCCAGTTCTATAGGGGTGATGTGCCCCAACCCACAGGTCCCACTCTTGGAACCCCACCAGGGCCACCGGTGCCGGCTGTGCCCATTGCATGGATGGGACCATCACGGCTCACCCGCCCCGGATGTAGTCCAGGAACGTGTGGTCGGACTCCACGGCGAAGGACAGCAGCGTCACCTGTGGGGACAGCAGGCTGAGCAGGACAGCAGCCACGCACCGTGCCCTGTGCCCACCCAGCCCTCACCGTCCCTGAGTTCAGGTACTTCTTCTTCTTCATCTTCTTCCGGGGGTTCACCACCTGTGGAAGGGAGAGGATATGGGGCACTGCGGCATGGAGCACCCAGAGGTGCAGCGAAGGCACCCTGGGGGCTGCTACACCCGTGGGTGATTCCTCTGGGTGCAGCGTAGAGTCCCTGGGGTCTGTAGGACCCAAGGGTGCAGAGAGGGGATGGCAGCACCTGTGGCTGCAGTGGGGGTACAGCACCCATCTCCACGTCCCCTCCTCACCTCATAGACATTGAACTGGCTCTGCCCCCGCGCCAGCTCCCGGTAGCTGGTGGTGAACTCACCGATGAAGTCGTGGCTGTAGGGCAGGGGGTGTCACCGTCACCTCGTGCAGGGACAGGCAAGTGGCCCCCCACTGCCCCCCCGCTCACCTGCCATCACGATCCCAGTCATACACCTCCACCTTGATGGCTCTGTAAGGAAATGGAGGGGGGGGACGGGGGGGGTCACGATTGGCACCCAAAAGCACATCCCTGCACACATCCTGCCCCACGAGTTTGTGTTGATCTCTCCGTGGGGGCTTTTCTCCTTCCTCCTCCTCCTCCTCCTCCTTCTCGACCGGTTTCGGTGGGATATTTTTATCCACTGTTGCCACAGCAACGTCCGACACGGGGCTGAGGCGGCAGCGCGACGCCGAGCCACCAACCGGCACCGGGGGCTCAACCGGGCGGGCACCGGGGAGGACCCACCGCGCAGACGGAGAGCCCGAGGCAGGCGGGTACCATCGAGATGAGGGGAAGAGGGTACAGAGCGGCGCCCCCACTGCCGCGGGGTACCACAGAGATGAGGGGAAGAGGGGCACAGAGCGGCGCCGCCTGGAGGACCGCGGCACTCACCGGTCGTAGTCGCCGTTGCAGAGGGCGCGCACCGGGATGGCGAAGGCCGGCCAGACGGGGTTCAGCGTGTTCCTCATCACCTCCGTCTTGTGGCAGATGGTGAAGCTGTGTGGGGGGGGGGCACAGGGGGGCAGGGATGTCACCCCAAGGCCGACACACATCACGTTGGTAGTAAGAGGGGGGTGGTGTCGGAGACCTCCCCTCAATGCCACCCCTATGTGTGGGGGGTGGTTCTGTTGCCTCCCCCTTGGCGGGGGGATGGAGGGTTGTACCCCCCCTCCCCCCCCCATCCCACCCCCTCCATCTCACGTTTTGGGGCACTCACGTCCCGTCCTCGTTGCTGCGGTAGAAGACCATGAAGGGGTCGGATTTGCCGAAGAAATCCTTCTTGTCCAGTTTGTTGGCACAGAACTGCAGCGTGGCCACGTCCTGCGGCACGAGGGGGTCACCGAATGGGATCCCCAACCCATGGGCACCAAATGGGACCCCCCCCCTCCCCCCCCTCTATGGGCATGGGGGTTCCATGGGAGCAGCCACGATGTGGCTCTGACCCTCATCATCCTCACCCATGTGGAGGAAGACCCCAGGCACAGCCATAAAGCTCTCACCCCACCCCCTTCCCTGTGTCCTCCCCCCCTGGAACAAGAGGGGGGGGTCCCAAAGCCACCCCCAACCTCCCCCAGCTCTCACCCTGCAGTTTCCCAGCTCCTCGGCCAGGAGGATGATGGTGCCGCACTTCTTCCCCGGGATGCCCCTATGGGACAGGCGGTGAGGGGGGGGGGCACATAGTGACACGAGTGTCCCCGCTGGGGGGGTCACCCCAACGCTCACCCATTGGACATGGCCGGTGCTGGCTTCCTGCTGCGGGGGTGCACGGTAACCGCCCCCATCCTGCGGGGACACACAGTGGGGTGGGGGGAGAGCAGCCCCCAACGGGACCCCGGGTAGGAGCAGCTCAGGGCTTGGGGGGGGGTGAGGGGGTGGTCAGCCCAGAGCCGTGCTGTCCGCACTGCGCTCTGCTCTCCATCCCAGACACCACCAGGATGTGAGATAAGGACCTTCCATCGTCACCATCACCTGCAGGATGCCAAGCACAGCCCCCCCCACCCCCCCTGCCCCCCAGCCCTGCTCACGTCAGCGGCTTCTCCAGGCGACTGCCAGACGAGCCCACAATTTCACCCAGAGTGCAGAAGGCCTGGCCCAGGAAGTCCTGCAGAGAGCGGGGTCACCACCCCATCCCCACCCCACCTCCACCACCCCATCCCCACCCCACCTCCACCACCCCATCCCCATGCCCACCTCATCCCCACCCCATAGGAGCAGTGCCACACTCACGTGCTTGGAGAGGTCAGGACTTTTGGAATCCACATCGTACCTGTGGGACGGATGGGAGCGTGGCAGTGGGGCAGAGCAGGGATGGGGTGAGGGGCACTGAGGCCAGGGTGGGGATGGGACAGCAATGGGGACGGAGACGATGGGATCGGAGACCAACGGGGATGGGAACGGCAGGTGGGAATTGGGAATAGGGGTGGGGAACGGTGGATGGGGACAGCGGTGGGAAATGGGAACGGGGAAAAGGAAATAGGGATGGTAAATGGGGAATGGAGGTGGGAACTGGAAATGGGAATGGGGAATAGGGCTGGGGAGGGGGAATGGCGGGTGGGGGCGCGGCGGGCAGCGCTCACAGGTCGAAGCGCAGATTCTGCTTCTCCTCGAAGAAGTAATCGAGCACAAACTTGCGCACGAAGTCGGGGTTCAAGGAGTTGTCGATGACCTCAGTGCGGCCAAACTGGGGCAGCGCCATCAGGGGGGGCCCGCGCCAGGTGCCCCTTTGTGCAGCCGCGGGGGCAGCCCACCCACCCGCTCATTACAGCCCGAGCCCCTCAATTAACCAGCCGCTAATTACAGGGCACGCGGCCGGGGGCGGGATCGCAGAGCTGGGGGAGGCTGGACGTGCTGATTGGCCACCTGCCCTGCGCCCCAACACGAGGGTTGGCCGGCTGCCCAGCACCCCGGCGTGCTGATTGGCTGGGCGTGCAGCACCCCAACAAGCTGATTGGTTGGTTGAGTGGTACCCCAACACGCTGATTGGCCACACCGCGGGGCTGGCACTCACCTCCCGCCACTGCTTGGTGTCTGGTCCCTGGGTGTAGAGGACACACACTGGGGACAGAGGTGGGGGTGCTCAGCGCTCGGCCCCCCCCCCTCCAGCCCCCCAGCCCCCCCCCCCAGCCCCACTCACATGGGTCAGACTTGGAGAAGGTGTCCTTGTCCAGGAGCTGCCTGCAAGGAGAGGGGAAACTGAGGCACGGGGGGCACACAGGCGTGAGTTGGTGCACAGGGTCACGCGTTGGTGCACAGCCGTGTGTGTGTGTTGGTGCACAGCCGTGTGTGTGTGTTGGTGCACAGCCGAAGCTGCAGAGGCTTTGGGGAGTTTCTCTGCTCCCCGATGGAGTGGGAGGAAAATAGGTCGGAGCGGCCGCAGGCAGCACAGCTGAGGGGGGGGGGGGGGTCACACAGAGGGGCGGGGGGGGGCAGCTGGGAATCCCCCCTCAGAACGCTGAATCCTGAACCCAGCCTGCATTGAGGGGCTTTGGGGTCTCGGGGGGTGGGATTGAGGCAGGGATGGGCAGTGTGCCCCCCCCCCCCCCCCCCCCCCTTCCGCATTGAGCGCAGTGTCAGCGTGGCGGGGGGACCCGGGTGCTGGGCAATGGGTGCCAGGTGGCAGCGGGCACAGGGCCGGGGTGGGGGGGTGGGATGCAAGGGGAGGTGGAGGCATGGAGAGGAGCCCAGGTTGGGGGCAGAGGGGAGATGGGGCAGCCCCTCCTGTGCACCTCCAGAGCCCACACATCCCGTCCTGCTGCCTCCCAGTGTCCCCCCAGCCCCACTGCCCTTTTCTCTCTCATTGCCTCCCAGTGCTCCTCACAACACCCTGTGGTGCCCCACGCTGCTCCCCAGTAGCTCCCAGTGCCTCCCAGTATCCCACAGCCCCGAGCACCCCATGCAGCCCCCGGGTACCCCCGTACCATCCACCCCTGTGCTCCTCATTCCCCAGTACATCCCAGCACCACCCAGTGCCCCACAACCACCACCCCCACATTGGCTCCCCCAGTGCTGCCCAGTACCCCATGGTGCCCTACAGCTGCAGCCACCTCTGCTCTCCCAGAGCCCCCACAACCCCTGGGTCCCCCTCCTCAATGCATTACATCTTCTGTGCTCCCCAGTTCTTTCCAGAACATCCCAATATCCCACAACAACAACCACATCCCGCTCCCCCAGAGCCTCCCAGCACCATTTACCAAGTGCTCCCCAGTGCTCCCATTACCTCCCAGTGCTCCCAGCTCCGCACGCTCCAAGTGCACCCCAGTGCCCCAAATTTCATACACTCTGAGTGCTCCCAGTACCTCCCAGTGCTCCCAGCTCCACGCACCCCAAATACACCCCAGTGCTCCCAGTACCTCCCAGCACCACACACCTGCAGTCTCCTCCATTCCCCAATGCCTTCCAGTATCCCCCACTGCCACCCACCGTGGGTGCTCCCCAGTGCCTCACACCTCCAGTCTCCTCCATTCCCCAGTGCCTCCCAGCGCCCCGCACCCCGCTCCTACCTGCAGGACACCGTCAGCTCCACCTTGGTGGCCGGGACGCAGCCGGTGCCGCCCGCCCGCAGCCCCCCCAGCCCCGCCATGCCCCGTTCCTCCCGCCCGGGGCCGCCGCCGCCGCCGCTCCCGGGGCCGTCCCGGCGCTCTCGGGGCTCCCGGTGTTCCCGGTGCTCCCGGTACAGCGCTGCCGCAGCGCCGCCGCCCCGGGGCTGCCCCCGGAGCCTCCCGCGAGCCCGCCCCGGTACGGCCCCCGCGCCGCCCCCGCGCCGCCCCCAGTAGCGCCCAGTGCTCCCAGTGCCGCCCCCACCACCACCCAGTGCTCGCGGTGTCGTTCTGCAGCAAGCCCAGTACCGCCCAGCGATCCCAGTGCTGCCTCACTCCATCCCCAGTACCGCCCAGTGTTCCCAGTGCCATCCCTTATATCACCCAGTGCTTCCAGTGCCACCCTGGCACACCTCCAGGGTCACCTAGAGCTCCTCGCACCAAACCAGCATTGCCCAGTGCTCCCAGTGCCAACCCACTGCACTTCCAGTATCTCCCCGTGCCCCCCTCCCCCCCCCACCATCACCAGCGCTCCCAGTACCACCCTGCTGCATCCCAGTACCACTCAGTGCTCCCAGTGCCACCCCCAGTTCCACCCAGTGGTTCCCAGTGCCACCTCATTCTGCCTCCAGCATTGCCCAGTGCTCCCAGTGCCACCCCACCCTCCCCACCCCACCACCCACATCCCCCTGCACTGCTGTCCCCCGGTACCTCCCAGTGTGCCCAGTTCCCCCCCATCCCACCCAGTGCTCAGGGCTCCCCCCCAGTACCCACAGTGGGGCTGCACTGAGCCCACGGGTGGCAGACCTGTGTCCCACGGTTGGCACTTGTGTACACCCACGTGTGGCATCTCCACGTCCCCACATGTTGGATTGGTGCCATGGGTGACACCTCCACGCCCCCAGAGGTGACACCTCCCTGCCACATCCCTCTGGGTGACATCTCTGTGCCCATAGGTGACACCTGCACGTCCCCAGATGCGAAGTCCCACGTGTGACACCTCTGTGCCAATGGGTAACATCTGTGCCCCCAGGGTTGACACTTCCCTGCCCCGTGGGTGACATCCCTCCGTCCCTACGGGTAACGTAACAACTCTGTGCCAACAGGTGATACCCTCGGGGCTGACAGCTCCACATCCCTACGGGTGACATCTCTGTGTCCCTATACTCCATGCCCTATGGGTGACATTTCCACGTCCCCAGAGGTGACACCTCCATGCCCCTATAGATGACATCTCTGCGTCCCTACATGTGAACCTCTGTGCCCTCTGGGCGACACCTGTGTGTGTACAGGGAACACTTCCACACCCCTATGGGTGACAGCCCCATGTCCCCAAAGGTGACACCTCCATGCCCCATAGACAACATCTCCAGGTCCCTGGAGGTGACACCTCCATGCCCCTATGGGTGACATCTCTGTGTCCCTATGGGTGACACCTCCATGCCCCTATGGGTGACATCTCTGTGTCCCTATGGGTGACACCTCCATGCCCTATGGGTGATATTTCCACATCTCCAAAGGTGTCACCTCCATGCTCCATAGATGACATCTCCAAGTCCCCAGAGGCAACACCTCCATGCCCCTACGGGTGACATCTCCGCATCCAAAGGCCTGACACCTCCACACCCCACGTGTGACACCTCCATACCCCTATAGGTGACATCTGTGCCCCCAGAAGTGACACCTCCACGTTCCCACCCCACGCACCATCCCCACAGCACACCACTCCGTGCACGCTTTTATTCCCGGTGTCACCCAGCAGGGACAGCTTTGAGCACTTTGACATCATCCAGCGGCCGGTCCTGAGCGTTGGTTTCCACCATGCCCACCCTGCCCAGCACCCCAATGCCTTGGCACACACGCCCAAAGATGGTGTGTTTGCCATCCAACCACTGCGCCGGTGCCAGAGTGATGAAGAATTGGCTGCCGTTGGTGTCCGGTCCTGCGTTGGCCATGGCCAGAATGCCAGCACCTGGGGATGGATGGAGGGAGGAATAAGAATGGATTGGGATTGATGGGGTTTCTTTTTTTTTAGGGTTTTGGGGTTGTTGGGTTTTTTTTTGAGACATAAAGGTGGGGTTTGGGGACTCACCGGTGAACTTCAGCTCGGAGTGCAGCTCGTCCTCAAAGTGTTTGCCGTAGATGGAGGCACCGCCACGGCCTGTGGGCATGGAGATCAGCAGGGGGTCGTGGCCCCACACCACGGGGTCCCCACTGTAGGGTTAGGGAGGTTCTGGTGTCCCCAGTAATGAGATAAGGGTCCCAGTGTCCCTGTTAGGGGGCTGAGGGTCTTGGTGATCCCACTGTGGGACTGAGGATGTTAATGACCCCATCAGAGGGCTGAGGGTCCCAGCGTTCCCATCATGAAACCGGAGGGTCCAGCATCCCTATTAGGGGGCTGAGGGTCCCGGTGTCCCCATCGTCGAGCTGGGGGTCCTGATGACCCCATGACAGGGCTGAGGGTACCAGTGTCCCCATCACAGGGCTGAGAATTACAATGTCCCCATCATAAGGCTCAGGGTCTCAGCGTCCCCATCGTGGAGCTGGGGGTCCTGACGATCCCATCACGGGGCTGAGGGTCACAACGTCCCCACGATAGGACAGGGAAGACCCCGCTGTCCCAGGAGGGGCTGTGGGGTCCCTGCACTCACCGGTGCCGGTGGGGTCTCCTCCCTGCACCATGAAGTCCCGGATGATGCGGTGGAATCGGGTGCCGTTGTAGTACCCACGGCGGCACAGCTCAGCAAAGTTCTTGCAGGTGCGCGGCGCGTGGCGCCAGTACAGCTCCAACACCAGCGTGCCCATCCTGCCCACAGCACCACAACGTCAGCACCGGGGGGCTGAGGAGATGGCGGGGACTGTGCGGTACTGGGAGGGAGGAGGGACAAACAGGAATAGGGGCACGGGGAGGGGCTGGGGAAGGGAGAGCCTGGAACCTGGGGGGGAGCCTGGGGGTCCTGGTAATGGGGTTGGGAACCAGGGTGAGAGGGAGATCCCGGTATTGGGAACTGGGGATAGTCCTAGAGCCGGAGGTGGGAACTGAGGGAAGCTCCGGTACCGGAGAGGGTTCCCAGGGGCACGCCGGTATCGGGGTGGAGGAAACTGGGGTGTCCCGGGAGGGGAGGGCGGGCAAAAAGGGGTCCTGATACCAGGGTGGAGGAACCTGAACACCTGGGGGTCCCGGTACCGGGGTGGGGAGGAGGGACCCAAAGGGGTCCCGGTACCGGAAGGACGTCGGACCGCCGCGTGCGGGGAACCCGGTGGGCCCAACAGCGAAGGGGGAAGAGAGGGGAGGGAGAAGGGGGCCCCGGTACCGGAGTGGGGGTTTCAGGGGCATCTCTAAAGCGGGGCGGAGGGTCCGGTACAGAACGTGGAGGCCCGTAGGGTTCCCACCCCTTACGTGGTCTCCATGGAGACGGTGGGCGGCTGCCAGGAGTCAGGCGGGACGGCGGCCATGCTGCTGCGCCGCTATTGCCGCCGGCGCCGGAAGCGGCCTCTCGGCGTTTCCGGTGACACGCCCCTTCCCCGCCGGCGGCCAATGAGCATCGCGCAGGGGTTGGGGGCGGGGCCAATCGGCGCGGCGGGCGGGAGCGCGCGGCGCCATTGTGGGGCCGGAGGGAGAATTCGAACGGACGAAGCGCTCCGCCCCCGCCCTGCCGGACCTCCCCGGAGCGCCGAGCGGGAGCCGGGGCGGTGAGAGCCGCGGTGTGGGGTGGGGATGTGGGATGGAGACCCCCAGGTGTGGGGTTGGTGTTCCGCTGGGATGGGGGAGTGGGGCTGGGACCCCCCGTTTTGGGGCTGCGGGGCCCTACAGGGCTTGGGATGTTGAGGGTATGGGGCTGGGACCCCTCGGGATGGGGGCGAAGGGCTGGGACACCCTTTTTGGGGCTGCGGTGGGAGGCTGGAGGCCCTCCAGGGGTTGGGACGATCCCCGGTGTGGGACTGGGGCTCCGCTAGGATGGGATGGGGGGGGGGGGGGGGCTGGGGGGGGCAGGAAGGGGCTGGGACCTCCCTTTTCGGGGCTGTGGTCTGATAGGGTCGGGTGAGGATGCGGGGCTGGGACTCCCTGGGATTGGGGCTGGGACACCCCAGGGTTTGGGACCCATAGGGGTCAGGGTGTGGGGCTGGACCCCCTCGGTACAGTCCGTGGTCCCCTGGGATGGGGCTGTGGGGCTGGCGTGCGGGTGCAGGGCTGCCCCCCCAGCAGTGGGTCTGCTTCCCCCCCCCCCCCCCCCCGGTGTTCACCCTGCGTGCTGCCCCGTGCTGTCCCCATGGCCACAAAGCCCCATTGTGCCCGGTGCGGGTAGAGCTGTCCCCGGAGGGCGCTGTGCCCATAGCAGGGACACTGGGGGGGGGGCACGGGATCATCCCTGCTTGCACCCAGGTCACCCATGGGCTCCGGTGCCGCTCGCTGACCAGGTGCGATGATGGAGGAGCGAGGTAGGGCGGCTGTCCCCAACACGGGGAGCCCCTCTGTGTCCTCTAACACGGGGACCGGAGGCCCCCTATGTGTCCTCCACATGTCCCCCCGCATCGCCCCCAGATGTCCAATTCATCACCGAGGAGAAGTTCGACTTTGGCATCCTGTCCCCTTCTGACAGGTGAGATGGGGACACGGGTGACATAACACGGACAGGTGTCAGCCCATGATATGTCACCTGCTGCCCAGCGTGGGGCTCCTGGGCAGGGCTAATGCTGCCCTTCACCCCCAGCCGTGAGGATGATGATGATGAGGAGGAGCCCCCAGGGGGCACAAACGGGCGCTGGAGCCCCCTGAGCGGGGCCGGGCTGGAGGAGATGGTCCGTGAGGCCACACGCCTTGCAGCACAGCTGCAGCAATGCCACCTGTCCCCGCTGCCCCCCAGCCCAGGGGGAGGCAGCCCCCGCAGCCCCCGCCGTGAGACCTTTGTGGTGAAGGACAGCCCCGTGCGGGCGCTGCTGCCCACTGTGCCTGCCGCCGGCGTCCCCAAGGTGGGTGGCACTGCAGGGGGGTGGGGAGGGGGCACGGGGGTGGTGCGGGGTGCAGTCTTCATCCCTGTGCCCCCCCTCTTATAGGACTCCCCCCGCTGTCAACCCCCGGCACCACCCAGGGGAGCCCCCAGCAGCAGGGCGACCCCCAGCCAGAGAGGTGCCCCCCGACCGTGCCCACCCCGGGGGGCTGTGGCGCGGGGCAGGTCTGAGCCCCTCCGTGCAGGGACAGCAGGTAATGGGGGAGGCTGGGAACTGGGATGGGGACAGCCCACCCCATGGGGTACCCACGCCATGGGGACAACAATGGGAATGGGTAGAAAGACCGTGTCCCCCCAGCCCCACCATTTCTCCCAGCTCAGTCAAAGCCGAGGAGCAGCACTGCCACCCCCCCGACCCGTGCACCCCGTGCCAGGGCCACCACCACTGCCACCACCGCCCCCAGCAGCCGCCCCCCCCCGCCTAGTGCCACCCCCAAGCTTCCCGGCCGTGCTGGGACATCAGGGACTGCACCAGGGGGGAGGGGACAGCCCCGGACAAGCACGGCTGCACCAAGAGGTAAGGATGGGGACTGTCCCCTCTGACAGCGTGGGACCGCCCCGTGCCTCAGTTTCCCCACGCCTGCTCTCCCCCAGGTGCACCCCTCGGGGTGGGGGCTGGCTCCAGGTGCAGACTTGGACCCCCCAGCAGCCGCCTGCAACCCCCCCGCAAGACGGCAACCAGCAGCACCCCGCGGTGACAGCATCACCCAGCTGGGGACACCGAGTCACGGGGAAGGGATGGGGGGGAGCACAGTGAGACCCCCCCCCGAGGGAGGAGGCAGAGCCTCAGGTCGGGTTTTGCTTTAATTACAAAAGGTCACACCAGCAGTAGGAAACCCCCCCCGGCCCACCCGCCCTGCACACCCAGGGGTCCCTCAGCTCCCCCCCCCCCCCCCCCCCCCTTATCCTGCACCCAGCCCTATGGCGCCGCCTGAGCCTTGCCTGGGGGGAGGGGGACGGGACACACCATAGCATCCACACCCTCCAACTGCCCCCCCCAGTGCCACAGCACAGCCGAGCAAGGGTGGCAGCTCTGTGCCCCCCCCCCCCGTCCCCCTCCTGGGGGGGTTGGCACGCTGCAGGGGGGCCCTATATCTTTTTTTTTTTCTTTTTTTTTTTTGTATTTTTCATCTGTTTTTTAAATAAAACCCTCCATGGGGCAGCGGTGCTGCAGGCAATTCCTGGGGTACCCCATGGCACTGGGGGGGACGGTGGGGGGGCACCCCCATGCCACACAGCTGCCCCATACCCTCGGGGTGAGGGGGGGAGGGGGGGGCAGGCAAATCCCTGCTGGCTGCAGGGTCCAAAGTGCAATAGGGGCTGTGTGCCCCCCACCCTGTACCACCCTCTGCCCACCCCCGCCCCCCCCCCCCCGCTGTCCCTGGCGGTGCTGGTCCCTGTTAGATGGAGGTCTCGTCGCTCCTGCCAGGGGGGTGGGCACAAAGGGAGGGGGGGGGGGTAAAACGAGACAGACGGATGCGTGATCACGGGGGGGGGCCGGGGGTGGGGGTGCCCACCACTGTCACAGCACCCAGCACCCACCCAGACAGACAGAGATGGAGAGGGTGGGGGGAGGGGAGTGCAACCACCCCCCCCCCCCAGACCCCCACATGTTAATGAAGGAAATTAAAGAACAGAAATCTGGGTTGGGGGGGGGAGGAGAGAAGAGCAGGGTTAGTGCAAAGTCTCCCTGGTACAGCTTGTGGGGACAGAGCCAGCCCCCACCCATGGGTGTCCAGTGGGCCCCCACACACCCAATGAGCACCCAATGGAAACCCAATGGGAACCCGTTGAGGATGCAATGGGAAACCAATGAGTACCCGATGATCTTCCAGTGGGAACCCAATGGGAACCCAAAGAGAATCCACCGAGCATCCCATGAATATCCAGTGGGAACTGAACGGGAACCCAAATGGTACCCAAACAAGGAACCCAATGAGTACCCTATGGGAACCCAGTGGCCACCCGATGAGCACCCAATGGCATCCATGTACCTAATACGGACACCCTCACACCCAGTGGGCACCCTTCCACCTGATAAGCACCCATGGGGCACCCAGCCGGTGTCCTTACACTCAGTGGGGACCCAATGGGAACCCTCACATGCAACGGGGACCCATCGGGCACCCCAGCACTCCATTAGCACCCACTATTCACTGTAGCACACCCTGAGCATCCGATGGGCAGCCCAACCCCTAAGGAATCCCCCCTTTGCACCCTGGGGACCCCCCCGCAGCCCCCTGCCCATCTCCCAGCACTCACTCGGAGCCGGAGGAGTCCTCATCCACGGTGCCTGCTTTGATGCTCATGGCGATGGGTGCCGCGCCGCTCAGCTGCTCCTGCAGGCTCTGCCTGGGCCGTGGCCCCCCCGGACCCCCCCGCTGGCTGCCCTCGCTCCCGGAAGAGGCTGCAGTGCCGGCGGGGGGCGGGGGGGGGCGCGGGGCAGCGCCGCGCTCGCTGATGGGCGGCAAGCCCCTCTTCTTCAAGATGCCTACGGGGACGCGAATGGCACCAGAGGGACGCGGAGCGCTGCGGTACCCCCAGCACCGCACCCATGGGTGCCCCGTACCTTTGTGGGGGTGAGGGAGGGGCAGCAGCGGGGGCAGCCTGGGGGGTCCCTCACCGCCCGGCGCCGGCTCCACGCGCAGCGGTTCCGTGCCTCCGTGCCCGTCGCTCTCGCTGGCCGTTGTCACAAACTCCCCTGGCCAATACGGCCGCGCCGGGGCGCTGTCACCTGCGGGGGGGGGGGCACTGAGCCGGGGCACCCCACGGCCCCCCCCGACCCCCGGGGCGGCGGTTACCGGTGGGTGTGGGCGGCTGCTCGGGGCGCAGCAGCGCATCCCAGGCGGTGCCACCGGGCTCGTCCTCACTGTCCGAGGAGTGCGTGGAGCCGTAGGAGCCGCTGGGGTCCTCCTCCAGGGACAGGTCGCTGTCGGAGTCGGTGTCGTGCTCTGCGTGCCGGGGGGGGGGGACGGGAAGGCAGAACTCAACGGGAAGCCCCGCGCTGCGCTCGCTGCGAGCCGAGCCCCGACGCGCTCACTGCGCTCACCGTGCTGCGCGTCCGCCGTGTCCAGGAGCCCCCCCTGCTCTGCCGGCACTCGGCCGCCGTTCAGCCCCGCGTCCTCCCTGCAGGTCACAGCGGTGACAACCCGTGCCCCGTCCCCTCCCCTCCCCCCAAACCCCGCTGTGCCCCCACCCCGCACCTGCGCACGAAGGGGATGTAGCTGTGCTGGCTTTTGGCCGCGCTGTGCAGCGATCCCGTGGAGTCCCCGCAGGGCGCCTGGTACAGCCGGCCGGCCACGTACGTGGTGTCACAGCTGTACGCCTGCAGGGATGGGGGAGGGGGATGGGGTGGTGGTGGAGCCCCACGGTGCCCCCCCATCCCACAGCTGTGTACTCACGGTGGTCAGCGTGGATTTGGTGGCCAACGTGGGGTCGGGGCTGTGGGCGCGGGTGCAGGCGGAGCGCAGGCAGTGCCGCACCTCCCGGCTCAGCACCACACACACCAGGAAGAAGAGGGGACCCTGGGGTGGCGGGGGGGAGAGAAGGTGGGTGAGGGACCCCGTTCGGGTGCCCCCCGTTGGCACCTCAGGTGGGTGAGGGACAATTGGTGGCACTGGGTGTCCCTTCGGTGGCACCTCAAAGCAGGTGTGGGTCACTCTGTGCCTGTGGGGTGTCTCATTCTGACACCTCAAACTGGGTGAGGGTCCCCCAGTGCCCACGAGGTGTCCCTCATTGATACTCCAGATGGCTGAGGGACAACTGGTGGCCACCCCAAACCAGGTGAGGGTGCCTCTGTGCACAATGGTTGCCACCGTGGGGCAGTGTGGGGGTTTGGGAGAATGGAAATATGGGGCGATATGGGTGGGGGTACCTGGAGGCAGTTGGAGATGGCGAAGAGGTAGTGGAAGAGGATGGCATCACTGTTGACAGCAAGCAGGGCGAGCAGCCAGGCCAGGCTGGGCAGCAGCAGCACCACCAGTGCTGTCTGCAGCCCAGAGCTGGGGGGTGAAGGTGTCAGCACCCAAGGGGGCTGTGGGACAGGAACCCCACGGGGCCCCTGCTGCAGGGCAGTGCTGCACATGGGCACCTCTGCCACCTGTGCTCCCTGTCCTTTGTGTGTCCCCACTGCCACCTCACTCACCTCGTGCCCTTCTTCTCAAAGCCCTGGGGGGAGGCACAGGACGCCCTGGCTGCCAGCACGAGGAAGAAGACACCGACCTATGGAGCAGGGAGTGAGGGAGAGCTGCCATGGGGCCCATGCCCCATACGTCCCCCATGCCCCGTAAGTTCCTGGTACCTCATATATCCCACAGATCCCATATATCCACCATATGCTCCTATGCCACATATATCCCATAAGCTCCACACGTTGTCTATGGCCTACATATCCCCCACATTCCACACATCCCATACACATGTCCCCCACAGCCAAATATTCTCTATGCTGTATATGTTATATACACCCCATATGCTCCTTATACACCTCATATACCCTATACATCCCATACTTCCCCCTCTCCCCATATAACCCATACTCCCATATGTCCCCTCCCTATACCCCACATACGTACCCTACACTCCATTTCTTCCCTACGCCCCCACATACCCCATATATCCCTCACACCCCACGTGTCCCCTCTGCCCCATACGCCCCACACATCCCCATCCTCCGCACCGCCACGGCGCAGGCGCTGGGCCCCGCCAGGCTCCACACCAGGCTGTCATGGATGGAGAGCCAGCAGAAGTCGGGGTTCCCGTAGCCCTCGGGGTCCAGCCCCACCGCCAGCCCTGCACAGCCACGTGTTGGGGTGGAGCCTCATTGGCTGAGTGGGGCTCCAGGGGGCAGGAAGGGGTGTGACCTCACCGGTGATGAAGGCAGGCAGCCCCCAGCCCAGCACGTGGTAGAAGCGCATGGGCCCGCGGTCGACGTGTCGGGGTTCAGTGCGGCGCCGGTAGAGGTGCAGAGCCTCCAGCAGCGCCCAGCCCACGGCACTCAGGTGCAGGAACTGCAGCAGGATGGCCACCACCGTGCATGCCAGCTGTGGGGCCGGGGGTCAGACAGGAACCGCCCGCCCCGGACCACACCCACGGGAACCACGCCCCTCACAACCCCGCCCATCCTTAGCCCCGCCCCCTCGACCCACACCCATCCTCAGCCCCGCCTCCCAACGAGCCACACCCGCCTTTAGCCCCGCCCACATTCCTAACCCCACCCACCGAATCACCACACCCCTGCTTAGCCCCGCCCCTCCCCATTGCCTTCCACACCTCCACAGGGCAGCGCCCCCCACCTCCCGCGACCCCACCCCATTTATCCCCACCCCCATTTATCCCCACCCCCATTTATCCCCACCCCCATTTATCCCCACCCCTCTCCCACTTCCCCATCAACTCCACCCCGGTTCGCCCCGCCCCCCCGGCCCCGCCCTACCGGCAGCTCAGCCTGGTTGATGCCCAGCAGGAAGACGAGCTGTGCCAGCAGCAGCGCGCAGGCGCCGTGCCGCCGGATGCTGTGACGGTTGGAGCGCAGCCCCCGCAGCGCGCTCAGAACCAGCACGGCCAGCAGCAGCCCCGCCAGCGCCACGCCCAGCGAGCCGTAGGTCAGCGCCGCCAGCGGAAGGATCTCCCCGTTCTGCCGGTACCGAATCACTAGGCCACGCCCATACGGGGCCACGCCCACCCCGGGCCACGCCCCCTCCCCGGGCCACCCCTGTGGGCATCGCCTCGTGGCCCCACCCACGGCGCCACACCCAATGGGGAACGTCGCTCTCTGCTTGGCCACGCCCCGATGCGAAGCCACGCCCGCTTCGTTGACCCCGCCCCCCAAATAGAGCCCCACCCACTCATTGGCTCCACCCCACAAGGACACGCCCACAGCACGACAGCCAATGGGGAACCCCCCTCCCTGTTCAGCCCCGCCCCCTTTTTTCACACCCTATCACCGCCCCACCTGCCAGGAAGCTCCGCCCACGCGTTGGCTCCTCCCCTTTAGGTCCCATTCACATAACCCCGCCCTTTCCACAAGCCCCGCCCACTCTCATGGCCCACCCCCGTTTTCCATAAGCCCCGCCTCCAGCGCCACACAGCTCCCCCCCCCATTTTCCCCCCCCAGGTCCCCCCCGACCCCACCTCACGCCGGGAGATGTCCATGAGCACGGCGAAGCTCGTCATGTGATTGCACTGGCAGCTGACATGGCTCTGGTTCCGGAACACCACCTCACAGCCCCGCGCCGACCAACCGCCCGCACCGCCCGCCCTGCAACCGACCGGGACACCCCACAGTGGGACACCCCGCCATGGGACACCCTGCCATGGGACACCCCACAGTGGGACACCCCACAGTGGGACACCCCACAGTGGGACACCCCACAGTGGGACTGGGCTGCCCCAGCCTCATGCCACCCTTCCACGTCTCCGTGAACGACGCTGTCCCCATCCCGCTGTGCCCCCCCACCCACCCCCGTGCCCACCCCACAGCAGTGCCGCCCCGTCCCCACCGCGGCTCACAGCAGCGAGTGGTTCCAGAAGACGCAGATGGGTTTGGAGCGCTCCTGTGTTTCCAGCAGACGGAACTGCAGTGTGATGGGTTTCTCCAGGGCCCGCGGCGCCCGCCCTGCCGCAGCGTGCACGCTGATGCTCACCACCGGCGTGTTGATGATGGGCCGCTTGGGCACCCTGGGGGGCAGCAGGTCAGGGTCCCCACGGGGGCCGCACCCTCTGCCGGCAGCCACCCCCAAAGCCTGCGCCCATCTCCCACGGGCACCCTCATCCCACACATCCCGGCACCCATGGGGTCGCTCGGGCACCTCGTGGGCCCTCGCATCCCGGCACCCCAATATCCCCGGTTGCCCTGGCACCTTACAGGCACCCTGTGCCCCGATGCTTCCCAACCCCCCCCCCCAGCCCTATGGACACCACCCGTGCCCCGCAACCCCCCGTGGCACCTGAGGCTGCGCTTGTCAGTGTCGTACTGCTCGGGCAGCAGCCCTGCCAGCGTGCGGTAGATGATGACGCTGGCGATGGCCTGGCCCTCACTGGGCTCCGGGTGCCGCTTGTGCCTGGTCACCAGGGTCACCTCGTCCTCCTCCTCGTCCCCTGCAGCCTCTTCATCCTCCTCCTCCTCCTCCTCCATCTCCTGCTGCTGCTGCTGCCCACCTGTGCTTGGCGATGCCTTCCCGTGCCCAGCAGCGGGGCCTGGGGTGGGAGCTGCTGGGAGCCTGATGCTCTCCTGGGTACGCTCAGGTACCCACAGCCCTCCTCCCAGCCCCACAGCCACGCTGATGCCCCCAGCCCTACAACCCCAATAGGATCCCCTATAGCCCTGCCCACCCCACGGCTGCGGGGTGCCCCCCTCTCACCCCCCAACACTCACGCCTGCCCTCAGGGGGCCGGAAGACGCTCTCGGGCAGAATGACGGTGGTCTCCAGGTCGGGGGGCTTCTCCCCTCGCAGCGCCTCATAGCGTGGCAGCCGTGCACCCGCAAAGCTGCCCTTGTCCAACCGCACCACTGACACCACTGCAGTGGCACCAGGGCGTCACCAATGGCACACACACGTGTGCATGGCCCCGGAACACACGTGAATGCACACGCGTGTCCTTGGGCACAGGCAGTTCCGAGCACACACACACAAGTCCCCTTGGGCACACATGATGTTCAGCTCCCCAGGTGTGTATGTAGCCACGTCCCCCAGCATCCAAATGTTCCACAAACGCCCTGGGCACACGGCCACGTCCCCAGGCACACATGTGGCTCCCTGGCTGCACACACGCCCCCAAGGACACGAACGCCCCCGACCCCCACGGCGCTCACCGATGTTGGGGGTGACGATGGTGAAGGGGCTGAGGTAGGTCTGGCGCATGTTCTGTGCCAGAGCGCTGGCGTAGTCCTCAAAGTGCTTCAGCAGCCACGCCGTGCCGCCCTCCGTCTGCTGGATCAGCTCCCAGTGCCGCTTGTTGCTGGCATCCAGCAGCGCGCTGCCCACCCGCAGCAGGTTCTGGCGATGGGCAGGGCTGCTCAGTGCCCCTCCCCATAGCATCAGAGCTGACCCTAAGGGATACGGAGCAGCCCACCCTGCACAGCTCCCCGGGCAGTGGGATGCAGAGGGGCATCAAGTGCTCCCCACAGCCCCAGGCACCCCGACCCCGCAGGGCACCCATCCCCAACCGGCACCGGGTGCGCACACATCACTGTGGCACCTGGGCTCCAGCCCCACTCCTGGTGCCCTGGGGAGAGGGGCACAGAGGAGATCCCATGGACTGCAGACGCCCCCACAACCACTGGTGCCCACCACCCTGGCACATGGGCTCCATCCCCCAGAGAACGGGGCACAGAGGGGCGCTCGGTTGGTCCCAGGCACCCCGACCCCACAGGGCACCCATTTCCAACCGCCACCCCGGGGGTCACCAAGCGTGCGCCCATCATCCGTGCTCCTCCATCACCCCACGGCAGAGGGGACACCCGGGCACCGCGCACCCCACTCCATCACTCCATCACTCCATCACTCCATCACTCCATCACTCCATCACTCCATCACTCCATCACTCCATCACCTGCCCCACCACCCCTCTCCCAGCGCCCCACGGCGGGCCCCCCCCCCCCCCATTGGCCCCACACCTCGGTGAAGTGGACATCCTGCGTGGCCGCCAAACGGAAGCCCTGCTGGGCGCTCTCGTGCTGCAGCAGCCGCGCTGCCAGCCGATAAGCCAGGCGCACATCGCTGCCGAAGTAGGCGGCCGTGTGCCGCGTGGCGTTGTGCAGCTGCAGCGCCACCCGCTGCGACTGCGCCGTATCCAGCACCGACTCGTTGCGCACCAAGCGCTCCGCCTGCAGGGACGGCACCCTCAGCGCTCCCGGATCTTCCACGGCACTGCCCTCCCCACCCCCCAGCCAAGCTGGGGACACTCACGAAGCCTTTGAGAGCGGCGAAGGCCAACGACGTGCAGTTGAAGAGGTTGGGGGACAGCCAGCCCTTGTGCTCGTCGCAGTGACGCACCGCTGTGCCTGCGGGCACGGGGACAGTGGGGACACTGCGGGGACACTGCACGTCCCTACACACCTGTGGGCTCCTGGGGCACGGGGTGGCACTGGGATACGGGGTAGCAGCGCAGAGCTCTGTGCCCCTCCTGTGCCCATGGAGCACTTGGGGACTGGGCTGCCTGTCACCACCCCCTGCCTCCCCCGTGCCCCTGGGGTGTGGGGTGGCAATGGGCAGCCCTTGTCCCCACGTCCCCCCTGCACCCACAGGGCACTTGGCACACAGGGTGGCACCTGGCAGCTCCGTCCCCCCATCCATCACCAATAGGCATCACTTAGGCATTGGGTGGCATCGTGCAGCCCTGTCCCCATATCCCCCCTTACCAATGGAGCCCTTGGGGCACGGGGCGGCAGCGGGCAGCCCAAAGCGCGTCCTCGGCCACCAGATGCTGGCCTCGATGGCACGGGGACAGCTGTCATAGTTGACTGCAGGAGACAAAGAGTGCGGGCGTCAGGACCGGGGCACACCAGCCCTGGGTGACACCGTGGTGCCATCACCCACCTTCACAGCCGCTGACCGTCACCTCGGCGAAGGGGTTATCACAGCGGTCGCAGTGCCGCCCGATGACGCCGGGCTTGCAGGGGCACTGCCCACTGGTGGCATCGCAGAGGCGTGACAGGGACCCGGTGGGGTAGCAGTCACACAGCAGGCAGGTGTCACTGCCCGCCGGGCGGTAGTGGTTCTCCTGGGGGGGGGCACAGGGGGTCGGTGGGGCTGTGCCGGGTGGGGGGGCACAGCGTGGGACGGTGGCGGGTGCTCACCTTGCAGCGGCACTCGCCTGTGGTCTTGTTGCAGTCGGGGTCGAAGCCTTTGGTGACGTCGCAGCTGCAGGGGCCGCAGGTGGGGTGTCCCCACCAGCCCCGCGGGCACGGCTGGTCCACCCTGTGGGCAGCATGGCACGGTATGGCACAGCACGGCGTGGCACAAAGTGGTATGGCACGGTATGGCACAGCACGGCGTGGCACACACATCCTGCACAGCCACTGCACAGCCCCGTGTCCTCCCCATGCCACTGTGCCCCCCGCATGGCCACCATTCCCTTTCTGTGACCGCCACGTCCCTTCCACAGCCACTGCGCCCCTCCTGTCCTCACCGTGTCCCCTCCCCTCACCTGTGCTCGCAGTACGGCCCGAAGTAGCCCTGGGGACACTCGCAGGCGTAGCCATGGGGAGCGCCCGCTCTGCGCACACAGCTGCCCCGGTGCTCACAGGGGTCGAGGGCGCAGGCACTGATGCAGCTGTCACCGAAGTAACCTGCGACACCAGGGGTGAGGTGGGGTACAACTCAAGGGAGCATCCCTAGGAGGTGTCTCCTCAGGTTGCAGCATCCCCAGGGCAGTCTGTGCCTTGGAGAGGGGTTAGATCAGGGGCTGTGGGGGGTGGCAGTGCCCAGGCAGAGGTGACAGCCCTGGGGAGGACAGCATGGGGGGGGGGGGGACGGTGCCCGGAGATCACAGCACTGGGGACACAGAGGCCCTGCTGGCGCTCACCCGGGTGGCAGCTGCAGGAGAAGCTGTCCCAGTCGTCACTGCAGTAGCTGTGGGGTGGGCACGGCCCCGAGTCGCAGGGGTCGGGCAGAGCACAGCCCCCCTCCACGTTCACCCGCGCAGCCGTCGCCACCTCCAGTGTCACCGCGCTGCCCGTCGTCCCCACGCGCACACCCTGCGGCACCGCCCAGCACCAGGCATGTCCCCGTGTCACCGGGACCGTGCCCAGGGCCCACCTTGTGCCCCCACATCCCCACGGCCCACAGCCACATCCCCATGCCCACGTGCCAACATCCCTGTGCCCATCCCCACGGCACTGTGCCCTGTCTCCACACCTTACACGTGTCCCCATGCCCTGTGCACATCCTCATACCCTGTGCCATGTTCCATGCCCACACCCCCAACCCATGTACCCATGTCCCTGTGCCCACCCCCACAGCACTGTGCCCATGTCCCTGGGCCCTGCTCCCTGTCCCCATCCGTTGTGAGTGTCCCCATGCCCCGTGCCACGTTCCCGTGCCCACACGCACAGTACTGTGCCCACACCCTCATATCTTGTGTATGTCCCCATGCCCTGTGACACATCCCCGCGTCCCTCTGCCCACCTCCACATCCCAGAGCGCCGTGCCCACATCCCCACGCCACGTTCCCATCCCACACGCCACATCCCCACCACCCATCCCAGCTCCATACCTGCACACAGCCACGGAAGCCCTGCTCCACCTGCCCGCCATCCCCCTGCAGCCCCCCGACGCTCAGCGCTCGCAGCCGCAGCCCCTGCAGCCCCCCGGCCACGTCGGCTGTCGCCTGCAGGCAGAGGGACACTGAGCTCCACGGGTACCGGGGGTCCCCACCCCACGGCCTGCCCTGTGTCCCCCCGCACCTGGTGGCGGCCGTAGTCGAGGGCGAGGAGCAGCAGGGTGGTGGGGGGCGCACGGCCGGGGTCCCCCCGCAGCTCCAGCTGGAGGTGGTGCCAGGCGCCGTCGTTGACCCGCGCGTGGGGCAGACGCAGCAGGGCCAGGCGGGACCCCCCCTGCCACACGCCTGCCTCCACCTGCCCCTCGCTCAGCTGTGGGCAGAGGTGTCAGTGTGCCCGTGGCAAAGCACCCCCAAAAGGGTAATGCCTCCCCAGGGGCGACCACCCCCCACCTCAGCCCCCCTTGGGTGATATCCCATAGCCCCCAGGACAATATCACCCCCTGCTTTGCCCCCACAACAATACTCACCCCCAGGGCAATACCCTCCAAAGGGCAGTACCCCCCAGCACTCCTCCCAGAGCAATAGTCCTCACATGCCCCCCCAACCAGGACAATAAAATAACTCCTCCTGGATAACAGCCCCCCCAGTACTGCCCCTGGGACAACGCAATTCCTGCAGGGCAACACCCCCACACCCATAACCCCCTCACCCACAGCTCCCCCAGGGCAGGATCGCACAGGGCGATGCTCCCATGCCCACAACCTCCACGCCCACGGCATCCTGAGAGCAATGCCCCCCATACCAACGGACCCCCACGCCCACGGTCCCCACGACCGCATCCCACGGGGCAATAACCCCATACCCACACCCCACACCCGAGCCCCCCTGCCCCACCTGCAGTGTGAACGTGGCCAGGGGCCCAGTGGAGGCGCTCAGCAGCAGCCCGTGGGGTTGGCGCGTGCGGAACATCAGCCCCAGGTGCCAGGGCAGCGGCAGCGGCAGCGCCAGCCCGCTCCACAGCACCAGGCTGCTGCCCAGGAACCGCTGCGGATTCGCCATCTCTGCGGGGCACGGAGAGAGGTGGGCACCCATCTGCCAGCCCCAAACCCATCCCATCCCATCCCCCCCCCGCCCCATACCTTCCTGGCACGTCTTGCCCCCGAAGCCCAGTGGGCAGCGGCAACTGAAGCCGTCCCACTCGTGCACGCAGGTGCCCCCGTTGTGACACGTGCCGGCATCGCACACCGTCTTCTTGGCAGGGCAGCCTGTGGGGGTGGGGGGGGCCACAGGGTTGGTGACCCCCGAGCGGCTGGGGAATGGCACTGTGCCCACATCTGGCCACTGGGCAGGGGCTCAGCGAGCACAGGGACCCCCCAGTACCACATCCGTAAACCCAAAGGGCACAGAGACACCCAGTGCCACGTCCCTACACCAAGCGGGCGTAGGAACCCCCTGCTCAAACACACCCATGCCAAGGGAACGCAGAGAGCCCCCATCCCCACACCCAGGGACCACGGTGCCCTTTGGAGTCCCCGGGACCCCCCGCACCCCCAGCACCTGGCACGGTGCCGTTGTTGGCGATGAAGGCAGCCATGTCCACGGGGCGCTCATCCACGCGCAGGTGCCGCATGCAGCCCACAAAGTGGCGGCTGCGGATGGGGAAGCTCTCGGGCAGGGTGGGCACACCGCCCAGCAGCAGCGGCCCCGTCAGATCCAGCGACCTGTGGCACCGATGTCACCTGGGCAGGGGGGGGGACACGACCAAGGGCCCCCGTTTGTCCCCCCCTGAGCCCCGTCCCCATCCTCACTTCTTGGAGCCGGACTGGGTGCCCTGTGCCGCACACGAGTAGTTGCCCAGCACGGGGCCGAACTTCAGGGCCATGCCCACGTCGCAGTCGTCCACCGCCACCACCGCCACCTTCTGCTCCGACGGGCCCTGCGGCAGCCCTGACTTGCCCAGCACGGGCTGCAGGCACGCGGTGAGCCCTGCTGATGGCACTGCCCCCTCCCCAGCAGCCTTCATCCCCCCACCGTCCTCCTCCCAGCAAGGCTCCAGCCCTTCCTCTTCCCTCCGTCTTCTTCCTCATCCTCAAACCCACATCCCCAAGCCCCTCCGTTCTCTTCCTCATCCCCATACCCACATTCCTGTTCCTCTCCATCCTCTTCTGCTGTCCCCAAACTCCCACTACACCTTTTCTCATCCTCCCGAATCCCCACTCCTGCCCCACTCCACCATCTTACTCCATCCATCCCCAACCCCACATTCCCTCTCCTCTCCATCCTCTTCCTCGCACCCAACTCCTTCAACCCTCCTCTTCCTCCATCCTCTCTCCCCCATCCTCCCCTTTGTCCCCCCAAATCATCCCTGTGCCCCCTCCCCCTTCCAGCTTCCCTCCATCCCCTCCCTCCCACCCCAAACCACTGCCCCCCCACCAGCCCTATGTTCCCATCCCTCTGCCCCCACCCCAGGCTGCAGCACCCCAATGGCCCCCCCACGCCCCCACCTTGTTGTAGTAGTGCAGCTGCACCCGGTGCCACTGCCCATCACTGACACCGCCCGGAACGAACGGGGACACCGTGGTGGTGGTCTCACCTGTGGACAACGCACGGTGCATCAGGGTGGGGGGTACAAGGAGGGGTGACATCAGGGGGGAAAGTGCCAGGGGATGGGACGCGTGGGATGTGGATGCAGTGCTTGGGATGAGATGGAGGCAACGCAGTGCCAGCAGCACCACGCACGGGATGGGGATGCAGTGCCAGCTGACACCAGGGACGTGAAGCATGGGATGCAGTGCCAGGGGTGGGGATGCAGCGCGAGGCTGTGGTGCCTGGGGGAAATGCCGTGGATGCCGTGCCGGGGTGCGGCCGTACCCGCTGAGAAGGTGAGCTGGATCTGCTCCTGGACGATCTCCAGTGCCACGAAGTCGTGCTTCTCATTGAAGCGCCCGTTGTACAGCAGCAGCGCGTCCCGCTCCTTGGTGGCAAACCTGGGGACATGGGGCATTGTGCCCCCACCTCCGTGCTGTGCACACTGGGACGTGCTGCCAGCCCCAACCCCTGCCCTGCTGCCCCCCTTGGTGCCTTCCAGGTGCCCCACTGCCCCTGAACCGTGGCCCGAGGCCATGCCGGTGGGGCTGCCACCAACCCACACCCCACTGCCCCAACCCCGTGCCCACAGGGCCCCCACCACCCCATTCCCCACCGCCCAACCTCAACACCCCACTCCCCCCACAGCCTCCGGGCCCCATTGTTCCTACCCACATCCATAGGGCACTCCCCAACCCTGGCCCCATTCTCCCTGGTGACCCACAACCCCATTCACCACTGCCCCCTCTCAACAGGGCACCCGCTGCCCTGCTGAAGCCCACGGGGCCGCTGCCTCCCCACTGCCCCCACCACCCCACACCCCCATCCCATCTTCCCCCCCCCCTCAGGGCTCACGTCAGGGTAAGGGTGAAGTGGAAGCGCTGCCGGAGGCCCCGGAAGGTGATGAAGGATCGTGGGGGGAAGCTGCGGGTGCTCATGGAGCAGAAAGGCTTCTCGTAGTGCCCGGGGGGGCACTCGCAGCGGAACCCCCCCACCAGCAGGTTGACGCAGGTGCCCCCGTTGCGGCAGACCCCCGGTGCACAGCGGCCACGGCGGGTGCTGAGCTCGCAGTGCTCCCCTGCAGGAGGGGCACCCTGGTACTGACCCCCAGCACTGGGGTGTCCCTCCATCCACAGCCCTGGGGTCCCCCCCCCAAGCATCTCCAAACCCCGCTTTTCTCCATCTCCATCGCCGTGGCAACCACCTCCTGTCACCATGGCAACTGAGACAACCCCCCCCCCTCCCCCAGACAGCTCGTCCACCCCACCCTGGGGTCCCTGGGGGTGTCTCTGGTGCCACTGCTCCCACAGTGTCCCCCCCCAAAGCCACACGGGGGGGAGGGAGCAGATGAACGTGCAGTGGTGGCAGAGTATCTCCTGCATGTCCTCTGAGTGTCTCAGAAGTATCACTTGTGTGTCCCATGGGTGTCCCTCATGCACATTCCCCCCCCTCCCCCCGAGGTCCCCCTCCTCAGTGATGTTCTGTGAGGACCGCAGTGGAACGGAGGGGATTGAGGGGATGGTGGAGACAAGGAAGGGATGATGATGGGGGAGGGATGCTGGGGGGATGGACTTGGGGGATGAGAGATGCATGTTGGGTGGATGGGAAGATCAGGGGTGGATGGATGGATGGCAGGAATGAATGACGGGAACGGATGTTAGGTGGACAGGTAGATCCTGGGTGTAAGTGATGGATGATGGGGGGGTGGATTTGGGGTTTGGATGGATGTTGAGGGGTGGATGATGGGGGATGGAAGGGTGATGGGGGGGATGGACGACGGGCATGGACGTTGAGGGGATGGATGAAGGATGGATGGCGGGGGGGACAGACGGACGGATGTGGGGGGTGGTTGGTGGGGACGGACGTGGAGGGTACGGATGGTGGGGGGATGACAGAGGGCTCTCACCAGTGAAGTCCTCGTGGCACTCGCAGGTGTAGCCGCCCTCGTGGCTCCGGCAGCGCCCGTTGCTGCCGCAGGGGCTGGAGAAGCAGAGGTCCACCTCCGTCTCGCAGTAGTCGCCCGTGAAGCCGGGCGGGCAGCGGCAGCGCAGGCCGGTGACGGGATGGATGGGCCGGAAGAGGACGGTGTCGGAGGCCAGGAAGGGCGCGGAGCTGTCGAACTTGAGGACGGAGACGCAGCGCATGTAGTTCTCGCAGGGCTCGCGCAGGCAGATGTTGTCGTCGAAGGGCAGCACGCGCTGCGCGGAGATGGCGGCCAGCAGCGAGCGGTTCAGGTAGAGCCTCTCCTGCAGCTCCTCCGAGGAGAAGAAGCGGGCGCCGCGCGCCGAGGCCGGCAGCCGCACCGACAGGCTGACGTTGAGGATGCGCGCGGCCGCCACGTCCGTGTCTGTCTGGATGTTGAAGAGGACCACGCGGTGCCGGGGGGCGGCCAGCACCGCTGCCACCCCCTCCAGGAAGAGGCTGAGCAGAGGAGAGAGGAAGCGCTCCTGGGACATGTCGGCCAGGCGCAGCGTGATGCTGTTGCTCAGCATCTCATCCGTGATCACCGTCACCCGCAGCGTGCACTGCGCCGTGGCACTGTGGACTCCGTCTGTGGGAAGGATGATGGTTGCGGTCAGCATGGTGGCACCCGATGGGGTGAGCACTCAACTCGTGGTCACCGTGGTGGCACTTGATGATGGCCATGGATTGAGCACTCAACTCATGGTCGCCGTGGTGGCACTCGATGATCGTGGCCATTGGGTGAGAATCCAACCTGTCACGGTCACCACGGTGGCTCCTGATGGCCATGGCCATGCGTTGAGCACCCAACTCGTGATTACCATGGTGGCACCTGATGACGATGGCCATGGAATGGAATGAGCACCCAGCTCGTCATGGTCACCATGGTGACTTCTGATGGCCATGGTCATGGAGTGAGCAGCCAACTCATCGTGGTCACCACAGTGGCACCCAACAGAGAGGGCCATGGGGTGACCACCCAACTCGCAGTCACCGTGGTGGCTCCTGACGGCCACGCAATGCCAACCCAGCTGGTCCCGCTATGGGGTCAGTGCCTGCAATTCCTCCTTCTCACCTTCCTCCTTGCCGAGTGGCAGAGGGACAGACAGACAGATGGAGGATGGGAAGAGTTGTTGGAGGACAGATGGACAGAGAGAGCACAGGGACAGCCCGGGGACCGCAGACAGGGGGAGGTGGCTCAGGGGATGGTGACGGGTGACGGCCGGTGGTGGTGGCCAGGGGCTGGGGGGGGGTGTTACCATGGCAGTGGCAGCGGGGGCCCAGCTATGCCCAGAGCTTTTGTTCCTTGGCTTCTTAGCAGGGGGACGTGGGGGGGCTCCCAGCACACCCCCTTTGTGCGGCTGGAGCAAGAATGGCAGCGTGGGGGGGGCAGGTACATAGGGATGGGGATGGGGAAAATCACGGCAGCAGGCAGCGAGCTATGGGGGGTTGGGGGGATTGGAAGGGGGGATTCTGACTCAAGCTGTTCTCTCTATAAATGGGGTGAGAAAGTTCTCCCACATGCCTCCAAAGCGGGGCTAATGGGGAAACTGCAGGGAATGGATGGGAAGGGAGGCAGGATTTGGGGAGGGGGAACCAAACACCCCCACTCTGTTCTCTGCAACCAGAGATCCCACGGCTGAGCACTGAGGGCTCCCGGCCAACCCCTCTGTCCCTCAGTTTCCCCCATTACAACACAGTGGGGCAGCCTGGACCCCCAACACCCCTCAGAGTCAGCAGGGTCCCTGTCCCCACTGTCACCCCCATAACAGGCAGAGCTCCGGGGGGGTGCACTGCGCCCAAGTGCACCCGCATGGTGCCAGCCAGGTGGGAGGGTCCCAGCCCCATGAGGTGCAGTGAGCCAGTTTCCCTCCCTGCCCTTGGGGCAGCCCAGGAGCCACTCCCTCCACGCCCTTAGAATCGCTCCCCCTCAACCTCTGAGCAGCACCCACCAATTCCACCCTAAAGCCTGAACCCCCCCAGAAGACACACACAGGGAGCTGGGACCCCCTCCCGTGCGCAGCCCCCAAACACAAACATGGGGCCCCAGGAGCCCCAAAACCACGCAACAATGCCCTGGACCCCCACTATAAAAATCCAAGCATGGAGGTATTGGACCCCTCCCAGGACCCCCAGGTGGGGAGGACCACAGGGGGTGCTGAGACCCCGAATGCCCTTGGACCTGTGGTGGGACAGGGTGGACAAAACGCCACCAGCACATCCCCAGATCCGGAGGGGACACCCCAAAACCGCCCCATCAGGGGGTCCCTACCTGACACAGAGACCCTCATGACGGCCTCCAGCGGACGGTTGTTGTCCAGGGCCGGGCTGAGGCGCAGGTCCCCGGTGCGCGGGTCCAGCAGCACCAGGTTGAGCTCATTGCCTTGCTCAAAGGAGTAGGTGAGGCTGTCAGAGACGTCGGGGTCGCGGGCTGGGATGCGTCCGATGACCCCGCCGGGGAAACTGCCCGAACGGTTGGTGATGTAATTGTTGAAGACGATCTCGAAGTTCCTCAGCTGGGGGCTGTTGTCGTTGGCGTCGCGCAGGCGCACGTGGACGGTGGCACGGCTCACCAGAGGGGCCGAGGTGGCCTGCACCACCATGACGTACTCTGCTTTGGCCTCGTAGTCCAGGTCGGCCAAGGCGGTGAGCTCTCCGGAGAAGATGTCCAACTGGAAGACCTCGGGGATGTTGCCCTCCACGATCTGGTACATGATCTGCGCGTTGGGGCCCTCGTCGGGGTCGGTGGCGGTGATGCGGGCCACCACCAGCCCGATGGGGCTGTTCTCCTCCACGAAGATGTCAAACTCATCGCGCTCAAACACTGGAGGGTTGTCGTTGACATCCAGCACCGTCACCTGGATCTCCACCGGCGTCCGCCTGGCTGGCACACCCTTGTCAACAGCGTAAGCCCGCAGGGCGTAGAGCGGCACGTTCTCCCGGTCCAGGCGGCGCAAAGTGCGCACGATGCCTGAGGTGGACTCGATGATGAAGTCGCCGTCGCCATCGTCACCGCCCTGGAAGGTGTAGAAGACCCTCCCGTTGAGCCCCGAGTCACGGTCGGTGGCCGAGACCTGGAGGATGCTGGTGAAGGCGGGGACGTCCTCGTAGACGGAGCCCTGGTAGGAGTCGCGGAGGAACTGGGGCGCGTTGTCGTTGACGTCGCTCACCAGGATCTCCAGGTAGGTGGTGTCGGACTTCTGCGGGATGCCGTTGTCACGGGCCGTGATGGCCAGCGTGTAGGACACCTGGTCCTCGTAGTCCAGCTCCATCTGCGTGGTGACGGCCCCCGTGTCGGGCGCGATGCGGAACTGCGGGATGCTGTCCTCCATCAGGTAGGTGATGCGGGCGTTCTCCCCCGTGTCCTCATCCGTGGCGCTGATGACCACCACCGTGGTGCCCACCGGGCGGTCCTCGTTGACGTTGACGGTGTAGTGGGAGCTCTGGAAGACGGGGCGGTGCGTGTTGGCGTCGGTGACGTTGACCACCACCTGGGCCGTGTCCTGGCGCGTGCCGTCGGAGGCGGCGATGGTGAGCAGGTAGTGCCGCTCCAGCTTGTAGTCCAGCGGCAGGGCGAGCGAGAGGAGCCCCCCGCCGCTCTGGCTGGTGATGGAGAAGCGGTTGCGGGTGTTGCCGCTGGAGATCTGGTAGGTGATGACGCTGTTGGCGTCGCGGTCGACGGCGGAGACGGTCAGCACGCTGGTGCCCACGGCCGCGTCCTCGTTGAGGCGGGCGCCGTATTCGCGCTGCGTGAACTCGGGGCTGTTGTCGTTGACATCCAGGATGGTGACGCTGACGCTGGCCGAGGACGCCATGGGGGGGCTGCCCTGGTCCTGCGCCTCCACCCCGAAGCTGTAGAAGTCCACCGCTTCCCGGTCCAGCTCGGAGGCCACCACGATCCACCCGGTGCTGTTGTTGATGGCGAAGGGGAAGCCGGCGCCGGCCTCCAGGAGGGCGTAAGCCAGGCGGGCGTTGTCCCCCGAGTCGGCATCGATGGCTTGCACGTGGATGACGGAGTAGCCCACGGGCACGTTCTCCAGCACGGTGGCCTGGAAGGGCGTGCTGACAAAGATGGGCGCGTTGTCGTTGACATCCAACACCTGCACGGTGACCAAACCGCTGATGTTGGAGAGCGGCGGCCGCCCGCCGTCCTGCGCGCGGATGCGCAGCGTGAACTCCTTGTTGGCCTCGTAGTCCAGCGGGGTCACCACGTCCAGAGCGCCCGTCTGCGCGTCGATGTAGAAGTGGCCGCGCGTGTTGCCGCTGACGATGCTGTAATGCACCGCGGCGTTGCTGCCCTTGTCGCGGTCGGTGGCCGTCACCCTCAGCACGGCCGTGTTGGGCGGCACGTCCTCGGGGACCTGCGCCACGTAGCGCTTCTCGCTGAACTGCGGCGCGTTGTCGTTGTCGTCCTCCACCGCGATGCGCACCGTGGCCGTGGCGCTGCGGGGTCCCGGCTCCTGGCCCTGATCCGCGGCCTCCACCAGCAGCTCGAACGCCTCCACGGCCTCGCGGTCCACGGGGCCGCGGGTGCGGATGACTCCGGAGCGCGGGTCGATCTCGAAGACCTCGTTGGCGCCGCCGGCGTTCAGCAGCCGGTACAGCACGTTGGCGTTGGGGCCGGCGTCGCCGTCGGTGGCGCGCACCGTCAGCACCTCGTAGCCCACCTCCAGGTTCTCCCGCACGCTCTCGCGGTACTCGTGCTGCTCGAAGGCGGGGTCGTGGTCGTTGGCGTCGCTCACCGTCACCGTCAGCGTGGCCATGGCGCTGCGCCGCGGCGTGCCGTGGTCCACCGCGGTGACGCGGAACACGTGGGTGCTTTTGCTCTCGCGGTCCAGCGGAGCGGCCGTGCTGACGGCGCCGGTGTCGGGGTCGATGGCGAAGAGCGCGTCGGAGCGGCTGTCGAAGAGCGCGGCCATGGCGTAGCGCAGCCGGCCCGCCTCGCCCGCGTCGGGGTCGGTCGCCGTCACCTGTGCCACCGCCGTCCCCGCCGGGCGGTTCTCCGGTACCGCCGCCTGGTAGCTGGGAGGCTGGAACTGCGGCGCGGCGTTGGGGCTGCGGCGGCGGCGGCGGGGGAGCAGCGCGCCCGGAGGGCTGCGGGCGGTGCTCCCGGTGCTCCCGGAGCCTGCGGAGAACTGAGAGCCCCCGGTGCCCGCAGCGCGTGCCGTACGCTCGGCGCTCCGGGTGCCTCCATGGCTGTAAGCGCGGCCACGAGTGCCGGTGCCGCTGCTCTCCCCGGTGCCGCTCGCGCCGCCGGCGTCCGCGGTGCTCGCGGTTCCTCCGTGGCCTCGTGCTCCGCCGCTCTCCCTGCCGCTCCCGGCGCCTCCGCGGCTTCGGGTTGCGCTGCTCCCGCCGGTGCCGCCGGCGCTCATTGTGCTCCCGGTGCCGCTTGTACCCCCGCTGTCTGCGTCACGCGCGGCGCGCTCGGCGCTCCCGGTGCCTCCATGGCCTCGTGCACCGCCGCAGGTGCCGGTGCCGGTGCAGCCGCTCTCCCCGCCGCTCTCGGTGCCGCGGGACCCCCCCGCGCTCCCGCCGCCGCCGTCCCCGGTGCCGCTGGAAGCGCTGGAGGAGAGCGGGGGCGGCCGCGCTCCGCCGCTGTCCCCCGCGCCGCGGTGCGAGGTCAGAGCTGCGGGCGGGCAGGTGCCGGTGCCGGTATCGGTGCCGCGGGGCCGTCCCGGCGCGGCCAGCAACAGCAGCGCCAGCAGCGCCAGCAGAGCCCGCAGCAGCAGCGCGGCCCCGCGGGCGGGCGGAGCGCCCATGGCGCGGTGCGGCCGCTGCCGCCGATGCCGCTCAGCCCCGCGCCGCCGCCCGCGCGCGCCCGCCGGGGCGGGGCCGACACCGTGCGGGACTGCGCGGCGCTTAAAGGAGCCGCCGCTCCCCCCCCCAACCCCCCCCGGTACCGCCCCGCCCTCCGGCACCTGCCCCACCCGCGGGCACGCGGACACTGGGGCACGCGTATGCACGAGGCGCGATCCACGTGCACGCGCGTGCACAATACACCCGCTGCGTGTGCCCGCACAGACGTACGGGCGGGTTACGCGTACATGCACTCACACGAACGCACACCCACGCGCACGGCACGGGCACACGTACGCACACGTCCCACGCGCATCGCACACGTGCGCACACACGCTCGGCCCGTTGGCACGCCTTGACACAACTGCGGGACCCCCCAGGAGCCGGGACCGGGACGCAGCGGGACGTTGCGGGCATTGGGACAAAGTGGGGGAGCATGGCAGGCACGGAGCGCTGCGGAGCAGCGGGAACACCGGGACGGGGGATCTGGGGGCCGAGGGACCCTCGGGAGCAGCGCGGAGCCGTTCCCCGGCGCTCGGAACGGGTCGTGCGGGGACAGCGGAGCCGCCCGGGGACCCCCAGCCCGCGCCCGGTGACTCAGCGGCGCGCCCCGCCCTGCCCGGGGGCTCCCGGTGCCCTTCAAAGGCGATGCAGGGCCGGGGCGGGCAGAACCGGCCGGGCGGGGTGCTGCGGGGCTGGGGGAGCCGACGCCGGGCCGCCCCCCACACCTTTCCCGTGGGCGCAGCCCCGAGTTTCCCACGCGCGACGCGCAGCCGCCTCCAGTGGGTGGCACCGACCCCCCCCCCGCCCCACCCCGGGGAAACTGAGGCACGCAGCCCCCCGCCCCCCCCACTCGCTGCCCACCGCCGCGGGGGTCCCGGCAGCAGCTGGGCGAGGGGGGCCCCGGCCCCTCGTTGAATTACAAATGGGATCGGCCTTTGTCTGAGCCATTGTGTGGGGCCGGCGGTGGCCCCCGCGCCCAGCTGCTGCTATCAGAGGGGCAGAGACGGAGAGGGGCCAGGGCCGCCGCCCCCGCGGGACTGCAAAATCCCCCCACCTCCAAAGCAAAGACCTCCCCCGGGCCCCCACGAGAAGACACGCAGCCCCACGCGCGGCTCAGCAGCTCTCTTTGCTTTATTGGGTTGAAGGAGAGGAAGGTTTCCGCCCCTGCCATGAGCCTGCCATGCAGTGACCCCGCTGCTGGGGAGGGGGGAGGCGCGGGGGCCGGAGCCCCACAGCTGTCAGTTCTTTGCCCTGCGGCTGCCGCAGGGCCGGGTGGGGACCGGCAGCTCCCGCCCCAGACTCGGCCCGAAGCGAAGGAGACGGCGCACAGCCCGGCGGAGCCGAAGGACTCAGGCGCTGCTGACGCCCATATTCTGCATCTGCTCCTCCAGCACCCTTTCCCCGCCCGCCGCCTTCTTCCTGCCGCCTTCCTGCTGCTTCTTCTGCTTCTTGGAGAGCTCCTGCTCGATGGGGGCCGGCTTCACAAAGCGGATGATCTGGCGGAGATCTGCGGGGGAAGAGCAGAGGGAACGGACTGCAGCTCCTGGGGCAATCCTGGCCCCGCCAAAGGCACGCGGGGGGAAGGGGGTGGCAGCAGTGTGCAGGGCGCTACCTGGGGGCATGAAGTCCCGCAGCCTTTCAGGGACGACGATGCCCTCCTCAGTCTGGTAGTTCTCCAGGATGGCGCAGATGGTTCGGGTGGTGGCACACATGGTGGCGTTGAGCATGTGCACAAACTCCACCTGCAGCCGGGGACGCCGTCAAGGGGTGCCACGGGGGAACAGAAGATGGGGAACGGGGAAAGCGACCGCCCAGCCCCACACCCTCACCTTGTCCATCATCTTCTTGGTCTGCCCGAAGCGGATGCGCAAGCGGCGCGCCTGGTAGTCGGTGCAGTTGGAGCAGGAGACGAGCTCACGGAACGCCCCTGAGCCTGGGAACCAGGCCTCCAGGTCCAGCTTCTTGCTGGCAGCGTGGTTCAGGGCTCCTGGTGGGCAGCGGGGCAGCGGTTAAGGGGTGCGGCCGCCGTGCACCCCGCTGCAGGATGCAGCCAGGCGTCAAAGCCTGCAAAGCGACCTCAGCGCGGCGCTGTGTGGGAGGCAGCGCTCCTGCCTGGCAGAGGACGGAAGGAACCTCGGCGTGGGCACGTTTTCCTAATGGGAGCCACTTGGGCTGCCCCCTCTCTCCCAGAGGCACAGTGGGGACGGGGCAGGGGCAGTGCCAGCACAGCGGGGTACCCCACGGCGTGTGCCTGTCCTGGTGTCCCCTTCCCATGGCTGAGGTGCCACCTCCCCTTGGCAGGTCTGGGGACGCACAGCGTGGGAATGCGAGCCAGCAGTGCTCCTGGACAAAGGAAGCCCAGCTGGGAAGTGGGTCAGGGTCACGGTGACACCCGAGGCGCTGGCAGAGGTGCCGGGCTCCTCCCAGGCTGGCACAGCATGGAGACAGGGGGGGAAGAAGCTCCCACCTCAAAAGCTGACACCCCACACAGCCCCACAGCGCAGACCCCTACCCGAAACGATGTTGACGATGTGGTAGGGGATGCCCAGGGACTGGTAGAACTCCTCGGCCGTGGCGATCATCTCATCAAACATCTCCCACGACTTGTTGTCGTGGGGGGAGGCGTAGACGAACTGCTCGATCTGCAGAGATTCCCCCACGTTGGCTCCATCCCAGCCCCGAACCCCACACGCTGCCCCCTCCCGGCTCCCCCCTCACCTTCTCAAACTGGTGGACACGGAAGATGCCTCGCGTGTCGCGGCCGTGCGAGCCGACCTCCTGGCGGAAGCAGGTGGACAACCCTGCGTATTTGATGGGCAGATCCTCCGGCTTCAGCCACTCGTCCCGGTGCAGGGCAGCGATGGGCTGCTCTGAGGTGGCAATGAGGTACTTCTCATCAATGGAGCTGTCCTCGGCCTTCTCGCTGCCCTTGCCGATCACCTGGGGAATGGGGGGGGGAGGCCGTGGGGATGGGAAAGAGACACCGCCCTCCTTTCCCAGCTGTTCTCGCACTGATGGGGACAAAACCCACAGTTCTGGCAGAAGCTGCGTGGTGCCAGCACGGACACCCAGTCCCCTGGCAGCAATGTTTTCCAGGAGCGGTGCTGAGAGGAGAACAGGACGGCTGCGAAGTGGGTCACAAGAAGGGGAGCAGCTGCCGTTTGCTGGCCTCCTTACAGGGCCTTGATGGCCTCCCGCCAGCTGCTGACGGCGAGGCCGGGGACGAGCTGTCTCCCATCCCCACATCGCCGTGACAACCGGCTGCGTTGGTTGGGGACCGCCAAGGCTTCCTCAGTGCAAAGCAGACCCAGAGCTGCCGCCTTGCTGGGATAAGCGGGTGGCAGCCGGCTGCCCCCCAGCAGGGAAAAGCACACAGCGTGGGCTGGGCAGGACAGCTGGTCCCTGAGGGGCCGTGGGTGCCAGGCGGCGAGACGCCGAGAGCCAGCGGGCATCGGGCTCACCTTGTAGAGCTCCTCGTCAAACTGGCTGAGCTGGGCCACCTCCTGCATCACCTCCTTCCGCATGAAGAAGGGCGTGTAGACAGGAGTGTAGCCCTTGGCACGGAGGCTCTGCAGGGCGTACTGGATCAGGGCCTGCTCCAGGAACACCAGGGGACCCTGCGGGACGGGAGAAGCCATCACCGGTCACGCTCACCCTGCTGTGACGGCCCTGCGGAGCGCTGGGCTGCAGGGGTGGGCTCTCACCTTCAGGAAGTAGCCCCGGCTTCCTGCAACAACGGCCCCCTTCTCTCCCTCGTAACCGTCCACCATCACCACCAGGTCCACGTGGGAATATTTCTTCCTGCAGCTGCAGTCCCCCCAGATCCGCTCCACTTTGTTGTCTGCATCCTGCGTGCAGAGGAGGGGGAGAGAGCTTCACATCTCCTCCCCAGGGCCGTGGTGATATCAGTGTGTTCCCCACAGGGCAGTCTGGGAACAGAGCCCCCAGACCCCTCCTTTCCCCTCTCCCCCAGCCCCACATAGGGGCCCCATCCCGGCCCAGGCTTTGCCATCCGGCAGTGACCAAACGCAGAGCCTGGAACCCCAGTGCTGATCCCTGCTGGTCACTCATTGTGCGGCCACTTGGCAGCTGGCCTGGCCCAATTGTGTTCCTCCGGCAAAATATTCCTGCTGGATGAATGGGGGCAGCGGAGGGAGATCCCAGCCCCCGACTAGCTGTGAATTTCCCATGTATTGCCTGAACAATGCGCTGTCTGAGCTGCTCTTTGTGTGCTCCCAGCAGGAAACGCTGTCTTGTCATGCAGATTTCATTCACCTCCTGCAGATCTGGGGGGGAGCACCGCCTCTCAGCAGCGCGTCTCGCTTTGACGAACCAGCCCGGCCAACCTGGGGCAGCCCCACAGCCCCCCCAAACTGCGCACGGTGCCGCACTCCATCCCTACCTCATCGTTGCTGATGGGCACTGAGGGGTGCAGGAGGTTCCCGATCTCCCGGAGGCTCTCAAAGCGTTCTGCCTCCAGCCTGACGCGCTCCGCATCGCACTTGAGGATGGCTTCGTCGATGAGGAGACGGACCTTCTTGATCTGGGACACCTGCAGCCCCTGCGCAGGGAGGAAAACCGCTGAGGAGAGGAGGGCTGAGTGCAGTTAATCACCCTGCCCTGACACACAACGGCCTCTTGTGGGCTGAGCACATCAAACAACAGCCAGAGAGGACAAAGCCCCGACATCAGTCAGGCTCTGAAAGGCCCCGAGTGAGGCACGGCGTCACGCAGCGCCTGGCAGCCACAACGGGGAGCAGTCAGCTCCCATGGCAGCAAAAGCCGACCCAGCGTCACGCTCATTAAACAGCGTGGTTAATGAAGGGGGAAGGCGAGCGGGCAGTGAGGGAGGGCCTCTGGGGAACAGCAGCTACAGAGGCTGCCCAGATCCCCCAATCACTGCAGGACGGGTCGGTGGCCGGGGCTGCTGCACGGCGGTGTTGGCCTTCAGATGAATGACAGTGGGAAAAAGCTGGCTTAGGGCCGGGAGAGAAATGGGGATGCCCTGCTACGGGGCCGCAGGCAGCGTGCCCAGGGTGGTGCTGGGGATCCATACAACCCACGGAGCGGGGAGGTGGGGTCGGACTCACCCCCAGGACGTCGGCTGTCAGCTCATCCAGGTTCTGCGCGCTCTCCGGCACAGACTCATCGCTCCCTACGGGCTCCTTCTTCTGCAGCACAAGGGAAGGGAAACCCCACCGGGCTTTAAGGATCCAAACAAGAAGGTAAAAGCATCCTTTAACAACGTCGAGGAGAGGCTGGCGAGGCCCTCACCTTCATCTTATCACCGATGGTTTTGCTGCACAGGTTCTTCAGCTTGTTCAAGTTATCGGCACGAAACCTGCCTGCAGAGAGAGGGGAGGGAGCCGTCAGTGGGGGCTGCAGCGAGGAGCTCCTGCACCAGAGCTTCCTTTAATGCCGTTGTGAGCAACACCGCAGCTGTGGGGTTTCCTTTAAATCCACCGGGAGCAACAATGCACCACTCAGACCCCAAAATCCGGGGCTGCCGGGGGTCCGGGTGGGTCCAGAGTCAGTGGGGTGAGATTGGAGCACTCTTGTTTTGCTCAGCAAAGCGTCGCAGGGACACGAGCTGCCCCAGGAGCTGGAATGAGGGGACGCACACGGCTCCCCATGGGTGACACCGGGGCGGCTGTCCCCGGCTCCCCGCAGGGCGGCACAGCGGGACGTGCCAACCCCACCGCGTGTCTGCAGGACGCGTCACCCAGGGTTGAGCTACAGCGATGTCCGCACCGACGGCACAGCGGCCACGGCATCACCCGGCGCCGGGCACGGGGCTGAGCCGCCCCGGATTGCATCAGCCGCGGACGGACGGCGCTGCGGACAGCGGTGGGGCACGCGGGGGCCGAAACACCGCCGTGGGGCTGCGCAGGGCCCGGCCCGGCCCTCCCGAGCCCCCCCTCCTCCCGGAGCTGCTTCCCGCCCCTCCCTCGGCTTCAGGACGCCCCCAACGCCGGGCCTCGGCTCAGCCCCAGTGGGAGAGCAGCTCCGAGGGGGGGGGAGGGGTGGAAGGGGGGCAGCCCCACGGGGAGGGTCGGCGGGGAGCAGCCGGGGCTGAGGGACCCCCAGGAAGGCCCGGGCCGCCCCCGCCCCACGTACACCTCCGCCAGGCGCCGTCCGCCCGCACCAGCGCGTCCACCAGCGCCGGGTCTTTGAAGCGCTTCCGCTGCATCTCCCGCACGGCCGCGGGGTCTCCGCCTTTGTCGGCGCGGAACAGGTCCAGGTCCAGCACCATGGCGGCGGCGGCTCCGAAGCGCGGTGACAGCGGCGGCTCCCGTGCCCGTGTCCGTTCCGCACTGCGCCTGCGCCGCGCCGCAGGGCGGGGCCTACGCGGAGCCGCCGAGAGGAGGCGCTGTGCGAGTAGAGCGCCGACACCGCGCCGACAGCGCCCCCTGGCGGAGAGGAGGCGGCGCTGCGTCGGGCCGCGTGGGGGTCTGAGAGCCCCCGCGTGTGGCTGCCTACGGGGCTCCGCGCGTCCCCACGCGGAGCAAAGGGCCCCTGTGGCAACCCCGTGGTGCCCATAGCACATGTGGCAAGCCAAGGACACCATCCGTCACCCAATAGCATCCTCCCGGTAATCTCCAGCATCCCCACAACATCCCTGTGGCACCATCTGCCATCCCCCCTGGGGCTCTCACGGTCTCTTACAGCATCTCCATGGTACCCCCATAGCATCACCAGCACCCCATAGCACCACATGGTACCTCAGGTAACCCACAGCATCCGCAGGCTGTTATGGCAGCCCCATAGCACGGCCATGGCACAACGTGGCACCCCAGTGTACTTCACGGCATTCTCCTGGGCCCCTATGACATCCTCAGGTTGTTCAATAACACCCAAGGGTGCCCCATGACATCCCATAGCACCATATGGTAATCCAAGGACATCCTGCAACACTCCATAGCATCCTCACGATACTCCATGGTACCCCCCTGGTACCCCACGGCACCTTCACAGACCCCTATGGCATCCTCGTGGTTTCCCATGACATCACCACGGCATTCCACAGAACCATTACATCACCCCGTAGCGTTCTCATCATCCCGTATGGCATCCCCATAGCCTAGGGTGTTCTCTGGCACCATATGGCAACCCGAGAACATCCCATGGCATCTCCATAGCTACTTCACAGCACCATATGTTGCTCCATAGCATTTCCACAGTCCCCTAGGGCTACCCCAGAGACCCCCCAGCTTTCCCCTGCCCGCTGCTGGGTGCCTCACATACCCCCCAGCACAGAACCACCACACCAGGCTCAGAAACATCGCCTTTATTGCACAGCCGGGCCACGGGGGGGCCGCCCGGTACTGCCTAGAAAATGCTGAGATCGCTGTAAAAAGGGGGAGGGTGGAGCCATGGGGGGGGAGGACATGGGGCACCGCTGTGGGGACAGCTGCGGGGGGACCCGCTGTGGGGCAGCATCACCCCAATGGGCGCATCCTGGCAGGGGGAAAGGCAGCCTGGGGGGGGGGAGTGCGGCTGGCCCGGGGCCGTGGCAGCGCTGATATAGCATGGGGTGACACGGACATGGTGTGACACGGCCACCAGGTGCTCTCTGCTGTGCCTCAAGCAGAGCACAGGGGGCCAGCAGCTTGCACACGTGTGCACACTCGTGCAACCCCCTCCCCCCCCCGCGCTCTTCTGCCCCGCACATGTGCTCCCAACATGACACATAGGGCTGCCCCCTGTGTCCCCGTGCCAGGCTGGGGGTGCTCCTGACCCCCATGTCTGTATTTGGCATTTGTGGCTTTTCCCAGGGGTGGGGGGAGACAAAAGTGCCCCGGGGCTCTGTGGGTCCGTAAGGCCACGGGGTGGGGGGGGACAGGAAACGGCCCCCTCACAGCTCCAGGTCAGTGCCACCGGACGATGGCTTCAGGGGGACGGAGTCAAAGCCGTCTGGGGTGCGCTGCGGGGAGTGGGGACACTGAGAGGTGGGGACACCCCTCCCTGTGGGACACCTCCTTCATGGGGCATCCATCCCCATAGGACATTGGATATCCCCCTCCATAAGACAAATCAACCCCATGGGACCCTGCAACACCGTGGGACACCTGTAGAGCCACGAGCCACCCTCATCCCCTAGGATGCTCAGCCCTGTGGGACACCTCCATCCCTCACAACATCCCCATGGGATCCCCCCACATCCCACGGGAAACTTCCGCCCTCTTGGGACACCCTGATCTCACGGGACACCCCAACCCTTGGGACTCCCCTGCGCCTCGGGGTCAACCCAATGGAACTCCTCCATCCGCATGCTACTTCTCCATCCCTTGGACAATCCCCTGGGACACCCCCATCCCTCGGGTCAATCCCATCCCCTTGGGTCAACATCACCCCCATGGGATATCCTCATCCTTTGGTCCAACCCCACGAGACACTCCCATCCATGGGGACAATCCCACCCACTGGGACAGCCCTTTGGAACGCCTCCACCCCCACAGGACTCCCCCTGCTCCCATTCCCACTCCCACCTTGGTGGTCAGGCAGCGGATCTTGCCCAGCAGGGACTTCTTGCTGGTGAAGATGAGCTCATCCTCACCGTCCTCTCCCTCCATGATGGCACAGCTATCTGGTGCTGGCAGCTCGCTCTCTTTGGCCGCCGCATTCAGCACCAGCCGTGAGTACTTGTACTCCAACCTGGAGACACCCCCATAACCACAACCTCTGCACAGAGACAAAGGGATGGGGTGGGGGGGGCACACAGGGGACGTGCCCCCACACTCACTTTTGGTTCTTCTTCCAGAAGTAAGCAGCCAGGGCGGCCAGCAGCACGGCCACGCACGTCCCCACCGAGACGCCCACCTTCAGCCAGAACTCAGCGCTGCGGCACGGGTGGACCCGGGGGGGGGGCAGGCGTTGCCCCCCGTGGCACAGCCGAGGCTCCCGCCACACATACATGGTCCTCTGTGCGTGTCACCGTGGGGGGAGGGGCGGTGGTCAGGCTGGTGACATCGTGTCCCTGCTGTCCCCATTGTCCCCGCACGCCCCCTACCTGCACACCGCCCTGGCACGCGCCCACGATGGCACGGAAGTGGTTGGCGGAGCAGCGCGGGCAGCCCTCGGCCGTTGCCCACAGGAGGTGGAAGGTGCAGCCATCACAGGTGCCCTCGGGGCATTTGCTGCGGGGGGACACAGGGGTATGGGGGTGGCTGTCCCCAAAGGGCCCAAATACGCCGCCATCCCCTCCACGGACGGCACTGCGGCACTACAATGGGGCGCAGCACGCAGGGACGCGGCGGCAGCTGCCCCCAAAGCAAAGTCCTCGGGGATGGCGCGCTCCCTGCGCTCGTGCACGGGGACAGTTGGAGACAGGGGACACCCGGGGGGCCGTGAGGACGCCGCTGTTCCCTCCCACGTCCCCACGGTGGCACCCACCTGGGCACAGCCAGGCCGCCGGTGCCCGGCCGCAGCGGGTCGCAGCGCAGGCGGATGGTGGTGGCCCGGCCCCCGGCGCAGGACTGCGTCACCTCGCTGGACCTGCGGCGGCCAAAGGGAGTCCAGCGCATCCCCAAGGTCCCCTCCCCGCCCCCACGTCCGTCCGTCCCCCACCACCCCCAAAACTCCGCCCACCTGAAGAAGAAGACGACGTCGGGCAGCTCGGGGCTGGCGGGGGGGAACAGCTCGGGGGGCGCGGCGATGCCATCCAGCGCGGAGCTCACGGTGACGCCTGCGACGGCGCTCAGGTGACGCGTGGGGGACTCGGCACCCGCGGCGTGCCGGGAGCGGGCACCGGGGCACGGAGGGGTTTGGGGCTCACCCAGGAGGCGATCGGCCAGGCTGACGGGCTGCGAGGACACGACGGCGCGGTGGCCCACCACGTCCGAGGGCACCACGATGGCCTGGCACACGTGGGACGTCACCACCCGGCCGGAGCCGCCCTCGTCGGGGAGCCGCGCGTCCGTCACGTTGTCCGTGCACGAGGCCGCCTTCCTGCCCTGCCGGCGGCACCGCGTCGGGGCGTGCGCAGCACCGCACGCGTTCGTGCGTGCAAACGCTTCTGTAGCTGCTGTGCGTGCGCACCGTGCCGCCTTCCCTTTGTGCGAGGACGCGTGCGAGGGTTTGCACGGCTGCGTGCGCTCCTGGCACGTGGGCTTTAAGGACTGTGAGCTTGCGTGATTGTCTGCATGTGCAGAACATGTCTGTTCCTGCCGCCTTGTGCAAGCAGACACGAGTGCTGGCACGGCTGTGCACTTATACGTGGGTTTTATTGATTGTGAGCACGTCTGCACGGCTGGATGCGGCCATCGGTGTGCACAGCTACGTGCACGTGTGTTTGCACGACTGGATGCATGTGCTTGCATTAACGTGCAGCCACGTGTGCATGCCTGCATGTAAAGCACGTAACACACGGAACCACGTGCTTTCACAAGTGTGCGCGTGCGCTTGCGAATGCGAGCACGACTGCAAGACCCGGCAAACGTTTGCATGCTTCAGTGCAACGGCTTGCACGCACACACACTCGTGTCACCCCCCGCGTGTGCTCCCCGTGCCCCCCCCCGCCCCCCCCGCACTCACGTGGTTGCCGCAGAGACTGATGTTGAAGAGGTGGAAGTATTTGAGGCCCTTGGAGGTGAAGCTGGGGCCGCTGGTGAAGGCGGTGCTGGCAGACAGGGCTGAGAAGTCGTAGTGCAGCGTGTGGCCGGGCAGTGCCAGGGAGAAGGTGCAGTCGCTGTAGCAGAAGGAGCGGACCTGCCCGGGGTGGGGAGGGGGGGGACACTGCTGTCACCCTATGGGGTCCCATCGTGCCACCCAGCCAGGGTACTGTCACCCACAGGGAAGGCTGGAGGGTGTCACCCATCGGGAGATGGTGCCACCCATGTGGGATGTCAGACGATGGCATCCCCCATCGGAGCTGGTGCCACCCCACTGGGGACAGCCTGGTGCCGCGTCCCCCCCTCTGCTCCCCAGAGTGCCACCCACCAGGGATGCCCAGAGGGGAACCCGACACCCCCTACCCCAGGAATGTGGGGACGTGTGGGGATGCTCACCTGGTTGCTGCGGGTGCCGGGGCCGCAGGGCTGGCAGGCGGGGGGGCCATCAGGTGGGTGTCCCCTCAGGAAGGTGCCGGGGGGACAGGGCTGGCAGGCGCCAGTGCTGTGGTCCAGGGTGTGCCCGGGGGGGCAGGGGGAACAGGGCCCCCCAGTGCTGGCGCAGTGGCGGCAGAAGGAAGCCACCCCTCCCAGCACGTTGGTGACATTGATGGAGTAGAGCTTGGCCACATCACTGGTGTAACGCCGGCCCTGGAGAGGTGGTCGGCATCACCCAGCGTTGGGTGGGGGGGCTGGAAAAGGGGGGGGGGGGGGGGTGACGCTGCTGTCCCCATCCCTGTGCCCCCACTCACTGCCTCACGGTAGCGTGTGCGCTGGAAGGCCCAGGTGAAGCTGGTGGTGGCATTCTTCTCCACCACGTAAGTGTAGGACTGCTTCCCCCGGGGGCCCGTCCACGTCTCCACCGGCGTGTTGGTGCGTGAGTTGATGCCCTGTGAGGGACAGCACGGGGGATGTGGGCACCCCGCGGCCCGGCCATGCCACAACCCCCCCCACCACTCACCACCATGAAGTACAGCTCACAGCTGACGCTGCAGACCGTCTCGAAGACGAAGGTGATCCGCGCCACCTCCTTGCTGTCCCCATCCTCCAGCGCCGGCTGCGGGGGGCTGGGGACATGGGGACGGTGGGGACGCGGCCGTGGGGGCGGCACCGCCCCCCCGTGGACGCGGCGGGCGCTCACCTGAAGCCGGGCACCAGCAGTGTCAGGATCATGAAGTCGTTGTCGGAGGCTCCCGCTGCCGTGTAGATGTAGTCCCCGGCCACCTCCCAGCCTGCGGGGAAACGGGGGCAGCTCGGTGACATCCCCTGCGCCGCGGGGACGGGGAGGGGACGGCGTGGCGGTACCTGCCATCCCCTTGTACTCGAAGTTGATGCCGCTGAGCACGGTGGTCTCCATGTTTGGGGGCAGCACGTTCCACCACTTGTACTCCAGCCCCAGCACCGGCTCGGTGCCGGCTGGGCAGCGCACGCAGCCTGGGGACAGCGGGGACATCAGGGAAAGCACCCACGGGAACTCGGGGTGCCGTAACAACACCCCCCCTTCTCCCCCCTCTGGGGTCCTCCTTACCAGAGCCGTTGGAGTAGGAGCCGTAGGGACAGGGCTCACAGGCACTGCTGTTGCTTTTGTAGAAGCCGGGGTTGCAGGGGGGGCAGCGGGTCTTCAGCCCCGAGGGGGGCAGCTGGGCAGCACGGGGCAGCACTTCGCTGCAGATCTTCGGCTCTGCCCACTTGAACATCAGCTGGGTCTGCGCAGGGACACGGGGTGAGCTGCACCGGGATGGCACACGGGGACAGTGCACTGGGCCAGGGCTGGAAGTGGCTGGGGGGGGGGTCCGTACCTCCCCGTTGGCATCGCACGCCGTGTGCGTGTAGAAGTAGTCCTTATCAGTGCAGGGCGGGCGCACCTTGCAGGATGCTGAGCCGGGCTCTGCGAGCGGTGGTGGCAGTGAAGTCCCCAGGTGGCACTCAGGGATGTCCCCACGGCCCCAGTCGGAGCATCCCGGGGTGCAGGGCTGGGGTGTCCCCCCTTCTCTTCTCACCTGCATAGGCGGTGGGCTCGCAGGGCTGGCAGGCGGTGGCCCCTTTGCTGGAGAAGCTGTTGGCAGGGCACAGCTGGCAGGAGGAGGAGCCGGCGGCGGCGGCAAAGGTGCCAGGTTTGCAGGGGAAGCACTCGGAGGTGTAGGCGACCCCTGGCAGCAGGACGGTGCTCAGGGGTGGGGGGCTGTGGGGATCCCAACCCTGCGCCCACCCACTTACCTGTGATCCCGATGTTCCGCACCAGCACGGGCTTGGGGACCTTGGACCAGACAGAGAACGCCGTGGTCCTCCAGTAGAGCACGTTGTTACCACGGCTCAGCTCCACCTACATGGCACAGGGCCCAGGGGGGACCCACAGAGGGCTTAGTACCCAGGGAGGGGGCAGCACCCACCCCCGTGTGCCACCACCCTCCCCTCTGCGCCCTCAGATTGCAACCCCTTGTGCTGGGGTGACAAATGGCCCTGGGGGGATGAGGGAGGGCTGTGGTGGGGAACCCTTCGGTGGGAGCTGTGGTGTGGGATCCTGAAGGTGTCCCCCCACCCCGTGCCACCCCATCCCTGTGCTCACGCTGTGGAACTCCCAGCCCTTCTCCGTGGTGCGCATCCAGCGTGACTCCTCCACCGTGGGCTGGCACTGGTCGTTCTGCACCTATGAGAATGGGGACAGCATCAGCACAGGGTCACCCCTCTGGCATCCCCGGGACCCCCCACCCCGTGCTTACAAAGAACTCAAAGACGATGCTGCTGTCGGGGTAGATGTACTCGAAGGAGACGGTGCCCGACTGCTTCAGGCTGACGGCGTACATCAGCGTGGCCGTGCACTCATCTGTGTTGGAGGCGATGTAGTCCCCCAGCGGCACCCACGTCGACCTGAGGTGGGGGCCCAGAATGGCACGGGGGCACAGGAAGGGCCACGGGCTCTGCCCTGTGGCATTTTAGGGTCTGAATCCCTCTGCAGAGGGACGCTGCAAAAAGGGCAGGTTGGACAGATGGGACAGTCCCAGTGAGGGCACAGGGATGCAAGATGTGACACAGGGCGTGGGGACACCATGAGAACCTTGGGGACAAGGCAAGCGATGCTGTTGTTACACTTGCAGGATGCTGAGGAGGGAATGAATTCAGGGCCGTGCAAAAGGGGCAGGAGAAACCCAGCCCAGGTGCTGCAGAGGACCCAAGGGATGTCCCAGCACGGTGACAATGGAGCATCCCCGTGCCAGCGCAGTGCCACCAAGCGGGGCGGGAGGCGGGTGGGCTCCTGCAGCACTGGGAGTGCAGCTGCATAATTAAAGGCAGCTGGAAGTAGGTTACATTTGCAAGCTGCACCGCCGCTGCAACGCGTGCTGCCGGCACGGCGGAGCCCGACGGCTGCCACCGGAGCTGATCAAAGGGCCGCGGTGCAAAACAAAGGCGCCGGCTCATGCTGCGGCACTGGGGAGGGCCGTGGGTGGGAGATCCCTCAGTGATGGGGCTGAGGGGGTCCTGAGGGCTGGGGCAGCATGGGACGGGGCTGCTGGGGGGGGCGGCGGGGGGGGGATCCCCTTCTTGTGACCGCGGTGCATGGAGGCTCCCAGGGATGGGCAGGGAGGGAGCACGGGCGGTTCGCCACGCGTGGACGCGTTGTGACATCCCAGGGCCACTCACGTGGTGCAGTTCTCCACCACATCGCTGAAGCCGTCGTCCAGCTCCAGGTTGGTGGCGACGTTGGCGAAGCCGTGGGGCAGCTCATCCCACTCGTCGAAGCGCACTCCGGTGCCCAGAGAGTAGGTGCCCTCAGCACAGGGCTTGCACGCCTGCGCCTTCATGTCGAGGAACTCGCCCGCCTTGCAGGAGAAAGCTGCCCACAAGCAGGGAGGGGGCCGTCAGCGCTGCCCCCTCTCCCACCACCGACTCTAACCTCCAGAACCCCCCCCCCCCCCAACACCCTGTCCTGTGCGGGGTGCTGCCGTGCTGCTGAGTCTCTGACAGCCCCAGGATTAGGAAGAGCCACCTTTACTCCATCGAAGCCCCCCCGGCCAACCACCCCCCGCCCCCGCCCCAACCTTACAGCACTCGGTGCCCTTGACGGGGTCTGGCAGCCCGGTGCAGAGTCCCGGTGTGTGCGGCACCGCCACCCTCCACCGTGCGCCTGCGCTGTCGCATGCTGTGTACTCGTAGTGGTACTCAGACTGCAAGAGAGAACGCATGGAGGGCTGAGACCCCACGGGGCCGGGACCCACGGTGAGCTCAGCTGCCTCCGTGGTGATTATGGGGGTTCTTTTAGCGGTCGCCAATCCCACAGCACCGAGCATGCTGTGGAACACACTTAGGGACAAGGCTGCTGGGGGCCGGGTTAGGGAGGGTGACACCCCCCCCCCCCCCCCATTCTGATAGCCACCCCACCGGGTTCTAAAACCCATGGCATTCTATGGGGCCACGCGCACGACCCCAGTGGACAGCGCACCCCTTCCTTGGGCTCCGCTCAGTGGCAGGGACGGGACAGAGCGCCACTGCAGCGCCCCGGGCAAAGCAGCGGAGACCGCAGGGATTGGGGGACGCCCGACCCCGTTGGCCTCGGCGCGCCCGCAGCAGGCGTTGCTCATTAAACACAGTGCCGGATGTGCCGTCCTGCTGGGACCCACCCAGACTGCGCCGTGCGATGGGACGGGGATGGGGACAGGTGGCACCCGCAGGGCGGGCGTGTGGGGCTGCGGAGCACAGCGCTGCCGATCGCAGCTCTCCATGCTGCCATCTGTCCCCGCTCCGGGGATCGCTCAAGGCCGGGCGGAGGCGACATCGGGGGCAGGAAGAACCCAAGGCTCTGTCCCCATGGCCACCGAGGCACCGCAGCCGCCCCCCCCCAACCCCCCCTCTCCCGGAGCACAGAGCTGTGGTTGATGCAGGTTTGCTCGAAAACAAAGCTTTGATGTTTGCCATCAGCTCCATGCGGTGGCGGTGGGAGGTGGGGGGGGGGGGGCACATGAAGACACCCCCTCTCAGCCCCCCTGCATTGGGTGCAGTGCTGCAAGGGTGGGTCTTGAGGACGCGGGGCTCCCTGTGGAACAAAGAACAAGTCCCCGGCACGCAGCGTCACACCTGCTCCACGCTCACCGGGGCGTGCAGGGCGGTGATTCCTCCTTCCCAAACTTGGAGGAGCCTCCGACAGATGGGGATCACCCACTGCACGTTGCCTAAAGCCACCTCCATTGACCCCAGGGTGCTGTGGACCTCGGGTGCATCCCAGAGAGCAATGGGGATACGGGGCAGGGGACAACGGACCTGGGAGCAGCATCCCCTCGGTGTCCCCCCCCCAAGTCCCCCCCCCCAACCCCGGCGCCAGCATCAGCGCAGCCCATTGTTTCCAGCTCTGGGCCGTGGAACTAAATAAATAAATAAATGAATTGGATCACGGAAAAAAAAATAAATAAATAAAGAATAAAATAAAAATCTTAATGGCCCAGATGAAAAGCGGCCGCAGGGCCCCCGGGGGGGGGGGGGGGCGGGGGAGGGGGACACACACTGGGGAGTGAGTGGGGCACGGGAACCCCCCGAGGATGACGGGGACCTGGGTTAGCCGGCACGGAGCTGCAGGCGGGGGTACGTTCGGGTTGTGAGGGATGGAGTGGGGGAGCTCGGTGGCCCCCCAAGGAGGGTGCCGTGCCCGCCCCCCCCCGCCTTCAACCCCCGGCTCTCCCGGGCAGGACGCTCCGTGCTGCCCCAGTGCGATTAGAGCCGCGCTGTGCCCCGTGCCAGGCTGGGGAAGGCACCGGGCGAGGGGACGCGCGTCCCGCTGCCACCGACCGAGCCCACGGCACCGGGCAGGGCTGGGGACCCCCGGGGCGGGCAGAGAGGAGGGGAAGGGCGAACCCCGGAGCCCCCAGCTGCGATTCCCCAGCCCGGCGCTGTTCTCACGGTCCCCGCCGGTGTCACCGTTAACCGCTGTCCCGCCGGGGCTCGGGGTGACGGACACGCGGACAGAGAACAGCGCAGCTCCGGGAGCCCCAGCGGGGGCTGCTCACCTCGGCCACGGCCCCACGGACTCGGCCACGCGTGGGGCGCGGCGATGCCCCTCCGTACCGCATCCTTCAGCGTGCGGCGCTCAGCTCCATCCCGACAGCACCGGCACCCCCCCGTCCCCCCCTTTGCCCCGCTCCCGGTAACCCCCCCCGGTACCTCCTTGCAGACGTGCAGCCGCTCTCCGACGCGGCACAGCCCTACGGCGGCGGCGGCGGCCACGCACAGAGCCAGCAGCGCCCGCCGGGCCCCGGTACCGGTACCAGCACCGGCCATGGCGCAGCGGCGGCGGCGGCAGCGCTCGGCCCCGCGCGGGCACCGGCACCGGCCCCGCGGTCCCGCCCCCCGCCAACGGCCCGGCCCGGCCCGCGCGCGCACCTGCCGCCACCTGCACCGCCCCCGCCCCGCCCCCGGGCAGCGCCCCCGGTACCGGCACCGGAAACGGCACCGGGAAGCGCTTCCCGGGGATGGCACAGGGCGCGTGCCGCCGGCACCGGGCATCATCCCCTGGAAACGGTATCGGCACCCGAGCATCGCCCTCGGGGGCGGCACCGGGCGTCATCCCTTGGAAACGGTGTCGACACCGGAAGCGGCGCCGGGCAGCGCTCCCCGGGACCGCCATCGCCGTGACCCCGGCACCGAGCATCACCCCGAGAGCTGCCCCCCCCCCCCCCCCCCCCCCCCCCCCGCGCCACCCCGCCACCCCCCCTCCCCATTCGGCCCCGCCCCGCGGCTGTTCCCCGGCAACGGCGGCAGCACCGGACCCGCCATGGCAGGCGGCGGCGCGACCCCGCCGGGCCCCCCCCGGCCCTGGAGCCGTCTCCACGCCGCAGCCGCGCGGTGCAGCCGAGACCACCAGTGAGTGCCCGATGCGTTTCCTCCCCATCCCGTTCCCGTTGCGGCTGCTGAGCCTCTGTCTCCGTGCAGGGCCCCCTCGCAGCCCGAACGGCCCCCGGAGCCGTGGCCGCGGAGCTGGGTGAGCCCCAGGAAGGAATCGGTACATCGGATCCAGGGACGGATCGGTACGGCACCGGGACACACGGACCGGGCGGGGGGCACGGCTGCGTGTCACGGGTCGGGGGGAGCCGCCACCGGCCCCACCTCGGGGGCAGCGGGGGGGGAGGAAGGGAGGGATGGGGGGGGCGGCTCTGCCAGCACCACGCTGAGTTGCTGCCTCCCCCCCTCCCGCAGAGTGCCCGCACAGCGCTGCCACCAACGGCGGTTACTCCCGGAAGGAGAACGGCGGCTTCTTCTGACCGCAGGGCCCCGCAATAAAGAGCGGAGCGGAGCCGGGCTCAGTGCGCGGCCGCGGGGTTGGGGGGAGGGGGCGGCGGGCGGATCAGAATCGCCTGCGCTCAGGGGCCGGCCGGGGCCAGGCCTCGCCTATCTGATCGACTCATCCCGCCCGCCCGCCGCACAGCGCCCGCGGCTTCGCGGCTCCGTTCTTCTCATCTCGGCCGGGGCCGATCGAATAAGATCAATGTGTAGGGAGAGGGCGGCACGCGCTCACATCACGCTCACATCACGCTCGCACACCGCACACACACCGCACGCACCCCGCACACTCGCCAACCCCACGCACGCACAGCGCTGCGGCCGCTCTCCGCTCGTTCCGTCCCCGTCGCGCCCTTTTATAGCCTCCTTCGCGCGGGGCACGCTGGGAAGCGCCTCCCGGCTCCTCCCCTCCGCACACCGCCCCCTGTCGGAGGGAGGACCGCGGTGCCACCCCCCGTCCCAGCCCCACCGACGGCGAGCACGGAGGCGGCGGTGGATAGAGTGCGTTTATTGGCACGCCGAGCCCCGTCGCTCGGCCACCGGGGCACCAAAACGCGGCCCCGCACATGAGGAAGGGTCCTTCGCTGCCGGCCCAGCCCCCAGGACCCCTTGGCCATGGGGAGGGGGCCGGCGGTCACTGGGATCTTCCCCTCTCCCGATGGTGCCGAGCCCCTTGACAAGCAGTGGTGCATGGTGACACCTGGTGCTGCCCCACACCGTGCACGGGGACGAGGCGGACTCAGAGTCGGGCTGCAGTGGCTGCCACGGGGTCCTGGCAGGGTCACTTCACCACGAGGACGTAGAAGGCCATCAGCACGCAGGAGATGGCCACGGGCACGTGCAGCCGTGTGCCAATGACGGCAGCTGCAGAGCGGTAGCAGGGGGCTGTGCTGGGCAGCACCCAGCCGCTGTCCCAGAACCGTCCTGGACCCTGCTTTCCTGTCCCCATCCCGCGCCACCACCCCAGCTCTGCACCCCCATACCAGACTCCCTTGTTCCTCCATCCTGGCCCCACCATCCCCATCTCATGCCCCAAGTCAAGCTCACCACGCCCCCATTCCATATCCCAGCCCCCACTGCATGCCCCAATGCCACCATCCCCATCCCGTGCCCAAGCCCAGCTCGTGCCCCCAGCACCACCATCCTCATGCCACCACCTCCCATCCTGGATCCGTACCCCATCCCGTCCCCATGTCCCCATCCCGGTCCCAGTGTCCCAACCCCACTGTCCCCATTCAAATCCCGAGTTCCTTATCCCCGACCTCACCACCACCACCACTTCCATCACGTCACCCACAGCCCAGCCCTACGCTCCCATCCCGGCCCCGCATCCTTTACGTCAGAACCCAACACCACCGCTCCCACCCCGTACCCACAGCTCCCCCCTCCCCCCACCACGTTCCCCCCTCACCTTTGTAGCCGACGCCCCACAAGCCGCGCTTCTCGGACAGCAGCCAGGCCCTCAAGCGCGGCACCTTCCTCAGGTAGGCGCAGGTGCACACCAACAGCAGCCCGAACACCAGCAGCCCGTCCAGCGAGTACACTGCGGGTGGCACAGCATCGTCCCGCGGGGCAACTACTCCTCACCCCTCCCCGGCCCTCCCGGGACCCCCAACTCACCGTTGGTCATGGCGGCACCGGGGGCTCTCTCTCAGCGCGGCCCCGGCCCCGCGCACACTGCGCATGCGCACGAGCACTTCCGCCAACGCGACACCGGAAGTTGCAGGGCGGGCAGCCGAGCGCCGATGGAGGAGGGGAAAGGGCTGGGTTGGGCCTCAGGGAGCAGGCAGCCTCAATCGAGCGCCTATTGAACGCGTTTTCCCCACCCCGCTGACGGCACTCGCTGAGGGGTGGGGGATCCGGGATAGCCGTGGGCATAAGAAGGCCGTGGGGTGCTGGAGGCAGAGGGTGCCATGGGAGGGACAGCGTGTGTGGCCATGTCTCAGAATGTCCCGTCCATCGTGGTAACCCCATGCGATGCCATCCCAAGGGGAGCTCAAGATCTCCTGGAGACCCTGTCCATTTGTGGTCCTGGATCCAAGTGACCCCGGATCCAAGTGACCCCACGCCCTGGTAGCTCCCTCCCTATTGACCCTGCCCTCACTCCAGGGGGTGACGTGCGCTGTTCCCTCACCCTGGGCATGGCCCCTCACAGCCCTGGGGGCCTCAACCAGCCCAGGATATTGCCAAACCCAGTGTGGGGGGCCTGGAGGCACCAGGAGGCGCACGAGGAGCTGCTCTTCACCCACAGCAGGGGATGGGGACAGGACCAGTACATGGAGATGAGGGGTTTCCCAGCCAGGTGGCAAGGTTGGGGTAATCCTGGAACTGTGCTGAGCAGTGGGAGCTGGATGGGAAGAGGTCATCCCTCCCTCCACTCCTCCGTCCCTCCATCCCTCCATCCCCTCATCCCTCCATCCATAGTGTGGCACAACATGGCGCTGCCTTCTCTGCTCCTCACCCTTTCCATTTCCCTTTCATCCTCCCTTCCCATCCCCATATCTGCCCCTGGAGGAGGATGAGCTGACGCTCATCCAACGTCCTTCCCCCAACGAAGTGGAGGTCTGGGAGGGAGCAGAACTGGGAGAGAGGGTGGAGCACAGGGACAGGGACAGGGATATGGACAGGGACTGGCAGGAGGGGCCCCCGTGCAGGAAGCCACAGCGGTGGCTATGCTTTGGGGATGAGATGGATTCCTATTCCCCCAGCACAGACATCCCCAGCCTGGAGCCATGGACACCACAGGGACAGTGCCAAGGGGCTGAGGCCATGCTGTTCTGTGCCACACCGCGCTGTGCCATACCACACCACGCCACGCCATGCCATTTTGCACCGTGCCCATGCCAAACTGTGCCACGCTGTGCCACGCTCCTCCCCGCCACGCCGTGCCTCACCGTGCCGAGTTGTGCCGTGCCATGCAGGCCCTGCGGGCGGCGGGGGCTGCGTTGCTCACCTGCTCCTCCCCTGCTCTCAAGTCAAAACACGTCCCTGCATCCCGGGCGCAGCAGAGCAGCAGTGAACACCGCGCTGACGGCCCCGCCGTGCTGGCACCCAGGTAAGGCAGCACCCGGCCCCACCGAACCCCATTGCTCGTGGGGGTCCCAGCCCTTCTGCCGCCCCCGTAACCAGCTCTGGCAGGCCCTTTCCTGCCTCAGTGCTTCCCTATGTGCTCACCTTCCTGCTAGAGAAACTGAGGCATAGCGTGAGCGGGGGGCGAAGGCGATGCAACCCCGTGGCTGATCCCATCCCACCCATTGGGCCCCAAGGAATGGGAACGCCGGGCATGGGGGGGGTACGGTCGCATTTCCTACCCCCACCCCAGGAAAACGCCCGTGGCCCAGACAGGAAAGAAATAAAAACTGGGAGAGGCAGCCAGTGAAACCGGCCCCGCACCCCCGCCACCTTTGCCCCTGGGATGGGGCTCAGCCCGGCAGCCCGGGCCGCCAGGCACGTGTTTGCACACCTTTGTTTATCGTAGGACCTACGAGAAGGCAAAGCAAACACGGCCTCGCCTTGCTCCCTGCAGGTACCCAGCATGGAGGGCAGGGAGGAGGCGGGCGACTCCGACAGCGGGATCATGCTGCACTCGGGTGAGCGCTGGGGGACAAAAAGGGGTTTTGCATCCCTGGGTGTGATGGGTGTCCCCTCCTGGGGTGCATTTAGGGGCATGGCGGGGGTGACAAACTGGGACGCTGCCCTTGGAGGGGGAGAATTTCCTTTTGGGCAATGTGGGGGTTCCCCATTTGGAGAGCGGGGGGACCCTGTCTGAGTGTGACTCAGCGGTGTTTCACTGCGGGTTGGGCTGAGTCAGTGTGAAAGGGCCCCCCCCGACCCCTCCCCAGTGCTGGGAGATCACTGCTGCGTGCGGTGTGAGAGGGGTGAGCACAGCACCCATGGGTGCAGCAGCGCCCGTCCCAACGTGGGGCTGTGGAAAACTGGGAACTGGGGGGGTGTGGGAGGCAGGGAGGGGGATCCGGCCGCAGCTCAGCCCCTCCATCTGTCCGTCCATCCATCCATCCAGGCCCCGGCAGCCCCACAGCCCCGCTGAAGGAGTTGGCACAGCGGGTGCGCAGGCAGCAGCAGGCGCTGGAGCTGTGTGTGCAGGAGCTGCGGCGGCTGTGCCTGCGTGAGGCGGTGAGTCTGGGGACGGGGGGGAGCCTGCCAACCCCCCTCCATCTCCAGTCACTGCTCAGTGTCCCCACACCCGTCCCCAGGAGCTGACGGGGACGCTGCCCCAAGAGTTCCCCCTGAAGGCCGGTGAGAAGCCCCCCAAGGTGCGGCGTAGGATCGGGGCAGCCTTCAAGCTGGATGAGAGCCTGGTGCTGCGCGGGGCGGTGAGCGGGGGTCCTGGGGGGGGGGGGGGGTCTTCACCCATGGGGCACACACAAATGGATGAGCGGTTATGGGGGACCCCTCACCATCCCACCCCCACGGAGGTGCACCGCAAAGGGCACAGGGGGTTGCAACGATGCAAAGTGCCCTGTGGTGCGCAGTGTCCTCGGGGTCGGGGAGGTTTGGGGGTGCCAAGTGTCCCCTTCCCCACCCCCAGGACCCACTGGGCGCCTTGGAGCGGGACCTGGCACTGCAGATGCAGATCGCCAGAGCTGCACATCGCCTGTGCCGGGAGGAGAACATCAGCAAACAGCTGCGCCGCAGGAGGAAGACGGCGGCGCTGAAGGAGGAGCAGAAGCTGAAGGCGCTGGAGGACACCCTGCTGGCCGAGCGCCGGGCCCTGTCTGCCGGTGGCACTGGGGGGGCTCAGGGTGAGAACGGGGGGCTTCCTTCTGGGGGGGAAGGGATGTGCATAGCTGCGGGTCCCCAGTGGGTGTGCGCTGCCGTACCACCCGTGGTGCGTGCCCCCCAAAATGCGTGTCTGCACCCCGATCTCCCACCCCCAGGGAGTGCACCCCCGATACACCCCCTGCCACGGGCGCAGCCTGCTGAGAGCACCCCAAAACTCCATCAGTGGTAGATGCACCACCCCCACGGATTGTCCCAGCCCTCCTCCTCCTGTAGCTGTACCCTCGTGGATACACCCCAACACTGCACTACCCCAATGCGCTCACCCCAATGCTCTCTCCCCGGCTTTCGCACCCCAGTGTGGGATGCACCCCGCTCCCACGGCAGAGCCTGGGCAGGGCTGTGGGGCTGGGAGCTGCCCGGAGCGCTCTTCCGAGCCGGACCAGCCGGTCCCGCCGCCATCCCAGAACGTGTCGGGACAGGCGGACGGGGGAGGGGAGCGGGGACGCGTTGGGTGGCGGCCGTGGGAGCGCGGTGCCCCATGGCACACCGCTGTGCCACCGCTGTCCCCGCAGAGCTCAGCGCGTCGGATGAGAGCTCACTGTCGGATGCTGCGCTGCTGGAGGAGGGTAAGGGCTGTGGGTACGGGGGACGCATCCCGCCCCTCCCCACCCCAACGCTCTGTCTGTGCTGCAGAGGAGACGCGGCCGATGGGAGCCGGCACCCCACAGCGCCTTCCATCCCCGTGTCCGTGGCCCCGCTTGGCCCCTGAAGAGCAGAGTGAGGGTCAGGGTTGCCCCTCTGCACCCCCCGGCCCCTGGAGGGAGACCAGCCTCGATGGACCCTATGGGAAGGCCAAGAACATCAGTGCTGAGCCTGGGGATGAGGAAACCCGTGGGTCTCGGTGCTGCCCCACGTCCCCACCCTCTGTCACCGCTGTCCCCATTAGCCCTGACTGCAGGGCTGGGGATGTGGCCCCGTATCGCTTCATCCCCGTCCGGAGTGTGGTGCTGTGCAGACAGATGGGATCCAGTGCTCCCAGCACCCCAGAGCCAGCGATCCGACGTGGACAGTGCCAGTCCCTGAGGTATGGCTGTGCCGTGAGCGGGGACGGGCTGCTGGCACCCATGGGGGGGTGGGAGATAAGCCAGATAACCCGTGGGGTGGATGGGGATAATTCGTGGGGAGGATGGAAATGATAACTCATGGGGTGGTTGGAGATAACCCACGGGGAGGTTGGAGGTGATAACCCACAGGATGACAGAGATAACCCGTAGCGAAGATAGAGATGAGCCTTGGGATGAGGAAAGGAGGATGGAGCTTGTTCCATCTAGATGACCCCACGGAGAGGAGGAAGGAGAAAGCCCCGTGGAGGAGATGGAGCTAACTCCATGACCATCATGGAGATGACCCTACGAGGAGGAGGATGGTGATACTTCCGGGGGGAGAAAGATGAAGCCAACCCCTTGTCCCGCAGGGTGGACGCACGCTGGGAGCCGGGTGAGACGAGGGGCCGCAGCACCGCTCCCCGCCGCCGCCCCACGTACTACACAGTGACAGTGCCCACCTCCTGCCCGCCAGCCCCCAGCCCCACACCGCGCTCCGGCTCCGACGACAGCATCTCTGATGTCTCCAGCGTCTCCCACGCCACCTCCCCGGGCAGCAGCAGCCCCGACGTTTCCTTCCCACGTCCCCCAGCCCCACCACATTGCACCGAACCCACTTTCTACCCCCGCGGTGCCCCCCGGCTCCTGCCAACCCCTGGCCCCCCGGTGTTCCTCTATGAGCAGGACCTGGCCCCGCTGCGCTACCAACGCCTGGTGCCCTCGCACAGCCGCATCGTGCGCACCCCCTCACTCAAGGACTACGTGCCGGGGGGGTCCCGTGGGCTCTCCAAAGCAGCAGTGACAGAGGAGCTCAAATCGTGGCACCAAAGGGCCCGGCTGCGGGGAGCCCGGCCCCATTCCCTAGACAGACAGGGGGCCTTCCGGGGACACCGCTGTGGGACCCCCCAGGATGGGCCCCCCCTCCGTGGGGCGCCGCCACGGGCTCAGGTAAGGCACAAGGATGGGGGGAGATGTGTGGGTGGGGGCGATGGGGTGGGGATGGCATGGGATGGGATGGAGTGGGTGGGTGGGGGGCTGTCTCTTCGTGGGGACCCCCCGAGTGCTGCCCTGTGGGTGTGGGGATGACATGGGCTGTTACCCAGTGGTGGCTCTGGTGGGGTTCCATGGGGGTCCCCATAGCGTGAGGTCCTGAGGTGCCCCTGGGGGAGAACTGGGGACCTGTAATGGTCCCTGGGGCAGTGTTGGGCCCCACGAGGGTCCGTGGGATGGGGGTGGGAAGGTCATCAGGGGCAGGAGCTGGTTTTTAGGGGATCCCAGGAGGGTCCCCAGGGCAGGGTTAGGGTCCCACTGCCAGCACTGGCACCTTGTGGGTGTTTTGGGGCCAGGACGTGGCCCTTTATGGGAGGATGGGGGTCTGCAGAGGGTCCCTATAGCCGCCTCCAGGGCCCCACCAGCAGTACCGATGCGGGGCAGGTTGGGACCTGCTGTCACCCCATAGCCCCCACCACTTCCCGGTGGGGCCGTGTCCCCGGGGCACGGGGTGGGGTCCCAGCACCCACGGGTCCCTTCTCCCACTCAGGCGGCCCCAATCCGCATCCTGCGGCGCTCCCCGCCCGGCGTGCCCGTGCAGGTCTACGTGCCTGAGAACGGCGAGATCATCACACAGGTGTGAGGCGGCCCCCAACCCCACGGGGCACGGCCTGGCTGGCCCAGGGCAATGGGGACAGTGGGGACACAGCCGTCATGCACCCCTGTGGGCTTGGGGACGGAGGGGGGGGGGCACAGCTGTGGGGTGGGGTGGCCAGGGCTGGCTCCTTACACTGTCCCATGTCACCAGTGACCCCTAAAGGGTCTGCTGTGCAGATGTGTCATAATTGGGTATCTTTTTTTTGCCTAATAAATGTAGTCATTTGGGATCTCTGTGCGGTCACTTCTGTCCTTGCCATCTCCTCATGTCGTGTCCCTCTGCCCCCGGTGCCACCAACAGCACTGGGGTGAAGCCATGCATGGCTGAGGAGCGGGCGTGGGGCAGGGATGGGAGCAGGGGAGGGGGAGAGAGTGGGGTATGGGACCTATCCCATACAGGGGTAGGGTGCGGGGTGAGAGAGAGCAGGAGTGGGGATGGGATGGGGCGCAGGGATGGGGTACGAGGGTCGAAGGGACAGGGAGCGGAGATGGGGTGCGGGGATGGGTGAGGGGCCGGGGATGGGATGAGGGTGGGATGTAGCAGAGGGGCCGACCGCAGGGCAAGGGCAGCGCGGGGCTGCGGGAGGGCTGCGGGGCGCTCCGCCCGGTGGGGGCGGGCTGGGGCCGCTGCGTGCGGCGGGAGGCTGTGCCGCGGGGGGGCACCGGGCGGCGGCCGAGCTCCACCGGCTGCGGCGTCACTGCGGGCCTGCACCGAACCGGCACCGCCACCGGCACCGCGCGGGGCGCGCAACGGCCCCCACCCCGCCCCCCCGCGATGGGCCCCGCCGGCAGCCGCTGGCCGCTGGCCGGCACCGTGCTGATGACCGTGGCCGCTTCGCTGGGTGAGTGAGGGGGACGCGGTGATACCGGCGCGCGGCTCCGCTGCGCCCTCGGCTGCTCCGCGGAGGGGCCGTGCACGAACCTCGGTTTCCCCGCCCGGGAAAGCCCCGCGGGGGGCGGCGGTGCGGGGCAGTGCGGGGCCGTGCGCGGTGCGGAGCCGCCGTCCGCCGTTGTGACCCCGCAGTCCCCGGGGCGCCGTCCTGGGGCTATTCCGGGAGTGCGGGCGGCAGCGCCAGAAATAGAGCGGGGGAGGGTGGGGCCGGGGGGGGGGGGAACGCGGGGGTGGGATGGGGAGGGGACGGGGATGTTGCGTCGCGGGGATGGGACGTGGGGATGTCGTGGAGAGAGGTGTGGGGGCGCGGGGCGGGATGAGGACGTGTGTGGGAGGGAACGTGGGGGTGGGATGGAGCGCGGTGTGGGGGCGTGGGGACAGATTAAAGGGGTGTGGGGACGTGGGGATGGGATAGAGCTGGGGATAGGGCGGGCAGATGGGAATAGGGGTGTGAGTGAGGGCGTGGGGATGGGATGGAGCCGGGTACGGGGACGTGGGGAAGGGTGGAGCAGGGTATGGGGGTGTGGGGCAGGATGAAGTGGGGAGCGGGTACGTGGGAATGGGACTGAATAGGGTACAGGAACGCGGGCACTGCATGGGGTGAAGTACGGGGACACGAGGGATGGGATGCAGAGATACGAGGGGTATGAGGATGGGATGGAGAGGGGTATGAAGACATCGGGACGGCGTGGAGCGGGATATGGGGGCATGGGGGTGGGATGGAGGGGAGCACAGCGACATGGCAGGGATGTGGGGATGGGATGCAGCGAGGCACGGGGCGCAGTGACACACACGGGGTCCCCGCCTGGGGATGTCCCAGACGTGGGCTGCTGCTGGTGGCACCGGGATGGTGGCACCGAGGTGACGAGGGTGGTCCCCAGTGGCGGGGGGCGAGGACTGCCTGTGGTACGTGGACAAGAACGGCTCGTGGCACCCCGGCTTCGACTGCGAGGCCCTCTCGTTCTGCTGTGGCTCGTGTCACCAGCGGTACTGCTGCTATGACCCCCTGCGCCTCCTGACTGAGCGCCAGCAGCGCCACTGCCTCGCCTTCAGGTGCCGGGGCTGCACGTCGAGGGTGCTGGGGGTCACTGCTGGGTGCTGGGAGTCGCTGCTGGGTGCTGAGCAGCATTGATGGGCACGAGGATCTGGGTGCTGGGCATCAGTGCTGGGTGCTGGGCATCAATCACTGAGTGCTGGGTGCTGAGAGTCACTGCTGGGTGCTGAGAGTCACTGCTGGGTGCTGGGTGATGGGCATCAATCACTGCTGGGTGCTGGGAGTCACTGAAGGGCGCTGGGATCTGGGTGCTGAGAATCAGCACTGGGTGTTGAGTGTTGGGCATCAGTCGCTGCTGGGTGCTGAGCAGCATTGATGGGCACGAGGATCTGGGTGCTGGGCGTCACTGCTGGGCGCTGGGATCCAGGTGCTGAGAATGGGCGCTGGGTGCTGGCTCTGGGTGCTGAGCAGCACTGCTGGGTGCTTTGCGTTTGGGCTCTGGGATCAGAGTGCTGTCCCTCAGCCCTAAGACCATCGCGGGCATCGCCTCGGCCGTGGTGCTCTTCATCGCCATCGTCACCACCATCGTCTGCTGCTTCATGTGCTCCTGCTGTTATCTGTACCAGCGGCGGCAGCACCTCCGCACCCCCCTGCAAGGTGGGAGCTTGGGTGGGGGGGGGGCGGGGGGGGGGGCCTGCGAGGGTGCGGGGTGAGGGATTTGGGTGTAGGGTGGGGGTCTGCGGGGATGTAGGGTGGGGATTGGGGGTGCAAGGGGGGATTTGGGATACAGAAGGAAGGATTTGGGGTGCAAGGGGTGGGGGGTGGAGTGCAGAAGGAGGGATTCGGGGTGCTGGGTGGGGGATTTAGGGTGCAAGGGAGGATTTGGGATGCATGATGGGGGGATTTGGGATGCAGGGTGGGGGATTTGGGGTTGGCACAGGGCAGCAGTGGGTGGCAGCCCTCAGCCCTCTCTCCTGCAGGCCCTGAGATCCCACTGGCCAGCTATCCTGCACCCCCACCCGCCCCCTTCCCAGTGGACCCCAAAGCCGGCCCAGTGCCCCCCCAGCCCGGCTTCACCCCCATGGCCATGTACCCACCCACCGGCCCTGCCGCCCAGTACCCACTGTACCCCTCAGGACCCCCAGTCTACAACCCCACAGGTAAGCACTGGGTCCCCCCTAAAAGCACCACAGCCTTTTGGGGGGCCCCACACTGACCCCCCCCCCCCCCCCCCGCCCTTCTTTCCGCAGCACCGCCACCCTACGTTCCCGCACAGCCCAGCTATCCCGGTGCCTGAGCCTACCTGGGGACCCTACTCTCAGTGGGGACACCCACAGGGGACACAGCTGGGGGGGTACCCGCTGTCCCCACCTCGGGGCTGTGATTCTACCCTGCGATGCTCATGGAAATCTCTGCCCCCCCCCCCCCCCCCTTCCCCGGCCATTGTGGGGACAAGCAGCACAGAGTGCCTTTTGTCCCCACCCCACACACTGGGCCCATTGTGGGTGCTCACAGGGGGGGGCCATGCATGAGGGTGGGGGCAGCGAGGCCGGGGGTCCCCCTGCCCTCCGGCACTGGGGGGGCACCGTGGTCCAAATGGGCAGCATTAAACTGCGTGTCCCCCCGGCGTGCTGTTGTGTGTGGGGGGAAAGGAGGAGGGGGGGGGACACAGATTTCAATGGGGTCGCGTTCCTCCTCCTCCTCCCCCTGAACATTCCTACATCCGAAACCCAATCATTTCCTTTTAGCAACTGCCCCCCAACCCCACCCTCGCACCCCAAACCGACACAGAACCGGGCTGCAAACCCCGACCGTGGCGGCATTTGGGGTTCAAAAGCACCCAACCCACAGCCCTGAGTGCAGCACAGTGATTTCCCCACGGCTCCGCGCCGCGGGGGCCGGGATGCGTCTCCCCCCCATCCGCTGTGGGCTGTGATTCACTGTCTATTTTCGGAGTGATTCACACCATGCAGGGGCACCGGGGGGGGTGGGGGGGTGGGAAGGCTAAATTTGGGACTGCCACATCCCAGCAGCCTGAGTGGGACCCACAACGCTGATGCACTGCACGGAGCGCTATGGGGTTTGTGCTGCCTGCCCCACTTCTGGGGTCTCAGCACCACCCCCCCCCCCCCCCCTTTCCTATAAAAAAAGCCCCTCAGCCACCCGTAGAGATCCCGGGGAGGGGGAAACCGAGGGGCCAGCGCTGAGTTTTATTGAAGTGGGAGTTAAAATCATAAAGTGGGGCCGGGAGGCGCGGCCGGGGGGGGGGGATGGGGGGTGGTCAGGGCTGGGGGGCTGCGTGCCCCCCGAGGTAGCGCTCGCGGATCTGGGCCAGGCTGGCACTGAGGCCGCCCAACGCCTGAGCGATGCTGCGCAGCACCGCTGCCATCTCCCGGCGGCTCTCGGCGCACTCCCGGCGGAAGGCTCGCATCTCCTGCACCAGCCGTTCGTTACAGCGGATGAGGCGCAGCTCGGCCGGGCTGAGCCGGACGCTGCTTTCGGGGGTCCCGTCCGTCGTGCCGGGGGTTCCCCCCGTTTCGCTGCAGTCACTGAGCTGTTCGGTATCCGGCTCGAAAATGACGCTGCTGGGGAAATCGCAGCCCGGAGGTTCTGGCTGTATCCCCAGGTCGGGCTGGGGGGGCTGCGGGGGGCTCCAGCCCTCGCCGGGTGTGTGGGTGCTGCTGCGGGGCTGCCGCCGTGCCGGGACGGTGCCGCCATCCGTGGGGTCATGGAAGGGCTCCGTCTTCACCTCCACCGGTTCCTCCTTCACCGCCTCCTCCTTCACACCTGCGCAGGACGCAGCGCTGTCGCATCGCTGTCACCTCCCCACCCCCGTGGTGGCCTCTGGGAGCCCCCAGCGCTGGGATACGGGGCAGGAAGCGCTGCGCCCTGGGGACACCCAATCCCAGAGCACTCCTGTCCCGAGTCCCCGTGCAGCTCTGTGCGCCCTCTGCGGGGCCCGTGAACTCCATCCACCCCCTTCCATGTCCCTCATCCCTCTACGTGCATCCCCATCCCGGTACTCCCACACCTCCTGTCCATTCTCAGCCCCTTCCCACGTCCCCATCCTTGCCCCGGTCTCCCGTGTCCCTGTTTGACTCCACCATATCCCTGCCCTGGACCACGTCCTGCCACATCCCCGTCCCTATCCCTGTGTCCCCACACCCATGTACCTATCCTGGTCTCCACGGTCCAATCCCCGTCCAGGTTCCAGTTCCCTACCCCACCTCCCTCTCACGGTCCTTATGCGCCCGTCCCACTCCCCCATATCCCCACCTTGGTCCTGGTCCCCAACCCCGTCCCATATCCTTATGCCCCCCATACCCACGTCCCCACCCAGACCAACCCCCCCCACCTCCCTATTGCCCCACATCCCCGCCCCGTTCCCCGCCCCACACCCCTTCTCCCCCCGTCCCGCTCCGTTCCCCATCACCCCATCCCCACCCCATCCCATCCCGCTCCCCCCGCTCCGTTCCCGCACGCACCGCGCGGTGCCGCCCGTTCCCCGCCGAGCAGCGGTGCCGCTTCGCCGCCGCGCGGTCCCCATACGGGCGCGGGTCCGGGGCCGAGCTCGGCGGTGGCGGTGCCGGTTCCGTGGTGCCGGGGCGCGTTGGGTCGCGGTGCCGGGCCCTGCCGCTCCTGCCGGTGCCGGGTGATTTTATCGTTGGCGCGGCGGCGCAGCCCCCTCCAGCGGTTCTTCACCTCGCCGATGTCGCGTTGGTTGCGGCCGGCGGCGTTGATCTTATTGGTGATGCGCCACCAGATCTTCTGCTTCTCGTAGGCGTTCACGGTGCTGGCGGCGGCGCCGAAGAGCAGCGGTTCGTAGCGGAGCACTTCGCTCATCAGGATCTCGATCTCCTGCAGCGTGAAGTTGGGCTTCCGCTTCAGCAGCCCCCGCCGCGCCGCGCCGCCCGCCGCCGCCATGCTGCCCGCCGCCCCCTCATGCCGCCGCCCCGCCGCCCATCGCCCCCCCCGCCACCCCCCCCCACCCCGGCACCGCCGCCCCTTTGTCTGCGCCGCCGCCGCCGCCGCCGCCGCCGCACCGAGCGGCCGCCGCCGCGGGAGCGGAGCGGGGGGGGGGGGCGGCGCGGCGGGGCGGGGCGGGCGGCGGCACCGCGACCTCTACCGGCAGTGCGCCCCCGCGGTATGGCGCCCCCTGTTGGGAGCCGCCGGTACAGCGCCCTGCGGCCCGGGCCGGTGCTGCCCCGCGCGGTGTGGCGCCCCCCGGCGGCCGCAGCGTGCAGCCCCGCGGGGTATTTTCTGCGCGGCCCCGACGGCCTCACCGTGCCCACGTTTGGGCCCCCCCGGTACCCGGGTCGAGGTGCCCACGGGGTGCGCAGATTGGGATGGCTCCTTTGTGCTTGGCTGTGGGTTGCCCAGCTGGTCCCACAGTGCCGTTTGGGGTGTCCCAAGGTGTCCGGCCTGGGGTGACTGCACGGCTCCTGGGTGCCTGGTCGTAATGTCTCTATTTTGCAGCACTTGATGTGGTTAGTCAGCACGGTGGGGATGGGCTGACGGTTGGACTCGGTGATCTTAGAGGTCTTTTTCAACACGAACAATCTCCAAGTGTTCCCAGGGCCCCCCTCCCACGCCACCGCCTGGCCCTGTCCCCAGCTTCCATGGTGCGCTGGCCAGGGGGTGGCTGTCCCCCTGCTGTGTCCCTGAGGAGCACTGAAGCGTTGGGTGAAGCTTTATTGCCGATGCGGTGGCCGCAGGTGTACAGACCACGAGCGAGGCTTTGCACCAGAGCAGGCAATGCGGCCCCAAACATATGCCCATGGTTGGTGGAGTGACACTGGGTGACACTACAGGTGACAGTGTTATCCCTTTCCGCTATCCCATTCCCCCCCAACACACACCTAAGTTCCATGGAGCACTCAGTCCCTGCATGGAGACAAATGTCCAGTAGGAGAGGTCAGGTCTCACGTCCTGCAGGGGTGGGACAGCCCTGGGGACACCCCCAGCTGTGACCTCCTCTCCCGCTCCAGCTCTCCACCACCTCCCCAAATCCCACCCCCTGCACCACCCAGTGTTCACCCCATCGCCCTCCTGGCCACCTGGGGACCCCATGGGGACACACGCCACGTCCCCATGACCCACCTGTCCTCATCCACTTGCCTCAGGCTGGATGGGGCTGGGGGAAGCAGCCCCTCAGTGCCCCCCTGGCCCCATGGCACCCCCAGCCCCATTGCCAACTCCCTTCCACCTCTTTCCCTACGTCAGGGTGGGATGTGGCAGGGGACACTCCTCCAGTCCCCCCCCATCCGTCCTCGGCGTCCCCAAGCAGTGCGGGGCACGGTGCTGGCAACAGAAAGAGCTTGAGGGATCACAACTGTACAAACAATAAATACGAGGTCTTTCTCAAGCGCCGTGGCCAACCACCACGCCGGCCCTCCTCGGGTCCGGCCCTTCCTCCATCAGTCCCAGAGAGATCGCTGCTCCTCGGCGTCGGTCACTGCAGGGTCCCCAAGGGCTTGTCACGGCGAGAGTCACGAGGAAGGCGAGCGTCTCGCTCCCTACTGCAGCAGCTTTGGTAGTTCCACCTGTCGGAGGAGATGCCCCGTTACCGGGCACGGATCAGTGGTGGAGGCTGATGGGTGTTTGGGGACACCATGCTGCAGGGGGTGCTCAGAGCTCTGGGGTCACTGTCCCTTCCTGGCCAGGCTTTGGTTGTCCTCATGGCCCAGGGCAGCAGCGTGGCCAAGGGCACAAAGTGCCTTGGGATAGGGAGGCTTTGAGCTGGGATGGATCCCCTGACCCCATGTCCCTGTAAGGGATGGATCTCCTGACCCCACATGCCCTTCTGGGGACTGTGCCAAGGGATGGATCTGCCCGCCCTGCGTGCTCAGCAAAGGGATTTGGGTCTGTCCCTGCCCCGTGCTCTGCACTGGGAGCACGGAGCCCATGCTCTGTCCCCAGCACTGTCTGCTGCACTACCCGAATGACCTCAGCCAGCAACACCAACCCCACGGTGCCGCCCGCACTTGTCCCCGCCGCAGCCCCACGCTCACCTTCTTGAGCTGTTTGAGGTTGCTGGAGCGGATGGCCGCCAGGAGTTGATCTCGTGAGCTCTTCTCCTGCATGGGTGCCCGGTCCCCCATCTTCCTCTGCGTGGCTGGCGAGAGCGAGTTCCTCAGGTTCTCATTGATCAGCGGCGGGGCGAGGGGAGGAGGAGGTGGGGGTGGCACGGCGGGCGCTCCCCCCTTCTTGGGAGAGTTTTTGGGGGATGCTTTGGGGGATGGCTGCGGGGACCCCTTGGGGGACCCCTTCTGGGCTCCGACCTTGGGCACCTCCAGCAGATCCTTCTTCTCGCCGCGCTCCTGCGCCAGCTTCTGCTCCTGGAGGCGCTTCTGCCTCTGCCTGTCCATGTTGCGGCTCAGCAGGTTGGTGACCGTCATGCGGGGCCCGGCCAGCTCGAAGTGGTAGCCCAGCTTGAGCAGCGTGGTGTTCTCCTTCAGCAGCTTGGCGATCTCCATCTCCGTTTTACCCCCGCAGATGTGCCGCTGGTTGTGGAAGCGCAGCTCCGTCAGCGTGTCGTTTTGCAGCAGCGCCCGGAAAATGGCCAGGATGCCTTTCCCCGTGATGTGGTTGGAATCCAGGTTGATGCTGGTCAGCACCTTGTTGGACTTCAGCATGATGGCGATGGCGAAGGCCACGTGGTCGTCGGCGCGGGTGTTGGCCAACGCGAACAGCTTGACCACGGTGTTGAACTCCAGCGCCTCGGTGAAGCGCACCAAGGTCTCGTTGTTGATGCAGTCCGAGTTGTTCACGTTCACCTCGGTGACCTCGGCGTCGTTGTTCTTCACCTTCTCGATGAGCTCGTCAAAGATGCTGGAGGCCTCGTCCTCCTTGGGCTGCTCCGGGGAGCTGCTGGGGGCGGACGCGGGGCTGCTCTGCGCTGCTGCCTTGGGCTCCTCCTTCCCCTCCGCCGCCGCCTCCGCCTCAGGCTGCGGTTTCTCCTCATCTGCCTCGGATTTTTTCGAAGCTGAGCTCTTTTCCTCTTCTTTTCTATCTTTGTCTTTCTTCTCTCCTCCTTTGTTGTCTTTTTCTGCCCCTTTCTTTGATTCTGAGCTCTTCTCTTCCTCCTTCTTGTCCTTCTCTGCGCCCTTCTTCAATGCCGACCTCTTTTCTTCTTCCTTTTTGTCCTTCTCTGTCTCTTTCTTTGCTGCTGAGCCCTTCTCTTCCTCCTTTTTATCCTTTCCCGCATCCTTCTTCAGCACTGAGCCCTTCTCCTCTTCCTTTTTATCTTTCCCCGCGTCCTTCTTTAATGCTGAACCCTTCTCTTCCTTTTTGTCCTTCTCTGCATCCTTCTTTGCTGTTGAACCCTTCTCTTCCTCCTTCTTGTCCTTGCCCATCAGCTTGTTTTCCATGGCCTTCACCTTGTCGTTGATGGCTTTCCTGTCCTTGGTTTTGCTCTCAGCCTCCCCTTTAGCTTTTGGCTCCGTCTTTCGGGCACTTTCTTCCTTCTTAGAGTCTTTCCCCACTCCTGTATCGCGTTTCCTGTCCGGGTCTTTGGCAGAAGCTTCCTTTCTCTTTTCTTCTGCATTCTTGACTTCCTTCTTCTCGTCCAGCCTGCTTTCCTAACAACAGAGGATCACGGAGGTGTTAGCAGGTCAGGCTCCCTGAGCTCCAGCCTCACCATCCAGCCCTCAGTCACATCCCAGACATTATGGCCAGCACTGCTCCAGCACAGCCTGGCCTTGGGGAGCCTCCCCCCGCCCCAGCTGGGTGCTCTCACACTGCACTGCAGCCCCTGTTTGTGTTTTGCAGAGCAAAATCAAACCCAGCTCCAGGGGAGGGCTCGGTGTGAGCGCCCCTTTGCAGGCAGAGCCTGCAGGATCCCCGTGTGCCGGTCCTGCAGCCCCAGTTTCACTTCCCCGTGTACCTGGAGCAGTGCACAAGACCCACATATTGTGACAGCAGTGCAGCTGTGAGACCCCTCCACTCTCACTATGGGTCGGTGTTACGAAGGGACGCATCTGGTGTAGGAGAATGCTCAGTGCTGGGACCAAGCCTGCGGTGCAGGGCACGACCCTGCAGCAATGCCTGCAGCTGAGTTTGGCTTCATTCTCCCCATTCCTTGCCTGGGGAGCGTGTGAGGGTCAGCACTGTGCCTTGAACCCCCAAATCACAGCCAGGACCCCACAGCAGCCCCATCCCAGCTCCATGCCGGCCCTCTGGGACTGCTGTTTGGTGGGAAGAAGTGGCCGGGCCACCATCAGGCCAGCTGCAGGGACAGCTTGTACCTGGCGCACACACAGATGCCATCTGGGACGAAGCTGTTTATTTAGCTAAGAGATTTCTTGGCTCCCCAGCACGGAACCTGGGCAGGCAGCACAGAGGCACGTGCCAGCCCCACAGAACCACGTCCACAGCCCCAAGCATTGGGGATGGATGGGAAACTGGGGGTGCAGCTGCCTCACACACTGAGCCCAACGGTGCCTTTCGAAGGCATTTGGGGATGTCCTGGGTTGGAAGTTTGAGGATGTCCGAGGATGAAGGTTCCTTGCACAGCTTCCCAGGCTCTCCAGCCCTTTCTTTTCCACTCCTCAAGCTGCAGCCAGCACCCCCAGCCCTGCACCCAGTGCTCCAAAAAGCCTTCTCCTTTCCAGCCCATGTTGTGCAGCTCGGTGATGGGCTGGGGGCTCCCTGACTCCCCAGGACAAAGCAGAGTGAAGGTTTTGGCCAAGAATGAGCAGATCTTGAAGAAAAGGAGGAAAACTCTGGGGAGAAGGAGCTGCAAAACCTTCCATACTTAGAGGAGGCAATAGATTTGTCCAAATAAGACAAAACCAGAGTGCAATAATCAGCCCTGCAAGGCAAAGCCATATCTCTTATCATGTTATCACATCGTTAGTGCTGTTATCATTAAAGCAACTGTGCCCTGATCTGCTGCCACATGTCCAGTGCAGAGGGAAAGGGGAAGGGGAGGGGGAAGGTGAAATGGAAAGGGAAGGGAAGGGAAGGGAAAAGAAGGGAAGGGAAAGGAAGGGAAAGGAAGGGAAAGGAAGGGAAAGGAAGGGAAAGAGAATGGAGGGCTGCACGTGTTCCCTGCTCCTCCCTTTGCCTCCTGCAGCGTGGCCAGAACCATCCCCACAGCCCCTTCATGGCCATCTTCAGCCCATATTTACCTTGGGCACCCAGGGACAGGAGCTCAGCACCCCTGTGTGCCATTCCCTCTGCTTCAAGCATGATTATTAGGGGAATATTTTTACGCTGCGTGTCAGACCTTTAAAAATAAGCCTAATGAAAACAGCCTGGTACTGGGCTGATTAATCACCAGTGTTTTGATGAACTGAAATGCCTTCCCGTTTCCTCTAAATAGACTAAAATGAGCATTGCCATTGCTTGTTAGCATTTGCAACCCTCAAACCCACTCAGATGCTTCCTTAAAAGGCAAAGCAGGCCGGGAACTTCTTGCCTGGAATCTGAGCGCTCGCAGCCCAGTGTGAGCAGATGGGACCAGGCTGTGCACTGAGCCCTGTGCTGAGCTGCCATGGGGCTGCGGGTGAGCAAAGGGCTGCACCCTGCGCCTGGAGCCCCACTGCATGGGTTGGGGTGGAGAACAGCATCAATCTGGGAGGCTGGGAGATGGCAGGGATGGGGATTGCCCCGCTGTGCACAGAATTGGGTGCATGGTGAGTGGGGGGGGGGGGGTGGGGAGGGGGATCCTGGGGTGGGCTGGGGGTCACGAGGGCTCTCCAAATCCATGCCCAAGTGGAGGGAAGGAGCAACTGGCATGGTGCTGTTGTTGCATCAGTCCCTGGCAAAGGGGAGCAGTAGAAATGCATTAGCAGAATAAATGTTTGGCTTTGGAGGGGGGCAGCTCACAGCAACGAGCAGCTATTTGTGGAGGCATGTCCTGGGAAGAGGCACTCATGGGCAGCATCACAGTGCTGGGCTGCCTGCCCCGCCGCACTGGCCACGTGCTCAGGTCACCGGCGAACACAGTGTGAGCCATGGGGAGCTGTGCCTTGGGGAGATGTGCCTTGGGGAGCTGTGCCTTGGGGAGATGTGCCTTGGGGAGATGTGCCTTGGGGAGCTGTGCCATGGGGAGCTGTGCCATGGGGAGATGTGCCTTGGGGAGCTGTGCCATGGGGAGCTGTGCCATGGGGAGATGTGCCATGGGGAGATGTGCCATGGGGAGCTGTGCCTTGGGGAGCTGTGCCATGGGGAGATGTGCCATGGGGAGATGTGCCTTGGGGAGCTGTGCCATGGGGAGCTGTGCCATGGGGAGCTGTGCCTTGGGGAGCTGTGCCATGGGGAGCTTTGTCTTGGGGAAGCTGTACCCCAGCAACAACACAAGAACACACCAACCACCAGCACTGCTGGGAATCGGGGTGGGCTCCAAAGGGGTTCCAGGTGCTGTTTGCTATGGGGAGCAATGAGGATGTGGGCTCTGAGCAAAGCGGCACGGTCCTGTGTGCAGCTGTGGGGGCGTCTGTTCTTGAGGAACTCTGGGGGAGCAAATGGCTCTCCTGCATGGCAGTGCACCAAGGGACAGCAGGAGCAGCTGAATGAACTCCGTTAACCCAGGAACAATTTTAGCCACGTGGGTGAACTTCTGCACATAAAGTGGACCCAGAGCTCAAGGGTCTCCTTGTGACTCTCTCCCTCCCCAGCAACAACACTGGCTGAGCCATTTCTGCATGCTGGCTTTGGCCAGGACGTGGTGTGTCCACACAGTGCTGTCCTCCATGCACCAGACCCCCTCAGAGCTGCAGCACAAGCCCTGCACCAAGGCACCACCCTCTTCCCCCAGCTCCTGCTGTGACAACAACCCCCTGCAGCCAGCAGGACAGTTTTGCAGCCCATGGGAACCGTGCAAAGCCCGAGTGGCAGAGGGGATTTTGGGGCAGGGAGCAGCAGCCAGAGGCTGCAGGGTGCACCCACACTGCCATCCTGCAGCTCAGCCATGGGAGAAGGGGTGAGGGAGCTGGGCACAGGCATGTGGAGCTCCCAGGATACAGGGATGTCCCCTGCTGTCCAAAACCAGCTAGTTTTGCCCTTGATGCTCCTGGGGATTTGGGTGCCATTGTGCTTCAAGCATGCGGGTGGGTTGCTCTACCCAAGCTGATCCACATGAAGTGAGTCACACTGCTCCCTTCCTCCACATCCTGATCAATTTTGAGTAACCAAGGACATTTCTGGACAAATGCAGCATCCTTGCCTGAGCCCACAGAGCCACCAAACCTGAGCTGAGAGCTGGGGGTCATCCCCTGTGATTTGTGCCCCCAGCACTGCCCTGCCTGCAGCTGTCCCAGGACTCCTTGCTCAAATCATCCCCAGGCACTTTGGGGTTTCTTGGCATGAAGAAAGACTGGGAGGACCTGAGGACTGCCAAGCAGACCCAGCGTGACCCCCAGGCTGTGCTCTGCGTGCTGATGCCCTGAGCAATGTGAACAGCTTCCTGCCCCGTCCCACTCCAGCCACTGCTGTCACTTTAATGAGATGTCCCATTGTCCCTTTCCCTTCTGGCCCAGCCTTCCTGACCCCGGTGCTGGCCACATCCTCACCCTTCCCAGGCCAATGCTCCTTCTTGAGACACAGCTCTGTCCTCCGGGGACCGGCCGGCTCCTGGCCCTGACTTTTGCCTTGCTTTGCCTTCATTGGTGAATTACAGCAGATAACAAAAGTCTCAACGGCATTTCCCTGAATAGCACCAGCCCCATCTCGTCCACAGTGACATGCAGCCATTTCCCAAAGAGCCCTTAGAGCTGCTGGATGTTTTGCAAATGGGAAGTCTACTAGTTTTAGTAGTCTGGCCTTTCCTCTTTCACGCGTTGCTTCCCAGCACAGACCAAAGGGGATATTCCCAAGCTGAGGCCGCTCTTCTGCTCATCCCCTCTCCAGCTGGGTCTGCAAGGTGTGCATCTCCAAGCCCTTCTTTGGATATTTCATTTGCACCAGGCTGAAGGATTGAGGAGAGCCATGAGCAGGAAGGGATGGGACACTGCACCGCGTCGTGGTGCTGCCGCCTGTGGACGCCTCCTCCCTGCCAGCACCTGCACATGGAATGCACTGGTGGCACCCAGCTGTGGTTCCCACCATGACAAAGCCTGGGGGTGGGCAGCAGTGCAGACCACTGCAGCACACAAACGATGCTGTCACGCTGCTAACAAGAGCGAGACGTCACCGACTGGAGCTCCTTTCCTGCCCTCTATATCTCTTTATCAGCAAAACATAAACAGACAATAAAGCTCCCCGCCTGTGGCAGCTCGGCCCATATAAGCCCAACACTCCAAATATCTCCACGGGTTCGTCTGCATCCCCGTTGTGCTTTATGTAAATACAGAGCCCTCCTGCTCTCTGGCGGTGCTGCAGGCTGAGCAGTAGCACAGCAGTTTTCCCACTCGTGCCCTTAGATGGGCTGGGTGCCTTGCAGGCACTCGGTGCTCCTGGCACCGATGTGAGCCATGGGAAGGGCACCATCCTGGAAACGATGCTCCTCTTCTCATCTGGCTGAGTGAAAGACAGAGCCTGGGGGCAGCAGCAGTCCTCGGGAGAGGGATGTGTTGATAAAGAAAGCTTAAATCCAGCTGCATTAGTCACAGAGCAGTAAGATGCTTCAGGAATGATACAAGTGCTGCTTTTCCCTCGGTTATGATTCCCCTCGAGTCTGTCCTGGCTATGTAAATCCACAGCTTGTTTTGTTTCCAGATGGTTCCATGGAAAAAACAAAGAGATTTGGCCATGAATATGAAACCAAAATGCCAACTCGATCCTCTGCGGTGTCACAGAAGGGTTTCCCAGCAGGGACCTCACCTGGCCAGGTACCGCCTTCCATGAGTAGGGCACTATTTGTTCTCAGTGGTTGAACACCACCAGTGTGCCCCAGCCTACGTGTGCACACCCCAGCAACCAGGGAGGAAGGACAGAGGGGTTTTTGGAAGACCATCCCATGGAGTTTGGAAGAGGCATTTCTGCATGGATTCCAGGTGACAGCAGCTCAGTTAATCACGCTGCTCAATGCCCCTGCTTCAGAACACCACCCTATTCCCAGCCTGGACTTCTCTCTCTGTGTCTTTGCCTGCAGCAGCAATTAGAGACCTCATTTGCCCATTGGTGAGCATTATCAACCTGCCCTCCCCGGAGACACAGGCAAGGGTGCATCCGTGGAGCAGCACAACACCAAGCACTCGCTGGCAATAGGAAATGAAGATTAATTAATTAATGCATCGCCCAGCTATGCATTTGGCTGTGCAGCGCAGAGAAGTCAGGGCAAAGCTCACATCTATTTTGGGCTGTTTATAAACTGCCTCCTAGTTACCCAAGTTTGCCCTTTTCATCACAGAGAAAGACGGTGCGTTGTGGAGTCACGACAATTCAAGGTCTGCCGCCCCCCCCCCCCCCCACACACACTTTTAGGAGGGAATTGGGGTGCCTGGAGTGGGTCTGAAACTGAGAAAAGACCACAGGCAGAGCTGAGAGACCTGCAGGACCCAAACCTTTCCTCTTAAAACGCCCTGCTTCCCACACTGGCAAAGTTCTGCACATCCTAATGCACAATGAGGGGAGGAGGAAGGGATGCGGTGTCGGACCCTCGGTGGTCTGCAGCTCTCAGCTAAGGGAAGGCCTTGCAGGCAGAGCTCTGGCAGCCAGGGGCAGTGAGCCAAGGTGGGGAACTGCATGTGGTGGGAATTGCTCCCCCAGCCCACGCTGAGCACCGCATATAGAAGTGATGGCTGCGGTGTCCTCACGGCCAGGGGAGAGCTGGGAGAGCTGCTTAACCCCTTGTGCAGGACTCCAAAGGAAACCTGCCCTTCTCATCTCTCCCTCTTTGCATCCCAGCTGCACCTGGGCCCTGGTCAGGACAAGGGGCTCCATGGCAGAACAGAATGGCACAATATCCTGAGCTGGAAGGGACCACAGGGATTATGGGATGCATCTCCAGGCCGCACGCACTGCAGCATGCAGCTGCTTCCCTGTCATCTCCTTGTATCCCAACACACGTTGTGGCTCAAAGGTGTAAGGTCTACCCGATTTACAGAGCGTGGGCAACACGTGAGCTCCTTACAAAGGACTTACCACTGGTAGATTTAGACTAACATTAGGATCATATACATCATTATATGCCATGATGTTTCATTTCCCAGCCTGTTTCACAGGACCAGTTTCCAGCACATTAACTTTGGTGCCCCAACGCAGTCCATGTTCCAGGGAGCGCTGCCCTAACGAAGGAGAGATCCTTCTCAGCATGAAATAAACAATCCCAACCTGTCCCAGGAGACACGTACCACGGTTATAAGATGTGAAGTGCTCCGTACAAACGAAGGACTATTTATTACACCTTTGTATTCCCTCCATGACATTGAGAAAAGTCGTTTTCTGCACAGATTTCTGCTCTCAGCCACAAAGGGCTCCCGTTGGTTATCACGTTGCCCATTAAAACGATTTGGTAAAAGCCTTTCCTGGATGTGGTCCTTCAAAAGAATGCCACATAAGAAATGGGGCACCGCTTCCAAACTGCCGCTTCCAGGTGGAGCTGAGGTTCTCCCTTTGCCTTTCTGCCCACGCACCATTGGAAGCAGAGCAGCTCAGAGCTGTGCACACCTCTGCCCAAGCACAGATCCTGCCCCTGCTCTGCAGGAACATTACCTCAGTTCCCTTCTCCAGCATTCTGGCTCAGCCTGCTGTGGAAAGCAAGGGAAACCAAATGCTTCCCAGCCTCCCACGCACCGAGCGCATACCAAATATTCTTAGTGCAGAGGTTAATAAATGTTGCAGGGAAGCGGGACTGGCTGCCACCAAGGCAAGGCACAGATGCACGGGATGAGGACTGGCACAACATTTCCTCACCCCAACAAAGATCTCACGGGATTTACCCGATGCAGAGAAGGAGATAAACTTACCCGAACCAAAATAAAAGAATGAGTTTCAGCTGGACGATAAACAGGAAGGAAACAGGCTTAGGGCAAAACCTGCTTCTTGGGGCGATTCCCACCAAGCCAGCAAACTTCTCCCTTCTATTATTCCACAAGGAACAGAGATCGCTGAAGCCCCCAGCCCCACCCAGAGGCAAGGAGAAGCCCCCTGACAGCAGCTTTGGCTTTCAGCCAGCTCACAAAAGCCCCTGTTGGCAGCCAGCACCCCGCCTCAGCTCCCTGCCCCGTCCCCCGGGCTGCCCACCACTCCTCAACCAGTCCCTTCAAACGGCTCTCACACACAGCCGTGCCCAAGGAGCAGCACGGCGTGGGGAGATGGGACTTACATCCACCGCCTGCTCCCTCTGGAGACGTTTCCTGGGCTCCTTCTCGTGGTGGTTGAGCACTGCATCGCAGTTCTGCGTGCTGCCCGGCGGGGTTTCTGCTTGATTCTTCTGGCTCTGTTCCACAGGGATGCTTCCATCAGAATCCACCACATCCAACTCCTTCTCCAGTTCTTCCATCTCCTCCGGAGACAGAGTCGACAGCAAGCTGTCGATGTCCGGATCTTCGCTCACTTGTCGCCGATATTTGGCGACTTTGGACATCTTGGCCCTTTGGCGAGACACGGTTGCGGTTGTTGTGGTACCCAAAGCAGGAGAAAAAAAACCCAACAAACCCCAGAGCCGAGGCTCTCACACTGCTTCCCACAGCGGCAGCAGGTGCTGAAGTGTTAAATCTCAGCTCTGCAGCCCGGGGTACCGTGCTGATGGAGAGGGGACATCCCTCGGCCCAAGGGTTGGCCAATGGAACCCAGCGGGAGGCGGGGAATGGTGCTGTCGGGGGAGCCTGAAACCCGAGGACATTCCAGGGAACCATGCAGAGCTGCATGACCAAATTTAGTCCGGAGCATTTAGCCTTTTAAAGGCAATGGGCCAACGGAGTGAGAAAAACAGGCAAAAATGCGCACAAGCTGGCAGGCTGGGAAGCTGGGGGCTGGGGGCACATCCCGGCCCCAGGGTGTGGGTAACAGGGTCAGCCTTGCCCCCAAGGCTCCCGCTTACAGGAGGGCAGATTTTCAGGAGCTTGGCGTTGTGCTCCTGACAGCTCTCGTCTGAAACCAGCTGCAGCGTGCCCACCCCTGAGCTTCGTCTATCCTTATCCCAGTGCTCCCCAGCGTCTGTGGGGTCAGCCCGTCAGGGAGGGGCTGGTGGAGGTGCTGGTGCAGACCGCCTTCTGCACAGAGGATGTGCAAAGCCTGGGAGACGCCAGCACTGCGTGCCCACCCTGCTCTGCTCCGTGGGTCTGAGCCCAGCACTGGCCCTGGGGTGCTCGCTCAGTGCTTCTGTACATTCCCCATCCTCTGTAGGGGTTTCTGCAGCTGCTCTTCATCACAGCTCTCCCATTCCCCCTTTCCCAACCCCACAGACATCCCTCCTTCTGCACAGGCTGAATTCCAGACCGTCTTCTGCTTCTGGTTCGGGCAGTGCCCTAAGCCCAGGCTTTGCTTGGAGGCACCTACTTTCCATCGACCTAATCCATACAGAAGCTTCCTGGCATCTGCAAGTTCTCCCAGGGGGACGTGGCAGATGTGCTCTTTCTCTCCAAGTTTCAAAGCAGCTTTTCCCCATACGCAACATTTTGTACCCATTCGATACGCTGTCGGCTTTGCCCTTTTTCTTCATTCCTTATCAACCTCCTGGTATTTACTGCCTGCTCTCAGATCTCTTTCCTCGCCCGTGCAAGCAGCCCTCTGGTCTCCTCCACCAGAATGAGCTCTCCTAAGATTTTCCTCACCAGCCCAATTACCCTCCCTGCTGTCTGGCAGCTCAGATCTCACCCCATGCACAGACAAGGGGTGCTCCAGGTGGGCCTCCTGGCGCCTCGCGCTGCAGCCCAGACATTCCCCATCTGGATGGGAAATGCAGGCTGCTTGCATTCTAGGATTTCTCTTATCTCCAGCATTGCAGCACTCGGCTCCTGCTCATAGCCTTCCTATGATTCAGACACACAACTGAGATTGTTTCCAGACTGGGGAAGAAACTGTTGTTTCTGGTTTCCAAGTGCATAACCTTAAACACTGTGCTACTGCATTTCATCCCATGTCACCCCATCACTCCCATCTCCCTGGTGCCCTGTGCTCCCCATCTCCACTGACCACAGTGATGCCAGGGAATACTGCATGCTCAGGAAATGCTGCCAGCACTCCTCGGACCTGTGCTAAGTGAAAACGTAAAGCTCTCTAACCAGACTGAGCAGGGAGGAACCCCAGTGACATCTCCTGCTCTTTCTCCCCCTCCCTTCCTGCTGCTGAGCATGGGGTGGGCATCAGAGGGCTCTGCAGCCTCTGCTCTTATCGGGATTCCCATTCCCATAGCAACTGATCACCTCGGAGGCACTAACAACTATCTCCTCTGAGACACAGCAGTGTTACCAACCACGTCTCAGGGATGGGGATCTGACATGGAGCGAGGTGAAGTGCCTTCTCCTGGTACACCTGAGGGGCTCTGGCAGATCTCCCCAAGCCCGTTCCCAGCTGCATTTCTGCCTTCTCTCCTATCAGCTGGTAGAACACAACTGAGAAACGGATGGATTCCTCCAAGCTGTTTTATCTGCCCCTTCCTTCAGAGCCTGGAGGAGGGAAGGTTGAGCCCCCGACCTTTGCATTTCACAGCATGTCCCTGCAGAGCAAGCAGTATCTCCGTGCTGCAGCTCTTCCCAGCCTCACGAGTAGGAGCTGTTGCCCTCCCAAACCCAACCTCAGCCCCACAACAAACCTCCCCTTGAACAACACCTGCCCTCTCCCTACAGCCAGCTTCGTGTCACCCGTCCCTTTGGTGACTGGCCTCTGCGGGGACATTGCCACCCCCAGCAGGTGGGACAAGGCTGGGCAGACTGGAGAGCAGGGCAGAGGAACCTGATAAGGTTCAACAAGGGCAGGTGCAGGGTCCTACAGCTGTATGCATCGGTACAGGTTGGGGGCTGAGCTGCCGGAAAGGAGCTCTGCGGAAAAGGACCTGGAGGTCCTGGCAGACCAAAGGTTGACCAACAGTTGACCGCAGGCTGATCAGAGCCAGGTTCCTGTGCAACCTGTGGTAGGGTTGGGGTGGGGAGGTGGGCTGGGGGAGCTCCGGGGGTGCCTTCGAATCCTCACGGCTCTGTTTCTCTGAGATCTTCCAATCCTCCCCTCTCCCAGAGCCACACCACCACCTCCTGGCGATGCCCACCACTGCAGCACCGTCTTCAATGAGGACCAAACGTGGCAGCACCGCGTGGGGAGCTGTGTTTGCAAGGACTGCAGCACGTCAGCCCGTCCCACTGCTCCAGCCCATGTTTTCTTAGCGCAATTAAGGGCCTCGCTGCTACTTGGGGCACAATCCACGCTGCAGCTGAGCGATGTGCCGTCCTTACAAGGGGCGTGAGGAGACAGCGATGTACAGCTGGGTGACGTACAGTTGGGAGCCCTCTTTCCTGCAACCCGACGCCCTCAGCCGACCCTGAGAGCACAGCTCGGTACGGCCACCCTCCCCGAGGGGCCCACGTTGGGTCACACCGAGAAAGGAGACCGGACCGCGGCCACGCACCGCACCGCGCCGGGCACCAGGACCGCACGCTCCCCCTCCGCCCCTGGGGGCGTGGCCAAAAGGGCACGGCGCATGCGCAGCCTCGACATCCGCCGTCCCGCCCTCTTCCCCAATTGGTCGGCGCAGGGGGGCGAGGGGCCAATCGCGGGGCGGCAGGGCGGGCGCGGCCGGCGGCGCGTGCGAAGATGGAGGAGTACGCGCGCGAGCCCTGGTGAGCGGCGCGGCGTGCGCGGCGGCCGTTGGGTTTTGGCGGGCTGCGGCGTACGCGCGGACGGGGCGGGAACCGCCTGAGGGGAACGGCGGGCTCTCCGGGAGCGGGAGGCGCAGGGGGCGGAGGTGACCTTGGCGACGCCGCTGTCATGGCCGCCGCTTCCGGGCTGCGTCACTGTGGCCCGCAGGGGCCGTGCTCGCCGCCCTCCGGCGTAGAGCCGTTCCCTCACCCTCCCCTGTGGGGCTGCAGGCCGCTGTGAGGGGATCGCAGGCCGCCGCGAGGCTTCCCTTCCGCTTCCTCACAGCGCTTTCCCGCTCTGTGGGACCTCCTTAAAGTCAGCGAGGCGGTTAACGCGAAACATGCGGATGACCCAAATTAATAATGCAGTGATCCCCTCAGGTTCCCTCCGCCGTGGGTGCTTTGTGTCAGCCTGTCCTCGGAGGACGTGGCAGGAGGAGGCTGTGCTGCTCTCAGCCATTGCCTCCTTTAAAAGCCGCTCATCAAAGCCAGTTGTTTAAAACCTGTTCCTGTGGAGGTCTGGGAAGGGGGTTAAGGGGAAAACTTGAGGGACGTGGGGATCTCCCAGGTCCTGTCTGGCCTTAAGGATTTTGCTGTATGGGAATGCGTTGATGTGGGGAAAGGAAGAGCTCTTTGCATCACCAGTTTGGATTTCCGGCAGGTCTTGTAATGAGAGCGCTCTTAACGAGCTGACAAAGGTGGGGAGCTGTGAGGAGGTGTTTTATTCTTAACAGCAGATCAAAGTGTGGGCAGGAGGTGCAGAGAAGAGAGAAAAACACAGCGAGGAGTGAAGTGGAGGCTGCGCATCTCAGCTCCGACTGCAGGCAGGAAGCTGGGGATGGTGGGGTGAAAATAAAACATGAAACAGGGCTTCGTCATCTCATTTCATCACAGCCGGAGGGGTTGGTTAGGAATGTGAGATGGAAGCTTATGACAGGCAGTAAAATGAAGGACAATGCATGGTGGGACAGCGTTCCAGCCTCCCACTGCTGTTTGTGGGACTGAAAACTTTGGAGTTGTTGTTGTTTATTTTTTTCAGGTTAAAAACTGATGGCTAAACATGCAGTGAGTGTTCAGGGGGAAAGGAGCAGGAACATCACGTGGAGAGTGAGGTCAGAAAAGCACGCTGGTGGCAGAACCTGTGAGCCCTGGGCTTGCCATAGCGTTCAGCTCTGTGTTTTGCTGGGGTTGCCTCTCAGTGCCCGTGCTGCGGTTGTAGCCACCTGAGTGCTTGGCTTTTGTTGTCAGGTTTTGATGTAAGATGAAAGGAACAAAACAGCTCGGTTTGTGCAAACGCTGCAGAATTCGCAGCAGTGGGAGCACGGCTAATTGCAGGCTGCTGCTCACAGGGAGCAGGAGAATTACAAAGCTCTCATGCTTGGCAGCAGTGTTGAAGGGGATGCGAGCCCCACATGAAAGCTCGTCTCTGCTGTTGAAAGTGTTTGCTGAGAGGAAGGTGCTGCTCGTTTGGAAGCATTTGACACTCCATGAGGTTGCCCTTTGGCAGCTCTGCACGGGCGTTGCTGCGTTTGGTTTTAATGAACTTCAAAGACCCTGGATACATCAGAGAAACCTTTTCAGTTTAACAACAGGTGACTTTGAAGTCTCCCATTTCAATAACCAGAACTAAGGAAAAGTATTGAGGAACTCAGGAAAGCGGTGTTTCGTGCTAGCTGTGAGCTGAGTCTTGTTGGAGTTGGCCAGTCAACTTCTCTGTAGCTCATGAGAAGAGTAAAATGAAAGTTATAATACATAATTAGGGCAGAGTTGGTTATTAGCTGGAGTTCTGCACAGGTTTTCTGTGATGGAAATACGCCTCTGTGTCACGTGTGAGGAGTTCAGGCATTGAGTGCTTCCTGCTGCAGGGGGACAGGCTGGCAGCCTTTGCTGAACTGGTTTTGCTGCAGCGTTTCCCCTGTTGGTGATGCTGCTCAGCAGCTATGGGTGAAGCGGTGCGGTGGGCAGGCTTGCTTCCTCACACTGCGTTTGGGTTCCTGCCATTTGTTTGGATGGTGGGTTTCCAACAGCAGTGCTCCAGAGGTGTGAGCGGTGGATGTGCCGCAATGGGTCGCGCAGTGTGACGTGATGGAATGCAGCTTTTCCATCTCTGTGTTTCTTTACAGTCCCTGGAGGATCGTAGATGACTGCGGAGGTGCCTTCACCATGGGAGCGATAGGAGGTGGCATTTTCCAGGCCATCAAGGGCTTCAGGAATTCCCCCGTGGTAAGTAAAACCATTTGAGCAGCGCATTAAGAGTGCATCTCTGCTTTCTCTGTCCATCGGCAGTGCAACTTGCAAGCAGAAGGGAAGGCAGATGAAGTCCTCATGCACAGGGCTGGCTGCGTGTTGTTAACCTGGGCCCTCAGAGCTGCTCCCTCAGCCGAGTTCCTGCCTTTGCTTCTGGCTGTTGCACATCAGAAGCGGAGCCTGGGCAGTTCTCCATCAGCTGCCACAGCCCTCTGCCTTCCTTTGAGAAGCGAGAAGGCTTAAAGGAGGAATCTTCCTCCCTCAGAATGATAGGAGGGAATATTGCTTTCTGTAATTAACCTCTTAATTAAATAGTAACGTTTTTCATAACTCAGTTTATTCGGAAGTGGGTTTTTGTTGAAATGCACAAACGGAACGTGGAAGTTAAAAGTTCAGGTGATGAAAATCAGTAGTTTTCACTTCCAAGTTTTCAGCTGCAAAATCTTGACTTCAAACACGGCGCAGATTTTGATAAAAGTAATCCCCTGTTTCTACTTGAACGTGGGTTAGAAACATTCCTCTGGCTGTTACAGAAAGGGCTTAGAGGGGATGAAAGGGATTTTTGGTGGGAGTGGTTTTTGGTGTTCATATGTGACAACTTCATTGCCTGAAGTTCCTTAATAAGCCATCAGTTGGAGGTAAATTTTATGTATAAAATTCATGACTTTTTTCCCAAACGAGTCGGGTCCTGCAGACACTTCACACAAGCTTTACCACATGCTTTATTTTGCTTGAAACTCATCAAGTAAATGTATCCACGCTTCCAAGTGCTTGCAGCTAAAACAGAGCTTGAGTGTATGTGGGAATAACGCGATGTTCGGGTGTGCAGTGCTCGTTCAGTTCAATTCCCAGCACACTCACAAGAAGATGGATTCAGGTAATGGCTGATGGTTGTACTTCCTTTCTGCAGCTTACAGGTGTAGGACACAGATGTGAGCAGTAGTAAAGGAGCTGTAAAAGTGCAGTTTTTGTAAGCTCCTCATGGCAGTGCTTGGAAATAGGTGGTGCCCATGGCATGTTCTGATGGTAAGACTTCATTCTTTCCTTCTGTCCTTGTTGTAGGGTGTAAACCACCGACTGCGGGGAAGCCTGGCAGCTATTAAAACGAGAGCTCCACAACTGGGAGGTAACCGATTTCTCACTCACGTTGCCATTGGCTTTCAAATTCCATTATAATCACGGTTTGGTAATGGTTTTGGTGACGTGGCTGCAGTATGGCTGGATCATCTGCTTCCTCTAAACCGGTTCTTGTTCTTTCCCCCGATGTGCTCACAGGTAGCTTTGCTGTCTGGGGAGGTCTGTTCTCCATGATCGACTGCAGCATGGTCAGAATGAGGGGGAAAGAAGATCCGTGGAATTCAATCACAAGCGGAGCCCTAACTGGAGCCATCCTAGCTGCCAGAAGTAAGAAATGGAGCTCTGGGGAGGGAGCTAATTGAGAAAGCTGCTGTGTTCTAACGGCCGTTGCAGCGAAGCAGAACTGTGTGATGCCCAAACTGGAATTTACTTCAGAAGAGGAACTGAAAAATAATCTTAGCTTGCATCCCGTGCTTATGAAAGTAATGATTATGTCTTCATGCATTACTGTTGTTCTTTTGTCCTCCTGAGGAAGGGGGAGAGCTGCCTAGTAATTATTCCTTTATTAGTGACACTAATGAGGCTTAATGAATGCAGTGTTTGGTCGTAGGAGAGATTATAACTATAGAAAGAGCTGTAACGTGCGAAGCAATGCAACAAAAAAAGAAATAAGTGTTGTTTTGTGCTTTTATTTTTAGATGGACCTGTTGCCATGGTTGGATCCGCCGCAATGGGAGGAATTCTCCTGGCTTTAATTGAAGGAGCTGGCATTCTCTTAACAAGATTTGCCTCTGCACAATTTCAGAATGGTAAGGAGTCCTCCCTGCAGCAGCACAAGGCTTTTGTTGTGCAGTGTTTGCTGATGTACCCAGCCCTATCATGGGGAAAATCAGCTTCCAAGCCTGTAAGAAGTCAAAGAGCTGCACATTGCTGATGCCACAACAGCTTTTAAATTTCCTTTCTGTGGGATGACAGGTCTAGAGACATCCACACCTAAATGAAGTGGCAAGATTGGCTGTCACTCAGCAGTGTGAAGGTATAGGAATCAGGGTGGGGGGGGGGGGGTGCCAGGCACAGGGGAACACAGGGCTTTGGAGGGTGGAAGAGAGATTTATTTGAGCAAAGTGTGGGTGGTGTTATCAGAACAGCACTGTGAGGCTGGGAGCAGGGCTGGAAGTGAGGCTGGAAGCAGGGCTGTCAGGCTGAGGAGCTGCTTTCTGCCCTGCCCCTGGGGCACCCGCACTGCACTGTGTTGGCAGCGTTCAGCCCGTGCTGTGTGGTGCTGCAGTGGGTGGTCCTGGCGGGGTGGCTGTGCTGTGTGTGCAGCTGATTTCAGTGAGGTGGTAAAGATGGGGCAGATACAGATGGGATATTCCAAACAGGGGTAGTGGGGATGATTGGATTGCCAGAAACTGGATCCCTTTTGTTTTCTAAGTGCAACACAAGCTGAGATGTCAGTGAGCCTGTAACCATTTATGTAAATACATGCCTGCTTGAAATAATTAATGCCTCTGTTGGCCCACCTCATTTTGAGAGGAATACAGACAAAACCACTAGTGTTGAAAGGATTAGTGGCAAGCCACTAAATCCTGGTAGGATTCCTCTCTCAGGTTTGTTCACTGACGTTCTTTGTTCCGTCTAAATTGGTACAATTTCTGTAACAGTTCGGTAATACAAAAGCTTTCTAAAGTGAACCTGCTTTAGTGAAAGGGTATCATCTGTCTGTCACAGTTTATTCTCTTTAAGCTTGGCACGTAATAAGCATATTGCTTCCCTCAGCAGAATTGTCAGTAAGAGGAGTCGGGAAGCTGATCCACGACTTGTTCCATTTCACTGCCTTGCTTTATTGTGGGGCAAGTTACCGTGGAGAAACCTTTACAGAGTGGCTGGGTTCAGCTGCAGGGCAGTAAGGCAGAGGTTTCCAGTGCCTTCAGGTGACTGGAAATGTTTCTCTCCCATTGTTCTGATTTGTTTTCTTAGAAGTAAAAGAGATTAAAAAAAACCAATTGTTCCTTATTGAACAGGTGTAAAGCTCTTGAATGCCTTGGAATTAAAAAAGAAAAAATCCAACGTGAAGGCTTGTTATTGGTTCCATGAATTTCAGAAGGGATTTATTTGAAAGAGAAACGCTGCGGGTGTTTCCTGCTGTCAGTAGGAAGAACGCTTCGTCTTTTCGTGTTTGTGACTTTTTGTTCTTTCTCCTTACCCACAGGCCCTCAGTTCTCAGATGACCCCTCCCAGCTGCAGCCCTCTCCGTTTGGCGACTACAGACAATACCAGTGATCGCCCTCGTTCTGTTAGTCCGTATTGTAGCTGAGCTGTAATTTAAAATGCTGGAGGATCAGGATATGGTATGTCTTTACACCAGTGGTAGTCTCTTACGCAAACCATGCCAAGAGGACCTTCAGCACTTGGCAGTATAAAGCTGCGCAGAACTTTTAGAAGATGACACATCTATTTATTGGTAACAGATTCCATTGCTGTAACGTTAACACGTGTCTGACAGAATACATGGAGATTTAAGATAAGGACCAAATGGAGTCTTGTAATCCTTTGGCCACGGGCTGAAGTGAATGCCTGTGAAGTCTTCTCTGGGATGTGGCATTAACCATTCCACATCTGGAATTTACCCTCTCCCTTTTTGGATTTAAGTTGCTATGCACATTTTGGGTTTATGTTGCTACACAGATTTCAGCTTAAGAGAAAGTGTTGATCTACGTGCAGGTTTACATCCCAGAAGGGAGTGTTACTGGAACGTACAAGCCAGTGAAAGCAGAGGGCACGGTGTGGCTGGAGGATGAAGTGCACCGCGCCTGCATGTGTGCTTTCAGCTCAGTCTGTTGGCTTTTTGCTGTGGATTGAGACCTCTGGTGCTCTGAAGGTAGCACAGTTCCATTGGCTCTGTGTTTTTGTTCTTAAACTCTGGTTCTGAAAGCATGTTCCCTCTTGCCAGCAGCTAAAAAAAAAATCATATCCAGTGGGGTTTTCTGCTGTAGGTCCTTCCTGGTAGGTGTATTGTATCAGGAAGTGCCAGCAGGTGATAGCATTCAAAGGCTTGTGTAGCATTACCCAGGACAGCTCAGAGCTTTTCTTCTGCCCAGGAAGGATCTCCATGCTCTGAGGAGACTGTCAGACTCATTCATTGGGAGAGCATGAATGTAACACAGGAGTGCTCACATGGGTGAATTAAGATTGTACAGTGTGCAAGATCCTGACCATGAGGCTCCTACGTCCTGTAGAAGTGAATTTTCCTCACCCGTTTCCACCACCTTGCCTGTCCCATGGCCACTCCAGGACTGCTTGCTGCTCTGGTACCTTGCTGTTTGGTGTTGTTGCTGCTGGTATGTCATTTTCAAGAATCTTTAGCACAACAGCCTTGTGTTTGTGAAGGCTTGTCTCGCTTTGCCTCTTAACTGGTTGCTCTGGTGAATTGTAAAGGATTGTCTTAGTTTGTTACTCAGCCAGAGTGCTTGCTTCTGTTCGTAACTGAGACCCCAGCCGCAGAGGAGTCAGCAAGTCCCTGGCAGGTGGGAAATTACAGCTGGATTCCTCATCAGTGCTGCACCTCCCCTGGGTATCCAACTCCGCATGTTAATCACCAGATGTTTTCCTGTGCTCTTTATATAGGATTAGCACACTGGGTGTTGTTCAGTGCCGTGTGCCTACCCTGGGGTGGGCTCCTGCAGCTCAAGGGGGTCATCCTTGGCCCAGCTCTGATGGCCCCGCACCGCCTTCCAGGCTGTGTGGGGTCAGGAGGTGACTTTGTTGGGGCTGGGGCTGTGCTGCCCAGGAGCTGAGCAATCCCTGGCTGGGTGCAGGAGCCCGCAGCACCCCCAGCCTTTCCTGAATGCTGTCAGGGGTTGGGTGCACAGCATCTGCTACTCGGGGACTGTATTTAAGCAGCACCCTGGACATCTTGAGTGATCTCTCCCAGCAGCGTTTGACTGGGAGCAGACTTTGGTGTGGTTGGGGCAGGGGGGTGTGCAGGATCTGCTGCTCCCTGCTTTGGGGCTCCATCTAAGCCTTGCATTTGGCAGTGCCCAAAGCCAAGCCAGGTCCAAACAGCCCCAAGAAGGGCTACCGCACACCCCCCCTCCTTCACCCTGCTGTGAGGTTACAGGCTTCAGCTGCTCAAGAAGAGCTTTATTCAGCTCAGCCCCTCCCCTCTAATCCCCCATAACCGTCTGTGCCACAGGGTCACTCACACACCTCTCTGTATAAGGGCAAACCCTGATGTGAGGTGCTGCCCTTTGCTCCCCACATGCTAACCAGGTTACAATGTCTTTGCTAGATGGCTGGGAGCCCTGCAGAGCGAGCTGACAGCTCTCTTTCCCTTGCTGTTCTGAGGAGGAAAGGCAGCAGGTCCCTCTGCTCTGCAGCGCACCATGCCTCCAGGGAAGGGTTTCCTGCCCTGTCATCTCCACAACACCCACAGGTTTCCTGCTTTGCTGCTGTCCTGACTCACTCTGGGCAGGATGGAGACCACAACTTGCAGGCAGCTCACAGCTGTCCCTGACGCACTCCTCGGGGTGCTCTCCCCAGGAACCACATCCGCATCATCACCCCAAAAAATGAGACCGACACCACCAGCACGACACTGAACTACTGACCTCTTTATTTCAATCAGCTACAGCAGCTCTACATTCCCCTAAAACACTGTCCTTCCTTCACTACCACAGACAGCGAGGGAGCCGAGTACACTGCGGTGGCAGCAAGTCTTCTTTAAAGCTTAGTATTAAATATTAAATATTCTCTCATTTATGTTTACATTACTTTGTCAAGAAAAAAAAAACAAACAAACCAAAACAACAAAAAGACAATTAAAACTTAAGTTATGTGAATCTGTGCCTGTGCCCTGGGCAGCAGCACCGGGTTGCCACAGAGCTGCCCCCAGGAAGGCAGCTCTGCTGGGAGGGATCTGCACAACCTCCAGCCCCGGGCCTGGTGCCACGTGAGTGCTTGGGAAGGGAGTGCTCAGCAGTGCTGGGAGCGGAGCGCCGCAGCCTTTGCTGTCGGAAATGGGCATGCTTGGACAGGTCAGAGGACCGTTGATCAGTCAGAACTCTGTTTGGAGGAGGCGAGACCTTAACAGCACCGCAGGGCCGGCCTCGCCTCCCCTCAGCCCCAGCAAAGTGCGTGGGGAAGGGGGGAAGGATTTGGTCGACAGAACTTTGCTAAAGAATTTTTTGTGATAACAAATCCAACGACAACCCCAAACAGTTTTGAGTCTTCCTTTGATTTTAGCAAAGAGAGTTTAAAAAGCACTTAGGAAGCTTGTACTAAAATCAGGCGCTCTCAGAGGAGAGAGTCGTCTGTGCACCCCCCTTCGAGTCCGTAGCGAAACTCCTGCAGGTTGGACACGCCGTAGAAGTGGACAAAGGCCGCAGCCACCACGAGCACGTGGAAGATCTGATGTGACTGGAACTGCAGGGAAGCAAGAAAGCCCTTTGAGCCGGATGGAAGCAGGCAGAGCAGTGCTGGGAACGGCTGCTCCATGCTGCTCTGCCACAACCCCAGGACTGCCCCCCTCCTTGCTCCTTGGCAGCGTCACCTGCGCTGTGCTGGGAGGCACCGCGGCAGCCCAGCCACATTCTCTCCATCTCAGAGATCCCTACCATCAATTCCCTCTCCTCAGCCTCACAGCTCCCCGCGAGGCACCCGATCACCCCTCACACAACTCACCCAGATGTCGAACTTGCCCGGGAAGAAGCGCTCCGGAATGCGGGCAGCGTACAGCCCTGCACCCGTGATGTACATCACAGCCATGAGGAAGAACCAGCCCATCTGCCCAACTGTGGTGGCCTTCACGAACCCCTCGGCGATGGTGAAGTGCATGGTGGGCACCACACCGCTCAGCCCCAGCCCCAAAAAGACACCTGCGGCAGAGAGGAGAGATCAGCAAGAGGGAGCGCACGTGAGAAGCACAGCCCTGCTGCTGGAGTCATTTGTTTGTTGAAGCTGCTTGGAGCTCAGGGGGAAGGTGCTAATTAGCAGCGTAGGAATTTTCAGCTGTCAAATTTAATTAGATCAGCAGAGGGCTGACAGCACCACAGCAGGATACCAGCGCAGAGGGCTGCGGTTTGCCGTGGCAGCAGGCAGGGTTTGGCACTGCCACCACTCGCTTCACACTGCAGGAGCAAAGCAGCTCTGTCCCACAGCAGGCAGCTGTGATCTGTGCCAGCACACCCACACCAATGCTGCGTAGGTAACGGTGGGGCTGGTGCTCAGCCCTGTTTCCTGCCTCCTTCTTGACACAGCACTGATGTGGGTGCACGCATAGAGGCCTGCCCTGCAGGCTCCAGGATAGCAGAGGCATGGCAGCATGCACCGTGGAGACCAGGAGGGAATGTGTCCCTCTCTGGATGAGCTGCAGCTCCACACTGCCAAACCACTTCCCGGATAATGAGCCTCTGTGTGGCACAGCCTCAGGCTGCCCGGCCGCTGCTTATAGGGCTATTTCTAAACACCTCCTGCCTGCTCCAAACCTCAGCCTTGCTGAGTGCCAAGAGGAGCTCAGACCGGCCCTGCTCAGTGCAGGATGCAAATCTCCAGCACAGCGAGAGGAGGGAGGAGGCCTCCCTGCTACAGAGCAGCGTGGTGCTCCAGGGGAATGAATGCTGCAGGCGCTGGGAGCCTTTTGAGGTACCCTGAAGCCCTGCTCTAGCACGGAACCTGCAGCACAACACAGCAGCTTCTTCCCTAAGCGCCTCCCCAGCGCACTACAAGGCTCCTTCCTGGGGCTGGGGACTCATGATGAGCACGGAGCGCTCCTACCTGCTCTTGTCTGCCGGTGCTTGGGGGTGGCAAACCGGTCCCACTGAGCAACAATGATGGCGGAGATGCCCAAGACGCAGACAATGGAGAGGTAGATGAGTCTTGGCTGTGGGGAGCAGTAGAACGAATAATAGAGCCAGGGGACGAAGCTCCCCATGATCAGCAGTGCAATTCCTGAATAATCCAACCTGCAGCCAGGGCACAAGGAGAGACAGACGCAGGTGAGCCCCAAAGTCCGCCCCCTCCTGCATCCTCTTGGCACTTGGTGCCATGCAGACTGTCTGCACCACCACCACAGAACAGCCATGACCCCGTGGGTAAAACTGCATCAGGCAACAGATTCAAGTCTTATCAGTGCAGTGAGAAACAGGAGAAAGGACCTGGGGCTTACAAGGATGCAAACAGAGCTGGCAGAGTGCAATGAACAGCAGCTTGCTGGATATGCAAGAGCAGCACAGAGACGCTGTACGCTCAAACCACCATGACAAGGGGCGGGCATTAGTCCTTGTGCATGTGGGTTTGATTGTTCTCCCCTGCAAAGTGCTTTCGATCTATCGATCCAGGAACAATTTCACCACCAAAACGCAGTCGGCTGCATTTCCCGCTGCCACAGCAGCCTTGCAGGAACCCTCCCCACTTCACAAGGACATTCCTGCTCAGGGCAGGCAGCACAGTTTGTTCCAGACACAAGAGCCCATGGGATCTGGTGTTTGTGCATAGGAGACTGGCAGGGTTTCCCAGAAAGCAGCACCCAAGTAAATGCCTTTGATAGACTTCTGTGAGCAAGATCTCATTTGAAAGCCTTGCTGCTGCTCTCCCTGTGGCTGATGTGAACTTAAAGAGCAACACCGACCCCAGAGACGAGCACTGGCCGCTGCCCAGTGTTTCCACTTTGCCGGGAATCCTGTTTGTTTTGCTTTTCGATTTGGTTTCAGTTCAAATTGGATCTGACCCAGAGTTTTTCAAAATATCCAGTAAACTGGAAGACCCACGGCTGCCCAGTGAGACCAGGACTGTTCCTCACTGTGCTGCTCCGAGAGGCGCTGAGGCCATTCCCTCGGGAGGTACAGGTTCCCACAGGGTCCCAGTCCTCATAGGCCCCATTCCCCGAGGGTATCAGAGCTGCTGCCAGATACAAGGTGCTGAGGTACGGGACAGAGCCGTCCCAGACCCTGCTCCTTCTGAGCCCCACACCGCATCCAATGACTACTCCCTTCCCCTGAGAACAAAATCTCAATGAATGCAGGACTTGGAGAGGAAGTGCTGTGAGAAGTCAGAACATCCTGAGACCACACGAGCACACCGGGGCTGACTCACTTCGAAAAAGTCCGTGAGACCTTCTCTGAGTGACAGTAGACAGTGTGGAAAAGCCAGGAGAAGCTGAGGCACAGCACCGCCCCGAGGAAGAACATCCCGAACACAACCTTCTCCTGGAGAGGAGCCATGAAGTACATGTTGGGCCGCAGCATGGTCAGGATCCCCAGGCAGAGGAACAACACAAAACCTGCAGAAAACACAGCAAACGGGCAGTCGGGCAGAGGCACATCCAGCATCGACCGAGGGAGCACGACGGGTGGATGAACCCTGAGACAGGCAGAGCACGCCGGCAGCAGCACAGGGAAGGTGATAAGGGACACGCCAGGGAGAGGCCAGCATGGCTGGCACAGAATCAATGCCTGGGGATCTCTGCCTTACAAACACGATGCCTCCTTAGCGCAGCAAAGAGCCAGGAGAATCACAGGCGTGGCTGTGCTCTGCAAGCCAGAGCCTGCACACATCCTGGGTTTCAAGAAGTTTTATGAGACACTGTTTTGTTCAGGACACATTTCTCCATCCCAGGAGCAGAAACAGCTGACCTACAGTGCTCAAGCGCTGCGCAGCGGGAGCACTCTGGCCACAGCACAGCCAGCTCCTGAAAACCCTGAGCCCCCATGCAGGCCAGAACTCCACAGAACGTCTGGCCAAGCCTCTCTTGCACTCTGAGCCCACCCAATGGGGCCACCAGCTCTTGAAAAGTGTGAACAACACTCAGTGTCTCAGCGCTGCTGCGAGGAACTGCCCCTGTTCTCCCTTCACTCAGAGGCCCAGAAGCTCCAGGAGCTCCCAGCCACCAGCGACAGATCTGCCTACACGTGCAGAACCAGAGGGGTACATGATCCTAAAAGGAAGGCGGTGGGCACAGAGAGGACAGAGTAAGACCCTTGGAGCAAACCTTGTCCTTCTGAGGCAGCCCCTTGCCTCAAGCACTGAGGCAGAGCACACCTCCAGCCCTATAGAAGCACCGCGCAGCCCCACAGCCCCCCGGTCACCTAGCAAGTGAGTCCAGATGTTTCCTGTCTCGGTGTGTATTCGGAAGATGCTCTTGAAGCAGGCTCGGAAGGACGGCATCGGAGGCCGGTGCCCGTGCAGGAGGTAATCGTTGTCCTTCAGCCAGTCGGGCAGCACATCGTAGGGGATCACGCGCCAGCGCCCTTCCCACACCTGCAACACACCGACTCGTGTTGGTGGCCACCGGGGCTGGCACCAGCAGTGAGGCAGCCCAAAGGCTCAAGCTGAATCACCCTGGGAGCGAATCAAACTGCACACAGAACAAAACCTGCAGGTCTTGACTACAGCCAGGGCTGAAAAGGCCTTGAAACTCTCCTCTGGGAGAGGAACTTTGGCTTTCGCAACACCCTGTGGAATCCCTCACACCACCCACATCCTGCAGAGCACTTCCACATCCCCAAAGGAGCTGCAGACAATTCACAGCATTTAACCCTTCAGCACACTGTGTCCGTTCCCAGCGCTGGAGAATTCCCTTCCACTTTAGTCACAAAAGGAAGCCTGGCTGGCCACAGAACTGTGCTGGGGGTCTCATGCATTTGCCAAACGTGGTGACCACGAGCACCAGTGCTCAGCAGAGGCACCCAGCAAAACCAGCAGCAGCATTTCAGCTCCCAGGCCCAGACAGCGATGCTGGCGCTGCTCCTGAGGCCCAGCAGGGCTGAGCACAGCCTCCAGCTGCCCGCCGGGATCCCAGGAAGCTCCCATACCTTATACACAAACTCTTCCATCTTCTCCATAGCGTGATGAGCCTGCAGAGGCAGAGTCAGCACACGGACCACTTCCTCCTCTTCCTCACGGGCCACTGGGCACGGCGGGTCTTCGGCCTAGAGGGAGAAACACCAGAGGGAACCATTCCTGCCCATGGCGGGGGCACAGGCACGCAGAGAGCACCTGGGGCTTCATCCCTTCCCGAGGGGTCGGAAGGAACCCACCGGTCACCACCGCTTATGCAATTTGCTCCCGCCTCAACCATGTCAGGCAGGCTAATCCCAGATTGATCCTAGTTTAAAGGTGGGATTACCATGAGGGATTTGCATCCTTACAACCAAAGCTAAAAGAGCCCCCTGGGTCCAGCCTGGAGCCGGCTGCCCCTGGGGCACATAGCATGGCCCAGCCCAGTGTCCCCCATCCTTTGCCATTAGCAGCTTTGGGAGCTGAGCACACCCTGCACAGGGGCAGCATAACTCAGCTGACAGCATAAGAGCTAAAATACGTTTTTGGGCCAAAGTTTCAGAGCACAAGACTGATCACCGTCCGATTATCAGAGAATCACAGAATCATTAAGGCTGGAAACGACCTCCCAGATCCCCACCAACCCGGTCCCTCAGTGCCCCCTCTCCGCGGTTCCGAACACCTCGGGGGCGGTGGCCGCACCCCTCCCCGTGCAGCTGTGCCAACGCATCACGGCTACGCCGGCAGAATTTCTCCTAACGCCCAACCTGACATCCCCGGATACAGAGCCGACACCTCGCCCGCACTCCTCGAACTGCCCGTGGGATAACGGGCAAAGTTCGGGGTTAATCCCGAAGCACCGGACCCACTCGGGGCCGACCCCCGGTGCCGGGCCAGGCGCCTTACGCTGGCGGTGCCGGCTGCTCCCTGCTCGCCCTTCTCCTCCAGCAGCGGCCCCAGCTCCGCCAGCTCCAGGTGGGCTCTGTCCCGGCCGGCGGCTGCCAGCCCGTTGCCCTGCGCGGCGGCGGCGGCTTTCCGGGACGCCATGACGGCGGCGGCGGCGTTCCTGGGGTCCCTCCGCGTCCTTGTGCCGCCGCACTGAGGAGAGAGGAAGAGGAGTCAACGCCACCAGGCCCGGACCGACACCAGAGCCGAGAGCGACGGAACCGGGACGGAACCACCTCCCGTGACCGCCCCCGGAGGCGCACCCACACTCACCGGCCGCTACATCCCGCGCAGGGCGGCGGCGGCGGCACCGGAAGCGACGCTAAGGGAACGGGCCGCTTCCGGCCTCTAGGCCCCGCCCCGGCTGGGGCCTCGTAGCACTCGAGCTATGATTGGCTAGAACTGCTGCCTGTCTCTCTCCGCTCCCACACAGCCGCCTGCTGTGATTGGCCGAGCCGCCCAGCTGATGGGAGGCGCTCTAGCACGGCGGCGCCGTCTCGCTGGCCGCGCGCTCGGCTGCCTCCTGCAGGCGGGGCGGGGCCCGGGGGTGGCAGCGCCGGGAGCGGCGTGCCGGAGGGGCGCACCGGGGATGCGCGGAGGGGAGCAGCGGACACCCATGGCGGGAAGTCTGGGCTCGTGGCCCTCTGATGGTGGCAGAGCTGCTCTGTTACCACATCAACACGGCCTGGAGGGCGCCCACGGGGGAACAGGCCTTGTCCGTCTGTCTCGTCCCGCCGCCTGTCCATCCCAGCATTCTGGAACTGCTGGCAGCCGCGTGGCCGAGCTCCAAAAGGCGTCGAGGCCTTCCCTGCCATGTGTGGGCAACAATAACCGATGCCCAAGTTGCCCCTGGCCGGTGGCCGCCGGCTCGTCTTTCCGTCCATCAAGGACAGCTTTAATTACCCCCGGAGTCTCCCCGCCGCCGGATCCGGTTCCCATCAATGATTCATGCCCCGCTGTGGGAAGGGGTTCCTCGGGCGCCGGGCTGGGACCGGGGGGATTTTCCGACCTTTCTGGCGTTAAATCGGTGCAGACGGTCCCGGCGGTGGTTGGAGGTGCACAGGGTGTCCCCGTGGGGTGAGTGATGGGGCTTTGGGGGCACAGCGTGGCAAAGCTTTGGGGGCAGAGGCAGCCTGTAGGTTTTGGGGCTCTGGGCGTCACCCACTGCAGCCCAATGGGGGTCAGGGGCCCGTCAGGCTCTGGGGAAGGGCAGAATCCCTTCCACGTGTTGCATCCCGGCTCCCTGTGGCTGCTGCCCCACGGACGGAGCGCTCTGCCACACCCCCCCACATCTGATCCAGGAGCACAGGGAGGTGTGCCGGCAGCCAGCTTCCCCTCGCGGTTCTGGTCCCCCCATCCCTTCTGCGGCAGTATCTGAGCAGCGGCTCGTCCTCACGGAGCCTGGGGCTGGCAGGGGCCAGAGCTGAGCTCTCCCCTCTGTAGGGACAAACGCTGCTGCCTGCAGAGCCCCGGTGTCCCCATGGGTGTCCTGAGCTGCATGAAGTACCTGATGTTCATCTTCAACGTGCTGGTGTTTGTGAGTCCTGCTGGGGATGGAGGGGTGCAGGGAGCTGTACTCAGAGCCATCGAGCCGAGCGGTGCCATCCGTGCTGAGCTGGGATGTGATGCTCGGGGTGGCAGCCATCTGAGGGAGGGGACCCCAGCTCTGTCCCCACGAGGTGCCCTGTGACCGTGCTGTGTCCCACAGGCTGGGGGGATCTGCCTGCTGAGCGTGGGGGTCTGGGTGGCTGTGGACCCGGCTGGTTTCCAGGACATCGTGGCAGCCAAGCCTGTGCTGAGTGTGGGTGCCTACCTGCTGCTGGCTGTGGGCATCGCCCTCTCACTGCTGGGCTTCCTGGGGTGCTGCGGGGCGCTGCGCCGGAGCCGGCCGCTGCTGCTGGTGGTGAGTGAGGGGAAACTGGGATGCAGGGAGCTGTGGGATGCAGGATATCCCTGGAGGAGCCAGAATCCCCATCCTGGCACCATCAGCCTTCAACAGGCTCCCCAGTCCAATCTCCACCTTCTGAGACTTTGAATTTAAAGCCTAGAGGATTTTGTAAAATACTGGGTAGACTTTTCTCCCTCTTTCCTCCCTCTTTCCTTTCTTTATTCCCCCCTCTTTCTGTAGGTTTGTCCCACGTGGCATTTCTGATCCTTTTCCTTCAGTTCTGAGGGCCAGAAACCCTTTTTTTGAGCACAGGCACCACAATATCTTTGCCTTCCCCAGCCCCTGTCACGTTCTGCCTTACAGCTGTGGTGCTCAGAGATGCCGTGTCTGTTCCCATGCATGGGCAGGGATGGTGTCAGAGGAGGGGAGGAGCAGCAGGAGCAAGCTGCGCATGGGCTGAGGTGATTTCTGACCTTTCTGTTCTGCTGCCTTCCAGTTCTTCATCCTCGTGAGCCTCGTCTTTGTCACACAGCTCGTTGGGGCTCTGCTCTTCCTGACGCACTGGAAGCAGGTACGGCTTCCCCTCAAGCTGATGGCACTGGTGGGTGTGCGGTGTCCCTGTCCCCATACCTGGTACCTGACCCCAGGTGCTCACAGGTGGCACTGATCCCATAGATCCGGCCAGAGCTCTTCCTGTCAGAGCTGCGAAGGAACTACTGCGGGGATGAGGGTGCTGAGGTCTTCTCTGTGGCTTGGAATACCCTCATGGTGACAGTGAGTGGCCAGGAGCCCCTTGCTGGGGTGTGGAACACCCGTGGGTGCTGCTCAGGGTGACCTTGACCACGGGGGCGGTTCTTATAGACCACAGGACTCATGCTGGGCTGTTCCCCCTTCCTTTAAGTCCCTGCATTTCGACGGTGTGTTGATGGTGTTTCCCTTCCATTTCAGTTCTCCTGTTGTGGCGTTTTGGGGCCTGAAGACTTTGGGAACGGCTCCCGCTTCCAGGAGCTGCACCCAGGGACACCCTGGCCGCAGGCGTGCTGTGCTCGGGATGGGCTCCTGCAGGCAGGCGAGCTGCTGGGCTGGGAGCAGTGCCAGGAAAGGAGCCCTGGCTACATCCATGAGCAGGTAGGGCTACATGGGCACCGCTGTGCTGTGGTTCTGCGCAGCGGTGACTCCCCAAATCCCCAGCTCATGCTGCCCCTCCGTGGTGCCCCCGACTTGTCCCAACCTCCCTGGCCCTCGGTCTGTCTCTGAGCTCCCTGCAGCCCTGTGAAGCACAAGGAATGCCTCCATCGTCTCCCCTCCTGCCCAGGGCTGCTTCCCTACCTTCAGCAAGACCTTGCAGAAGTACATCTCTGTCCCCGGGACGTGCAGCTTGGCCGTGCTGGGCATCGAGGTACTGAGCAGAGCTGGAGGGGACAAAGCAGGCGGTGGGTCACCTCATTTGGGTGCTCTGTTTGCTGGTAGAAGGGATGGTGCTCTGCGTGTGCTGGGACCACAGATGGGTTTGGGCTGCTCCTCCCCAAGGCCTCTCTCTGTTACAACCACCCCCACAGAGCAGGTCTGTCTCTGGGATGTAAAGCCAACCTGCCACCCTCCGTGGGTGAGGTGGGTAGAAGGACTGAGGGAGCGAGCTCTGTTTTGCTCCTGAAGGCCTGGAGAGAAGCATTGCTCAGCAGTTTCCTCTGCGCAGCACAGAGCAGCCCCTTACAGGGCACAGATCTGCTGCCTGGCTGGACCAGGAGCAGAGCACAGAGGTCCTTCAGCCTCGTTCTCCACCAAGGTGCTGCTGTGGCAGGGAGCTGACCTGCTCTCTCCCTCCTTCTCTTCCAGATCTTCGCTATGTTCTTTGCCTTTTGCCTTTACTACAACTTTGACTGAGCAGGATGCTGGGAGCAGCTCTCCGGGCCACTGGCAGCACAGCAGAGATGAGCCAAATGCAATGGAAACAGCAGCAGCAGGCAAGGATGCTCTGTTTTCTTGCATATCTCAGCCCAGCTGTACAGATCAGGAGCCTTATTGAGTCTTGTGTCTGCTCCAGTGGGTGGGTAAGGATGAGGTGGCTCCCTTATCCTGGGGCAGGGCTCAGGTTCAAATCTTTACACGCACACACGTGGACAAGGAGGCCGAGCATCAGATTTGCTGCAATCTGCCAGGAAAATAGCTGTGACAACACACAGTCCTGCCTCTAAAATCTCATCTGCTCTACCACCAGGGTCAGGATGCCTGCATCCCCCATCCTCCCCCCAGCCCTGGTCCACCATTCCTCACACCCCCCTCCTCTGCATTGCCCCCCTCCCAACCTCTGGGCCCTTTTTGTCCTTTCTCAGCCCTTCCCTCTCCCTTGGTCTTTTTCTCTGTCCAGCTCCTAGAGATGCAAACCCAGCTGTGTTAAATGGTGTAACCTGCAAATGGGATGTAAGAGCTGGCTCTCTGGAAGCCTTACAAGCCTTTGCTGTAAAATATTTTGAAAACCCCAAGCAAACCAGAAAAGAAAAAGAAGCAGCAAATTAAATCTTTCTATTTTATTGATATAACTTCTCAAAAACCAAACCAACCAACTCCCAGGAAACAATATAACAAAATAAAGCCTGCTGCTATTGCATCTTAAGATATTTACCTATACCCGTGTAAAGAAACAAAGGACACAGTGAGAGCGAAGCTGGCAGCCACATCAGGAACAAAAGTCACTTAGGAGTCCAGGCGAGATTTCTTCTCCTTCTTGCTGATAGTGCTGCCTTTTCTTTTTTGCATGACGGATCCATTGGTGGGTTTTGTTTCACTCTGGTTTGTTTTCTCCTCCAAAGCCTCCAAAGAAATAAAAAGTAACAGCTGTGAATAATTTAGTTTTAGTAGTCATTAGCACTGCTGCGCTAATTCCCATCTGTGCATGCATAGAAAGCCTTCCCCTTCCTGGAAAGGATGCTGTCCAAATCAGGTACGGAATGGAAAGCACTCAGGTAATGGAGACGGCCCCAACATAACTGATTCTTTGGAACAGGTTTTGATCTGCTTAGATGCAATTTACTTTTATGCATCTCTTCTGAGAGGTGGGTGAGGATTTAGAACAGAGGCAGGAAGATACAAAGTGTGGTGGCAGAAAGGTTGCATTCCATCAGCAGCTGGGGAGACCAATCAGCTCCAGGGCTCTCCTGACGTGCAAGAGAACAACACGCAGGAGAAGAAGCTGAGCACGAGGCACAGCCACGGCAGAACGTGCAGTTGGGAACAGAGCTGAGGCAGAACAAAGGCTGAGGATCTCAGGATTCTACCAGTCCTGCTCATCCTACAAACTTCCTGGGAAAGCACTGCAACTGAACGCCTCATTTACACAGAGGGAGCAATCATTGCTCCCCCACACCACCTCTTCTCCCCCTCTAAGCTGTGGTCATGGAAGGCAAATGCAGATGAGGAACGTTCACACAGCTGCACTCAGCTGCAAAAGGAAAGCCCATTTCTTACCCTCTTCTGTTGGCTTGCGTACTTCTCAGTCCACTCTTTGGCATTTATCAAGAACAGCTGCTTGTTGTACTTGTACTCCGAGGACTAAACGAGAAAGATTTGACTTAATAGTAACACTGAGAAGCTCAGACTGAGCACTGGGGGTTTATTAACTCCTCTTGCAGCCCTGGCAGAAGGAGTCCCGATGCCAGACCCAAACTGCTACGCGCGCATCACACAAAGCACACAATTTTATTGCTCACTTTAGTTTGCTCGAGCAAAGGCAACTCTCCACCCCATACCCACAGCCCCCGAAGCCTTAGAGGAGCCCACATACTATGTCTGCCATGAGGGGGTCATCAGGGTTGGGCTCTGCCATCAGCAGCTGTATGGAGGTCAGCAGCGTGGAGATGTTCAGGGAGGGCCTCCATGCGCCCTGCAGGAGGAGAGGGGGAGAGAAGCAGTTGAGAGGAAAACCCTCAGGATGCCTGGAGAAAGCTCAGGGCTTGGAGCACTCGGAGCCCCGTGGAAAACACCCAGTTAGCTCTTAGCACACAGGCTGAGGCCTCTCTGAGGCAGCTGATGGAACCACAGGCTGTGCCTCAGCTGGGGCAGCCCATTTTCAGAGGGCTGCCTTTCCACCGCAATCCTTAAAGCCTTGGAAGCTTATACAGAGCAAAGAAGGTCATGTTCTAATCTCCAAACAAAGGAGAGGCCACACAAAAACTCTGCTGCTGCGCTCCTGTGTAAATAAGTCAGTAGCAAACAGACATTCAATCAGGCTTTTACAAGAAAAAGATAAGGAGCTCATTATCCTCCTCAGGCTCACTTACTGCGCCCAAGCAGCGCTATCTTACCTTTGGTGGTAACTTAAGAACATCCAGACAAATCCTTCCAGCAGAGTCGATGTTAGGATGATAAATAGGGGTCAGAAATCGAATCTTTGGGGGCTCAAATGGGTACCTTTAAGAGATCAGTGTTAAGAAACAAAACATTATGCTCGTACCCCAGTCGCTTTATCACCCCAGTTATGCCGTTAATCCCTCCTTGCAGCAGTTACTAAAGTGACATCCTGTCCCTGTAGTTCGGGGAGGAAGCAGTGCTTTGCTTCCAGCTGTGCTTGGCCAGCACCGCCCTGCACCTCCCACAAAGAAGCAAACACAACAGCTTTGCCCTCAGAATAAGCTGCTCTCCAGGAAGCTTTGAGACAACCGATGCAGAAATCCTGTTACAGCACCTGTAGGTTACTCATCACACATCTGGGGACATCCAGCATGGAATTCGTTCAGCCAGGAATAACAATTAGAGGGGGGAGGCTGAAGGAAAAGCCCACACATCAAACGTATTAACTTAACATTTGAGAGAAACACCACGCCAGCAGGACATCATTGCTCACTTACCTTTCAGGAACGACTATCTCCAGGTCGAATATCCCTTTCTCATAGGGTGTATCTGCAGCTCCTATGATTTCTTTGAAAACAAACAAACAAACAATATTAGAGCACAAACACTGCATTCAAAATGGCAGGAATTCAGCCAACCATCCCCTCTATAACGCTCTGTAACACTCCAGCTTACGGTTGGAGAGGACCTCTGAGGTCCCCACATCCAATCCCACTGCACTGTGTGCGCCAACCCCCAGTGTCACACCTCTGGGGATGCTGACCCCGCCCCCCCCAAAGCCCCCCCAACCCCCCCCGCCTCTCCCTAAAAGCCCCCCCAACCCCCCCCGCCTCTCCCTAAAAGCCCCCCCAACCCCCCCCGCCTCTCCCCTAAAAGCCCCCCCAACCCCCCCCGCCTCTCCCCTAAAAGCCCACCCAACCCCCCCCGCCTCTCCCCTAAAAGCCCACCCAACCCCCCCCGCCTCTCCCCTAAAAGCCCCCCCCAACCCCCCCCGCCTCTCCCCTAAAAGCCCACCCAACCCCCCCCGCCTCTCCCCTAAAAGCCCCCCCAACCCCCCCCTCCTCTCCCCTAAAAGCCCCCCCAACCCCCCCCTCCTCTCCCCTAAAAGCCCCCCCAACCCCCCCCTCCTCTCCCTAAAGCCCCCCCAACCGCCCCCCTCCCCCTAAAGCCCCCCCAACCCCCCCCTCCCCTAAAAGCCCCCCCCCCAACCCCCCCCCCCCCTCCCTAAAGCCCCCCCAACCCCCCCACACCTACGTGCCCGCAGCTCATCCAGCCGTGCTCCGCTCTGCCAGCAGCTGATGCCGGGCGGCGGCTCCGTGCTCAGCAGTGCGAGCTCCCTGCTCAGCCGTGATGCTCTCTGCATGCTGTGGATATGCGGCTCTTCCTCGGCTGCCCTTAAGTAACCATAGGAAGGGTTGGGTTGGGAGATGCCTTAAGGACCACCTCATTCCGATCCCCAACTGTGGGGCTCCTTTGCCGAAGGGAGGGCCCTCAGTGACGTGCTGTCACACCATGCCCTGCCCTGAGGGATTCTCCCATGCCCCCCCCATAGGACGGGGCCCCCCACGCCTCCCCAGGGCCTACCTCAGCGGCCGACCCCTCCGTTACTGCTGCCCATGACATAACCGCACTCACACCCCAAGGCCTCACCGCCCCTCCACAGAGCAGCTTCCCCCCCCCCCCCCGAGTCCCAATGACCCCCCGACAAACAAGAACCTCCCCCTCCCAGCTGACCGCTCCCCCAGCCCCTCTGCACCCACCCAGTGCCCCCACAGCCCCCTCACCCTCCCCAGGACTCTCTCACACCGCCGCCCCGCCCACCTCAGCGCGCATCCGAGGGGCGGGACTTCCTCCGTCGCCTAGCAACGGGAGGAGACGCTGCCGACTAGTCCCGCCCCCTACAGAAGATACGAACGTTGATTGGGCGCCGCTTAGCTCCTCCCCCCCAGCGGCGGTATTTCGAATCCGAAAGGGGACGGCTCGCGCCTATTGGCGGAGATCAGCTGGCGGGAAATAAACCACGCCCCCGTGAGGAGGGAAAATTGCACAATGTGGGCGTGGCTTACGGAGAGCCCGCCCACAGCCGGGGGGCTGCGCGGGGCGCGCCGGGGGGGCTCCGGGACGGAACGGGACGGGACGGGACGGGATGGGATGGGATGGGATGGGATGGGAGGGGCTGGGCCGGGCCGGGCCGAGCCGAGCCGAGCCGAGCCGAGCCGCGTCCCGAGGTCCCACCCCGCTCCCCGCCTCCATGGGAGCTCCGCAGGGCGGGCACAGCCCTGCCGGCCCCCGGTGCCCCCCCGCAGTGCGTTGCATAAGCGGCCCCTTGGCCTAAAGTCGAGTAGCTCTGCGTGTCACCCCAAGGCCCAGCGGGGAAACGGGGGCAGCGGGGCCCGAGGTGGAGGAGGAGGAGGAGGAGGAGGAGGGAGGTGACCACCGCGGCTCCGGAGCGGGGAGGTAACGCGGGGCCCCGGGGGCGGTGCTGTGTCACTCCCGAGATGTCCCTCCGAGTGCCGCCGGGCGGCGGTGGCGGTACCGCAGCACAGCCCCGAGGTGCGGGCGTAGGGCTGCGTGTGTGCAGCGCTGCGCGGTTGCGCTGCTGTCACGCTGTCAGCGCAGAGGGAGCAGTGGAGGGGAGCGCTGCGCATTGGCTCCGTGGGGTGACAGCAGCCCCAGGTCCTGAGACCCGACCTTTTATTTTCTCTCTGTGTGGGTACCCGTGCATATAGCGCAAAAAGAGAGAAAGAAACCAAGTTTTGTAGCTGAGAAGTTGCTCTATCAACGTGTGTGACCGAGCTCTTTGCAGCTGTCGGGATTTCCACGAAAATAAACGGGAGGCATTACTTTCGGAGCAGCCGATGAAATGTAGGGACGTGATTTCGGTGGGGGATCTGAACCACGGGGCAGTGACCCAACCTGGCTTCGAGCAGAGGAGCGCCTTGAGAAACACGCCTCATTAATTAGCATGATTACCCATCAGCCCTGTCTGCAGTCGGGGCGGTGCTCAAAGGGCAGCAGAGCCCATCAGTCAACTTGGATCGATAACTTTATTAATCAAAACTTGACGATATTTAATGAATAAACTCGGGCTTGTGTTGGTTCACAGAAAGTGATGGGTGTGGAGGACCATGCAGAGTAACGTTCATCCCTCCAAAAAGCTCCCAGAAAGGAGAACACCATCAGCAATAATGTCTTTAACTCTTGGTGACCCCTATGGTCAGCTCGGGGTATCCTATAGCAATCAGTGCAGTGCAGTGTGTTTGATTGGTGGTTTTGCTCTCCTGGCCGTGAGAGGGCAATGTATGAGCAATAATCACTGCACAAACACATGGATTTACCAACCCGTCCCACCATACCCGCTCCACATTCCTCTGTGCAGCATCCCCACCTTCCTGGAACCCCTCCAGGGATGGTGATCCCACTGGGCAGCCCATGCCAGCGCCTGACTGCTCTTTCAGGGGTTGGAATTTCTCCTAATAGCCAATCCAAACCTGAAGATGGGGCCACGGTGCTCAGCACAGCCCTTGCAGCCTCCCTGCTCTGTGCTTTGCACGTGATTCTCTGCCCCACGTGCCAGCTGGGTGCTCCCCAGGCATTGGCATTCTGCTCTTCCTGTTCTTCCGTGGCGCACAGTCGGTGCTGGGCTCCTTCCTGGTGTGCACTGTGAGCTCCTCAGTGCCCGTGAGTTGGTGGGTTTGGGTCTGTGGGGCACTCAGTGGGCTGTGTTACAGATGGGGGTGCTTTGGGTGAGTCTCGGTGATGCCGAGGTGTACTTTTTGGGCAGAGGGCACTGCGTGAGGTTGGCAGAGCTGCATCACCACTGCGGCCATTTAGGAAGGCGTAGGAAGGGCGGTTTGCTGGGAGGAGCTGAAGCAAGTTAGGGATAATTGCTTCATCCTGTGCTCATCCACTGCCTCCTGATTCTTTGGGTGGATGCTTGGAACGAGCAGCAGGTTGGCACAAAGCAAGCGGGCCGCGGGGCTCCTCGCTGCTGCTCACTGCTGCTCCCTGAGTGCATCCCTGTGAGCAGTGCCAGGACAAGTGTGGGCTATGGGCTCTGCCCTGAGCTCCCCCAGCTCCAGCCCTCCTGCAGCTATCAGGTCAGCTGCAACGCTTCAAAGGGTGATGATGGATAAGAGGTGACGGCCTCACGTTGCTCCAGGGGAGGGTCAGCTTGGGTTACGGGAGACATTTCTTCTCCAAAAGAGCAGTGATGCGTTGGCACAGACTGCCCAGGGAGTGGTGGGGTCACTGTCCCTGGGGGGGTTCAGAGAGCTGTGGCACTGAGGGTTGTGTCTGTGGGCACAGTGGGGTGGTGTTGGGCTTGGGGAGATGAGAAGTTCCAACCTCAATGATTCTGTCATTCTATAACCGTGGGAAGAAGCCATTCTCTGTGAGCGAGGGGCTCGTGCAGCTGCTGAGCAGTGGGACCTGGTGTGTACTTTGGTCCCATCCCTCTCGTGAGAGCTTATGAAGAAACAGAAAAGATTGCTGCAAACAGCTGAGCGGTGTTAGGAGCTGCTCCTGGCGGTCACTTGGCCTCCTTCCTTCATGGGGATGCTGCACCCTCAAAGCCAGTATAGAACTGTGGAATGGCCGAGGTTGGAAGTGACAGATCTCAGGATCAGAGCCACGGGGGTTGGAAGGGACCCCTGGGGGTTTCCTGCTCAGCTGCCCACGATGACCATAGATGCAATGAGGTCTTTCCAGAGCCTTCTCTTCTCCCTTCCCCTTCCCACAGCTCTGGGCAGGATGCGGCACCGCACCATCCACCTCTTCCGGAAGGGCCTCCGGCTGCACGACAACCCAGCACTGCTGGCTGCACTGCAGTCCTCTGAGGTCGTCTACCCCGTCTACATCCTGGACAGAGCCTTCATGACGTCCGTCATGCACATAGGAGCCCTGCGGTGGCATTTCCTGCTGCAGTCCCTGGAGGATTTGAGGAGCAGTTTGTGCCAGCTGGGTTCCTGCTTGCTGGTCATTCAAGGAGAGTACGCGTCAGTTGTCAGAGATCACGTCCAAAAGTGGAACATCACGCAGGTGACTCTGGATGCGGAGATGGAGCCCTTCTACAAGGAGATGGAAGCCAACATTCGGGGTCTGGGAGAAGAGCTGGGCTTCGAGGTGCTCTCGTTGATGGGCCACAGCCTCTACGACACCCAACGGTACGTGGTTGCCCTACAGACCAGCGAGGCATCTCCAGAAAGGTTTGCTTGACATCTAGCAAACATCACAGAGGAAAGGATGAGGATCTCAGTCCCTCTGATGAGTTCCTTTTGAGGAGACGGGGGCTCTCTGAGGTAGTGGCACTGACTGCTGGAGAATCCTGAGTTGGCAGAAGGAGCTTCAGTGGTTGCACAGGTTTTGGGATGCTGGGTTCTCATTACAGCCTGAGGAGTTCGTTATTTTTTTCCCCTTTGGGCAGTTTAATTCACTTTAAGCCCTTCCGCTACTCGTGAACAGCAGGAGGAATTCACTAACACATGGGAATGGTCTGATGGTTGGATGAGATGAGCATCTTTTCCAACCGTAATGATTCCATGATCCTTCATTCAAAAGGACTTCTGCGCGCATCCTTCTGTCTGGCTTTTGGGATCTGTCTAATCAACTTCCACTGGTGTGTGGGTAATTGTGGGTCCACGCGGTTATTCACAGCTGAAAGATAGCAGATAAGGAAGGGACGATGATAATGATAGGGAGATGATCATTAAAACAGCCTTAACACCTGAAAGGCCCTTAGTTGGTGTGAATACATGGATGGATGTGATGTTCCATCTTGAGTTCAAGCCATCTGTTCCCACTGGTGGTTGCTCCACAGACTGGGGCTGTTACTGTGCTGTCAGCTCCCCATGCACCCACAGCTCCAGTTTCCTTCTTGATCCATGTTACCACAAGCACTGATTTTATTTTATGTATAGGATTTTGGAGCTGAATGGTGGGACTCCCCCACTGACATACAAGAGGTTCCTTCGCATCCTGGCCCTGCTCGGGGACCCAGAGGTGCCTGTCCGAAACCTCACGGCCGAGGACTTCCAGTAAGTAAGACCCAACGTGGGACCTGCAGGACCTTCCTCTGTCCAAATGAGTGGGGTCAAATGATAACAGCGACTTTTAGATGTTACACTGCGTTGTTTTTGTGCATGGAGGGTTATTAATGTGATACCGCTGTTGGGGGAGGAGAGCAGATGGGGGTGGCACAGTCTGAAGGTGTAAAGCTTTCATAGGGCGCATTGAGACAAACTTCTCATGCATATGAAGGCTGAGCAGAGGAGTGGCCAAGGAATTCCAGGTCTCTTTCACCACGTCTCGGTGCTCTCCAGCCTTGTGGGTTGGAAGCCTTGGATTCAGGTTCTGATGGGCTCCTTCTCCCCCATGCAGCATTCAGCTCGGGGTTTCTGGCTGTGCTTTGGTTCCACAACAGAGGAGGTCTTGGTGTGTGAATGGGGTCTGGCAAACTCTCCTGGCTCTGGTTCTTTCTCTTTCGCATTAGGAGGTGCAGCCCCCCCGAGCTGGGCCTGGTGGAGCGCTACGGGGTCCCTTTGCCCACGGATCTGAAGATCCCCCCCAAGAGCATCTCCCCATGGAGGGGAGGGGAGAGCGAAGGGCTGCAGCGCCTGGAGCAGCACCTGGCAGACCAGGTCCATCCTGATGACAGGGGGTTGTGTGGGTGGGCTGAAGTTGGTGCCATCCAATGGCGTGTAGTTGGGGCTGGGCTGCAAGAAACCAGTTGGCTGTGGCCTCCGCTTCTTTCTGAGGATTTGCCCTCCAAGCAGCTCCACCTTGGGATTTTGTTGTTCTTGATGGGAGGATGGTGGTCGGAGTATTTCCCGTGTGTGTGTTGCACACGCATAAACCAACAGCCAAGAGCCCATCCCTGTCCATTGGCTGGATGCTTCTCACCTTGCTCTGCCTGATCCTTGATTTCTGTTCTCATTTCAGGGCTGGGTGGCGAGTTTCACCAAACCAAAAACAGCCCCGAATTCACTGCTTCCAAGCACCACTGGCCTGAGCCCCTATTTCAGCATGGGCTGCCTGTCAGTCCGCAGCTTCTTTTATAGGCTGTCAAACATTTATGCTCAGGTAAGGGAAAAATTGGCCGTAGTCAAGCAAATCTAATGCTTCTGAGGCTGGGGTTTGACCCTCTTGGCAGAGAGATGATGCAAACAATGCAACTTTGCCACAGTCTTCTCACAACATCCTACGGAGCCAGACGTGCTGTCAAGTGTGCTGATCAATGTACGTTTAGTTTAAGAAATCCCGACGTGAAAGCTTTTTGGAAGGCAGACGGAGAAAGCCGAAGATAAAACGAGATCTAACACAATTCAGCTCCGGTGCAAAAAGCATCGCTTCGGGTTGTTGGTTTCTTTAGCTTTCACAGGAAGCCACCACGGAGGCAGCTGTGTGGTTAAGATCAAGGTTTCTTTTGTGGGCGTCATGAAATGAATGAAAATGAGCGAACAGAAGCGTTGATCTCCGTGTCTTTGCAGGCCAAGCACCACTCCCTGCCCCCCGTGTCACTCCAAGGGCAGCTGCTGTGGAGGGAATTCTTCTACACGGTGGCATCAGCAACACCAAACTTCACCAAAATGGCCGGGAACCCCATCTGCCTCCAGATCCGTTGGTATGAAGATGCTGAGAGGCTCCACAAATGGAAAACGGTAACGAGATGCATTTCTGTGATGGCTGCGTTTTGGCTTGGACCATACAGGAGGGCTGACTTTGATTTCTGCCTCAGGCTCAGACGGGGTTCCCATGGATTGATGCAATCATGACCCAGCTGCGGCAGGAGGGCTGGATCCACCACCTTGCCCGGCACGCTGCCGCCTGCTTCCTGACCCGGGGGGACCTTTGGATCAGCTGGGAAGAGGGCATGAAGGTTCGCTTCTGGCTTGGGGTTTTCTCTTTTTGTTTGGTCATTTTCCCTTCTGGCTGGTCTTGAGAAGACCCTGCACCCCATGAGAGTTGTCATGGCACCGTGGAGTGGGGAAGGTGGGGAATGTGTTGATGGTAGGACTTGACAGTCTCAGTGGTCTTTTCCAACCGTAACGATTCTATGATTCTACCAGTGCTTTATTCCTGAGCCTGGCTAAAAATCTCAAGGTTTATAAAAACCTCATCCTCTTTTCCTTGAGTCTGGGCTATGCTGTACAGGGCACAGCGATGAGAAGCCATTCCCATCCCCAAGGTCTGATTTTGGCTGATGGTGATAATATTGGAGAGCTGCCCAGTCTGCAGCAGTCTTCAAGTCAGACCTTTGGGCTTTGGGTTTCTCTGACACCAGGTCCTGCTGGAGCTTCCTTCCAGCAACCTGTTGTGTGCAGAGCATTCCATGTGTGCAGAATATCCTGACCAGCGTGTTGGCAGGTGATTGGTTTGTTGGTGGCTGGTTAGTGGTGGTTGGTTGGTTGGTGGTGATTGGTTGGTTAGTGGTGGTTGATTGGTTGGTGGTTGGTTGGTTAGTGATGGTTGCTTGGTTGGTTGATGGTTGGTTAGTGGTGGACGCTTGGTTGGTGGTTGGTTGGTTAGTGGTGGTTGCTTGGTTGGTTGATGGTTAGTTGTGGATGCTTGGTTGGTGGTTGGTTGGTTAGTGATGGTTGCTTGGTTGGTTGTTGGTTGGTTAGTGGTGGTTGATTGGTTGATGGTTGTTGGTTGGTTAGTGGTGGTTGATTGCTTTGTTGGTGGTTGGTTGGTTAGTGGTGGTTGTTGGTGGTTGGCTCATTGGTTGGTGGCGGTTGTTGGGCAGTTGTGTTTTTGCCATGCAGGCGGCCATCTCAGAGATGTTTTTCTCTTCCTGTCCCCAAAATGCAGGTGTTTGAAGAGCTGCTTTTAGATGCTGACTACAGCATCAACGCAGGGAACTGGATGTGGCTGTCAGCCAGTGCCTTCTTCCACCAGTACACACGGATCTTCTGCCCGGTCCGTTTCGGGAGGCGCACAGACCCAGACGGGGAGTACATCAGGTAGGGCCACGCAAGGCACGGTGCCACCTGCTCAGTGCTGCTTCTCTGACAGCAGGAGCTGGGGAACTCAACCTGCACGAAATACAACCCCTGTAGTTTATTTAGCATGGAAGGAAACCCCAAAGGCTGTGCTTATGGAGGTGATGACTGTGCATGGAACTGCGTTGAGTTGTGAGTGCCTGCAGGCTCCAGGAGCGTCCAATTGCTGGGAGAACACTGGGTGTGCTCCACTCCATGTTGCCAACTGTGGAAGTTAATGAGCTCCTTAAGGAGCCCATCTCTCCCAGGCATGTGTGCCGAGCCTTATTAACACGTCAGTGATTATCTGGAGTCCACCCCTCCCAGGAATGCACACCTGGCTTTGCTGACATTAGGATCATTTTCTCCAGCAATCTTTGCAAGGGTATAAAAGTGGGTTCTGTCCTAAGCTGTACTCGTCGGTGCACAAGTTAACAGTGAAAACAGTTTGGATGAAGTCAAAACTGAAGTAGTGCTTAAATCAATCCCATTATTCGTTTGTGGGAAGTTCTCTGGTGGAGGATTCAGAACAGAAAAAGTTTTGTTGCATGAAATGAACCAGAACTCCCTCATAGATTGCAGTACCAGCAAAACCACCACGAACGAACGCGGCGTAGGTTGGATTACACTTCAGTGTGTTGGATTACACTTCAGTGTGCAGGATTGTGATAAAAAGGTTTTATTCTTCTTGCGTTGTAGGAAGTACTTACCTATTCTAAAGAACTTTCCCTCTAAGTACATCTACGAGCCCTGGACGGCCTCTGAAGAGGAGCAGAAGGAAGCAGGATGTATCATAGGTAGCGTGGATGCTGTGCTCAGGATTTTGTGGCTGATAATTGTCAAAATTAATTATGGGTGTGGAATGGAAGTGCCACGCTTCCACCACAAGTTGTGCTTGGTGGTCTTCTGTCAATGGATTCACCCAGCAGCCCGCTATTTGTAAATGCATTTGGTCTGATGGCAGTGGTTGCAATTCTTAATGGGTCCCCAAAGTGCTCATCACAGATTTTTGATGAAGTTTTAATCTTCCTGCGTTTCATCCTTGGAAACAATTGGTCGCATTGGTACATATTACCAAAAAGTGATGACATGAATAAGGCACGATTGTGGAGCGAGGGGTATTTTACTCTGGTAAGAGGGGTCTTATAAAAATCCTATGAGGAGACATGGTCAAATTGTTGAGTTGAATTGAAACTCAACTGCATTGTTGTACATTAAACCTGAAACAGAAAACAAGGCTGCATGGAGAAATTCAGCTGTGTCCTTTAATGGCACCATTTATCCAGCGGCACCGTGTTTGTTATCGGTGCCTGTCACAGAAATGGCAAGTTGGGCCGTATCTGTAGCATCAGAACCCTCATACATTGCCAAAGAAAAGCATCGAAATTAGCAGCTTTAAGCTCCAAATTTCTTTGGATTTTTACATTTCTTCTCTTCATTTGCCCGCAGTCCGGTGAAACTGATTTTAGAAAAATCTGCTTTTTGTTGTTTTGTTTTTTAATTGGGACAAATTATATCCTCCATGCCTTCCATACGTTGCTCCATAAAGAATTCGCTTTGATGTAAACCCAGTGAGTCACCCTTGCTTAGTCCTGCCAAGTCTCTGTCGTGCCAGGTCGGGATTACCCCTTCCCAATGGTGGACCACAAGGAGGCCAGTGATCACAACCTGCGGCTGATGAAGCAGGTCCGAGAGGAGCAGTACAGAACAGCCCAGCTCACCAGAGGTAATAAAGACCTCTGTGCCTTCTGCAGCTCTGCACACACACACACATGCCCCAGCGCCGGCCCTGCCAGCTGTGTCTCTACAGCCCTGCCCGTGGCTCTGACAACCAGAGCATCATTCGGTTGGAGAAGACCTCTAAGATCCTCAAGTCCGACCCTACCGCATGGTGCCCACTGACCTCAGTTCCACATCTCCATGGTTCTGAACTCCTCCATGGATGGGTGCCCCACCTCTCCCTGGGTCATATGGAATTCATTACTCCAAGCCTGTGCCCACTGATGTACCCAGGAGGTTGCACAATGATACCCACCAACCCTGCGGGACAGTGGAGTGAATGTTGTTGTGATTGCTTTGGAGATGTGCAAAGCCAAAGCTTGAGAAGCTGAGTGCCTGCTTCTGGCATTGTTGCTGTTGCCTGTATATAGGTTTTCTGGCATACTCAGTAGCTTTACCTGCTGCTGTCAATGCTGGCTGTCGCTGCACCGAGATCTGAAAGGCTGCAAACTTTTATTCTTCCTTCCTTCTTGCCACAGATGATGCAGATGACCCAATGGAAATGAAGCTGAAGCGGGACCACTCTGAGGAAAACTTAACAAAGGCAAAAGCAGCCAGGATGACAGAGCAAACCTAGATCCCATTGGGGATTACCCTCTGGGAACTGAGGAATGGCAGAAGGGAGAGCAGAGGCCATCTGAGCAGGAGGAGCTGCACTCCGTGCGTGAACCAACCACCAGCAAAAGCTCTGTACCTTCCATGCATTTGTTACTGCAGTTATTTTGAATGAATTTGTCTGTCTGTGGGTGGCTTAGTAGTCATTTATTGCACCTGTAGGGAATGGACGTGTTTCTGCGTTGCTGTTATTCAAACCCACTCGAAGTTCATTCATCTTTATAAATAGTTTTAATGATAAATACCACCCTTTCCAATGTGACAAATACATGTCAGTGTAAGGATAAATGTATATTAATGTGTTGACACATCAGTGTTAAAAGCAGGATTTGCCTCTCCTGGGTAGATAGGCAAATTTTAAGGGCATTGTTGTATAGTTTATCAGTGGGTTGGGGCTGATGTCCTTCTTGGCTTATCCCTGTAGAACTGTAGGATAGATATTATTCCTCTCATGTTGAAATCCTCCCTTCCATTGAAGTGGCTCCTTCTGAAGTGTCACGAGGCTGAGTAGCCCGTTTTCTTTGTTATGGTTGGGGTTCTGGCAGGGCTCGGAGGAGAGGAGTGAGTTTTCATCACTGTGGGTACTACTTTTGATTATAAAAGAAATAAAAATTATTTCTGACACAAAAAAAGAAATGTAAGGGCTGTAGATTAATCTGTTGTCACAACCGGTGCCCATCTGCCCTCTTTGGAATGAAGAAAACCATTGCATCAATCCCATGTGCCCAGACTCCTTCACTCTGAAGGCATCCATGGACCAGTGCAGAAGCAGCCTGTGAGCCACATGAACCAGGGGTGGGTGTTTCTTTTTATAGTAAATACAAAAGCTGTGAGGACCATCAGGTAGATCTGAGAATGGGCCGTGTCATCCCACTGCGCTGAGCCCGAACTGAGCTGCTGGCTGTGCTGGTGCTTCTTGGCATGCTCCTCTTCAGCAGACGTAGGGGTTACCAGGATGACCAGAATGAAAGCCTGAGCCCTGGATGAGGGCAATGCAGCAATGCAGAGCTGGTTATTAGGTCGTGTTTTAAGGCACAGCCATCTCCTTCATGTCCTACAGAGGGCAGCCTTTTGCTGTTTCAGTATCATGCCTGGCACTGCTGTGCAAGCAAAGACTTTGGGTGCTGGTTGGTGATGGCTGTGCATGCGGATAGAGTGGCATTGTTTCTCCCACGAGGTGAGACTGCAGCTATGGAGGTTCAAAGAACCTTTGGGACTCCTTTTGTTGCAAAGCAACTGCGAGGTTTGGTCTTCGGTTGGAAGAATTAGGGTTTGTGTCTGCAAATAAGCTGTGTGGGGAAACACTTGAGCAGGAAACTGCAAGAGCAGCTGAACCGGAAGGCATCCATTTCTTGGTGATCAAGCAGAGATGAAGAAGTTCCCTAATTTCCCAGCAGCTCGGCTGGCATCCTTTGGCAATGAAAGCCCTGCAGTAAATTTTGCTGGGAAATGGCAATCCTGCTGGGGTAAGAACTTCAACTTCGAACGGATAACGAAAATTTTGAGCTTATTCGGGCCGCTTTTGTCAGAGGATGAAATCATGGGTGAGAGGAACCTGCCGACACGGGTGGGAGAACTGAGCTCCGCCGAGCTGCTCCTCCCAGCACAGCAAGGAGCCCATCGTGTGCTCCGCGTTTCACGTCGCTGTGACAGTCTGCAGTCAGACGAAGCAAAATGTCACCACGTTCCTCTTTACGTTTCTCCCTTTGTGAACGACAGCGGCACCGCAAACCTTGGCGGTTGCCCGAAGGGATTCAGCGCGAGGTTCTCCCGCTCCGTGCGGGGACGGGAGCAGCGCTGTGCGCCCCGAGCCCGACAGGGGGCGTTGTAACGGCGCCATGTGGCCGCGAGGGGGCGCCAGGTGGGACTCCTTTCCGCTCTTACTTCCGGTCCCGCAAGAAGCTCTCCCTCCCCGACGCCGCCAACCGCTTCCGGCCGCTGCCGGAAGTGCCGCCGCCGCCCGCTATGTCCCTCGCGGCCGCACGGTGGCGTTGCGTTCAATTTCCTCTCTCTCCCGGAAGTGTCCGGAACGGAAGTGGCCCCCGAGCGGCGGCTGTTTTACCGGAAGGGACGGCCCGCCGCTCCCCTCCCGCTGCGGCCTTTGTTCGCAGCCGGCTCTGCGCTCGCCCTCGCGTTTGGGGCCCGCCCCGCCATGTCCCGCTGCCCGCCGGTGGCCCCGCGGAGCCGAGAGGAGCGGTCGGGCAGCGCAGCGCAGTTGTGAGTACCGGGCCCGGGCGGCGCGGTGCGGGCCGGCCCGGCGCTCTCCCCCTCCCGGCGGAGGGGGGCGGGCAACGACGCCGCCGCCGCCGTCTCCGCCGCCGCGCTCCCAGGCGGCTCGGCAGGGCCCGGTACGGCCGAGCAGGGAGCCACCCGCCAGGTACGGTCCCGCCGTCCTCCTCCCGCCGTTGGCGGGGCCCGGCCCAAACGGGCGAGGCCACAACGCACGGTGCCGGGCGGCCGCTACGGGGCGCTGGGCTGGGGAGGCCCCCGGAGGGCCGTCCGTCCGTTGAGGCTCACACACCTGCACCCGCTCGGTGCTTCGATGGGGCGATGGCGCGGTGTGTGCGGGAAGGGCGGAAGGCGGTGTGGTGTCGGGTGGTGCCGGGCGCCCATCCGCACGTCGGTTTTGTATCCGACCGCGTGTGTTGTCGCTGTCAGCTCCGCGGGGCGCAGTGCGGCTGAGTTGGCTGTGTTGGCAGCAGCGGGTGGTCGCCCCCTGGCAATTAGCGCCGGGAGTAATTGTTCCTAATTGCTTCTACTGCAAGGTCTGTTCTAGAGCAGGAGAAAGTGTTTCTGTGCAGAGCTATGAACAAGCATAGAATGTTTCTTCTGCCGTTGCTGAAAGTTGCTGGATTATTGGAGAAGGTGAATTTGTTGGGAAGGGCCTTCACCAAAGTTCTGAAGAGGATTTCTGCCTTCGCATAGAAACTCCGAATCACCTCCTAGACTTTGTTCAGTAATAGCAACAAAGTTTTGTCATGATACTCAGCTAATGCATGAACAGGATGTGGCTGTATAAAGGAAATACAGACTGTAGTCAGTTTGCTTTAATTTGTTCCTGGGCTTATGCCTTCAATCTATGCTCGATCTTATTTGGTCACTTCCAGGATTTGATTGTGCCCATTAAAATAAACGAGGTTGGTTTTCTAAGGTTTGTAGCGCTTGTGATCCCTGATTGATTCATTCATAGTTAAGAGGAGAAAGTTCTCTTTGAAGTGTTACCTGGGAGGGTGAGCAGTCGGAGAAGCAGCTCATTAGAGAGGAAAGACTTCAGACTTTAGGTTGCTATGGTTGATTGCATGAGGGAAGAAAATAGGAATCATTCCAACAGAGGAAAATACAGGATCTACTTTCTGTTTGTCTAGCTTGATAGAAAAGTAGTGCTTTTATATATGTACATGTTTATATATGTGTGTGTGTGCTTATATATATATATATATATATATATAAATCTTTCCTTCCTGTTGTTCTCTTATCTCTGCTTTCCTAGGTTGCTTAACGCTCAACTCCTGTAGTTGAGGAGGAAGCTTTTGGTATTGCCGTGCACGCTGTCTTTGTAGCAAAATAATGACTGTTTTTGCTGAAGGAAATGTATTCTAGGTGTCACTTACCTCTGATTGTCACACGGTTTTATTTTCTTCTGTATATGGAAGAAAGTTTTCTATATGAAAGAAATTCAGCTGAATGTGATAGTTTGTTTGGTGATGTTAGAGAAGATTTACCGCTGTTTGTAGTTCCAGGAGTTTTTTGTCTTCAAGTTATCTTCAGGGATCGGCCTTAATATTCAGTATCATGCATGTGAAAGTACCATTGAAGTATCATGGTGTGCAACAAAAGATATTTCTTATTGACAGTGTGTGATGTTTGAGAAGGTTTATATCTGTGGGGTAGGGAAGCAGAGGAACACGAAGAGGAGAAGGAAAATCTTACCTGAATGACGGGAAAAACATCCCCATGAACAATTCAGAATGTTTCCCATGTTAAGTGTTTTTTAAAGGAAAACAAATGAGCCACTTCTTGAACAAAAGGAATCTGGCATCTTTAAAGGAAGCTGGTGGAAAGATTTTTCTCTGTGCTGAAGGAAATCTTACAACATATTCTTCTAAGAATAAAATGCTTATAGAGGGACAACAAGTAGTTCCTGAATCTCCTCTTCATTACTAAACGATGCCTAAAATATTGGAAATTATTTTATTTTATTTTGATAACGAATGAAACCTCGGCCTTGGTTATTAGTTTGTATTGCTTGAAAGAGTCCTTAGTGATGTGGGAGATATGCCATGAAGCGTTTTCAGTTTGCATCCAAAAAAGCAGAAGCGTCTAAAATGGCTGACAGTGACGTCTTTCCTTCTTATCTGTAGATGTTTGAGTAAATCCATGTGAACAAGGCTTGTGAATATCTCATCTGAACGTTTCCTTTCCTTCTTGTCTATCTTTTATCTTTTTGTAATTCTGCAGTCCTGTAAGTACCTGTTATTTGTTTCAGGTGAAAGAATGCTGTTTGCTAGAAAATTCTTGTTTGGGATTTCTTATTTGCGTTGTGGGTGAAGATGGAAAGCTTAAGTTGTCTTCTGTGTAAACATGGAAAGCTGAGTGAGTGTGGAGTTCAGACAAACTGGAAACATTAGGGGAGGTTTCTTCCTAAGTTTAAAGGATGCTGTTTGGAGCCTGGCCCTGAGAACAGTTGTGTAAGCCCACCAAAAGGGGACATAGGAAGGGAGGGTAGCGATGAAGGGTGGAAATGAGAAGTGTGGAGGTGAGCAATGGGGACTGGTGTTGGTGCTGGAAGTAACATTTATACGGATGCATCCTCTATCACACCTCGCTGTTCGTCTTGCTTCGTCTCCCTTTGCCTGCTGCTTACTCTCCTGCTCTCCAAATGCTAGAGCTGTACCCTTGCTGAAACTTGCTGAAAATTCCCTTCTTAATTTTCCATCAAAATGTTATTGCTTAGACGTGGGAAGGAAGAAGGGTCGGGAACGTGGATCCCGGGGTTGTTAAAGAGGCGCTCAGGACAGGTAAGGGATGCAGCTGCAAAGTGCTGTCCAGGAGCTCAGTGCTGAACTTTGTGGTTCTGCATTATCAGTAGAGCTAGGAGGTTTAAAAGTGGTTTGAAAAACATGTTGTTGTTGTTGTTGTTGTTTTCCTGCTTTAATTACATTCAAACGTTCAAGTGTTTCTAGTCGTTGCTCTTAGTTTAAGCAAAAATATTTCTGTAAGATTACGACACTTCTGTGCTAGTTTCTATCTGCTGACCTTTCTGCTTCCAAAACATCCGACTCCATTTTACCACTGAGCGCTCTGATAGCAGCATCCACTAGGAACTGCGTGGCATATTGCCAATGCTGTCATTTCCAGGATGCTGTTGTTTTTAAAAACAAAAGATTTTCTGACCGCTGCAACGATAAATTACTTAAGTTTCTTCTTTTTCTACATGGTATGCCTAGAAATGAGACAGTTATGTCCACTCCTTTGGTAAATGCTAATTGTAAGGTTACAGCAAAGAAAACTCTGCATGTCTAAAGCCTCTAGACAGACAGTAGCATAGATTTTTATATTGGCCATCAAGGGAAATGTGATCTCTTACTACCAGGAGCTGACCTACTCAGGGAGACAAGAGCACCCTTGTGGTTTCTCATTTGCTGGGAAAGGACCATGTCTGAGCAGATGCAACGGTTTCATGTGTGGATGTTCTCTCCTAATCGCTCTATTCTAAGCTGACTTGGAAGCCCCAGCTGTATTACTTTCCTGCCAGAAAAAAATGCCAGTGATCGGAAAAACTACTTGACAGCAAGCAGAACGCAGTACTGTTGTCATCTGGACTGAGTTTGGGAAATAAGCTCACGTTTTCAGTTGATTTATTGATGTAGAAAGTCAGTAGGACAGAACTAGAATACTTTTGGTGGCTGACAGTTGAGTTGGCAGCTTTGCCTTTTTATCCTGGTTCTGATGTCAAGCCCGTGAAGCCTACTTGCTGTCCATTGGATCTTTTCTATTCTAGAGAGAGAGACTGTTCTGTTCCTGTTGGCATCAGCCTGCTGTGTCCTGTTGGCAGTGCTTTGGGCAGTAGGTTGTTACACTGAGATTCCAGGGGTTCTCTGGGGAAGATTTGTGCATTCAAGCAAACTCACTTGGAGTGGGCGAGTCTCTCTGTCTTGCAATGGATTTGACAGTCATTCCCCTCTGGACATTTGAAGCAGTCACAGTTAACTTTCAGATTGACGAGGTTCTGTCTGTCTGCTCTTTTGACTTTTTGTCTTCACATCTGCATCTTCAGGCTTGAGTGGTTCTCATTCTCTGTATTCCTTCTAGTTGTTGAGTCCCTTTTCTTCTTAGACTTCTGTTTCCATAAATCCTGCAGAACTTCCATGTGCTCCTTGATTACATTCATTTTCTTTAATTTCTTTGAAGATGACTGACTTTGTAGTACATGTCTGTCTAGAGAATGAATGAGCAGGTGAGCTGTAGGCAAATGAGTCCATCACCACGCATCTTATTTCACAAAGTGAATGTATTTCGCATCTTATTTTATTTTTTCTACTAGCGTGTCTAAAGTAATTTCTGCTTCCATCTTGCCATGTGATTAATCTGCCTGTATTTTCTTGAAGCTTTCCTGAAAGTCGTACTTCTTAGCGCTAAGTAGGGGTGTTAATAGTAGCAAGGAGCAAAAATATGGCTATTCTGTGAAAGCTGGAGATAGCCTTGTTTTTTTTCCATTGTAGAAGGAAAGGCCCAGTGAGTAGAAGAGGAGGATAATTTAAGACGTTTCCTTGGGTCTTTAACCTCACTGGTTTCTGAGAAGGACGCTCTTGCTTCTCTGTGCTGTAATTGTTGGATGTTATGTTCAGTCTGCTATTCTGAAATGCTAACCCAAAATGTACGGTGTGATCAGAATGGTTTTTGCCTCTGAAGTTATTGAAAATCAGATCTGGATTTTTTTTGGTTGTTAGACTGTTTCTAAGGCATAGCAGCAGTGGGTGTACAATTCACTGATGGACATTAATTAAATTATCTGTGCTGTGTTCACTTATACTTTCTTTCTTTTTTTTTTTTTTTCTTTCTTATCTCCTTTCTTTGTTTTGTTAAGCATTGCAGGCTGTGTGTACCGAGTAGTTCAGACGACGGGACCAGATGGAAAAAACCTTCTGAAATTACTCCCAGTTTCTAAATCTTCTGGAAACTTTGTGCCAATAGTTCAGTCTTCAGCCATGTCAAATAATCCTAAAGTGAATGTTTCTAGTCCAGTTCATCTTGCTTTTAAGACACAGATTGCCAGTACTGCTGCACCTTCATCTGTTAAGATACCTGTTTATCAGTCTCCTAATTCTGGAAAGATTATCCTTGCAAGGACGTTAGACAAACAGGAAGGTGTTAGAGCAGGTTCTGATAAAGAAAGCTTAATGACAGAATCAGCTGCTGACATCCAGAGTAGTTGTGTTTCAGTTGATAGATGGTCTTTGCAGAACGCTGCTGTAACGAGTTCATCTGAACAGAGTCACACCACACACGTATCGGTAAACCCAAAAAGTAATCCCATTTCTGTGAAGCCTCCAGTACTGCCCTCTGGCCACCACCTCCAGATACCAGCAGATGCAGAAGTGAAATCTGTCCCAGCTTCTTTTTTACCAGCTTCAATCCAGCAAAAAATACTTGCCGCTGCAGCAACAAATGTGTCTGATGGAGCTGATAGTAAAAAAATGCCAACTGTGATTTATATGTCACCCGTGAACGCAGTGAAAACAGCACTTCCCAAGCGTTTGCAAGCTGTTGACCCCAAACCTGCCCCAGATGTTTCAAAAACATTGCTAATGACAGCTCCACAAAAGGCATGTAGCTCTTCTCCCGAGACAGGAACGTCTGATGGTCAGCAGTGCCAGCACACGCCAATGAAATGGATTGTGCGAGAAGGTCCGCAGTTGCCAGCGCCTTGCCTTGTTCCTGTAAAGTCATCAAATAACGTGGCTTCCAAGATCTTGAAAACTTTATCAGATATGAAGAATGTAGAAGTTAACTCTGCAAATATTTTGCCACTCTGTTCTAGTGGTTCTGGTGTAAGCCAGACAAAAATCACATCCATTAAGGATGATGCTCTGGTCATGTGTAATGGGAAAGTCTATTTACTGACCAGGAGAGGCTCTGATGTTTTGTCGGCCCAAGCTGACATGCAGGCATCTTCCTCATGTGGTGCTTCACTTAAAAAGGGAACATCCAAGCTAATTGATTCTACTGGAGTCACTAAAATAAGCAGTAAAGTGGTGAATCTGGTATTGTCCAAAAGCAAAGGAATGCCATTACCTCAGAAAGATCCTGAAGTGTGTACAAACTCTAAAGTTTCATCACCTGGAGGCTTAAGAAATGACTTAAAATCTGCACCTGCAGCTCTGGTGACACCAAGTGTTGAGGAGCAGAGTTCCACTGTAAACCAGGGAAAGAGTTTGCCCTTCATGGAGAGCATCTCAAGTGGAATGACCCCAGTTACGGCATTAGGGATGCAGGAAAATACATGCCAAGATGGCAAGGAAATGATTCATTCCCCAAAAGCAGCAAGTGCTGTTTTACCTCAGTCTGAACACGAGTGTGCTTTCAGTGAAGACTGGCAAAAGGTAACTCCAATAAACGTGACAATCTCAGTCTCTGCTAAATTGTTATATGCTGCTGGGTCTGTTTAAGTGAAATGGCTTTCTCGTAAGTTGACGGACTGTTCTTACCTGGTAACCCGTCACCAGAAATGCTGGTCTAAAATGTGATATTTTTTTAGTTTAAAAGCTGAAAAGATTATTTTTTTCCAGTAAAATTGCTCTGTACAAATGGGACAAGGCATAAAGAAAAAAAGAAGGGCAGGGAGAAGATGTCTCTTTATTTCTTCACAGGATTAGTTATAGCACGTGAGAGTACGGGTAATCTGTTCAGCATTTGAGCTCTGATTGCTCTCTGCTTTTTAACATTGCTGCCACATTCTCACAGCATGGCCATTGGCTGTGCTGTTGGCATGGCGTGAAGTAGGGAAGCTTGGAATGATGTGAAAGGAAGAGAGGGCGGGCAAGCAGAGTTTGTCATTGTGAGACAAACTGATGTTCCTCCTCCAATTTCTGCTAGCTGATAGAGCCAAAGACTAGAGCTACTTTTCCTTTCTTTCATGCTGTGATGCAGTGGGATCCTTTGTCTTCTGGCTTGATCTTCAATGGCAACAGTGCTGTCCCCTTTTGACTGCCTGTGTATTCTTTTAAAATCACAGTGTAAGAAATATCTCAAAGGCTATAGCTGCAAATTCCTCAAACTCTGTACCTATGAAGGATTGCAAGTCAGGATTTCAATTGCTCGCAAAGACAGAAGGAGTTTGCCTCCAGGTGAAGAGTCAGGCCAAAGAGAAATGTCAGAGAAGCATGTGTGTGCACGTTTCAGGCGTTTATTCATTGCAGCGGACTGTGGGATCTCTTCCTCACTCCCAAGAAGTCGTTCAAGGAGACTTTTTTCATGAGGGCTTTCTGATGCCAAGTGGTAGCGTTTGACTTAATATCTGCGAAAAATAGCATTTCAGTTGTTGGCTTTTGGTCCCTAACTTTGCAAGCCTATGAATGCCAGATGTAATGACGTGAGCTTGATCTTGCATACTAAAAAAAGCCAGTTCAGGTTACAGTGGAGATTAGATATGAGAGGCGGTTAATAGTGCTTCGTTGGAATTATCAACCGCAATGCAAATAGGAAGTGACTTCAGCAGCCTGAAAGTGATGATGTATAGAACACTGTTTGATCTTTCGTCATCTTCCTTTGATACTTACGACCTTCAGGATAGTTGACGCCCTCGTTGCTTCTTTAATTCTGTAGTTTGCTAGTTGGACTTTGCATTTACTGGATGTTGTGCAATGTACCTGGTGTTTTAAGTAACTAATAAGAACGTTAGACCTATGATAATCTTCCTGATTCCTCAAAATTGGCTTACATGTCTTAAATGCAAGTCGTGGAAAATAACAAATTGTCATTAGGGTTTTTAGTAAACTAAGGCTTTTGCATACACGGGGAGATTCATGGTTCTCTTACTGTTTCTGTATTGCAGGTCCAGCGTAAAAAGATGCATTCACTAGGAAAAGTTAATCAAATAAAAGACCAAGAGAAGCCACACTGGAAACAGTATTTGCAATTAAGGACAAAATTTGGTCTCTATAAGGAGGAGAGAGTCTACCTTAAGAGAATACCATTAACAACCTCCTGTGAGAAACCAGATGAGTGGGTGTGCTCCAGTAACAGCTTGGAAAGGAAAAATGATTCTTGCCCTTCCTCCTCATTAGATGTGACAATAACAGACCAACATCGGGAATGTATTAAAAAGGAAAAGGTACCTTGATCTTTTTTGGTGCTAAAATATGTGTACTGCAGCACATTCAGAAAGCAGTGTGAGTGTAGTCAGTACATAGATTGCACTTTTTGCCTGGACCATCTCACCTCTGGATTTGTCAGGGGAAGTCGATAGCTGTTAGATCGCTGTGGGAGCTGATCCTTGGACTTGTTGCTGTACTGCTGCAGAGCTGAGTGACTTCAGTATGACTTGAGTACTCTTTTTTGTTTTTTTAATCCTCTTTTCTGGGTTCAGCTGGAAGAAACCTGAAGAGCAAATACTTTGATGGTGGTCACCGTCTAGTTATGACTGAACAGCGAAAAGGACAACATTTATGGGAGTAGAAACTATACCGCTGTGATCCCGATTTGTATTTAGCCTTCTACAAACAATTAGGCATATCTGGTAGTACAATGGATATATGCAGAGTAACCAAGAATTTTCCTGGGCGGCTTTATCATTGTATTCCAAATCAGGCAAGTGCTGTTATTTCAAGGCACTTCAGACATTCACATAGCCGGATGTGTCTCACTTCCCAAAAGAGATATTCACTTTGTCACAATCAGTGTTATTTAAAGAAATTTGCTCATGTACTTGTGAGGTGTTGAGAGTTGCAGTGTTTTTATGAACGTAGTCCTTTGTCATTGGATAGGAACATTCTGGAATGCTTCTGGAAAGGTTCCTTTATTGTAAAGACTTCCATTTTAACGCATGAAAGTGACTTTTATCCATAGAAAGTGGTTCTGTTTGGCCATAGTGTTCTACATTTTCTTTTGTACTCTACCTGGTCAAAGGCTTTTTCTCAACTGTATGTAGAGAACCCTATGTTGAGCAGATCTACTGCCTAGTAAAGTGATTCTGAGAAACAAACAATAAGTAACTCCTGAAGTACATGCCCAATAACTGTGGTCATGTAATGTAGAATGGTCCTCAGTTTAACGGAAGTGTCTTTTGTGTGTTTCTTGATCATACAGGTTATTTTGGATCTAGAAGAGGGTTTATCTAAGAAAAGAAAAACAAAATCTTCACTGCCAGACGGTGGAAAGAGAAGGAAGTCATCAGTCAAGTCAGCCACGAGCTTGAGTACAGAAGACAGCAGCCCAAGTTCTGTCACACCAAACAGAAGTGTTTCTCCTCCACCTGCCTTAGTGCAGCAAAGTATTTCCACAGACTTTATATCCTCAACAGACACTGAGCAAGAGCCGTGTTCCCAAAACAGTGACTTTACAGACTCAGATATTCCAGTGTTAGTGTCCTGTGAAGACCATGCTTCGCTTTTTGAAGGTTCTTTCAGAGATGATGCTTTCCTTTTGACTCCACCGGACCTGGATGAAACCATCCGCGATGAAAAGATAAAACGACTCAAACAGCTCTTGAGAGAGCGGGAAGCAGCACTTGAAGAAATGCGTAAAAAAAATGCAGCAAATCTGAAATACTGAAGGTGGTGGTGGTGATGGTCTGAACCATATTCATCTTCGTCTCAGCGACTTGAAGAAGAAATCTTGTGTTTGAATGAAGGTGAATATTTCTGGAAAATGGAAGACCTTAAATACACATTGTACATTTCCTTATAAAAGTAATTTTCCTATTAAAGACTAGAAATAAAAGACTTGGACCACCAGATTCTGCTTCTGGGACATGTATGCGTATCAGAGAATACAGAATCGAGGTGTTTTTACTATTTTTAGCATATCCTCTGTATTTTACATTAAAGGGGTTTCGCTATTAGTCCTAGAAAATAAACTTTCCCAGTTTGGAAATTCATAGCCCGTCTGATAGAGATGGAGTGCAAATAGCAACCCCCTGCCTTGTAAATATATATATTTTTTGTTTTCTTAATATTTTATAATGCATGACAACTTTAGTGAATTACTAGGAACTGTCACTTGTCAGAAAAGATCAATGGTCAGTGTTTAATAAATGCTATTTAAAAGGTTTGAAGATTAGTCTACAGGCAGTAATGATGCTGATATCCAGTGGAACCAGTACTAATAGCTGCTGAAGTGTACCAGTGAAGTTATTTAGGTACGTGTTTCCTGCAGTTATTGTTGTAAGCCTTTATAAGGCCTTTGACGGATGTGCAATGTTGAAGTTTGGTTGTAGGATTATTTGGTGGTTGGGTAGGGTGGGTTGGTTTTGTTTTTCTTTTTAATAAGCTGAATCATTCCTTATTTAAGCAAAAAAGATACATTTCTTTGTGAGTGGTATCTTTAATAGTTCCTGATGAATGTCTCTTCGTTTAACTTGTTCAGTCTTTATTTGTATCTGTCTCCTTCATTTGATGCTGACTGCATTTTGCACTGTAGGAGAGAAAGCACTGAAGCTGTCTGCCATCATGATTTTTATAGCTCTTCAGTGTGTTTCCCCAGCATGTTATGTTGTGTGTTGTATGGAGGCCTTCTGCTCCCCTCTGTTGTCCACGTTACACAATGAACTAGGTTGGAAGTGACTTTCAAGATCATCATGTCCAACCATCAGTCTGACCAGGTCCCATCACTAACCCGTGTCCCTTTGTGCCACATTAAATGTTGTCACATCACTGTATTTTGTAAGGCCTTCCTGCAGTTTGTCCTTTGAAGTCTTTATTGCTACTGCCATGAATGCGCTGCTAACAGAACTCAGCATTGCTTTTTCTTGTCTAGTTATGGATATACTCAACATCACAGATCCCTGTGGAACTTGCTCTGTAAGAGAGAGCAAGTGAGTTACGTATACTTTCTTGGTAAATATCCAAAGCACAGAGGCTAATTTATGGGAGGTGGGATTTTTGATCAGTGAATGACACCAATGAGGAAAAATTTGTCTCATCTTATTCCTGGAAGTGTGGAAGCAGCAGAAGTTCAGCTGAGCCTGTCTGGAAGTGTTCTGTGGGGAAAGTGGGACTATTCACTACGTATTGGGTGCGTAGCGTTGACATAAGCCAGCAGACAAGCACCTGCAGAGCTGCTTGCTTATTCACCTTCCCCATCTCATGGGGAGAATGCAGAAGGCAAGAAGATTTGTGGATCGAGATAAATACAATTTAATAGGTGAAGTGAACGTGGTGCATGCAGGCAAGCAAAGTAAAGAATTTAATGTGTGCCATCAGCGGGCCGATGTTTGACCACGTCCTGGTTAAAGCAAGACCTCAGCGTACGTAACGGTTGCTTGGGAAGGTGCACACAGAATCAACAAACGCCCATGACATTACGTGGTATGGAGCATCACTTTGGTAATTTGGGGTCAGCTGTCCTGGTTCTGCCTGCTCCTACGTTCCTGCTGGAGGCGTAGAGTGGAAAACAGAAAACCTGGATGCTGTGTAAGTACTGTTCAGCAACAGCCACAGCACTGATGTGTTACCAACACTGTCACAAACCCAGGATGCTGCACCATAGAGACTACTGTGAAGAAAGCTGCCTCCATCTTAGCCAGCACGATGGGACAGCAATCAGAAAAGAGAGAAGCAGCCTCATGTCTGGTGCTGTGCTGTGATGCTCTTCCAACAACCGTCTTCCATCTGTCCTGTCATCTGTCTGAACATCTTTCCATTCTGATGATATACAACGAAATGGATCAAGCTCTGTTCATTTACCCTCTTAAATCCTTCAGGATTTACATTCTGTGATGTATCACCTTTCTTCCAGAACCTCTTTTCCTCTAACAAAGTGCATGCTTACTCCTCTGTTTTCTGTAGAGATTATAATAAAATAGTGAAAATTCAGAGAAGAATCCTCGCTGCGAGGTTTTGAAGAAAAGTGACCAGTCACATTTGTTAGAAAAAAGTGAAGAAGTTGGTTCCCTGGGATTGAGTAATGGAAAATGGGCAATTCGGAGAGGTGAAGCCAAGCCATCTGTGCAGGAGCAGACATCTCTCTTGGAGAGCTCTCTTGGAAGCTGAGAGAATCCCTGAGAGCGAAGACAAACCTCTTGGTGTGCTGATATGGGAAAGTTGTGCCAACAGCATCAGCAAAGGGACTCAACAGCCCCGGACCTTGCAGGTTGTTGGAACTGCTCCTCATGCAGCCTTGTTCTCTGTAGCACATGTTGGACTCTTCTGCACTGTTCATCCCTTAATGTCTATGATCTACGGAGAGTTTATTTGTGAAGTAGAAGCTAAGAGTCCTGGGAGCACTGGCTGTGCCACACACAGCCTTACATGGCAGAAGTGTAGAATATCCCAAGTTGGAAGGGACCCGGAAGGAATCCACACAAAACCACCCAAAAGTCAGACTGTGTGTCTATAAGCATTGTCTAGAAGCTTCTTGAACTCTGGCAGCTCGGTGCCATGACCTGAGGAGCCAGCTCCATACCTGACCACCATCTGGTGAAGAGCCTTCTCATGATGTCCAAGCTGAACCTCCATGCCATTCCCTTGGGTCCTGTCAGTGGGCACCAGAAGGCATCACGCTTGCTGTGTTAAGTAAGTACACAGCAATATGAAAGCCATGGATTTAGGATATGAATTAAAACTCGCTTTCAAGCAAGCGTTCATGAAGAGACAGCGGGAGTCTCCTAGGAATTGGTGGGCTGAAAGAACAAAAGTGGCAGTGAGTACTGAACACAGCAGGTTGGGAGGCAAAGACAGTACTGGGCCAGCTGACATCAACCTAACGTGGTGGCTCAGAGTGTGTGGACAGAAGAACTATTCCTGCACAAAGGTGTTAAAGTTCCACTAGAGGTCAGCCCACCACAGCACCAGCACTTCTGTACGAGGACATGCAGCTGTCAGAGGTTACTTAGCATGAGACACTGCCTGGAAGCTGTGCCACCTGGAAGGCAGGACTGCTTTCATCAGGCATGTGCACATTCACCTTTCAAGCTGTTTTGGATCACGTGGAAGTGACCCTGGGTTCCATGCGGTATGGGAGGTGGACAAGTGGCTGATTTCCAGGGGCAAGGTTGGCAGTGGGAGATGATGTGGAGAAAGAATTTGCAGAGCTCTCAGCTCCTTGCTCTGGTGGAAGTGGCAGGAACAGAGCAGCGATGGTGCAGTTTGAAGAGCACTGCTGGCAGGTGGAAGGAGAGAAGATGCTGCTCCAGAAACAAGGCACAAAAGTGCAAGAAAGAAGTTACTGCTGGAACACTCTGAAGGTCCACCCGGCTCATTACCGCAGAGACCAGTGTGGGGAAGGAAGTCAGAATGGGGACTGAGTGCGGACGCCTAGAAAAGCATACAAGGGCATCAAGATCACATGCAAGATTCCATTGGTTCTGGTAATTTTCCAGCGATCATAGTTCCTGATGTTTAATATGCTTTTTGCCCCTCTGGCAGCAGAGGCCAGCTCCAGCGGGAGAGCTGGTGGGATGGAAGGGTTCTGTGCATCCTGAAGTGCTTGTCATGGGGAACACTGGAGAGAACAGGCTGAGGGAGGTGAGTTCTGTGCTGCCTCTCCGTTGGGTGTGAGGGAAGTGACGAGGACACACGCGTCATTTTTTAATAACCTTCATTTAATTCATGACATTAGCACGCTTAGAAATGTTACAGGCTTGTGTTCAATACTGATAACATTGCATTGCTGCGTGGGTTAATAGCAAAGCCCTTTGCATCAAGTAGAATACAATCACTTCATTTTTCTTTAATACATAAAATAAATTCTTAGAAGTACAAACTGTTATTGCTATTCCGTTCCTGAGTTGTGCGGAGAACTTGTTCTCTTTGCCTTCATTAGATGCTCCCTGCTATCAGCAGCCTCTGCTCATCGGTCGCAAAGCTCTGCGGTGTGTTATAAAGGGTTTGTCCATGCAAGCTGACAACTGCACGCAGGGAAATTTTCTGTGGAGGAAAAAAAAAATAAAATGAAAGAAACCACAACTTAGCAGGCTCGTCACTTGTTCAGCATGGACAGCTGGGTGAAAGACCAAAACACAGATCAGCTCCAGAACTATTAACCCACTCCTGTGCTGTCCTCCTGGACTGACTCCATAATCCGCCTTGCAATCCTATAGCAAATCTCCTGTGACTGTGGCAGATCTTGCAAGTGAAGCTGGTTGCAGCTAGACTGATGCTGCTAACACAGTAGGAGTGTACCCTACCGAGGAAGAAAGGATGATTCAGTGCTGTTCACGCCAGGTTTTCCAGTCTTGATGACTGATACGTGCTGTCAAGCTTAGAAGCAGGCAAAGAGCCCACCTTTCATCGTGTCAGGCTACTGGAAGTCTGGAGAAACAGAGCACTTAACATTGATTTTACCTGAAAATCACGAATGTAGGTGAGGAAAAAGCTGAGGAAGGAGAATGCTAATGACCACTCGGAGGCAGTACTGACGATGTGAGCCGTGTAGCCCTGTGTAACAGGGAGAGAGAAGGGGAGAAAATCAAATCAGTGTAAGAAAGTCTTAGTGACTCTGTAATGGCACAAAGTTGGCTTGAACACATGACGCCCTGCGTCTATAACTACTCTGTTCCGAAAGCAAAATCCCCTAGGATATCTGGAGTCTCTAAAAATGAAGTGCTGAACTCAGTAGAAGAGTTTGTTAAAACATTTGTTGTTTTTCTTTTTTTTTTTTACTCACTTTTTCCTGGGGGTCCCAGTGCAACTTTTGCACAAGATCTGTTCCATACAGGCCGCTGTATAAGACAACTGAGGAAACAAACACTGTGTGGAAATACGTTAAGGAGGATTCAAGGCAAGGAAGGAGCAACTTGGACATTCCAGCCTTGGTGCTGGGGGTGCTTCAAATGGAGTCCGTAAGGAGATCTGCGTGTTCTCTACCAGCTCTCAGCATAATGAATGGTAACGGAGATGTGAACGGCTCCACATCATTCCCTTTGACTTGTAGGTTGTTCCAACATGAAAAGCTTGATTCTAAGCTGCATCAGTCATCTTTGCTCTCTGTATAGTGCACCTTGTTGTACCTCCTTGATCAACTTTAATGTCTGCGTGGAAGCACTTAGTCTGTGATGGATGTGAACCATGCTTACCACTTCCAATGCTGTTTCTTTTTGAGTGGTGGTTCCCTAGTCAGTAGTGTCTGCACTTCTTTCTCTGATTGCTTTTCAGCTTTCCAGGCACCGCGAGCTCCTGATGCATGAGTTACAGGCTGGAATATGTCTGCAGTGCCAAAGAGGAGATTATTGGCATTCCATTTTCCTTCTCAGTCCACTCTGAGTAACTGGTTTGGTACAGCCACCAAGGAGAAATGCTTCATGGCAACGATTCCTCAACTGATTGAGACCTCCGGTACTTCCAGGCTAATTAAGATAACACTTTTCCAACGTTTTTTGGAAGGAAAGTATGCTACACTGGTGCTACTGCCTTTATAAATGAAACTTAAGAGTGTTAAATTACAAACGACCTGTTTTTTTTATATAATTATTCCTTAATGAAATTAAGCACCAGGTGATGTCCAAGATTTCTTTTGGTGGTGAACAATGCTGAATGAACTGGTACAAACGTCTTCGATCATTCAGACTTTCAAAGCTTATTTAAAAAATTGATGTGAACCATCCAGGGGGCTCTGGCTATTGATTCGAATGCAAAACATCCAGTTCTCTGCTAATTAAAATATCCACCTTAGGTATCTGTTAGTTATCTGCCTGGGTTACTACTGCAATGAAGAGAATTTAATTGTGATACAAAAATATCCGGCTCCCATCATCCCTTGGTACAGGGCAGGTAACGAACAGTTTTGCCCTTTCTGCACTGACAGTTCCCCTGTTCCACTCACTCCAGCAGTGGATAAGCATTTCTAGTTTTCCTTCTGCCTTCCACTGCCAGAAACATCCACCGTAGGCTTCTTCCTGTTACCACTTCTCCCTTATTAGATGATGAGCTGTTAATTTAGGAAACACTCAAACAATTTCCCTTTTATTCCTCTTCCATATATATGTGTATGTATATATCATCATTTCTACACTCCCCTCTAATTTTGGTTAGACCATACTGGGTTACAGACCTCTACAGATCTTGTGTCCTTTTGGCATCTGTACAAGGCTCTTAACTTGAATCAGTTCACGTTGTTCCCTTTCAGTCTGCTCCAATTGGCTCTTAACTGTTTGGAGCTGAAAATCTCATTCTTCTCTAGCACACAAAAAAAATCTCACAGCTGACTTCCTCGCTGTGTCAAGCCTCCTCCTCCTCACTTTGTTACTGATAACCAGCCTGTCCCAAATTATATTGCTCTGCAGCAGCAGGAATGGGAGCTCAGCGATCAGTGAGGTGGTCTGCGGTTCAATGTTGGTTTTGACTGTCAGCCCAGGAATAAATAAAATCAACAGGGATTAAATAGGTGGCCTCGATTCAACTGCAGCAGGAACAGCATTTAGGTAATGATTTTTGGACTCATATCTTTGGAATGTAAATTCTAGTGCTTTAGTTTTGTAATCCCGTTTGACGCAACTGAGTCACAATTTTCAAAACAGTGTTTAGGAGTGAACATAGGAACTGCTGTGGTTCAGTTTCCTAATTGTCAGATAACTCTGGAGAGGAGAAATGCTCTGTTTCTGAATGAGTTTGCCTAGATTTCAGTAAAACCCATGGCTGCTTCCAGCACTCAGAACTCAAAGGGAAATGATGAGTTCCAGAGCCAAAGGAAGGCTGTCAGGAAGGCCTGCCAGAAGCTTCTTGTATTTTGAATTCTAGGATGGGCAAGGGAGGAGATCGCAGGTCAGATGTCTCTTCTGACTCAACCTTGGCAGTGCACTCCACAGCTGCTTCTGTGATAAGTGCCAGAACTTTCAGGCCTGCTCAGGGATCCAGCTGTATCAGCGCACTGTGCTGCACACAGTTGGGTTAACAGTGCTTTCTTTTGTGCTACATTTTGTACTTCTCCATTCTAGTATTACCCAATCATAGAACTGCAACTTTTTTGTTAGCCTGTGACCTGCTAGCAGGCTTACCCTTTTTTTTTCTGAAGTTTCCAAGCTGCAAAACTGAATAGAGAAAAGCCATGATACAAGTTGTAAACCTAGATGGTATACCTTCTGTAACACAGTCTCTCCTCCTAGCAGGCTACACTAACATAGCTGCAAATACAATTGTTTGTGGAAGCCCTCTGTTCCATGGAGGCACGTGGCAGCACAAGGATACTGCTTGCAATGCTTGAGCCACACCAGAGAAGCACCGCCAGTCGGATCCAAAAGATGTCTTTGCTGTGAACCTCTGGCTGCATCAAGTAGGAGAGGATAGTCTGAACCAGCATGTAAATGGCCCCCACTCCAAATGTCAGGCAGGCTCCGACCACGTGGATGTAGTACAGAATACATTTCTATGGAGAGAAAGAACAGTTTGTACAGAACCTGGTTTAATTTTAAACTCAGGGAATATTTTCCTTCTGTAAACTTCTGGCACTCCACATGCTCAGTTATCCTCTCATATCCCAAACAAAAGAGTTCTGGAATGTGCCAGCACTTAGGAGATTTTCTTGGAAGCCCACAGAGTTAGCTGGGAGCCAGCACCTGGCAGCCCTCTATTGCTGCTCTGGGGATATTCTTGCAGCTAAGTTACAGCTCAGCTATATCTCAATTACAGGAATTCATCAGCACTGCCTTCGTTGTCACACTGAGCAGTAATATGGAATCCTTGCAGTTGGGAAGGTAACCAGAGTGACAGCAGACTGCCTGCTGAATACTTCTAGCCAGGGAATCTGTGTGTCTATGAAGGATAATGCAATGGAAGACAAACATGACATGCAATTCTAGTCCCCCAAATGAAGGTAAAACCAATGAGCTTTAGCACTTCTCTGAACTAGTGCAGTTTAAACAAGCCTTGTTTGTCCTCTTCTCCTATCCCTGACTGAGGAAAGTGCCCAAACAAAATGAAAAGCAAAGACAAAATGTCTTCTCAATTTGCACTGTGCTGGCAGCCTCTCTGCAGCCCATCCATGCAGGTAACGTTTTATGCCTTAAAGCATGAAGCTGTCTGTGTCTGAATATCTGTTAAGATAAGGAACTGGAGTCATCCTTTACTCACAATCGCATTGCGTACCTTACCAGAGAGCACAAATGAAACGTAAGTGCTGAATTCACAGCAGAGCGACACTGAGCGTACAGCTTGGGTTCTAAAAAAACACGTAAAGGCCTCCAAAAAATCCTGGTCAAACCAAAATCAGCGTGCTGAGGTTTCTAAGGCAGATTGCTGAAGCAATGGCAGAGCTGCGCTATGGGAAATGAGAGAAAGGTGGAGCTTCTCAAGAGCTACTTTTCCCTGGCCCTAATCCAGCAGGAGAGCAGTGAGCCACTGCAACCTCTAGTGGCTAAAGGCGCTGCTACAGTTGCCCTGCAAATTCTCCTGTATCAAAATACCGTACAGCTGTGGTCTTATCATCTGGAGCCATAGCTTTCACATCTCCTGTAAGGAAGTGTAAGAAGGGTCTGCTTCCTGCAGAACTTCTCTTTCTTTTTTGATGCTTTGGAATTTTGTGACTGGCTGCTCACAAATCCCAATGGGTAAAGAAAATAAGAAATATGTAAGAAACTCCAAATTCACACTTATTTTTAACAGCTTTCTGTACAGAATTTGATTAGGGGGGGAAAAAAAAAAATCAATGGGTTTTTCCCTCACAAGTTTTGCTTTTAATTCCCCCCCCCATCCCATCTTATCAGTTGTCACAGTAAACAAACACCCAACTCTGGACACAAACCTGGAAATTTGCAATGATGCAAAGTCCAAAGCAGCTCATCAGTCCCAGCGTAAGGCCGATCTTATTAAGCTTGACGATCCTGGATTTGTCTGGATTCAAAGCATAGACCTGTTTGTAACGGACATACATGGTGGCCGTACCTGTGAATGAAGAAGCCAAATGCAGTAAACTTTCTTTTCCTTTTTTTTTTTTTTTTTTTAAACTGAGAATGTGCTGAGCGATGAGGGCACCTGTTTGAAGTACAAAAACTGCCTTAGGAAATGTGGGAATGTGGAATGACACAACCGACTTAGTACGGTTTTCTGGTCTCTTTCACTTGAAAAAGTAAGTTGTTTTTTCTCTCTCTGTAACCAAAGCACAAGTAAGATGACTTCCTTAATTCTGCATTGCTATTCCTCTTACCACTTTCTTTTCTTCCTTTCTTTCTTTCTCATGCATTTTTAGCCTTCTGGAATCTGCAGTTGGTAGGTACCATCCCTGTGATATATTTTCCTCTAAGTCACTTAAATAAGTTAATTGGTTGAAATTTAGCTTTGATGAGAATTATGGGCTGTTTAATGATCTCAATAAGTAAACAATTTAAAACTGTGTGATCCCAGAACTGTGTGCAGCTTGCCAGGGACAGCTTTCTCTACTCACCCAGGAAAGACGAAACATTTAACATGATCCCAAATAAGCATCTCTCAGGAGGTATTGACCCTGTATCACTGGAAGAAAGAAATTGATACTAAAAACACTTGCAACTCAAGTTTCCTTTTCAGCCTACAGAGAAACCATAAGAAACATGCTGTCCTTAGAATGAGGAATAAACATATTTGTTATATTTGTTTTATTCCTGATCTTCATCCAACGTGAAAGGTGAATAAGGAGTACTAAAACTGGAAAAGTAGGAGCCTGGAAATCTGAAAGACTAAAATTAGAGGCACACATATGCATCCTCAATGCTCTGCAGCTGGAAATGTAGATTGTATGAATGTTACCAACCTGATGTAGGGCACCAGAGGGTCAACGTGGCGGAGGACAATTGCAGTGATGTATGAAAACACAAACGTTGCTGCTGACCAAACAACCAAAGCCACGGGCAAGAAAGAGAGGCCTTGCTGAAACCACCACATTTCACTGCTTACTTCCAACTCTGAACACTGTGGAGAATTGAACAGAAAGGTTTACTAACAACATTTGGATTTTCTGAGGCAAACTGCCTATTTGTATGGACTGGGGGTGCTGCCAAGGATGGCTCTTCTCATCACAGAGGCTGTGCCAGGATGAAGTGCATTTGGTGCCACTCTCAGTCCTGTCCTGCAAAGCCAATGTGAGTATCTGACCTCAGGACACAGAAGCAATCATAAATAAGCAGAAATAACATCTGGAAATGTTAACTCTGAAATTCTTAGAAGATGATGAGGAAAGAAACCAGCAGTGTCGCTTTGCTGCGTGTCTTGGCATTTGTTGCTGCCAAAAGAAGGTCAGATGGGTCACTGTGAATAACTGAATCTATTTTCTTCTCAGCCTTGCATCAGAGAATCACAGATCACCTAGGTTGGAGAAGATCTTCAAGATCATCAAGTCATAACACTGTGTTAGAATTAACGAGGCTGTGACAGAGAACGCGTCCTGATAGCGACAATTTAACTGATAGCAGCTCCTGTAGAGCCTCTAATTTCCATTAACAATCAGCAGGGCAGACATCGAGAAAATAACCTAAAATTACTTTAATATCTGCACTCATTTAGTGCCTGTCATGCTGTGTGACTCAACATCTGTTATAAGCATCACTTAAATAAGACTGCAGATACCCGTGAGCATGAGCTGACTGCTACCAGCCACAACCTTTGAACTCAAGGACTGCTGACGATGGGTGGAAGAACAGTGCTGCAGTTTTACAGGTGGGAGGGAAAGGTCCATTTACAGTGCAGTTAAACTGCTAACTATGTATTCTCATGCTATCCAGTTTGGGACCCGTGAATGGAATATGAGACAGGAAAAAGGAGAAGAATAATAGCGAATGCAGATCTGAGGGCATCTCAGACAAAGATCTAACAGCATGTGAGGAAAGGCAAATAGCACTATGAGAACATGGGAATAAGTGCACCACTGAGAGGTTTTAGGAGGCATGAAATGCCTAAAGGGCAAGAGGCTAGCAAAACAAAGAGAGAGAAGGAGGCAGGAAGCACAATTAACTAGTTTCACAGGAGGAAAAAGAATCTGAAAATAGAGAAGAGTGAATCCTGTGACAGAGAGGAGCCGATGGCCTCCCTCACATCTCAGCACTGCTGGTGTTCACATCCTGCATGCTGCTGCTATTTGCTCCAAAGCATCCCTTCCCAAGGTGTATCTTTTTGCTGACCTCATCCATGTGTGAGTCCAGGGAAGCACGGAAGCCCAGCTTGGCAGATTCATCAGCTAATGCTGCATAATGAGCATTGCTCATTTACATGAAACCCGTCACCGCCTTGTGCTTGTGCTTCCTTGAAGCCTGCAGTATTAGTGGTTCAAACAAGGCACGCTCCTGGGACAGAGCAACAGCCGCCCATGGCTGATAGCCCTTGAAAAGAATGAATTACACCCTCATAAAACTAAAGGTTCAGCTGCTTGTAAGGAAGACGTTAGGTATCGGATAACTACATCTTAAGAATAAAGTGACCACTGAAGTTGCTTGGTTTCTGACCCTCATACTTTCATTTTCAAGCTAAAAATAACATAACATTTGCATGGCAACAGCCTTCTAATGCTGACGTTCATTTAAAGGCCCTAATGCAGTACAGATCATAATGAATATAACTTCAAAACCCCATATCTCAAATGAGTAAGTCCGGAATCTGTATGAAGGAAATGCGTATGTTGCACAGCATTCTCTTTTTCCAACTTCAAAGCAACTTCGGACAGTCAGTCTGATATCTGGATTTTGATTTGCCTTTAGTATTAAAATGTTATCAATGCCTTAGCCTTATTTCTGAGCTAATAGATTGCTGCCTGAGAACAGACAAACAAACAGCACGCCACGTACCTGAGAATAAGGACGTTGAATGAATGCCTCAAGAGGAATCCAGAGTCATCTTTCTGGCGAAGCTCCTCGTCCGCTTCATCTTTCCCTAAATCATTGAAATAGAAAGGAAAACGCTCCAGACGTGAGGTAACTCGAAACCTTTTCATCTACACTAGTCTCTTCCTTAGCATCTTCTGTTAGTCACTGCCACAGGACTCTGGGCAGGTGCAATTTTGGCCTGACTCCACGTTTTTTTCTATTCTTCAGTGATTTAAGAAGTGAAGCACCTGTATGGTGGGACAGCAGCAATGCAGGAAAACAGGCTGAAGACTTTTGGATTCATATAACTTGTCTATAGGAGGGCTTAACTTGCAATGAGCAGCTTTCAAGCAAAAAGCTGAAAGCGACTGTTGCAGTGCCATTAAAATTGTTCCAATGCAATTAAACCGTTCCCAACTGAGTACTGCGGGTGTCCCCATGATCCATCCCACCCCACAGCTGGAGGCAGTGCCCTGCACACGAATCACCACCGTTTGCATGTGGTCAGGTGCACAGAGCAGCGTGGCAGCTCTGGTTGCCATGTGAGAGCTCTGCTGCGCTCTCTGTACAGCTGCAGGATGCTGTGCAGAGGGGAAAACCTGCTGGCCAGCCCTGCAATTAATTATGATTAGCGACTCATCCTGTCCTATTGTTTTCATCAGCAAGGAGTAAAACACACTCAGCCTCCTGCTTCTTTTCCAGCGAGGCCCTTTGCCAACCGATGATATCACGGCCACGGCCAAGCTCTCTCTTCAGGATCGTTTTCTAAAACTTCTATCCTGTTTTGTAGCCATGCCTGTGTGCTAAAGGTGGAAGGGCTGACCCTCAGAACAGCTCTGCCCGTGGCAGGTGTTATCAAACTGCTATGGAGAGCAAGTCGAGGAGGGGCATTAAAAGGACAGAGCTTTCTCTGGAAGCACAGGAAATGCGCAGCAGCATTGAGAGCACACGGAAGAGAAAGTAACGAAAATAAAAGACAACCGAGACCACAAAGGGCAAAAAGTGAACAGATAATGCTGAAAAGACAGCAGAAAGCACATATGGAAATGGGAGAATTCTGAATCCATGCTGACAGCCCGGCTAGGAAAGGCACTGTCAGCCTCTCCCTGCACTCCCAGCCCTGCAGGCGGATGCAGCCACAGCAATGGGTGCTGCTTTTTCCTTCTGGGAAAACACTGCGCTGAGGGCAGAAAGAGAAAGCTGTTTGTGCTCTGCAAAGGTTGGACGGGGACGAGACACAGAGGGACACGGCTGAGTTCCTTTGCACAACTCGTTGCCGGGGTCAGACCGATAACAGCGGATAAAGGTCGTGAACCTTCAAAGGAGCAAAGTGAGAACGCAGGGAATGGATCGGCGGCGCTGCTCCCATTGCTCAGTGGTGGCAAAGGGCTCATTTTGAGCGTTTTGTCCATCCAGACCCCCAAAAGCTGCTGTTACCTCCCCGTGTGTGGGTGAGCTGCTGGGGGCTGAGGGCTGTACACATGGGTGGACAGCGATAGGACAAGGGGGAATGGTTTTAAACTGGGACGGGGGGGGTTTAAGTTGGATATCTGGAGGATGTTTTTCACTCAGAGCGTGGTGACGGACTGGAACAGGTTGCCCAGGGAGGTTGTGGATCCCCCATCCCTGGAGGCATTCAAGGCCAGGCTGGATGTGGCTCTGGGGGCACGGGGGGGGAGGAATGGAGCTGCCAACGGTGTGTCTGTGTGTGTGTGGGGGGGGTGGTCAGGAAGGAGGGGAGGGCCCGAAGGGGAGCGTTACGGAGTGGGAGGCACGGAGGGGCTGAGCGGGAGCAGCCGGAGGGCGGCCGGGCGGTGCCGGGAGCCCCCGGGGGCACCGCAGGGTCCCTGGCGGGCGGTGAGCGGTGAGATGAAGGGTCTCTGTGAGAGGGAGAAGGGAGCGGGCCGAGACCCGCCGGGCTCAGGGTGCGAATCCCAACCCAAATCCCAACCCGCCCCGCCGTGCGCGCCCCGCGCCCCCCCGCGCCTTTACCTCAGCCGCTCCCGCCCCGGCTCCGCGCGTCTGGCCCCGCCCCCAGCCCATGACCCCGCCTCTTTCCAGCTCCTCCCTCCGCCTCATTTCCGGCTGTCGCAAAAGCGGCGTAAAGCACCGCCGGGCGCGGAGGCTGAGGTGAGGGTTGGGCGCTGTGGGGCTGTGCGCGTCTCGTCGGTCTGTGCGCTGCCCCGGGGTCCTGCGGGACGGGGCTGCGGTGTGCGCGTGGGGAGGGCCGTGGGGCTGGGCTCAGGCGAGGAACAGGCGCCGCTAGGCCGGCCTGCTGTGCGTGAGGCCGGGACGGAGCGCCGGGCTGGGCCTGGAGGTGCCCCCCCAACAGCCCCGTGGTTTGTGGGATCGGGGGAGCGCCGTGCGGTGTGCTGGGGGGGTTGCGGGGCGGCTGGGCCGCGTCCCGCACTGCGTCTCGTTCCTCCGCTTGTCCGCAGCAGCGCGGGAGCCCCCGAGCCGCGTTTCCTCAGGGCAGGCGGCTGTGAGCCGCTGTGCCTCCGCTGCCGCCTCCCTGCGAAGCCGCGCTCTGCTCCCCTGCTTTGCTTTCCCTTCCCACTCGCAGAGCTCCTTGCTGTCAGAAATAGCCTTAATTATGCAGAGTGTAGCTGGAAATTGGAGTGTTTGTTCTTACACCGCAGTTGACCTTTGATTTACGGCTGATTCTTGCTTAACGGTTAGTTCTGTTTATTTACATAGGCTGACCCTCATCTAAAAAGCAAACTTTCCTTTTCAGTCTCCTCTCTGTTAATCTGTATGGGGGGTTATGTGCTGTTGGCCATCTGCCTTGAGGAGAGCTGGGATACCACAAAGGTCCTCGTGCTGGAGAAGCTGCTCCTGGCCCCATGTCTTCTCATAGCAACTCTCTTAGATAGCTGGAGCTCTGTAGCTCCTGCATGTTTCTTAGTTCAAAGTTGAAAAAGCAATGAGCTTTCAGCTGGTTTGGGTTCAACTTAAGGAAAAGTGGGGGAAAAAAAGTGCTTAATCCTGCTTAAAGGGTTTGTTGCTCTTCATCAAAGAGGCAAAGCTGCTTCAAACCTGCTGAACTTTCTCTTTGTACTGCCATTGATTGATAATCTGAGCAGGGTATGTCGTGGGTTATGTATAGTCCCATGGGGAGCTGTGAGGGCCCTGACTGTGCCTTGGTCTGTAACGTCAGGCAGCAACGTGCTGTAAGTTTCTGCTGCTGATGAAATTTAGGCAGGTGGCTGCAGGATATTTGCTTCTGTAGGCAGCAAGAAAGGTAAACAATGCAACTTGCTACTTTATAACTGCATTGAGAATGTTCTTTCTTGTCTTTCCCTCAACAGTTCTCCAGATATCCTTCTTTTTGAAGGAAAAACTTTTATACGGTCTTGGTTTGCTGCTAGCAAACGAGCTGCTCTGTGGAGCATTAAAAACTTCTGATATATTTAAAACCTGCCTTCACCTTCAGTATATCTCAACCCTTTATGTTGCAGGATCTTAATGATTCTCCGTAACAGCTGTTACCTGCCAAATAAAAACTCTGACGCCACCCAATCCATGAGTGGGCATCGGAACCTCAAGAGGCGATGTGGGGAGTCACACCTGGAATCCCCTGCGGGCTGTGCCCACAGTCCTGCTGCTGCCTGTGTGTTAAGCAAACTAGTTCAATTGCCTACACCTCCTTTGTCAAAGCACCAGCTGAAACGGTTAGAAGAACACAAATATCAGAGTGCTGGACGGTCGCTGCTTGAACCTCTAATGCAAGGTTACTGGGAATGGTTAGTTGGAAGAGTTCCAGCCTGGATTGCCCCGAATCTGATCACCATCATTGGACTGTTAATAAATATATTTACAACCCTGCTATTAGTATACTACTGCCCAACAGCTACAGAGCAGGTAAGTTCTGGGCCTATGACAGTCTGTGTAGTTGCTGTGATCTGATAGCAGTTGGCACTGTTCCCTGCTGGGCTCCTGTGTTTATGGAGAACTGTCTCTCCATGAATAGCCCACAGTATTCGTACCAGTGGTTGTGATGCTGGTGCCTTGGTGAGTGCTTGCATGCAGAAAGAGCAGAATAGGTTTTTGGGGAGCGTGTGTTCTGCTGAGGGCTGGTGGAAGGGTTCCTGTGGGCCAGTATGCGTTGTGTGAAATGGAGTCCGGTACCAAAATAGCTGTCAGGGCAGCAGCTGTGATGGGCCTGTTGCATGATGCTGCAGCCCCTCAAGGATATCCTTGAGTTCATTCTGCTCTAGAGGGAGGTATGCTATGGCAGGGGTTTGCAACCAGGTCATCTTTAAGTTCCCTTCCAACCCAAACCATTCTATGATTCGTGTGCAGGCAACTAAAAAATAGATTTACATGTCTTGCTTGCGGAGCTTTTGGCCTGTTTGTGACTGGGTTAGTCACCTTCAGCTATCTGAGCTGGAATTGCTACACAACAAGAAGAGCAGGCTGACTTGATTGGCAGTTGAGTGGTGCGAACTCAGCTAGAGTTGCAAAACAGTGAGCAATATTAGATCAAACCAGGGACTGAGCACTGGCAAAATGCTCTCAGGAGATCAGGGCAGGCTGCTTCCTCTGTGACTAACGTAACTAACCCCTCTGTGCTGAATTGAAGGAGTGTCTTTCTGCATCCTGTGTGGTCCTGGCAGAGTGTGTTATGGAGTAGCTCAGATGAAGACCACAGACACAGTGTGTTACGTGCTGTGGGAACACAAAATAGTCCTCTGGAGCAGCATGCCACTTGAGCAGTGTGTGATGTGAGAAGGCTGGATAAGAGCCAGGAGCTGCGTCCTCTGTGCTGAATGTACTAAATACTCATGACCTGTTCTCAGGTCTCACCTTCTTGTAACTTCTAGTTTCAGGGATGCAGAGGTCTTTATAAGGCATTTCAAGTTACTGGCTTTATGAACTCTATAAAACCTGTGTAGGTTGATGCTGTGCACCCCAGCTCCTTCCTGGTTCAGACAGCAGCATTGCTATGTGACTGTAACTTGCTGCTTACTCTGATAACAGTACAAGGCACTGAACCTGAGCTTCATTTAGAGCACAGTTGTATTGTGGTTAGTAATTAAACTTCTGAAGCTCATGCTAAGCAAGCTGTGGAATCACACAGCTCTGTTTGGCTGCGTTACCGTTGTTACACGTTTAATGGTTTGGGAGTTTTAACTTAGTGGGTTTGTCTTCTCACTTCAGCTGAAAAGAGGCTTTCTGCTGAGGTGGTGCTCAGCCTGATCTCATTGCTTTCTGGCACCACAGCCCTGCATGCTGGCGTAGCAGTGGGATGCCAGCTCCGTGGTGGAGCTGCAGGATTTTGCTTTGAAGTGTCAGGCAGCTGTCTGGGGTGAAAATGGGACTTCGAGGTTCTAGAAACACAGTTTTCTTCTGAAAGCAGTACTGCTTTGAGGTGTAAATTGGCTCTTCCTTTCAGCTCAGTCTTAGTTCTGCTCTTTTCAAAAGCAAGTTGGCTACACCTTTTGTCAACAGGAGGAGTCATAGGAATGTAGCTTGCCCTTACCGCTTTGCTGGTAGCTAAGAGAAAGTGCAAGTAGGTAGAATAGGCACACAGCTAAAAGCAGAGCGGGTGGCAGCTTTAGAACAATGCAGGAGGAGGAGAGAACAGCTGGATGTGCTACGAATGAGTCAAGGCTGTGTAGGCCAGAGGAAGCCAGGCGATTTGATACCTCCTGCATTTCTGTAGGCATACGAATTGCTCTACAGGATATGAATACTAAGGCTTATTAACAGAGGTTTGGCAAAGCTGCTGTTATACAGAAGTAAAAGTAATGGTGGAGGTGCTGTGCTGCAGAGCCCTGCAGCTTTGCAGGTCTCAGGAAGTGTAGTTCAACCAAAGGTCTGAACGTGGGAGCGAGGTGTGAAGGTGAGCTGAGTGGCTGGGAGGCAGTTCCACATTTTGGGGCTAGGAAGGTGTTAAAGTTCCTACATTGCTCAGCCAGCTTACAAATTCCCCTACAGGAAATAGAAGCTAGAAAGGGTGTAACCGTGTCTCGCTTTGCATGTGCAGTGTGGTGTCTTTTTTCAGATGCAGCTTCCTGCTTAGAAAATGCGCTATACCAATTAAGCTTAGTAACAAAGCAAACAATTACTGGCTGTTTCACATTCCCTCTGCCTGCCCCTGCAAGCTACTGAAAGATCCATGCACGTGGCTTTATGGAGCTCTAGGTAAGGAAGTGTGTGGAAGTGCAAAGCTATAAAGTGAGTTTCAGATGGTCTAAAGTTAAACCACATCCTTACAGTTTAAAACACCTTTTACCCTCAGTGGTGATTTCTTCCTTAGGCACCTCCCTGGGCGTACATTGCTTGTGCTTGTGGCCTTTTCATCTACCAGTCTCTGGATGCTATAGATGGGAAGCAAGCAAGGAGGACAAACAGCAGCACTCCACTGGGAGAACTTTTTGATCATGGCTGTGATTCGCTTTCCACAGGTATTGTCATTTGTTTAATTGGAGTGTGAGGATTAAGTTAGTATTTCAAAGATCTGGAATACAGGAGAAGTTCCTTTACTGATTTGAGGATTGTTTAGTTTTTCATTTAGCTTTCTCTCCATAGACAGTAGTGTTGATCAGCTGAGTGTCTTCTCAAGCGCATCACTAAGTGCAGCAGTTCTGTGTATGCTTTCTCAGTGTTAGGTCTGAAAATTGACTGTAACAGATTGTGGAAGTGCTCTCCTGTATTAACTTAGCTCTAACTTGTACAGAACAATTGCAGGGCACATTTGGAGCCTGAGCAGTGGGGCAGTGGAAGGCTGAGTTTGGGTAGTGTTGGTCAGGTCACATCCCTACCAGGTAGGTGGAGTTCCATGAGCCAGCCTGAAGTTCATCCTCACTAAAGGAGGTGATCAATTGCTCTTAGTTATTTAAATTCTGAAGCCCCAATGCTTTATATCTGTATGAATTCTTCTATCAAAGCCTTGCATTAAAATAAAAGAATGCCTTATGCATCTTGAATGGCAAAGCTTGGGTTTTCTCCGTGATATAATGCAAGAAATTAAGAAAATGGGGAAAGATGTTCAACAAACCTTGGAGAGGAAACACCACAGTTCTGTTCTCAGGCTTAAATTGCTCAGATCTGCTGGTGTCTAATCCTGCTGAGTTCAGTAAAAATAGAGGAGACAGAAACCCTTAACGCTGATTCTGTTAACTGATAGGAATTGTAATAGCCTTACTTCTTTAATAGGAATGTTTATCTCATAAATGTCTGTAAAACAAAACTCATGAGGATACCTTTACGCTCTCCTGTCTGGGTCCTTTGTTAGATTTGCTGCTGGTAAGGATCTTTACACACACGTTATATTTTTACCCTGTGACTGATTTTCTTCTGCAGTCTTTGTGGTTTTGGGAACTTGTATTGCTGTGCAGCTGGGGACGAACCCTGACTGGATGTTCTTTTGTTGTTTTGCTGGAACATTCATGTTTTACTGCGCACATTGGCAGACGTACGTCTCTGGAACGTTGCGCTTTGGCATGTAAGTAAACCTTGGCTGAAAATAAAGTTGGATGGTTTTCCTGTCTCATCCCTCCTTGTGATTGTAGCTCTTATCACTGGAGTAGTAGTAAATTGCTTATATTTGTATCTATGCGCTTAGAGCATGTGGTAGCTGTTGGATTCTCAGTACTGTCACTAAACAGTGAGTGCTGTTTAGCTTGTCCTAGGAGTGGTAAAATATCCCTTTGTCACCCTAGGAGCTAGGATTTTAAATATAAATAAGGAGGAGAACATGGGGCTTCACCTCTGAGAGGTTAAAGCTTTGTCAGGTGGTGGTAATCCGCCTTAACTGCCTCTCTCTTGGTGTTACTTGACTTCTGGAGGTGTACTTGACTGTGTCTTTACTGTGCAGCACAACTCTTAAAAGACAGTGTGTTAATTGATGCTGTGACTGCATCTTGAATTTCTGAATCTTATTTCACTGTGGATTATTGTTCTGCCAGTAATGATATGATGATGCCTAGAAAGCCAGCAGCTGAAGCTGCATATACTTGTGTGAGGGTCCCAAGGACTGACTGAGCAATGGGGATTTGTTAGCCTTCACATGGGACGTGTGACGTTGCAATCTAAAAATGTATTTCAAATAAATAAGCTGCAGAATGTATTTGCACCTGGAAACCAATGAAGTTCACCCATACTTTGTATGGGATTTTGAAACAATGCTGCAGTGTGTGCTGTTTATTTAGGATGTGTTGTTACTCACCTGTGGCTACTCAGTACTGAAGCAGTGCAGTTATGGACCTCTGGTCTGTCCCAGTTCTTATGGGCAGAGTACTATGAAGACACCTGGCTCATAGCAAGGGCTGTTTTTAGGCTTTTTTTCTGCCACGCTCAACTGAAGCTCTCAGTACTGAATGCTTTGTAGCTCCCTGTGAGCATTGTGGGGTGCTGATAATGGCAGATTTCCTCTTATCAGTCAAAGAGCAGAAAACCTTGGCATGTGCTTGACTTTGCAGATGTAGGTGTCAAAGCTGCCTGGCATGTCTCTGCTCTGAGCAGGTGTGTGCTGTATTCCTGGTGCTCACTGTAACTTTGGTTTTAGCTTTGGTGAGGATCTTCATGCTGCAGCAGATGCTGTTGTTCTCCATGGCTTTACGTTATGAAAACTTGATCCATCAGTATGTAGCTAGCTTACAGAAGGCAATTCAGATAACAGCCTACACTGTGTTGTAAACACATCTGTTTCTTCCTTTGCCTGGTGTCAGGAGGTTAATAGGCTGCCACAAGCTGACGTTTGTTTCTATGGCGAAGAAGCTGAGCCTGTTTGTTCTGTGAACCGACTCTCACTGTTAGAAATGACTGTCTTCTGAATCTTCCAGTTCTCCAGATGTAAGGCTGAGTGCAAGTCAGTATTGCACCTGCCTCTTCAGGTCTGCAGGCACACGTGGGCTTCGTTGCTCTCGCTCCTAAGTGGAATCAGAGACAGCCGTTGGAATGGGCAGCAGAGGTTTTAGTGTGCAGTGTTTTGTTCCTGTCTGTGTATCCACAGGTGCAACTTAAACTGTGTTTAATTACAGAGATCAGTTCAGTAGGCAAACTGTTAGTGGCTCAAAACAGCAACAGGCTACTAAAGACAGATTAATACTTTTCTCCTTAAACACAGTTCAAGTTTGAACAGTTAAGCCTATAATCAACTTGGCTTGCTGATAAAGTCCATCTGCAGAGCAGCGGTGTTTGCCCTGAAGGAGGAGCAAATTAGATTGCTTCTGCTAAACTGCCACGGAGTATTTATTGCAGGTAGAGACCAAAAACTGAATTACTGAACACACCAGATGCTTTGGTTCTTTCTCCCCTCAACAACATCAGAGCAGCCTGGGCACTCTAGGCTTGTTGAGACAGCGAGCATTCAGAGATCTGTCTCTATCTTTATATTTAATATTAATATTTTCATTAGAGCTTGGCAGCTGGTGCCCTTCAGAGCAGTTTGGTTCAGTGGCTCGGAGTCGCTAGAGGTCAGTATTGTGTAAGCATCCACAGTGAGGAAGCTGGATCCCTCTCGAAGTTGGATCTGTTACAGTGTAAGTCATTGTAGCAACATCAACAGTGCAGGGGCAGTGGGGAGCAGCAGGGGCTAGTGTGTTGTGCAGAGGCTTTGTTCAGAAGCAGGCATCTCCCCTGGCAATGGGCTCGTGGGAGGGCAGGGATGTGCTGCACTGCTGAAGGATGGTCTGGAATTGCAGGATAACATGATATTCTAGCAGTGTAAATAGTTACTTTGTTTTCCTGTCCTGGTTTCTCTGGGTTGTGGAATAGCTGCGGCACAATGCAGAATGTGCTCTGTTTCAGGCTTAGTGCTGGGTGAGTACAGCTGTGCCATCACTGGGGTGTTTCTGGTTTGGAAAACTGCATCTCTTGTGTTGCAGAAATCAAGCTGTTACATCCAGCTGTACTTCTACGTGTCTGTGTGGAGGCAGGTCTGGTGTCCTGGGGCCATCCTGCGGAAATGGAGGGCATTCAGTGGGATAGGGATCAAAACCTGGATGCAGTTTGCTTGCTGTTAGCTGTGCTGTTGTGATTACTAGCTCTAGTTCTAGACCCAGACTTACTCTGCTTGGATTCTGTACTGCAGCTGCTCATTACTCTGGTTTTAGGAAATATGTTAGGAGGAGCTGTTTCTGCAGACTCAGTATTGCATTTAACCTTGCAAGGTCAGGCTGCCTGCACACTGACTCTGCAGGAGCTGTCTCAAATCCAGGGTGGTTAGAAGTGAAGCTGGAACTCTTAGTCACCGTTGGAGCAGAGTTGGATTCTGCATTGCAACTCAAGTGCTGTTCTGAGGGACACAAACCACAGCAGAGATGCTGGTGTGGCACAGAACAGAAGGGAGTCCTTCACACTCAGCAGTGCTGAGCTTGATGGGTGGTGCTGAGATCACTGGAGCCCAACCAGAGACAAGAGGATGTTGCTGCATCATGATTTCCATCACTTCTCCTGTGAGTTATTCACTGGGTTTACCCTAACCCTGCTGAACTGAAAAAGGGAAAGTAGGAATTAGTTGTGTGTATATAAAAACAATGGAAATTAGTTTCTAAGGATGTTTTATAATGGCATATCAGTAAATGCTGAGAGGAAGGAACAGTTCAAGAAGTTCCAGTTGGTTATCCTTATGAGCTCTCCTGCTGAGGTAGAAAGGAGAGAGCAATAACTGGGTCTGTATTTCAGAAACCAGCCAGAATGAAGCCTCCCTCTCTGGTAAGTGCTTTATTTTTCATAGCACCCAAGTGAAAATGGTAGATTGGAATGGGCTGAGACTAAACTCTGTAATATCTCTTCAAACAAAGCATTTGAGTTCCAGTGTGTCTCACAGCCTTTGTCTTCTGTGTTATGATGATGAGCATTCTTTTCTCGCTGCAGTGCTTCCCTTAAGAAAACACACTTTTGTCTCATGCTCAGATTTGTAGGTCGTTGCTCAGCCTGAGTAATCCCATTGCACACTTGGTAGACAGGGATACAACAGATGGAAGAATCATTTCTCAGAGCAGAGTGCTGCTATGCAGAATTTGAAGTAATAAGCACAGCCCTGTGAGTTTCCCAGCCTCATCAGTTCCGTTTTCGGATGGGATGGGAGTGCTGCTCTTGTCTGCCTTGTTGTGCTGCCTGGGGCTGCTGCAGGGAATTCTGTCCATCGAGGAGGAGGGTACCAATCTTCCCCACGTAGCTGTGCACAGCAGAAGGGCTGTGTCAGTGCTGACTGATGTGATTTCGGGGCAGTGAGCAGTGTAAGTGTCTGTTTCCTGTTCTTGGTTGGTTCACTTCTCCTCAGGAAATCTCTTAACATTGAAATCCTTTTAGTTCACCATTCTGGACAAGAATTGACTGCAGCTGTTTCTAAACTGCGACTTGATTCAGGGTGACACTTGTAAAGCCCAATGAGTTGTTTCATCTAAACAGAACCTTCCAAAAAACTGCACATTCAGTGTGCTCAATAAATTAGCACTGACAAGTGTGTACTCTTGATGCATGACTAATCAGTTGTGCGTTAATTGGCTCAGGGCTCTTACCCAGCTTGATGAGGAAACCCGGCAGAGGAGCCAGAACACAAAAGACTTCTTCCTGCCAACATCTGAGCAAAGTTAAGCACATGCCAGGGTCGGTGGCCTCTTTGTTGAGCTTTCCTGGGTAATGTTCGGGGGGGGGGAAAAAAAAAGCCATGTATAAATTGCAAATACTGAGTAATGTAGGAAGAAAAGGAAAGTGTAGCTGTTCAGAAATACCGGAGTCATGTGTTGTGTGCAATTCTCTCTTCATGTGTTCCCTAAAACAAGAATTTTAGATCTCCTTCAGCACTGACTGTGGTAGTGAAACAGAAAATGGCTATCAGATGGAAACTGGGGCATGGGGCTGCAAAGCACGCTGTGCTCGGTCACTCACCTGTGCTGCTCTGCTCCCTTCCTGACCACAGGGCATGTCAGTTGCTGCTGTTCTAAATGGACTTTGTGAAGCACTGCCCTAAGAAGGACCTGTTGACACTGAAGTACTTTGTGCTGTATGGGCTTGAGGATGGGATGGGGAGATGAGAGGTCTCGGGCTGTTCTTAATTGGTGTGACCAATCCAACTCCAGCAAGGAGTTTAATCCTGTATCCTTATCCAGTAACCATCACACTTTCTCACATGTTGAGTAGAACATTGAATTGTATAAGGTCTGTGTGTAAATCCCTCGTGGGTGACAGCACTTTCAATTCATTAATACTGTCCCTTTTTGTGGTTGCTAAAGCCCTTCTTCTCACCCTTTAAGTGCTCTCAGCGATCACTCTTATAACATGGCACAGTGGTTTTCTGCATCTCATTTTACACCTCCAATGCAAATCTGCTCTGATGGGGTCACCAAAACCAAAGTGCTTAAAAATAAATGTTTTGAAATGTTTCTTTCCCTTGCATGTAGATTTGATGTTACAGAGTCGGTGCTCTGTACAATAGTCATGCAGCTCCTCACAGGATCCCTGGGGCCCATGTTCTGGAACTACACGGTAAAGCCTTAATGCTCCCAGCAGTGGTGGCATGGACTGAGCCTCGCCAGCACCTTTGTCATGCACAGAGTAACTGGGATAGGAAACGCATCTTTCTGAGGGTATTTCACACGTGCTGTAAGAGCAGGAGAAAACGTTTGCTGAGTATGAAAGAGCAGTAAAAATCCAATCCTAACAACATGGTTGCTCTCTGAAAGCATCGTGCTTTTGCTTGGAAACAAAGCAAGGCTGCCCTGAAGAGGAACAGCTTGCTGTCAGCATTGCTTGTTTTGTTGCAGGCCTTTGCCCAGATGATAACCAGGGCTGTGGAAGCAGCTCTGTCAGTGTGATGTAAGAAGCTGAAGAGAGGTATTTCTTTACATGCCATCTCACCAGGAGAAAAGAAAGAATTGAGCTCATACAGGGAGCTCTATGTTGCGTGTTAGCACGAGGCTGCTGGTTACTGCTTAGAAATGCCTCTCTTGAGCTGTACGGCTTCACCCTTATCTTCCGATCTCTTAACTGTGCTTGTAGCTTCATGAAGTGACTTCACTTTCTGCCTGCCTGGATTCTCAGAGTGCTTTCTGCTGCTTTGCCACCCTTCAGGAAGGACTTCTCTTATTTCAGCTTTTCTAGTGTGGTGTACCGGGGTGTTCTGCTCCCTCCTCCCTGTGATCAGATGCCACTAATAGGATGCGAGTTGGGGTTTTTGAGATTTCTTGTTTCTCCTGGATTATTCGCCAGGAGTTTTCCTTGAATTCTCTGGGGGTGTAAGGATGGCCCTGTAATAGCCTTCTCGGAACTGCAACAGGCTTTAAAATGAAAATCTTCTGAATTTCACAGACTTGCATGTCCTTAATTAAAGCTGTGCTGATGACTGTTATACCGTTCTTTTGGTTTTTGTTTTCCATGCAGTGTTTCAGCTCAATCTCTTCTTTCAGCGTACTGCTGGGTACGGGCTCTGCTTTAAATCCAGTGGTGTTAGCAGCCAGGTGTGTGCAGCATCCCCCCCGGGCAGTGTCAGGTGGGTGTGCTGTGAAGGCTCAGCTGATCTCCTCCTTAAACACTTTGTTGGCAGCCTGTGGGAGGCCGGGGATACTTTCAGAAATACTTAGTTTCAGGAAATGGCAACGTAGCAGGTAATGACTGGGAGGAAGGAAGAGTTCAATCAAGATTTTTACCTTGCTGCAGTAGTGGAAGGTTCAGAAACTTCAGAAGCAGCTGCTTGGTATGGGAGCTGTTTGAAAGGAATCAACTCAAGTTCTGTAAGGAAAGTGAATAGGTTAGAATGGGTGCAGGGCAGAGGGAAGAGTTCTGTCCCTTTGCACAGCTGGGGAGGAACTAATGGAGATTTGTGTAGCTTCCACCAGTGATCCCACCCTTGGGAAGGATGCTTTGCCATGTTTCACAAATAAATGCTGCTTGGTGGCACTGCTGCGTGCAGTGGCTGTGAGTTCTGCTTCTCGTCCTCCAGCAGCAGAATGTGGAGTGTTTACCTGTAACACTTCCCACCACGTGCACTAATTTTAGGCATGCCACATTCCAGACCAGCCTTAATCATCTTAAATTCCTTCATTTGGATGCCCTCTGGCATCTGTATTTTTAGTCTTACCTAATAAATGAAGATGCTGCTGCCGCTTCCAGGTGATTTGCCTGGCACACAGACAGCATCACACTTATTTTGCAGTTTGAGATCGATGGTATAGATTTCATTCCAGTGTTGCTCTGTCTCTGAAATGGATAAGCTACAGGAAATTGCTATTCGTGCTATTTCACATCCGATAGCTGGTTCAGGTGGCAGTCATTTTTGATGAGAAGGTATAATCATAGCCCTATCTTGGAGCTGCTGCCAAAGGGGCACAATGTGGGGTGTGTGGGTTCCTGCACCATAGCCAAACCTTGCAGTTGCCTGTGCTGGCAGAAGGGCTTTTAATACATTAAGGAGGGAAAAAAAAAAAACAATGCTAAATTACTAATGGGGTTTGCTTACACTTCTAACTTATGGAGGGATTATTTAGAAGATCAGCTGAGTTTTTAATCAGTAAAAAAAAAAACACCCTCAAAGACTTTAGGATTCAAGTTAAATAATAGAGTTTACCAGGCTGACTGTATTGTGAAGTGTAAATGTGCAGGGCTGAGGAGCTGCAGCTCTACACACCTCTTCCCATAGCTCTGCACTGTCACCCTGCAGTGACTAATGGTGGTGTGGGACTTGCTGCGATGTTTCACTCACGCTTTGCTGTTTCTCATAGCCCAGAAGCAGGAGCTGTAACCAGGTGCTAGCAGTGCTGGTTAGTGCTGCATACGCTGCGTCTAGAGGAGCTGTAATGCGGGAGATGAAGGTAAAACAGATCTGGAAGATACTCAGCCCTTCTATTGAAAGTGTTAAAACACTTTGTTCCTGATGATCTGCTATTCTGGCTGAGAGGTGGTAAACGTGAGGTTGGCACGGTGAGGCAGGGCAGGTGAGCAGGTGCAGTGTGTTGCAGTGCATGCACTCCTGCTGCAGGACTTGGTGAGCACCTTCAGCAGCTGCAGGAGTGCTGCTGCCACATGGGGCCAGGAACACCAGCAGCACAGCGTGAAAAGCACCTTTTAAACTCACAGCTTCCACGCTTCTCTGGCTTTGTGTGTTCTAAAGCCCTCAGGTCTTCTCAGTTAATCTTTATTGAGCTCTCGCTGGAAGCATGCAGTTGTTGGTGTCATTTGACCCAGTCCCTGCTTGCTGTCCTCTGTTCTTGCTTAGCACAGTGAGCTAGCAGTCACTTTCAGTGTTTTTTTTTCCCAGCCATGCAATTAAAGGCTCTGTTGAGGCATTCTGAGGTGGTTAAACCAGGCCTGGGTTCTTTGTAGCTTTGCCTTCAGCCTTCTCTTTGTTCTTTGGCTGTCCCTGGTGAGCTTTTAAAAAACTTAATTTGGGGTCCTTGGTTTGTTTTGTAGGAGATGAAACAGCCCTTGGTTTATTTGACGAGGTAATCTTTGGAGCTAAACTGCTTTGTTTGTGTTGAGGAACTTTGCAGTAACTCTACATCCCTCTATTGTAGTGTGGGCATGTCTCAGGGAACTGTTTCATCTTTGTTCCATAGGTTCTGGGGAGCTGCTACGTGTTGTGCCATACATCTCCACATCAGCTGAGCTACACAAACTGTTTAGGCAATGCTGATGTGACTCAATTTATCAGGAAGCAGCAGGCAGAAAGCTGTCAGGTAAGGGGAAGTGTGGCCCCAAGTGATTGCTGAAAATATCCCAGAGAAGAGGCTGTAAGGAGCCCCCATACTCGAGCTGCAGGCCTTCTGCTGCTAATTCTTCCCATTTGTTTTTCTTAGGATGTCCACCATAGCATTTAAACATACAAACACAAGGAGAAAATAGAATCAGGCTTTGAACTGGCTCATTCCCTTCTTGCTTTGAAATGGTTTCCTGTAGGTCTGTGTACAGTACCAGGCTGTGCTGCTGTAATACCACCAGGGGCTGCACAACCCAGGGCTTCTCGTGCTTTGATTGCCAAATGCCACCTTCTCTCTCCTTGTGCAGGTGCCACCTCTCCTTTTCCATTCAAACAAAAATGTTTTTTCTCTTCTTATGCAGTATTTTGTCTTCCTGTCCTTGTAGGAAGAGGCACCTCAGTGTGCAAAAGAACTTTGTCTCAAAGGAAAAGCTCTATTTCTGGAGTATTTAGGCAGGAACTGTGTATCCACCTGCTCTGCAAATAACTTCCCTAACCAGCAAAGCAGGCTGTTGTGCAGGACGTTACCTTTGCTCAGTAGTTTTACTGACAAAACCAGTATTGCTTTAGTTTTTCAAATTGCCAGGCGTTCTCCTTTCATTTTTTGTTATTACTGTGATGTGTTTTAAGGGCTGTCTGCAGCTTTTCTGTCTGCTGGTAGAAGTCTGCTTCCACTGCATTCAGAAGTCAGAGCTTGTTGCCATGCTTTCACTCCCTCCTTGTTCAATTCAGCAGTGTTGCTCTGCTGCTAAGAAGGGCAGCACAGACCTTCTGCTGCCCTCTGTGCTGTGCTTGCATCACTCAGGAGGCTGCAAAGTATGCAGAGGGAAAGCTGATATGCTATGAACTTGGATAGAAACCTTTCTTTCCCTTTCCTTTTGGTTGGGTCACTTGGAACCAGTTTTCTGACCCAGTTGGTGCTGTGGCACTGCGGAGGAAGCAGGCTGAGCTGCTGGGTTTGGGCAGCGAGGAGCTGCTCTTTGGAGATGCTGAAATGAAATGTGACTCATAGAAGCAGGCTGCATTTAAAACAACTGCAAACACAGCATCAGCTCTAGTTAAATGAATAGAGGAACAGTGTGGCTCCTTTCCATTTTACCCAGCTTCTGCTTCCCAGGGTTGTTCCCTGTTGCGATCTGGCTTTGATGGGTTCCCAGTTCAGATTCTTACATTCTTTGACTCCTGAGCAGCAGCCATCTGGCAGTAGGAAAACAAACCAGAAAACCACTGGGTAATTTCAGCATCAGGCATATACTGCATTGATGCAGGGTCCTCTAAAAAGTCATTTGACAGTGGCTGTAGTGAAGGTGACAAGAGGGTCCCTTTAGGTACGATGTTCCCTGGTGTTTTCACCCTTGACATTAAGAAGATGTACTTTATTTTTGTTGGTGGCTTAGGTTTTTAATTTGTCATCAGTAGATCTTAAATCTTGTTTCCTGTCCTAAGGAGCCACGTAGTGCCTTTGTGCAACACTGGAGTCAAAACTCGTTTGTTCTGCAATTAAACTTATTGCAAACCAGAGAGGAGTTCTTAACTCAGGAGGCTTCTAGGTGATTGCTGAACCCTTCCCAGCTGCCCAGTGCTGTTCCTATTGGTGCTTTGGGGGCTGTGGAGTGAGACAGAGCTGTCCAATGAGAGCCAATGCGTGTGCCATAAATGCTTGAAATTGGCCCAGAGGATCATTTGTGATCCAGTATTTGGGTAGGAGATGGCATTGCATGGCTCCATATCACACACCAGAGTCCTCTTTGCATTTCGCTTCCATCTTTGACTCCTATTTCTGGAGCTGCTTTGTAGGGCTTTGCTTTCCCTTCTTGCTAGCTCAGACTTCTTTTCATCTCATGATCCTTAAAACAAAGACTCAAACTCAGTCTTTCCTGCAAGCCTTTCCTTCCTGCCCTGCTGCAGCTCTCACTGCTGGATGCTGCACTGTGTGAGCTGCAGCAGTGCAGCTGTCTGTACCTTACGTTTGCATCCCTCTTCAGGGATTCGTGTTTTGTTTCCAAGCATGATGCTTTTCAGAGAGAACATTCATTGGGGAAATAATACAGTAGTAGATATAATAGTGGCTAAAAGCATCTTTCAAATATTACCATCTGTTTTGTTTTTTATGGGCAAGGTTAAAACTGGAATCCTTCCGCAACTGGCAGCGGTCAGCTGGAACAGAATTAAGGGCAAAATGGATTTTTATTGCACCGTGAAATTAAAAGTGTCAAACAGCATGGCTTTGACTTTTAACAGTAAAACTAAAATATATTCTTGCTTTTTAAGGTATTGATGCCTCTTCTGTTTTCCTCAGGATCTTGAAGTTCTTTACACTGTGCACGATAGAGGGCAGCTGCTGAGCTTGCAGATAATTGACTTGAAACTGCTTTGAGTAATTCTGCTTTTCTTTTTGGCTTTTTGTGCTTAATCAGAATTGATGTGACTGAAGTGCAAATCTTCATAATAATCATGCATTTACTGGCAGTGATTGGAGGACCACCTTTTTGGCAATCTCTGGTAATTTTGTTCATGTTCTTATCTTTATCCTTTATGAATAATCTCATAGACACCTGGAAGAGCCACCTGCCCGCAGCCTTCCTTTGAGAGGGGAAGGTTTTTGTTTCTTCCCCTTTCCTCATAATTAGCAATGAAATGGCAATAATTGTACACTCTGGTTTTACCGGAGTTAATGAAAAAGAAAACACCTTTATTTTCCTTTATTTTGTATTTTGTCATATTTTGCAGGTAGGAAGCTACCAAATGTTTCCCATACTTAAATGCACCTTCGTTGAAGCTCAGCTTCCTTTGAGCGAGCTGGCCAAAACTTGAATGCATTTCATGCCACAAGGTAGATCAGGAGCAGGAGAGTACTGAGTTGGACTGATGGTATGGAGGAGAGCTTTGGAGGTCAGCTGGGGACCATCAGTAGATAATTAGGCCTGGGTGTGCTTCTCAGCTCCTGCTGAGGTGATGGCAACAGAAGACAAAACAGATCAGTCGTCTTTAAAAAGATCATTCAGGCTGAGCCTGGGTGCAGGTGGGCTTCAAGGGCTGCCTGGCTCAGAGGGCAGCTCGGCTGCTGCTGCAAGGCAGTGTCACTCACGTGTTATGTATTCTATTGGATCAGCATTCATGAAGCCACTCTGGGCCTTTGAATGCATGTAAATACGCACACGTATATATTAAACAGAAACAGATGTCTAGAAGTAACTTCCAAAGGATTGATTTCCTGGATCATTTTTCTTCCTGGGTATTGATCATGTTTGTGTGCTCAGAACATCGTTCTGAAGGTGGATAAGGGAATCTTGATTTGCCATAAAACCAAGAGATGGTCAAAAATACTGAATCACATCACCCCCAAATCACTGATTGATTGATTTTTCTTCCTAATCTGCTTCCTAAAACCGGAGAAATGAACCCTCTAATGTTGGAGAGAATGTCTGGCATGACGAGCTAACCTTGGTTGCCTCCGTTTTACTTCGTGTGCTTTTGGTTTGTGCTGAAACACTCCCAGAAATCACACGAGTGATGCTGCAAAGTGCATAAAGAGCATCAGCAGGGATAGAATTCTTCTCTACAAAAGCAACGAGGCTGCAGGTCATGCTTCTGGTGCCAGGCTTCTCCAAAGCTATTACTGCCACCGACATCCATGCAGCTATCGCTTAGCTTCCCAGTTTGGGGTTTCCCAATTTATTCTGTTTCCTTTTCTCTCCTTTTTTTTTGAAAGGAAAGCAGAAAAATAACGATTTCTGCTGCAGCAACCTGTGGTGTGATTCGGGGCAGGGTAAAGTTCGGGTTATTACGGTTTTCTTCCAGCAAAATCATGAAGTCTATGAGAAGTGCTGTGTTGCAGCATTTGGTGGAACAAATTCCCAATGCTATTTTGAAGTCCAGCACTGGAATTACGGAGGAATCTCCCCAGGGAGTAAATGCCATCAGGCTTCCCGTGGCAATTAGGAGTTTTCCTTTTTCTCCTTGTGGGATTGCTGTTATTTACAGGGATGAACACCGTTTGCTATTTGCAGAGCAAAATATATCACATAAGGAAACCACCCCTATTTAACGTTTCCTGTGACAGCAAAGTTGGTGCTTTGGTATTGGGATTTGTTTCTTGGGGAGGGGAAGTAAATGGAATAAAACCTGTGGTCGCTGTGCTCAAACATTCCACTTTCTGATGCTAATGTGTGACAAGCAAAACAATCCCAACTTGCTGAATACGGAGTTGTGTATTACGGTCAGTTGTTGCTTTCATTGGCTTCGTCTGCTCTGTGAGCTGCCTGTGCTGTGTCAGTGTGGGGTTCTTTCGGTGTGTCCAGGTGCTGTCTGGCAGCTGCTGCTGCTCTGCCGTCTCAGTGGATGATGAGCAGCTCTGCAGCTGAGATCTCATTTGCAAAACTGTGAGTAAAGTGAGCAACCAGAGGTCTTGTGGGTCCCTCCGGCTGCTCCCCACACCTGTCGGCTTCCCAGTTCTGTTTTAACCACTCACAGAACCGTGGTGGCATCTGGAGGAATCCATGGTGAGTCTGCAGGCCTGAGATTCATCTTCTGTTGAACGATTTGCTTGAATTCATCCCCCGGCAAGCATTCTTTAATCCACTCTTTGCCTGTTGCCACTTGTTTTTGTTAACATGTTTGCTTTTCCCAGCCAGACATTGGTATGCTTGCTTAACTGGGACATGCCCTGCTTCAGAGCAGCTCTCTGTGCAACGTGGCCTTTCTCTTTGAGTCAGATACTTTGGAGACTTGTTTTTTTTTTTCTCAGCAAAATCCCCTTTTCTTTGGGAAACTTCAGCTTTAATCTCTTGATTCCCATATGAGGCACACCATTGCTTTCCTCCTCCTGGCAGAAAAGCACATTCACCATGGCAGCACCTTCCTTAACCAGAGGTGAGACCTTCCCAGGTCCTGTGCCTCCTAACATTAATGGATGATTGCAATTAAAGCTCTGGTCTATAGCAACCTGCCTTTTGTTTGCTAGTCATTCCTCTTTCTTTGCTGTCTTTCAGAGAATGCCTACCAGTGAGGAGTTAACACTGCCACACACAGCCCTGAAAAGATCAAGAGATTAAGCTGTTGAGCAGGATAACATGTTAAACACAGCAGAAAAACTAATGATCCCTATCTGCTATAAAAGCTCCACTGAATACAACTGAAGAATAGAAACAACCTGACCTCTTTTGGGCTTCTGTTTGTGGCTGGGCTCCTTGCTGCTGGGGGCCAAGTGTTAGTTTGGTTGAAGTTGCTCAGCAAAGAGCCTGGGAAGGTTTCAGTGGTGGTGCAGATCGAGTTGGAAGGCGTTGTTGTGCAGCTCTGTCTCAGAACCTGCTTCCATAATGTATTTGCTGTGGTTCATTTGAACTGTCTTCATTTCTAGTTTCTCTTGTTCTGCTCATAACACTGTCATTAAGTGAGGGAAGTAACTGCTTTTCAGGTCTGACTGTGCTCACTTTTTCCACTTAGCAACCCAACTGCTTGTGCTCCCAGGCTTGCTTGACTCTGAGATGACTTGTCTGATCTGTTCACTTCCCCTGCCTTGCCTATGAGGCAGTACCCAGCTCCTTACAGGGCTTTATTTAATCACCCCCAGTGCCTCTTGCTTTGCCTGATGTGATCGTGGGTTGCAGCTGTGCATCCTGCGACCATTTTCAGAAGAGATTACAGGTGCCTCCATCTTCCCACTCGGTAACTGGGTGCTGTAGCTTCTGGGTTTCAGTTTCTATCTGCTTCTTGGCTTTTGGCAGTTCTTTCCAGGTGACTGAAGATGAGTCCCACTTCATGGGAAGCTTGATGGAAGCATGGTTGGTAGAATACACACTTCTCTGATGTGCTTTGTAAAAAATAATAATAAAAATATAAGTCTCTGTGTAGCATTGGAAAGTGGAGTGTTTGAGTGCACCAGAAGTGTTAAAGCTGGCTTTAGTGTGCTTGTGCTTCTTTAACTTCTTTTCTCTTTTCCATTGAAGATCCCAATACTGAATGTTCAGGTGAAAATATTCCCAGCTCTCTGTACTGTTGCAGGAACCATATTTTCCTGTACAAACTACTTTGGTGTAATCTTCACAGGTGGAGTTGGCAAAAATGGATCCACTATAGCAGTGAGTACTGGCTTTGCTCATCTTAGTTCCTTTCCTGCATGCTGTGGCTTCCCAGCCGTGACCTTGGTTTTCATTTCACGTGAAGGAAGGATTATGGTGCTATTTTCCATTCAGTTTTTTGATGGTTTGGGGAAAAAAGAAAAGTTGTTAATACAGGTTGTGTAAGAATAGCTTTAGAAGTCAAAGGTTTTCAATTCCTGTGTTTTAAGAGGCTGTGGTGCTTTGATATTTTATATGATTAATTCAAAAGCAAGCAGGTAATAGAAATGCATATTTCCATAAAGCTCACAGGCATGCAGTGCAGAAATCCATTCAGAAGGAAGCTGGTCAAGCAGATCAGTATGGCTTTGCTCATTCTGATGTTCATATTACCAGTTAAAAAAGTAGAGATTTCTGTACAGGTATCTTCTGCTACAATGGGCACTATTGATTGTGAAGCCCAGGGAGTTTTCCAGAAGGCCATTCTGTGCCAGCTTAACAATGACTTGCTGCTTAGAAGGCTGCTCTATTGCTTTTTAGCTACACAGAGGGGAATCTCTCCCAGTGCTTAATGTTAGCATCAGCCCCTGCCTGGGTGATGAGTGCCAGCACCGAGCAGTTCTTGCTCTCTTGTTGTTCAGCACAGGAGGCGTTTGACCACACGCTCAGCTGGTGCTCGCTGGAGTTTCACCACATCTTGTTCCTGTTATTGCTGGTGTAGAGGCACTTGCTTTTCATGTGTTCTTAGTTTAAAAACCACATGTCTGCATGCCCTGTGAGCGTTTGGCTTGCTGAGATTATTTTGCAACGTGCACGTTTTGTCAACTTAATGCTTTAACTTTATCTCACTGCAGGGAACCAGTGTCCTTTCACCCTTTCTTCATATTGGGTCAGTAATCGCACTCGCTGCAATGATCTACAAGAAATCTGCTGTGCAGCTGTTTGAAAAGCACCCCTGCTTGTATATACTTACTTTCGGTTTTGTATCTGCTAAGATAACAAACAAACTCGTGGTAAGTATGCCAGAGTTTATAGCTACTGCACTGAGGCTTCTTGTAGCTCTTCAAGTTCTCTGGTTATTCCATCAGCTGACTTGCATCTGTTTTGTGCAGCAAAGTGATAAACACACTTAGGTAGTTTGGAGGTGCAGGGGGTGGAACACGAGTCTTTATTCCACTTGGAAGTGCAGCAGTGAACGTCGTGCTGATGCTGTAGTTACACAGTTAGAGCCAGTACAGCTTTCCATCCCTGGATTCTGTCTCTTCCCCCTTCCCAGCTGTTCATTCACGTCTCTGCAGTGTTTGTGTGTGTGGGCAGTGAGCAGGGCTGGGGGAGAGCTGGCTGAAACCTTCCCCTTATGTATGTGTGGAGGAGAGGAAAGCTTGCTGGAGGAGGAGGGAAGCTGACAGAGCTGTGAGAGTTTGGGACCTGCTCTTGGGTTTAACTTAACCAACTGGTGAGAAATAGTAGTTAGAATCATTTACTGGGTTGTAGCAGGGAACAGATTAACCAAGGGCTGCCCCACACCGTCTCAGTTCTGTGCATACAGGTTGTGTTGCCACGTGAACTGGGTCTGTGTTGAATGTAACTCTCAATGGAGGAAAAGCTGCTTTCTAAGCAAGTCCAGCTCACTGCGCAGTCACAGCAATGCCCCTTCTGGTAGGGTGAGGATGTGGTGTGGGGCAGGGCAGCCTTTGTGCAGGGTGTCAGTGTGCATGGAGGGGGGAGTGTGAAGAATGCACCTGGGCACAGGCTTGCTCTTTTGGTGCCTGTCTCACTCCACCCATCAATTCCTACCTCACCACGATGTAACCAGAGAGGTGGAACGAGATACGAGGTGACTCTCTCTGGTCTTGACAGTGTAGTAGTTGTGAATTTTTGTTCATAAGCTCAACTAAAGGTAAAATTCATCCCCCTTTTATTTCTGGCAGAAGGAGAAACTTGTGGGCTGGAAAACATCAGGGTTTTTTTTTCTGTAGTTACCTTTTGTTGTGAGTGAATGAAACTTTTCTGCAAAGCTTGCCTCTCATTTAGCTGTGGGTTCCCATGACTAAACCAGCATCAGGTGCCTGGTGACAGCAGCATCGTACTGTAACGTGGCTTCAACTGCAGCTTCTTTGGCTTTGTGTGAATCACAGTCACTGCTGGAGTACGTTAATGTCTTCAACTTCCTCTTTTTTTTTAACTGCAGGTTGCACACATGACCAAAAGTGAAATGCACCTGCATGATACAGCTTTCATAGGCCCGGCACTATTGTTTCTGGACCAGTATTTTAACAGCTTTATTGATGAGTATATTGTACTCTGGATTGCCCTGGTAAGTATGGGCTCGCTTTGTCAGTTATCGTTGCAAGCATTGGGTGCTCTTTTCCTCCGTGCTGTTGGCATTGGTTGAACCTAGCTGGTTCCCTTTTGAGGGTGGTGGCACTGGGGACCTGCTTGAGTAGGCTTTTATGTAAACTGAGGTGAGGAGGGTTTGCTTGGTGCATAGTTCATGTGGTTATAAAGCAAATCTTCAGAGCTTTGAGTGTTTTGAAGATCTGTGGTGATGCCTTACCAGGAAGGGTCGTTTGTGGTGCAGGAGTAGCATGGCTCTGCCTTCATCTCGTGATGGCAGGTATACCCATGGTTACTGGTAGAACGCATTGGGAAGAAAGTCTTAGCATTAAACTCATGCATCTTTCAAGCAGTCAGCCGTTCTCTATTGGTGTCAACCTCCTGATGAAGTTGTTGGCTTACACGCAGTTATTGCTGCTTGGAGCTGGTGGGAGAATTCCACAGGATTTGTGCTGCTAACGGAACTCTTTTCTTTCTTGGACCCTGTGGTCTGCATTGTCTGTTTTACAAAGCTGAAGGCAGTTCAGCATTTTCAGAAACTGCCTACAGGGAGTGTCTGTTCCTGCAGGGTTTGAGCTCTTGCTCTTGAGAAGAGCCCAGTAGTGATTTTCTTTCTTACTACAGCGTATGGGTCATGTCATGCTGATGCGATGGAAGTGTAGATCTAATGCGTAACTCTTCCTTCGGCAGATCTTTTCTCTCTTTGATTTGCTTCGGTACTGTGTAAGCGTATGCAACCAGATTGCTGCCCATCTGCACATCCACGTGTTCCGAATCAAGTCCTCTTCCGCTCATTCTAATCACCATTAATAAACGGGGAGCCACCGTAGAAGAAAACAAGGAAAGAGTTGGTTTTCTACATGGAACGGATGGCAAGATGCGTCGGAGACTTAAGGCAAAAAGCAGGAAAGAACAAAATAATTGATAATCATCAATGTTGTATAACTCTTATTCTTTGTTATCAGTAACACTCCTTAACTAGTCTCCTGCCTGAGAGAAGTGAATTCCAAGTACACCCTAGTCAGCTCTACATGTAGTCAACTCTGTTGGTTCCGAGCCCAGGAAAGCATGCAGAGAGCAATGCTCTCTTTGTAATTACTTTGATTACAGAATAATCTATGTATGGTGAATGGATCCCCGACAACTGAAGTTTCTAATGTAGTATAATTACAGCTGCAATACGACTTGCTTTTAATTTTAATATTTCATCATCTCTTAGTGAAATACTTGTTTAGTGTCCACTTGAAATTCATTTACTAAAGACCCGAGCTGGTAACAACAGATATCTCACTAACTTGTGTGGCTGAAGCAGCTGTCGAGGTTTGAGTCCAGGCTGATGTGGTTCATTTGCTGAAGCATTGCTGATCAAGTGGTTTCTTGGCTGGAGAATACAGAGCAGGGTTCTGCAGGAGGAAGGGATGAGCAGCATGCAAAATAGTGTGGTATCTTTGTCAATTAATTTTATTTTTTTAAATAAACATGATCTAAAAGACAACTTATTTCTCAATTTTCTTCAGTGGGAGGGAAAAAAACCAAGAAACTTGAAGAAGATGATTTTACTGTTTACTTTTTTATGTATGGAACTTAAGCAAAATTTCCTTTCTGCTCTTAATAAATAAGGATCCTGAGAGCAGCAGTTGTCTTCACATGTGTGTTGCTCTGTCCTGTTGGATTGAAGTACTTAACCTTAAGAAGCACCCATCCTGCTGTTTGAAAAAGCAGTTTTGTAATGCTTTAGCTCTACAGGGATGTCATTCTGGGATCTCCGAGCCTTTTCTGTGCTACGTAATGTGGTAAGTTGTTGTTCTTTATTCTGCTTTTATTTTAATACCGGTTCAAGCGTCGAGGCTGCTGGATTTAATGGAGGATTGAAAAAGGCAGAAGTGCTGCAATGTGCACCTCTAAGGTGAATTTTAGACCCTGGGCAAAGGGCCCAGGTTTGCTGTGCAGAGCAGGATCTGCTCTGGTTTTCTAGGAGCTGTTGGTGGGATGTGCTGGGAGCCTGGAGGCTGAAAGCCAAGAACTCTGCCTATGAGGGGTCCTGCTTATGGTGATGGAGAATTGATGACAGGGAACCCAGAGTGCAGCACTACTTGAAAACTGTTTCTTTTCTGAAAGAAGTGAATGTGGCTCGCATTAGAAGTGCCAAATAGAACACTGAATCAAAGCCCCACTTGGCCATGGGAAGCAATGATGTGAATCTCCTGTCATAGCCCAGTGAGTGGAAAACACTCACAGGAAATGGGGAGGAAATGCAGTTCCTCCCTCAACCAAAACCCTTCTTCCATCTCCTGGGAGGGATTCAGTGTCAGTCTACTGTGGACAGAGGTGAAGTTTCCAAGTTGTCCTTGGGGATACACGGCACTGCTGGGGCTAGAGAGAGAATGCAGGGGGAGGGCAGCTCTGATTCAGTCAAGTGTTTCCCTTAGGCAAGAAGTGGGGCTGGCTCCTGCTTGGGGCATTGCATGCAGTGGCTGTGAGGTGCTGACTTCTCCATGGCAGCGTGTCCAGGTGCGGTCTTGGCTTTTCCTTGGTTGGAAGAGGCTTGCACCCTTCCTCGTGTGGTGATGCTCACTCAGCAAGCATGGTGGGGTTTGGTCACACAGCCTTCAGGGCAGCAGCTGTCACAGTTCCAGGTAAACTGGGATGTAAGATAGATAGACTAAATGTGAATGCTGATCTTAACTGCCTTCATTTGGATGAAGGTTCTGTCTGGGTAAGCCTAGCCTCTCACTGCTGCTCTTCAGGTGGTGGGGAAGAGCCTGCAGGACTGGCAGTGCTGGAAGCTGCTGAGTTGAGTCTTCCCGTTATGGGATTCCTTCCGTCAGATGGGGGTGGATGCAGAACTCAGGACCTCAGAAGTCCCTGCCAGGAGTGCGTGTGCCCAGTGGGGCAGACAGGGGGAGTTGTTCTCTTGGTTTTTAGGGTTTTGAGATGAAGCTGCTTTGACTAACTCATCGCTGATGCTTGTGACTGGCATGGTGAAGAACTGAAGTCTTTAAGGGGCTGTCCAGGTCCAAACAAGCTTGTTAGGTGGGAGTCTAATGCCTGTTGCAAAGGAGGAATGCACTGTGATACCTTTTCCTGAGCTTTTTCATCAACCAAAAGCTGGAGTGACCTCAGGCAGCCAGGGAGAACAGATCAGGTTTCAGTATTAGCAGAGGGCAGCGTCCTGTTCCTAAAGAAACAGTGCTGCTGGTAACCCCAGCCAGGCAGAGCACTGCTTTGGGTGCAGGGATTGTATAAGTGCCCATAATAAACAATGGAACACGTGAACTTTGGCACTGTACATTGCAGTCCTGTTGTTTGTGATCGTAGCTTATCTCAGATATGCTTTGTAGGCCTAAAGTTGCTGGAGGAGATGGGGGGAGGAGCAACGTTTGCACACTCAGCCCGATCTTGTGTCACTCCTTTTTCATTCTGTTGCATTCAGAAGATGCTGTAGAGGGAAAAGCTTTTGCAACAGCAGCCTCTCTGTTTCCTGCAGCACTGTGCATGGACCTTGCATCCTTCAGAGGACACAGTGAGGTTTCCTGTAGAGCCATCAAGGGAAGCTGAGACCGTCAGTTGGTGTTGAACTGCCGCGTGCTGTAAGGAGGTGGAGGGGTTCCCTGCCTTCAGCAAGGGCTTAATGTGGGCAGAGGATGGGTTGAGATAGCTCAGGCTCTGCTTCTGGTTCACCTGAGCATCGGTTTTGTTTCATGTTTGTGTTTTCTTCCTACCCTGCATGCATCCAGCGCTGCTCTGTGCCTGCTTCTATTTGGGAATGGAGTTACGGAGAGGTTTAATCCTTGGGGACTGAAGGCCACACAGCAGTGTTCTGAGGTCGGAGGCAGGAGAGCGGCCTGCTGAGATAAGAGCTGTGTGTTGTTGTACTGCACTTATCTGAAAGCACTCAGCAAGGGTGACTGAGCTGACTCTGGCAGGTTAAATATGCACAGGGCTATTTGCTGCTGGTGTGACACACGCCATAACACAACCTTATCTTCCATGAAGGGCAGCTGTGCACAAGCGAAGCACAGAGCTAGCTGGTGCCTGGTGGTTGTACCACCGTGCATTGCTGGGAGCTGTGCTCACAACTTATCAGAAGAAACGAGCACTTTTCCAGATCAGGGCACCATTTCCTGGCTTTGCTTTATTTACTGTTGCAGGCTTAGAGCAAGTGTGAGGCAGACCTTGAGCAGGAAGAAGCATTTAAAAATGCACTGAGTTTTGTTGGTTGGCTGCAGCGTGACCTGAGCGTGGCTGCAAGCAGCTGCTCTGGGAGGCAGTTCAAAGAAAGTAAGAGGGTATTTTCTTCAGCACCTGCACTGCTTTCTTCACTGCTCTTGATGGACCTCAGGGATGTGCAGGCTCTGGGTGCTGCAGGGCAGGGTGTTTAAAGCTGTTGCTGGATTGTGCTGGCCGGGTTGAGTAAGCGGTACTACCGGTCAAGCTGATTTTCAATGTTGGGACAACCCAAATGAAGAAGCCCTTAAGGCTCATGGATCAGAAATATCACCAGTCATGAAGGTGTAGGAAATGAGGGCTGAGCTGTGAGGAAGTCAAGCACAACCCAAGGGAAAAGAGACAGAAGAGGGTGGGGGTCTGGGGGCAGATTGTGGCCTCTTTCATCGAATCACAGAACATTATGTGGTAGAACTCATTGGAAAGACACCTTCCTCGAGGAAGGGATCCATTTTTGCACACCTCCATTCTCTTTTCAGCAGCAGTCACCTTCCCTTGGGTGTTTCTCAGGCAGAAGCAAAGCAGCCACCAGACCTCCATGTGAGTACTGATGCTTCACTGCTGAAGAGCTGCTGCCAAAGCTGGGACCGCTTCCCTTTCTTCTCAAGGAGATGTTATGCAGCTCAGAAGTTCAATGACTTCTCCAAAGGGCAGCGAGTGAGAAGGAAAAGTGGGAGGAGAGTGGTTTTTGCAGAAGGGCTAATTGTTCATTATTAACACCCTGCATTTCCGCTCCCCCTTCCCCTTTTGTGGTGGGAGATGAACAATTTTTTTGAATGAGGAGAAAAAAAAAAAAAGCACAGATAAAGATCCCTACTCTTTAACCTTTAATTTCCCATAGGTTGTTCGTAACTATCTCAGTACCCACGATTTGGGATTTGTGGAGGCAAAGGCGACATCTACAGTGCCAAACCCCTTTAATTCCCCTGACAAAGAGTTCTCATCCCACCCCAAACAGAAAGTGGGGCAAAAAGTCACTGTCCTCCTTCCAGCATGGCTGGGCACATGGCTGCTATTCCATTCTCTGTCCAACAGCACTCGTGCTGCTTCTATTTGTGCATGGCTGCACCCACAGGTGCTCCTCCAACAGCTGCCCTTTGCCTCTGGTTCAGTTCTGTTGCTGTTCCAGCAGCTCTGACCAAACATCTGCTGGTGGACCGTGGCTCATTAAGCAGTGCTGCTATGAAACGTCTCATGGGGGATGCAGTAGGAAGGAAGTTATATTAAGAGAGATTGTGATGACTGAGATGGGACAGTTTGGCCACGCAGCCCTGGAGACGACAGATGGAGCTCTGCCTTTCTCCACACCTCCTGCTGGGAAGAGCAAACATCTCTCCCTGCTCATCCCTTCTCTCCCAAGGGAAGGGTCCTTTGCCAGTGAGGAACTGGGCAGACCTGCAGCCTTGAGTCTGTGCAGCAGCCCTTGCTTCCTGAGCAGATGCAGTAGAAAAGGGGGAGATCATTAAGAGCATTTTAAGAGTACTTTAAGTCTGCTGCAGGCGTCACGCTTCGGCGGCGGCGCTGAGATGAACCGCAGTGATACAGAAGAAGCTGGCATCAAACCCAGTAGCGAGGAGGATGTTGCCACCTTTTACTATGAGATTTAACCAGCACTTCCTCCTCCCCACTGCTGCTCTCCTGCAGAACAGAGCCCTGTGACCTTCAGGTTTGCTTATGGCGTGAATGAGTAACCTGTTGGTTCATTTCTCCAAGCAGCTGAAGTGGGATCATGGCTGCATTCAATACCAACAAAGACAACAGCTACAACAGACACCAGACTCCTCAGAAACCTATTCCATAGGATGCTACCTATTTACCAAACCTACAATTGTTTTACTTAGAAATTAACAATGTTTCCTCCTCATCGCTCATCCATTTTTTTCCTTTAGCAATGACCGGTCCTGCAGCCGCCCTCCACTTCCATCCATCAGCACAGCTCAGTGTGGGGCTGAGCACTGAGCCATGCATGGTTTCTGTCCCAGCCAGGTGGGAGGAGACACCCCAGCCTGCTTGTGAGCTCTGTGCAAAACTGTTTTCCAGTGCAACGGTGCCCTGAGGGAAAAGGAAAAGGGCAGAAACCAATGCTTGGTGCTTTCCATGAGTCCGGGGCAGGACAGACCCAGCAAAATCCAGAGTGCTCTGCCCTCGGATGGGGGTGCAGATGGAACACACAGCCCTGCTGGTGCCGTCCCTTCAGGCTGCTCTCAGGAATCCCTTCGGTGCTTCTTCTGCTGGTGGTATTCTGTTATCTTCTGCTGGAAGTATGCTGCGGGCACAGAAAGGTGGGTTGTGGTCAGCAAACACCGCCAGTGCTGTCACATCTGTGCCTGCAGCTCATGCATGGAACTGAAAGGGCACTGAGGTGCGTGGGGGTGGATGGCACACACTGGGTTACAGAGGGCTGCACGCAGGGGATCTGGGTGAAATGGGGTTGTGGCCATCCTCCACCCAACACCACTTCCCCCCCCCCCCCCCCCCCCCCCCCAAAAGTGAACTCAGTTTATGCTCAGATTGGTTTTCACCCACACCTTCATTCCTGTTCCATTTTTGTGCTTTGTACCCAACTAACAAGGAAGAAAGAAAATGGGAGTCCCTTGAGAATGCAAACAGCCAAAAAGGTGACGCAGCAGGAACACGACAGCTTGGATTCTGCCCTCCATCTGCTGCAGGTCTGTCCTTGTGTACCCCGGGCAGGGCACAGCAGGCTGGGGAGATCCGTGTCCAAACCAAATATTTGTGCTATATTGACTGTTTGCCTAACGCTGAGCTCCCAGCTAAGTGACAAAATGAGCCCGGGGTGGTTTCTGATTGCTAATAGGAACAGAGAAATGTGCTGAGGGTAAATGGGTGCTCGGGTCCCACTTGCTGCCCTGAGCATCCCCAGCCCAGAGCTGCATCCCTCTCTGGGTATGGAGCATTTTCTCCCCTTCTCCACCCACCCCAGCACTCTGCAGCACCTCTTACCTTCCTGTGGGATCCTGCTCTTCTCTGCATCCTCGATAAATAAGGAGAACATGTTGGTCTTCACAAACTTCTTCACGAACCTGCGGTTGGTCTTGGAGGCGATGGCCTTGCAGAAGGCTCTCTCTTGGAAGGTACCCAGGCCATTTTTACTCCACTTGATGTGTGAGGCGTAGTGCCCGACCAGACGGACAAAGAACTGCACGAAGGCCTCGGAGACGAGCGCGTTCAGCTGCTCAGATGCTGGGAGAGGACACAGCATTAGAGGTGGAAATGGGATTCTGTTATTCCAAATGGAACCCAGGTCCCATTAGGAGAACCACCTGCCCTCTACAGACTTCAACCCTGTGTTAAGAGTTGCCCTTACTGTGTATGTTGTTGTTGTTGTTGTGCCTGTTCAGAGATGCCAGCATCTCATTTTGCAGCTTGATGGGCAAGATCTCCTCCTCGTCACCCACCTGGAAGGCAAATGGGGCCATGAAGGACCAATAGGAATGCAGCTCGTGTGGCTATAGAGGTGCTCAGGGGCTCTATGGGGGGCCCTGTAATTATGGTGTGCTGTGATGCTGGGAATGGAATGCCCACACACACAGGCTGCTGCTCATGGGGCAGCATAGCAGGTAGAGGAATCCCTTTGTGGGACACAAAGACATAGAATCATCAAATCATTCATGTCAGAAAAGGCCTCTGAGATCCTTGAGTCCAACCCAGCCCCACCTCACCATGCCCGCCTCTGTTCCTCAGTGCCACATCTCCATCATTCTGAACCCTTCCAGGGATGGTGACCCCACCACTCCTAGTACCAAAACCAAAGCCCTGCCACCGTGAAGCAGCTGGGACAAAGTGGGGAAGGGGCCCTTCCTAGTGTTGCCCCTCAGCCCCATGTCCTGCATGGGGAACCTACCGCCCGGAGGATCTTCCCTTCACACAGATCAACAATCAGAGCCTGGAAGAGAGCACAGAGTAATGGGCTGAGCAACCACAGCCGCCAAAGCATCCACTGCACTTCCCCCCGCCCCCCCCCCCCCCCCCCCCTCCACATCGCTGCTCCCCACCCAGCAAAAACCCAGGGTCACAGCTGAACCCAGTGCTCAGCCAGACACCTTCACCCCGCCTGGCTGCAATAAATACCTCCTCCATGGGCTGCTCCAGCACCCGCTCCAGGTGCCGCATCTGGATGCCAACCATGAAGGGTGTGGGGCAGCAGACAGTGTCGAGCAGGCACTCGGGGACCACGGGGATGTAGGTGTGAGCCCAAGTGAAGGGGTAGAGGAGAGCAGCCACAGCGTGGATACACTGAGAGAGGACACTGCGAGAGCGCAGGGAGCTCAACCTGTGCTCCTCTAAGGGCCTGGGGGGGTATTTCGGGAGAAGAAACAGCTCAGGACTCACCTCAGTTCTTCAGCCAGGAAGATGAGCCGCCGCTCCAGCACGGCAGAGGCGAAGATGTGCAGGATGAGGATGGGGCTGAGCCGCTGGAGCAGCGCTGGGAACTCCACGTGCTCCAGGTGGGCATCCACAGGACGTGTGAGCTCAATGAGCTGCAGGGTGAGAGCCACCCAGGTTGGCATAAAGGGAAATTGTCCCTTCTGCGCCCACCTGAGTCTCCCAGAAGATGACTTGGGACCACAGCATTACCCAAAAACCCTTCCTGGAGTTTGCAGCATCTGCATCAAGACCCTCTGCAAAGCACAGCCTTTCCCTTGTCCTGCATGGGGATTTGGGACATGGTAAACAAAATGCAGGTACCTACTGAGGCATTTATTAATTAGGGCTATGGAGTTGTAACCTAAAGTACTTCAGTGCCCATAAGGCCCTGGTAGGAGACCTCAGCACACAACCTATGAGCAATGCTGGAGAAAGTTGCCCAGAAAAGGGAGGAAGGCAGGACTTCTGCTATGAAAACCACACAGACTTCCCCAAAAGCCATCCCAAGAGGACAGGCACGCTTCGTGCTTGCAAGGATGGAAAGGTGAAGCATCAAGCAGGTAGTTGGTGGTGGTGTGCCCCTTCAGCTGGCTTTGCCCTGGGCGTGCAGCCCCCAGCAGTGAGGTGTGACAGCACTGTCACCTCTTTCCACCTTGCCTGCCCTCTGGGATCACCCCGTGCTGTGACGCTGCCATCAAAGTGCTGTGTTCCCAGCAGGCATCACAGGGCCTGGCCACGCTCTATAGCCCCTTCCAGCACAAACCCTGCATGATGTCCAGCTCCCAGCCCTGCAGCACCCAGGATGTGTTTTCAGCCCTTTCCCTGGGATCTCCCTGCCTCACTCCAGCCCCTGCCTGGAGCCTCGCATTCCATCTCTTCCAAAGAATGTCTCCATGTGCCCTGCTTCCCCGTCACCCCCAGCCACGCTCCTGCAGCCTGGCCCTCAGCCAGAGCATTGAGCAACGTGCAAAGCCCTTGCACAAGTTTTCCTGGATGAAGAAATCCCTCGTAATTTGATAGGCAGCTGCCAAATGGCACTAGAGAGGGAGGATCCTGCTCTCAGACCCACCCCAGCAGGACACATCCTGGGGATGCTCAGCACTGTTGCAGGATCCAGGGCAGATCCTTCAAACTTTTCACTGCAGCTTCACCAGAAGAGAAAGGAAAAACAGAACAAGCTCTGCTTGTGCTAACCTGGCCTGGTGCTTTGCATAGATGAGGTGGGCACCGTGCCCTGCTCAGATCTGTCCAAGCAGCACGGCAGGTAAGAGCTGGGCTCGCTGCATGCCTCCAGCACACGCTTGGTGCTCAGCTGCGGCGGTGCAGAGGGCAAGCTGCAGCCTGCACTGCTGGGTTGCAGCCCGAAGGCAGGGGCGTGAACCAGCACAGCCCTAACACAGCAGTGCTGACACTGAGGCTGTTTGAGCAGTGGTGCTCAGGAATGGTGCCAGGTGAGGTTTTGTGCTGAGGTCTCCAGCTCCAGGCTGATGGAGTTGCAAAGCGGCACTGCCCACAGGTGGGCTCCATCCTCATCCTCACCACTGCTCTCACCTATAGGAGGCAGCACCTCTGTCCCCCAGGGCACTAAGTCCTCACTGCCTGACCCACGCCCATGGAGACAGCCCTATGCTGGAGCAGCACAGAAGGTGCTGAGTCCCCAAAACCAACCTCTGTGCCTGACTCAGGGATGAAGCTTTTAATGGTGACGGTTTTCCCCGGAGCTGGAAAGGGCGATTCCCGCAGGCCCTGCATGAAGGGGTAAATCACCGCCATGGAGATCTGACGCCTCTTCTCCACCTCATCCAGGATCTGGGGGAGGCAGAAAGGGGCCATGAAGTGCCAGCAGGCAGCAGGGCGGCCGTGTGGCACAACGATAACCACATAGAGCCCCACCTTGGAGAACAGCCCGAAGCAGCCCAGGCAGCTGATGATGCAGAAGACCTCAGGGAGGCGGACACCGCGGCCAGAGGGCTGCAAGAGGGTAGAAGAAGAGGTTGAGCATCTCCCAACCCCATCACGTCAGATCTCTCCTCTTCCCAGTGATCTCTGGATCCATTCACCCCAAGGAGAACCCTCTCTGGAATTTCAATGGGAAAAACCCAAGTTGCTCGCTTGGGGGACTTTCAGAGCTGGGACCTGAGCCACGGACACACTCCATGCTGTAAGAGCAGAGGGTACCAGGGTCTGGAGAAGGCAGTTTGGATGCCAGTGCTGTTCATCATTTTGGTACAAAGCCCTGTGGCGCATTCCCAAACTTTCCTCCCCATCAGACACCTCCTGCCCCATCCCTGCAGCTAATCCCACCTCCTGCTGAAACAGCACCAACGAGTGCCCAGATTGCTCTTTCCTTTCCACCTGGATGATCCCACACTCGTTTCCTCTTTGCTCTTTCAGCCCTCCAGACACCCAGTGCCAAAATCCTGGGTGCAGAAGCAAGGAGGGAAGGACAGGGTGGTGGGAACAGCAAGTCACCGAGCGTGGGCTGCAGCCTTGTGGCTTTCTGTCCCTGTTTAAGCATCCTGCATGTGAACTGAGGCCCAAAGAATTCCATCGTGCCCCCATGCTGGCCAAAATCTATGAGCTGAGAGGCAGCCACCGCTCAGAACACAGGACGGGGCTGAGGGCACCCAGCTCCTCAGTGCCCACGTGGGCAACACGTACAACCCTATACCCAGTGCTGGGACCTCCCTGCTCTGCTTTGGGCTGCTTTCCTCCACTCAGCATCCAACTGACATCCCAGCAGATAAAAAAAGAATAGCAAAACCCAATCCCATCGGGCAACCCCCAGTGCTCATCACGCCACATCCCCATTGGCACAGCCACAGCCCCTGCTCACCAGCAGCCGCCTGCAGTAACCAATCTTCCTGCTGCCGTCCACGTTCGTCAGGACGAAGGAAAAGGTTTCACTGCAAGGAGAGAAGGTCCACGGGCAGAGGGCAGCTCTGACAGCCCACAGCCCTCCAGGTGGGACCACAGCCGGGCAGGTACCTGGGGAAGGTGGTAACGGGCTCCCAGTTGTTGCCATCAGGGAAGCAGAACAGGGGGATGGCCTGCAGGAGCCGCTCCTCCTCCTCCTTCTGACCCTTCAGGAGGTTCTCACGCTGGAATGAAACGATGCCATTAGGGTGATATATGGCACCCGCAGGGGTGGGCTGGCATGGGGTAGCTTTGGGGTGCCTGCATGGGGTACTTCCCTGTGCTCCCCTGGCTCTGGGGATGGGGAAGGGAAATGTCCCCTTTTCCTCTTAGCCACAGAAAACTCATATTTCCCCAGAAGGGTGTGGGGTCAAATACCTTTGGGAACTGATACGCTATCTTGGGTTCATAACGTCCATCTGACATCTTCCTCAGTGACACCACCACCAGGTACTCGAAGAAGAACTGCCCAGCAGAGTAGAGGATGGAGCTCCGCTCTCCTGCCTTTCCCAGAGGCATGTGAGATGGGATGCTGTCTGCTGCAGGGTCCTCCTGTTTGCCTTCTGCAGTCAAAAGACATAACCAAAACCAGCAGAGAACAGTGAAACGTAAGGCTGGGAGGTGTGTTGGGGGGGGAGATACAGGACCCAGCACATATAGGGTTCTGGTCCCTGTGAGGGCAATAGTGAGCATCTGGGGACCCATAGGTGCAGGACATGGAATGGAAAGAGAGAACTTTGATGAGTCTTCTAGAGGAAATCAAGGCACCATCAGACCCCACAGCCATCCTTCACCCCATTCCAGAGGGGCTGAGGGTGTCCAGAGCAATGCCTGGGCATGGGATGGGGGGGGGGGGGGGGGGGGGGGGGTGGAGAGCAGAACCTCACAGGAATGCTTTCAGAGCACTTTGATTTGTTTCCTTATGGGGACAAAGAAACAGCAAACAGCCAGCACGGGTCTTGTTTGAGCACCTCCAAGGGCTCTGAGAGATGAATCTCAATGACTCCCTGCCAGATGCACTCAGTCCTGGGAATTGATTACAAAAGAGATACCAGAGGGTTTTCCTTAAACCACAGCTCCCACAGCAAAGCAGTTCCTCGGAACTGCACCCTTTTTCTTGTTCAGCTGGTTGGGAGAGCAGCTGGGGAGCATCAGCTTCACAGCCCCGAAATGAGAAACAAGAATGAGGAGAGCCCACACCGACGTGCCCAAAAGTGCTGGGGATGCTCAAGGTGGGACAGCAGTATGGAGGGCAGGAGATGAGCTCAGTACCTGCGCTTAGGGACATAGCAGGCAGGAAAATGGGCATGCAGCTGGATTAAACCCAGCTCCTGCAGCCTGTCCCTGTATCCCAGAGATCGGCCATACGTTCCTGTGGCAGCTTGGCCATTGTCATGCATCTCTATGGCAGGTCTGGTGGGCACCTGCAGCCTTCAGTCTGCAGACATTCCCAGCTGTGGATTTTCACCCCTCCCTCCCAAGGGCACAGAGAGGGCAAAGGCTGCAGCGCTGCACCCTGCCCGCAATGAGGGCATTGCAAGAAAGAGTTCATGCTGCACACACAGCTTCCCACGCTGACGGCGAGTTCCTTATCAGCCAAAGGCAGAGCTGGGAGCTGCACAACCCGTCCCATTGCACCCGTGCTGCTGGCTGAGCTCACACCACGCTGCCACCCACCTGCCCCCAGCAGAAAGGAAATGGCTTTCGCTTTGTTTTCTACCGAATGCTGAAAGAATAGTCGCAAAACCCCCAGCACGGCTTTAGCTTCAGGTGATGCTGGTGAGAAAACCCCAACCCATGCCTCCGAAATGCTCACAGATCCCAAAAGACCAATTTCTGCACCATCTTCCAGTGGTACCATACCCTGTGGGGCACAGTCACGATGCTGGGTTCTGGTTCACCCTGCGGTGCTGCCTTTGGGAATGTGGCTCCACGTGGGGAATCCCCTCGTGGAGGTAAAGCACCGGGGAGGAGAAGGTGTAAATACCCGGGGGGTGGGGCAGACTCGTTCAGGATGGGGTTTTGGTTGGGGTTGGTGGGAACAGGGCAGAGCAGGAGGGGTCGGGCTGAGCCTCCCAGACGGTGCTGTGAACCCTGGGACCTGGGATAAAGCCTGGGTTTGGGGGTGAGCCCTCGGATAATGGATAAACCCCGGGGATTTAGGGTGAGCTCCTGCGTTTGGGACGAGCCCTGGGATTTGGGATAAACCTCGGGATTCGGGCTGAACCCCGTGGCAGAGGCTCGGGGAGGGCTGAAGCGGACCGAACCGGTGCCGGTGCCGACGTGACAGTGCTGCGCTGCCCGTGCGCATCCCCGCTCCGCCCGGCTCCCGCTGTCCGGCACCGTCCTGTCCCGGCGGCCCCTCCCAGCGCTCACCTCTGCGCCCGGGCGCCGTAGGCTCCGTCGAAGAGGCTGCTGATGGAGGAGGCCATGGTGGCCCCGACGTGGAGCGGCCCCGGTGCGGCGCTGCGGGGAGCTCCGCTTCCGCCCGCCGCGCTTTCGCTTTCCCGGGGGTGGAGGGACGGGACGGGGCGGAGAGGAGAGAAGAGAAGAGAAGAGAGGAGAGGAGAGGAGGAGCGGGGGGCGGGCTGGGGCGCACCTGGCGTCGGATGGGGACTCGTGACACGCACCGGGAACGCGGGGCGGGGGCGAGACAACGTGAAGCACCGGGAACGGGGAGCACCGGGCACGCGGTTCTGGGAGTACCTGGATATGGGAAGAGCCAGGAGCATCCCTGGGCACGAAGGTCCCGGGAGGAGCCGGGCATGGGGGAGACGTCCCACAGCAGCGGCCGCTCCGCCTCCCCGGGGCTCTTTTGGGCTGAGGGAGGAAGGGGGTGAGGCTGAGCCGCCCTCCTGGAGGACGGAGGTCCGGGGCTGTTTGCTGGGATGGGGAAGCAGTTCGTGTCGGCACAGCCGCGCTGCGATCTTGTCCTGGTGCGGGAACTCTGCCGGGCCGCGCTTCCACCTATTCTGGCACTTCTCCGTGGGCAGAGCTCTGCCCCCTCCCCTCAGAGGCGCCCAGATCGGCCCTGTGGGCACAGCTGGGAGGTGTGATGAGCTGCGCACAGTCCTCAGCCCTGCTGTCAGGGCAGTTTGCAGACGCAGCTTTCCCGTATCAAACACCCTCCCTTTGCCCCCGCCGACGTCTCTTTCCCCACCAGGGCCATTGGGAGCTATGGGACTGGGGGGGGGGGGGTTTTTCTGTTGTTCTCGAGGGGTGGCAGAGCACTCGTGCTTCCCGGAGCAGATGGCAGCAGGATTGTGTGCTGCTCCCAGGAGACATTTCCTGTTGGCACAGCAGGAGAATAAAAATTTAGGGGTTTTCCCTTTCGACTTTGGAGGAAAATCCCTCCTTTCCTGGAAAACGGAGCCACCTAGGAGAGCAATCACTGATTTCAGACTGAAGAAATCCCCGAATTCCTTGTTTAGTAGCTGCTTTTTCTTCCTCCCCCTCCCCCCCACGTGCACAAATCTTTTCTGCTTGCTCCCTTTAAGCCAAGCATGAATGCACTTCACCATCGCCTCACTCTGTTCTGACAGCTTCTATGCTGTGTTCCCAGCCCCAAACCCCCTCTGCTCTGGATGAACACTGTCCCTTTGTGTCCCCGGCCACAATCCGGCCAACCGTACGCTGCTGAACTTGGAATCCTCCCACTGAGAGCTCCTTTCTGCCAGGACCCCACCGTGCTAACAAACAGGCACTTTGTGGGCTCTGCTGTGGGTGCACAGCCCAAACTGTTTTGCTTCACCGAACCGAGCCTGGAAAAAGCTTCGTCTGTCCTTTTGTTTTGCTTTGTTTTTTTCCTTTGTGGCCCCGGTGCTGATGACCGCACGCTGGAATTCTGCAAGCGTGGTGCATTCAGGGTGCAAACGCTGCGCTGCGAACGTTTCCCTGCGCAACCCTGGGTGGTGCACCGGAATGCTGTGCTTGCACTGCAGCTCCTCCTCCTGGTGAGGAAGGCCCGTGGCTGCCCCTTGTTTCCCACCCCTCCTCTTCCTCCCCCTCCCACTTTGCCCACCCCCTCACTGGGTGCTGCATTTCAGAGCACCCAGGCTCAGCATCCCTACAGTGTAGGAGCTCATCTCATCCCGGCCATGGCTAACCTGGGGCTGGGCAAAGAGTGGGGACTCAAGGCCCTCATAAGGCCCCCCCCTGGGCCAATGCTGGGTGCCTGTATTGGGGCTGGGAGCCCCAGGGCCACATTTCCAGCTTCTTTTTTCTCCCTCTTCAGGCTGCTTCTCCCACTGGATGGCAGCATCAGAGCAATGAAACTGCCCTGGGAAGAGCAGTGTTAGAGGAGCACCGCTCCCTCCACAGACTTCCTTCCCTCTTGTTCTATTTCTTTCCCTGTGTCCATGGAGGGCTGAGGACATACGGGTTCAGATCAGGTGTGTTTGCACTGTTACTGCCACCGCTGCCTTCTTTGCTGCCACCAAATTGCAGCAGTGCCCTCCTCCTGCCCCTTCTACCCCAGTACTTACAGGTGCCGGGTGTAACACTGTAGTGTGATGGAAAGCATTGCAATAACAAATAGCAAAGCCTTTAGCCAAAGCAAGTGAATACAAGCACAAATGCAGCAGCCACAAACACAGCAATGAAGAAAGAGCTGCTTACCTTCAGAAGGCCTTAGGTATCTCCACTTCCAGCACTTAAATGAGGGCTGGGATGGGGTGGATCCTGGCTCCACCCCTTCCATCACTCAGGTACACTGCATGCACCTGAGCTCCCCAGGGTTGGCTCTGCCTTCCCACCAGGTGCTCCATCACTGCTTCAAGCTGTGACTTAGCGTTGCCACTGCGCTGGGACATGGGGCTGTGAGCTTGTGGGGACGCACTGTCCCACAGCCAACACAGCAGCCCCAGTCCAGGGGAGGAGGAGCGATCTCAGCCCTCATGGGACACCAAAAGTGGGGCTTCTTAGTGAGATGCATCCCCTACATCCCCAGCCCCCCTGCCTCCATATGCAGAGTGCAGTCAGAGTCCAACCCATAGCCCCCAGAACACGAAAGAAAACCTCATCCTTTAGTTTTAGGAACCATTTCTTTCAGAGGAGGGAACAGACCCAAGTCAGCCCTGCTGCTTTTCCTTGCAATGAGACAGATTTAACGCCAAGCATTTCAATGTGCCCTCGGGATTCCTTGGAGGGGTTGATCAGCAGGATTGGTGCTGAGCTGCAGCCCCCTGCAAATATAGTGCAGGGAATCCACTCCTTTCTGGGGCAGTTTGGTGGTCAGGAGGTGCAGAGACGTCTCAGCTTACAGCCCCATGGCTGGGCTGCATGTGGGCACCCATACATGGAAAGGGCTGAGCTGCACAGCCTCAGGTGTAGCACGAGAGCTTCCCCAGCTGCCCTGTGCTGAGCCAGGAGCTGATCATGGGTTAAAACACCACCTTTGGGTTGTTTGGCATTAGGGCTGTTTCAGGGTTTAATTGCAGCATGCAATGGGTACCCACCTGGGTGTACCTGGTTTAATACCCAGGTGCTCACTGCCTCTTTTTCTGTGCTTCTCCCTCCTTTTTGCCCCATGGGTAGAGGGCTGTGGGGCAGAATTAGCCTTCAGCTGAGCTGGAGAAGCCCATGGCAGGGGTGGGAGCAGGTGGTGGCAGCATGGTCTAACCCCATGGATGGCCTTTGCAAAACTCTGGGCTTTGCACACATGCCCCCAAAGCACCATGGTTGTGTCACCTGCCCAGTGCTGGGCACTGTGGGGTGATGGAGGTGGGGATGGAGGTGGGGATGGAGGTGGCTCAGTCCCTGGAGGACATGGGGCAGCCAATGTGGGGGGGGTACCCACAGGAGACCTGCAGCCCCATGCATGGTGCTGGCCCAGATCTCTCCCATCTCCCTCCGAAGTACATTTGCAGCTCAGTGCCATCTGCCCTGGGGGGCACTGGGTGGTGAGAGCCCCCAGGTCTGCTGGCAGGGCTGCAGACTTCAACCCCAAACCCAGCTTGTACCCGAGGAGCTCTGTAAGATTTGCTAATCTCAAAATATTGTTGGCATCCAGGACAGTAATTTACTGCGTGTTTTGCCACAGCAAGTACTTTCCAAAAGGCCATGCTAAGTTTACACCGGAGCAGCCGGGATCCGATGTCAGCTGCTGGCTGCTCCCTCTGTCCCCCTCATCCCTCTGTGCTGGGGTGCAAAGGACATGGGTTCCCTGCACCCTGAAAGCAGGAGGTGACATGGGCACCAGGAAAGGGAACACCAGGCCCATGCAGGTGGCAGGGTGGTTGCACGTCTGGCTTGCAGGATGGTGCACGTTTGTGCAGGGCACTTTGGTTTTGAAGTCATGCAGCCAGGGGTAGGAAATAGGCAGCCCTGGTGTGCAGGGCCTGGCCAGGTTTACCTTCCTGAGGGCTTTGCAGGTTGTGAAATTAAATCAGCTTCTCAGCTTTGGTGGCAGCTGAGTGGGAGCGCTGCACATCCCCACACTTTACTGCAGCGTTCCTCCATCCATGGGATCCCGAGAGCTTTGCAGGAGTTGGGGAGGAAGGGTGCTGTGGGATCCTGGGGTGTTTCCAGCCCAAGGATGGAGTGGGCTCTCTTTGCACTGATTCCCTTGCAGTGGGGACAGTTGTTCATTCAACCCTTAGGATGTCCTCCTCCTTTGGAAGGACTGTGCTTTGGGGGGGGGGGGGGGAAGGGGCACGAGAGCCTCACATTGTCCATAGACCCACTGGGATTTCTGCCACCTCTGAACCCCAGGAGATGGAAGCAGCCCATCACAGCAAAAGCCAGCACCAGGCTCAGCCCTCCCTGGGTCACAGGGCTGCATGTGGTGGCCTTCCCCTGCAAAAACACACACATGTTCTTGTTGTGTTGGCATGAGTGTGTGCTAACAGGAGGAGCACCGTCTGCCATGGCTGCTTTCTTGCTCTTTTGGGTTGAGAGATCAAACCCCATTCATGCTCTGATCCCCAGGTCCTGGCCCAGCTGCTCTGGAGTTTGTTTGGGTTGATGATTCCTCCAGGAAAGGCACAGGGCTGTCATATGGGGCTGCCCTGATGTGGAAGGGGACAGCAGAGGTGGGTCAGGATGGGGAGCAGTGCCCGCATTCCCCATCCCTTGCAGCAGGCACACGTGGAGCCCATGCATCCGAAGCAGACGTGGGCCATAACTGCGGGGACACCGGGGACACTGAGGACCATGAGAAAAAAAGGCATCTTCCCAAATTCTGGAGCAGCATCTGGAGGGTTTTGCAGGGATCCGGGCTGAGGACTGCTCGGTTAAATGTCCCCATGATGCTCTCTGGTGGCAGCAGGGAAGGGTGCAACTGGGCCACTGTTGGACAACCCTGAAGTGGGTTTGTTTTCTGAGATCTGGAACAAGTCACAGCCACATGGGCATGGTCTGACCCCTCTCAGCCCATCCCATCCTGTAAACTCTGCAGGGAGGGGGCATGGCAGGGGAGTCCTGAACAACAGTGCCTGGATTAGAGGGAGATTTTGGAGTGGGGGGGGGGGTGGGGGTCCTGGTTTGTTCCTCTCAGCATCACAGCATCCTGGGCAGGGGCAGCACACATGGCACCTGCACCAAGGGGGGATGTGGGTGGAAACATTTAGGGCAAGTAAACAAGGGATGTGGATGGGAGAAAAGAGCTGGGGAGGGAAGTCTGCAGTGCTGGTCCTGCAGGAGGGATTGGGGAGGAACCCTGGAGATGTCAGAGCTGTGTTTGGCAGCTGGTGGAGGTAAGGGGATGCTGAAGGCCAAGTGAGTGTCTGCCTTAGGCTGTAGCTGGCAGTGGGATGTGTTTTACATTAGGGCTGGGCTAACTGGGATGCACTGGGTGCTTCCTGGGGCTGCAGACACTGAGCTCAGCAAAGCAGGATTCTGGGTCACACCGTCTGCAGCCTGTCCTACAGGGAGACCAGGCAGGGCAGGTGCTGACAGAGCCTTATTGGCATCCCCAGCTGCTGTCCCCGGCCCTTGGTGGAGGTGACCCCCAGCAAGCTGAGGACAGCAGGGCTGGTGTGGGCTCAGCCTGCCACAGGTAAGCTCCTGCTGGCAGTGCTGGAGGTGGGGCAGAGTTGGAAAAAAAGCCATAGGAGGCAAACCAATGCCTTGGCTTTGTCATGGCTTCTGGGTGCTGGATGTATGATGGGTGACTTATGGGGTGCCCAGGCCCACGTGTGCTTCTGTCTGCCCATGCTGTCCTGGGAGGTCACTGCTCCTGCCCTGTGCAGCTGTGATGTGCAACGGGACTGCTTCAGTGGTGGCACTGTGACACGATGTTCCCCATCATGGTGCCACCTCCAGGAAAGCTGAGCCAGGCTCTGCTCCCAGTGAGGCACTGGGCAGAGTCTGGGCATCCCCAGTTGGCTTTCTCTGTTGCTGTCCCCCTGCCAACTTGGAGGATGGTTATCCCATTGCTGCCCAAAAATTAGCATCCTGAAGATGCTGGTGAGGCTGAATGTTGGCATCTTCCTGCCTGCACCTGGCAGCTCCTGACATCAGTGGGAAGGCTTCAGCTCCAGCCCCCAACAGTATGGTTTGGTGAGCTGGTGCTGGGTGTGGGTGATCCCCAGGTGCCAAACTGAGCCATGGGGATGCTGAGCGTTGATGGTGTGGGTTGATGCATGGTCAATAGGAGCTCAGAGACACCCTGAATCATGCTGGATGTGTCTCTCGATTGCCTGGCTGTGCGTTCTACACCAGATAAGGACATTTTAAAGCCATCCATCACCTGCCCTGGGGGCTTCAAGGGAGGGGTTGCTCCCGTGTCCCTGCTGAGTCCCTGCCTGTGCTCATTGCTGTGGGGTGAAGTAAGCATCTGCTTGCGTGCGGTGCACCAGACGGAAAGCTTGTCTGCATCCCAGCCCACCTGCCGCCTGCCCCGGTGCTTGACTCAGCATGCTGTGAATATCGTGGTGACGGGCAGCCTGGAAATGCTGCTGGAGCCTGGAAGTGATGGCAGTCATGACACGACCCTGAGCTGGTGGCTGTGGTTGGTGGCTGCGTGGTCTCCGTGTGAGCTCCGTGGTTTTGCGTAGGTCTGACTTAACCCCTGCAAGGAGGGGTTGGGCTCCAAAGGGCTTTGGACACCTCCTTTGTTCTGAAATCTGTGGGGTTTGGGCTTTTGTTTGGGCTGGTTGGGGTGTTTTCCATGGAATCCCAGTCCACAAAGCTTGGACAGGACTGGATGTGGCCATATGGAGGAGGGGATGACTCTAGGTCTCTCCCCTTTGGGTGGCTTTGGCCATATCCCACTGTGGGGTGCCAGTGGGGACTGTGAAATGCTGAGTGTCTCCTTGCCCACCCTGATACAGGCTGTGAGTGGCCACTCCTTGATAACCCCCTAGGAAGACAAGGAGGGTGTGTGTAGGATGCCCATGGAAGGGGAGTTGGACTGGGTGTTCTTCAGGGCTCTCCTCCAACCCAAACCATTCTGCAGTGTGATACAACAGCCCGGCTCTGTCTTCTGCCCCAGTGACACACACTACTCTCGACAAGGACCTCATGATGCCATGCTTGCAATTACTGGTGGCCCAGGTGACATAATGTGACATTCACCTGCTGCTCATAGTCCTCCAGGGGTGCAAGAGCCTACCTGGGCTCTCCAGAGAGATTCATGGGGATAAAAGATGGGATGAGTCCAATCTCCATCCAGAGGATGTTCAGCTTTGAGAAGCCCTTCTTGCCCACATGACGTGGCCTCTTCATTTATTCCGGGTCTTTGGCTCCAGGATTTGGTCCAACCATTGGAGGAATCTTCTGTCTTCCCCCATCAACACACCAGCTGTTGCCATTGGGAATGGCCCTGCCTGGGTTTTCCCCCATTCTACCCATTGTGTCCCTGATGCAGTTTCCCAACCCTAATTTATTTTAGGGTTCATCCAGGTTCATCTCTCAGTGACGGGGTCCTGTCAACAAGACCATGCTGCTTCTTTTTTGGGGGTGTGGATCCTGTAAAGAATAAACGAAATTCTCAATATTCAGACCTGTGTTTTACCCAGAAGATAGACAAGGCATATCAATGGAGCTGTGAGCTGGAAATACTGGTCAGAAACAATTTATGAATAGTACCTTTTTCCTGTACAGAAGAGATAATTTCTCACTGGAAAATGTGAAAGTCTGTACTTCATCTAAACCCTGAAATACTTTGGCTTTCAGGCAAAATGCACTGATATTTAAATTATTAGTAAAATTTTAACGTCCAACTCCCAGATGCCTGCTGGGACAGCACAGCCCACCCGATGCACTCAGTTCTCATGCTGAGGTGAAGGACTCTCCCCATTGGGCATCTCCTTTTGTCCCCATCTCCTACTGCCCCCAGTCAGCATGCTAACTTGAGCTCCCCACAAATCACGAGTCCTTTTGGGACACTCTGCTCCATCCTTCTTGAAGAAGTGGCTCCTTGGCCCCGTTTCCCCCTCCCCATCATTCATCCTCGATTGAAGATGTTGAGGTGAGTGACCAAACCTTGAGGCTGGTCCTTTTGGGAGCCCTTTGACTTTGGGTTTGGGCAACCAGCCACAGTACCCCGGTGATCCACGTTGTGTTTCTGTACTCGAGCGTATTCAATGTATGGTGACCTCTCTGGTGATGTGAGAATTAACAAGATGCCAATCTACTACAGTAACGTGGCCCAGATAAGTCTGGGTGATAAGCCATGTTGATTCATTTGCTCTTAACCTATGAGTCATCCTGTGAGTCAACAGAGAAAACAACATGGAAACGTCACCCAGCAGGTCCTAAAAACTCAGATTTTGTTCATATCAAGAACCGCGAGTGGAATAATTGCCTTGATGTTCCTTTCCAGGGGGAGATGTTTAATTTGCAACTGCACTCTCACAAACAGAAATAGAAATCAGAGTGCTCATTTCCTTACAGACCAGAGTTTTGGTATTGATCTTCTTTTTGGTTCTTTTCTCTGAGCTGTTAAAATTGCTTTTCTCGACACACAATAGAAAGAAATGTCCTCTTTGCAAAGCGTTCTGATTTAGATTGGACATCACAGTTCATTTCTGGGGGAAAAAAACGAAGACTTCCAGCAGAGTTGGTGCACAGAACGGGTCACCTGTGAGCTGATGGGAAAGGCCATCACCACGTGGGCCAGGTGTGTGCCACCCATTAACAAGGCCATGTGTTGGCTGAAGTCCCCCATGGAGATACCACTGCAGCCAAAGCCAGCTCTGGGCAGAGGTTTTGGGAGGTCTCATCCTACCTTCATTTAGATTGAGGGGGTCAAAGACTGGACAAAGTCTTGGTGGCTCAAGGCATAGAGGAAATGGAGCTTTCCCCAGTCCTACTGCCCAGAGAGCTGAAGGCTGGTGGAGAAGGATGGGCAGACCGTGGGGCAGGAGTGTTGTACTGCAGATTGCAGACTCTATAGCCAGTGAGGGGAGCGGGGTACTGGGGGGTTGTGCTCACATTACCTGTGACTTGCAGGGCTGATGGCTGCGATGAGTTTTCTTCTCGCCCTGCAGGAGCACAGTAGGCAGAAAGTGGGAGGTCTCCTTCATGCTCTTCCTGGATGCTGGCAGTCACTCTCTGCTGTGTAGAGGACCTTAGGCTGTGCCTTTGTGCAGCCACCAGTGCTCTCTGTCCATGTTTCCATGCCCAGAATCTGATCCCTGTGCTTGGCCAGACCCAGCATCCAAGTAGCACCCAATGGGCCCAACAACCAGTAGTGTTGTCCTGGCCACTTTTCTTCCCACCAGCCCCATTACCCACCCAGGGTCCTCCTCCCCATGGGACACATCCTTCAGAGCTCTGTAGATCTTTTCTCAGAGGTTACCCTCTCATTAAACACCAGCCTGGTCCCTGGGCTTTTGCTTTGCTCCATCCCCTTCCAGGGTGCCCCCAGCTCCACCCAGAAAACCTCTCCCATCAGATCATCTGGTCCTATCAGAGCACATAGCTCTGTGCTCCAGCTGTCCCTGAGTGCCCTCTGGACTCCGATGTTTGTGTCTGGAGGTGTTTCCTGGGGACCATGTAGCTGTGAGCCTTTGGAGCAATGCCCAGGGGCACTGCGCTCCTCCATACAGCATCCCTGGAGGGAAATAGTTGGGGAGAGGAGAAGACACTCTGTTGACCCGAATTTGAGGAAGGCTAAGGAATTAGACCATAGGTTACAGAGGCATTTTTAGTAGTGTACCATGCATGATATGGCAGCAAACGAAACAAGGACAGGAAGGGAGGTGAGTGGGTTTATATCCTATAGACTAACGTGGCATTGGATTACTTTGGTCCTCTGGGATGAATTGGAATTTGAGGTTGGCAGGAAGGTGGCTGGATGTGAGTCTTGGGGTGACCAGACCCCATGGATGCAGTTCTACTTTGCATGTGCAAGGCAGAGTCAAGGCTGCAAGATACGGCAAGGCTGCCCTGTGCTCAGTGTTCTCCAGGAGTGTGGGTCAGCAGGGCTGGGGAAAGCATGGAGCAGGTGTCCACTGGGCTGTGCTGAGGATCGTGATAGGGAAAACCACCATGTCAAGGCCAAGGAGCTATGGGGAGGACATGGAAAGAGGGGATCTGGGGCTGACAATGGGACTGGGGAAGGGTCAGGTGTTCAGGTAGGAGCTAGGAGAGGATCTGGGTACAAAGAACTGGGGAAGCTCATGAGCATCTTGCCTTGGTGACCCTGCTGTGCTGAGGGGTTGGTCTGGATGATCCCAAGAGGTGCCTTCCAGCACCTCAACTCTTCTGGGCTTCTGGGACTGAGCTGGGGAGCAGAGTGGCCTCAGGTTATGGCAGGGAATAAGGAAGGACCTGGGGGACAGGTGGGTCAGGGGAGCAACGTGGAGATGGAGGAGTCTTGTGTGGGACAAGGCATGAGGTGTGTGGGGTGAGCACAGCATTTGGGGCCGTCAGGTAACCACGGAGGTGGCAGTGGTGGGATGGGAAGCTCACAGTGGTGTTGGTGTGGGAACAGGAGCTCTGTCCCCAAAGAAAGGTGACCTGGCCCTGGCCTGCACAGTCCCGTGCAGGCATGGGGGGAGTGGGGGGGCAGGACCATGTGTTGCAGTCCCATAGGAGGGGGTAGGGGCGTGCTGCTGAATGTGCAGGTCCCTGGTGGCTATTCCTGGAGGCCCCCGCCTGCGCAGGCAGATTGGTTTGCAAGGAGGTGACAAGTGCCAGCCCAAGCCTATAAAAATCTCCAGCTCCTATCCTGGCTCAGTGACCTGATTCCCCCCTCCCAGCACAGCCGTCCTGCAGCACAGCCCGTCCCTTCGGAGTGGAGATATCGGATCCAGAGTGGAGACTCCCAGTCCAGAGCACGGAGCCCAGCTTCGGAGCTAAGATCCCAAGTCTGGAGGACAGACCTTTGGTTTGGAGCAGGGAACCCCACTGAAAGCAGAGATCCCGGAGCGGAGACCCCAAAACAACCCCTCGGCTTTGCAGCGATGACCGGCAAAACGGCTCCAGCTGCTGCAAAGAAAGCACCAGCCGCAAAGAAAGCACCAGCACCAGCCTCAAAGAAAGCACCGGAACCAGCCCCAAAGGAAGAGCCGGCACCGGCCCCAAAGGAAGAACCGGCACCGGCCCCAAAGGAAGAGCATGCCCCAGCCCCCGCTGCTGAAACACCCCCAGCCCCCGAGCATCCCCCTGATGCGGAGCAGCCTGCGGCTCCTGCAGCTGAGCACGCTCCGACCCCCACAGATGAAGCAACTCCAGCCCATGAGGAAGGATCCCCCCCGGCTGCCCCAGCTGAAGCCCCAGCCTCAGAGCCTGAGCCTGAGAAACCCAAAGAAGGTGAGGAGGGGACTGGATAGTGAAGTGGGGAGGGGAATGTGCAAGGATGAGAAGGGGACACGAAAGGGTGAAGATATGAGGGGATGAAATCAGTGGTGGTATTTTTGGAGGGGAGTAGGGCTGGGGGAATAGGGGGTGGGTGGGCTGATTGCTCCCCAAGAGCCCACAGCCTGCTCTCACCCTGTGCCTTTGTTGCAGAGCCGCCCAGCGTCCCCTTATCCTTGGCTGTGGAAGAAGTGACTGAAAACTCTGTGACACTGACCTGGAAAGCACCGGAGCACACGGGCAAATCGAGCCTGGATGGATACGTGGTGGAGATCTGCAAAGATGGAAGTAGGCTTGGGCTTTCCTGCCTCGTAAGCATGGAGAGTGCGCGAGGTGCTGCAGAGGTGTGGGATGGAGCTGGGTGGAACATGGCAGCACCTTTCTGTGCACCACATTTCCCTTTCTTTGCCCCAAATACTTTGATTTAAATGGTATATATGCTTTTTTTTTTTTTCTATGAAGGAGAGGGCCATCCCGTTGGCTTCTCTCTCCCGTTGGTGGTCTCTTAGTGGGCTGGACTGCAGGGGTTTAACATCACTGCTGCATCCAGCTAGAGGGTGGAGGAGGGTGCAGCGTGCCCATGGGGAATGGCCTCTGGTGACCACCAGCTCTACAAGAACCTGGGACTGGGATGGGCATACGAGAACATGGGAGGAGGAAGACAAAATTCTCCCATGTCTGCTCAAAGGGATGAGCAGAGGAATGGGGATAAGATGGGAGGATGAGAGAGGAAAGCATCCTCCTGGGTGGTGTGAGAGGCTGGCATGGTCAGCAGGCAAGCTCAGCCCCAGAAACATGGGCTCAGAGCCTGGAAGGAGGATGGATGCAGAGAATGGAGGTGGGTTGGTGGGTGGCAGCAATTAGCTGTGGTTCTCTGGTTGCATGGCTTCTTGGTGGAATGAAGTAGGCGGGCAAGATGTGTTTTGGGCACTCTTGTGAAGCCCCTGCTTGGCCTTGGGGTGAGAGTGAATGAGGTGTGTGTGGGAACAGTGAGGGGGGGCTGGGGCTGCTGGGCCGGGTGCTGCGTGAGGCTGGAGTGGTTTGGGAGATCCAGGTGGTCCATGGGAACTTGACCTGTGGCCTTTGGCTGTTCAGCTTGTGGCAGGCATAATCAACACAAGCAAAGCTACAAGCTTGGCCACGGGAGGCTTTCGTTTGGGCTGGGGGCTGGAGAGGTAACTGGCTTGACAGGACATGTGAGGAGGTCCTTGCATGGGAGAAAGAAAGATGCAGGTGTTCCCGGAGGGAGCTGGCTAACAGCCACCAGAGGTCATGGTTTTGGATGCTCTCCTGGCTTGCTTTGGCCTTGGCTGAGTGGCAGAAGAGCCGTAGTCACCCAATGATGTCCATGTGGGCTCTGAGACTGCTGCATTTGGGCTGGTACAAGAACCTGTGTGGCCAAAATATGGTCAGATTGGAGTGAAGGTGGAGTAATGCCAGTGGCAGGTGATGGGCAGGCTTACCCAATGTGGAGGGTGTGCTGGGGAGCACACTGAGCCACAGCAAAGGATCCTTGGGATTCAAGAGAAGAAGATAGGCTGGCAGGGCGGTCAGAGGATCTTAACTACTTCCAGAAACGCACCTGGAATGTCAGCAGAGCCCATGTTTGTTGGCCTAATGCCTTGCAAATCGCCTCCTGCTCAACAGTTGACAACCTGCCAGTTGGTAACCCAAACTCCTTGGCAGGGTGGGGAGGCCAGGTGCCCCAAATCTGATGACATGAATCTTTCTGCTCGTGCCTTTCCAAGGAAGCAGTTTGTTTCTTCTCTGTTTCACCTCTTGGGGTTTGATCCCGCTGTCTGTGGGGCGTGCATCCATCTGGCCATGCCATATCTGTAGGGCTTTGCTGGGTTTGTTCCAGGTACGGACTGGACAGCTGTGAACAAGGAGCCTTTTCTCTCCACCCGCTACAAGATCCAGAACCTTGGCTCTGGTGAGAAGGTCCACGTGCGGGTGAAGGCCATCAGCGCCAGTGGCACCAGCGTCCCAGCTACCTTGGAGCAGCCGATCCTCATCAGGGAGATCACTGGTAAGAATTCATGCCGTGCACCGTCCTCGTGTGCCTTGTCAACAGGCAAGGAAATTGCAGGCCATCCCTACAGCACAAACATCCTCTGCCCTCTCACTGTTGCAATCCAGCCTTCGACCGAGATGTCATCCTCCAAAACAGGGCCCAGTTCCCCTGGAAAGGGATGGGAACGAGGCAGCTTCTTGACCTCAATGCGCTGATCTTGTAGATGGGAGAGAACAGCACCCAAAACGCAGAGCCCCGTTTTCCCATTTCATTGCAACGGCTGTGAAATGGCCTTGCACCTCCTCTCCTTGCATCTCTGCTGTGCCACCACACACCCGTCGGGCAGCAGGGCAGGAGGCAGCTTTGTTTATTTAAGCTGAGGAAAGTCGAGAGATGGTTGACTGGAGCATGGGAACTCTAATCGCGCTGGACGCGCTAATGAATGGCTTGCTCCCATGCTTAGCAAGACTTGCATTCCTACTGGGGTGCAGCAAATGTGCTGAGGTTGATGGATGATTGCAAGGCTGGTTTTCATTTAGCTAACAGGAAATACATTTATTTACCCTTTCCGAGGAATTATTAGTGCGTGAGATTTCCCGTGACTCAAAGAACAGAGATTTTTTCATCTGCTTAAAAGTAGTATTAATGATAACACGAGATATTTCAGAAACTGCCAGCTTTTTGTAGGAAAGGACTTGGAGAAGGCTACCAGCATCTGGAAAGGGTCCTGCAAGGGCTGCAGGTGTGGATTGTTGGGTGCTGTATCCAGAGCCCAGCTCTGAATCCTCTGGGGACTGAAGCAGAGATATCACAGAGGTGTCTGCCAGTGGTGCTGTGTTCACCTCCAGACCCCTTTTTCCTTGCAGAACTGGGGAAATGGAGGCATGGGGACTGGGGGAAGATGCCAGGTGCACAGCTCAGGTTTCTCACTGGCAGTCCCATGCTGCACCAAGCTGCATCAGGCCAAGCTGTCTGTTCTGCTGTCATCACTGCAAGCTTTTTCCCAGCCATGTGTGCCAGCTGAGAGTAAAACCCAGAGGGCTGAAAGATCCATGTGCAACTTGCTCTGTTCTATATCTTTTCCTTTTTTTTTTTCCCCTTTCTTTTTCTGTCTGAAACTCTTTTTTGGCATATGGCACTTGCCAACTTTTGCATTTCATCTGAACCACAGCCTGCCATGTGCTTTGGCTTTGCTGAGAAACAAATGGCCTCTCCCAAGTCCACCCCAGCGGTGCTGGTGCGCATTGGGTGCCTGAGTCCGTTCATCTCCATCCCGTCTGTTACATTCTGGCCTTCCCATTTTATTCAGGATTGCATTTTGTACCCCTCTTTGGTACATTTATAGCGTCATACGGGATTTTAAATAGCAGCAGTACATGCGGCAGGGATTTTAGGAACAGGTGGGATGAGTGGGTTTGGGAGGCAGAGAGAGAGATGGGGAGAAACCAGCCGAAGATTCAGCATCTTGCAGGGAATTAGGGCAAGGGAATGTCTTCCCAACCACGTACACACTTCACCTGAGCCACTGCCCCAGCCAGCCCTGTGGGTTTGAGCTGAGGAACACACGCATGAATTAATATTCCTCCATGGAAATCCAGTTTCTCTGCCCTGCTGGGATGCATCAGCCCACACAGAGCACCAACACATGGATTCCTGCAGCCAACAGCTGTGTGCACAAAGCAGAGAGCTCCCCAGCTGTCAGCGGGTCCATCTGGGACTGTCGGGCATCTCCCAGCCCTCTCTGCTCACAGCTGTTGAGGCTTTGCCTGCTCCTGGTTTAATTCTGGCTGTCACCCTCCATGAGCCCCCTCCCCAGAGCTGAGCTCCGGCATGTTTAATCCAGGCAGAGACACACAGCTCTTTTATGAGGGGCTCACGTCAACGCGATGCCTCCCCAGAAGGATCGCTGGCTCCGTGCTGGTTGGGTTACACGGCTGCTATTTTCACCCCGGGAAGGAGACACGCACTCCAATGGCATTCTCCAGTGGTTTTTTTGCTTATCTTTGTTATGTTCCCTTGGGGACATCAGCCTCCATTTTCTAGCCTGGGCTTTTGTAGCTCTGCTATGAGAAACTGTGCACCATCTTGTCCTCTTGACAGCCCTGAGCCCACAGTGAAGGAAGAGGTCCACCAAGCCTTGCCCTTGATGGAAGTCGGGTTGTGTGTTCCTAGAAAGTCTACTGTGTGAGCAGGGAGATAAATGGTTCCCAACCAGGAGATGCTGCTCATGGCTTTGCTGCCATGTAGGCTCTGGTTGACCCACACTGGTAGGCTATAAGGATGAATGGTTCATCGTGGTGGTGCCATTGGGTTGGTCACATAGCACCTGGACAAGGTAGTCATTTTGGGGTGCTGGCAATGGGAAGCATGGTCCAAGAGATCACAAAACCATAGAATCATTAAGAAAAGACCACTAAGATTGTCTAGTCCAACCGTCAACCCATCACCACCATGCCCACTAAAACCATGAGATGAGAGGGATGAGTTGTTTCTGGGGAGGACATCCGGATGGCCACAAGCAGGACGCCTGGGATGGGTTTGTCTGTGTTTGACCACATCTGCGAGATGTGATCAGGCTGTGAGCTGTGGTTTCCTGGCCCCACTGTTTGACTTTGTTACTCCCAGATCTTCCTAGGATCCGCTTACCTCGTCAGCTGCGGCAGGCGTACATCAGGCACGTTGGGGAGGCTGTGAACCTGCTGATCCCTTTCCAGGTATGTGGGTGATTTGGGGTTTAATCCCTTGGATTTGCTCATCCAGGATTGGTTTTCCCAGTGACCTTCCTAGCCAACGTAGCATGCTCCTGTTCTGCTATGTGCTAGCTTGTCCTGGTCCTCATGTCTTACGGGCTGAGATGGGTGGGAATTCCTCTCCAATTCCTGCCTAGCTCCCATTGGTAAGGGGGCAACACCAAGACTAGGGCATGAAGTAGGTATTGCTGCTGTCTCAGCTCGTGGTTCCTGTTCAGATCATACCTGGCTCAATGGACCCACAAACACAAGTGCTGGGTGTCCTCCTAGGGAAGGCGGCTGTTTTGGAGCTGGGTAGCCCCAGGGCTGTGTGAAGGAGGTGATGCTGGTGGAACAAGCTGGAGTCCATCTCCTGGACTAACTTATTACATGTGGTCTGTGGCATCCCATCTCCACTACAGCATCTGCAGTGGATTAAACCTACCCCTGAAACGCCTCAGCCAAGCAGGGGGAAGCAAGAGGCAGAAAGCTATACAGGGAGGGACTCGTCCACCCCATGTCTTGTAGGTAGCTGGAAGCCTGTGCTGGCCATGCTCCAGGGGTGAATCAGCCATGGATGCCAAACTCAAACCCCTGCTGCTCAGCTTGAACCTTAGCTCAGCAACACGAGCACAGCTCTGTCTGCACATCTCTTGACAGGCAAACAGATTTACTGCGTGGGGACTTAGGGACCAGCATCACCCTGGAGCAGGGTTGATGGGGATTTGCTATAGTTTCTTCCCTGGGCACTGCTGGATGGGGGAGTCCCTGCTCACTGCAGGGGAGTTGGACTAGGTGACCCTTAAGGTCCCTTCCAACTTGAATGATTCTGCAGTACATATCCGGACCATGGCTGCCTGGATGAAGTGGAGCAGCTCTGCTCACCCTGTTGGGACCACATCCTTCAGTTTCTCTAACCTACCTACATGGGTTCCTCCAGGGAAAGCCGCAGCCCCAGGTGACCTGGACCAAGGACAACCAGCCCCTGGACACCAGCCGGGTCAACATCCGTAACACAGACAAGGACACGATCTTCTTCATCCGCACGGCACAGCGCAGCGACTCGGGCAAATACCAGCTTGCAGTGAGGATAAATGGAGCAGAGGACAAAGCCATCCTGGACATCCGAGTGATTGGTATGGCTACGGATGGGGACCTGTGGGGTCGTGCTGGGAGAGATGGATCCAGGGCTCCTTTCTTCCCTTTGGTTAGGGGTAGCTCCTGGTCTGGGTGGTATAGGACAGGGACAGCAGCAAAGCAAGGGCAAGGCTCTGGGGTCCTTCTTCCATTACATGAGGGAGTCACTCTTCCATTACATGAGGCAGTCACTGTGGGGGGATGCAGGATGTCTACCAGCCCATGCCCATAGCGGACCCTCACCCCCTCTTGTGCTGCAGCAGGGTGAAAATACATTAAAAATGAAGTGAAAAGGATGGTCAGAATGTAGTATTCGTGTAGGGGAGCAAATGAGGACGCAGCCATGTGAGTGTTTGTAATTGCAGAGCGGCCTGGTCCCCCCCAGAACCTGAAGCTGGTGGATGTGTGGGGCTTTAACGTAGCCCTGGAGTGGAGTCCCCCAGCAGACAATGGGAACTCTGAGATTAAGGGCTACACAGTGCAGAAATCGGACAAGAAGAGTGGGGTGAGTCCGGCCACTCCCATGCCCAGTGCTGGGGCTGCACCCACGGGTTCCCCTTCCTTTGGACAACCTCTAACTGCTCTTTTTTCCCCTCCCCCCCCTTTCAGAAATGGTTCACAGTGCTGGAACGCTGCACCCGCACCAGCTGCACCATCTCTGACCTCATCATAGGCAACACGTACTCCTTCCGTGTGTTCTCAGAGAATGCCTGTGGGATGAGCGAAACAGCAGCTGTTGCTTCCGGGGTGGCCCACATCAAGAAGACAAGTGGGGATGGGGTTGCGTTTTGGGGTGATGGGGTGGGAGAGAGGGATCCTGTCCCCAACGGGACTTCCTTGGTGCTGGGTTAGTGGTGGTTCCTCCAGGCTGGTCCCCAGGATGAGCCCTGCAGGGTGAGGCTTTCAGTCCCTGGGATGGATGAAGTAGAAGGTTCTGAGAGGTGCCTGGCCTTGGTCTGACCTGCTGCACAGAGTGAGACAAGCATTGTCTTGCTGGCTCACAGACAGGAGTCTGCATCAGACCCAGGGACTGGGCATGGTTGGATGAGTTGAGACTTGTAGACAGGGCTGGTGTGAGCTGAAGGCCAAGCCCTCAGGTCACTCTAGATGCTGTCTAGCTTATGTGAGAGAGCAGAAGTATTTTGGGAGGCTTGGGGCTGGATTCCTGCGGCCACGTGATGGTCAACCAAGGATCCCAAACTCTGCCTAACCTTAATTTCATTAATTTCCTAGAAACTGTTTACCAGCCACAGAAGATCCCTGAACGGGACATGATGGAGCCCCCCAAATTCACCCAACCCCTGACAGACCGAGCCACCACCCGGGGCTACAGCACTCACCTCTTCTGCTCCGTCCGGGGCTTCCCCCAGGTCAGTGCTCTTCCAAGGGCAGCATCACCTCTGTGTGCAGGCAGCCACCAGCTGGGCTCTGGCAAAGGGGCTGGAAGTGTAGGGAGATGGCTGGTCATGTTGGGTTAGGGCTGAATGGAGATAGGGTCTGCAGCTGCCCTCTGAGTCAAACCAGGGCAAGTCGGGGTGTTTCTGCACAGGGAGGGGAGGTTGGTCTCAATTCAAACCATGTCCCTTTTCCTCCCACACTGAGAGGGGAGCTGTGGGTGGTGCTTAGAGCTCCAGAATGGGTGCTTGAACTCTACAAATGACTTCTGACAATGAACCCATCGTGGCCACCAGTGTTAGGAAGAACCAAGGCGAAGCAGGAGGAGGTGGCTAAATTTTGGGGACAGTTGGATTTTCTCATGTCTCTCCCTGCTTTAAAAATAAATCAATAAACGAAATCCTTCTGCCTTCTAGCCCAAAATCATCTGGATGAAAAATAAGATGGAGATACGGGAAGATCCGAAATACATAGCAATGATTGAGCAGGGTGTCTGCTCCCTGGAAATCCGCAAGCCCAGCCCTTTCGATGCAGGTGTCTACACCTGCAAAGCTGTGAACCCTTTGGGGGAAGCCTCAGTAGACTGCAAACTTGATGTGAAAAGTAAGTTTGACCGAGGAGAGAGAAGAGCAGGTCTCCATACCTGCCTTTCCCTGCTGTCACAGTGGTGCAGTTCGTGTCTTTCTGTTGGGTTTTGGTGGAGGAGGAGCTGAAGGGTATTGGGTTGCCCTCTGGAGCTTTAGGCTTCTTGGGTTTATAGTCTTGCAGCATCCCTTGCCTTTCATTCATGGCCAAAAAGTGGGCAGGAAACCAGAGCCTGTAGATACAAAGGAGCAGAGGTGTTGGTAGAGGCTATAACGGCCGCTTTGCTCCTCACTGCATCCACCATCACCTGTGTCCTAAGTCACCCCCAAGCTACGAGTGCCAAAACCACTTCACTTGCACCTGGGGTGCCATGATTTATGTCTCAGATCCTGCCCAGACTTTCCAGCTCCCATTTCCCTGCCTCAGCAGAGAGCCCAGCCCTTGATGACGAGCTTGTCCTCGTGCTGGGGACACAAAGCACCTGACCATTGCCTAGGCTGGAACATGGGGTCATGGCGACAAACTGTCTGGGAGAAGCAGTGCATGTGTCAGCTCTTGGAGCATGCACAGGGATGCTGTGCATAGGTGTGAGCGCATTGAGAGGATTTGTCATGCCCTGGTGCACATGTAGATGTCATAGGGGAGCGAGGTGAGGGGATTTCAGGGGTTTTACATCTCCCATGCTCTCCTACAGTGCCCAAGTGAGGACGGGTTGGAGGCTGAGACGAAGAGCGAGGTAGGTCTGGGTTGGGCTGAGGGAGAAGAGGGGAGGAGGGTGGATCCTTTGGGGATGGGGCAAGCTGGATATCCTGGATTTGCCCTTGTGAGCTGCTGATGGAGCCCTGCTTGGGGACAGCCTCCTACCAGGGCTGGAGATGTGCTGGTGGGCAGAGATGAGAGAAACCTGCCCCTTTGCTGGGAGGAGGGGATGCTGTAAATGGGCCAAGAGAAAAGAGGGCATGAACGGGGAGACGCATGAACAATAGACAGGGCCTGGGAATACGGGGCTGAATACACATATAGGGGGCAGCTATAAGGGTGGGGGAGACAGAGAAGCAGAGCTGAAGGGCTGCAGCTGAACCTTGTGGGGCAGAAGGGGGTGGAAGAAGTTGTCTGGGCTTTTCTTCCCTTGGAGCCACAGCTGGGATGTGGTTTCCCTTCTCACCCTTGACCAGCAGTTCACAGGACTCAGATCCTGTTCCTTCACCCAGGTGGATGCTGCAGCAGCACAGCACATGGTGATGCTCTCAGCCACAGCCTCCACTGCCTGCAGGCCTGTCCCCTCCCCAGCAGTGCCCCTGGGTCCTGCGTGTTGTCCTGGCCATGGCATGGCCCTCTCTAGGTGTGTTTTTATCTGTGACAATAAAACAAGCCCATCTGAGCTTTGGTCCTCGTCAATCACTGTGTTCTGCAAATGAGAGGGGTGCATTGGGGTGGAGGGGAGGGAGCTGTAGGGATGCTATAGCATTCCACACACCCATGGGTGGAGGAGACAGCTTTTGAGCTTGGAAAGAAAGTGCCAGCTTTGTAAAACATGAAGATGGTAAAGCAGAACCAAACCACCAAGGAGGAGGAGGAAGTGTTACCAACTGCAGCTGGAGAATGAAAAAGAGAAATAGCAACATCACAACACAGTCATGTTGACATACCTTCACCCAAGTGTGATTTCTTCATCCTCATCAGGGCTGCCATGATTGAGCCACACACCATTACCCTCTCACCATAACACAGACAGGCTATGCCCATGCATTATATAGAGGAGGAATCAGTCCGTTAACTACATGTAGTTTATGTGCAAGAAGGCAGCCTCATTACTTCCATCTGTGAGACAGCTCAGGTCAGATGCTGGTAATTAACAGAGAACCCAGACAGATCCATCAGGGTGAGCAAATGTGCTGCTAAGCAGGGGTCAGCAGCACAGAGCACTCTGCCATCAGCACAGCCCACTGGGATTGATGAAACAGGCACATGGGGCAAGGAGGGGGCGTGGGGCCAGACCCACTGACTGACATCCTGGTGAGCCATGGCACTGCAAACCTCTGGCTAAAGCAGCCAGCCCTGCTGCATCAGCTCTGCAGTGGGGACCCTTCTCTGTTCCCATCTGTCTGAGGTCCCCCAGTGCCCAGAGAGAAGCCTGGGGGCTCATCATGGCACTCCTCACACCATACCACACTTTCCACCATCAGAGGGCATCGTCGGATTAATTTTTATCCCAGTCAAGGGTCAGGCTGGCTCACGGAGGTGGCTGGGCCGAGTGATGCCACCGGGGGTGCAGGTTGTGGTCCAGCTGTCTGGGCGGTGGGCCAAGCAGTCCCACAGAGCATTGGGCACTGATGCTGATATCCTGCCCTCTCACAGTGTCGTCATCTCAGGATGTGGCATTGACAGGTGAAAGAGGTGCTGTGTTAGCAGAGGGGTGTGCAGCCCTGTTGAAGAGAAGAGGCACCACCGAGCTGGTGCAGTGCTGCACACTGTGCCCCTTTTCTGACTGTTACTACAGCCCTGCAGGGCAACGAGTGTGTTTGTAACCCCCCAGGGAACCAGGGAGGGTAACAGCATCCACTCATAGTGAGCCCTCCTGGGAAAGGTCCAGAGGGCAGGCAAGTGGAAAAATCTGCTGGATATATTTTTTACTGAAAGCAATCATCCAAGTGCCTTTTAATTTATGAACATCCCAGTTGTTGGGTTTCTGGGCACCTTAGCAGGGATCAGGCAAAGGCATCATTTCCAGGAAAGCAACCTCTTGCAGAAATATGACACAAGTGGGAATCTGACCTGTACTCAGTAAACAGCAGCCCTAATCTGCAGCCAAGCTGCTGCTGTGTAAAGGGACTGTGGGTAGGGGGTTGGGGATCCTCTCTTTGTTGCCCTGGGGCTGCAGCATCCCTGGGCACTACTCCTAAGGGATTTGGGGTTCCACATCTTGGGGGAGGATGGGGGGCAGTTGGGGCTCCTCCACAGAGCTGAGACCCAAGGCAAGGATCTGGTTCTCTCTTCTGTTCCTTACCCAATTTACCTACAGTGGTCTGAGCCTGCAGGGCTCACAGCCAGCCTGAATGTATTGAGACCCCAGAAAAATGTGTGGGATAGAGCCCCTCATCCCTTCCCATCCTTTCTCCCACACTCCCTTGCTGTCCTCCTCTTCCTCTAAGAAAAATGTATGTTGCTACAGCTCCCTACCAGAGCAAGGCTGTCTGCACGGGTGGGTCAACAGTGGACCCCATGTGCATGAGGTTGTGCTCCATAGCCAGCTAAAGAGCCACCCATAAATCTCATCCATCCATGCCCTTTTCTTCCCAGCCCCTACGGGAACTCACTGCAGTCATTTTGCCATCGGTGACGTCTGGGGGGCACAACCCTCCCAGGGCTGGGAAAGAGCCATAGGAAACGTACTTCCAAAGGGAGTCCGATGAATAAGGGACGCTGATAAGAAAGGAATTCCAATTAACTCTAATTAACTCTTCCCACCACTGGAAGAAATCCTACCGCAGAGCTGAGTCTGGTAATGCTGCTGTAGAGACTGCAAAGCCTCAGGGTGGGGAGGACAGCTCATCCCCATCCACCCCCACCACCAATGGGACCAGCAATGCCCACTGCCCATGACCAAACCTGAGATGGACACATGGCAGCATCAGCCCTGACACGGTGCCCCCAGCTCACCCCAGATGGGTGCAGGCTCCTCTGCTCCCCTGGGCGATTGGAGGTGTCTACATTCCCTACACACCTTGGGTTAAAAGAGTCTGATCGTGTGGGGAGGGAATAGGAAGCAATTTGGGAGAGAAATGAGACAAACAGAGGCTGGAAGGATCGCAGTGGTCTTCTCCAACCTTTATGATTCTATGGAGGAGATGTGATCCTGCCTTGCACAAAGGGCAGAGCGTGGTGGGCAGAGTGTGGGGTACCCAAAACCATGAACAGCTCCAAGAGGAGCCATTTGGAACCCATCAGTTTTGGAGGACCTCCTGGGTGTTTATTACCATTTTACTTTATTTGCATTAAGATAAACCGCATCTTTATCTGTACAACATCTCCTTAAATACTTGGCAACACTTAAAAATAATAAAACAAGAACAATAATAATAAAAAATTAAAAAAAATAAAAATAAAAAGAAAGGAACAGTGCAGGCTACAATATCAAAACAGTACGATGCTTGTGAATAAATAACCCCCTGGGGCAGCTCAGGGGCTGGGCTGTTCAGGTTGTAAGGGGAATGGCAAACTCAGCCCTCCTGGGTCCTCATTCCCCCTTCCCTGGCAGCGGTGATCTCTCAGCTCCTAGTTGTTGACTGTCTCAGCTGTGGTGCTGTTGCTGTTTTTGTTGGTTTTACAGCAGAAGTACTGGTTCCAGATCTGCAGGAAGGCTGTCCGGAACTTCTTGATCCTGAAGGCATAGACAATGGGGTTCATGGCCGAGTTGCCGTGGGTGAGGAAGATGGCGATGTAGGTGAGGATGTGAGGCGTCTTGCAGGATGGGCAGAACAAGGTGATGCAGTTGAGGATGTGCAGTGGGAGCCAGCTGAGAGCAAAGAGAAAGAGAACCAGAGCGAGGGACTTAGCGATCTTCAGCTCCTTCCCATAATACTTCTGGGGGTCGTTGGAGCTGGAGGAGACCTTCTTGTTGAGCTGCTTGCGGATGAGATTGAAGACTTCCAGGTAGATGAGAAGCATCAGCAGCAGGGGCGGCAGGACCCAGACGAAGAAGTTGAAGTACACCATGTACTCCATGCTGATGACCGTCTCAAATTGGCACTTGATGACAAACTCTGAGTGGCTGGCGTTCAGATCCCGAGCCCCCAGCATCTTGTTCAGGTTATTCCAACCGAACATTGGGGTGAGTCCCACCAGAAAGGAGACGATCCAACAGCAAGCGATGGCCACTGCTGCTCGCCGGGGTGTCACCACGCTCTTGTACCTGTGCAAGAGACAATAACCACAGGGAAAATGAAACGGGAGTTGGAGGTTTGGAGGCCTGGGGGTTCAGACTTCTGCACATCGGGTGGTAGTGCCCATTCTGAGATGCCCACGATGCTGCTCGCTCCGTGGATTCATTAAGGTTGAAAAAGACCTCCAAGATCACCCAGTTCAACCCCAACCCATCCCCAATGTGTCCATGTCCCTCAGTGCCACATCTCCACTGTTCTGTACACCTCCATGGACAGTGACTCCCGTCCCCTTCTCCATCCCAGGGGATGGGCAGAGACCTCCTGGAGGTGATCCCAGAGCTTTTGGCATTGGTGAGAAGCCAGGAGGTGCATTAGTAACCACACGCTGTCTCCCTGCTCCAGCCCTGCTGGGACCCAGCCTCAGCCAATTCCCCATGTGCTGGGGAGGAAATCACTGACAAAAACTTCCCCAGAGACTGCTGGGTGGAGGAAGCATCCAGTGGTGCTAATGGTCCTCTGGGCACAGCTTGTTGCATTTCGTAATGTGCCCTCCCCACTGACAAAACCCTTTTTCCTAACAGGCTGGGGCCAAGGGATGGAAGGAGGAGGCTGGCTGGGCTCTGTGTCCTCCCCACCAACACGGTCCTGGCTCCCCAGAGCTCTCCAAGCGGGAACAAAGCCTGCTAGGTTGATTTTTCCCCCTGGCCCTCAGACGAAAGCATCTCCTTGGAGGCCAGGCAGATTCACAGCCCAAGTGTTACTGCCTTCTACTGAAGAGGATTGAATGTGGGATATTTTTCTGTCTGTCTGCTGCGTTTTGCTGTGGTGCCAGTGTTAACTTGGTTGTGGAGGTGGCTGGGAAACACAGAGTCCCATCTTGCTGCTATGAGCTCCCTGCTGCTTGTCTTAGTAAACCTGCCAAGCACTCGAACCCGCTCCTTCCCCCTCAAAGGTCCCTTCTCCAGACTTATCTCAAGGGCAGGATGGGAGCACAGAGGGGTGCAGGATAGAGGGGGGACATCCATCCTCAGGAGCTCAGAGGGTCCACAGCTGCCCATGCCTGATGGCTTTCCTGAATGAGCCCCCTCTGGTCTGGGAAAACATTTCCAGGCAGATCCCGTGGGAAGGAGGTGGCAAGGCAGGCTGCTGTTTCCTCTGAGATCCAGAGGGTGATTTATTCCTTAATGGGAGGAGCGACGGCAGGAGACCCTGAGAAAGCCATGGGGCAGGGAGACCTGGGGCACCAGGGAGCCAAAGAACAGTGGGAGAAAGTCAGCCCTGTGGGATGGGCGTTGTGGGTGACAGGCCCCCATGGAAGCCCCACATCTGGGGGATTTTGAGGGTTTTCTGCTACTTTTTTTCTGCAGTCTGGGGTGCTCCCCACCCTGCAGCGGCAGCATCCCATGGTCTCCAAGCACCTGGGCATGGAGCACAAGGCCTTCTTCCCTTCCATTGCCTGGTTTTGGGAAGCACAGGGGACAGAGGGAGCACTGAGACCCCATTTTTAGCCATGGGCTGGAGCAGAGGACCCAGATTTCATGCCTGTAGGTACAGTGGAGGGGATGGAGAATGGTTGCTTGGGGCCAGCACTAACAGTCCCGGCCCCACACTGCTCCAGAACAGGGTGTGCTGCTGCAGATGGCTATCAGGACAGCTGCAAAGGTCATGCATGTCCGTTTGGTGCAGAGGGTGTAACACACACGCAGCAGAGCAACCACCCCACATACTGACGGCTGCTTCCCCTCATCAGTGCACAGCCCTCCTTCCTTCTCACTGCACATCCATCCAAACCTCACTGTACATCCATCTGTCCTTAATGCACATCCATCCCTCCTCTACGCACACCCTTCCGTCCTTCTCACTGCACATCCATCCTTGCTGTACACTCAGCCCTCCTTAATGCACATTCCTTCCTGCTCATTGCTGCACATCCATCTCTGTGCCATGCTGCACATCCGTTGCTCCTCACTGCATAACCCTGGCTATTGAAAGGAAAACCTCTCTGGTTTATCCCCCTCCACATGTGCCAACGTCATCGTGGTCACAAGAGCTGGGACTAAAACCCAAACCAGCAAACTCACAGAAACCAGCAACTTTTGGAACTGGGGCTTTTGTTGACTTTGTTCCTTCCAGCCACAAGCCCAGGGCAGTGACATTCATCCCTGAGGCACGAGGTGCCCACACCCCCCATCAGCCCCACACAAGGAATGATAAAACCACAACGTGACTCCAAGTTCCTCCTTCGTACAACCCACAGGGTCTGGCCATGGGGCTCTGCTCCTCTGAAGGCTGCAAACCCTACTGAAAAGTAGGGAAATGCAAGATCCTGCCAATTGCTCGACCCCATGGCACAGAGTGTTTGGTGGGGGTGGCCAGAAAAGAGTCTTTGCTGCTCCCACGTCTCTGCTTTGATCACACCATCAAGAAAACCTCTTTCTCATTTGTCTCATTTTGTATTAATGAGATAGAGAGAGAATTTGGGATGGGTCTGGGAGGCAGAAGCACTAGGAAGTGCTGATAATGGCTCACAATTAATAAATAATTATATTATGATTGTTGTCACCGGATTGATTGCTACCATCATTACAAATTTATTGCTGCTATTATTTTTATTAACAGCTGCCACAAAACCATCCAAGATAATAGTCACCTCCGTCATCACATCATTTGGGTTTGTTTCCTTCATCTGTGGGGTTTCGAGCCTGACCATAATTGTCAGTTTTCCACTTCTCATCCCTTCCCGAAGGGCTCTGTGCTGTCCCTTCCCCATGGAGATGGCCATCGCCCCAAACCTTCCTGGACACCTTGCCAAGGCTTGGGGAAAGGAGTGGGGCTCCTTGAACCAGGTGTGATGTACTGGGAGAGATGCTGGGGTCCCCCTTCCTCAGGAAATTGTGGAATGCCCCCCTGGCCCTCACCCTGACGGTGTTATCTGCCAGCTCTTCCATTTATTTGTCCTTTTCAGACTCGATTCACCTTCTACCACATCTTGACAAGGCCAGAGATCTGCAACTCACAGCTTGATCCACATATAGCACTCAGGGAACATATTCTCTTGACTTGGTTGAACAACCTTCAATGATTCCAGACCTGGTTTGTATCATATGATTTTTTATTCTAAGTATTTCTCAATATTCTTTTGTTTTGTTCTCCAGAAAACATGTGTAGTTGTCCAGCCAGCACTGAGATGCAGCTTTGCTGGTCCTCGCTCTGGTTGGGCTCACTGCAGAGCAGTTCCTGGGGAATTAATTCACTAATGAAGACAGACCATCGCTAACAAAATGAAGCTGGAGCCAATGAAGTGGGAGGAAAGGAGACCAAGCTGACATGAAGATCATCTGCACTCTGAGCGCAGCACAGAAGGAGCAGGCAGAGCATGTCCTGGTCTAATTGAAAATCTCTAGATAAAACCTCCTTGACCTCAGGGGAGTTTGGTTTCTGCTCCTTTTTCCCCTGCTGTATCTCTGCTTCAGATCTCAGTGTCCTGGAGGCCTCTGGGTGGGAAGATTTTGGTGTTTGAAGCTGCTCAGAGATGTGAGGCTCAGAAACATGAAGCTGAGAAATGCAAAGCAGTACGCAGGTCCTGCAGGGAGCTACCTCAGCTCAGGGCTGGACATGCAGGTGCAAGGTGGGAAGCGTTGCAGAAGGGACACGGCGTGTTCCCATCTGTTCACATCCCCCCTTTGTGATGGCTGGGAGTTTTGTGGCTCTTTGGGGTCACACACCCACCTCTCAGCCCTTCATGCTCCCAACACCCATCCAAAGACCGCAGCAAGCCAACAGCAGAGCCCACGTTGTCTGCAGACATGGCTGGAGATGCTGGGTGATGGCTCCCCTTCCCACCACGAAGGTGTTTCACACCCTCCTGAGTCATCCCTGCAGTTCTCGCAGCTGGGATGGAGGTGACGGGTGGCAGTGACACAGCCATAGAGGTGACGTGAGAAGACACCTCGCGGGCAGAGGGGTCATTTCAGCCTATTGCTCTCCCGATGGCATCAATTCTGGTTTTCCACTTGGGAAGAAGTGAGGGTTGGTGACGGCTGGTGGGTGGATGGTGGCCCTGGGAGGGATGGATGTCAACTAACATTAGACAAAGCCGGTGGCTAAATAGAGCTCTCAATGACAGCCTGTTCCTACCAATACTTCAAAGGGAGGAGATTGATAGCCAGCATCTCCCAGGAGATTGTCCCAGTACTGAAATCCCAGATCTGTTACTTGTCTAATGCCATCTGAAGACATACAAGCCCCACAGCCCACGCAGTCTTGCAGGTGAACCAGAGAAGTGTGACCTGCAAAAAGGTGACAGAAAGAAAGCTTTGTGCTTTGAGCTTTGCTCAAGAAGGCTGTGTGGGACTTGCACCATGCAGTCTCTGGGACACAAAGTCCAGGGAGATGCTGCAGCCATGGGGTAGCAGCCCTGATACCTTTTCTGTGCTGCCTGAGGGATGCACAGGGATGTAAGCACGTCCAGAAGCAGCCCTAGGGACACAAACAGCCCTACAAGTAGCAGGGGAAATAAAGTAGAAAAGGTATTTATGGGCTAAAACACCTGGAAATGGGGAATGATGCCTCTACAAGTGCTGAACCTGAGGGTACATCAGGGATTTTGACTCAGTTGATGGCTCCAAGTGTGGGAAGAGGGTCCTCCAACTCCATTGGTCCCAGTCCCGGACCTGGACATGTCCCACCCCCTCCACTGCTCTCCGGATGCCATCAGCCTCAGTGGAAGCAATACACTGAGCATCTATCCCAGCTCATCCCAGCTTGAGATTGGCATCTCCAGCAGGGCTGTGCTGTGAAGTTGCTAGGGGTTAATGTTCCAGAACCCACGCACACAATGACCACTTGGCTTTTGGGTCTAAACCTGCCACTTCGACCTTCACCACCTGAGCCAGAAAGACTTGTGTTACTGTATCTTCGGGATGCTAGGAGCAGCCACATCATCACGCTGCCCCAGATGAGTTCATTGCCAAGCAGTCTCAGCCCCGTGCTGCTGGTCCCAGTGGAGCTGCTGGCTGGCTTTCTGCTCTGCTCGGGATGTCTGTGCCACTGAACTCCCTGGGCTCTGGAAATGAATCACAGCCCATCTTGGGAACAAACCACAGGCTTCCAGTAACTACAGAGGTTCTTGAAGATCCCTTGCCAGCTGCGCTCAGCCCAGAGGAAGGGTACAAGCAACCTCTGTGGTGTCTCTACCATGGACTGGTGCAGATGATTCATATTGGGATGAGGAGCTGCAGGGGGAAGCAAAACCACTGCGGGCTGGAGATCATGGGAAGAAGATGGAAAGCATGGGGACCTCACACACCTCCTTCATGCCAGGCATGGGGAAATGTTGCTGCTATTGTCCAAGAAAGGCTAAGGAGCATGTGTTGTCTGCTGCAGTGCGGTGACAATAGCAATTTCTCTCACATCCTGCAACAGCATCCTCCATCCATGCAGCAAATGCAAATCCTTTGTGCACATAGAGTTAATCTGGCTATCAAACTGGGCTTGGTTTACAGCCTGTGGTTGGATCCCGATGCATTCAAGTATTCTCTCTGTACAAGCAGCAATTCTCGGTGAGGACAACTCACCTGGTGCTCAGCCCCTCAGGAACCTGGGGATGCCTGATGGAAATGATTTAAACCCTGCCCCAGGAGGAGCCACAAGACCACCCAATGCCATGGCCAGGACCCTCCCAGCTCCACCACGTGTGGTTGTAGCCCTCCTGGGTTCCCCTGGATCACTGGCTTCACCTTCCAGGACCCAGAGATAAATGGGAGAGAAATGATTTAACACTGTTGGCAACAGCTTTAAGACCATGAAATGAGCTGCAGGTTCCCAGAACTGGGGGAAAGAAAAAAATGTGACGTTCTTGTCTTTTGGCTCTTCCAGGCAGCAGCATTATTTTAGTGTTCCTCTGCAATGCAAGGTATGAGAAGTGCTTTTTTGAAAAAGAGAAGTTGAAAATCTTCTGTTTTATCAAGACTTTGGGAAATAGGGCACAGAGGAACAGCCCAATCCCTAAGAGAAGGGGTTGAATTAGAAGGGCTGGTTCCATCAGACAAGGCACAGAGTGATGGGCACGATGGACTTGCTTTCAACTTTACCCACATGCAGTAAAGTCATTGGGTGCTTATAGCAGCTGAACAGTTTGGTTGTCAAAAAGAGATATTCAGTGTGTCTTTTTGGAGAGGGGAAGAGGTCTGGGACCCCATCACACATGGAGAGCTGCATCTCCAGCAGAAGACAATTTCTGTAGAGCAAGAACATCTGAGGAGGAGTTGCCCCAAACCCACAGCATGCAGTCAGTGCTCCTTACATGGGGACAGGACCCCAGGTCCTCTCCCTCACCGTGCCACACCATTGCCCTATGGATCCAACCACCATGAGGGATTTCATGCACCAACCCTGCCCCTGCTGTGGCAATTAGCTGGGTGCTCATTACCCAGCCTGGGCTTGGAGCTGATCTCTGCATCTCTGTGCTTTGTAGGCATGGTGGGCATGGGTGGATGGTTGGACTTGGTGATCTTAGTGGTCTTCTCTGACCTTAATGATTTTATGATTCTTAGAGGAGTTGGGGCATTCATGTAACACAGGAAAGAAGGGAGAAGAGGCAGCTTTGGCTCTTTTCAGTGTAAATCCAAGATAAAAGCAGCGGCCTTTCAATTGAAGGTTTGGTTTGCACTTGTGTTTTTCTTTGCATGCATAATTCTTTTCTTGATCCTAAAGAGCTCCTTTGAAATGAGGACTCTGAAGAACGGAGGGGGAAGAAGGGGGGAAAGAAGAAATAAGACAGCTCCAAAACCCACTAAAAGTGGCAATTCTGTCAAATGTGGGCTCTGGGAAAAGGTGAAATCAGATGGGAAATACAGAATGCTTGGTGTGATTGGGCTCCCAAGGCCTCTCCAGCTCAAAGCCCAACCCACAGCGTCACCCACTGCCAACACCACTAAACCAAAGGGCACACTGGCATCCAACTGGGTGAGGCTGAAAAAACATGAAGAGCTATTAAAAGGAAGCAGCAGGAGACGGGGAACCTACAGGAGAGGATATAAGAGGGATCTCAAGATGTTCTGTTGGTTCATCTGCACGGGGCAGGGTGAGCAGGAGGCAGGAAAGCTGCGATAGCATCTCCTGGGGGGAGGCATTAGTCCAGCTGTGAGGCACAGCCGAGGTGGGTCTTTATCTCTCAGCTGCAGAAGGACACTTCAGCAGATGAGATATCCTAAATTACAGATGGAACAGGAGATTGGTATCAGCCCTCTTTTAATTTCTTGGTTCTGCACTTCTGCTTGCTGACCCGACTCCTGCTTTGTAGTTAACAACCCCACTCTGGTTTCTTAGGCTACGATTTGTTATTGCTGTTTGGGATCTTCATGGCACAATCTGTGGCTGCAGAGGGAACATTTCCCTTCACGCACTTCATCCAGTTCCAAGACTGATACCTCCAAGGCTGAAACATTGGCTGGAGGCTCAGCAGACAGGGGAGGTTGTTTTCCCTACCCAACCTCTAAATGAGAATTAGGAGAGCTGATGAGATCTACTGCTCCTCAACCTCGGAGGACACAGTAACCCAAAACAACTCATCCAGCATCTTCTGCACAGGGCAGCTTTTCCCTGCTTTAAAGCTCAATTTCAAATGCAGAAAGGAGGCAGATTAATTTCTTTTTTTTTTGCTAATGAGCTGTCTATTACGTCCTTTCAATTAATGAGACCTGTCTCGGAGATGCCATTTTGCACTTCCACCTTCAGCCCAAACACAGCTTGCCACAAATCATGGGCAAAACCCGTGTTACTCCACTCTGCAACATCAGGGAACAGAAGTGAGGAACTGAATACGTATGTGTTTAGTCATAAAGTTATTTACGTACAGATGAACCTGTCCAGTGCAGACCTATATATCTCGATCAGCCAAATGCAGCGCCAAATTGGAAGTGAAGGCTCCAGTCAGCACTGCAATCAAATGTTCCCTCACCGCAGAGAATTGATCTTTCACCAAGAAAACAAATAAGTGCAACTGCAAAGCAAACCTGAAGTTTATTATTTAATTCCCGTTTCCTCCCTCAGGTTTAAATGATGATTTATTCCCTTGGAAGGAAACCGATTGACCTTGCAGCCTGGAAGGAACCCGCTCGGTGTTTGCACCAAGATGGCAGAGGAAGAGCTGAGACCTGAAAGCAGGAGCTGCAGCAATACAATACACCCTGTGCATCTCCCTAATTACCACGGCAATTAAATCCAGGCAGGGAGCAATGGGCAGATGCAGCCTGGTTGCAGCAGGGCATGGACAAGGAGGACTCACTGGCCAGGCAGCAGCCAGTCCTCCCCATGCACAAGGACCACACCGGTCCCCATGGAGCCTCCGAGGACCCCACCATCCCCTTTCCCAGGGCACAAGGGACGTACAAGAGGGTCCCCACGCTGCTGGAGATGGAGATGTTTTGCTGTGGCTGAAGTCAAGGCTGGGGATGGCCCTGTGGGCTCGGAGCATCTGCACTGCCCAGGCTGTGAGCATCACGGGTGTGGGTGCTGATCTCCATCCAGTTAATCCTGGTTCTGCACGGCGGTGCTTGTCCATCTGGATGCAGGCTGTGCCATCAGCTCTCGGCCGTGCAGTGTCACAGGCAAACAGAGCCACTCGAGCTGAAATAAATGCATCGTAGCTTCGCATTGCAGGGTTTAACTCAAGGAGCGTTGAGACCAGTGCAAAAAAGAAAGAGGAATAACACAGTCTGAAAGCCTGTGCTAATTATGGCTGTGTCTGAGGCGGCGTTTCTTGGTGCTTTCGGAGAGTTTGTAGCACCCTTCCCTCTGCGAGCAGATGGGGAAACTGAGTTGCAGAGGGGGGGCTCTGCTGTGCCAAGTGATGCAAGATGAACTGAGCTGAATGAGAATGCAGCCCCGGTGCCAGGAGCTGGAGCGTCTCTCCTTTGGAAGTGGCCAAGAAAAAACATCCCAGGCACTGGCTGTGGGGATAGGAATGGCCCAGGGAAGGCGGTGCTCCACTGTGCTCAACGCAGCCCTCCTTCTATGAGTGTCACCAGGGTGGTGGACCAGAGGATGTCACCTCCCTGCTGCTGTGTCCCTGCCCAGGCATCACTGGTACCTGGGTGCTGTGCCTGTGGGTACCTTGTGCAGTCTCAGGGGCAGCAAAGAATGAGGCAGGTGAGGAAGACGAGGATAAGGCTTGGGGGCAAATCCCCTTCCTTTTTGGGAGTAGTTTTTAATTAAGAACAAAATTCCAACCAAACCAACCAGAAGTTCTGGAAGCAACACCCAGCTTGGCACTGGGGGCAGAGCCCAGGCAGGAATGAGGCAGGGATGGGATGGGGTGGGGAGGGATGGAAAAGGCAGCAAGGGACAGGGCAGGGCACAGAGGAACTGCTGGGTCCCACTGGGCTCTGTGCAGCAAAAGACAAGCCCAGACACCACCAAACCTCCCAGCACCTGATCCTGCTCTGCCCTGCATCACCAAAAATGTCCCTTCCTCCTCAGTTCTCACCCCATCAACAGTATGTTTCTTAGCCCACAAGCAACTGAGGAGGAGACCATCTCCGTGGGATTATTTCACACCTGCTGATGGCATCACCAGTGACGTCTCTTTAACCCCCAGACCTGCCTGTCAGGAAGGCAGCTAGCTACGTGCCTGGGCAGGCTGAGCAGGTCTGGGTGCTGGTGCAGAAGGAGCTGATTAGCTTATTGCTATTCTGTAGGGTTCCCTGCTGGCTCTGGGGCTGTTTTGTGCACATCTTGGAGACCATCAATTGCTCTTTCTTGTGGCTGGGCATGCCATGTGAGAGCCTCATGTCTGTCCCAACAGCTGGGCATCCATGCTGCCAGCAATGGCATCACCCTGCCAGGAGCTCAGCCAGCCCCAGGGACAGCTGGTTTCTGATTTTGTGGGCAGGAAATTCTTCATTCAGGCACTGAGGGTGGTGTTGTCCCCAAGGGGTCAGGCCACTCAAGCCATCTCCATCCCACCTGGCTGATGTCTCTCCCTCTCATGGTCTCCTCCACACTCCATATCCCAGTTTCTGCAGGCACCACCACTCCCTGCTCCCTGTCTGGTCTTCCCTTGCACCCCTCAGGCAGGATCCTGCAGGTTTTCCCTTGACCTTCTTCCAACCAGAGGTTTTCTTCCAGCCCACTGGTTTTGTTCCAGTCTGAAATGACTCCTGCATGTGTCACAAAGAAACTCATCTCCCAGGTCATTTCACCAGGTTAACTCCTCCGCACATCCTCCCCCTTTTTTTTCCCCATCCTTTGCTGTGCTCTGAAGACCTTTCCACCTCCTCTTCCACAGTAGAATGTCGGACCCATCACAGCTTCACCTTTCTGACGCTGCCTACTCCCTCCATCTCCAATCACTCTCCCCAAGTCCTGTCTCCATGCTAAGGCTGTGACCTCTCAGGATGAGTTGTTCTCCTCCTGCCAGGCTGATCTCAGCATGGATATAGGACACATTGGCTACTGCATCCCCTCATTACACCTCCCCATGCCCAATAGCCCCTTGTGTTTGGGTGCAGTCTGCTTTGGGGTGTTTTGGACAGAAGGGATGGTTGGCTCTGGCCTCACTGATTGCAAACTGTGGCCGTTGGCCTGTGGGTCTCTGTCAGTCAGGCACTGAAAACAGACTGGTGGGCTTTGTCCCAGTTGTCTCCACCAAACTCATGGCCAAAATCCCTTTCTGGGTCATCAGAGTCAAGCTGGCCTTTCTATAAAGACAGGGTGGCAATGATACCTTTCACTGCTGCAGTCAACTTCTTCCATCTCAGGGGTGAAGGAAGACCCAGATAAGCACCCAGAGGCAGCTCCAGCTCCAACTGGCTGCAGTGATGGCACACACCGGGGTGAGCTGCTCCTGACTCACTCCTGACACACTGCCTGCAGGGCCAGGCTGGGCTGGCAGGGACCAGGCAGGCTGAATCAGCAGCTTTGGCAGAACCTCCTGTATCATGCTGAACTATTTTCACTGCCTCTATGGGGTCCTTGGAAAGTATCAGCCCCCAGCGTGCATCGGCATCACCTCCACCAACCCAACACCTTTGGAAACACCTGAATGAACCTTTGGTACCTGACTTCAAACTCTTCAAACCAGTAGGACCACGAGTAACCCCTATTTCACTGCACTACTCCCGCACTGAGCAATCCCTGGCACTGCACTGTCCCTCAGTTTCCCTAGCTGCAAGTGTACTACAGCCTTTCCAGGGAAACTGCCCTCACATTTATTGGTAAGGCACTGTCAAGTGCCAATGTCTTTACTTCACCATTATTAGCATTCATTAAAAAAAAAAGAAAAAATCACACTGAAAATCTTCCCAGACCATGATTTTGGAGCATAAGAGGAAAACACCAGCAAGGAGCTGGCTATCATTCATCTCCCAGCAGGCAGATGGAAGCTCTGCCCAGGGGACAGATGTTGGCTCCAGCAAATGGGGTCAGGGCGGAACGATCCCCCAGCAGCTGACCCAGCACATAGACTGCATCTGGCCCTGCTGGGAGGCTGGGATGAGATGGAGACCCTGTGTGTGGACACAGGGAGCAGCACTCCAACAGCCACACATCTCCCCTTGCCTTCTTAGTCCAAAAATTTTGGGAACAGCCCCTAAATTCAGAAAAATCCAGAGCATTCCCCCCCTTCCTTCTGTGCTGCCAAGTACGGAGCATCCCACACTTCGACCTTTGCCGCCTCCCAGGGAGGGGACACTCACAAACCCACAAGCCAAGGATATGGGAACACTGCTCCCAGCCCAGCTCGCTCCTCTTCAGCCAGCACTGCAGCGGCTGTGGCTTTTTCAGTGACCTGATTTTCTGGCTGCCAGCAGACGTCTCATGGTGCTGCTGCAGCAGCTGTGCGCTCCCAGAGAGTCTAATCCAGACATCCCATCGCCGAGGGAAGAGCCCCAATCTGTGACTTAACACGCACTTGGCTGAACGTTACTCTGTGGATCACAGAGTCGAGCTGAAAAGTGGCTCCATCGGGTGTTAGCAGGACCTAAGACTGATACAACCCGCTGGTAAATCCCTGCCTGTTTCCAGGGCTCTGATCATTTTGGTGGCACTGGGATGAAGCTTCTGGTCCGGCACCACAGTTCATCTGTGCCTCCTGGTTCTGAGCAGAGCACGATGCCAAACACTGAGATTTAGCATCCATGTGCTGAGCTGATCAAGGAGTGCTGGTAAATGCAGCTTGGAAACAGCCTCAGTTCTTAAGCAAACCCTTCCAGGCTGTGATCTCTGGCCATTCCTCTTCACTCTTGGTTCCCATCTACTTGTTCCCTGCGGGTCACCCTCATCTGCTACAAACAAACCTGGTGGAAGGCAGCAAGGGCAGAACAAAAGCACTCCGAGCAAGAGGTGGCTGCAAAGAGCTGCCAGTCCCCGAAACTCCTCTGGTTTAGGAAAACAGGATTCCTTAGAAATGCAGCCTGCTTTGTAAGGCTGCACAGCACCTTTTTGTCAGCTAACAGAGGTGAAAGATGCCTCAATGAGCTCCTGTGAACGTGAGCTCCCCAAAGCTCCCCGAGCTCTCACTGAGTCACCTGAATGCTTTGAAACCTGTCCTCCAAATTTAAAAATAAGCCTCAGACAAGCCGTGGCTTTGTTTATTCACTTGGTTGGACAGACAGGATCACTCTCCATTGCCCTCACACATCATTCACTGCGTTGTCCAGGCTGCTGGGAGCCATCTCCGGTCACCCTTGCTTCCCTGGGGACATTAACCTGTGGGTCACATCATCTCGGTGGCAAATTGCCCTCAGATGCAGCATGCACTTCTTCATTTTTTTCATTTCAACCTTTTGTTCTGGATCAAAATCCTTCGGACAGCCCGAAATCTTGCTTCTGAGGTTCGGTGCCTCCCCCTTTCCATAGGAATCATCTCCAGGGGACCAGGAGCCATAGGGATTGGGGCTACCACACATCCCAACTGCATCCCACACTTCTACGTCCTGGCTGTGCTGCTGCCTCTCAGAGCCTAAATATCCATGGAGGTTTCCCAACACTCGCTGGTGGGAGCACTGGAAATACTTTCCATATCCCTTAGTGCTTTTATTCTCCAATTCCTGAGAATTCAGGCCAAAGAAGGGTGCTGTCCCAGTGACCCCCTCGCCCCCACTGCAGTGAGGTGCCCCCCACCATCCTGCCAAATCCCCCCTTGAAACAGTAGAGGAAACCTCAGCCCTGTGCCCCAGCTGGCTGAGGGTGATGAGCCTTCCTGCGACCCAACCCCAGCTGGCCCCAGGCCTGTGGCTCTTGGCAGGCCCAGAGAGAAGGGGAAAGAGCACTGCAATCCCAGCAGGAGCCCAGAAAGTGTAGAGCCAAGTTGAGGAAGCATTGCATTGCTGCCTCCATCCAGAAGTTTACCTGCAATCCTCCTCACCAGTGAGATCTATGGTCCAGGGCTGAGGGATGCTCCCGTGCTGTTAGATCTCCTAAGGCTCAGGGCATTGCTGGAACAGCACAGAGTACCAGCACTGTCCCCAGAGCCACCCACAGACCCTGCTTCACCCATGCTGTGCCTCAGCCTCCCCTTTCTGCTCCTGCCTCCCATTACTGTGCAATTTCCAGCCCAGTTTCATCTAATTTCCACATCTCTGCAGTATCATACACGTGCTCAGAACCTTCAGAAATGGGAAATGCAGCTTGGCCTGGTGAGCTGCTCCTCGGGGTGCCATGGGGCGTGGTGGGCTGGGCTGGGGGGGCACCCACTAACTCAGTGTCAGGGTCTGGACATAAGAAGCAGGGGGATCCCTCATGTGCAAGATTTCCAGCAGATTTCCCCTGGTTTTCTTCTCCTAGCATCTATTTCAAAGCAGACTAAGGGGGAGAATTCCTAAGGAAGCCCAAAATTGGGAACAGGCTGTGTCCCAGCATCCAGCATCCCTGGTCAAGGGGGCTATGGTTCCTATGCTATAGGAACTGCATCCCCATGAAAACATCCCTCCGGCACCGTCCCTCCTGCATCCTGCATCCCGCCACAGGGATGCCGGGGGCCAGTTCCTGCCTGGCTCCTTCCCCTCTCTTTGAACTCGTTTCATCTTCCCTAAGCACATCAGGGAGGGGGAAGTGGGGTCTGGGCTGGGGGGACCCCGCTGCGCCCAGCGAGAGGAGACGGAATGCGGGGGTGCTGCTGGGCGGGGAGGAAGGATACGAGGGGGAGATGGGAGCTTTTCCTCGAGCACAAAGGCACCGAGCCTATTTTAGGTGGCTTCCAGCTGTTTGGAGCAGCTCCCTCTGGGGGGGTGTGGTACCTTCTGCTCCATCTGAATGATGCTTCTGGCTTTGCCTCTCCTTCAGTCAACTGCTCCCAACCAGCAGCCCCATTGCCTTCAGCCCCCAGGTAGCCAGCACATGGCATGGGCATGGAAACGCTCATGCATCCCTTCAGAGACCCCAAACACAGGACCTGCAGGACACCCTGGAGCAGTGACAGCACTGTTGGGGATGCACAGAACATCCTCTTAGCTGCTGCCACCTCTGTAAAGTGCATGCAGGCACAGGACATCCTTCCCCACAGAGTCCCCTTGGTCCAGCTTCCCCCATCAGTCCCATCCATGGGATGTGGAGCCCCACATACAAAGGTGGTGGGCTGAGAGGGCACATCAGCACCAGAAAAATGTTTCAGTGTCATCTTATTCTTATTAGCACCCAGTAACAAGTTGGGGGAAATGTGGAGCATTTTAGCTTCGGGAATTATTCTTCAGTGGTATTTTCTACCATTTGTGATCTCTGATGTGCCTAGGGCACAAAATCACCCACAGCCACTGCCAGCTGCTGGAGATTTTGGATGGAGGAGGACAACAGAGCGGGAAGGTTGGCACCACTGAGTGCAAAGTTATTCAATACTAGAGAAGATCTGAACAGGCAGAGCAAAATCTCACTGTGCACAGACCAGGATGGACCAAGTTCATCTTGCATGAGAAAAACCCATCCAAACTACACATGGCACAGAAGGTTCTACTTTAATGATCTCAGGGTCCTGGGCCAGGGCAGAAATCACCCCCAAAAGCCCAACTGATGCTCAGAGGGAGTGAGGGAGGAGAGAGGCTGCATTTGTTGGGAGAAGCAGAGACACGAGCTCAGCGGCGCTGCTAAGTATAGACCTGCAGTCCTCCCACAGCTGAACCTGTCCCCAGCACACAGAGGATGCAGAAGCACCAAAAAGGCACTGAAAGCAGTGTGAAGGCATGGAGGGCTCTGGGGTGCTGTCAGGATGGAGGATGGGGGTTTTTCAGGGTTGGAAAAAAAGTAACAATAATACAAACTGCACAACGGGGAGCTGCCTGAGAAGCCATGTGTGGTGGTGGTGGGGGGGGAGGGGGGGGGGGGGGAGGGAGCACACAGGACTGTGTTTTTACTGTGTGCAATCCCTACCCACAGGTCTCTGAGGCTGTCAGTGTCCTCCACCTTCACCATGGGAAACCTGGGCTGAAGACAGAGCTGTTGTCTCCTTCCAGATACAGAGTGGAGCACAATGACCCCCCTGAGCAAAGCAACCAGAGGCTGTGGGACCCCCCTGGCACAGCCCTCCCTGATTCCTGCTGCAGACAAACCTTCCTGCTGGTGCTGCTGCTTCTCAAAGAGTTCGGGACATCTCTGCTCCCTCTGAACTACCCCCCCCAGTGCCCAACCCAGACCCTTTCCCAGCACACTGTCCTACCTGACCGGGATCTTCACCCTTAGGTACCGATCCACGGCGATGGCCAGGAGTGCCAGGATGGAGCTCTCAGTGAGGATGAGGACGGGACACGCCATCATGAGGCAGCTGTAGAACTCCGTTTGTGGTCCGATATTGATGATGATGGCCAAAGGGATGACCAGAGCCCCCACAGCCACATCGGCCACCGCCAGTGAGACGATGAAGCAGAAGGTGGCATCCCGCAGCGCCTGGTTCACCTTCACAGCCCAGATGACCAGGATATTCCCCGGCACAGACACCAAGGCGATCAGCACTTCGATAGAGATGTAGGCAGCCTGGAAAGCCGACACGGGCTGTGCCATGATGCTGCGCTCCCCTCTGCGCTCCCTCGGTTACCTGCAAATGCAGAGGGAGGCGGTCACAAACTGCACTGCGAGCCGAGATGGAGCCGGGACGGAACCTGGGCGGGGGGGGGGGGGGGGGAAGGTGGGAAAAAAATATCCCACTGCCTGTGCCTGCCCCCCCGGACCTCGTCCTGCCCCGTCCCCCCGCAGCGCGTCCGTCCATCGCAAAGCACCGCGGGGAGCGGAGCTCCGAGTCCCACCGAGCCGGGGTGGGGGGAGCGGTGGGGGGAGCGGAGGGGGGGTGGGTCGTGAGTCGCCGTTCTGCTGTTCGTAGCTCCGAAGGACGCCTCACCTTGTCCGGCTCCAGGAGGTTGTGCTGGTGGTGTCCCCGAGTCCGAAGCGTTCAGCCGGCGGGCAGAGAGGGGGGCATGCTGAGGGACGGCTGCGGGACGGCTGCGGGAGAGCTCCGCCCGGCCCCGGTGCCCAGCACCGCGCTGCTCCCGCAGGCAGCTCGCAGCCGGGGACGGAGCATCACATGGTGCGGCGCTCCCGCGGTCCTTTAAAGAGCGACCGACCCGATTTGGGGCTGCGCAGCCGAGCGGGGGCGAGGCGGGCGGTGCCGGTTGGGGTTGCTCCCACCGCAGCCAGCCTCGGGCTCCAAAAGCCTCACGTTTCGCTTTCAGCTCCAAAACCGGCTTCAGAGCCCCGTTGTAGGGGCAGGAGCCGAGAGGAAGGAGAGCACGGAGCGAACGCGGAGCAGCCGGTACCGGGCACGGAGCAGCCGCCGCTCGGTGCTCAGCCCCGGGCCGGGACCCGCCGGAGGAGTGGAACCGGCGATGCTCAAACAGCCCCCGGGTTCGGGCGGCCTCCCAAAAATCCGTGCCGGGGTGGTGTGGGGCTGACCCTTCGGAGCAGCGCTGTGGGTGCCGGTGCTGCACCCCATGCCGAGCAATGGGGAGGGCTGGGGACGAGGCGGGGGCTCATTCCTATGTGCAACAACGTGTGTGGAGGAATGGTCTCCCCATGTTGGGGTTGGGGCTGGTTCGGGTGCTGGTTAAGAGTGTGGGAGAAGTTTGGGGTAAAATGGTCAAACCTCACATTTCTGCCCTGGGCTGGGAAGTGGTGCTCACTCTGGTGGAGCTGAACCAGCCAAGCCCAAAGCACTGCAGCCCAGCCCTCAGCCCTGGCCGCGATGGGCATGCAGCACCCATGGGTGGTTTCCACACCCCAAAGTGGGAGCCGGGCACCCCCAGGGCTCACCTTGCACATCTCCCTGGGACGGGATGACTTTATCTGAGCTCTACAGATCTGGGAGCAGCTGTGACCTCAGGGCTTGGACAAGGGGACGCTTCCCCAGCCCCGTCCGAACCCCTCCACATCCTTTCTCTCTCCTCCGGTGGGAGTGGGGCTGGATTTGTCCCCTCCCCTGCTCTGCTCTACGCAGTGGGAGGTGTCCTACTGCCTGAGTCTGACCCTTGACGTCTCCTCCATCCAAACCCGCACACCCTAAGGCAGGGGTGGGGACATCAGCAGTGACATCCCATTCCCAGTGCCACCATCAGTTGTGGCCCGTGGGCTTCTCCCTCACCTCCAAAGCTGAGCAGTGGGCACGGGGTTGGGTTCAAGCATCCAGGGCCCATCTGGAGGCTGCAGTGCGATGCCAGCTGCAGCCACTTTGTCTGTGCCAACAGCAGGGCAAGGAGAGCTTCTATGGCTTTAAAAGATCCGTTCGCTCTGCAGGGAGAAAAACAAATCAGGGATGGTGCATCCACATAAACACTGCGCTATTTATGGGAGGTGTTCACGGCTGTGTCTCACTGCGCATCCCTCCTCACACATCCTCTGCAGGAAGCCGTTATCCCACTTGGGGCTCAGCCTGAAGCCGGAGGCAAAGCAGGGCTGGGCTGCCAGGCACACCGAGCTCCGTTTGGGTCCCTGTGCCAAAACTGCAGCCTGGGTTCAGCCAGTTATCCTGGCTGGCGCCGGCTCTGCACGGTGCTGGAGTGGGAAAAGTACCCCAACCCCTCACCCGGCGATGTCCCGTGGTAAGGATCCCTGCAGGCAGCTTCTGGCTGGGAGCAGAGCAGGAAAACCATCGGGTTCATCACGGGAGTGAAACGCGGAAGTGAAGGCAGGCAGGTCTGAGCTGAACTGCATGCAAATCCCTCAAACCCAGCGATTAAAACCACTCCTTTTCCTAAAGTGAATTCGCAGTTTGCTCTCCCTCCCCAGGCTCACGCCCCAGCGTACCTAATCTTAGCAACACTCCTTATTAAAAACAACCAAACAACCAAACAACACACACCCAAATTGTGCCAAAACTGAGCTGCGTGTCTGGGAGTCCGCCAACGGGGGTGAGCTCTCCCATCAACATGAGTAAAATTTCTCAAGGCTTTGGCAAAGGCTGCAAATATTGACCGAGTAAATGTGGCTACTGGCTGCTGCCGGTGGACGTGGCGTGAGCTGCCCTGCCTTGGGCAAACCAGGCTGGGCCTCGTATTGAAGGTTCCTTTAAAAAGCACTAAATGGGATTTTGTGGTGAACATCAGGCTCCCAGCAGGCTGCTCAAGGTCTTCCAGGATCTTGCTGTGGGGTTTGGAAGGAGAAAATGGGCTGAGCTGCAGAATGGCCGGGGATGGATGCTCACTGTGGGCAAACAGAAGGGGAGATGAAGGGCTGGGAGGTGGCAATGTGAGACTTATAGGATAGGAGCAAACCTGGGCTGGCAGGGAGGGTTTGTGTGATGCAGCAGCATGTTGGAGCCGGCCCTGGGGACTGGGGCTGCACCCAGAGCTCAGCTCCTGCCAAGAAATGCACTTGCAAGAAGGTGAGTCAAGGTGTGGGGTGCTCCTCTCCCACAGCTTCCCTGGGGGAACGCCTCCTGCCTCAGCTTCCCTACAAGAAGAGCAGCTCCGAGCTGCCGTGGCTGAGATGGAGAGGGTTTCTCTGCCTCTTTGGTCACAGGGGTCATTCTGGAATACTTCTGCTCACAGAAAGAGGCCTCTTCATTAGGAAAGTTAATTAGAAGCATGGCTGGTGCCAGTGCTGAATGGGCTGACGTCTCTGCAGGGCATTAATTAGGATGAGGGATGCCCCGAGCAGCACGGTCCGGTGGTCTGAGACAAGATGGCCTGAGCAGAAACAGGCAGCAAAACAAAGAGGAGGGCTGGAGCTCCTCCAAGGATGCAGCACCACGATGCTGCTGAGTGACACTGGGTGACACACACAGCCTGGCCTGGACATTGCTTTGGGTGCTCCCTGTTTCATCCCCTGCTGTTCTGCCCCTTGTGGGGGTGCAGAGCCCCTGGGCACTGCGCCGGGTGAGTTTGGGGATGTGCAGCAGATGCTCAGCAGCTGTGACACAGCTTAGAGAGAATTCCTGGGAGACGATCCCAAATATGAAGTCTTTTCATTTTTGTTTGGGATCTTGAGTGGATAGGTCATGTGCTGGCCACATTTTGAAGCTTTTTTTTTATTATTATTATTATTATTTCTTTTTCTTTTTGACACTGCAAAGGCTTGGGTTGGTTTTTGTTTGTTTGGGTTTTTTTTTCCTAAAGGAGCCACATTTACCATCAATTGATGGGACTCCCAGATTTTGCCATCGAGCACAGGACAGAGGGCTGGCTGTGCACTGACCTGCCCACCAACAGCCCCTCAGCTGACTGCAAGTGGTTGGCAATGCTGCAGAGCCCGAGCTGTGGGTGTGATCCACAAGACCTGCATCCCCACTCCCCTTCCCCAGCAGTGTGCCACCTTCATGGGATGGATGTGAGGAGCCCAACCCTGCCTGCCATTGTCTGTGGGCAGCTGGGGCCAATCCGGCCCCCACTGGAACCCCCCAGATTGGCATCCAAATCCCCACCTCACTCTCCACAGCACTGCTGAGGTGCTCAGGTCCCCATTGCTTGGTGCTGAGAAGATGTTCATGGGGTGCTGGTAATTTTTTTCCTCTTCCTGAAGCTGGCAGGAGAAAGTGCTGAGACATCACCCAGGCAAAGGGAAAACAAATCCCAAAGTGCCCAAACCCATCCTGCTCTGCACCAACACCACCCTTGGCACAACACTGGGGTAGAGCAGAGGTCGGGTTGCTCGTTGTCTCTGCCCACCCCCCTCCTCACACTGTTATCTCCCTTCCACATGTAAGACCTATTTTAATCCCTCAGGAGCCCAGTGAGGGTTATCGAGCCCGGCTGCTGGCCAAGAGCTATTCCTGCCCACCCCTTCCAGCAGCCTCAGCAGCAAAGATGGCTTGGGTGCAGGTTAAACATTTCCACTGCTATCCATCAGAGGACTGCAAAAACCCTTTGCCTTCTGTGGCCACCCCTTAAACGCACCCAGTACTATGGGAAGAGCTCTTCTTTTTATGAGAAGCTACCCATGTCGGGGCAGGATGGTGCTTGCCAGGGGAGGAGCAGAGGGTGTGAGTGCTCATAGGCACACAGCAGTGATGACACATCCTTCTGGGGCAAAGATTGGGGTGAAACCTGGAGACAGGGAGAAAAAAAAGGGGGGAAGGAGGAAAGAGGAGGTGAAGAAACGATGGCAGTGGAGGGAAATGGCACTATTCAGTGCCGCATGGAGGTGTCCCTTTGCACTGGGACAGCCTGGAATGGGTGTCCCATCCCCAGTGGGACAGGAAGGCCACGTCCTCATGGCCACTGCTCCCAGAGTTTGCATTTCTTACTTTAGAAATATGTATTTCTATTTTAACATTCCTCTGATTCCATTTCCAGCTGTCCCTTATGTCTTTCCCAGCTGGACAGCTCTGGGTTTTGGCAACAGGGCTTTTCTCCTGCTCAGATCATCAACCCCATTGCCACCCCCAGCACAGGAGTTCTCCTCTGCCCGGAGCTCGGAGGTGATGCTGACACCCTTGAGCCCTGAGCCAGAGCTGCTGCTACTGCCTTTCCCCCGAGCCTCCCCACGCTGAGAGGTTTCTTGGCTCTGTGCTATTTCCAGAAATGAAATCGGGACAGCAGCTCATTGGCCAACTCCCCCATGCTGTAGGAAAGGCTGCTCAAACCCTCCTGCAGATTCCTATTGGAAAATTCCTTATCAGCACAGGGGATGTACCTCCTCCCCTGTTCTTCCAGCCGGGATCCTTTGGCCCCAGAGCAGCACAAACATTACCCAAAGTGTCTGAGCAGAGGAAAAAGCAGCTTCCAAGCCCTCATCCCCAGGGGCAGCCCGGTGCTGCTGCAGTGGGACATGTGATTTTTGCATTGCGTGGAACAACATCGCACTGTTCAGTGGTGACATTCCCATAAGAAGTCCCTGGGATTACTTCTGCATTTCCCCACTATGGGCTGGGAGGGTTTGGGACTGAATTTGTGCCCTGGAAGGTGGTAAATACATTACCCAGAGCCCACCACCACTGTGGGATGGGATTTGGGGATGAGATGGGATGGGATGCGATGGGGGAGCACCAGATTGCAGAGCAGAGACCTCAGATGCATTTTAAAGGCATCTGTGAGAATGATCCTATATTTCCTCCATGCCTGGGGGTGCAAATCGGGACCACGAGTGGGGTTATCCCCAACAGTTGCCTCCTCTCCATACGGGCAGCAGTCAGATCCCAGCGGGCTGAGTGCAGGAAGGCAGCAGTTATTCCCCACCAGGAGCTCTGGCCAAAGCTGTGTTTGCTGGAGTCCATCTCCGTGGGTGGAGCGTGGGGACAGAGCAGGGGAAGGAAGCTCCCCCCCAGACCCCATCCCTCGTGTTTTTTTCTGTGGGGATGAAAGAGGTGAAACCTGGTCTCACGTCTGCTCTGCCTTCCCAAAATATTACGGAGTGTTACAGCTTCCCTCCTCAAAAGCAATAAAATCCATGGGGCCAAAGGGACCAGAAGTGACACAGGCGCCATGCAAGAGCACCTCCTGCAAGGGAAATATAAGGGATAAAAGCACTCCAAGGCACAGCCCTGGGGCTCCTGATGGGGCGGACACTGAGGGCAAGCAGGGCTGGTAAAGCCCAGGTCAAAAATCCACCTCTAGGATGGATTTTCCTCTACCCAAACACACAAAAATTGCAATGGAATGGATTTCCGGGAACCGAAAGGACGGGAACCGAAGGAAGCCAAACCCTGGGCGCTATTTTCGGCTCTCGAGCAGGAAAAGCACCTGCTGGGGTCATTACGCCGAGGGAAAAAACAAACGTCGGGATGTTCTCCCCGAGGGGTGGGTAGGGAATAGCTGAGCTCATCATCACCGGAGGGACCCGGGTCCCCATCCCCGGCACAGCGCGGGGTCCGGGCCCAGGGGTGCGGAGGCGGAGGGGCTTCGTCCCTCCTCGACGTCGGGGTTCTGCGGTGCGCGGATAACGCGGGGTCTGCTGCCCTCTCCCGGCGGCCGCACCGAACGCACCGCGAGTTCCGCACTCGCGCAGCCCGGCTTTCGCTCCGCTCCGCGTTCGGGACGGGCTGGGAGGAGCTCAGCCCTCTGCCCAGGGGCAAAACCTACAGCCGCCCCGTTACCCTGAGCACGGAGCGGGGCTGACAGCATCCACCGGGGGATGTGGGGGTGGGAACGGGATTTCCTTTGGGGGGGGGACCCTTGAAGAACACCCACCACCCCCACCCTCCCGGAACTCAGTGCTGTTTACCCCGTCCCTGGGGCTTGGAATGATCCGGGAACCCCTTAGCCGGAGCTGACACTGACAGCTGGGCATGCGGAGCCCACCCCGGGGAGGGGAAAACCAGCCTTGGGTGGGGGTGCCCAGCCGGGGGTTACATGGGAGAGGTGCATCCCCGTGATGGGAATTTGCTGGGTGAGGCCACTCCGGAAGGGCTGGGTGTCACCACTGGCATGGCATTGGGTGTGGGGGGAGGGAGCTGTCAGTGCTTCCCCCATTCCATTGCATCCCAAAGTGAGGAAATCCCCAGTGCCTCCTCCACCCTGATCTCCGAGCTGCTCCTTTTGGGGTGTCAGCCCTTTTGGTGCCGATATTAGGTGTCCCACGGAGGTAAGGCAATGCAGTGTCTACTCATTTACCCCACTCTTCCCTGGACCCCCATCCCACAGGGGCCAGGTTGGGCCATTGAGCCCACCTGAACCACACTGGGAATGTGCCCAGGATGGGGACAGTGGGACAAACCCGATTGTCTCCCACCCAAGAGACCCCTCCCTGCTGCCCTGCTGCTGTCCCCAGCACCCGTCAGCGGGCCCTGCGCCATCTCCCTGGCCCAGACAGCTGTCCCTCTTGGGGGGGGGGTGGGGGGCAAATAGACACCATATGTCACTGCTGAATCCCTCGCATTCATGGGGCTTCCTCCAAGCACCCACCTGTCCTCCTGCTCACTGAGCCAGACTCCACCACCCCGGGAGAACAGCCCTTTGTTGACAACACGAGTGCCCCAATCCCTGTGTGATGGCTGGGACACATGGCACAATGCTGGGGATGGAGGAGCTGCCCCACCTTGTGCTGGAGGTGGCCCTTGTGTGGGGGGTCCAATGGGTGTTGTGGGCATCTTGGGGATGAGCACCCCTCCATTTGTAGTTTGGGGGTGGGGTTGGGAAGGGTTCTGTTCAGGCTCCGGGGCCATGAAGCAGGTTGGGTTGGGGGAGGGGGGGAATGGGGAGGCATTGTGGTGGTGGTGGGGCCAAGCATTGCTTGGTGAGTGCGGAGGGTGAGAGCACCCGCTGTGGTCCCTGAAATGGGAATCAGCAAATGGGCACCTGGGTTGGTCCCCAGGTGTGATCCAAGGAACTGGGGGTGGGGGCACCCGGTGTGGATGAGGGCCAACATGCTGCAGGGTTCTTGAACCTGGGGCCATAACTGATGACCAAAATATGGCCATTCTCCAGCTGGGCTTTGTACTTGAGGCTCATTGTTGTCCCTGATTTCCTGATGGAGAAACTGAGGCATAGAAGCTGCAATGATGAGAGGGAGCTGAATGTGCTGAGCTCCGTGGTGGTCCCATCACCTCCCGGCCCATCGGTGAGCCCAAAGTGGGGGAGCTGACACAGAAGGGTGAAGGGATGCTGCTCCCACCCCAGCTGGGGACAGCCACCAGGACACCATCCCCCATTGCTCCCTGCAGACCGGACATGTGAGCAGTCCCAAATCCCCATCAGGCTGAGACTTGGCCCTGCAAAGCCAACGGCTCGCAGTGCTGGGGCTGAAGGGGAAGGCAATGCTGCGGCCCCACTATGGCCGAGCAGCTGTCGCCATCCCAAATCTCTGCTGAGAAGGCACGTCGGAAATCCCGGGTGTTGGAGGAGAGGTCTGCTCTGCATTCCTCATCCAGGAGCAGGGAGCAAGCCAAGCATCTCCCCGCTGCCTGCAGCTGCTCCCAAATATGTTATGACTTGTCATTGCTGCAGGAAGGGATGTCGGCGAGCCTGGAAAGCAAGAGGGGATGTGGGGCAGCCGGGGCTGGGGGTCGGTGCTGTTGGACTTGGCCTTTTGGAGGGAGTGGTGCAGGATGGGCCCTGCTGGATGCATCCCGGAGCCCATCAATGAGATGGTGCCAGGGTAGGATGTGCCTGCACCGCCTGGCTCACTTCATCATCCACTAAAGCCTCCCTATTCTCCAGCTTTTTCCAACGGAAATGGCTCCACGCACCGGGCTCAAAGACTTCACCAAAACCCCAACAAAACCACCACAGTGGGTCGTGGTGTGAGAGCCATCAGCCCTCGGCCACTACCTCTCCCAGGGCCGAACACGCCGTGATTTTCTCAATGGAGATCAGTATTTTTAGCTCGCCGTGCTGTCGGGGTGAGCCGTCCCCACGAGGCCGGGGCCCCCTCCTCTGCCTGCCAGGGAAGGTCACCCCGTGACGGATCGCAGCACGTTCTGCCCGGCGCACACAGCCTTGCTTTGTGTGCAGCCCAGCCGCCGCCATCCATCACAGGATAACCTGACAGCCGGCAGCACAGCCCTAAGCCCCCGCTGGCACTGAGCTACCTGGGGCTCAGCCGGCAGCTGCCGTGGGCACCTATGGCACCCAGGGGAAGGTGCCCTGCTCACCCATCCCATGGCTTTGTGCTGTGCACAGCGTGATGGGTACCCCTGGGGAGCTCAGGGTGATGGGAACCTCTGAGTGTTTGGGGTGATGGGGGCCCCTGGGAGTGCTTGGAGTGATGGCAGCCCCTGGGGTGCTCAGGGTGATGAGGGCCTCGGAGTGATGGGGGTGATGGAGGCCCCTGGGGTACTCTGGGTGATGGGAGAAATGGGGGCCCCTGGGGGTGCTTAGAATGATGAGGGCCATGGGTTGTGTCTGGGATGGTCAGGGTGCTGGGACTCTTTGGGGTGCTTATGGTGCTCAGGGTGATGGGAGCACCTGGGACCGCTTGTGGAGCTCTTGTGGAGTTGATGGCTGCTCACTCAGCTGTGGGGGTGTGCGAACCCACTGGATGCACAAAGCTCACAGAGCCCCTGGGGACCAGTTTATCTCCTTCTCCTCATGCTCCCTTCCTGATCAGGAAAGCCCTGGCGCTGCTGCAGAACACTGCCCATGTTTTATGAAGTGCTAAATACTTGGCCACTCTGCTATATGGCCCTGCCACGTGCCCATGGAGCTGTTGTTTCACCCCGGTGTCCTCACCCTCCAAACACACTCTCGAAATTGAAAAAACCCACCCAGAGCAGGAGCAGTGGCCACCAGCAAGTCCCACCAGCAGGACACAGATGGAAACCACTGGCTTGGGTTCTCCCCTCCTATCTGCTTTGTCTCTGCCCCTCGTCACCATTTTCATGCTTTTCTTCGTGGCCCCAAAGAAGTCTCTGTCTGTGCTGGCAGAGGGCTGGCCCCCAGGTGGAGAGCACCATGATGGGCCACAAATGGCTCAGAATGAACCCAAAGTCAGGCAGGGTGCTGGTGGATGGGTGTGGGGAATGTGCTTCCTCAGAGAGGGTGATTTGGGGAATAAAATCCCAGCAGGGTCAGCTCTACTCTTGTCTGACATTCTTTCCACTGACCGATCCCTCTGCTGGAATTCGGCCCAGAGCAGGAATAGGAGGAGGTGGGAGATGGTTTCTGACGTTCCCAGTGGAAAAAAAGCCCTCAGGATTAGAGACAAAGCCGGGGAGATGTGGTTGGAGTCCTGGGGAAGGGTGAGAACCCCATCCCATTGTGCTCACCAAAAGCCCATCGCCATGCTTCAGCTTCCCCATCGGGAAGGTGGGAACCATCCCTCTCAGGGCTATGTTCCTCTCCTGCCCCACAGCTCTGGGGGGAGCACAGAGGGCACAGCACAGCAGTGGGGAGCACCGAGCAGCACTGGGTTCTGAGCCCCATTGTGCAGCTGCCCCCACCCCGACCACTTCACCCCATAACTGAAGGGACCAGATGACGCAGGAATGCAGGCTGGGGCTGGCAGCCCCAGTGCCACCCGCGGGCTCAAACAAAGCCCCTGTTGGGGCAGCCGGGGCAGCTCCCACCATACCAGCACCCCCCCACACTCCCCCCCCCCAAGGCTGTGCAGTCCTCATGGCCGCAGCCGGACAAGTTTTGATGCGAGGCAGCAGCTTAGGGTGGGCTCAGGTTTCCTTTAGGTTTTCTATATTTATCTCTGTGATTTAATGCCAGCGCCGGGGTTTAAATGGCACCGAGCAGTTGGCGCAGGGAAACGGAGCAGCCGTCCCTGAGCCGCGCACACGTCCTCCCATGGAGCTCTTTGAGACCAACCCTTACTTTTTCCCGGAGCAGAGGTTTTACGATGGGGAAAACTTCCTGGGCTCTCGCTTGCAGGGCTACGAGGCGGCTGCGTTTCCCGAGCGGCCCGAGGTGGCCCTGTGCCCTGAAAGCAGAGGGGCTTTGGAAGAGAAGGACTCAACGCTACCCGAGCACTGCCCCGGGCAATGCTTGCCATGGGCTTGCAAAATCTGCAAGCGCAAAACCGTGTCCATCGACCGGCGTCGGGCTGCCACACTGCGGGAGAAACGGAGGCTGAAAAAGGTGAACGAAGCCTTCGAGGCGCTGAAGCGCAGCACTCTGCTCAACCCCAACCAACGGCTGCCCAAGGTGGAGATCCTGCGCAGCGCCATCCAGTACATCGAGCGCCTGCAGAGCCTCCTCAGCAGCCTCAACCAGCAGGAGCGCGAGCAGAGGGAGCTGCGCTACCGCCCCGCTGCACCACAACCTGCTGTGAGTGTGGGGATGTGTGGGGATGGGGCCGAGAGCCAAGGGGGGTGGTGATGGAGGAATGGGGTGGTGATGCTCAGGTTGCTGTCCCTACAGGGGGTGTTGGTGGGGAATGGGCTGATGGCCATTGCATTGAGCACAGTGGGTTGGTGGGGCTTGGTGGGGGGTGGGAAGGCTTAAGTCATAGAAACAATTGTAGAACCATGGGATCACAGAGTCGTGGAATTATGGCATCACAGAACCATGGAGTTGTGGCGTCATAGAGCCATGGAATCATGGGGTCACAGAACCATGGAATCGTGGGATTACAGAGTCATGGAATTGTGGGGTCACAGAGTCATGGAATCATGGGGTCATAGAACCATGGAATCGTGGGGTCACAGAACCATGGAATTGTGGGGTCACAGAACCATGGAATTGTGGGGTCACAGAACCATGGAATTGTGGGGTCATAGAACCATGGAATTGTGGGGTCACAGAACCACGGAATTGTGGGGTCATAGAACCATGGAATTGTGGGGTCACAGAACCATGGAATCATAGGGTCATAGAGCCCTGGAATCATGGGGTCACAGAACCATGGAATCGTGGGGTCACAGAATCATGGAATCATAGAGTCATGGAATCATAGGACCAAAGAAAAATGGAATCATAGAACCACGGAACTGTGGGATCATGGAATCATAGAATCATTGAGTCATTGAATGACAGAACCATGGAATCATGGAACCATAGGATGGTTGGGTTGGATCTCAAAGATCCCCCAGTTCCAATCCCTGCCAGTGGGCCACAAAGTAGGGTAAAATGTGGTAGTGAAAAGTAGTGCAGTGAAAAATATAGCACAATACAATGCATTACAATACAGTACAACACGATATGGTACAATACAATTCAGTACAATACAATAATAAAATAATGTAACAACAGCCATGCAATGTAATGTAACATAAAGCAATGTAAGGTAATACAATGCACCAGGCCTGGCCCCCTGGTGCATGGGGACTTGTCCTAGTGTGGACCACCACTGGTTTCTCAGTCCAATGGCACCAAACTGGGATCCAGGCAAGAATCCTTGAGGCAGTGGCATCCTGCCCTCAGTACACAGGGTGTGGTTGGGCTCCATCCACCCCATCATGAGATTCTGGAGGCTTCAGAATGCTTTTGGGGGATATTTTTGTCTGCCCTCTGATTGCTGGGGGATGATAGCCTGCACCTCCTGGCTGCCGAGGCTTTGTATGTGGGAATGTGGAGCTATAGATACAGGTATGGGTGATACAGATATAGATGAGAGATGTAAATGGTATATAGATATAGGTGATATATAGATTGCAGATGCGTAGGTATGAATAGGGATTGTACAGATGACAGGTATAAATGATACAGATATAGATAGGTACGTATAGATGACATTGAGATAGATATAGATTGTATATAGATACAGGTACCAGACGTCTACATATTGATATTGATATCAGTGGACTTTGTAAGAGAGAGAGAAAGGGGTGACTTGCAGAGATTCATCCTCTTTGGTACCTTGGCACCGAAGGACCCATTCTTTGGTATCACCCAGCTGCCCCTCCAGCAGAGCTTCACATCCTGAGTGCAAAATCAATGATTTGGGGCAAAACCAAAAATCCAATCCATGTGAGTTTCCAGCGTCAGCGGGAGACAATTCCAAGCATTCGTGAGCTGGTTGTGCTGGGGGCCTGGAGCAAGCAGCAAGCTGAGGTTTAGGGGTTCCCCAGCAGCTCCTTGGTACCTTCTTTTATTTAACTCAATGAGGTGCTTTTCAGTAAGAAGCTGTTTTGCCCAAGGATGCTTGTCTGTTCCCTTTTTCATATTTGCTGCCTACAGAGATGCTTTTTTTATGCTTAGCAAACAGGTGGCCATGCACCCAGAGCCCCAAAATGTGTTTTCCAGAATTTATGGAGATTAATGATGCATCTGGCACTGGTAGATCCCTAGGATCCTAAATGTCACCATCTGCTCTGGGTCTGTGACCACACATTGGTGCCGTACTGTTGGGGATGGGGATGCTGGGGGCAGGCAGTGGGGTTTGGCTGGTGGAGGTGGGCCCATGTGTGGCACGTTGGTCCTTGCAGGCACCCAGCGAGTGCGGCTCCGGCAGCTCGTCCTGCAGCCCTGAGTGGAGCACCCAGTTGGAATTCGGCACCAACCCCACTGGTAAGGATCTCCCCTTCCTCAGCCCTCCATCCCAGGGACACCACAGCACTGGGGCTGAGCATCCCTGAGCCAAAACCCACTGCCAGGGGACAGGAGGAGCCTTGTCCTCCCCCCACACCAGTGTTGGGCAAACCCTCCAGCACTGCCTGAGCGCACTCAGACTTCTCCCAATGCCTGATGTACTGGAAGCAGCCCGCAGCAGCTCTAAGTCCCTGTCCCATCAAGGGTTCATCTGTGCCTGCCCCATAACCCAGCTTTGCCCACTGCAGCACAGAGCACCCGTGCAGAGCTGCCTCTCCCACCCCCCTTAAAGCTTCCCCAAGTTTCACTGCCCATAGCCATCTCTGGGGAAAGCTCTCAGCCCTCAGGACGGGATCTGGGAGCAGATCCCCGTGTCAGTGCGGTCACACAGGGTGGGGTCATGGGGTCACCATCCCATTGCCCTCCCCCTCCTCTCTCAGATCACCTCCTGAGTGACGATGCAGCGGAGGACCGCAACCTCCACTCGCTCTCCTCCATCGTGGAGAGCATCGCTGTGGAGGACGTGGCCGTGACGTTCCCAGAAGAGAGGGTCCAAAACTGAGCTGGCACAAAGCCCCACAGCTCTCCGAGCTGGAAATGGGGTGGGATTGAGATGCTGGAAGGATCCAGCTGCTGGAAATCATAGTTACCCCTCCAACACTGTGGACCGCAGCGCTGAAACCGCCGAAATCCTTTCCCACTCCTCTCCAAACGCTCCTACCGGTGGAAAAAAGAAAAGGGGAGAAGTGTGATGGCGGTGACTGGTGGTGGCCCCAGGTCCCCCAGGCTGGGGGCTTTCCTTCCTTGGGGGCCAACACGTGTGCCACAGCCAATGTGGCTGTTTCCAAGTTGCTCTTCGACCAAGGTCTCTCTCCAGCGGGCTGCCTTCGCCGGCTTTCCTACTGACCGCTGTGTGCAGTTGCCATTCGTTTGTTTTCTTTTTTAATTATTATTTTTGCTAATTTATTTTGATTTTTTTTTTTTTAATAAAGGCATTCTTGTTTGAATTGCTCAAGGTTTCCTTTACCGCTGTTTCACGTCGTGCGAATCTCTCCTAACTCTTTGGTTGGTTTGCTTTTTTTCCCCATATCAGAAAATCCAAGGTCTTTGGATGGGCATCAGTGGATGCCTCGTGCTTAAATCAGCCCTGCAGAGACCACTCAGCTCACTGTTTTGCAACTGGGGCTCAGCCCTGTGCCCCAAAAGCACTCAGGGCGTCAGGTGATGCTAACTCTGTTCTCCAAAGTTCGATTATATTTCTAATTTGGGCTCTAGAAAGAAGGCTCAAGCCAGTATTGCTTTAAAATCCTGTTTATTGGAACACACATACATCCTTTCCTGACCCAATCCAGGGTTTGGAGTCCATGCAGTACCAATAATATGACGAAAGAAGTAGGGCATCGATAGAAAGGGTTCACCGACTCTTCAAATTAAAAAAATATTTAATACTGTATTAGGCAAATAATACACCGAAAAGACATTGTGACTGTATAGCCTCTCAGATATTGCACTTCCAGACAGCACATGATAAGTATAGGTCATTCCAGCCATCAATAAATATCACATCAGAAATAGGGGCCACACAAGGCAAACGTGGCATGAGGAGATGAAGAGATCCTACCCTATGGGGGAGAAATGGGAAGGGCTGGGAGCCTCCTGGATCACCCCTGCCCATAGCCTGGAGGCAGGAGGGGAGAGCATCTCCTCTGCACCTGGAGGGAAGGGACAGGTGGTCCCGGGACACTGGGTGCCCCTGCTGTATCCCCCTGGTCCCCAAGGTCAGGCCTGACAGCATCCCGGCCAGCAGTAAGCCAGATGGGGCAGTCCAACCCTTCCCCACTTTGGGGCACAGCACACCCCAAAATGCCACCCCAGAATGCTCCTTGCACCCACAGCAGCGGCTCCCCACTCCGCCCTGTGCAGTGTCCATCCTGGCACTGGCCTCAGCCCCTCCGTCCCACCCAGGGCAGCTCCTTGGCCATCTCCCCCAGTGTCAGGGTTTTCACGCAGAGCTGAGCCTTGAACCCTCCTCGGCAATGAGTCCTACGTGCAGTGGCATCCCTGATGCCTGGGACTCCTGTGAGCTGGTGTGACAGTCTATGGCATATTGGCAACGTGAACCAGGCAGGAGAAAGGTTTCCAAATATTGCAGCCCGCTTCTGGGGCATTTCTGCTTCTCTGATAGGCTGCACTTCGACCAGGGATGGAGTGGGCACCTGGTGAGCACATCCAGAGCCTGGCTGGTGTGAGGTGGGGTGGGCAGAACAGCCACAGGCGGGAGGCACAGGGAGCCAGGGACAGTGGTGGGTGAACAAGCAGAAGGGAGAGCAGCCTTTTCTGTCCATGGCAGTAGCACTGTGACATCTGTTGGTTCAGGCCGAGAAACAGGCACAGGCTGAGCTCTGGTCTTGCCCTGAAAGGCAGCTGGCACTTGGCTGGATGGATAGTGGGGATGTGCTGAGAAACAAGGTGGGAAAGGCTCCATGAGGACAATCGTTCACCTCCATCTGAGGACCATGGTGCTGACAAACCCACAACTCCTGGCACCGGGATCCATGCCCTGAGGGACAGCAGTGTCCCAGGAGAACCTCCCACCCTCTCTCCAATGGGACACCTCATTTAGGATGGTATCCTGGGGACCCCAGGGACTAGACAACCCGTATGTACCACCCAGACCAGTGCTTGGGATGCTGAGCATCTCTTCTGCACCACCTCAGCATCCTGTGAGCCTCAGCAAACAGCAGGCTGTTCCCCAACTGCACCCCAGTGGTGAGGCAGACCTTGGTGACAGCAGGCAGTCTGCCTGGGTCACACCAGCAGAGGATGCTGGTCCTGCTGTTCTTCTCTTGGTTCCCACCCAACTCTGGTCCTCCTCGCACATACCCAAGGCAGGGCTGGCTCCCATCACACTGATCCTCAGCACGAGTATGTCCGGACTGTGGAGGTCTCCAGCCGTGGTGACCCAGAGGCACCAACTGGAAGAGAAACAAAGAGCAGAGCATGGAATTAGTGACTGCCCCAATTAATCCTCAGCTTCACACCAACACATTTATTTGGCAGCAGCTGTGTACTAAAGACACGTGAATCCAAGTGAGATTCACTTTGAGGATGTACCTTTGGGGATGCGGCAAAAGGTTTAGGACAGTGGCATAGGGCTACCTGGTCCATCAGGGACCCTGCTGGGAAGGGGTGGCATACCTTCTGGGGGCATTTTCTTGGCAGGGGCGGATGGAGGAGGCAGTGGCACCAGGCTGGTGACGCGGAAGCCGGCGGGCAGCGTCTCAGCTGAGCCACTGAGCATGTTGATGCTGTGAACGTCTCGCGGGCGGAAGCGCTTTCTCCAGGACGGGGTCCGACGGAAGGTTTTGTCATCACCCTGGGATGGAAGAGCAGGTTGTGAACCCAGCAGCAAGGACAGCGGGACCCTTGTGAGAAATCCTCACTGCTTTCGTCTAACTGTGCGGGTGCCAGTATGCCAAGATCAACACAAGCTGTGCAGAAGTGTGTGATCAGATTGGGCCAAGGACATATGAGGGCTCTCTGGCATCCCATGAGCTGGGCTTCATTCTTTCCAGCATGCCCATCTCCTCTCCATCCTGCCTGCAAAGATGTCAACATCAAAGCCCCAGTAAAAACCCAAAGGGAAGCATCTAACTGTGTACTCATCTGGAAGTACCTACTTGTCTTCATGCTCTAAAGAGAGCTCTGACTAGCTCTGCTATCATATCTCATGCAAGAAAGCTGTATGTAGGACAGATCTAGATAAATTCCCACCTTCAGTGACTCAATGTGAACAGCTTTCTGGCTGCATAACAGGGTATCCCACGCTTTACCAGCTGCTACGTGTCATGCCCAGAACATCTGTGCCTCTAAAAGGGTACAAAAAAGTAGCTGGCAAGGAAAGCTGGGTGATTCCTCCTCAAATTCAACCTGCTAAGCACTAGACGAGATGCACAAGACCCTGCCTCACTTGCTTCCATAAACAGTTATGAATTTTAAATGATTTAGTTTTAATTTATTTCATTGTTCATGCAACTGCTAGTTGTCTTCCCAGGATAAGCTGGGAGAGAGAAGCAGTTCTGTTTCTCCCATTTCTTGAGCAAGAACAGGTACCCAGCACAATCTGGGCATGGGAGAAGTTTGGTACTCACATCATCCAGCCTCCGATCTGTGCCCAATGCAAGCAGATTGTTGAACTCCCTCTCCAACACTTGTCGAGCCTGAAAATAACATCAAATGTTCTCCATCTACGGGAGCAGCTCCAAGCACAACTCCCCAACCCAGCCCTGAGAACGATGGAGGAAAAGCCCATTCACCATCAGAGTGCTCTGCTTTGAAAGGCAGAGTTGAGTTGGTGGGACTGGTGGAGTCGCACTGCAGCTATGTCCCACGCCAGCCATCCTCCTCCAAAATCTCCCATGGAAGCTCTCCTTACCTGTGTGTTCTGCGTGGGGATTTGCAACACGAGAGCCAGACTGTTGTGGTCAAAGTTTTCATCAAGGGCCAGGAGTGCCCCATGCACCCCGCTCTCAACGAGGTTGTTTGCGTACTCGCGGAGCCCGATGGACTGGATCCAATGAATGACCTGGTCATTGGTCCACACCAACACATCTGCAAAAGAGCAAGAGCATGTTTCAAGGCAGTCCAGATGGTGCTCTTGGTTGTGCAGTAGGCTGGGACGTGTGGGAGCTCTGCCACACAGCCCCAGTCCCTCCTGGGCCAGCAGCAGTGCCATGTAGCTATGTGCCAGGAACAGCTCACTTCAAGTTACCAAACTAAATGAAGAAATGACAGGCAGAAAACAACTGTGAAAATTAATCCTAAGAGCCCTCGATTGATGATGTAATTAGGGGCATTATCAATAATGAGCTGTAATCTAAGCACAGGAAATCTCAGTATAGCCAGCAAGGAAGGGGAGCTTGATAAAGCTCAGGGGTGTCCTAAGCATATGAAAGGGGCAGAAGCTGATCTGATGCTGGGACAAGGCCCTTCCTGTCTTGACACCCTCCCTCCCTACTCATGTCTGACTGGGGTGAGCTTAAAGGCACTTGGAGTACTCTGCTGGGGAAATACTGCAGGGAGAACAGCCCTACAGGCATGAGTATTGCTCAGAAATACTGATTTTCATTTAAGTGCTGTGTTAAGAATATGAGACAGGAGAGAGACCATTACTGGGCATCTCTTTGAAGGTTTCTTGTCAGCTTTTCCAGGATGGTGGATGTGGCTGCTGACCTTTGATTTCGTGCTGAGTCTCTTCTCGCCTCCTGTCAAGCTCTTTGCGGTCGTAGTTGAGCCTCTTCAGGCACATAATGCCATACTGTAGGCTGGTGCTGCAAGGACACGAGACATCACCCAACCTTCAGGAGGGCAGACGCCTTGGAGGGACCCTGCAGAGGGACCCACTTCCCTACTAACTCTTCATGTGCCCAAAGGATGTTTTGGTGTAGGACTGAGTCATCATAGATGAAATTCAAAGGGACGATCTTAGCCAGAAGCTGGGGAACGAACATCCCTCCCTTTCGTGGTAATCCCCCAGTCCATCAGTTTTATCCTATTCAAAGAGCAGGCTGTCCCAGGTTTGGCCTAAACGAGCCACCCTCCAGCACTGAGGCTGGCCAAGACAGAGGAGAATCCCTCAAAATCACCCGTCCCCTGATCCACACGCAGGTACTGCACCTCAAGGACCTCCCAAAGGAGAGGACTCACCGGTGGAAACTGTCCACCATCTTCAAGTGCACCCTGAGGTCTTTCTTGGTGAGGTGGTCCAGCATCCGTGCATCAACAAGACACTCCATGAAGTAGCTGCGATACTGCGGGAGGCCCAGGCTGGGCAGCCACTCATTCCCAATCCACTCGTGGTTCATGTCCCCATAGGCCAGTGTCTGTGAAAGCAAATGGAGAAGCTAGGAAAAAAACAGGGCTTAGGAGACCTTCAGACAGCCCCAGGAGATCAGTGACAGCTCAGTGCTGCAGCATGGGGGGTCCACTGTCCTGAGGACTACATGCGGACTGGGGTGTTCAACCCTAGTTTGGGCTGGAGGAGCTGGGGAGAATGGTCCTGTTGGCCATGGCCCATGTTATGCTCAGAGAGCAAGCACCGGGTGCAGGCTCAGCTCCAAGCAAGACTTGCCACATGCTGATGCCCCACGCTTATTCCCTGGGTGCCCTGTGGTGCCCAGCTCTCCCTCCCACATCCACCCCACGTACCGCCCAATGAATGAGACACAATGGAGACCTCACCTGTGCCCAGCTGCCTTCCTCTGTGTCCTAAGTGTGACACGTGCAGCATGTCAATGGAAAGGACAGGTAAAGTCAGTACATGGCAGCACTGCACTGTGACAGCTTATGCCACGTGTGCCAAGCGTGGGACCCCTCAGTGCGGTGCGACCCTGATCGGGTTGGGGGGCTCAGCCTTGCTAGCAGGGTGCTGGGGACATCCCAGTCTTGCAGGGCCCAGGATTCATGACATCTCTGTCAAGCAAGGATGTTGGATGGGGCTTTTTTTAACAGGTCTTAGGCAGTAGCTGGCACAGACACTGGAGCTTAGACATCTGTCATGGGAAACATGGGCAGCTCTTGGGTCACCTCAGCAGCTGGAGAGAGACACTTAAGCTTCAGCTCATGGATCACAAACCCCGCCAAGGACAATCTGCCAATTTTGCAGCTTGTTATCATGGGCTGGTTTCTCTCAGCCTCACAAAACCTACAAGGGAAAGTGTGGCATTCCAGCTGTATCTCTGAACTCTCTGTCCCCAAAAGATCCCACCGCCAATAACAAATCTCTGTGTTACCCAGACAGCAGGCGTGAGCTTCAGTAAAATGCCAAATTAATTCACACTGCCAACCCAAAATGCTGCCCCGGCTCTGAGACACAGACAGAAGGTCATTAAGCTGCTGAGAGGGGAGTGTGGCTACATCTCTCCAAAGGACCCAGAGCTCTTGGGAGCATGGCCACATCTCTCTGAGGAACCTCAAGCTATCAACCAGTGGTAGTGACAGCAGGGGTAATATTTGGGTGTGCTAATGTCAATGGGAAGGTGACTTCTCTGGGTGTTGGCTGACCAATGTGGGGCTCAGTCTCATGCATCTATCTGAGATCACTCTTCTATTTTGTCTTTCTTTCCTGCTTAACTCATAACTGGGCACTAGAAACCCAGCAACATCCACGGGGGCTTGACAAAGGAAAATGCATCTGATGGTTTTTAAGCCAGCTTTAGAAATTGTTGGGATATTAAAGACTGAAAGATGGTTTCTGAACAGGTGCGCGGTGCTGGCCAAGAGCTGACACATGAGACACAGCAAAGATCCCCTTCCCTCCCGGGGTTTAGTGCCTTAATGCACGCCTGGAGCTCAGCTCGGTAACTGATCTGCAGCAGCGGCAGGGCAGCCAGCCTCACCGTCTTGGTGGACGTCGCCATGTTCTCCATCTCCTCGTGGGTCACCCAGACATTTCCAGAGGACTGGAGGAGAAAAGGGCAGAGTGGACAAAGTGAGCTGCTGTAGAACCAGGGCTCACAGCTGCGGTGGACACAAGCCCGGCTCAGGGTGAAGGAGGATCAGAGCATCCTCGCACGTGGAGCAGAGCCAGGGGGCACGCTGCAGCACCCCTGCAGTTTGGGATGGTGACATCTGGGCTGTCTATAGAGCCACAGAGAGTGTAGTAAGGTCTAGTGGCATTCTGTCTGCCTTTATACTTTGGTTTTATGTTCACAGAGCCTGCAGGCTTGCCTATGACAGCTGTGACCCCAGACAGGGCCATGTGAGGGCATGCCTGGGGCTGTTCCTTTTGCTGACTGTATTTCTACAGACATGTCTTGGCTTACTGGGGCACCATTAACCCCTTGGGGGCTTCAGGGACCAGCACAAGCTATAATCCTGCTATCAGCTCCATGTCTTATCCAAGGCAAGAGGGGGATCTGCAGTTACTCTGACTTGCCCCAGGAATTTCAGACAGCCCCAAGGAATGGCTTCTACTGACATAACTGAAAAAGTGGTTGTGCATAACTGAGCTGGCCCTGCAAATCAAGCACGTGCTGTTTAGGTGGGATCTTATCCCCTCAAGATCTGACAGTCCCCAAGTTTTGCTCTTCACTGGCTGCTCTGCAGGGTCAGCCTCCTGCTGACAACCTCTGTGTGTGAGGATAAGAACATCTGAAGGGATCTTAAGGCAGGAAAGTGCTTCACTCTTGGTGGCAGTAAATAATCTTTGTGCCAGAGGACACATGTCTGGTGGGTTTACTGGTCCTTGAGGGCATGTCACCCCACCCACAGCCTGCATTGAACACTGGCAGGTTCTTGCTGCGCGTGCCTGCAATACTGGGACTCTCTGGGGGCTGATGAGCCACTGTGGTCCTACAAAGCCAGGGGATGGGGAAAACAGTTGTGGGATGGAGTGCTTACTGTCCGTGAGGTGGGTGGTGCCGATGGGCTCGTGAGTGAAACCATCTCCTGGATGGCCAGGCGCAGCTTCAGGCGATGCAGTGCATTGCTGATGCCGATCTCCCTCTGGATCTCAGTGTCAGACAGGGCTGACATGATGGCTCCACTCTTCACGTTGGCTCGGCAAGCAGCAACGTACCAGGCTGGCATCCCCACCCAGAGCTGTTGAGACAGGGCAAAGTTGGAGACCCACCCAAGCAGGATAGAGGACACCCTGTCTGAAGCTCCATACCCACGTTGGGCTCCTTTTTTATTTGGACCTTGCACAGTTTGCCTGTGGGCAGAGCAGCTTCCCTGTATCTCATGGACAGAGCATAGGGGGAACGTACACCCACTGAGTCTTTCAACTCAAGAGCTTGAGGAAACCCCAAAGTACACCCCTGCAGACATGAGAGAGATATGGGGATTGCTCTGCTCCCCCAGCTCCACTCAGCTGGATCTACAGATGCTCCTTTGCCACCTCCCTTCTCAGCTGGAAAGCATAGGAAACATCTCTGTGCCTTGGGAAGAGGTTCTGAGTTGCTGAGCATGGGTTGTTTTGCAACCACCACCCACATGCATGGAACAAAATGGGACTGCGGGGTTCTGTACCCCTGCCAGGGGAGCACACTGCAGACTGTGCGTGGGGACGACGTGTGGGCACGCTCTGCCTCACCTCCAGCCAGGAGACAACAGTGGGGCCGTCCCAGTGAGCAAAGGGCAATCCCTTCCTCCGAGCTTCTTCCAGAAGTTCATGCCTGGAGCAAAGAGAAGCAGAAGAGTGATTTATTGGGAACCCAAGGGGAAGAAAGTAACTCGCGAAAGGGAAGAGACTATCGGAAGCAAAAAACAGCTGGAAACAAAGCAATAAAGGAGCTAACACGGCTCAAGAGGAGGTGAAGACAAGAAGTCTTCTCAGCAGCTCCTAGCCCTGTGTCACAGCTTAGCAGCCAGGGCCATTTTCTTGCTGTGGCAGAGAAGGAGGTTCACTCACTTCTTCCGTAGGCGCCGATCCTTTTCAGCCTGAGCACCCAGCTTGCCGAGTCCCAGAGGGTCCTGAATGCCCACCTCTGTGTCGGTCAGCAGCACTGTTGGGCAAGCAAGATACTCCCAGGTCAGCACGGTGTCTCCCATGGCACTGAATGGATCCTTGCACTGAGGTTTTGGGCATGCACAATCACAGTACAGGAGGTGATGGTCTCCATTTCCAACCCATCCCCCAGAGCACCCCTTGTCACACTGGAACCCACAGGGATCCCTGCCTGCCAGCCTCCCCATTTCAAGATGCTCAACACCAATGCAGTAAAGGATTTATACGTGGAAAAGAATCTCCCACCACAGGGCTGAGCAACATGAGGGAGGTGCCAAGTTGGGGGAAACAGATTTGAGAACATTAGGGATAAGATACAGTGATGGGAGACTGCTATTCTCACCGCATCTCTTGGAAAGCATTAGCACTGGTACCATGCTCAGGTCAGAAAGGTCCATGGGGCAGAAAGCACCAGGACCTGCCTGCCCCAGGATGCCCAGAGCTGGTGGCCTCGATGTCCCCAAGCCAACCAAGTGTCCCTACTCCTCTGCCTGTAACCCCAACACTACTCCAAAGCCAGAGAGAGCCAGAAGGTGTGAGTAGAGCCTGACCCAAGAGAATGCCCGCCCGGCATGCACAGGAACGGGGCTGCTCACAGACCCTGCCCTGTGGCTCCTTCTCTGCTCAGCTGAATCAAGCGGCCCTTCTCTTTTTTCCCGAACAAACGCCCGATGGAGGATTTGATCCCCTTCCTCTTGGAGCCCTTGTGCAAGGAGTCCTGGCTGCTGTTGCTGCTGGGGTTACTGGCCTGTTCCTCCAGTGAGCTGGGGATGGAGGAGGGAGAGGAACAGCAAAGCCTTAGATTATTCCCGAGCAGCACAAGAGTCACGGCAAACCCCAGCCCATCTCCACGCCGTGGATTGAGATCCAGCGGGTGCTCCACGTACCTTTTCCCATCCTCCTGACTCAGTGCAGGGTGGCCCAGCTTCTCCAGCCGCAACGTCCTGGGGGAGGATGGGGGAGAAGTCTCGCATTTGATGGTGGTTTTATCCTCTCGGCTTTCATCCCGAGCTGCGGGTGACTAAACAAGCACAGGAGCCATGAGGTTGGATGGCCAAACCCCAGCTTCATCCTTGTCCTGCTGCCTGCCCCAGAACCCCTCTCTCTTGTTCCATGGAGGCATGGGCAAAAGAGCCAGCAGTGTCCTGAGGCTTTGCCATGCACCAGGATAAGCCTAGAGCAGAGCTCCAGTGGTGGCTTGAGTTGCACAGGCAGATGGGGAGGATTCAGCCACAGGGAATCCTGGGAATATGGGGAATGAGGAGGAGAGAGGATGCTGCTCCATGGCCCAGATCAAGGTGTAGGGACAGAAGCTGCTGCCACAGCAGAAAGCTCTGAGGAAGACAGATGGGAATGTCCCAAATACACCCTGTCCCCAAAAGGGATGCTCAGTGTTTGAGGACCTGGTGGCTGTCTGACCCTCCCCATTTCCTGATGAACTTCAAGCTGCCAGCTGGAACATCCCCAAGCACCTTATGGGATCCTCCTGCTGAATCCTTGCGGTCCCCAGCTCCACCCCACACCTGGTGCACCCTGACCTGGTGTGGGCAAAGCCAGGAGCAGGCTGCAAAAGGGGCTTGGACAAAAACCAGCAGAGTGGGAGCCACTCACTAGCAGTTTCCTCCGGTGCTTCCTCAAGTCGCTGGGCTGATTGCAAGGGAGAAAGCAAGAGAGACACAGAAAGGGTGGCAGTTAATGGAGAAACCCCTCAGCAAACGCAGGCATCCTGTTCCACACCACTCAGCCGTATGGACACCGGGATGCTGCTTCTACCCTAAGCAGCCACATGCACACCCCGTGCCCAGGCTCCCATCTGCCCCATGAGCCTCCTCACCAGCGTCATGATCCCCATGCGGTCCAGGTCCTGAGCAGCGCTGCGGGATGTCAGCTTTGGGGTGGAGCGGCCGCTGAGTGGTGGGGATGAGCTGGCCAACGACAGGGCTGTCAGCGAGGTGGGGATGGAGGCCCTTTTGCAGAGCTGGGTGAGGTTGAGTCCTTCCATGCTGCCGCTGGTCACGCGGGTCTCCAGCTCCTCTGCACGGAGCTCGGTGGATTCCTTCTCCTCTTGGATCATCCTGCAGGAGCAGCGGGCGCAGGGCTCCTGGATCCACACCATTTTGGGGTGGTCCCTGGCCTCTGGCACCTCCCAGCCATGGGATTTACTGACCTATAGAAAGGCCATCTGGGTGCTGTGACTGGAGTCCCTGATCTCTAGGAATGGCAGTAAGGCCCATCAAAATCCACATAAATCAAGGCTGAGGGATTTCCCAGTTTCTCTCTATTTTTTTTTTTTTTTTTTAAACAGTGATCTTTTCTGTGAACCAGCACTGATGTCACCAAAGGACAGGAAGAACCAAACCCTGTGGATAGATGCCCCGGAGCCATTTCCATGACTAAAGTTGGACCAAGACATCAATTTTAGGGTATCAAATCCTCCTCCCCACTCTGATGCCATTTCAGAGCAAAGCAATTGTAAGTTTGGGCTGTGACCTCTACCTGATCTCCTCGTTGATGGCATCCAGCTGCTCCTGGAGCATCATGGCCAAGGTTTGGGCATCCGAGTGCCCACCAGGGGAGAGCACATCCATGGAGCTGAAGAGCGTCTCGCGGTCATCTTCATCCACATCAGAGATCTCAGGATCGCTGTCAAAGGCGTGAGGCCCCGTGGCCAGAATGCTGCCTGCCTGGGCCTGCTCCCAGTCCTGGGGGAACAAGATGCTCTGGTCCCACATGGCACCTCCATGCCCCCGAATGCCAAACTGGAGGCCTCCAAGCAACAGTCAACCAGATTACAACCCCAGGGGGAAACCAATCTTGTCACGTTACTTCCATCCACTTGCCAGGTGAAGGTAATCGCCCCATGTCCCCAGATCAGGGGGATGTGAGACCAACATGCAGGGAGATCCCAGTTCTGACCCTGATCCTGGCCCTGTGCTGGCAGCAGGGTGGGTTACCTTTGCTGGCTCCTCTCTCCGGGCGGCGAATCGGCCCTTCTGTGTCCGAGGCAGGCCTGGGGCTGCCCCAAAGGGCTCAGCAGGGGCATGGACCACAGCACTCAGAGGGAAGCGCAGGTCTGTGGCACTGCCCATATGGGACCTGCGGAGAGAGACTTCCATTATGGACACTGCCCATGCAAGGATGCTTCTGTACCCTGGCTGCTTTTAACATAGCCCTCAGGACGGAGGAGGGGGACAGGGCCACTCTGGAATGACCACCCCAGCAATACCTCCCTGCTCTGCTGCTAAATCAGGGTCCAGAAGAGAAAAGTGTTCCATTCCTCCAATCCTAACCCAGCAGACAGGCTGTAGGAAGCTCAGCCCTGGGCCCTACCCCACTGCTACCTCCCCTTTTGCTGTGCTACCCACTGAATATCCATACTGTTTTGGCCTGCACTGTCCAGCACAGTCTGCACCTCCCAACACGTCTAGAGTCCCCTTGTGTGTGACCTCCTCGTGTCCACAAAGGGAGTAAGACGAGCAGCACTTCTTTTTATGTTTTCTTCAGTATTTCCACAAGAAAAGTCCTGATGAATAAAAACCCCACTTGAAACAGATCTTCCACGTGCAAGGACATGAGCATCACTTTGGGACTTCCCACCAGAAACCATTTGGGACTTCTTCATCCTCTTCCTCCAAGCTCGTGATGGTGCTCAGGAACAGAGCAATGCAGCAGCTGCAGTGGGACACGAGGTCACTTACTGCCACTTGTGGGACTCTGTGCATATCTCCACATTTCCTGCTCACACCTCCTCACCCTAAAGACCATCCATGTTGTTGAGCAAAGCATCCCAGAGCACAGGGTTGTTCCTCCCTATATGCACTGCAGTAAGCAGGCATGAGGTTTGGGGCTTGCTTTAGGAGGACGAAAGCATTTGCCCAGAGCAATCAGCAGATTTTCCACCACGGTGGGTTTGGTTTCCAGCAGAGGGCCAGATCTGGGCTCCCCACCCCCAGCAAAATCACCAACATGAGCAGCTCAGCTTGGCGTCAGCTCAGTGTTTGCAGACGAAGGCACAGCCCAAGTTTCAAGAGGATTTAAGCCGTGGAGCTGCTGACAAGCTGCTCCCAAGCTAAAAACAGATAAAGGCGCCTTAGACAAAAGCTGACATTTCAACTGGGGGATTATTCCAGCCTCTGTAACTCAAGTTTTCTGCCGAACCTCCCTTCAAGAAATAAAAAACTAATTAGTGAGCAATGTGCACGCTGCTCTTACAGACCCATTCGAGGAGGCCCCATGTATGCTCCAGACACTCCTCCAGCACTCAGCTGTCCTTCATCCTCACACGTTCTTCCTCACTCTCCCTGCTTCTTGTTTCCAGTGCCGATATTTGTCCTCCAGGCACTTTTGTCTCTGCTGCCAGCAGATCTGAGGCTTGCTGCAGCAGCTCCGGTTATTTCCATCCTCTCTGGGAGGTGACTCGTTACAGTTGGTGGTTGCTCCCAGCAATCCCTTGATGCAACCAACTCACATTTTGATTGCTCAGAGGAGGACAGAGTCTTCCAAGCAGCCACAGCAGTGTGCTGGGGCACACACTGCATCAGCATCCTCCTTCCCTCACTTCCTGGGACCATTCCTGAACCATCCCTGGCCAATATCAGAGGCTGAGACCTGATAAACTCACCTCACATCCTGGAGCACTGGGCTGGGGTCCCCCTACCTCCCTGCTGACTTTAAATGAAAGCGTGGCAGAGCAGAGGGCTACATGGGGATCTGCACTGATGGTCAACGTGGCAAGACAGGTTCTTCCTTCCCAGTTCATCCCCCACACACTGGGGGAGAAAGGCGTTTGGTGAACACCCTGCTGCCACGGGAGACTTCTGAAAATGAATCCAAGTGAAGAAAATGGTACATGATCCGTGCCAGCTTGAGCTGGGCAGTGTGAACAGGACCTCGACAAAGCCACCTGGGGTGACACAGCTGAGCGAGAGGTAAGACGAACTCTGACTCCTTTGTGCAGAAAAAGAAATGTCCAGTGGGTGTTTTTTTGCCATCAGAAGAGCAAATTTGAGGTCATTCAGTTGGGCTGGGCCGTTCTCCACAGTCTGTGTCTCACCCCAGGACAGATGTGCTGCGATGCACCACCGTGCAGCTCTGCAATGAAGGCTTGCTGGCACTGAAACACCCAATGCCGACAGCATTTTGGGGTCCTAAAAGAAAAAGTTCCCCAAAACCATCGCAGTGGGGCGTGTGTCAGAAAGCAGGGGTTCAGCAGGAGCCTCTCACCTCGTGTGTACGCTCTCCACAAACGTCCCACTTCTGGTCTTGAGCTGATCAACCTCCAGCCTCAGTTTGTCGATCTCATCTGACAACCGCCGCTGTTTGGGGCAAAACAGATGGGCAGAGGGGTTGGTTTCACACTGAAGAACGGCCAAGTTTGGGGCAAACCACATCCGTCGCTATTTCCAGGTTTTCCCTCTAAAAATCCCCATCCCATCTTCAAAGTACCTTTGGTACACCAGTTAAGAAACAGCTCATGCAGGCGACAGTGAATGGTGATGCCGGGGCAATGCTGCGAAGGGAAGGAGTGATCACAGACACATGCGTGCTCGAAGCGATGCTGGCTTGCAAGATGAAGGAGAACTGGTCCCACTAAGGTGCTCTGGCTTTGCTCCAGGCTGCATGTGCACATTCGCCGTGGGAAACAGTCAGCAGCAAGGGATTTACCAGCCAAAATTGGTGCTAGGCTCATCCCTCCTGCTGCCAGTCCCAGGAGGGGAAGCTGTGCCTGTACTACGTGACCATGCTGTTCTGTGGGAAATGCTGGGGAAGCTGCAAGTGGGCAGAAAGGCAGAGGGATGGAATCCTCCAGGCACAGCAGGATCCAGTCCCATGGGCAAATGGGCTGAACTGGGGCGGGGGGCAACATGCAGGCAGCATCATGCAGGTCTCTGGGCTCTGCCTTTGAGAGCAACTGTGGTTCGGGAGCACAGGCAGCACCCTCTAACTCTTCTTGTTGCAGGCAGGGAGCATCTGGGAGAGCAGAGGCTGCCAGTGAGGGGGAAAGCAGCTCCCCAGCCTCCCCAGCCATGCATGAGACATGGGGCACGTCCCAAAAGCTCCTGTTGCTGCAAAAGATGCAACCATCCAGCTTCAGACTCATCTCGCAGACCCTACAGAGATGCTTTATTTGAGAGCTGGGAAGGTGTGAAGACCTGCGGGGATTTCTGCAAGCTGGGCATGGAGCTGGGCATGGATCTCCCCACCAACAGAAAGAGGGGGCTGGGACAGCCTTGAGGGTGAAGGGAATGAGGCCACCCCAGCAGCACTGTCACTTGTGGCCAGGCTGCACCAAAAGCACAGGGGCAAAACCTCCTCTAGAAACGAGGACAAAGCCACCACGACCTCACTGCTGTCCTCGGTGGGGGGATGGATGAGCGTGATAGAAATACAGAGATGGGACTGAACATGCCTGTTAGGGAACCGAACCGGGGGTCTCCGGGGAGGTGGGTGGCAGCTTCCATCCACTGCGTGGGTTAGTTTATGGCCTCCTGCTGCTGGGTGCTTTGGGATCCCAGCTCCTCCGAAACTAGAGTATTTTAGGTGGCACGACTGCCACTAGTCAGGGGTTAGGAGTGATAAGCGCAGTCACTAGGGCAGGCTCCCTGCAGCAGCATTTACCTTGTCGTGCTGGTGTTCCTCTATCTGCTTTTGGGTATTTTCCAGCTCTTGTAACAATGTGTTCTTTGAAAAAAAAATGAAACAAAAGAAAAGGGAATAAAAACAGGAAAGAAGAAAAGACATCATTTAGGAAATGGCTGTTTGGCCTAGTGAGGATGGCCAGTGTGGAATCATTGCATGGAGGGCGGGCTGGGCACCTAGCAGGAGGGACAATGATGGTTCCCAAACTGTTCCTCACCTACTTGCCCATTGAACCAGTCCTCTCTGCAAACCTCCTGCTCCTCAAGCAGGGCTGCCAGGCCCAGCTTTGGTCCCACATTGGACAAGCAGCAATTAAGAGATTTAATAGCCAGGGCTTGCAGATTAGGAAGTTTGTCTCAGAGGAGATCAACTCCTCACACAGCTGCATCAAAAAATGGCTCCAGCATCTGCACTAGAGAAGTGGCAGGGAGGAAGCAGAGCTTGCAAGTGCCTGACCTAGTGCTCTTTTTGGGAGGCCTTGGGAGGCCCCAAATAGCAGCATTTTTGCCCAGGGATGACCTTGAGAAACATTCTGTGTGTCAGTGATGGCAGCAGGCTGGGGAACCCACAGTGCCCCTCCATGAGGTGCCTCCACTCTGATCCTTGTTGCTTGCTGGAAGAAGAATTTGGCCCTGTGCGTGTTCCTGTTCTTTATCCAGAGCCACTCAGACATCTACCGAATGGCTGGACATGCTGGCACAGCCAGGTCTGGTTGGGGACAGGAGGTGCAGAGCAGCAGAGAGATCTGTTCCTGGAGGGATTAGCAGGGAGGTGCATCCCCTCTTTGGTCTGATCTGGGGGACCAGAGGAGTCTGGTCCCTGCAAGAACCCAAACAGAGATGAATTACCATGAGCTAATCTCTTGCTGATGTTTCAAAGTTTATTCCTGCTCTGGGTCACCCACTGTCCCAGCTAATTGCATTCATGCAGTTGAAAGGAAAGCCTGGCTCCCTGGGTGAGCAGGGTGGGAGCTGGGATGCTGCTCATAGACACTGCCTTGGCTTGGAGAAGGCAGATTGGTCTGGCAGCAGGGCCTGGTGAAAAGGGAGGTTTCAAAGGAGCACGTGGAAGGCTGGAGGATGAATGCTGCATTTTTTCCTGCAAAATGCAGTAGGGTTTCATTCTGACAGCTGCAGTCGAGGCTGCGCCGATGCAGACACAGAGCAGCAAGGGAATGGAGCAGGATGAATCCTGCTGCTGCCAGAAGTGAGGGCGGTGGGGATTGGATTCTGATAGGCAAGGGCTGGCTGGAGATGAGAGCACAACACTGAGAACGCTTCTCTACAATCCCACCAGCCCTGGCACCTGGCTGGCATGGGATCGATTCCCCATCCCTGCAGGGGTGCTTCCAAACTCCTGTGCTGCAGCTGGCAGAGGCTCCGTGCTGTAGGGGCTGCAGACCTTGCAGCCTTCCAAGGACCCCTTACTCTTAGCCACTACCTTTTCCTCCAAGGCCGCCATCCTCTCCTTGAGGTGCAGCTGCAGCCGCTCGTTGGACTCGCTCAGCAGCCGATCCACGGTGTCTGAGAGCCGCTTGTTGTGCTCCTCATTCATCTTCTCCCGTTGGCGAGCCTGCAGCAGCAAACAGTAACCAGTCACCCCAGATCCGGTGGATCTGCTCCTCCTGCTATGGGGAGCTCAGGGACCTCCCATCCTGTTCCCGCTGTTGGTGTCACAGATGACCCAGGGGACGAATCTACCATTTACAGCATAGATTGAATTCTCTGCTGGTCTCTGCTATTTCAGGCTTCCCACTGGCTTGACCCGTGCACCCCACAGAGCCAGTCACAACATGGTGACACTTTCTCGACTCCCGTGGATCCTCTGGATTTGCAAAGGTTTCTCCAAATCTCTGCTCTGGGAGAAAGCAACCAGAGACTTCCCCAGCATGACCAGGACCTGAGGCACATGCTGTAATGGCAGCTGAGTGACCCAAGAAACAGGCATGGCAGCCTCCCTCAGCTACCAGCTGAGGAACACAGCAAGACTGTGCATCCCATGACACACTGGCTGCGTGTTTAGGGCTGTCCTATGTTTGGGGTCTTGGCTTGATGTTTTGTTTGGGCAGTGTATGCAGTAGCAGGCACTACACAGGATGGAAGGTGTGATGCCAGGACAGGAATGTGGAATGCTATCAGCAAGAAATGAATACAAAGGGAAGAGGGAAATCACAGAGGACTGGTGTAAACTCCTAGGTGACCCTAGAAGGAGACATTCTGGGCAGGAAAATATTAACCAGGTCCTTCTCCTTGCCCTGTTTTGGAGACAGCACAGAGCCAGCCCTTCACACTCAAGGGAGAACGGAGGCAAGATCGGGACCTGCAGTGACTCCCCCATCCAGACTGAGCAGCACTTACCCTGGCCAGCTCCTGGTTCTTCTCCTCCAGCTGGCTCTCCAGCTGCCGGAGGTGCTCCTCGATGCTCCCATGCCTCTCTTCTGCCTGAGAAAAGCAGAGTAGCCCTCTCAGATGGCGTTTCCCAAAACCAAACGGGCCCTCCTGCATCCCTCCCTCCATCCCTGTATTCGCATCATTTCCTTACACGTGGCACTCCCTTCTGCTGCCTGCATCCCCAACACAGCTTGCTGTGCTTTGAAACGACTGCTAGCAAGGGGACTGGAGATGGGGATGCTCCAAAAGCAAATTGGTACTCATCCCAGCACTCCGAAATGTCAGGGCTGGCCATATCCATGCCTTCCTCTATCCCCGCATACTCCCAGATCTAGCCTGGTTCCCTCTTCCTCCTCCTTGTTTCAAAGCAGTCCCAGCAATAAATGAAGATCACCCTGACCAAGCAGTGTCATCACACCTTGGGGAGAGGAGCTGAAGGAAACCAGCAAACCCTGCATGTGCAAGACTCATCAGGAGTCTTAAAAGCTGTGTGAATTGTCCCTGCAACCGTAGGGGAGGCAGAGGGCAGCAGAGCACAAGGCTGGGACTGCTAGCAGGGTGTCCTAAGCCTGCCAGGGGCTGTTGCTATAGGTGGGCCATCAGACCTGCCTCAGCCCCTGGTTCCTGCACTGTCCCATGGCCCCTCTGTCTCCCAGCACCCCCCAGCACCACACACACTTGCCTTGGTGAGCGCAGCGATGCGCTGGGCCAGCTCTGCTTCCACCTCAGGCAGTGTCTCTGCTTTCCTCATTGTCTGCTGCAGTTTCTGTTCTGCCAGTTCCAGCAGCTCCTGCAGGTGCCGGGCTTTCTCCTCGCACTGTGTGACACATCATCATGTACTACAAGGCACCTGCATCGTGACCCCAGCCTCCTTTCTCCCTCCCACATCCCTGGGGTAATGGGGGCCTCTGGGTCCCGGTTCAGTACCTGGCGGTGCAGGGACTCCTTGTTGGCCAACTCGCTTTCCAGCTTGTCATTGAGGTCATGGATGGAGGTGGCTTCTCGCTGGGCTGCCAGGTAGCGTTTCTCCAGTGTGGTGATCCTCTCCTCCATGTCCTCCTTCTGAGCCAGAGCCTGAGAAAGTGATGGGACTGTCACGTCCTGATCCGTGGCCACCAATCTGGGAACAACTGGGCCACACAGCTCCTCTGAGCCTGGGACACCCCAATAAAACCCCAATAAAACCCCCGCTGCATGCAAAGATGAGTAGGAAAGGGATAAAGGCAGAGTCACAGGAAAACGTTCTGACGTGGACACAGCTCACTGCCCTGGGTCAGCAGCACACCTGCGTGTCACAGTGTCTGCTATAACATCAGGGCACTCCTGATGGTCTCGGGGACAACCCCCAAAAGCAAGATCCTCCTTTGGGGAAGGACCTTCGCCCTCCTCTCCATGTGCACAATCCCTTCCTAGTCTAAAACAGCTGTGAATGTCTCTGCTACTGCAATGGGCATTGCACTGCAAGGGGGAAGGGTCTCACCTCTCGGAGGTCCCTCTGGTATTTGCTGCTCATCTCTTCAGATTTGATCAGATCCTTCCTGGCGGTGCCCAGATCCTCCTCCAGCTCAGCGACACTGGCAGCCAATGCAGAGATGTGCTCCTTGGCCTGGACCACTTCAAAATTCTGCTTCTCCAGGAGCTCCTGTAGTTCCACCACTCTCCCTGCCTCATCATCCGGGTGGACAGAGCCGTTGGAGAGCCGCTGCAAGGCAGCAGAGAAGGAGGTGGATGCCAGGCTGCCCCAAAGCATGGGCTGGCACAGCCTGTGGCTATGCAGTGGGTGAACATAGCCCTGCAGGAACCCAGCAATGTGCCTGGGAGGGTGGCATGGGGCTTCTGTGCTTTCTGGGGTTCTCACCTTCCAGGGAAGCTTCTGCGCTGGCTCCTTGGGCTCTCTCTCATCCCTCTCACTTGCTGGGGCCTCCCGAGTGGCACCTTGCTGCAGAGCTGCCACCTGCACACCAACAGGGATTAATTAATAACACTTCAGTGAGATCGGGTGCTCTGGCTATGAATGAGGGCGCAGAATTTACAAGGTTTCCTCTTAAACATTAAGCCTTCACGGAAACAGGAACTTTAGAATAGCCTTGCATTACAAATGCTCAAATGACACTTTTCTCATCTGCACGGTCATTTATCGGCCACAGTTCACCAAATTCAATAAGAATCCACCAATGTGGCATCGCTCCAAGTTGTCGTAGCCCAGCAGTTCCCCAGCAAGGGCCTGGCATAGGCTTCCAAACACCTCTTACCTGCCGATGGGCATCCACGAGCTGCTCCTCTAAGGTTGCCACTCGCTCTAAGGATGCTCGCAAGCGCTCTCTGACCTGCAGTTGGGTAATACAGAGGGAAATGGGGTTATTTATTATGATGAGAATGCCCGGGAGCCAGGGAAAGCCCTAGTCCCTTTGATCTGGCTGAGGGCCAGGCTTAGATGGATTCAAGTCCAGGGCACAGGCTTAGGAATGCTCCAGGAATGCTCCAGGCTCTTGCTTGGGAGAACAAAAGCATGTTATAGAGGAATAGCCGGGGTTAACCTGACTCTTGGAGGAGAGCCACGGCCAGGGGAGCTTGGAGATGTCTTTCATCAGAGCAAAACATTCAAAGCAAATGAATCAGTAATGAAAAAAGCAGGGTGCCAAAGGCCAGCACTCCACATCAGATCCCAGCAGCTCATCTCACCTTTTCATCCAGTGCCTTGTGATGCTCAAAGAGTGACTTGAGTGCCTTGAGCACCTCGACCTCACTGGAAACCCCAGATGGTGACTGAGCCTGACGCTTGACCACGGTCATCCTCAGGGACCGCTCATGCCTTGACACCAGGCACTCCAGGTGCTCCAGCAAGAGCTGCAAGACAGCAGATGTGAGTTTTTTTTACCACCTGGGGGCTGGCAATGCCAATGTCAGCTCAGCAGCCCATGGCATCCTACGTTTCTGGGGGCTAGACAGCATTCTCACACATACCCGGGTGTTATTGCGCTCAGCTTTCAGCTCTGAGATCTCCTCTTCCCTCTCCAGGAGCTGCTCCCGACACGCACTGAGCTCCCGCGTCAGCGTTGCAAACTCCTGCAGAAATCAGGGCACTGCCATTAGCTGGCAGACTGTGATGGAGACAGAGCCAGTATCCCAACCCCACTGCTGGGACCACCAGCATGGAGCATTTCCCACCCCAACCCAGGCAGTGAGTGAAAGAGACAGCAAGACAGGCAAGCTGGGAAGTGATTTATTCCTGGCCTCTCTTTGTGCTTTAGGCAAGCAAGGAATGCAACATCCCAGTGTTTAACCACTTGGTTTGATGTCCAAGAAACAGCTCTCTGGCTCCAAAGGTCCTCAATGGTAATAAAGCATATCTCCCAGTTGCCAACAGTTTGGCCAGAGCCATCAGTCCTTGCTTCCATCACCCATCCCTCATGGGAAGTGATACCCAGCAAGAAAGAGCCGTGCACAGGGCAGTGCCACAGCCAAGCTGCAAACCCAACACACCCCTGGGGACTCATCAGTAGCACAGTGATTGCACCTCTGGCTACGCAGAAAGGAAACCTGCAATGAAGTTCCCATGGTGCAGAAGGGTTCATTTTCTCTTTAAAAACAAACACCGAACACCTGGGTTAGGCTGGGAGCACCCACCTGCTGCTCCCAGTTGCCATTTCAGGCACCAGTTTGCACGGGGGCTTATGCAGTATTTTGCAGCTGGGACTTTTTAGGGTGAAAAATGCAAATGAGGAAACGCTTCATGAATTTACAGCCATTTCGCAGCATTGTTGAGAAGAACTGAAAAGGGTTGCAGAAGAGGCTGAGAAAGATTTGCTCAAGCATTAACAAACCAAATTGTGACTGGAGGCTGAGAGCGGTTTCACAGCATGAAAATCTCTTTCACTCTCATTTTCTAGTTAAACAAATAAGAAATCCTTCAAGCTGAAGCAAGACGTTGAGGCTCAGTTTGAATTAAACGCTCTGCTCAGCTCAAAGGGGAACCTCCTGCCACCACTGATGTCCCACCACAAAATTAAGTGTTTTAATCCCTGTTTGTCTCAGCTGTGTTTCCTCTCTCCCTTCTCACACCATGCCCTGAGCTGCCTGCAGTGATGTGGTTTTTAGCCTGCAGTACTGGGGATGGTGGTGTCACTGGTGGTACTACGACCCCATAGTGGGACAGGACCTAAGTGTGGTGCAGTGGGGAAGAATGGAAAGAGCAATCCAAGTAGCCAAGCCAATTGCAGTCCCTATGAATGAGCACATTCCTGCCCATCACCACACCTCAGGGCTGCTCCTGCCCAGCATCCTCCCCCCAGCGCTACTGCAGCACCCAAGCCCACTCCCATTCACTTCCTCAGGGACTGTTCTAGACCTGGCATCATCCTTGTCCCCCAAAATGGTCACATCACACCAAAACCTCCCTCACCAGCTCCTACAGCACCCGGGCACCATCCCATGTTTGCTCTTGGACCACCCCATAGCCCCTTAAACCAGAGGGATGGTGGTGTCCAGCCAAGGCTCTCCCAGCCCATGGATTAAGGCTCAGCATAGCACAGTGCCACAGGCAGATGTGCACACTGTTGCATTATGCAAGTGCTGGCACACAAGCGTGAGCAGCTCGTGAGCATCCCCGTGGATTACACTGGGGCTGGGAAAGCCTGAGAGTGGAAAGGGCAGCAGTGAGAGGTACTGAGATGGGGTGTCTCCATATTGATGGCTGCTCTGGGTTGGGGACAGGCAGCCAGGCTTTCTGCAGCCTGAGCTTTGGTAGGTCGTGCTGCAGGGACTCAGCACATCCAAAGCTTCCAAATCTGCAGAGCTTGGAGACCTCTCACTCTGCCCCACAGAAGTGGGAGCTGTGGACAGGAATGCTCTCTTGGCTGCAGCTCTTTGGAAACCCACAGATGTGGGGTAGGAAGCACAGCAGCAACAGAGATGCTCAGCAAATTGCGAGGCAGCAAACAGTGCTCCCTGCAGCATGGAGCAGGTGGGGCAAGGCATCAGGGAAGCCAGGAAAACAGGATGGATATGCCACCATGTGGATGGAGATCACCAGAGTTCAGCCCCCTGCACCCTGCTGTGTCTCCTGGGCTGGCAGAGCTGTGAATATTGCACCCACAGTTGGGCTTTCATTCCAAAAGTCAAAGAGATTAAAAGAGAGAGAAAAAAAAATCAGCAGGAGGGAGTCCCCTGTTGCAAGGGGTCAGTGTGTTGAAGCACAGTGACAGCTCTATCATGGGCTGCTCTGGACTCAGCACAAAGCTCCGGCCCCACTGAGTGCCCCCCTTACTGGACCCCATGTAGCAGCAGCACGGCTGCCAAGCCCAAAGCATCCCAAGAGACAGCAATGCTTGTCCTTCCTTGGGGGAAAGCTGCAAAAAAAAATAAAGGAGTGTTTCCCACCAAAAATAGCAGCACCCCCGAGGTGAGACAGGACAGCAGCCTGCAGTAAGGGTTAGCTGAGCTTACAGGGCTGGGGGGCACCTGCAAACGTCATTTTGATGCTTTGGGAATAAAAGTAGGAATAATTCACTCCATCGCCCTTATATAATGTACTTCCATCAGTGTCCCTGATGGCCAGCCCAGCACAGCGACTGCCACACCACCAGCAGGCATCCAAGAGGATATGGGGACAATAGGGACAAATGTCCCCAGGCCCCGGATGAGGACAGGCACACCACAGAGCACAGCTTCTCCCCTGATCCGCAGGTGCTTTTGCCTTAAGCCCCAGCAGCGAATTGGAGGCAGAGATTTGCCTGTCCCTTGGCCATGGAAAGATGCAGAGTTGTGCTGCATGCATTGGCTCCTGCAAACACTCAGACTAAGCAGGGACACCTCTAAAAGGATTAGAAAGTGGAGCAGAGGTGCCTGATCTTCAATCAAACGAAGGATAATCAGACACAGCACTGAGAGCACCCAGGAGCCCTGTGGGAAGCCCAGCAGCCTGGGAAATGGCTAATTTGGATTAAAATCAAACCACCCAAAGCCGGATGAGTGCGACTGGTTGGGCTCAGCACCAAACCTCGTGCAGGAGGGATGCAGGGGCACGGATGCTGTTTCACAGTGCAAACAGGGCTGGAGACGTGGAGCACCACAAGATGCAGTCAAATGGGGTGTTGTGGCTCAGGGCTGGGCTCTTTGGTCAGCACTGGGCACATTCAGGGTTCAGGGTCTCCTGGCTGGGAAACAGGTGCACAAAGACCTCAAGGAGAGGCACCATGGTACTGGCACCACGGTGACACTTGTGGAAGTTGCCATCTTCCCTTGTCCTTTCCCAAAGGGGTGACGGTTGATGCCAGGACCCTGCCCAGCTCCTGGGGGATTCTAGCGGGCCTGAAAGTCCCAGTAGGTCTGCCCACCCAAAAAGCCCAGCTCTCAGCCCCTGGGCAGCCCCAAGGAGCAGTGAGGGTGTGACGGCGTGGGGTCTGGAATTAAGAATTGCAAGAGGTTTCCCAGGACACCGGTGGCCCTTTGAGCAGCTGCCTTGGTGAAGTCTGGGAGCCTGTGTTCTCCCCTGTCACAGATAGGGACAGGGATTCTTGCCAAAGCCCTGAGCCCTGGGTAGGACATAGATAACTGCAGCCTGACGCACGAGCACATCTGGAAACATCTGGAGTGCTGCACGTGGCATCCCTGGGTCATACCTGTACACAGCAGCCAAGCAGGAGGGAGTTGACAGATGTGCCAGGGTCCTACAGTACTGCAGAGAGCACCCATGCCCTGGACAGGGCTTGGTCCTCAGTGCCAACTCTCAGCTGCATGCCCCCATACAGCCAGAAGGGGAGAGGGATTGGAGCTGAGAGCTTTCAGCCCGATTAAGTCGCGTTCAGCGCTCCCACATGAATAAATAAATCATGTAAAGAAGCATTAAGGCAGCTTAGTCTCCCCAGGAAATCGCCCTGGAGTTCTGCCGTTTTGGGGGCTGAGGGGTGCCCCTGAGGATTAGGAAGGGGGGTCTCAGCCACGTGGCAGCCAAGCCCCAAATGGGCACAGGGTGGGGGGAAAGGAGCTCCAAGCAAAAGCACTCCTGGAGCACTGCTGCCTGCCCCATCCACGGGTCTACCCCACACCCAGCCAGTATGCTGGACCCACAGCATCCAGCTGAAAGGATGCAGAGTGCCACCTCCCAAGTCAAGGTATCCCCAGGCTGCACATGGTCCACACAGTCCACACAGTCAGGGCCAGGCTCTTTGGAGGCACCAGGAAAGGGATGTCAGCCTCAGGCAGCCACTGAGGTGCGTGGGTGCTCAACCCTGCTCCAAAAAAAGGTTTCTCCAAGCAATCAGTCCGACCTCTCCCTGCTCAATAGGGTCTGACAAACTGCAGTAAGCTCCCGGGCAAAGCAGACATCAGGAAGGAAATACAAAACAAAAAGGAGGAATAGGGTGGGACAGGCACATGGGAAGTCCCCCTATGCCCTGCACAGCACCCTGGGGCAGAGACCCGCCGCGTCCCACTTACCTGGTACATGCACATGCTGGGATTAATCCCATTGGGCAGGTGAGTGCCTTTGGGTTTGCTCCCCGTGTTCATGTTGAGCCCTCATCTCCTGAGAGGGTAGCCATGCCCGGAGCCCCCTGTGCCCACATAGGGAAAAACCAGGCAGCAGCAGCAGCAGCCCAAGGAAATTCCCCATCTGTCACCCACACTCATGGCATCTCTCACCGCAGGGCAGGGAGCCGCAGCGGGGCACCCAGCCGGTCGCTTTGCAGGCACAGAGCTGCCACCGAATGCCTTTGTGCTGACCCAGTTTGTTCCGTCTGCACGCTGCCCCTGCGTAGCATGGGGGACCCTTTATTGGAGCAGGAGCGGGGAGTAAATCCGTGCTGTCCCTTAATCCGAGGCGGCAGGGCGGGCGGTGCGCTCAGGGTGACCTGGTGTGCTCTCTGCAGGCACTGCTGGAGGGAGCGGAGGGGATGCGAGCCCCCGGCACGTGGGAAGTGGCAGCACCACCGCCCAGCATCTGGGCACGACTCAGCAACTCTGGGTCGTGGGGACCCCAGGTGCTCCTGGGGAAGCACTGTTGGGTGTTTTGCTTTGGGCAGCCTGTGGAGAGCCGAGAGAGCCCAGCTCCATGCACAGGGATACAGGTTGCCTCCCTGATGAGCTGCCTTCCCCTGTTTGGAGCAGAGAAGGGATGCAGAAAGCTGGCTGGCCACCAGCCCAAGCTCTGCCCTGGCTGGTGCCATTCATTTTCACCTCCTGTTTCCCCGGGGTGTCCCAAATCCTGATGCCCAGGTGAAGCAGGAGGATCTGAGGTATCAGCATCAGCAGGAAGCACGGATGTGTTTGAAGCCTCCTGCTTCCCTTGGCTGCTGGGATCCCCCCATATTCCACTCAAAACAAAGCTCCCAAATCCTGCTTCTCCCAGGTGTGGGATGCTGCAAGACCCCACAGCGAAGGCAGTCAGCTGCAGTGCTGCTCTCCTACGCTTCTCCTGACCTCACCTCTCCTAGCAGAAGCTGAGTTTGAACCCAGGTCTCTGGAGCACCCGGAGTGGGTCCCATTGGTGGAGGAGCTGGGAGCACTGCAACACCCAACTCTCAGTACAGCTGGCAACCCCAGCAGAGCCATGGCGAGCCCCAACTCCCCCATGCCCTTACCTGTGGGAGGGCCGAATTGAGCTGCCTCTGGAGCTGGTCACGCTCCCGCAGAGCCTCCTGCAAACGGCTCTGAGTGACTGAGAGCGTCTCGCGGGTCTCCCGCAGGGTGTCCAGCAGCTTGTCCCTCTCGTCCAGCATGTTCACCATCAGCTGCTCGAAGTCAGCATCGGCTTCAGAGCCCTGCGGGGGGCCCAGAGGGTCCCCCTCGCTGATGGTGGGCATCACCTCACACATCATGGTGGGGCGTGACAGGCAGCTGAGGGTGCTGGAGGTGCCCCCTGGGGTGCTGGTGGGTGCTGTCGAGCCGTGGGGCCCCGATCACATCGTTATGGGCTCTCACATGCCAGGGAAGCCAGCACTGGAGGGGGTAACGCAGTGCTGAAGGTGGGGAGATGCCCCATCCCTTCTTGGTTGCCCACTGAAGGCTAAGCAGAAACCAGCATTGCTTGAGGAGGGGCAGAGGGATGGCCTTGGCACCCACGAGGTCCCCACAGTCTTAAATCCCCCCGATCTGCTGCGTGGTGCTGTCAGCGTTGTTGAAGCCTTTTGTGCTGCTGCTCTGATGCCTTTTGAAGGGGCTGGAGCGTTTGTGAGCCACGGGGATGCTCAGAGGGGAATGAAGTGACCCTTGGGGACGCGTCCCAGTGGTGAGCTTGAGCTGGCAGCAGCACAGGGCGGCTCTGGGGGATATGTGGGCTGCCTGGGCATGTTGAGAAGTCAGATGAAGAAGAGTTGCTCCCCTTGAGGTGGGTTGAGATAGTCCCAGCTGGTGCAGAAACGTGTCTTTACTTGGAGTTTAAACACAAGGTGGTGACCTGCAGGAGAGATGACAAGAGTTCAGATCCCTCCTGCTGCCCCCAAACCCCACAGGGCACTTGCCCAGAACGCTCTGCACTCAGTCACAGCCTGGTGGATAAAAAAGATGGGCTCAGCACCCACAGGAACATGCTGTGTAGCACCCTGCTCCCACGTAGCTGCTATATAGCAGCCAGTGTGGTACCAATCAGGCAGGAACAGAGTTGCTTGGGTCCAAAAGCTTTTAATGCTTTACAATAGATGAAATGCTTGAGACAACATCTGAAAATCCCTATCTCACCTCCTTTCAAACCAAAAGGTGCACACATACAAAATGACCTGCATGCAGTTAATGGGCCAGAGCAGCCTGTTCTGGACTTCTGAACCAGAATAAAAGCTCAGCATCAAAGAGTCTGAGCACAGCAAGGCTGTTCCCCCTGCTCAAAGGCAGCGTGTGCAAGGAGATGCTTTTGTGCACACCCGGACGTGCAGGCACCCGACACTGAGAAAGCTGTAGCTCCGTTCTTGGGCTGACATTGGCTCATCAGCTGATGGGAAGTTTGACACAAAAACCCTCTAAAAATAGAGAAGCTCTGGCAAAAAGCACCAGCCCCTCAACGTGCATCCAGTGCTGGTTACGCTGTAGGCCAGCTCCTGTGGGCAGGGATATGGGGTGGGGGTCCCACGGGTGGCTGTCCCACCGCCTCTGCCTTATAGATGTAAGCATCTTAGCAAAAAGGAGTCTTATCCTAGGGCTAAACCCTATCAGTTTGAGTGCAAAACCCATGGCTTTCATGTCCTGTCTCACTGCTGTGCCTCTCTTTGTGGGTTGAGAATGGAGAAAGCATGTCTGTGCCGTGGAAAGCCAGACGTCCCAAAGCACAGTGTAATGTGAATGGCAAAAGCAGCCCCACGGCTCATTCCCCCCCCCGCCTGGCTGCTGGAGAGGAAGCGAAGGAATTAATGCGTGAATTAAGAGCCATCAATCACAGCACAGAGGAACGAGCCTCGTGGGTGATGCTTTGAGGGAGCTCAGACGGGAGAAATGCTGCAGGGAATGACCAGGACATAAATCTGATGGCGGTGATGATGGGATGGAAATGTATCCCAGCTGCAAAGGAGACTCACTTGGCACAAGGAGACTGAGACAGCCTTGGTGGCTCCTTGTACCCCATAGGGGGAATCCAAGGGGCTGGACTGATGGGTGCAGGAGGAGGTAGGTCCAGATTTACCCCATCTGTCACCCAAGGGTACCTTTCCCCAGTCCAGCAGGTACAGGTGTTATGGAGGATGTGCACTGCGACACAAGTTCTGCCACAAAACTCGACAGCTGGAGAGGCAGGGATGAGCCTTCCTAGCACCACAAAGCGCTGCCAAAACCCCTCTGAAGTGCACAGACAGCTGGTGGGCAGCTAGCACATGTCTGTTAGGGCCCTACAGCTGCCCCATGACATCGGTGCACCAGCAGCATCCCTCTGCCAGTGGGTTTCTAGCAGCTAAATCCATGATGATGCTTTGTCATCTCCAAGCACGGCTCTGGAAACATTTGAGCCACGTGTGACCACCCCCTGGCTGAAAGCTACACACATCTCAGGACTGGGAAACACCCCCTGCACAGTGCAGGCATCGGTCATATCCATAACCACTGCAGACATACACTGACACTTCTTCAGCCCAGCATGATTTAGCATGAAATCCAGCAACATAAATCCTGCTGTGGAGCGGCAGGGATGGTAGCCGAGGAAAGAAGTCACCTCCTCTGAATCCATCCATTCTCCCACTCCACAGACTTGGGAGTGATTATTTCTGGATTATTTCTGGATTCAGTCATCACAGCTCAAATCAGAGCAAGAGCAAAACCACAGTCTCCAGAGCAGGGCAGTTAAAGGGAACTGTCATCCGGGGTCCTTCTGTTGCAAAGGTTTTAGCTGTGAAGCTGAGTGACGAAGCCGGATTCAAGCTGGGTTTGATATCTGCTGTTGTTGGGGCTGAAGTCTGCTTGGTGAACAACAGAAAGCTGAGCGTGCAGGGCTGTGCACAAACATAGGGACGTGCACAACTGCGGGGAGCTCACCCCACCTGTCAGCTCACACCCTCCAGAGCTGGCTTTGTTCAGGACAGACCACGTCGAACCACTGGATTTTCTCCATTCTTCAACAGGAATAGAAAACCTCTTATTTCCATTCGCCTTCTCCTCCACGTGAAGCTCAGCATTTCTCAAGCAGACCTGAATGCCCAGCCAGACACTTTTAAGCTCCCTGGGGTCACTGGTGTGCGCTACCACCTGCAGTGTTACACACCTGCCCATGACTCCAGCAGCAGCAGGGCAGACCAGAGGCAGCCCTTTATTGCTGGATGTCACAGGGCTCCAAGCCTGCTTTCAAAAGCCTGCCTGTGAATCTCAACTTTTCAACTCTATCTGCTAAAACCACGTAAATGCCACTGCCTGGGTTTAGAGGGCCTTATCTGATGGGATAATCATTGGGTAGAGGAGTGGGGATGCGAGGAGACAGCTGGTGAGCTGAGAAAACAGACACTGTGCAGCTCTAGCTTTTTGCTGGGTATTTTTAGCCCCGCAGGGCTGCCAGGCACAGCCTTGCTGGAAGCAGGTTTGTTGCCGGTGAAAACGTACTTTCTTTACTACCTCTCCCCTCAAAACTACGCTTTCCCCACATTTTGCTATGGCAAATCAGCACAGCCATGCACTGACTGCTCGGGGAGGATGGTTTGCAATGACAGAGCCCAGATGTGGAGCAGCTGATGGAGAACGGGGACTTGTTTTTTTTATCGCCCTTGGGCTGCTTATTTGCTCAGTGTGACACTGTGGCAAGCCGAGCTGGCAGTGAGATGCTTGGCACCCACCCAGTGCCCTCACTGACAGCCCCACGGGTGGCCCAGGGAGCACCCTGCGTCCTCCTATAGCAGGGAAAGAAGCACCCCCAGCATCCATCCACGCAGGCAGAGACAGCCTTGAGGTTTTCCTCTGAACGGCTTTACTCTCATCTCAGCCCTGACAAAGGAAAAGGGAGGAAAAAAAAAACACCCCTCCATGGCTCTGTCAGCAAGATCATCACCCCAGCAGGCAGCTGGCAAAGCGGGTTTAACGCGCACCTCGGAGGCAACAAGCTCGTGGAGATTGATCATCCCATAAAAACGTCAGTTTGATCTTTTCCACTCCTAGAAAATCCTTGTCAGCTGCCCAACCTGCCCTCGCAGGAGCAGCACAGCACAGCCCACACCGACACCCGCTGCTCACAGAGCCCGGGGTGAGGGCGGCTGCCCCTCCACGCTGCCCACCACCCCATGCCCGCTCCTTGGGGAGGAAGGAGGAGGATGATGCTCTTTTGATGCAGGCTTTTCCTTGCAGCGCTTCATTTTTTCACCTTCTCCTTGTGATGCTGTGTTAAACACGGTTATACAGACCCAGGTTATACAGACCCCTGCAAGCGTGCTGCTGACGGCTCAAGTCCTTCCCAGCTTTGCTGGAGCTGAATGCTGCTTCGGAGCAGCCATCCCTGACCCATGGGACTGCTCATGGACAGCAGAGCATCCACAGGACCTCACGGACATCTCCACCCACAGCTTTGCCACAGGGCCCACCTTCACTGGGAGATGTGGTAATTACAGGCTGAGAAAATAGAGATCACTCCTGCACATGAGACAAACGGGATGTTGAAACACCCTGGCTGAACAGAGGAAACTGTCACTGTCAGCACAGAGCCTGGAGATGGAAATCTCTACTCACAGTGAGTGTCTGGGATGCCTTTGCCATGTGCTCGTGCAGGCAGTGGGCTGGGATGTCACCTCCCGAGGCACTTCTCCCACAGCAGAGCTGCTGCTTGTGGCATGCTGTCCAGATGGGGCTTGTCTGCATTGGAGACAGCTGGCTGAGCCCTGCAAGGAGCTCCCTGCATCCCTCTCCAGCCTCATGGGCTCCAAGGGCCCCTTTCCATCCTTCCTTTCCTTGCTGTGCTCAGGCACAGACCCCCACCTATATGCTCCACAGGTTTCTTACAGCTCCACAAGCCTTAGCAGCACTACGCACAAACTCGAGCCCCTGCCTTCTCCATTCTGGAGGACAAGTAGGAAAAATCTTCATTTCTATAAGAAAATCAGCAGATTCAGCCTCATCCCAGCAGCTCCCACAGCTCCTTACACTTACACCCTCACCTCAGAGGAACCACTGGGGTACGCTGTGGCCTCTGGGACCTCCAGTAACTGATGAAGGATGAGGAAGACCCAATATACAACGAGGCTGACATGCTGGTGGCATCTCCATGTTCCACACTGCAGCCCTGCTGACGGCAGATACTGCACAGATGGCACTCAGCCGTTGCCAGGAACAGCCTGTGGCCAGGACACCCAGGGACAATGAGGGAAATGGGGCATTCTGGCTAGAAATAAGGTGCCAATTTTTTAGCAGTAAAAGATGGATTCACATGCTGAAGGGTGAGATGGTTCTGCACGTGGAGAGTCACCGCTGCTGAGACCTGTGCTGCGGGTGTAACTGAGACGAGGTGTAGTGGTGCTTGCTCTCTCGCCTGGCCCCAGTGCCACATCCTGGGAGGAGATGCAGCAGGATGGGATGCTTGGGCAGCATCCTCAGGGTTTGGACCCTGTCCTGAAGGTGGCAGGGATGCAGTGAGTGACTCTAAAGCACAATCAAAGCAGTAAGAAGACAGCGACTCCCAACATCTGACCTTAATGCTCACCCCTGCACTGAAGGCTTGCTCCAAACCCACAAAGCTGTTCCCATCCTCAGACTTTTCTCGCTCCGAGCTGCTAACTCAGAGGAGAAGCAGGGAGGAAAGATGTCCAGATCTAGCTGCTTCTTTGCAGTAAGTAAGTGTTAGTATTCCACTGATATTTATAGTTCCCTGTGGGAGGGGAGGCATTACACACAACTTCCAGCGGGTATTTTCAGAAAGCCACCTGCTCACCACCATCGTGCAGAAACACCATTGTTCTGCAACAAAAAGGTTCATCAGACAATGAGCTGAAATCTCTGCCACATCCTCCATGGCAGACATGGGATGTGTGGGGCAGGGGATGGTGAGCACCCCAGCAGGGGATGGCACCACCACTGAGCTCAGCCACGTGTGTCAATACGCAGGATTACTGCTTGGAGAGCATCACGTCGGTCATGTTATGGGCCCTGACTTAGTTTCCCTGCTTCTGGATGCAAATTGGGCTGTCTGTCCCCACCTGACCCCAGAGAAAGGCAAAACCTGTTTGTTGCTAGGAGGAATCTGGCATGGGAAGGGACTGCCGGGGTAAAGACACCAACAGGGACTGAAGGACAGAGCCAAGGGAGTGACACTGACTGCAGGTGGGACTCAGAGCGGTGGCTGTGATTTCACGTGGGGGTTTTGCCATGGGCACAGCCCTCCTGCCACCGTGACATTTACAATGAGGAGTTATTTCACCCAGGAGCCTGACACCCCAGAGCTGGGGCTGTCCTCCTCGCTGCCAAACCAGCACCCACGTGTGCTAATTTATTCAGCAACTAAGGAAGAGCTGCCAGCACAAAGGGAGCTGCTGAAATCTGCACCGGGGGTGCAAAGCCCTGAGAAAAGCCATGGAGGAGCCTCATCACCCAGCCAGGCATTGGCACCCATATCACAGCCAGCAGCTGAGGCTCATGGCATGGCCCTGGGGACATGGGAGGCTGCAGGCTGGAAGGAAACCCAGCTGCAAACACAACCCAACCCATCTCCACACCCAGGAGCATCGTCCTCACCTTGAGCACGGGCTGCACATTTGGGGTGGTGTTGAGGAAAAGCCCAGGGAGGTAATTAGTGAGCCAGAGTGGCAACTTGGGCTTTTAATGTGAAATTTGGGAACTACTGGCACACATTCAGAACTAGCAGCGGGCAGACTGGGGAAGCGCCCAGTGCTGCTGGCTCTGGTTTGGACTGCGGCAGGCTTGGGAACACATCCCTAAATTTCACTCTTGGGGGGGTTTCACAGCCAATGCAACCTGAATGGGAAAAGCAATGATCCAAGAGCATGGCCCACACCACTGGGAAGCCTCCAGAGCTCAGCACTTCACTGCCACTTTAGCACACAAGCAGAGATAGAAGCAGTGAGGCCCCAAGCCTTCCCTATGCCCACCATTCCACACCCAGGGGCTTCCCCAGGTGCTTGAGGACACCACTTTCTCCTACTCTCGCAGACATGGGAGATTTTAGTTCTTCCTGCCCACAAAGAACACCAACATTGTGGCTTAAGCTCTGGATGGCCCCAACCAAAGTCATATTGGACAGTTTTGGTAACTCAGGGATGTGGGGGCTCCCATTGCATTCATCCCCTCTGCTTCCCCTTCCTTATGCAAAGTGCAGGCTGACACCATTCTCCTCCTGGCTTTTGCTTCAGCAAGCTGTTTAATCAATTTGCTGATGGTAAAGTGAACATTAACCTCTTTTCACCCAGCTACAGACACTCCTTGGTGGGGAGCAGGACGCAGCATCACGCTCAGCTCAGTGCAATCGGGCACCAAGATAACGGGGCCAGATCCACACATGGACAGCCCTATGGAAATGACCTCGAGGTTGCCCTGCAAGGCAGAGAGGGTGCAGGCAGCCGGGTGTCAGCTCCTGGCACCGCATCCCTGCGGTTTATGGCGAGTGACACAGGCAGAAGCAGCCGCACGGGGACATCTGAGGACTGTGACATTTAAAAGGCGGCCAGGGGCAAGGCACAGACACTGGAGCTCTGTCTGCCTCTGTCTAACCTACATTGAGCAAGTACACATCTCCAGCCCACCCTCTTCATTAAACACGATTAGCCCACAGACAGAGCTTGCTGGCACACAGCTTGCGGGCACAGCACAGGGGCCACGTGCCGGCCCCAGCCAGGCAGCGCCGCGCATTTTCAAGTCTGGTTTCTTGCAAGATGGAATTATAGGTGGTGACTCTGCCCCTGCACATCCCCAAATGTCTTGTGGCACTGGCTCGCCACGCCACTGAAGCGTGCATCCCAAAGGTGCTGTGCTTTGGGAACTGAGTCGAGAAAGGAAATCCACATCGTTGTCCCTTAGGAGAGCAGTGGAATCAGCTCAATCCTTGTTAGCCACCAGAGAAACCACACAGAGCACCTCAAAAATACCCAAGCATGGGAAAATCTCCACTTGGAATTCACTCCTCATGGATGGAGTCCAGGAGGAAACGATAGCAGAGAGACAGAGGTGCCTCAGGGCAATTGGCCGCTTGAGATATCTCCAGAGAGGCAGAAGATGATGCTGGCACTTTGGGGCATCAAAGGAGAAGTGAGTGTGCTCCAACTCATGTCAACTCCATGCCCAGACAAGCAGAATTGGGAAAGTTCTCCCAGTGGTTCCATCACCTATCCTGCTTGGCACGGCCCCAGAGGTGCCTTTGTCCTCATCCTCTGCACCAGCACTTGGTGGGGTGGAGCTCAGCACAGAGCTGTATGAGCAGAGAGTGGGGAACTGAAAAGCAGCACAAGCTTCAAATTGAGGGAACTAACATGAAATTGCTCCAGAAAGCATAGGGACTGTCATGGTTTGCACTGGGGTAGCGGCTCTCCTCTGTGCCAACAGAGCTCACATCTGAGCTTATATCATCACAAAAAGCAGCAGTGAGCATTTGTTCAGCTCAGCTTCCAACTCACTCCCTCTTAAAATGTCAGCTCTGCAGAGCTAAGCTAACCCAGTGAGATCTGTGTCCTTACCAGTACACCCTGGGGCAGCCCAGGTGTATATATCCAGAATGCAGAGCCCTGCAAGGACAGCCCCACAGCCCATATCCTCATCCTGTCACCAGGCCTCAAGCTGTGCCTGGGTCACCCACGCTGTAGAGGCAGTGGCCCGAACCTCTCTGTTGTCATATTTCCTTCCATCACCCCGAAGGATATGAGGTGGTTTCCATACTGGTCCCCTCTGCCTGAGGAAGGCTCCTGCGAGCACTCAAAATGTGGAGGTCAGGAAACCTTAAAATCCTCTAAGGATGGATGGGGGGCATGAGGGTGAATCCAATGCTGGGTGCCTTCTCTATTCAGCATGTGCAGCACAATAAAGCTCACAAGCTGAAAGGATGCATGTGGAGTTGGGGCAACAGTGAAGCGGGTTTGTGGGATGCTGTGAGCTCTGTTTTAAGACTGTCTGTAGTGGCAATGCTAAGTCACAGCTTGAAGCAGTGATGGAACACCTGGTGGGAAGGCAGGGCCAACCCAGGGGAGCTCAGGTGCATGCAGTGTACCTGAGTGATGGAAGGGGTGGATGCTGGCTTCTCATTTAAGGGCTGGCAGTGTAGGCCAACAGATCTTGTTGGAGGTCCCTGCATATTTGAAGCCCTCTGAAGGCAAGTGATTTCTTTCCTTTATTTCTGTACTCATAGCTATAGCCTTTGAGTTAAATCCTTGCTTACTGCAGCCTGGGGCCTTGCTGTTCTGCTGCCTTTACTGCACTTTCTATAGTGTTACACCATCATAACACAAAGGGAGCCTCAGGAATGAGGGGAGGAACATGCTGGTATCTGGCCAACACAACAAGGTAGGGAGCAGCACTCCAGGAGACGTGCAAGGACCAGAGATTTTCTACAAGCAAACCAAGCACAGCAGCTAAGATGTTTTTTATTGAGCTTAATTACCACATTTGCAGGCAGCTTTAAGCTTCTGTCTTCTTTATAGTATGGATTTGGATCCCAGACATGCTACAGTGCCCAGCTCCTGCTGATGTTGGTGCAAGTGGAGCCAGCTACTCTTGCCCAGCTCCATCAGCAATGGCCTAGGGATAGTTCATCTCAAAGCAGCCTGTCCCCAGTACTGCAGTCCCTTCAGGCAAGACAGGGGAAAACATAATGTGCCAGAGGTTGGTGGGATGCTCATCCAAGCAGAAGTGGCTCCAGCACCATGCTCTGTTCTGACCTTCCCAGGCTCAGACGTTCCCTGTGGCCATAAGCCCACCTGAGATGACCTTTACTTACTTGTGTGTTGTAGGGACATTGGATGAGTGCCCAGGATATGTTCACCCAACAGACAGAGCTCCCTGAACTTGCCTGCACAGGGAAATATACCAATTCATCTTATCTAATTTTGGAAGGGACTTGGGTTGGACAGCTGTAAGCTCTTCCCTGCTGTCACACAGTGGATCGAGGCCATCTTGTTAGAAGTGAAATCTGCTGCTGTGTTTCACCTTGCTAATATCCATGTCAGGGCTCTTGCCAAGCCTGAGAGATGAAAGAAGATAAGGATCAGATCTTCTGGAGACATGGAGGAATCTAGTTCCTGAGTCCCAAGAACCGAATATCATCACAGCTTGGTTCTCCCCATTCCCTATGCCCCACCTGAAGCATATGGTCATCCTCTAGCTCAGTATGCTCTGGGGAACCTGAGATAAGACAAGAAGGCTTCTGGGTCAACCTTGGTGTTGTGAAGGAACAGATGGGTTTTCTGGTGGGACTGACATCCTGAAAAGCAATTACACATGAAGACATCCCCAACAGACTATGATGTGCTCTGGCCCAGGGCCCGAGTCATCGTGGGTTTGGATTTTAATTAGGCCCGTTTTGGGTATCTGTTCTCTACTTCCCTCCAGATAATGATTTAATTATTACAGACATGTCTTCAAATTAGCAGCTTCCTCAGTGGGTTATTCAGCTGGGATCTCCTCAATTACAGTGCCCATCTCACTGCCATTAAAAGAAGAGGCAGGAAAACACAAAGGAAAACTGAAACTTCCAGGAAAGAGAAGCCATGCAGGCACCCACTTGCTGAGCAGGGGCCACTGTCAAGCCCTTCTCCTCCCTTTATCTTTATCTCACAGTGAATTAAGAAGCCTAGCTCCGAAATACATGCTGAGTGCCTGTATGATGCAAGACCATGGATGGCATAACAGCTGCTTGTGTCCTCCTGTCACTGAGCCTTGTCACTCAGCAGACCACAAGCAGGTGGGGAGTCCAAGGGTGAGAAGGAGAGAATGACAGACTGGAAGGTAGGACCCCAAACTACTTCTTTCTAGTGGGATGGCGTGTCTGGTGATCCCCAAGGAGAAAGGAGCAGGGAGACATGGTAAGGACCCCATTTATTGCCCATGTTGGAGCCTCCCAGCCCTCTCCCTGTTGGGAATTACTACAGGGACAAGGGGAAGGCAGGTGACGGTGGGAGAAAGCAGAAAATAAGGTACAAGTCTTGACAGACCAGACCTACTTCTTGGGCAGAGGAATCAGGCAGGGACTGTGCCAGGCTCCAGCAAGGCTTAAGGCCTCAGGGATGAAGGCTGGAAGAGAACAGCAGCACTGGTTGCGAAGGAGAAATACCAGACACAGGCGGAGTGAAGGACACAGCACGGTGATGGCAAAACCTTCAGAGTGCAGCTTGACAACATGCCTTAGTGCCAATGAGCAGTAACTCATCTGCAGAACAGCCAAAATCTGCCTAAATCACCAAGAGATGAGCTGCTTCACTGCTGCAAGACCAGAGCTGAGCACCTTCATGCTGTGGGGCTGCAGCAAGCTCCTTAGGGCCTGACATGACTCCTCTCCCCATGGCAGGCGAAGGAAGGAGAGGATGTGCATGTGTGGCTCACTATCCCTTGCCACAAAGCTCCAGCCACACACTGAGACTCTCTTTGGTCTTTTTCTACCAAAGCATGTGAGCTCTGGACTGCAGGAGCTGCAGGATTTCCCTTGCTGGTAATGCTGTGACACCCATGTTACAGCCAGGGAAGTGGATTTTGCAGCAGTGGCTGGAGAAGCACTGCTACCTCTCTCTGCTGCAACGGGAGCTGGGGTTGCAGTGGGAAATCTCTGCTGGCTCCTCTGTCACTGCAGCTCACAGCACAGCAGTTTAAACCAGCTGCAGCTTTTGCTGCTGCAAGAAGAGCCCTCGAGCACAGCCACGCATGAGTCTGCATCTGGAAACAGCCTGGGTCTCTCAGAACGAGCCTAATGCCCTATTTTTGTGAGGCTACAGCAGCCCTCCTCCTCTGGTTCCCTGCCTGAACACACGAAGCAGCTGGGTGATTCAGCCTGTTTCCCAGCTAACAGGGTTGGGGACACAAAGGCCAGGCACTGCCTGTGTCTGCCCACCTCTGCTGTGGCCACAGGCCTGGGAGAGTTCTGAGCTCTCTAACCCATTGGATTTGCTATGAGACCATCATGCTTGAGAGCGAGTGGGGTGAGAGAAAAGGCTGTGCCAACATGAGCCCTTTCATTTCCTTGAGAAACTGGGCTAAAGAAGATGGGAGTGGAAGTGACACAAAAGAGAGAGGATATTCATTAACCCGATAAAACCTCCTGGAATATGATAACAGCAGCAATAACAGACACCTCCCCTCTGGCTGAGGACAAAGAAAGGCTTCCTAGTTATGAAGAACAGGAAGAAAATTGGAATGGAAGAAAGGAAATGATGTCTGAAATGTCAGATGTTATTAAAAAGCCTTTATCTAGGGAGAAACGATGAGCGATGAGAACAGGGATACGATGAGAACGGGGATACGATGGGAAGCTGAACAGCTGGAGAATGAGTGGGATAGGGAGGAAGCATCCAAGCAGGGCTCTGCTGGCCCCTGACAGCCACACAGTGCCTACGGCAGAGAGCCAACTTCTGGAGGCACACATGGGGCTGTGCAGTGAGGAGGAGAGGGCAGCAACCATGGGGGGACCTCCATCACAGCCTCGACCCATGTGGATCAACGAGCCCCACAGAGCTGCTGTGAACGTCTCTGTGCTTTGAGGCATCCTGTGCAGCATCACCAGCTCTGCTCCCTGCCAGCCCTGGGCTACACCACTGCCATAACGTGACGTGACTTCCTTGCTCTGCACATGGATGCTACATTGCTTTCTCAGGGCACCATCAGCACAGCCAGCAACCCACACCTACCAGAATCATGAGCTGAGAAGCAAATTGAGCAGCCCCTCCAGCTTCCCCATGAGCAGTGGGACCAAGACCCGGGTGCTCTCCTACCACCCCAGGAGCTGAGCTGTAGCACGCACAGCTGTGCAGAGCCCCAGCTGGTGCCCACACCAGGTGAGCGTGGCCTCATGTGGCCCCAGCTTTTTCAGGCCGATGGCCAAGGAGAGGAGCATGTGGGCTGGATCAGTGTCACGCAGCATTGCGGGCTCTCTGGCTCCCGCAGCAGAGCGAAGGCAGCTCCAGCCCAGGAGGCTCAGCCAGAGCTGCTCTGGTTCTTCCAGCACAGACAAAAAGTCCCTCTCCTGCTCATGTTGCTGAGATGAGCTGGCCCTCCCCAGCCTCTTTGGTGTCTTGCAGGCAGCGAAGCGAGGAGATCTGCAGGCAGAAGTGGCTCAGACTCCCCACTGCAGCTTCCCTGCTTGGCATCGTTCTCTGCTGCTTCCCTGCGAGCTGTGTTTGTGGGTAACACCCCCAAGGGGAGACCCTGACATGCACAGAGCCAACTCCCACCCAGCGGGTGCTGGAAGCAGGCACACACATGCAGAGCCTCTCCTCAACCCTGCTTTAATATGCATGCAATATGGCCAGAACTGCTCTGAATCTGACAGTATTCGCTTTTCAGAAGAGAACAAGCAGCAGCCAGCAAACAGCACGCATCCCCCTGTCAGAGCAAGGTCAGGGCAGGTGGGGCGCTGGGAGCTGCGGCTGCACATGGGATGGACTCTTCTGAACTCAGACATCATCTTCAGAGCACGATATGGAGACAGCAAAGCTGTCACAGTGGCCGCTGTCATCTCAGCATCCTCCCAGAGCTGCCAGTCTGCACCAGCTGCAGCCTGCTCTGGGTACCAGCATTACCAGCACTCATCCTGTGCCCACGAGTCCTCCCAGATGCACCACGTGTGTCACCGTGTGTGTCTGGAAGCCCCTTCTTCCATAGGATCAGCCTCAACCCAAGCTGATGGTGAGTGGGACAGAGGGAGACTGCAGATCACCTGAACACGACCTGCAGCACCTGATGCCTTGGGGAGGAGGGGCTCAGGCAAACCCCCGCATGTGCCATAGCTGCTGCTCGATGAAGACAGATTTTCTCTTTCCTCCTCCCCAGCATCAAAACTTGGATGATAATCACTGGATTGTTGCCATTGCTTTGGGGTTGCCATATTTAAAAAAAAAAAAAAAAAAAAGGGTTTTCATTTGATCATCTGCTTGTAGTTAATTTAGTTACAAGAGTTTTGCAGTGATCATTTTTGGAGATGGCAATCAGAGCATCTCTGCAAGCAGAAATGGCTATCGTTCCCCATCTCCATTGTGTTTACATGTATATAAAGGCATTTTGTCTCCTAAAATGAAACCAAAATAAGCCCCAGCATTGCTGATCACTGCATGGCTCCTCATGAGTGCCGGTGCTGCTTTCAAATCACACGTCGTCAATAAATCTAATTCTAACTGCCCTGCAGCAAATGGCATCAGCCTGCACTTTGAGATCTCTCCCACACGTACTCCACTGCCTAAAAATACCAGCACTTTAATTCTCAAATGACTTGGCTATTGTACAGCCACCTTTTCTTTCTTTCTTTTTAATATATATATTGCTGCGTGGCTCGGTACAGGACATCTGTTATGCTACAAAGGGTGAAATTCTGCTCTTGTGATCCAGTGTTAAAATAATGCAACGGTTCTGTCAATCTTCAGGGTAAAATGAACATCGATTCCTTTTGCTCTGTGTGCTGTGAGGTGTCTTACTTAGGGGTGTTTGGGGAGGCAGGGACCAGGAGGGGAAACTCATCCCTGATGGTGCACCTCTGCATCAACCAAAATACAACCCAAAACTCAACCCATTGCCAAAGAAAATGCTGATTGTCTCTGGTGACTGTCCCAGGCATGATGGCAGCACTCAGCCAGGGCTGTTTCTGCTTCAGGACAGACCACACGTGGATCTCAGACAGACAGCATGGACAAAGCAAACCCCTTCTGGACCTGGGCTGGAAGAAAAGACAACTTTAATCAGGAAAGATGAGCCTGCTGGTCAGGAGAGCTCACCATTAAATGCTGACAGGGCTAAGATAAGCCAGGTTGTTGTGCTCAATGACTGGGGACTGTAGAGCCCTTGCTCTGCCCTCAGCATCCCAAAGATGCAGGCACTCAGCACTGCACTGCCAATGAGGAGCAAGGACAGCAGCTGTTCCCAGGCAGATGGGAATCTCCAGGACTTCCACTCATCAGGTCTTCAACACAACCAGCTCTTCCAAGTGGGAAAGCATTTTATTTGCCATGGGTCCTTGAGGGGCTTTAGGTTTGCCCAGTGTGCTACCCAAGTCCAGGTATGGGGCAAACACACAACCTGGCCAGGTTCTCCCACAGATGGTGCTAGGATTTCAAGGCATGATGCTCCATCTCACCTCAGGGATGCTGGGTTTGGACCCATCCCCAAAGGACAGGAAAGCACAGACCTGTATGCCTTGGCTGTGGTGCTCTGGTCGCTTTGAACTCCATGGCAGGCTCACAGCCCACCGAGCCACCCAGGTGCTTTATGAGCTCACTCCCAAATTGAGAATGTCATCTCACAACCTCACCTGGAGAAATCACACTCTCACAAGGTACTCGTGTGTATGTGGGACAGCTTGGGACCAGAATAACTTCCCCTTCTGGCTGATCAAAGTGTGAATAGATCTGCCACGGCCAAAAATAACCCCTGGACCTTTTATCGCTCCTTCCTACAATATGCTTGAGGGGGGGAAGCCAGAAAGAGGCTGAGATCTGGTTAGTGAGTACAGCTGCCAGGCACTGGATTACGAGGAAGATTAACTGAATGTTTGAGGGTGTAAACTTTGTACGAGTCCATCTTTCTCCTCACTGCCTGCAACCCCTGGCACCAAAAGTTCTTGGATAGGGAATAGTACCAAGCACCACCAGGAAGATTAAGGGCTTCGGATCAGGTTTATGACACATATGTTAATACCTCGGCAAGGCTATAAACACCCTTCCTCATTTTGGAAGCCTGAAGGGCCAGGCTTGGCAGGAGAGGCTCCATCCCAGGATGCAGCACACTCACAAGGCTCCTGAAGAGGTAAGCGATGGGGGCGCATTATGGCTGAGCATCACCCCTTTCCTACAATCCCACCACCCAATGCCCAGCCCTCACCTCTTGGCTACTGAACCCTCAGGCACTACAGTGCATTTATTCTGCCCCAGCACATTATCCACATCCCAAACGATGCTAGCAGGAAAGGTAAAACCCATCTGTAATTATGAAGACGATTCATTTCTACCGAGAAAGGATGAAAACCAAAGCCTTAAACCAGCAGCACGCCTAGCAGATGAACAGCAATGTGGGACAGATCCCTTCTCCCCCAAGGCTGGCCCATAGTGCCCTGGCCAATGCTCCTGTCTCCTGAATGCTGAATGCCCTCCCCTGCTGTACGTTCCATGCCCTCCCCTGCTGTATGTTCCCATTCAAAGGAACCAGCTGCATGCTGCTGAGGAGGATGCAGGGGAGGGAGGCACCACATCAGGCAGCAAAACGCCCTGGGAACTGCCCTCTCCTGGAAATCATTTGCAATGGGCAGGATGAGGGAAAAGAGCTCCCATTTGTCACTTATTTTCTTCTTCTTCTTCTTTTTTTTAATGCAATTAAAGGCAGCCAACCTGCCGGTGCATCCTTACGCCTGCTAAGAGAAGCATGGAAGAAACTGAAAAATGGGAGCTGGAAAAAAAATATCTGCATTTCAGACAAATTCCAGCCTTGTCAGTCCTGCAGGATTACTGCACTGGAGACAGCGAGCTGTGAGCTGATTTAAAACACCAGGATGGAGATTCAGGAAAGGAAAGGCAACTTTGATGATATACAGTCAGGTCCTTCATGCCTTTGGAGAAGTTTGGGCACCCATTTCCAGGATGCCTCCATCTATGGGATGAAAACCACTGCACTGTGGTGCAGCACAGGGGCAGGCAGGGCTGTTTCCAGCACAGCTCTGCACAAAAATGACAGAGAGAGATGAAAACCTACTTCATCCCTTTGGGTGTCCTCACCATGTAACCTAAACTGATAGCTTTACGGTGTCCCCACAAGCATTTCAACCTGCTTGACCACAGCACAAACCAAATTAAAATCCAATTATATCAGCACAACTTTCCTAGTAGCAAAGGGCTGTGAACCATTTCACTACTTCACAGCCTGCACTGATACTGGAAAGTCATCCTTGCACCTGAGCATCACTGGGCACCAGCACCAGCCACCTGCTCCTGCAGATCCCTGACAAATCTCCAGGAAGACCCTGGACATCAGTCCCACCTCCCAGCCATCACCCTCCTGAGATGCCCACAGGGATGTATGTGATGGAGCATCATCAAGAGCGGAGATACCCATGAATCCCAGAGCACTGGAGCCACTAAGACACCAGCTTTCCATCTCTACAGGCAGCACCACAAGCAAGAAGCTCCTGGACCACACAGGCACAACCATCCAGGTACCAAACTCCAGCTGACACCTTGCCTCTGTACCAACTCGCAATGCAGTGCCATGGTGTCAAACCCACCAGGAGAACCTCATTCTAGTGTATAAGCAGATGGTGGAAAATGAGCTTAAGCGAATATTTTGCCAGCACCTACTTGGCCAAAACTGGGGCGTCCCCAGAAGGTTTTGTACAGCTTTAACAAAACCTATCTTCCTAAGCCAATTGTGGTTATAATGATGCAATTTGAGGGATAAATGAAGCCCTGAAGGGATGGTGTTATTCAGGAGGAAATCACAGTGTCTGGAGGCAGCTTGCCATGGCTGTACTGAGACGGCATCGGCTGACAGGAGAATAGGAACCAGTGTGAGCACAGCTGGAGGCAGCCAGGCTGGCTGGATGCTCACTGGGCTGATCCAACCCCAGGCTCAGTGAACATCCACCCGGTGCTGAGCTCAGGACCATCCCTGAGAGCTTCTCCATGAGCTGGTCCAGCCCCAAGCTCAGTGCTGGGTGGATGCTTGAGGGCTGATTCAGACTTAAGTGGATGCTTGCAGGCTGGAGACAACACTGAGGGAGGCAAGAGGACATGGCACACAGAAATCTGAGCAGAAGGCCACAGGTAAGGACTGGTCTCATCAGAATGTCCACCCATAATGGGAAATGGGAGCCAGGAGTGCAAAGGGATAGCTTGGGACCACAGTGGGGGGCTGCTTGGGGCAGAAGGCAACTGGAAAAGCAGAGAACTCCCCGCTCCAGGGTTACAGGAATCGCTGCCCCCCCCCCCCCCCCCCCAAAACCCTGCAGCTTGGAGGAGGTCTGGCCACCCCGCCACCCCTCCTGCCCACATATTCAGTGGGGATCAGACAGCCCCCCGCTATGGGGGGCACAGCAATCCCTGGGCACAGATTCCTGGCCTATGGATGATGCCTATGGACAGAAGATCCCGACGGTGAGGATGACAGCCCCAGACCCAGACTCTGTCCAAGGGAAACAGGGATGCTCAGCACATCCCTGACTCACAGACCCCCCTCCAAGCGGCAATGGGGTGGAACAAAGCTCCCCCAGCCGCAGCACCCTTCGGCCCTTGGAGGCAGCGCATCCCCACCTGCTACGGCGAGGCAGAGCATCCCCAGTCCAACCCTACTGGGGGTAACAACGGGGAGCGAAGCCCCGCCGGCCCAGCCCCAGGAGGGATGCAGAGCATCCCTCCGGATGGCAAAACGAGGAGAGCTCCCCCGGGCAGCCCCACCGGATGGAGGATGCAGAATGGAGGCTGAGCATCCCCTGCCCTGCCCCGCAGAGAGCTGAGCATCCCCCGGGGCGGCGTGGGCCCGGCCCCGCCCGCACTCACCGAGCGCCGAAGTCGCTGGAAGCCGCCGCCGCCGCCGCTGCCTCCCGCCGCCCGCCCCGCCCCTGCGTCGCCGTCCCCGTCTGGCCACGCCCCCTACCGCCACGCCCTGCCCTGGCCACGCCCCTTCCTCATGTAGTGGGAGTCGAGGCAGGATCCTGAGGGCCAGGATTACCCTTGAGGGGGCAAAAAGCTCACTTGTGGGGCAGGAACTCCCATGGGCAAGAATTTTCTTGAAGGGGCAGGAACCCCCTGTGGGGCAGCAAACTTCTTCGGGGAGCAGGAACTTCCTTGGGGGCAGCAGCCCCCATAGCAGGAAGGACCTGAGTCTCATCCATCCCTATGCGGAACGAGGCAGGAGCAGACTCAGGCTGTGGGGTGCCACCCCGTGAAGGGCAGCCAAGGCCTGGGTGCCCCTTTCCCCACCGTTACCCCACCATACCAGGAGCAAAGAAAGGTTACCCTTGTAGGCTTCATTAGAAGATAAGCAATTAATCTGGGGCTTCTTAAACCACAGGTTGCTGCTTCAACCCTTGCACGGCCTTCAGCATCCTCTGGGACATCCCTTGCCTGGACCATCACGGAGCACTCAGCAATGCAGCACTTCAGTATCACTGACAGCACTGCAGTGAAGCACTGCTTCCTCTGTCTCATCAGATTTATGCAGGGACATGGTGCTCATTCTGTGATATTCTTGCTGGAGGACTTCGGGAGGTCTCAGAAGATAAATGCCACCAATGTTATCAACCTGCTGGATGAGCAGCTGTGCTGGGCACACCTGGAAACAGCCATATTTGCATAGCTCTTGTTCCGTGCTGGTAAAACTTCCTCTATTTCCCATATGCCAGAGTTACCTAATAAGAACCCTACTTTTAAAAGCAATACTGTGATACAGTTCTCAAATAGAGATGATGACTCTCATAGTCCAAGGAAAACATTTTCAAGTATCGATGCAACCAAAGAGGCAGCTAAAGCTATTAGTGTCAGGATCTGGCTGCATTAATTGCTGTTCTCTTTAATTCATATCAGTTGCTCCAAACCTAGATGAATACAATTAGAAATAGCATTTTTTGTCAAGGGTTGACCTTTCTTGTCCAGAGTAGTCAAAACTTTTATATTGCCACATTCTTTGCTGATAAGATACTCTCATTGTATGTTAAGAAACTCTGAGAGGAAGAAATGCACTGGGGGCTGCACAGTGTCTACTGGAATGGTGCTGAGGGTGCTGGGGCTGGGACTGAACTTGTGCCTTTCCTCCAAGCCCATGCTGCAGGACAGCCATGTAAATGCAGGTGCAGGCCCCCAGGCTCACTGCCTGCATGTCCAAGTAGTGGACATTCAATGATGTCCAACAGGAATCTCCAATAGGAATCTCAACTCTTCACAGCACCTTTATGATTCCTTAACCAGGAGGCGGCATCACTAAGTGCTGACAATTCAGCATGGCCCTAAAAGAAATAGGAAAAGTAGCCCAGTGCCAGCTCGTACCCATTACCAGACCTGCAGGAGCTGGATGAGGCCAGGTATGGGTTGAGCTCCCCGGCACTGCGCAGGGGTCGTGAGCGGACATGGGATGGCTCAGCTGCAGCCCCCCTGGGTGGTGGGGGACCCCAGTGCTGGGGGCACAGCAGAGCTTGCGGTGGCGGGGCGGGGGGCTCATAAAGCCGTGGCTTTGGGGCATCCCGCACTGCTAGGGGGCTGTGAGCAGAAGGGACCGGTTACTGAAGGCCAGTTACTCCAGAGGCCCGTGTTACCGGGAGCACCTGCTACCCCAGATAGCCCTATTACCAGCAGTATGACGCAAGGGCACGGCGCAGAAAGATGACGTCACGCTCTCGCGAGGCGCTGCAAGAGGTGGCGCTGTCCCCGCGGCGCCGCGGCGGCCCCGGGCGGGACGGGCCGGACATGGCCCCGCGCGGCCGCCCCGAAGCCGCCGCCATGCCCAAGAGGGGCGCCCGCAAGCGCCTCAAGTTCCGTGCCGACGATGTCTGCTCCGAGCGCGGTGAGAGACGGCCCTGAGAGGGTTGGGGATGGAGGGAGATCGAGGCTCTGCGAAGGGATGGGCCTAGCGGGCCCTGCGGCCTGGCCCGGGAGTGGAGGGGGTTCGGAGGTGGGAGGGGTCCGGGCTGTGGGTGAGGGGAAGTGAGGCCTCTTCAGCTGGTGGCGTGCGGCAGGGCGCCAGCCCGGCCTGCGGGCTGGGAGCCTCGGTTTGGGTGGGTTGGGCTGCTGTGAGGAGCAGCGAGGGTCTTGGTGTGGGTTGGGTATAGGAAGAACTGCTCTGTGCTGGAAGGCGATCGGTGTCCGTGCCTGTGGTGGAAGCCTGTGGGGTTGCAGGCTCGCTGCTGGGGGTGCTTTTGCTGTGTGCTTTCTCCTCAGCTCTGTCCCCATGCGGTGTTCCCCTTGAGAAGGGATCATACCTGTTAGACCTTCTCTCTCTCCTGCTTGTAATCCGTAATCCCTTGACGCCCTCTCTCCTGACTCTCCTGCAGTGACGGTGGCAGATTATGCTAACTCAGACCCGGCTGTTGTGAAATCTGGACGGGTGAAGAAAGCTGTGGCCAACGCAGTGCAGCAGGAAGGTGAGCACAGTGCACAGGGAGCCTGCCCTGCCAGCCAGCATGCAGGAAGGCTGTCCCCCATCCCACCATCCTCTGTGCTGCGGGGCTCCTCTCCATCCCCATGGCCTGAGAAAACTGTTTGGTCTGATGCCTGAAAATGAGTCTACATTTCTCTATGGGATTATTCAGATCTTAGACAGGATTTTTGCAGAATACTAGCTGCAAGTCCAGCAAGAATTGCTGAGTCTTTCCTGGTGCCTTAAATAGAAGAGTTTTTTCCTTTTTTAATATTGAGTGTTATCTCCTGCTTGAAGCAAAAAAACCCCACCAACCACCCAACAACAATAACCCACAGAACTAAAGTCTTTATTACTATATTATCTCATGCAAAACTGGAGATAACTTTACTACTGGATAAAATTATTTGAAATGGGAATAATGGAATAATGTTAGCTCTGGTAAATTGTGCTGCAGGCTGTAGTGAGTATAATTTTGAGAGTATTGCTCTTGTTTTGTTGTAAGCTGTATAAGCAAGCAGTTTCCTGAACAGCTATTGCAGTGTTCTCTACTTCCTCCTTGGTTTTCAGCTGCTGAGAGTAATGGGAACGTTCTGGACTAACTCACCCTGTTTGCTTGAGAGCTGTTAATATTTAGGATTTGACTCCTAAATGCAGCTGGTCTGACAGGTAGATTTGGTTGGAGGTGAATATTACTATGTGGACAGTGACTGCTGTAAAGAGAAGGTGCTCTTTGCACTGTGAAGTTGTACAGGATGGTGATGCCAATAAATTTTCCTTTCTAGTCAGTACTCAAGCTTTTCAGATCAGGGCACCTTTCACTCTTTGTAGAAGGCTGGAGGCTTCCCTCTCCCTGTTTTGTTTCCTGTTCAGTCTTATACAGACTCTCCATTTGAGGCAGTGCCTCCCACTGCTGCGCTTCAGCTTCATAGCAAACTGTATCATGTTTCCCTTCTTGCCCCCCACTCTGAGTCCTTGCATCGCCTGCCCTGTGTAGTTTAACCACTCTCCTAAAATCTGGCATCCTGTTGCTGGTTCACCTTCTCACTGCTCAGATGACTGCAGATCACTGGAGTTCCCTGCAGAATTGTTGGGGTTTCACCCTCCTGATGAACTGATCCTCACGCTCTATCCTTATCAGCCCCAGGCTGTCCTGCAGCCTTATCTGTCATGGTCATGACCGTGGTGCACCTTGACAACAAGCAGCAGGAAGGAGATAGCCTCTGCCTGGAGAACTTTGGCCTTGCTCACCTCCTGTCTTTCTGGTTCTCAAACATTGCCCTGCCCATGGCTGCCAGGAGCCCGGGAGGGGAGCAAAGGCCAGGTGGAATTTTCCTGAGCTTTTATTTGTCCCTTCCTAACCCCCAGGGGCAAGGTGGGGATGACTGCTGTGAGATGAATGGGGTGGAATCTCTCTGGCAAGAATACGATGCAGTGTGACTCAGTGTGAACAGCCTTGTGTTGTCAGCTCAAATGTTTTATTGAGCTTTCCTTCCTAGGAGTGTGACTGCCTTTTTCTGAATCCCTCCCTGTGTCTTGATCAGTTGTCATCTCTTGCTTGGCTGTATTCGATGTCATAACTGTCATGTATTGCCATCTGCTTCTATTTGCTTTTGCCTACGTAAGGTTGTATGTAGAGAGGTCAGTGCTGTTACAGAGTGAGGGATATCACTGCCACAAATGCATACAGTTTACAAAGTAAATTGTGCAAAGTATGGGAGAACTCATTTGGCAAAGCACTGTGGTTCTCTGACATGGCCAGAAACCAAGTGATGCAGTCCCTCTTCCTCAGCTGCTCAAGCTCTGTCTGAAGACTTCCTTTCCATCTGCTATGTTGCCATTTCACAACCTTGCTCTGTGGTTAAGAAATGAGGAAAACCTCTTGCCTAGGTTTATTTATAATCAGTACTTAATGATTATTATTTTTAATGCCACTTCTTGCTCTCAGATGATTACATATCTGCAATATGTAAAACCTTCCAGGGGTTTACTTTGCTAAGCTAGAAAAGTGCAAGCAGCACAGACCTCCTTTGGGGTAGCCAGGTGCCTCTTGATAGAGGTGCTTTTCTTCATCCAAGCAAATTAGGTTGAAATTCAACTTTCTTGAACGCATGTGGCCCCAAATTTTAGACTATTTGCAAAGTGTTTATAATGCTGTTGTCATGCTGGTTCCTCTGTGCCTTGCTCAGCTGTAACACAGGACTGCAGCTTTCTTTTTTAAGACTCGTGCTGCTGCCTCAGATGTGACTTTTTCTGCCCTAGTGAGTCCTCAGTTTACAGTAAAATATTTCCTAACAGTGATGTGTTTAAACATCTCCCCAGAGGCAGCAAAAGAAATACTGTCTTCGCTTGCTGTTGCTCATTAGGCCCTTCACTAAATTCTAGGGTAAGTGGAGCTCGTGTACTTGGCTCTGAGTTATATTGCTGATGGATTGCTTGTCTTCAGCCACAGGATCTCTTTGTCCTGCTGAGAAGGAAGTACGCTTCACTGTGTTCTAAGGACAATTAGAGCATAGGTGCTGGCTTTATGGAGACTGAATAGTGGTCATACAGGGATGCTGTGGTATGCAGGGCAACCAGTTGGTGCTGCACAAGAAGCATGTTGTTTTATTCAAAGTCATAAACAGCTTCAGGGAAACCAGTGGGATCATCCTCACTGTTCCTTCCTCAAAACAGTAGAATAATTTTCTAATTCACACACCTGTGCTAATCTTGCTCTGACAAGGTAATCCCAGGGCCTAGGATTTACATGTGTCACTAGGAGACTTCAGTGCAGTTATGTTGCTTCATAGCAGTGGCTCTGGTTCCCCCGAAGTATCTCCTGAGCTTGAATCATCTTTTTCTGTCTATCTACTGGCAGACTTATTGTGTCATTGCTTGTCATTCTAGTAAAATCCCTCTGTGGTTTGGAAGCTTCTTGTGTTCCTTCTGAGGAAGTTCTCTCCGTGTCAGGAGAATCTTGTGACAGCAGTGATGAAATGGATACAAAGGAAAGTATCAGTGGGCGAACTGCATCGAGAAAAAAGAAGAGCAAAAGACACAAAGGTATGTTCACCAGCTTCTCCTGGGTGCTGGGTTTCTTCAGTTAATGACAGCTGTTTGCAGGCTAAACCTGTAGCTCTTCAGGGCATCCTGTAATTTGTATTTAAAAATATAAGTCATAATAATGCAAAGGGCTAAATCACTTTGCCCCGTTTCTCCAAGGAACCTGCTGTGACTCAATCAGAGACGTTGTCTTTTCACTAAGGCAGAGCTTTGGGTATGAAATCAAAGCCGAAGAGCTTGCTGCTTTCAGCAGTCTTCTCTCAACCTTGGAAAACGAATGCTGCTTTTGAGAAGAGCGGTGAAACTTTGCCATGGGGTGTGTGTTACAGTTCTTCCTTGAAAGCATGTAGGTGAAAGCGGGGTTTGCTTTAGGAAAAAACAAACCAACAAAAAACAAACAGGCACTGATGCTCATGATGTGTTTGTTGGCAGAATCCGGGCTCTGTCTTCAGGATGGTTCCAAGGCTGTGGCTTTTTACAGATGGATTTAGGTGGTGCTCTTTTTTTGTTTGTTTTGTTTTTCCAGCAGCTGAGTGGATTTGGCCCTGCTGCCATCACAGTGAATTAATTCCATTGCAGTATCCTTCCGCAGTTGTACTTTGTGCAGCAGTATGCAAAGCTGTATGCAGCACAGTCTAATCAGCAAACTGAACTGCTGCACTGTGGAATCCTGCAGGAGTTTCTAATAATCAGTCGCCTTCTGGTTAAGAATGAATTTTAAGTTGGTTCCTTGTGCTTATGAAATGTTTAACTTTGTTAATACTGATAGCAATTTGTATCATGCACTGATATCCAAGGCTGTGTATGCACAGCACTGCTCTGGGGTCACAGTCCATTGTGGGCATGTAAATCTATAGGTAGGTAATCACATCCTGAACTTCCCTTGGCAGTAGTGAGCTTCCTTGAAGCCCCTTTCAGCCCAAGTTATTCTTTATATCTGCCACTTTGTGCAACCTGTGCAGCAGTGATAAATGATGGCATGTGTCCAGCAAAGGGCATGTGTAGCAGCTGCAGTGAAATTGTCTCAGACTTGTTTATGTGAATGTGTTTACATCCATGTTCAAGTTACTCACCCCATGCTAATAGCATTATAACACATATATAATATACATATTATATATATATAATATATACCTCTAACTGTGATTTGGTGTAGAAGTTCTTTATTACACTGATGTACCTTGGTTGCATTTAGAAAATCCTGATGGTGATGGTGGAGAAGAATACCCCATTGATATCTGGCTGCTGTTGGCTTCCTACATTCGCCCTGAAGACATTGTCAGGTTCTCTTTGATTTGCAAGAAAGCCTGGACTGTTACTTGCACTGCTGCCTTTTGGACCAGACTCTACAGAAGGTGAGACTGTAGAGAATGTCTTAGCTGTTCTAAGAGGCTTCAGCAATGACTGGCTTTCTGTAGAGCTGTAACTAAGAGAACATTTTCCCTATGGTCTGGGGAGCTTAATATTTAGGTGTTGAAATTATGGTGTGGGCCTCATTTGGGGAGGAATTTGGTACATTGCACCTGCTCTGGCTGTGGAGAAGGATCTGTCTGTGCCATATTCCCATATGCTTTCTATAAGATCTCAAAGCCTTGTGCACTTTCCTGCTTGCTGGAGCCTACACACTCCTGTTCACAACTGTAAAGTGTTCAGAAAGCACTTACAGTAAAGTCAGTGCTTTACCTTAAAGAAAGGCAGTCACCAGTGACGGAGACCTGGCCCTGCCTCAAGCTTTCATCATAGTCACCTTCCTGTACATAGGATGGCATGAAAGAAACCAATGCATTTAGGAGCTGTCTGAGTGGCAGAAGTAAGTTTTAAATGAAGTAAAAGAAGAGCAATGAGTGTCAACATCCAAAACAAATCCTTCTGTCCTTGCACATCTCACTTGAACTTTCCTTCAGGACAGAATGTTTTCTCTCTTGGAGAAGAGAAGGCTCTGGGGAGATCTCATTGTGATCTTCCAGTACTTATAAGGAGCTTACAAGCAGGAGGGAAATCCAATTTTTTACTCAAGTTAGATAGTGGTAGGGCAAGGGGGAATGATTGAAACTGAAAGAGGGAAGGTTTTAGGTGGATGTTAGGAAGAAATTCTTCACTTGGAGGGTGGTGAGATGCTGGGGTGGGCTGCCCAGAGACGCTGTGGATGTCCCATCCCTGGAGGCCAGGCTTGATGGGTTCCTGGGCAGTCTGATCTAGTGGCTGGCAATCCTGCCCACAGCAAGGGGGTTGGAAATAGATGATCTTTGATGTCCTTATAAGTGATAAGGTATATACAAGTATATACAAGTATAGCAAACCACAGCTATGGGCATCCTTATCTGTGTTTTTTTAGTGTGAAGTTCCCTAGCATGTGCTTCCTTGGCATGTTTTCTCTCATCAGAGTAACTCTCAAGCCCAGGCATCCAGGCTGCTCAGGCATTTGTAGGCACGCAGTCAAGCTCAGCTAAAGTGGGTCCTGGGGAACTTGAATGCACCTGTAGACCTTTACATATCCAAGTGTCTGCAAGGGAATCGCTGGGGAGCTGTAGCGTTGTGTGTCCACGTGTGTGTTGGAGGCAGTACAAAAACCCTCACGGGCTCAGAGTTGACAACAGGATCAATCAGATGTTTGCTTTTCTCTCAGTGCTGATCACCTCTCTCTCTCTCTTCTGCATGTCTCTGCCATTCTGACTCTTTAGTTTGAGTTGGGTTTGTCGTTGGCTTTTCAGGCACTACAGTCTGGATGCATACCTGCCCCTCCGCTTGCGGCCCGAGTCCATGGAGAAGCTGCACTGTCTCCGTGCGTGCGTCATCCGGTCGCTGTACCACATGTATGAGCCTTTTGCATCTCGTGTCTCCAGGAACCCAGCTATTCCAGACAGTACTCCCAGCACTTTAAAAAATTCCAGGGTAAGTGGGATCGCTGAGGAAGTGGGATGTCTGAGGTGCTCTTTTGCTGTTTTCTCTTTCTGGAAGAAAAATAGGTGGTGTTTAGAATCATAGGAGAGCTGAGGTTGGAAGGAGCCTTGAAAAATAGCTGAGTCCAAACTACTGTGTGAAGGTTGGAGAGAGAATTAGCTCGGACTAGTAGCTTTTAGTAGTGTGGTGGTTATCTGTCTCTGTGTAGTTGCTCCTGCAGAGGATTTTAGTTACTCTTCTAGGTTGCTTCAGTCGAACTTCAACAGCTTTATAATCAGCAGAAAGGCACTGGCTTCACTGAATATGAGAACTGTTAGGGATATTTGAAGCTCTTCCCTCCTCTGTTGCAAATGTGTTGCAGAAAGGAGGTTGCAGGAGGGACAGTTTTTATATTCTCTGCTTTATTCGGATGCTGCCTGCCAGAATACATCTTTTCTCCATAGCAGGCATCTGAAGAGATCAGAAGCAGCACTGACAGCCACTGAAAGGGAATCATTTTATACTCCATTCCTGTAGTTCACGCTTCATCTTTGGTTTCTGAGCAGGGGAAGGTAGTGATGTTGTGACCGTGGCAAATGTGCAAAGTGAACGACTGCTTTAGGACTGGGGCTGCAGTTGTGTTGGGCTGTGTGAGGTTTGTCACCGGTGTGGGCAGGCAGCTTCCCTTCATCTTGCAGCTTGGGGCACTTGTGTATCCATTCCTCTTTAATTACTGTTGATCATTAATTTGGAAATGCCTGTGTTTCTGGTTTGGTTTTTACCTCACAACTGGCTGGTACTTCATGAACAGCTTAAGCAGCAATGTGAATTCTCCGTCCTCCAAATCAAAAAAACTTACTGAATGAGCTTTTTGAAGACAAACTGCAGTGGCTTTGTTTCAACAGCCTTACTTTAATTTTCCATGCAAAACAGAGCAACCCATCTATCTGTGTGCAGCGTTGCTTCTTTCTTCCTTCCTCTCCCTGGACAAAAACGTTGTACTGTGTAGGGAGCATCGTGCAGTAACACAAGCAGGTGGTGCTGCAGAGCTGGAGAAAAGCACTGAATTCTGTGTCAGAATTCTGAGTCAGAAGCCTGCATCCAGAGCTGTTTATTCTCTTCTTAATTTCCCAGGTTAGGGAAATTATCTTTCTTAAACTGAACAGCAGAACAGTTCTAGGAAGTGCCCACTTAGCCCTTCAGTCTCACTTCTTACCGGGCGTGCCTGCTGCTCAGATACGTGGTGTGGCTGTATGAGATGAAATAATGCTGGCAGGATTTTGAGAGTGTTCATGTTGACATCATAACGGCTTTGGTGCCCACTGCTAGTGCTTCTGCTGCACTGCAGTTTGAAGATGGTTCTTGAAGTGCAGTCTTTCATTGTTCGGGTCTCAAAAAAGGAAATTAAATGGTGACAAGGCTTTGCTTAGAACAGCAGAGATCTGACCTAACCCCCTGGAGCACTAAAGAGCCATTTAGAAGCCTGGTCTTGCTGTACTACTGCACTGCAAGACAGTGAGCTCCGTGTGTGTTACTGTGCACTGAAATGCCAAAGCACAGTGGGTATGGAGGAGGGTCTGACATTTCCTCCCCATGTTCTTGCTTTCATGGGCTTTGTTTATACCTTTATGGGTCATTGAAAATAATGGCGGATTCTTATCATAAGCTGCATGTGGCAAGAGGAGACCCCAGTCCTCCATGTTATCAAATCTAGCTTTTCCTCTTTAATTTCCTTTTTTCTTTCCCTAGCCTAGCTTGTGTGGGACACTGGAGCTGTTATGGTGTCAGCAGAAGTGTTTGCCCTTTAAAGACATCCCCCATAATTTTTGGTGGAGCAGCAGGCCGTACGGCGCGTCTGAAGGGCAGGACGGCTGACCCGTGGACAACATCCTCTGCCCCTTAGGAGGTACTGACCATTTTGTGCTTCACTACTTGCCATGACCGAACAAGTTGCTAGACCAGGCTGTCTGTGCAGGTGAACTACAAATAGCACTGATGGTGGAGTTAAACTCTGAGATAAGAAAGATCTGGAGAATGTTTCTATTGGCAAAACGTGAGGGCTACCTCCTCTCCTCCCACGTGGAGGTTACTTGATGCGTGTTTCTGAGATTGACTGCTCATAGGTGTGTTGGTCACCTCATGAAGACTGTGGAGGTAAGGGTCCTTAACGACTCCTGCTTATGGATGTGACTCAGAGTTGAAGTAGGGGTCCTGCTTCACTTCTAGTCTCTAATTACAGAGGTCTCGTGGTGGATGATGGCTCTGGCTTTGATTCATTCAGGGTTCCACTATATTGGATTAAATTAGGTGTGAGCTTCCCAACGTGACCCAGTCAGGCTTCCTTGGTGCGCAAGAAACGGTGTATGGGTCACAAGGAGTTGTCTTTACCAATGTTATTCTTTCTTTATGTGCTGGCACTGTTAGAAGGACCAGGTAAGACCAGCGGTGGTGGGCTGGCATCTGTGCTGTGAAAACCGTAGCGTGTGGGTTGACTTGCCAGGTTCTCTTTGTGGCTGTTGAAGGACAGTTGCTTCTGCCTGTTGCTAGGCAGTGAAATTTCCCCCTCCTCGTTTTAGTTCTGCTGAGACTCCTGCTAGAACTGGTGCTGTGTGCTGGGATAGATCTTGTGACCACACCATGAGAACTGGATTAAATTGGAGCACGGTGCTGCTTACCTCTGCTGCAGGAGGCCCTTTTCTCATTTCCTTCTGAAATATGAGCAGTAGGTTGGTTAAACTGTGCTAACTTGGCAGTGTTTTTATGCTCTGCAGTACAACAGTCAGTGCCTAGTGATGTCAGGCCCTTCTTTTGACTCTAAAGCAGCTTCAGGCCTTTCTCATCTGTCACCTCAAAGGTTATACATCATTCTTGGCATTTCCCTTTGGATTCTCTCCTTCTCGATCCTTATTCAGAGTTGTTCCTTTGCTTAGTCTTGTTTGGAGTCTGATATATCGGGAGCTCTTGGTGGGTGAGGGAAACAGGTGAATCTGTACCCCTCACCTCTGCCTTAACGGAAGGGATGGATTGTTCAGAGAGATTTCTCTTCACTACATCAGTGGCTTTAAGTTGCATCATCCTTTTGCATGATCAGTTGGTCAGCTTGAGACTGGAGACTGAACTGCTGGGTGTGTTCTTTGGTAATAATTAATTTGAATAAATGGCTTCTAACTGCTCTGTAATTGTGTTTGCAATGGGGAGTCTCAGCGCTTTGCTGTAACTTATTTAAAGTGATTCTTCCGCAGGTTTCATAGTTTTGTTTCTTTTTTTCCACCTCAGTGTCTGCTTTTCTGGTGCAAAAAGATTGAAGGGAACAGACAAGAAGCAATGTGGGAATTCAACTTCAAGTTCAAAAAGCAGGTATGGAAGCTCAGCAGTCGTGGAAGAAGAACCAGAATGGCTTGTGACCGTTTTGGAGAAGTAATGATTTTTAATATGTGGTGGAAAGGAATGTGGAAACAGTTTTATGGGTTCAGATGTTAAATGGAAACTTTGAATCCTTTGGTAAACCTAAAACACGTCCTGAAACTGCTCTCAGTTTTCAGTCTGCATTACCAAGATGTTTAGAATCTTGTCTTTTTATTTTTGGTATTTCTTTCCCCTGTTGCTCCACTGTAAGGTGTGGATTGTTTTTCACCCCCCAAATAATGTAATCTTTGGATCATGGTTTCTGACTATCACCAGAAAACAGACTGAATAGTCAAAAGGTAAATCCACATCTGAAACTGCTTTACTTTGGAAAGAGTTCCACAAGAGGTGAAGGAATGCCTGCTAATGGAAAGCCTCCATGAGTGGTTCTCAGGCTGTTTGAGGTACCCTTGGGAATTCTGCAGCATTCCTATCTAATGAAGTAGTCCTGCAGATTGTTTCTGTCATTAATGTAGCACTGCCCAGGTGTGTGGGAATGCTCTGTGAACCTGCTGGGCAGCACTGGTCTGAAGAAACCAAACTCGTCATAGATTCCTGGCTTGGCTGACTGTCTCTCTTTCTTTCAAGTCTCCCAGATTTAAGAGCAAATGTTCCAAAGGTCTTCAGCCACCTATTCAGTATGAAGAAGTCCATACAAACCCTGACCAGGATTGCTGTCTGCTGCAGATCACCACCTTTAACTTCATATTCGTGCCAATAGTCATGGGTATGACATTCACCTTGGTAAGTGTTGGAGATATCAACCATGGGCTCTTTGCATGTGCGGTTTCTGAAAGGGGAGGGAGAGCTCTTCCATGTTGTGTGTATCACACTGCTCCATCAGTCAGCCGGTTGTGGAAATCTCAGTGCTAATTATCACAGGGTTTGCTAACAGTCTCCTCAGTTTAGCTTCTGCAGATCTCTCGGCTCTTCTGTATTCGATGCAGGAGATGTGGTTTGTGTAGAGCTTCTGTAAGAAGCTGAGCCTGTGCGTGTGCAGCAAGCTGGGAGCAGAATAGTCAATACCCCAGTGGGGAACAGGAGGTGGGATGCAGGAAAATAGAATCTCTTCTTGCCTGAGGGCAGCAAATTCTGAGAGCAGAACGTGTACGACCAAAGTTCTGCAGCGTGTCTTCAGTCCCTGACTGCTGGGAAAAACAGCAGCTTTTGAATTAACCCCCACAAATTCAGCTCCAGGCAGAAGTGTTGTGTTAGAAAGCAGCAGAGCAGGTGTGCTAATACGTGGGACAGCGCATGTGTCAGTTCTTGTAAGTCTGAGAGGTTCTTTCAGGTGTGACCAGTTCTCTTATTTGGGGCTTCCAGCCACAGGGAATTGGTTTGGGGTGTAACACAAGGGAGTCATTTGGATACCCAGTGTCAGTGATCAGCCTGCAATCGCAGTAACCCGGAAACAAATGCATGTTTCTGCATGTCTGCCTCCTCCAGCACCTCCGTGTCTCTCTTTTGCAGTTCACCATCAACGTCAGCACAGATATGAGGCATCATCGCGTGCGTCTGGTCTTCCAGGACGCCCCTGTTCACAACGGCAAGAAACCACGCCTTGACCAAGGAGTGCAGGTGGTGCTGGACCCCGTGCATAGCGTCCGGCTGCTGGATTGGTGGCACCCTCAGTACCCCTTCTCCCCAAAAGCTTAGAGCTCCCTGCGCCCACAGCAGTGACCCGTCTGGCAGGCTGAAGGAAATTCCCAGGAACCAGGAAATCCTATTTTTTTTTTTTTTCTTAAATAAATTCTGCAGCCTCCTTGAGAGAGTGGTTGAAGCTACTGAGCTAGTGTGTATGTATATAACTTCTGGTCAGTGTTGAGCAGAGCTGAGTGTAAAGCAGAAACTATTTGTAAACACTTTTATGTAAAATTCACGTTTTATGATTTGAAAGGAGCTCCCTGGAACTGTTCATTTAAAATCCTTTTGGTGCTAACGGAAGTGGTCGTGTTTTCTGTTCTTCAGGAAGAAGTAGGAAGTTTTGCTTTCCAGCTTGGACGTGACCAGAAACAATTCACAAATGAAGTCCCTGTTGTGTTTGGTTTGGTTGTTTTTTTTTTTTTGTCCTTTTATTGGCACACGATTGCATTCAAATGCAGTGTGATATTTCAGTGTCTGAGGAGCAGTAAGCAAAGCAGCAGCGTTACAGTAATGCTGATTCACAGTCCAACAGATGCTGGGGTTTTTGTTTTTAAGGCATAAATAATCAAAGGAGTTATTTCAAAGAGGATTTGTAAGGCAAAGGTTCTTGAATGTAAAGATATTCCAAGTTCTCACAGTGATGTTCTCCTTTGAAAAGAAGACCTAGACTTCTAAAAGCAGAAGGTTTTTCAGAGAAGACAAACAGGGTGAGGTGATGCAGGTTGTAAACTAAAGCTGCTCAAGCAGTTCTGAAGGACTCGGGTCTGAGCTTTTTGTTAAGGCCATGGAGCAGCATTGGCCTGTGGGCGTTGGAAAGCCCTGGAGCAGGCAGCGATGTACTTCTTAACAGACAAAATAATGGTCGTGAGGAAGAAGCAGCCCCAGAACTCTGCAGCTGCAGTGGCTCTGGATTATTTGTCAGAGTCACGGAGCACCCCGAATCGGAAGGGACCCACAAACCTCATCCAGTCCAACTCCAGGCTTCACCAGGACCAGCCAGAATCCAAACTGTTCAGACATTAAATGGAATGTCCCAAACTCCTTCAACTGCAGCAGCTCAGGGCTGCGCTCACTGCCCCGGGCAGCCTGTTCCATGCCCACCACCCTCTGGTGGGGAACTTTTCCTTAACCCCCACCTGACCTTCCCCTGGCACAGCTCTGTGCTGTTTCCAGAGAGAAAAGATGTGTGAGAAGGGAGTGTGGTGCTGAGCGCGGGTCTGATGGCAGCGCAGTCTGCTGTGTCCGGAGCGAACTGAGCAGGAAATCCAGCAGGTTTCACCTCACTGCTGACAGATGCAGCAGGCGGAGGACATGCTGGGGTGCAGGTGAGCAACTTGAGGTAGTAACTAACCCTGTTCTGAATTTTAACATTGGGTCTTGTCTCAAGCAGGAGTATTTAAGCACTCCCTTTCTGCTGGCCAGCTGTCCTGTTGGGCAAAGCTTTTGGAAAACAGTGACTGGGAGAAGGGAGAATTTAATTTAATAAGCAAATACACCACAGTCTCCACATAGCAGCCTGGCAGGAGTTTCTTGTATGCATCTCCACTGCCATGTAAATCACCACCAAGGGCATCTAAACCCAAACCTGGGTCTGTGTTAGACTCTATGATGCTGGCTTCAAGCACGTTTGGGAAAAACTCCGGCCTCAATTCCTGATCTTAGTGCTGCTGACCAATTACACTGAAACTGACATCTGGGCCCTGTGATAGGGGAGTGTGTGCTGATAGGGCTGCCTGCAGTGTGTGATAGGATGTGCTGTCTGACTTCAGGTCGGGTGTTGGGCTCTGTAAGGGCTGCTGCGGGAAGGGGATCGTCCAATCTTTGTGCAGCAGTGTACGAGGGAGCAGCGTGAGGGCAGTGTGAGTATCAGACCTCATGGCAGCCTTGGTGACAGGCTCCTGGTGGTGGACTTTGTCCAGCAGAAGCTTCCAGCAGAGCTGCTCCAGCAGCACATGGCTCTGCTTGGCTGTGGGACAGTGCAGGAAGTAGACTGGGGTGGGGTGAGCTTCCTGCAGCTTGTGTTGTGAGGGTTGGAGATTGAAATACCGACAGATCCCTGACCGAGAGAGCTGCCTCTTCCACTCCAGCCTTTTTCAATACAGAGACAGCTAAGAACAGCTTTGATTTTATATATTTTTTTAAATTATAATTCTTTTGTTTGCAAGCATCCCCACACAGCACGGGGCTGACATCCCATCCTGCAGGCATGTCTGTAAGCACTCCCATGGCCAGGTTGGTAACACCACATCCACAGCCCCGGTATGCGGGGCCCTCTTTCACCTCCGCTTTGTTCCACTCAGGACCTGAATAATGCAGGGCTGTAAGCTGATCCTGAACGCCTCTCGGGTTTCCCCACAGAGCTCAGAGAGGCTGAGCCTGCAGCTGCATCGCTGTGCTGTGTGCTGGGATCCACGGTGGGGCTGCTGCCCCTGCTGGGTCCCCCTCAGGCCTGGCCTGGCTCCTCTGTATGGCAGGCAGCCCGGGTGTCCCACAGTCCAAAATGCAGTGAGGGTAAGGCCGGGCTGCAGGCTCTCGGGGTGGATGGATGTTGCACATTGAGCCTAAGCAGACTTTGGGCTTCATGGCATCATTCTGGTTGGAAAAAGACCTCTGAGAACCCCAAGTCCAACCCCGCTGTGCCCACTGACCGCATCCCTCAGCGCCACATCACAGAGGCTCTGAACACGTCTGGGGATGGTGACCCCACCTCCCTGAGCAGCTGCACCAACACACCACCACTCCTTAGAAGCAATTGCTCCTGGTATGTCATACCATCAAGCACGGGGATGGGGTTGGACTGGGAAGGGCTGTCGGACAGCCTCCCCTTTTTGCTGCCCCACAGCACTCCCGGTGCAGGCCCAGACCCCGTTCCCCGCTTCCTCCCGCCAGGGCAGGAAGCGCTGAGCCCCGGTTCCTTCCTGTGCCAGGACGGGGCTGCACAGAGAAGGGCTGAGCCGCATCCTGCATCTGGTGGCTGAGCGGCCCTGGGCTGAGAAGCAGGGCCTGGCTGAAGGTAGGGAGCACCACGGCAACATAAGGGATATGGGAATGTGCTTTGGCCAAATGGGGCAGGTGGGGAGAGCAAAGCCTTCCCCGCAGTTCAGAAATGGGGCACATCTGCCAGGGCTGCGCCCTGCGCTGCCCCACGCTTTGGGCATGCAGGAAAATGGGGAGGCATGGGGGGGTCCTGGTGCCACCAGCTCCTCCTGGCTGAGATGCAGCTGCAGATCGGCAGCCGTGTGGCTCCCAGCCACAAATAGGAGCAGAAAAGCACCACAGCTCTGCGTGCCGTGTTCCTGACCCTGCACTCAGTGGGATCCCCCATCAGTGCCACCTGTGAGCAGATCTGCAAAGCAGTTTGGGGTGCGGGAGCCCTGGGGGTCCTCCAAGGGCAATCCCCATCCTGGGGAAGTCCAGAGGGGCCCATTCCCAGCTGCTGGCTTACCTGGCCAGCAGACGCTCCTCCTCTGCAGGAGGCAGGTGAGGCTGGGGTGGGGCTTTGAGAGCCAGATATCAGAGCCCAGCAGGGACGGTGCCAGAGCCCAACACCCCACGAGTCCACAGCCGGCCCACGCACCCGTAAGTCTATGCTGCCTGGGTGGGATCGGGCACTGTGTGCGAGCCTTAACCCTTGGGCTGCAGAGGGAAGGGTGTGTGGGGAACCTGGGGATGAGAGCAGGGGGCTGGAGCTGCTGTCCGCTGTGGGGCTTGGATCAGAATCAGATCCCTGTCACCCTGCCCATGGAGAGCCCTCTGCATTGCATTGACCTACAGCTTTGGTTTTAGGTCCTGGGTGGAGAAATGTGCTTCTTCCCCTCGTCCCTCTTTACGGGATGAGCTTTGCACCAGGATATGCATGGTGTGTGGGGCAGGGCTGGCTGCCAGGCAGCCCTGAGTGGTTGGAATTGCTCACCCCAGGGCACAGTGCTGCCCTGATTTCTCATTTCCTCTGCTCCAGCTGTGTGAAACCACCCCTGTATCTGCTCTGCAGGCTGAACCCCAGCTGCTCCACTCCCAGCGCCGCAGGCAGCCCCTGCAGCAACAAGGCTGTAGCATTTCCTCATTCTCCTTCCCCTTTGCTGTGGGACAGAGCCCACTCGGTCAGGAGGCTACAAACAGGAGGGAGCAGTGTGCTGGGCTCCTGGCAGCTGGCTGTCCCCAGGGGGCAGTTCTTGGGGACATCCCTGGCAGGGTGCTCTCCCCAGCACAACTCCATGCTCAGGATCAGCTCTGTGTTCTCCACACTGGCAGCCAAACATTCTCTGTGCAGCCAGGGATCCCTCTGGCCGTCCACATTACCACCAGTGCAAAGCTGGGAGCTGAGCGCCAGCATTGCCAGCTTACCCTGAGGCTGAGCTTCCCCACGCCATGGGGGAAGGTGAGGCTGGGAACGTGGGAAGAGCTGACTGCAGGGTGGTGAGCACTGACCTGGGCCTGGGAGGAGATTTCAAGTGGCTTCCAAAACCAATTGCTCTGAAGAAATGGTGACTGGAGTTCAGCCACTGCAGCATTTCCTCCTTCCTTCCCTTACACCCCCACTCAGCCCAAGCTGGAGGGAAGCAACTGCTCTGCTCTCCCTGGCCAGGACGAGTTTCATTAATTCTCCCAGGTGGGGAGAAAATGAAGTCATCCCCAATAATGTGATGCAGCTGAGATCAGCTAAGATACCTGAACTCCTAAGGACCAAGCTCATGAGAATGGGGGCATAAGAACAACCCTTCGTGGACATCAGAGACCACTCTGCAGAGCTCCCACAGCCCTGCTGGAGCAGATGTGATCCGTCATGCCCAGGACAAAGGGCAAGCTCAGAGCAGCTCCATCTGATTTAATTGCTTATCTGAGCAATGAACGTGAGGTCAGCTCAGCCAGGATGACAACATTAAGGTGTTAATGCCTACCAGCAAGGGACCAGAAAATGGATTTTTTTCCTTAAAACAATCTGCTTTCTGCTTGTATTTCCCCGTCAGTGCTGAACGAGGCTTAGCTTTCCCCAGCAGTTGATGTATTTAGAAGTCCTGGGCAGCTCTCAGTTCTCGCTGTGTTGTGTCTCCATGTGTGGCTCACAGATGCTTTTGGCTGAACACGGGTGCTGTGAGTTGGGATGCGTGTGCTGCAGCTGCCCTGCAGGGCTGGCTGCTCACCCGCACTCTGCTTTCCCTCTTCTAGGGCAGATCTAGTTGCATTAATAATGGAAAAACCCCAGGTAAACTCAGGAGCCTTTGAGCCTCGTGCCACACCTCTGCTGCGAGGAGAAATATCTCAAGGGCACCAGTGTATCTGTGAAGGTGACTTCAAGGCTTTCTTGTCCTCCCAAGTGAGAGATGTGGCCGTGCCGAGCTGTTGGCAGCTGCTGGGGTCAGCGGTGCCATGAGTGCTGCCTGCAGGGTGTGGGCAGGAGGGGGTGTGCAGCAGGGAATAGAGCTGCAGTGTTGGAAGAGCAGTGTGGGCTCTTGTGCCTGGTGGGTTTCCTCCAGCTGGGCTGCGTGGTGCCCCTGGTTGAGCACTCCTGTGTGCATCCCAGTGCCATCTTGCTGTCATCCTGATGTCCCAGCATATGGAAGGAGCCTTATCCTGGGCTGTGCTGTGCTCTGATGCATCTCTCCCTCCTGCAGGGCTCTCAGCAGGCCTCCTGGTGCTATGCGGTGCTCCCCGAAGCGCTCCCTCACGGCTGTGTTTGCAGCCTCCTTCCTCCTCCTCCTCCTCCTCCTCCTCCTGCACAGGGGCAGCTGGCAGCAGCAGGATCCCCAGGAGGTGAGTCCTGTGCTGGGAGAATCCCCATCTCCCTGCCCCAGGTAGGCCCTACACCCCAGCTCTGCTCCCTTTCTGCCCTGCTGGGACCCCAACTTCTGGTTCTGCTGCCTCTCTTGCCCCATATCATCCCCAAACTCCAGCTCTGCCTTCTCCTTTCCCTTTGGGCTCCTCCAGTCCAGGAGCTGGGAAGGCAGATGTCCCCCCTTGGTTTACATGTGTCCAAGACCCCAGGTTTTGACCAGTCCTACCTTTGGCTGCCATCCAGGTGGATTTTAGGGATCTACCTTCAGACACGGTTCTGAAGCAAGGAGCCCTGCACAACCTCCAGGACACAGACAACCTCTCTGCACTCAACAACATCTCCTACCACCTCCTTGCTGGTTCCCCATCATCCCACAAAAGTGAGTGCCTCTGGGGCCCCGTTTTGGGCTGGGCTGTGGGAGCTGCACCTCTCACCCATCGTGGACCTTCCCATCACTGTCACTGGTGGGTGCTCTCCCCCCTAACCAGCCTTCTCTGCTCTGTCCAATTGCGGTGTGTGGTGACCACAGCCATTTTGGATTTCCCAGATCTCTGGATGAGACCCATCTGCCCGGGGGTGGTTTTCCTGCTTTCCCAGTGGGGAGGTGGATCTTCTGACTTTGGATGTTGGGCCATAAATAGCATTAACTGTGCGGGTTGGCCATGGGGAGAACTTTTTGGAGACTCCTTCCTTATGGGAGAATGTCACTGAGGTGCATCAGTACTCAGCCTGTAAATGCCTTTCCTTTGCCTTGCAGAGTTCTTGGCGGTGGGGCTGTCATCAGTGCGACGACCACGTGGATATTACCTCCCAGACACACTGCAGTCCCTCTTCAAGCAGTCTTCTGAGGAGGAGCTGCAGGAGATGGTGGTGGTGGTGCACCTGGCTGATGCAGACACCAGATGGAACGCCCAGGTGGCCGCTGACATCAGCCGCAGGTTCGCTCACCACATCCTCCTGGGCCGGCTCGTGCTTATCCATGCTCCCCATGAGTTTTACCCGACCCTGGAAGGCCTCAAGAGAAACTACAATGACCCAGAGGCACGGGTGAAGTTCAGGTCCAAGCAGAACGTGGATTACGCCTTCCTCATCACCTTTGCTGCCAACCTCTCCTCTTACTACTTGATGATTGAGGATGACGTGTTGTCTGCCAAGTCCTTCTTCACTGCCATCCGCAAAGCCGTGGCCTCCCAGGAGGGCTCCAACTGGGCCACCCTTGAGTTCTCCAAGCTGGGCTACATCGGTAAGCTCTACCGCTCCAGTGACCTTCCTCGCTTGGCTCGCTTCCTCCTCCTCTTCTACCAGGAGATGCCCTGTGACTGGCTGCTGGACCACTTTCGCCTCCTGCTCACCCAGAAGGATGTGATCCGCTTCAAGCCCTCCCTCTTCCAGCACATGGGCCTCTACTCCTCCTTCCAAGGTACCATTAACCGACTTGAGGATGATGAGTTCCAGGCTGATGCCATGGACCTTCCGGACAACCCACCAGCAGCCGTGTTCACCAGCATGCTTGTCTTTGAGAACTATGAGCCCTCCAAGGCTTACAGCACAGCAGGGGGGTATTTCTGGGGGAAAAACCCAACAGTTGGCAGCATCTTCTCCATTGTCTTCCACCAACCAGCCCGTGTCAGCCGTGTCCGGGTGCAGACTGGATCCAGTGAGCGCCGTGGGGACTTCCTGCGTGCAGGGGTTCTGGAGCTGGGCCGGGGGCGGCGGGCTGATGGCCGGGACTGCTCTGCGTACACCACTGTGGGCACCTTTGAGAAAGGGAACTTGGAGCGGCGGGGGCTGGAGAAGGGAGCACCCAACCCTGTGGAGTGCGTGAGGATCCGGGTGACCCAGAGCCAGAGTGAGTGGCTTATCATCCAGAGCATCAATATCTGGATTGCAGGCACCTGACCGGGGCTGTGATGGATCACCACAGTGGTTGGATTTTGCTCTAAGGAGAGTTTTATTTTTCTCAGTCCCTTTTTTGATGGGGAATTAAATTATTCAGTCAAACTGGTCCTGCCTGCTGACCACAGAGGGGTGGCAGGGCAGCTGCGGGGTCTGCTTCCTGCAGAGGTGGAAGGGGTTGGCTGTAGGGCCCAGTGTGCTGTGCCAGACTGGGGGATGCTGCAGAAAGCAATGCCCAGCCACAGGCTACAGCCCTACTGCCCATCAGTACGGGGAAAGTGATGGACAGGCAGCACTGCATACCCTCTGTGTCCTGATGGAGTGCCACTTTCCCTGCTCCAAGCGGGGTCCTGCTTCCTTTGTCCCCTGGTGCCCTTCTTGGTGTTTTTATGCCCTGACTCAGCTAATTAATTAACAACAGTGAGTCAATTAGCTAGACAACAGCATTTTTTGCAACTTCTCGACACCACCCCCATCCTCAGTTGTCTAACCCTTACCTCCTGATTTTCTAACACGCAGCTGTTAGCCCCTTATCCTGTTTTCAAGCTGTTTCTATAAGTACTCTGAGCAGCACCCTGTACGGGAAGCCAGGAGTCCAGGCACTGGGTGCAGGAGCTGTTGGTATCGCTGATTTCTGTGCTGCTGGGAGGGGCAGCGGCCACCAGATGGACCCACAGCACCGGCTCAGTCCTTGCAGGGCACCCGGGGCAGCTCTCGTGCTCAGACCCGGCAGGGAGATTTCTGGGTAGATTTTAGGATAGCGAGGTGCTGAAGGTTAACAGGGTGTACGCAGGCAGCAGGTCCCTAAAAACCTCCTGTTTGGATTTGTGTGGCAGGATCAGCTGTGCAGGCATTGACACATGGCAGGGACTCGTGACTCTCCCAGTTAGGCTTTTAGCAGCAATTGCTTCAGTTTTTAACCAACATAAAAGAATTCTGATCTACTCAGCCTTTCTGTGAGCCAGCCCAGTGCAGTTTGTCACTAGCTGCAGGCTGAGCAGTTCTGCTGTGCTGTTTTAAACTCAGCTCTCCTGGAGCCCTGTGGGCCTAGCCCTCCTGCCCTGCGCAGCACCTGAGAGCCGTAACTGCAGCTCAGCTCCTGGCCTTGCAGCAACCACCTGCCACTCAGTGCTGTAGGGACATGGCTTTACCCTGAGAAAAGTCAGGCACGCAGAAGGTCTTTGTCTGCATTTAATACAGAGATGCTACATGATAAACTCCAGTACCTTCCTGATGATGTAAGTGTTCTCAGTGGGATGCACGTTGCAGAATCACCCTGTTTTCCTCCACCGGCCAAAGCACAGTCAGAGGTCTCAGGAATTTTGAGGAGCACAAAGTTGACCTTCTTAGGGCTGTGAGTCTCAGACCACGGAATGACTTGGGTTAGAAGAGACCTTAAAGATCATCCAGTTCCAGCTCCAAAAAAGAAAGATCTTTATCCACTGAATAGCTCAGCCTTCAAACCCGTATCTCTAATTTAGAGATAAGGTGTGTTCCAGCAAAGCCACTGCCCCACTTCTCTTGGACACAATGCCTTTCACGCACTGTGTGAATGTCAAGGGTTACAAACAGGGTTACAAACCAAAAGCTTTCTCCCCAGTGCATTTTTATCTGCTGCTAAAGGAGGTAAACAGAGATAGAAATGTAACTCAGCATACCTGTTCTTTTACTTGTTAATCTACTAATCAGTTCTGTACAGCTCTCCTGCACAGAAACAAACTGCAGTCTCTGTTATGCTGGTGTAAATCTGGAGAAACTCCACTGAATAACATGGAAGCCCACGCAGGTTACACCAGACTAAGTGCAAGCAGCAGCTGACCAGCAGCAGGGATCCCACATGCAGTGCATGTGTATCATGCTTTGGAACTCCCAATTAACATCAGTGCAAACTGGAGATGGAGGTGGCTTCTTCATCCTGGAGCAGCACCATATAATTTATCCTACAAAAATGATCTCATTATTTTTATCCCACTGAACTCCACGCCAAAACTTTCTAACACAGGGCTGATAGAGACGTCAGCCCCAGCAAGCAGTGCCTGTGGCATCATGCCAGTGGCACAGCACCCTGGAGCTGCAGCCCCCAGTGACCCACGCAGTGGGGTGGCAGAGCTGTGTACGGCCGTTTACATGCAGCCAGGGGCCAGCAGTCAGTGCAGGTCTCAGCCTATGGGCTGAGATGTACAGGGCAAGGGGACAAAAACCAGGGACAAGCACTTTGGCCTGCCCCTCTCTACAAAAGGGTAAATCAGAGAGGGTTAGAGCTTTCAGGCCAACACCATGGCTGTCCTGAAGGATGACTTGCTGTCTGTCTCTACCTGCTGAGCTACCCGGTGTCTTGGTGCTGCATCGCTGCTCCTCTAGCTCAGCATCTTGTGGCGGTCAAAAACTGTCTTCCTCTGCTCCTGCACCTGACGCTTCCAGCGCTGCTGGGCTCCCTCCACCCTCTCCAGCACCGTGTTGGCTCTGGCCCCTGATGGGGTTGGGGCTGCAGCCAAGGAACGAGAGTCCTGTAGTGGAAAGAAACGGTGGACAAGGTCAAAGCAAGGCATGCTCAACCCAAACACAGAGGGAGCGAGCATTGAGGTCACACTGCTCCCCTGTCAGCCATTCTCTTCTGTCCTCAAATGCCCTGTCCCCACCACAACGGCAGCCCACTCATCTGCAGAGCCTCACCTCGTTCTCCTCCTCATTGTGCAGAGGCTGTGTGTAAGCATCTGGTTTTCGGATCAGAGGGTCCACCAGCACAAGGAAAGCCATGTAGAGCAGCAGTGCCCCCACCACAGATAAATAAACGATGATAATGACCTGCAGTTAAGCACAGCACAGCAGAAAGGGATTGTCAGTAGAGAGAAGAAGTACCACAGAGGCCAGGAAGCTCCCTTCACAGGTATCTCAGATGTCCGATCTCTTCCCTCATTCCAACTTGCTCACTAGGAAGTCTCTTACATTTCTTAAGGAAGGCTGGTCTTCTCTGCAGCATCAATTGAAGACTTGCGCTGCACGTGACAGGAGACCAACAGGATGGGTCTCCAGCATCAGATACTGTGGCAGGATCTCAGCAAGGAGACAAGGCTCCCTTGGTGACCCCTCCTCAGTGCCAGGAGTGCTCCAGACTCCAGCACAGTGCCCTGGTACCACCACTGTGTGCTAGCTGTGTTAGCTTCGTCTTCCCTTTCTGGTCTGTGCTCCTGGAACCCACCCTGTCAAGCTGTGCCTGGGATGGCACAGTGCCACCACAGGGAGCTGACCCACAGTTACCTTGATGGTGGTGGTGCTGCGCTCCTCATACTTGCACTCACACAGCAGACAGTACGCCTCCACATCGTTCCCGGGCACTGGCATGGGCTCCACAACATGCAGGCAGTTGCTGCAATGCAAAGAAACCAAGATCAGTGACGGGACAAAGAGAAACCTCTGTGGAAGGATGCTGTGGTGACTTTGCCCCAGCTTTCCTATTGGGCTGATAATGCTGACTGGAGTTCCCACCACAGCAAGCCTGAAGTTCCTGGGACAGACTTACTGAAGCACCTTCTGCAGGGATAAAGTCCAGGTGAAGGGGACTGAAGGGCATAACCTACATCTGCTGAGAGAAAAAACACCCCTCACCTGGGCTGAGCAACCCCTACAGAAACAGCTTGCTCTGCACATTCACAGGCAGCAAATCACTCCCAGAGTGCTGACTTCCACAGATCAACTCCCTCAGGCTTCAACAGGCAACTCACCAGTCCTTCTGTGACACATTCTTGTTGTAAATGTGCCCGCTGATGTTTCGGTATGGGGGACAGATGCATTTGCAGCGGATGTCCTCTGAGCTCTGCAGAAGCACAAGGAGACAGCATTAGCGAGTCAAAACACACGGGTACAGCTCTGCTGCCCTCACACATAGGGCTGTGGGAGCAGAACATTCTCTAAGAGAGAGATGACTTCATGCCACATCTCTTATTTCTCTTCTTTCTCCTCTCCAGAGATCTGGTACTCTTCAGATGTATTGCAAAGCACAAACTGGAAATCACAACCAAAGTCAGGGCAGAGGCCTCCATCACATTCACAGCCCTTCATATTACAGATAACACACACGTACGCACCGATCTGCTGCAGCTCTCTTTACCTTTGCAAATTTCTGTTGAAAAACAGTTGCTTCTCTGCCATTTTTGTGCCTGTTGTACCGCACTCAGTGTCTGAAGCTGTTCACTCACCTTGCCAGCCTGTGCTGAAGGAGAAAGGACGCAGCTCAGCAGTGCAATCAGCAGCACGGAGCTTGCACACTTCCAGGTGCACTGGACAAACATTGTGGAAGCCTGAGGAAACAGAAATTCCCATCCAGGACAGAGAACCTTCCACTTAACGTTATTTTCCCCAGGAAGTGGAAATTTCTCCCTGTATCAAGGTGCCAACCTGAAACTCCTGGTAACACAGCTCACAGACCCCAAAACGTCCCTGTCCAAAGAGCTTCCACCACCTGGAGGCATTCACCCAAACTAAACATCGTTCACTGAGCCCTGAAACCACACATCACTCCTTGCAGCGCACTCAGCATCGCAGTGCCCCACAACAGGCGTGTGTTGTGCTGCTGCTGGTTTTGCTACAGAAGCGTGGATAAGGTCACTGCAGAGAGCTGTGTTTGCACAAATCCAAAGCAATGTGAGCTCTCTTTGCACACCGAGGCTCTGACAGATATGAGCTCTTTGCACACTGAGGCTCTGACAGATGTGAGCTCTCTTTGCACACCGAGGCTCTGACAGATATGAGCTCTTTGCACACCGAGGCTCTGACAGACGTGAGCTCTCTTTGCACACCGAGGCTCTGACAGACGTGAGCTCTCTTTGCACACCGAGGCTCTGACAGACGTGAGCTCTCTTTGCACACCGAGGCTCTGACAGACGTGAGCTCTCTTTGCACACCGAGGCTCTGACAGACGTGAGCTCTCTTTGCACACCGAGGCTCTGACAGACGTGAGCTCTCTTTGCACACCGAGGCTCTGACAGACGTGAGCTCTCTTTGCACACCGAGGCTCTGACAGACGTGAGCTCTCTTTGCACACCGAGGCTCTGACAGATGTGAGCTCTCTTTGCACATTGAGGCTCTGACAGATGTGAGCTTTCTTTGCACACCTCCATTAGCACACATCGATCCCACAGCTCGCTCCTGGTCCTCCTGTTCTCACAGCTAACACAACCGCACGGCCGTTTACACCGCCGTAATGCTGCACCACCGTTCGCTTTACCTTGTTTCAGTGCTGACGGGAACGACATCCCGTTAGGTTTTATGGATTACGAACATCACGTCCGATCCTTCCCCCCACCCCCACCGTTCCGCTCCTTACAGCGTAGCCCTGGGCCGTCCTCCCCGGATGCCTCCGCTCCGTTCATCCAGGCTGCGGCCCGGCGCTCCGTGAGGCACAGCGGCCCGGTGAAGAAGCCGAGCAGAGCCGCTCCCACCCGCCGCCCAGGCCGCCCCGCGCCGCCGCTCCCGGCCCTACCTGCCGCGCGACGCCGGCACCCCTGCAAGCCCCGCCCCGGCCCTGCGCGCCCATTGGTTGCAGCGTGACAGGCAGAGCATTCGGCCAATCAGAAAGCAGGGAGGCCCGCCGCGCTCTGATGAGAAGGGCCGCGCCTCTCTGCTACCCCTCAGTGCGAAAGGGGCGTTGCGTTGTGTGGTGGTGCGGGCTGGGTGTCCGCTGTCTGTGTTGAGCCGAAGAGGGGAAAGCCCCGTCGCAGTAGGGTAGCGGCGGTTTGGGTTGGGCTGTTTTACCGTTATAAGTCACATTTAGCCTCCTCTAGCTTGGAGGGTGTGGGTCTGCATTGTCCTGTGTTAGAAGCCTCAGGCCTTTGCTGCCCTAAGGGCAGTGCTGTGTTTGTCAGAGTCGTGGCCTTGTCTTCGAAGGGAACGTTCTGTGGGCCTGGCTTTGCGGCCTGCTGCTGGGGGGGACAGGGCTCTCCGAGCTCTGTGGGTGTCTGGGGTTTGCTGTTTGAAAATGGAAATCGGGAGGCTGTGATGAGATACATTAAACTGGAAGCGTGTGTAAATCAGGGAATGCCCCTCTGGTGTGATGTGATACATAGCTAGGAGGAGGTTTGCTTCTGTGAGCAAGCTGAGACTGTTTTAAGGTTTGTAGAATAGATGGATTGTGGAGGCTGTCAGTTCTACAGTGCACCCAGCTGTGGGAATTCCTCATACAAGAGTGTTTTCTCACCCAGCACTGCCATGTGTAAGATGCTGCCCCAGCATGCTGTGTTCCCCGCGCGCTTACCTGGAGTCCATTACAGGGTCACGGCCTGCTTCAGCTGCACTGACCCAAGGAAATGTTCCAGATGAATAATCCTGGCTATTAGGTGCACAAGGGGCTTCTAATTCCTTCCTCCTACTCCAGTGCTGCCAAGCGGAAGCACTGCTGTGGTGCAACTTGCTGCTCTCACTTCTGAGCTTGACCTCAGCCCTGGCTGTGGGATGCTACCAATGTTGTGAAATTGTTGAGTTTTTACAGGTTTAAAGGCCAGATGACCACAGGGCTTTTATGTTACCGACTTGCCCAGCACAGCTGGTAAGGAAGTATTTTTATCTGCTCTGACATTTCTATTGTCACGGTAATCTATCCTTATTTGTTTTTTCTGCAGCATAACTATATATACCAGTGCTTCTTGTGGGACTGGAATAAGCTGGATATGTGCTTAAAGGACGCAGCTTCACCTAGTGACAAGATGCTGAGCAATCCTCCTGGAGTGAGTAAAGAAATGACCCAGGCAGCTGAGGCGCCTGATGCAGGGTTCAGTCTTTCAGGTGAGTACCTCAGAGACAAGTCTGCCAAATACATGATGAGCTTGGAAGTTTCCAGTCCCTCTTTCTGAAGGCTGTGTGCGCGTGGACTTGTATTCTGTGGTGTAGGGGAGATGCTTTCTTTGTAGTGATGGGAGAGACCACACAACACATCCAAGAGATCATTTTCTTCTGCTTTCCTTGCTGGCTTTTTCCTTGCAGCCTTGTTGTCTGTCCCGTATAGCTCAGACAGTGGGCTCAGTTATCTTCTGAGTTCTGGCCTTGTCCTGCCTTTATGAGTAAGGACTATACAGGTCTACCAGATGTAGTCGTGTTTCCTGAATGTTTCAGTGTGCTGAATGCAGGACAATGGTGGGTCCTAAACCCTTAAAGATCTTGCTTGGAATTCTGAGTAATTTGGGCTGAAACCAGCCTGCAGAGGTCTGTGACTTGTACAGTGGTCTGGTGAGAGACTTCACTGTAACTGGGAGAAGAATGTAGGATGAACAATGATTTTGTGGGGCTGCGAATTCCCAATTTCTGCCTCTTGCTGTGTGGGCAGCAGACAGGTGAGAGGGGTGTAAACCTTTTCCTGAGATAAAGATGGATGACATCAGGTGCTTGATATCTAAAAGGTGATTTAATTTAGATTATAAACAAACAGATTGGCTTGTAAATATCCTGGAGATGTGTCCTACTGTAACAAAAAAGCATCCAGAGAGACTTCATTACATCTTCAGTGAAGTGATTGGATCTTTGTGTTAAGCACAAAATGAAATTTGCTCTTGAAATGCTGTCATAATTATACACTGACAAAAGAGGATGCAAGTGTGTTTGGGCACTGAGCCAGCTTCCTTGAGCTCTCTTTCTATCTCTGGATGGTTTGTTGGACTGAGGAGTTGCAATTCGTTTTCTCTTTTTGCTGTTAACTCCCTTGCAACTCAAAGGATGTGGATTTTGGTGACATGCCTCGGTTTTTTCAAGCAAATAATACACAGTTGTGCTCCAAGGTTTCTGTGATGACTGAAGAAATCCTTGTGAGGGTCATAAGAACTTCTTGTGAATGTGCTCTGAGATCTCAGTGTGAAAGTCCTGATGACCTTAAAACCATATGTGGAAACCTCTTGGACTTCTGAGCATCTGCTAATGAACGAATATTGTCAGTCACAGGCAGGAGCAGCTGGTCTGTGCGTAGGGGTTGTCAGAAGATGTGGCTTTTTCCAGCATGCAGGTCTCTGATAGCCCAGGAGATATGGTGTCAGTACATGTCCTTCAGTCATGCACAGACAGGCTGGCATTGTGAAGGTCCCTCTGTTAGGCATGGCCTCCCGTGGGGTGGGCACGGGGCAGAGAGCAGTCATTCCTGTAACAGCTGTGAAAGGATAAATGTGGAGCTTGGAATTTGGTATTGGTCTCGTGGCTTACAGCTGCAGAGCAAGTGCTTGCACCTTGAAGTGTGACAGTGAGGAACCCTGTAGCATCAGCAGCAGAGTTTCTTTGGCACAGCAAGGGGGGAGCAATGCTGGTACGGCTTGTGTCCTGAATTTAGACTTATGCTTCTCCTCCTTGGTTGTTTTTAACCATTTCATAGGCTGCCTCTGCCCCTAGGTGGGAAATGAACAAAATCAGGCTGTGTGATAGATCACACAGGATGGAGCAACTGTAGCATCCTGTGATCCTCTGCTGCCTGGGTGCTCTATGCATTGTGCAGGCTTCCCTGCAAGTTCCCTCTTGGCAGGGGATAGAAGTGAAGTACTGCAGTTGGCATTCTTTTCTGTGTATTCTGTCTTTATTCTGAGTTTAACTAACTCAATTTCCTTTTACAACAAGGTTACCTACCTCCTTGTCCAATGGAAGCCAGTACAGGTAATCTTTTTGGTTTCAGCAAAGCTTTTGAGACAGTTTCTCATGATATCCTTTCAGGCAAGATGTCCAGCATACAGCTAGACAAATGCATACTGAACAGTTGGCAGGTTGGCTTCAAAGGGTCGTAGTAAATGGGGTTATGTCAAGCTAGCAGACAGGCACTAGTGGGACTCTGCAGGGCTCCATTCTGGGGCCAGTTCAGTATTGTTATAGATGTTGTGTATGCAGAAGTTGAATTAATGTTAAATAAGTTTGCAGATGATACTAAATTGGGAGGAGCTGTTGACTCCCTTGGGGCTGGATAGTAGACCTGACAAAAACTGTAGAGACAGCTGTTTGTTACCAGCTGTAGTGGGCTCCTTATGATCAATTGTAGGGCCATATTACAGTCGCATTATGTCACTGCCTGTCAGCCCAGCTGTGCTGAAGTTAACCCAAACTGCTGGACCTCCAGCTGCTCTTCTGGGGGACTCCTATCTGTGAGGGATTGCCTGTGGTGTGGGATTTCCTTGGACGTGACTTTTTCAGGTTAGACTTGCTTCCCGTGAGCCCAGTGACACTTTTGTTAGAAAATAGTCCATCCTGTCTAGATTAATATTTTTGTTGCTAATTTTGGAGGTAATAAGACACCACCGTGGCAGGCTTTGCTCTCCTCATGTGTGTAGGTTGTATTAAAAATAGACTTTTAAAAAGGGCCCAAGAAATTATTTTTTTAAATGGGCCTGGAGCTTTGTCAAGAGGGCTCTGTGCTGCTCCTCCCCCAGCATTCCTCTCTCTCAGGAGTGCTGCTTCCTCTACGCCTTTTGGGTTCGCCTTGTTTGCTGCCATAGATGTTATTTCTCATATTATGTTTCACCTTTCCGAGTCCCACTGAACAGGACAATTCCTTGTGCCAGTCTGAGCAGGGCAGGAGGGGATAATGTTGCTGACAGATTGGAGAGCAGGTTATTCCATAGCTGCCATGGAGCCTCTCTTCTGCTTGGAAGGGAGGACAAAAGGGCCTGGTGTAGTGGCAATGCTAAGTGACAGCTTGAAGCAGTGACTGAACATGTAAGGACACATGAGTGAGCTGTGCTGCTGGGACTTGCAAGCCATGGATGCTTGGGTGTCACAGCTTAAGGATGTAAAGCTCTGTTAGAAGGCATCTGAAGGAGAGCTGTGAAGTTGGTGAAGGGTCTGGGGGGCAAAGTGTGTGATGTGGGATCTGTGTGGGAGCTTGCTGGAAGTGCTGGAGTTCAGATGAGGTAGGAGAGATGGAGAAATGTCAGCCTGCTATGGATAGGGCTCTGGACTGATCCACTGATCTCCAGACTGCCCCAGCCTCGCAGGCTCAGGCCCTTGACTTCCTAGTGGTGTCTTCCTACAGCTAGCTCCCTCCAAAGGTTTGCCTCATCCTAGTGGGTTTCTGCTGCGTGGCAGTGCAGATTCCCTGTTTCTTTCCCAGTTGGCCCTATTTATAGATTTCAAATGATGGCAGCTGGGAAAAGGGAGACATGTGAAGTATGATGGACTCTCACCAATAAGGCAGGGTATTTATTGGAGCTGAAGCCTTGTTGTCATTGCACGGTATGAGGAACTCTGCACACGTGTTGGGGGATTGTCATTTCCAGGACACTGGGCCTGTCATTCAGTACACAGCAAACAAAACATTGTTAGAATGGAAGGAGGGATTTCTGCTTGAATAAATTATACCCAGTTATCACCACCTAGATAGCAGTCAACACCAGGAAGCTTCTCCTGAGGGCTAAGATAACATCTCTCCCTTCATGTTTTGTTAGCAGTCTGATCTCCCAAAGCAGTATCGTTTGCCTTTCCTGCACACGCAGGACAAGCTGAGGGAAAGCCAACTCAGCCACGTCTCCCAAGTGATTTAAAACCTGCTGGGGGTGTTTCCATCATTGCTTCCAGTACTTCTGTTGTCACTGAGTGTGATAAAGCTGGAAGTTCAAATGGGCTTTCAAATGCGCGTGGACAGCATATGGTTGCTGTAGGAACTATCATTAGCGATGTTAAATGACATCATGTGATCTAGTCTTGAAAGGGACAGTGTACACCTAGTATTTACACATGGTATTTATCCTGAACTGCTGCCATGGATTGGAACACTTAGTCTGATGTTCTCTCACTAGCCAGCTGGGCTCAGAGACAACAGATGCAGACAGAGGTTAGTGCTCCAGCCAGCCTCAGCTTAAATGTTTAAATGTTGAAATGCAATGCTGTAGCCGTGGTGTTGGGCAGGTGGAAGGGAAAGAGCCCTGGGGAAGCAGAGGGGGGAGCAGGTAAGTGCCCTTTCACTGCAGCCTCCTCCCACTGCAAAGGTGTTTATCCTATTGACAAGCGCTGTGGTCTTTTCATAACTGCTGCATTAGCAGAGGATCAAGTAGCACTTAATGGGAGCAGACTCCCTCCTAAAGTGTGATTGAAAAGGTCACCGAGGTGGAAGGGGAGAATATCTGCAGCAGGCTGACATAAGCCTTGGCTTCTGATTGACAACAGGTGTATAATTGATGGGCTGCCCTCTCCTCCTTCCATGTATTGACTCAATGTTTTGCAGCGGCGCCATGGAGCATCTGCTGAGCTCAGTGGGTGGCAGGCAGGAACACAGCCCAGCTGCAGGATTCAGGGAAGGGGTGATCTGAGGCCAAGTTTTCCCTTCTGAATTAGCAAAAGCAAGGAAATCAGGCAAGTTGTGAATGAAGCTTTCTCATGCAGCTGCCCTAAGCTGAATGGGTAGGCTGACCACGACTGAGCTCTTCTCTTTTGGCACAATAAATAGTTATATTACTCGGGACTGCTGGTTTTGCTGGATTCTCCTCTCCCTTCTGCTGGACCTCCAGTAGATTTGCTAAAATGATGTTACTGAGCCTCAGATTATGTACATTTTTAACATCCCCAGTTTGTTCAAGCCAGCAGGAATCTTATTACTGCCCCTGAAGTTACAGGCACATACTGATTGCTTTAAGTGTCTTCTTACCCTACTCTCTTGCTGCTTTTGGTGTTCCATCTGTCTTATATGGTTTCATTTCAGAGAACGCAGAGCATTCAATCCAAGCCAAACTGCTGATGACAAGCTAATTAAAGATCTAGCAAGAGAGGAGGACTTTAATGAGGGAGAAGTGGGAGGAAAGGCAATTTGCCAGGGCTGTGCTGTGACACTCTTGCTTAGGAGAGCTGATTGTGTGTTGTAATTGATGGTTCAGGGGAGCTATTCAGTACATGGACTGTAAAGCAGAGGAACAGAGATGTCTTTTTATGGCATATCCTGAAACTCTGTGATGGGATCACAACATCCAAGGGTCAGTTCTTCCTCCATGTTGCCAAGTTTTAACATGCAAGTGCCCTGCAACCTATCCTCTCAGCTTCTAAAATTCCTCTCACCAGGGTGATTATTTCCTGATCCTTGACACCTGTTTGGATGGACAGACACTGACCATTTACCAGAACTGCAAGCTTTTATGCATACCTATATAAAGAGGTGTTAAAACTGGCTATGTGTAATTTACAGTCTGCAGCAGGAGATCCAGCTCACTGGACACAGCATGCTGGAGCATTAGCTCTGCTGTCAGCCCAATTGTCAGCTGGATGCCAAAGGAGGTGGAGCAGATACCCTTTGGGTCACAGCTTTCTGCATTCTTGATCACAAGTCAGCACAGTCATGAGTCTTAGGACAACTGCTGTGCTTCTAAGGCACTCAGCAGACCTTAATAAAATGCTCTTACACACTCATGTATACAAATGCATGCATGCACACGTGCATGTTGAATGATGGCTGAATCATCACTGCTGACTGGCAGAGGAGAGGACAGGGACAGAGAGCTGACATTTGTGTGTAGATGAAACAGTAATCTGTGATTGGTACCTAAGAGATGTGAAGGTATTTCTAGTAGGGAAGAGCTGGCACCTCCTGTTTGAAGGGCTTTGATGGCAGCACTATTAGTGACACTCAGTTTCTGTATGTTGCCGTCTTGTTAATTCAAATGAGTGCTTTGTGTTACTTAAAGCTTTTTAAATTGTTCTGCTGCTGGTCAGATATGTCAGTGCACACAGTTCAGTATAGTTTGGCTACTGAAGGAGAATGCGCTGGGAATAAGAAACTGCTCTAATAACTGCTTAGCAAGTCACTCCCAGCTGGAGTTTACTGCAGCCAACAGTTTCCAAGTTCAGTGTCTCCTGGTCATTTGTCTTCCCAGACTTGAATTCTGACCTGTTCTGCAATGCAAAATCCTCATGTTTACAAGAAGAAAGAGCTAAGTCAGAGTCCGCTCTGTGAGTAGCTCTTCTGTCCAGCCCTCACCTTGCCATTCCTCAGGTCTGACTTGATTCATGTAGTTGAATGTTTGTAGAGACAACATGCTGCTTACAGTGAACAAACAGGAAAAGGATCTAGGGGCCTGTAGGAAGGGATGCACGGAAGTCTTAGAGGATACCACATTGAATATAAACCCTTTGTGGTGTGCTTATCGTGAAGCTAACTGCATCCTGGGCTAAATCAGAAGGAGTGTGGGCAGCAGAATGTGGGGTGGTCATAGAGATTATAGGGCCAAACGCTTCTTGGAGATGCAACATGAAGCAGGCAGAGGTCACAGGTTAGCTCAGGAGTTCATGTCTGGGAAGCTGATATAAGTTTGGGGCAGGTCATCAGAGGGGGGTGAATGTCCGTCTTAGGGGGGAGTATATTCAGTAGACAAACCACAGCTGCTCTAATATGGGGTTCAAGAGAGCCGTGCAGAGGCCACTTTCACTGATTGCTCTGTGATGCAGTGACCATCAGTGGCCCAGCTGCCTGGTTAGGTGACTTTCAGGTTCACCAGGGGTTCACTTTGTACCTGAGTCTTGTATGAGTGCTGTAACTTTGTTTCTGAGGAGCAATGGTTAGAATCACGCGATGTAGAAAACAATAAATCCTTTTTCCTATCTACAGCAGAGAACTCTGCAGGACTTGGCTGCTTTGGAAGCTCTGACAGCTTTTCTGCCACCTTCTGACCAGATCAGCATGGCTGGATTCCTGGGACCTATGAAGCTTCTAAGAAACTGCTAGAACTACTGATGTCTGAAAGAGTCCTCAGTGCTTCGAGACTTATAAAGGCAAACTGGGACCATCCCTCTCCTTTTACCCTCTGGTTGAGCTCAGAAATCAGCTGACATAGTTAAGCTGACAGTCATTAAATTTATGTGTCCTTGGCTTCTGTCATTCTGTCCTCCTGCCTGATCCAGCAATTTGGGTCTTTTGACCTTTGTGGCATGTAGCAAAGCCAGTGTATCTTGGCCTCTGCCTCAGACGCCTGTGGCTTGTTGTTTAAGGAAGTTTATTTCTCAAGGATATAGTCATAAGTCAGCAATGTGTATGTTCTATTTTTGTAGACATACCTAGAGAGTCAGGAAGGAGGCCAAAACCCTCCCAGAGAAGATGGGCAGCAGATCTCAATGTTCTTATCAATGAGATGTAAGTTCATAAACTACGAAGGAGATACAAACTGTAGATCAGGGTGAGTAAAGAAAGAAGACAGGAAAAACAAATGTGTCTGCATAGTGAGATGAACCCAGAGGAGGCCAATGATAAATAGCTAGGTAAGCACTTTGGGAAGAAAAAGCTGAAGCTGTAGTGTAGGTGTGCAGGACAAAAAAACTAAAGCTATTTTAAAACTGAGCATGTAGTCTCAATAAAAACGAAGCTCAGAAATATTGTCTTCATGGTCCTGAAGGTGAGCAGCAGCCATTACTGATTGGATTGCTCTGTACTTTTTAGAATTCTTTCTGTGTCCTCCTGGGCTGATAGGCATCTTGTTCTCTGTGCTGGGTTGTCCATCCTGCATCAGCAACTTCCCCAGCCTCCTGCTCTGCTGCTGCACTGGGGTGGGACCCAATTTCCTGAATATTGCCTTGAAATGAGTGATGAAGATGGCCAGGAGGAACATCTTGCTTATTCATTCCTTCTCCCTGTGATGAATAAGAAACTGTCAGTGTGACCCAGCTGGCCCTGGGGACCAAGGGGGAGTCCAAAATTCTAATGACACGGAGGAATAAAGGCCAACCCTCTCAGATTATAAGCATGTGAGCTTTTCCCTTTTCTCTCTTCTACCACAGGCAGCTCTGTCCCTGTATGGTCACACTGGGAGGAATAATACCTTTGTTCTGTTTAAAACCCCTTCAGAGCAGACACAGCACTTACTGGGTAAAAGGAGGTAAGTAAATGGTGAGCCCAAAATAGGACATGCCTGAAAAATAAGCTGAATGAAATAGAAAGCACATGAATGGCTGTGAGGATGGCCCGTTTGCTGTCATGAGCGTAGACAGCTCTGAACCATGTGTAACTAAATCTGTCAGTCAAACAGATTGACAAGGACACATTGGCTTGGTAAAGCCTAAACTGCACACAATTTGCTTGCCATTCAGCTTGCCCCAGGGCAACAGCCCAACAGCCCAGCTCCCTCTAAATGTGGGATCACTCAGGGCCTTCGTCTGGGTCTTGTTTCCTCCTGCTCAGCTTCTGGCACTGGTATTGTCTGCCCAGCCAGCCATCCCAGAAGACAGGCCTCCCTCATCAGTCACCCATTCTGACACAGGATCTGTCTCTGACACCCACTTCTCCTTTCCTCCCTTCTCCTAGCCTTGCCTTGCTATATAGCACCCCTGACATTATGCAGCCCGTGTCAGTGATGCATCTATCCATCCGTCTGCCATGAAAAGTGACCTGCTCACTATGTCCCTCCACCCTTCAGTTGGGCAGGAGTCTGCCTGTCTATCTGACTGCAGGCGCAGTTGTGCTTTGAGGCAGAAAATATAGAGAACATGTGACACCAGAGGCAATACATAAAAAGTAGCTCATGGACTCTGTCAAAGACCCAAGCTGTAAATTGGCTTGCAAGGTATAGTAACATAGTTCCTATTCAGAGGCTCTGCCTGTGGCAGTCTGTCACACGGCAGGTCATTGTTGTATAGGAGAATAAATGAGGAAACTGGTTGCCACATGGTGTTTGGGGTTAAAATCTCGGCTTTTATCATTCATGATGCAGCATGGTCCCTCACAAGGCCAATAAGAACACCCAGCTGTGAGCCAGGGCGGTGTTATGAGGTGGTATCAGAACTGCTTTGGGCTTGGACCCAAGAAAACATTTGTAGGCTGGGTGCTTACTGTCTTGCTTAGCGTCATCTGTCCTGTTTTGTGCCCGCACATGGGAGCTCAGGTTACCCAGAGAGCAGTCAGAGCTTGGAAGGGCACATGTCTGTCTGGTGGTGCTGGGCCAGGTGAGCTCTGCTGGTCTCCTTAGCCACAAGCGGACAGTAATTCTGTTTGAAGGGGTCTGGAAGAGGTGAATTAGAAACCCAGTTTGGCTCTCTCTGCTGGTTAGGTTTTGGTCAGTGTCTTGTACGTAGCTGAGCGCTTGGCACGTGCTCACGTTTTCCTGCTGCTTCCTAAGGTGCAATAATTGATCCAGTGTGTGCAGGTGGCAGATGGGTGGGAAAAGGGATGTGTAATAATTGTATAACTATCTTTTGTGACCACATCTGCTTCCTTGACTCCATTCTTCTTGAGCATAAAGCTTGAGAAGAGCACAGGATGGATAGTATTCTTTTTCACAACAAAGGTTCCAGGTTCCCAGGTTTCATGCACAAGTTGTACATTTGTGTTTTGCTCTCGTTTTTATTACGTTATGCTCTCAGTTCAGCTCCTAGCAGGCAATTAAATGACTGAGTAGCAAACATAAGAGTGCAGAGGGCCAGAGCTGGCTGTGCTTTAGGGTAATACTCTGTGGGTGAGCAATAAAATCTGTCTACGTCGTAAATAAACCTGAATAGCTTATTTTGGCAAAGAATTCTCATTCCTGACAAATGCAGTTTTCAGACAGCCAATTACCACTTCCTAATCTAGGATGAAATACTGTTGGAATCTGACATCCCAGGTCAGCTCAGACACAGCATTTGGTGGATTTCCAGTGGAGTCTTCTCTCACATATGTGATAGGAAATAATCTTTATGAGGGCTGTCAAAGGGAAGGGAATGCCCAGGCTTACAAATCACTGAAGCGGGTTATGGGAAAGGGATGTGTCAGGATTGCTAAGTAAAGCATGTTACATAAGGCTGCCCTGTAAGTTTCTGAGGTCTGTTAAGTGAGGCATTTTCAAGTTTATCAGACTGATTTTAACATCTCCTGTATTTATCTTCTTTTTGAAGCACGAGTTCTTCTGCAGTAGGACCTCCTGCTTTTTGCTCTCTACCGATACACATGAAGGTGTATCAGTGTGATTATTTGGGATGTGTCACTTGCCACTTCAACATCTTAAATCTGTTACTCTCTGTTCTTAGCAGATTGTGGGCCATCACAAGCTCACACCAACAGGAAGGTACTTAGCTGTTGAGGGAACGGTAGGAGATCCTCATTTCAGCTGGCTGCTGTGATGCCGGGGTACTGTGAATCCAACCTCTGAGAACTGATTTCTTCAAAGTAAAGGAGTTAAGGAATGATAACTCCACTTGAGTTATCTGATTTCTCAGAAAAACACACAAAATGCAAACCTTCAGCCCTGCTCCTGCCAGTTTATCCTGGTGTACCTCTTTCCCATGCTTTCTTTACGATCCATCGCTGACCCATGCTCTGACCCATTTGTCTACACTAGATCCAGGTGACTCTGAATAAATGTCTCCTACCAGAGGAAGCATTTGCTGATGAGCAGGACCTGGTGTGCATCTGATCTCTGTTTCCAGCCTGGCCTAATGATTCCTAATCCTCAGTGAATGTCTCCTAGATAGCTGCTGCTGTGAAGGGATGTACACAGGTATGTGGGTAACAGCCACCCAGCAGGGGTAATGGAAGCTGCTCTCAGCCACCCCACAGGGGCTCAGGCTCGTGCTTTTCACCTGCAAGCTCCTAAATTCATGTGAGCAGGTGAGCTGGTGCTGGAAGTGCTCTCAGTGCTTCTCTTTTATTCATAATACCAACTCTAAGGAATTCTATCACAGAATCATCAAGGTTGGAAAAGACCTACAAGATCATCCAGTCCAATCATCCACCCATCACCAGTAGTTCTCTCTAGACCATGTCCCTCAACACGACATCCAAACGCTCCTTGAACACCTCCAGGGTCGGTGACTCCACCACCTCCTTTCAAAAAGGAGCATTTTTTTGAGACTTATCTTTAAATGTGCTTGGCCACTCTCTTTAACTAAATGTCAATTTATCTAATCAATTAGTAACCGTAATTATTCTTGAGATTGGTTTCGAAGCAATGAAGCTGCGGTTTCATTCAGAACATTCGGGGCTGTTCAGTTGTATGAAAGCTTTTAATGGATTGCAGCGAGGAGGAATTGCAACCTGCAGAAGAAGCTTCAGCTGACTTGTGGTATATTGCAGAATTATGTTTATTAATGCCAGGTTTGTGCAGCACCATTACTGATATGGACTGAAATAACAACGAATAGGAGGTAGGTGCCTCGGGTTCCCATTAGGAAAAAAAAAAATGATCTGGATGTCTGGCAGGATAACAGCCCTGTGACAGTCTGCACCTACCAGAGGGGGGAGAGATTAAGTGTGAGAGGGAGAGAGGCAGAAGGCGAGACAGCGAGCAGCTGGGGAGGATCCCAGGGTCCCGGTGCTGATCCCACAGCTGAGCACGGACTGCAGGAGGGACACAGGAGCTGCAGCTTCACCAGCGCACTGAGAAGAAGGGGACCTTTTGGAAGACGTGTGCAGGTGAGGGCTGTGTGCCTGTTTCACGTGAGTTAGCTGGGTTTGCTGTGAGCTAAAGGCTTGTTGGAGCTCCTTGAGATTGCCTTCAGGAGGGGGGATCAGTGCGAGAGGCAGACCCCGTTTGGTTCATGCCCACATGAAGGGGAGCTGTGAGCTTTGTAACACTGCAGTTCCTGGGGCAAGCAGAGGTTGAAGGGGAGGGAGACAGTCGCTCCTTCCATCATGGTTCATTCTATTTGGATTACTTCTCTGTTGAATGCTGACATGACTTTTTAGCTCTGGATAAGACTTATTTTGTTCTGATCTTTTCCTTCTGGATAAGGAGAGGATTTGACAGAGGGACAATCTTCACAAGGAATAGGGTTGCAATGGGTATTCCTGGCACTTTTGTGGGTGCTCAGCATTGACTTCTGCTGGCAAAGATCAGGCAGAGCACTGTGGGAACAATGTTGAGATGTATGTTATGTTGAAGTGTTATGTGTATGTGTTGAAATGTATGTTTGTGCATCCTGCGAAGAAAGTGAGAAGGCTGCAGGTGCTGCAGCCTCGTGGAGTTTTGCAGTGATTTTCTGTATCATCTGTTTCACTAACAGACTTCCTTGCAGGTGAGGGTACAATGTGTTAAATAGTTTGTAGTGTGAAGACCGAGCTTTTTATTAACCTGTGGCCATTGGTAGGTTGGGTGAAGAAATCGGAAGAGGGGTATTTGTTATCTGTTCTAGTTTGAAGTATGGGGGGGGGGGGGGAGGGGGGAAGCCACATAAGTTGAATCCCTTGCGGCGTCTGGATGTGGACAACTCCCACCGAGGCTTTCAATACTTGGTGCATTTATTTGAGAGTAAATTATGAGTCCAGAAGGCACTCATACACCACTCATACCATGCAGGGTAGTAAAAATATAAATAAATGCTGTTTCCTGATCTACCTGGGTCCTGGCCTCATCTGACAGAAGGGATCTCCTAAACTTCATGTGTATGTGACCAGCAAGAGCAGAACTGTCAGAATCACTTGACAGCGTTGTACATAGGGCTGCAGGTGACGAGTTGCCTTCACTGAATTTACACCTTTATTCCATTTTCTTTGCCCTTCCTTAAATGAATACGACTTTTTCTTACTGCTATTATCTCAGTGTAGAATTTGAACCTGACTTCTGAATTTCACATACCTTGACTTGTTGCTTATCCCTAAATATTTCTGTCCCAAGGCTTCCCTGTCATCCCCCTGACTTTCAGTGGAGGAACCAACTACCTGTGCTGCAGAGGAGTGCTGTGGCTTGGCTCTAGAGTGAGACTGGCTTTCAACCCTGTCTGTCTGTTGGTGTATGGTGTAACATAGCCAGCTTTTTGGACCCACCAGGTCTTGGTTTCTTCACTTCTTGCTCTGCCTGAGCTGTGCAGTGGGCACCAACAATCTCTAGGAAGAGCTATATCAGCCATCACCACTCAGAATTGGTGGATTTCATACTGATATGCTGGAGAGGACAGGAATTAAAGGAAAAACAGAAAATTGGAAGAATTGTGTTTCTAATATCCATTAAAATTCAGTCCTGGAATATCTGTCCTGCAGCTGTTGCCTCTTTGATGCTTCTTCGCTGCCCTGTGTTAGGGGAACAAGCTTGCTTCCATGGAAAATGCATCCTGTTTGCACTGCAGGCAGTGAGAGCTGCTGAGTGTTGCAGGTTTTCAGCAGGATGCAGTAGATTCACTGCTGGCAAGCAGGGGTTAACAGGACTTTTGGGTGGGCGGGTTGAAAACAAGCTGTGAAATGGAAGAAGGTCAGCCTCTTGGAGGGGTTTGCTCTGTCACAGATGGTTTTAAGTTGTCAGTCTGTCTGTAGGAGAGGTCTCCCTTCCCTCCCCGCACCCAATAAAACTTATGTAAACCAGGCTGGAAGGAAGGCAAAGCTCTGTAACGTAATGTCTAGGTCCGGAGAAGCAGGCAGAACTGTGACCCTTCTGGTCACTGCTAGAAGCAGCTATCTAGCTAGCGGTACAATCTGACTCCAGGAGCTAAAGGCAGCTTGCTGCTAAATGCCCTTGGTAGCGCAGTGTTCAGTATGGAACAAATCACTGGGAAGGCAGTGTTCGTGGGGTGGGGAGCTGCAACCAGCCCTGGGGCTCTGTGTGGCTTTGAGGCACTCCTTGGGCTCGCTCTGCAAGCCAGAAGGCTTTTGCTGAAGTTGATGGGAGCTGCATTTGGGTTTCAGTAAAAACCAATACATGCTTATTCCAGGAGCATTCCCATAGTTTACATGAAGAGCTACTGTCTTTAGACACTTGTGTAGTGACTGGTTTTATTAAAGCTGCTTAGTGCTCAGGCTGCAGTGTCTGGTCAACGAAGAGATGCAACTGCTGCTCAGTGCCAGTTAGACGGATGTCAAAGGAAGGATTCTTGGGATGGTCAAGGGTCAAAGTAGGTGGAGGAAGGGGCTTTAGGAAACCCACTAACACTGCTGGAAAGTGCTGCCTGCTGTGGTTTCTGCTCTGTGTTCACCCCCATTAACTCTAGATTTTAGAACTCTAATCTGGTAGGACATCAAAGGAAAACCTTGTTCTCGTAGCCTTGCAGTATACAAGTCATAGACATCATGATACAAAATACTTCCATTGCTAACTGCTGGAGTAAGCCCTTCATCTCAGAGTTGAGCATGAGGTTTTAATGTTATATGTGTTAAGAGTTTAAAGTAATACACGGCACACAGTGCAAAGGAAAAAAGATGGTTTGCTCAGACAGGAGTGAGTGAAAGAGGAACCCCAGACTGAGCAGCCCTGGTCTTGTGTTGTGCTGCTGGGATGGATTTCAGTCACAGATTGGCCAACTCTCCAGGCACAGCCAGCTATGTGGAGGAGCCTTTGCTCCTAAGCTAGCTTTCTGGTGGAGGAAAGAAGGTTCTCATTTTGCAAGGGTAGATTGGAAGCAGAAGGTTTTGGGGCGCAGTGTGCTGGCCTTGCGTTGCCATGGTAAACCTGCCTGTGGGAATAAGTGGCCTTGTTGCTGCTCATGGAAATAGGGATCAGCCTGTGGCTGCACTGGAAGTCAAAGCTACAAAGGGAAGTGTCTGCTTTGCCTATAGCAGTGAAACTGTTGCAGAAGGAGCTGTCTCCTTTAGGCCTCTCAGCTGTCTGGTCTGTGTTATTCTATTATGAAGACCAAGCCCAGATTTGGTTGCCCAATTAACAGATGTCAGAATCCACTATTTCTCTCCCAAGGAATTATGAGCTTTCCTAAGGACTTGTGACCCCTGAGAACCAGTCTACTGGTGTGTCCTACAAAATTTGGATGTACGCCTTGTCCCTTCCTTAAACAAACTATGGATCCCCACAGATATTTGCACCTTGATATACAAAGTCTTGACCCAAGTGGCACTTGGGAATCCAGCATTGCCTTGACTGATGGTCGCATCTGACCATGCTGGCTAGCTGCCGTATTTGAGGCTTGCCAAAGGCACTGGGTTCAAGCATGTTCAAGGGTGTATAATCCTATAACCACAGGCAGCGCCCTATAGAGACATCCTGGTGAGGCTGCTACTGAGCGCAGGCTTGGCTTCCAGGAGAGCGGAGAGGGGAGAAAGGAACAAGAAAGTACAACTTCTTTTGGTATTTCTCAGTGATGTTTAGAACAGACTAATAACGGATGTGGCTTCTTCCATACAGATTGCTTATATCTGTGGCCAGGAGATCTCTTGTACTGCTATGAAGAGCTCTGTGGTCTGAGGCAACGAGCCAACAGCTGTGGTCCTGGGAGGTGCAGAATTGAATTAAAGCAGGATCAGCTCAGAAGCTCAACCTCTAAGGTAGTGACTTTGGTCATGCCACCTCTGAGATACATGGCGGGGGTGATACAGAGCTGGGAGAATGAGATGCTGCCATGGTGGGCCATGTGGTGCTGTTGTCTGAAAATTGGAAATGTTCTGGGAAGAGCACTGTCCTACAGTGTATGCCGATTTGCCTGGTAAGATGGCAACTATTGGAGTTCTGCTCTAATTGTCCCATGGAGCACCACGTAACATAGGTATGCTATGGTTTCTGGTCTTGGAGACATTATTTCTTGTGATGGCAAGCAGGGGATACATTGCCTTTCTTCTGGATGTTTAGTAAAAGTGAGGTACTTGCAATTCTTGTTGTAAATTTATTGACTGTGTGAAAATGCATGTCTGTTATGAAATAACTTATGGATGTATTGTGAGTATTGGAAGGAACAGACTGACTTGTGCTTGAGTTGTCATCCCATGCCTGCTTCACCCAACTGACATAACCTCAGCATCCCGTTCACAGCTCTTAGGGCATCATTGTTTTAATATATGCAGGTAATACAGATGGAGTGTGAGTCCTGTTGGTATTTTGTACCAATGCTCTTTCACAAGTACACAGCTGTAGGGCATCTGGTCTATGTAAACTGTGGGCAGCGTGAGCCATCACATTACATTCGTAATGCCTGAGGCAGGAGAGAAGATGGAGTCAAATATAGATTTACTGGAGGAATAAGTCACACAGAATCTGATCCATGGGCGTTCCTCTCCACTCTACACAAGACCTCCATTCATCACTGGAGAACTTGTGACCTGCTCAGAAATTTTCATGAAGTCATTGCTTCTACAGTTGCTGGCCTTCAGGTTTGTGGTTCTAACAACGTTATGAGATTTTTCTTCAAACATCTTCTGAAATAGGAGGACTTGAGTTGAAAATAGTGCTCAAAGTTAATGAAACCATGCAAGCCCACCCGAAGCTGAAAGAAGTTTTGAGAGGGAGATCCTTCTTCTCAATGAGTATCTGGATCTGCTAGTGCAAAGTCCTGGAATTCGAGGCTGACGACGCAACAGTTTGGTGTTTAGATCACTCACTTTGTTGGGGATCTCTTGTTTTTTATATGAATTGCAAAGAGAAACAGAATCTTAGAATGGCTTATGTTGAATGGGACCTTAAGGATCACTTATTTCCAATCCTGCTGCCATGGGCAGGGTTGCCAGCCAGCAGATCAGGCTGCCCAGGGCCCCAGCCAACCTGGCTTTGAATACCTCCAGCAATGGAGCATCCACAGCTTCTCCATACAACCTGTTCCAGTGCCTCACCGCTCTCTGAATAAAGGATGCTGTGTCTGTTACTAATTATTTCTTTATAATGGTCTGCATTAATGGGTTTGTACCACGTGTGTACTGTGCTTGTGCCAATGCCTGTGGTCCATCCTATACCCCTGGATCCACTCCCTGTCCATCAGTCCCTTGCTGCCTGTCACTTCTCTTGGAGCTTACCTAATTTTGCTCACCAGTCTCTGCCAGCAATTATGTTACCTTTTTTTCTGTGTCTTCCACTGCCTAGAGCTTATAAATAACTACTTGTGATGCTACCAGTACAGCCAAATCCTGGGACTCCCAAATGTTTTGGTTATTCACACACTTAGCTGACATATGACCCTATCACAAGTGCCTGGTCAAGTGCAGAGGAAATGGGCTCTTGAGCTAGCTCATCTTGTGAGATTGATGGACATGCAGGTTGAAAGGCAGACCTCCCATTGTTCTATCTGGTTTATTTTGCTGGTTTAAAAATATTGTCCATACTTACTCTTACTCTTGCCCTATTGGGAGCAGTGGAAGCTTTGTTGCTGTCTCCAAAGGGGACATCTCTGCAGCTGAAAAAACCACATGGCCTTCTGCAAAGGGCACCAAATAGCCAGGTCTTGGCTATTTAAATGAGGCTAGCGCGTGATGATGAGATACTTCTCAAAGAATGGAGAGTGTTGAGCTACTTCCAGCATTAGCCCTGCTATGCCAGGACTGGTGCTGAGCAGCGTTTCTTGTACAGGGGGGGTAGATTGCCCTTTGCAAGCATTTGGCTGCCTGTTTTGAGTAAATAGCAACATCAGTGATCATGTTAGTTTGGAGAGCTGTAGTGCAGGCAGCTGTGAGTGGAGATACGAATTCCAACGTGGCAGTTTTTAGAAGGCTTTTGCTGTCTTTCATTTCTTTTAAAAGTTGTGTGATTTCTGTATACCGGGGCTGAACCCAAGTGAAGGTAAAACAAGGTTATCCATGTAATAAGGGAGCCAAAATTTTAGGAATAAGCAGGACAGGTCCTGAAAGTTTCTGTGCCAGCTGATGTGGTATTTTCAAGTGCACGTTTTAACACGGAAGACATGAGAAAATGTGATGTAGTTGGATTAATTACACCGAAGGAATGTCCTCTTGCATATTCCAGCACTGTTATTTTAACTGTGCAGTCAATGTGTGGTATTAAAATGTTTCAGTCTCGCTCTCCAGAAGACAAGAATTCACAGGAGTGTGAGGACTCACAGCAGCTTATCTTTAATCCATGTGAATTTCTGAAATACTTACGGTCCAGTAAACTCCCCAGTTTACACATAAAGTTTCTCAGTGGCTTTGGCCCCGAGGACCGTGTTTGTGTTTCAGTAGAGATGCTTGTCAGAACTGCCTAATGTGGGGGGGAAAAGTCTTGAGAAGTAAAGGGTAAATGCAAGCCAAACACAAAGAGAGCTTAGGGGAATACTCTTGCAAGCTAACGACAAGCAATCACGTTTGTTTAGAGTTGGACATTTCAGCTTGTGGAGTGGTGACATGTTTAGGAAGATGCAAGACTGCAAGAGGCAGTAAGAGGATTATGGTGTTTGCTATTAATACGGCTCAGTGCCTTGGAGGTCAAATAAAGACCATCGGGAGGCAGTGATGGGGAGTCCCTGAAGGGCTCTGCTGTGTAGTGCCTTGCATGCTGCAACCTGGAACATCTTCCGATGTGTCAGTTTTGCATTTTTCCTTCCCACAAGCTCTTCATTCCCTTCAGTTGCAATTCTTAAAACACCAGAAGCTTTTTCTTTTCCTTTCCTTTCCTTTCCTTTCCTTTCCTTTCCTTTCCTTTCCTTTTCAACAGCAGATACATGATAATGCCAAAATATCAATGCAGGCAAGCTAGAATACGGATATGTAACACCCACACCAGATTGGAGCTGAGGTGGAAAGAGAGGAGCTGGCTGTCATTCACAGTCTCGTGTATCATTTTCCATTCCTATTGTTTTACATGCATCTCCACTAAAGTTAGAGAGGCAAACAATGATTTTCCAAGGAGTCAGTGTTGATCCTGTCATTGTTATGAGTAAGTGTAGTGTGTAGAGCCCTAAAATGAGGGTTATGCTGAGGACAGCATTAGAGCCAGTGGAGAGATGTCTGTGTTCTTATATGCAACTTCTGAGGAGTGGAAAAACAGTGCTCATCATTTTGGTTCAGAGTTTGACCCCAGGCTACTGAGTTCCACTGCCTTTGGTCTACCTGCACTCAGGGAGCAGAAATAATATTGCAGGTGTGCTGACCAAAGCCATCTGCCTTTTCAAACTGTGAAGAGTTGCATGTTCTTGTGTGACTCCTGTGTTGAGTGAAGGAGCGCAGAGGGTAAATAGAGACAGCATTTAATCCCACATGGGAATCTAATCTAATTGCTCTTTCAGAGCTTCAGTAACTCTATAGTTTCTGCCCATATCTCTCTCATATGACACGGAATCTGCTTGCACGGTTTGCTTGCAGGATAGTGATGTGTTACTTTACATGTTGACCACTTTATAAATACAGAGAAAGAAGCACCTTCAGCAGAGGGTCGCACAAGAGACAATAACTAGTTAATGCCAAATTTACACTTTGTCATTTCCTTCTAGAGTAAGTCCGAGCTTATGGTCTGCACTGAGGCTTGTTGCTAATTTAGACAAGCTAATTTAGATCAGGATGTGCTTCTGCTTCGTGCCTCAGTTCAGACATCCATCTCTGTAGCTTTCTTCTCAGCAACTGCTCTTACCATCCATCAGAACTCACCATGTGAGTGCCATTTGCTTGAAACACGAGAGGAGGTTTTGGAGGGAAGCCAGATGACATGGAAACGAATGATGTGTCTGAAGGATGCTGCTGGATGTGTTTGTTTACCATTTAGGTCCTCTAGGCATTTTCCTGCCTGGTTTGTGCTGGTGGTTCAAAATTGTTATGTGCTTTGGAAAGAGGCGGCAGAGCTGTGTTGCCTGGTAGGCCTTTCTCAGCTGGGATGTAGCAAGTGAGGAAGGAGAAACCACATCAGAAAAGCAAGCAGTATTGAGGTCTTTCGTTTCCCTTGTGAGTTGAAAGTAATGAAATGTTTTTTTCTTCGCAGGAGGACCTGTAGTCTATTTGTACTGACCACAAACAGCCAAGCAAAGCATCATGACAACCCGTCCAGGAGGTGAGAGAGCAGCCACAGCTGTGAAACCTGTGTGCACTGTACCTGAGAATAAGCCCAACTTGTTCTTGGTGTTATTTGGCAATTAGGAGTTTACCTCACCATAGCAAGGAGAGACACTGCCAATTGGCTTGTCGGGTTGTGCTGACCTTTGTAGTAGTGTTTTCCTTATGCCAGGTTTTGAAATGTTATTGATGTAAAGCATTCTCTATCCAAAGCATTGCTAGGCGTGTAAGCTGGTTTGCCCCTCGATCGCCATCTTGATTGCAGATCTTCCCACTTTGGTCATAGCTTTGCAATAAGTCAGCACAAAGTCACAGGCAGTAACCCTCCAGCCTTCAGGCACGTTCCCAGCCTGTAGTATAAGAACGGAGGGGTCCTTTCTTGCTCAAGAGAGGCTGAGCAGAAGCAGTTACTGTTCCACAAGGAGATGATATGGATTGTGAGACTGTTTCTAAGACATAAATGTGTTATCTTAATGGAATGTGTTTTTCCTTGTCTTTCTAGTGAAACCTCTCCAGAAATCTTCCATCCGAGGAGTTCACATTACCCAGTTTGTGGATAAGATTCCAAAAGGATGCAGCACACCTGACTTTGAGCGGAAACCTGTCAGTCTAACATTGCAGGAAGGTGAGATTCTTTAAAAGAAATAAAAGGAAAGAAACCCAAGACAGCAGTCAAAGCTGCAGACCTGCAGGCTTGATTCTGTGTCTCAACTCTGAGTCAGCAGACTGAACAGCTTCCAGCACCCTGGATTTCTTCTGCCTTTCTGTCCATTCTCATGGTCCCCTGAAATTTTATGAAGGAGTGCAGTGGCCTCTAGTGGTGTATCCTTCCTTCTACCAGCAACTTTCATGCATGAAGCAAGGCAGTGCTGTATCATCCTGTCTACATTTTCTGTTATTTCATGTAATATAGGCTGTGCATAGCTGGAATACAAAATACTAGGGCATTAAGATCAGACGTTGTGTAAACAGAATTCACTGTTTATGCAGATGCACTGTGAGTACCTTTAATTATATCATCATTGCTTCGTTTCATTTAGCGTATCTGTTAACAGGTACTCCTAGCTGTTAGAATTTGACAGTAGTGTAATCACTTGGAATCAGCCTTGAAGAATAGTTCTGGTACTGCAGTCTCAAAAGAAGTTTGAAAGAAATGCCCTTTGGTAAGAATCTGCTGGCTACATGGCCAACAGAGCTTGCTGCACCATACCTGCTGGGTTTTGGTGGTGACCGTTTAGAAGGGTGTGGGAAATATTGCAAGACTTTCTGGGGAGATGTTTTCACGTTGTTGGTCATCTGAAGACCGAAGTTATTACAAAGGAACGATAGTAATCGTTTCCTCCATGAGTTACATCCACTAATCTCCATTACTATTCCAGTGTGGCACTCCCACTTACCTACTCATGAGTCACTTCTCTGATTTGTTGTTGTATTTTATTCCTATGACTCTGAAACTCTTCAGAAAAAAAAAGAAATAAAGCATTTGCACTAAACAGTGGTAATGCTGTTGGGGATTTCAGTGGTCGGATGCAGTATACTCAGGTTGTTAGAGGAGCAGAGGTGAAGGAAGGAGCTCACAGGTAAACCCCATCCTCTTCTCCCTTCCTTGCATCCTCGAATAGCAGAGCCTGTTGTGTTTGGAGTGGAAGGGAGTGCCAGGCCAGCAGATTAGAAAGGTATTGCAGAAAGATTACATGTACAGAGCACATGAGGAAACACCCTGGCCTGCATGGGTCCTCCCATTTGTTCTTTACAGTTAAGGTACAGCAGTGGTGGCTTACTCTGAAGAATGCTCTGTGGATGACACAGGGATCCTGTCATGAGATCTTCATGTTCAAAAACTAATTTCTAAAACTACCTCTTTTGAAAGGTAAAAATGCCATATTCAGAGCTGCGGTCAAGGGTGTCCCCGCCCCTGAGGTGAAATGGAAACGTGCAAAAGGAGAAATAAATGATCCTGCCAAATATCTAATGTTCTACAGTCCAGCTACAAGTGAACACATTCTGCAGGTAAAGATCAAATATTACAGAGAGGACACACGGAACAAAGAGTGCAGTTAAATGTCTAAATGTGCAGTGGGCGACAGGGGAGAGAGCATCAGCATCTAGGAGAAGTGTGGAGGTAACCAAGTACTAGAAAAGCATGAAACTGAATTTTATCACTCCATCCACATGAAGATGATCGAGATGAAGTAGGAAGAGGATCTCTGAAGGTCAAGATAGATGCAGATTCCAATGATTAGAGATGATTTCATGATGCGGGTTTCTTCTCTCAAAACATGCCAAGAGAGCAAAATGGTCTAAGTGTTTCACAAAGAAAAGTTGATCAAGATGTCACCAGGTCTGAAACAGCACGAAAGTTTAGCAGAGTAATTGTAGGAACAGAAGATTTGAAATTCCAGCAAGTAATGTTTGGTTAGAATTTGTGTAACTGAACCACAGTACATGACTGTGGGTTCTTACTATGTTCTTCTTTTTAAGATAAATAAAATCACTGCAGGTGACTCCGATTTGTACCGCTGCTTTGCTGTAAATGAATATGGGGAAGCTTCATGCTCTGCTGGCCTCAGGATCATACAAGGTAGGATTGACAATTTCTGTAATCCAGATATCCTGTGGTCCCAAACGTTGGGCTTCGCTGTCCTCTGCACGTGGGTGCCCAGGGCATTGCCTAAGTATTTTCAGTGTGGAGACCTACTTTCTTCTCATTGAGGACTGGAGTTCTTCTGCAACGCCCCCCACTTTGGTGCTCCATGATAACATGAACTTTAAGAAAAGACAGGGGCTGGATATTGTGATCATTGCACTGGACCATGCTCAGAAGCTCTGGGTTTAGTGCTGAATTGACTCGATCCTTTATGATGCTGGGCAATTCAGGCAGTCTTTTTGGAGGGATCCATCTAATTTCTCTTCAAATGTCTCCACCTGACCTAGCCCACTGTTCCCCTTCAAAGTCAGTGGAGAGAAATGTGTTTTTCATGGGTAAAATATAGCTGACCTGTTCTGGGAATCTACTTGAGCTGAAGGTGAGGACTACTTTGGAAGCGTCTGCTTCACTTGCCTACCTATAAAATAAGCTTAGAAAACAATTACCTGCATTGTGCCTAATATTCCTTGCACCCTGGCTCTCTAAAAAAAAACAAAAAAATAGATATTAGTATTTCCCAGCATTACTTAAAATACAAGCTTTATAGGGTAGAGACAGCCTCTCCCACTGCCTGGAGTATCTAATGAGCACAGAAGCAATCACAATAGAAATACAATGTTAAGGATGTATAATACTAGGAACCAGCATCAAGTTGACAAAGAAATCCAAGCTAGAATTTATTTTCCTCTTGCATTAATGACAGGCGTGTAGGTTTTATAATTCATAGACTTACTGATATATAGTCTGTTACCTTGTTCATCTCATGGACTGTTTTTCTTGTTTTTTTCTCTTCTAAACTACCAGTTGGCTTTAAGAGGAAAGCAAACTATGTTACTGGTCATCCTGCTGAAGGTGAGTTAGATGAATATTTCTGGCATACTGAATACTCCTAAGTCTAGCACATTATTGCTTTTTCTCCTTGGTTAGTGTGAGGAGACAAATCAGCACAGAAGGTGGGGAGGAGCGAACACAAAGTGAGGCATTGCATTGTTAATGTAGAAAGTGCCAGAGGCCTTTGAGGAAGGAACAGGAGAGTATTGCCAGCTCTTACCTGCCTTTAAGTCTTTAACAGGGGATAGAAAGATTACTTCTTTAGACATTACAGCAGAAACGAAAGGAACATAAAGGAATTGTCTTCGTTCTGAATGGGGGAAAAAAAAAGCCAGTTGTATAATTTAGGAGTTTCTCTGTCTTTTATGGCCTTACCCCAAACTTGCAAATAATGGAGTAGGAGAAAGGTTATAAATTTCTAGAGTTCTGTGCATACTGTCTGCTTGGTACTTTGGGTCAAAATACTTCTTAGAATATTGATTTGAGCTGTTAGAATTAATGATTCCTTTTCCTTTTTGTCCTCTGTAATAGAATTGAAAAAGAATCTTCAGGACCTCAAGAAGACACTGAAGAAGAGGTAAGTCTCCGTATATTGAAGACCATTCTTACACTCCCCAGATGTTTCTTGATATAATAGCTTCTTAAACCTTCAAGTCAACTGTTTTCGTTTCTGAAGTTCTTCACCATATGGAGAGATATGATAGAACAATTTGGGACTGTCTGTGAGGCCAGAAGACCCCAATGGGGTCCTATTTTTATTATTTTTATATGCAGAAATTACAGAGAAATGAAAAGAGGACAAAGTGTAGAGAAATAAGGCGCCTTGTTTTCTGTCAGAGTTTCTTGATTTATTTTTTTTTCTTCTTGCTTCTCAGGGCTCCACCACCAAAACAAAAAGTAGTGGACAAAGAAACAATCTTCCAACTGTTACTGCACGCAGATAGGAAAGATTATGAGAAAATCTGTATTAAATATGGAATTTCTGACTTCCGTGGCATGCTGAGAGCGCTTCAGGAGCTGAGGAGGGATGCAGAGAATGAACAATCGAAGGTAGGATAAGCACTGAAGCACTGAAAGCACTGAGTTTTAAACAAACTGCCAAGTCCTACAGTTACTCAGCAGCTTCTCCGAACAGACTTAAACCTTCCTAAAGTGCTTTGAAGGTGAAAATGTTATTGTATGGCAAGGAATGATATACAGCGATGTTTTAAAGTCCTGTTTCTATGCTTGATGTGGATGAAAAAACTACTTTCTTTTTTGAAGCTGACTTCATAAATTCCAGGAGATCCTAAGCTTAGGATAATCTGTTTATTAAATCACATCTCATCAGAGAGAATCGATTACACAATTTAGCTAATTTGAACATCAAACTGAAGATTTATATGCACATACAAGCCATGTAGAAACCTGGGCAGGAAGAGGTTGTGTGGTGTATGAATGACCAGTACATCACATGTTAAATATGATTTGCCCACGGGAGGTAACTCAGGAAACTCACAGGTGCTTCTTCTATACGCATACAATATATGTGTATATACTATACACAAGAGGTAGCTTTTTTCTGTGCAGATGGAAGGTAGATTTGACACTAGCGAAACAGCTAAAGAACTTCTGTCATGGTAGCCTTCTCTTTTATTAAATTCTTTTGTAATTATTATTTATTTATTTATTGCAGTTAATTCACAGTGTCAAAAACATGGAACACATTAAGGTCAACAAGGACGGAAGTGCTTCGTTTAGTCTGGAGATGGACCTGAAAAGCGCTAGCAGCAACATTTATCTGCTTAAGGTAGGAGGGGTGAGATGAGTTGGCCAGTTCTGCAGTCACTGTAGTTGTCTGCATGAAATACTTTATCCATTGGGTAGCATCTGGGCACAAGTAAGTGTCTTAAAGAAGTCTGTCCATCGCAGAGTCCTTGCCTGACTAGGTAAAAAGTGTTGGCTTGGTGGTCCAGATCATCTTTAGTGGTGAATATCACTTAGGATTTATTGATCCTAGTACAGCAGAAAGATTTCAGTCAGTTACTGACATCTTGTTGACTTCAAGAGCTCTTCAGGTAAGAGGAAATTCTGACTGTGGCTTTCAGGATGCAGAAATTCTGTGGTCTATAGGAAAGACAGATTTAATTCACTTGAGAGTTATATGCCATTCAAATCCAATTCTTTGAAAGAAGGTATCAAGTATGGAAAACATCCCATAGAGTTCTGTAGTTATTCTGCTGTGATGCCTGTGTGATCGGCGTTGTGGATGTTTTTTTGGAGGATGTATTTCAGTAGAACTGTCCTTAGTAGCTTTAGTACAGGGGAAAAGGGAATTAATTAAACAGGAGGTCAGACTAAGGACTTCCAAATTGCAACCTATGCAGTCACAACAAGGGCAAGGGAACTCAAATGCGTCACGGATAGGAGAGTGGCAAACTTGCCTGTTTATCTGTTTTTGGACATACTAAATCTTTGAAGTTTCAGCAACTGCATGTTAATTAAGCTTCAAAACCTTACATAAGCTTGCAAAGCACTACCCCTTGGCCTAATGTGAGAGTCAGACAGTCTATTCTGTACAGGAGTTATTGCACATAGAATTGCCTGTGTTTCATATAAACAGTGAGCACAGTCCGCTGCAAGTTGCAATAGACTGCAGACTTCTCTCTTGTTTCTCGTTGGTGTCAAGAAGGCATTCATAGCAAAACATTTACCCTGATTATTTTTTTAAAATGCCTTCTGCTAATTGTATGCTGCTTCTAAGAGTACTTTATTTCTCTTCCTAGGATGGTGAGAAGGTCCGTTATGGAACAGGGGATGAATACAGAAAGTATTACCTTAGACAGATTGGAAAAAAGTATTATTTTATTGTCAACGACGTGCATCCAGAAGATGCAGGCTTGTATCAAGTCAGAGTGGAGGATGTGCCTGTTTTCTCAACTGAGCTGGATGCTGAATGTAAGGGTTTTATGTTAGATATGGGTAATGTGCAGCTGTAACAAGAATTTATTTTTCACTGGAAAGTTTCATGTGGGGCCATACGCAGAGCTCAGCAGCTGAAGCTGGTAACAGCAGAAAACTGGTTTTTGTGTTGCCACGTAAGGGTTTGCTTCTTATAACACAGGCACAAAACAGTGGGAGGGTGATCACTGTGGATTGATGTTGCATTTGTATTCCAAAGGACGAGGTTCAGGTACCCATTTTGATTTCCGGATGGCAGTGGACAAATTCATTAGTTTACTCTGTGCTATGTTTTTGTCAGCTCAGAATAATAACTGCCAACCTTAATGATGACATCATACTGCTGATTTAGATTAATGACAGCAAATGTACAGCACATCCCAGTGATGGGTAGTATAAATGTTGATGCTAAGATTAAAAAAAAAGACAAAAGCCTGCCTTTCTATCCTGTAGAACTGGGCACAGGAGCACATCTCAGGTTTTTTTTGCTGCCTCATACTGTGTTCACAGGCATAGCATGTCCCTTGCTTCCTTTAACATCAACACAGTTTTCAGGTAAGACAGAACTGGCTCTATTTCCTTTCTTTTTTTTCCATTCCAGCCATCCCTGTGAGATTTCAGAAGCCGCTCAGAGATCTACGTTGTCATGAGGAGGAAGATGTTGTCTTTGAGTGTATCCTGCGCACTCCCTGCTATGATGCTGTGTGGTTACATAAAGCCCACCCCCTGGATGCAAGCGAGAAGCACCAGATCTCTGTGAGCCCTGATGGTCTGACCCACCAGCTTGTTATCAAAAATGCTGTGACCTCTGACAATGGCTTGTATACACTCGACACTGGACTCTGCTCCTCAAGGGCCTGGCTTCTTGTAGAGCGTAAGTGACACACCAAATAGCATTCCTCTCGCTGTCTTACTGATTGCTGAGAAGTGAAATGTGGAGCCTCTAGTTTCTAAGTAGTGTTTGTAGAAATGGCAGACTGGTTGGACCTTCTTTCCTCTTTAGATGTGACAGTATTTTCCCTTGTTATTTGTCCTGACGTGAGGTCCTGCTTCAGAGTTGGGAACTGTTGGACCTTCTGTGCATGGGATATTCTGCAACTCATTCAGGTCTGGAGGGAGGGAGAAGGCAGCAGGCAGGAGTAAATCCCAGATGCCGCCTGTGGCCCTATTAATTGGACTTATCTTGCTGGAAATGTGTCCTCTTTTTTCCATTTCTTAGAGCTGTCTTTTCCTTTTTGCTTTTATTTGTTTTGTTCTTTTGTAACAAGCATGTTTATGCTAGAAATATAAAGGTGTCTTAGTGAGACAAATCAGGGTTCGAACTGAATATGAGTTTATTTAAATAAGTTATATTTCTGTCACTTAGAATGAAGTAACGAATGCTAACACGTTTTCTGTGGTTGTTGATGCAGAAGATGACATACTGATTGCCTGTTGCTTTTTTGTCTTTCTTTTGCTCTAAATTATTTCTCCTCCAATCAAACACTACATCTTCAATACAGATGCCAAAAAGGCAAAGGTACAGGATGAGGAAGGTGAAAAATCTGACTGGCAGAAGGGAACGCCAGATAAAGACAGAGCTAAGAAGCTTAAACGTGGAGAATATCTTGGTGATGAAGATCATCCTATGGATGCTGGCATGAAAAGAGATGGCTGGTACAGCAGTGACCAAGAAGGCAGACAAGGCTACCCCACTGATGTTGATGGAGAGTTTAAGTTTTTAGGAAAAGAAGGGCTGCGCAAAACCAACAGAGATGGAAGCATGGGGCCTGGGCAGTTTTCTAGAGAAGAGGGAGATGCAGACTCGATGATGGATGGTGCTAGGCACATTGGATTAAAAAATTTAGAAGACAAAAGTGGATTGGGGCCTGTACACAGCCAGGGTTCTATGGCAGGCAGAGCTGATACTGATGATGGATTAGGAGGAGGAACTAAATCTTATTCTGTGGATGGCAGACATGGTAGCATGTTAGGTGCAGTTGATGTTGACATGGGTGATGCAGAAGGTGTGAACTCTTTGCATGACAAGAGTGCTGAATTAGGTGATGCTGGTTCTAGAGCTGCCTTTGGTGGTATGAAGGGTTTGGATGCTACTGGTGGAAGTTCTGTGTCAGATGGAATCAATCTTGATTCAATCAGAGTGGGAGATGCAAGTTCTGTCTATAGCAAGGATGGTCTACCTGCTGCAGTTGATATGAGTGGAGTCAGTATAAATAGAGAAGGGGAAATAGGGTCTCCCTACAGCAAAGACAACCTGATAGTTGACGCTGGTGGTCATGTAGGTCAGGCGGGAATATCTGGCTTGCTGTATGGTCCAGGTGGTCTTCCAGCTGGAGATGGGGCTAGAACTGGTGCAGGTGGCAGCTTTGTAGGAGAAATGGGGGTCTTATACGGTCCAGATGGTCTGCCAATTGGGGCAGGTGTTGATGCTCCTTCAGTTAAAGGGGGGGATCTGTATGGTAAGCATGGTCAGTCAAGTGAACTTTATGGAAAGGATGGTTTACCAGTAGGAATGGAAGCTGCAGTAGGCGGTGCTGGTTTGGAAGGTGCTGGGTCTATATATGGAAAGGCTGGTGTTGGTGGTGCTGGTGTAGCTGGTGCAGGGGAATCTGGGCTATTATACGGAAAGGATGGTCTCCCAGCTGGTGCTGGCATTGGTGGTGCTGGTGTAGGGGGTCTTGGAGGTGCTGGGTCTCCCTTCGGAAAGGATGGTCTCCCAGCTGGGGCTGGTGCTGGTTTAGCTGGGGCAGGGGCAGCTGGGTTTCCATTTGGGAAGGATGGTTTACCAGCTGGGGCTGGTGCTGGTGTTGGTGGTGCAGGTTTAGCAGGGGCAGCTGGGTTTCCATTTGGGAAGGATGGTTTACCAGCTGGGGCTGGTGCTGGTGTTGGTGGTGCAGGTTTAGCAGGGGCAGCTGGGTTTCCATTTGGGAAGGATGGTCTACCAGCTGGGGCTGGTGCTGGTGGTGCAGGTTTAGCTGGAGCAGGGGCAGCTGGGTTTCCACTTGGGAAAGATGGTCTCCCAGCTGGGGCTGGTGCTGGTGTTGGTGGTGCAGGTTTAGCTGGGGCAGGGGCAGCTGGGTTTCCATTTGGGAAGGACGGTCTCCCACCTGGGGCAGGGGCTGGTGTTGGTGGTGTAGGTTTAGCTGGAGCAGGGGCAGCTGGGTTTCCACTTGGGAAGGACGGTCTCCCACCTGGGGCTGGTGCTGGTGTTGGTGGTGCAGGTTTAGCTGGGGCAGGGGCAGCTGGGTTTCCATTTGGGAAGGACGGTCTCCCACCTGGGGCAGGGGCTGGTGTTGGTGGTGTAGGTTTAGCTGGTGCAGGGGCAGTTAGGTCTCCATATGGGAAGGATGGCCTCCCAGCTGGAGCTGGGGCTGGTGCTGGTGGTGCAGGTTTAGCTGGTGCAGGGGCAGTTGGGTCTCCATATGGGAAGGATGGTCTCCCAGCTGGAGCTGGTGTTGGTGGTGCAGGTTTAGCTGGGGCAGGTGGAGTTGGGTCTCCATATGGGAAGGATGGTCTCCCATCTGGAGCTGGTGTTGGTGGTGCAGGTTTAGCTGGTGCAGGTGGAGTTGGGTCTCCATATGGGAAGGATGGCCTCCCAGCTGGGGTAGGGGCTGGTGTTGGTGGTGCAGGTTTAGGTGGGGCAATGGGAGTTGGGTCTCCATATGGGAAGGATGGTCTCCCAGCTGGAGCTGGGGCTGGTGTTGGTGGTGCAGGTTTAGCTGGTGCAGGGGCAGTTGGGTCTCCATATGGGAAGGATGGCCTCCCAGCTGGAGCTGGGGCTGGTGGTGCAGGTTTAGCTGGTGCAGGGGCAGTTGGGTCTCCATATGGGAAGGATGGTGTCCCAGCTGGAGCTGGGGCTGGTGTTGGTGGTGCAGGTTTAGCTGGTGCAGGGGCAGTTGGGTCTCCATATGGGAAAGATGGTCTCCCACCTGGAGCTGGGGCTGGTGTTGGTGCAGGTTTAGCTGGTGCAGGTGGAGTTGGGTCTCCATATGGGAACGATGGTCTCCCAGCTGGGGCTGGTGCAGGTTTAGCTGGTGCAGGTGGAGTTGGGTCTCCATATGGAAAGGATGGTCTTCCAGCTGGGGTTGGTGGTATTACAGCTGGTGTAAGGGATGCTGGCTCTTCCTATGGAAAAGATGGTCTCTTGGCTGGAGCTGTGTCAGGAGCAGCTCATTTTCCTTCAGAAGGTGAAGAAGTGATGGGATCTTACCGTGGTCAGGATGCTATGCGGGGCAGAGCTCAAGGGTATGTAGGTGGAGTAGGAGGAGCTGGTTTATCCTCAGAAGGTGGGGGTGTTGGTGGCTCTGCCATACAAGGTGCTGGATCTGCATATGGGTCAGCTGGATCCAGGGCTGGTGAAAGTGGTGCTAGCGGACTGGGAGGCTCTGGGAGCGAGTTGCACTCCTTCCATGGTAAGGAAGGTGTGGTGGGTGCTGTTGGAATGGGTGGTGAATATGGTCTGGATTCACGTGCTGACAAATCTGCATATGGTGAAGCCGGGAAGGGGACTGCCAGTGATTTCAGAGGATCAGAACACAGAGGTTCATCCCATGACAAAGAATCACTTTCAGGTCAAGGTGATGCTAGGGCTGAGGGCAGAGATTCAGGACAGTCAGGAAGTGCAGGGGGCAAATTCCATGATAGATTGTTTGGTGGGTGGAAGCCAGACCAGCTTGGTCAGAGTTCACAGGGTTCTGATCAGATGTCAGCCCTTTATGGTGGTCCATCAGTAAGCCAGAGAAAACAGGTACCTAGCCTTGATATTAAAGGAAGTGATTTCTTGAAGAATACAGAAAGTACAGAAAAGAGAAGACGACATCACCTAGATGATCTGAAAGGTACGTGTTTAATTCTGTGTCACTGATCTTTGTGTTTTGATACAAATAAGAGCAAGCTCTGGATCCTCCATTTAGGGTGGTGCAGCCCTTTATATTTGTGGAGACTGGGAGACATGAGGCTAGAGAACACTCAGGAAAGAAGAATGTTGTGTATGCAGCCATTTGAATGTTAACAGTGGCTGCACTAGCAAGGTGACAGTGTCAAAAACTGTTAAAATGAGAAAACTTGTATGTATGGTGGAGGGAATGTACTTGCATAGTGGAAGTGCTGACCAAGTTAGAATGTAACAAGGCAATCATAAGTGCGAATAAGGAAGTAAAATCAGCAAAACTGGGAGCCAGCAGGAAAAGAGTAAATAGAATCGGGCTGTTAGAAAGGTGACGAGGATGTTAACAAAGGTGGACTGGGGAAGGGAAAGAGGAACACAGGGGAGAGGGCAGCGTGACTGGGGTTGTTGTGGAGGGACTTTTTGAGCAGCACTGTAGCTTGATCAGTGCAGAGGAGAAGCACACAAGAAGTATATTGTGCGTACAAGGACTGTATTGTATGCAGCCAGCTAGAATGTCCTTCAGTGCAGCTGGCCAACAGCATGATTGAAAAAAACCCACCACAACGTGTTATGACTGAAGTAGATGTATTAAAAAAAAAAAAAAAGAAAACAACTACCTTTATCCTCACATGCACACTCTGTCAGTGCAAGACAGACTTAGCATCTTTTCAGCATTCTCTTTTCTGAACATTCAGCACCACGCTCTCGTGTCAACAAACAGTTAACTGATGTCAGAGTCCTGAAAGGGGAGCCAACTGAGCTGTCTTGTGCTGTCAATAGACATGACTTAACTGGAACCTGGTTTAAGGATGGGTTAAAGGTAAGTGTCCTCTAGCCTGTTTTCTTCGGTTAGTAATGCCCTCCTCTGACTCTGCTTCTCATTGAGTATCATGTCAAGATGTCCATCCCTCTGCCAGTCTTACTGTGATCTGAGTATAGTCCTAGAAGGCTTCTACAGGAGACTTTAAATAAAAATTCCTGTTAGAAACTCACCCAGATTTTCTTCACCTTCCTACTACAAGACATTTCCATTCTTCCCTCCTTAGGAGGCTTTGGATTTTCCTTTGTTTTCCATTTGAGGGTTGGAACCAGATGACCTTCACGGTCCCTTCCACCCTAAGCCAATCTATGATTCTTTTACATAGGTGGAGATGAAATGGGTCTTTTCCTTGTGCTGCAATCCTTGGTGTGTAAGAGAAATACACAGAAAATGAGGGAGAACCTTCAAATGATCTTCAGGCAGGCATAACACCAAAAGTAGTCTTTCAAATTAGTGCTTAGAATCAAGTGTAGACATCATATTCTGTATCCCAAAAGAACATAGAAGAAGCTAAGTCAGACTGTGGGATCCGTGTGATGCTGTCAGAAGTTCCAAGGTGTCATCCTGGAGCCTGGACCAAAGTTTTAGCATTAAGAATAGAAAAAGAGACTTTGGTGACAGCAGTATTTTAGGGTCGGAGGTAAAATTAACGCTCCTATTTACGTTAATGGACTTTGATTCAGGCCTTTGTGGTGGTGAATTAGTTACAAGATATGTAATCCTGGAATAATATTATAATTAAACATGTATGACATTCATAAATGTTTCTGATTTCATTTCAAATTATTGCCTCTCCAGTTTTAAGTTTGAATTGCCTTTTTTACTTTATTTTTTTTAAGAATGAGTACTTGGGCTTTATCTTGTAGTTAACAAGCATGGATGGAGTCTCTTTGGAGAAGGAAGGTCTAGTCCACAAACTCATTATTAGCAAAGTAGAAGATATTCATGCTGGGAAGTATAGGTTTGAAGCTGGAGATATAAAAACTGAAGCTTCAATTTTTGTTGAAGGTGAGTGTGTTCAAACTACCCAGCTTTTAATGCAGAATGCTGGCCTTGCGGTGCTTGATATGTGATGGGTTCCCTCAGGACCTGTAGTTGGTTATTGGGATTATATTGCAATTATTATCTGGACGGGAGACGTTACAAGCTGATACGTGAAAACATAACTATGGAGCCTTTGTGAAAAGCTTCTCACTACTAATTTAAAGATTTGGTGGGTGCACATATTGCTTTATTAAACCAGGCTCTTCATTCTTGTGCAGTGTGCTGCCAAGGAAAATTTGCTCCAGTGGAAAGGAGCCAATTGATACCATAAATGCTTTTTGAGAATTATCCTGTAGCAAAGTGCAAGTGTGTGTGTGAAGCACTGCGTGTACAAATAAAGGTGAAGGTATTTTTGCACTGTCATGAACGTCACTGATTCCATTTGGATAAGCCCCCAGAAAACCAAATTAAAGTATTTGGAATGTATTTTGGAATATATAGCATCAGTGAATGCAAAGAAGTCCTTCCCTCCAAGGTTAGCCTTAATCCTCTTTGACCTGCAGTTTTTAATGACCTTGTGTTGTTTTAGATCCTCCACAGGTTGATGAAATTCTCCTAAAAAACTTAATGAGTGTTCCTACTGTGGCCAAGGCAGGGGAAAAAGTTGTGATCAAAATCCCTTTTGAAGGCCGGCTTCCAGTCAGAGCAACGTGGCTGAAGGACAAAATAGAACTGGGAGATGACTCAAGGATTCGTGTTGATAAAACAGACACCTTTACCATGCTGTCCATCTCCAGTGCTGAGAGAAAGGACTGTGGGGATTACAAGGTCAGGCTGAAGAATGATAGTGGGCTCCTGGATATCGACCTAAAGGTTGAGGTAATAGGTAAGATCCCCATTACGTCTAGTGTGGCTTTCATCATAAGGCTGAGGAAGCAGAGCCAATAGTACTGGTCACAGTTTTATTTAGGACTACCAGCTATTCCAGGATGAACAAGGCTATGTTTCCAATAGATCAAGATGCAAGCAATGGTTGTTGACATGTTACTTGCCCTTTAATACAAGATGACACATATCTGGTTTCATTTTAGACAGCCTCATTAATTGAGTTTTGAATGTCGGGAGACTGTGGGAAATAGGACTGCACACAACAGGCAAATCTACAGACACAATATCAAGGTCAAATTCAATCCTACCATAAATATCTGTACCCTTAGGGCAATGCTTATGAGAACAATCAAGCCATGGAGCAAGGGCCTGGCTTTCTCCCCTATTTACCAAAGTTAGAAGAGTGGACATTTGAAGAGACAGTTCAAGTGCCTGGCCCTCAATCTGCAACTAGGCATATAGAATCATCATAGAATCATAGAACCACCAAGGTTGGAAAAGACCTACAAGATCATCCAGTCCAACCGTTCACCTATCACCAATAGCTCCCACTAAACCATGTCCCTCAACACAACGTCCAGTCATTCCTTGAATACCCCCAGGGTCGGTGACTCCACCACCTCCCTGGGCAGGCCATTCCAGTGCCTGACCACCCTTTCTGAGAAGTAATATTTCCTAATGTCCAGCCTGAATCTCCCCTGCTGCTGCAGCTTGAAACCATATGTACCATCAGAAACCGAGTCTCCCAGCTGGTGAGCAAGAGAGACTGTCTGCTCCAAGCCTAGGAATGCATCTGGATCTGGAACTCAGCTGCTTGTGTTTGTCTTTTCAGATAAGCCACAGCCACCTGCAGGACCCATTAAAATTGTAGGAAGCTCTGCAAATGATGTCACCATTCAGTGGAATCCCCCGAAGGATGATGGGGGCAAACCAATACAAAACTATATTATTGAGAAACAGCAGGTAGGCAGGAGTGGCTGGGTGGCTCTGGGAGAAACCCCCAGGAGCTGCACTACTTTCACTACCAGCAAAGTGGAACAAGACATGAGCTACTACTTCAGAGTGAGAGCTGTGAATGCAGAGGGAACCAGCGATGCATTGGAATCAAACGAGGCAGTGACTATCAGTAAAGGTGAGGAATAACTCGTTGTGATGGTGTTCTAAAACCCTATGGGAAATTCATTATCAGAGTTTCACATCAAGAAAACTCCTTGCGTTTTGGATGTTGCTACAAATCTAAACCTGAATCATGGTTGTGAAGTCTTCACACAAATCTGTGCTTGCCAATCGTAGCCTGGGCTGCATAAGAAGGAGCATGGTCAGTAGGTCAGGGGCAGCTCTGGGGGTCCCAGCGTTAGAGAGATGTGGGCCTCTTAGAGTGGGTCCAAAGGAGGGCCATGAAAATGATCAGAGTGGTCTCAATCAGATTTTCAAAACACACCCATATAAATGCATTGGAGAAGCCTGGAAGAAATAACCTAGCAGGTATATTTCCGTATCTTTCAATAAAAGTATTCTAATAATAAAACATTGATGTCTTTCTAGCTTCACCTGGTGCCCCAGATCCTCCCGAGATCGTCGGTGTCAGCAAAGACACCATCACAATATCCTGGAAAACACCTCGGAAAACGGGCAGCTCCCGAATTTCAGGATACATCATTCAGAAACGCAAGAAGGGTAGCGTGATCTGGGTGCCAGTCAACAGCGTGCCCATAGCAGGTGGGTAGCTTACTTAAACCCTGGAGCGAGTTTGAAAGGCTTGAAAAAAGGCTGGGAGCTCAACTGTGTTGGGTTCAGAAGGTAACACGCACGTTTATATCCATCAGGTGCAGGCTAGGACCTCTTTTCTGATATAGAGGAATTTAGGATTATCATACAAGGAAAAACAGTGTTATCCTTTCTGTAGCTTAAGAGCTCTCAAAGAATATTTTCTTTGGAAGAGAATGCAGTGAACACGCCTCAGAAGTATGCATGCTCTAGGATAGGAGAAGACAAGGGAACTTTGGACAGCATTTCTTTTACTTCTGAGAATTCAGTCTACTGTTCTTCATGGAGTGAAAATACAACAGTCTCACTGTTTTCTGCTTGGGGAACTGCTCACACAAGCCAACATGCTCGTTTTCTTTCTGCAGACAAGAAGTTGAAAATAACCGATCTCAAGAAGGGTCTGCAGTATGAGTTTTGTGTGGCAGCCGTCAATGCTTCTGGCGTGGGAGATATGAGTGCGCCGTCAGAAGCTGCCTTTGCTCGGGACTCCATAAGTAAGTGAACTGCCACCATCCTTCTGTCGTGGGAGTACCTAAAGCTGAATGGAGACTGGGGATGTTATTGAGGAGGCAGTGTTTTCAATGCTTTGTAAAAGTATGTGAAAACAAAGAACAAATGGGGAATGTTTCACGGCTGAGCGCGCTTTGTCTGCATCAGGAAGGAATGGAAGGATTTCCTGTGTGATGTTTAAGTCAAGATATGGTGGATGCCCTGTGCAGAAGTTGTGCGGTGTGGAGATTGGGTCGGGATGGGTTGCAGACCACTTCAGGAGTGTTGCAGGCACCTCGATCCGCCTTTGAAGAACGGAGACAAAATGGTTGCAAGATAGCAGATATCCAATGCACTGCAAGAATGTTGAGGATCTCAAGGAAGTGACTGAAAAGAGGGTACACGTATACTAGAAAAATGTTTTAAATAAAATTTCCCTTTTCAGAACCTCCAGGTAAAGTGAGGGACCTTAAAATGACCGTCAGTGACAGCACTAGTGTCATCTTGACATGGAATGTACCTGAAGCCAAAGAGGGAAGTGGTGTGAAAGGCTACGACGTGGAGATACGGTCTTCTAACAGCCTCAGCTGGACCAAATGCAACATTTTTCCTATAGAGACAACCACTTATAAAGTTAAAGGCCTGCAAACCAAGGAGAAGTACTTCCTACGTGTGAGAGCCACCAATGACTGTGGCCCAGGAGAAGCCACAGAGCTTGAAGCTTGTACTGAAGCTGTTCCTCCTGTTGGTAAGTTTATTACATGTCAGCTGTGCTCAGCTTGTATTATTACTCTTCAAGATCCCTGAAAACACAAAGAATTTTGGAGAATGTTGAAAAATGCTCTTAGTCCAGCTCCCCTTGTCGTAAGTGTCCATTGCAATTTCTTTTTGCATTCACGTCTTTTTACACAAAGGATCATCCATATAATGGTGTGAAGCGTGTCATAGGTTTTTCCATGACTGAGACATCAGATGCATGCGAACATTGTAGTGAACGTAGCTTAACATCCTTTCCTCTCATTTAATTGGAGTGCTAAGTTAAAAATAATAAAACATGAAAGGTGCAATGGTTAGCAAAGAACTCTGGTAGTGAATCAAGGAGCTTTTTTCCTACTGTACCACTGACTTTATCAATAGCCTGCAGACAAGCTGTTGGAAAGGCTAGCACATGCATGTGAGTTTGTCAGCCAATGGTTGTGTCATAACATAAAACTGTTTACAGTAATCACTGTCTTTTCCAGTTTCTCCCAGGTTCATAATAGACAAAACGGTGAAAAATTTCCTGGTTATAAAAGCAGGAAATACCATTCGAGTGAATATTCCTTTTGAGGTAAGTTTTCAAATTGAAATCCTTCTTTCTGTGTGTACAAGACACTGGGCAAATCCTTTAATCTGCCTGTGCTGTGTGTGTTTTCTGCATGAGGAAAACAGGAAAAAAAGAATTCAGCTGTCACTCTTGACATTCATGGTTTATGAGGTTTATAGTCATTCAGTTACCCCGGCAAATAAAGTGCTTGGAATGCTCTCCGTGCAGCCATCTCGAAGTTATCACCAATCTGGAACTGATCTCCATCTCCCTCAGAAAGCCTTAGGGGTGGCATTTCTAGCAACATTCTCTTGACTGTGTTTGTCTTACTGCGCAGCAGGACATAAGCTATCACTTACAGAAATCCAGTGTGCTTTGACATAAGCTTGGAACAAGACAGGTAAAAGCCTGGGATAGTAGGAGGAGGGTGACAAAGGCAAAGCGTGCACACTGCTGACCTTGCTCCAACTCAGCTGCTCTCTTGGAATGTAGAGACCAAAGATGGAGAAATAGAAATATACGTTTCTAGGATGTTGTTTTTCTTCCTTTCGGAAACCAGCAGATGTTTTTTAAAGTAGAGGACATTAAATACTGATGTCTTCTGTTGTTTTTGATCTAGCACGCCTTGTTTGGCAGTAGCTGTACCCGAGCACCTTAGTACAAGGTTACAAAGAAACTCTTGAGCAGCTCCCTATCCAGGGCTCTTAGAGCCGGTCTCTGATATTTCTGTGTGATACTTAGCTGTGTCATGTAGATGTGCATTTTGAATGAGGTAATGAAACTGTAGGTGTAAAGACATCATTTGGAGGCAGAGCACGTGTGCTGTAACCAGTTATTCTTCACAGGCACCTCCAGATGCTGTGTTGACCTGGTTAAAGGATGGGGTTCCTCTTCCAAGCCATGCTAAAATAAGCACTCAAGATGATACCTCCCAGCTGCTGATTAAAGCAGCTGAGTTCACTGACAGTGGCATCTATACCGTTGAGCTCATGAGTGGGACAGGAAAGAGAGAAACATTCAGCTTCCAAGTTCAAGTTACAGGTAACTGTCGCATGCATTTCTGTATGTGTGCGTGCATAACAGATTTACAGGTGAATATACAGGCAGTGAACTGAGTTCAGCCTCTTACCTCTATCCACAAGAAGGGAAGGAGTCCCAGAAGTTCAGTCTAATGCAGCAGAAGCTCAGTGAGTAACAAATAAGCTTGTGCATCTGGAAGAGGAACCAAATTTTGTCCTTTCTAATGATCAGGATGTCTCCCAAAAGCTCAAGCATGAAATACGTGATGGACTTGAAGTTTTCAGGGTCCTATGCTGTGCCACTTTCCCTGCATCTTCTATACTACTTGCTTTCATCTGACAGATATCCCGCAACCACCTGGACCTATTGAACTGAGAGAGAATGTGCCAAATATAGTGACAGTAACCTGGGAGCCATCAACATCTGAGAAATGGGAAAGTAATCTCTTCTACACGGTCTTGAAGCGCGAATCACAGAAGGGCTTGTGGCACGTGGTGGGTGACCTGATCTACACCAACAAATTCACTTACACCAAAGTGATCCCAGGCAGGGACTACTACTTCAGGGTTGTGGCAAAAAATCACTTGGGATCCAGTCGTCCATCCGACACTGTGCAGCCTTGGAGGATTCGAAAACCAAAGGGTAAAATGCTTTTACAGTCTGTGTAATGATGCTGTTGTGCTTTGCTCCTTGTTTCTAACATGCTGTCTTGCAATAGGTCCCTCCTCCTTTAAACAGTTGCTCAAAATGGGAGTGCTTGGAGAATACTCTAAGAAATTCCATTTTGGTAGGGAAGGATTATCATTTCTACGTGGTTGTTGTTGAAGACCTCTTCCAGCCGTGCCACATAATTTGTTATACTAATTCCTAGCAAAATCTAAGGCTTACATTTTGCAGAAACTTAATGTTTGTGGCCAATTTGAGAAGAAACACCAGTTACACTCCACAGGTGTGTGGGGTCTCAGACCATTTGTGGTGTAGAGTGCCAGATGTTAATTAAACCAGTCCTTTGCTCTGACTTCCAAGCAGCGTCTGAGTTAGTGTGTGTAATATTGTGTGTTGCTTTTGTTCCTCTTTCACCAGCTGACATTCAAGTCAGACCACAGAAGTACAAGGGGGTTAATCAGAACCAGCCCCCAAGATTCCTCGTCCCCCTGAAGCCTCACGTGGTGATCACTGGCAGTGAGTGCCGCATGAGCTGTGCAGTTGGAGGCCATCCACCTCCAAAAATCACGTGGTACAAAGATGGGAGAGACCTCTCCAATAATCCTTCCTATTTTGGCACAAACGACTTTGGTGTCTGCTCCCTGGTGATCCTTGGTGTGTCCAAGGCTGATGAGGGAGACTACACGGTTGAAGCCACCAACGAGTCAGGCCGTGCTTTCAGCAAAGCCTCCCTCACTATTAAAGGTAACAGTCTGTAAATATCCCTTTCTTTCATCATGTGGTGTCAAGATAAACGTTCTTGTGTCAAGACACCTTAAAAATAGTAGCCATACAGCTGTATTTATTGACAGAAACATTGTCCTATGATGCAAAATGTGTCTGGACTGCTTTATTGAACTTGTAATTAACCTACTAAGTGGTCAAAGTGAAACGGAAATGAAAAGGCAGATGCGAAAAAAGATACTTGATTTCCTTACGAGTGCAGCAGTTTGGGTTTGACATTGAGCAAACCTTTTAGAAAGAAATACCCTGTTTGCATTTAATAAGGTGATATCTATGTTATATTTCTCTACAGCGAAGGAGATGCAGGACAGAAGACTTTTGGGCAGCAGGAAGGTGAAGCAGTGAGGGATAAGCTGGGGTTGGTTGGCCAAAGGCAGTGAGAGGGGAAGAGTGACAGTCTAAGTTAGCCAGAGTCAATGAGGGTCCTGATGTGAGTGCAGAATCAGTGTTGTTGGCTGAGGAGGGACGTGTGGTGAATGTACTTAGGGATAAATTTCATTAGCAGTTTGCTCAGTTCGTTATGAAATAGCCTTCAGTTTGAGACAGTTTTCTGCACGTAGGGCAGGATGCCTCAGTGGGATTCTGTGAACGGAGAAATGGGTCAAATAAATGTAGTCCTTTTTCAGATGTTGATCCTTTTGACCCATTAACATTTGAGGGTGTCCTTCTTGTATGCCTGTCAGACCATCTACCCTGCTGAGTTACTTCTCTTTCTCTTACTTTCAGACTCCTGCCTGTAACAGGACCTTCCCGAAACCTCCTCCTCACTCCGGTGTGAATGAGGTTTTCTCTGAGAACTGGCCCTGCACAAAGGCTACGTGTCTGTTTTCAGATGTGCAATATAGTCTGAGTGCTTTCTTTTTCAGATCCAGTAGTTGCATTTTGAACAGGATGCTGCGATGTAGTCAGGACGGTGGGGAAAAGCTTTAAGAGAATTATATGATCCTGACCTTCCTCTACGACCTTTAAAGCACAAATGAGAAGCTTCTGAAACTCAGAAGATGAGAAGGAAAAATAATTGGCCAAAGTGAGACTTTGCATGGAGAAGACAGGTGTGAGACCATTCTGCAACCCTTGTTACTGCTCAGGCTGCCACCAGAGCCTTTCTCAACACCAGATCTCTGAAGCTGGCCTCTTATCCTGTGGTTTTCTAATGTGGAGCACTCATTTTGGATTCCACCTCACTATCAGCAGATGTCCCAGTTGTGGTAGAAGCATTAATTCCACTACTGGCAGCAGCTGTGTCATTTCCCTTTACATCTAAGTGGGAAGCAGTATGTCTGCTAGCTTTTATCTGTGTAAGAGGAATTCTCAGACAAGGCTAATGTGAGGCAGTGCTAACTGGCAGTGAAAGTGGGTGGATGAGAATGAGTGGAAATCTAGAACCAGTTGTGTTTGTGTGAGCAGATCAGCTACCAAAAAGGATATAGCAGTCCTGAGCTACCACATTAGCATCACCTTTGAAACATAGCTGTCCCTACCTCATGGCATCCCTAGAGTATTATTGCTTCATGCTAAAAGAGGTTAAAAATGTTTCATGTTTGACCAGAAGTACGAAGTACAACCAAAGGTCCACTGCTATGGCTGGAGGATTCCATCACTGAATGGAGAATGAGATTGGAAAGCCAAAACGTCGTGGTGACCACACAGTGCCTCGGAGCTTTGGCACCACAACAGTTTTCATGACAGCATCTCAGAGAATAGGAGAGTCAAGGACTTAAAGCCACTGGATCCTCAGACAGCCAGTCACACATTCATGTGGGGCTGAAATGTTTCTTGGTTATATTTTGTACAATGTTGTACAGATCTAGGAACAGTAGATCATTAAATTAAACAATTGTTCATTAAAATTAAAGTGTTCAAGTGTAAAATGTGTTTATTTTTGAGGAGGAGGCCCAGCCAGCTCCGAATGCTAATCCAGCTCCATTAGAACAGCATTTTCACGTGCAATGCCGGTATATTTCTTGCAAAGCTTGAGTGATAAACACCAGCAAGGTCTCACTAGCTTTGGATTTACTTACACTGATGAGATGCTGTAGGACTGTGTAGTGAATGTGTGGCATTACATTTGCTATTCTTGGCTGGCACCTGCAGCAATCACGCAGTTGCTGGCATAGCAGAGAGGAATCGTGTTGCTCACGCAGTGCTGCTAAAACCCTCTTGCATTCCTCGTGCTGCTCGTTTGCTGTTGGCTTCATACAAGGATCTCATGCTGTGGTCCCTCTGGGCTGGCAAAACCATTCCTGGCACCTTGACGGGACTGAACACGTGCTGCTGTTTGGTGGCATCTAGAGAAATTACTATAACCTGTTCTGCAGCCCTTCTGCTGTCGCTCTTTGCAATAGCTGTGTGACTTTGGGTGATGATAGCTGAAGTGCTGAGTGAAGTCTGACCTCTCTTCTTGCTGGGAAGTGCTTGTTACAATCAGAGCGCTGCCCAGGTACCTCAGAGCTTCATGTTGCTGAGTGGGGCTGCTGGTGTGGCAGTGCTGTTAGGGCAGAAAGCAAGTCCTGGTGTAGGACTGGAGCCACGGTTGCCATCTTTTGTACCCATCTCCTGGGCTGGGGTGGGCACTGGGGTGGGCAGGGAGCAGCAGCTGTTGGAGTGGCCTCTGTCTGTGCTCCTCTGATGCACGGCTGGTCCCATCCCTCCATCTCCAGGGAGAGGTGCTGTAGGACTGCAGAGCCCTCCAGGGCTGCCATGAGAGAGTTTTCCAACCCTGAGGGTGTTTGCAATTCCAGCTTCTTCAGGAGCACGGGACACTTCAGAGCCCTGCTATCCACCATGAGGATAAGAGCTGCCATCGGCATGTCTTAGCAGTTGTTAAAAGACCGAACACCGCCTTCCTGGATGATGAGGATGGCACCAAGATGGAATTTATCTGCCTGAGGGTAGGAAGGCCCTGCAGAGGGACCTAGATGTGCTGAGACCAATGGGATAAACTTCAACAAAACCCAGCGCTGGGTCCCAAGCTTTGGCCACAACAACCCCATGCATTGCTGTGGGCTTGGCAGCCCAAGGGGTCACAGTTACCAGAGCTGAAAGGACAGCCCTGAAGTGGAAGAACTGAAGTGACCAGAAGGTCAGCAGCCTGCCATGCGCTCACCTGGCTGACACCTGCTTCCCTGAGCCTCACTGGAGCTGCTGGCTCCTCCTCACCCTCAGCAGGCACAGCCTTCTCCAGCAGATGCACATTTACATGACAGACCCAGAGGCACTGACCTGGGAAGTTCTGTTACCCTGCAAGTGACGTTTCCTCCTATTTGCTTGCTCCTATGCAAGCAAAGCTGCTCTCTGATGTAGCCCAAACCTCAGGTCCAAGCAATGCCAGCCCCTCCAGGTTGCCCACGTGCTGGGTTTCAGGAGCTGCTGGCTCATGCAGGTCTTCCTTTTCAGTGCTGGCAGCTTGGCATTTCTCCCTGCCTTGTCTGCGCACGCTGCCTGCAGCCCCTTGGCCAGGACAGGCATTGCCTACTGCTGCTTTCCTCAGCCCTTCACGACCCTCCAAGAAAAAAACAAAACAAAACAGCTTTCCCTGCCCTCTTTCATCTTCCATCCCACAGCTCTCTGCTGGCAGCAGCAGCCAGCGGGGCCTTCCATCCCTGATGCAGGCTGGCAGTGGGCTGTGCTTGTTCTGCTTCCTCCAGCAGTTGCCTGCTGTGCCTACAGCCGGCCCTCAGCTCCTCAGCCCTGCTGTGGCACATCGTGGCCTTTGTTCTCACCCACTGCACGGTGAGCAGACGAGAGCTGACTGGGGAGCATAAATTATAGGTAGCTTGAAAGAGAGTTTTGGCAGGGCAAAGCACGCCAAAAGATGAAGCAATTCCTGGGGAGCTGCGCTCATACTGGTTATCAAATGATGCTTGAAAGGCTCAGTCATGCAAGAGGAGAGTTGAGTTGCTCAATTCCAGCAGAGGATAAACTCTCTATGACGGACACGTGTTTGGGAGCAGGAGCTGATAGCTTGCTTCTGAAAACTCGTCTGGCAAGGCAAATCACAGCTTAAGCTCTGGGTCCCAAGGTTGGCGGAGCTGCAGGAGAGCACCTGTGCACATGCAGGGCTGCACCACCTCCTCTCTCCCTGCTGGGAGGCTGCCTTAAAGACAACCAAACATGAGCAAGCTTTGCACTGGTGACCCCGAGATCCCGTGGGGTGCCTGCAGCTGCTGCAGCATCCTCAAGGCTGAGCAATCCATGGGTGTGCAGCGTGGACCGCGTCCCCTGGAAGCTTGCTTTGCCTCTTCCATGCTGGTGTTGGACTGTGGATGCCTGGAGCATCCCTGCCTGTGCTCATCTCTGCCACGAAGCACCGCAGTCCTGGCTCTGTGGTGCTGTAGGGCAGGAGAGGAGCTCAGACAGTGAGCTTCAGCTGCCCACAGGGGGAAACTCCCAGGAGGTGAGGCCTTGAGTAGAGCTGTCCAGAAAAACTGCATTAAAGCCCATTTCTGCACAGGAGGATCTGATTTTGTTTCATTTTATCCAACTGACTGACATTGGGGGTTACAAATTCTTCAGGGCAGCTGCTAGTTAATAACACCTGGATCATCCTTTCTGCTTTTCTACATCAAACACCCGTATAAAACATCAGACTGTTTTTGGTACGAGAGGAAGATGAGGCACTTTGATCTACAGAAGGAAGGTAAGGGGTTTTGTGTGGGTTTTTTTTTTCAGCCGTTCCTAAGCAGCAGAGCAGTCCTTAATGGTTTAATTTTAATAACATTAGGTGTGTATTTCAACCTCAGCAGTTACCCTGTCTTTAAAGAAAAGAGAAACTGCTTTTTGGTGTCCCAGAAGTGGTGAACCCCCTCTGCAGCCTTGGCGTGCTCACACTGCAGATCTCCATCCCCCAGTTTTGCAGGATGGGTGAACAAATGTTATAAAGCCCAGCAGCAGCTGCACCCAGCTGCCATCCTTTCCATTCTCCAGATGATATGGCTGATTTTGTAGCTAAAACCACAGTGTGCGGCCAGCTTGGCTGCATAGTGATCATCTCAGGCCATTCCATCCCTCTATGACTTCTCCAAGGCCCTCTCATTTCCATGGGTAAGAACAAGTGACACCATACAGAAGCGGAAGCAGAGGCAGCTCTGCCTGAAAAAGCCTTTATGATGTGGAAGGTGCAGCCCTGGGATCAGAACATCCCCATCCTCAAAGAGATCCAAACCTCAGCTGGGCTGCAGCAGCCTGGCTGCCATTGGGGTGAGCCCTACTTTGAACACAGCGATGGGTCCAGGACCTTTGGAAGTCCCTTCCAACCTAAAACCTTCCATGATTTCCCCCCATGGACAGCAGTGACACACACACCCATGAGGCTGCTCACCTCCTCCAACCAAGCCTTGACAAAGGAGATTGCCCTGGGCAGTCACATACGGGTTTGGGCAACACAGGAGATGGATGGAGTGGTCACAAAGCCCACAGCTTTCTCCACACCTGTTGTGCATGGGATGCTCCTGCACAGACATCTCAGTTCACTGTTCCCACACTATCACAGGGAGGAGCGTGTTGTGCTGCGCTCCAGGGCTGAGGGTGCCACATCTCCCACCTCCTTCTCCCATCTTTTGTACGGACACCCACGAGCTGCCCACATGCCCAGCTACACATCGCCTTCAAAAATCTGCTTTGTCCCCATTCAGTCCTCGGGGGGACATGGGAATGCCCACCTGCCCTAAGCTCAGGGACTCTTCATGGAAAGCAGGTACAGTGAAGCACAACCCAAGTGTGACACACGGATCAGCCTCAAATCTTGCCTCAAGACGAGCTCACTACTGATCAGTAGCATTATAGGTTTCACTATTAAGATAAGCGGCATCTTCAAGTAATAACATGAGCAGCACAGCTCACACAAATCTACCAACTGGTGCTCATTCACGGCAGTTCTTATTTAACAGGTTTCAGCATTTATTTGGACACAGGGTTGAGCTTCTGGGGTCACCTATCTCATCCTGCAGGGTTATTGCCACGCAGATCCCACCCCACCCCACTCCATGGATGTAAATAATGTCCCATGGTGTCTGAGCTCTCTCTGCATCCCTTCCCCACGCCGTGTCCCCGTGCCCCATCCTAGCATCGGTGCCATGGGCACGTGGCCACGCACAGCCCCTGGGCACTGCTCACCACCCTCCTCTGCTCCCTGTCGCACCCCAGGCCCACCCCCCACTTCAAAGAGTCGGGTAACGCTAGGACGTGTTGCTAAATCATTACATAAGCCGTCCTGTGAGGTTTCCTCCCCCACCAGAAATGCAAAGGATTTCACAACCGCGTGGAATCGAGCGCATCCTCGCGCCATCGACGCGTTCGCTCCCTGCCTAAATTTGGCCCTGTCATCTCTGTTCCTTCCCCGGTGGGAACAAGCTCTCCCTTCCCTGCAGCATTTCTGAGCTGGGGCAGGTCGCTGTGAGCACGGGGACGTGAGGAAGAGTGCGGGGATCTGCCTGCATGAGATGGCTGCCGGCCTCCCTGCCAGGCTCTCCAGCTGCAGGGGCACTCCCAGCTGTTGGCTGCTCTGCATTTCTGGGGCTGAGCACCTCTCCTGTGAAGAAAGGCTGAGGGAGTCGGGCTTGTTCAGCCTGGAGAAAGGAAGGCTCTGGGGAGACCTCACTGTGGCCTTCCAGGACCTGAAGGGAGCTTATAAGCAAAGGCAAAGCGATGGCCTGATAGTGGTAGGAAACGGGGAGATGGTTTTAAACTGAAAGAGGGCAGCTTTAGATTTGATGCTTGAAGGAAATCCTTTGTGGCACAAGCTTCCCGGAGAAGCTGTGGGTGCCAGGCTGTGTGGAGCTGGTGGGGGCATGGAGCCCACGGCAGGGATTGGCACTGAGAGACTTCAAGGTCCCAACCATTCAGTGCTTCCATGAATTCCTGGCAGCATCACCTCCAGACGTGGTACCCCAGCCCTCCCTCCAGCCACTCCCGGGGGCAGCAGGTGCATCTGGACCTGAGCTGACTGCATTTATAGGGCACCATCCAGGCTACACTCGTGCATCCCACAGAGCCTCTGGAACCCAATTCTAGGTTGTCTCAGGGGTTGGCTCCATGGCAGTCTGGGCTCTTCCCAGTTCCAGACCCCATATGCACCCAAACGCTGTCCCATGCTTTTTGTTTGGGCTGCAGGTGACCGGAACAAGGACGAGCTTTGCTTGAAGGGCCCCAGATGTTATGCCACAGTGTGAAGCATTTCCCTCACAGTGCCTCTCCTTCACCCTGAGCTGCACATTGCCTGGCAGAAGGAATGGCAGAGAGGCAGCATGAGATGGGCTCAACCAGTTTGGCTCCTCGGGTGAGATGGGGACACAGGGAGATGAAAGCTGGGTGGACGCAGCAACCCGATGGCCTGATCCTTGAGGGGAGCTCACAGCTTCTTCCATCTTCATCATCATCACCATCGCCATCATCATCATCCCCTCCCAGACGCCTCCTTGGTGCCTGCCCTGCCCTAACAGCTCGATGCTCGCTGACCAATTCATGGTCAGAATTGTGAGATCGTTGCTCATCAAAGGTGAGAGCCGGGATGGTTTGGTAGGGGATGGCCAGGTTAGGGTGGGGCAGAAGGAACAAGGAATATCCTCAGTCTCGATAGTGATGAGTGAGAGCACCTGCAGTTCCTGCACAGAGCATCAGGAGTTGCGTCCAGCTCACAGACATCCTGCTCTGTGTGTCCCCCTGTGTGAATTGTGTATGCCACATGCCATGAACAGGGGCAGCAAAGGCAGCAATCTGAGAGCTCCAGCCCATGGAGATACAGCTGACAGTGGGGCTGGGAGTGGAGCCCAGGATACAGAAGGGAAGGGTGGGAGAGGTCTGGGAGAGCCGTGTTGGTTTACCAGGGGAAGGGGAGCTGAGAGGGATCCCACAGCTCTGTGCAGCCCCTTCATGGGAGGATACAGACAGAGGGAACCGAATGTGCCGAGGTGTGCTGGGAGAGGAAGGGAGACAAGAGGAGCAAATGGGAAATTCCTCTTAGGGCAAAACAATTCACCATGAAAGCAGTGAAACAGAGAAGCAGTGGGAGCTCCACCAGGTCTCAGCTGGGTAAGGGTCTGGAGAAACACAGCTGAGATGGTGCTGCTTTGGGCTGAGGGTCAGCTCCTCTGTGTTAATTACTCCATCCATCTGTTACAACACACCTGAACCAGGCATTGATTTTGTTCCCAGCTGCTTTATCTCCACTGCGTAAAGCTTCCAGGTTGGTGCAGGGAGCCCTGCACTGCTCTGTGAGCTGCCCTTCGTTTTGATGGAGGGCTTTTCTTTATCGCATAAGCTCCCATCCATGCTGAGAGGTCTCCCAGAGCCCTGCTAAGGGCACTGTCACCATCTCACCCTCCACCCAGAAAGCAGCACGGTGCCATGCGTGCAAGAAACACGTTCTGATCCCCCAGGAGGGGAGAACCTTCCACGAGTGGCCGAGCATAACTGAGGCTCTGTGCATGAGGAAAGCAGGTTTTCCTCCGAGAGAAACCTCGCCAGGCTCGGGGAAATCTCAGCTGAGTCACGGCTCAGAAAACGGCATTTTCCTGGGAAATGCACCACATCCCCGGCTCTGCTCCGTCTGTCCCTCCCGCTGAGCACCGCCGGGCAGCAGCAAGCCGAGGAGCTGCGATGGCCCAGCAGGGCGGCACAGCAGGGCTGCCCATCAGCCGCGGCGGGGATGGCTGCGTTCCCCGGGCGGATTTTGCAGCCATCCGTAGACACCTTGAGCTCAGGAGCTCCCGACAAGTTTGAACAGAAAGCCCCGCACCGCTCTGGGAGCAGCATTGGGCCAGCGAGCCCTTTGATTGCGATCAGCCAGCTGGCAGGAATCCCAGGCACTCGCACAAAAATGCTTTGAAGCGGCCAGATGCACCAAGGTGTGTCCCTGTGAGCGTGTGGGGCGCGGAGCGGTGATTCACAGCATCGCCATGCCGTGCTCCGGGTGCGCACACGCAGCGCTGAGCCGGGGCGAAGGGCCGCGTCCCCCTCTGCTCTCCACCTGCCTGTTTCGGGGCTGAGCTCTCCAATATTCTGCCCGTCGCTCCCCGTAGCCGGCTCAGGTTTTGTTCCTTCCCAGGACAGGGCAGTACTGCCGCAGTACCTGCGAGCTCCAGACAGAGAGGCAGACAGGGAATGCGCTCCGGGCACTTGCAGATGTAAGCTCTGCTGCACTGGGTTTGCTGGGATGACACTCGCCGTGCCCTGCTAAGTAAGCATCCCCGGCCCATGATTCAGAGCAGGAGCAGCACAGAGGTGCAGCAAACTCTTTTATTTAAGTACCTTTTGCTCTTTCAGAGTCGGGTTTGGGATCTCTTGCAGAATCCTGGGAGATTCCCTCCCTTGGGCTAAACAATGCAAACTCGCCCTGAAGAAACCATTGTTTCTTGAAAGCCTCTGTAAGCTCCCCAGTGCCTGTCCCCGGCCCTGCAGCCCAGCTCAGCAGTTCGGGAGGGTTATGAAACAGGGCAGATGCCGGAGCAGCATTTCTATGATCCACCAGCAAATGATGGAATGCTGATGCAGATGCCTGCTCTGCTCTCCCGTGCAGGGATGGGGTGAGGGCTGCTCCTCGCCGAGGGGGAAATGACATTACAGGTTTGCAAGAGCTGGGCGCTTTGTTGTGCAGAAGCCACCTGATGCTGACAGCCTGTCATTGATCTGCGAAAGCATCGTTTGGCATCGATAATAAGCTTTCAGGAGAAAGAAGTGCAGGAAAGCAACAACACTCAGCTATTGCTTTGCCATTCCTTATCCGGAGTGGAAGCGCAGGGAGTTTTTCCCACAGGATGAAAACAAACACGGGAGCAGCAGAAAGTCTTTCTCTCGTCACTTGGGCATTGGCCATGTGGTCTTGGGCATGGTCTAAAACCATGGCTGTGTGACAGGATGCGTCCCTTGGGTGAGGAGTTGGGACCCTGGGGAAGGAGAACCAGCAGTGATTCAGCTCCAGGTGCTCTTGTTCTGAGTCTCAATGAGGGATCCAGCATTTGTGAGCTGACAGCACCAGGCCTGTGGGTGCTGCTCCCTCAAGTGATGATTGTTGGGGTTTCCTCTAGTGGGAACTCTCTCCATGGCAGTGCACAGGAATCCGTTCCTCCTGCCCCTGTCCCATGCCGAGGAGACTCAAGAAGCTTCAGCCCCGAGTGTCCTCCCCTTGGCCTCCCTCCTCTCTCATTGCCCATGGCTTGGCAAGAGTGCTGTCAGCACCTCTGTGACCTGAAATCCCACCAACATTGAGGGGTTTGGTTCCCTGCAAAGGACTCTGCAGCAATGAGAAACCTCTCAGAGCCAAAACTCAACGCGTGACTCATCTTGCTGCGTCCTTCTGTATTCTTCTTGCAAAAAGTCCTCACTTCTTCCATGCTGCCCCAAGATATTTGCATAGATGGCCCCAGTGCTTTGCCTGGGGGCTATCCTGACTCATCCATGGGGGAAAGCCAAGCTGTAAGGCAGTCACTGCCAATGGCGTGACCCCTGTTGGGAAGGGGTCTCATCCTCAGAACATCAGCCGGCTGTGGGGGTCCACAAAACCCCCATTAGGTGCCATGCAGATCCTGGGCTCTGGAGGCTGGGTTTGCAGCTGTGCAGGTAGAGGATGAAGAAGTGAACAGACAGACCAAGTTGGGAGTATCACCCACATCCCCCATTGGAACAGGGCATGGCGTGCAGCACTGCTCCCCTGACCCACAGTGCTGCCTCCCAGCACAGCCATCCCCACTCTTTCAGCACCAGGACACCATTTCAACCCGACTTACACCAAGGGGAATAATGCCACGAGCAAGCAGTGTGGGAGACCCTCCAGCCCAGCACCCCACACCCACACAGCAGCACCCACCCCTCTCCCACCCTCACCCCCTTTTCCCTCCAGGACTCCCCCATCCTGGGGGGCAGAGCTGGGGGTGAGGGCAGCAGAGCTGTGTGCCCTGCAGGGCCGTGAGCGGCGGCGGCGGCGGCGGGGAGCGCGTGGGTGTGTGCAGGCAGGGCTGTATATCCAGTCTGGCGGAGGGTGTGCCTGCTCACACGGCGGGGAGCCGAGCTGGGAGAAGGAGCCCTGAGACACGCTGGGCTTGGGGACGTATGGCAAGGAGGGGTTCGGGAGATTAACCCCAAAACGAGACGCGGTCGCTGTGGCGTTGTGTGGTGCTTGTGGTCAGGTGCAGAGCAGCTCCCCTTCCCCTGTGGTTTGCAGCCATGCTTCACTCTCCGCTGAAAACAGCGTTGGCATATGAGTGCTTCCAAGACCAGGCCAGCTCCACGCTGGCCCTGCCCTCGGATCACAAGCTGAAAACGAAGGGCACGGGAAAACAGCGGGTCCAGGAGCAAGTGATGATGACGGTGAAGCGGCAGAAGCAGAAGTCGTCCGTGTCATCGAGCGTGGGGCACTCCAACCGAGGTACCGTCCCCTCTGGGGTCAGGGCAGCTGCTGTGGGTGCCCCTGCTGTGAGCTTCAGTGGGGTTTGGTTCATGGGGGACACAAGCGTGGGGTACTCAGGCCGGGGGATGCTGGGGTTTCTTGCAGAGGATGGAAGAGCTGTGGTCCAGTGTGCAGACGGACGCAGTGCCTGAATACGGTGGGGCTGAACTGCTCCATGTCCCCATGGCTCTGGGATGTGTCGGTACACTGCTCCTATTCCTGTTCTCCCCACCTCCGAAGCTGGAGCAGCTGCCTACAGCTCTGCTTACTGCTGCTCTGCAAGAGTCCAGTCCTGCAGATTTGCCCCTCCTGTGTGCAGCCAGAGCTCTGAGCATCACAGATCTGCCTGCATACAGGTCACTGATCTGAGCTTGGGATGTGCTCCCAGAGCTCCCGGTGTGTCCCCATTTGCAGGCTGGCAGCGATGCAGTGGGGATGCTCTGCAGCCCAGTCTGTTCTTAGACGGGCAGATCAGGGTTGCAGGCACCATGCAGCTGCTCACCTCTGTGCATGGGGCTTGTGCAAGCGCTCAGCTGTGTCCTGGAACCAAGGTCTACTACAGGAACACCTTCCTCTGTGTCTCAAAGCTTGGCAAAGGATTTTCTTTGCTATTCTCACATCTGGAGAAAGCTGATTTGGAGGGCAGTCCAACTTTCACCAGTCCGGAGCTGCAAACTCAGATGGGAACAGCAGCACAAAACCCCCCTGACTCAGAGCTGCTTTCACCAGCAGCTGCGGTGAGCTCACTGCTCCAGCTGGGGCAATGGGAAGAGCAAAGCTTTGGGGGGCCTTGGGGTACAGGGGCAGATAGAGCTGAGTCCTTCAGCTCACCCAGGACATGGGGATGTGTTTGCAGAAAATCCAAGTGAGCTGGGGATGACGAGTTGGCAGCAGGAGGATCAGGAGGCAGAACCCAGCACTGGGGAGGTGCCACACTCCAGACACATTTGGGGTTGGTTTGCCAAGGCAGTGTTCCCATAGGAGCCCTCCTGGATGCATGCATTGCGATTGCAGTGACAGAGGGAATGGGGAAGCTCTGCGGGGCATCTCCTGCTGCTGCCCTTGGGAGGAAGGACAGGAGGCAGGGGAGGATTTTCTGCTCGGAGAGGAGCCCAGGTGAAAACTCTGGGAAAGAAATAAAGCAAAGCAAATTCCCAAGCTGCCCATCTCTGCTCGACAAGCTTAACATAAACCCCTCCTCCAGACACTTCTGGGAATGTGTGGGAATGGGAATTGCGTGGAAATGTGCCGCTCTGGTGTCTGCGTCCCAGGGAAGCTGAGTCACATCCCACTCCCAGCAGCTGCCTCCATTCCCACCACAGGTCCAGGTGCCCTCCTGGTGCCCCACAGGTGCCTCAGCCTGGATGCTGCAGTGCCAGAGGGGCTCCCAGAAGGACAAGGAGTTCCCAGTTATTTCTGTTCTTTCTTTTGGAGCCTGAGAGGGTCGGGCTGAGCTTTCAGAGCACAGCATTGAACCATGTTGGTTTTTGCTGCCGCTGGTTCTGAGGCCAGCTGAGCAGACGTAGGGAGAAAGGTTAATGTTTCTTATAAAGAGCTGCAATGATCCGTTAGCAGCTCTGGTGGTCTGTGTCCAAATGCTCCTCCAGCATCAGCTACATGCATCCACATGTGAATTCTAAGAGATGCCTCCTGCATAAGATGGAGTACTGGCAAAACATCCTGATAAACCTTTGAGTGCTGTTCCTTCTGCATGCAGTTCCCTGCATGTCTCTGGTTGGGTATCAACCCAGGTCACTGCGTTTTGAGATGTGAGCAGGAGAGCAGAGCAGAGCCTTCCGCTGCTACAGGAATGCATGCACCAGTGTCTGTAGGGTGGGGAGCGCAGGCATGCATCCCACTGCATGCAGCAGGGATGGGAGGTGTTGCATACCATAGTTGGTGTTTCTGTGGAGCAGATGTTCCCTCAACATCCTGCTACTGGTGCCTACCTAAAATCCATTGGCTGACTGGAGAACAAGGAGTTGTGGCCTTTGTCTGAAGGTCTTGATGTCACCCAATGCATGCACAACCACAGGGCATGGGCACAGCCCCAGCAGGGCAACGTGACCCAAACTGGTGTGTGCTGGGCTTTTGCTCTGTGTCTGGGAATAATGCAGATTTCCAGTGGAAAATGAATGCGGTGTCACGGCAGGGGAAAAGGGCAAACCAAGCTGAACTGAGTCCTCCTGGCCATCTCAACCTAATGGGGTCATTATGTTGATGTGCACAAAGAGGGCTTTGCAGACGTGAAGTGTTGGGAAGGCTTCGGTCACCTTCCCCCACTGTGAGCTGATTCAGTGAAAGCTCTTCCACCAGCCTTTCCGATTATTGAGCAAAGCAAAAAATCCAACCCCTCAGCTCATGGGCCAGAAGGCAAAAACGCCATCTGGTCACTCCTGCATGAATCTCAGCTTCTGGGGTTCCTCCAACGCTTCTCTCCTAGGAGGCATCGTGCTTTGTGCTTCCCACAGGCCCTCTTCTCTTACTACTTTTTTCCTATGTTTAATCATCCTCATTGTTTTAAAGCTGTGCATGGTTTATTACTGAACCTGTCTAGCCTGCGCTACCAGTGACGGGTTCTTGTCTTGCCTTTCCCTGCCACTGATTAATGTTTATTAATGTGCCTCCATTGCCACAAAGCTCCCTGTTAACTTCATGCGTCCGGCTGAAATCTTCTGCTGTTGTGCTCAACAGATGGCTCTTCTGACACAACTCTTCTCCTCACCATCAGTCTTTTAGCTTTAAAAGGGTATAAAGCTGCCTTCGGAGAATGCAAATAACTCATCAAGAAGGTCCTAAAGCTCAGGCACAGCGTGTTGTAGCAAGGTCTTGCTTTGCTCTGTGATGATCACTAATAGATGACTGATGGCAGAGAGGCGGGCACGGCTGGCATGTAGTGGTGCTCACAGCACTTAATTGAAAGCTCTTCAAGGCATAGAATGATGGAATGGTTGGGTTGGAAGGGTCCTTACAGCCCCCCCAGCCCCACCCCTGCCATGGGTTGGTTATCTGCCCCACCAGCTCAGGTTGCCCCAGACCCCATCTATGGCCTTGGGTACCTCCAGGGTTGGGGCACCCACAGATCTCTGGGCAACCTCTTGCATTCCCTAGCTGGTGTGGTTAGTTTTTATGCCCATGAGCTCTCTCCCTGATTTAATGGAGGTTTTAGATTGGCCAGTTTTCTCTGGAGACTGTTTGTTTTTATCCCAAAGTCACAGGACTGACGACCGTCTCATAAAGCCTTTTTCCTTGAGGCAGCTGAGCTGAGGAATATCCCTTCTCTCCCCTCGGGCTGCTTGCACACATCCCAGCTGCCCCTCAGGAAGAATCAGGCAGAGAGCTGTGTAAACTTGCAGGACAAAGCAAAGCCACCTCCACCATAAAATCATTGGGTTCCACCTGGCCTTCAGACCAAGCAACAAATCACAGTGCTGCGGTGGCAGGGAAGCGCCTTCTCCAACCAGCAAGGCAGCTTTGAACGTTTGAGGTTTTGATAATTATATATTTACAAGCTCTTGTATACAAGTTCTTGGAGGTGAAGGCAACTCTTCAGCAACTTTGGGCTTCTCACTACCAGTAGGACGTTGAGGGCCTGGAGAGTGTTCAGAGAAGGGCAGTGAAGCTGTGATGGGTCTACAGCACAACAGGATCTTATAGGGACAGGGAACTGGGATGGTTCATTCTGGAGGAGGCTCAGGGGAGACCTCATCACTCCCTGCAGCTCCTGAGAGGAGGTTGGGGTGGAGGGATTGGCCTCTGCTCCAGGTAACAGTGATAGACTGAGAGGTGATGGCCTCAAGTTGTGCCAGGGGAGGATCAGGTTGTGGAATGGGAGGTGTTTCTTCTCTAAAAGAGTGGTAATGCACTGACATGGGATGCCCAAGGTGGTGGTGGGGTCACCATCCCTGGAGGGGTTCAGGAATGTAGATGTACATTGCCGTGTAGATGTGGCAATAAGGGACATGGTTTAGTGGGGATGGTTGTGATGGGGTGATGGTTGGGCTTGATGAATTTAGACCTCCTTTCCAGCCTTAATGATTCTACGATTCTCTATGATTCTCTCTTCGATGTCTTAAAACTACAAGTGCCAAAACTGGCTTACTTGTGGTGTCTCCTCGCTCATCCCCCAAGTCTACAGTGCTGTGCATGGCAGGAATGGATGCTGGGAAGAACAGCAATGTCCCGGGGAGGTTTGGTCAGATTAACCCGTGAGTCACACCCAGAAACGCTTTCTTCCATTTAAGGAAGCTGTTGACTCACAAACAGTGTCCGGAAATTCCAGCCTGCAGATACATTATGTTTGCACAGACTGGGAGAAGGACTGTAAGAAGTAATTCCCAGGAAACTGTTATGGGATTGCACTCAGAACCCCCATTGTCAGCTCTGTCCTCCGCTGAGTCACCTGGCCCAGATTTCCCATTCCAAGCCCTGCCAAAACCCAACCCTGAACTCCTCCAGTGTTTGGTGGGATGTCATGGGGGTGGTATCCAGTCAATGCATTTACCTCCCTTTGCATGTTGGTGGCCATCTCCTTCATGGCAAGTCCCGTGCAACTTAATATACAGGAAGCAATCAGGGCTGGAGAGATAATAACAGGCATCTTGGAGCAATGCTCTGTCGACGCTCTGATGTCTGTAAACGTGGTTAAAAACGAGATCCCGTCATTTTCTGCACAAGGATATGTCTGTGCAACTGCTGTGCTGTTGCCTGTTCTGCATTCCTCGAGGTTCTTCAGATGCTGCCATCCATGTGGTGCTGCTCCCACCGTGGTGACGGCAGAAAGAAAATCTCATTGCTGCGACTATGGGGACAACCTTCCTGAGAAAATGCACGAATTTTTAGCCACGTACCAAATCAACATAACAGGTTCTGGATGCCTCAGGCACAGCAATAAACGAGATACGTTTTACGGGTCGGTGGCTGCAGGAGACCTGAGTGACTTCAGGGCCTTTGTGGCAGAGCTTATCCAGTTTATCCAAGAGATGAGTCTTATCAAACAATCAGAGAGATTAGGATATTTCTGACATTACCCACCAGTTTAGGTGCATAACTTGAGACAGGTAAGTCCTGATTCTGTAGCTTGTTGGATATTCAGAGCTTTCCCTGGAAGATAATTGGAGTGTAGGGTTTGCACTTCCTCGTAACGGGACTCGGTATGCCACAATTATTGAGCAGTTTTGAAAATGAAATTCAAATGACCTTGAGCTCTTTTGGGCCATCTGAAGGGTGTTAAGGTGTAGTGGAAATGCTAAGCCACGGCTTGAAGCAGTGATGGAGCACCTGGTGGGAAGGCAGGGCCAAGCAGGGGAGCTCGGGTGCATGCAACGTACATGAGTGACCAGAAGGGGTGGATCCTGGCTCCACCTCTTCTTAGACCTCATTTACATGTTAGCAGTGGAGGTAAGGATGTTTTCTTGGAGATCTCTGCATATCTGAAGCCTTCTGAAGGTAAGCAGCTGCTTTCCTTTGTTTTTGTGTCCATGGCTGTTGCAGCTGAGCAGTTCTTACTTGCTGCAGTGTAGATCCTTGCTGCTCTGCTGTCATTGCTGCGCTTTCCATTGCATTGCATAATGGAATTGCAGCTTAGGAAGAGGATGAATTGCATCTTCTTTTCTTGTAGTGCTGAACATTGCCTGTGTTTGTGATGATGGAGTCTAATGGACTTCTGTGAAGACACGGTATAAATGGTGTGATCTGTTAAGAGTGTGGGGATGGAGATTAAAGGCAGGGTGACTGCCCTGTCCCTGGGGACACACAAGGTCAGGCTGGATGGGGCTCTGAGCACTGATGGAGCTGTGGGTGTCTCTGTGCACTGCAGGGAGTGGGACCACGTGGCCTTTCAGTGCCTCTTCCAACTCAAACCATTCTGGGATTCCAGAACAGCACCCCATTCCTCTCCTGTAAGACCAGAGATACTGGCTGAAATTTTGACCCACTCTGCTCTTGCCCACAGTAGATCTTATGGCACTTGGCCTTTTCTGCTTAAGACCTTCAGGTGTCACTTGCAGTCTGGGGCTGGAGTTTCTAGGAGCTCTTCTGGAGCAAGCATCTCCTCTGGGTTGCCCGCAGTGGCAAGGGCTCAACTTACTGACCTTCTATCTTGTGCTTCTTATAGGTTTTCTAAAACTCCATTATTCTTCAGTGATAAATTGAAAGGATCTAAATTCACTGTGAGGAAAAGACTGGGATGGTCTGCTGCTTCCCACTCCTACTGACAGTGCTTTTTCCATTTACAGGTTCCATGTACGACTGTGTAGCTGATGGTTATGGCTACGGGACGTCCCGGGGTAGTTATTACACCAAAACCCAAATGGGAAACAGCAGCTGGGGATATCCGGTAAGATGCTTTTATCTGGGAGCTGTGGCATCCTCTTGAGGTAACCTGTACAGAAAGCATCCTCTAGCAGGAGTCGGGTGGGAAGGCCATGGCACTTCAGAAGTTCCTCTGAGAGAGGTCATGCGTGGCTATGGCTGTTCCAGCACGGATATCAATGCAGAGGGAGAAGATTTGTAGAATGAAGCAAATAGCAGCAAGGTCCTGATGTTGATGTGATATGTGGCTGGGAACTTTACTGTGGATGAGTTTTAGTTTGGTCTCGGGGATTAATATCCCAACAGCACACAATGTTTGTAGCTGTCTGAAGGCCAGAGGTTCAGACTCACATCTCAGTTAAGAGGTCTCACGTTAAGATGCGCCCATCTTGGAGTGCATCCATGGTACAATTTCTATTTCTGTGCACAGAAACTTAACTGAACAAAATCAGCCCAGCTGATTAGGGATATCACGGGGTTGGCATCATAACTGTGTTGCTGTTCCTACAATATATCATAGGATCCTTAGGGTTGGAGGAGAACTCTGAGATCCCCAAGTCCAAGCCCTCTGTGCCCACTGACCACATCCCTCAGTGCCACATCTCCAGGGATGGTGACCCCACCACCTCCCTGGTCAGCCAGTGCTAAGGCTGCTGTGGACATCTGTAAGGTGTTCTTTGAAACTGGAAAGGAGGTGCTTTGCTTCTCCCAGAGAACATATTATATTACAGATTGTCAGAAAACGCACGTGTAAGACTGTACTTGTCTGTGCAACCTGAGATTACATGTCCTACAGAGGTCCTGGTGTCACCCTTGGTGGCACTCAGTGCACTGGGAAGCTCCCTGAGCCACTCATGTCTCCTGGGGCTGCGTGTGCTGGTGTTGCCCCCAACCTGGGCTCTGTATTCTGCTCATCCCTGGTTTTCATCAGTTGTAAAGTAAAGAGGTGCAATTCCCAGATCTGGCATTTGAATACAGGGAAAATAAAGGGCTCCTTTCAACAACTGTGGGGCTGTAAAGGAGCTCCCTGCCAACCATCAAAGGTTTGAACCAGGAAAGGTGCTTATGTTGGCTTCAAGCACAGAGACAGAGGGCTGCAGTGTTTCCTGCTCATTGCCAGATCCTCTGCCTGTTTACAGCATCAGCATTCCTCAGCTTCACAAAGGTTCGTCTGTCATCTGCTTTAATGGCCGTGGTGCACTTGTTTGCTTCAAGGCAGTGATAATGTCACCCGCTGGGTTTGGTGCCAATGCCTGCTCAGTGGGAAGGACCGGGAGCACTGGCACGCCTTTGAAATTTTTATTTACCCTGTCTGTAAGCCTCACCGTCAGCTGTTTCAAAGTCCTTTGCTGAGCTGTCTAAATCTCAGACCGTGATCTTTCAGCCTGGTGTGAGGCTGAGTGTATCCATGATGGATAAGAGCAGAGCACCCCTGGGGCAGGCACAGACCCTCTGTGGTCAGTACCCCTTCCCAGGGAGTTTTCTGAACCCTCAGCATTGTGCATCTGAGGGACATCCCAAGCCAGAGGTGGAACCTCAGAGCTTCACAAGTCAATTATTTGTAATGTTTAAACACTTATTGCTGTCTGTCTGTTGGTGGCTCCTGCAGGATGTGCATTAGGTGGGGCTTTCAGTCCAGCACCAGCAGCTGCTGTGCTGACAGATGTCTCATGTGGTCGTTACACAGATCGGAGCCTCCAACAGACACCACAGAGCACACTGCACAGAGCAGTTTGGTCACTTTTGGTTTGCCACAGACTTATGCAGCTCATGGCTTTTCTCTGAAGGGCTCTTCTGCATTGATGGTCTGGGAGGGTCTCTCTCCAGAAACACGGGTCTCAGCAGCGTTGTGTTCTTGAAGTTCTTGGTAAAGGGTCTTCAGGATCTGGGCTGCTTTGGAAAAAAATTGGACCAGGACTCGTGAAGGATTCACAGTAAAATGACTCTTACAAAACCTGGTCTATCAGAAAATCAGCCATTTTGTCTTAACAAGTTGTCTAGACTCCTCCCAGAGCCAACAGAGAGAGGTATGGCAGTGATTCATCTGCTCTATCTTGGAGATCTGTCAGGTCAGGATGAGTCAGCCCTCTGGATGTTATCTCCTTCCATGGTCGGAGCAGCCACCTAACAGGACTGCAGTTAGGGGCCATGAATCCCGAGTGCCATTGGCACATGGGAACACATAACCTCCAGCCTAAATCTGCTTAACATGCTTAACAGACGCCGTGCTCCCCAGTCACACTGAGGAACCTCTGTTTTGCTTCTTCCAGAGGTGTATTATAGGATCACAAGCCCAGCCTCCAGCTTAGGTTGACTTCATATGAACTTAGGACTCATTTGAAATCAGGCAGGTTCTCAGCATTTTTATAAGCACTTCCTATCCATAATTCCTTGCTCATCAGGGGAAAGAGGATAAGGTAAACCTATTTCTGAAGACAAAGTTGCATTTCCTTCCTAGTGCTGGGAATGCTTCTGAGAAGCCCTAAAGGCCTTTGAGATGCATGGGCAAATTCAGGCATTTCAGGGAAGCAACCCAGTACAGCAGTCAGGGAAATGACTCTTAATACTTCTGGGATTGGGGAAGTGTAACAGGCAACGTGTCCGTGCTGCTGCTTCAAAGAGCTGCAGCTTAGACACTGCTTTTATCAGCGCATTGCTTCAGATGGTGACTGTAAATGACAGCCTCATAGCAAGGAGATATGTCATCTACCCTGTCTCACCCACAGCTCTTAAATGCTATTATTCCCAACTTACTGCTTTTGTCTGGTTTTCTATCTTGCTGGAAATCTCAAGCTTTTGCTTCTGAGTTTTCTTCCCTTATGAGCTGCTGGTGTTCCAGTATTTGAGCAAAAGGAATGATGGAGCTGGAGGGAAGAGCTTCCTAAAGCTGATGGCAGCTCCCTGGATTGGTAAGGAGCTCTGTGTAAAACCTTTGATTTACCCACAGTTAGAGGTCATTTTCTGATTATTCTTATGGCGGAGTGCCTTGTTGGTGGCACCACAGGATCACAGCACTGCAATGTAACAGAGCTGGACCCAGCATGTGCTGCAGTTTCTTTGTCTCACGCGTCAGAGATCGGCTCGGCCTTCAGGGATGAAGTCCTCAGTCCCATTTTATAGAATCATAGGGTCATGGAGGTCGGGAAGAACCTCTGAGATCCCCAAGTCCACCCCCACCCCACCGTGCCCACCGACCACGTCCCTCAGTGCCACATCTCCATGTTCCTTGAGCACCTTTTGGAATGGGGACTCAGCCACCTCCCTGGGCAGCCTCGTTTTGCCCAGTGGCGGTGGTGGGATGCAGCAGTGGGCACACCGGTGGCTGCAGAGTAATGCATTAGGGTGATATTTTGCAGTGACTTTGGGCTGGCTGCTGTTGAGCTCATCAGACCCTTGGAGACCTTCATCACCAAGCTGATAACACAAGTTGTGAGTGGCCACCTGCTCCCAAAGCCATCAGTGCAGGATCTTTGCCAGGGCATGGTGGTGTAAGGCCAGAGCACTGCCTGAGGACCCCAAAAATGGGATCTGTTCAGCATTGGGCTCAAAGCTGCTGTCACAGTCCGGTGGCCCGTGAGTTGCAGCAAGTGTGCTGGCACAGTTTTGGAGGTGTTTAGCCAGAGCCCGAGGAGGGGAACTCCACAGAAAAGCAAAAGGTGGAGCCAGGATCATGCCATTGTACTGCACATCATTGCTTGGTCAGACCCTGCTTTCTTTCCCTGTGAGGTTTTGCAAGAGGCTTTGTGTTATGGAGGAGCTATCTGAACCATCAGGAGCGAAAGCTGAGCTGCGTAAAGAACCAGATGAAAAGGCAGCATTCAGGAGAGGCGGGGAAGAGCCGTTTCAGAAATGGATTAACAATATATTTGCTGGTTTTGCAATTTTTTTCTCCCTGCAGTGGAGAGCGTAGCAGGCAGCAGTGAAAGCATTTCGCAAGGAGCATCAGGAGCTTTCCCCACCCATCATTCAGGGTGGGACGCGGTCATGTTGCATTGCCTGTGCTTTGCCCTGCAGCCTGGGAGAAGCCTGCTCCTGACGTGTTTATTCGGAGTCCTTTACTTCTCTCTGTCTGCAGCTCTAGAAACAAACAAATTGCAAGGGAAAGAATTAGAGCTGGGTAATGAACTGATCGCGTCCTCAGATGCAGGAGTCAGAAACACCCAGTTATCTGGGAGGGAAGGAGTGCTGAGATCTGAGCACGGTGCTGTGCTGGGCAAGCCTTCCTCTGTGCTCCTTAAGCAGAGGGGTTTTGGAAGAAAAAGACAGAGAAGAGCCCAACAAAGCCATTTGGACTTTCCTTCCAGCACCATTTCTTTTTCTGGTTGGGATAAGAGGTTAAAGATATCTATTCACCTGCCTGGCAGGAGTGCTGGATGTTGCAGGGTCAGATAATTTAGTCCCAGTGCTCCACATGCATTTGCTAATTTTGAAGCAGGTCTTTGCTGCTGGCAGTGAGGGGAAGCACTTAGTGCCCAGGCCTGATAAGAGCACCTGTATGCTATCAGTGCTCATCTTTGCTTCCTTTCCTCCCCGTGCCTCCCCTCCTAGTTTTAATATGAATGAATAGCTCTCAAGGCTTGGCCTCAAACACACGGGCTCCTTTAGAAAAAGGGAGAAGAGCATGCTCACATCTGGGACGCTGCATGTGAGCATCCCGCATCCTTGAAGAGACCTGGGGAGGAGACGTGGTGACAGTCCCGGCTCTTCTGAGGTGGTTTCTAACTCCCCCAGGGTAGATGGGATCCCTGTGTGCTGCCTCCAGCCCTCTCTGGGGGAATTCCTGCCCTTCTGCACTGTTTCTTCCCAGTGTTAAGGGTGTGAGGTGTGGAGCTGACCCACCCCTGGGCACATGCCCACCACTAATGGGATGTGGGGTGTCAGGAAATCTGGTTGGCTGATGGGGTTTGAAGGTGACTATCTCCTTTCACTGATGCCATTCTGCATAGGGAGAGCTCACTCTGCACACACAGCAGAAGTTTGGAGGTGGTGCCAAGCAGCTCTTCCAACCACATCTGTGCGGTGGCATCACCTTCACCTTCAGAGGTGACATCTCCTCTCCAGACAGCAGTGCCTCACTCCTGCTTTGTTCCGCTCCCTATCTCCCTGATTGCTGCGTCCAACAAAGAGATAACGTGAGGAGCTCTGTTCCCTTGCTGCCTTGGCTCTGAGGTGAAGGTCTCTGGCTTTCCTTGAGGAGCATCTTCCATGTGGACGTGGCTCTGCTCCTAAGGCACAGGAGTGGAGGGGTGGCATTCTGCCGAGATCAAGAAGCGGTGGGGCTGGCTGTGGGTTTGTGGGGACTGTTTGGCAAGCAGCTCCAAAATCCGCTGGAGCTGGCAGGAGGCTCCTCATCGATTTTGGAGCTTTGGATCAGGCTCCTGTTGCAAAGAGGAATTCTAAGATACCAATTAGGTCCGTGCCACTTGAAAGAGATTAAAATGGGCTCAGCCAAGCATCTGGTAGCATCAGCAATAAAAGTCATGCACTGACTTTGGTAATGAGCTTCACATCACACGGGAACTATTTTCCCATGAGTTTGCAAAAGGCCTCCCCGCCCTGCCAGGACCTGCACTGACTTGCTGCTCAGGGCTCCCTGTGTTGCAGAAAGAAGACTTTCCAAACAGGCGGCCGCTTTGCTGCGCCCTTCCCAGGGCTGGCAGGAAGGAGAACAATGTTCTGCTCTGCTCTGAAACGCAGCAGGAAATACAGAAGGGATGATTCCCACCTATAAACACGGACACGCTCACACCTTCCCTCGCCTGCTCTGCTGGCGGAGATCCCATCCAAGCACACTGGGAAGCAAACAATAGCTTTAGATAAATGACGAGCTGGCACTTCCACGGTTAGCTGAATTGGCTTCAGTAAATGCCCAGGGGCTCTGTGGCTGTGCCAAGCTTCTGACAGCCCTACATAATAATCCTGGCTTATAGTGACTCATAAAGCAATGTGACGGGGCTCATGTCCAAAGGCTGCTGCTCCAGCCTGCCGGCAGCAAGCCCTGCCAGTGGGTTCCCCAAGGGCCACCCCGCACTGTCCTGCATTGGCCACGTCCCACCATCATTGTCCTGAGGGTTCCACAGACTATCCCAAGTTGGATGGGAACCATAAGGATCATTGAGTGCAGCTCCTGTGTTCCATCAGATGGCAGCTGGAAAAACGGAGCAGAAGGAGGACGGTGTCACCCTTAGAAAGACGTTCTCATCTGTGGTGGGTTGGATCCTTCCTGAAAGGTCGCTTCTTGCTGAAGTGAACCTGGGGTGTGAGCACCTCTGCTGCATGGCCACCCTGATCATTTCCACGGGGCTGCCCCACTGCCAGGGGAGCCCCCAAGACTCACTGTGCTCAGCCATGTGCCTTGTCCTCGCCCTTCTTATCCCATGCAAATTCTTCTTCCAAACCCCTGGGATTACTGTAGGGTGCACCCAGCCTGCTATCTGCCATTCTGCAGCACTAACAGGTTTTTTCTGCATCCTCTGGAGTAAATGCAAAGAGAATTTTCTTCCCTCCCAGCAGTTCACCTGTTTAGATGTAAACCTGCAGAGTGAAAGTATCAAAAGTCCTTCTGCTTTGCGCTCAAGTGGCAGAGCAATCTGGGTCCAGCGTAACCGGATGAAAGGGTTTCTTCTTCTGCCTCCTAACCCGTTCTGAATGCTTCCAGCCGTTACCTGTGCAGCTCTCCAGGATGCAGCAGAGAGGATTCACCACATTCCTGAAGATCAGTTTCTTAATGGAATTATTTGGCTTAATTAATTAGCATAATGACAATTCTGCTGAGTGTTGGAGAGAGAAATGATGCTGAGCGTGCTCAGGGCTGGGATGAAGTGGGGCAGAGCAGCTGGATTTGGGGTAATGCTGCACAGGAAGCCAAGTTCTCTTTTGCATGGTGTTTCTAGGTTAGAAAATATTGGTTTGGTTTGGGTTTTTTTCAGATAGGCACAGCCATGGACCATTGCACCATGGGCTTTCCACACCATGTGCCTTAGTGAACCCAAGGGGGATGAGGCAGGCCTTTGAGATAAGAAGGTCTCTGGCACCAAATCCATCAATCCCTTTTATTTCTGTTTATTTCTTGGAGCGCTGATGACCAGAAAGCTGAGGGGGAAAACAGTAGAAGAACTTTTTCTTCTTACTTTTTCCTGGCTTAGTCAAATCATCTCTTGCATCACATCCCGTACTGTTCCCGAAGCATCCCACTGTGGGTGCTGCCACTACACACCTTGTCACAAATAATAAGATTCTTGGCATGATGAGATTCATGAATTTCATTTTTCCATTTTCTCATTCCCTTTACTCCCCTCCTAAGGAACTTGTAGGCAGAAGGGAACAAAATACCATAAGGAAATTAAAAATAAATATGGGCAGTGCTGGAAGGTCGGAATGGTTCGACATTCTCTGTGATGGAAAGTGATGTGATCTCTCACAAGGAGGAAGGACTTTGCCTCTTGTTCTTCCAAGCTGGGTTGGACCTTATGTGTTGGGATCGAGGCACTTTCTGTATGGCAGAGTTGTGCCGGAACTTTCACTTCTGACTCCAAGCTCTTGGATACCAAATCCTGATCACTGAGTCCCCAGATTTCAAGTGAGGCACCTTTGTAAGGGCTGCAGGTAGGCTGTGCTCCCATATATTTTTATGCTTTGTTTTCATCACACATCATGAATTGTGATGAAAATTAGGTTTGCAGGATGCAGACCCCTCCTGGGGTCTTTAAATTGGTCGGCTCAGGTGCTGTGTGGGTTTGCTTTGGGTTGAGTGGTTCTTTGCAAAGAGTTTGGGTCTGGTCTTCCTTCCTCGTGCAGCAAAGGCTTTAAGGTCTCTTCCAGCCCAAGCCATTCCATGATTACATGACTTTATGGTTTGGTGACTCTATAATAGGAGTTGGATTTGATGATCCTTATGGATCCCCTTCCAACTTGGGATATTCAGTGATTCTATGATTCAGTAGTTCTATGACTACGATTCCATGACTAGGAGATCAGGTCACAAAAATAGCTAAGAGGTACAGGAATTTGGTAGCTGTAATGCTACCCATACATGAGTGGGCTCGGCAACACTGACCTCCAACTCAACCTTTCCTAATCTGCACTGTCTCCCATTTTCTTGTTGCCCAGCTGTACAACGGGACCCTGAAGCGGGATGCGGAGAACCGGCGCTACAGCTCCTACAGCCAGATGGAGGGCTGGGGCAGCAAGCACTACAGCAAGGCAGTCTGCAGCCCCAACAGGGCTGGCAGCGACTACTGCTTTGTGCAGAACATCAAGAGCAGCCGGAGCGAGCCCGACCTCTACTGCGAACCACCGCGGGGCACACTGAGGAAGAGTCAGGTTGGGGGTCGGGCAGAGCACAAGGCAACCTTGAACCGCCAGAGCATCTACAGCAGCTGTAGCACCCAGCAAGGAACTACCAGGACAAGTAAAAAAATGCCAGCACGGGCCCTCTCCTGCCCCTCCAGCAACAAGCCCGATGTGGTCTATGCCCAGCCCGTGATGAGCTGCAAGCAGGATGCGGTTTATGGACAGGCTCAGTCTGGCTCCAAGTAAGTTTGCTGCAGTGGGATGGATCTGGGTAAATGCTGATGTTGCTTTGGAGGTTTGTCTGTCTGAGTTTGTCACCTGAGCTGCTTCATAGCCACTGGAGATCTGTTGACAAGTGTACGGCGTGCTTAATCGCATCCTGCAGTGGCATCTAAAGTGGGTCAGATGAGTCATGCTCAAAGGGCTTATTTCTCTTTATGGACTATGGAGAGACCAATGCGGCTGGCTCAGTGCAAATGTCCCTGCTGTAGCTGTGTGATATTGGGCAAGATGCTGCCCGGTGCCTCTGCAGTGGTTTTAGCTGTCAGCTCCTTTGCAAGATGAGGGTGGGGACGTGAAGAGCAAAAAGGGCTGGTGTGCAGTCTGGGTGTCTCTCCTGGCTGTCACCTTGCTCTGCTTTGGCAGAGAACCAACCTAAAAAAAAACCAGCTGAAGCTGAAGGGTCTGACTCAGGGCAGAGCTGAGAACTTGGGAGCAGTCATGTTTCCCTTCTGCCTTCCCACCCGGCCCTTGCTTCTTTCCACCAGTTCAGGTTCCAGAAAAAAAAACCCACTTGAGTCAGAAGAAAAAAAAAAGAAAGCCAAATTGGAATAATTGATCTAGCTAAGGCAGATTGGAAGCTATTCTTCTCCTTTCTGTCCAGAGCATCTAGTCCCATTGAACTAGGAATTATGCAGGGATGAGGATTGTCCTCCATGTCCCGCTCAGCACCAGCTCCCTTCTTGTAAATGTTGCATACAGGATGGTGCGTAGAGCAAAGCAGTGAGGACAAACCATATTCTGCTGCTCACAGCAGCCTTGGAGGATATCTTGTGGTGTTTTATGAGGCTAGAGAAGGAGGTCTGCATCTTCAGGGGCTGCTGCATCACCGTCCAGCAGTGCCTTCTCTACCCAGGACTTATCCCACCTCCCAAGCAGGAACTGGAACCTCCTGAGTTCATTTCTTGTGCTCCCTGCTGCCCTGGGGAGTTTGCTTACTGTAGGACACAATGTGAGGCTGCTTAACTGAGATCGTTGCCTTTGCTCACACCACATAGGGATATTTGTTGAGCCAAATGTGATATTTGTCTGACCCAAATGTGTTGTAGTTATGGAGAAAATCCCCTCCTGCAGTTGGCAGTGCCCACATTGTGCCCTCGTTCACATTGGAATGCTGGGTTAATTCTCTGCTCAACCTCCTTCATTTTGCATTGGGTAGGGGAATGAGCACCGGAGTGTGTTTACCAAGTGTCACTTGCCCATTAATTAACGTGTGGTCAGGAAACCTTGTCCTCCTGTGTGCCAAGTTCCCTTCAATCCGACACATGCAAAACCAGCCCTGGCCAACCCAGAGCACTGGTGGCATTGGTTTGCTCTTTCTAGAAGCTTTGTAATTCTTCTGGAATGGGAAACAGAGACATTCCATAAATGGCAAGTAACTTGTCCTAGGGAATTTCTGTCTAAAGAGCATGAAAATGTCGTGGGAGGGACAAAAGTGAGATGAATTGCAGGACAGCAGTTGGCTCCTGCACTGGGAAGGTGTCTGCTGGGTGCTCGTCCCATGTGGACGGGCTTCTCTGGGGCATCCCAGCATCACACTGCACAGCCCTCAGGTTGCAGACTTGGTCGTTGCTTTGCAAAGGTCACTTGTGGAATAATGGAGCGTATGGAAGAGAGGGAGGACTGCTGGTTCAGGGAGGAATGCTCTGCAGTGCTGGATGCCCTCTGGCTGGGGAGTGGCTCCGTTTAGACAGTTCTCCTGGCTTGGGGCATCGCTCATCTGGCAGAACTGGTTTCGGTGTGGAAATGAGGGCTTCAGTCCTCAGCTGCACGGGGGCTGTGCCCCCTGAGTAAATCTGATTGGGCTGGGGCACACCCCCTGCTTGCGTGAGACTTCATTGCTGGCTGCGCTCAACGAGGAGAGGCTGTCAGCTGTCATCTTTGGAATTCTGGAAGCATGCTCAGGAGTTGTCCTCTTTGAACAAATGATCCATCTTGAAAGCCATTTGCCTGTATAGAGTATCTGGAAATTTGCAGTTAGCCTTGGTCTGGAGCGTGTTGTTGTCCTCTGGAGGTGGGTTAGGACCGTATCTGGGCTCTCTCTGCTGTGCAGGACCTCTCTGGCTGGAGGACTCCGCATCTGGAGAGCTCAGTCTGGATTTGGATAGCCTGGTCTTTGGGTGGAGAGAAGTTTGCTTGTAGATACCCCCCTGTTAACCTCTACAGGCAGGAGGAAGGCTTAGCTGGTCAACAGATGCCAGCAGGTCCCTGTTTGAGGCTCTGGACTTCATATTCTAGTAAATCTTCAGGCAGAGGTTTTGCCTTTATAACAAGCACGGTTTTGTGTTCAGCTTTCACGACAGAAAGTTTCCACACCTGCCTGGCTCACCACGTAGCGATAACGAGAAGCAGTAATAAAAGATGGTGATGTTTCATGTATCTCAGAAAACTCTGAGCCTTTCTCCTTCTCCAGCCAGACCTGGAAGCACAGGAAAACTATTCTGTTGTTTAATCTGTGTTTGCAGGCATGTTGCCATTAGTGCTTTGGATATCACGTTTAGATGAGACCAGGCTCAGAGGATTGGGGTCTTTCAAGAGACCTGGAAATGTGTAATATTTTGGTGCCAAGGGCATTGGATACCTGCTGGTGGCTATGGCTGAAGTGCAGGGACAGTTTCTGTGTGTCCTGGAACCACACATGACCTGGGTCCCCAGGCAGAAGTTCAGTCCCTCTGGAAATATTCTGAACAGTAAAAACACAGAACAGTTATTGAGAGTCAGAGAAGGTGGTAGAGGTGTTTTCTGATAGACCTCCTCTCTTCTGGGATAAGCGAAAGGAGATCAGTATCAAAACATAAACTCCCCAGGGCTATGCCACACAATGAAAGCAGATCCATGTAAAAAGACAGACATCTTGGTTTGGTTTTGTTCTTATATGAGCAAGCTACCTTTAAAAATGACCATTTCAGTGTTGGCTCTGTGTGATGTGAACCTGTCTGCACGGTGCATTTGCATCCAAAGGAAACTGGGGTTGCTGCAGTGCTGCCTGGCTCTGCAGGGCTGGGATGTGCTGAGGTCACTCGAGGTTTTGAGCGGCTTCATTTGAGAGGCTTGGATCCAATTAGCACAAACTAATCTGCTAATACACAGCGACCCAAAGGCATCAGCATCAAACTAGAGAATATGCCTTTCTGTGATAGTGATCCTCCAAAGTATTTGTTTCCTTTCCTCACCTGAATCTGATCATTTAGTTTGACTCCTGTTGAATCATTGCTAATTGAGGTCTCCCTGTTCTGATTGCTTCTTTCTTGTGGAAGAACAGCCTTCGGAGCTCTTCCTACCAGAAGCATTGGCCAAGGCTGGAGATGGCCTTCCTCCAAGAATTTGTCTTGGAACAAACTGTAGCTCTGATGGTGTTGATCTGGTTAGGAATGTCCTGGACTGATGAACAATCTCCTATATTATGGGCCTTGCCAGGGTGCTTATGTTCTCAGCTGGAAGAAATCACTGCTGCTTCTGAGGCACGTGGGAGAGCCCAGCTGCTCACACTCTGTGAACGTCTCTTGTCAGTGAGCCAGCAGAGGAAATGGAGCTTTTCCCATCTTTTCCCATGCAGAAATGGCTGCCCAGTTTTCCCTACCGAAAAAGGGCTTGGACTTTTTATGGACTGGATTTGATAGGAAATACCCTTCCTTGACTTACTAACAAAGCAGGTGCCCTTCTTTCTCACAGAAAATACTCTTAGTTTAGGGTTCTGCTTAGCTTGGAAAACAGACTTATCAACACCACCACTGTGATTACCTGTGCTGCATGGTACCTGACCTGGTATGTCTGTTCATGTGCTCCCTCCCTGTCCTGCTGGACCAGGTCAGATTCCCAAAGAAGTTCCTCTGGTGCCACTCATCCCCGCTTTGTTGTGTCTCACAGAATGTAGGACAGAGTTCCCAGCTTAAACTTCTTTACAGTTCTGCGTTTCCTTGTCTCGAGTGAAATGGAAACCTCTTGGAGCCAAGTTCTGGTAGAGGTTCAAATGAAGAAAAAGCATATGATGTTTTGTTCTTAGTGCAGAAATAGAATGACATTCACCTCACCTTAGAGATTGCATTCTTAATGTTCAATACGTGATTGCCATCAGTTATTCCCCTACATCAGCAGAGGCAGAGATACCTCCGGGGTCAGATCTTCCCGTCTTAGGGTAAATGGTGAGCATGCAGAAGCAGGTTGTTCTTTGGGCGCACCTATTTCTCTCCATTGACTACACAGGGGCTTAAATGAGGACTTTCAACTGGGTGCAATTTCACACGTAGTCTTTCATTACGCCTTTCTGAGCACAGTGTAATTGTTGGCTTTTGATATTTTGTATGAAATTTGCTGCAGAATTGTGGAGATTGTAGGTTGCTGCTGTGGGGAGGTGAGAGTTTTTATATCTGAGGAGGAATTATTTGATCTAATTGTAAGTTCCCGGAGGTGGTGAACTTCTCTGGGTGTCCTTTCTTGTAAGCTCTGCTCCTACGTTTCTTTGGAACAATCAAAACTATTCTGATTATCCTGTGCCTTGAAAAGGTCACGTTGCTCTCTCACAGTAATATTTAATACCTTAAATATAAGGTTCATTTAAAGATCTTATTAAAAAATCCTCTTTTATTAGAGGCTGTGGGATTGTCTGGTGTTGACAACCCATCCCAGCCAGGTTCCCACACTCTTTGGTTTCATTCACTGCTGACAAAATATTTCCCATTTGTATCCCGTCACCAGTGAGACAGTAATAACCAATGGGGAGCTCTGGGTGTGACTCATGTTGGTTCTGAACATTGGGTGGCCATTCCATGGTCAGGAACTCTGCACTGCGGAGCCCCTTCAGCAGCATGGAAGTCCATACGTATTTCTGACTTTACAGAGTTAAAACATCAGGGGCAAACATCAGCACTGGTGAATAAATATGAGCCAAAGAGAGCAAGGCCTTGGTATTTCTTAACCAAGGGACGAATCTTCAGGGGTTTATACCCAAGGTTTTGCTCCTGCTCCAACCTGAAGTGCGCACAGCCCTCCTCCAGACTGTGTGCAGGTTCTTTGCTTCTAACAGGGGATGATGGACAGCTTTTCTGGTGAGCTTGGAGACTCCTAAGCACACCCTGGGAGCCGGATGCCTCAGTGCTGTTAGCAGCATCTCATGAACTCAGTGGTTGTCCATCCCATCACTCCAGACATGCCTGTCTCCTTTTCCTAAGGGATCTGCACTCGCCTTCCGAGACCATCAGCTGCTCTCACATTTTTGCTTCCACCACATCTCACATCAAAGGATTAAATGCTGTGGGAAAAGCCTCTGCCTCCTTTAGATTGTCCTAATAACCTGATGGATGGTTTCATTCTTGTCCACTAATTCTTCTATGTGAACAGCAGTGAGCACCGGTTCTCTCTTCCCTAATCCTCCCACCTTGGACATAATTAGACACCAACCAAGATTTTGTCTCTTCTGCTTTGCTGGTGGAGTGGATCCGTAGTCCATTAGCCTTGGTGACCCTGCTGTATCTTTTCCTCTTCTATCATCTCTCTTTTGAGGCTGAGTGATGCAGTAGGGATGCACAATGTTTTTTGTACGCGAAGTGATGATTTTTGGCTTTCTGTACTCCTTTCCTTCTGAATAACTCCCAGTACTAAAGTAGCCTATTTGGCTGAGAACTCAATCAATGCTGCTTTTCTCTTTGACACAGAATATGTGGTGACGAGATAGATGGCGGCACAATGACCATCCAGAAAGCCATACAGCTCCTGTGCTCCTCTGATGACAAATACCAAGCCATGGGGGCTTATTACCTCCAGCACACCTGCTTCCAGGATGAGACCGCCAAGCAAGAGGTGAGCAAACTCCTTCAGAGCTTACTGGGTGCGATGGCACATGGGATGGGGCAAAACTGGTGTATCTCAATAGCAAGAATCTGTTGGCCCTCTTGATGGAGTCTCGTACGTCATCAGTGCACACAGAAATTAATTAAGTGGGTTTTTCACCTCTTAGTGGCCACTTTCTCTTATTGGAGGGCAGGTCAGTATTTTAGCACAAGGGAATAGTCACCAAGCAGCAGAGGCTGTGACCACGTTATCACCCTGACCCGCTGTGGTGCAGATTGAAGGGATATACATGGGAGCAGTCACCCAAACACGGTGTTCTAGATGGCACTGCACCCGGTTCCACGTGAATGTTCTGCTATCTCAGTGTCAGAACCACACAAAATTGCCCCAGATCCCACCGTGTTCTTCTCTGTGCATTGCTCAATGCCATTTCAGCCACTCATCTAAGCCAATGGGTTCGTACAAAGGCAGTTTATCCCCACCCTGACGTGTCTGCAGCCGTGGCAATGTGGTCTTCTCAAAGCAGCACCCACATACAGGCAGATTTCAGTGCTCTGCAGCAGCAGTGGAGCTGGCAGAGTGCAGACGTGCCCCTGTGCCCTCAGTGCAGCTGAGCTGAGTGTGGGGACCCCATCCCATGGTGCAGTCACTAATTGCAGGGCAGCCACACCCTTCGTTACCATTGAAAACACTGAACCTGTCCCATCACTTCCCAGAAAGATGTGTTGGAGCAGGTAGATGAGTCATCCCAGTGCACGCTTGGGTTTTGTTTTTTTTCTTGGTTGTTCTTTTTTGTTGTTGTTGTTGTTTTCTTTTTAAAATGCACTCATTCATTTTCTATTGTCGGCAGATCTCCAGCCAATAGGTTTGTATGTCCAAGCAGGCTCCATATGGCTTCTATCCCCAGCAGACCTGGCACAGGGAGAATTCTTCAGCTGGAGCTCCCATTGCTTTGGAGAGCTCAGCTGAAGGGATGTGCTCTGCCTTTAGACCTCCCCAGCAGGACGTGTGTGGTGTCCTGGAGGTCGGGGTTCCCAGGGTCCCCCATCCATGCCTGTCCCTCTTCATACTGAGCATGGCCCACTGACCTCCAGGGTGTTCACCTTCTACCCTGACCATCTCAGACCATCCTGTGATTTCAGGATGCAGATAAGTCCCCATGTCATGTCATTACACCACTATGGGTGGCCATACGTGGCTATGTATAGGCAGAGCAACATTTTTGTCCAATGTAAACTTATGGAGATAGGAAAAGTTTACATTAACATCAACCAAGGATTCCTCCCTGGGCTGTTATCCATAGGCATTCAGTTCTGGAGTCTGAGCCGTAACCTGGTGCCACCTGTGAGCTCTGGCCTGCCCTCCCTGCCCGGTCTCCTTGCTAGCCCCATCAGCAGGCACCACACGGACTCCTTGCATTACACTGACAGCTGTAGTTGTCCTGCTGGTGATGCTTTGTGCACCACTCTGATGTCAGCACATCTTTTCCTGTCCAGGTCTATCGGCTCGGGGGGATTGCCAAGCTCGTGGAGCTGCTCCGCAGCACGAACCAAAACGTACAGCGGGCAGCAGCCGGAGCCCTCCGGAATTTGGTCTTCAGGAATCCAACCAACAAGATAGAAACCCGACGGCAGAACGGGATAAGGGAGTGTGTGAGCCTCCTGAGGAGGACGGGGAACACCGAAATTCAGAAGCAACTGACAGGTACACAGAGCCCCATAGCTGATATCAGCCCCAACACCGACAACAGGAGCCTTGTGTCCCCGAAGAGATCATCCCCCAGCAAGGACTGTATTCCTCCCTACATTTGTCCATGTTGCCTAACGCACAAAAGGCCATACCAGAAAGGGGATGTTTTATGTTTCCATTGCATGAAAGGGTGACTAAGACACGAGGCAGAGGAAGTCCTGGCTCTTCAGTATCCCATGGGGTTTCCCCAGATTGCAGTTGCCCATTGGGGTTGTGTCCAACTCAGGTTTCTCTGTGGTTGCCGGGCCACTCCTTGCCTTCCTGCACCCCTGTTGACTGTCTGGTTGGTGTCTCACCTTTTCTTGAAGGATTAATCCAAGTTTGTCGGTGCAGGTCACCTTCAGCTCTGCCTGAGGTCCTGCATGCAAACCTTCACAAGATTCCTCGAGAAATTCTTTCCTCCTGCAACTGAATAACAGGAAACATCAATTCTGGGAGGAGGGACAATGCTTAAGTGCACATCTCCACATGATACTGTGTTCCTGCTGCCCATCTCCTATAAGATAGGCAGAGACTTGAGCTTATCTCCATTCCCATTCTAGGTCTGCTCTGGAACCTCTCCTCCACTGATGAATTAAAAGAGGAGTTGATACAGGAGGCCCTCCCCGTCTTGACAGACTGTGTTATCATCCCTTTCTCTGGCTGGTCTGATGGTGGCTGCAACAGGACAAGGGAAATTATCGACCCTGAAGTATTCTTCAATGCTACAGGGTGCTTGAGGTGAGTCGGCATTCAGGGACGTACTCAATTCTTTACATGGGGAAAACAAACGTTTCCCCACTCATTTTAATAACTGTTTTAGCACAGCACGGTCCCACTGTGCTGGGCTGTACCTGGCAGCCCTGGCCCAGCACCTCGTTGTGTATTGGCCTGCTTGTCAGATGGGTCACCCACAAAGAGGAGGAGCAGGCTGAGCACAGCGTGGCTCACTTTTCCACACCAAAACCAGAGCTCTTTTGCAGAGGATCTCCGTCCTGACTTGCTGTTTCTCCTACCGCCCTCCTCCACTTGGATGCGAGCTCCTTGTCTCACTGGGAACAAGTGGAAAAAAAATACCCTGTATAATTAGGTACTTTCATCAACAGAAGCTCTCCCCGAGGGAGCTTAGCACCGACCGCACCCTTACCAGACATGCAGCCAGCAGGAGATGTATCTGCCTGTGAAACAAAATGGTTGAATGCAGCATGGGCCTTTGGAGACGCGATACTATCGTCCTCTGTGGCTGGGAACTGGGTCTGAAAGGCAGCCTTCCCCTGCAACTGCACACTGTGATGTGTATGCAAAGTGCTCCACTTTTAAGACAATCCCAAACCAATGCCATCCCAACCCAACGCCATCCCAACTCATTGCCATCCCAACCCATTGCCATTAAAATAAGGGTAGAAGAGTATGGTGGTAGTATAAAAGGAGCTTTCCAGGCAGGCTCTCTCTTGGTGCTGCAGTTGGAGGCAGGGATATCCAGCAGTGAGCTGTGCTGGGCTGCAGGGCAGCGAGGAGCTGAGTGGGGCTGCAGGAGGAGAGCAGGACAGTTGGGCCAGGAGCCCCCACTCACTCTGACTCACAGCAGTGCCACATCACAGGGATGTGGCATGCACGGGGATGAGAAGAGCTTTGGGTTTGCCCTGGGCTCAAGCCATTGCTGCTCAAGAATTTCTGGATTGCAGATGAATTCATGTTAATGAAGAGGCTGCAAATCACAGCAAACATCAAATCCAGTTCTGGAACGCCTGGAGTGAATGTCTCACAATGACTGCCAGCCTCTCTTTGTTTTTCATTTGCAAGCTACAAGCCAGTAAAGCAGGGAAGGAAAAAAAAATAGCAAAAAGTAATTTCCTGCTAGTGGAAAAACTCCCCTGTCCTGGCAGCAGCCTGGCGGTGTGCTCAGGGATGCGTTACAACCTGGTCAGTCCCATTGATCAGAGCTATTGCTGCTCTTCAGCATGTCTGCCCCCATCTCTCATATAAACATTGATAGTGACCCTTTGCAGATCCACTCTTAAAACTATTTGCATCTTCCTGATTTTCCCAAGAATAACAGATGATAGTCTTTACTCCAACTTTTGTTGGAGGCAATCAGCCTACAGAACATGACTGTGGGGTCTCTAAGGCCAAATACTGCTGATCGTTATTCTCCCTAGAAATACATCTTCTGTACAAAATTCCTTAAGAAGAATTTTCTCAGGTGAAATCAATCCAGATGAGCAACAGGAGCGCTCAGCACCAGGGTGATCCTACAGAAGGCCTCCAAAGTGAGAGCCTTGCTCAATCTTCAAGAAAACCCAGCAAGTTAATTCAAGCCAGTGCCACGGCCAAGGTCTCTTGCTGGTAGAGATTAGAGCAAATCCAACTAACGCTCTCCCCTCCTTCTCTCCTGACTTTCCCTGCAATGGCTTTCTTCAGAAACCTCAGTTCTGCAGACATGGGACGTCAGACCATGCGAAATTACCCTGGCTTGATCGATTCCGTCATGACCTACGCCCAGAACTGTGTGGCTTCTAACCGGCCTGATGACAAGGTACCAGCTGCTGCTCCGTAGCTCTTTACTAGTGTTCATCCCCATAGTTAATAACTGCAGTTTTGGGGGTAGCTCCAAAACCCTATCAAGCAAGCCTGAGAGGGGACGGGACTCTTTGTGGCTGCTCTTCCCCTGCCAAATATGCAGTATAACCTCTAAAAAGGATAACTATGGCATGGTATATGTCTTCTCTGTAGCTATATACAGTGCTGCTTCGTGTTTCTACCAAATGTGACACTTGCATTTTTGTTCTGGGGGTGATTTCAGTCTGTGGAGAACTGCATTTGCATCCTGCACAACCTCTCCTACCGCCTGGATGCTGAAGTTCCCAACAAATACACCCAACTCAACCACATGGCCAGGAGTGTTTATGTGGACAAAACTCTCACGGGATGCTTCAACAGCAGGAGTGGCAAAATGGAGGTAAGACATGACACAGAGTGCTCGGAAATGTGCTCCTCAGCTCCCAGCAGGGACTGCAAGTGAGGAGCTGGATCTGAGCTTCTCATTTCTCATCCCTTTGTAGAATGATGAGTATGGCGTCCCTCTGCCTGAGGAGGATTTTAAACCCAAGGGACCCAGCTGGCTGTACCACTCGGATGCCATCCGCACCTACCTGTCCCTGATGGATCACAGCAAGAAGGATGCCACCCTGGAGGCTTGTGCTGGGGCCTTGCAGAACCTCACTGCGAGCCGGGGGCTGGTAAGCACTCCTCTGCACACACGTGGCCAAACATGCCTGCACCTTACAGCGGTCAGGAGGAGAAATGTCCTCCTTCAACCTCAGGGCGGAATTGCAGGGCTTTCCACAGTTGATGATGCAGCTCAGGTGCTTATAAATGCCAAAGATGAGTCCCTGCAAAGGCTGAAGATCTATCCCAGGTCTGTGTGCCTTTCCAGGAGCTCTTCCAGGTTTCAGTATCTGAAGGGCCTCTAAGAAGGAAGGGGACAGACTCCATAGCGGGGTCTGTGTGATGGGACAAGGGGAGGTGATTTCAAACTAAAAGAGTAAAGATTCAGATTGGATATAAGGAAAAAGCTCTTTACAGTCAGGGTGGTGAGGAGCTGCACAGAGAGGCGGTGCTGCCCCATCCCTGCAGCCCCCCAAAGGCAGAGCAGGGCTGTGAGCACTGCTGGGGCTGTGGGTGTCCCCATGCACAGCAGGGAGTGGGACCAGATGGCCTTTAAGGGCCTCTTCCAACTCAAACCATTCTGTGGTTCTACAATTGTACAATTTCTGCTGTTGGTTGTAACACCAACACCTGTTGTCAGTGTCATCCTGCAAGACACCAGTGACTCCAGATGTGCACATGTGGCCAGATGTCATTTACAGGAGAGAGAAAGGATGTTCACGCACAGCCCGCGTGTGTGTTTGAAGTGGGAGGTGGCTGTAATCACAGGGTGGGTTGTGCTGTGGATTGCAGGTCGTGGTCACATCACAACTGTTCATGAAATTACTCTCACAGACAGATGTCCTACAGACACCTCAGTATGGCAGCATGTAGGTGGCATAGGCTGTGATGCTGTGGGCGTTGCAGGGGCTGGAGCACGGCGAGTTGCACAGCACCCAATGTCAGCGCCGTGGGCATGTCCCCACAGGCTGTGCTCACGTGGGCAAACCTCGACTTGTCTGTTTGTGTCAAACTTCATCAATTCTAATTTAAATAAGATGGCGAGGGAGATAAAGGGGTAATTATTTTGTACGTAGGAGAGGTGCGTCACGTGTGCGGGGCGTTCCACCCAGCAACACAGCGTGACTCACTGCAGGAGCCTTAGTTGGACAGCATTAACAGCTCTGATCTGCTGGGAGCTTTAGTTCCAAGGCTTTCTTTTGGGTTACGAGTCATTCAATTTGAAACACTTTGGGATTTCTTCTTCCAATTTAACTAAACTGCCTTGCTGATAACGAGGATGGAGGTTGTCTCAGTATGGGTAGGGCTAATCGGAGACATAGAGCTATTTGCTCCATGGAAATAAAGAGGCTTTCATCAATCAAGAGTGGCTTCTTGGGGGGTGAGAAAGAAAACAAAGAATTGTTCCAACAGTGGTGAGATAACTTGCTTCAGCCCTCTGGAACAGGATGGTTGGAACAGACCTGGGTGTACTTTCACAGTTTTTGTTCCATCTCAGATCTGGAGTTGGGCTGGATTGCTGTGCTTGTTGGCACTTAAAGGATAGAGAAACAGAGAAGAAGCTCGCAAAGCTTACTGTAGCCCTTTAGCTGTTATAGGAGGACTATGAATCTCTTCTCAGCTTCAGCTTTATACATTTCAATTGCGCTGGCATGGATCTATAACGCAGTGTCAGTGTGTGTCTCCTGGCACACAGGAGGGACGTTGGGTCTCAGCCCACATAGGGGGGCACCTCCCAGCCTGTTCCTTCCATCTCCACATCACTGCTGATGGATGTGTGTCACTCCAGTAGCGTGATGATATCTAGTGGTGTGGTAGCTGAGAAGTTCAGATTAAACTCTATTAATAAGTGGGCAATTTATTAATGGTATGTGCTTCAAAGTCCAGGAGCACTCAGCTGCATTGGCTACGCCCTAAGATATTCTAGACTTACGTAAGCAAACATGAAATCAGGTTCTAAGATGTGTATTTTTGTCCTTCAGCTCATTATTTAAAGGTATCATTAGCTGTTTCTGTTCCAAAGCAGTCTATTAGTTGTGGCATGGCAGGGAGCTGAGCGAGGACAATGTGGACATGAAAGGTAAAATTTCTCCATTGGTTGGGAATATCAGTTAGGAGATCTTTCAGGCCTCCATAAAGAGGACAGAAGTCCCTGCCATATGGCAGAGGATGAGAGGCTGACTTATGAAGGAGTAAATGACAAAGTAAGTGGGATTAATGCAGGAGAAGGTGTGCTTATTTTGTAGTATGGTCAGATATGCCCAGACCTGCACACTGTTGCAGGTGTGTTCTTCCAGCACTGGAAGTCATGAGACATTTGCTGTTCTGCCTCATAGATGTCCAATGCCATGAGCCAATTGATTGGGGTGAAGGAAAAAGGTTTGCCTCGCATAGCACGGCTCCTGCAGTCCAACAGCTCCGAAGTTGTCAGGTCTGGTGCTTCTCTGCTGAGCAACATGTCCCGACATCCTATCCTGCACAAAACCATGGGTAAGCCATTTCCACCACAGTAGATTTCAGTACCATGTCTAGTTTCTACCTCTCTAATATCTGCCCACCTCACTTTATACACCCTGTAATAAGACTCAGCCAAGCTCCCATACTGGGCAAATGGTGACATTTGTTCTGGTCAAAAGACCATTACAGTTGATATAAGCAGGCTTAACACAATGCATGCTCTCTTGGCCTTTACAAGCAGATGGTATGCTTAATGGATAGCAATGAATCTGCAGGGTTGGGAGGATGTAGTGCAGATGATAGCATTTGGGGAACTGAGCCAGACTTGACCAAAATCAATACCTTTCCAGAGGTCCTCACTGTAGTTCTGGAAACCAAGTAAAGCCACTATGCTGTTACCATCCAGCATGATTAGTGCCTCCTTTGGGGAATAACACTGCATTCTTGCACTGAATAATGCTAACACAGATAATTTCACTCACCTGTGCTGGGTTTATTTGAATGTTGATTGGAACATTCCACCTCTTTAGCTCACCAGGTGCTCCCAGATGTATCACGTCTCCTGTCATTCCAGTCTGGAAATACCAACAGCTATGGCGAGATCATGACATCAGCTTGTTACACTCTGAGGAACCTCATCATGTCCAACCCACACCTGGGAAAGTGTTACTTGACAAGCAACATGCTCAATAATGTAGTAAGCCTGTGCCGAAATGGGTGAGTCTGGGGCAGAAGGCATGGAAAAGGTCTCAGGAAATTTGCTGCTCTACTGGGGTTATGCTTAGCTTGAATGTTCACACTGGTTCATCTTTTTGGTTGGAGCATTCACCTCAAATGGCCAAAACACAGCTGCGATGAAGTATATACAGATTTTATAAGTAGATCCTCCGGTTTACCACTTGTACTCCATGAACTTTAACAGCTGAGCTGTCTCAACAGATTTTACCACTTTTCCTTTCAGGGATGGTTTGAATTTTGTACCTTTATAGCCCTGTGCAACAGCTTGTCAACTCTTGCCAAACTGTGTGCTCATTTCTGGCCAAATTGGAGCTCACAGTCTTTGGCCATATCTCCATTCCAAGACTCTCATCTCTCCTCCCATCTGGCTTTGTTTTAAAATGCCTTGTGCAAGCAGCCCATTGTTTTCTGTTATGAGAAGACGTTCACATGCCTTCTCCATCATCTTTTGACAAACCACTTACAATTTACCTCTTGTTCTGTGGCAGCAAAGAGATTCTCAGTCATTACCAGTGGCCTCTCTGTTTAGGTTGGGCCTCAGCCAACAAATATCAGTCACTTCATTGCTTTTATATGCTTCCACTCTGCAGCAAGCTCAATTAACACCAAACCCTGCCCTCTTCTAAGTCTTCATTGTTATGAATGGCATTAACTTCTGCCTGAAGTCCCGCTTGGGCTCCCTCAGACCAGTCCTCAGCTCATTACTGCTTCAGCAGAGCATTGCACAACCGGGGCCGTGCATACCTAAATTGCCTCGGCTGTTCAGCATGATGAGCTTTGTTTCCAATGACTCACTAACTGTGAGAGTTACTAAACTCCAGAGAAGTCTTCAGTGTATTTCTCCTGACGGTATCACAAATTCCTCCTGAGAAACTCCCATGTGAGTTCGAATTGTTCCTTTTACTGCACTATTTCTGCCCCCCTGGATTTCTATGCTGTTCTTATGAAAAAAACGCCAGCAATTTACATCCAAGACTCATCTTGCTTATTCCAACCATATCATTTCGGGATATGAAAGCCATGTCCCTTCTAGAGATTGGAGCTAACTTTTCCCACTTCCCTGTACTGTCTCTGATGGCAGATGGAAAATTTCAGGGTAGAATTTGTCTATTCCTATGTCAGAAAGAGTTTCACATTCCCTGATGGCAGTAACTGGACTCAGCAGCTCCTGCGGGGCTGCTGGTGATGCTGGGCATAGACCCTATGCTCCCTAAATTGTGCTGCTGGACTCCTCTTTCCCAGCCTCACAGCCGGCAGAAATAGAGAGCACAGAACATCCCATCAGTGACCAAATCCCCATGGAGAGCACCATACCATATTGCAGCCTGTGAGCATTTTGCAGAACTTTCTGTGTTGGTTTGCCTCAGTTTCCCCTCAGGCACTCTTATAGTCACATTCTAGAAATAACTTTCAGGCTGCAGATGAGTTATGGATGCTTTCCTTTCTCCAGTTCCTCCCAGACACCAACCAGCACCCCTCCGAGTTGGGCTCCCCTCCCCTGGTGCTCCATGTAGCTGTATTCTCAGTGAAAGCCATAAACAGTTCCACAGTTTATCTGATTGCTGTGGTTACTTCTCCTTCCTGGTGCATCCCAATTAGATAATTGTCTCAGTCTCCTGCATATATCCTCCTCTATGACGCAGCCTTCACAGTGATGATGGCGTGTGCTCACACTGTTATTTTCAATCCAAGTTAGCAAAATATTGCATATCCTAAATACCTCCATGTTCATTGCTTTTCAGTGGCTGTTTGGCCAGATAGTAATTTTCAGCCACAGCATTTTTTTAAGCCTGGTCATTCTGATGACAGAGTATGGGATGGTTATAACCAGAGGAACAATTTTGCAATAAAACCTCCTTCTCTTGGCCCAAAACATTGCTCAAGGATTTTTCGTTGTGTGCTGCTCTTCCAGTCCTCCAGGCAGAGCCAACAACACGATCTGCATCGCCCATGTGGTCATACTGACCAGATTAAGTGTGGTCATTTCTTGTAGACTGGAAGGTTTTTGGCACCATCTGCTGTGTCTGTTAGGGAAATGCCTGGATTCATTGGGTTTTTACGCTCACAGGATGATGCTTGCAGGTCCCACTCTGCCAGTCCCATTTCTCATTAACCCAATGCACTGTTTGGAGGACACAACGTTTTTGTAGAAGCAGAAGATCATAGAGTCACTAAAGTTGGAACAGACCTCTAAGGTCCCCAAGTTCAACCCCAGCTTATCCCCACCGTGCCCACCAACCATGTCCCTCAGTGCCACATTTACCCTCTTCTTGAACAGCTCCAGGGACGGTGGCTTTGTGGAGCTGTACCATGCTGGGAGCCAGGGAGGGTCTCATCCTGCTCCCCATGGCTGGGACAGGCTGGGGCTGTCGCAGGGCTCAGGACTCTCCCACAGGCAGGACATGGTCCAGCAGATCAGGAGCAGCGATAACAGCTGGCACTGAGGTTTAGATCTGGGTTGTCGTATGAAATGTTCCAAAATTATAGAAGATACTGTTATGACTCATGGTTTCGGAGCTGTTACGTGAGCAAGTATCTATTAACTTGTGCTGAGCAAGGACTTCTGGTTACAGTTGTTATTGTGAGCGCAGAGAGCCCTTCCCTGTGCTGCCCTCCTGAGGGATTCGCCCACAACGTCCCCATGGAGTCCACATTGGCACCACTTCATCACCCTTCCAAATTTCACACTCCGAAAGCGCTTTTCCAGCTCCATTCTTGTGCTCAGATCTTCCCTTTCTGTTTGTTCTGTTCTGGTCCCAGGGAATATTGTCACGTAACATTGCTGGGGGAGCAATGAAGGGTTGGTCTCAACGATGGGTCCCTTCTAAACTGGAAATATTGATGGTTCTATGATTTCATTGGCAGTCATCTATCAAGCCAGCGAGTGCCTGGCTGGGGGTGGTTCCTGGTGCTGCTTTGTGGCTATCCATAACTCCCCCATGTTGCTTTCATCTTCCCAGCTCCTGTCCAAAAGCAGCCGAAGCTGCTCGCCTCCTCCTGACAGACCTTTGGTCGAACAGGGAGCTCCAGAGTGTGCTCAAGCAGGTAAGGAGAACACCACTGCATTTTGCCTGATGGCACAGCCCCATGACACACTCCATGAGGTAGCAGAGGTCTTTGTGAGCTTCCTCCGCCCTTTTCTCCCATTTTCTTCTGCACCCATAGCCCTACCCTGTGGTCACATCACCCCTACAGTCAGAATAACCTCTACAGCCCCCAAGAGGAGTATTTAGGATTTGTTTTACACCCTGCAACAGAAACTGCAGGAGTGCTGCACAGTCAGGGCACAGAGCCAGCTCCCAGCCCAGTGGCTCGCTTTGAACCAGGTGGGTTTTTCCAGCTCACCAACAGCAGCACCTGCACAGAGCAAAGGGCTAAATTAAAGAGAAGGAGTAACATCCACAGAGGGGAATACCCTAGGAGCAGGAAGGCAGAGAGAGCCTAAATATTGTTCTTCTCTTAACGGTGAGGGACTTTCTCCATAGGAGCTGGTGGTGTAGCTTTGCACCGGTGCTGCTGACACGTTTTGGTGTGACTGAGTCATGCAGGTGCTCCCACAGGTGGTCATTGCATTGGGCGTACATTGGGGTGGGAGCCTGCAAGCAGAGATGCACCGTGCATGTACCTGTGCCATTTTTCCAGGATGGGCAATAAGATGAACTAACATTCACTAAGGGGCTAAGGCAAGGTTTCCCCCAGTAGAACTGGAGGAGCCCAGCACTTAGCAGACGCAAGAAGGGGGAGGTCCATCTATGAAGGTGGCCACTCATGTGTTGAGGGCATGAAGAGAGTGGAGGAGTCTGTCTGAGAATGGAGCACGCTTTTGAAGGATGCTTCTGAGTTGGCTGGGGGGGGTCTCCCCCAGCAGTTGATAGCTATCCCGTTCTGAAAGCAATGCACATTCACTGCACTCCATATCCACCTGCTTTTTCAGCAAGGATTTGATAAGAACATGATGGGATCTTTAGCTGGAACAACCTTCAGGACTCTTCCCTCCAGATTTTAGGAGCCTCTCCGCACACATTTGGGCTGCAGGTAAGAATGGGACCCTCATCCACGGGGAAGGGGTGGTGTGGGGGCACAGAAACTGGGAACGGGGTGAGGGAGAAGGCTGAAAGTTGGGTATGAATGAAAAGAAATGATACCTTTGGTGCTCTAATACCTGGGTATCTTTTCTTTGTTTTTCAGAGTTTGGAATTGGTTCATCTCCAGGATCACAACCCGTTCACAGTTACTTAGGATGTTAAAGATGTAGAGTGTTTGTGAGTTAAACTCAACTGTAAAGCAAACCAAACGTATGGATTTCATGTGGATCATACTGATATTTTTAAGCATTTTCTTCTTTTTTTTTTGTTTTTGGAGGGGGGGGGGGGAGGGCGGAGAGGGGGCTTTCATTGAGGTTATAATTTCTTGATGTCAATATTTTTATTTTTTAATTTTTTTTTTTTTTTTGCCAAGAGTGTGTCTGTGTAACTGTGCCCACATTGCTGTGTGTGCGCATGCGGCCAAGGCGCACACCTGGCGAGTAGGGCTGGAGTCCCCACCAAAGCTCAGTGTCAGCTGTGCAGTTTCAGCCCCTCGCAGTTTCGACAAATCCCACCCGATCCATGCAACAAATGCTGCCACACCAAATTCTTGTCACAACCTATTTTCACCCGGAAGTGCAAAAATTGCCAGTTTGATGTTGTCCCCACGTTGCATATGGCTGTTATCAACAGATACACACAATACTCTTCTTTAAAAAAGGCTGCTTCTTCCTAACATTTATGAACACGGGCTTCTTTCCTGCTTCTGATTTTATTTTTTCCTCCTATGAGCTCTCATAGTTATTAGTATTTCCTCTCCTGTCACCTGAACTCTTTATCTCCAGAAGCAAATTGTCAGCTGCTGATTTTCCCCTGGCACTCAGCACCTGCTCTCTGAAGCTGTATGGACAGTGCTAACGCAGAGCGTGGTCTTACCAGGTGCCAAATCAATCACTGGGCACTGGAAAAATGCAACCATGGGACCGTGCGTGGAGATATATGGCTTTTGGGAAGCTGGAGCCAGGAGGAGGAGCTGGCTTTGCCCAGCATCACTGAGTGCCAAGAGTGAGGGATGTGGCCTCTGTCATCACACTTTGTTTGTAACCAAGAAGTGTAAAGAAATAGTGAAAATGGAAAAGCATGTGAGAAATGTGAGCTCGGAGCTGCAGGGCGAGGATCAGCAGAGGATGCGCTGAGGGGGCACAGAGATGTGCAGATGTGGAGGGTGCAGGAGGCGTTTGGGAAGGGCGGGTTGTGGAGCTGAGCCTGGCAGGGAGAAGCAGTCTCAAGTTTGCAGGGTTCAGCTCCTCGCTTGGTGACAGCTGGCACATCCCATTGACCTGGCAGGCCTGACCCCAGCTCTGCTCTGGGTTAGCATCATCCCCTCTCAGAGCACACAGCGCAGAGTGAGAGGAGTGCCAGCCGCTTTTCTCCTGGTCTACAAAGGGTGGCTCAGCCTTGTGCACTTTAATGAGCAACAGCTATTTGCTTGCATTCACCCACGTTCAGTCGAGAGCTTTCTGTGCGGAGCTCCCAGCCAAATGAAAGAGCAAAAAGCACCTTTGAAGTGGAGAGCTGGAACCAGGCGAATCCGGTAGGACAGTTTCAGGAGCGTTTAAACAGCAGCGGAGGAGCCCAGGCCTGTGGGCATGCCCTCACCACAGCTGCCAGCTGTTGCATAGCTGGGTGTATGTCTTCATTTCATGGTTCAGGATGTTTTTGGCAAGACCCAAGTCTATGGACATCCAGAAAGGCTGCAGTGGCCGCAGGAAGAGTTGTTGCAGTTTTGCTTTCGAATTACACTGCGTGCAATTTTGCATTCAGATTTGCTCCTGTAATTACACGTTAGGCAGAAGTCCTGGGAGCTAATGTTTTTCCCTGTAAAATTAATTGGGAAAGCTAACTGCAAAATGTAATGATGGAATATTGAGGAAATTCATTCTAATTGGCTGTTATTTGAGCTTTATTTTAAAACAGTGCTTCTGCTTTCACCGGTAATGCAGTTTACAGCAGGGCTATATTAGGCACAAAGAGCTGCAGTAATCATCCCACAATTAAATTTACAAGTACTGGAGGTTTCGTTACAAAGCACTGAGCTCAGAGGATTGGATACATCACTCACATCAGTGTTAGTGACGTACAGCAAAGCTGACCAAATGGTACCAATGAAACCTGTCTCCATCCTTGGAGATCTCATATAGAATCATAGAATCGTTGGAGCTGGAAGAGACCTTTGAAGGTCATCTGGTCCAACTCTCCTGCAACGAAGTTGATCTTCAGCTCTTGGCTGTGTGCAGCCCTGGATGCTCTCCCTGCCCTGAGCTGGGAGCTCCCTCCAGCCTCAGTTTCCCTACGATGCTGCAGGTTGCTGCTCTTATACCTCAGAATACAGCTAACCCAGGAGAGCAGGGCTGAGCTGCGGCCCCTCTGACACCCCTGGGCTCTTTGCAGCTCTTTTTCCCTACAAGGAAACTCTCTGATACTCATCTCTATTTCCCTCTCAGTCTCTCTGTCTTAAATCTGGACTACAGACTCTACCCATGTAGGTGAAGTGACGCTGATGTCTGGCAGTGTAAGGAAAACCTCTGGTGTTGCTCATACCCAGCAATCTGGGGACCTTCTTTTCCAAACCACGCTTCTCCCAGGGGCAGAACTCAGCATCGGGATGCTGTTCTCACCTTTTTCCACCAGTGTTCTTCCTTTGAGGGAGACGTTGCTTCATTGAGGCATGTCTTCAGCTGCAACATGTTCCTTGCTGAGCTGTTTTCCTGTTTTTTCCCTGTGTAAAAGGCAAGGCAAGGCAGATCTGTAGGGATACAGCTGGGGCAGGTCTGCAGGACGTGGGTTGGAGTGATGGACAACTACTGAGGAGGGAAGGACCACAGCGAGCAGCACCCTGATCTCTGCCAGCAGCAGAATAAGAGCAATTGGGGCTTGATTTGTGCACAGGACACACAACCATGTAAATAAATACCACACTTGTTTGTCCTGGGCTTAGCAGAGCTTTTTGGCCTGTTTTCTCTTAAATGCTTTGTTTGTTTCGTGTATGTACAATCCAACCCACCCCAGCATTTCAGAAGCCTCATGGACTGCATGGAAGGCAGAAGGCAGTTTTATTCCTCTCTGACCACACAGCAGTTTGAGACCACCCGAGCCTGCCAGTCCATAGCTATACAGTGTATTCTGTAAGATATAGGTATGTGAGAATAATGTATCAGAGTTTTGTTTTGGCTGTACTGTATGTATTTGCTTCATTGGAAAAGCTGAAATCAATAAAAACTGCTGGAATTTCTTCAAGCCAATTGTTGAGGATGGATTTACTTTGGTTGTCTGACCACGAGCTTTCATGGGAGAATCACCTTGAGTTACCACTCCAGTCTATGGAAGTCTATGTGTTGATCTCACCATTTGGGTGTCACTGGGATGGGACCCTGGAGCTCCCTCCAAGCAGTTATGGTCACTCCAAGGCCATCGTTTGCACATGGTAAGATTATTTCACCCCAAGTGTATCACTAGCACTTTTCTATGCTGCTGCCTCTGTGTCGTTTAGCACCCATTCCTTATTGGTCACTAAAGTTTCACATACAAACATGACCTTTAGTCCTCAGGCACACGGTGATGTGTGGACTCTTCCTGCCAATCAGGAGCAAATTTAAGGCTGCTTCTGCTCTGGGGACTTCCCAGCCTGCTCCGAGGAACTGCTGCCAACAGCAGTGAAGAGTTTGGTCTCTGCTTCACATCCTGGAGTAGCTGTAACCTGGTGTACATGGGGATAAAGCAAGTGTGGGGTGCACAGAAGGCTCAGTACTCCCAATGCTGGGGAGCTCAAGCCAGCCAGGAAGCAGCACTCTCTTGATCCCCTTCAGAAGATGGCTCTTCAAAGAGGAAACCTGCCAAAGGGAACATGATCTCAGCTACAAAGTGTGTTTAATTTGTTTACTCATGGCAAGTCTTAGGAATGATGCTCAGCCCTGACCAGTATCTTACAAGAGGATCTGTAGATATCAGACAGGCTTGGCACATCCTGCAAATCCATGCTCAGGAAAAGGGGAGGACATCCTCCTATGCTGCAGAACTCCTTTCTGGGAGCCCCCTCTGCTGAGACCTCCGAGGGGTGGGAGGACAGCAGGGGATGCAGCTCAAAGGCAAAACCCCGAAACCCAAACTTCTTAATCAGCCTTGGATGGATCTCACACACCAACACTTTGAAACCAAAATTGCATTGGCAACCACCATCATTCCTTACTCGAGCTGCTTCTAGGCCATAGTGCAGCAGGCATGTTTCCAGTTGGTTTTGGATGGAGTGCCTCAGTAATTGCCTTATAAAAGCCCTTCTGAAGCGACGTATCCAGAACTCCTTGAGAGGATTAACTGTCCGTACCACATGTAGTGATGGTGTCCATTCCACAGCTTTTTCAGGTACAAACGGCACCTGCAGGCATAGCTGAGTCCAGTCATATAAGTTACAGGCTACAAGAGCAAATAGTCTTCTACATGGTACACTACCCACTGTTTGGGTCTGTCTCTATCAATGCGAAGCACACAAAGTGAATACCAAGAACCTTGCATGTGTTTGCATTTGGGACCACTATCCTTCATACAAGCACACAAGAAATGTTCATTTTCAGGCAGGTGTAATGGAAATGCTAAGTTATGGCTTGAAGCAATGATGGAGCACCTGGTGGGTAGGCAGGGCCAACCCAGGGGAGCTTAGGTGCATTCAGTGCAATGCAGCAGGAAGGAGTGGAGCCAGGATGCATCCCTTCCGAGACCTCATTTAAGGGTTGGCAGTGGAGGTGAAGGTATTTCACTGGAGATCCCTGCCTACCTGAGGCCTTGTGAAGGTAAGCAGCAGCTTTCCTTTGTTTTTGTGCACGAAGCTGTTGTGTTTGAGTAAATTCTCCCTTGCTGTAGCTCTAGGACCTTGCTGCTCTGCTGTCATTTCTGGGCTTTCCATAGTGTTACAGCAGGGAAGCTTGTAGATGGGCACACACTGTGTTTTGTTCAGAGCATTCTTGGACCTGTGGGATGTGTTCCCCACAGGCATCCCCCAAAATGTTCCACTGCCCCAGGTCGTCACCAAAAGCCCGTTCCCTATTTGGGCTCATTAAACAGTCCAGAGATCACACTGCAGTGTGCAGAGCACACCGAGCCTCAGCCACACACCACAACAGCACAAACGACCCCGTGGTGCCACCACCCTCTGCTGGAGCACAACAGAGTTCCCCTATCTTGGTTTCCCCAAGCAGAGCCACTGCTATGGCATCCCGGTCCCATGTGGCACGCTCCTCCAGGCTACGTGGTATCCTGTACCAGAAACCCTGCCCCATACAGGCCCGGTGCATGCATACTTCAGCATATGCATGGCACCCACAGACCATGGCCCTACAGCACTTACGCACCCACGCTCCAGGGCATCCCCACTGCGGGAGCTGGGGGTCAGGGAGAGCATGAGTGCTGCGTGAGGCACAGTGACTCATCCCCTATTTACCTTCCCTGCAACGTGCACAGCTTTGTGCTCCTCTATCACATAACCCTCATTTGTATCCTTCCCACAGTTACGTCTCCTTGCAGATGTAATCTCACTATGACAGAACTTGTTACCTATGTACGCGGCCCCTTTTTGGTGTTTTGCTCAGAGAGCTGTGGGTGCCCCATCCCTGGAGGTGCTGACAGCCATGGACGGGGCTCTGGGTAGCCTGAGCTGGTGGGAGCAGCCAATCCACAGCAGAGGTGGAACTGTATGGGCAGGAAGATCCCTTTCAACCCAACCAATATGATGATACAATGATTTATTTTTGCACTGAGTGACCTCCATCCATCCAGGCCTCAGCAATGGTCTTCCAGTTTCTGGTACAGCCTCCTGTGCCTTGGAAATCTCACACTGAGTAGGCAACCACTGCCCCACAACTGGTCCTGAGCAATGCTTCAGCCAATGCTGCTGGGATCTCAGCTGTCCCAAAGCTGTGAGGTTGGCACAACTGAGCTCTGCTTGGGCAGCTCAGTGCTGCCATACATGGAGCAAAGCAGGAGCCCTCCCCGAGCCTGGTGCCTCCTGTACCTGCGGAGCATTTCTGCAAATATAATCATAGAATCATAGAATGGTTTGGGTTGGAAGAGACCTCAAAGATCATCTAGCCCTAAATGGGGAGCAAAGCCAGAGAAATACCCTGCACAGGCGTGCCTGACCTCCCAAAGCAATGCAATGGGAAAAGAGCAGGTAGAGATTTCCAGAAATGGTAGCACTTTTGGAAGTCCTGGCACTCCAAAACCCAAATACTTTCCCATAGAAGCAGAGTTCCTCCCTCCTTTCCCTTCTCGAGGAGCCTCACAAGAACACTGCAAGTTCTTACCTAACAGATCTGAGCTCAGGCAATAACAGTGGCTGCTTTTGGGTCCTGAGGCCAAGTTTCAGTATGAGGGATGACCAAGGCTGTACAACGAAGCACAGCAGGGATTTGCTTTGCACATCTTGTTGCTTTCCCTCCTACTTTCTCTATTCTTTCCCTGGAAGGCTCCTTACCCCACGGGATGGGTTACTCCTGCCTCGATCCTTCATGGCAGAACAGGAAAATCAGTCTCACGTCAGCAGAGCTGAAAGAAACACTCAAGAAAAACCAAAAAGGAAAACGTGAGATTGTCCCGAGTGCCTTTGAGTCCCACCCTGAGCTTTTCTGCAGTGTTTCACCCACTTGGAAACTGATTCTCATTTCCTTGCAGGGAAGGAAGAGCAGCCCATGGTGGTGAGGGTGATGATTCAGTGTCACAGAAGGACCATTGGTGGGATCACAGCAAGGCTTTGGATTTCCCAGGCTGCAGCACCTCTGTTATTTCTGTCTATGCGGTGACGTTCTGGCTGTGCCTATTTCACTTATTTTCTTTTTTTTCCCCCTCTTTTCCCAGGCACAATCCACAAACAGTCTCAAAATTATTTCCTGAGAGAAGCAGAGGGTTAAAGAGGGAAGCGAGAATGAGGAGACGGCACAGGTTAAGTGTTTATGTTATCCAAATGGTGACTGGTGCACAGAGCAAAACCCACACCCACCTCCTTCCTGCCCCGGGAACCTGGGCGAAGCAGCAACATCCCTGCAGGGCTCAGGAACCGTGAGAAAACCAACGGCACACAGCAGCTCAGAGCCCCACCTCGCCCAGGGCAGGAGGAGCAGAGCCTGCAGCACCCCAGGAAAGTCAGAGACAGCACTGCAGCCTGTGGAGCTGCAGGTAGAAGAGGGGTAAAGCCGTGCACTGAATTAGCCTGCACAGCAGCCGATGGGATTATGAGAACCAATTGAGTTTTTCACAGTATTTTTTTCCTTATGAAATTTCCTCTCTCAGCCTTCTCTTCCCTGGGCTGAACGGCCCCGGGGCTCTCAGCCTTTCCCCATAAGGTAGGTGCTCCAGGGCCCCCACCATTTCTGCAGCCTTCTGCTGGGCTCTCAGAGGGGAGGAGCACCTCCCTCGCTCTGCTGGCCGCACAGTTTATGATGTACCCCAGTGTACCACTGGCCTTCTTGACCACCAGCGCACACAGCAGGCTCATGGTCAACCGTAATGCCCTAGAGCTGCTCCTTCTCTAAGTGCCCAGGGCTAAGAGCATCCTCTGCCTGGACCAGGGAAGCCAGCGGTTATCCTTATTCCAAGGCACAAATCTGAAGTATTTTAGCTAGACATTGACATTTCAAAAAGGATGAGTGATTTTAGAGAACGCGGGTGCTTTCATGTTCAAAACACCCCGTTTTCTTAAAGTCTTCTTGGGGGATCCCCAGGCATAATTTATTCAGTACAATTTATTGGCACCCAGGCATAATTTATTCAGTACAAACTTGCCAATGCTTGTGGTTCTGCAAGGCTGCCCCATGCCCAGCTGCCAGCGGTGCAGATCCACCGTCTCCTCCTCTCTAGCAATGGGCAGCTGTCATTTGCCCACAGCTACCTGCCCAGCTCTGCAGGGCTTGAAGGACAGCTTGCTTGCATTATTTTTTTAAGCAACCAAACACAAAGACTCCTTTGGCTGAGCTAAACAACCACATCTGAAAAACTTTCCCCGCTGCCATGGCCTTTATTGCTCATTCCTCGTTAGGAGAAATCTCTTAGGATCAATCCACCCTCACCTGGGCAGCTTAAAATTAAACACTGAGGCAGTCACTCTGGGTTCCCCACAGAGCCAGTGGAGAAACCACATGGTTTATCCATCATAAGACAGAGACAGAAGGAGGGGCTCATTAATAATTTTCTACTTCCACTGTCAATTAAAGGGGCCCAGATGAAGATAAGTGATGTTCAGATGTAGCTCAGTGGCCTGAACGTCATCCTTTATCTTTTGTGAGCACATATGGACAAAAACACATGAGTACTGTACTGCAAAGGGCCAGCCTTCATTCCTAGGATGCTGAGCTAGCACTGTGCTGCCAGGATGGGGTGCTACACATCTCCTGGGTCTTTCTGACACGAGAGTGAAACAAGCAGCAGACCAGCATCCAGGTGGCAAAGCTTTGCAGTCACACGCCACGGGCATGCTCCCAGCTCTTGTCTCGCCATCCCCACTTGCACCATTCCTTCTCTCCTGAAAATCCCAGCTCCTGAGGTCATTGAGCTATGTAGGGCAGCCACTTTCCTCTTTTTTTTTTCTAAGAAAAAGCCCACAGAGAAAAGCTTGACGTGCTCAGCAACACCCATGTGCTGGAGGGTAATGCATCGTTATGGTTAGGATTAAGAGGACTTCACTGCAAATAGCTGGGCTCTTTGACTCATGCTCAGGGCTTTGTTTGTTTTGCTCATCCCTGGATGGAAAGGCTTCTAACTGGATTTCCTTAGCAATTTGTGGCTGCTTTCACTGTCTCTGGTCGGACGTAAAGCAATGCAAAGAGGCTGGTGGCTATCAAAGCTGCAGACTCTCCAGCCTGGATTCTTCTGGTGCTGCTCTGACCCAGCCAGGAAATGAGAGCTGGAAGTCACATAACCAGTGTTGGCAACCCACAGAGTCAGTGGAAATCACAGGACCATCGAATCATTGCTATTGGAAAAGACCATTGAGATCATCCAAGTTCAAACCCAACCCATCCCACTAACCACATTCCTCAGTGCCACATCTCCACAGTTCTGGAACCCCTCTGGGGATGATGACTCTACCACTGCCCTGGGAAGCCCATTCTAATACCTCACCACCCTTCCTGAGAAAATTTTTTTCCTAATATCCAACTTGAATGAGGAACCTTATGCCCAAAACAGGGATAACCATGAATCTGCTCTTTGTATCCAGCAAGTCAAGGAAACAAGACTTGTATCACAGCATTTGCAAAGGGTATTTATGTTTGGTGATGGTCTTGAATCCAACAAGCATTTGCACGTGGGGCCATTGCAGTGGGAATGCTGGGCCAAAAGAGTTCAGGCACCCAAACAGGAAAGCACAGACCTTTGCAACCATCACTGCACACGCCAGAGTTTGAAATGCCTCTGGCAAGATCTCCAAATTGCCAGATACACAATTAGCAACCAGCTCTGCAAACAGTGTTGTGTCCATCGCACTCCACAGGGCAAGGCAGCTGCCTGGCCAGCTCACCCTTCGCAGACACAGAAATAACACTTTCAATATTACTTCTTCTCTTTGAACCTAACCCAACACATCTGAGCCGCTCTGTGCAGACAGATGCTAATTCATCCCACAGGTTGCCTTCTGGGCTGTTTAACTTCACGCTGCTCTGTGAGATTCCAAGATCTCAGGTGCTGAACTTGACCCCTAACACACCAAGATTAGGGTGTAAAAAAAAAAAGAATAGAAAACAACACTGGCCTCTTTTATCCCTTTTACATCCAAATGGAACCCAGTAGGAAGTAGATTGAAATTTGTGGTCCAAATTCCAAGGTTTTGTGTCTTCTGCTAGGAGCAGCCCTTAGCATCGCTCTGTGTACCGATGCTAAGCCACTCTATTCTGCCTGGCTGGGCTTAAGGAGATGCATGGAGATGCATGGAGCACCATGAAGTCTCATTAGCAAAGAGCTGCACTGAAATAAGGGCAGAACTGGGTGTGTGGATGGTTCATTTTTTAGTGCTGTTAAGCATCTTAGGCTGAACCCAGACCTTATTGCTTTGACACACAAACACACACACACACACACACACACAAAAAGATTGCAGATAATGAGCTAATAACACTTCACTTTCCCAGCCTGCCTTGCATCTTCAAAGCGTTCCATGAGAACAAACTAATTAACTGTCCAGAGAAGAAGCTCATGACTAAGAGCTGAGAAGCCATGTGAGTCAACCCACTTGCAACAGGTCTTTGCAGATTTCAGTAAAAATTCATTTTGGAGGAAGATCTGTTGACTGGCCCGACTGGTCACACCAATCCCCGGCCACATTCCAGGGCTGTGAGCTCTGCAAACGGACCCAGCCTGGAGAAGCCCCACTGACATCAAAAGAGCAACACCTCGGCAGGAATGCCCCAAAACCAACCGTGTGGCTTCCTCCTCCTCGTTTGTGTGTGCGTGTGCAGCCGGTGTGCACTTAAAAGTGCTGAGCTAACAGTCCTTCTGTAGATCCACCAAACAAGGATGCATCCTGCTCGGCACTGTTGGCCAAACTGCCTTTTTTCTGCTGTCTTGAGACCAATTATTTGGGAACAACAACCCATACTGGGGTCTTTTAATGGAGATGTAGCCTTGGTTGTGATCAACTTAGCATGGCACTGGAGAAGCATTCAGTCCCAGCTCTCTTATTCCTCGCTTTGGGCAAATCATTAAGCTCCCACAAGAATGTGACTTCTGCAGGTTGCTGGCTTTTGGGGAATGTGGGGCACATTAAGCACAACAGAGATGAGGACATCATCATTTTTTTTTTTCTATGGGTAAGTGAACTCAGAGACCCAGCCCTACAGCAATAATGTAGACATTTCAGGCCAAGAATTTTGGCTTGGAAACTCCTGCATGCTCCATAAATCTCCACCAGGAAGTATCCCTCGTCTGCCTCTGGGCCAGAACCTCAAAAGGGAGGACGAAATTAAACCCATTTTCTCCAGATCTGTTTCGTCTGCGGCATTAGAAAGCCTGCTTCAAAACTGCTAAATTCACCACTGGGTCCAAGCGCCTTCAAGTGACCTCTTGGTGCAGCTGTCACCCTCATGTCCCTGGGGCAGGCAGCCACGTGCTTTCCATAGAATCAGAGACTCACAGAATCCTTAAGGTTGGAAAAGACCTCTGAGATCCCCAAGCCCAACCCCAGCCCATCCCACCGTGCTCACCAACCACATCCCTCAGTGCCTCATCTCTGCAGTTCTGAACCCCTCCAGGGACGGTGACTGCACCACCTCCCCGTGCAGCTGTGCCAGCACATCACCATTTCTTCTGAGAGGGAATTTTTCCTAACATCCAAGCTGAGCACCGGGACAGATTTACAAAACTTCTGTCTCAGCACACAGCAAAAACAACCCATGGAGAAGCTTTGTGCCCACCAGAGCCCAGGTCTACATGAAACATCTAGGTTGGGTTTGTGCTGCATGCACAGATGGGACTCCTAGCAGACAGCAGCTGCTCCCCTTGCTCCTCACCCGCTTCATGGGCAGAAGCATTAGGGAGTTTTGCATCATTTTTCTTTTTTTCCAAAAGAGAAATGCTTCTTTCTGGGTTTATCAGTTTGTGTGCAAGGAGCTGCCACAGCCCAAGGGGCTGAGACTCCTCCACAACTGCAAAGAAATGCCAGCAATTCCCCAAATCCCTTGGTTACTCTTCCTTTGCAACGATGACGTTTGGATGGTTGCATGGTTTTATGACCTTTAAGGACCCTTCCAACCCAACCGTTCTGCAGGTCTGTGGTCTTTAAGGTCCCTTCCAACCCAACCATTCTATAATACTACACTATACAACACTATAATATACAGTCAGTCTATGATACCATACTCAGGTGATGCTGAGATCTCCTTCACACTGTTGCACCAACCCTGTTGGACAGGAGCCCTTGGTGCAGCCAATCAAGTCCCCGTCCTCCCAACAGGGCCCACAGGCATCTCACCCAGCACCCAAAAGTTCTTCTCATTCTCTGCCAGCATCATTCTGTTTGTAATTATTTGTAACGTCCTGGGTGGAAAACATCCCAAAGCTAAACATTCGCTTGCCAAAATACGTCGTTCCAAAGTAACCGGGCAGTGTTTGAGAACTGCAGAATGGAATGGATATCCATGATCTGCCTGTTTTGTTTTGAGGTGTGGCGTGGCACACAGCCGACAGGCTGACAGTGCAGAGCTGCAACACTGCCTGAAAAGTGACAATTACCGCTCTATTTCAACAGATAATCACCAGCATCTGGTTCATCGCAGGAGATCAAAGTGCTGCCCTGGATCAAAGCGTTCTGTCTTTGTCATGATATCAAGGTTTGATTTATGGCTCTGAAAAGGCACAACTCTATTTATTTACGTGTGCAGGTAAAGGGCTCGCGGCGCTTCCAAAACCAGCAGAGCACCACTTGTAGGGGAACGTCAGCATTGTGCTGTGCTGCAATCTCACCCATCGATTTGTGCAGCACGGGGGGTGCACACCAATGTCGTGTGCAGAGAGCACTGAGCTCTGATGGGGTAAAAGTCAGAGCTCAGTGCTCCAGATCAGGGCAAACAGTGCAGCATTGCCATTGCCAGCCATGAACCTTATGGATCCAACGCTGGGCCCATGCTAGGTCTCAGATCTCAGTGTTCCTGCCAGTGGTTGCTGCCTGCACCAAAGAAGAGCACGGTTTACACCCAGGACTTCAGCTGAAACCTGGGCATGAGAGCACATGCAAAAGCAGTGACTGTATCACTAGGAAGCTTATTTTACTTCCACTAAGCACCAATAAAAAGCTGCTTCCATGCAACAGCCAAAGCTTCTTCCTTTCCATCCCAGAGCATGGTAGCTTGCTTTGTCAGCAGGACTTGTCTCTCAGACATGGGTCATTGCATAGATGTTAAACTGTGCTTATGGTGCATTAAAGTCCTCATTGATGATTTAAGACATCTGTGGGATCAGCATAAGCCACGGGTGAGTTTATCCAGCTAAAACAATTAACTGATACCTATGAATTAGCTGTACAGGCAGTGCTTTACAGCACTGAGATGTTAATTGAAACTTCAGGTTTTATAGGGTGTTTAAAAGCAGCCATAAGAAACTTGGAAATGTCAGATATTTGCACAACTTGCAAAACTCAGTTTTGGAGCCTCCTCCAGAATGAACCATCCCAGTTCCCTCCCCCTACAAGACCCCATAGTGCTCCAGATCCCCCACTGGGGCACGCTCCAGGGCTTCAGTGTCTTTCCTGTATTAAGTAACTGGGGAAGGACAAAGCTCTCTGCCCCTCGTTCTGAGCTCCAGAGGATGTTCTTGCTTTGACTTCACATCCAGAAGTCCCACCTCCCATGCGAGACATTGGGACCACACAGCAGTACTGCAGGACATCGGGACACTGCGGATGTCCCAGCAGCACAGCACCAAGTTCTCTCCACACCCCTCCAATATCTGCTCTCGAGGTTCCCTCACTCCCATCCTACGGCAGCACTAAGCCAAGACTCATCCACTTGCAAAACACGCCTTGTGCATGGCAGGATGGTGACAGCATGCCCAGACATCACTCACCAACACACAACACCTTGGCACAACACGCTGCAACCGTCACACAGCCCGTGCAGCACGCAAAACCCCAAAGAAAACCCTGGGTTGTTGCACTGTGCCTCAGGGGACACCGGCATCCTGCACCACGCTCCGCCATGCCCACGGGTGGTGGGACACGGGTGGGAGATGGCGAAGGGCTGGGTGCTGACTCAGGGCACAGGGAGGTGCCTGGCAGGGAGGAGGGTGCCGGTTTCGGCCCCGGCGCAGGGAGCCAGGCTGGCGGGGGGCCAGCGTGCTGCTGGGACAGGCTGTGCTGTGGCAAACAGGGAGTGCCGCCGTGCCGTGCCCCCACCCTGGGCGCTGCCGCCCACAGGGACGGGCAGAGAGGCAGCACCGGGCATGGCCCTGCCTCTGCAGAAGGGCTTGGAGGATCGATTGTTTGGAGCTCGGGGTGATGCTGTCTCCAAAGGGACATGCATCAAGGCAGGCTGGAAACGGCACCGGTTGGGCCTTCGCTCGGCTGCCCTCTGGGGCACGTTGAGGGACACGAAGCCCGTGAAAATCCACGAAGCACGTGAAAATCCTGTGCATCCTTCCCCATCACCATGGGAGAAGCCTCGCGGCTCAGGTGCTGCTGAGTGACAGCAGGGGACAGCTTGCCTCAGCTTGTAAGGGGTCTTCTGCTGGCCCACGGACCACCAGGAGCTCCTGGGGAGAGCACGCGTTATCAGAAGGCTCCAGGTGGAGCTGCATCCCTTTGTGCTCTGAGAGTGGGCTCAGCTGAGTGCTGCTGGGACGATCTGCCATGTGTTTCTTCCTGGTTCCCAGTGGACACAACACCCGCACCCCCTCACTCCTCTCTTTATTTACAGACACAACATCACGTGGCCCACCCTGGCAGCGTTGAGCCTGCAGCAAGCACTGCGTAAGCACTGCACGGTGGGGCAGCAGCGGAGCCCTGGCATGGGTTGAGAGCACAGCACCGTGTCTGATGGCTGAGCCTCACCTCTGCCTTCAGAGCCATCTACTTCCACCGGCCACCCACCATGGTCTTCCCACGGGCAGCCTTTGACCTAGATGGGAAACAGAGCGGGCAAAAAGGTGTTAATGACAATGGAAAGAGGAGAGAGACGGGTACTACTGGAGCACCCTCAAAAGAAGATCGAGCTATTGCTGGTTGATGCTTGCAGGGAAGATCTTCAGCAGCACCTTCCCTAGTGTGGGACCTGAGCCAGTCAGTGGGTTTGGGACTCTTTGGGAACAAGCTCATGTGTTCCACCACGTGTTTCCAACCAGCCCCCTTGGCCTTATTATGCTCCTCCCTCCCAGTGAGTGTAAATAAAGGACCTCCAGCTGTAAGGGTTTAGTGATTGTTGTGGGACCCCTCTTCTGAGTCTGAGAAGCTGGGACTGGCCGTGCTATGCTGCTTACTCAGAACTGGGCTAACAGGTGCTCTGGGCATGGGCCAGAAGGGAGGTGGAGGAGGAGGTGATGGTGGCTTGGACAGTCAGCAATGGGCATTTGGGGCATCCTGAGAGTCACCAGCCCCACCCTGACACCAGTTCCCAGGACAGTCCTTCCCTCAGCCCCCCCTTAGGTGCAAGGTCAGCCCCAGGTACCCACGCAGCACAGGTGTGGTGGGAGGCATACAGCCTGTACTTACCCTTTGCTGCAACACCAGGCCAGGGAAGGGCAGAAGAGAAGAGAGATTTGGTGTAAGTGGGGGAAATGCTGCTAACTGACTCAAGGGCAGGCTAAGCACAGCTCATGCAGGATGAGATTGGGGAATGAGAGCAATACAGTGCTCCTGGGAGAACGGGTTAAATGCCCACCCCCACCCTAGGTCCCCCAGTGCTGTGCAAGGGACATGTGGATCAGCTCCCATGTTTTTGTGGGGCTGCACAGCTCCCAAAGCTCATGGGATCTCTACTCCCATACAAGCCTGGGGGGGTCCTCTAGGGCCTTCCCTGAGGTGGTGGGTAGGGGTACAGCAGGGATGGGGACAGCTGGAGGCATGTGTGACCTGCAGGACACAGGGCTCTACGTGGGTCTGTTTAGGGGCAGGGGGAAGCTGAGCCCAGTGAGGGCCTCTCAGTGGGAGCACAGTGGCGCAGTCTGAGGTCCCTGCAGGTGTGTAAGGATGAGGCATGGGGCAGCTGGGAGAAACATGGGGTGAAACTGGGAGCAGTGAGCGATGAGGAAGGGCGCTCGGCCAGCCCAGGTACTTACACCTTCTGGTGGTCACTAACACGATTTCGAAGGACATTGATCTGCAAGAGAAATGCAGGTGGGTGGTGAGGCTTGGTGGGATGCCCCATGCCAAGCTGTGCAGGGGTCTCTTCTGATGCAGCACAGCGCACATCCAATCTGCAGCTCTCCCATATCAGGAGCTGGAGAAGCAGCCAGGGAGAGCCAGAAGAGAGGAGCTGGCAGCTCACCTCGTACTTCTGCCGCTTGAACTTCTCCTGCAAGTCAAATTTCTCAGCCTCCAGGTCACGGATGGTTTGCCACAGCTCCTTGGCTTTGTCCCTATGGGAAGAGATGGATGATGTCAGTGTGGAAGAGGGACGCAGCAGCAAACGGACGGGGCAGCAATGCCAGCCCCTCAGAGGCAGGAACCATCCCACGGGTGTTGCAGGCTCCATGCCCAGCAGGGCCGTGCTGAGCAGTCCCACGTGTGTGCCCCGCTGTGGGGACAAGCGTGTCCCACGTGTGTGAGCGTGGCTCCCTCTGATGGCCGCCGCTGTCACCCGCAGCCTGGCGCCGCCACGGAGATGGCACAGCCCCGTTCACCCCTCCTGCAGCATCCCTACCTCAGCTTGTCTTCACTGAGGTGGTCGATGTTCAGGGGCTTCCGCCGCTCGCTGAGGATCTTTTTCTTCTTCTCCCGCTCCGTCTGCTTCTTGCCACCCTTTTTCTCTGACTGCAGAAACCGTTGGAGCCCATCAGAGGGAAGGAACCTGCCTGGCCTCTGCTCTCATCCCCAGCTCTTCCTCCCAGCAGCACCCTCTGCTTTTGGGATGCCCTCAATGCGTTCCCGTCCTCTTCTGCTCATAGGAACCCCTCTCTGCAGCACCACGTGATCTTGCAGGACCTGCTTGTGGTCCAGCCCCCCCCGGAACACCTGCAGCTTTGCTGCAACCCCATGTGCAGGCTCACACCTTCTGCATGTAGCCTCCGAAATGCAGCATGTTGGAGAAAGCTTTCTTTTTCCGAGCTTCTTCCTCAGCCTTCTTCCTTGCCTCCTCTTCCTCTTTGCGAGCTCTTTCCTCCTACCAGGAATAGGAGTGGGTCAGGAGTGGAGACCTTGTGGGCCAACATGCACAGCTCGTGCACCTGCGGGTCCCACGGATGGGTTTGTGTGGGGTGGTGGTGGTGGGCAATGTGCTGCAGGGAGCCCCCAGCCCTGAGGATGCTCACAGCCATGCGGGCCTGGCGCTCCTTCTCCCTCTCGCTGCGGATGCGCTGCTGCTCTGCCCTCTCTGCCCTCCGCTGCTCCTGCAGAGGGAGAGGACCATGGCAGGGATGCCCCAGGACATTCCTTTTGTCCCTCGGGACCCCCAGTACCCCAAAAGCCCCAGGGACAGGTTTTCTGCTCCCACATCTCCGTATGGAATGGGTATTACAGCTGATTCCCAACCCCTGGGCACCAAATTTGGTTCAAATCCCAGTCATTCTCTGGCAGGGACATGGGACATCTTGGGCCTTGCTGATGTGGAGAGCATTGGGGCTGTTTGCCCACAGAGGGGATGGACTGCCCACATACGATCCTGTCTTTGAGGGAGATGAGCTCCTCTTCCTCCTTCTTCCTGCTCTCAAAATGGGCTTCGATGAGGGCCTGCAGCTCATTCAGGTCCTTCTCCATGCGCTTGCGATGGATGTCCTGCACCAGACAGAAATGAAGATGATGGCTGTGCTCACAACAGTGAAGCCCTATAGGAGCTGCTGGACACGGCAACACCACGATGCTGCTGTTAGATGCACTCACATCGAAATCCAGGCGCTCGCCATCGGGGATTTTAGGAGGCACCAGGTTGGGCATGAAGGGCCTGAAAGGTGAGTGGGAGGTTGGGAGCTGGCAGCAGGTTGCTGGGATGGGGCAGGGCTCCCACTCATGCACTGCTCTGCCCAGCCCTCCTCCCTGAGCCCCGCAGCCCCCAGGGACGAGTGCTTGTGGAGGACAGGGAGGAATCCCATGTTTTTCTCTCTGCTTTTCTCCCTTCTCTCCATGTCACAGTCCCTGCCCTGTTTTCATGCTTTTAGGGCTTCGCTGTCCCATGTCCCTTATGGATCTCACTGTGGCACTAAGCCGCAATGAGAGCCATAAAGGAACAGCTCCTAGTTCAAACCTTACACCAAAGAAAACGCACCAACACTTACTTGGGTTTGGGCTTTGATTCACCTGTGGGTCCCCAGGAACAAGGGAGAAAGGCATTGTTAGTGACATACTTGGACTCCAAACTCCATGAAACCCAACCACCCCTTCCTCCCAGCAGCACAGGCACATCTTCCTCCACTAAAGCAGTGCAGTGAGGTGTCCATCTGTGTGCCAACATCTGAGACGTGCATTGATGCTCCAGCCGTTCAGGGTATGTACTGTGAAGGGACAGTGCCTCCTACCCCACAAAGAAGCAGGGATGGATGCCTCACCTTCCCCAGGCTCCTGCTCCCGGTCCCCCTCACCACCTGTGGAATATGGGATGTGTTGGCCCTGGAGGGGCCATGAGGCTGCCCCAGCATGGTGTTTGTCCCCAACACAAAGCCCAGGATGGACACAGGGAGCGCAGGTCTCTCACCCCCAGGCAGATGGAGAGAACCCCAGGTCCTCTCCAGGGGGAGCCCAGATGAGCTTTGCAGGAGCTCAGGCTGGGAAGGCACCAGCACTGCCTTCTTGTTCCATTTCCCGGGGTGAATTTCTTACCTAAGCAGCATGAATACATCCCTCCTGCAGGTCTCCCACTGCCCCTGCCCTGCTAGAGGATGGGGCCAGGGCAGCTCTGCCCCATTTACTGCAGGTTGTCTCCTTTCAGCAGCAGCTGAATTCAAAATTCAACATTGAAAACCCCTTGGCAAGGAGACAGCGTTGCGGGAGATTGAAATGGCCAAAAAATGTCTTTCCTCCACTCCTGCTTTACCTTCTTCTGGTGCTTTTGTTTCATCTTCTTGTTCTGTCTCAAAAGTAAGGGGGTAAAGTGTGACCAGAGCATCCACAGCTGAGGACCACTACACGTCCCTTACACTCTGTGCTGTGGCCACCAGGTGTGACAGCATGGGGACATGGACCACGCACCTTCTGCAGTGGTTTCCTCTGTTTCCTCTTCCTCCTCGTCTACCTGGTCCTCCTGACCTGTGCAACAAGGATAGGGTCAGTGGGATGGCCACAGCTCCTGCTGGCTCCATACAGACCCCCAGAAAGGGACAACTGTGGCACTGAGTCCAGGAGACCCGAAGGAGGGGGGAGCTATGTGAGAAAGCAGCAGAAAGTAAAGGCCTTTGTTCAGGCCCTTACCCAAAGGTAAGGCATGGATGAGGGGGAATAAAATCCAAGGACTCAGAGCCCCCTCCTGGTTTTGTCCCTCGTTCCCTCCCCAGCTGTGCCCTGGGACGCCAGAGTGGAAGAGATTGACTTCTGTTGCTCTCCTCTATGCAGCAGAGGAGGAGGGATCTCATGCATGACACTGTTGGAGCATTTTTCCACTGGAGGGAGCAGTACCCCCACGAGAGTCCTCTGTCAGAGCCCACAGGTCCTGCGGGAGACGCGTGGTCCCACAGCAAGAGAGGAAGAAAGGAAAAGAAGACAGCAACCCATGGGTATGTTGGGATGGGAGGCAGGAAGCACAGAAATGAGAGCAGGTCGGCACAGTAGGATGGGGAGAGTGCAAAAAGCAGCAGAGAAGTGAAAGAATGAAAGAAAACCATTTCCCAAGCAGGGAAAGGCACAGGACACACCGACGCGCGGTACATTCACAGCAGAGGTGGAGAGATGAAACAAAGAAAGGTGCAGTAACTACCGTCTTCTTCCTCAAGCCATTCTTCCTCTTCTGAGCCAGGGAGGAGGGAAGGGAAGAAGCGCAGAGGTTAGTCAGGTGCCCTAAAGCTGTGGGGCAGGGCTACGGTGTGCACGAGGTGAAGACTCCAACCCTTTTAGCTCTGAGGATGTGTTGCAGCGTGGCAGCCCTGAAGCAGCAGGAGCCCCAGCAGACCCCAGTTCCCATGCCCACCCCGTACACCACTGCTGCAGCGTGGGGTTTGGTCCTGCACTATGCTGATGGAGTCAGAGGTTCTGCCTGAGCATCGTTAATAAGCATTCAGCTGAAGCTCCAGTGCCTGTTGAATTATCGCGCTCACACTTCTGCACGCACCCACATCCAGCATTGCCACCTCCCTCTTTGGGCCAAGGGATCTCCCTGGAAAAAAGAGATCCTGAGAAAATTCAGGGTGGCTTTGGTCCTACTGATGTTGGAGGTGGAGGAATTCAGACCGTGGCCCCATCGACCTTTTCTGCTCAGTCTGCCCATGGCAAGGAAATCACCGCCACCCCCCAAGCAAAACCCTGAACCAACAGCACCTGCCCTTCCAGCAGCAGGAGGATCACCTACCTTCTTCCACGTACTCCTCTTCAAATGAGTGCACACGGGAGAAAGGGAAGAGAAAGAAGACGTGGGTTATTGCAGTGACCCCCGTGGTTCCTTAGCATCAGTCTCAGGGTGGCTGTGGATGCTCTGTGTTCCCTTACCTTCCTGCTCCCTGCAAAGCATGACACAAAGAAGCCAAGTTGCAGTGATCTGCTGCAGTGGGGCAGATACATCCAGCAGTGGGGCTGAAGAGGAGCTGCCATTTCCCCGGAGCTGGGGACCCCTTTTCATAGAGGCTCCAGTGACTGCTTGGCTGTGCTGAGAGGTGGCATGGAGACAAGCCAAGACCTGGATTGAGCAGGAACTGAAGTGCTCTTGTGGCACTCCTACAGCGGTCAGAGCTCAGGACCATTATGCAGCTTGAGAGGATCAAGTGCTCATGGTATGAAAGCCTGGGAATGGCCCCAAAGTCCTTTCCTGACCTGAAGGGAGATGCACAGTCTGTCCTCTGATGTGTCAAGGGGATGCTGGGTACAAAGTCTGACCCACCGCTGATGCCCAGATCCCCACTGCAGGGGTCTCAGCACAGACAGGCCGTGGGGAGATCCTGAAGTGCCCTCACATTGGGTGCTGGGGCAGCAAGCACATCTCTCCCTTCCACCCCCCACCCCCCCACCCCCACTTCCTGCAGGAATAAGAAGAAAGAGAGTGTTGGAAACCATGCCACTTACTGCTCATATTCTTCAACGACCTCTTCAGAGTCTGACATGCTTGGTTATCTACCAGAATGCAAGGCAAGATGGAAAAAGCAAGGGTTAGGAGCTGAGATAAGGACAAGCACAGCCTGTCCTGCTGCCTCTCCCCAGAGCACTTGGAGCTGTGAGCTGTCCCCAGCTGGGCTGTGGCAGTGATATCTCAGCAGAGATAAGGTTCCCCTTTCCCTTTCCACCCCTGGATCGCAGCTCACCATGGATGAGAGGCAGGAGGTTGGGCACAGCCCCATGCCATGCTGAGAGCTGCTGCCAGGAGTTGCGTCCAGGACACACAGCTCTCTGCTGGAGCCATCCCAGGGTCCTGCCTTTGCTCAGGGTATGGGAAAATCACCCAATGATAATGCCCGGCTTGGTTTCTTCCTGACTATTCTGAGCTCAGCTGTGATATGACGACTTGCAGAGATGTTCTGTTATCTCCACTCTATAGCCCTGCACAAGATCTTGGTGAGACAGCCTGGCCCTCCGAGAGCAGAGGGGCAATGTGAGCTCAGCAGGAGGACCACCCTCCTGCTCCAAACCCTGAGGCTGAGTTTAGCCAAAGGGGGTAATAAATCACAGTCGGGTATAGCAGTAGGGCTGAGCATAGCATCTTCCTTGCACATCCATCTCCATCCCAGTTGTGCTTGGGTGATATCACCCATCCGCACAGCGTGAGGCAGTCCTAGAAATAACCTCCCTGTGCCCAACCACCTGTTCCCAGAGCAGCTCCCCACTCCCACTGGGTGTTGTAGGAACAACTGCTCCTGACTGCATCTGTTGGGTATTTATTACCCAGCATGGGTAGGAGAGGCATGGGGATCACTTGGTAAGGATGCTGAATGCAGGATAGGGACCCGCAGACACGGGGAAGGCGCACAGCAGTGGGGATGCCTCAGTGTGCCATGCAGCTGTCAGATCTCCCTGCTGAGCGGTGACTCAGGAGGGGCTTTTTGGAGACCTGTGAAGTCAGAAGACAGCCCTGACTGCCTCGGGTTCATTGCCCAGCTGTTGCTGCTGCCCCCTTCCTCCTGGCTCAGCCCCTTGACCTTGTGAGCTGACAATTGGGGCGCAGCACAGCTCTGCTGCCCTCAGATTTTGGCCAAACCCTTTGTATGGCTGCTGGCACCTGGGGCTCCCAGGAGATCTCTTCCTGGACAGGATGCGTTCCCATTCACCTCCTGCATCACCAGATCCCACCATGCATTCACTGAGAAACAACAGCCAAACCAGAAGTGTTGAAAGGGCACACAAGAAAAGCCTGTGCTACACTGGAACGTGGCTCTAAGAAATGTCTATCCATCCTCTGCACGGAAACTGACACGGAGATGGGAAAAACATTCCAGTTCAGGCTTTGAACACTCATTCCAAAACAACCAGGAGAGCTCCAGCTCTGACACAAACTGAGGGCTGTGCTGGTGCTCCTGTGGGCATCGCGTCTCTCCCAGCATCACCAGGGCTCCAAGGGCACCCCAAATCCTTCCCAGCTCCTAACGATGCTGGCACTGCTGCTGACAAACCCATCAGAGAGGGCTCCAATGCCCAATGCTCCAATTCCCAGGGGAATGCCTCCACAGCAGAAAGACATCCCAATGAGAGCAGCTGGACCACACCGACCCTAGGCCAAACCCCCACGGGGTCATCACCTCCTGGAGCTGAGCATCCCCAGCCTTACCTGTGCCAAGGTCCCACGGAGCAGTGGGTGTCGGCGGCCGTCTGGGAAGGGCTCCTTGGGGGGCAGAGGCTTTAAGGTCCCCCTAGCGCCCACCCCGGGGCGGGCAGAGCCAGCAGGAATGTGCCCGGCGCCCAGAGAGGAATGCAACACTTGTGAGCTGCTATTTCGGCAGCAGCAGCCCCGGCCCCCTCCGTGCTCCCCCTTCCCCCCCAGGAGCCCATATAAGCCCAAGCTATTGTGTGGCCTCAGAGATTTGCTATTTTAAACCCGTCGGATGGAGATACGTGAGTGCCCGAGGGGCTGACACAAGCCAGCCAGCTGTCACCTCCCAGGGCTGGGGACGCTGATAAGGCAGCGCTTTGGACCCGACCCTCTGCTGCAGCCCCAGATGCTGTCACGTGAAAGCTCAGACTGCTTTTATCCCCCACCCCGAGATATTTGTCCTCAATTTTTGCTTTTTTCCTCTTGCAGGATGATGGGAAGCAAGTCCTTCAGGTCCCAGCTGAGCGGGAACATTTCAGAAGGAGCCACTTTTATTAGAAAACAACCCAGTCTGAGAGAAAATCAAGTCCTATCCAAAGCCAAACAAGCAAGAGCAGATCTGGGGGCAGCAGGAGGGTCCCACACCGAATTTGGACAGTGCAGTGATTGCTGAAGGCACAGCCCCAGCCTGTGGCAGAAGGATTCGGGCATCGTGTTATAGGCACCTGTTGTGCCCCCAGGTGGGTGCAGCAGGCACACGGGGACCAGGTGGCTTTGGGGTCTTTGGGATCTCCAGGCTATGCTGGGACGCACACTTTGCAGCCTTTGCCTTTGGCTGGGCCAGCCCTGGGGAGGGGGTGACATCTCCCTGTCCCCCACCTCACCCAACATGTGGGGCTGGGCACAGTCTATGGATGTGCAGCCTCACTGCTGACACAATCCAGCTGCAAGGGACAGGTATGGGCAGACCCCTTTAGCAAGCGCAGTTATGGGGCACAGCCAGGGAATGGGAGCAGGACACCGCAACAGTGTAGGGAAGCGAGGCAAGGGTCTGTTCAGAGTCTGCAGGGAGCCTCCAGGTCTGAGTACTCCTGGCCAGGCAGCGAGCAAAGAAAGGGGATGCAGGGATGGACTTCCAGCTTTCTTCCTTCCCAGCCCACAAGCAGAGGACCCCGGGCCACTCCGTTCCACCCGCAGGTGGCATTGGGGACTCTGGCAGTGCGGGCTGCTGGACAGCAGGGCAGGGCCAGGCTTTGATCTTCAGAGCAGAACAGTTTTTATCATCTGATAACGTTGTGTATGGTGTTGTTACAACTGGAAAAGAAAGCGAAGGAACGATGGAGGAACGGCGCTGAGGCTGCGGGTGATGCAGATCCCGGCCCTGCCCCAGCCCAGGGCGGCTCTCAGCACAGCCCCACGTCTACCTCGGTGTTTGCAGGGGTTTCTCTGGGCTGCTTCACCCAGACGTCACGCTTTGGCAGGCTGTTGATTTTCCTGATGTCCTGCAAACAGGAGAATTGTGAGCGGCACAGGAAGGTCCTCCCCATGCATCATGGCTCTGGGGAAAGAATTTCCACCTAACTGAAATCTCCAGGAAGTGCATGGGGGGAAGTGTTATTATAAGGGGGAAAAAAAACAACCAGGGAAGAAAGTTTTACCCAGGATTGACCCCAGAAGCAAACCCTGTCGGGCAGATGGAGGCAGTGCAGCCTCCCATGCAGTCATGTCTGGGCAGTGCTAATCCCAGAGCTCAGTGCTAGGGGTGCCCAGGCATGTCTGACCGACTGGGGCTGCTCCTCCTCGTCCATACCAGGAGGCTGCCATGAGAGGCAGCAACAAATCCTATTGCTGTGTAGGGTGACATCTGCCCAGCACTTGTCCTTGTTGAATCTCTCCAAGTACAGAAAGTTGCCTGGAGTTCAAACTGTCTCCTCCCCATCTCCCCCAGATCCGTGTCCCTGGAGCCAAGTCTGAGTCCCCACAGCTGTGGGATGCCATCATTTGGGGGGCATCCTGCACGCAGGATGTAAATCGTTCCAGACCCCAAGCACAGCTTGGTGCACGGCAGGTCCTCAAGCTCCACAGAGCCCATATGAAGTATCAGAGCCTTTAATGGGTTTAACCAAGGGTCCTCCAAACCCTTCCAGCCCCATCTGCCCCCCTAGATGCAGGGACGTGTCCCACCAGGCTGCCAGGTCTCAGGGTTCATCCCGAGGTGATGGCACAAGCTGTTACCTTGCTCTTTTCCTCCTTGGCAGGCTCCTGAGTTCGGCTGATCCACAGGTTAATGCGCGACGTCACCGATCCCGGGATCTTCAGGTTGTCCTGTGGCACAGAGGTGGATACCAGGGTTACAGCTCCAGCTCTCTCATTGCACAAACAGGACTCATTGCACAGCCCAGGACTGCACCCAGAGCACAGGGAGGCTGAGCGAATCCACAGAAAGCGAGGACCAGCATACACACCTTGGCTCCATCCCAGCCCCCCAAATACGAACCCACACGCTGCCAGACTGCAGTTTCGGTGGCCCAAGCTCTGACCTGCCCACACAGCCACCCACCAACCTCCCACCAAACCCATCCAGGCGGCAGCCTGTCACACTGCACATTGATGTCCAATCCATCGGTACCCAAACTGGGGAAGATTTGCCTTAAAAAGCCAATGTCTCCCCTCACCTTCCTGGCAGTGGGCGGCTCTGCCTTGCTGGGAGCGCTGGCCTCGAAGAAGTTGCGTTTGCTGGCCACCCCCTCTGAAGTCAGCACCAGGCTCTTCTGGATGGTCAGGGAAGATCTCACTGAGCCCGAGCGCTGCGAGAGAGAGGGGTATCAGTGGGGCCTGTGCTCACCCCGAGGGGAGGAGAGCAGAGCTCGCAGTCTGCTCCCTCCTTAACCTTCTCCAGCTCTCGGGGTTGCTCGGCACAACCACACAGCATCCCCACCACCCTCTCCAAGGTTCTGCTCCTAAAACCCTGAGGCTGAACCATTTTCCGCACGGGACGTTCTTCAGCCCCATTAGGATGGGGTTTTTTTTGGTGAAGCTCAGTCCCTCTCTCCCCACTCAGCTCCAGGCCACCCTTCCCCTCCCCCCACAAATCTCCCACCCTGGTTTCATTACCTGCACAGCTGACGTGTACTTTTCCAGCTTCTCCTCAATGCTGCTGCTGCTGCCCGGGATCCTCATGCTCGCACTGGTGAAGAAGAGGGGAGGGAGTTGAATGCAGCCCCCAGGAACTCCTCGCCTCAGCCTGCAATCCTGGGGGGCTCCACTTGGTAGGAGGAGAGCCCATCCAACCCAGGCACTCATCCTGCACCCATCTGCCAGGAAAACAGCTCTATCCCTGACAGTGGATAGATCTGTGGGGATTCATATGGCCCACACTCTTGGCTCCGCAGTTTACCATCTCCAGCACTGCCAGATCTGGGCTTCATCTTAGAACCACAGAATCCTTAAGGTTGGAAAAGACCTCTAAAGCCATCAGGTCCAACTGCCAGCCCATCCCCCCATGCTTGCTAAGCCATGTCCCCATCTTCCCAGTTTGCTGTCCCTCTGAGCATCCTGCCCAGTCAGCCTGGGGCTGACATTCTGCAGCCCCAGGGTCGGGTCCTATCCCCTCCTCCTCCCTTTGTAAACAGAGGAGGGACCATCCCTGCCCATAAAGGCAGCACATGGAGGGTTCTGACCTTCTCACAAGAGGGCTCTCGCTTTCTTCTTTCTGCTTATTTGAGATCACCTGGAAGACACAAGGGGATGGAATACAGGAGCGACAGATAAGAACAAGAGAACCTGGGTCGGACTCAGCTTCCCCATTCTCAAGCATGCTCTGCTTTCACCTGCAGAAGAGCCAGATCTCAAACCTGAGGTATCAAGAAATGTGAAGCAGGATGGATGTCTTTTTTTTTTTCATTTGGCATTCTCAGAGGAGAACAGAAATGCCAGAGGGTGGATGGTTGTGTCTGTGACCTTTGGGGATCTCCCTGACAACAAGCTCCCTGTTTTCTCCCCCCTTCCCACATTCCAGCACAACACACACGAACATGTTGTCTGCTGCCATGGACTTTTGGTCTGGAAAGTAGAATGGAAATGGAAGAAAGACTGAAGCAGAGCAATGCCCAGACCAAAGGGTGGATTTCAGATGCACGTTTTGGAAGAGGATCTGCACCTGGAGACCAAAGCAACCCTTCCCTGCTCCCATCTTCCACTGCCTTCATGTGATTTCTTTTCCCCCTTGTTTTACTCTTACCCGAAAGGAGACTGTTCTTGGGCTGCTTCTTCTGATGGAGCTGCTGTAGCTGGCAGGAGCTGGAGGAGCATCCTGCTTTTCTGTAGGTTCCTCCTGGCTGGGAGGCGGCTGCATTCCCTCCTTTGAGGGATTCCTGGGTGGTTGCTGGGGAAAAAACAGACATCTGATGCAGCCATGCAGAGTTTGCAGGGAAGGCTCTGGTGCACTGATCAGAGAAGCCAGGGTGGAAGTGGTTTGGAGATGGTTGTTTGAGATCCTGACCCTCCAAACCTTGGCTGTCTCCTTTGGATTTGCAAAGCCCAAACATCCCTTCAGAGAAACCTGATGGCAAACGGCAGTGCTGCAGGAGGTGATCATAGTGGCACATGCAAAGTGAGGAAAGGAGGTGGTGGGACCGTGGGACCTCCTCATCCATCTAGAGCATGTGGTAGGGCAAGGACAGACCCCAACCTCACAAAGTGCTGCTCAGCCAGCAGCACCACGAGGTAAGGAAGCACTTCCCCAAGCACACCTTCCTCAACAGCCCACAGGCTGCATTTCCCTCCTGGTACCCTTTGGTTCTCCTTTGTCCTTCCAGAACCCAGAACTTCCCAGCCCAAGGCTCAGCACCATGCGCGGGTCCCACTCACCTGCTGGGCTGGAGGTGAGGTCCCCTCTGAGGCTGCCTTCTCCTCCGTGCTGGAGCTCCTGGTCCGGGTCAGGATCTTCACCTCGCGCAGCCGGCAGCTCCCCAGCTCTGGAGCCACTCTCTGCTGCTCCTCCTCTCTCCTCTGCTCTCCCCACAGTGTCCCCACACTCGATCCCTCTCTGTCCTGCAGCCGTCCTCTTGCTGTCACCTTCCTCTCATGGCTCTGCTCCGGGTGCTTCTCTCCTGCTGGGGCTGGGGCCGTATCCTGACCCTGCTCTGCAGCTGCGATGCTTTCCTGCCCTGTGCGTGGCTTCATTCCTGCCTCCTGCTGCTCCTTCTCCTGCTTTAGTTTCTCAGACACTGCCATTGGTGACCTCATCCGTCTCCCTTCTTTTGTTCTCAACACCTCTGTCAGCTTACTCTCTTCGCTTTCCTCGGGAGCCATCAGCTTCACCGGGACCTGGGGCCTGCAGAGAGACCAAGCAGGGTCAGACTTTGGTGCCCAGCACCAGGGGAAGGCTTCCAGCCCACAGGTGACGTTAACTCAGTGATGGGACACCTCTCTGCACCAGCATGGGGCAGGGCTGGATGCTGGGCTGCTTCTTCCTGCTCAAGAAGCACCCAAGGCATGGCCGGCACCCACCTGCTGGGAGCGGGGCTGGGGTCCTTCCCAGGGCTGGGGTGGTCTTCATCCATGGACGAGGAGGACAGCAGGCTGCGGTGCCTCCGCCGGCGCTCCCTTTGCTGCTCTTCTTCATCTTCAAGTGTCCTCTGCCTGGCCAGGCTGTTTGGGAGGAGAAGTGGAATCACAGTCATAGAATATCCAGGGGTGGAAGGAACCCATCAGGATCACTGAGTTCAACTCCTGGCTCTGCACAGGACCACCCAAAAATCCAACCAAGGCAGAGATGTGGGGCTGCTGGCCACAGGGGAGGGGACACCAACACGAACAACCTGTCGCAGAGCACTCCTGATCCACCCAACTGATCCCTGCATTTCCCAACACAAGCACTTGACTTTCCAACTCCTAATGTATCCCATTCAGGGCAGCATTCATCGGAAAGGAATCCCTACATTAAGCAAGATTATCCGGGTGAGGATGTCTCACCTGTAACTCAGCAGAGCCCTGGAACCGCAGCACGGATCCCAACCACGTGCCCTGGGTGGGTCACCACGAGCAGCAGCAGCAGGTTGTAGCCACAACATGGGTTATGGGGATGGCCTTTTAATATTCATTGTGCAAGAGGCCCCAGGGGCAGAAGGACACAGATCTCCCCTGGCACCCACAGCCAGAAGGACCAGGAATTAGCTATAACCGCAGCTTATACCAAAATACCAATGTTCTTCATCCCCTCTAAAGAGTCATTTTGCACCAGCCAAAGTAATGGCTTTTAGGCTAAAACACGATCCTGAATACAGAGCTATTTGGAAAACCAGGTTCCTTTCTCCATGGAAACCATGACCGCTCTCACTGCCACCATGTTGGGCAATATTTTCCAGGCTGCCGTGCAGTTTTCACAACAGCATCCGTGTACCTGCAGCCCCAGCCCTGACCCAGCTGTGAACACTCACAGCCCCTGCAGGATCCGGCCCCACACAGCACTCCGTGCAGCTGCACCCAGGCCCAGCATTTGCTTTGAAGCTGACTTTTAAGAATGTGAAAGTCAGAGCACGCCCGGGTCCGGCACCACTGCGGACACAGCAACTCACCGTGCGCTCTGTGGGTTACTGTGTAATGAAGGTTGGGTCATAAATTAAACCACATTACCCCCCGCGACCATACGCAGCTTCTGTTCTTCCTGGTGGACGAAGGCGGGGAGGCTGCAGGGGCAGCAGTGCGGAACAGAGAGCAGGGATGGGGTCATGGCACAGCGTGTGCTGCCTTCCTGCATCCCCATCGCCCCGAGCGCAGCGTGGTGTGGGGTGCAGCAGGGATGGAGAAGGTGGGGATCTGCCGTGGGGCTCCACTGTGAGCATCCCCAGCACTGCAGCAGCGCTCCCCTCTATTTGCCTGCAAACATCTCCGCGCAGCTTGCAGAGCCACTCAGCTGTATTTGCAAGGACAGAGGTGCTGCCGGGTGTCCCTCCCACAGTGACAACACAGAGCCAAAACTCCGAGCCCGCGTTACTTTGATTTGCACACGCAGGCTCCAAAATGAAACTGAGGTTTCCCCGCCTTGCATTTGTTTGGCTCCTGCAGGCGGCACATAGCTGGCATGGCTGACGTGCAGTTTCTCATTATTGGTAATTAAATAATCCACACATCAGGCTATGGATTTGCTTTGCCAATCTTTCCCTCTGCTGTTTCAAAGGCGGATTCCTTTCTCACTGTATTACCTTTTTTAACCTCAAAGAGATGAGTAAAAGGAGGTTGGCAGCTCTCCCCTGCCTTGTCCTCTCCTGCCCTGTTAATCATTAGTGCTGAGATATTTGACATCTCTGCTGTTTCGGGGAATGCTGTTTCATCTCATGGGAGGAGAAACCGCCTTCTTGCCTTGTGCAAGTGCCGGGCACAGGACCCGCTGGGCATGGAGGTGGCCCTGGATGGGGTTTGGATGCGCCCTGGATCTGTCCCAGAGCCTGATGATAAAGGCAATAATGTGCATTGACAGCCCCTGAGCACTGGGGGATCAGTTCCCATTTCTGGGCTGATCCCGTCGGGTGTTTTACCCCAAACTAAAGCTGTCCTGCAGGCTCTTTGGCTGGGTGAGCCAACAGCCAGACAGGGATTTCTGCACTGCTCTGTGGGCTGTGTCTGACTCACTGTGACCAGCTCAGGGTGTGTGCAATGCCGGCACCGACCCCACGTCCCTGGGCTACATGTGAGCCCTCAGCCCCCACCTTCCCCAGCCCAGGAGCTCCCGTAGGAACCCAAATCGTGTTCGGGAAGGGCACAGCCATGGGGCTGGGCAGGTTTGGCAGTGGGGATGAATCAGATGGCAGAGCCTGGGCATGTACTGGGGGCCTTGCAAGCACAGGAGAGCAAAAAACCCCACAGCCGTTCCCAGAACCAGCACAGAGAACAGCAAACAGACCCCAAACCAGAAACACACCTGGCACGGGGCAAGGATAACTCCCCAAAGCTGCTTCCGTTCTCCCATAGGCAGAAGAAACAAAACCACTCCAGGTCTCACCCACCCATGAGAAACCCCCCCAGCACCAAGCACTAATGGGGCAGCACCTGATGGCAACCCCCATCCTCCCCAAACCCCGCAGTGCCGGCAGCCAACCCTGACCCCATCCTCGCTGCCCTAACCCACCTGGAGAGGTCGGACCAATTCCTCCTGCTGAAAGACATCGCTGCTTCTCGTGGGTCTCTGGCAGCCCCAAAACCTCGCAGGCATCCAGGCCAAGGTGGGTCGGTGGGGACTGGCTGCCCGAGGAGGGAGGGAACCTGCAAGGTTATTTCCCTGTGCACCTTTACCCTCCTGCAGCCCGTTTACCACCCCGCTGCATCACATGGTCTCTTATCTACCTGGACAGAGGCAGGGCTGTAATTTGTCTACTAGCAGCGCCGTGCAAAAGTCGCCCTGCCCAGGAGTGCCACGCAAAGCAGAGCTCAGCTCACTGCCTGCTGTGCCAGGGCTCACAGCGAGACCCGTGCTCTGGGCTGGATCCATCCAGGTCTCCCAGGGTTTCGGAGACAACTCCCAGCCCAGAACCTGTTCTACCAGCACCCTGCGCCCGTCACCGCCTCCTGCAAGAGGCTGGAGGAGGTGAATTACCGTGGGTGCGTGGGAGGAGGCAGCCGCTGGCTCTCCAGGATCCAAAACAGTCATTAAACACCTCCGGCTGGGTGCAGAGCGTGCCCAAAGAGATGGGAGGCTGCCCCACTCCTTGAAGCCTTTCTTTTTTCTGAATGTCTCGTGGCCTCTCCATTGCTGTGAGCTTTTCTGCATTGAAAAGCACCCAGAAGGCCTTGGGGGAGCCCACCCAGAGGTGATTTTGGGGCTCCCACCCTTGGCCCCACAAACCCATCGTCCCCCTGGGCTGCTCCCCGGACCCTGACCCCAAATTCTTCCAGGTGTGCCAAGGCCTGAGCAGCCCCAGTGGTCCCTTTCAACCAAAGGTTCCTGATCAAAACCCCATCTGTGACAGCCATCTATGTCCCATGGGCCACCCGCTCCAAGCTGGCTCTGCTTTTCTTCCTCTTTGCTGTCAGTGTTGCCTTTCAAGTGCTGTCACCCATACAAGGAGTTCCGTGAGTCGCGGCACAAAGCAAAGAACTTACTTAAATAACCTTGTAAGTGTCCCACTAATTGCTGACAAACTATATATAGCCGTCCAGCATCAGCAAGCTGCTAGAAAGCAATGAACCTTTCTGATTAATGCATGGGGAGTGCTTTACTTGCAAAACTCATTGCCAAAGGATATCACTGAGGCACAGGACTTAGCAGGATTTTTAGGAGGATTAGGCTGAGCGCGGTGAAAGAGCAACCCCAGCTAGGATCTATGGAGAAAAGGAACATAAAACCTGGCAGTTTGTGATTCCTCTTATGATGAAGACGAAGAAATTCTAGCCAGGATTTAGCGGACAGCGGTCAGGCAGAGGATAAGCGTTGGTGATGCTCACCCCTCGGACTGCCCTGATCTTTGTTTTCAGCTCAGATGCTTTTGAGCTGCCATTTTAAAGACCCCTCAGTGAGGTTCTCCTCCAGCACGGAGTTCCTGGCTCTGTTCCCCACTGTAGGAAGAGCTCCCACCTCCCCATTGCTTTGGGCTGGCTCGAGCTGAGCTGTTTGTCAGCACAAATCATCTCCAGCCACCAGGACACCACTGGTATGAGATATTTGCTACCCCAGAGCGATCAGCTCATCTTTCCCCTCTGCTTTCTATATTTTTTCATGTTTGCTGCAACCCCAAACTGTCCCTTCCACGTTGGCAATAGCCCATCAGGAGCCAATCATTTATGAACAAACTCATGTTGGATTTTCCCTGTAAGGTCATCTGCCATTTTATCCCCAAATCCCAGCCCTGCAAGACCCGTCAGAGCGTGTTCATCGTTGTCCTTCATCTCTGCTATGCTGAAAATGCCAGAGTTAGCAGCAAGATTTGCTATCGCTGTTTCCCATCTATTCCCTCAGTATTTATCTCTGCTTGGACTTTCCCTCTCAGCTGTGGCTTTTCCAGCCATTGCTCCTGGGAATGGAGCGGGAGACCAGAACCTCACCTGGTGCAGAGCAGCAGAAGACACCCATTTATACCCATTAAGGAGCCAGGCCAGTATCGGCCAGGATTATTGTTTTTTTCCCTTGGGAACACTGTCCTGTGCCTCATCCCCACGCGTGTTTCTTTGGCTGAGGGCAGTGGAGAGCTTCCAGTTCTCATAATTGTGCTGTAATTGGGGCATTCCTCAGCCTCACCCCGGGGCCCAGCAGCACATCCTGCACCTCCACCCATCCACTGGTCCTGACATCGGCCCCAGCTCCGCTCCTCCGTCACACTTTGCTCCCTGGCTAAATCTCCTTCAGTTTTGGGGAAGGTGGGTGTGATGTGTGAGAAAATGGGAGCACAGAGGTACCTCCACAGTGAGAGGGAAGCCAAGCAGGAAAGCATCTCAGGTTGGTTCATTTTTGCTCAGAAATCAAGCAAATCCCAACGAAGGAAGGAAGGAAGGAAGGAAGGAAGGAAGGAAGGAAGGAAGGAAGGAAGGAAGGAAGGAAGGAAGGAAGGAAGGAAGGAAGGAAGGAAGGAAGGAAGGAAGGAAGGAAGGAAGGAAGGGAGGAAGGAAGGGAGGAGGGGAGGAGGGGAGGAGGGGAGGAGGGGGGTAAGGAAGGAAGTAAGGAAGGAAGGAAGGAAGGAAGGAAGGAAGGAAGGAAGGAAGAAGGGAGGGAGGGAAGGAAGGAAGGAAGGAAGGAAGGAAGGAAGGAAGGAAGGAAGGAAGGAAGGAAGGAAGGAAGGAAGGAAGGAAGGAAGGAAGGAAGAGAAAAGTAAAACATTTTAGACAAGCACCGGATGCCTTGGTTCATAGCTGCCACTGTGGTGCCCCAGGGGTGCTGTAGAATCCTTCAGGTTCCTGTCATCCTCTGCAGAGGCCTCTTCAGCAGAAGCCATCTCCTGTGATGGCCCACGGCTACAGCTAGCAATGAAGAGGTACGGATGTCCCCCAGGAGCAGTGTCACTGGCAGCCTTTCAGGTTGCATTACAAGAAGTAACTGATGCTGCCAGCTGGAAAGCAGCTGCACGACAGATTGCATCCCTCACAGCACAGGAAATTAGTTGTAATTAACGAGGAATTCCCTCTGATATGAGCAACAGGTCAGAGTTTGGATTCTCCATGAGCTGGCAGCCTAGCACTGACCTCATGCAGCATTCTGCAGTGGCCATGGGGTTGGCGGGGCTGTGGGGCCCTGCTCACCCAACCCAGGGCTGCCCACTGCTTCCAGCCCTCCCTTTGCAGCTCCCACCACCAACAGGGCTGCAAACACTCCCAGGGCAAAACGGTCATGGTCACTCGTGGCAATCCGTGGTGGTAGGAATGGTTTTCCACCAGAGAAGGATGAGAGCAGGATGCAGTGACTGGAAAACATCATATTTGGAAAAGTGGGTGAACCTGGGGGTCGGGTTGTACTTTTTTTCTATTTGCCCTTCAATTTAAACCCAATCTGGCCACACAGAGCCAGCTACAGCCTGCAGAGAGCTCATTCCTGGCTGCAGGGATGTGCTGGTGAGCCCTGGGCATCGCTCTGCCTCAACGCGCAGCGTTTCGGTGCGGAGGGTTTGGTGATGTGTTGGGCATCCAAGCAGTGCCCACCAGAGCCAGGTCCCACAGAACCCACCTCCCCATTGCCTTTCATCTCACTGCCATCCCTCCCCGCCCCACAAACACCACCCCTGCTTGTGAAGTACCCAATTATCATAATTACACAAAGCACAGAGAGCTGCGTTCCCGACCCCAACTCTGTTTGGGCTTTCTGCTTCTGTTTCAGTTCTGAAGAAGGCTTTGTTTCCATGAAACCTCTCTGCATTTTCCAGCTATTCCAGTCGGTCAGGTACAGTTATTGCCTCTCCCTCCACACCTTTCTTCCCCTGCCAGAATCACAGCCATGTGTGTGAGTTCCCTCTGGGGATCCCAGGACGCAGCCTCGGCACAGCGCCCATGCAGGCAGCGCGATCAGAGCTGAAACCCTTCACATTTGTTGTTGGGGCCGTGATGGTGGATCTACCACCCCAATGGCACCGTGGCCAAGCTGGGATCTCCAATCCCAATGGCATTATGGCCAAGTGGGAGACATGATTATGGGGTACACACACCTATTGCTGCAATGATGTAGGAAATGACAGGGGTGTGGGAAGGGTGGGGCTGGGGGCTCAGTAAAGCTGGGGGGTACCAGCCTGCTGGGGGCTGAAAGAGATGATCCCCATGCAAGGCTGAGCCCAGGGCACAGGAAAGGACTGGGTTGTCTTGCTATGTACCTGCACCTACTCTTGGCCAATGCAGAGATGAGCCCATGCAGTGTTCAGCCCCAGAGACCATCCTTTAATACACATGCAGCCTCATGGGCACATCTCGGGCTGTGCTGGAGGTATGGGAATGGGGGGAGAGGGGCTGTCCCCTCTCTGCAGAGTTGGGAGGGGATGGTGGATGGTGGCCCCTCCAAGAGCACATCTTGTGTGGGTGAGAATGAGAGTGGGGAGAGAGGCAGAGCTGATAGAAAGGAGCTCAGATCTCCTTCCCTGATGGTTGTCCACATGGTTCATCTCAGTGGGGAGTTCAGGGCAAGGGTGCAAAGAGGACAGAGGGGCAGCAAGGTGAGGGGTCAGGGGGCAGCCAGAAGGGTTGGGGATGTTCTTTTGTCCTGGTGCTCCTGTGGGAGAGAAACAGAACAAAACAGTGGGGGCAGAAGAGGAGTTTTCCCAAAAAGCGGCCCAAGGAACTGAGATCCCAGCTGGGATAACACCTCTCTGGGATTACCTCTCACTGCCCCGTGGGGGACTTGGCAGCATCGAACATCTTCTTCCTCCCCTCCATCCCCGACATGGCCTCCACGTTCTTGCGCCAATCACCCACCTCCACAGGACGCTCCTGCCAGGGGGATGGGGACAACAGGGACAGGGGTTGGGAACAGAGGACTGGCAGCCCCACAGTTCCCCGCCCCATCGCACGGAGCCCTGTGTGGGGCAAGCCACTGCCCTGCTGCAAATGCCCTCTCCATCAGAGCTCTGCCCTGGGTGCATGGATGTGAGGCTGGCCAAGGGGCGAGCTGCAGCATGGAGCTCTGGATGACTGAGGCTACCACCCCAAAGCTGCATGAAGATCCCAGAAAATCTCTTTAGGAGGATGAAGGCAATGTGGGACTTATTCCAGTTCTACACCAGCACACCGAGTGCAAGCAGAAGCACTTTCAACTGCAAGCAGAGCTCATCTTGGATGGGACTGGGAGTGCTGGCAGTGAAAGAATGGGGAGGTGGCAGCCCCAGGAGCGTGCCCAGGCACCGGCTCTGCCAGCCCACAGGCATTCATAGATTACAAGCCGTGCTCCCAAATCGTCTCACGGCATCTAAAATAAACTCAGATCTGATCACCACCTGGCGTTGAGACCTGTAAGTGCAGTTTTCTGTCCAAAGGGCTGAAAATGCGTCCTACTAGCAGCAATGGGGGGAAAAATTAAAAAGGAAAAATGAGCAGAAAATCGAGGCTTTCGTGGAAACTGCTGAGCTGGGACCAGGAGGTAAAACACAGAGGAGAGACACTGGGATGGCAGCACAACCCTTCTAGGAGCAATCTGGACATCCCAACTTTGATGCTGCTCCAGGAAGGACCAAAAAGCTGCAATTCCTGAGCAAGGCACTGAAAAAAAATCCTCCCAGGCTCTCTGGGGCTGTCAAAGCACTCTGTGTGGAACTGCCAGGATGGTCTGACCTGAAAGCCAGCACTGCACATCTCCTCATGGCTATGAAGCACAAGGTGGACCAAAGCAAGGAGTCAAGGCAAGAAAGTCCAAATGCAGTGCTGGGACTCATTCACTTCTCTTATCTCTGTAGAGCTGCTGTGAGCTGGGCTGCCTATCTGCTGCCAAATGTGCTTGCTATGCTGGTTCTCCCTTATCTAATCTGGGCCTGGGAGTCTCCTGGGTGTTTTGTGACTGGGATTGCACCAAATCAGAGCTCTCCTTTCACCCAAGAAGTCCAAAGACCAAACTCTCTGCATCTGCAGCTCAACGGACACAGCAAGGGAGCTGCATCATCCCAGCTGGACGGGTCCCTCATGCACTGCGAGGGAAACATCACTGAGGCAACATCAGGTCTCCATTGCCATCATCTGCCAGTTACCTGGTCCAGTCCAACAGCTCCCAGGTGGCCCTACAATCCACACACTGAGCACAACCTGCTATTTCTGAGGTTTATGAGGCATGAGGACGGTCTTCAGAGGCTGAAGGAGAAGGGCAAGGGCAGCCTTAAGAGGTCCCTCCATCTACCCACCTTCTCCGTGTCCTCCTTCTTGACAGACTTCAGGTTGGCTCTCAGGTCCATGGACACCTTGTGCTTGGAGCCCAGCAGAGCCCTCAGCATGGCGTCGGCAGAGACACGGACCCTCCGCAGTGGGGGCCGCTTGAACTTCCCTCTCAGGTCGAGCACTTTGAGCTTCAGGTCTTTAATCTGCAGGATGGGGAAGGGTGGATGTGGAGGTCACTGAATGGAAGCCTTGCATGGGTGCAAGGAAAGGAAGCCTGGGTGAAGCTGGAGTCTCCTCTGACTCCAAGTCCCAGCGGGGTCCAAGCCCCAGCCCTTAGGGCCACCCCTCTCTGGGCTCAGAGCTGTGGCTGCCTTGTCCCAGCCCACCTGGATGGCAGCTGGACCATGAGAAGGAGTGCTCAGACCTACGAGGATTGATCAGGAGAGTGGGGAAGTTGCCCTCCCCTTCCTACCTCCCTAGTGTTATGGTTGCACTTTGCTTCGATGTCATATCTCTCTTCATCCACAATCTCCACCTTCTCGTGCAGCTCCCGGCACAGATCCTATGGCCAAGCACAGCATGAGGGAGGTGAGCGGTGGGCCCGGTGCTGCAGAGCTGTTGCTCCATCCTCGGGGCAGGGCTGTACCTGGAGCTGGCTCAAGGAGAGCCCACTGGTGTGCAGGGGGGAGATGCGCTCAGACAGGTATCTCTCCTTCTCCGACTGTTTGTCCACGATCTCCTGATCCCACTCCTCCTTGGCTTTTGCCAGCATCAAGCTCTGCGGGCACAAGCAGATGGTGGAGGTGTGGATGGGCAGATCCCATTGCTGAGGTCTCCAGAGGTGCCGGTGGGCCCACGGGATGCTGACCTCAGCACTTCTCTGCATGCCTTTGCTCTGCTGTGGCAGAGACTTTCCCAAGCCACAGCGAGGGGAGCTCCCAGGGTGGTGCTGCACAGCCCAGGTGCACCAACACGGGGGCTGTGGGGCTGTGGCTGCAGAGCAGGAGGACTCAGAACTTCTCCCACCTTCACACAGGGGGAAGGGAGGGGAGATTTGCTCTATCAGCCACAGAGCCCACATCAGTGAGCGTTTCTCAGAAGAGAGGTGGGAGTGGGAGCCGCTCCTGCAGTGCTCCCGTTCCCCACCACCATCCCACCAACCACACAGCTCCTGTCCCACCAAACCCAGGGAGTTTCCAGCCCTTAGGACTCACCTTCAACAGGAGCTTGCGTGAGGCTGTGATCTTGGATTTTCTCTAGGGGAAAGGGGAGGGAAAAAGCTTTGAAAACAAACTCAGAGCAAAGGCGGGGGAGCATCATGATCCATCCCAAAAGGGGAAGCACTCACCTCCCTGCTAGCAGGCGCATTTGGGCAGGAGCAGTGAAGGAGAGGAGAGAACAGAGCATCAATGAGTGAGAATCAAAAGGAGGTGGCAGTCAGAAGTTTCCCTTGGGATTGCCATTGGTTTCCTTCTCTCTGTGTGCAGTGACTCACTGTGACAGCCACAGTGAGAGCCTGACCTGCAGCCAGCCTTAGCAGACAGAGCTCTCTGGGGGCTGAAGGTCCCCTCTCAAAAAGCCAAAATTCTGTGATTCTGTGCTTTCAGGTCCTCTGACCTCGGGAAGCTTCAAGCTTCCAATGAGGACACCGATGTCGCTGTGCAGTTTTAGTTGAAGACAGGGAACAGCACAGAGAACCCAAGCAATGTGTTCTCCAGTCTGAACACCCTATAAAAAGGCATCTCAGTGGGTAGGAGTGGGAGAGCCCTGGGGGAAGAGGGAGCAGCACTACTTACGGCTCCGGCATCGCGGCGCTGGGCTGTTCTCCTGAAAACACACAAAGACACAAATAAAGAAATAACGTGCAGAAATAACCGAGTATATATAGAGATGGGTTGGTAAATAAATCAACAAACAGGAGAGGAGGACGAAACAAGCCACAGAGTGGTGACGGTCGGGCACTGCTGGGGTCCGGTGCTGCTGATGGAGGGGAGCAGCCCTGGTGCCCCCTGGAACTTCCCAGTGCCCGCCTCACTCCTCACCCAGCCTGTGTAGGGACCTCTGGGTCTGGGTGTGCACAGGAGGGGTGGAGTGAGGGGTCACCCACCCCCTCTGCTTGGACCTCCCCAGCATCCAGCACCGCTCCCCGCGGAACGCTCGCCATTTCATACTTGGAATGCTCTCAGTAACCCTATGCCCCAGCAGCTGCTGTATGCTGAGCCCCTGCTGGCTGCTCACAGCGTGAGCCCAGGGGTGGGAAAAGCACTGGGAAAATGCCCATCGAATCTTCCTTCCCTTTTTGCATCCAAACTGAAGGCGCATCTCAGCAACAAACAGCTCTTGTCAGTGCTGGTGGGGCTGCTGGTGTTTCTTCACACCGAGGTGTTCTACCTCCACTGACTTCTTTGCACCCCCCAGTGAATTTGGGAACCATTTTAAACCACAAAGGGCAAAGTTAAGAAGAGTTCCTCTGGATCTGGAGAGGTGCCCCCAAGCATTGCACGGTGTATGGGCAGCGCTCTCCCGGTTTGTCCCCATCCCTGCCTGGGTCCCCACTGCACCAGGGCTCTAACCTGAAGCACTGCAGCTGGGGGAGAAGAGCCACAGATCCCCACAGGAGCCCCATCCCACAGAGCCTGCCAGGTCTTGGGGTTTACAGAGAATAACCCCAAAAATAGGATATATATTCTTCTAGCAAAAGTCAGACATCAGCCACCCATTTTGTGCATTTTTGGAGGTTTTTGGTGACGCGATGAACAACCCAGAGGACGCATGGGGAAGGCTGAGGGCAGATCCCAACTGCTCCTTCCTGAATTCCCCAGAGGGGGACAGAAAACCCTTTGTGTCCCCGCAGAGCAGCAGCAGTTGGAGGAGCCTCGTGGCGTCCCCCTCCTTCCCCTCAGAACAAAGCCACGTCGTCCCAGGAGGTGGGACCCAAACCAGACTTCATCCCAGCGACCTCTACCAAGGGCAACCAAGTTTTAGGGCAAAATAGTTCTAATTTGGTTTCCCGGAGGGCTCAGTGGAGCAGTAGGATGTGCCTGGTGAACTCGTGTCAGGGATCTGGGGGCTCCAGACCCATAGCATCCATAAGAGACTTTGCTCTCTGATGGAGACGTGATCGGAACGAGCTCATTTGGTCTGATCACCAGCCATGAAAAGCATAAAAAGTTTCATAAAACACAAAAGCAGAGAAAACATTAAAAGAAATAACCCTGTAAAATCAAACACAGCCTTGCCCTGTCATCCCTCTGCACCCACCCCGGGCGTGCTCCAAGCCCACCTCCCCCATCCCACCAGAGACACCGAGCAGCCACAGAAGGACTCAATCTGCCCCAGAACGGCTCTGGTGGCTGACTTAGACAGAACTCCCACTGCCACAGCTGGGGCCCAACGGCCCCACATCCCCAGCAATCCCACCGGGGGGACCTTCTTACCTGGGAGCTGGTGCCCGGTGTCTGCAGAGCTGAGCACTGCGGGGCCAGGCGGCGGAGTGGGAGTGTTAACCCTCAGCTGGCTTCCAAGTGGTCAGTAAAAATAGCACAAATCCCCTCTGGTGCACTGTGAGCCCCACTGCCCCGTGACGTGCAGCACACACCTGGGGCGCTGCCTCGGCGCACGCCTGCATCACAGCCGGGTTTGTTGCAGCCGTGACCCCAACGCGCACGAAGCAACGCCTGCTGTTTGCATGTGGTCAGTTCTGCTGCTGCTCGCTGCCCGAGGTGCACAGATGCATGCACCCTGGGTGCGACAGCAGTGCCCGTGTGCTTCCCACTCCTCTCCTCTCCCACTCGGTGCTGGGTAAGCCCTGCGAGGAGGCAAAAATCTTGAGGCCGTGTCTCTGCGTGGCTTTTCTCTCCACAGAAAATTGCCCAGTTTTATTTATTTATTTTATTTTTTTGCAGAACAGGAGATGGGGTGAAGAGCCCGGCGAGCCGACACAACCACAGCCCACGAGCCACAGCGATGTACCCACAGCAGTGCTGCCCACGGGGCTGCGAGAGCAGGAGCGCTCATCCCCACTGATGGGGGTGATGGGGAGGAGGTTCCACCGTCGCACCACGTGCTTGGTTAGAGCTGAGTGCAGGTTTGTGGGTCAGGAGCAGCCCGGTCCTGGTTGGGATGCTCAAGCAGTTTCCATCCCTTAAGCTGCTCCCTCCCCCAAGCCGGGTGTCCCCACAGAAGGAGGCTCTGTGCAGCCCATAGGGCAGGCAGCACCTGTTCCCGGGATATTTTTAGGGGCAAATTTAGGAGCAAACAATCCCCAGCGTGCAGCCCAGCGGGACAATGCCTGGTATTTTAATCCTAAATCTATTATGGTCACGGAAGAACATGCAGTTGCGTGCATGGGGCAGCTCCTGTGACGGGGGGGAACAGCAGCCCCATGTCCCACTGAAAGTGGGATGTGCAGTTCCCACCTCCTCCCACTGCCAGGACACCTGTAGGACCTGTGCCATGCGGGGAAGGTGCAGCAGCCCCCTGGCTGGTGTGGGCTTGTTAGTGGTGGCAGTGGCAATGACAGTGGCAGTCCCATCCTGGCTTCACCTGCTCTGGTGCCAGCAGGCACAGGATCAGCGTGGTGGATCCCAGGCTGCAGGAGGAGGTGTTATGGCAGCCCTTTATAAGGCAAGATGCCCGCGGGGCTGTGCTGCCAGCATCTCTCCTTGGGATTGTTCTCTGCGCACAGAGGAGCCAAATTTAGCCAGTGACAAAGGCCCTGCATTCCCCACAGCCCTGCCTGGGGACCAGGGCTTGGGGCGCAGTGCAGGCAATTTTGGGATGCCATTGGCTCTGGGCTCAAGTTTCGTTCTCTGTAGGGACCTGGGCAGAGGAGGAGGGGAGGGACAGGGGCTCCCCTGTCCTCAAAGCCCCAGGCTTTGAGCTGTAGGACCAGCAGCCATAGGACCAGCAGGAGCCATGGGTGTCCCCATCCCTCTGATGTCATGGGGACATTTTGTGTCCCTGCCACCGTCTCACACACAGTGATGAGCTGCCTGAAGACATTGGGGTTGCTTTATGAGATGCTGCCTGTAGTTTTACGAGATGCCCTCTGAGCTCCTCATATGTAGGATGGGGACAGTCTGGAAATCTATGGGAAAGATCAGTTTGAGGTCAAATTCTTTACAAAATAATATCCCACAGTGCTTGGGAGTCACTGATTCGAAGCAGGGGCTGCCCTGGGCTGTCTCTGAGGAGATGGAAGCCAGCACTGAATTTCCAGAGCTGTATGGAGAGGTCAGACCCTGGGAATCATTAATGCTGGAGAAGACCTCTGAGATGCCCATCCAACCCAACCCATCCCCTCCATACCCACTGACCATGTCCCTCTGTGCCACATCCTGAAGGTGTCAGAGCCCCAAATTCAAGACATCTGACCCCTACAAGGGATTTGGCCACCCCACACAAAGCTGCCTCCCCTGACGTGGCTTTGCAGCAATGCTGGTGGGTCCCACCCCCAATTCTTGGCCCTGGGGCCATCCCACCCATCCATCCTTGCCCTCTACCAGGAACCGTCCCCCTTTCCATTGACCCCAGAGGTGTTTACAGAGCCAGCGGGCTTCCCAGGGCAGCCAGGACAGAGTTAGAAACAACAGCTGAGCCTCTGCTGTCCCCTGGGACCTCACACCCCAGACACAGCCACCCCCATCCCAACACTCAGAGCCAACCCTGAACATTGAGGGCACCGAGGGGCTGGGGGTGGGGGAGACCCCATGGGCTGAGTGGGAGGGTGTGGGACAGCTCAAAGACCTGGGGACGTCACCTCTAGGCATGGAATTGGAGCTTGGCAATGGGGATGGAAGGGACATCAAGGACGTAAAGTTATCAGATAGCATCCAAAGGAGGTCCATGAAGGGTCTGAGAGCAGGATGTATGAGGGGCTGAGCCCAGCACCATGGATGCCAACCCAGGACAGAGCTGCACAGCAGGATTTTCAGGCTTTGAACTCAGGCAGCCCCAGGCACCTTGCTCCATCCCAGGGTTCAGTGCCCACCTGCAGCTCCACTCAGTGCCCCCGGGATCCCAATGCAGCAGGGGCTGTATGGTTCTCTGCCATGCCTCAGTTTCCCCACCTCCTACAGCATTTGAGAAGCTTCCCATGTGTCTTTGCTCTGCTTTTGGGCTGGGCTGGAAGCACCCCGTGAACTCCTTGCATCCCTAGGATCTGGCTAAACACATGAGGGTAGCACTGGGGCTGCTGCAGAGCTCCTGGGGCTTCGTACAAGGAGCTTTCCCCAGCAAACCCAGCCTCCCACTGAGACCCAGCAGGAGTCACCCCCGTGCTGCTGCTGCCCCACACTCCATGTGTGTGGGTCTGCTTGCACACAGTGTGCTCCCAGCTCACCTCTGCACGCCCTGTTAAAAACCCAATTCTGAATACCTGAGAGAGGTGAATGGGTGGAAATCCATCCAAGATCTGCTTGGAAAGGGCACGGTGTATGGCAAGCAGGCGCTGACCGTGCCACTGTCCCTCCCCAGAGACACCCAGTGCTGGTTTGGCACAGGGCAGGGCTGGAGGGACACTGTGCTGCACTGTTCCCACGCAGCTGGGTGTGCTCCCAGCAGATCTGCACAGCCCCAGGCCGTGGGGCTCAGGCTGCAGCTTGCGGAGCTCAGCAGCTCCGGGCACCCACATCAGCACAGCCTGTCCAGGCACAGCCCCATTGTGAGGGATCCCTTCCTGCTGTCCTGCCTGCACCGCCTGGCAGCAAGACCTGACCCTCACCCGGATCCTAACCCAACCCCAGCCACCATGGGAACACCAAGGGACAGCAGGATCAGGGTCACAGCAGCCTGGTGCGGGATGCTGGCAGATTTAAGGGGATGTCTATGTACAACCTGTGGAGCTCTGTGCAGTATTAGTGTTCTCCCATATACTGCGTGGTCCCACAAAACAAAGCAACAAGAACAAAGCAGCAGAAGGACCTGTTGGGGGTACAGTCAGTACAAGATGTTGGGGGACACACTGTCACATTGCCATCCCCAGGGCAGCATCCTGCGGCACAGCCGTGTCACTGCACCATCCCGGCATGGTGACCGAGGGGTCCCCTCTCCAGTCCTTCCAATGTGTGGGGTCTCAGGGGGTTTGTGCCCCCATCTACATCCGATGTCCCATAGCTCAGCACCGCGCTGCTTCCTTCAGGTCAGCCTCACCCATCCCATCCCCTGTCCCGCAGGAGAGGTCCGGGGGTCTCCATCAGTCCGCCATGATCCTGGCCACATCCATCACCTTCGGGAGCCCCTGGTGGTGGCCCTGGTTGTGCCCTTTGCCCCATCGGTCCAAGTGGGTGCAGCTGGAGTCCCGCAGCCATGCCCTGGTGCCTCACTGTCCTGCCCCGCGGCACGGGGGCCGGTGCCTGCACTGGCCTTCCTTGGGAACCCCAAAGGTTCAGTTGCCAGCTGGGATCCTATTCTCCCCTCCGCCCACTGAGCTGAGTGCTGTCTCCATCCTGCTCCGGGGACGTTGCACAGCCATGCGCTGTCCCACTGCAGCTCCATCGTACTGCACCACTGCGGAGAGAAGCTCTGCTCACCCACCCGGCCCGTGCTGGGCAGGAGAAGGGCAGCCCTGGGGAGTGTGGTGTCACCTCCATCCCATGTGCCAGAAGGCAGAGCATGCAATGCAGACCCAGGAAAGGTGCAGACCCGTGAAAGGACCACTTCATCCATGGGACCCCCTCCCCTCCCTTCCTGGGCCCTCGGGGACAGTGGAGCACCCCAGGGTAGGATCCCACCACCAGGTCCCCACACCCCGAGCACAGCAGGGCCGGTACCTGCTCTGCAGCTGTGCCGTGCCCGCACCACCTGGATGGCCTGCTGGTTCTTGAAGCGGACGAGGCCCATGGTGATGGCAGCATTCCAGCCCGGGTCCTCCTGGGCGCAGCGGAAGTCGATCTCATGGCTGTCATCCATCACCACGGTGAAGTAGATGTGCCTCTCCTTCCACTCCACGCACTCCACCGCCTTCATGCGGGCGAAGCTCAGCTCCTTTCGGCGCGATCCCTTGGGCTCGAAGAGCTGCAGCCCCTTCTCGGTCAGCAGGCACCGCTTCTTCTTCCAGAGCTGCAGCAGCCCCCCGCTGCGCTTCTCCAGCACCCCCTCCCGCAGCACCTTCTCTGGGGTCATGGCGGCTCCTCAGCTCCTGCAGCCGTGCATTACCCCCGCTGGGGATTTCCACCCCTTCCCACACGGCTGCCGGGACCCCCGCAGCTCAGTGCCCCCAGATCGGCCCCCGCCAGCTCTCACAGCGGGGCGGCAGGGCCGGGATGCCCCATGCCACCGTCCCTACGGCTGAGGCTCGGCGTCCTGCCCCATGCAGCGTGTGGGATCCCCAGCTCCGCGCTCCCCAGGATCTGTCGCTACATGCCCGGCCGCTCTCCCACTTGCATTCCTACCCCGCCTCGCCTGGCCCCTCCTGCTGTGCAGCACCCTTCACGCCCAGGCGAAGCCCGGCCAGGCCCGACACGGCCCCGCTGCACCCACCCTCACGGTGCTTTCGGGGTGCCCGCAGGCGGGTGCAGTCCTGGGGCCCCTTGCAAACAGCCCAGGGCACAGCGTGGGCAAAGACACAGCAGGGAGAGGACAAGGCACGGAGCTGCAGTCCTACGGGACTGGGGGTTGCAGGGGGCTGTGGGTGCAGCACTGGACAGTTGCAAGGCTATGGAGGGCAACAGCACCTGCACGTGGAGCTATGGGGCGCAGTGCCAGCTGGGGCGGGGGGGGGGGGGGGGGGGTTGGGGGCATTTCTAGCCAGGAAGGGGCTGTGGGGCTCAGTGGGATTCTGGGGAGCAGTACTAACAAGGACAGAGCGCTGTGGGTACAGGGCTATCTGGGGGCAGGGGGCTATGAGGTTCAGAAGCAGCCAGGATAGAGGGTTGTGAGGTGCAGTAGCAGCCATAGAAGAGGCCTATGGGTCTTAAACATGGGGCTACAGGGTGCAGTGCTGCCTGGGCACAGCGCTGTAGGTGCAGCACCAACCATGCAGGGACTGCAGGGAGGGAGCCTGGGAGGAGAACATCTGTAGATGGAAATGTCCGTGCCACCACCCTGAGGCAGCTGTGGACCCACCAGCCCTGCACCCAAAGGAGCTGCTCCAATCCCTCAGCAACCAGCACAGAGCTCCTGTCCCCCTGAACCCCCCTCCCCCTCCCTAAGGAGAACGACTTGGTGTCCCCAGCCCATCCCACAGTGAAGGCAGCATCTCCAACTTCATGTGACCGTGCTGAGCAGGGATGGAGCTGTACGGCACAGCTCGGTCCCGCCGGAGTCCTCCCTCCCCAGCAGCAAAACACCGGCGCCTTTCCAGCCTGTCTTGTTCCCAACCACGACAGCTCTGTCTGTTCCCATGCCAGCCCCTGGCAGAAGTTTGCCCTGCTGTGCTGTGCCTGTGGGGGACATCTGGGGGCACGGCACTGGCCATGGGCTGCTGAACAGAGCGACAGTCGCAGCATCCCGAGTGGATGGACGAACCCAGAGGTGCTGAGTGTGCAGAGCCCTTCGCTCAGCTAAATAAAATTAAAAAAAAAGTCCAAAAAAGGGGACAAAACCCCACAGAGCTGCTCCGGGGTCACCGTCTGGGGCTGATGCCTGCTGGGGGCAGTGCTGGCAGCCAGCATGGCCAGGGGGCAAGTCTGCAGCGCCAGGAGAGGCACCTCATTATCCCTCATTAACAGGGCAGGGCCCGTTGTGCAGTCAGGAACTGGTTCCTGCTCCCTGAGGCCAACATCACCACGCTGGCACCGGTCCCAGCTGTCCCAGCAGTCCCAGTTTGAGATGTCAGGCACAGATGGGGGTCAGCTCAGGCCCCTGTGGGGCTCTGGGAGGAGCGGAGCAGGTGGGTCCCTGCAAGGAGCACACAGTCGGGGATGGTGTACCCCAGGAATTTGGAAGTGAGCAGTTTGGGGCTGTCCCTCCCAGCTCTGCACCAGCAGGCGGGGATGTCGGTGACACTGTTGGGCCACCAACCCCACGGTCTCTTTCCTTGCCAGCTGGGGCTGCCTCCACTGCTCACTGCGTCGCCACCTCCAGCCACCATGGGAAGATCACTTTCCCACAGCCATGAGGTCACGGAGCTCCAGTAGAGCCTGCCACTTCCCCTCTGTCCTCTGGTGACGGTCCCAGACCCAGAGAAGGGTCTCATTCTACTGAGCCAACAGAGCTCGATGCTGTAGTTCCTGTCCCCACCATCCCAGGACATCTCTCTGGGGGTGGTGTTGGGGACCCCACCCCCAACCCCCAGCGTTGCAGCCCCCAGGCTGCCGTCAGAGCTGGGTGCTGTGGATGCAGCCCGTTGGGCAGCGTATGGGTGCAGATGTACAGACACATCTGTCCGTCTGTCCGGAGCTGAGCCCGGGGAGCAGCAGCCAGCAGAGGGAAGCAGTTGCAGCCATCCCACTGCAGATTGGGAAGGGTAGACGGTGGGACTGATCCATGAGTATCTCATGCCGGTCAAAGGAGAGAAGCACACGTAGATAGCAAAGTGTTTCAGTGAAAACAAATTGAACCTGGGGAGGTGCCAAGCTGGCAGATCAGAATCCAGCAAAAAAAAAAAAATACCCAACCTGGGAGTAGGTGCAAAGCTCTGAATTGTTAGCACTGCTGGGCACAGCTGCCTGGAGCGGCACCACGGAGCAGCACTGATGGGTTTGGATGCGGTGTGCACATGGCGGCACCCACACAAAGTGCAGGAAGGAAACACTGCTTTGGAAATGGTCACACAGGGGGAGGGCAGAGGGGGCTGCAGAGCTACAGGGGGAGCCCCTCTGCTTTAATTGCAAGCTGCAATAGCACCACTTCCCGTCCACCCGCTCCATCCTGAGCTCTTGGTTCAACCGTGCACCCCCTCTGGGGAACAACCCCTCGGGCAATGCTTTGGGTCAGCTTTGATATTTATTCCTTGCTCGGTGACACAGCACAGAGCGGCTCATCCCGGCAGGATGGGCGACGCGGAGCAGAATGCTGGGGGCCTCACTGCAGGTGGGAGCGAGCTGTGTGCCCGTGCCGAGGGACCCGTGGTGGCAATGGGGCTCCTGCAGCTTCGGGGAGCGCTGGGTCGGGGCAGGGGAAGGCGCTGGTGCCACAAAGCAGCAGGCAGGGATGGAGGAGGTGAAGGAGCTCGCTGCGATGTGTGGAAGCCCAGGGCTGGGCTGAAGGAGCCCAGGAGAAGCAGAGCCCGGCTCCTGGTGCCTCACTGTGAGTGGATGAGCGCCCCAGCCCCCTGCCCGAAGCCAAAGCCTTTGGGCCCGAAGTTCTTAGCGTAGCAACCTGCAGAGAGAGGGGAGGAAGAGTAACATTAGAACAGTGGCACGAGGGCACTGTAGCAGTCCTTCTCCTGAAGCAAAGCAGGGTTTGCCATGTCTGCAGTGCCCCCCGAGCAGCTGTGGGGTCACCATCTCCCAGACCCCTGTCCCATCACTGTTTTCACACCTCCAGCCCCAGCATCCAGGACAACTGGAGGTGACCTGAGCCTGGGGACCCCCCTGCACCGGCCCCACAGGGCAGGGGACGTGGCACACACCTTTGCAGTAGATCTCCCCGTCTTTGTCTGCCAGGGTGGTGGACTCCAGGCTCTTGCCACACTTGGCGCAGCGGAAGCAGGACTTGTGCCAGGACTGTGGGACAGGAGAGGAGCATGGTCACATGGTAATGGGAACGAGACAGCAAAGCTTTGGTATGAGGTGGGGTCCCTTTGGAGGCCCTGGTTCTGACACAAAGCCATCAGCAAAGGGGTTTGCTGATGGGAAGTCTGAAAAGAGCCCTCCTCCCTGCCCTCAGCACGGCGAAGCCCTCCTGCCCCATGGTGAAGACACAGTGGGGAAACATTGGCTCCTAAACTGAGCGTTCACCACGCCCCCCAACAGTCACTTGCACAATGCAGTGGGTGAGAAGTAATCCCCCTTCTCTTAAAACGCAATAATAAATCCCCTGAGTTATTCACCAGGACCCACTGCTGCTGCACCTTAGCCCAGGGGTGGCACTGGGGGGAGACAACTCCAAGGCAGCAAATAGACACTAAGAATGCAAGAATCAGTCAGCGTTCAAAAATAAAGCTCCCCCAGCCCTGCCAGTCCTCCGGGGACAGATGAGCTCACGGGCCTGGAGCAGCACAGAGAGCAGCCAGAGCCCTCACGGAGGAATTTAAATAAACGCTTTGGAAAACATCAAACCTTTTTTGGAAGAAAATGTGAAATTAGGGCTGGGGGAGGAGGTAGCTGAGAGTCATCCAGCAAACATTAGCACATTGAATACATGCTCTGGAATCCTCCCTGGTTTTCTCGAGCACAATTGCTTTGCCAGATTTGGGTCCCTGTAAACATCGACAACACCGGCAGGACGAGAGCCCAGGTTGGGAATTTGAGGACAACCAAAACATGACACATCCCTCACAGACCCTGCTGGAGCCTCAGTACAGTGCTGGAGGCTCCTGTGACTCCATGCCTCCCTTCCGTGCTCTGGGGATGGACACTGGCTGTGGGGGGGATGAAGTGCAGCGGTCAATGTGTGGGGCAGCACCAGTGCCACCAGCACAGCCCCATGGCTGAGGCCTTCCCACCATCCCAACCTCATGGCACTGAGCTGAGCCTGGACCACGCTTGCGTTCAGAGCTGGGCAGGGATGGGGCCACGGGAGGGGATGCAGAGGATCCTAGTGAAGCTCCCCTTTAGGTGCCAGGCTTCCAGGGTGTGTGTGTGCCCCATCCATCCCATCCGTACCTTTCCAGCTCCAATCACCTTCTCGGCTGCGTACACCGCTTGGCCGCAGCGCGGGCACCCATCAGAGCCGCCGACTTTCTGGGCCATTCTGGATGCGTTCGGGTTGGTGGGTCGGTGGGATTGGCCCCTGCGAACAGAAGGGAGCCCATTAATGGGGTGCAGGAACAGGAAGAAGGAGGGGAGAGTTGTGGGAATGCAAATCCCAGCCCGGTTTCGGAGGGGCTGTCAGGATGGCATTGACCCCCATGGAAACTGCAGTCCCACGGCTGCAGATGGGATGGGCAGCAGGGCTGGGCGATGGGGACTCAGTGACACTGAGAACATCGGGGCAGATGTGGGCCTATTACCAGGCACGTGGCATGCCCAGCACATGGTAAGACCCCCAGAAGCAGGGAGTCCGTGACACTCTCCAGCTTGGGGACTGCTGGACACTCAGTGGGCTTTGCAGGGCACACAGCCAAGCACATCTGGACAGATGTAAGGGAGAAGGTGCACACAACATCCCCGATTTCAAAACAAGACTTCAACTCACTCTTCATACTTGATTCCCAGAGACTCGCCCTTGTCGGTGCTCAGGGTCCCGGCGCCCATGCCATACCCATAGCCCTTGGGGCCGTACTTCTTGCCATAACAGGACTTGCAGTAGATCTCATCTCCGTGCACAGCAACGGTAGTGCTGTCCAAGTTCTTCTTACAGACCACTGGAAGAGAGGGAGGGCCCTGTCAGCCTGTGCATCCAGATCTGCTCATTAGCTGCAGAGAACAAGTCCTCACATGGGATAGCACAGCTCCGCTTTCAAGGAGCAAGGAAACCCCAGACAAGATCAGTGTTCAAAGGGAGTGCATGCAAAACGGCTGCAGATAAGGATCACAACAAGAACATTGTCTGGCTTTAAAAGGAAGCAACCACCAGGGCTACGAGGCTTATAATAAATAAGGCAGCAGCTCTGTTAACCTCACTGCTGCCGGCACCCTGGGTGGGAGCAGGTTTGGAGCCAGGACAGGGCACAAATCCTAAATTTCCCCACAAATCATACAGCTATTTACGTCAATGTGCCACCCCAGGTCTGTGCCATGAGTGGGGTGTCCTCGGGGCACACCCAGCACTGCCAGCCCAGGTGGGTGTCCTGGCCATGGGGTCAGTGTGGGACAAAAGATGGGACACAAGAGGACAGCAGCAGGGCCTGGGGACCCCAGTGCTGGGCTCAGACCACTTGGGCTCCTGTGCCACTCTGATCTCATCCTCCACGTCGGCTCCCAGCCCTTCCTGGCACATTGTGATGGGGGGGGAGCAGCAAACAACCAGGGCTCCCAGCAATCTCTGGTGTTTACCTGCCCTGGCTGGAGCATGACGCCCAAGGCAGAGTCCACAGTGCTGGCAGCCAGTGCCAAAACAAGTCCTGTTACAGCTACACCCCAGCCATCCCCATCCTGCTCACACGCCTTAAATGTCGACGCTCCCAGCAGCCTGTTTCACTCCTCGCCAGCAGTTCCTTGCCCTTTACCAATATCACAGGAATGCAAACACAGCGCAGGACTCCCTCAGTGCACTCAATACGGGGGCGAGAGGCAGCGTTCCTCGGCCCTATTACTAAATATGGTGCTTCTCCTGCATGGCCGCAGGCAACCCCACGCACTGCTGGGTGGGAAGGAAGCATGTGGCCATCTAAGGAGGGCTGGCAGGGTCCTCTGCTCACTGTGTGTTCTCCATCCCCTGGACAGGGTTTGGGATTCATGCTCACATAGCACTGTGCATCCCTTGGCTCAGAGTGGGTGTCCGAGAGATGGATTGGCAGTGGGTTACCCCTGCAGCAGCCCAGAGCTAAGTAGGGAGGACAGTTCTGCATTCAGAACCCACAGGGATGGAGTGTGGGAGCTGACACCAGCGGGTTCAAAGGGCTTTGTCCTAATGGTGGTGGTGCTGATGGCATCTGCTTTCCTCTCCCCCCACGCTGGGTGGGTGCAGCCTTCAGTCCATGCTTCCACCGCTCCTCGTCTGCCCCAACCACTGTCACACAACAAATAAAATTCCTTCCCAATCTGCTTCCTAGAAATCAGCCCCCGGTTTCTGCATTGCAGAAATTCCAGCACACCACACTCATCGCACGAAGGACCTTTTGTTTTTCTAAGAACAGCTGAGCCACCCCACAGAACAAGCAGACGAGAGCTGCTGCTGCTCTGAGGCCAGGCAGCCTCCTTGCATCACACTTCTGCTTGTACTATTGCCTTAGCTGGACCAACGCCACGCAGTCAATCAGCACTCACTCCCGGAGCTGATCTCCAGTTTAATGCACTGTGGTAGGTTTGGCTCCTTTCTGATTATTTCCTTGGCAAATCAGCTCCTAGTGTTTGTTTTTCTCTCCTAAAGATAGTGGCTTCACATTCCCGATGGGGCCCAAGAGCAGTGCTGGGGAAGCTAGAGGAGCTCAGAGCAGCTCAGCAGCACAGGGCCAGGGAGCAGGGCTGGGGAGGAGCCCACCAGGACAGGCAGAGCTGCCAGGTACACGAGGAGCAGGATGAGGTCCCTCTGCAAAGCACGGGGACAGAGGCCCATGTCCTCTCCCTGGTGATGTGCTTCCATGAACAGATGTGGGACAACCTTCTCCCTTCCCCATGGCACTGAGCTCCCTCCTTTCCCCAGTCAATGGCCCAGTCAATGTCTGATGTTTTGGCTCCTGGAGGGCTATCTCCCACCAGACGCAGGGCAGACCATACCCCAGCTCCCAGCAAAGCAGTGCATATGACCAGGGCCAGCGTTATGCAGTGTGCCACCTCCTGCCTGGTGGGAGTGCCCATCTCATGCTCCAGCCTTCAGCATCTGAGGCAGCTCCAGGGACACAACCTCAACTTTCCTTGGTGCAGAGGTGCAGTATGGATGCTGGCTAAGCTCAGCCCTGACATCCCATGGTGCTCCAGCCTGATCCATGCTCCTTCAGCCTGGAGGACAGCAGAACGCCTCCATACGGCTCCTGCAGCCCAGCTGCTTGTAGGGGAAACCCAGTGTGCGTTGACATGGCTCATAAATGTTTACAAGGCCCACAAACAGAACACAAACAGGCGTCCTACTGGCAGGGAGTGGGGCGAGGGGAGGGCAGTACTCACTGCACAAGAAGCAGGACTTGTGGAAGCTGCTGCCTTCACACTGCACCTCCTCGGCGAAGTACACCGCCTTCTGGCACACGCCACATTTCTTCCCTCCACCCCAGTTTGGCATCCTGTGGGGAGAGAAGGGGCAGAAAATGTTTGCAGTGATTCATAAGGCTGCTAAGGAGCAGAATCAGCACAACTCAGGGTGCCCACTTAAAGCACCCAGCGGGATCGGCACACGTGGGTCCTGCCAGCTGGGAGCTCACAGCTCTGTTCTGAGCAAGGAAAGGGAAGAGGAGTACAAAGGCCAGGACAGAGGACCAACACCTGAGCACTGACCTAACCAACCATGCAGCTCCCTGGCAGCATGTTAATGCTTCTCCTTTGCTCTCCTCTTTCCTGAAATGTCTCTGGTGAGTTATGAGAGGCTGCCTGATCTTCAAATGTGCAGATAATCCCACAATAAGACAAATGGGGAACACACATGGCTGAGCTCCAACCCAGCCTTGGTATTCTGAAGACTGGGGCAACAGAAACCTCAAGAAACTCAAAGCCAACAAAGAGGAGAAGCTGAGGATAAGGAGGCCAGTAGAAGGGCCAAAGGCAACCTCAGGTGGTCGCAAAGACATCAGAACCAAACGCTTGCTGGAGGCGCTCAGTGGTATGAGGGTCTGTGGGTGCTGCAGGCTCAGCCCCACAGCCAGCTGTGTGCAGGACAGACACACAGGCAGTGCATGTGTGGGGCTGGAGGAGGAGGCAGTGCAGCCCCAGGGTGTCAGAGCTGTTTGGGTGTGATCACAGCAGCCAGGAAGCCTTTCCTCAACGCCCTGCAGGCTGGGCTTCCTACCGAGGGCACAGCAGTGCCAAATCCCTCCCTTCCAGCCAGCTCACTCCAGTCCCAGCCCTTGCATTGCCTTAAAAGGACACATGTTTCTCGGGAGAATGCGTTATTTTGTTATTTCCTCCTGGCAGGGCTCAGCCGGGTTCAGGAACTTCCTTAGGGGGCAGACGGAGGCACCACTCCACCCACATCAGCCCCCTCATCAGGGATAACACAGGACAGCCAGGCCCCACTGCTGCATCCCACAGCCCCGGTTTCAGGGTCCCATAGTCCTGGATGTGGGGTCCCACAGCCCTGGTTTCAGGGTCCCATAGTCCTGGATGTGGGGTCCCACAGCCCCGGTTTCAGGGTCTCATTTTGTGCTCGGAGGAGATCACCAAGGAACAGGAGATTCAGGCTGGCCCATGCAAAAAGCTGTGGGATTTTTTGCAGTGAAAGTATGAATACAACTGGACGGCAGGAAAGCACTGGTGCTGCATGATATTCACTCTTGATGCAGGATTATTACATGGTCTGGCAAAGGGAAAAGCGATAGGTTGGAAATCAAAGTCCCTGGGGAGAGAGAACTGCCTTCCACTTTAGAGAGCAGCTGGCATAGCCATGAAGTGAGCAGGAATAGAAGGAGGCACCTGGAGAGAGCAGAAGGAATCAGCTCATGGAGATGGGTGGGAAATGAGCAGGATGGAGCACTGGGAACAGCATTCAGGCCATGGGGACTCAGCCCCAAACAAACGGCATCGTGTATGGAACAGCTGCCACAGCACCATGCATGGGAACAGCCCTACAAGAGGGGGGCTGGGACTGTGCCCCTGTGCCCCCACGTCACAGCAGTGACACATGGAGACTCTGGGATGCCAGTGGTGTAAGTGGGGATAAAGGATGATACAGTGATGCTGAACTGGCAAGTGAGAGAATGGAGCCCTGAGGGCACTGAGTGCTGGGATGCAACAAAACACTGAGCATCAGTGCAGACACCAAAGAACAGAGCAGCAGCTGTGCCAGCTCTGACATCTCCGGGGGCTTTGCCTGGAGAGGAGGGAATCGGTGGGGGGGGGGGGATCCGAGGTCAGGAGCGACCCTGAGACACACACTGTGCCCTCAGGTCCTGCAGTGGGACACTGGGTACCACTGCTGTCCATCTGAGGTCTGCAGCAGGGATGGGCAGTGCTGTGCCACCCCGCTGCCATGCACGGGTACTGCGAGCTGCTGCAGAGCTGCCTGCTGCTGCCTGATGGCCACATGGCTCCCAGGCTGAGCTTTACAAACTGGAAAGCTCCCTCTCACATCTGGGGCATTCAGCTGATTTCTCAAAGAAAAGCCCGAATTTATCCGGAACAAAAACACTTTCAGGGATGCTAAGGTGAAACTCCTGGCTTCTGTGGGGATCAAACCCCACAGAACCGACACAGCTCCCTGCAGCTTTGGCAGGGCTTTCCGCCTGACGGAGATGGAGAAGAGGGATGGAATCACGGCGGGGAGGGGACCGCGCTGCCCCTGCTTTGCCGATGCTCTCTGTCGATGCCAAGCAAGCACTGAGCCGCGCTCACAGCAACGAGGAGCAGCAACAACCCAGGAGCCAACCCCGCAACTAGCAGCTCCTGCACCTCCCGGCCCGGCTCAGCCCTCCCTGCATCCCAGCACCGCGCGGCGTCCTCGAGAGGAATTCAAGCGGCTGCTCCGGACCTTCCCCAGAGATGTGCCGAGCTGACCAACGCCCGCTCCCATGCGCGGCCCCGCTGCCACCTGCGGGTTTGGGGAGCGGCACCGCTCGGAGCTGCACCCGCTGCTCAAGGATGGGAGCCGCTCGCACGGTCCTGCCGGCTCCCAAAAGTTATCCGCGCTGAAAGGCAAAGCGACGGCAGGGCACGGGGAGAGGGAGCGCAGCGCGGACGTTGGGACTTCCCGGTGAGCATCACCGCCAGCACCCGGCCCGGATGGGGAAGTTCTGTGATTCTGTCCCCGGGGCCAAACTTTGCCCTCCTCCTCTGCTTTCCCCCCACGCCTCCCGGTGCCCCCCGTGCCCCTCCGCCCACCGGGCAGCACCGACCCTCGCCCACCCGCGGGGCCGCAGCCCTCCGGGCGCCCCGCGCACGGAGCCCCCCATCCGCGGGCGGGGTGGGATGTTGGGGTCTGGCGGCCCCGGTTCGTACCTGCGGCTGTGGGCCGGGCCGGGCCGGGCGGGTCGGGAGGCGGCGGGCGCGGCGTTGGGGCCCTGAGGGCGCTCGGGGACTTTTGTTGGCGGCGGGGGAGGCGGCGCTTCGCGCTCGGCGCCAGCACGGCCTGATGTCACTGCCCCGGGCGGAGGAGGAGGAGGAGGAGGAAGGCAGGGCGGCCGTCGGCCCCGCGGCGCCCATCACGGCACGGTGCAACACCCAGCTCCCCCAGTGTCACTCCCAGCGCCCTGTGCCACCTCGCTGCCACCCGCTGTCCCCTCTGCTTCCACACGCAGCACGCGGGCACCCCGCGCTGCCCAACCACCACCCAATGTTACCGCGTCCCACCACTGCACCGCATCCCTCAGTGCCACATCCGCACATCTCCGACACGGGGAGCTCCACCCCCTCCCTCGGTCAGCCCATGCCAACGCTTGGCCATCCTCTCTGCAGATAGGTGCTCCCTAACAATCAGTCTAAACTTCCCATCCAAAGGGACCTGAGCGTGCTCAAAATGGGGGTCCATGCGAACTTAATAGAGTTCAACAGGACCAAGTGCAGGGTGTTACAGCTGGGCAATGCCAGATACGTGTGCAGACCAGGAGAACTCCCTGAGAGCAGCGCTGCAGAGAAGGACTTGGGGATCCTGATGGAAAAAAAGCTGCAGGTAAGCCAGCAGTGGGATCTTGCAGACAACAGCATCCTGGGCTGCATCAAAGGGAGGGTGGCAGTGAGCAGGGAAGGGGTTGTTCCCCCCTGCTCTGCCCTTGTAATGCCCCATCTGCAGTGCCGAGTCCAAATCTGAGGCCCTCAGCTCAGGAAAGATGGTGGAGCTTTGAATTTGAGGAGCTGAGAATTTGCTCTATCAAACAGCATCATTGTGTTCTTTGTATCTACTGTAGTTTCCATGGACATAAATAGGAGACACTACTCGTAGAGCAACCTACATATCACTTGTCCCTTGGGGGGAAAAAAAAGGGCTGATCCCTCCCTTCTCACTGAAGCCTCCTGTAGTGGTTGCAGAGTGATGGGTTCTCCCCTCCTCACACAGAGCCGTAGCAAACAGGGAACCACATTACCAAGTGGGGCATTGCCAGCTGCCACCATGCCTTTTGACATGAGCACCCCCATGTCACCATGGCCAGGTGGTCCTGATGGCCATGGATCTCCTACCAGGCTCCCCAGGTTCCTGCTGAGGGCTAAAGCCTTACCCCAGCTCTGATGTAACCACAGCTCTTGGGGACGCACTTCCCTCCCTGGGGCTGGGAAATGAGATGACTCAGAGGAAGTGTGCAATGCACAGCACTCGTGGTGCTGCAGATGGCCCTGCACAGACCCAGACTGACCCACCCCCTCCAGCTGAGTTCCTGGAGGCATGCAGTAGGGCTGTGGGGTTCTGGAGGCTCACATCTCCCTGCTTCCTTCCTCCGAAGATGGAACAGATGAATGAAAAGCTGATTGACCTCTTCAGAAAAAGGGCCCCGCATCCTAAAATGTGGGGTCTGCAAATCTCAGCTGTGCTCTTTGCTCCAGGGCTGTTAGCTGAGGGGCTGGAGGAGTGATAATGCACTGACACAGCTGCACAGGGAGTAGTGGGGTCACCATCCCTGGAGGTGTTCAGAGCCACGGAAATGCGGCACTGAGGGATGTGAGCAATGCGGTGGGATGGGCTGGGGTTGGGAATCTCGAAGGTCTTTTTCCAACCTTAACGATCTTAAGGTTCTCTGCCTCGCTGTCCTTGATGGGGAGGGCTTTGGCTGGCCGGTCCCTTTCATTGAGGGGGTCCTTTAGCAGCGGAGGATGGAGGCGAAGCCGCCCCCGCAGCTCGGCGGGTGCCGTGGGTCCCCGCGCCATCTGGTGTCGGGTCGGCGCTGCGATGCTCCGCACCACCGGGCAGGCTCTGCGAGCTGGGAAAGGCTGCGGTTAAAGGCGAGAGGTGCAAATCTGGGCTGTGCCAGAAAGCTTCGTTTGTTTTATAAATAAAGCACTTATTTATAGTGGAGCGGTCATAGGAAATTCAGGAGAAACTAAAGGGAAGGAAAACAGCACTTAAAGATAGCAGCAGCTGGAGGCACACGGTATGCTTTTGGTTCTGGGTGTCGGAGAACGGCTGAGCAGCGTGTGTTCAAATCGATCACCTTGGGAGCAGACCTGGAATAATAACTTTTTGTTCATAAAATTCCTGCCCAAAGGCCAGAGCTGGGGCTGAATTTGAAGGAACGTCATAGGAAAGCAGACAGGAATGTGGTCATGAGTGTGAGGGAATCCGGGGCATCAGAGAGGATGAAAGGAGGATGGCAAAAGTGTCGCAGCCACAGACAGCCCCCTCTTCCAGAGGAGTTCTGCTGAGGATATATTCCAATACAAAGAGGAGTCCGACCTGGAGCAGGGCAGCCGTCCCTCTGCCTGTGATTGCTGCAGAGTTTGCACACAGTGCACATCACAGCAGACGTTTCCAGGAAGGCACTGCACTGATGTAGTGTCAGACAGATCCCACAGCTCGGGGAGATGCGTTGGATCTGCACGTGTGCAAAGCAGCGTCCCAGAAGTAACGGCACACGTGCCAGAAGTTTGGGGAGCACTGTTTGCATGGGTTACAGCCAGTTCTCATGAGCTGTGTAGGTCTTGTTGGCATCCTGAAGCTCGTTCAGACATCCAGGAATCCCGCACCGGTGTAGAAATCTCTGCAAATATACTTGGCTAAAATTCCTCAGAGGAAAACCAAAGGCATGTCTTAAAAACACCAACATCTGATGGCTTTTTCTGGGCCGTTTCCATCGGGGCGCTCTGTGCTCATGCTGCTCCAAGGAGTGCAGGGCAGCACGCAGCCCCATCACTGCTCTGCACAGCTCGTGGGGAGGGCGCTCACAGACCGTGAGCTGCACCATCAGTGTGGGATATGCGGCTCATAGCTGTGTGCAGCCAGAGGGCATGCAGTGTTTGAGGCAATAAGCACACAGGAGTGCAGCTCCAGGCCTGGTCCGGCGTGGGCTCAACACGACTGACTGATCCCACTGGGAGAAAGCAAGACAAGGCATGGGAAGGCGGTGGCTGCTCACGGCAGTTGTGACCCAGCACACCCACATCCCTCGCAGGGGCCGGGAGCGGCAGCGGGAGCCCTCAAAGGCTTTTCTGGACCAAGGGCGGTGGCTTTGTAGGTACGGCCCTGGACGGATTTGCTGCAATTTATCTGTTTCGATGCTTTTAAGCTCAGAACCGCGGGGCTGCGGCACTGAGGACGTGGCAGTGGGCGCTGCGCTGCGGGTGGGGGACCGCAGCATCCCTTCCCAGCCTTAAAGGTCCGCGACTGCGATCCGCTGCCGAACGAAAGACGCGACGGAACGGCACCGGGAAAGCGCCGGGCGGCGCTGCAGCCACCAGGGGGCGCCCGAGGACGGCACAGCGCCGCCAAAGCCGCACCGCGCGGCCGGGGCTGAACGCACGGCGCGACGCGGCGCGGCCAGAGCTCCGCTGCCCCCTCGGGGCGGTCCGTGCGTTTAACGATGGGGAAAAACCGGGAACCGCATCGCCGGGCACACCGCACTGCCTGGCAGAGGAGGGGCCTGGCAGGTGCCGCCCGCTCAGCCCGGAGATGGGGAAGGCGCGGAGCCGCCGTTCCTCCTCATCCCCAGCCTCCCCTCAGCCCGCAGGGCCGCGCTCCCCGCAGGCGGCGCTGCCGGCAGGGCGCAGTGATGGCGGCCGGCCCCGCCGGGCGGGAAGGCGGGCGGGGGGGGACGGGGGCGGCGCGCGGGGGGTGTCGGGAGTTGTAGTCCGGCGCGCGCCCAGGTGCGGTCGCGCGCGGGGGCCGCCGGGAGCCGAGCGGCGGAGCGGGGCAGGTGCGGCGCCCCCCGCGGGAACTACAAGTCCCGGGATGCCGCGGGGCGCGGGCGCTCAGGGCGCAGCGGTGGCGGCGGCGGCGGGGGCGTAGCGAAGATGGCGGCGGGGGCACTGCGCCCCGCTCCGGGCTGAGACGCCGCGCCGCTCCCTGCGCCTCAGTGCGGCGGCGGCGATGTCGGAGCCGGAGCACCTGGGCGGGAAGCGGGCCGAGTCGGCGCGGCTGCGGCGGGCCGAGCAGCTGCGGCGCTGGAAGGGCTCCCTGACCGAGCAGGAGCCGGTGGCGGCGGGGGGCGGCCGCGGGCGGCACCGAGGGGCCGGGGGGTCCCGCGTCCGCTTCGAGGAGGGCGCCGTGTTCCTGGCCGCCTGCTCCAGCGGCGACACCGAGGAGGTGAAGCGGCTGCTGGGCCGCGGCGCCCGCATCAACACCACCAACGTGGACGGGCTGACGGCGCTGCACCAGGTGCGGGCGGGACGGGGCTGTGCGGCGCTGGGCGCTCCGCGGGGCGGCCGAGCTGCGCGCCGGCGCTGTTTGTAAACAGAGCGGTGTCCGCCGCTCCGTCCGCGGCGTTCGATGCCGGAGCCGCACGAGGCGCGGGGAGAGCGGCGTGCCGGGGGGTGTGCGGGGTGCTGGGCGGGATGGGGCGCTGCGTGCGGGGCTGCCCGCTTCGTGCTGCCCGGGAGAGCTGTGCCGGTATTTGTGGGGTCTGTCGAAGTGGCCGCGAGCAGCCGGAGCTCAGCGGGGCCGGCAGAGTGCCGCGGTTGTCACGGCGGTGCCCTGAGAGCCCCAGACGGCTCCAATGGATAGCTTTGCTGAGGGGCTGGAGGTGTCTGCGCCGAGCGAGCAGCCCGGGTCCCATGGAGCGCACGCGGATGATCGGCACCACGCGGCTGCAGAACGGTGAAGCCTCGTCTGCAGGAAAACCTGTGCTGGGTTTTGTCCATCGTGAGAATTCATGGGGATGTCTGGGACTGCGGGCTGCCCCTCAGTGCTGGGAAACCGGCCGAGATGCGGGGCTGGTTCAGAACATAGCAGGGTATGTGAAACTGTAGTCATAGAATGGCTTTGGTGTGTGTGTGGGGGGGGAAACGACACCCTTAAAGGTCTTCTGGTTCCAACCCCGCGCTGTGGGCAGGGCTGCACTGCGCCCACCTGGCCTGGGATGCCTCCAGAGATGGGGCACCCACAGCTCTGTGGGCAGCCCGTTGAAATCCCATCCCAGAGCACAGCGTCTGTCAATGGGATCAACCTGCTCTGAGTCCAGGCAGGAGGGTTTGGTTAGCTGGAGGTCTCATAGACTGAGTGTGCAGCATAGCCGTGGGATGGGGAAAGCACAGCCTGGGAGTAACACCTGGAAAGAACATCGTTGTAGGCACCAGAGCTTTAATAGCACAAGTAACTGACTCAGCCTGCTTACTGCTTTCTTTTCTGCTTGGTTGGCGTTACTAAACTGAAACACTGGGACACTTAAAAGCTCCATTCACAAGCTCACCTGCCCGTGGCTGTCACTGAACTGGGGCAGAGGTTCTTCTTGAGCTCCAAAAATAAGCAAATGGTGCAGGAGTACACAGTCTGCTCTTCAGTACTTTCAGCTCTGTCCATTTGTTGTTGTGTAATTAAGTAAAGGTACGGATGTCAGAGCCAGTAATGGGGGCTGATTGAAACAGGGAGAAGACTGAAGGTACGGTGGGGTTGTGTGGTGGAGCTGGGGTGACCTCGGGGGGGTTTTGCTGCCAGAGCTGTGGTGGATCTGTTCAGAAGTGTCGGCACATCACTGCTGTGCAGCACGAGATGCCCGTTCAGGAGTGTATCATGGAGTGCGTTGGATCCATCAGGCATTGATCAATGGGGTAATTATTACTGCAAGGTCACGTTTCTTGAGTACATGGCAAGCAGTAATCACCAGGCAGACCACAAATACAATTCTGTACGTGGAGAGAATTTGTTGTCTTAGCAGCTATCAGGTGATGGCAGCACCTGGGCCCTGGTGCTCTGCAAAGCCTTCAGATGAGTGAGATGTTGAGCAGATGCTCACCCTGAGAGATGGGCTCTTGCTGGAGCTGCTTCTTCTGAAGCCTTGCAGGAAGGAAGTTGGTTTCCTTTTCTATTTCACACCAACTTTGTTCCCTCATCCCACTGAAGTTTTCTCACCTGTGTGTTGTAGGCAGTGCTGAAGAGAGGTTTTGTGCACCCGAAGAGGGGCAGGCCCTGTTTGGTTACAGGTTCTTCATGTACCTTAATGCTGTAAGCTTGTGTCAGATGAAAATGTTTCTTATCAGTTTGTTATCTCTGATCATGTCCGAGATATGTTTGATCCCATGTTAGGGGGAATTCTGCTGTCTATGGGAAAGTGTTACCTGACTAGTGGGCAAACTAAATGCACTGTATAGGAGGATCTTCTTAATATCTCCTCTGAGCGTTAAGCAGTGTGGAGCAGACGATGGTGAGCACTGACTTTGGTTTAATATTGGTAAGACGGAGCAGCCAAGCAAAGAGATGCTGTGTACCAAAAAGAGTTTGCTTTGCTGAAGGAAAGGGTGGGTAATCTTTTTTTTTTTCCTTGTTTAAGGAACTTAGTGAGGCTTGCTCCATCTTTGTAGGTAATAGAAGGCTTAATGAAGTCAATTGTCTTAATTTGTCAGACTCAGCATCTGCTTCTGTTAAACAGAAGGCCGATCGTACAGATGGGGTTGGTTTGTGTGAGGTGTGCAGTGGGCCCCAATACTGTGTGGCTGTTGATGAAGGTGAATCACGCTTTCTCTACTATCTGGGCCACTGTGGCTGAGCACAGTTGTGTCCTCCCTCGGCCTGTTTAGCTTTTTATAGCTGCGAAGCCATGTTTTGAAAATAAACCTTTAAATTCAAGTGGTGTTTCTCAGCCATCAGCTTGTTGTCATCCTCTTGGGAAGCATTGGGTGCAGCGTGAGCCTGTGCTGAGGGATGGATCCATCTCTGTCACCTGCAGCCCGGCTTCAGCTCTGCTTCCATCTTTAGCTCAGTGCCTTCTGGATTTAACACAGTTTATTGAACGTAGCCTATGGTGATGATTTCCTGTTGAATGCAGAATGAAAAGGGGAGGTATTGACTCAACGTGAGTGTTTGGAGATCAGCAGGCAGAGCACTGCCATCGGGTGAAGCAGAACGTTGGCTGCGGTTGGGCTGTGGTGTTTGTGAATGGTGGAAGCTGACGTGGAATGCTTTCTTCCTCCTGACTGCGGATGGAACCGAAACCTAAACGTATGAGAATTAAATCTGAAGGGGAGAAATGTTCTGAAGCTTCCAGATGGGAAGTCATCGCCAAACGTCGTAGGCAATGCTTTTGTGTCTTTAAGGTCTCTTTCAGAGAGGATGACAACGTAAAAGATTGTTTATCCTTCGTCTGCCCTTTGATGATGTTCCAGTTGTTTTCCTCTTGTGTTTTCCAAGGAGAACTGAATTGCTCATGGATCTGCTCCCAGGTCTGTCATTTACAGGGACCTGGCTCTTCTGATGGAGTTTTCAGGTGCTGGACAACACGCAGCCGTTCAGAAACTGCTCTGTTAGAAGCTGGGAACTTTGCACAGTGATTCTGCCTCAGCCAACTGAGACTGGAGCCTCGCCGGCAGTCCCAGATTAACTTAGTCCTGTTCCTGAGTCAGGGCTGTAAAACTGTGAGCACGTCTGGTTGCTCTGCAGAGCTCACCAAAGCTGTGTCTGCGTCAACGAAAGGAGGCCAATTGTTGATTGCTTTTAAGCAAATTTGGCCTTTTATTTACTTTCAAACATAAGGTGTAGTCCTGGGGAAGTGGAAGGTAACAGCAAAAAGTCCATAGGTGGGTTGTGGGACTGCTGGCTTTCCAGCTAGGACGGTCCATGGAGCAGAGGTTTGCTTGTTGCTCTGTAGCAGCTGCAGTGGAGGCTGAAGCAGAGTGGGTTTCTTTGCAGGATAACCAGGATGGAGCCAGCATTGCTCCCAGAAGGGCAGTGGCTGCTCACACAGAGTGCCTGCACAGCAGATCCTGGGAGGAGTTGGTCACCGAAAGGTAAAAGCCAGCTCGTGCCTGGGAGAGAGGGGTTGTAGCACAGCGTACACTGAGTGATGCGAAAACTCTCCATCACAGAATGAGTGAGGCTGGAAAACACCTTACTGGTATTACATACATATGTTTGGGGCATCACAGCTGTTCTGTAAGGTAATTCAGCTTCAGGTCTTTTAAATGAGTGCAATGGTGCCATGCATCAGGCTGTGTTTTTTTTAAAACTGGGTGGCTGCATTGTCTAAAAATACATTAATCCTTAGAAGAGAAGGTTATCTGGGGACAGTCAGACCTTTTCCACTGCGCTCTGCAGAGTTTCTTTCCAAAGATATGCTTCTGTTAATGAAAGTAGAAGTTGCAATCTGTGCTGTACTTAATATTGCTCATCAATCTGAAATCTGACGCTGTCAGGAGTCAGCTTTATCAATAGGGTAACTGCAGTGCTTTACGTCAGCCTTCCCTTATAAATGGGGGTACAACAGAATGTCCTCTGCCTGGTGTGAGAAGGCTCAGATGCTGACATACAGCACGAATGTGAACAAACGTAGTTCCAATCTGAAGTGCGGTTTCACCAACCTAATGCATTTATTCTCTTGCTTTTGGCTTACTCAGTCCCACTTCTGGCTTCGTGTTTTGTCCCCATGGATTCATTCAGTTGTCTGTCCTTTGTGCCTCTGTTTCAAAACAACCTCCGCAGTGGGCACAATTAACTCCAGACTAAACAAACTAACCTTGAAGCGAAATGAGTCGGAGCTGCTGCTCTCTGCAGCACTCGGGGAAAGCCTTTGTTTTGTTTTGGGGCAGTTTCTCTGTAAGGCTTCTGCAAACCGAAGCCGTCCACAGCAGTGCTCAGCTGCTGGGTGCTGGGAGGAAACGGTTGCTTTAGTAAGTAGGTGGATATTTCTGGTGGGAAATGTGCATCTTCATTGTTTCCTTCCTCAGCCTCTATTTACCCATCTAGAGATCAGGTTGTCGAGCTCTGATACTTCCATAAGCAGTGAACAAGTGAGCTGACAGAGGTTTCAGCTGCAGCTTTTTATGTGGCAGTGAGCAGCAGTGATATGCCTGGTCCTTTGGTGCTGTGCAGGGGCAGCTCCTCATGTCCACAGCACTGCTGGGCTGTGCAGAGCTCCGCTCCTGTGAGAAGCAAAGGGATCTGGAGGAAAGTTTGTTCTATGTAATAGGTGCCAGAAGCTTTCTGACTTTGACAAATGAGATTCTCAAGCCTGCATTAGGGATGGAGACACGTCATTAATGCTGCATGCTTGTCTGAATCAACATCGTTTGATAAGGTTGAGAGCTGCCTCAGCAAAAACACAGGAATGGGCCGTGAATGCAGGGCCTGGAAAGGGCTGCTGCCCTGGGCTCGTGTCTTGCAGCTCGTGTTAATGTGGCTGAAACCCACTGAAATGTTAAGGATGGTGTTTATATGCGGCACTCTGCTGTAACTGGGTGAACTGAGCAGCATCCTGGTATTCCCATTGTGATTTATATCACCTCTTGCATGGTTTAATGGTGAGTGTTAGGGGCTGGGAGCTGTTTCTGTTGCCAACAGGTACAGAGACTTTGAATTCAGATTAGGCGCTATGGGACTCGTGAGACACCTTAACTGCAATGTGTTGTAATATGTTGAGATAATAACTGGCTAATATTAAAATATAAGGCTGTGGGGCTGGTATGCTGCCTCTCAATGAGGATTATTACGCCATAAGTCAGAAAGACATGTCAGGCTGTGTGTATTAGAGCAGTATTTTTAAGGTGTTTGGGAGAGGGGAATACTGCATTAAGTGGCTGTATAAATAGAGGGCAGGGGGGCATTAAATGCTCGGATATATCTGCTCTGCTTGTTAACGAGTGGTGTTTCTGCACAGGGCTGGGATGGACAGCGAGCTGCAGAGAAAGCCCCACTGTGTTGGGGAGCAGCAGCCCCACACACACGCACACTGCAGGCTCTCCTCTGTGAGCAATCTGTCTGACCCCGTGGTAACGGCACGACCCGAGCGTGGTGAAGGTGCCCGGTATAAATCCCAGGGTCTGAGTCTGCAGTTTATTTTCAGCTGTCCTGAGGGGAGGTGCAACAGCTGTCCCTGCCATCTCCTTTATTGGGCTGCAGCAAACTGATCTGCGCGGCGCCGGGAGCTGCAGCTCGGAGGTGGTTGCTGTGCATTGAGTGGGGGTGATTTGGTGGGGCTTGACATGGGCTCTCTTCGGCACGAATGATGTGGGAAGAGCTCTGCAGCTCGTGGGGCCCCGTCTTGTTTCCTGTAGCCTTGCTAGGTGCCAGGTGAGCACATCTGGTCCTTGTGCTGCCTCTGCTGCCTTCCCAAGCTGTTGAGAACGGGGACATCAGCATCCTCGGTTCAGACACCCACACAGCTCCTCATGACAGCACTAATTATCATGTACAGTAGTTAAAAACGATCAGTGTTTGGGGAAAAAACTACACTCCTGTTAAGTTTTTGCAAAGATCGGTCTCCTTCCAGCTCAAATACGGTCCTTATTCATCTGCAGAGCAATCCTTCCTGAAGGATAAATGGTGTGGTTTCTTTCTTGGTGGTTTTCTGTTGGGTTTTATTTTTTTGGCACGCTGCTTTTTCTTGGAAGCTTCTTTCCTGTAACTGAGCAAACCGGGGCAGTCTTCACTTGTAGGTCTCCCTAGGAATGTTTCCATGATACAACAAGCTGACCTTGCAGAGGGACACTGGCGATTTCGGCATTGCTTTTCCAGCATTCAGCCTTGCTCATAAATCTTTGTGAAATGTACAGAATGCGGGTGAGCACCTGCCAGTGGCCTTATATGTGTCACTGCCTTTTCAGGGTAGAGCTCAAGCTGGCCCCTCTCTGCTGCTCGGTGCTGGAGCATTGATTTGCCACAGCGGTTGCTCACCATCCATTTCTGGAATCCATCTGAAGCCACCTCCTATTTATAATGTGTCATTCCTTGCTGTCTTAGACAGTTAATGGTATTTTGTTACAAAGCTTTCTGCTTTCTACATCTGAAAGTGTGTGATGGCAGCAACCTGTGGACAAGGTGCTGCCAGGCTGTGTGTGAACACAGCGCTGGTGCAGTGAGGCAGGACTCAGCAGCACGTCTGCTGTGCGGCCTCTGCCCGTCTAACCTGGGTTATGTCTGCTTAACTGGGGCTGAGAAATGCAGCACCACGACCAAGGGATGCCAGGCAGTTGGAGCTGGTGGGGCCTGACTGCTTTGTTGCCTGCATGGATGCATTCTGCAGTACCACTGCAGCTGTTCTTCTGAGGTCAAACTGTGATGCAGGTGGATCTTCTTCCAGGATCTGAATTTGTATGAGCATCAGCTTTATCCAGTACTGTTATTGGTGATGGGTTTTGAGTGGCAGATTGATACTTGGCACAGGGTGTGTTAATAGGGATTTCTTCCCTGGGAAATTGCTGGGGAAGCTGAACTCTGACCCAGCAGGCTGTGTGTAATGGGGCTGCATTTAATTGTTTGGGTACAGGTGGGGCAGTGCTCCGGGTCCTACCGCTACCAGAGATCCTGCCACTGCCAACAGAAATCCTGAGGTTCTGAAGGACTGAACACTCTACGTTTGCATCTAAAAGACCATTTTGCTGTCCTGTTTGCTCTCTGGTTTTTGGAAGCAGGGCGATGCTCTCCAGTGTAGGCAATGCCCGGTGTGGACAGCAGCCCGCTCTGAGTGAGTTGGCTGCACAGCACAGTAGCACAGCCCCCACTGCCCGGGCAGGGCTGCACCCTGAGCCCCACAGCTCACTGCCAACACCACAGACTTGTGGGGAGCTGGATTTCTTTGTGTTCTGTCGAGTGACCACACCAGCAGAAGTCCCTGCTTCAATCCTGTGCTGGGGTCTTTAGGTGAACGTTACAAATGGTGCTCACACCGTAGATGTTATCTACGTGTTGAATTAATACAATGATTTCTGATACCAAAAATGATAACTCTGGCAAAGGTGCTTTCAGAACAGCTCGATAGCACGTGCCCAATGCTATGTTACACATATCAGCACGTCTGCATTTTCTGATAGAAGAGGTGGGTTTTAAGCAGCCTACAGCAATCATCTCAAGCAGGCTTATGAGTACTGAACTTAAATAGCTCTGTCTAGAGAGGGTTAGCAAGTGCTGCTGGCCTTCTTCCAGAGGAGCTGGTACGTGGGTTAAGCCTTTAAAGCCGGTTTTATCACTCGATGTGTGCTTTCAGTTCTTGTCTTGCTTTGGGCTTCTTTATTGTTCTTTGGAAGCAGGTTGAGCTGCGTGCTGCTCCGAAGCAGCTGTGCTGCCTGCTGGTGTCCTCCTCACCTGCCTTAGCTTGTGGGGTACTTGCTCTTCATGCACAAGCTTTAAAGGTAAAAGTCGTGCTCATAATTATTGTTTCACTGATACCTGAGAAGCAGAAGGTCAATACTGTGTGTCAAAGCCTCTTCTGGGTGGCTGTCTTGGTAGTTTACCAGAGCAGTTGCTGTGCCTGCTGCTCACCCTTCTGCTCTGCATCCCTGTGAGCTGTGCAGGTCTCTTTCTGCAGCCAGCACAGGGATGCTGCTGGTCACCAACCAGCTGCACTTCGTATGGCTGCTCCCCTTCCAAGCCCAATGTTTGGACTGTTCTGTCACCCAGCTCTTGCCAGTTTGCGTGTAACAGACACCTCCAGAAACCATAGCAAAGGTGCGCTGTGTCCACTGTCCCATGGTACGCATGGCGCGTGTGCTGGGGGGGGAGCTGGTGGGGGTAAGCAGGAACTGGCAAATGAACTTTCTGCTAAGACAAACTGAAGGACATCAGGATCTTAAAAGGTGGTGTTTGTTTTTTTTTCATCCAGCACAAAAAGTGTGGACTTGTTGCTTCTAGACGTGCTCAGTGCCAGAAACGTGGTAGGGCAGGATTGATACAGCCAGGTATCTTCTCAAATGTTACAGCTTTAAAATTAAAACCGGGTGATTTTTAAACAGCCAAATATTATTGCATTGTGCGAGTCATGAGCAATAATGCTTCATATTTAATGGGAATGTTATTGAATTTGTGGGTGGTTTGCTGCAGCAGCACAAAGGTCGTGTTTCTTAATGTCCTCTGCGCTATAAAGATGAATGTGTATGGAATATTACCTTGGCGATGTATGACTTTCAGGCCCTTTTTCTATTCCTAGCTTACCGTATCCTGAACTGATGCATCCAGCTGAGCACAGGATGGAGGTATTCTTGCAAAGGACGCATTTCAGCTTTGCAGTTTGTAGTGGCTTTTCTTGTCTGCCTTGGATGGCTGACAAACAGAGTGTGACCTTCGTGGCTCTGAATGGTTTGTCTTCTAAATTGATATCACTTGAGTTATTCTGCACAAGCATTCCCTCACGCCGAATAAGATAAGTGGAACATTTGTCTGCCTCTTGTTGGGAGACTTCAGGGCCGCGCCAGCCTGTGTGCCAGCAGAGCCAAGGTTTAGACTTCAGAGCATATTGCACGAGTTATTTTTGATCCCTTTTAATGGCGACTATAGAAAGAGCCCAGTGCTTATGGCCAAATATTGTCTTACGGCTGTTTCGGGTTTTGGCTCCTCTTCCATCTACGACTGCATCAATACACAAATTCCATTCGTTTCCATTTAGTTTAGGTGCTCTTAATCTTTAAGAACATTTTTCAGTGTTGCAGAAAGCGACCAAGGAACAAAGAATTGATTGTGGTCATTGGCAGTGGTTCCGTGTGCTGGCATTCCAGCCAGCTTCCTGCACACTGTGCTGCTGACTTAACAACCAAGGCCTCATCCACACCAAGAACTGCTGCGCTGGGGAGAACAAGATGCTCTAACATGATGTGATTGCAGGGTTATCTTTCATGTGGCAGTGTTACGGTGATGGAGGCCTCACAGTCCTGAAGCCTTGGGGCTGCCATGTGCGTCTCCCCTGGATGCCCGCCCATTGCTTTCCCTTTCAGGACAGTCCTCCCAGCGCTGGAATACTTTGTTATCCTCAGCTGCTACAGTAAAGCTAGTTGTAATCAACCTTCCCAAACAGCTTCACCTCTTTTGTATCTCTTTCAGTTGGAGAGGGCTGGAATTTTTCAGGCTGCAGGAAGCACTGTGTGCCATCTATTTGTATGGAGGTCCAGTGATATTTTCTGCTTTTGTTCCTTTCCAGACAATTTCTAACATTTTCTTTGCTTTCTGAGCCCGGACCTGATGTTTTCCTACAGTTATTTGTTATAATCCTAAGAACTTGTTCCTGAATGGCAGTAATAAGCTCAAAGCCTTTCATTTTGGTGCACGGCATTAAGCATTCTTTTTTTGCCTGTGATTCACTTCACAGTTACCCGCATTGAATTTCATCTGTCATTTTCTCAGCAGTTACCCAGCATTGTGAGATTCATCCTTTTCTCTCCTCTCCTGAATAGTTTCAGCGGCAAACTTTATCACCTCACTGTTCACCTCATCTTCGGGACCCTTTGTTCATCACATTGGGCAGCACGGAGCTCAGGAAAGGTTTGCTGGGAACAAAATCTGCTGTGCCTTCTTCAGGGCTGTCCCTGCTGTGCAGATATTTGTAGCCATGCGGGGACCTTGCATCCTACCCATGCCAGCTGCGTCTCCAGGAGCCGTGCTGAGGAGCTGATTGGTTTGTGTTGCTCTTCATGCTCATTTACCTCCAAGGAGCTCCAATGGGTTTATGTATCTTACAGCTTCCCCTTGTAAAAGCCTCAGTGCTCTCTTCCAGAATAGCACCACTACCCGTGTGTTTGTTACCCTGCATTCTGCCATCTGCTGATGTCATTGCCAGCCGCTTGGTTCCTTGAGGTTTTGATAAGATTTCTCTCTGTCCTGGGAGTTTCCTCACTTCCTAATGAACCCTCCTGTCCATTCCTCAGCTGTGCAGTGAGGCATGTCCTGCTCATCCGACCTGGCCAAGCTGAGATGTTACTGAGCTGGGAAGAACCCACCTGCAGGATTCTTCCTGCAACCTCAGCTCCTCCCCAGTGAGCTGCTGCTCTTCCTTCACAGCTGGCGCTGAGCTGGGACTGCTCTGTGGTACCCCCAAGTCCTGTGTGATGCTCATTGCTTGCCCTCCGCAGCAGAAATAGGTTGAACTGCCCTGAGGTGAGGTTGTTTCGTGGCTCTGACAGCAGACCCTGCCCTCTCCTAAATGTTTACCATCCGTATTGTGGCACTCAGCGTGAGGTTTGCCTGCTGCCACCCTCCTGTGGTGCAGCCTGTTGCACAGATGACACAGTACAGTGAAGGTGGAAATAGCCATCCTCTAGCTGAGCTTCCACCTGGGTTTGTTTTACTTGAAGGGTGAGTTCACCTGTTGGCTTAACTACTGCTTGGCTGCTGCTTCTGCAAACAGCTCTGGAGGTGGAGAGCTTGCTTGCCCTGCAGTCCTCCCTTTGCTTTATTGCTTTACCCTTTAATGTCTGTGTCCTTTTTTGGCATCAGCTCTCTGGGGCTGTGTGACACTTAGAAGTCCTGACGGAGCACTCAGGAGTTGTACTGGGCTGCTGCTATCTGAACCACGCAGGGCATCTGCATGGCAGTGGAGCAAGTGACTGGGTGTACATTTCACTTACGGAAGATGTAAAACCTTGGATCAGGTCAGATTCTTTGACCACAGAGACCACAGTTCTCCATGGGTCTCTAAACGTCATTAATGTCACCAGGGAAAGCTGACACCTTGGCTGTGTCCATCTTCTGCAACTCCTGCCTGGCTTTGTAGGAGCACCTGTAAGAATGGGGTTGAATGGGTGCAGCACTGCCACTGATGGAGCACCTTCAGAGTTGAAGAACAGCTCAGCAGAGCATCCACTTGCTAAGTAAGCCTATGGCAAATGAATGTCCATCTTTCACACAGGATTGAAACTCTTGTGAGCTTTTTAATTAAGAAATGTAGTTATTTCAGTCAGGGACTAAAATTTCCTTAATTTAAGGGCAGGATTTTGTATTTCATGCCTTGATCCGGTGCCAGCGAGCACAGGCTGAGTGGAGCAGTGACACACCGAGTGGTCAGAACGGCTGAACTGGTGTGACTTGAAATGCTAATGCTGCTCTGCACCAGTAGGAAACTGGCAGCCCCTGCTTTTCAGTGACAGAAAGACTTTATTTTTAGTGCTGGCACTTGATCAAGCACTGGACTCGCTTCAAGCTCTTCTCAGATGGTATGAAGCCTCCAACTGCCGTCGAAAGAATGGGTATTAAAATCATGCTGGAAGTAGGGAGATGGAGGTGGTGAAAAGAGAGTGAGATGATGATCCAGGTTGGATTTGAAGGAGCGGTGGTGGCAGTGAGCATCGCGGTGCTGTGTAGCAGCAGGTATGGCAGTGAGGCAGAAGGGCTGATCCCAGCAGCTCAAAGCACAGCGGATCACTCGTGTGGCTGTTGCTGACCTGGCTGGTTTCACCTGAGTGCTGTTTGATCAGCGATGCTGAGTGCAGGGCAGGAAGGCTGGCAGTGCTGTGTGCCCTCCCAGGCTATAGGTAGACTGAAGCTGTTTGGCTCTGCCCAGCTGTGCTGGGTTGGGCTGGGCGATGTGTGTGTGTCCCTCTGACCTTCTCTTGCTTTAAAGCATCAGTTCCTGTTGCCTAAAGAAGGCAGTGCCATTGCACAGCTGAAACACAAGTCCTGCTAATTGTCAAGAAGTTTACTGGCGTTCAACTGGGCTGTTGGTAGGCTGGTGAGGTGGATCTTTACCTCCTCTCCAATAACTGTTGTACCCAGCGTGCATATAAAGGTGTGGAGAGTTTCAAAACGTGGCCTCTGTTCCCAGCAGTTCTCCACCTGGCATTTTGTGCTGCTATTTCCTCTTGATAATGCTACGCTGGAGAAGTAATTATGCCTTTGCAGCATCCCGCTTCTCCCTTGTGCTCTTCTGGCTTTTTGTTGTGCTAATCATTAGAAGAGATTTGTTGTTAGCTCCTTTTGATGACTGGCATGGATTCTGCCCAGTGCCGCTTCATGTTGGGTTTTGTATTCTTACTAATAGAAAAATCTGACATAATCCATATCTCTTTTCCTGCTTGCATGAAAGGTATGACTCAGCTGCTGCTTAAAAAAGACCCCAAACAAACCAAAAAGCAATGTGGCTAATTGATCAGAGGAGAAAGTGAATGATACCCTTTCATTTTCTCTCCCTTTTCCCCACATTTTTTTTAGTACCAAAGCGAGCCCTGCTTGAGGGTTTGGAGCAAAGACTTGCAAGCTGAGTTCCTGGCCCAGCAGTGCCTGTGTGGGACATGGCAGCAGTCGGTGCTGAGGGGAGGTGGGAGGCACAGAGCTGCCTGGTCAGCAGGAGCAGCTTTGGTGCTTCTTGGGCTCACAGCCCATGCAGGCCGTGCTGCTGCAGGACGGGATCGCTTGGAAGGGGAATTTTTGGTAGTTGTGACAGCAGCCCCCTGAAGTGCAGAGCTGGGATGGTGAGGCACGAAGGCAAGGTCGTCCCTGGGTGCTGGCAGTTGCTGGTGCTGACAGTTGTGAGGCTATTTCAGGAGTGCTTTTCTCTTTGTTTTCTGTGAAGGGCTCTCTTGGTGTTCCCGGATTTAACCCTGATGCTGTTCAGCTGTCATCAGGCTCGCCTTCCTTTAAGGGCTGCTGCCTGTTTGTGGTATATGTTGACATCATATATTTACTCTTTGCGTTCAGGGGAAGATTGACTCCCTCCAGCTCCAGGCTAACCTTGTTTTATATATTTTAGACTTATGTCAGGAGAATATAACCTGGGTTGGACCCATGGTTACAAGAATAAGTCTTGTCATTTAATCTCTTTGATTGTGACCTGTGTTGTGGCAGTGGGACGTAACAGCCTGCTATTCCTCCCCGTCCGGTGTGTTAGCAGTCAATGGCCACTGCCATCGCTGTGTTCCTCTGGTGTGCAGCAACTCTGACCATTTCTAAAGCTGCTCAATGGGAGCAGCACTGGGAGGCGGGCTGTCCTCTGCCTCTATCTGCTTACTGAAGGCTGATTTACAGTTTGAAATGTGGGTGAAGTAAATCTTGTGCATGGGAAGGTGTGGGAACATATGGCTGGGGCAGGTGGGGCTGGCAATCTGCATTTAAACCTCCTTAAGCTGCTGTGGAGTGGTCTCAGATGGACTTGGGAGAACATTTGGCCTTGAGTTTAGTGCTTCTCATTGCCTGTGTTTGCTGCAGGAGCACTCGAGCTCTTCGTTTAGCTGAAAGGAAAACTTCAGATGGGTTTTGATATGATGTGGTTCTGTCTGGTATTGTCAAAGATAATCCTGCTGGTAACATTAGGAAGAAGTCTGAACAAAACCCACTTTTGTTGTCCCATATCTAATGCAGAATCTTTTACAGCTCGTGGGTGGTGCAGCCTCTGCCATCCAAATGAGCCCAGGTTGAGTTTCCAGCGTAGAAACATAATTCAGCAGAAGATAGCTAGAGGTGTGGGCAAGCAAAGCATCTCAACCACCGAGATGTCAGCGCTGGAGGGGAATGGCTGCAGGCACAGTGTAAATATGTGTACATTTGCCTGTGCTGGTCTGACACCCCGAATGCTCAGTGTGACAGCAGTGTGTCTGACCAGGCAGTTTGCATGCTGTATTTACATGTGACAAGTGGCATTACCAGGCACGACTTCTATGCAGGAACCATGAGGAGTGTTACCTGAGAAGGTGGCACAGTGGGATTATTAGATTTTCACTCCCCTGTGCAGCAGAAGGTACCAGGATAGCACTGTGTCACGGGACTGATGTCTTCATAGCAGAGGCGTGCGGCACAGAAGCTGAGGCAGTAGTCCTTTCTTCTTTTCCCTTTCTGCATCATAACTCTGCCTCAAGAAAATGCGGAAGTTCTCACTTAAATCCTGAGCAGTGGAGGATGGAGCACCAGAGAATTAAATACAGCCCAAATTAAAACCACAGGAGTTATTACAGGTTTCCCGGCTGACTTTGATTCCGAGCTCTTGATTACTGCTGCTATTTTATTACATGATCGTATGACACTGGGTGATGGAATATACTGTTTGTAAACTAAATATTTACTCAGTGGGGCTGCATTTAGAAATGCAGCGTGCTCTCAGCCAGCTTTGTGCTTGCTCGGTGTGCTGGTGGACACAGTGCTGCCAGCACATGCAGGTAACAGCTGCTGCGGTGCACACACTGAGCTTGAAAACCACGGCACTGGGTTGTGTTAATGTACTGATGTAGGCCAAATGCAGTGCCCTCATGCCCCCCAGACTCTTCCCCACCTTGGCAGCCCTCCTTTGGGTGCTCTCTTTATGTCCTGTCTTTATGTCTCTTTTATGTCCTTTTATACAGCGTGGCACCCAAACCTGCACACGGGACTGGAGCTGAGGCTGCCCCAGCGCAGAGCAGGGCAGGATGTGCTCAGTTTGGTGTATCCCCAAAAAAGTGAGTAGGGCTGTGCTGTTTCCAGGCAGTGACATGTGTGAGCTGGGCTGCTGCTGCTGTGACCACCCGGGTCTCAGCCCACCCAGTTCCTTTTGCTCTTGGCGTTGTCGTCTCCCCTGCAGGCATGCCCAAGAGACAGGCAGGCCCAGCCTTGGCAGCTGCTGCACTGCTGATAGCCATCACAAGTCAGACGAAGCTTGTGTGCTCTGCGTGCTCCAAGGAAGGGGCAAATGCTAACGATGTTATAATAATGAGGTTTCATTCAAGATAACGATCAGATTGTGTCTGGCTGTTGGATGAGCCTCGCCAGGCAGGCGGAGCTTTGCAGGACTGTTCTGTGACGTTTCCTGGTGGCCCTTTTCATTACTGTGATGTAAACTTCATGCTTTAAAGAAGAATGTCGGTGGTGGCAAAAAACCATCAGTGAGTGTTGCTGTCTGTGAAGGGCTACAGCTGTTATCAGGAGGGGGAAGGCAGCGTCACATCAGCAGATTTTAGAAACTGAGCACTTCTTCCCTATGGAAAAACTGCTCAGTGCTGATCCTCTGCCAGGGGCAGAAGGGGATGTGTGACTGGGGAGGGCAGCCTGCCCACCGCTGGGCTTTGGGCTCTATCTGCCAGCACTGGGAGCAGCTCGTTTGTGATCCTGGGCTCTGGGAGCAGTTTGCATCAAGGTGTGGTAAGGCTGGAATACGTGAGGGCTGTTCCAGAAGGGATTGGGCCCAACCCATGGCCGAGGAAAGTACTGGAATGGCAGCAGATAAGCCAGGCTGGGGTCTCTGGGTTGAGGGAGGGGTAGCCCTGTGTGTTCCCATCATCTCCTTGAAGGTTGTGCTGTATCTCTCACAGGTAGAGGATGAGAAGGCAAAGTAGAATTAAAAACGTAAAGGGACAAAACTGCTGTGGTTAACCTTGCTCTTAGCCTCTCTTAGTGTGCCAGCAGCAGTTTGTACACATGTCACAGAGCTGCTCAGGGTGAGCAGTGCCCAGAATTGAAAGAAATGGGCCTGTCTGTCTATTTTTCTCTCTGCAAAGCAAATCCCAGCAGCAAAATAGGAGAAAAGAGTTCCTTACATCAAACATCTCCATGCCAAGAAGGCACTGCTCCTTCTCTTTCCTCACTTTTGGGCTGGGAGGCAGGTGTGTGCATTGTGCTATTGCTGTCTGATATAAGTTATTCCTGCCATGTACCAAGGAACGCCGCATCACATAAAAGAGGAGAACTTTGCATAGCGATAGATCCTCTCAGGTTACTGAACTTACCACTCTCCTAAATTTAAGGCTGGGGGATTAATAGTACTTAAGGGAGGACACATTGGCTGCTTCACTTCCTCTCTGTCCTCTTCTCCTTCCTCCATAACCTCAGGAAACCTGCTTTGCTTAAGCAGAAGGTGAAGTTTGCCCTCCGGCTCTCGTTGAGTGGTGTTTGCAGGTAGCTCAGGGAAGCTCCCAGCTGATACCTTTTGCAGGGCCAGCAGCCGCTCTAAGAGCTCCCTGTGCTGCATGGGCAGATGTGTGCCCTGAGATCTCAGCCAGGAGATTCCTCTTCCTTATGGCCTGGTTTGAGGAACTGTGACTGTATGTGCAGATAGGGGTTCTGTGCAAACGTGTGTGTTACTTGGTTGATACTTAGCAGGATACATAAGAATACATTGCAGCTGCTGTTCCTTCTGTCCTACCTTGATGGTTCATCACATTATCCCTTCATCACATTATCCCTTCTGGTCCCAGTGTGTGTTCCATAGCAACCGTACAGGAAAGGCACCAGCAGCAGAACATGGCACCAAGCATTGGCCTCACTGCTTCGTAGAGCTGCAGTGATACAATTCTTTGTGATTCTTTGGTGGGCAGAAAGTGGTTGTCCTCCAAAGAAAGCTCTACCCTGGAGAACCTGGCTTGGCTGTTGTCTGTGATGCACGTCTATGTGTTAGCTTTAAATAAAAAGTTATTTGTAATGGTCATGTTCCCACCTTAGGGTCTGAATAACTCATTGATAAGAGTCATTTGTGTGAAATAGTGCAGGATTGTTTCTTTGGCAGGTTTTGCTTAGAGGTGCTTCCTTCCTTCCCATAGCAAGTGCTGAAATTGGAGGGCAGTGAGCATTGCTCATTGCAGAGGAGCGATCAGCTGGAAGCCTCCTGACTGCTGGAACTGCTGGATGCACCCATACCAAGCTGTGCAAAGGGACCCAGCTTTGGGAGGGCTTGTGACCGAGCTGCTTGCCTTCCTCGTAGTGAGGAGCCGGGTTCTGCCTGTAACTGAACACACGTATGAGACTCCTTTTGCCTCCAAGTCATGCTTGGTGCTCCTTAGCTGAGGCACGTGTGCTTGGACACGTGTTAAGTTGCCGGCTCATCCCTAAATAGCAGCCTCCAGTGACCTGTAAATGCAACACGGAGCGTTGCTGTAGCCAGGAATCTGAGGAAGGAGGAATTCCACCTTACAGAACTGCTGAGACCTGAAAATCCAGCTGGGTTTTCTCCTGGCAACTTCAAAGCTAGCAGGTCTCTGTAAATTCCGGCTCTGCAGTTAATAGAGCAGCTAATAAAGGGTTGTCATTCCCTTCAATAGCTTGCTGGGTCTGTAGAGCTAACAGAGAAAGTTGTACTTTGCTATAGTCAGGAGAATAAACACTGCTGAATAAAGTTGTACTTAATACATGCTGTTTTGTGTTTGGATTTATTTATTTTTTATGCAGTCATGTCTATAAAATTCCACTGTTGCTATGATTGTATCAGCAAAGGGCTCCATCCAGCATGCAGATGCTCTGCTCGAAGCTGTGCTTCTCTGCTCATCCCCATCAGCAGTGAGGTCTCCTTTCATTGCTTGTTCTGATGTCTGGGGGAATGGCTTTATCTCAGTAGGTGCACAGCTTGCCTTGCTTCAAGGAATTTGAAGCCAGAGCAGAAACCAACACAGATGTAGCACTCCATGGTGCACTGCCACGTGCCGGGTGGGTTAATGTTGGGTAAAGGAGGGAGATGTGCATTGGTGAGAAGTGCAAAGCTTGAGTAAATTTAGAGGCAGTCCACCCAGAGACTCATTGAGTTACAGTTCATTTTTGGAAGTTCTGAAATTAATTTAGTTCACGCCTCCGTGCTGCCTTACATTTCCAAGTGTGAGATCTCCAGCTCAGGAGTTGCCTGCTGCCAATAAACCACCAATGGAAGTTGTTCATTTGAGTTAACATCATTGCATTTATTTATTTTTTTTTCCCCTCCAATTCTTCCCTCCTCCCTTCTCTCCCCCCAGGCCTGTATAGACGAGAACCTGGACATGGTGAAGTTCCTCGTAGAAAATGGAGCCAATGTGAACCAGCAAGATAACGAGGGCTGGACCCCCCTGCACGCAGTGGCATCATGTGGCTACCTGAACATAGCAGAGTGAGTGAGTTTCAGGCTATTCGGGTATCAGTAACACTTTGCATATCCTCCTCTTTGGAGTGGGTACTGCAGTGATTGATGTTCTGAAGCTCATGCATAGTTTGGAAGGAACATTAAAAAAAGAAGACGCCTTCCTTCTTTTACTAAACCCAAAATTTGTTACTGCTAGGGTGGCACCTATAACTGGTTGTCCTCTACTGATCCCATTCGAGTGGTTTATGATTCCTTAGGTACTTTGCTAAAACCCCAAGCAGAGGGGAAATGTGAGGGCTGACAGGAGCTGATGAGCGCAGAGGTGGATACATGGAGAGTTTTGCCCTGATGTTTAGGGCAAAGCAGTAACCTGCTGCAAGTGATTCCCAATGAAGATTTGAGTCTCTGCATGTTGGCTGGTTCCAGGGCTTGCAGTCTGCAGCTGATCCGAACATTCGTTATGCTTGCAAAGGGCAAAATAGTTGTGTTTGTCCCAGAGAAGGTAGTGGTGCTGCTTGTGCACCAGCAAATTGTTCTGGGAGTTGCTCAGATATGGGACCTATAGCGCTGGAATAACTGGAGCCAAAGAACTGGCAAACATAAGGGGTAGAAGGAGGCATTAATTGGTTTTTGAATGAAATAAATGAAAAAATTGAGGATAGCTTGGATTAAAGGTATCATCTCTCAGGTGAGTGCAAGAACTGGGGGCGCTGGTGTAGCTACAGAGAAGCAAAAGTTGTTTGCAAGAGCTGCTGACCAGGAGCCTTGCACTTAGCAGTAAACTTTTATAGAGCTGAAACTTGATAAGAATGAGAAATGCTTGTTTGGTAAGTGAACTTGACTGGGAAGATTGTATACTTTGTTCTGCCACTTGGTTTCCTGTGTTAGTTGCTCTGAAGCCTTCACGTGAGGTCTGACGCATTGGCATGGCTCTCATTCATGTAGGTATTTAATTAGTCATGGAGCCAACGTGGCTGCTGTGAACAGTGAAGGTGAAGTCCCATCTGACATTGCAGAAGAGGCAGCCATGAAGGACCTGCTTCTGGAGCAAGTAAAGAAACAAGGTAAATCAGCAGTGGGGTTGAATACGTGAGGGTCAGACAGAGAAGGGTTTCTCTAAAGAAATTCTGTAGGCTTTCTGCTGCTCTGTGGATGAGGAGATCTGAAATCCATCCTAAGTGGTAGCAGAGACATTTCTGCGTAGAACATTGGAACAGATGCAGAAGATTTGTGTTGTGCATTCTCTGTCCTTTTTAGTGGGCTTCTTAGAAGCATGACACTGCGCTCCTGAAAGCTGATTCTTTAGATCCATTTATTTTAAAAGTGAGGTTTAGTTCTGCCCTCTGGTACCAATGAAAGGTCTGGTTTCACTAAAGCTTGGTGATGCAGAAGAGAGATTTGCAGCCCTGCTGAGAGTAGGGACCAGGAGTGGTATGCGTGTCCTGGAGTGACCTGCTTTATCCTGATCCTTCCCAAGACTTCTGCAGCCCATCTGCTCTGCTATTTCCCCTTTCCTCATCAGGTGTGTCTGTGTGAGTTGTCCCTGCAAGGCTGTCACTGGTAGAAGTGACTTGGACAGTGTCTTAATTAAGAGATGCTTCGCCAGTGTAAGACTTTCTCTGTACTCATAAAATTCATCTGCAAGTGGTTTGGTGTCTGTATGTGTGTATAAGAGGTTTAAGTCCTACCTGTGAGGTTCATCAGGGATGTTCTTGAAGGTTGCAACCTGTTTCTCTTTAAAGTGAAAGCTGTGCACTGTAATAACATATTTGAGAACCTGAGAGGGCATTAAGGCAGTAATTCCACCTCTGCTGCAGATATTTTGCCTGACACTTCTTAGAATTCCATTTGGCTTTTTCATTGCTTCACCACGTTGGTCCTGCTAAGATGCCCTAAAACAGCCATCTGGCTCTGCTGAGAAGCTTCCCATTGACACAGTTTGAAAGGATCATAATTGCTGGAATAAACATGTTATAAACTTTAGATAAGCCTCCCTCCAGCTTTGTCTTCAGCTGTGGCTGAAAGCAGATACCTGCGGCAAGCACAAGAACAGGGCAAGTGTGTGTGATTTCCCTCCCAAGTATTTTCCCAGCCTGCAGCCTCTGTGCCTTGAGGCATTCCTGAGCCAGATGGACTTTCTATGTACTTTCTATGTGAATCCACCATGGATTTCTGTTTTGTGGACTTGTGCTGTCTCTCTTGATCTCTGAGCGTGTGTAGCGTTCCATTTAATACCCACAGATGTGCTGCTACTATTGTGCAAATTTACAGTTCTTGTTTTGAAGCCGTTTGCAGTTTTAATCTTTGCAACATCGTGCAGTGTTTCTCGGTTTGCAGTCTGAGTTGATGAGTGTTTTCTTTTGTTCTATTATAAGTCTAATGCCATACAGTTTCCTTGGTAGTCATGTTGTTGTTATAGTGAAAGAGCTGATCCGTAGGGCCTGTTGCTTTTCAGTATTGATTTGGAGTTGTTTTAATTTGACCTTTTATTTCCACCTCCTATCATCAAAGTGATTCAGAACTGTCTTACCAGCATCTAGTGGTTTGCTGCTTGAAGGAGTTGATCAAATATGTCCCTCAGAATGCATGCCAGGAACGGCCCTGGTGCACTCTCTGCATGCAGCTTGCTTACTTGCTGAATTTCCAATGAGAACGCTGCTGGGGTTATGCTGCTCTTACAGAGGATGCCTTAGGATTGTTTCTGCACATCCTACGCAACTTATTTTTGTTAATTGTTGTTTGTGCATTGGTTCTTTTAGGCTGGCATGCAGCTGGCAAAACAACCCCTCCACCCATGACTGGTTTAGCTAAGCTAGTAGCTGACCAGCAGAGTTGGCAACCAGAGCCTCAAGTTTCAGATCTGAGTATTTATTCTTGTTTTAAGTCAGACTGCTTTGAAGTTTCTGTCAATGATGCAGGAGATCTCCCAGCTGCTAGAAACAGCTTTTGCTGATGTTTTTGGAAGATGGCATCAGCTAATAATCTTGTGTAGCAAATGGAAAATAGGGTAAGTTTGCAAAGTCCACGAGAGCTTTCACCTGATAATCTCTTCTGCGCTTTGCTGTCTTAGGTGTTGACCTAGACCTGGCAAGGAAAGAAGAGGAGCAGCAGATGCTGCAGGATGCCCGGCAGTGGCTGAACAGTGGGAGAATTGAAGATGTAAAGCAGCCTCAGACGGGTGCCACAGCTCTTCATGTTGCTTCAGCAAAGGGCTATTCTGAAGTCATGAGGTAGGAACTCCTTCCCGTGGCTGATGTGTTGAATTGAGTGTGGTTTTCCTGAGGAATATGCATAGCTTTTTAGTTGAGAGAAATGTGTTTCATACCAACATCTTTGGGCTGCTGTCTGTCTAAATGCTCAGTAGAATTATGTGCCCAGCCATGGTCATTTACCTAGAAATACGTAGAGGCTGGAAGATTACCTTTCATACCTCCAGGTCTTCAGAGAAACGAGAGCTTTTCTGAGACCAGGGCACAAATTAGAAGGTCAAGTTCCACTATTAGAGTGCAAGTTTTAGGGCTAGCAGGTCAGACATGTCGGGATGAAAGTATAATTCCAGCCTACAGGGGGACAGTACGTACTGCATCACAAACACCCTGACTGTTTACATGAGCAAAATGTCAGACTAGTAGAAAAATGCAGTGTCCACCTCTGCCTCGCCGTCCCCACCACTTAATGCTACTGCTCTTGTAGCCATCAGCAGTGACAGAGGTCCCACCATGTAGCAGTTCTGCTTCTACTGCTCCAGCATTAATAAGCTCATTATGGACATGAGCTTGATCAGTGTAGTGCTTCCTGGCAATTAATATTTTTACAGGTAGAGTCAAGTCAGGATGTCCCAGCAGTAAAGCTTCCTAAATAATGGATGGATGGAGCTGGTCGTATGCAGGTTGAAATGCTTTCTGGAAACATTCATCTACCGTGATTCCTTGTTTCATAGTCTTAAGTGACGTGACTTGATGTGTAAGAGCAGCTTCTTATCAAGCTCAAGTAATTCTGTTAATCTCTACGTTTCCTCTTAATATTCATTCATTAGAGCTTATAATTGAGTTATAAGCTGTTTGTGTCTCTGCTGTGCCCAAGAATGCTAATTCAACACAGGTCATATGGAATAGAAATCTGATATCCCTCCAAACAATATGGGGTGTTGGTCCCACGGGTTTTTACTGGGAGGTTTTCTCTCCAGTCAATGGAAGCTGTGTTCCCCGTTTGCCAGATGTCCACTTCTGCTCAGCTACTCCTTGGCATTAAATACTGTAGTGATAAACAGATCTCACAGAGAGCTGACACTGTTCCACTCTTGTGTGTTTTATGGCCACCCTGTAAGTTCAAATACAAAGCTTCAGTGACTTAAACCAAAGGGGCTGAAAGCCAGCAGCTGGCTAACTCAAATGAGACATGGAATTTCTCTGTGACCTTGAGTCTCTTAATAACTGTGTTCCTCCCTTTTGCCAGCTGGAGAATCAACATAAAGTCAGCACCTGATTTAAAACTTCTTTTACAGGGAAGCACACCGCTGCTGTAGCACCACTGCGTTTTATTTAGCACAGTAACGCATCAGTGTAAGGCTGCAGGAGTTTCAAAACCATTCGTGCTGTTCTGGGGTCATGCTGGATTTCCCCTGAGCTGAAGGAAGGTGGCTGTGCATGGTGGAAACAGCACCATGGAAACTTTCAGTGGCAGTTTAACCGGACCTGCAGAATTCCCCTGGGATGTCCTTCAGTGTTTAAGCAGCTGGATAACAGTCCGTTTTGATACATGAGCTGCTGGGTTCTTTCACCTGATCACTTGTGTGCTGTTGTGCGTATGCCTCTGAAGTTTCAGACAATTGTCTCTCTTCTGTTTGTTTTGGTTTTAAATATTCAAGCCCCGGATGCATTGCAGCACAGTGCTTTGGTCTGATGGAGGGGGCAGCGGGTGGAAGATGTACGGCAGTAAATGGGATGAAAGGATGTTCCCAGGCAGTTCTCTTGGATAAGATTTGCTTTAGTTCTGCAAGGTCTGATCTGCACAAACACATATTTGGAGTTGTCCATATTTAACCTACAAATCTAACAGCTGGTGATGGCAGTCAGCAATATCTCTGCCTCTTGCGTAGCGGTTCTGCCAGCTTTGTCTCCTTACAGACTGTTCCTACAATATGTGGCCTTGTTTTTCAGTAGAACCACCACCAAACCTGAGTTACCACGCATCTTTTCCGTGCCAGGTGCTGTGCTCGACTCACTTGTTACAGAGATTATGTTCTGGAGAGAATACAGAAGTCATTCTTGAGTGGGCAGGAATCAGTGTTGCTTCTTTTCTCAGGCTCTTGATCCAGGCTGGGTTTAATTTGAACGTCCAGGACAACGATGGCTGGACTCCACTGCACGCTGCTGCACACTGGGGGGTGAAGGAAGCCTGCTCCATCTTGGCTGAGGCGTTGTGTGACATGGATGTCAGGAACAAGCTGGTCAGTAAGCACAACAGGCACTGCAGGCACAACATGCAGTGTATTTCATAGCAAGATGCATTTCAGCTTCATTGCCGTGTGCCATAATTGCTTATCAGTTTGATCCAGCAGCGTGACAGGTTACATGGTGAGCAGTTCTGCGTGTGTGCTAGAGCATTTAAAAGCAACAGGAAATAAGGACTCTTGGCAGGAGGAAGGAAGAAAAGATTGTAGGTATCACTGGAAAACATCAGTGATGAAACAAGGACCAAGATAGGGGCTAAAGTGTGTTTTCCTATTTCGGTGTAACCCTAAGATATTGAATAACAAGAGAAAAACAATCTTGGAGTGCAAAATAACATGCTAACATTAAGCTATAAAGCACTGCAAAGCATGAAATCTTTCCTATTCTTCCACCTTGGTCATAAAAAGGGAAATAAAATTCACAATCCTTGTGAGAAATGAGTGAAGAAAAATAGAGCATTAGCTGGTGGGTTTTAGGAAGGAAGGAAAGCACCCCCACATCCATGCTAAGAGTAGAAGTTTGCTTAAAGAGCCCATGGCTATTCAGGAGGTGAAGCGTGCTTGTCCATTGCTCTTTGTGTTCACTTCCCTGAGTGCATCTGTCTGTACTGGAAACTGATGTGAAAGAGATCTCTGTAGGAGGAGGCACCACTTTAGCATGGTGAGCTCTGTGGCATTCAAAATATGGGGAATTGTTTTTGTTTTTAATGCCATCAGAAGCTTTTCCAAAGTGTTCAGAAGGCGTGTGGGTTTTCTATTTTGATAGACGTGAAAAGAAACAGACACAATTGTATTTGCTGCAGTCAGTTGCCAGATATTTCCTGTCAAAGACTATTACCTTACTAAGTCAGATGGCCAGGACGATCTGCAGTTATTTGATCATTAGCCATCAAGTCTCATCATGGAGTAAACGTAACTTGATTTTTTGTTTTATGCCCCAATGTAATTTTTTGGGTTTCTCTTATTTGTGAATGTCCGTGGATGTGGAAATAACCCCCAGATTTTTTGTCCTGCTGGTGATGGGCAGCCCTGCAGGAGGTTCAGGTACACAATAATGCAGTAGAACAAGTTGAGAAGGACTGCGAACAACCCAAGAGTGTGCTTTTCACAACACAGATGGTCACGTGCTTCAGTCTTGACCCAGATCTGAGCCACAGCAATCAGGGAGCTGCACTTCCCTGATGGAAGTTGCTCTATTGAGGGATTGTGTCAGGAAACCACCATCACTGTCACTTGGCTTTCTCTACTGTAGAGCATAACAGAACGTTGCTCAGCATCGAGGCAGAGTGGCCGTAGTGCACGTTCGGTTTAATTCTTCACTGATAAACAGTGGCTTTCTGAGTGTTAATGGCATGCTGTATTGAATAACCTCTTGTCCTCTTTCTACATCAGGGCCAGACACCATTCGACGTGGCCGACGAGGGACTGGTTGAGCATTTAGAAATGCTGCAGAAGAAACAGACAGTGGTGAGTTTTTGGCAGATAGTTTTCCACCGATCCAATTACCTTCTGTGCACAGGTGTTCTCTAAAGCACGTGGCGTTAGCAGAAGCATGAAGTGGAGGTGAAGCTATTTTTTACGTCACTCACTCAAGGATCTCTAAATACACCGGTATTTTCAGTAGATAGGAATGTAGGAAACTGGATGGCTGGATGGTATCAAGGTCTGCTGATGTGCACAGTTCTGTAAGCTGCTAAGGAATGTGTAGCTCATCTTCAGAACTGCTCCTTTTGTTGCTCTTGTTTGCTGGCAAACTCTGTAATGTCAAACTGCTCTTTACTTAATGAGAAATTACCCAAATCCACATCGTGTTTGTATCTAAGGGATTGCATTGTCACTGTTAAGAAAGATTTCTGATTTCCAAACCACGTTAAGCTGCTGCTTCGTAATGCAGTCGAGGTATTGGATGGATTTAATAGCAGCAAGTTGTCATTAAGGGAAAAAAAAAAAAGGCAAAAATGTATCTTGAGGCAGCCGCCAGGCCAGGTTTAGGGTTACATACTTTCCTCTTTCATCTGGTTTGTGCAATTATGTCCAAAAACACAACCCAACATCTTTTCAAATAGAAACTAATAATAAAAATAACAGAAAATATCATTTAAAGCATTGGATTCAGAAGCAGACATAATGAGAGCATTGCTGGTAAAACCCAGTGGAGTATTTTGAGGAACTGATGATGTGGGTGGTAGAACTCGAGCTCTGATCATAGCACAGCTGCTGTCACCCTTAAATAGCATCCTTAGCATTCACAGAAAGTTTTTAAAAATTAATCAGCTTCTCCCTAAATGAGGTGTTGATAAATACTACCAGCACTGTATTGTGGGTTCCCTCCTATGCACATGCACCAGGGTAGTGCAGATAAATATATTCTTCAGAAGAAAAGCAACAGAAACAGCCACGAGACCTTTTTGGATGTGTGCTAACCCAGTTTTAGGCTTGCTTTGCAGGCGATAGTAACCCCCTGCTTCTCTATGTTGGCAGCACCAGATAAAGGCCATCCCTATTTACTAAATGAACGTAGCAAGCTTTAGCAGAACTGGAAAGAAGGGAAGAATCCTACATTCTGAATGTCCAGAGTTCTTCCTTTTTGTGCCATTGTCAGCTCCTTCTGTCAAAAAGGAGGAGTAACCTAGCTAGACGTGATACAAAGGGGACAGGCTTCAAAGTGAGCCTCTAATTGTGGTCTTTATTCATTTCTTTAACCTCAGCTGTCCCTGTGCTTTTAGTTTTGTTGGTTCTTTTTGTGGTTATGATCATCTTGTCCATCAGCAGTGACACGTTTCTATCTGGGAGAATACTTTGGTTGCTGCACTGGTTGCAGGAATTCCTGTCCAGTGCTGCATTTTGTTGCTGAGGGGTTTAAGAACAGCCCACCTGTGTGGGAGATCCTCCCTCCCTGTGCTGGGCACACTTGAATGCTTTCCCCTGGCTGTTAAGTGCATAATGGGGACACAGACGGCATATTTTAAGCTGAATCCAACCTGATTTCATGGGTGTCCAACCGCATGTGGATGGACCTCCAGCTCCATGTCTGCGTGGGCAGGTGCAGAGCAGTACCATGAAAGTCACGCTTTGATTCTGAGTCTCAGCACAGACTGCTGCAGACTCCTGCTGAGCCTTATTGCCTTGCAGCTGCAGGCTAAGGATGGGCTCTGTGTCTGTAGCTATGTGCTGATAGAGCCCTAGACCAGGACATGCAACGCTCTTGCAGATGTGCACCTGCTGAAGGAGCTTGCTAGGCAGATTCAGTGTTTTTCATCTAACAAGGCTGAGGTGTCCTTGCACCGTGGATGTGAATGGTGTTCTGAAGTACCATGCTAAGATGTCTGTTTCTCTTTCTGCAATCTGCTTGGACAGCTGCGAAGTGAGAAGGAGACGAGGAATAAGCTGATTGAAGCTGACATGAATGGCAAACCTCAAAGTGGAGTCTTCATGAAGTATGTTTCTTTCCTCTCCTTTGAAAAAAAAGTGCTGCACGGTGTAATAGGGCAGCACCTGTAAACTGTTAGCTGCTTGTAAAAGGTCTACTGCTGTTTGTGCTTATTTCTTGATTCCTTTCAAATTCAGCCTCTTTTAAATGTAGTACTAGATGGTTCTTACCGTACCCATTGAATGCCAGGACAAGGAGTTGGGCTGCTGTTTGGTCCCCATCTTCTCTTCCTGATCATCATTTTGACCTTTGGGCTGAGAACTGCCTTGCAGCTGCAGAGCCATACAGCCTCAGTGGTGGATTGTGTTTTCTTAGGAAAAGAGAGGAGACCACATTTCTTCACTCTGAGAAATGCCCACAAAGTTAGGAAATGAGAGACCAGCATTGGAATCCGTGGGAAATGGGCAGTGCTGGAAGGGCTGGGATGCAGAGCATGCAGACCGATTTTTGTCAGTTTGCATCTTCTGTGTATAGCAAATTGTGTCTGCGTGTTCCTGAGAAGTAGAGCTCAGAAATAACTCGCTTGGTAATCCTTAAAATTCCTGTTTCTTACAGCAAAGAGAAAATTCTCTATGAGGAAGATAGGCTGAAGACCGTGGAGATGGAGGAAGAGAACAAGGACTCGAGCAGTTCTAGCTCTGAAGAAGAGGAAGAAGCTGAAGAAGATGAAGTTTCAGAATCAGATGCTGAAAAGGAGTCAGGTAAGACACAGTGCAGTTTGAGGTTTAGTAGTTAGCCAGGCAGTGATAGGAATTGAATTTGAGAACTGCATTTTTTTTTTCACTTAGTTGTTAAAGACATCCTGCAATCTCACTTCAAGTGTATATACAGAACAGCAGGATTTTTTTTTCCTCGGGGGCCATTTTCGGGATGAGCACTTCAGGTGTTGCAAGGTGGTAGAAGACAACTGAACGAGATTTTAATTCACTGCATATACCTCATGTGCTTGTACTGTTTGGGTGCTTACACCTATGATTTGTTTTTTTCAAAACAATGACGACGTTGCGTTGTTGGTGGAGGGAGGGCATTTCCCAGGCGTGTTAAATTGGGCTGTGTTTGGTGAATGGTCTGACTTAGAGGCAGACTTTCTTTCTGAGAAGTTTTTCTTACCTGGGAATGAAGTTCTAGAGGTTTGCTTAGCAAATAGATCCATCTGGTGATCGTGGAAGTAACTATCTAGTGAGTAGAAAGCTTCCTTGAAGTAAAGCTTGTTTAGCTTTGGCATCACCTTTGTGGTCTAAGGCGTGCCTAGGTCACAGCAACTCTGAGCTTGAGTGCTTGTAAAGAAGGGCCTTGGAAAACGCGATACTGAAACATTTGGTTTCTTTTTAAAACTGTAGAAAGGAAGGAAGAGTCCTTTGCCAACCACTCCAGCCATGAAACCAGGCCCAGCATCACTGAGCAAATACCACCACCAGAGTCCAACTCCTTCACTGCATCTGCCAGAAGGGTAAGTGAATTTGGAATCAGCAGGGATTGGAGCAGTGCTTGAAAGCAGTAGGGTTAGCTGGGAAATAGGCAGTCTGCATACTATTGTGCTTTCCTGACTTGCCTCTGGGAGTCAGCTTCAATTTTGGTAAAGATGCTGCATTAACAGCAATAGAAGTTTAGCACAGAGAAGGATATTGTATCATACAATGCCTCTTCTACCTTCTGGCAAGTAAGGTTTCCTTGTGAACACCAGGATTTGTTTCAGAAGTGCTGTGTGCTGCTGTCAGCTCTGAGATAGCTGATGCTGGTCTCTTACCAGCAGCTCATTCACCAAAGGGTTGTGCTGAGGTATCAGCGCTGAATTTGGCATCCTAGTCTGAAGTGTGTTGTTTGCCAGACCTGTTTATTCAGTGACACAGCGTTACAGCCCAGTAAGCAGAGAGGATAAAGTTTGCCTCTGACTAGATAGCCAGGCTATGAAGGCTTTGCAAAGGTGAAGCAGTTACTGAAATGTTATCCGAATTCTCCCCCTCATGCATCACTCAGCCAGATGGCACTGGGAGGCTCTGTGTTTTTCCTAGGACGTGTATCTTATCCTTCTGGTTTCTTTTTGCACCAGAATATGGAGGGCAGCAGGCGTGAAGACGAAGCACTAGTTGTGTGCCAGAGGGAAAATGATTCTTGCTAAGTCATCTTTTTTTTTTTTCCTAACTTTTTGCCTCTTACCAAAATCTGACTTCTTGTTCAAATCAAACTATTGCTCCTCTGTACATTGTCCAACTCTAGCTGAAGCTCCTTTACAGGAAGGAATAATGAATAGTGCATCTGGTTCACCCCTCTGTGTGCCCTTTAAGATTTTGTCCCATCTCAGCCTGACGACTCCTACACTGGATTGCTCACACAAAAGCTCTCTTGCTCTACCTGTCGCTTTTGAATCGCTTCCCCTTCTTCTATACTGCTTTTGAGCTGTGGAGTCCAAAGTTGCGAACGTTATCAAATATGCAGCTTGTGTGTAGCCCAGCATAAAGCGAGGCCCACTGAAGCATTTTTCAGAACTTCAAATCGGGCCTTGCGGTGCTCTCACCTTCTGACGTTCCTTTTCCCTTCTGCAGTTCAGTTGGCTCAACAGGTCTGATGAGCAGAAGGATGAGTCGCCCTCCTCGTGGCGGTTGGGTCTGCGGAAGACGGGCAGCCACAACACACTGAGTGAAGTCACTGCCACTCGTGAGGCACAGAGAGATAAGGCTGCTTCCATCTATCGATCTTCATCCACCCCTCGGATATCTGCATTATTGGACAGCAAAGAAAAGGTTTGGCTCGTCTTTCACAAAGATTTTGTAGTGTATCCCAGTTGAGATGTTCACCTTGCAGTTTTAAGACAGTTTCTCTTTAATTTTCACTTATTGCTGGGTTTGTATCCAGAACAGATTTGGGTGTCTGCAGTTCTTTTTATTGTACACACACACGTGCACTTTTTTCTAATGATTGCAACCCTGGCACAGCTCTTCCTTGCAGAACTGGAGTTCTGTGCCCCTTTGACCTGTTTCCATCCCAGTTTCGAGTGGGCTGCCAATCTGGCACAGCCCATTCTTCACCAGAAAACATCAACCCCAGACAGTAGCACATATCTGCAGTGGAAATTCTCCTTCCACATCATCTAAATAGATTCCCTCTCTATCCTCCAGCTGTATTTGTGAATCTCATTCCATGTATTCACTAGCTGTAACTGCTGCCCATTTTTAAGTAGTTCTAGTTGGAAGCTGCTTAGATTCACTAACATGCTGTTCAGGAAATCATCTTTAAAGTGGATATTTTTATGCTGTCACATTTCTTGCCCAAGAAAAAAACCTCAGACAAGTTGTCCTTAGACAGGGAAATACTGTTGTGATTGAATAAATCGGATAGTGAGTTTATTTGTCACCAAGTGTGCTTGTAGGTATATCAGATTTACAGCTGAATTACTTTTGTTTCATCAGGATAAAGAGAACAAGAGCTATCTTGCCACAATAGCCCCCAGAAGACTGAGCAGTGCAAGTGACATAGAGGAGAAAGAAAACAGGTGAGACTGAATGTAAGGCTCAGCTTCAGTCTTGCAGGGGCAGTTCCTCTGGAATATCTTTTTCCTATATTAATGCTTCATATTTTTTCTAGCAGTCCTGTCTGCACAGGTATTTACAATAAGTTCTGGTACATTGCCTTTCATTTAGGTAAGCAGGACAAGTGACTGTTTTCTCCACCCCTGTATGCATATATATATACCCCTGTATGCATATATATATATATATATATATCTCCATCTGGGAAACTGGGTAAATGCTTACTTTTTCATTTATCATTTTGTATGCAAGTGCCTGATTTTGGAGCTCTTACATCTTGTACTTCTGTCACTTGCTCAGTGGTTACCTTCAGTTCCTTTTATTCATATATCTGTCACTTTTTGATTCACTGAGTTTGTGAACTCTCTCGTGTGCAGAGCTGTTCAGGTTGCAGGGGCTGCTTTTGGAGGATTGTTTGTAGTTGCCTGTGGGCAGAACCAGAGTATAAATGGGATGAATACCCAGTATATCAAGGTGTATTTGTAGAGATTAGCCATTCATGCGGGTTATTCATGGTGTGGAAGAGAATTTCAGTTGGCCTCGTGTTCAGCCAGTTGCACAGCAGTGGTGAGCAGGCACACACAGAGCCGTTACTGTGATCTGCAGTTGTGGAGATGTCTCAGGACGTGACCACCAGGGGAGAGCTTCAGCACAGATTGACATTCTTTGCTGATCTTTTGCTGGAACCTCCCTGCTGTGTTCTTGCTTAATCTCAGCTGGCGCTGGGATTTGGACTGTAGCAGACAACTTGTGTTTAAATGACTGATAAGCTTGAGTGGTTTTGGCAGTGGCTTGGATTGAGTGGCATCTCCAGCTGAGTGCTGGTAAGTGTCCTTCGCTCTGTGAAGCAGAGAGCAAGGAGGACTGGGCTGCACGAACAGATGGTGCCCAGATGTACTCTGCAGTACAGGGTTTTTTTCCTGATATTCCTTCATTTCAAAACTGAATATCACTTCTTAGAACCACAGATGTCTGAAAGGGCATTTGGAAAGGCACCGCAATTGAAAAATGATTATTAATTGTGGGCTGATGAGGGTTGCCTTAAAATCTTAAGGTCCTGTCCAAAACCAGAGCGGGATAGGACATACTGCTGGAGTGTGGTTTAGGAAAAGCAGCCCCAATTTCAGATCAATAGATAAGCGTGGCTGCTGATAACATAATCCATAAATTGACATGTTATTTTAGGTATCGCCAAATATTCAGTCTGTTTTATACTGCTAAATATAGCAGGGGATTTGTCATACTGTGTGGCTTTTACTTCTATCCTTGCATGATAGGGAATTAATAGTTTAATTATAGATATTTTCCTTGTATTTGCAACACCTGTTCCATTTGTGCCGTGCTGTTTTGATACGAGGCGACGTTGTTTAATCCGTTACATTAAATTTATGGCCAATCTAAACCACAGTTGCAAGTCTTTGGACTAGAAAAGGATGTTCATGCAAAAAATATCACATCATCTTCTGATTCTTAGATAATACAGCTGATAATCACACAAACTGGCCAGTAGAAGTGTTTCAGAGAGTTGCCACCTGTAAGCAGTGATGCACGTAGGTGGGTGTGAGGGAAGGGTTTGTGCTGGGGGGCTGTACAGGAGCCAGAAGCAGACTCTGGGAGGTTTTCTAAACAAACCTTCTGCTCTCTCCTGCATTAGAGAATCAGCTGCTAACATCGTGCGGAGCGGCTCTTACAGCCGGCAGCCGTGGAGGGATGAATCAAAGGGAAATGAAGCTCCCCACTCCGGTGCACCTCCTACCTACGTATCTACATACTTGAAAAGGTACGCCCAGTTCTCCTCTGCGTGTGTTGTCTGTGGTCAGTTCTACTCTTAGCATGCCTCCCTCTGCTCATTGCATCAGGCCTTGAGCAGAAGATACAAATCAAGGCTTGTCAGCATCTGTCATGCTGAATAATCCCCTTAGAGACCATCACTTTTATTGGCTTATAAATGGTTGGACTGAATTTAAATACTCTTGTTCATACAATTCCAATGCAAAATGTTTTTTTCTCAGTTTTATGTTAGCGTTATGGTTCGATAATAAAAGGGAAGTTGGTCATAAAAAGAGAATAAAGTAATTACAGTCTGAACTCAGCATTCAGATAGCTGTTAGCAGGTAAGTTGTGGCTTAGTGCTAGTTTTGGTTTATGTTAGTACGTGTTTATGGCATTAATGTTATCAGGAAAGTGGCAGTGTTCTTATGGGTGATTTAGGACAGCACAGCTGATGTCTGCGACCATTTCCTTGTGGCAGTAAGGATGCAGTTTGCACAGTGTACGTGAAATTGTAGAGGCAACTTCTGGTTGCTGGTAGCCCAGCAGAGTCAGAAAAGTATCCCATTTGTAACTTCCTTAATTGTCAGCATCTTTTCCCCCCTGGGAGGCGAAGGCTCAGTTTTCCTGGAGCAGCAGGTAGTGGCCCTTTCTGAATGAGGTGAATGAATGACTTCCTCTGATGGGACAAATAATGCATTTCTGAGCTTTTGTCCACGCTGAGAAAAGGAAGATCAGCCCTCTGTGCAAGTACTGCTCCATCGCATCACCTTTATTTTAGCTGCTGCTGGAAACCAGCAAATCAGCATGTGCAGATTTGTTGTGCTGCTATGCTTGCTACGCTGTTCGTGCTTAAGGAGAAGAGCAGAAATGTTTCAAGATGTCAGATAATTCTCCACAAAATTCTAGACCCTGAACTAAATAGCTGTGCTGGAGATGGAGCAGTTGCTCGAGGTTTGGGAAGAGGTGCTCGTTTTGTGTTCTAGTACTTCTGCTGGTGGAGGTAAGTCCTGTTCTGGGACAGTCTGTCCAATTGCTGAGAGCACAGAGGCCCATTTCCACAAAAGGTGAAACAGCCACTTCAGGCAGCAGACTTTTCCTGATCTGCTGATCCATTCCAGTGACTTCACATCTATCCTGGGACATGATGACAGGTCAGCCTCCGTAGCGTGGCTCTCTAAAGGCACTCCAACCAGCAGCAGCTGATTGCATCGGAAAACTTTGGCCTCCTGCAGCTGGCATGCCTTGCTGTTCCCTGGTCTGAGACAGCCCATAACATCACTGAAATGGCTGCCTGTTGAAACTTAACAAGCGTTGCCTGTTTGTCTCACCTGATCCGGAATCAGATTGAGTGCCACATTCACACAATTGCGCTGCATTTCCTTGGTTAAACTGCACAGAGATCAGCAAAGGCTTCAGCTGGCAGTGATATTTTGCTAATAAAAACATCTTTTCCCAAAGGCTGAGTTCTGGCCTTCTGTAGGAGGGTGCTGGAATATGAGCAATTACAGAGAATAGCTTTGCCAACTGAGGAATGAAGTGTAGGGACACACGCACTCCTTTACAGACAACAGCAGTTCTGTGCGACCTCACAAACAGTAAATCTGGGATCCATTTGCCCTCTCTCCCCTAATGGTTTTCTGTAGAGGAGCACAGAGAAATGAATGTAATGGTACAGATTTCTCCTCCCTTTTATGTCACCTCTAAGATGAGAAGCAGAAGCTGCTGCCTGTGATAAGCTCTTTCTCAGCAGAGCGTTGTTAGTATTTGGAAAACAATTCTGGAGGATAAAAGCTCATTTTGAAAGACAGATTTAAAGTGAGCATGACATTCTTGCATGTTGCTGACAGGATGACTGCTTTCCCCTTTACCGTTGTGTTTAACTAATCCCCGTAACGATACCCAGTTATGTTCTGAGTGCTTTATGTGACCCCCAAACAAAGGGTAAACACCACCAGCAGATCACATTTAGGTGTTGAAGAAGGTTTTTCTTCTCCATGGGAACAAGAGAGCTTGCAGTAATTTTACAAATGCTCTTCAGCTTCAGTGGAAGCAAATGTTAAACCTCTTTCTCTAATGGTAGGGACTGTCACTCCTTCTTCTCTCTGGGTTCAGCATTAAGGAGCAGAGCACAGACCCATTTTCTGACAGCCCATTCTCTGTTTTAGTGCATGTTGGCCTTTGAACAGGCAGGTCACATCAGTTAAAGTGTTTGGAGGAAAACTAACGTTGCAGATGGAATGAATTCAGCATCCTTCCTTTGACATCAGCTGTCAAAGATGCCTCACACCAAAATGAAATCACTTTTTCAGTTATTTTTTTTCATTTTAGGTACTTGCAGGCACTCGTTATTGTTTTTGTTGGCATGAAGGCCATCACAGCAGGTCAGGCCTGCAGTCCCTGCAGTCCCAACTCCCATCACCAACTGGTTTGGGAGGTCCAGTTGCTGAAGCTAGAATGGCTTCAGAGCAGCCTCCTCCTCTGTCCTGGCTTTCAGCAATGCTTAATTAAGGAGTGGGGGTCACAGTTAGGCCACTGTTCTTAACGGTGACCAGTGTGACCCACTTCCCTTAAGCAAATCCCATTTAGCTCTCTCTGAAACACCCTGCGGCAGCATATTAAAGAAAAAAGAAGTCACATATTTTGTGCATACCTTTCTTGTTGGTGTACCTGGAAGTCTTTTCAGATTTTAAAGGCTTTGGGTTTTTTTTTTTTGGTTAAGATTTTTTAATTCCCCTTCCTTTAGCTGTTTCCAGAAGTCTTTCTCATTCCTGGTTTGAATCGTTGCTTGTCATTCCTTGATGGCTCTGTTATGGTGATCTGTTAGAGACTGAAGAGCGGTGTGTCAGTGCCTTTATTTGTATTGTTGGGTTCTTTAGCATAAGTTCATAATCCTCCTTTTTCAGATGAACATGACTGTTAATAACTGGATTTTCCAGCTAAACTTTGTATTGCGATTTTCTGCTCCTGTTTGCTTGAAATGTGACCAATTGGATAAATGCTTGAGAGTCCTCAAACCGTGTGATGCCACCCCTGTAAGGTGATGGGGAGGGGAGGTGGCTCCAGTATTGCCCAGCACCACCTTCCCCTCTGACCTGAGCCGTGTGCATGTATGTAGGAGCACAATGCCGCCGCCATGCTCTTCTCCTCCATTCCTTCTTCCCCTCTCAGTTCCCTCACATCTCTGCTCTCCAGGCACCTGGTGCTCCTTTCATTCTGTTGTTTCCCGTTTTCAGCCACTACCTTTTCCCTTCCGAAGCACTTATCAGGTCTTATTCCGTAACTCTCCCCTTTCCTCCCTTCCCAACCAGGTTTCTCATCAGTTTTGCAGCCACCCTTTGCACTGCAGCCTCTCTGCCTTGTGTTCTCCTAGGATGGTGCCACGCCAGCCCTGCTCCCCCAGGATTGCCACCAGCTTTTTCCAGGCTCCTCCTCTTGATTCCTTCCCTTGGTGCATGTTCCACTGCAGTCATCCTCTCAGTACAGCAGGCCCTGATTTCTCCCCCTCATCCCTGCGACGTCACGGCTGCTCTCTCTGCACGCCCACGGCAGCCAGGTTTAGCTCCCTGCTCTCACTCTCCTTTAAGGCTTTGCCTCTGGTGCAGAGAGCCCAGAACGGGAGGCAGTTCCTTCCAAAACGACTTCCTACTCCCCTGTGCTCAGGGCAGGGGCCAGCTTGCCAGAGGAAGCTTTGTTTGGGGTCCAGTGGAGGTTGCTACCTGGTGACAATAACTTGCTTGTTCCTTTATGACCTGGATATGGCAAGCAGCCATCAACTGAAGAGCCCAAATGTAATGCTCCTCCCCATGGAGGCCTTCCAGGATGCTCCAGTCTCTCTTTGGCTGTGTAGGGACCAGCTGCTTGGCGGGGCTGGCTGGGTGCCTTGGCGTATAAAACTAATTTGCAAATTGAGTGCCTGGACTGAATCCTTCCTCCGACCTCCTGTCCTTGGCTGTTGTTCTGTCCCTTGCAAGTTTTATTTCAGCCTCAGGCTGCTCTCTCTGACTCTTGCTGTAGTGCTGATGTTCAGTTCCAGCCCATTTACCCCGGCTTTCCCATAAACCTGCAATTCTTTGTCCTGGCTTTTCCTCTAGGTCAGCTTTTCCTCCCGGTGCGTTTTGTGTCAACCACTTCCCTCCGTGTGTGCTTGCATGGGAGTCATTTAGGATGCAGGAGGTGTGACGAAGCCTTCCCAGCCTTTGATTCATCCTGCGGACAGCCCAGTCTGACCAGTAGCAGCCAGGAATACCAGTTGCTGGGTGTGTCAGGATCCCAGATCGTTCATGCATGCTTGTTTTCTCTGTGCCATCAACAAGCAGCCTGGATGTGGGGCTGAGGTGCACGTGATGCAGAGATTTTTGCCATGTTCCATCGTCTGTTCTTAGAGGTGCACAGCTAATCTCACTTAAGGAGATTTTCTTCTCAAAAAGCAGAAGGGTGCGTCCTCAAATGAAAGCCCTTCGAAGTAGGAGCACTTACAGCTTTTCAGTGGAGACAGTTCTAAGGGTTTTGCATTGAAATGGCAAAATATGCATTTCCTTTGCTCGTTCTTGAATGTTTTGGGACAATTTTGGTAGTGATTGTTCCAGATAGAGTTTGTGCCATGCGTGCCCCATTGGAGCCTGAACTGATATCTTTAAGCCACTGAAAACAGGTTCTTAAACCTGGAAGTCCTGGACGTCGCTGGGAGGCAACGCAGCCAGGCCTGCTGCTGTCCCTCACTCCCTCCCTGCTCCCAGAAGAATCCTTGCTCTTCGTCCCCACCATTCCCCCTACACAGCACCGCTCTGTTGTGTGCCGCTTCTGCCATGGCAGGACTTCTCCCTTCCCTGATCTTTGCTGATCCCCCATTATTCTCTGCCTGGAACTCAGCTGGGCGTATCTGAAAGGTGTGCTGCCACACCAGCCTGCTTGTGGCTGATCTGCAGCGACTCCAGTGTGCCGTAATCTTGCATACACTTTGCTAAGATGTAACACTCGCTCCCTTTTCAGCTGCGAGCTCAGCTGCGGGGTTGTTCTGTTGAATGTTTACTGTGCTCTGAAGGACCTGATTTTGTGATGTTTTACAGTGCTTCATTTGGTAGAAGTAGTGACCTCAGCAGTCCCTACATTTCAGCCAGTCGCAATACATCTCTAGCTACCTCACCCACTGCCATTGGTTCATCTACCTCACTGAGCACCCCGTGGCAACCTGCCTCTGCCTGCCCCACACCTCTCGGTGCGAACACTCCTGCATCCACCTGCCAGTACACCAGGTAACGGCTGAGATAACGCTGCACAAAGTCAGCACTTGGGTTGGAAGTCCTCAATTCTGGATTATGGATTGGAAATGTACTTCCGTACGGGAACCGCTGATAAGAGATTGCAGCGTGGTTGCAATGGATGGTTTCAGTGGCGTGTTTGCACCAGGATGCAGTTAGCAGCCCACGTGTGAGCTGCTCCACACCCCTCCTGCCCTGCTGCAATGACACGGGGCTGCTCTCCAGCATCCAGCATACAAGCTCTGGAGTTCATTCCTTCTGTCTATTCACCAGTGACATTTGTAATACTTCTTGCTGCAGACGGGGATGCGGTCATTAACTCGGAATTCTTCCTGCTTTATTCTTCTACACGTTTTTATAAACTGGTTTGAATGTGCTCAGTCCCCTCTGCTAACACCAACCCACGACAGGGAGGATGAGCTGCTGGTGCTCCCTTGAGGTGGTGGTCTCGGTTAGCAGTTGAGTTGACTTGCTTTGCTTTCCATTATGTCTTCTCTATTTCAGAGCCCCTTTCAGGCAACAAACTGATTCTGCCGTAGAGAAAAATACAGAGGGCCTCTCTGCTAGCACCCCCCTAGGTGTAATCACAAACCGTGCTGTACGCGGCTCTGCTAACGGTATTGCCAGTGCTGGTGCTGCCTCAACCACAGGAAAGGACTGCTCTGCTGAGGAAGCCAGGGAGCGCAGAAGGTCAGTGGGCAGTGCTGGGGCGTTTCGTTCCTCCTCTGTGGTCGCATCTGCCGTGGTGGTGCTGGTGGGGGTGGCAGAGCTCTTCCTCAGGTGCTGTGTGAAGCTGCAGGCTTTGGTGATGATCAGTTCAGAACCTGAAGGTTGCATTTAGTTTGGGGATTTGTCTGCTTGTCCTTTCAGTGTCTCAGCCTTTTTCTTCAGTAGTCATCTCTGCTACTCATCTCAGTCCCTGAGACCTCTGTGTATACCAGAGCAGGCAGCACGCACAGTGGTTTCTGTGATGTGAATCCCCTCCTAAAAGAGTGTTGTACTGAGATACGTTCAGACAAAGTGCATCCCTCTGCTAAGCTTACATGTGCCCAATGGGGATGTCCTTGTGCAAGAGCCCTGTATTCCTGTTAGTGGGGGAAAGCAAACGCTGCTGGAGCGTGAGGTGTGTGATACAGGTGGGACAGATTGCACTCCAGCAGCATCTGCTGCTTTCTGTTGGCAATGAAAGAAGACTCAGAACAGAGGTGGAAGTCTGCCCTGTGCAGCCAAGGCTGTTCCAGCAGTAGCAGCGCTTTGTATCAGTCTGAGCATATGATATTAAGACGGAGGAAGTATGAGCCTGAATCAGTTGATGCTCTTTTGAAAGGAAATTTGCTGTGTGCATTTAAGTACAGGGTATCAAGTGATCCTATTTGTTCCTGCAAGCAGGTACACTTTTGCAGGATCTGTCCTTGCAGTCAGCCCCGGGACCCTCCAGCACACGGAGTGCCTGCTTGCTGTGGGCTTCTCCCTGCTTCAGCTTCAGCAGATCCAAGAAAGAAGGCTGCTCTGTGCTGTTGGAAAATGCTCAGACTTGTAAGGCTGCCCAGGCCCTTTTTTTTCCAAAGCTAACCCAGGTAGTGCTTGGAAGGCACTGCAGGCTGAACCGTATTCATCAGCTCTGTATGCAGGGAAATAATTGGACGTAGCTACTGCAGCGTATCATTTGGGGTCTGCAAGGACGCTGGATGTTCACTGCTTGGAGTGCCTCTGTGTGCTCCTGGGCGTTTTGCTGGCGGTCAGTTGACTCGGTGTCATTTGCAATTGAATTGAGATGAGCTGCCAAAGGATACTTCTGGTGCAAAGAGACCATGCCAGAGCACAGAGTGTGTATTGTGCTCTCTGCTCACACTTCAGACCTTCTCATGACAGTATCTCTATTTTGGCAAACCCAGAATAAAGCTGCAGAGGCTTTGGATTCTTCCCAGGAGAAGTGGTCTCTGCAAACCCTCCCAGACTTCTGGCACTGTCTGCAGACACAGAACCTGACTGACAGTACTTGTAAATGCCAAAAAAGAGCATCTATTAATGTTACTGCATCGGCATTTATTGCCAGATCAGTTCCTATAAATAATACAGGAGACCTGTTTGTCTCCTGCGTTCCTATTAGAATCCTAGAATCACAAGGTTGGAAAGGACCTACAAGATCGTCTAGTCCAACCATGAACCATCTCTTATGAATTATGCTTATGCAGAGGTAAAAGCCAGAAAATCCCTGCCACCTTCAAGAGAAGCTTTGAAACTACTGAGCAAAAAATGCAGCAGTGATGCATTGTGCTTAAGGGCAGAGGAAACCTCGTGTGTGCGTCTGCTCTAAGAGCAGGTTCTGCTGATGGGGTAACTGCCTGCACGCACTGAACTAGGAAATGTGCTCTTAGAGAAACAGGAGGGGTCGCCTACATGGGGAAGGCTGATTTTGGAAGGAGGCCAAGTTCAGTAAAACCAAATAAAAAAAAGGAAAATGGAAACAGTTGTCAGGGAAGCACTGTATGGATTTCAGTTCCCACCGGCAGCTGTTGTAGTAGCATTTGGTCTGCTTCGGTGTTTCCAAAGCTCCAGCTTTCTCTTAGCAACAAAAACATAAACAAGCTTATCGTCTAATATTAGATCACAGGGATGTCTTAGAACTTGGAGCCTTAAATTATCCGTGTGGAGCCAAAGGTTAAAGCAGAAGACTGTGAGACCTGGGGAGGAGCGAACAGCAGAGCGCTCTGTGCTGTTGTTTGGCATCCTCTGCCAGCCAGCAGGTTGGCCCTCACCCACCGTAGCGTTTCCCCCTGGGGTGTTTCACCTTCATCTCCCTCCTGGCTCCCTGCTTTGCTCAGGTAGCTGAAAAATCACACGAGTCAAACCCCACACCTTCAAAAAAAAAAGGAGGGGGAGGAGAAGAGAGGAAAAACCAACAAAGAAAAAAGCAGGAGGCAGCACAGGAGCCATGTGTGTGCCTGGGTGAGCACAGCACTGCTGGAGCTGTGAGTGCAGCAGCGCAGCCAAGCTGCATGCAGGGCTCACAGAGACCCAGCAGCAGCGCAGCCCCCCCCCCCCCCCCATGCTGCAGCACTGCAGTGCACTGCTGGCAGGTTGGAAGGTTGCCATCCTCCCCAGCCAATCGTTGTGCACTCCATTGCTTTCTTCTCTTCTGTGGGCACTTTGCAGCCGGTGCTGAGTGTTGCTGTCAGGCCGTTTTGGTGATCTCGTGCCAGGGCAGAGCAGTGTCACCTTCCAAATGCATTTGTCTGGCTGAGTGCTGAGCTCTGAGGGTGAGTTACAGACACGCTGTGCACAAAGCATCTCCTGCCCATCCAGTTCTTCCCAGTGTGAACGGATACCCTTCTGGTTTCTGCGTGCTGCAAGCAGCTGCTGGGGGCTCGGGGGGGTCCTGCTGCCTGCAGCCCGCTGCTGCCTGATCTCCTGTATGCGGGAGGACAGCGGCCTCTAGTGCTGGCAGCGCCTCTGCGAAGTTCGGCTGTGATCTCATCCTTGCAGCGTTGGGGCCTGGAAGGCAGTGTGTGCTGTGAGATGTGCACCTCGGCGAGGGAGCACTGGCAGCTCCCAGGGCATCGCACAGCCCATAGGATCATAGAATCAGTAAGGCTGGAAAAGACCTCATTGAGTCCAACCATCAGCCCATCGCCTCCATGCCCGGCTGTGTGCAGGCCAGCTTTACCCAAGAGCTGTGGGGCAGTGCCGTGCTCAGTTCAGTGACTGAACTGAACAGTGAATTAAAAGGAAATTCTTGAATTGAAGCCTTGCCTGTTTGGGTCTGATTTAGGAATTTAATTTGTCCTTCCTTTTCTCCTCTCCCCCCCACTCCCCCCCCCAATCCACTTTGTTTATATAATTGCATTTTGCACTTTGTGTGTGTCCTTCCAGTTTCTCAGGAAGGTTCCAACAAGGTGGTGGTGCTCACCATCAGGAGAGCTGATAGCGATGGAAGCAGTCTCTGCCTCACGTACCCAGGGCAGATTTTCAGATAGATCCAGCATAAGGATGAGGTGGGCTCATTTCCCGAGGGGCTGAGGGCTGTGCTCATTTTGCCCTCTAAAGTTTCACCTAGAAATGTTTTTGGAGGAACGTTCACTGACGTGCGAGGTAAATGTGCCTGGCAAATATTTCCCTTTTCTGCTTTGTTCCCAAGAGGAATCCATTCTTCATTCTAAGGATCCAGCTGCTAATTATAGTAGTAGATATTAATAATATATTAATAACTGAATCCTCCTCCACCAGCACTATTAGATGAACAGCTTTTGGCAAGTCCTTCAGTCCTTTTGCCTCGTGATTCCTGTCCTGTCCAAGTTCAGAACTCGACTCCTCCAGGGTGAGTGGGGATGCCTGGCACATTAACCCTTCTTATTTCATAAAACAAACCCACGGTGAGATCCTGGTCTCTTAAAGAGTTAAACCGTGGAACTCGAGAGGTGCTTAAACATCACTGGAGAGGAACTGATGGAAAAAGCTGTGAGTGCTGTGTTGCTGCCACATCGTCCTCTGACAGCAGTGTTTGTCTCCATCATCCCCATCGCTGAGTGCTCACAGCTCCCTGGCCAGCCTGAGTGCTGGGGATGGGGTAAAGGAAGCTCCCATCTGTGCCAGGAAGTGGAAAACAAACAGTTAAAAGGTCCTGTGGAGAAGCGAGCAATCATGTGGCACCTGCTGCTGAAAGCCTTTATCTGCCCTGCTTTTGCAGTTAATCGCTTTCAGATAAAGTTGTCCTTTTTTTAAAGGGCTGCTGGCGCAGATGACGTGGGAGGGCAGGAATTCTTGGGGCCGTTGGGTTCTCCATGTTGGGAAGCTGCCGCTGTATCAGAAATCAGCCTGCATTTTTATTTGGAAAAAGGTCGGGGTGTGGGATGGGGTCACTGCTGAGCCTGCCTTCCTGCAAGGCGAGCGAGCAGGTGTGTGCTCAGCTGCCCACGGCTGATGCTGTGCTCAGGGGAAGGAAGGGGGGAGTTTTGGCACTTGAACCTGGCGGAGGAGCTCAGGGTGGAGGTTGGCCTGCTAACTCCAAGCGGGAATATATGTGGGATCCTCCAGGAATGGGCAAGGAAATGAAGCAGGCACTGCTTGAGCTAAGCGACGCAGCAGCAGCCTGATAGCGTGGAGCGAGCAGAAGGTAAAGCTGCCTTTCCTCATCCCTTCCTACATGCAGAGGTTGTGTGTGATTCCTCCTTCCCTGCTAATCCTACCCACTAACGCGTTTCATAGGTCTAATTACTGAATCTAATAAGAACTCTGTTCATTGGCAAGTTGTGCAGCCAGGGTTCCAGCTCCGTCTGCATCACCTGAACTTCAGGGTGTGGGTGTTTACTGATCAGGATTCTGATGCATCACGGTGCCCCAAAACTGGCATTAAACTAAAGAGTGAACCTGAAATGTTTGTGGAGGTGCTGCGTGAGAGTACAGCTGAGGGTTTGTTTAGCACAAAGTCAGCTGTTCCACCAAATCCTTTGCTCCACAGCACCGACCCGTGGATGCTAAAGGTGGAGGAGCAGGCAAAGCCAAGCAGTGACCCAGGGACTGCTACAGAACAAGTTTTTGAGCCAACTTAATAAATCTTCTGTTCCTGAGAACAGCAGAGTCATGAAATTGAACCAGAGCCTCTGGCACACGCTAAGAAATTGCAACCTTAGCTCAGTAGGAAATGGGAATCTGTTATTCATTATTAACATTCGGTGATGTTTTCAGTAATTGAGCCTGGGCTGATTCATGCCTGTGTGTATCCCTGGAACCTCTGCAGGCAGCAGCTCAGTGCCTCCTTCCACGGGGTGGCAGCCGAAGGCTGTGCAGCACTGCTTGCCAGGGGAGCGCTTTGCAAAGGCTTCTGTAGCTCAGCAGCCGAATGCTCCTCACGGCCAGCAAGTTCTGTGGGTTTGGTAGCTGTGAAAGGCAGTTTGGCAGATATTCAGATTTGTGTCGAGTGCATTTTATTTGAGAATGACCTGCCTTGTCTCCCCTGCCTCGTCTCCCTGTGGATACCAGCTTTTGGGAAGGCTGTAAAAGGACTGCCTGAGGTTGTTTCAAATGCCACGTTCCGTTGTTTGACTTGCTGCTTGCTTCGGAGTGAGAGAGCGATACCAAGGGACGTAAGGCCTGTCTGCTCATCAGCTGCTGGAGTTGGAGTTTCATCCCTCCCTGTTTTGTGCAGCAGTATTTTAAACACGGAGGTTCATCCTCTGAGCACTGCAGACTCCGGTGTTTGTTGTTCTGTGATGCAGTGATGCACTGCTCAGCAATGGGTATCGACACCCAGTGTGCTGAACACAAACCAGTTTCCAAGCATTCCAACCTGGAAGGCTTTGCACCTGTGAGATTGCAGCTAATTGCATTCGATAACTGAAGGGAAGTTCAGCAGGGAGAGAACGTCTTGCTGGCTTGCTGCGTGTTGGCAGCACTCTTTGCTTTTGTCTTGCAGGAAAAAAAAATAATCCTGGGTTATTTGTTGTTGTTTCAGTAAAAGGGGAAATGTACCCATTAGATATGTGGAAGGATCGAGGTTCAGAGCGCCAGCAAGCCGCCTTCAGACAAGGGTGTCAGTTTCAGGTCCATGATTGCTGTGATGCTGGGGGTCATCCATTGATACAAAGGGAAAGCATTGATCATCTGAAAGCTTCCAGCCTGTGTGCTGTGTCCCTTGGCTCTCCTGGAGCTCTCCTGGCTCAAGAGCTGACAGCACTGATTTTCCTTTCCTTGCAGAGGAAACCTGGGGCACGTGGGGTTGAGTGAGAGCAGCTCTCACTGCTCTGCACCGCAGCAGTGCAGCCCGCAGAGGGCTGGCGTTGAGCTGGCTGCCCTGCAGGAGCAGCACTGCTTTGTGAGCAGCACACAAGGAGACGAGCACAGGCAGAGTGGAAGTGCTCCTTGAGCATCAGCTGCCATACTGTAACCTCAAACCATTGTAAGCATGGCATCAAAGCTGAGTTTTGAGGAGGGATAAAGGGGACTTGTTGTGATTAACGGGTGCCGAAGATCGCCAGTCTCATAATCTCTCTGATCAGCACCTGAATGCGTTGGGCAAAGCAAAGCTGTGGCAGATAGAGAATTTCATCCTGTGCTTGTTAACCTGCAAATCAGACTGTAAGAAGTGATTGAAATTCAGGCTTTTGAGATTCCCTGAGCTGAAAATTCACAGTCCAGATTGGAACACAATGGCAGCTCTCAACAGCCAGGACCAGCATGGGAGGGAAGAGCAAAGGCCTGGGAATGGGAAATACTCAGAGGAGCCTTTTCAGGACAGCTGCAGAATGCTTTTAAGAGTGTGGTCCTGAAATCTCGTTATCCTTTTGTCCTCTGCTTATTAAATACCCCAGCCTTGTCTGGCTGCTCCCCATTTCATCTTTGCAGCCCGATGCGTCATCTTTCTCTCTGCCTGTTGAATGCTTTTGCTGCATTATAGTCAGACAAAGTTTTGTGGCAACTTCTGTGATAAAAGTTTCCACTGGCTGTGAGCTGATGCACGCAACGTGTTAGCATGGGGATAAACAGAAAAGAAGAGAGAGCTGTTGTTGGATGCGAGTGCAGGAGAGCGCACTGCCCAGCTGTCCTCATGTAGCCATCAATGATTGATTTGCTGCTTTAATACCTAACTTAGGGAACTGTGTTTTGGAACTGCTGTCAGCGTTGTTTCCTATGAAACCTGCTCTTGCTGCTCTTCCCTCCCCAGCTTATGGATAGTTCCTTAGATAATGGCAAGTTTCCAGTCTGTAGGATTGCATTGCTGGGATGCTGTACTTTTCCAGTTGTTTCCAGAGGAACTGTATCAGTGCTTCAGATTTTCTGTGGTCTTTTCTTCCATCTTTTGATCATCATACATCTACATAGATAGATCTGTGCGGTAAGGATATTTGAAATGCCTGCAGTGTTTTGAATAGTGGTCTTGTGCTTTTGCAAAGAGCTTTTCCAGACATGTTGATAGGCTGGATAGCCATCTGTATGCTAAGGAATCGCCTGCGGGAAGCCCAGCCTGTGCCTGGCTCCCCTTACCCATCTCATCTAGAGCTGGAGGAGTCACAAGCCTCGTCCTGGCTTCTGATATGGCCTCTGGTATTGTGTCTGGGGAGCGCAGGTCAGACTCACTCCTGAATGAGAAGGAGGATTTGAACTGAGGAATCAAAGAGTCACCATCACATTATCCATGTGTCCATTAGCAGAGGTTGGCACTTCTTATTCTGTACCATTCACCCTTTACAGGGGAGAGTTGTCCCTCCACGGCGTCTCCTTTCTCTGCAGCACAGGTTCTCTCTTGCAGGTTTGGTGTTGCATCCTTGGTTTGCCAGCTTGGATATCCAGGCTGTCATTTGCCCTACTTGGCCTCTCCCTTTCTATTTGTGTTTCATTGCTACTACTTGAGCTGCTGGTGAGCAGCTGGGATCCACATTTGTGTCATAGTGCCCCAATTAAAAGAATTAACAGTGAAAGTTGGTGTTTTCTTGCAAGAAAACTCATTTCCTGATCTGCACGGACCATACGATATTTGCTTGAGTTAGTAGGATGGCAGAGATAGTGCACTTCATTAAGCATCATATTACTTAAAGATCAGAATCCCTGTGATTGTTTACATGCCACTTTTGCAGTCTGTCTCCTTCAGCTTGCTGTGATCTGCAGTTCTGCTTTGGAGAGCAGTGAGTTGCTCTTCATCCGGCACTCAGCCCAGCCCTGCTGTGTGGCTGCATCCCAGCTTGCTGCCTCCTTGCAGTCACTCCTGCAGGTGCGGTGTCTGCTGTTTGCATCTGAAATGGTACAGCACAGCCACCTTCTTTCATCACCAAAAAAACAGGCTGTGGCTGCTTCCTCAGAGAAAGCAGCAGTGTCGCTGTGCAGTGGCTCTGCTGATTTGTATCAGAAAATTCGTTTACCTCATGCTTGTAAAATGGCCTTGGGTGAGCTCCGAGCAGCAGGGAATTGTGTAAATGGAAACCAAAAGTCAGCAATCAATAGAGCTGCAGCCCCAGCTGTGCTGCTCTGCCTCGCTAAATGTGCTCATCTGAATGTTAAGTCACTGCTGCAGGTTGGATGCAAAATTGTTAACGATGCTTTAAAATACTCCTATTTTTTATAAACTCTCGAGGTGCAGAGGGAAGGTGTGGGAAGAAGCAGGAGTAAGAGACAAGATGTCATTCCTCTTGCTATGCTTGCAGATGTTGGATCCAAGCTGTGCTGAGTGCAGCAGTCTCACGTTGCTCACTCCTAAATGAGAAGGAGGATTTGAACTGAGGAATCAAAGAGTCACCATCACATTGTCCATGTGTCCATTAGCAGAGGTTGGCACTTCTTATTCTGCACCATTCACCCTTTACAAGGGAGAGTTGTCCCTCCACAGCAGGAGCGTTCTGGAGCAAGCCCAGTGTTTTCCCAGCACCACGCCATGTGTGTTGGGTCCTCCTCCCATGTCCAGAGAGTTGCTCTCGTCCTTCCTCTGCTTCCTTGCTGCATGCATGTGGCTCCTGGGCTCTCACTGCTGAATCCTACAGTCCTCCAAAGCGTGACATCCAAGTTCCACCGTTGCAAAGCCATTGCAGTAAGCTGCCCACCTTGCTTAGCTACACCATGACTTGATAGGTGTGTTTCAGGGTATTTTTTTTTTTCACTGCTGCTCTGAGTTTAGCTTGCAGTATATTTTACAAATGCACTCTTCCTGTAGGTGGCTTATTGCTTCTGGATGCTCTGCAAAGAGCAGCTATCCTACTTGTGTCAAAAGCTGCAGAAAGTGCTTATTGTTTCCTTAATGTACCATTACCTGGGCAGCCCATTTGCACAGCATAAAGGGGAGCAAAGAGAACTACTTGTCTACAAAATTAGGAGCTGCAAAGCTTTTGCACATCAAACAGCAGGTTTTTGTTCACGAAGCAGCAAATTCTTAGGAGGCAATCATCGCTCTGAATTTTAGGCACTTCCACTGTTGGAACATCCATCACAGCTAGTGTTTCTGTCTGGGTAATCAATGGGAAGAAATGAGCTGCTCTGCAATGCATTCACATGATCAGAGCTAGAGGCTCTTGCTGAAGGTGATGAATTGCACCCTGGAAGTACAGTTCTGTGCAGGCAGCCCAACTGTGGACGTCTCCATTGTAGCCATCTCCCAGAGCACGATTCATCACCTGCAGCCCCAGCACGGGTGGGCCTTCATCCTCTTTGTACACTCAAAGCAGTTCAGGGCCTGGCTTATCAGGTGGAACACACACCGTGGCTGTTGGGTTGGTTTCTTCCAACTACCACATTGACCCTTGGGTGCAGAGTATGAGCTCCCATGGAAGTACCTCTGTGCAGCCAGAGGAAGCCCTGTTAAGTGACCGTAGAACGGCTTAGGTTGGGAGGGACCTGAAACACCATGGGGCTCCAACCCCTGCCATGCAGGGCTGCCGGCTGCTGGTCACACTGGATCACGCTGCCCAGGGCCCCATCCAACCCAGCCCTGAATGCCTCTGGAGCTGGGGCACCCACAGCTCTCCCACAGCCTGTGATGGGAGCCTCTGCTCAGTGCTGCCAGCCCTGCGCCTGCTAAATCAGTGCTGGGCATGAGGTCATGAAGAGAGGGCTAAAAGCTGCGGGGCGGATGATGTGGGGATGATTCAGCCTCAGGGATTCATTGGGTTTTTGCCATAGTGCAGCAAAGACAGTAATCTTCCTAATAAATTGCTGGATCAGATGAAAAACCTGTTCAGCCCGTTACGTTACGTGGGAAAATGGTCTGCAGAGGGCAAACCAGGCAGAGAATCCCAGGGCAAATGAACTGTATTCCTCGATAGATCTTGATCCCTTTCTTGGCTAATTACCTGTCTACATCTTTGATACTCTGCTAACCTGTGGCAGTGATAGACCTACAAAAGAACATTTCATTTCAGACGCTCTGCTTCTTCTACTGTGAGGCGGCGTTAATCATCATTCCCCATTAGCCAGGCTGAAGAATCCAATCTAATTAATCTTTCCTAAGATGGAAGCCAATCCACCGGTATGGAAATGAGTCTCACTGCTGTGCTCTGCTGTGGCGCTGCTGAATTCCTCTTAAGTTCCTCCTCTGTGAATGCCTGTGCAGAGTTCAGCTGAGATATTTTCATGTGAATAACGCTGAGATCTCCCGGGTTTCATGAAATCCAGTGGTGGCACAATCTCTGTGTTAGCTGTGTGCTTTTCAGTACCAAGGGGCTCGCTTTACTCCAGTGCATGGAGGTCATTTCTTACCTCCGTTAATCCTATCCACCGTGTTCCTCCTTTGTGTGATGCCTGCAGTTCTTCTGCTTTCTGCTATGATGGGCCTCATACTGATGAAGGCAGCAAACGATGTTTGTAGATACGGAAGAGAACAATACCTCCGATCCGGAGCTCACTGAGTTGGGAGGGCAGAGCGTCTGCTTTTATTCCTATTTTAACCTCTTTTGCCTTTTTTTGCTGTTCCTTTCCCTGCAGGTCATACCTGACCCCGGTGCGGGATGAGGAGGCTGAGTCGCTGAGGAAGGCGCGATCCAGGCAGGCCCGTCAGACGCGCAGATCCACACAGGTAAGGGATGGAAATCCTCATCTCTGGGCGTTTGGTTGGGAAAAGCAGCTGTGTGAAGAAGCAAGACTCGTGCTGTTCAATGACTGCTTGGTGTGCGGGCCTTGTCTGCCCTGACAGCGTTGGGGAGATGCCGATAAAAACGCATACAAGGAATTACTATAAAACGCTCCTTCGAGCACGTGGAAGTGAGATTACAAAGTCCTCGTTTCTTCAGAACAGCACAATAGGTGCCTCTTAGTTGGTACCTTGATCATGAATATTTGGGTTGCTCTGACGCTGAGCTTACACGGGCGCACCGAGAAATGTATGGCAACAAAATGCTTCTCCCTGCGTTAGCGTGACGTTGAGGCCCACAAGCATTATGTTGGCCAAAGCAGAAGCCCGCTGAGCACCTTAAATTTGCTACCTGAGCTGGAAGACTTGAAATGTAATTGCACAAATTAAGAAATTCTCACTTTTCTTTGTCTCCAGGGTGTGACGCTGACGGACCTTCAGGAAGCAGAGAGAACCTTCAGCCGTTCCCGGGCAGAACGACAGGCTCAGGAGCAGCAGAGTGAGAAGGCTGAGAGCACAGAGCCTGCTGAGGACAGCAGTGAGAGGCAGGAGACCCGCACACGGTGGAGCAGAAATACAGATGAGGAGGTGATCCTCCTGCCTTGCCTCTCATTGCTTGTGTTGATTAAACCATTTAGGCTAGCTGAGAGAAATTCTTATGGGGTCACCTGTTTATTTTAAGGGGGGCAGATGTGCTGGAAAGATGCTAAGGATTATCCTTGCCTCGGAGGGTTTGCACGTATGGGGGTTAAGGTGGTCCTTTGCTCTCCACAGAGAAATGCATTCCTCTATTTCTTACCAGAAAGCAGAACTGTTAATCATAGAAGTGGAGTGAGAAGTCTAATGATAGGAATGTTGCCTGGATCCGTGCTTACTGTGCAGATTGGACTGAGGCTTTCTGTTTCCATCGTAGCACAGATATTCTGAGGGCCATGGAAAGCTGGGTAGCCCCAGCTCTCCCCCTTCCATCACTCCTGTTTTTTTTTTCACTCAGAATCATCTGTTTCTGAGATAACTCATTTGTTGTGTTACTGGCAGTAGGGGCAAAGGCAGCGATCCTAGACTTCCCAGCAAAGGAACTATGTAGTGTTTACATACATAGCTGCACAGTGCTGTTAATGTTTGTTCTGGTCTGTATCTGATCTGGTGGATGGTGGTGAAGGAAATATCACCCTCTGAAAGATTACTCAGCTGCCTGAGGTCCCGATCTTCTGCTTCCTTCTCGTTCTGCTAACTTGTTGTCGTGTCTGTTTGTTTATAGGCTGTCTATCGGCGATTAAGGTGCCCAGTGCAAGCAGACAAACCTACAACACCTGTATCTCCTTCTACGTCAGCTCCTCTCCTTTATACAAGTTCTTACCTAACTCGAACAAATAAGTATCTGGGTGTTGACTCTGTGAATCCAGCAGACTTCAGAGGTGCAGCCACAGAGATGGAGAAGAACGGTATGTGCTCAGCAGGAGGAGGACGATTCGAAGCTCAGGGATTCTGATGAGTTTTAGAACTTGCAGTGCATACAGTAAATAAGTTTACTCCTTCTGAGGGGCGCAGTGTGGGAAGCTGCCATCTCAGCAAACAGATGTTACGTGTTAATGTAGGTTAAAGCCCACTGCTTGTGGAAGAGGAGGGTAGAAGAGTTTTCCATTTTGAGTAACTAACTGACGTGAGTCTGTGTCGTATTTAGATCTTAGAGCTGGGGTACTGATTCTGCTACTGTAGTTTGTCCTGAGAACAGAAGTACGCTGTGGTGACCTGGTGAGAGCTGGCAGCTAGTGTAATCTCTTTGGTCTTGGATAAAGGGAGGAATGTGAGTAGCCAGATGTAGCAGGGCGCTCTGATTCCATTTTATTTGGTTTACTCACTCCTCTGTGATGTAACGCAAGCCAGAATGGCCTTGATTGGCTTGAAAAGAAACGTAGTGCCTTAGCAGAAGTGCAGATGTGAATCACTGAAACCAAAGCAGTCTTTCTTTGCTTGGCTAGAGTGCGAAGACGCAGATGGAGACGACAGATCTCCCAACAAGCAGTCGATCCGAGAGAGACGGCGGCCAAAAGAGAGGCGAAGAGGCACCGGCATCATTTTCTCAACAAAAGATGTGAGTTTGGCTTCCTTAGAGAAGTGAAACTTGCTTTGTAATATTTTGGGTGAATTTCCTTCCAGTTCTTAGCTTAAGATTTTTTTCTGGATCAATGGATTTCCCTTTGGTCCGTCCCTCTCCAGCTCCTATTTCAGACTGGCACTTCCAGAGGAATCACATCAGCCTTTGGTCCATGTAAAATCCAAGAGGCAGGCATTTTTTTTTAATGAGTCTTCAGGAGCACTCAGATCACAGTAGCAGTCTTGGGAGTAATGCCTTCTCCGCTACTCAGGTCTTCTAAATGGGCATTAGGTCACCTAACGTTACCTGACGATCAGCCAGAAGCAGCTTGGTGTTCACTTACTTGCTTATTTTGGTATAAGCGTTCATAGCTGTAACATCAAATCATAAATAACGTGCTATCTGGCTATGATATTAAAAAAAAAAAGAAAGCAACACAACTGTTTCCAAGACTGCCTCATGACAGCATTTGCTTTTCATCCTAGGATGATGATGACGTTGATGGAAATGAGGAAGTGAAGGAAACTCGGGTGAGTGAAAACATCTCCGAACAGACAGTGCCTTGCTCCTGAGTGCTGGTGGTAGTAATTCTCCTGTGGCTGTGCTTTTGTTCATGAGAGGTTCGGGAGCTGACTGGGAGGGAGCTGGGAGCAACTTGCTTACTAAAAAGGTGCAGAATATCTGCAGACCGACCCAAGTGCCCAAATCTGCTCCACACGGGAGAAAGTGTGTGCTCTGGAGAGAGCTCTCAGAGCAGCAGTGTCCATGGAGCACGGCTGCCAGGTGTCTCAAAGGGACAAAGCAGATGACCTCCTGTCTCAGCATCGTCCTGACCACGTTGCTTTGGATGGCATGTTTTGTGTTTCTAAAATCTGAGCTCTTGTCTCCTCGTGGATTTGTTTCCATGCGGGAGATTGGCTTGCCAAGCAACACATCAGAGATTGTTCTTTGTTCCCCTGTTATTGCAATAGTCTCATTATCCTCCGAGGCCCTCTCTTCATAATAATTGTCAAGTCCTTCCAAATTGACTTGGTTTCTTTTGTTGCTGTCTGTCTTTGTCTAAAACACATTTGAGCTTGACAACATGACTTACTCCAACATTGTTAAAGCTGAGTACATTTCCAACCTCTCAAAGTGTGATGTGCAAACCTAGAAAAACAGTAAACTGAAGGTTGTGTGGAGGTCAGCCTGCTTGTGCACATTTAATCTTTGATAGAAACACTGAACTCAGAGTAGCTTCTCACATGCTTTGCGATTCAGTACAGTGATGGAAGCATTTGTTGTATTGAAAGGAAAATATTCTTGTTTTTCATCCTCCTGTGCTTGGTCCTAATGGGGCGAAGTCATGGTTGGGCTTCTGGGGGTCAGAGCCTCACATGGAGCTGGGATGGCTCTTGGCACATCCGTGTCTTTCAATGCCAGCCTTTGCTTTCCCAGTGCTTGCTTTGCAAGTGTGAAACTGGAGGTATTCCTTCCCATGGTGCGTGCTGGACAGGGAGTGCTGACTGTGTGAAGAAGCCTAGCGCTTCCAACAGTACTCGTACCCAGTTTTATTAGATCTTCCACTGAAATCCGAATCTTTCGTGCCATGTATCATCCTTGAAATTGTTCTGAAATTTCAGTCATCTCACCTTGAGACTGGAAGAGATTTATCTTAAAATGTTTGCGAAGTAAAACTAATAGGGATGTCTTATTTTGTGCAGTCCTCCAGCACTGTCATCTTCATCGCTCTCCCCCAGTTTATTTTACATTGAGATTTCTGTGCTGCAAACTGCCCCTCGGGTTGGCAGGAGTCACTGAGCAGCTGCTGGGACACAATTCTAGCACCAAGCAGGTAGTGCAGCTCGTATTCATTAATTTATCAATAATAACTTGCTGTTCTGGACTGACAGGTGCAGCCATCATTGCTGTGAATTTGAATATGATAAAATGTCCTATTGCAGACCCTCAAATCCCCCTGAGTTTGTGAGCTGCTTTTTTTCTCCATTGTTTATACGTTGGCTGCTAAGCAGTCAGACTGTCACGGGAGCCCAGCAAGGCTCTGCTTCAATTCCCTCTTCCAAACTGTGCAGCATTGAGGTTCAGCAAAGGCAAGGTAGGTGCAGCCTTTGAAAAAGGAGCAAAGACGTTGTTGCAATTCTCAGAAGTTGGATGAATTATTTTGGCTGAGATTTACAAACCCAGCGTGGGAAAGCAGCCCAGACTCTCTGGCTGAGTGGTAGGCAACTGAGAGCAGACTCCTAATAGGATGTGTCAGGAAACCTTCATTTGTTTTGCTACCAGCCCTGCCTTTCTCTTTGTGATATAGACTGCTTGAATACGTTGTGGAAAGTTGGAAGAGCAGACAAAGTTTTATTGTGGAATAAATGTTCAAGGGCAGAAGGGCTTCGGCTGGAAAAAGCCTCTGGGGAAGCAGTTCTAGGAGGGGTTTTTTTGCATGGTTCCACTGGGAGGAATGTGTAAAGGAAAGAGCCTTTGTTGGGATTGGGCAGAGAGAAGGGGAGAGAGCTTGGCCTCCATCTGGGCTCTGCTTCTCAAAGTGAGAAGTTGTGAGAGTGCAGGGGGAGCTGAGCGGTGGGGTGGGCTGCAGCGGGATGCCTGTGCTGCTCACTGTGAGCCAGAGGCTGTGGGTCAGCAGTGAGAACAGCATCACGGTGGTGTGCCAGTACTGGGTGGTGGGTACGGGTACACATCCATGTTCCAGTATGATTTTGGAGGGGGTTTCCATATCCCTGGCTCTTTCTGTCTTTGATTTACACCCGATGTCTGCCAGTGCTGTTACACAGCAGGAACAACTGGGTCTAATCTGGAAGAAAGCTGTTTTCAAATGATGTACCGAATATAACAGAAGAAGAAAAATGCTTGCAATAATTTAGAGCATTTATCTACTTGTAGTTCCCTTTAGTGGCGTTACAAGTGTGTCTCACCCATGTGGCACGCAGTTTCTCAGGGGAAAGCTTTAAATCCAGCAGAACGCACTGAGTGTCGTGTTGGTGACATCCCAGCATTCCAGGCAATAAAAGTGTCAAGGAAAACATCTGTTTCCATGGACTTCCCTTAGGACGGTCTGTATGGCACAGCATAAAACTCAGACACGTTAATGGCATTAACTTAGATGCAGGGATAACTCTGAAGCATGCAATTATGGATTATGGTCGCTGTAAGGTGCTAAATAAGCCCCATTCTCAGCTCTTTGAGCTTTGATTTATGAAACAAGAGTGTTTTACATTCTGCAAAGTGCTGCCCAAGCCCACTCTGGTTTGTAACTAATTCCTTCTCTGCCTAATTGTGTGACTGACCTGGAATCAGCAGGCACAGGTGAGGGCTGATAGAAACAACAGCTTTCATGGAAGGGCTGCATTTCTAAGCTTGATTCTGTGAGTTCCAAGGGAAGGGCAATGAACTGAAGAGTTCGTTATGCAAACTGAACGCCCTGATGTTGGAGCTGTTCCACAATGTAGCTTGGGAGCCCTTATTTGGAGATGTCACTTTTCTCTCCTGTATTTTTGCTTTTAGTGGCATTTTATCTCCCATAGAGACTTCCAGTTCAGCTTTTCTAACTGTGCTGTTTATCAAATCCATCTTTTAAAAAAGATAAACGACCCAAAGATCAGAAGCAGTTGTAGTTGGTGTTGTTCCTCGCCTGTTACAGCCAGACTGCATCTACCGGAGCCCTCCAGTCCTACCTGCCTCCACGGACCCCAGCCCTTTCTTGCTTCCTTTTCCCAGTCTCAGCAGCACAAAGCACAGCACCCTGCAGGCTGTTGTCATGTTGTGGACTGTCTTTTTAAGCTAAGAAAGGATTCGAGTCCTCTGCTTTCAGGACTCAGATTGCCTAATATGGTAAGGTATGTCTTCGCAGCCTGCTCTGTTTTGCTGAGATACGAGGGAAAATTGACTCATAAAAGGGAACAAAATAGGTGAACTTCTTGCCAGCTGATAAGAAAGGGAGATCTTTTAACCTAGATAGCGTGATGTGATGTTGTTCATCGTACACCTTATTGCTGCCAGCCCAGGGTCCCTTTGGGGCAATGAGAATGCAGTGTTTTTGCTCTTGGATGTTTCCTTCTAGCATAGATGTGGTGCGATGAGGGAGCGGAGCCGCCTGGCCCACATCCCAGGTAACAGAGGTGGTAGCTGTGCATCACTTGCATGGCTGTAGTTGAATTACAGAGGACTTAATTTTGTATAAAGGAAGACTATGAGAGATTGGCTCTGTTTGGTCCTGTCTATAAACAAAATGCTGTAATAGGTTGTGTGCTGCAGTGAGAAGGGATCTTGAACATGCGTACAGCTAGCAATATAAAGTTGGATCTAAAATAGCAGAAAATTGCTGCAAGAGCATGAGTTAGTGTTTTGGCACAGAGCTGAAATGTGGTGAAGAACATTTTTATTGCATTTGGAGTACCCTGGCTTCCTTGGGAGCTGGAAGGGGAAGGCACTGCAGACACTGAGATTCATTCTGTATACTTCTATAACATTTTTTTTCACATCTGCACAGATGATTCTCCTCTGTTGGTTCTTCTTAACCTTCATGTTTTGAGAAGAGTATCAGACTTGCTGTCTGCCATCCGTGGTGATACAGCATTTAAATCATCAGCATGGCTGTCCAGTCCCTATTTACAGCTCTGGGAAAACACATTGTTTGTGCTTAAAGGCCAAGCAGTCCAAGTCTGCTATGCAGACTACAGGGTTACAGCTAAATACGTTCAGGTTAATTCCTGTAATTCACCAAGCAGCTGAATTAGGAAGGTGTAATGTGAAGCAGTGTCCACGATGGAGATGGGTAACACAAAACCAGCTGATGGGCAGTCTGCAAGTCCCAGGGAGATGAAGCAAAGCAGCGAGTCCTCCAGGAAGGATTTCCAAGGTCACAGAGCCGTGACTGTTCACGGTAACTTTGTGCTTTAACTTCTTGTTTGGTAACTTACTCTCACAATTTCTGTGTAGTTCAGGGTGACAGATCTTTCGTAGTTGTCAGCGAGTGATTGCTCCTGAAGCTGTGGAGCTGAGGTTAGCAATGGATCGGATACCCAGCAGATTCCTTGGCTTTTGCTAGTGTTGCTGGGAGGTCTGTGCTGGCAGTTCCAGTTATCCCATTTCATCCCAGGGTTCTGTTCCTTTGCTCTCACAGGAGCCAACTCACGTTTCCAGGGATCCTTCTTCCCTTCCCAGAAGGAGCGGGGAGCAGCGTGATGGTGCTGCGTGGGGTGGCAGTGGGATCAGTGCCATATGTGTGCATCTCTCCTGTGCTGTGTGAGTGTGACACAGGCGCTCCAGGAGCCAGGACTGGCTGCAGGCAGTGCGGTTGCTGGGCAAACCTAACTGTTGTTTTCAGGCTGATCGTGTTTGTAATTTTTGATTTTAAAAGCCAACAACATCTGTTTATGTTTACACGTATCCGTGACATGCTGAAAATCACGGAAGGGAGTGAGATCTCCAACTTGTAAAGTACCCATAGCAGCCCTCTGTCCCTCTGGAGCTGCTGGTTGTACCTCATTGTCCATCACCCTGCAGCCCACAGTGCAGGCATCTTTCCTGATGTTCTCCAGGCAAATCCAACCTGCAGGATGGACGCTGTTGATGTCTGGGCAGCGTTCTTGGCTGTGTCAGGTGAGCAGGGCTGTCTGCCTTGGGGTGAGCTGTTCATGGGCCATAGGAGATGGCTTCAGGGGATGCAACGCAGTTGTAGTGCAGTCGGTGCTTCCTTCCCCGTGCTTCTCACCGCTCTGCTGGCAGTGCTTTCCTTGTGGCAGAGTCCCTGTGAGGTGGGTAGTCCTTGTGGCTTGTGGGACCCTGAAGGAGCAAACGGTTCCTCTCCCAGATACCTCCAAAAAGAGTGAAAAGCAGAAGCTGCATTGCCAGATGGCTGAAAAGGAATGAAGAATAATCTGCATTTGTTTGGAAAACTGAACTCAAATTCTCTGGCAATAAAATATCCTTTGGAAAACAGCACTGTAGGAAAAATTGCGTGTTCCAGTGACTCAAGGGTGGTGATGTTGTTTGTCACCCTTGTCTTTAAAAGGTCGCTTTTTGTTCTGAGTTTATATCCTCCCACATGCTTTTCTTCAGAAAGAAGCCTCCCATTTGGGAAGTCGCCATTTGCTTTTGGTCCTGGACGTGCAGTTTCACTATTAGGAGTAACTCTGTTTGGCAGGAGCGCCTTCATTGTTTGATGTGTCAGGATGTAGAATCCTCAAGCTGTGAAACTCCTTCCTGGCAGGGATTTGCCCCCAGCTTTGGTTTTTCACGCCTCAGTATGTTTGCTTTACTCACTCTGGTAGGCACCTCACACACAGTGAGTGCTGAGCACTGTTTTTTTAATAGGCTTTTCTTTCATTACTCCTAGATTGCATCCTTGGGAGGGAACGTAACCTTCTGCACCGCAATCTGTTGCTGCTGTTGAAGGAAGGCCAGAAATAGCTTGAATCGTAGTTAGATAGCAATGTGTTGAAGCCACACGTTTGTTGGAGTATTGCGTTGGGTGAGCTGGCTGCTTCCGTGGCACAAAGGCCCTATGGGCATGGCGGGGTGGGGGCAGGTGGGACATGCACACGTTGTGCTGAGTCTCTGTAAGGACCGCGATCCATCTGATGTGGCTCTGAATGCTCGGAGAGTTTTATTTCTCCATGTCATATTTTGGAAGGTCTCGTAGCTGGAAATGGCCGTGTTTACATCTGGTTCTTATATTCCTGTTGGCTTTCTTCATTTCCCTGACACAGCCTGTTAATATTTGTGAGTTTCTGCCGCGTTCCTCTTTGCAGCTCACTGTGCGTTTGCTTCTGCTGTGCTGGGGAGGAGGTAGTGTCACAAACGGCTCACAGAGTGCAACTGCTGAACAACCTGAGCTGGAACATGTCATGTTCTGACACTGCTTTGTCCTTCGTTGGATAAAGTCACTTGATTTTGGCATCAGCAGTGCTCTGAGGTGGACCTCGGAGTGGACGAGGAGATCATCCCTTATCACACTGCTTTTTGAGCAAAACACGGCGCTGATGCTGGGAGTGAAGCCTGACTGGGAAGGGACACAGTCAGCTCCTGCAGGAGCACGAAGCAAATGGGCTGTAAACAGCAGCCCCCCCCCGGCATGTAGGATTATGGCATAAAAGTTGGGAGTGCTGGGGCTGCCCCTGCACCATCCAGTTGCATTTACAGCCTTGAGGGGAATCCCATCTGTTTGTTATTCCTGATTATTGATACCATTGCCATCCAGCTCTGTAACCTCTTACTGACATCCCTTCTGGAGGTGATGAAGTCAATGCAATGAAATCCTTCCTTTTTTGCAGACTTTTCTTTAAGCTCAGTCCTCAGCTGGTGCAGTTGGGGATGTCCCATTCTGATCGCTGTGTGCCCCTTCTTGTCCTGTTCCAAACATCTCAGTTCAGACCCATAGAACTGCCTGAATACTCATCTCCTGTGTGCATGGTTTGATGCCTGTAGGTGCTAAATTGAGGTTTCTGTGCTCACAGTGGTGCTTCTTTTAACTCTTTCGCCACTGCTTTTTGTTTTCTGTGTTCGTAAGAAGGCAAGAAGATTCTCAAGTTTTAAATATAAAAGGTGCTATTCTCAGCCCACACTAAAATTATCTTCTGCTGCAGCTTAATGCTAATCCAGGTAAGCCTAATGGGTACAGCTTCCAGCATTTTTATGGTAAATTTAGTGATGGGAATTAGAAGTGGAGTCACGAATGATGCTATACGTACAATTATAGAATGGCAGCAGTGTTTGGGAGGGGAGGAAGATCCTCTCCTTCTGCTTCGCATCCACAAGACATAATGCCAGGTCTGCTCCTGGGAATCCTGCTCAGTGCACTGCAGAGGAGAGCCTGCTCACTTGCACAGTTTGTATTCCATTTATGGCAAAGTGCTGCAGTGCCTTTACATCACGTTTACAACAGAGCTTATTGCCTGACCAATAGTTTCTTTGCTACAGCCCTTCAGCCTTCTGCTGCCGAACAGAACCGTTGCTGCCTTTTTCAGTCCTAAATAAACCCTGTGAAGCTATAACTGAACCTGTTAAAGCTTGCATATAATTTTAAAGTGATTTATTTACAGTGTTTTAAAGTGGTTTTTTTTATATATAGCGTGTATTTTTCAGTCGACTTTTCATCATCCCAAGTAATAGCAGGTTGGGTGTTACTGTGCATGCAGCTCTGACCCTGTGCTGTCCCACATAACAGCACTGCTAGCTTCGCAGTGTCTGCAGCCTGGATTGCAGCTCACGGGGAAGGCAGAGTTGGCCATGCAAGAAACGAGGCTTATATTGCAGCCTTGAAGACAGGCTTTTCATCGCGTCTCCCAGGCCCAGTTAACAGCACTGCTAATTTCAGACCAACTCATTAAGCACTGAAACAAACAGCTTCTCTCCTGGCAGAATCTCATTGCACAAAGGGCGTGGGGTACAGAGAATCAAGAAGCGAGGGCAGCGGTGCCAGCAGGATCCAGCCTTCCCTGTGCAGGTTAACTCCATCCCCCACATCTCATCGATACTCGAGACCTTCTGACCATGAGATCCCACGTAGAGGGGCAGCAGAGCGGTGCCCACATACCGAGCTGTGATGGTTGCTGGTATTGGAACCTTCCATCTGTGGCACCCCAGGTGTGGAAGCAGTGCCCTGAGCTGTCAGAGCGACGCTGGGCTTGGCCACAGGCATTGCCTTCACAAATAGTGCTCACACCCAAGCACGTGGGTGTAGCAGAAGGCAAATGCAAGGCATGTGAGATTCTTCCAGGGAAGAAAGTAATTGTTGATGCTTTGTGTGTGGAAAGGCTTTAGGATGATCTGAGGTGGATGGCATGGAAGAATTTATTACAATTCTGGCCATCGTGTAAATGTTGCTTGGATTCTTCGTGTTTTGAGGGGGAGGTGCCCTTCACCATGGATTTTAGCTTCTCATGCCAACCCAATAACAGAAAAGCAATTGGAAATCCAATCCAGAATCTATTCTTTCTAGCTGGCATCAGTAGTTCAGTACTTAATGGGTACTTTGGTTGGTCTGGATTTCAGTGTTTCCCTGGACTGGAACAGCACCAAACGTGCAGCACGTCTCCTCCTGCAGGTGCAAAACCCAGAAGTGGAGGTTGTGAAGATTTGTGATTGAGCAGCAAACAACAAAAGTCCGGGGGTCCCAGCAGTGCCTGGGCTGTTTGCACTCTGACTTGAGTTGAGCCCAGAAGTGCTGCTCCAGGACAGACGGACGTTGGAGCCTTCCCACCTGCTCAGCAGGATGTGTGCTGGTGGGCAGGGATGCTCCCTGGCTGTGTTTGATGTTTCAGATGGAGTCAAGGAGACCCGGCTAGGAGGTGTGCGGTGTGGGGAGCATCCTGGTGCTGTGTGGCCCCAGTGCTGCCTTCAGCTCAGCCCCTCTGTCAGCTGAGCCCTGCAAATGCTCTCATTTGGGGAAGCAAATGCGCTCTTCAATGCGTCTCTGCCTGGGGGAGATAGGGAGGCTTGGCTACGAATGAAAGAGAAGTCAGCTGAATGAGAAGTAATTCAGCGGCGTACAAGAGAGCGTGGTAAACCTGAGGTGGAAAATGACAGCGAGGGCTTTCAGGAGATTGGCTTGGGATGATTTGTTCCAAAAATACCAACCTCTATCCCTCATCCTTCAAGTTTTATTGGAATTCTGCTCTCCCAGGAAGGCTCCTGCGTTCCTGCAGAGCTCGCTGTGGGCTCACATCACCTGTGAGCGTTGCTCTGCAGCTCTGGCTGCAAATCCTGCCTTTGTTTCCCATTCTTGTCTGCTGCTCTTTGTGAAGGTACTCCGCCACTTAAATCTGCTTCATCGGCCCAACGTTGTGTAGGTGAAGACTTCCAGCGCAGGTAAAGGGGATATTTGAATTAATCCTCTTTCTGGTGTGTCATCTTTTTGTATATTGGTCTTCCTCTCCAATTACAGAAGTAGGGTCTCTTTGGGTAGGAACACAGGCGGCCTTTCCAAAGGAAGGGAGAGAACAGCTGTCTCAAAGGAAAAGTGTCTGAAAAGTGATCTGACCACCACTGCCCTAAGATGGAAGGTCCTCATGGATGAGAAGGAATTTAAGATAATGTTGCCTTTAAATGGAGTTCAGGCTGAAGTTACTGCCTGGGCAACACGTCACGGTGTGGGCTTTGTGACCAGTGATGTGGCAGCGCTCAGGAAAGGTGGTTGGGGGCTTTGGGGACAGGGTTGGATGTGTCGTCTCTCATCTGTTTGGTAGCTGTACGAATGTTCTCTGACAAAATAAGCAGCACCACATGGATGGCGCAGGGCAGGCTGGTGTTGCATACTGAGGAATATCCTTAACAGACAGAAGCAGTCGCATCTAAACCACGACCTTGAATGTTGCAAACATTGGGATGTGAGGACGAGAGAGCTGCAAAGGAAGATCGGGTTTCATACTTACACAGGGGAGAACTTGAAAGTGAGCTGTATGAGGCAGCAGGAAGAAAGTGTAAATTAGGCACCTTTGTTGAGGTAACGATGGAACCCGACGTGTTTTGCCATATTGCATCTCATTTGCTGTCTCTCTCCTGCCTAATAAGGATGCTATTCCTCGTGCTGCCCCTTCTCTTTAAAATGAGTTATTGTCCACCAAGATGCGTTTTGTCAATCTGCGAGGCATCTGCACTGGATGACTAATTAACTTTTAATTAGTAGGGAATAGAAAGCTCAGGTTTTGTTTTGCTTTGAGGCTCAAGCTGTGAGTTCTGTGCTCAGCACTGCCGCCCCTCCCCAGCAGAAACGCAGCACTGGGTCCTGGAGGACTGGAGGGGTGCACAAAGCTGTGATGTGGGGCTGTTCAGCTCCACCTCATGACTAAGCTGGGCTTTGTCAGCCTTGTAATTGTGATTGAGGCTGCCACACAAGTTAGCCCGGTTTCAGTTACTGATGTTTTGAAACCTCAGAAACAGAGCCTGGTGTGAAAGAATCGTAGGATCGTGGAATGGTTTGGGTTGGAAGGGACCTTAAAAATCACCTCGTTCCCACTTTCAAGCTTGCCCAGGTCCTCTTGGATGACGTCTTCCTTCTGTTGTGTCAACTGCACTGTTCAGCTCAGTGTCTTCTGCAAACACGCTGAGGGTGCACTCGATCCCACTGTGTCATCAATAACTGTTGAAGAGCACTGTTCCCAAGACACAGGAGTGATGGTTCTCCATTTCCAGTCACCGGGGGCTTTGTCTGACAGCCACAGCTCTGAGATATGGAGGGAAGCAGCATGGCAGCCCCATCCGCAGCTCTCTCAGGGCCCTGGGATGGATATCAGAATATCACCCGACCCCACAGCCCTGTGCATGTTCAGTCCCATCAGCTGCTCTCCAATCCACTCTTCTTACAGTGGGGGGATTTCTCTCCGCAGCTTCTGCCCAAAGGCTCAAGGATGTGAGATATGGAGAGCCCCACTGCCTCTGAATGCTGAGGCAGAGAACTGTGGAGTCCCTCAGCTTTCTCCATGCCTGTTGTTGCCAGGAAGGCCAACCCGTGTGTGTGGGTCCTATAAATGTGCCTTTAGTGTCCAAATTGCCGTGTTGTCACCACTCTGTGCTGCAGGGAGGGGTAGGTGCTGGGGTGATGAGTGCGACAGATGCAGGCTGCAAAGATCAAGGTCCTGCCACGGTCTCCTTGAGCAGGGGGGGGTGCCTGTCGCTGCCTTCTCATGTGTCTGGGCTTCATCTCCATACCTTTAAAAGGGAATGCAGAAATATTTCCAGGCAGATTTAGAACTCTCCAAACTTTTTTTTCCTTCCTGCAGTCAGTGGAGGATGAATCTCCTCCTTCCTTGCGGTGAAGCATTGAGTGGAAACCTGACCTCGAAGTGACTTTGCCAGAGAAGGGGAATCCAGCGGGCGCATTCCTCACTCTGTGGTCATGCAGTGATGCTGCATCACTTCTCCTGGTCATGGCAGTGCTGAATGGTGGGAGTCAGCCACAAGCCCTTCCCAATTTGTGTATGTTAGCACAAGTGCACAATTACCAAGCACTGTGCAGAAAAGGGGCGATATTTCAGACTAACAGGTATGTGAGGGTGGTAATATTTTAAGAACTACTTCATATGGATGGTTTTTTGCACTTACTTGAACTATTCCATGATAAAGCGAGCTGCAGGGCTGGAGCAGCACGTGGCTCCAGCACTCGGGTCAGTGGCTGCTGTGGGGGCTCTGAACGGGTCTGGATCAGCCTCAGTGTCTCTTTGTGCCACCATGGCACTGATGCTGATCCACTTCAGCACAGGTAGTTGAGCCAACGCCCTCCCAGTGAGGAAAGACAGGACTTTGCACCTTACAGCTGCTGTTTGACTCCCAGATTGTACTTAGTGTATGAAAGCTGTTAAATCAGTGCACTGCAGTGCATTGAGGACACGTTCCCTGTGCTTCTGGCAGCTGAATGCCGTGTGCTTGCTCAGCTGCCACTGCAAGCCATCCTCTTGCCTTTGCAGTGCTGCACTGCTGGCAGGGAGCAGGATGTTCAGCTCATCCTGAACATCCCTGAAGAGTGCCCTGAAGTTTACTGAGAGGTGTGTGCTCTCCCCACCCTTCTCCCTTCCCTCTGTGCTCTCTCCCCTCCTCCTCCATCCCCGAAGCTCATTGCAATGAGCGTGCGTTGCACAAGCTCGGTGTCGCCTTCTCGCTGCTCAGAACAGGCTTCTGAGCAAACAACAAAAATCCTGTTGTGCTGCATGAATGCGTTCCTCCCTTTAATGGTATGAGCTGCTCCATGTCCTTTAAAAGGTCTCCCTTTGTCACAGCTGTGAAATGCGTGCTCAGGCTGGCAGCTGCTCAGCCCTGCACACTGCAACCCTCCGACCTCAGCTCTCAGCTGCCAGGCCTTGCAAGCTTGGAAGTTTTTTACTTTCTCCCCCATCTTCTCTTTTCTTTCCCCCCCTTTTCCCCCTACAAGTGGCAGCTCAAATCCCAAGCTGAAAGTGAATCGCAGCTGCTGGCTGCCCTCCAGCATTCCTGGCTGCAAGAGTAAGGATCTGGAATGTCAGCAGCAGCGCGGGGCGGGAAGGAGCAGCGTGCGCGTGGGGAACGGCGCCCGGAGGAGGAGGACGGAACAAAACACAACTTCAGCTGGCCTGCCCCTTTCCAAACCCGTGTTTGTTCCTGATTTATGCTTTCGCGTTTCTCTTAAAGCATGCAGCTCGGCGCAGCTACGGCAGAGAGCTCGCAGCAGCGTGCCGGAGCACAACAGGTTTTTGGTGGTGGTTTGGGTTTGTTTTTTTCACTCTTTGGAAAAGCATCTGGTCTAGAGACACTCGGCTGTTCCTCTGGCTCTTCCCATTGAGCTGGGAGACCTTTCCTCGTGCAGCTTTGGGAAGGAGAGCCCCTGGCCCTGCGGCCCCAGACAGGAGATGTCCCTGCATGGGCACTGCGGACGCCACCTCTTCTGCTCGGACAAGGAACCTTGCAGAGCCTCAGCTCCCTCCGCGGCAGATTAATGCCTAAAATTATACACCTTAACCAGCAGGGTTTAATTAACCAGAGCTGTTGAATAGTTTAATTAGTTTGTTCTGACCTTGGAAGGAGGACCTGCCCAGCGACGGGAGAGCGCAGCTTTATTGCTCTGCGGTGACCCAGCCTGCGGGGCCATGTCGTCTCTGTTCACCAGGAGCAAGGAGTACACGCGGAGCAGGAAGTCCCAGTCAGATTCACCCCCATCCTCTCCTTCCCCGATTGCAAAGACGCTCAGAGTAAGCAGCTTTTCCTTTCTGTGCTCGGGGCGACCCTCTGGGGTTGGTGGAATGCCCTCGGATTGCCGCGGCTGTGGTTTGCTTTGGAAGGAGCGTGGCGTAAAGTGAAACTCGGGAAGGTGACTCTGCAGCAACAGGTTTGGAAAGGCTGCAAGTTCCTGGAGCGGTGCTGATTGGCACTGGTGCTGCGGGGAGCTGCTGTGATGGTGTTCCCCCTGCCCTGCACTCACAGCAGGCACAAACATCTCTCTGCATAGGTTACGTCTGCGATGAAAATGAGGCAAAACCTGAGCAGCTTGGAAAGCTGTGCGCTTCCATCAGCGCTGCGATGCTGCCGGCATCCAGCTGGGAGCTGCGGTCTGGTTTAGTAGTTCCAGCAGCAGAAAAATAAAGAGAACCACCTGCACCAGGAGGAGCAGCAGGGCAGGATAGCGGCTGGTGTGCTGCTCTGCAGAGGTGTTATGGGAGTGGGAACACCGTGTAAGAGTGTTGGTGTTGGCTGGGGGAGGCTATGGGAACCCCTGCATCCCCATCAGAGTACGGGCAGCCTCTTTGCAGCCAAGGAGTGTTAGCCATCCTGGAGGAAGTCCACCCTCTCCTGGAGGAATGAGCCTGAAAAAGGCAGGTTAATTTTAGATGCAAGCATTGCACTGGGGTCTGCTCCGTTGCTCTTGGTCTGGAAGCAGCATGGTGCTGGCTGTGCAGGGGGTGTTTGCCCCACTGTGGGGCAGTAGCAGTGGTGCTGCCTGAGGCATCCCTTGGTGTTTGGGGTCACCCCATGTGAGCTGGGTCCCATAGCAGCCTGCGGCTCCTGGGAGTCTGCAGCAGTACTGCAAGCGGGTGCAGGAGGTTGGAACCCTTCACGTGTTCTTCCTTATTGTATACAACTGAGAAAGGTTTAGATTTCTCTCCATAACCAACTTTTTCAAAGCCTCCTTGCACACATAAGCGTGGCTAACATCTCTCAAGCCGTGGCTGTTCCTGCACAGCGTGCTGTCTGTGCTGCTGCCGGTCGGTCGGGGCCCCGCGGTGGTGTGAGTTGGAAAGCAGGTGTGTGAGCAGGGAAATCCTGCAGCTAATAGAGGTGCTGGTGCAGGATGGAGCACCTGAGCATCGCCATGCCCTGGGTGCAGAGATGTGGCTCACAGGTCAGTGTAGGAAGCAGCCCTGGTGTGTCAGGGCCGTGGAAATAGCTGATGCTTTGGCAGGATTTGATTTTAGCTGGAACAAAGTCTCTGAGTTAACTCCTTCTCCAAGATAATGTAATTCTGCCATGAGCAAAAGCAATAATTAAGTGTACTTTCCTATGGGATTGTGCCATGGTATTTTTTTGTGTGTTTCCCTTCCACTCCCCTGCCCACAATATTGGCAGCCCTTGCAGCCTTAATAAAACAGGTGGGAATGTGATATCTTGGAGCCTTTCCTATTTCCATCCGGTTCCGATTGATCCCAGCAGAGCTGTGCATGCTGAACGATCCCAGCTGGGCAGGCAGTGAGGGGCAGGCATGGAAACCTCCTGGAGCAGCAGGCAACCCAAAGAAGGGTTTGCTCCTTGTGGCAAACAGCTGCATTCAGATGCCATTTGCAAAGCAGCTTCCTGTGGCATGCCCTTGGCCCTGCCTTTGCCCTGTTGCTCGTAGCCTTCCTTGTTGGGTGGTAGGATAAAAGTACACGTGCTTTATTGCTGCCTTTAACAGTCAGAAGGGTGAGCACTTGGCAGTGAATTATTTCATGCCCTAAGAAAGGCAATGTCCTGGAATATAACAGTACAACAGGGGAGGGCTTTAGCAGAAGGCACCCGAGGAAGCTGTGCAGTGTGTTGGTGTGTGAGCAGCTCTATGTGCCATTGCCCCATTGCAGGGTCGGCCTGGCGAGCTGCAGGGCCCCACTTCTTTTGTCATAGGATCATTAGGGTTGGAAAAAAGCCCTGAGGTCATCTGATCCAACCATCCACCAGCCTCCAGTATCACCCTCTGAACCACATCCCTGGGTACTGCATCTGCACCTGCCCTTTCCTTGAACACCTTTGGGGACGGTGAACCCCCACCCCCAGGGCAGTGTGTGCCGATGCATTGTTGGACTTTCTGGGGATGTTCGGGTGCTGCTGGAGCTCCTGCTCCCATCACAGCCCTGCGTGGCAGTGGGTGGGAGCATCTCATGGCCCATTCTCACTCTGTTGAGAGGCTTTGTGACCACTGGAGCCTTTTTGCCGTTATTAGAGGTGCCGCCTGTACTCTGGCACTAGGCAGAGCTGCACCAATCATGTGCAGCATTGCTGTGTTGTGCAGTGAGGGGATGACAGGTGCTCTGCAAACAGTTCTCCAGGAAACTTTCATCTTCCTGGTTTGCACTGAGCAGCCTGGGCTCATCCTGGTGGTGGTAAAAGTGATGCTGCTTGCATCAGAGCAGGGTCAGGTTGGTTGTCTCCAGACATTCTTTTCCTCGTGTCTGCACTGCTGGCTCCATTACCATTACACAGTGTTTGCAGAAGCTCTGCTGTCCTCTCCCATTAGCCAGCAAAAACGTGGGATACCAAAACTTGAACTTTAAGGCAATTAACCTCAGGCTGTGCTCTTCCACTGCCTGGTTTGTTTATTGCTGCTGCGATCGCTGCTTATTTCTCAGGCGTCGTGTTCCTTAGATGGGTATCAGTAAGAAATCCTTCTGGGCTCTGTTTGTTATTCCACTTTTTGTTTTGTTTTGGGTTTTTTTTTTCTCTGTAAATGCCCATATCTGGAAGCGCATTGGGAGCATGCAGTGACCCTCAGGGCACCCACCCACCAGGTGGGATTCAGTGCTGGGCAGCTCTGACCATCCTTATATCCATACCAGGGGCCCTGGTGCATGCAGTGACCCATGTTAAGCGTTACACCCCGGTTGTGTCTCTGTGGGTAAGTTTTCTCAGCTCTCCTCCTTTCCTAGGAATCAAGCCATTGATTCAAGCCATGCAGGGAGTGTGCCAGTTCTTCAGTGTCCGAATGCCACAGGCTGCTGGCTGAGCCCATGCCCCGACCCTGTGGCATTTTCTAGGCAGACGCGGCCCCACTGCGTGTCCATATTGCCAAAATAAGTTGTTTCTGCAGAGGGAGGGCTCTTGCAGGGTGCTGCGGCTGGAAGGGTGGGATGATGTTTCCCGTGTGTTGAAATCCCATCGGGATCTGGCTGCTTTGGGTGTGCTGCTCCCAGAGCAGGAGGCGCATGGTGCAACACCTCCACCGCATGCACAGCTCCTGCCCTTCCCCTCCAGCACCTGCTCTGTGCTGCTTCCCGGAGGGATTCAGGTCAGCAGATGGGGAGAGGCTGCCTGGGATCACACCGTTGTGGGATTGCCCAACGCTGCAGGAGGAGCCCAGTGTGCAGAAGGGGTGAGGAGGAGGAGATCTGATCTGGGGTCAGCCCGGAGTGCAGCCACAATAGCGTCTGGCCCAGTGGGGACAGGGAGGTGCTGTGGGATGGGAATGGATGGAAGGGGAGCGCAGATGGAAACCGGAGGCAGAAAACCACTCCAACCTCTGAATTGCAAACCAGTGTTTACTGCAGTGGTCAAAGTCCATTATAGCTTTGTTTTTTCATAAGAGGAACACAAACCCATAGCAAACAAGGCTGGCAGGGCTCAGTCTGCCCATTGCCTCAGGGCGCTGCAGCTGTACCTGTGCTGCTCCGGACACATTTGTGCAGGCTCCCACCCAGGGAGGTGCTGCCCCGTCCTTGGAGCTGCCCCTGGTGGCAGACAGAGAGTGCTGACCTCGGGTTAGCTTGATCTGCTTCTTGGGTTGGTTTTGTTTTTTCACAAGAACTCGTCGGTTCTTTTTACTAACCCCCTATAGCTGAGGTCACCCCTGAAGAAGCAAAGCTTTGGAGCAGACGTCCTCGAGTAGGTTTGGGCTCAGATCACCGCCTGGCAGCCTCTCTGGAGCTGTTTTAGACAGAAACAAATGAGGAGAGAGAGAGGCAGCACCAACAGCCTTAACCCTGACAGCACAGTGTGCTCCGTGCAGTGCAGACAGCCCGGCGTACCTCAGCAGCCCTAATGGCTTTTCCATGCAAGTTCTCCCTGTGCCCGTGCAGTTGTCACAGGAATGCTATGTGGCTGCTCCAGGGTGTGCTTCGTGCCAAGGAGTTAACAGGTTGGTTTTAGCGATTCAGACTCCAAATAGATATTTAAACACCCCATGATAACACCTGGGAATGCCCAGCAATGTATGCAGGGCTGGGGAGGAGCTGCTGCCTGCAGCCCCTGTGGCATTAAGGAGTTTGGGAGCAGCAATCTCCTCCCCTCAGCCACTTGGCCCTTCAGCTTTGATTTCCTCATGTCTGGAGAGCTCTGTCTAAGATCACGGCGCTTTGCAAAATGAAGTTTTTCACCAATAAAACTTGATCCCTTTGAAAAGAAGGGAGAAAGAAAAAAATCAGAGCAGCAGACCCAGGTTTCTGAGTTGTGGCCTCTGCTAAATTAAACTACAATCCAAGCTCAGTGCTTTACACAGTGAGCTCTATCCCCCAGAGCCAGCCGTAATGAAGTGCAGCTGGGGCTGAGCCGAGGGGCCATGGAGGAGCGGGGAACTGAGGCACAGAGGAGCTGCCTGTGCTGGGGCCGTGGAGGTGCCGCTGTCAGCCCCCCCAGCTGTGTGTGTTTCATGCTGTAAACGATGCAATGTGTTGCAGGCAGCAGCCAAGGCTGCTATTCCAGCTCGGAGGGACTTTTAATATTATGCTTCAGTAACGGCAGTTTTTATTAAGCAAAGCTTGTTGATTTATAGTTTGCGAAAACATGCTTTGCGGAAGGCTTTGGGGAGTTGGGGGTTAGATGGAGGTGGCTTGGCTGCGCTGTGTTATCAATCATAGCAGTGGGATTTGTGATCCTTGCATTCGCAGCAGTGCAGCCCGGGTGGAAGGCAGCAGCATCCATCACCACGGCTGGAGCTGGCGGGGAGCTGAGCCACAGCGCTGGGTCAGCACAGCAGCTTTCCCAGGGAGGCAGTGACCTCAAAGAAACAGAGTTCAAAGCAGACCTTGTCATTATTCTGCACCCTTTGGAAAACCAAACTTTCTGAGCACTGGTTGTGCCCAGCGCTGTCTGGCCCGCAAGTCCAACTGCTGCACCGTGCACCAAACCCATCCCTGCTCCTCCCTGCAGCTCTTGCAGTGCAGCCCCACGCTCCCCTCCGGCTGCACACCGTGCACAGGGGCTGACCCTTCTGCAGCAGCCGTGCAGCAGCATAGCACACCTGCAGTGGGGTGGGAGCAGACAGCCCCAGTGCTGCAGCAGCGTGGCAGCTCCCTGCAGCACTGTGCATATCGCAGGAAGAACTGCCCCCACAAGCAGCTGGCTTTGTTTCGTGTTTGTTTTCCAAAAACAAACTCAGGGCTCAGCAGGAGGATGGCTGTCAACACCATTGGAGTTCTTGGGGCTTTCTCTGTGGGCTGGGGGGGGGAAGTGGGGCTGTGGCTGTGCTCTGGGATCCTGTGAAGTGGTGGTTGATCATGGGGGTGATCAGATCCCTGAAACAAAACACCAAAATAAATTCCTTGGGAACTATCTTAAAATAGTGCTGACTTTCCTAAGGTTGGCCTGTGGGGCATAAAGAAGCATGCAATGTTCCGAAAGCATCTTTTTTTTGGGGGGGGGGGAGGAGGGGAAGGAAATGTAAACAGTGGACTTTTTCTGCCTGTGCTGGGTCAGGTCTGAGCAGCAGAAGAATGCATCTGGAAGCAATGGGGCAGTGTCTGACTTGGCAGAAGGGCTGAGCCCCTCTTGGCGCTGCATTTCAGGGCTTCATTTTAGCCAAACCTTCCATGAGGAATTTGGTTTTAATTATACCTTACTGAACTTCGAACAGCTGTGAGAGTTTGTGTGTTTTGAAGGGAAAACTCCTGCTTTCCTCCATCCAAAACCCAAACCCTGCAGCATCCCTGCACCGTGCAGCATCAGCTTAGAGCAATCTGGCCTGGTGGGAGGTATCCCTGCCTGGAGCAGGGGGTTGGAAGTAGATGATGGTAAGCGCCCTTCCAACCCAAACCGCTGTATGATTCTATGATGCTGTTTGCTCCCATGCCCTGTGTTCTGCAGCCCCGTGGGGTTCAGTCAGCTCTACCCCAGCCCTGGGTGCTGGCAGCAATAGCCAGGCTGTGCCACCCCAACGCTGTGCTGCCATCTCACAGCCAGGAGGAAAGACGTGACCTCAGGTGCGTGGCTGTAGGTCGGGGTGCACGAGCAAACCCCACTCCCATCCTCCTGCTGTGAGAGCTCTGAGCACTGATGCTGACCAGAAACCTGGCAGTGTTCCCTGCAGCTCACCTCTGCGTGTTGAAGTTTTCCTTTAAAAGCCATCAGCACACACATCCCGGGCTGCAGGTCCTGCCTGGGCTGCACGCTGCTTTCAGAACCAGGGCAGCCGTGCTGCTCCCCTGGGCCCTCCTCCCCCCGCCCTGACCCTGTTTAGCTGGGGAGGGCTCATGGCACAGCCCCGTGTTCCCGTGGCTGCTGCTGGTTCTCGTGGAGCCTCTGATCCGTAGGGAAATGCAGCGGTTGGGGCCGACGCTGACAGCGCAGCTCCACATTTGCCAGGGGAAAAAAATCATGGGAAATACAACAGTGCATTCATAGAGTTGGTACAGCTGATTCTCAGCATTGCTTTAACCCTAACAGGCCGTGTGGTGTTCATCCAGCAGTAATCAGGAGGGTTCTGTTCGGTGGGCTCGGCTGCTGTTGCCCTCTGCTCCTTCAGGGAGCAATGGAGGCTGAGGCTGTGCCCCTGAGCTCAGGGCGCTGCAGTGCACTGCTCCCTCATGCAGCACAGCAAGTGATGCTGCTGACGTTTAAATGGCAGTTGGTTGTTTGAGCAGGAGGGGAAGAGAGCAGAGAAGCAGTGATTACAGGTGCAGGGCAGGGCTGGGCTGGAAGGGAGCTGCTCCTGTTGGAGATGGCTCCTCTCTTCTGTCGTTGTTTTAAAAGCAGAACAGAGTAAGCTGGTCCTTGGGGTACCAGCACAGCCTGTGTGCAGACCTCAAGAAGAGGCTGAGCCAGAAACTGATCCAAAAGAAAATAAATATCCCTTCCTTCCCTGAAGGTAATAGCGAGTGGGGGAGTGATCCTCTGATGGAAACTGGTTTGTGATTCCATCACAGCAGAGCTGTTGCCAGCAGTGGCTGCAGAGTCCTGTTCAGCCTCTGCTTTCCAGACCCGGCCTTTATATGGTATCATCTTTGTCTCAGAAACACCACTTCCCTGCAGCACCACACTGGGAGGCAGCTGCAGGTGGAAGGCTGGAAAAGAGTGCGGTTCCCTGTGGGTCCCTTCCAGCTCAGGATGTTCAGGCTGTAGCACAGGGCTGGACCTGCTGCCGTGGTTCTGCTGCAGCCTGATGGAGCCCCTGCAGGCACAGCCCTGGGGAGGACATGCTAATTCATAGCAGGGTTTGCTCGTCCCTTTTGGGCTTTGGATTTAGTAGCTGCAGCTGAATGTGCTCTCCAGCCTTGAGGTTTCAGCCATGCTTTTGTTCAGTTCCTTTGTCCTGGCCAAGGCACCACGTCCTGTGACAGAGGGCTTTATGGGGTGGTTTCCTTCTTGAGCAGAGGATGGGGGTTGTGTTGGGGTTGGAGGAATTAGAAATGTGATGACTTGCAATACCTGCTGTGTTGTTGTGTTCCTGCTCCAGTGCAGGCTGAGCACAGACCTCACTGTGCTCAAGGCACCTGTAGAGAAGAGCTCATGGGGGGAGCAGAGGATGGGACCAATGTGTCCTACAGGACCCTGTGCTGTTCTGTTTGACTTTGGCATTTATAGGAGAAAACTGCATGGTCCAGAGAACTCCATTAAAAGCTGTGGTTTACCACAGTTGGCCCCACAGGACGTGGCAGTGCCAAACAAAACTGCTGTAATCCCCTCTGGCCCAGGTCACTGTGCTTTAGGAGCACCAGCAGCTGCAGCGAAGGCAGAGCTGGGAATTGCTCTGCTGTGTTGGGAGTGTGGGGGGGAAAGGAAGAGCCCAATGTGCTCCAAGGCAGTGCTGGGGCTGTGGGCTCCTCGGCCATCCCCTGCAGCTCCTGCTGAGCTCCCCTCGCTCTGGTAAAGCTCTCCTTCCTCGCAGGTATTTGGGCATGGAGAAAAGGTGGTTTGTGGTTTTCAGATGTTCATGGTGCACATGCAGAGCTCTGTGTGTCGTGGGCCATTCCTCACTCATCCACAAACACGGGGCGATCAAAGCCAGCAGGGCTATTTGATTTGAAAGGGAAACAGTTGATGAGTTTGGGGCCCAGGAATGGGCTTCAGTTCTGGACATGGGGATTTAAAGGCCAAGGTTCAGTAGGTTTTAGGTCAGTGAGGGAAATGAAATCTGAAGCAGTTGAGAAGGCTCCGCAGCAGTCGGTGGATCACAGTTTGGGTGCAGGCTGTGTGCTGGGATGGGAGCAATGCTGGGGCTGCACTGCTTGTTCTCCTGGTTATTAATTCCCTTTTTCTTTCTTTTTTTTTGCCCCCCTCCTTCCTTCAGCATGAACGACTTTCCAGGTAAGAATTTTGTTTCTTGGAGGGGTTTTTTTTTTTCTGATTTAATATTTTAGAGTGAAGATTTTTTTTCTGTGTCCCATTTTTGCACGGCTCTGGGGGTTCCCTGCGCTTCACATCAAAGGCACGAGCTGACCCCGGCTCTGACCAGTGGGTGCTCATCTCAGCTTGGCTGTTGGGCCACTCTGCTTTCTTCCTTTGCTCCTCCAGTCACCCACCAGCCATGTGCAGATCAAAACCCTTCAGCATCCTGTTGAATGGAGCCCATTCCCACCATGAAGATGGGAATCCCAGCAGTGCATGGGACATTACTGCCCGGTGGGGTTTGGGCTGATAACCTTTGGGCTGTTCCCAGTGGGTGGAGCGTGGGGCACTGCCCACCTTTGTGTCACGTTGGCGTTCCCCAGGTGGCAGCTGCTCCACGGTGCTGCATCTTTGCCTTTCAGGTTGGAAGCAGCTACGACCCCTGCCACCAGTGACTCCTACAGTGACCGTGCCTCCAGCCGCTCCAGTGCCTACAGCCGCAGAGAGAACCGCCTAGCAGCCCTCAGCAGCAGGGCAGAAGAGGAGAGCAACAGGGACTATAAAAAGGTAGGGCTTCTGTATGTGATGTTGTCACTGGATGCACCTTGGAAGCTGCACCAGCTGTCTTGGGAACATTTCCCATTGTCTGTTTCCATTGCCTTTGGGAATGATGCTCACTGTTCTCAAATGCATCAGTCCTACAGAGGGTTAAAACGGGACAGGGGGTGAAGGGACACCCTGGGGAACAGGGACTGAGGGATGAGGCTGGAGAGATGGGGGAGGGATTTGTAAAGGAGCAAGAAAGGCTAACCTTGAATACCACCAGGATGGCCACGTGCACACCCAACTGAATTTTGTGCTGCTGTAACACTCCGGAATTATTTGTTCTAAAAGCTCTGAAGCTTTCAATGTGATCCTTGAAATCAGTAACACGGGCTGCCACGGCTTCAGGGTGTGAGTGCACATCTGGTAGTGATGCAAAGGCCGTATGAAAAGTGTCTGTTTGGAGCACAGTGGCTGAAGAGCAGCCCCGTTAATGGAAACGTTTTGTATTTCAGTTGTACGAAAGCGCCCTGTCTGAAAATCAAAAGCTGAAGTCAAAACTGCAAGAAGCGCAGCTTGAGCTGGCCGACATCAAATCCAAGTTGGAAAAGGCAGCCCAGGTAAGGCCAAAAGCTGCTCCTCTGCTGGGCAAAGCACTGCCCCATGCCAGGCCAACACATCCCCCAGTGTGGGAGGGGATGCGGTGCTCAGGAGGGAAGCTGCTGCAGGGGAGACTTGTGTTACATTGCCCAGAAAGAAGCGTGGTGTGTGTGATTCTGTAAGGACTGCTGCTTCTCTGGGCAAGTGCATCTGTGGGCTGTCTAGGCCTTTGTACAGCATCGTGTGAATGCCTCTCCATTTTAATAGCTTTCTATTTTTAATTTACATAGCAGAAACAGGAGAAAACCTCTGACCGTTCTAGCATGCTGGAGATGGAGAAAAGGGTATGTGTGTCTGCTTTCTTCTGGCTTCTGATCTTTGCCTTGTGCTGCTCTACAGGGCATACTAATTTCTGGAAGGAAAGTGTTAATTAAAAGATAAGTTATATTTTTGCCTTGCAGAGCAGTGCGCAGCAATAATTGTGCTCTGACCTTTTTGGTGCCTGAGACTTTTCTGCTCTCTTTGCAGATCAGCCATGTTCTGACTTCATCCTTTCATTATAGGAAGCCGAAGAACAGCAAATCGTATTGCACAGTCCTACAGGGCTGTCAGTCCATTATGCTTTAAAATGTTATTGATCCTTGTAAACAAAAACTTTCAGGAGGGAGGGAGAGACAAGACAAAGCACTGGCTGGGTGTCCATCCTTGTGATGACTCTTGAAATCTGATTGATTGAACGCTCCTTCCTCCTAACCAAGCAGTCAGATTTGTTGCAATAAGTTAAGCTGAGCTTGTGGTTTCTGGCTGAGTCTCTGCCTTAACTGACCCTGAAGTCAGGTTGGAATGGACAGGGAGGGCTGTGCTCCACCTCATGCTCTCTGCAGGGCTGGAAAGGGCCCCAGCACATCACCTGCTGCTCCTGGCCATGCAGTGCTTTGAGATGCTTTTTGGTGATGGCTCCTATAGAAATGCAAGAGTTTTGCTTTTCTTTAAAAGAAAATATACTTTGTTTTTCTCCTAAACCCCTGTGACCGTCTCTGTTTTGATTCCCTGTAAACAGGAGAAGCGAGCCCTGGAGCGGAAACTCTCTGAAATGGAGGAGGAGATGAAGGTAGGGAATAATCTATTCCCTCTGTTTGTTCTAATTTTGATGCTTTGTGTCAATGTATTTTGGGATTGTCACCCAGGAATAGGATATGAAAGATATACATGGGAAGGGACTCGTCTTAACCTCCGAGTGCCTTCCCTTATGCATCCAGGCCTTGCTTTAATGGCTTTGTTCTCTGAACATGGAGTAGGATTAAAACCGCTCTGTTAGCATTCATTGAATCACACCATATGTTTTACTTGTTATGTTGTTTGCCCTAAGAACTGTGAGGGCTATTCTCCCCCAATGCTTTCTGAGACTAACCTTCTGTGGCATCCGTGAGTTTCAGTTTGCTGAATAGTCTGCAGCCCAAGCGAAGCCGTTGTGGCTCTCTCTCCAGATGGGTAAGAAGACAAAGCTGGCTTTTGAGATCACGCTCACTGGCCAGCACAGAGCACACACAGTGGTTGTATTTCTGTCTGCCCTTCCTACAGCATGTTTGTGGAAGGCTGCGTCAGTAAGTCAGCCTGGAATGGATCTCAGCAAAGAGGAATTTGCTCCCAAGTGCAGCATGGCTTGCTGTCCCCAGCCCTCCCACCGACTGCTCCCTGCCTTCCCCTCTCATGGCATTGCTGGGACGGAGCCCTCCGGCTGCCGGGGAGCACCGCAGTGCCCGATGCAGTGTTTGCCACCTGGGTGCACCTACAGCTTCACAATGATTCTGCAGCGTTCCATCGTTTTACGCTGTACTTGAATGCTTGTACTCACAGAATGGCCCTCTGTGCCCTGTATGCTGTGCTTCCCTTCCCTCTGAGGATGATCCAGGTGGGACCGCGTCGCTTTGACGAGGCAGGACATGGGGATGTGAGCTCTGCGCTGATGGAAATGATTTCCTGCCACCCTCAAGGAGGTTCCCACTTTGTGTTTCTATTTCAAGCTTCGTATCTTTACAAGCATACACCTTTGAAAGGATATATTGGCTTTTGCTGCATCTTCTGCTGCAGTGTGTCGCTGGACAAGTTGATGGAGTCTTGCTGCAAAGGCTCTCTTGGTCTTTCAAAGAGGAGAAAATGAATGTGGATGTGCTCAAAGAGGAGAGAGAAAGGGCTGAATGTGCCCGGATTCCAAATCCTTCCTCCTCTCAGCAAGTGGCAACCTTGAACTCCAGAGGGACTTTCCCATCATTACAGAAATACGCCTCCAAGAGAAAACACAGGCAGGAGCACTTTGTGGCCTTGCTTTAGCTCTGTAGATCTCTCTGCAAACCAGCTCAGTCTGTGGAGTAAAAAGACAAATTGGTGTCCTCTAGTGGCCTGTTGGTTTTGAACGCTTATATTGGTTCAGAAAGCAATTAATGAAAGAAGACGCCTGCAGGGACTGCTGGACACAGCCACAACTTCTCTGGTTGGGGGAGCAGGGAGCTGCAGGTGGATGGAAGCTGAGAAGGTGCTGTGGGAAAAGCACCTCTTGAAGTCTGACATGTTCCTGTGTTACCTGAAGCTGCCGGCTGTGCAGGAGGCAGCACATGGCTACGGCAGCCCGTGGTCTGCCTGAGGACAAGCTCAGGTCCTTGGGAGTGATGCTGCCTCTTTGTTTCTGCAGACCCAAACAGCCTTTTGTTAGTGGAATAAATAGATGTGAAATTTGACAAGTGTCTCTTCTGAGGCACTGCTGTGTTTCCACCCCACCAGACTTTGCTAATGCTCGAGCATGTGCTGAGCACCTGGGTGTGCTGTGATGTGTGCTCTTTGACAGCAACTCAATACAAAGAAGCGTGAAGTCTCTGGCAGTGGAAGTGTTGGACCGGTCCATAAGGAAAGCAGACTTTCCACGTCCACTTACAGCAGGTCTTAAAGCGGGATTCAGCCCAGCTGTGTTTGTGTAGAATGAGATAACCTCTGCAGAACATCTGTATTAATCCCTGGTGTGTCAGAAAACAAATACCTTAGTAGTGGCTACGCTTGCATTCCTGCTACTTTTGCTTAATAGGTATTGAGCAGCATCAGAAAGAGCAATTTAAGCAAATCCACCAGTTTCCTATAAGGTAGAGAGCAGCCATGGTGTTGGATTCCAACTCATACTGCAGTCACTGGGATTCTTCCCATCAGTCTTTGAATGGAACCAGTCCGTCAGGGCTCACCTGCAGCTGTTTGCTCTTTGGCTGGCCCTGAGTCCAGAGCAGTGTGGGAGCAGCTGGCTTGGGAAGAGGAGGCACAGCAATGTCACAGGAAGGTTTTGGGTTGCTGTGACAGCAGTGCTGTGTAGTTCAGCCCAACCTTGAGGTTACGAGCTTTGTTCCTTCCATCCATGAGTTCAGCTGCTGCTAGTGAAGCTACCAAGAAGTGGAGAGGAGCAGGGTGAAACTGGTGATGGCAGAGAGCTCTGCGGTGCTGGAGGGGCTCCTGCAGCCCTTGGGAAGGTGACACAGCAATACGGCATTTTCCTGAGTGACTGCAGGGTTGGACTGGAGGTACAGCAACTTGGCTGAGGAAGGAGAAAGAAAATTAGCATTTGCACTGAACTGATTTCAATGCCAAGTGCCTGAGGTCCCAACTTAACACAGCAATTTCCCTTGAAGGTCACAGAAGCTTCTTTACTCTGAAAAAGCACCGCACCTCCTGGCTTGGTACATTGTGCATGCTTTGGGCATCCTTATTTCCCCGAGTGTTGCAGGCACAAAACCCTTTAATTGAAGGCAAGTACAGCTGAACCGAGGAGCCTGCTTTCTGTAAGCCAAGAATCAAGCAGAGTGATAAGCAATCACAGCGGGATCATCCACATTCTGGTCTTCGCCCTTGGCTTCAGGCCCAGCTCTCAGCCTTCTCTCGGTGTCTTTGAGCATGATAAATAGGAAGCCATCCGACCTGCAGCACACACACATTTTTGCATAGGTGATCCTTTCCCCAGCTGCACAGCGTGCTGAGGCTGAGCTGCATCTGCTCGCGCTGTGCTGCAGTTCGTGCTCGGTTGGTGTGGGAAGTGAAGATGGTCTCTAAAGTGATCACGATCCTTTCCACCCCATGGAGCACACGCTGCATTTTACATATGTTGGCCATTTTCTGCCAGCCAGATGCTCAGCTGTAATAAAACAGAGAGCGTTTATAAACTGCGATACCGCAGGAAGAAACGGCCCTTCCAGTCCAACCAGCAGCTCCTGGGTGCCATCGGCTGCAGGATGGACACGGTGATGTCTGTCTGTCCTCTGTCCAGCTGGCACAGTGGGGCAGGTGGTGCTGGTTGGGATCTGGGGGTGGGGGGGGTGTTTGTCCCCCAAGCTGTCGGTCTGTCCGGTGTCAGAGCAGTGCAGGTGAAGGCTAGACAGCAGCAGCTGTGCTTCCTTGGGTGCAGGAGCAGTTGCACAGCCAGCTGGGCTCGAGCCCCATCCTTTCCTGCTCTGTGTCCCTTCTGTTGACTTTGACTTGGCTTTTGGACAAGGTCTCCATTCCTTCATGAGGAGCAAAGGTAGTGCTTAGGGGCAGCTGGGGCTGCGCTGCTGGCTGCCCAAAATGCTTCTGTGCAGCGCTGAGCCCTTGAACAGAACATCCCTGCATGCAGCAGTTCTGCTGGGGAGCTGCACCGGCTCCATGCACGTCAGGTAGAAGTTCTTCGTCTCACAGCTGTGCCAGCACTGCCCTGACTAAGGATGATGTCATTTTTGCAGATAGTGCTGCCTTGGAACCCTTTCTGCTGTTGGCATGGCAGGAAGGAGCTCCCCACAGCCCCTTCATCTCCTCCATCGCCACACACACGGGTGAGGGGAGGCTGCAGGAGGGACGGAGGGCACTTTGCCTTGGGCTGGGATTTGTCTTTTGAAGCCAAACTCCCTCCTTCGGAGGGTGCTTCCCTTCCTGCCCCCACCCCAGGGAGGGGGTGCGGTGCAGGAAGCAGCACTCAGCCCTCACACCTCCTGCTGTCCATTCGCGGGGTCGGTGTCGAACCGTTTTGCTGTAGTGTTGCTGGGAACGCGTCCTCCTTGTGTGAGCAGCAGTGATGTCTGCACAGCTTCCTGCTCTACCTTCCCCTGTGCTTCCATGTCGTGTCTCAGTGCTGCACTGTGGCTGTGCCCACCCCTCCTGGGCGCTGATTCCTGCCCTGTTCTGTGCTCGTGTGGTTCTGTACTGAGCAGCACTGTGTTCTGTGTGCCTCCTCCTCGGGCTGTTCTCATTCAAGCTCCTGTCATTAAGACGAGTGCTTTCAGTTCTTAACTTCTCCCCTCTGAAGGCTGAGCCTCGTGGCGAAGAAGAGTTGAAATTTGGGCTGGGTTATTTGGAAAAACCCACGCGCACCCCACAGCTCTGGGGAGCAGAGCCAAAAACCCATTGGGTGCCACAGGGCGAGGGCTGTCAGCAGGCTGTGGCCCTGGCTCCAGAGCCATGTGCCCTCCAGAGCCTCTGCTGCAGCACTGCTCGCTGCTGCGCAGCTGCTTCAGCATTCAGAGATGCATGGGAGGAGTGGCTCAGTAACCCTCAGGTGCCAGCAGTGCTCCCAGCGCCTGTGGTGGCAGTGGGACAGCGGTGATGGCTCTCATAGTGGTTCCTGAGTCCACAGCTGTGTCTGGTGGAGCTCATTAAGACCATCCTGCTTAGGGTGGGAAGTCCACTTAGGACCTTTCTAAAGGCTTTGGGGGCCCCTGGGGGAAGGGCAGGCTCCCCAGATACTGTCAGTGTGCTGCAGGGCTTTCCATGCACACATCTGAGCTGCTGCCCACCCAGCACTCACCGCTACTAATTTGTCTTTTCTTTTTCTCTCTATTCTTTTACCGCTTGTGGACTAAATTCACCTTTCTGTGCCCTCTTGTCTCCGTGGTGTGTTCTCTCCGTATCTTCCCGTCCCCTCCTGTCCCTCTCTGCAGAACCTCCACCAGCTCAAACAGATTCACACTCTGAGGCAGATGAACGAGCAGCTGCTGGCCGAGAACAGGGCTCTGACGCGGGTTGTGGCCAGGCTCTCACTGCCTGCCAAGCCCTCCGAATCAGAGGAGCTGTAGCCATTTGCCGTCCGGCTCATCTCGCCTCCCTCCTCCATCCTCCAGGCAGGTCTCCGCTCCCGCGGCCGAGCTCTCTCTCCCTTGGCTGGCTGGGGCTCCAGGCTGCATGCGGCCGATGGTCTGCAAGCACCGGCATGCTGCTCCTCAGGCAGGGCTTCCCTGCGCTGTGTGCTCTCAGTTCTGCTGACTCCGCTCTGCTTTGGCAGCTGCTGACCTCCGCCATCCCACTAACAGCCCACAGCAGGGGGGGTGGGGGGGGCTGCTTTCTCCTTGCCCGGAGGAGAAACAGGAGGACCCGCTGCACCCCGGCACGGCAGCAGATGGGTGGCACTGAGGGGTGGGAGCTCGGGTGTTTCCCTGCAGCTCAGCAGGCCGGCTGCCCATCGGGGTGGTGGCAGTACCCCTTCCCGTGACCGTGCCCACGGCTGGTGCGGTCTGTGCTGTGTGTCTGATCACGGTGTCGTCAGGCTTAGTTCAGCAGGATGCTGGCACACAGCAAACGTTATGCAAAGTCACCATGAATGATTCATGAACTTCCAGGGGTGTCCTGAAAAATGCGCATTTTAGAGAGGAAGGTGATTTCAAGAAAATCCCGAGCCGATCATTTCTTCAGCACTTCCTCTTGTTTTCTTTAAGCAACGAAAACGAGCTCCTTCCCTCATGTGACGCAGTGAAAGGTGTCGGTGCGGGCTCAGCACTGCAGCATCCGTGCTGCCTCCTGCAGGATGGTGCGAGCGGAACCGACCCACGGCGTGCTGTGCACCCACCGTGCGCTGGGAGTCACTGCAGGGAAATGGGTGTGAGACAGCCCAGGGTGAGCCTTGGGGAGCCGTACCCTCCCACATCACACAGTTAGACTGCATCCTTTCCTGCTGCTCTTCCTTGCCTCAGTGCTCACACAAAGCTGTGCCTCCTCCTTTCGTTGGGTCCTGCACGCCTTCTGCAGGTGAGTAGGGATGTTTGGGTCCCTTCAGACAGAGCTATTTTTTCCTAAAGGAAAAAAAGCAGCACTGTGCTCTAGTGGGATGGAAGTGGCACCGAGGTATGAAAAAGTCTATTCTTAGCATACAAATTATATCAGAGATGATTAACCATAGAAACAAACTAACTGGGGGAATTGGGGCTTCCCTTCCCCGAGCCTTGGTGCCAGAGCCCACGTTCTGCTCTGGCTGCTCTGTGTTGTGGGTCTGAGGGAATGATCTCCCCATGCGCCTGCTTTAAATCTGCAGGAGTAGCCCCATGTCTGTCCCTGCCCCCCTTGTTCTCATAGCCTCAGAGCAGCGATGTTTCACTTTAAGCCACCTGTCTCTCTTCTTCTGTTAAGAAATAATTGCAGCTCCGCTTCTCCCCTCTGCCCCACTGCTCCCAGTGCTGTCCCGTTGCAGGCTGCGGTGTTGATGGGTGCTCACTCCCCACTTGCTTGCAGGCTGAGTGCTCTGCTGGGAGCAGCGCTGTGTCCCTGCGCTCTGCTGGCTTTCCTCAGCTCTTCTCATAGGTCCAGCACGGGATGTTGCTGCTGCCCGTCAGCCGGTCTCCTTGCTGTCCTTGGACATCACAGCTGTACAGCCGTGTCACTGTTTTCAACTGACAGATTTACTGCAGTGGCACTTCACAGAGAATCTCATTTTCCAAAATCCACGTCGTTTCTGCAGTGTCACCTTCCGCGTCTCGCAGGCAACACAGCGCAGCTCGGCAGCTCGCTCTGTGCTGATGCTGCACATCAGCATCGTGGCACCGTGTGGGCTGAGCCCTCCTGGCCCCGTCCCTCTGTGCCGTTGTAACACAGAGCATCATCTGTCAGACCCCTGCACTACCAGCCCTGCTTCACATGCTGTTTATTTTGCGAGGCTTGAGCCTGGTTTGCAGTGAAGGGAGGAGGGCCCTCTGCTCGGGAGGGACTGCGCTTTGCAAGGCTGATGTGCGGCTTCCAGAAAGCTTCACTGGGAACTGATGGAGTCGAGCAACAGCCAGGAAGCTTCAAGAAGCACGTTGTTCCATTCCTCCCTTTCCAATAAATCACCAAAGTTGCACTGAAGTGTTTTTGTAAAGCACGGCCACCGTCGGTCAGCTGTGAAATGGGGATGGATGCTGCAGGGCCACCCCACGCAGTGACAGAGAGGGGACGGGGGCTGTGGCATGCTCAGCAGATGGTTCAGCCCTTTGATTGCTCTGGACATGGAGGCAGTGTGCTCGGTGGTCAGCTCGGAACCAGAGAGTCATTAAGGCTGGAAAAGACCTCTGAGATCCCCAACCCCACCACGCTGTGCCCACTGCCATCTCCTCCGTGCCCGCAGCGTGGTTCTGAGTGCAGTGACCCCTGGGCAGCCTGTGCCAATGCATCACTGCTCCTTCAGAGAGTGAGGATGAATCTCGGGAGGGAATGGAAGTGCAGAGTGAGAGCACAAACGCTTTGCCCCTCTCGCCATTGGGCACTCGGTGTTGGGCAGTGCCTGCCATTTGGCCACCACTCCACGATGAGCCACAGCATCTGTTCCGACGGCCGCTGTGTCGTGGGGTGCAGCCCGTGTTACCTCTTCCTTTGGGAACCCCCAGCAGGAGCAGCACAGGGGATGGAGCACGTGGGGCTGCAGGAGCACAGCTGTGCTGTTCAGGGACACAGAGCAGTGCTCTGTGAGCTGGGATGGAGCTGCCAGGGCTCCAGCACTGGGGGGTGGGGGATGGAGAAGGCAGGGCAGCTCTGCAGTGGGGATTTCATTTCAGGGGGATTCCTCCAAGGCCTGCATTGACACAGGTGAGTCAGCACTCAGCTCACTGTGTGCTTTGTGCCACCTCTGGCCGCGCTGTGACCCCCAGGCACACAGCACCAATGCTGTTCTGCTCCTCCTGCCTGGGGACAGCCCCGTCCCCAGAGCTGCTCCCTGAGGGTCTCCGCCTGCAGTGTGGGAAGCAGGAGGGTCAGGGTTTGTTTGCCAGGAGGAGGTGCTGGGAAGGTCCTGTTGGTGGGGTTTTTATTTTCCCCTCTCTGTCCAATTGGAGGTCTGTGGTTTTTGCTGCAGTCACTCAGCTGTGAGCACCGCGCAGCTCTCCGGGATGTTCTGTGAGCGCTGAGATTAAACGTTGTGCGATCCCAAAGAGATGATCTGTTCTAAAGACGTTTTGCACAGCAGGCTCGGCCCCGTCCTGAGTTAGAAGTCCAAGGCAGAAAACGTGTCAGGCCTTTGTTCTCCCTTCTGGTCCTGGACCGATGGGAAAATGGACACAGGAAAAAGCTGCCTTGGTAGCTTTCTGTTCTGCCAGGCCCTGCTCAGCCTGTGGGAGCAGGTTTGGATGAAAGGGCTCAGAAATGGTCCCAGCTGTGGCCCAACCGAGCGCTGTGACACAGCTTTCCTGGGGGCTTTGCTGTGTGAGGACCTGAGCTGAGCTGAGCCCCCAGCCCTGCCGTAACCTCCCCCCCCACCCCCTTTGTCTTTGTGCAGATACTGACGGAGCTGAAATCGGACAATCAAAGGCTGAAGGACGAAAACGGGGCGCTCATTCGTGTCATCAGCAAACTCTCCAAGTAGGGAGCCAAGCTGCAGGATGAAGGGTGCACTGCTGAGCCTTGCCCCTTCCTCCTGCCCCACGCACAGCAGCATTGCAGCCGTGGGATCAGCATCACTCCTCCCTGCCCTCGGCTGGACGTTCCCTTTCTGCCCTTTCCCCCCCACAGCGCACAGCCCGGCCATTCTGTTTTAATTTCAGCATGTTGTGGTATCTCGGACATTTGACTCAAGGGAGAAGAGGAGGATGTGGAGTGGTGCTGAGCTGCCAAAACTTCTCCTTCCAGCAGCCCGCCGTGTGCAGCAGGGAGCTCTGCTGTGCAAAGTGATGCCCACAGAGCTGGTGCGGCGTGTCCGTGCCCTTTGCAGGTGGGAGATGTGACCGTGGGCTGGGACTCTGTGGACATGCATCAGCCTATGTGCAATGTGGGACTTGGGTTAAAATGCGACGCTACGAGGAATGGCAGCAGAGCTGGTACCTTCAGCAGGCGGGGATGGCTGCTCTGCACAGAGACCTGCCTGGTTTTTGTTTAATGTGAGATAGCAGACCTGGTGGGTAAGCGCCCCTCCTGTGCAGCCGGTGATGGGGTGCCGTGCTGCAAACCCCCGGGGCTCCTGCCAAGCTCACTGCACTCAGCAGCACCTGATTCCTGCACCCGGACCGCCGTTCTCAGGATGGTATTGCAGATGTTTGCCAAACTTTCTGAAGGAGAAGCCTGGTGTGCTGTGTTGGCGTGGGACGTCTGCCATCGGGCAGAGCCCTGCAGAGGAGCCTGGGCAGCTATTTCAGGTCCCTGCAATGGCTTTTCAGCATCAGGCTGACCAACTGAAGCGCAGCACGGATTTGTTTCTGGGGAATGGAAATGAGGAGGGCAGTGAGCGCTGTGCAACCCCATCCCTGGTGGCACAGCTCCTCGCAGGTGGGTTTTGGGGCACTGGGCACGGAGCTGCAGTAGCTGTGCTCCATGTGCCCGGGGATGCTGTGGGGGCCGGGAGCTGCATCGGAGTCTTTTCATCCATCAGAAGTTTGCAGTCCGCCTCAGCTTTGAAGGAAACCTCAAAAAAAAAAACCAACCCAGAAAACCCAACCCTCTTTAGTGTTGTACGGACTCAGAACAGTTTGAAATTGTTCTCTCTGTGGGCATTCAGGCAGTGACTCCTGCATGTGCTGCATGCAGTACCCCGGCAGCAGACCTGCTGAGCTCCCCTACCGGACTGCTCTCCTCGCAGTGTGCAGCCCCACTCCCACCCCCCCATTGCCTTTGTCCCTCTATTTCCCACTCTGTGCTGTGGGCTCCTCGTGCTCAGAGTGGCATCGCGCCGTGCACAGCAGCTCTGTTGGCCGCGGGTGTGTGGCTGTGTGCCGAGATGCAAATGGATACTTGAACATAACTCCTAAGTTTGCTCAACGGGGTAAAATTCATCAGTCTGCCCCGGGCTTCTTGGAGCCTTCTGCTGGTGATCGCCTGTGCATTTTCCTCTCCCTTGGGGCTCTTTTGTTTCTTTTTAATTCTCCATTTTCCCCTTCCCCTCCCGTCCTCCCATCCCACCTCTCAGCTCTCTCTGCTGGGTGGGCTCAGGGCAGCTCAGCACTGAGCTCCCGCTGCTCCGCTCTGCTCCATTCTCCGGTTCACCGCAGCCTTTCCTCTGCTGCTGTGCTTTGGAGGAGGAGGAGAAGCACTCCGGCAGCACCGGGGCTCCTGCAGAGCACTGCCCACACCGAGCAGACCGTATTACTGCTTCACGTATCCCTGCTCTACGGAACAGCTTTAAGCCTTGAGCTCCGGTCAATGCTTTCCCTGCACGCCGCTCCCCCTCGGTGAGCTCTGTGTGAGTACTGCTGCATCTCTCCATGTTCTCTCCCACCCTCACCCCCGGCAGCGCTGCCTTGTCCCGATCCTGCTCCATGGGCAGGGACAGCCTGAGCTCCTGGCTGCTGGGATTGGGCTCAGCCCAACCTGACATCCATCCGCACCAACATGGTGCCCCTTCCTCCGGGGGCTCTCGCTGCGCTCTGGCCATAAGGAGCAGTAATGTGAAGGGCGCAGAGCCAAAGCGCTGCAGGGGATGCGCGTGGCAGCACTGCGTGCCCCCCCTGTGCTCACAGCCAGTGCTACGAGTGCTCCGTGCTGACGATGGAAGCACAAACCCAATGGGTGAGAAGGACTTTCTGGGCTCTCAGTGGGTGCATCTGAATGAAGTGGTGCACCGGGGAGGCGGGGAGTGGGATTCCGTGTTCTGCACTGGGCACGGAGCGCAAAGGAAGCTGTTTTTAATGCTGCTCCCTCTTGGAAGCAGAGCCAGACGTGGTCTCCTTTGGAGAAGGTGGAGCTATTTTTTTTTTCTAAGCAGTGCTTGGGGTGAATTTGTTTTTATTGCTTGGGGTGAACCCTGTTGTGGCTGCGAGTTTGATGGTGGCTCTTTGTAAATAACCTCCTGGAGGAAGCAGGACTGGCGTTCCAGATGGGGAGAGAATGTATTTTTATGCAACTTTGAGTGGCCTTTCAAACCCTGAGATGAATGATTTGTTTTACTGGTTGTTGTTATATAGTATTATAAGTATTACTGTGTTTGAAAGTTTGGGAATAATATTCACATCTATGATGCTTGTAAACACAACAGTATTTATAAATAAATAAAATAAGAGTTGATAAAATAGAAGTTGTGTCTTTGGATCCGTCTTTCTGGAGCTGGGGAGGGCTGGTGCCATCATCCTCATATCTCAGCCCATCGCTGCTGCCTGGGAGCTGACAGCCCCTGGAGGGGGGGGGGGGGCTGCAAATGTGGGCCCAGGGACGGAACCCCTCCTGTGGGGATGGGCTGAGAGCTGAGGCTGTGCAGGGATGGGAAGGGCTGCGGGCAGAGCTGAGAGCAGCGCCTGAAGGGGCTGCGAGAAGGAGCACAGCAGTGGTGTGAGGTGGGATGAGGGCTGCACAGAGAGGCGGTGCTGCCCCATCCCTGCAGGCCCCCCAAGGGTTGCGTTGCTGAGTCGCAGCGGGCGGCCTTTAAGGGCTCCTTCCAACTGAAACCGTCTGCGATTCCACGAGCTGATGAAGCTGAAAGCTGAGCTCTGAAATGTCCTCACGTGTCCCCGGAACGTCACCCCCCAGCAGCAAAACCAGCAGGGCAGCAGGGCTCCTTTCAGCTGTTTCTTTAATAAGGAGACAGATATCATTACAAAATAACCATTGAACGATCAGAGACGGGAACGACAGAATCCACACGAGGGGAAGGGGCTTTAAAAGCAGCTTCCTGCCGGAGCCGAGCGCTGCGGGGGCGGGCGGGGGGGCTGGGGGGGGGGCTGGGGGCTTCCTCCTCGCGGTGATGGGGCGCGAAGGCAAAGCTGTGCGGCCTGACTTCTGTCCCCAGGAGGATGGCGCTGGTGTCACTGCGAGAGGGAGAGGGAAAGAGAAGAGAGAGGAGGAGGAGGAGAAGGAGAAGGGAAGGGAGGAGGAGGGGAAGGGAAGAGGAAGAGGAGGGAGCAGCCCCCAAACAGACACAGCAGAGCCCCAGAACTGCCCCCCCCCCCCCCCCCCAGACGCCTTCCCACCATCTCCAACTGTTCCACAGCACCGATGTCACCGTGGGACGTCCCCGGTTTCACCGCCCGCCCCCTGCGCAGCTCTGAGCCCCACAGCCGGGGGGCGGCGGCCACGCGGGACCCCCGGGGCGCTGCGGTCTGATATGGCTTCTAAAGTTGCAGTGATGTGAAACGCACCAACGCGACACAGAACACCGAAGCCACGATGGGACAACGCGACAAACACGGGGACGAGAGACGCACATGGAGGGCACGGCCGTGCTGGCAGCGCTCGCCCTCCGCGGGCTGCAGGCATGCGGTGCTTCTTGGCCTATTTTCTTCTTTTGCGCGATTTTGTTTTATTTTATTTCATCTTTTTTGGAGGGGGGGGGATGGGGGGGGGGGAGGGCACTCAGGCAATGAGTTTTGTCCGTCGCCCGCGCTGCTCTGCTCGGGCACGGCCGGGCCATGCTGCGGGGCTCATGCACTGCTCGTGGTTTGTACAGCAATGGACGCCTCCATACGGATACCTACACACAGCTGGGGGGTCAGAGGCAGCGCAGATGGCTTTTGTAGGTCGGTGGTTTGTCCCTTTTTATTATTATTATTAAAATTAAAAATAAAGACGTATCATGTATTAAAGTCAGAGTCCGTCCGTCCGTCCGTCCGTCCCCCCCATCCCCGAGGCATAAAGAGTCCAAATGGAAATTGCAAAGTGCAGCAGGGATGGGGGGGGGAGGGGGGGTGCGTGGGGCACAGGGGGAGGGTGTGTGTGTGTGTGTGTGTGTGTGTGTGTGTGTGTGTGTGCACAGCATGCACTCCTCTGCTGTTCCCAGTGGAACGCCGGGGCTGTGGGTCTGGGCTGGGGGGTTCCTGCTGCTGCCCCACGCTCCCATCCATTAAAGTCACCCCGAGATTTCTCCTCCCTTCATTACACGGTCTGTGCACAGCCATGTTCACACCCTGGCACATCCGTTAGGAGAAGAAACAAATAAAAAGCTAGGGAACCACTGCTCCCAGCCCCAGCACGTGGACCCCAGGTGTGGGACAGCAGTTCGGGGGTGTCCAGTCCCACCCCCAGCTCAGAGCAGGATGCTCCCCACCAGCACACCATAGCTGTGGCTATCAGAGCACTAAACCACACCAAGGATGGAAGTGTGCCCCCCTTGGGGCAGGGGCTGCACCCCCAGAGCTGCACTGTCCCTCACCACCGAGTTCCCCTGCCTCCAGCTGGGGGGGAAGGGCAGTGCCCCCCAGGATGAAGCATCCAATGGCCCCAGGGGGAGCTCAGCTTTGGCACATCATCCCTGGACATGGGGTGCTGGCATCAAGATACCATGTATAGATCATTGGCAGCATCCCAGTGCTTGGGGCTTCCCCACTGCACCCTGAAGCTCTGCTTCTCTGTTGCAAGCCTGCTCACCCAAATGCCACTTCCTTTTGTAGCCTAACAGTGCCAAACTCCGCGTGCTGAGGACATTCCAAGGAGCTCCTCCCACCAGGACCTTTGTCACAAGACCTGGGGTGCAGGAAAGCAAAGCAAAGCAGCAAGCACAAAGCTGCTGGGAAGAGCTGCACAGGGACACGGGGATACACTGTGCCCCAGTAAAGACTGGGCTGAACTGGGCAGCACCATCAGCTCCCCAGCTCAGAGGTTTGGATTCAGAGAGCCCAGAGTTCTTACCCAACCAGCGCCGCTGCCAGCAACAGGAATATGGCTTATTCCACCCAGCAGGAGTGAGAAGGGGTGGGTGTGACAGCAGTCGGCTCCTGGGGAGCAGCAGCCTGTGGGGAATGCAGTCCCCCAATGGTGGGATGCGGCCATAGGGCTGGAGTTGCCAGAGCCCCACCTGGGCTGTGCTGGGTGCCCACGAAGGGGCTCAGACGTGGGGATGGCAATGGGTCCCACTGCAGCTCCTCCAGCACTCTGAGACCTCTCCATGCGAAGCAGCAGCAGGGAAGCATCCGGAGCGATGGGTTTCTATGCAGTGTCATCAGGAGGCAAACAGCAGCTCCAAGGGCGATGGGAAACGCACAGCTCCGCGGCTCAGCCTCTGTTGGCACCACAGTGGTGGCCCACACTGCATCCCCGTGGTGCATCTCCTCCAAGCGCTCCATCCGTGTGCTCCTCCTGCATCCCCCCGACTCCTGCAGCACAGCTCCGCCGTCCCCGCGCGCCTCTCCCCAGCAGCAGCCAAAGCTGGAGCAGCCCAGCGCCGCGTTCTCACCCCACGGGAGGCACAGCGGGAGCGGGGAGGCAGCCAGGTCTCCCGCAGAGGTCATGGATGTCTGCGCTGGTGCTGGAGCCCCAAGCAAGCACAGTGAGTGTGGTCATCCCGCTCCGGTGGCACCTCCATGCAGCGATGCTCGGCGATCCCCATGGGCAGAACGGAGGCGGTGGGGCCGTGGGTCGGCGATGCGGCACCGGCGAGGGATGGGGGGCTGGAGGGGATGGGACATGCAGCCAGAGGGAGCGATGCTGGAGAATGAAAAGAACCATCCGAGTCTTTAACCTCTTCCCCTGGAAGCTATTGGGACTGTCAGGAAACCCTTCCACAGCCGTCAAAGGGTATTTCAGCTTAGAACAGAACAACGACAACAGAAAGAAAAACCAAACCAAAGGTTGCGTAACTGAGGTATCGGTAGCTCTGGGTCGCTTTGAATGTCCGCCGCGCCGGCTGCAGATCTTCTATTTGTTCTTCCCGAGAGCTGCATCCACTTCTTCCTCTGGCTTCAGTGAGTGCCACTGGGCGATGGGCCGCCGCGGGTTGGCCAGCATGTCAGACCAGTGCCGCAGCTCTGTGCCCGTGGAGTTGAAGCCCGTGAAGATCTTGCCGATGGCTTCGTTCTTGCCCAGCTTGTCATAGTCCAGCACCGTGATGACCACCTGCACTTTCTGGAGGAGGAAGCTGTCGTTAGAGGGGCAGAAAGGCAGAGTCCCAGGGGTCACACAGGGCTGAGCCCCGCCGTGGCCTCTTTTGGGGCAGAGTCCCCTCCATCCTTCCACCACTCCGTTCCACACAGGCACAGGGTCACAGTGGGGACTCCACTCATCCTCACGTGGCCACCTTTCCTGCACCTGGGGTGAGTACTACAGGACCAGGAGCAGAGGAACGGGTAGATGTGGCACTGAGAGGCATGGTTAGTGGGCATGGTGGGGATGGGGTGCAGTTGGACTTGACCAACTTTGAGGTCTTCTCCAACCTTAATGACTGGTTGATTCTATGAAAGCCCCATCCCTGCCATGAGCTGGGTTTGAAGGTGCATCTCCAGACCAGCTCAGGGATTGGGTTTCAGATGGACCGGGAACTCAGCAGGAGACCTCAGGCTGTTGGGACATCCTTCACTTCCCCCCTGCCCACATGTCCCCAAGGATGTCAGCACACCAACCTGTATCTGCTCAAAGGGGATCTCGAAGCTGAAGGACTCGTTGAAGTAAGGGTTTAAGGTCTTCTTCTTAACTGTGGTCTTCTTCTTCTTCAACCTCTTCCCATTCTGCAGCAGGTGGATCTTCACATAGGGATCTGGGGGGATGAGGGTGCATCAAGCAGGGCTGGGACACCCAAGGGACACCCTGGGGCAGATCTCAGCCCAAGATGAGGGCACCGTGAGGTGAGGAGCTCAGAGGTTTGTGGATGGAAGGCAAAGCCAAAATATTTCCAATTCAGGGAGACGCTGGGCAAGGGATGGAGCTGCCCTGCCCGCTGTGGATCTCCTTGCAGGAGGGCTGGGGGCGGTGCAGTGGGACCAGCAGACACCCCATTGCTGGAGCAGGAGATGCCAGCATGTTGTCATCTTGTCATGCACTGAGCACCAAACTGTACCCTTCCCAAGGGGCAGGGGGCTCATCTTCCCTACAGCCCGACTTCGGGCCGCCTCCAACAAAGTCCACTGAGAGCACTGGGATGGGTCAGCAGGATGATGCCCCCGAGCAGCACCCACCTGAGAGGCCACCAACATCCATCTTCTTCAGGTTCTTGGCCTCCAGGATGCAGACGGTGAGCTTGCCGGCCGTAGGCACGTACCGGAGGGAGATGCAGATGTCTCCGAGCTTCTCTGGCTGCCGAGAGGAGCATTGGCAAAAAGGAGGAAGTGGGTCAGACCCGGCTCATGGAACTGAGATGGGTGCATCCCGAGTGCTGCGGGGCCATTCCACATCTCAGCTCTCACCTCCTCCTTCTCACCGCTCTGCAGGTCCCGCCACTCCTCGATGGGTTGGCCCAGATCCACCGTGTTCATGGGCACCTTCACCTCACCAATGATGTCGTGCTTGGAGAAGCGATCGAAGTCATAGATGGCCATCACCAGCGTCTTCCCACCCAGCTCTTGGTAAGGGACCTGCGCAGGGAAGAGCCACCGCGTGGCAATGAGCCCCAAGGAGCCTTCAGCCACCCAGCGAGGCCCAGCTGTGGGATCAGGATGAGGATGGGAGACAGACAATGTCCTCACCTTGAAGGTGAAGGTCTCGTTGAAGGCGGGGTTGAGTGTCTTCTTCTGCACCTTCGTCTCATACTTCTTCTTCTTGTCGGGGAGCAGGAACACCTTGACGTAGGGGTCCGAGGTGCCACCCATGTCCAAAGCCGGCAGTTCAGCCGCTTGGAGGATCCCCACTGTCAACTGGAGGGGACAGAGTGCCTTCAGCACAACGGCCTCCCAGCTCCAACTGAGAGATTTCTCCTCCCCAGATGCACCCCCTGGGCAAACCCCAGCCCCTCCAGCACCTGGTTTGCCTGGAAATCATAATCCAGCGAGAACTGCAGCTTGCCCAAGTTCTCTGGCTCCTTCTCCTCTTCTTCACCTTCTCCCTCTGTCAGTCCTGTCTCTGCGTCATCATCGTCCTGGTGGCCGGAGCAGCACCCAGGGAGTGTGGCACAAGGGAAAAGAGTGATGTTATGGACAGCACTGGGGAGGGACCCAGGGCAAGGCAGGGAGATGGGGGTTTGTATGGCCCTATTGATCCCCTGGGACACAGCATCCCTCAGCATTTGGGAATCACAAAGGAACCCCCTTGCTGCAGCATCACACCCCAGACACACCGGTCCCAAGAAACCCCCTTCCCTCGTCCCCTCCTGGTCCCCACAATGTGGAGATGGTCCCAGCTCTGCCCTGCACAGCAACATCCACCTGGAGATCCCCAAACCCTGGGGACCCCAAACCAGCAGACCCTTGGCAGCACCCCAAAGGACATCACCTGGTTGCCCGACTTCATGTCCTTCATGTTCATGGCATTCTTCATGCCTTTGCCCTTCTCCTTCTTGTTCTTCTTCTTCTTGCAGCAGCATTTCTTGCAGATGCAGAAGCAGCAGGTGAGGAGGAGGAGGCCAGCGACCACCGCGATGGCGATGAGGGCCCAGGGAGGCACTGCAGGGACAACAGTTCAGCCCCATCCGGCCCCACCACCCCACGCCCTGCAGGGATGTGGGGAAGGGGTCCTGGGAGGAGGGGCAGCCACTCACAGGGGATCTTGTTGAGCTCATTCATGAACTTCTCCCTTAGCTTGGCAAACATGTCCTCCTTGCTCTCTCCCGGCCCCGCAGCCTCGGTGGAATTCTCCATGGTGGCCATGGGCATCGTGGTGGCCGTGGCCTCCGGGGCCATCATGGACGCTTGCTTGAATGTCATGGTGGGACTTGGGAACCCTGCAACACAGCACAAGTCCCTTGGTCCCCACTGTTCCTGTGACCCCATGTTTCCTGGCTCTTGACACCTCCAGAGCCCCTACAAACTCCCTGTAGGAGCTCCCAATGCTGGTGCCATCCAGCAGGGTCTTGGAGGCACTTCCAGCCCAATTGGGGTTGAGATGACCCGTGCATCCCTGTGCCCTCTCCCACTGGAGATGTCCCCTTGATGGGCTCGGTGGCATCACATGGGCCCTGTGGTGGGGCTGCTCCATTGGTCCCTGATCGCATCACAGCACACGGAGTGCAGAGCTGAGCCTCCAGCAGCAAATGAAGGTAACATCCCACAGCCCTGGCCATGAGTTCCTCCCTGCTGCTCCCAGCCTGCAGCTGCCATTCCAGCTCAGCACTCTGTCTCAGCTGCTCCTGTCACCTCCCAGCCCCTCAGGCTCCGGAGCAGCCCCCAAGAATGGGGACACCCAGCCCAAGGGCTGCAGATGTGGCACTCACTTCTGCAGCAAAAGCAATGCTAAGGGCACCAGGACCCGACCCAGGTGGTCTCCATAATCCTGGCGTAGAGAAGTGGGCAGGGGATTTTGTCCCACCCACCCCAACTGAGGCAGCCCCTCAGAAAGCACCAAAACAGCCCAAACTGATCACTTCCATCCCTGCTGCAGCCATCACCAAGGTCACTGCTTCACCACCACTGGAATGCTTCTCCATTGAGAAACCACAGAAGAACCCAAAGGCAGGGTTGAAGTTTTCAGGCTGCTGGTGCCGTTTTGGGGAACTTAAAGCCCAGGACTGCAGGAAGAGGTGCTCACCAGCCCTGAGTGCTGAGCGGAGCTGGCACCAGCCCTGCCTGCAGATTGGAGCAATGCCTGCAATGAGCAATGACTGCTGCAAGCCCTGCCTGCAGCTCTGAGCAGTGCCTGCAGCTCTGAGCAATGTCTGCAGCTGAGCAATGCCTGCAATGAGCCCTGCTTGCCCCAAGCCCTGCCTGAGGCTCTGAGCACTGCCTGCAGCCCCAAGCGCTGCCCTTGGAGCTGCACCAGGACCTGCCCAGCTCAGGAGCTCCCACTCAGCCCCAATCCCTTCCCCCCCTTAGGGGTCCCACAGCAGCAGCCCCACTCTGCTGTCTGCGGGGTGACTTTCTCTCCAAACTGCTGATGAGCACATTTCTGCCCATCTGTTACGGATACCACAGAAACCATGTCAGAGAGGTGAGGATCTGGAGGCGAGCAGCCCTTCCCTCACTGCACCCGTCAGTGCCACCCATCCGTCCGTCTGTCCTTCCTGCAGTGCCACAGCCGTGGGCGCTGCAGCACAATGTGAGGAAGCACAGACGAGTGGGAGGAGGAGGAGGAGGCAGCCCGGACCTGTGTGCACGTGTGTGTGCAATGTCAAGGAGCATGGCCGTGCACAGTGGTGTGTAAATCCTTGTGCAGTGTGCAAGGATGTGCGAGCGCGTCTGCATGCACCGAGGTGTTGTGTGCACGCAGGGCTGTGAGTGTGATCCTGCACAGGTGAGTGACCTTGTGTGCACGTCTGCTCATGGCCGTGTCGGGGTGTAAAAATGTTGTGCATGTATGCAGCTCTGCTGGTTGCTCTTGCACACGGGTGTGCACGGTACTCACATCTGTGTGCACATGGCAGCACTGCAGCCTGCATATGAGCGTGCAAGCCTGTGTGTGCACATGCTCTGTGTGTAAGTGCATGTGTATGCACAGCTGTTTGCTGGCCATGCTTGCACACGTGTGTGCACACCCTGCTAGGAGGGGTTGATGCACAGCATTATTTTTTGCACTTCTCTGCTTCGTACCTTCTTGCCTCCGTCACTCATTTTCTTAAGGAGAAGCGGCTGCAGAGCTCCAGGGCCGGAGCTGTGGGGCTCCTTCTGCATCCCAGCACCCTCTGAGCAGGGTCACTAATTAGCAGCACTAATTGCTCCCACTGGTGCTGGTGGGAAACTGAGGCACAGGTGGAGGGGGGGTGGGGGCAGCCCCTGGGCCCCACTCAGCCCCACAGAGGGGGACTCTGCACAGCCCCAAGGGTGGCATTTCCATCACTTCTGGTATTGCCCTTTCACACCATGAGCCCTGGGGCACCCCCACGTCCCCCCTCTGCCACCACCCCACGGCGTCCCCTCCCCTCCCCGTGCAGTGCAGTGCAGTGCAGTGCAGTGCAGGTGCAGCAAAGGCACTGCAATGCAGCGCTGCAGGGCTCAGGTCTGTGTGTTGCTGTTCCTTGTTGTTGTTTTTCTTCTCTTGCACATTTTTTTTTCTTTCTGTTTTCCATCCATTTGAGGGAAAGCTGCTGGAGGGGGGGGGAGAAGCAGCTCCCTTACACCACCCCCCCCCCCCAGCTGCTGTGTCCCCTGTGCATTCCATTTGCACCCATCTCCTCTCACCCTTGGCCCAAGAGCCAACAGGGGTACAGCACCAGCAGCACCGTGGGGCTCTCACCCCCACCCTGCAAACCCCCATGGAGATCCCCCTGGGATTCCCCCATGCTGACACTGGGGAAGCACAGTCCTGCATCCAGCTGCAGTTTGGGCTCAGGGAAATCCCTGCCATTCCCTCACAAGGCTTCAACCCACAGAGCCCCCGCGAGAAAAAAGGGGACCAGGGCTTTCCTCGTGCAATGGCCCCTGGGCACAGCAGCACCACGGTCCCCAGTGCCCTTGGCAAGGGATATATGGAGTGGAAGGGATGGGGATATATGGACTGGAAGAGGGATGGGGCTGCAGCTGTCCCTATTGCAGCTTCCCAGGGCAAAGCAGGGTACATGGGCAAGAAGCAGGGACTACCTGGGACCACAGAAGAACCAAGGAGAGGTGATGGGACAAAAAGGAAGGGCAGAAAACAGCGGCTAATCGCGATTAATGAAGCTGAGGCAGCAATTAGTGGCGGCACGCCTGGATAGGCGGCTGCAGGAGCTGCGATTCGCCGCACTCGGGTTCATGCAGAGGCTCTGCCTTGTCCCAGGGTGACCCAAAGATGGGGTCCACCCAGACAGCACATCCCACAGAGGGAAACTGAGGCACAGTGCAAACAATGAGGAGTGCCATGAGGGGGGGCAGCGTGAGCTGCAGAGGGCTCTGCTGGGGCTCTCAGCACCGATCCCAGCTGAGATGCAGCACAATCCCACGCAGGGAGAGGCTGTGCTGGAGGTGCTGCTTTAAACAAGGACCCTGCCCCTCCGTCACAGCCTCGGCATTAGTGAAAGCAGAGCCTGCAGATGCAGAGCAGTTAAATACAGTCTTAAAGGTAGCCTTCATCCATCATTTGGCCATCAGATTAATGGCTCAGGACGTTCCCCAGCCGGAACGCGCTGCTCCCTCTGCTCGGCGCTGCTGCAGCTCCCGTCAGCACAGCACACACAGTCGGAGCAGCTGAAGGTCGATGGATGCACAGAGCTGGAGGGGACGATCCCACCCCACAGCCCCAGCCCACGCTAAGCCCGAGGGAAGGGGCTGGGAATGCTGTGGGGATGGGATCCCCAAAGTACACAGGAGGTGAAAACAGGTGGTGAGTGCATGGTTCCTAAGCAGGAAGCTCTGAGCTGTGCATCTGCCATCCCAGGGCTCTCCACACTGTCCCTACAGTGCTCAGGTCCCAGCTGTCCCCTGCCCCATGGGACGCAGCGTGGGCTGCAGACAGCACTCCCTGGAGCTGCTGCAGTGCCATCAGTGAATGCACGGCAGCTGCTTTCCCCCAGCCCTGTTAAAGCATTTGGCTCCTCAGCGCTTTGGAGACCCCACGGAAGGCAGCTCCATGGCTAATTAGCAGGGAAGCAAAGCAGAGACGGCTCTGAGGCACCTGCAGAGGCCGAGGGGCACTGGGAGCAGCCCTCCTGGTGCAGCAGCACAGACACGGCCCTGCGCTGCAGAGAAGTTTTGGCCCATGCGTTTTTGCAGTGCCCTCAGCCCCCATGCAATGGAGAGCTGCTAACCACCACCAACCCTCCCCAAACTGCTGACAGGTGCTGCCCATCCCAGCCTGCTCCCCACTCCATGCTGGCTGCTCTAAATAGGGCAACAGAAGGCGCTGGGGCAGAGCCATCCCAAGCAGCCGGCCGCGCACCGGGTTGGCACCACGAAGGCGTGGTGTGGCCGTGTTGGCACTGCTCTGCCCACGCCGGGACGCTCCGTGCTGTGCCACGGCGCTGCGGCGTCTCCCGATCAATAGGAGGAGAAGGCAGACAACGGCTCCTGGGGCAGAGCCAGGAGCTGAGCCAGGCGCACGGAGTCGAGCCGCATCGATTTTGGTTTGGAGGAAGGAGAGTGATGGCACAGCGCTGGCAGCCCCTGCCCACCTCGCTCGCTCCCAGCAAACCTGGGATCTGACTCCCCCAGATCTGTCTGGCTGTGCAGATGGACAAAAGCCGCTGGACAGCCATGCAGCTCCAGGCCCTCTGCAGCCCAAGCTGCAGCCCTGCAGTGCTCCCAGGGATTTGAGGCACACAGCACGCGTCCGGGAGGAGCAGCACAAGCAAACGGGGCTCACTGTGGTACGAGTTCTCCTGCCCCAGCCACCTTTAGTCACAGCCCACGTCCTCACAGTGCCACCACGCACTGAACTCGGCTCAGATGCTGAGTTCCAACCACCAGAATGGTTCCTGCAGCCCCTGCAGCACCTGCACACCCACCTCATGGCACCAGGGCTGACCACAGCCTCCAGCAATAGGACAGCCATGCACCACCTCCAGCCCTCTACGGGACAGATGTCCCCGAGCACGGCACCAGGACTGCACCTCCTGCACCTCCTGCCAGCACCAGCCGCTCCCTCCCATCTCCCAGCAATGCACCAGCCCAGAGCCATGCTCTGCTGCAACCCTTGAGGAGGAGCAGAGGAGCAAAGAACACCTAAAAAGATGCCTTTAAGCAGAACCCACGAGCTTTCCTTAAGACGTGCGCCACGCAGAACACCGCAAAGCCAGGAGCCCCTTCTGTGCAGGGCTGTGGATGCAGCACTGCCTGCATTTAGCAGTGCCAGTTTGGTGCAGAGTGCAGGACGGCCACACGCAGGGACACAACACAGCAATTCAACGCAGTCCAGAGCAATCCCAGCACAGGGGCTGCAGTGTGGGCACATCCCATGGAAGCACCCCATAGGGACAGGGACGGCCCCTGCCCAGACCCTGTGGGCAGACCCCATCTGGCAGCAATGCCCCACACAGCCAGCATCTGGGGGATTCGCATCCTGTGTTTTGGGGCTGGTCAGGATGGGTGAGTGCAGGCAGTGGGTGGCACCAGTGCAGGGCATCTCAAATTCCAGCCACACACTGCCTAATTTACGGTTTAATTAATAAATGGGGAATTATGCTGAGTTGATCCAACACCTCTGGACGTGCGATGTTATCAAAATCCCATTACCGATGAAGGAAAGCATGAAGAGCAAAATTAGCTTTGGCATCTGAAACATTTCAGCCGATCCGATAACACAATTATTAGGGCTAATAATCAAAGAGCACTTTGGGGAATGCGGGCTCTTGTGGGAGCTGAGCCCAGGTGGGGGTGAGGGGGGAGCAGCAGGGCTCCCAACCCAGCAGGCAGAGCCACCCGCAGCCAAGGGCAAAGCGCATGGGCAGCCTCCACTGCTCAGAGCTCCGGGTGTGGGGACACGCAGAGCACAGCAGGACAGCACTGAGCTCTGCCGCTGGGGTTAAGGGGAAAAGAAAACAACGCCAGGGTTGGAAAGCAGCGGGCACTCGGTCCCATCTATTTGCTTTGAGTACTGATCTTGCTCGAGGACACCCCACCTCCCTGCGCATCCAGGAGGAGCAGAAACTCAAGCAATAATTAGGAACCGCAGTCATCTGGCGCCGGGAGCTGGGCCTTTGCCAGCAGCACCGTGAGCAGAGAGAGCAGCACCCGCTGCCGCCCTGCAGGAGCCCTCTGCACTTCGGTGCCCCTCCATCAGCATCCCATGGGCTCCAGCAGCAGGGAGCTGCTCCCCCAGAATTGAGCACTGCAGCACCCAGTGAGCTGCTGGGGGGGCTTGGGGGGTCTGTCTGTGTTTTCCTGTCCCCCTCCCACCATGGCATTGGGCAGAGGGTGCAGAGCCAGGGGTGCCTGAGGCGGTGCGGTGCGGTGTGGGGGACATTGGCACACTGATACTGCTGGGGTAATGCGGGGGGAGAAATGCAATCCTGCCCTACAGGGGATGGGGTCCAGGAGCTCCCACAAAGGAGACCCCACTGGCCAACGCAGGGGCCGGAGATGTACAGGTGACTGGGGACAAGGTCAGATCCACCCCTGTGCTTCACCACCTGCAAGAAGCGGGCAGAGCATCGCTCCCAGAGGGACACGGGGCTGTTGGGGTGTCCGATGGGTTCGTGCCATTCCCGAGCAGCATCACTCATGTCCCACTGCTCAATGACCTTGGGTGCATCCCCTCTCGCAGCACCCTGCGCTCCCCCAGCACTGCGACCCAGCAAAGCCGCTCTGCTTCTCTGCAGCAGCCTTCAGCCATGAGCACTGACCCCCACGGTGAGGTGAGAGCCCCGGGCATCCCGCAGGGCCCACGGCAGCGTGGCCGAGGTGCTGCACTAGCGAGGAATAATGCAGCAGGCGGGAGACGACGCCTGCCGGTCATTGAGCTCCCATACAGCGAGCACAGAGCGGAAAATCTGCAGCAGCACCGGAGTGCACCATCAGGCAGAAGTTTTGCTGCTGCAGAGGGGCGGGTGGGGAGCCCCTGGGCAACCTGCAGTGGTGACATCCCAGCGTGGGTGTCATCATAGCGGGGGGTGACATCCCAGGGTGGTTGAGGTCCCAGGGTGGGTGACATCCCAGTGCTGCACCAAAGGCACGCAGTGCAGAGGGACACACACGGAGGTGCCAAAGCTCGGGGTGCAGTTGGGGACCACCGAGCAATGCGTGACACAGTCACCTTGTTCAGCTGCCTTTCCCCTGTGCAATTGGCAGAGCTCTTTTGGGATCGCTGTTGCTCCTCTGAAAGTAGGCTGCGGGCGGGATGCGGGCACACAGCCCCGGGTAGCCCGACGCTGCCGCCCCGCACCGCCCCACCGCCGCACCCCGCGTGCAAGAGGAGCGTGGGGGATGCTGCAGCCCCGCTAAGGGACCGGCAGAGCTGGCCGCCGTCCAGGACGCGGTGGAGAGCCCCGGGAGCTGCCGGTCAGGAGCCGCGATGCTGCCGCCGCTTCCCCGCACCGCACCGCGGCTGCAGCTGAGAGGATGGGGAACCCCCGGCCGCCTCTCAGCGCCGGGACTCCAAGGGCACCCCCGGCCGCGAACGCGCGTGGGTGCGGGGCTGAGAGTCGCCGGTAGCCCGGGGCGCCCTGAAGCCCGGGGGACGTCCCGCATCCCAGGGGGTTCCCGCATGCCGGGGAGGTTAGGGGGGGGGGTCCCGCATCCCGGGGGGGATCCCGCAGCCGTCACCGCCGCAGAGGAACCGAGGGCGCGTTGCCCCATGGGCAGCCCCTGGCACAGCCCCCGGTACACGGCAGCGCCCAGAGCCCGCAGCCTCTTCGTGTCCCCGGGATCCCGCACCGCCCCCGCACCGGCACCGGGAAACAGCGCTGCCACCCGCACACGCCCGGGGACGGATCACCGGGGAAGCGGGCAGCCCCGTCCCGCAGATCCCGCACCGCTGCGGCACCCGGGGAGCGCCGGAGAGAAACTTCGGCGGGCGCGAACTTACCGTGCGCTGCGGCGGAGTGCGGTGCGGTGCGGGACTGGTGCGGGACGGGCGCGGGCGCTGCGGCAGCACCGGCCCCTCCGGGCTCGCGTGCAGCGGCTCCGCGTAGCCCCGCCCACTGCCCACAAGCCACGCCCTCTCCCGTGCAAGCCACGCCCCCTCCGTAATCCGCCCCGCCCCCTCCCGTCGCCCCGCCCCCAGCGTTGTACTCAGCGCGGGGACCCCGCAGCGATCGCCGGGGGTGCGCGTTGGGAGCTGCCTCCCCCCGGAGCTCCGCCTGTGCCGGGCGCAGCCAGAAGCCCTCCCCTGCGGCCCCGAGGGGACATGGAGGGCAGAATGGTTGGGGTCACCTTGGGAGCAGCCGCTGTAGCCGCGCGGGGTGGTGGTGTACCTATACGGGATGATGATGTAAGTACAGTCAGCGCTGCGGTCCCCCGGCGGTGCTGCTGTACCCGTGGGATGATGAGGTACCTGTAAATGGGTGCTGCTGTACCTATACAGGATGACGATTTACCTATATGGGGCACTACTCGACCTATACCGGGTAGTGCAGTATCCTATAGGTGCTGCTGTACCTGTATGGAGTTGTGGTACTGCAGCATCCGTACACCACATGCTGCAGTACCCCATGGGTGCCACTGTATGTATATGGGCGGATGGTGTGCACATACTGGGTGCTGCAGCACCCCATGGGTGCTGTCGTGCCTATGGGGGGTGGTGTAACACCCCTACCACGTGCTGTCATGCCCTGTAGTGGAAATGCTGACAGGGCTTGGAGCAGTGATGGAGCACCTGGTGAAAAGGCAGGGCCAACCAGGGGAGCTCAGGTGTGTGCAATGTACCTGAGTGATAGGAAGGAGTGGAGCCAGGATCCACCCCATCCCAGCCCTCATTTAAGGGCTGGCAGTGGAGGTGAGAGTGTCTTGCTGGACATCCCTGCTTATTGCAGGTCTTACAAAGGTAAGCAGTTTTTCATCTGTTGTTTCTGTGTTTCTAGTTGCTACATTTGGTCTTGTCCTCATTTGCTGTAGCCTGGGACTTTGCCACCCTGCTATTATTCCTGTACGTTCTATCACATCACAGCATTATGTACCCATACTGGGTGCAGCCCCGCCTGGAGTGGGCACAGTGGTCTCCTAAGGTCACTGCTGTAGCTGTATGGGGCAGTGATGTACCTACACCCAGTTCAGCTGTATCCCACAGATGCTGCTGTACCTGCATGGGGTGCTCTGGGGACGAGGGGCCCCAGTCCCACTCCACAGTTCCTGGGGCAGGATGGCAGCTGGCTGTTGCCACCCCTGTGCTCAGCCCTGGGAGCCAATGGGAAGAGCCCACATTAGGATCCTCACCGTGCTGGCATTAATTCACGGCTTCAGGAGCATTTTTCCTTCCCTGGCGCCGCTCTCTGGAGTGGAAAACAGCTCTGGGGCACCGTGCAGCCTCCCTGCAGGTCCTCACCTGCACTGTGCAGAAGAGCCACGGCCCCAACACACAGCATTACAGCCCCCCTGGGTTTGGGGGGCACAGTATTACAACCCCCCCGGGTTTGGGGCACTGTGTGCAGTGACAGAGGACACGCAGCCAGGCAGTACAGGAGATAACTTTATTGAACCCAATGGTGTGAGACAGACGACCGAGAGAGACATGCCGGGTGGTGCGGGCGGCGTGGGCAGCAGGAGCTGACTTGGTGCAGGGCTGGGTTGGTTGCTGTCCTTCGGAATGATCCTCAAGCCTTTTCCTGGCTTCCTTGTGTACTTTCTTAAAGTTAAAAATGACGAATGGTGGCAGAGTCCAGATGGTGTTTGTTCCCTCTGATTGTTCCCGCAGCTATGTACAACGGGGGGTGGGGGGGGTTGGGTTTCCACATCAGGTATAAAACGGAGCGAGTTTACAAACTTGGAGGCAAGGGGAAAAGCAAAGACAGACAGGCGAGAGAGCAGTAGAAATCTGGACCAAAATCTTAAAGAGAAATTTAAAAAGTGCTATAAAACCCCTCAGCAGGAACACCATGCAGTTAAGAAACACAAAACCCAGTCAGTTACACAGATCATCTAAAACAGGAATTTGTCCGTTTTCGTCTTTTATTTAATTAAAAAAAGGCTTGTTTGTTCTTTTAATAGAAAAAAGCTAAAATTGTAAGGTTCAGGCCACTGGGCAGCAGCAGCTCGAGGGGGGTGGTCCTGGTGCTCCAAGGAGCTGCAGGCACCATTGGGGTGATGGCACCTTGGGGCCAGCAGGCAGCCTTAGCACAGTGTCCCTGTGGGGACAACAGACAGCTGGGGGGTGGCAGGCCGCCCTGGGGGTGGGCAGTGCAATGGTTGGACCCGTGGGGGTGGGCACCCTGGGGGGATGCTTGGTCCCCAACCCCCCCACGGATGCCACCATGCTTGGGGACACCAACAGGAGCCACCAACACAGGTCCCCTTTGGATGAGGGACCCCATTTAGGAACCCACTGTACCCACGGCTTGGCTGTAGGCGCTGTTTGTCCTGCAGGGTTTGGTGGTCCCCACCAGCAGGTTATGGGGCAAACCCATGGGTCACAAAAGGGGACGCTGCAGTGTGTGGCCCCATGAGGGTTTGTTGGGTATTTTGGTGGCTCCGTGGTGGTGCCGGGGCTGAAATCCCAGTGTGAGGCTACACCAATGCTGTGCACTGCGGGGCTCCTCAGGGCACCCAAAGGTGCTTGGGACCCATCCTCAGGGCATAGGGCCCCGAGGAGGATGAGGGGGAGTGCGGGTCCCCAACCTTGAGCTGCTGCTGAGCCAACACCCGGTACAATCAGAAAAGAAGTCAGCACAGCACAGTTATCACAGAGTACAAAAAAAGGATAAAGACGCGCAGGGTCGGACCCCGCCAACTCACGCAGGGCGTTCGACTACGGATCTATTTACAGCGAGTCCTCAGCTGACAACACAAGAGAAGGCAAACGGGAAGCCCTAACGTCCAAGCCAGCGTGGGGAGGGACAGCCCTGTGTGGAGGGGCTGGCAGCGGGGAGGCTGTGGGACAGACGGAGAAGTGAGCACCATGGGGCGCGCGCCGCGGGAGGGCTGCGCAGGCAGGAGAGCACCGAGGGCAGCGGGGGGCACATGGAGCCCCGGGGAGGTGGAGGGGTCCCTGAAGGCAGTGGGGGGGCAGAGCAGCCCTGGGGAACCGCTCCCCTAAAGGTGCTGTGCCTTCTGCAGGGCCGGGAGGAGGGGAAGTGAAGGGCACTAAAGGGACCGAAGGCAGCGGCCCCAGTGGGCAGTGCTCAGCAAAGCACCAGCACCACAGTCCCAGCCCAGCTGGCTTTGGAGGCAGTGAGTGCAGGCCGTACCCTTACCAACCCCCCCCCCCCACCCCCCCCAGCCCTGCGTGTCCCCTACCCACAGGGATTAAGGCAGTGCAGGGAGCAGTGCCTGTGACGTTGCACCATAGGGCCAAGGGGACACATGGCCCCAGCTGAATGTCCCCAGAGCACCAGTGTGGGTACGGAGAGCCCATGATGAGAGGGCACTGTGCAGCTGGAGGGCATGGGTTGGGCCTGTGGGGTCATGAAACCCCATGGGGCAGTGGTGAGCCAGAGGCATGGGGACAATCTCAGGCATGGTCCTCCCCCCTTGCGTCACCCACTCTGGCAGCAGAGAGGGGATGGGGAGCAGGTTGCCATGCCTTGCCCCATGGCACTATGCTGTCCCTTGGCAGCCCGACGACGCCCCCTTGCCCAAGGCTGGACTCTGCCTTGTGCTTTTGGGGAGGGGGCCTCCAGGCAAAAGGGCGCTCCGGATGCACCCCACTACCACCACCTGCCCAGACCCATCCCAGCCAAAATACGAGGCAACTGGAGAGGTGGATTTGGAAACTGGAGGTTGTCCAGTGAGCACCAGTTGTGTGACGGAAGGAGGGGAGTGGTGGAACCAACAGCTGCAAAAGAAACCAAAAGGAAGTGGAGCTGCTCAGCTGGGGAAGCGATGGGCACTGGAGCATGGGCTCAGGCCCAGGAGAGCAAAGAACCAGAACAAAAAAGGGAGCAAAACAAAGTCTGGACTCGGTCAAAAGAAAAGGGGAGGGAGGGGATACTAAAATAAAATAACCAAAGTGGGGTTTATTGGGTTGTCCTGGGCGCAGTGGCTGCCAAGTAGGTTAAATGAGGAATGTACAAAGAGAGCAGTGGGAGCATGGTGCCAGACAGACAGACGTGGCCACACACTCCTCCTACCTGCCAGCTCTGGCCCAGGGGGCTCCCACGGGGTCCCTGCCCCACGCAGGGCCCATCCTGCAGCTTCCCTAGAGCGGGGGCTTGGCTGCAGCAGTTCCCCCCAGAACCCGAGAGTTTGCAATAGAGACAGAAAAACCAAGAAGAGAAACCAGGATTCTCCTACCCCCAAAGAGAGGAGGGGAAACGGAGCCTCGCACACTCCCACGGCTGAGCTGAGCTTCCCCCGTGCTGCACAGAGCTGCTCAGGGCCCTGCTCCTCACCGCTTGCTCACCAGCCCTGCTCTCCAGGCTACCGGAGGAGGAGGAGGGCAGCCCAGTGGCCACCCCCTGCACCTGGGCCGGCATGTCCGTGCCTCACAGAGTCGATTGCAGGTCAGGATCCACCATGGTCTCACGGTCCGGAGACTCGATGTAGTTGGCAGCTTCCTGGAGCTTCAGCAGCATGGCCATCTGTGGGGAGCAGCGCATGGCACGCGGCCCAGATCTCCTTGCCCTCCCAAAGAGCCCACCCCAGGAAGCTCTTCTACAGAGTAAAGCAAAGCCCAGAGATGTTGCAAACCCTTTCCCCCCCACCATCATGGGCTGGCCTTGGTGTCTATGGCTCAGAGTGCACAGGCAGACGGGCCCTGCAGCACTGAGGGATGTGGCTACAGGGCATGGAGGGATGGGCTGAGGGGAGGATCTGGTGACCTCAGAATCATTAATGTTGGAAGGATTGCTATGATTCTAGGAGTGGACACAGTGGGGATGGGTTGGTGGTTGGACTTCATGTTATCAAGGGTCTTTTCCAACCTTAATGACTCTATGATTTCCATTGGTGCCACCATCCTGCACTCACCCAGGAAGACCCAACGTTTTTGCATGACCCAGTCAGCACTTTTACACCAAAAACTAACTGGGAAAGCAACGCTCAGCTCCATGCTGCTCTCTCTCCACCAGCACCACCCACCCCCTTCCCAGCACCTGGTACACCACAGCCATACCAGGGGGTCTGCATCCAGGGAGCTGGGCGTTGTGTCTTTGACGGTGCGCTCCTCAGGGGGGGAGACAGTGCTGTGGGGTCCAATGGTCGGCGGGGGTAGGTGGTACAGCTTGGACTGGTCTTGCTGTGCTGATGGCCAGGGCAGGGTGTCCCGCACCCACTCCACAGGGTCCTCCCAGGCTGCCTTCTGCCCGTGGACCTGCAAGCAGGAGGCAAAAGAGGTGGCACCTGCACACCAAACCTCCACCCCACCCTCCACCCCAGCCCATGGGACCAACTTTGCCAGCACCCCCCAGGTGCCACCAGCTCTGAGCTAGGCCCTGGTTTGCGTCCCCATGTGCCAGGATGTGCTGGGTACCTTGAGCCCATCTTTTGCTCCCTCCTGCAGGTAAGGGATGATGGAGTTATTCCACAGGTCAATGAACCAGGTCCGGAAATCCTCAATTCCAATGGGGCAGGACAGGAAGAAGCAGGGACCTGCAGGAGGAGGCAGAGTACAGATGGGAGCTGGGCTCCCTGGCTCCAGCCACCTGCCCCATGGCTGCAGAGCCCCAAGGAAAACACAGCAAAGCTGCACCCAAAGAAGATGTGGAAGAGAAAGGTGAGCCTGGCCATACCGATGAGGAAGTCGGAGGTGCTGTGTTTCTCCAGGAAGGTGTGCAAATGGTACCAGAGCTTGGGCACCCAGTCCAGCACACGCAGCAGCTCCTCCTTGTTGGCGTTGACGTCTGTGTCCGACTCCAGCAGCTTCCGCCGCAAGTAGCGCACCAGGAAGCCATTGGCTGGCTCCACGTTGTTGGAGAAGGTCAGCATCCTGGGGGAGACCTGGGTGCTCAGGGATGGGGCTGTCCACATACCATGGTACCTTCTCCCCAGCACCCACCACGGTCCCCAGACTCTTAGGAGAGGCTCCTAGGACCTCAACACAGCCCAAGCCCGGGGTTGAGGCCATCAGACCCTTCTGGGATGGCAGGGAAAGGCATGGGGCTTGGTCCTCATCAGGCTGCCCAGTCACAGTACGTGTCCCTGGGACTGCCCAGTGGCAAGGAGTGACAGCCTCTGGCCTCCCAAGGCCCACAGGAATGCTCCCCAGGGACACACAATCCTAAGGAGTTGGACTCAGTGATCCTTATGGGTCTCTTCTATCTTAGGATAATCTATGATTCTATGATTCTACCTGAAGCTGAGATGGAGACCATGATTCGGGGTCATCTTCACAGGCTGGTTGGTGGTCCCAATGATGTAGGGGCTGAGTGAGAGATGGGATCGATGAGAAAAAGCAGCCTGTATCACTCCCAGCCACAGCAGAGCCAGGCACGTAGGTGGCCATGCCGCCCTGTCTCCAGGAGGCCGTGCTGGATGGGGACACAGCAGAGTTCTCACCATTTGTGGTACTTGCAGGTGAGCGCGCCGTTGACGAGCTCGCTGATGGAGCCCGCCTCGCTGAGGTCATCCAGGAGGATCACCAGCGGCACGTCCGCCGTGCCCGTCTCCCTGTCGATCTGGTTGGCCAGGTTGGAGAGGTACAGCTGCAGGTCCTGCAACCAACGGAGCATCACGTGTGGCACCAGCATCAAGAGGGACAGCAGCACCGGTGCCAATGGGGACGGTCCCTCACCTTGCAGGACTGCTGGTGCATGTTGAAGGTGCTGACGATGCCCTCGGTGACGTCCCGGCCCGAGCGCTCCACCAGGTACTCGGCCAGGCGGTTGGTCAGGTACGTCTTGCCGGTGCCGCTGGGTCCCGAGAGGATGAGCCGCCGGTGCTTCAGCAGGAGGCTGATGTAATGCTGCATCATGGGCTTGGGGATGAGTGTCTCAAACACCAAGCTGTCCACGCACTTCTCCTTCAAGCCTGCAGGGAGGGATGAGGGTCCCGCTCACACCCTGTGGCACCAGGGGACAGAGGGAGGATGGGACAGCCACGGAGCCTCCCTGCTCACTGACCTTTGAGTGTCACCACGATGCTGCTCATGCCCCGGCGGCACAGCGGCAGCTCCGGAGGCTCTGTGTCCAGGACCCGCTTGATGTGGCTGATGCTGTAGCCATAAACAGACTCAGTGCTGAGCCCCAGCGTGGAGGCAGGATCCATCTTGGTGATGTAATCCTATGAAGACAAAGATGGGCCTGCTAGAGGACAAGTGGCGCTCAGCAGCTCCCCGAAGTCCCCAGTAAGGACCCAGGCAAGGAGAAGCAGCGCAAAAGGAAGGCTCTCAGAAGAGGAGGCATGATGCTCCTACCTTGAAGACCTGGCAGACAGCCTCATCCAGCATCTTCCAATCCACCTTCCCGCTCACCTTGGTCCAGCCCAAGAAAAACTCTTGTTGCTTGAGGTCCTAGGAGCCAAGACAGAGGTCTGTGTGGTTGGAGCACCACATCTTGCCCCACAGGGACAGGCTGGGCTTCCTGCACAGCCCACGCTTACCCCCTTGATGATGTGCTGGGGTGGCATGCGCACCACGATCCTCAGCGTCAGCTCATCCTTCTGGGTGCCAGCACTGATGGCATCCATGGGAGACATATCTGGGGACAAAGCAGAGTCGGGGGGTCTGACTACAGCCAGGCTGAGCCAGACCCTGCACAGCCATCAGCACAGGCAGCTCCACCACCCCTACCAGCATCCCCTGGGCTGGGGCTGAAGGCATGGCCCAGGGAGAGCCCTAGCGAGCGCCGCGGGGATGAGGAGGCTGACGTGCTGGTGATGTGGCCGGGAATGGATCCTGGCACCGCTGAGGGCCCCGGAGCCACTTTGAGCCGATCGTTCTCTGCCTTCAGGAGGTCCACCTCCAGCTGGGGGAAGAAGCGCAGGATGGGCCGGGTGAGCAGCTGTGTGCTGGCAGTGCCCCAGGGGCTGCAGCACGGCTTTAAGGAGCACAGCCATCCCCACCTGCATGTTGTGCATGGTCTCCCGCAGCTGCTCCAGCTGGTGGGCTGAGTTGAGGGCCTCCAGGCGGATGTCCGTCAGCTTCATCTCCTTCTCCCACAGCTCCGAACGCAGCTCTGACACCTCCTTCTTCTCCGGCTCACCCTCACTGTGTGCCTGGAAGAGCCTGGGCCAGGGAAGAGACCGAGGTGTGCTCAGGGCTGGGGTGGGCACAAACACCCACCCCACAGCCAGCCCTCCTCCCCTGTCCAACGCACTCAGCCGTGTCGATGCCCACGGAGGAGGAGGTGGAGGATTTGATGGAGGGTGAGGCGGTCTCGGTGGAGCCGTGCTGGAGCTTGGGGGAGGACGGGGCTGATGAGTCCGGCGTGGCGATCTCCTCGATGTCTGAGTAGGACGAGGCCGACTTGGGCCCCTTCTTGATGCTGAAGGCTTTGTTGAAGGAGCTACGCAGCTACAGGAGACAGAAACGCTCTTGTTACAGGCAGCCCTGCAAACAGAGTCCCGGCCCAGCCTCGTGCCCAGGCCCACAGGCAGTCTGAACTGGAACCAGTGACACCAGGACCACCACTGAGGCAGGACTGTCCCCTACCACCGCCCCACTCTGCTGGCACAGCTGCCACCCCAACCAGCACCAACCACGGGACCCACACCCCAGCCAGGCTCCCCCACCAGCACCCACACTGGGGTACTGCACCAGCATCCTGCTCCATCCCAAAGAGCAGACTCCATCCTGGAAGTCACCCAGCAGCCAACCCAGCAAGCAGCACTTTGGGAACAGCACACTGCAGCATGCCCAGCCACCATAGAGCTGGGTCCCAGGACACCCTGAGCCCCTCTGCGTCCTCCTGGAGGTGTGGGTCACGAGGGCGGGCATGCAGCATGCACAGAGCGCACACACAGCGGCAGACAGGTGAGTGGGAAAGGCTGGGGAGAACAGAGGGGCACTGTGCAGGGGCCAAACCATGGCTTACACACCCCACCTCTGGGACACTGTGCTCACAGTGCGTCCCCCTGGGGGTCTGTTCAGTGGGAAGTGAATGGAGAGCAGGCAGGATGTGGCCCACCTCCCACTGGCTCTGGGAAATCTGAGCAGTGGCATCCCCCAGAAGCAAAAATGTCACAAGGGAATGGATGGGATGGTTAGTGCAGAAACCAAGCTGAGCACCTGGCTCTGCTGATGACAATAATGCAGTGCGACCTACATGGGCCCTGAAGGGAACAGAGCAACTCAGCCCCACTGGAAGGCTGGGGGCCACCCCTGGGGCCAGCTGAGGAGCTGTGGGCCCCTGGGCACCATGGCATCTGGTGCACAGCCCAATGAAGGCAGACGTGCAGCACCACACCAATCAGGGCTGCAGTGTCCCCTGTGCGGGGCTGCCCTTGGATGGCTGTGATGCCTGCCCCAGGCAAGAAGAGGACAGATGCCATCCATGGGACAGGTCCCCATCTCTGGGACAGGTGCCCATCCTGCCTCAGGGATCCCTGCCAAGCTGCCCAGGTGGTTCAGCCCCTCTCTGAGTTCTGACACTGCAGGAAGCAGCCTAGGCCTGCACAGCACAAAGCCCTGGGGTTAGTGCCAGTGGGATGGATGGGATGCTCTGTGTCATGAGTGCCTTCCCACGAAATGGAATGAGCGCTCAGGGCAGGCACAGCATGGGGTGAAGGGCACAGCATAGGACTTACCTCATACACCTGGAAAAAAAGGGATGAGGTCAGCATAGGGGGAAGAGAAACAAAACAAAGGAAGACTTAATCATGCATCCAGCTTGGGGCCACCTGGCCAAGTGCCTGCAGAGCCCCTTGTGGGCCAATGCCCACAAGGCTGATGGGTGGGAGAGACCACGAGGAGCAGTTGTGTGGGGTAAGGGCTGGAAAACTCCTGGAAGAGCTGGGGAAGTCCTGGCCCCAGGCAGCACATGACAAGCCTGTGATGGCTATATGCTCCTCACCAGTGCTGTCTCCAGGGGACAGAGGGGACCAACACCACGAGGCCATGATGGACTGAGAGCAGTTGGCTCATAGGGCTGAGCCCAGGCAGATCCCACGCCCCCTCCCTATGCCTGCCCCCTGCCCAACCCACCCAGCTCTTCTTCTTCTTCTTCTTGGCATCAGCATCCTTGCTGCTGCTGATGCTGGAGTGGCTGGTGATGCTGTTGAGGCTGGAGATGCTGTCAGAGGAGTTCTGCCGCTTGATGCGCAGCTCTGGGGCCACCGAGGGAAGGCGGAGAGTGGGAGAGACCAAGAAAGGAGCGATCAAACTGCATCTACCCAGAGCCATCACATACTCCCAGCCCACCCTGCAGTCCATTCCTTCTCCCCTTGGCCCACCCGAACCACGCAGGAAGGGGACATGAGGTGCTGACACCATTTGGGACAGTGACCTCAAGTCCCAGGGCCATGCACAGAGCAGACATTGTTCCCCTCAGGTTCCAGGCTGCCTCCCTGCCAGCACCCCACACCCACAGTGGGACCTGGAGGCAAGAAACACTTAAGCACTCATGGGAATAAAGCCAAGATGAGCAGCTAGGAACATACTGGTGGCAACAGGCCCAGTGAGGAGAGGTCTGAGGGAGGACAACCATCCCATTCCCCACACCAGCACCAAGACCTGTGATGACAACCCTTGCTGTGACACAAAGGCTTTGGGAAACCCCAGGTAGAAAAGAGCTTGAGGGACCCCGAACAGCTTGCTCAAGCCAGACGCCAGCTCCAGGCAGGAGGAGCCCAGTGAGGGGCTCTTGAGGTCACAGCACCCTGGTGAGCAGTAGACCACCACGCCTCACCTTTGGGCGCAACGTCGGTGCCATTCAGGGCACCCTGGATCACAGCTTGGGCCTCCGAGTTCTTCTTCTTCAGGAAATCGATGGTCTCCCGCAGGTCCAGCAGCTCCGTGTCCTGCAGGAGCAGAGCCAGGAGTTGTGAAGTGCATCTCAGTGGTGCAGGAGAACTCCTGGAGCACCCACAGCTTCAGCCCCCTGAGCACCCACCCACCTTCTCCTCGGCGGTCTCGGCCAGGTGCCGCAGGCGGGACGTCATGCTCACCAGGCTCTGCTCAAAAGCTGCCACCAGGTTGGCCTGGGAGAGATGGAGAGAAGGGTGAGCACCTGCAGCCCCAGAGCTGCTCAGTGCAGGTGGCAAAGGGCAGGAGAGGGGACTCCTCCTGGGGCAAGGAAGAGGTGCCCAGAGTAGAGCCCATAGCAGGTCAGCTCCTAAGGGGAACCAGAGTGCAGGTGAGCATCAGCCCCACACGTCCTGCAGGAACTCACATTAGCAGACAGCTGGGATGTCAGCGTGGCCACCTTCTCCTGCGAGGACTCCAACTCACGACGCAGCTTGCGGATTTGCTGCAAGGAGAGAGCAGAGGGGTGAGAGGGGCCGGGTGCTCACACTGGCTGTGGGTGGGGGCTGGGTAGCAGCGCTGGGCACGGGCTCACCTCAGACTGCATCTTCTCCTCAGCCTGGCAGCGTGAGAGCAGAGAGAGACAGACAGAGGCAGGCAGTCAGGAGGGCAGCGAGGCGCAGACAGGCTCAGCACGGGACAGAGGACATGCACGGAGCCCCCCCACATAGCTCAGCATCGTTTTTCCCCACCCGGGCCCCCCCAGCCCATAGCCATGCAATGAGGAGGCGCAGCCCGGCGGCAGCTCTTACGGAGGAGTAGGTGGAGGACGCGCTGGAGGCCAAGGACAGCACCGATCCATGAACTGCAACACAGCAAAACCCAGCGTGTCAAGAGACTGAGGGCTGCCTGGGGTTAAAGGCATAGGATAATGCCACAGGGGCTCTGCGAAGAGCCTGGAGCAGGGATAGTGCTGCAGGACACTGCCTGCTCCTTGGCACTTGGCCAGCATCCTCCTGCCTGGGCACATGGCAGGGAGCACCCTCCACCTGCTCTGACTGAGCCTGAGGCTCTGCCACCCAAGCTGGATGCTCAGGTTCCCCATCCCTGGTGCCAACCCAAGGCCACCGGGCACCTCCAGCCAGCCAGCAGGGCTCCAACCTTCCCAGCAGCACCTGCATGGGTTGGGATGCACTGCGCTGATGCTGATGTCTGGATGCAGCAGCCCCTCCAGCAGAGCCCAGAAGAAGTGGTGAGGGTCTGGGGAGCCCCACAGCCCCTCCATCCCAAGCACACTCTCACCGTCATCCACAGGGTCCCGGAAGGAGCCCGAGCGGATCATGCCCTTGGGTTTGTCTGCCAGGGAGAGGGTGCTGCCCATCTGGGAGGTGCTGTACAGCTCAAAGGTGGAGTCGTGGGTGGGAATGCTGTTGGAGCGGGTGATCCGCGGGGTGGTGGTGGCAGTGGGGCTCACTGCAAGGAGAAGGGAGGGGAGAGGAAGGGTCAGAGCCAGGCATGGGGATCAGGATGGGAAAGCGGGGCTGGGAGCAGACCTGGGGAGCCGGGATGGGAAAAGGTAGCAGGGATTGCAGTCCCAAAGCAGGAGGATGGGAGGAAAGCTAAAAAGCAGGTTTACGCAAGGGAGACTGGAAAGCTGCACCCAAGGCAACACCTCCTGGTGAACACAGAGCTGAGAAATCCATCAAGCTGGGGCACAGCTAGTGCCACTGTGCAGGAGGCCGTCACCTCCGGGTGCAGGAGGGATGCACCCCATCACCTACTGCCAGCCCCAATCCCTCTGCCTGAGTCCCCCAGACCCTCCAGGAACACACAGGTCCCAGCAAGAACACAGCAGGGCTCCACTTTGCAGCCCCAGAGGAGTGGGGAGCTGTGGGCAGGGCTCTGAGGATGAGTTGGATGCCCTGAAGCAAAGCCGTTGGCCCCCAGCCACAACTCAGCACATTGGTGGGGCCAAAGACATGGGATGCTGAGAGCTGGGGGTGCCAAAAAGACAACAATGAAACATGAACCCAAGGCTCTGGAGCAGGGGGATGTCCCAACAATGAACCAGGCACAGAGGGACCCAGGCTGGCACAAGGAGGAGGTGGGCACTGACCGATGCTGGTGAGCGGACCCTTCCCAACCAGCGCCATGGGGAGGGCAGGGGGTGAGGGCAGCTCTGGCTGATCGTCCGCTTCGGGCAGCCCTCCGATGGTGTGCGAGTGGCGGCGCTCCTTGGCCTCGTCCTGGGAGTGCAGCTGGTACCTGGAGCACAACACGGAGTGAGATGATGCGGCCACCTCCCCACCTCCTTCCCGCCTGCCCTGCAGCATGGCCAGCCCCACATTGCTGGGTGCTCTGCACACCCATCCACCCTCCCTGGTGCCATCCTAAAGCCACGTGGACCCTTTTACCTCAGCCCCTTCTTGGGCAGCGTGTTCCTGTCACGGTTGGTGCTGGAAGAGAAGGGAAGATCAGTCACCTTCCTGTACGGTCAGGGGAATGTGGCAAGGCAGCTAGGGGCTGAGCAACAGGAGGGGGACGCACATTTCCCCACAGAATGAGCCTCTGAAGCAAGCAAACGCCAGAGGAGGATGACCATGGATAGGGTTATGGGGTTGAGTCTTGCTGCCCACCCTCTGCCCATACCTGTCCAGGTGTGAAAGCCGGGGACTGCCGCTCCAGCCCAGCTCACCCGCCTCCTCCTCCTCCTCTGTGCTGGCAGGGGGGACAGCAGCAGGGCTGGGGGCGGCGGTGCTGCCCCCCGAAAAGGCACTGGGCAGGCTCATGGGCATCTGCAGGGACTCCATGCTGCGATGCAGACCAGAGAGCTTGGGGTACATCCTGCCCTCCTTGGGGACGCTGAAGCCACCCATGAGCTCCAGGCCCTGGGAGAAGCTGGCCGAGTTGATGTTGAGGATGGGGGCAGGACTGGGGCTGAAGCAGGGTGTCAGGTGCCCGCCAGCTGGGTGCAGGTCCTGGAGCTTGGCAGTGTGAGGGGGATGCAGCTCGCTGGAAGAGGGCAAGTCCAGGCTGTTGGAGTTGACCTTGTCCAAGTTGGCCAACGAGGGAGGCTTCACGTAGGTTTTGGCAGCCGCTCTGGGGGAAAAAATGGATGAGACAAAGTGAGAGCAGACACTGGGCACAACATCCCAAAGGTTCAAAGGCACAGATGTGGCACTGAGAGACGTGGTTTGGTGGGCATGGGTTGGGCTCGGTGATCCTAGAGGTCTTCTCCAACCTTAATGACTCTATGGGTGGGCACGGTGGTGATGGGTTGATGGTTGGACTTGATGACCTCAGAGGTCTTTTCCAACTTTACTGATTCTCTGATTCTAGAAGATGGTGGGAGGGTCGTACCTGAGGGGGGTGGGGGGCAGCTCAGCCACCTTGGCCGCCGGCGGGAGGTTGGCCTGGGCTTTGGGGGTGCTCTCAGGAGAGCCGATGCTCTTCAGCGTCACACACTCAGAGTCCAGCGCTACGGCCTTGGCCTTGGCCTTCTCCTTCTCCCGGTCCGTCTGGTTCACAGGAGCCGGCGTGCCACGGCCAGCACCGATCTTGGATGGCTCCTTGAGCCGCGACACCGTGATGCTGGCCTGCTTGGTGCTGAGCAGGCTGGGATCGATGCTGCTGCTGACGGGCCGGTTAGCACCGCGGCCACCGGTCACACTCATGGAGCTGGACTTGGCCGGCCGGGGCAGACTGCGGTACTGGATGTTGGTGCGAGCCCCCGGGGCCAGGAAGCCAGGCTCGGCCGTGTTGGAGACATCCAGACTTGTCTTCCGCCCACTGACCGGCTTCACGGGGATACCGGAGCTCTTCTGGATCTTGCCGAGTGTTGCTGAGCCCCCGGCTTGCATGACAGTGGCAGTGCCGGTGGCCGGGGCTGGTTTCTTGTAGCCAAAGGAGCTGGAGGCCGAGGGGCGTGTGAGACCCGAGGGCGGCTTCTTGGCATCGCCGACGCGATCGCGGCCAGCATCAGAGGAGGAGCGCTGCAGCCCCGTGTTCTTCACCGAGAGTTTGCTCTTGTCGGTGGCTTTGGTCTCGGGTTTGCCTGGTGGGAAAGGAAGGATGAGTGAGCGGGGAGGTCTGCGGGACAATCGGGTGCAAAACAATTCAGAGCTGAGGGCGGCAATGGAGATGATGGGAAAGCAGAGATGGCAGAGAGGAAGGAACAGTTGGGTTGGAAGGGACCTGAAAGATCACCTAGCTCCAACACCCTGCCGTGGGCTGGGTGCCCACCCCCAGCTCAGGCTGCCCAGGGCCTGTCTGTGGCCCCGGGCACCTCCAGGGATGGGCACTCACAGCTCCGGGCAGCAGCATCAGGGCCTCACCACGCTTTGAGTAAAGGATTTCCCCCCACATCTAATTGCAACCTCCCCTCTTCCCATCTAATCCCACCACCTCCCCACCAGAGGAGATACGCCGTGCCCCATCCTGGCCTCACCTGCCACTTTGAGGGTGCTCTGGGCCGTGTGGGTGATGGGAGAGGTCACTGCCACCGGTGGAGTTTTGCCCTTCTTGAGGGAACCGGGGGTGCCCAGGCTGACCGGCTTCTTCAGCTCTCCACCCTTGGAGCCCTCCTCGCAGCTCTCTGCCGGCTCCCGCCGCCACTTGGAGGAGCCGTGCTCCATCTTGAGGCTGCTGCTGTCGTAATCCAGCTTCTTGGGCGCCTTGTCGTCCGCCTCGCCGTACCAGCTCAGCCCGCTCTCCACCAGTGAGCGCTTCTCCGAGTCGGTGCGCAGCTGCGGGCAGAACGGAGCCATGGCTGCACCTGGGGATGGGGTCACGGGGCACCCACGGGTGCTCACAGCCCCACCGCATCACTGCGCCATGGCTCTGCCGTGCCTCAGTTTCCCCACGCAGTGTCACAGTGCCCAGAGGGGATGGCAGCACCTACCGCTATGGCAGAGTTCCTGCGCGAGGCCGTGGGAGTGGAGGGCAGGGAGTTGAGCGAGGAGCTGGCATTGAACTCCTCCGAGCTGAGGTTGTCAGAGGCATCGCTGAGGCCGCTGCTGATGGAGCTGCTCTCATCCCAGCTGCAATGGCACAGCCAGCGTCAGCCCCCCCAGCCCAGCCGTCCCCTGCCACCCACCGGCCCCGCTCCACCCCGGGGCACCAACCTCAGCCCCGTCAGCCTGGCAGGGAGCCGACGCTTGGCAGGCACAGCTGGCTGCAGCCCAGCCTGGCGCAGCCTTCAAACCCCGCGATTTCCCTGCTAAGGCCCCAGAGAGATGTTTTATGGACACAGCAGCAGCATGGGGGGCCACCACCTGCACCAGGGCTGGCACTGAACCTCCTGCAAGCGGTCCCACCCAAAGGGTCGGGAGGATTCCCGGAAAGGGCAGGGACCAAACACGGAGCACACCATCCAAGCACCCCGCAGCCTCCACCCTTCCTCGGCCACCCAGCGCCCGCAGGGATGCAGCACCTCCGTGTGCCCCAACAGCTGCTCTGTGCCGAGGGCGCAGCGAAGCGTGCGCAAGCCCATCTCCAGGGCTGTCACTCAGCAAGGGCATCTTCCAGCAGGGTGAGCACAGCCCCTTTCAGGTCAGCAGCTCAGTAGGTCAGCGAGGCCCCCGCAGCCCCAAATTGGGCTGGGGGGGAAGAAGCAGTGGTGGAGGAGAGGGAAGCAGAGCCGCGGGGGTCCCCAGCAGAAGTGTCTGCACTGCAGCACCAGCACCACAGAGCTGCAGGAGCCCAACGAGCAGCAGCAGCCGGAGAACTGAGAAGCATCGCACAAGAGACACAGCAGCCCCAGGGTCAGGGCAGGCAGGGATGGCACCCACCAAGCATCTCTGCCACCTGGCCTTCAGGGACACCCAAACACAGGGATGGACCCACACGGCAAGCTGAGTTAGCACAGTGTCCTGCAGCGCAGCACCGGGCTCTGCAAGCCCCTGCCCATGGCTGGGGAGCTTTGCCACAAATAGTGTGCTGGGGTCACTGAGCTGGAAATCCCAGTGGAGACAGAACATGACTGGGAAACACACACAGCTTCCTGCGGGGCTGCACAGTGGATGCCCGTCCCCATGGCAGGGGGTCGGGATGAGCTGCCCCGCCCCACACAGTCCCCAGGAGCACAGCTGTTGTCATGCACCGGCGGTTCATGGATGGGCGAGCAGAGTCCGGCCCCGGGGCAGAGGCCCCACCACATCTTGTGAGATCCCACAGCCGCTGCAGACCCCGGCAGGGCACCGTGAGATCCAAGTCCTGCCCCTGCTGGCCTTCCCAAACACAGGGACCGCAACGGACGCAGCCCCCTGCATCCCTGCAGCAGAGCACCGCTGCCCAGGAAGGGATTTAATTACAGCCACGTGCCCAGGAAGTGCCACGGGGCTGCCCGGCTCCGCAGATCCCCCACCACCAAACCCTGCTCTGGGGATTTCTCACCGGGACAGAAATCCCCAAAACACAAAGCAAAGCTCCTCCATCGGCCCACATCAGCATCTCTCGGTACCATCCCCGCAGCAGGCAGCACTCCAGCACAGCACGGAGCTGGGGCAGAGCCTTGGGGAGCTGCACCCCTGGATGCGACTGAGCCCAAGGTGGGTCTCTGCAGCTCCCCCCAACCCAGCAGGGCTAACCCCAAAAGGTCTCCCGACCTCACATTGGAGGCTTAGGGTGTTGGCATACACAGAACTCCCGTTAAATAGGAACAGGATTGGGGGAACCCAACACCCCCAAGCCCCCCAAGTTCCAGGGCATCCAGCTCTCTGAGCACTTCCCAGCTCTGCCAAGCCCCAGCACAGCTGCAGGGTGCAGGAAACGTCCCCAGAGCACTCGAGCCATGGGGTGCCTCCAGCCGGCATGCAAAGGGGACCCCAAAACCGAGCACTGCACCGGGGCAGTCACCCTGCAAGGAAAGCATCACTTCGGGCAGTGACGGCTCCCGGCTGAATGCACGCAGCCAACCCGCGATGGGCACAACCAGCGGTCCTGCAGCCAAGGTCACCCTGCAACCCCCCCGCAAGCAGCAGCCACCGCACCGCACCGCAGCGAGCGCCGCAAACCCAGTGAGGGGTCCGGGTGCGCACACACGGCACCTCCGGGGGGACGCTGTGCCCCGTAAGGGGGGGGGGGGGTGGCAGCCCCCGGGCGATGGGCAGTACCGGGGCACCCCGACGTGCCGCGGACCCGGGGCTGCGCTGCGGGGCTGTGCGGGCAGCGGGGTCAGAGCTCAGCCCGGCTTTGTGCCGCACACCCGCAGCCCCTCCATCTTTGCAGCGATCCGCGCGCCGGCACCGCTCCGAACCCACCCCGCAACCACCCCGCAACCCGGCACCGGGAGCTGCGGGGATCGCGGGCGGAGCCGCACCGCCCTCCCCCGGTGCAACCGAGACAAAGCCCTCCCGCGGCGCGGCCCCGGGGCTCCGGGCCCGGCAGACAAAGCCCCGAGTCCCGGAGCCGCTGCACCGCCGGGCCGGGAGCCGCCCGCCCGCAATGCGCCCGCCCCGCCCCGAGCCGCGCCGTGTCCGCCGGTGCCGGTCCCGATGCGGGGCGGTGCGGTGCCGGGCCCTACCTGGCGACCAGGCGCGGGGCGCGGCGCGGCCTCCCGGCCCGCAGCATGCTGCTGCCCGTGGCTGCGGCCCCGCGAGCGCGGCGGGAGGGGCGGCGGCGGCGGGACCGCCCCACCGCGTTAAAGCGGCAGCGGCCCCGGCCCGGCCCGGCCCGGCTCGGCTCGGCGACAAAGGGACCGGTTCGGCACGGCTTCCCCTGCTCCGCCTGGCCCATCAAAATGGGGCTGGGGTCCCACCCCCCGGCCAGCACGGCCTCCCCCAACCACAGCCCACGGCCCTGCAGTGCCCCCCAGTGAACCACACATCCCTGTAGGCAGCTCCGGTGCCCCCCGGTCCAGCCCACGTGGACAGCCCCAGTGATCCCAGCCAGCATTCCCAGCCTCAGTGCCCGTCATTCCCCCACAGCCCCTGGTACCCTCCCAGCCCGGTGCCTCCAGCACAACCCTCAGCACGGCCCCCGTTACTCCACCACCACCTCTGGTGCTCTCAGCACTCCCAGTTTGCAGCCCCAGAGCTTCCCGGGCTCAACCCTTGTGCCCCCCACCCGTGTGCATGGCAGCACGGACCGTTTGCATCTGTTTCTGCGGCTGCCCCCCAGGCACGGTGCACGCTGGGACCTCTTCGCCCGCAACGGGCAGAGAGGGTTAAGTGCAGCTTTAGCAAAACACCACCGGTCCCTGCGGGCTCGGAAATAAGTAATTCCTTCCTCGCTGTCCTCGCACGGCAACGCCTCTTGGCTCCCTCCTGCCGCGCATCCCCGCTCGCTCGAGGCGATGCGGGGCGGTGCGGTCCCCAGGACGCCTCCACCAGCAGCTTAGCGCCGGGAGCAAGGAGGGGACGTGGGACGGTGCACCCCGCGTTGTCTTCACCCGATGGGTTTTGCCTCCCACCTGCCCCCACTGTCCCCAGATGACCCCCCCTGAGGACGCTGAGCCCTCTAGATCTGCTCTGGCCCTTTTCTCTTGCTCTGCCATAGTCATGGCAACGAGGGAGGTGCAAGGCTTGCACAGACCCCTGTTTCTATAGGGCTGTGGCTCTGAGGGGGTCTCCACACCCCATGTCCAGAGGTGGCTGGCACTAAGGGAGCTCCGGGGACTTGCAAATGGCCCCCACTGTTCCCCATCAGCTCCCAGCAGGATTTGAGAAATGCAGGGAAATGGGCTCTTCCCTTCTCATTCACTTAATGGGGCAGAAAAACCAATTAGCTTCACAAATCACTGCTGGGTACTGGTGGGGAGGGGGGGACTGGGCAGCATCCTCCATCGAAGCTGTGCTCAGAGACCTCACCTCACAGGTGGGAAAACCGAGGCAGCAAGCTGGCCTGAATTGCCTGCACTCACCCAAAGGGGGGGGGGGGATCAGCATCACACCGCATCGCAGCCCAATAGCCAACTGCAGCCCCACTGCAGGGCGCACAGCGAGGAGCATCAGGCCATCTCTCCGCTCCCCCAAAGCACTGCAAACCCCAGAGGAAGCACATCCATGTGGGGACCTTGGGCTGTTGGGGGAATGGGGGCACTCAGAGCAGTGCTCAGGGCACTGCACGCAGAGGTCAGTGAGTCCCAGCGCAGCGCCGGGGTGGGGGAGTGTGACTCAGCCTGCTTGCGAAATTCCTATTTTTCCCCATGTCTGGACAAGCCCTCGGACACCTCTGCCTACAGTGGCCAGGCTCCTCCACACGTGGCAAAGTGGCACGTGGCAAGCAGCAAAGCCATGAGGCAGAGCCATCCTGTGAGCTCCTGGGCTGCAAAAAAACCCCAACCCTGGTTCTCATGCCCCCTAAGCAACAAGAAAGCAGGCACAAGCCTGAGAGCCCCTCCTAGCCCTCCAGCTCCTCCGGGCCTGAGCTGGGGCAGCAAGTGCCTGAGTAGCGCCGGGTCCCACTCCTTGGTGACAGCCTGCTGCAGAGCAGGGACAGGGCTGGAGGATCACGGACTCCCTCCACCACTATAGGAACAGCCACCAGCCCTGGATCGTCCCCTGGCAGCCCCTGAGCCCATTTGCAAAACACACCCGATGCAGAATCCTGGTCTTGGGGAGCCCCGTGTGCTGGGAATCTGCAACGGGCTCCTAGAACAAACCCCACATCAGGAGCAAATCCGACACAGTGCAGCACAGAGGAGCATGCTTCAACAGCGGTGGTGTCCAGCGGGGTTCTGGGGCCCTTTTCTGGGACCATCCCCAGCTCACCCTTATCCCGGATGGATGCAGGAGCCCTGCTGAGCCTCGGCACGCAGCGCGGCGCAGCAAATATTTATCCGGCACCGCTTCCCCGCTGCTCCCCAACGGCCCCAAACACACGCAGGGCCACGTGCGGGGCCACGGCCGCACCCCGCGGGACGCCCCTGCTGAGGGCTGAGCTCATGGCTCGCCGGGATGGTGCTGAGGGGTCAGGCCAGGGGTCAGCGCCGAGCGCGGGTGGTGAAGGGAAGGGAGAAGCGCGCCCGCGCCAATCCCACTCGCAGAAGGGGAGGAGGGCGGCCGCTCCCCTGCTGCTTGCAGGGATCAGAGCCAAACATCTGCTCCCAGCTCGGAGCTCGAGGAGCTGTGAGGAAGCCGGAGCCCGGCCAGCATCGGAGTGCAGCAGGGCCAGAGCGGGTACATCTGCACCCCCAAGCCACGCATCGCCCCCGATCCCAGCACCAACGGCTGGTGCCGTGGCTCCATTCTGTGCCTACAAGCAGAGCCATGGACGTGTGGATGATCACACCACGATGGGATGCAACAACACCTCTGCCCCTCCCCAATGATAAAAGAGGGTGAAAGGACCCCCCGAAATCATATTGGTCCTTGGGTCACCCTTGGCAGTGGGCGCAGTTCACAGAAGGGTCTGGAACCGTGGTGCAGCACGGCCCGGAGGGAACACTCAGAGCATCCCAGGGCTCTGCGTTTTGCTGTGCCAGCATTGTGGGGAAGCAGCAGGGAACGGGTGGGATGACGAAGGATCTGGCACAAGGAGGGTGGCGGAAAGCACGACGTCATGCAGGGCTCTCCAGCCCCGTGAGACGTGGCGGGGCAGCTCGGAGCCAGGCAGAGCTGGCTGCCCCGGCACGCCGCAGCCCTCGCTGCGCCAGGAGTGCCAGAGCTGCTCAGATCAGCTCATCGAATGCACAGCAGAAATGCAGCCACAGAGCTGCAGCACCGGCAGCTGGAACCAGGCAAAACCCGACTTGAAAAGCCCCGCCTGAGTGATCTCTGCCTCCTCCGCTTCCGCCTGATTCACGCACAGGTCTGCACAAGAACACGCCCTGCGTGGCTGCATCCCAGCCCCAAAATCACATCACTGTGCCCCAGGGGTGGGCAGCAACACCCAGCCAAGCCCTCTGGTGAGATGGAGACCAAGGGTCTCCAGAGCCCAGGAAATGTCCTCAGCCCAGCCAGGGGCTCCCCACAGCCGCCCCCCCATGGGGACCCCACCTCCAGCCCACAGCCCCCATACCTTGTCCCGCTCTCCCGAGCTTTCCCAGCAAGGTCCCATCCCGCAGCCCTGCACGTCTCCAAGGGGCTGTGTCACCACATCCCCCTCCACGGGGATGTGTCACAGCGTTGGGGGTGGCTCTGACCCACTGCCCTACAAGCCCGGGTGTGCGCCGGCGCATTGCACGGAGGCAGTGCCCCAGCAGCAGGGACCTGGGGGCTGGCGGCCCCATCTGCAGCTCCTGCCCGGTGCATTAGCAGCACGGGGAGATGCAGCCTGGAGCAGTGTTTGCTTTCTAGGTCAGAGGCAGTGGAGGAGGATGGATGTGGGGCTGTGGGGCTAGCTCTGTGCTCAGGGAGTGCTCCCTATTGGCAAAGCAGCCCCACAGCCAGCCAGCACAAGGGAGGAATCACAGAGCCATGTGGGCTGGAGAAGTCTTTTGAGATCCTCAGGTCCAGCCATCACCCTGACCCACCAAGTCCCACCACCACAGCACATCCCTTGGTGCCACATCCACCCATCACTAAAATACCCACCAAAGATGGGGACTCCACCCCGTTCCAATGCTTGGGCACTCTCCCCACAAAGAACTCCTCCCTGATTCCCAATCTCAGCCTCCCCTGGTGCAACTCGAGAGCTAAGCACAGTCCCCAAGGCTCAGGGCTCCCCATGCAGCTTTCCCCTCCCCTCCAAAACCTCCCCACAATATCACACATCACCAATGGGGAACCCAGAAGGGACTGCACTGAGCACCAGCACAGCACAGCTCCAGAAGGACCCCAGTGCCCCAGGGTGGTGTGAAGGAGCAGGCTGTGCTCTGTCCTGCTAGGAGCTGACGTGACTCTGGACACCCATCCAGGGCTGGAGCCAAATACCTCCTCCTGCTCTGGGACAACTCAAATGCTGGTGTTATTTATTTTCTCGTGCACTGAAACAGGAAACCTGCAATATGCTGAAGCCCTGGAGCTCCGCCAGAGCCAGGGGCACCTCACCAGCTCAGTGGGAGCGGGATGCGCCTGGAAAGAAAACGTGAAGGCCGGACGTGCTGGGCTGGAGATGCCCTGGGGTGGAGGGATGGAGGTCTGGAGGTCTGGGGGGACCCATAGCAAGGGGACAACACAGTGCCACCCAGTGACACCAAAACCTTGGTGCCCTGCTCTTGCTGCGGTGCTGGAACCCCATCCCACTGGTCCCACTATGTACCACCAGTGCTCAGATCCACTGGTGGAAACTGGGGGAGCACTTCTGAACACGGCAGTTCTGCTGCCAGCAGCCGCTCGCTGCGTGCTTTCCACAGAGCCACAGAAGCATCGTGGTTGGAAAAGACCCCCAAGGTCACCAAGTCCAACCACCAGCCCAGCCCCACCGTGCTCCTTATCAGCCCTCTGCTCTGCTAACAGCCCCCAATCCGGGCACTCACCCTGTGGTGATGTCATCGTCCTCCGTCAGGGTCTTCCCCATCAAATCACTGTCACTCATATATCCCGACTTCAGCTCCACGTCATCGCTGTCCAACGCCTCCACCAGCTCCAGCCGGGAGATGTGGCTCAGCTTGCTGGGGCTGCGCATGGGCATGGTGTGTGAGTAATGCGCCCGCTCGCCATGCATGTACCAGCCAGGGGTGCCCTCGGAGCGGCAGCTGCCCCCCACCGACGGCGCATCCCCCGCCTGCAGCCGCGGGCTGGACTGCCCATAGCGCCAGGAGAGCGGCGAGGAGCGGTTCGACAGGCTGGAGACGCTGCGCGGGTTGGCTTCGTCGCTGTCATAGCACGTCATCTCCAGGGAGCTGCGGGGATGGGGTCAGGGTTAGGGCTACCAGTAGTGTTGGGGTCACCTTGAGGGTTACCGACCCCTAGCAGCCAGCACAGCCCACACATCGCACATTCCAGGTCCCGCAAGGACAGCCGTGCCGTCTGCATGGATGTGTTTGGTGAAGCCCATTCCCTCCAGGGGCTGTGGGGCACGATGGTGCCTGCTCCCCCTTGTGCCCTGATCTGCAGGAGGATTGAGGACCCTGCTTCCCCAGGCTCCAGTAGACCCCTGCTTTGCCCATTGCTGTGGGGTTCCCCATACAGATGGTCTGGAGCAATCCACAGGCCATGCTCCACACACCCCCGCCCATTGCCCCACACATCCCAGCAGGGGCTGAGGCTGCAAAAGCAAAAGGGGCAGCTCTTCAGCATGGCACTCCCCATCCCCGCAGGGCCCCCAAGGGTCATGCTGAGCCCTGTTAACGGGGATCCACCAGGGAAAGCCCCACCGTGCTGCTGAGCGTGTGCCACTCTGGGCCAGCCCAGGGGCATGCTGCCCCCCACCCCTCAGGGTGTATTTCGGGCCCGGCAGGGAGTGATGCTGAGACTAAATTTAGACACCACAAATGGTTGGAGCAGCTCCTGTGGAGCCCACAGCCCTCGGCTCAGCTCCGTGCTGCCACCAGGAGCCGTCCCCCTGCAGCAGCCACGTGGGCCCAGCACTCCTGCAGAGCAGCAGAAGCCAAACCCGACTGTAACGTGGAACTGAAAAGAGGGAACTATATAAAAACCGGGAAGTCCGTGAAAGCAGAACTGCAAGGGGCAGCTAAAAGGGGCCGGTTTGGTAGGCAGCACAAAGGCTATTTAAAGCTGTGATGCTGGCAGATCAGGGAAGAGGCTGAGCAGAAAACCCCGAGGGCTGTGAAACCTCCCAGTAACAACGCTGTGCCCCAACACAGACACAGGGCAGTGTCAGGGATCCACTGGATGGAAGAACCCATTGATGGGGTGTCTCCGTGGCAGGGATCTGTCTGAGACCTCAGCCACGGGGAGCACTCATAAATCATCACGGAAAGGAGGGACAAAACCCACCAGCAATGCTAATTTAATCGCCCATAATATCCTTGTCCTATTTCCCTAAGAGCAGCTGACAGGATTTGCTGAGGAGCTGCTGAGCCGAGCACTGCGTTGAGAAGGCGGCGGATGGAATTTGACACAGACGAATGCAAAGGGAATGCAAAGGAAATGCAAAGCAGCCCTGCTGGGGCGTGGGCAGCACGGCAGCTCTCACACCAAGCAGAGACTGCAGAGCTGCAGTGGGTAATGCCAGGAAATCGCCAGCTCAGTGTAAATCCTGGGGCTCTGCTCCCTTCGCTCGGAGATGTGCAAAGAGTAGTGGGGATCCCAAAGATGTGGGTGAGCTTCTGCATAAAGAAATGCTGAGCAGAGAGAAATTCTTCATCGGGGGAGCACAGGGCCGCTCTGTGAGCGCCAGCAGTGGGTGAAGGGGACGGCGAGCTGCTGCTGCTCGTCCCTTCCAACACAAAACTGAAGCGTGCAGTGAGACCACGAGGTGGCAACAGACAGCCAGAGGATGCCTGCAGCTGCTCACCCAGCGCAGCAAAGCCCGGCTTCCAGGCGTGGCTGCAGAACGCGGGGCTGGGGGTGACACCGGGCACAGCCTCTCCCAGCCAGAGCCCCCAAGGAAGGATGGGGAGGGGGATGGGGGTGCTGAGTTCTCACCTGTGAGACACCTGGGAGCCCCGCAGGCTGGACATGGTCTCCTCCAGGTTCTGCCGAAGGTCCAGAACATTCTGCACCGTCCTCTTCCTCTGGGACTCAGGGTCTGTGGGAGGACAAGGAGGAGGCTGTGATGGGACAAAGCGCCTCTGACCACGTCCTGCCCTCTCTCCGAGTCCCCCTCTGCCACCTGAGAGGGGATGGGGCAGGGCTGGAAAGGCTCCCACGCTGCACCCAAACATTAATACTGGGATCAGGGCAGAGGGACCAGGAGCAGGGAACCCCAGGCAGCAGGGGCAGAGCCCCCATGTGCATACATGCACACACCTGTTAACACACCTGTGTGCACACGTGCTTGCACACACATGCACAGATACACACACACACACACAGCTGTGGGGTCACCACCTCCTTTCTATGGCAGCTGGCACAGTGCTGCTGAGCCTGGGGCACAGCTTCCCCCCTCTGTGTGCCCCTGATGCATTGATGCACACCTCAGTGGATAACAGCTGGGCTGCGACCCCCAGTTCCAAGCCTTTGGGCTGTGACCGCGGCTCTCCAGAGAACCACAGCCACATCTCCAAGTGCAGCAGGCGGGGGTTGGCTCCTCCTAACACACCACGGCACACAGCCCTCGGGCTGTGCAGCAGCACCGGGAGAGCTGTGGGGACCAGGGGGGCTGCACGGCCAGCACACGAGCGGGGCCCATGCCCCTCATCCCCAGCACCCACAATCTGCATCCCTGGGACCACAGGCAGTGCCACGGGCTCAGCAGCACAGCCCCATCCATGACTGTGTGCCCACCCCCAGTCATGCAGCCATACTTTCCGTGTGACCCTACGAGGAGGTGATGAGCACAGGCAGCCACGATGAGACAGGTTAAATGAAGCTGGTGAAAGCCCATAGCACGGTGGGGTGAGCGGGGCCGGCAAGCACCAGCAGAGCCCCCAGCCAGGGGTGGAATGTGGGGCATCCAGCATGGCACATAGGGATGGGGATGTGCAGGCCGTGAGGAGGGGGCTGGGGGCTGCAGCCGCAGCACGGAGGAGGCACGGTGGGGCAGAACCAGCAGCCAGCCTGCTCTGCACCTGGGGACAGAGGGAGCCAGCATCCTCCTAGGGGGACATGTTGGCACACTGGCTCACCCAAACACAGTCAGGTCCCCTCCACGCACTGCACTCGGGGCAGTGCTGTGTCCCCTGGGCAGGGCCGGTGGCACTGGCAGCACCGCAGCCCCACTGCCAGGTGTCGGTGAGGGGCCGGCTGAGCCCTGCCGGAACCGGAGCCGCCGGGAAGGGCTGCAGTGTGGGAACGGCGGCAGCGCGCCGGATTCCTCTCCTCATCGATTTAGCAAGCTGCTGCAGCCAGATGTTTGCAGCTGCCGGCACGCAGAGCAGTGGGGACGGCTCAGCCACGGGGTCAGTCGGGCACTCAGCCTGAGCTGGGCTCACTGCCCACCAGGGACGTGTCCCACAGATCTCCCTGCTCGGCGTGTCTCCTCCATCCCAGCTCAGAAGTGCAGTCCCAATCCTGGCCCCGTGCCCCACCGCGCTGCCCCCAAAGCCCTCATCCTGCCTGCCTGCCACCGCCCCAGCAGCTCTCCCCACCCCTCTGCAGCTCTGTCCTCGTGAACAAATTGTGGTGAGGAAACTGAGGCAGAATGCCCGGCTCAGCCCAGCCACCATCTGCACGTGCAGACTTCCTTCGCCCGGCGATGCCAGCTGCTCTGTCACCACGATGGGGCGCAGCCACGTCCTATAACCGGGCACTGCAGACGTGGCCAAGAACATCCAGGAATGAGGAAACCATCAGCTCCTGCAGCTCGTGACAGCGCGTTTCCGCACGCGGCCATCGCCTCCTGCTGGGCCTGCAGCTCCACACCCCACGTGCACCCCATGTGCTTTGGCAGGGAGGGCCGTGTGAGGATGTGCACATGTGGGCCACGTGGCAGCCAACCCCACACAGGGGCGCAGGGAGGTAGGGCTGCGTGCGCAATCGGGGCTGTGCTTCAGGGCGTGCTGCTCTGCCACAGGGAGCTGCCCAGCCCTGCAGATGGCTGCTGCCCCTTCAAGGTGCTTCACAACCTCTTCCTCCTGCTGCCTCCAACCCAGAACCCGCTGCAGCTGGGGGCAGAGCGGACCCCAGGATCCTGTAGGTTCCAGTCTGCAGTGCACGACTGGGGGACCCCGGCTTGCCATGCCGACAGCAGAGTGTTTCCACGTGGAGCAACGTGGCTTTATCCTCCATTCTTACAACCACCTCTGATTCATGCTGCTGGGCAGGAGGCAGTCACAACTCGTCACCTTTCTCCCTGTGGTTTAATGAGTCCTTCCTTCCCCGTGACCCTGAGGTGACACCGGCCATGGGGATGAGGATGGATGCAGCTCAGTGTGCCCTGGTCTCAGCCCCAGTGTGGGGTCAAGCAGAGGGGTGTCAGCAGGCAAAGAAAGCAGAGACAGCATGCGCAAGGCACAGTCTGAGCCACCCCATAAACCACGGCCATCCCCATAATCACAGCCAGCCCCATAACCGTAACCAGTCCCATAACCATGTCTGCCCCCATAACCATGGCCATCCCCATAACCGTGTCTGTTTTCATGACCAGGGCCATCCCCACAGCCACGCAGCCCCACAGCACGTGCCAGCTCCCTGCTGGCAGCAGGCAGGAGCAGCAAATTAGCAGCAGTGACAGCCGGGATGGGACTTCAGCCGAATCAGCACTTCTGGGGCGCTGCTGCTGCTAAGCCCTGTGAATCGCTCCTCCTAATGAGGGCAGGGCTGGGAGACCTGGAGCCTGAACCCGGTCTGGCTGCAGCAAGCCAAGCTTTTAAAAGGGATTCAGACTTTCTCAGGCTAGAGCAGCCATAAATCTAGTTAATTGGGTCTCTCCCATACACTACTTTCCAAGCGAACACGCTGGAGAGATCCAGTCTGGGCCCCCAGCCCATTTGTGGGTTATTCTTTCAATGGATGCTTGGCCCCAAACCACCCCACCTGCACATCCAATGCAGCTCTGTCTCCGTCAGGACGAGCTCAAGCTGCTCAGCCTGTCACACCTCCAGCCCAGGGCTGCCTGAAATCCCCCCGCTGGTCAGACTGTGCCCCATGCAGCCGGGGCTGCTCCCAGAGCAGGGTTGGTCAGCACCATGCCCCCGTTTCCCCATAGCTCTGCACTCCCCCACAGTGCAACCTATGTGTGCCCCATGCAACACAGCAGCGCTCAGCCTTTGGTACCCTGAGCCTCCAACAGCCACCAACAGCTCAAGGGGATCCACAGCAAAATTATCCAAACCACAAACAGGGGACGAAAGCAAAGTGAAAGCCCTGGGGGCAGATGGTGCTGCTCCACACCCAGCACACGGCACGGGGCGGACATGGTGGAAATTCAGAATTCCAGATGGCTCTTTTGGGTGGGTTTTTTTGGGTCTTTCCCCCCCCCCCCCCCCCCCCGCCCCGTCTCATTTCCAAGGCAACAAGACTCGCTGTCATCTGCTCGTTGCCATAGCGATTTCACCTGATTCTGCTTCAGCAGTGGAGGAAGAGAAAAGCCGGGAGAGTGCCGTGCTGCCACGGAGCCCCGAGCTGCTGTGCTCTGAGCTGTGGGGAGAGCATTGGATCAATGGGGCTTTATCCAAGCGAGGCAAAGGGCCGATTCACGGGATCTAAGGAAGGAGCTGTGGGTTTCTTAGAGCACAAATCTGCCCTTCTCTTAACTGCTTCGGTGCCCGCCAGATGTGACGCACATCTGGGGACGTCGCCATGGTCTGCCTGGAGGTGGGCTTTGGGTGCTGGGGGTCTGGCGCCCACCTGTGGCTGCACCCTGAGGACTGAGCTGGGCTTCGGATTGCCCCACATCCCCCATCCCGCATCCCAGCACTGCCCTGCCCCGGTGTCCTCGTGGCACTGGGAGGAATGGTGTGGAAGCATTCTCACAGTGAGCACAGAAGCAGAACGTCCCAATGCAGCCCCGCAACCCACCTTCCCCACACCCCATTCGCCCCACATCCCATGCCAGGGGGCACAGTGCCCTCCAGCACTGCCAGAGAGCACAGCTCAGCTCCCACAGATTTGGGGCTGAGCTCCCCATGGCCACAGAGCGCAGCGCCGGATGCCATCAGCACTGACACTGCCTCAGTGGCCCCATCGCTGCCATGGGTGCTCCACACAGACAGCACAGATATACCCACGTGCTGAGGGGCTCCTCCAGCCCCACACTCACTGCAGAGCGGTGCGGTGGGCACCTGGCACAGCCCAGCACCATCATCCATGTACACCCACCCCCTTCCTGGTGGGAACCAGCACAAGCAGATCAGCAACCTGAGCCCCCCTGAACCCATCCCCCCACACTGCTGGTGTGTGCCCTGCACCCAGGGCTGCTCCAAACGGGGTTCATTGCCCAGGGCTGCCCCCTCCTCATCCCATGTCCCCATAGCAGGGATAGCAGGGAAAGGCTCCTGGCTCACAGTGGCTCCCATTTGCAGCAAGCAGAGCTCCAAACGAGCACACAGTCATTAGCGGAGCCAGCCACCCCATTCCCAGCCAGAACACAGCCATGCTTGGGGAAGCTTTATATTCACAGAGACAAACAACTCGCATTTGCTTTTTAACTGTTGGAATTGCACCCAGTGGGACGGGGGGGAAACAGGGAACCCTTTGTCCCCTTCTCCTTGTGACTGAGAGCTTTGTGCAGAGCAATGCGTTGCAAACACAATTCTCCGCGGCCTCAGCTGGGCTCTGGTGGACACTTGGCCTGTCCGTCCATCACCCGACAGCCGAGGAGCCTTCATGCATCTCCAGCAGGAATGCAAAATGTCCTCCTCCACTCTGCACTAAGTGCTTCCTGACAGAGAATGCAGAGCTCACCGATCTTAGCAGCCCTTCCCAACCTTCACGACCAATTCTATGAATCCAAGCTGCTGAAGGCACAGAGCTGCCACCAGCCTGGAGAGGGACAGCGCATTCGGGCACAGCGCTTCTGGTGGCCCCGAATGAGTCTCCTTCACCCACAGAAGACCCCTTTGGTGCTGAGCCCCCCCCATCCCAGAGCTTCATACCGGCTCTGTGATGGGGACGCTGACCCCAAGGGCGGCTGGGGGTCCCCAGGAGCCCCCTGCAGATGAGTGAGGGACCCCCAGCCCCACTCAGCTGCAGTAGTGGCCCCATTGCCACCATCTCCTCAGGGAGCAGGGAGGTGGAGGTAACCCAGGCTATTCTTACTTCTGTCTGGGGAATGGTTTCCCTCCCACGTACACTGCCACAATGCTAATTTTGAGGCTGATGATTAATTGATGTCAGGCTCATTAGGGGGCCAACAGCTCCCTCTCCCCAGGAGCACCAAGGACAGGAGGACGCGTTCTGACAGATGCTGTGGGAGCCACGTGTGAGTGATGTCCTTACAATGGAGGAGAGTGAGAGCCAACGCCACGAGGAGCCCTGGGGAAGGGTGGTCCCCTCTGGATATGGGCTCAGGGTCCCACCACACACCCACACCCTCCACCAGAACTATCATCACAACCTCATTGTAACTGCAGCGCCTGGAGCACGCCGTACAAGGGAAGGGATGCATGCACGCACAGTGCCCAATCCTAGCGCTGCTGCCTTCCCATGGGACCACCACGGTGACAGCAGGGCAGCAGGACCTGCTCCACCCTCCGGCTGCTTCCAGCCCTGCTCACCTCGCCCTGCCCCTGGGAAAAGCCTTTCTAAGCAACAGCTGTTTTTGCTACCAAAGACAATGCGAGGAGAAGGATCAGGCTTTGCCCCTTTCTTCCTTCTGGCCGTGCCTGCAGGGCAGGGGATGCCTGCAGGAGGGGATGCTCTCCGGTGTAGGAAGCAGCACTGCCACGCAGTCAGAGCTCTGCTCTCAGAAGGGGCTCTGCAGCCCCAGCCCAGCTCTGCCAACACACAACCAGAGCCAGCACAGCGGTGTGGGGAAGGCATGAGCCAGAAGTCCCTCCAACAAGGAAGTGATTTGTCTTTTTCTGGATACGTTTTCCACCAACAATGAGCACAGAGTGGGGAAGTTGGTTGTGACAGTGTGCAGCGTACCAACAAGGAGGCTATTGAGCCGGGAAGCGAGAGCACCAGGAGCCCAACAGATAGCACAGAGCAGGGAACAGGATGCAAAAGGAGACACCACGTGATCCCAGGCTCCATCCAAACCAGGAGGCACATCCAGCGGTGCTGAGGGCGAAAGGCACACAATGAGCTCAGCAGTAATTAGTCCCTTCAGGAACACTCTAAGTGGTTGCAGAGGTTTACCAAGAAAAAATAATAATAATAACAAAAATGGGAAAGTCATTGAAGGGAGAAAAAAAAAAAAAAAAAGAGAGAAAAGGTCATAAAATGTGTTTTCTGCTCCAGTTCGAAACACAATGAGATCCACCAGGAGACCACTGCTCCGCCAAACGTGGAGGCGATGGGGTTGGGCTGTTTTTCTACCAGCAAACGCAGCCCTGCGCAGGGAGCAGCGGTACTCCAGGCATCCCTTCCTCCCCCTGGGAAGCGAGAGGTGCTCAGAGGATGCAGGGAGCACAGAGCAGGGGCAGCCCCCACTGCAGCCCCATCTGCTGCCATTCCGCAGGGGAGAACCTGGAGAGAAAGGGCAGTGCGGGGCACTGGAACCTGGCTGTTGCTCCCAGGGGTTCAGCAGGGACCCCATGGGCTCCCCATAAGCTTCCACCCCACATCCCCATCCCAGAGCTGGGCAATGCGCTGTGAGCCAGCAGCACTGATGCAGGAGGGAAGGAGTTCACCGTCCTCCAGCACTGCCACCTCAAGCACCAATGTGGAAGCAATGGGACGGGGCCCCCAAGCAGCCCCACATCCGTGGGCTCCATGCACCCCATCCACTCCTACAGCAGCTTCCAGCACAGCCGCTGCACAGGACGTGTGTCACATCTGCTGAGGAGCGAGAATCGCCTTACAGAGCGCTGAGAAGCTGCATGGAAACGAAAGATCGTTACCACCATCTCCTTGGAAACGTCCCATCAGAGCAAGTTTGTCTTCCTCCTCCTTCTCTCTCCCTCTCTTCCCATGCGCACGGTTCTGGCACCCTGCGCATCCCTTGGCTGTGCCTCAGCTCTGCGGGTCCAAAACGCAGGCGTCGGATTTCTAAAGCCATTGTCTCGGATGTGCTATTGAGCCGCAAAACATGGACGGTTTGGGATGGAAAACAGGCATCGCTGCTGCACAGAAAGGAGCTGGCAGCCGGGATTCGATTTCCCTTTGAAGCTTTAGAGAACCTCAACCAAACAAAATTTGCTTTATTCCCACAAAGGGAACAAGAATCTTAGCAACAAAACAAATCAACACCTCTGCCCCCGAGCACCACAAGGAGCAGAGCAGCGCTGGGGGTTCTGCAGGCTAACACTGCTGGGGGGGGGGGGAATGTGGGGCAGCTTCACACGCGTCCTTCTGAATCAGAGCTGTGGGTAGGGGTCCCCTCACCAGCACACCGTTGTGCCCCATGCACGAGCCCGTGCTCCCCCCTCCCCACACGCTCTGCTCTCCATGCAGCCCCACAACACCCCCTGCTCATCCCCCACGCTGTGCTATGAGCGGGGCCATCCCCCTCCCCTTGCAGGAACCGGCCACATGTTCTCCATCTGGGAATGGAGATCCACGAGCCAATAATCTCGACTTGGAAAACTAACTGAAAATAGCACAACGTTTCTGAGCGCTCTGCAGACCGCGGCCGGAAGATGATGGATCTGCAGCACACCGGGACGCTGCTTGGCACAGCACAGCAGAAGCACAGCTCTGAGGGCTCAGGGAAATGAAAAGGAGATGGCTGGAGGTGCTGCTGGCCGTCTGCTTTCCTCCAACAGATGCTCCTGCCCTGAAGGAAGGAGGGTTTGCTCTGCTGGTGAACCGGTCCCCAGCTGCCACGCTCAGCCTGCAGGACAGAAGGACACAGACTCCGTGCTTCCTGCAGCCCCTAACCCAGCCTGGGGACAGTCCCTAATGCTGAACCCAAGAGATGCTGTAGGTATTTTGGGGGGGAGGGGGGGGGGGGGGTTGCTGCACCCCATGGTGTCCAGATGCCATCGGCATCTCGGTAGCATTCAACCACAGTGCTATGGAAAGCGATGCATCCAGCCTCAAATCACACGGGGTGAGCTATCAAAATGGAATTTGCCAGAGACAAAAGGGCCAACGCGATCCCAGCTACACACAGCCCCCACTCTGCGTCTGGGAGCCAAACACGGGCATCTCCACACCTCCTCTGTGCCACCGATCCCACCACACGCTCCCCGTGCTCAGCAGGACGCTCTCCCCGTGCCATCCGCGTGCACTGTCTTGGGGACAGATCGCTGCCACCGGGAGCCAATGCCACCACCGGGTCTGGCACAGCGGCACCGCTGCTCGCAGGACCCACAGCCCAGCACAACGCACGCCGTGCCCAGGAAGGCGGTGATGCGCATGGGCAGCAGGCGTGCGATTTGGAGAAGCGTCTGATCGGGAGTTATTCTCAGCCTCTGCCGTGCTGAGAGCTCACACGTCTATAAATAGCTGGCAATGGAGCTGTACCTGAGCTGCAGCTTTGAACGTGACTCAATGCTGCTCCGGGGCTGAGCCACACCGCTCAGCACAGGGCTGGGACGGCACTGCCAGTGGGGATGCTGCGGTCCCCTGGGTGGAAGCTCAGTGTTATTTCAGCTGGGCTCCACACAAAGCCCATCGGGGCTGGGCAGGACACACGCTTCAGGAGCTCCCTGCTGAAGCAGCTCACCCAGATGCCCCCCACAGGGTCCTGCTGCCATCTGCCACAGCTGGGGACATGACCAGGCGCTACACAGAGCGCAGAGGGAATGGAGCTAGAGCAGATCCCAACCGCGTGGGGCAGTGCTCAACAGGGCTGCACATGGCATAGGGCTGGGGCAGATGTGACCCCACAGCCCAACCCTCCGAGGAACCACAGCCAGCAAACCCAACCTCCCAGCCACCTCCCACAGCCCCTCCACCAACACCGCAGCCTTCACCTGCCCACACTGCTGCCAGGACAGACACGGAGCGGCGGACACATGGTGACAGAGCAGCCCTTCAGGAGCTCATTCCCTCTACTGTGATTACAGGGGATGCCTCAGGCCAAACCGCCAGGCTCCAACAGCTCCTTCCAGAGAGGAACCTCAGCCCTTCTGAATGCTGCCTCAATCGGACCAGACAAACAGCAGCGTAAGGAATGAAAGAAACACTCGAGAGAAACAAAACGTGGAAGAAAGAGATGAGAGGAAGGACGAGCAGATCTGAGGGCACGCCAGGCGCCGCTCCGCAGCATCACAGCCACTCCGACACATCTCCATTTGCACAGCTCTAATCTCAGCCCTGCAATGCAGCATCCCCTGCCTTCCCAGCTCCGCTCCCGGCTGGGAGCTGCAATGCAGCAGCACCAGGGAGGCCCCGTTCCCCTTTTCCCTCCTGGCAGCAGCACTGTGCCCCCAGACCCCCGGCTGTGCTGCCCCAGAGCACTCCAAAGGAACGGCTGCTCCAGATCCCATTCCCATCTCTGTGCTCTCCTAGGAGGGCGTTTGCATACCAGAGGAGGATGTGACTTTGCAGCAGGACTGAGCCGCATCTCATCTCCCAGATCTCTGAGCATCACCCCTGAGACCTGAGCCTGGGACCAACCACCCCGACGGACAGAGCCGTCAGCACTGCACCCAGGCAGCTGCACCTGCATCTGAGGCCACACACATGCACATCCTGGGGACACCACTGCCACACACACACACACACACACACACACACACACACACACCAACCAGTGCCACCCGCACAGCGGCACAATGAGGCTCAGGACAGGACACATCACTGGGCACCACAGAGCCATGTGAGCAGAGCCCACAGCTCTGCAGAACCCTGACAGGACCCCACAGAACCATTGCTGTGCCCTCAGCTGTCCCTGGGCCCTGGCGTCACTCGGGGGTGACACAGTGCCAGGGCCACAGGCTGTGGCTCCATACCAGCCTGGCACCAATCCCCTTCCCTGGGCAGCAGGCATGAGCCAAGGCAGGGGAAGGACCAGGAAGGGAAGGGGGGATGGGGGATGCTGCTCTGTGGCACTGCACGGTGTGGAGCTGTGCAGGACAGCACAGAGCTGGGAACTCCCAGGGACATGTGGGGTGGTGGCGAGGGCACGGTGCTGCTGGCACACACAGGTGCTGCAGCACAAGGGCAGCAGCACAGAGCTGGGGCTGCAGGACTCTGCAAAAGGCACAGAGCTGGCAGTGCTCCTCCGAGTGCCACCAACCGGGCAGCACACAGCGCCTGCAGTACGGCCTGAGGGGACACATCCTGTGTGCACAGCACAAACACAGCCCTGGGGGGTGGGCAGCCTGCTGGTGCCAGGCAGCTGTTGGTCCCCCCTGAAACAGAACCGTTTGGCATTCAGCCATGTGGTTGTGGTGGGTGAGCGTTGGATTTGGGGGCAAAACACAGCCAGGCCCTGGGAAAGCTCCATGTGAAACAACAATTTTCAAGCTCTCTGGGGGAAGAATTTATTCCACCAACCCATCCTGGAGTAGTTTTGCCTTCAGATGTTTGCTCTGCTGCTTTTCCACAGGAAACCTTAAAAGACCAGCATGGATTTCTCAGCACCACCATTATCACATGACAGCACGGATCACCCCTTTCTCATCACCCTATTTCTGAACGCTGGAGCTCCGTTCTGCTGCCAGAAGGAAACAAATTCCCACCCAAACAACCTCACCACTGCCACAAGGGTGCACTGAGAGAGGAATAACGTTCCCATAAGAGTGGCCTCAAACAGCCATGCTGCTTGGAGAGGCAACAACCACTGCTGGGGCTGGAAGAGCTGTGCAGGCCCTGACCCAACAGTGAGCAGAGCTGCACAGCACTGCCATGCACTCCAAGGCCGTGCTGCAAAGACTCCTGCAAACACCCCAGAGAGCACTGCTTCCCCAGGCACTGCACCCACCCGCCCGGGCTCTGACCATCCCAATACTTCTGCCCATTAGCAGCCACTACAGAGGCACTGTGGACAGCAAGAGATGGCCGCGGAAATGGCTGCTGGGGCTGCTTCAGGGACCTGCAGCAAGCACACGGGGCCATGCTGCCTCTGTGCCTTTCAAACTGCACCACCAGCACACCCGGCTTTGATGAGGACACTCAGCCTGTGCTTCATGTGCAACGTGTAATTTAGATGTTAGAAATAGCCTCTACAAAGCACATGTGGTTGCTGTGCCCCGGTGACCTCTCCCCGCTTACGCAGGCTGCCCTGCTTTAAGTGTGAGGCCACCTCTGCCAGCCCTACAAAGGCTGCGGTGCCATCAAACAGATGACACACTTGCAGAGAGGTAACATTTAGCCACCACTACACAGACCGTAGCTTTGGCCAACGCTGCCCTTCGGCAGAGGCTGGGGAATGTTTCTGGCAGCACGGAATGGAGATGGGCACTCAGGAGTGGAGATCAGGGATGCAGAATGCACCCGTGAGCCACCGCCCTCCGTGGTCAGTCAGGGGCACAGCTCAGCACGGGGTTACAGCTCACACTGTGAGGCGTGCAGAGGAGCTGCCATCCCTGCAGAGGGTTCACCCACCTGGACAGCAGCGGATCAGTGAGGGGTCACCACCAGGAGCTCAGCACGTGCCCAACTGCGGTCACGCACAAAGTGAAGGAGCAGCCCCCACCACGCTGCTGTCATCCCACTCCCCCGAGCATCTCTGAGCTCCACAGACTGTCAAGGACACGCCAGGTCGTTGGTGGCTCAGTTAACGAAGCGGCTGCGATTCAACAGCACAGCTCCCCCTGAATGCAAGCACACAACCACAGCCCCACACGAGGACAGCAGCGCAGCAGCACGGTGACAAACTGACCTGCCAGCACAGACACTGCCCCAGCTGACAGCGGGGAACCAGCGCTTCCCACCCTGGGAAGCCCAGCGGTGCACACGGGCTGAAAGAACAACCAACTCCGGGAGCACAGAGCAGAGGGTTCACACCCCCAGCGTGGCAGCGCTGGGCCAACCCAGCCTGGCCAAGGGCAACTGAAGCACAGCTCCGAGGGATGCTCCACCCCAGCGCAGCCAGAGACAGGGAACCACCCCAAACCCTCCACCAGCTGTAGAGCAGCTCGTGCACGGGGGGTTGATCCCACTGGGCCAGTCCTGCACCCACAGGGAACTGCAAGGGCTCTTCTTGAGGGCATTGAGGAGCCCCCAAAAGCAGCATTACAGGGGCATGCCGAAACTTCCGGGGCACACAGACACCAACGATGAACATCCATTAGGAACAGACATTCCTGCAGCACTGCCATGCACCCAGCAGGACCTGGCATCACTGGGGCTGGGGAACAGCTGCCCCACAGCAGTAGAGTCACCAAAGGGCCCCAAGCAGCGACAGCGACCTCACACACACAGCACCTCTGCCCCACTCCGGGCTCACTCTGTGGCTTCCTACGGCACGGTGGCCACGGGACACTGCAGCATCCAATGCAGATCCACGGGGCACATCCATGCCTGCCTGCAGCCCCCAGCTGCTGTGCCGCCACCGAACGCTCCGAGCGGCCTCGTCATGGCCGCACTGAGATCGCTTGCCGTCTTCTCGCGAGCCGCGAGCCCTCGGGGCTGCGGGCACAGGGGAACTCAGCACTGCTTTCCTGGAGATCAGCGCACATCCACGCGTTGGGCACAGGGAGGGGAAGGGCCGGGCACGGCGCACGGCGCTCCGCCACGAAGCGGCGATGAGACCCGAGCACGCGGAGCCGCTCCCCGCCGCAGCATCGCACGCAGCCGTGGGCGAGAGCGGCTCCCACGCACCGCGCAACAGCCCCGGGATGGGCACGAAGCACCGAGCAGCCCAACCCCCCCCCCGCTGCGCTCCCACCGTGCCCCGCGTGCCGAGGGCAGCCCCAGGGACGGAGCACCGCCGTGCCTTCGGGTCCCGTTCGGCAAGGAGACGCGGCCGACAGCCCGCACGGCCTCGCACGTGGCCTCGCACCCGGGCCAAGCAGCAGGGAGATCCCAGAGCCTCCCGGGAGCCGCGTCTCCTGGATTTCCTCATCCCGCAACAGCTGTCGTCGGAACGTTCGCCCACGAAACGAACCCCCTCGGCTCTGCCTACGCGCCGCACCGATCCCGCGAGGCGGACCGGGGACTGCGGGCAGGGGGAGGGGGGGCCGCACTCACCCAACATCTGGCTGAAGAGCAGCTGCTCCAGGTCGCCCAGCACCGTCACCACCAGCTCGGGGTCCACCTTCAGGTACGCCTTCTCCTCGGCCCCCGCCGCCGCCGGCCCCTTGCCGCCCAGCAGCTCGTCGTCGCACTTGCCTCCCCCTCCTCCTCCTCCGCCTCCGCCCGCCTCGGGGGCTTTGCTGAGCGGCTTCACCTCGGCGTAGGGCCCGCGGGGGATGCGGCTCGGCTTCCCGGCGGCGGGCGGCGGCTTTTGGGGCCCGGCGGGGCGCGGCGGCAGCAGGGAGTGCTCGGAGCGGGACAGACTGCGCGACATGGCGGGCGCCTCGCGGCCACGGGGACCGCCGCCCCCGCCCCGTCCCCCCGCCGCCACCGCGGTGGTTGCCGTCCCTTTGGCCATGTCGTCGCTCCAGCGCGGCTCGTAGAGCTGCCGCTTCTTCTCGGCGTCGGTGAGGAAGGCCAGGTTGGTGAGCGACTTCTGCTTGCGCAGGTTGGAGCCGGCCGGCAGCCGCCCCTCCGCGCTGCTCGCCTTGAACACCCGCAGCTCCGCGCCCCGCGGCCCCCCCGCCGCCGCCGCCGCCTTCGCCCGTTTGGGCATCACCGCGCCGCCGCCGTCGGGGCCCCGCCGATAGCCGCGCAGCTCCGCCGCGCCCTCCTCGCCCAGCTCCACGTCGGGAAGGCTCTTGATGTTGCTCCCCAGCATCCCCGCGCTGCAGTCATTTAACCCGCCGGGGGCTGCTGCGGCACCGAGGGCGCGCCGGGAAAAAGGCGGAGAGAGAGAAAGAGGGAGAGAGAAAAGAGCGGCGTCAGCGCCCGCCCCACCGGCGGGGAGCGGGGATCGCGGCGGGGGGAGCGGAGCGGAGCGGCCCCACCTCACTGCTCCGCCGCCGGCGGGACACTGCGAACCAGCGGAATGTCACGGGCAAACAAAAAGGGCCCGCCCTCCTCGGGCGCGGGCAGGGGGCGGGGCGACGGGCGCGCTCCCGTGGAGGGGGGCGGGGCCGAGCGGGGGCGCGCTCGTGGGGGGAGGATCGCGCGGCGCTGAGCTCCGCGGGGACGCGCAGCGGGGCACGGGGGCGTGCGGGGAACCGCGGGGCCGTGGGTGCTGCGCGCTCCGCTGCGGGAGTCGCGGGGGGGTGCCGGCAAAGCGCCCGCGTCCCACGGCTGTCGCCATGGAGGGGGGGAAAACTTCCTCGGTTCACTCCGACGGGTGCGGGAGGGGCCCTGCAGCAGCCCCCGAGCACCGCCACGGCCCCCAACCCCGGCACGGCCCGGGGAAAGGAAGGGGGCGAAAAGCAGGGGAGCGGGATCTGGTTATCATCGTTTTTCATTAATTATCCGTCCCTGGGGAGGGGTGAATTAAGTCTATTTGGTGACCTCACGCAGGCTGCCATGGCAACCGCCGGGAAATATTGCATTAGAGCACATCGCCGTTGCGGAGATAAGGAGCGGGAGGGCGGGGGGCAGCGGCAGAGCCGGCCCCAACCGCCCCTCCGCCCCCCCCCCTTCCGGACATTTGGGGTTCAGCCCCACAGCGCTGAGCGGCCCCACCACCACCGGAAGGGAAAGCAAAGCGCGTCCCAATGGGTGCTCTGCACCCAAAGGAGCTGTTGGGTCCCCCCGCTGCAACCCCAGAACCTCCCCGCTTTGAGAGCCTTCACCAAGCCATGCAGCTGCTGCTTAAGCGCAGGGCCCGTGGAGGGGGGGGTGGCTCGGGTCATTTGGGATTGGCTTCCCCCTGCCAACCGCTCCTCCAGCGAGGCCCTTCCGCCCCCAAAGCGATGCCCCACGCAGAGGGACCGGGCAGGGGACGGCACGGCGCGCGGCGCGCATTGCCACGGCGCTACGAACCCATCCCCGAACCTCCCCGAGCCGCGCTCAAAGCCGCCCGTCCCCCATCCGGTGCCGACACCCGGGACCCCCCGGCTGAGCCCCGCTGCCAGCAGCCCCGGGAGCGGCTCTGACCGACTTCTGTCCGCTCGCATCAGCCGCAGCCGCTCCCGCAGCGCCTCGCCCTCAGCTCCAGCCCTCCGCGGAGCACCCGCCATCCTCCGCTCGCTGCCCTGGCAACCGCCGCCCCAGCATCCTTGCGAGCAGCAGCACCCCCGCCCCCCAAAAACCCAGCCCAAAGCAAGCAGTGCAGAGCGGCGGGCTGATGCTGTACCCGGTGCGCAATGGACACCTCGCGTCTGGGCTCAGCGGCCCCCCTAGAAAAGAAAGCGTTCCCCACCGCCCCGTGCCGCCACGCTTGCCCAGCAAAGCGCGAGCAGCGCTGGTGAATGGTTCATTGAAAAATGCCGTCGTGAGCGCGGAGCCGACCACGCAGCGGGGGAGAGGGAAGGGGGGGTTCGTACCCGGCACCGCTCAAGGCGCTCCCACCCGCGGGAGGGTCGGGGGGGGGGGGGGGGCGCGCTGTTGCTCGGCGCCCGCCCGGGGGCACAGCGCTGCCGGTGGGGCTGCGAGTGCGGGGAGCTGCTGGTGCCAGGGCCCGGCTGTGAGCTGGCTGCCGGCCGCCTCCTCGGAAATGGGTCATTCCTGGAGCTGCTGGAAAACTAGAAAGAGGAGGAGAGGGAGCCAAGCGGCGGTCGGGCCTCGTGGGGGGCGGCGGGGGTGATCCTGGGCTGCCGGGCACCGGGATAGCCTGCCCCACGGCAGCCCCACGCGTGCAGGAAGGGTCCTCCATCCCCTCCTCGTGCCCTCACTGCGCTTTCTGACCCCACAGGATCACCCTGCATGTGCAGCCAGCACCTTCCTTGCCCCAAATCAGGGCCGTCCTCACTCCCCCGGCTCTGCTCCCTCCTCCCCATCCTTCTCCTGCTCACTACGTGCTGCGCTTTGGGGATGGATGCTCCCATGCTCTGCACAGCCTCAGCCCCACAGCTGCACGTGCAACGCGTCCAGCCCCTCTCCCAGCTGCCTCCAGCTGCTCCGGAAGGCCCTGCACGAGGCACTACCAACACAGCCAGCAGCTCACGCAGCCCCCAGTGCCCCCTCCCCACAGTGCCTGGGCTCCCAGGGTGAGCCCACCGCAGGGGTTGAGGGGCACCCAGAGGGCCACAGCTCACCCAAGGGTTGCCTGGTGGTTTCTGGCACCCTGGTGTCACTGGTTGATGGCAGTTGGCCCCAGGGGACGCACATTGCCCACCCGCAGCCCCCAGCAGTACCAACCTGGCAGCAAGCAAAGCCAAGCGCCCACACAAGCATTGCCCTCAGCAGTGCTGACCCCTATTTTTTGGGGGGGAACCCCAAGACAGCTCCGGGATGGGGCAGGATAAGCTGTGGGCATGGGGCAGTGCTTCCACACAGCCCACATGCACAGGATGTGGGCAGCCCCCAAGCAGGGGTTGCACAGATCACCCCATACACACCCTGCACATGCAGAAGACCCCACGGACTTACTCATGGCTCTGGATTTGGGGTCAGGCACCTCAGCAGGAGTGGTGTCACACGGGGATGTGGCATTCAGCTCTCTGTCCTCCTGCAGCCTGGGGGCAGAGCAGGGTTGTGAGCGGGGGCTGCAGCCAGTCAGGGACAGCCAGAGATGGGGACCCCCGGAAATGGGGACATGGTGCCTGAGCCTCTCTGGGGACCCTGAGAACACCATTCCATGGGGTCCCCGGGGTGTCATGTCCCCTTCAGCTTTACCCCTGTCCCACTCCACACTCCCATGGGTGCCCACAGACTCCCAATCGGGGCATCCCCAATCCCGATCCCTCCAGCCCCACTGTTCCAGTGATGCACCCCATGCCATGCCCACCGGCCTCCCCCATCCCCCACCCCTACCACCACTTCACATCCCCCATTGCTCACCGGTACTGGAATGGGGCGACAGTGGCTGTCACAGGGCGGCTCTGCGGGGAGGCCGAGGAGAAGCTGATGGCCCCTGACCCAAACACGGGGCTCCTGCTCATAAGGCTGGTGTCGGGCCCATCCTCCATGGCCATCCCGAGGGGACGGTGGGCCCCAGGCCCCCTTAAGCTGTGCTCCACCCGGCTGCCCCCCAGCCCCTTCCCGGGGAGCACTGGGGCTCTCTGCCCCCCATGGGGGGTTACACCTGGGTTCTCGGTTGCATCACGGCCTGAAGCTCTGGGCCTGGGTTTGAGGCTTTTGGGGCCGGGGGGTGCTGCCGGCCGTGGGGATGTTGCCCGGTGGGAGGCAGGGGGGCCCGGGGTGCTGTGTCGGGTTGGGGGGGCCGCAGCAGGCGGTTTGTTGGGGGTCGTGGATCGTGGCACTGGGATGGCGGAGGTGAAGTGGCCACGGGTGGTCGGGGCCAAGTTGGCTGTCCCATTCATCCTGGTGAGGCAGGTCAAGGAAGGCACTGTGGGGGGAGAGGAGAGTGAAGGACATGAACTGGGGCATGGTGACGTCCTTCCTCCGGGGCCCCATTTGCAGCCACAGCAAGGGCAGCTCTGTACCTGTGTCCCCATGTCCCCGCACAGGCAAAGACCCCATCAGGGACCCCTCTTGGCCACCCAGCGCTATCCCCTGGGCCCCAAAACCACCCGAGCCCACTTCTCAGTCCACTAAGACCATCTATCTGGGCTGCAGATCTCCAGGGGAAAAACATATATATATCCCCAAACAAATCTGCAGGGACAGAGGGGACATATGGGGACATGCTGGGGAGGGCACCCAGGTGCTGCTCTGCCCCACGAAGGCTTCGCCTGGAGCCGGAGCAGTGAGAACAGGCACAGCTTTGTGCTGATGGATGGCTGTGGGGCACACACAGCCCGCTCTGTTCATGGCCTGGCCGCAGCCTGACAGCTCTCAGGGCACTCAGCACTGGGGCTGTGATGCATCTCTATGGATTTTTTCGACCTATTCGGTCGGGTTGGATTTCCCTCACGTGGACACAGCACATGCCCTGGGGCAGCCACCCCTTTGCTCAGCCAGGTGTGGTCCTTGTGCCCCAGGATGTCACACCGCGGGACCCTCAGATGGGGACAGGGATGCTCGTGGGTCTGGGGATGCCACGTGAGCACCATGCACCAAGCTGGACTCAGGAGGAGCCTTCCTCTGTAAGCAGCCTACCGCTAATCACCCATTATTTTATTAGTGAGCACAAATTAAAGTCATCCCTAGGAGATGCAGCACTTTCCCATTCCGAGCAAGCCATTAACTTGCCACCGACTCCATTCCCACCCGCAGGCAGTGCTGCTTGGGGTGCAGAGGGTCCCCTCTGTGCCACATCACCGCGCTGTGTCACCACGCAGGTTACAGCCTGACCTACATAGAGGCACTCCTCACCGCAGCGGCTCCTTTGCAATTAGCACCAAAGGGAAGTGACTTCCTCCTAATGAAAACGAGACGCCGGCGCTGCGGGCTCAGCACACCCAATGACAGAGCACCAAAACATGGGGTGGGCTTGGGGTGCTGTCCCTGGGGGGTGCTCCCTCCACTGCTGCAGGTCCGGAGCGCCGAGCTCCACATTCCCCCAAAGCACAGAGCACTGAACCCAGGGACAGGGCAGCTGCCCGTGGTTTGGGTGAGGCGGTCCATAGGGGTGGGGTGTCTGCACCAAAGTGAAACAAAGCAGCCTTGGCTGAGCCGTGTCCTTCATCCCAGGATAAATGCAAACCAGCGCAGCCCTGGAGGCACATCTCTTTCAAAGAGGCATCTGTTGTGCTCGGGGCTGCAGCTACTCGTTTGGAATAGAGTCAAAACTCACCTCACACCTGTGGTTTCGGCAAGCAGAAAGGAACAGCCAGACCTGGAGGCTGAGCCCCGGGTCGAGTCCCCATGGCAAGGCTTGGGGGGCACTCAGCTCAGCCCTGCAGTAGGACTCTGAGCACAGGCACACTGGGATGCAATAAAGCCCAGACTTCCACCTCTGATGGTGCTTCGCTGCCACTCTGTGCCTCAGTTTCCCCACCCTGAGTGTCCACAGCTCCGGGTGTCCGCAGGATGTCCATGGGATCACAGGTGATGGCAGCCTCCAGTTTGCTCCAGCTGATGGGAAGCAGTGGCTGTGCGGATTGCACACCATCACCACAAATCCCCCGAGTCCTCCCAGGAGGGTGAAGGGAATCCTCCTACACCGACATTTGCAGCCCGGCTCAGACAGGTCAGGCAGGGATCCCCCAAAGCCCCTCCATGCAGGATCCGACCCCGTGCTGCCTTTGGGGCTGGCACTGCTCCAATGCAACCTCCTGCCCGGCACGCTCAGGAAGGATGACAAAGAAAAGGCTCCTTGTGACACGAGGGACATAAAACTCTCCTAAGAGAAACAGAGGGCAGCGAGGAGAGAAAGGAGCCTTCAGAGGGGAACAAACCACTGATTCAGCCTCCAGCCCCCGTGATGCAGCCAGGACCTGGCCTGCCCCCAGCTGGGTGTCACCACGTGGGACATTGCGCCACTGGGCACTGCCCTGGTGTAGGACTCAGTGCTACAGAGTGGGGTTTGGGGCTCAAAGCACGGCTGGGATGAGAGCAATGAGCACTGAGCAGTGTGAGTCAATGACACAGAACATGGGACCCTACAGAGCTGCAGACACGCATGCAACGCGATGCCAACGGGCAGCAGCAGTGTGCCCAGCAGCAGAGTGCCCAGCAGCAAGCTTTTGGGGTGGCTTCAGTGCCTGTGGAGCTGCTGGGTGAAGGGCTGTGGGCTGGTGGAACAGCCGGGTGTCGGAGCAGTGACGGTTGCAGAGCCACAGCACTCATCCCTGCTTCAGCCACTCCACGGCAATCCCATTAGGCACTAAGCCCACTTTAATAACACCGTGCTGTTAGCAAAGCTCGGCTCTCGGCTGGGCGGGCTCCAGCACCAAATCTCGGGGTCCGGCAGGAGAAACTACTCTGCCACCGCTGGGCTGGGTGAAAGCTCTGCGGGTCAGCCCGGTACCGGGCACGTGTCGGCCGCCTCTCCCCGAGGCCGCTCCACGCGATGCCATCCCCGGTCAGGTTTGCAGCGCTCGCAGTGCCCTGAGATGTGACCCGAGGAGCGCCGCGCGTCCCCGCGGCCGTTCAGGAGCCGCCGCTGCTGGACAGCTCCGGGCCCGCCCCCGCCGGACCCCCCCGGTACCGGAGCCACCCACGCGCGTTCCGGGGCTCCTCCGTGATGGGCACCGCGCCCCGTAGGGACCGACCGGACGGAGCGCAGCCGGGAGCGGCCGAAAGCCAACAGCTGCAGATGGGACGGGGGACACCTGGAGGGGTCGGAGCCGGCCCGGGAAGCTCCTGGGAGCGCGGAGGTCCTCCTGAGCTCGAGCAGATGGCGCAGCTCCCGCGCCTGCGTTCGCCCCCCCCCCGGGTACAACGCTGCCGGACGGAAGCGGCCCCTCCGCCCTCGGCCCCAAAACCGGGAGGTTCCCGACGCTGTCCGTGCGGAGCGGCGCGGGAGGACGCAGCTGTGCGGAGGCTGCGGGGCGCATTAAGCGGGCGGATGCGACGTGTTGGACGCGTGCGGTGGGACAGCTGCGCTCACTCATCCCAGCGCCGCGCAGCCCTCTGCTCTGTAGGATGGGCCAACAAAAGGTGTGGGTTTTTTTTTTCCCCCTTCAGAGCGCGCTGAGGATTTGGGAAGTGCTGCAAGGGTAAGCTGGGGAAACAGGAAAGGATTCAGCATAACGTGCCCCAAAGGAGCAGCGGTACCCGGGCACACAGCGCAGGATCTCCCACCACCATCTCTCACACCACGAACGCGCAACTGCCCGAGACCCCCACGTGTGCCGCGGTCCCTTTGAAGGGAGCTCGGACACCACCGAACCCCTCATCCCCGGCGCCGGGCTCCCTGGGATGGGCGTCTGCAGCAGAAAGCAAAAGCCCTGGGGAGTCCTTAATGGGATGAGTGGATTTTCCAGTGAGCTGCAAAGCTGCAGTTGCTGCGAGTGCCACGCAAACACCTCGTTATGCCGCTATTAATGAGGGGTTTGCAGCGTTTGCTGTTTGCAGTGCAAGCAGCCAGACTGCCGGCCCGGCTTCAGACTGATCACTGCAACGCAGCCGGGTGGGAGCGGCATCTCTGGGCTCCATTAGCAGCCCCACAGGGCAGCGCTCTGCACGTGGTGGTAATGGAAAAAGGTCCCGCAGCTCCGCGCTGCTCCAATCCCTGCACCCTCACATCCAAAATTAATCCTTCATGCTCAAAGGGATGCAGCTGATGGAGCGATCGCGGGTCCACCACACCAGGAGGAGTTTGAGCTTTCCTGGAGGAGAGTCTGAGCATCCCCGGGGCGTCCCCCGAGCATCCCCACGGAGGAGGGCAGTTCCCCAGCTTTCCCCCCTTTCCTCTCCCCGTGGCACAGACATCTCCTCTGGAAGGGGTTCAGAGAGGGAGCGGGGAAAGAAAAGCGGGGAAAATCGGAGAGTGGAGATGGGGCGGGGGGGGTGTGGGGGGGTGGAGAAGCCGGGTATCATCTCACAGAGCCGAGCTGGGGGAGCTTCCGCCGCCCGCTGCCCCGCTTTGCTGCCGGAGGTGACGCGGAACGGCTGCATCCGCACCGACCCTCCAATGTCCGCTGGAGCCCAGGATGAGGACGGAGATGACCGCAGTCCCATAAGGGCGGTAGCGCCCCGGGACACCACGGGCCCGAAAGCCGACCCTGCAGTGCCCGCGGGGCCGCGGTCACCGCGCCGGGTCAGGATGCGGCCGCGGTGGCGGTGCGGGGGAAAACCGCCGTGGGAATGGGGAAACGGCAGCCAGGGCTGGGGACTGCAGGGAGCCAGAGCGCCGTCCTGCAGAGCCCCTCTCCTCCGAGCAGTCCCAAACTCAGGGTTCAACCCGGCTGTGCCCACACGGTCGTGGCACCACCCTGAGCTTGTGCTGCGGCCCCCAAAGCCCTTCCTCAGGCACACAAAGCTCATTAGAGGCCACCTGTTAATGAGTAGGGCTTGGGGCCCTCCCTCAGCCCCAGGGAGCAGTCGGAGAGGCTGGGACAGGCTCATGTTCCACTGGGAGCATTCAAAGACTCTCGGGCTGTGGCAAGGACCAAGGGACAAGGGCCAGCCCAGTGTCCCAGCACTGGCTCTTGGGTCCCGCGGGACGGATGTGCCACCATCCTGGCAGCCTCTGCCGCTCCGGGTGGGATCACAGCTCCGCCTGGTGCCGGGCTGCTCCCCGCTGTGCTGGGTGGGAGCCGGGCGGGCACCCGGCCCTGGTCCAGCTTGTCCCCTGCAGGGCCCAGCCCCGCTCCAGCTCAGGGCCGGAAACACCTTTTTCCTGTCCCTGGGCTGCAGCGTGGGGCTCTCGGCAGGAAAAGCCTCCCCACGGCTATTAATAACCTGCCAGCCCCCCATTTCCATCCTCATTTCCATCCCCACTCCAACCCCTGCCTCCTCCCCAAGCCCCGGGACTCACCTGGGAGCCCCCCAGCACAGGAGGAGGCCCAGATCCTGGGGACTTCATTCCTCGATCCCAAACTGCTTTTGGGGTGCAGCCCCAGTAGCGCTCACCCACCCCCAGCCTGCCCCCACCCCCGCAGCAGCCTGCACAGTGCCGGGGGGAGCCGGGAGCCGCCCTACGCCCCCAGGCATCCCCGGGCCGTGTCGGATGGGTAGCGATGCCTACAGAGCACAGAAGGAAACTGAGGCAGGGATAAGGAGGGCGATGGGCTCATCGCAGAGGCTGCGTCTCTCCCGGGACATCCCAGTAGCAGGGAACCGGGACAAGCAATGGGGACAGCAGGCGGAATCTCGCCCCATTGCTGGCAATGTGCGTACCCACGTCCCACGCCGCTGCCCAGCGGAGCCCCCCCGCAGCCGCAGCGGCACACCCAGCCTGGCGCGGGCTGCTGGCTTCCCTCCCGCCTGGCTTTTTCCGAGGTGAGACCCAGGAGAGCGGCGGCAGCGCTGCACGCCCGCCTGGGCTCTGCGCTGCGCACCCCGGCACGGGAGCGCGTTCCGGAGGCGTGGAGCCGCACACGGGGGTCCCCCTAAAAACTCCCCCGGGCTCCCCGGTGCCGAGCGGTCCCGGCTCTGCTGCGTAGAGCCCCGCGGGGATCACCACCGACCGCAGCGCAGATGGGGATGGCCGGGCCCGACCGGGCACCGCCACGAAGTCCCCTCCGCCCCCCCCGCACCGTCCCCAGCCCAGCGGGACGCGGCCGGGAGCAGCGACTGTCACCCCGCTTCCCACACCGCGAAGCTCCGGGCTCTGCGGGGCACCTTCCCGAGTGCGGGTCGGTGCTCGCTGCGGTGCACCCCGCTACGGCGTCCCACCGCGGGCAGCCCCGGGCCTCAGTTTCCCCATCGCTTCCCGCAGTCCACGGGCGGAACACCCCCGAGATGGGGCCGGGGGCACCGCGGACGACACCTTTCCCGCAGCACCGTCCCGGCCGCGCTGCCCACGCTGCGGGACACGCGTGGGGACACGCGGGGAGGCAGCCCCGAGTTCCCAGCGGGCTGTTCCTTCACCCCCCCGCTCCCCACTCACCGCCGCTCCGCTCAGCACCGCGGCCGCATCCCGGCAGCGCCGCTCCCGGTGCCGCTTCCACAATGGCAGCGGCGAATTGAAGCGGGCGCCGGGCTCCGGGGAGCGGGGCGGAGTCGCGCAGAGGCCCGGCCCTCCCGACCCCCCCCCCCTCAACCCTCCCCCCTCGGTGCCAAAGTGCCGCGAACGCGCGTGGAGCGGGAAGGGGGGGGGGTCGGAAAACCCCACGAGACCCCCGGCGCGCACCGCCCCGCGGACCCACGCAATCCCCGCCCCCTCCCCGCCCCCCCCCGGGCGGTCCCCGCGGGCGGCAGCGATCAGCAATGGCGGCGCTGGGGGCGGCCCGGGACGCGGCCACGGCCACGGGTGGCGGCGCGGCGCCGTTCGCGTTGCGGCATCTGCACTTATCGCTGCGCGTGGACTTCGCGGCCGCCGGTGCGGGGCGGCTGCGCGGGGCCGCGCGGTTGGAGCTGCGCTGCGTGCGCGCCGGGAGCAGAGAGGTGGTGTTGGACGCGCACACCGCGCTGTCCGTGCTCGGAGCGCGGCTGCTGCCGCCCGGCGTGGCCGGGGAAGGGGAAGGGGAAGGGCAGGAGCTGCGCTTCGAGAGCCGCCCGTTCGCCAGTTACGGCACCGCGCTGCACCTCGCGCTGCCTGAAGAGCCGCGGCCCGGGGAGCTGCTGGTAGTGCGGATCGACTACGAGACGGGAGAGGGGCCTGGGGTGAGCGGCGGGGGGGGCGGGGGGCGGCGGGACGTGGGGACATGAGAACACATGGGCTCCGGGACATGGGGAGGTGGGGACGCCGGGACATGGGGACGCCTGGAAGTGGGGACTTGTGGACCCAAGGACAGGAGGACGTGGGGCGGTGGGGACCCCACGCCATCTTTCACCTGCGGCACGTTCCATCCAGAGTCCACGCAGCCTGCTCCCAAAGGCTGGGCTGGGCTCACACCGGGCTGCTCACAGCCCCACATCCTTCTGGCAGAGGGGACCGAGCTGTGGGGACAGCGAGTGAACCCTCACCTCACCGCCTGTTGTTCCGCCTGTGCCGCAGGTGTCCTGGCTGGACTCCTCCCAAACGGCCCAGAAGGAGAAACCTTTCCTCTATACCTCTGGCTTCCCTGTGCTCAACAGATCCTTCTTCCCCGGCTTCCACACCCCCGCCATGAAGAGCACCTACTCGGCACAGCTCCAGGTAACGCCGCGCCGCTCACTGCGCTGTCTCTTGTCTCTCGCCAGGTGTGCTGGCTCACCCCCGAGCAGACCGCGGGGAAGCAGAAGCCCTATATGTACACTCAAGGCCAGGCCGTCCTGAATAGATCCTTTTTCCCTGGCTTTGACACTCCAGCAGTTAAATGCACATACTCAGCCACAGTGCAGGTAAGCGGCACCTCAGGAGGGACGCGGGGTGCAACCCCCAGAACCTTCCTGGAGCTTTTGTAGGGCGCAGCCCTCGGCAGCTCTGCTCTGTAAGTGCTGCAGAGGAGGGGCAGGAGGCTGCCGTCCTCACAGGGTGCCCTCAGAGCTGGAGCAGAGCTCCCAAAGGGTGAGGCACGAGGCGAAACCCCATGGATCAGTGCCGAGGGGAGCGGGGCTTCCCTGGGTCTGACAGTGAACCTGGAGGATGAGTGGTTGTGTAAGGATGGGGAGGAGCGGCGGTTCTGCAGGGTTGGCATCCCCTGCTCACCCATCATCCCTGCCCGCCCGGTGCCCTGCTGTGCCCATGTACTGCAGTGTGCTCTGAGAGAGCCTCGGCCACGTTGTCCCCAAGGCCGCAGTGCAGGAGGGACGACTGCGAGCAGCCCAGGCTCAGCTCAGGGGACTCATTGCGGCGTCCCCGTCCGGGTTGGCTGAAACCCCGCTCTGTGCCATGCAGATCTGATGGGCGTTTTGGTGACGTTTGCAGGTCCCCGAGGGTTTCACGGCCGTGATGAGCGCCACAACCTGGGAGAAGCAGAAGGATAACACCTTTGTCTTCAAGATGGAGCACCCCATCCCCTCGTACCTGATTGCCCTGGCTGTGGGGGACATTGTGTCTGCTGAGGTTGGCCCGAGGTGAGTGCCCACAGATGGGACCCGACTTTAAGGCACAGCTGAGGGAGCTGCCGCTCCGCTGGGTGTCCCTGCTTGTTTCTGCCCCACGCACATCCCCAAAGGTCCCTTCTCCCCACTGGCTGTGGGAGCTGCAGGCTGGTACAGCAACCACACGAAAGCCCTTTGGCACTCAGACTGGGAAGGAGGCTGCAGCAGTTGGACCCTCCTTAGCTTTATCACCAGGCTTTCATGTTGTCGCAGCATAAACACGCGCGGTCGCTGCCTGGTGAAGCAATAGGGTGAAAGTCTGCTGGTGGTTAAACCTTCCTCTTCTCTGCTCTGGGCTGAGCACACGAGTTGCAGGAGGTCTGTCCTCTGCGTGACGTTTGCCCAGCAGGGGCTGTCCCTGTCACACTGTCACCGTGCTGCTCCATGAGGCCATATGTCACAGCCACCATCCCACACTTGGTCTGAGCACTCCCGGTCCCTGCAGGAGCCGAGTCTGGGCCGAGCCCTGCCTGATCGAGGCTGCCAAGAAGGAGTACGACGGGGTGATCGAGGAGTTCCTGGCTGTGGGCGAGAAGCTCTTTGGGCCCTATGTTTGGGGCAGGTAGGATGGGTGCCATTCCTTGCGGCCAGGGAGGGAGCGCCCCGCAGCTTTGGGCCAGGGCTGCAGGAAGAGGCGGGTCTGTCCCGAGCTGCCGCCCCTCCCCAGGTACGACGTGCTGTTCATGCCACCCTCCTTCCCCTTCGGTGGGATGGAGAACCCCTGCATCACCTTCGTCACCCCCTGCCTGCTGGCCGGGGACCGCTCCCTGGTGGACGTCATCATCCACGAGATCTCTCACAGCTGGTTTGGCAACCTGGTCACCAACGCCACCTGGGGCGAGTTCTGGCTCAACGAGGGCTTCACCATGTATGCCCAGAGGCGCATTTCCACCGAGGTCTATGGTGCGTGCCTATGCAGGGCTCTGCGATTCCCATTCACAACCAGCCTCATCCCGGGGTGCAGATGGAGCTGCCACGTCCGTTTCAGGGACACAGAGCCCTGCAAGGGCACTGCCCCCTCCGCTGTTCCTTTGCCCTCCCAGCTCCTGGCAGCGTACCCTCTCACCAACCCATTGCTGTGCCTCTCACCCTTCAACCACATCCCATCATCCAGCAATGGGGCAAAACAACAGTGCTCCCCCCCACAGCAGCACGCGCCGCGCTTTCCTCACCCCACATGCGGGTCAGGGGCTCCAAACGCTCCTTCTCCTCCATGCCAGGTTCAGCGTACACCTGCCTGGAGGCCGCGACGGGCCGGGCCCTGCTGCGCCAGCACATGGACACCACTGGGGAGGAGCACCCACTGAACAAACTGCGGGTGGTGATCGAGCCAGGTCTGGGGGGGGCCGGGCTGCTGGGGTCTGGGCTGCTTTGTGGTGGGGGGCTGCATGGCACGGTGGTGGCTGTGATGAATCCGAGCACAGCACTCACTTTGCAGAACAAGGGCTGATTTAGGAGCTGTTTCCTTTCTGCCCTGCTAGGCGTCAACCCAGACGACACTTACAACGAGACTCCCTATGAGAAGGGGTTCTGCTTCGTCAGCTACCTGGCACACCTGGTGGGGGACCAGGGCAAGTTCGATGCCTTCCTGCAGGTCAGGGCAGCGCTGTGATGGGGGTGGGGGGTGCAGTGGGGCTGTGTGTGGAAGCAGGCAGTGGGGACGTGCCGGGGAGGCAGTGATTACATGGCATGGCCCACCCTGTCCATCCCCACAGGCCTACGTGGAGCAGTTCAAGTTCCAGAGCATCACCGCAGACGATGCCCTCAATTTCTTCCTGGAGTTCTTCCCCGACCTGAAGAAGCAAGGCGTGGAGTCGCGCCCAGGTCAGCGCGGGGCCCAGCACCTCGGGGGCTCACAGCCACCTCCCATTCAAACATGGCGAGCTGCTGGGCCCGCTTCCCAGCACAGCGAGAGCTTGGCTTCACGGCTCCCAGCTCCTGGGCTTCCATCCCGGCACTGGTCTTACTGCAGCCCCATCTGTGCGCTGGAGTTGGGGCTCAGCTCCGCTCAGTGCTCCCAGCGGGACCTTCTTGTGCCTGGCTGCAAACCCAGCCTTGGGCAGCAGCTGGGGCTGCCCTGGGAGGAGGTGTGGGACGCCAGGAGCCCCGCGTGTGGGCTTGAAGCCCCCCCCAGCGCTCCTCCCCACACCTCTGCGCAGGTCTGGAGTTCGATCGCTGGCTCAACACGCCGGGCTGGCCGCCCTTCCTGCCCGACCTGTCCCCAGGGCAGCAGCTGATGAAGCCAGCAGATGAACTGGCAGAGCTGTGGGCATCTGATGGCTTGAAGATGGAGGAGATCGAAGCCGTGGACATCTCGGCCTGGAAGACGTACCAGCTGGTCTACTTCCTGGATCGGATCCTGCAGAAGTCGCCCCTGCCCGATGGTGAGGGCCAAGGCTGCCTCCGGGGGCTTCGACGCCCGGGGAGCTGCAGTCGTGGTGGTTGGGAAGAACAGCTGAGATCCGCCCTGCAGCGCCCGCTGCAGTGCATGCAGTGCCACCACCCCGCGGTTCTGAGCGCGGTGCCCGCACTGCTCCCATTCCCCACCCCAACCCAGCGCAGTGCGAGGCCGTCGCCTCTCGTCCCATCGCTGTTACCCGGCGAGGAGCCCGACCCCCCACCCCCCCCCCCACCCCAACCTCCTCTCAGGAGCTGCAGGGAGCGGTGAGGTCTCCCCTGAGCCCATCTTGCTGCACTGACCCAACCCCGGCTCCCCTCCCCATAGGACCCCGCTGTGCTCCAGACCCCCGCAGCTCCGTTGCCCCTCTCTGCACAGCTCCGGTGGCTCAGTGTCCTTGTTGCCCTCACGGGGGGGTTGTGTGTGGGAGGGGTCTTTCCTTCCGGCCCCATGGGAGCAGAGGCGATGGCTCTCTCTCACAGGCAACGTGGAGAGGCTGAGCGCGATGTACCCAAAGATCTCCAAGGCCCAAAACGCGGAGCTGCGGCTGCGCTGGTGCCAAATTGTCCTCAGGAACAACCACGAGCCTGAGTTCAGCAAGGTGAAGGCGTTCCTGCACAGCCAGGTGTGTGCTGGGGACGGCTGGGGGGGCATCTCTGCACCTCCTGCCCTGTGCTGGGGGTGCCGGGCTGTGCCCCAACCACCGCCGTGTCCGGCAGGGGAAGCAGAAGTACACGCTGCCACTGTACCGCGCCATGTGGGGCGGCTCGGAGGCTGCCCGTGTGTTGGCCATGGAGACCTTCTCAGCCACAGCCCCCCAGCTGCACATCAACGTCCGCAACTACGTCAAGAAGATCCTGGGCTTGGAGGGCAGCGACTGACTGCGCCCGCAGCCCCATCCCTGCCCTCCTTCTGCAGGCTGCTGAGCTCTCACTGCACGTTTCCTTATTAAACTCGGCTGTTTTTACCATTGTGTGCTCCTGCTCTTCTCAGCAAGCTTCAGTGTGAAGCCCCACTACTCCTGGCTGTGCTGCTCTGCCAGGGCCTGGTGATGCCTGCACCACACTGGGGGGGGGGAGAGGCAGTGCTGAGCTCACAGCCCTGACCGGCACCCAGCTGGGGCTGGATGTGCCCTGCAGGACCCCCAGCACAGCAGGGATGGGTGCTGGAGCACTGGGAAGGGTCCTGGCTTCAGTCCCCCCAGGCACTGCAAAGGACGAGGTGGGGATCATTTCCTGCAGGGCTCGGGGTGGGCACAGCTGAACCCTGACCCTGCATGGCTTTCTCCAGCTGCATCTCACCACGGCCAGGGCTCCGTTTGGGGCTGGGGAGGGCACACTGTGCCCTGAGTGGGACAGGGCCATTTAGCAGAGTGATGCCCCACAGTTGCAGAGCTCGGGGATGCAGCAGCAGCAGAACATCTAAGCCTGGTGCTTAATGCAGGGAACGGCTATAAGACATTTCTGAGAGGCAGCATAATGAAAGCGGGGCTCTGTCCCATCCATGGCCTAATGGGCTTTTAGAGAGAAGCGTTCCATCAGGAGGAAAACCTGCTCTGGTGAGCAGCCAGGCATTAACAGCAAAGCACACAGCGAGGGGCAGCAAACCCACGCTGACACAAACATGGTGCCACATGGCCAGCTGGAACCAACTCGGTGCACTTTATGGGATAAATCCCACAGAGGATGGAAAGGATGCAAGTCAAACATGACCGGAGGGCTACAAAGAGCCAGCGTGGCCTACATATGGGGCAGGCGAGGCAGAGGACAAGGAGCAAAGTAGGCAGCCATGCTGTTAATTGGTCCTCATCAAGGGCACGTTTCCCAATGCCAAAATCCAGCACAAAGCCACTCACATCAGCACCACGGCCCCGGGACCAGGACTAAAGCCAAAGCCACCTCTGACACAAAGACAGCTGCAGCGCCCAGCACCAAGCGTGCAGAGATGCACATGTCATCACTGATGTGCTCAGGAATACGTTCCACATTCCAAACAGTTACAGCAAGCAGAGTCGATCGGGCTGTTACTGCATGGATGAGGTCACCCTGCTCTTCCTTAACAGACTGTGCACATTTGGAAAACTGGTGTCCTCTAGTGGATTCAGCATTGCTGAAAATACCTTCTGGTACTATCATAGGTTGTAGCTTAGAACCTCTCTCTGTGGGCACATCGTCTGCTTTCCCAGCAAAAGGCAGATTGTTGGTACAATGAACACAACCCCTGGATGGGGACTTCATTACCTTTGAAGCACCTGGAAACAACCCCCCACCTTGAGGAATGCTTGGCTCCCATTTATCTGCCACCTGTGGTTTGACTCACCCCAGCAAACCCATCAGCTGGGGAGACCAGGTGGTCCCCAAAGCCCTTCGGTGCCCTCAGCACAGCACACACACAAGTGCACACCCTGGGCTCGGAGCTGCTGGGCTGTGTGCTGCTCATTCTGGACTGGGACTGACTGGGAACGATGCTCTGCCTCCGTGCGCCTTCCTGCAAAGGCAACAACCAACCAGACACTCGAGCTTCAAATTAGAAACAAGACGTAGCACAAATACTGATTTTTCACAAAGCGACCTTCGTCAAGCCAAGAGTTCTTCTTGCTTAATGTTTTCCAAAATGAATGCCAAGTCAATCATGTAATGCAGGCAGGAGATGTTAACTCTTTATTAATATATTGATTTAGAAAGGCTTACTGAGATAGGATTAATGGATTTGATGGTCAGAAAGGACCGTAATCTTCTAGTTTGACCTGCAGCAGAGCATAGGCCTGCACTTTCTGCAGCCCACCAATCAAGGCAGTTGTAACAGGGCTTAGCTTTTAACCCACGCCATGGGGAGTCCCAAAGAAGTCACTCCATCCTGGTCCAACACCAGCATCCCTGCTGAAACCATGCCCTGCTTCCACTTTTGTTCTGCCTGACTTCCACTTGCAGCCCACGGCTGTTTCAGGTGAAGTCTGTTTAACACTGTTTGTTTTAAATACGTCTCCAACATAGGAACGACTCTTTTACTCATGGCTGCTTTCACGCTATAAAAGTAACAGTGGGATTGGGAAAGCCCTCAGAACCACCTGGGATGGATTCATTTCCTTAATGGTTTCAGCATTACATCCGTGTAGCAGAGACCAAACCCTTCTCCGTGGAGGTACAAACCAAGCACATCCACGCAGTGCCGGCTGTCCGCGCTCCTCCTGGCTGCCTGCTACACTGCACAGACACTGCGAGCAGCTCAGCACGGAACGGTAAAGGAGTAAAAGGAGCCACAAAGTGGTACGGCTTGTTTTGAGGAAGAAACGGGCAGTCCCATTAGCAAAGCATGTCAAATGTCTGAGCCCAGCTCTGCGCACTGCTTGTCTGAGATGTGGTTAGCTAACGACTCTATGATGTCAAGGAGGAGTGGCTGACTCAGGGAGCGGAGGTTTGGCAACTTGGAGACCTTCAAGGAAAAGAAAAACAGAACAGAAAAACACCGAGAAATTAAAACCCTCCCCAAATGGCAGCTGATGGGCTGCTGTTTTACCCCCACCGCCCCGCAGGAAGCGCTCAGGTCGATGTGAGGTGTGTAATCACAGCTGTGCAGCCGGGGTGCAGGACGCAGCCCTCACCACTTCCCATAAGTGCACAGGGAAGGGAGGGGAGCACGGCAGAAATGCTGATCCCAGCACAAGAAAACAGTAATTACTGTTCATAATGACAATTCTGCTGTTACCGGATGCAAACGAAGCGCTCTCTAAAAGCAGCACCAGGCACAGCACTGAGCTTTGAAGTCTGTTTGTCTCCTGTCCTTCAGATCATCCCAACCAACAGAGGATGGGATCTCATCACACCCAGGTGCTGCTCCGGAGCTGCGGTACCTCAGAGCAGAGCCATGTGGGTTCTGCTTTAATGCCTCCCACAGCCCAAGCAGGAGCAGCAGCCAACAGAAACCTGTGCCACATCAAATGCATGTGAATCTCCAGCAATCTGTATGGTCCTGGGGCTGCTCGAAGCTCAGCTGCACACAGCTCTGCCTTCTCTTCTTCATGCCAGCAATCCCTGCTCCTGTGGTTATCAGCACCACGTCCAGCCCTGGCAGCAGACACTGCCTGCATTACTGACACCATCCATCACCTCACTGCACGCAGCTCTCCTGCCACAAACAGTGGAGATGTTCTGAGCATCTCCTGAAACCCAGGAGGGAAACTGCTGAGAACACCTTCAGGGAGAGCACGGAGCAACGCTGCCTGAGGGCACACAGCCAGGACTGGGAGCAGAGAGACACCCACAGCCCTGGTGGGAATTGGGCCCCGCAGTGGTAGGAGCAGATCGGGGCTGGTGTCAGAGCACAGCCAGACACTTCAGAGCAGCGCTTTTATTGGGGCTTCGGTGCAGAACTGACACACAAACACCTGCATACACATTGCCCCGAGGAGTGAACCTCTGGCAACAGCCCTTCCATCGGAGTTCTCACTGTGAGGAAAACTCTTTCGTGCTCTAAATTGAGGACAGTGCGAACCAAGGTGGGGAAGGGGAGCTCACAGCAGCCTGTCTGAGCCTCACTGCCCCGCTGGGCTCACACAGAGGGAACAAATCACCTTTCAGAGTCTGCGGCGTGCAAAGGAGCAGAGCAGCAGGCACTCCTGCCCAGCCACGCACAGCCACACAGTGCTGGGCCAAAAATCACACACCAAAGCTCCTCAGGCCAAACACAAACATTGCATGATTACCATTTCTTGCACATCTGCTTGACAGCCTTCCAGCCACATTTTGATGAATGCTGTTCTAACAGGCAACAGTTTGAATACAAAACGTTTCTACATATTCTGACTGGCGATGATGAGCACGGTTGGGTAACACCCTGCACTTCAGGTTTTCTTTTTCCTGATATGTCGCAATATTTGTTTCCCTCAGCACATTCCAGTGAGCATCGCTCCAACCCGTCTGCCTTCCTGTGGCCTCCATTGGGAAGCAGACACCCCAGGATTTCAGCTCTCAGGGATTACAGCGCGTTGCCCCAAAGCCAAGAAGCCATCCCAGCCCCTGGGCCATGTGCAGTGGGAGCCACGCTGAGCTGCGCCCCCCTGCAGGACTGGGGGACCAGAAGAAAACACGGCACACAAAGGCAGGGCTGCAGCCTCGTGCTGAGGTCCCTCGAGCAGCTTTGGGACTCCTGGATGCTCACTCTACTCTCAAAGCTTTTTATGCGCTCTAAGTGATTTCTGGGTGTACAATGCACTGAGTTCCAGTGACCGAGGGATTAAACAAAGAAGCTGAATGCCCCCTCTGAATGTCCAACCTTTAGATGCCATCTGGACATAGCAGTGCTTTTCAAACTTCGGGCATCAACAGAAGCACCGTGAGATCAAACATACAGAAGGCAGACCCCTAACTGAACACTACCCATGGAATCAGAAGGTACGGAGCACCCAGAAACCCCATCTCACAGTCTCTACGATTTACCTCCAAATTTCAGCATTGCTAACAGTTGTGCAGTGAGCTGGGAAACTCACGGAGGGATCCCCTCTCATATGAACAACACGACGACAATCCCCTCATTCTCCCCAGTGCGGATGGAAATATCAGCATGTCAGACTTGTGACTGTTCCTATCAGCCATGCATCCAGACATGGAAACCACAACGAGCCCAGCCAGGCCACGCTCATCTGCCTTCTGAGCACATGATTTCTGCATTCCCATCAATGGAGAACGCTTCCAGCAGAACTGTGCCCAGCACACTCGCAGCTACCAGTGAAAGAGAAACGTGCCCACTCAGTCCATGCCAAGCTTATCTTGTTGTATGCACAAAAACCCAACGATGGCATAGCACAAAATTAACAGCTGCAACAAGTGGAAATGGAAGCAATTCTGTTTTAGAAGGTCTTTGCATTTCCAGACTAGGATATTCTAGTCTTTTATTTATTGTTCATGCGAGAAGCATGCCTAGCAGACTTGTCAGCGAGTGCCAAGGACACGCAGCCATGTCTCAGCTGTCTCACATGAGGAAGAATGAAATGGATTCCTATGTTAATGTGTCTTTAACCAACGCAGCGACAGAGGACAGCAGCTCTCAAAAGCCCCAGAAAAGATGCAACCAACCTTGGTGAACTGGTGAACAATGATGTGCAGGCAGTGCCTCTTCATGTCCAGGGCCTGGGTCTTGTCAGCTGCCTCCAAAATCTGCAGCAAAAGCAAAGGTAAGATCTTCCTTCTGTGTTGCTCAGACATACAGCACACAAATGCTGCTCTGACTCATAGGAGAGAATTCCTCCGAGCTACGGAAACGTCGACGGTTTTCATTACAAACCCAAATCTTTTCTAAACTAATCAGAAGTAAACCTTGCATCTAAGATGCGTGGAGACTTCATGAGAGGAAACTGCAGATCAGTTGCAGAGCCGGATTCCCTGAGGTGCTGCAGTGAGACTGCTGTGGGCAGGAGCCAGAAGCAGTCTGTGCAGGGTTTGATTCTGCTCACGTTGCAGAGGGCTCTGTTTCCTACCACGCAGATGGCTTTGCTATCACAGAGTACTTTTGTTGCCTTAAACTCTGTAGCCAGATCAGCACTTCTGTTAAAACAAGAGTCATGTCACCTGCACACCTCTGCTTTGGTTACTACTGAAAAAAAGGTTTGCAGATGAGGCTGAGCGCACACTGCCTTCCCTTTGGAAAGTCTGCTCCCACTGTGGGATGAGGAGCTCAACATGAGCATCCTGCTGGCCAAACAGCACCTCCCGAACACCTCCCCACAGGAGCACCAATGGCAGAAAGAGCAGAAAAGGATCCAGAGCTGTTGGGGCTGTGCTCCCATGGGGGTCACTCTGGGCTGCTGTGCTCCGGGGGTCTGCACAGCTCTGGCACTGCCACACTCACCCCATGAGATGGGAATAAGCCCGCAGACACAGGGCAACACTGCTCGATGGAGAAAGAATAAACCCCACAGCCCCTGGATCACACCCTTAGGCTTTCCTGTATCGAAGTGAAGCAGCTAATTAAAGCCCGCCGAGGGCAATTACCTGGAGCACATTCTCCACCGTAACATTCATTTCCAGGTTCTGCTTGCAGTATGCTTGCAGCCTGTTGTTGGAGAAGCCGTAATAGTAAGGTGCAGCAAAGAGGTAGCTGTTAATCTCATTAAGGGAAAAAAACATACAGCAAAGGAACAGCAGCGGCGGTGCACGCAGACACGGCTCTGAATGCAGCTCTTGCTGTTAATGCAGCCCTGACCATCCCCAGCCTGCAGCCAGCACACCAGAGCTGAGTCACTGCATGTGCACTTCACACAGACACTCCAGATTTAAGGATACAGGGAGTCTTCAGGAGGCATGTTTACTTCTCCATAATAAATATATCTAAGCATGGATTCAAACGCTTGTTTGCTGGGAACCATTTCACCTATAGAAATATTCACCTGCCCGTCTTCTGGCATGAAAGAACGGAACATGGCTTCAAAGTAACTGGAAAAAAAGGAAGTAAAAGAAACATAATGCATTCTGCATACGGATGGTTAATCAGTGCTGTTTAGAAGCAGCTATTAAGCACTGCAGCCCCCAAGATACAAAAGCAGGAGGTAACCCGGGCGAAAACGTGGCTGAGCTGCGCTTCATATGTCTGCCTGTGAGCACTCCAGACTGAACCCCCACCTTCCATCAGCACTACCTGAACTTTGGCTCCCTTTCCTGAAAATTGGGACACACGCTGCTTAGATTTCTGTCTGATTTGCATTAATCCCAGCAGAAAGCTGAAAGCCTTATGAACCTCCTCGCTATCCACAGGCCGTGACTGCCAGTCACACCGGGCTCCTTCTACAGAGCTGTGAAATGTTTCTGGTAAAACACTACAGTAATAATACTGAAGATCATGACTGGGACTGCAAAAAAAAAACCTGAGACACTATCTGAAATAGAAATGTTATGCAGATGTTTAACGTCACACAGGCATAAAGGTGCAGATATACAGAGCACACATGCCAGGGTCAAACCCACTCGAGCCCAAATGTAGTGGAGGGAGAACCTCGCTGCAAGGTGAGTGACCTGGTGCTGCAGCAAAGCATGGGAACAATCTACTCTCTGTTCTGCACCATTTTTTTCCATGCCCGTTCATATCAGCAGGTGAGAAACAGACTCAGGTTTCACATGGTTTGAGATGGATGTTCACCATCAGAGTTCAGTGGCCATCTGCTGCTTCCCACTCCCACCAGAACGCCCCTATGCTCAACACCTCCTTTCCTTGTGACTTTACAGATTCTTTCTCTTGTAGTGCAGTTTCTATGCTTACAAACCCTCCAGAGAGTCTCTACCATTTTAATTTCCTCCTCTCTTCCCCTGCTGGGTATCAAATTGAAAAATACTTCATCACTGTGGCTTAAAGGCTTATTACACTTAAGGAGCAAAGCTGCAACTTACACCACATGTGGGTACAAAGTTCCTCCCCACCCTCTACAAGAAGCAAGCTGCCCCAGCAGCTGCGCAGTGCTGAGTTCTACACATGCAATAACTTCAGTGGTTGTAATGAACAGACACTCACCTGGAGCGGGCTGCAAGGATGGCCTTGTGGGCTGGCCGTGGGTGGCCGTCCAAGAGAAGGATGATATCACAGAATTCAATCCCAGCTCCTTCCAGGTAAGCCTTCATGTCCTGAATTAAAGAAGTTCCTGAAAGTCAACACAGAAATAGTTGGACACTGCAGTTCCAGCTGTCCAGGTGCCATGCCCTCTTTCCATGCCCTCCTTCCTTCGGGACCCCTGGAGTGAGCAGCAAAGCAGGGCCTTCCACCTCATCCTGCAGCAAAAGGAGCTTCATCACATTACTGCCCATCTCAGAAACATACCCAGCAGCTCTGCCATGCCCTGGGCACAGCACTGAAAGGTGCATTCTACAGTTCTCTTTTTTACCTACACTTCCTTTTCTTCCCCCCACCCCCCCTTTGCCAGCCCCCCACCAAAGGAGATGAAAACCTACAGCTTGGTGACCTCCTACCCCACTTACACTGAAGGCCTACTGCCTTTTCTTTTAACCTTTTTTTAACATATCTTTCTATTCCTTCTGCCTCTTCCCTCTGATCAGAATCAGGATATTATACTGTGAGAAGAACGTGACAACATTTAACGTGGTCGTCCACGTATTACAGAGGGGACAACACTCGGACTGAAGCTCAGAGGGGACAGAACTGGGCTGTTCTGCCTTAGCCTGGGATGCAGCCTGCAGCAGTTCTACCAGACGAAGGATTGCAGCTCTGCAGCAGCCTCCTCCTTAGGCCACCTCCTGGACTGAGCAAACCCCCAGCAATCAAAGCCCCACAGCTGCTAACTCAGAAAGGCACAACAGTTACCGATGTCGAGAGGCTGGTCGGAATGCGTTCGAACGGGAGGCTGCTGCTTCCTCCGGACAATCTCCACTATGAGGGATGAAGAAAGATGCTCAAACTCCTTCATCATTATTACCTGATTAAAATGTGATTCTTTCACCACAAAGTTCAGGCAGTGCTCCTTTAAACAAAAGAGTAACAAGAATAATAATTACTGTTTCTTGCATGAAGTCACCCTACAGCACATCGATGTCACGTTGGGTGACAGCCAGCCTTTTCCTGAGCTCCTGCCCTTGGATCCCAGCACTGGAACTGCCAGAGCTTTTCCTTACAAAGCGACCACCTCAGCTCCCACCCGAACAGGGGATGCGGGACAGTTCCAAACATTAAGAAAAACCCCACTAAGAAATAATGAGGAAAAGATTAATTGATTCCCATCCAGCTGCTCTGATGATTCCTAAAATGGGAACCTCAGGAGATGAAGCAAACTGAGACTGGTTGCTCATAGCAGTGCTTTATATGATCAGAACCCAACATTTAATCAGAAGGGTGGAGAGATCTTAACTCTTCAATACTATCCAGCAATGGTACAAGGAGCTTGAAGGATTTCCAGGAAATGGGGTAGATTTTGCCCAACCTCTCCTGACAAGGCTGCAAACGGTCTGAAAGACACCTTGCAGGCTCTCATATGCCGAATTTGCTAGAAAAATCAGTGTGGTAGAAAGGTAACAAACGAACCAGACCTAGGAATGACAAAAAAAAAGCAGCCCATTTGGCAGTGCAAACCAAGGCTTTCCCTCAGGATATTTAAATAAGCAGAAAATGTAATCTATACCAGCTCACCATAAGGTGAGTCCAAAATTAGGCCAAGGAATAATTACTGATTTCCATTTTCTGCCATAGTGAGTTCAGCTGCTATCTACGGGGATCTGCCCGGGACCCATCGGAAACAACGCTTTAAATAATGCCTGGGATGCCAGGAAAAGCAGCCTTGTGCAGATGGCGCTCAGCCACGAGGAGCACTGGGCACTGAGAGCCAGGATGCCAACCCAAGAGGATCCTGACCGAGTGGAGTGGTGTGGAAGAGCCCCTGTTGCCCTGCTGGCAGCCATGCGGCCTGCTGACCTGCTGTCATTGGCACTGCATCCACCAGAGCTGAGATGCTCCACGGTCCTATGCACCAAGGGCTGTGCCAGCATGCACGTAACTGCTGCTGACTCTGCTGTGCTCCTGGATGCCTCTCCTTTGCCCACATCCACTGCACAGTGCCCAAGGAAGTGCCGATGCACACCGGTTTGCATAACCCCACTCTGGCTGTAAGGATCAGCTCTCTGGCCCGGTGTTCTGCACAGGCTGTCCCGTTCTGAATTGAATGAATTCCTGGACTTGGGTGGAGAGCTGCTTCTCTGCAGCTGGAAGCAGAATTGGCTCTGGCCACTCTTGGTGGGACCACTGCAGCAAGAGCGCGGTCTGAAGGCTGTGGGTATCAGCTCTGCAATTCAGCAAGCACCTCGGAGTCCCGCCATACAGAGAGCTGCCAACACTGATTTTCAGATCAGAGGTCTAAGAACTGAGTTCAGTTTTCCATCAGATCAGGTGAAAGAATGCATTAACAGGCTTGGCATTAAACCCCGTGACCAGAAAAGGCACTGCTTCCATCTCACTGCAGTGAGAGTCAACTGGGGAAGAGACAAAGTCACTCTGCCCTTCGTATCTTCCAGGACAGACATGCAAAAATCTCACTCACTGGAAAAGCCTACATAATATTCACAAGCTCCTGCGCTGCAATCCACACCAACACACACTCAGGCAGCCGTAATTACAGGGGAGAACCGAATCTGCAAAGCTGACAGCTTTTGCAAAACATTAATTACACCGAAATTTTCTTTAATTTCTTATCAGTTACTTTGTATGCAAAACGCGATTACCTTTAGCTGATCCAGCTGAAGCTTGTTAGCATTTTCACACACAATGAGCACATTCTGCAGATCCACAGATGCTTCAATGTACTGAAGGCAGAGCTGTTCCAGGCGAGAGAGTTTGAAGTTTAAGGCTAGTTTGTACACATCCATAATGAGTAACACATCCTGCACATGGCCTGAAATCACGAGAGAGAAAAGCCCCTTCCATGGCACCAGAGTTCACGAAACAAAAGGAGAGACTTTCTCTAAGCATTTCTTCTGACTCAACCCAAGCGTTCAGAACAGCACAAGGGGCAGCAATTGGAAGAGCGTTTCTATGGAGAACAAAAAGTTCCACTGCTGCTCAGATTAAACCAAGAATGGATACTGACAAGAAAGAAAGAAGTGATCTCTCAAAGCGGAGGTGCGAAAGAGCCACCCCGAATGAGCTCTGGGGCAAAAATCTTTCAAGCACACACAGACAGTTCTGGGACACGTACAGACCAGAGGTCAGCCTAGGAGCTGAGGTTACACGGCGCAGAGGGGCCCGGGCTGAGCACTGCAATGGGGCCACCGAGGCATCGCCTCCAGGAATAACCCTCCAGTCTTTGCTTTCCTCACAGGGGATCTCTGACCATCTGCTGTAGCTACTTTTTGACAGAGAAAAGCCTCCTTGCATGTTATTTGGCTTCCCAGTGTCTAATAAGGAAAATCCCATTTGATAGGCGTGCCAAGTGCCATTAGCTCAGCACAGAGGATCCCCCAAGGCAATGCCCTCTGAACCCGGGAGCAGCCAGGAATACACAAAGTCAGGGTGGGAGCACTGGAGGATCCCAGCAGACCGGTAATGCTGCAGAGAGGTAAGAACTGGGGAGAACTGGGGAGGCCAGGAAGGCAACCTGCTGCAACAAAGGGAGAAGCTGGGTGTGATAATCCTCCTTTGGTCTGAACTGTCCTGCCATGAACACACCGAGGATTAGGGGAACAACTGAGAGCTGGGTCTGGCAACGTCAGCGGAAGCCAGTAAAGAGGTTCCCTCATCCTCATTAATTAGGCTTTGCAGGGAAAGCTTTGGAACAACTGCTTACAAATTAATATTTTACTGAGGATGATCTTTTCTAGAATAGAAAGGTCTCAAACTGAAGCTGAAGCAAAGAATCCAGTGTTAGAGCTGATGCACCTCCATTTGAACACCTGTGCTGTGCAGCCTCAGCTCAGCTTTCCTCCCCCAGCTGGAGTTCCCTCTGGGTACCTCACTGCCAACCCCACAGCCCAACACAGCTCAGCACTGTACCAGGGCCAGGAGTCAGATCTGCTGTGCTGGAGCTGAGAGATCTCTGGCAATTACCTCCTGGCCTCCAACTGCTTAATAACTCAGGGATCTTCAATGTATGCATCTAATGGACTTCTTGAGGCACTCCCTCGTCTGGGCACTTAGAAGAGATGACAGATACTGGCTTGCTTGGCCTTTCAGTGCAGCCCTACTTTGCAATGGACCAAACAATAGCAGAAAAACATTTGCTGTCAGCACTCGGTGCTTATCCTGCTGCCCTACCTTTGCGAGGGTATTTTATTTTATCTGTGTACAGAAACTGCATGAGCACCTCGAAGGGCTGCGCTTCAGCCTCTCGGATGGGCACTTCCAGCAGCGGCTGCAGGCGGCACAGTTTGACATTGCCACCAATGCCATCCTTCTGACACGTTGCGTGTCCCTCATCTTCAATGTCTTGCTTTGATTTCTAGTGAGACAGGAAAAACACTCCAGCATGGCAGCAAGGCTGCGTTAGCACGCACACACACACACACACACACACACACACACACACACACACACAGCTATCGAACCAAAGATCCTTCTCATCACTGCACAATTATCAAGACCGAAGACCTCATCATCTTCAAGATTATGTCCAACATAACAAGTAGTCCACGTGCACTACAATTCCTGCTTGTTCCATGCCATCTGACAAACACGGATGGGAACAAAAATGAACTCCTGGATCAATGAATGAATTTCACTGAGCTCACACTTCTGTCCCAACAGAGACAGCACCTCTCCTTGGACAAGGCAGAAGGAAGATGCAGAATCAAGTTCCACAGATCCCTGCGTTGCAGAGGCAGAGCTCAAGTGCTGCACAACAGTATTTTAAGCTGCTCTGTTACTTCCAAGTTTTGCTCTGACAGCCTTTCCCGGTGAAGGTGAAGCTGTGGGGTGGCTGAGCAATTAACTGCAGAGCAATGAGACATCCATATGTCTTACTGTAGGTAGTGTGCTGCCGCGTGCTGAACGACAGCAGCAAGTTTTTGGTGAGAAGCTGCGAGTAAAGCTGGTGGATAATGCTCCACACTCCAGAAAAACCATGCAATACTGAGGTACAAGGCAGCCAGCCTCAAAACCTTAATCCTGCCTTCCCTCTGATCTGTCTCATCTCGTCGGCCATCCCCAACAACACACAGCATTTGTCCTCCCAGCAGCGCTCCACAAGATTAGAACTGAGACAGCCAGGAGAGCTCCAAGAACCACCCCCAAATCCAGATCGCTGATCAGCTTTGGCTCCTCCATTTTCTGCCCCTGGCCCGCCCCGATGCCCACCCAGCAGCCCCTGTTAATACTAATTATCCTCTTTATTTTACAGGCCCAAGAGCATCTTAGGATCCTACATCTGTCTCAGCAGATACTGTTTTCTTCCTAACCACCTGATCTCCCAAGCAGGGCGCAGTAAGCATCGCCTCACCACCCGGACTTCTCCACAACGCTCACCTGTTTCAGCCTCTCCCTCGCCTGCATGATTTTCTTTTTCAGCCACTTGCAGCGGGCTGTCACAATGGCGGTGTGTCCTCGGACCCGTTCCTCCTTCTGCCAAAGGAAGGGGCACAACACCCATCAGACATTAATTCCCACATCACACAGAGGCGGCAGATGGCAGCAGCAGCAGAAACCCGGGCCGTACTCCAGATCACCAAACATTTACTGCGAGTTAGAATGAAAGGCAGCCCCGCATCTGCTCCTCACATCCAGGTGAAATTCAACACCAGTTTTCCCCAAGGGCTGAGCAACGCCAAACACCATTTGGGAAAGTCTTTGTTACGGTCGCTGAGCAGAAGCTGCTGCCCAGGTCCTGCTATGGGCCGAGCATCTCAGCACTGCGTCTGATTTCACTTTGAATGGTAGTTTTCAAAACAACCCTCTGCTCGTTTGCTGTTGTTCCTCATGATTTATTTATTCTGTTCTGGTTCAGAATCTGTTCTGTTCCTGAAGCACCATCTGATCTCTGATCTCTGTACAGTCTTTAGCAAAAAAATAAATAAAGAGCAGTTGAGTCGGAATTTCTCATGTTTTCCATTGAAAACATTCCTTTTATTTCCCTGTGCTGCTTTTCCTCACTCTATTTCGGTGATTAAGAAGTGGCTCTGGAGGTGACATGGAGATCTGCAGAGCACTGAGCTGCTCTTCCAGGAACCATTTGGGACCTCAGAGCTCAGCACTGGTTCGTATCGCTTTCACACTGCAGACTTGCAGTGTTCCTTCTCCTCTGCAGTTTCATAAAGTTATCAGATTAGTGCAGCTTAGCAAACCAGGGCACCTGCAGCAGTGATGCTGCTCCTCAGGCTACGTTCCCTGGGTGCCATCACTGCACAGTTTGCTTTTTGCACGTGCTATGTAAGCAGTCACAGCCCCGTTGGGACCCTCTCTTCCCATCAAATCCAATACAATTTTCACCCAAACCCACTCACCTCTCCCAAAACAAACTCCAAGTCACTGAACTGCCTGTTTTCCCACAGCCTTCCATAATCTTCATGCAGAGTGCATTTCGGGTAACAGGAAAACTGCAAGAAAGATAAAATCCCACATCAGACATTCCTGTTCATGTCAGTCACCCATATCCAAAAGCACTTATCCCAGCTCAGACAGCAACTCTCAGAAGGTTTTATTCCATCGGTATTTGACAGCTGAGTCTGGAACACTGAGGAACCCATGGGGGCACAGTGAGCCCACACAGGAGCCTCCAAGCAGAGCTGGATGTGGAAGGACACGCACAGAATGGAGGGGGAGGTGTGAAGCTGCCGACCCACCTGGAATCTGTACATCTCCCCACTGCGGATGTTGTTGTCCACCGTCCCCCCAAAGATGTACATCGCATCTGAGATAACAGCTGCAGCGTGGAAGAGCCGCCCGCTGGGCAACTGGGGGAAGAAATGGACAAAGGGGAGGGAATAAATACAACCATCTCTTCTTCCGAGAAAATCATCCGCAGGAGATCAACAGTGAGAAGTGTCAAATGTCCTGCGTGCAGCCTGAAGCAGCTCAGCCACGTGCACCCCGAGAGTGACGCCTACAGAATCATGGGGCTGTTTCCTAGGGCTCAGCCACTTTCTGCCCGCTGCACCTTGTACCAGCCCTGTGTGCATGCAGGGCTCACCCAGCACAGCCCACACAAACCAAAACCTGCGCCCAAAGCGCTGTGCCACAAAGCAAATATAGCACTGCAGGAGCTGCTGGGTCAGAGCTGCAGCAATGCCCTTCTATGGGGCAGCTCACACACTGCACCCAATGTGGCACAGACCTCACAAACCAGCACGCCTCCACGGAGCACACGGCCTTCATGCAGTGACAGTGAGTTTTTCCTGGTTCCACCAGGCTGCTGTGTTTTCTGGGCAGCACAGCCCATGGCCTCAGCCATGTCCCTGCTTTTATTTTCATGTTAAGAATGTGATACTTCAGCTTTGGTTTTCATTCAAACCCTTCTCTCACCCTGAAGGATTTGCAGTTCAGAAAACGGCCTTTTCATTTAGAAAACACTTTTGTTTTTCTTCCAACCGTAGTGTTTTCACAATCATTGCCAGAAAGGAAACGTGAATCACTGCAATATGTAACTGAGTCACACTGTGCTTTGCCAGTCATGGCATATCCACCTCCAGCACTCAGTAAGGATCCCTAGAGCAATGGAGTCTCATCTGCAATGCTTGGTACCAGAGCCCTGTAACAGCACCTTGCCATTTACTAATTAACTTCAGCAATCAACACGAGTCTTTTTAAACAGTCAAACTGCATTCTGGAACTCTGTATGAAGAGAAATGTAAATAGTGAAGGACAACTCAGAAGAAGAAACAAAACAGGAAGGCCGTGCACAGTTCATCAAAACATTCTGCAGCCGAAGGCCTCAGGAATCGGAGCAGAACTGGGCCAGCACGGAGCTCCCACTGCAACCACAACTCACAGAGCTCTGCGGCCCCACAGCTCCACTGCAGCCCCACAGCTCCACTGCAGCCCCACAGCTCCACTGCAGCCCCACAGCTCCACTGCAGCCCCACTGCTCCACTGCAGCCCCACTGCTCCACTGCAGCCCCACTGCTCCACTGCAGCCCCACAGCTCTGCACAGAAATGCAGCAAGGAGAAGACACTCAGAAACAAAAAAAAAAAGAGTAAAAGCAGAAAGGTTCGTTGAGTGCAGGAGTGTAAACAGCTGGAGAGAGGCACGCCAGGCTCTGTGCTCCCCCATCCACCAATGCCAGATGCCAGAAAGTCCCACTCTATCTTGAATTCTTTGCTGGGAGACCGCCCAGGCCGACAAACCAGCTGCTGAATACGTGCAAGCCAAGCACAGTTTGTATGGAACAGGTATGCAGTAATACGTGTAACGCTAGGCCAGCAATCCTGGGGACTCCGCAGAGGTAAAAGGTGACAAAGAATTTACAAATCTGAAACGGAGCCACAAAAGCTGCCAGCTGTGAGCAGCACCAGCACAGCAGCACGGGGTCCTGCAGTTGCATGGTCTCCAACGGCAGACACAGGCACAGCCCTCTGCTCCCCACCTGTGCACGCTGTGCAGCCCAGCAATGTGCAGCCCAGCAATGTGCAGCCCAGCAATGTGCAGCCAAGGGCCGGCAGTGCAGCTGGAACAGCACGGGGCTGACCAGAAAGATGGAATCTGAGCTCCTTTTCTGGGCAGGATTTTTGGCATTTGTGTTTTCTGAACCACTGCAAAAACAATCTCACCCCACACAGCGGCACAAACAGCCCGGTTTGGGAAAGGAACCCCAGGAAATGGCCATCCTCACTCTTATTTACAGCACACACGAGACACACTGCCCCCAAATGGACTCGTCACCTCCAGCTGCCGTTCTTATCCCCCAGTCATTGTGATCTCCTTACTTTATTAGCACTGCTGACAGAAAGAATTCTCGCCTCAGCCCTGACAGCTCTGCAGCCCCGGGTTGCACACCGTGCTCGCAGCACACCGACCTGCTTCATCTGCTGAAGTGCTTTCCCTATTTTAGGTTAACGAGATTTGCGAGCTCAAGATGGAATCTTCACTTTCAACAGCAGAACCCATCAGCCACCCCTCCTCCCCTCCCCACATTTCCCCACGCCGCTGCCATGGCTCACATCACCTTTCAGCACTCACTCCTTTGGCACTTCTTGCACCCAGAACCCATCTCAGTACCCAATCCAGACAGCACAACCCCAGATCTCATCCTGCTGTGCTCCTCGGGGCTCTGATTTGACTCACAAAGCCGTGCCTTAGTTTTGCTCCTCCGTGCTGCAGCCCAGCAATCATTCAAATAGCTGAGATCAGAGCCCCGAGCACCAACTCAGGGCTGATTCCACCTACGTCAAAATCAATCTAATTAAACCTGTGCAAACCCCCACATAAACTCATTGGTTTCAGCGTTAACCTCACTAGGAATACACTCAAGCCTGACCCAAAGTCCTCGGCAAATTAAAAGCAGCATTGAGTCAAATGGACAGCCCCCACCCAGGGGCTGGGAGCAGCTTTTGATGCACCTCAGAGCTCACATGCAGAGCCACAGCTTAAACAGCCCTTGGGCTGCGGTTTAGGTGAGAAGGCTCTCAAACTGGAAGAACACCACCAGCTCCTACAGGAGCGAGCAGGGAGTCACTGCCAGCAGCTGTTATATCACGAGATGCACAATCACATCACAGAGTGCCTACAGGAGATGGTCCATGCTGCGTTGGGAGCTAATCTAAGGAACACGGGGGCAGCGTATTTATGTTACTAAATGATGCTATGCTATGTCAGCTCACACAGCCAAAAATACCATCAGCACTTCCGGGCCTTTTCCATTACAGGGAGCTTTCCTCAGCTACCCACAATGACTAAAGGTTGTAACTCATTGTTTCCAAGGGTATTCTTAAGGGAAACCATTCGGCAGAAACACTCTCCGTTCCTAGACGTGTTACTCTGCATATATGCCGAAACAGACCGTTTGCCTGGGCCCACCTTAACAAGAAATCCAAATCACCGAGGATTTAATCATTAAGACTGCAGGCAATCAGGAGATACCGGGGGAAAGCTGTGATTTCCTGTTTTCTTTCAAGGCCATTGACAAAAGTTTTGAACAATGCAACGCAAATGAATGGATCCCAAAGGACCAAAGCAGAGCAACCACTCCTCATTCAAAATCCCACTTCCTATCATTCAGTTAGCAAACCTTATATCCGCTTAACGTGAGTCACCGCAGCACTGCGCCGCTGCAGCGCCTCACCCTGCCTGCACCACAGCCACAAACGCCCTCTGCCCATCACCCACACCAGCCTGAACTTCTCTTTTTCGGGGAGAATTCCATAATAAACATCACTGAGAAATGATACCAACGCGTTGGACAGAAAGGAACCGAGGGGTGGGACGACCCCAACTACAGTCATTTTCCTTCCCTTAACCTTTTTCTTGAATAAATGTTATGTTCTTCAAGATGTCTCTCCGGTTTGCTGAGCACAAACTTGGAAAGGTCACAGCTATGATGAGCTGGGATTTCAAAAGGTATTTTCTACAGAGGATGCAACTCTGAACGCTGCGCTTCCTTTACGACCATAAAACCACCCGTGAGGTGCTGAATTTCATCTCCTCAGGCAGAAAAGGACACCCTGGCAGCTCCAGGGGCCACACCTGAAGGCCGTGAGCTCTGGTCAGGGCATCACTGCTGGAATTTGGGGTTTCGTTCCATCTCTTCTGCCTGCAGATACCCCAGTGGGTGCGACTGCTCTGCACAGGGAGACCGTGGCCCTCGCCCACAGTGTGATGAGTTGATCCATCCACAGAGCACATCACAGCGATCCACCCCCAGCACTGTGCCTCAAAGCAAAGCCAGGGGAGCTCGCCAACATGCCGAGCTCTCTCCTTGCTTACTTACAAAAGGAAAAAGTTCAGAGCTTTCAGTGTCAGAAGCGCACGCTGCTCTTGGCTTCAGAAGGCCAATGGTGGCACTGAGATAGATCAGTGCCATTCCCTCTTCAGGTTCTGCAGACTCTGCCCACTTAACACCAGAGGTGCCAAAGAAGACAGAAATAAGGAAATGCATCACAGGAACCTGCAGGGGAACGGCATTCAGTTTTCAGATGGATGCTGACCCGCTCGCACGTTTGCTCCAGCTGCGGTGCTGCTCAGCAAAGCAGTAATGCAGCACTGCTGAGGTCAGAACACAGAACACGTCCTCACAACCCAGCTGCTGAAAACACATTTAAACTCTACAAAAGGCTGCATGGATTCTTTTACTGCGTGCCAACAGCGGCCACCTGCACTTCTCACCTAAGAATTCTTGCAGTGCTGTGACACTGCCCTCACCGTCTTCTATCTAACGGGAACTCTTTCAGCTTAATGGCATTTATTCTGTTCACAGGCATGGATGAGAAAGGGAATTTCAAGTTCTAAGAGCACCCTGGAATTGCACGGTAGAGAGATTTAATGCTGCTGTCAGAAATCTTTTCCAAGAGTCTATATAAACGTGAGGAAAATAATTCCAAGAAACGATCCAGTTATCATTCCAGCACACAAGATATCATTCCAAACCTATTCACACCATCAGCAGCCTCTCAGATCCTGCACTGAATGGGTTGTGTCAGAAAATTCCCTGCTGTGCCTCAGCAGCGCTTTGCTCTCAGCTCTCATCGCTGTGACAAAGTGCCTGCCTGTGGCACAGCTGCAGGAGGAGCTGCACAGCACAGGGGAGCAGTGGGCAGCACTGCTGCAAGGAGGGCCCAGCTCAGGAAGCAGCCCTGCTCATGGGGGGTGCACAGCACTGCGAGGAAGCGAGGTGGGAGGAAGGCTCCCATCGTCTTCAGATCTGCGTCTGATCCTCACCGATGTAACAATCACCTGTGTAAGGGAGAACCTTCATCCCTGCAGCTCACCACAAAGCCAAGTGCTGCTTCCCCACACGCAGTCCTGCACGCTGGGAAAGAACTGCTCCAAGGGCACCAGGCTGCCAGCAGCACAAACCCAGCACTGCGATGCCAGCACAGCTCTGAGCAGAGCGCTGCACAGCACTGCACAAAGCTGACATCCCATCACACAGATGAGATGGTTGTCACAGGGTGAGCTCGTTTCTCGTTTTTCTTGGGTAACGATTGGCTCAAAACTCGAATTACAAGATGGAGAGTAAAAGGCAGAGAGGAAAGCCGAGGGTTTTACCTCGCTGTCGGGGCTGGGCTGGATAACCTCCCACGTCTGTGAGTCCACATCATAGCAGTGCAGCTCGTTGGGCAGCGTGTTGTCCGCCGCACCGCCGAACACGTAGAGGTGCCGATCAAATGCAACCATGGTGTGACCATAGCGGCGCTGGGGGGGCGGGGGGGAGCCCCGCAGGAGGTGCTCAGTGGGGATCCGCGTCCATCTGGGACACCAAACACGGTGAGGGAGAACAGCATTACAAAGTGAGCTACAGAGTCCCACCCAGACGGCCCGTGTCTTACTTAACCCACCCCTGCAGGTCGTGAAAGGCAGCGCTGCTCTCAACAACTTCGACTCAACTCAAGAAGTCGAGAACGACCTCTGCACTGCGTCACTGCCTGCACTTACGTTTTTTCCTTGAATTCAAACTGAAAGAGATTGTTGGTGATCTTTGCTCCGCTCTGCCCCGAGAAGACAAACATCTTGTCTTTGCATACAGCCACGGGAAAATTGCAGCAGGAAGGAGGGATCTCACCGCTCTGTTCAATCTGAAAGACAAGGATGTTCAGTCAGAAATGTGGCGGCTCGACGCCACACACTGCAGGACCACCTGCAGACAGAGCACATGGGCAGCGCTCCGTCCATTTCAAACGGAATCTTACCTCTTCCCAGCATGTTAGCTCTCTATCCTGGAGGCCAATCGTCCACATATCATTCAACCTGTGTTACGAGACACAAAAGTCCAATTGGAAACTGTTTTTTTGCCAGAGTTAGCTCATGGAGTTTGAAGAACAGTGAGTGTATGTTCTCAGCATGCACAGTCACAGAACCGCAGGGCTGGGAGGGACCTCAGGAGATCACCAGTGCACCCCTGTCCAAAAGCAGCTCCCTACAGCATTCCTTCTTTGGAAGGAAAGAATCTCAGCTAGCAGAAAAAACCAAATCCTATTAGAACCCTTCTGTCCACAGTCGGGTGTTACACCATCACCTCAGCCCGGCTCAGCACCCTGCACACAACAGCTGCACACAGCAGCTCTGCCCGGAGCTTAACAAGAAAATCCAGGCTTTGTTCTGTGAGTTTTCAGCACCATCAGAAGGCCCGCAGGCCTCCTAAGAAATGCTCATCTGCCAGATTTCAAAGCTCATTCAGCGTCTTTGCAGCCACGCAGACCGGCTGACTACACCTCCGCAGCCGTCCCGAAGCACAGCTGTCCTGGTTTTAAACGCACACATCCTCGAATGCGAGCTGGCAAGCTGCAAAGACGCGATGCTCAGCACCAGTGCTGCTCTGCAGAGCTCCTGGGGGTGCTGCGGTGACTCAGTGCACGTCGAACAGAGGTGAGATGGCGGCGACTGGGATAGCACAGGGAGGCAGCAGCCCCGCCACGCACCGCGCGTTGCCGTCGTATCCCGCAAAGATCCACAGCTTCTCGCTGTACACCGTCGCACCGTGAGCCGACCTCGCCACCGGCAGCCTGCAATGGAGGAGAACGTTCCTTCGTCACTGATGGAATTGCCCTAAGGAGGATCTGCACGAGGTGAAGGGCACAGCCAGCACCAACTGCGCCTTCACACAGCCCCGAGCACAGAGCGACCTTCCGAAGGGCGCGTGTCACAACGTCACACCCTGCTTCCATCCCTGAGCCGTCCAAATCTCCTTACCTTCCTTCAGTCTTCCACTCTGTCCACTGTCCGGTTGCAAACTTATATTCAAAGAGATCGTTTTTATTCTTCAGATTGGAATTGGAATAAATGTCTCCAGTGTAACCACCTGGGCAACGACAGCTTTGTTAGACAGCACACAGCACGCATTCCTACACTCAGCGTGTTACAGGAAAAGTGCAGGCCCCACTGAGAGAGGCTGCACGGCTCCTGATGACTCCAGACAGGAGACTTCTCCTCCACTCCTCCCTGCAGAAGCACTATGACAATGAGCTCCAAGGCTCCACCTCTCCAGACGCAACAGCAAAAGCGCTTCAAAGCTAAAGCTGGAATCACAGCCAGCCGTGGGTTTGTTACTGAGTGCTTTTACTGAACGCTTCGACGCTTCCTAAAAACATCACATTCTCTTTAAATAAAAAAAGCACCAGCACAGCTATTATTCCAAACGCAGAGCTGTGATCTGCTGCTGCCTTACCGAACACAAACATGCTGCTCCCATAGACCACAGCCGAGTGGTGATACCGCGGTGCTGGTGGGGTCCCCGTGGTAAAAGCCCTGCAGGACATTTAGAACAGCAGCAGTCAAACGTCCCTGCTGTGCTTCAGGCCCTCCAAGCTGTGACGCACACCCAGCACAACCGCTGTAGGTGATCTGCTGTCACTGAGCGCTTCCTTAATTACGTCGCCCAGGATTTCGTGAAGTACCGCAAGAGCCGATGGCGAACAAACACAGCAGTGCTGAAATCCGTTTGGAGGAGATGCCAAACGAGGTGCAGGGACAACACGGCCCACGGCGTGCACAACGGGGGAGCAAAGCCCAGAACGGGGGAGCAGAGAGCCCCGGGGCTGCAGCAGCCCAGCACGCTGCCACACTGCCCACTCACTGCACGGCTCCATGCACTGCTATGCTGCCTGGCCGGAGCTGTGCCCCACAGCAGCCCCAGGGGATTGCAGAAACCCACAGCAGCCCTCGGGTGGGGGGACGCACTGCCTCCTTCCCCCCCTTTTACAGCCGGGCTGGGGCTGAGGACGAAAGCAGCGCTGCCTCCCAGCACCCACCTGCACCACGAGCAGTCCTTCACGTCGAAGCGCAGCAGGTCGTTCAGCATCGTCTTTCTGCGGGGAGGAAAGGAGAGGAACTGCGGCGGCCGCCGTGCTGCTGGGCTGGGGGCCCTCAGACCCCTCCCCGCCGCCCATTCCCGGATCCCCTCCCCTCAGCCCCGCTCCGCTCCCCTCAGCTCTCCCTGTAGGGCAGGCCCCGCTCCCCGTTCCCCTCGGGCCTCCCCCTCGTTCTCGCTCCGCGTCCCCTCGGGCCCTCACCCGTTGTCCCCGCCGAACACGTAGATGGCGTCCCGGTAAGCCACCACGGTGTGTTTGCTGCGCCTGCGGGCGGCACAGAGCGGCGTTCAGCTGCGCTCACAGCCGCGCCCCCCCCCCAACGCCCCGCCGCCCCGCCGCCCCACCGCCCCGCGGCTCACCGGGCACCCACGAACTCATCGCAAGGCGGGAGGCGGCGCCAGCGGTGCACCGTCTCGAAGGGCCCGAAGTTGAGGGTGAGGTACTCGACGCTGTCCGAGCAGCTGTGGTCGAAGTCTACGCTCGGAGCCACCTTCGAGCGCCCCGCGCCGCCCGCGGGGGTCCCGGCCGCCGCCATGGCGCCGCCAGCCCCGCCGGACTACGGCTCCCAGCATGCACCGCGACGGCGGCTCCCTGAGCGGCCGAGCGCTCGGCGCCGGGCTGCAGCTCCCTGCATGCACCGCGCGGGGGCGGAGGTTGGCCCAGCGGCAGCCGGAGGCGCTGCGGGGCTCGGGGTCGCCAGTTCGAGGCCCCGCGGCGCCGCTCGGCCCCGGACCGCGACACGAAGGGGCGACCCCGGCCTCGCCTGGAGCCCGCTCCCTGTGAAAGGAGAAGCAAGGCGGTTTTATCCGCTAAAAGCATTTATTCATGGATTAAAAAAAAAAAAAAAAAAAAGCAACCCAGAACAATACTCATGAGGACGTATAAAGTCTCATCGCGGTCACATCCGATCCATTACCGATCAGTGACACTCCGTGGCCACCGGAGCTCCGTGCTGCGCCGAGCAGACACCGCCCCGACGGTCACTGACGTGGCCGTGCACGCCGAGCCCCGCCGGCAGCCAACGCACTGCCCTGCCCGTACGTGGGGCTGCGGGGTTCGTCCCTTCCTGCCAGCACGCCGCACCGAGGGGTGACCCGCAGCTCTGCCGTCCTCAGCGACCGCCTCGGATGGACCGCAGCGCTCAGCGCGGCGCTCCGTGCGGTGGGAGGAGAACGCGGGGAAAGCAGAAGGGTGCAACGCGCGGCCAACGCAGCCGTGAGCTGCAGCAGGCCCCGCGCAAAGCGCTGCTCAGCGTTTGAGACTGCAAGCACGCGCATCCTTGGATTCCTCGCTGGGGACAGGGGATGGTACCGGCAGCACGGCGCTGCTCCCATCTGTCATCCTGCTTACACCTTCCGTCCAGCTGAACGCGCCCAAAGGGCGGCTGAAGCACAGACGGCACCCAGCAGCATCCCAACGCACGGAGCCCCGGCAGCAGCTCCGACCAGACCCAAACGAGGCCGTTTGCACTTTAAACCACACCCGGATGCTCTCCAATACCTGGAACCGCTCACCTCCAAGGGCAGAGGGACGGGCGGCTGCTTTGCGCCCCGCTGCCAACACGGCAAACAATCCAACAGCTCCTTTCTCCCCCATTTTCTAACTTGAAATGGAGTCTCCATTGGCTCTGCTGACACTCTGGCTCTCCGCTCTGATGCAGTACAGCTCACTGTATCCAGGGGGGAACGCCAGCTACCCAAGATGGTCCCCAGCGCTGGGATCAGGCGCTGAGCCTCCATGTGCACCACTGCAGCCATCCACCTCCTGTTGGGTTTCCCCAGGACGGCACCCTTAACGTGTTGGTGCTTCCCCCTGAAAGCTGAGAGACACACAAACATCTCAAAATTCAATCCAACAAGAAAAACGTTAAGGTAGAAGACAGAGCCACACCATTCCCCCAGAGGGAACGGGTCATCTGTCCTTGCACGCCAGAGGATGCATAGGGAAAGGGAAAGACACCGCAAACCAACCGCATGGAAACTTCTGATCAGAACCTACAGCTCAGCAGATAAAGGCAAATCCAGACAAAGCCACCCAAGAATGATTCCCACGGGTTCTGCTCCTCGCAGAGCTGTTTGTACAGAAGCACCGAGGGCTCACACAGCACTGCGGGGCTGTGTTTGTACAGAAGCACCCAGAGCTCACACAGCACTGCGGGGCTGCCAGCTCTGCCCGCTGTCCTGCACAGTGCTGATGGGAGAAGGCAGCAGCAGCGCCGAGTTATTGCCCCGCAGGTGCTGAACACGTTGTGCCATCTTTGTCTGCTAAGGAGTTCATCTGTCACCCCCGCCTGGTAAAAGCCTGGAAAGCCGCACTGTAGAGCAGAGCGGCACAACACACGATTACCCCTTGGAGGTTTTTAGGTACAACTCAAAGCGCATCATTCCACAAAGGAACGGCAAGTCCCTCTCTTAAGAAAGGAGCCACTGTAACGGGTCAGCCTTTCCCTTCTAAGCAGACGCATCCATTACAGGACTCCCTTTCTGTTCCGACGACTCCGGTGTAACATTCTTAGCATCCTCAGGCAGCACACATGGAAAGTTTCCTATGGAGAAATACATCTGAAAAAGCGACTTAGGAAACGAGCGCCATTGGCTTTCAGGCCTGTTTTACAAGAAGGATACTGAGGTACATTTCAATAGTTTTATTTTCATCTTCCCCAACGGGGAACCAAAGGCAGAGAGGTGTTGTGAGATACATCACGCCGTTCTTACAGGTCAATCGATTCGCAAACGTTATTTTACCACCCTATAAAAATACACACAGGAGTGTGAAGGAAGCAAAGTAGTTCAAGAGCGGCTGTCATGGAGCACATCTGTCAAATACAATCGGTTTTCCTCCCTGGAAACGGTGGCTCTTTGTGCTCCATAAATCCAACGCCTCCAGCAGCCACACGGCACAGGAACAGAGCAGTGGTAGCTCCCCTCAGCACTGATACAGAACTGCTCCCGTGGGACCAGGCAGCGAAAAGTGAGCAACAAAGCCCCGTCCACAACAGGAAAGAAGATACGCTCTGGTTTATTGTCTCAGCTTCCCATCCAGACTCCTGCAGACAGGTTCTATACCGTTCAGGTATCTCTGATAAAGAGTCCACGGTTCTATAAAAAGAAGTCACACTGTGAGATCGAGATATTTACCCTGTGTGTTACACGAGTGTGAAGAGGAACAACCTTCCCAATTCCTCGAGATGCGCCCAAGCAATCTGTGAGTGACCCAGCTCCCTTCTCAGGCTGGCTGTGCTGTGTGAAACTCAGTTAAGTGCCTCTTCACAGGCACAGACAGTTTGCTTTTAAAAATATTAAGGACACGTTTTTCTTTTTTTTTTTTTTCCTTTTTCTTTTTTTTTTTTTTAAGAACTTCCCGGAAAGTTACTGTGGAAAATGAAAGTGCTCCCATGGTGAGACCAATGTGCAAAGCTCCATAGACTTCTGTCTTTGCTGCTTCCTTAGTATTCCTTCCCTTAGCAGATTTGTTAAGATGAGGCTCAATACGTCGCCACGAGGCCATCATCCACCTCTAACAAGCAGGTGGGCACCGGAGAATGTTTTATGTTTAATCATAAAACATGGAATAAGCCAAGAAACATGGTTCAGATATGATCGGTGTGCTCTCCCGGGTGGGTTTATATGCCAATGGCCTGCAGCACTCGCTTTTCGTTCTCATTGAGATGGTCTGAAAACATGGCATAGCAGGGCTGCTGTGCAAACTGACACAGGAAGTCAGTGAGATACGCCTGCAAGGGAGACAGAAAGCAGCAGTCAGCATCACCTCCTGGGCAATCCCGCTTCTATCCTGCATCAAGACATGAAGGTGAGCACACACCAAGTAACACACGGGGACTGCACGAGGGAGCGATGCAGCAGGAGGGGGCACAGAGGGGAAGGGCTCAGGGGGAGCTCACAAGGAGGAGCACAGTACGGCACAGGGCAGCGACAGGGAATTACGTGAGCTCCAATCTCCACCCTGCTGCTGATTTCAGCATAAAGCTGCAAAGCTCATGGATAGAAGTCTCACCTCCCTCCGTTTGAGAAAGTCTTGTCCATTCACAAGTTATAGATACAACAAGGAAAAACAGCTCCAGGCATGATTTGATTAAAATGAAAACAATTCATTGCAAAGCATCACCTGGAGATCTATTTGGTAAAGAGGGTCCTTTAATGCATCTGGATCGTCCTCTTCGTCATCTTCATAGTAATCCTCATCTGTCAGAGGCAAGGCAACACGTTTTAACAACAAACAGAGCAGAACACCTCGGGGAGTGTTCTACTGGACTCTTGTTGAAACCCAGCAATCCACACATAGCTTCAGTGCTGCTGTGCAAACAGTTCTGCACCCAGCATGTCTGCTCCTGAACTTCTGTGGTTAGCAACAAAACTGCACCCACGAAGGGTCAAAGTGGGAGTCCCAGGGAACACAGGGCTGGGACGAGCATACATGGGATACCACCAGGTCAGCGAGTTTGTTTGTGCACTATTATCTCAGCCCTAATCTCACGTCAAGGTGACACACTTCCAGTTCTGTGCTAAGCAAGCAGTCTCATTACTGCGTTAGCCTTTAAGGTTCTCTTTCCTAAGACTGTATGCAAACTGGAGAGAAAAGGAGGACTATTATACGTGCTCCATTTTCTTTATGTATCACTTCTTTTTCAAGACCACTCCACAAGCAAGTTCGCCCCCTGCCATGACGCTGCCATTCCAGGTCACACCTGACACCAGCTTTCCCTTAGGAGAAACACCTGCCTGTACCTCAGCAGCACAAAGCCTGCACAGCATTCAAACTCTGTCTGAAACAAAACCCCACTGTGGTGTTTCCTTCCCTTTGCCTCTCATCTCTGCTGCACTGCTGTCAAGGAAAGAAATCTTAGACTAGAATGTCATCCAGTCTGTTTTATCTCCAAGTAAGCACTAAAAAGCTGTGACTTACCATACTTGTTTGTGGAAAGAATATCTGATAAGAACTGTCCTGCTAAGCCCTCATCTTCATCCTCATCCTCTTCCTGGTCCTCCCACATATCGTTTGAATCATCTGTTCAGAAAACACACATTTCTAGACATAAACAACACCCAGGATGTCCGGCCTGCCGGTCGCTATGTAGAGGCTGAACAGTTGTTGTGCAGAAAGCCTTGCTCTGCAGGGGCAAAGGGAGCCACCTGCAGCCATTACTGTCCCTCAGGAGGAAGAAACGAGAACCAAACACACCAAAGCAAGGATAATTCTCCTGGTGTACAGTCAGATCCCGACATCCAGATACAACTCCGCGTGTGAGATCATCATTTCCAGGCAATTTCCAGATACAAGATCTGAATTACTATTTAAACCTTTGTTTAACTACATACACCGGTTCATTGCAGGGGAGTCTAGACTCAACTAGGTGACTTTTAAGTATCCCTTTCAACTCCAAAGATTCTACGGTTCTAATTACAGGTGTAATAGTATAATAATTATTGTCGGTTTCTTATTACTGTAAATGCTTCTGAAGAGATTACAGAGTAGATTTGAGCCATTAAAGAGGAAAATCAATCCCAGTGTTTCACCTTGACTCCAATCTGCAGTGGTCTGCCTAGATGCGTTTGCTTCCATTGCATTAGAGAGTTCATTTATTATTAATTTTAAGATTTTTACTAACAAAGGAATGTTTGTCCAGCGTTCAGGATCTGCAAGAGAAGAAAAAGACACGTTCATACTACTCTTAATGAAAAGCTGTTTGTCCCTAATTACAGAAGGAAAGATCCTATCAAGGTAAGAGCTGGGAGCACTAATTTAGGTGCTCACATGTTAGCAGTTACCATTGGACCAGATGACATCTGAGCTGGTACGTGCGTACCAACATACATCACCTATATGATGTATGGATTAGTTCTAAAACACTGACCTACACCTTCTCTGGGAAATACCTCCCACAGCTTGGCATGATCTGGTCTGTGAGGCCTTTCATGGCATCCACTAACAGGGAAAAAAAAAAAGGCAGGAAAATCACGACTTACTTTTGGCCGACTTGGATCGCGTCCGTATTCCCTCATCCATATTAAATATTTCTTCTCCCTTTACCCTGATGTCCTGAAGCCGTTTGTCATCCGTGTTGATGCCGTACTGCAGGAGTTTACACAGTGCTACTGAGCTGGGGAGCAGAGAGTGGGACAATTAGGGATGGGGATTCCCCTGCACCGCCCGGCTCACCCAGCAGGATGGACGTGGGGAACGTCCCTGAGCAGCCACCAGGTGCCCCTTCTGACCCACTGCCACCAAGAACAAGCACTACAGCTTTCTCCAGTTTCTCCTGTTTTACATTAAGATGTGGAACAGCCACTTCTTCAACCCACCATCCACCAGGACGGGGACTGAGGAACACAGAAGGGTTATTTGGTGTAAGTTACTCAGCTTACTCGGTGTGAGCTATTTGTTTTCCTTTTACCAACTTCCATTTCCCCGGGTCTGAACAGCAGGCTCTTCTGTAAAGGTCTTCTCTTCATTACTCAGAAAACACCCAGCAATTCCTAATGCATCGTGAGCTCCTTTGCTGTCAATAACCCCGAAATGGGGCCTAGCACAGAGCACAGCACTGCCAAATCATCTGCACACAAACCTCTGTAACGCCGGATGACACAGACACAGTGCTGTACAACAGACTTCGCTTTGCTCTCCCTGTCAGCTGCAGTGCTGGCTGCCCCAAACAGCCTCAGAGCACCCAGCAGAGCTCTCAGCTCACCCAAAATGGAAGGAATCACTGCTCTGAGCGACACAACAGACCAAGCACGACTGCCAACAGTGCTGAGTATCCATCAGACCGCCTCCATCCGGCACGACCGTTCTGACATTTCTCTCTTAAACACGCTTCTTCTCATTTACTTCACTGGCTCGTTAAATCACCAAGAAATCACCAACATCTCTTAGAGAAGCACCTACAATGCCATGACCTTCTACTGCAGTTTCTAATGAGAATTTCACATCCAGAAACAATTCTCATCCTGCTCAAGGAACTGTAATGTCACAATCAGTCCCGCGCTCACTTGAGACACCCCTTCCCAGCCGGGTGCCCCTGTTCCAGCACAGAACAGCGGGCAGCAACAGAAGCACTCAGAGGAACATCAGGGATTGCTCCAATTACCACAGCTCTCCTGAACCGAACTGACAGCGCAGGAAAATAATTCATTTTGCCCAACGTGGGCGTAGCGCTGCAAGTGTGAACCAGCTTCCCCTTCCTTCTCTTTTACAAATGCATCCACAGCAAGAGGAGGACTAAGGAGAATCTCCATTCTTAACTGGATGAGGCTGGGAATGTGACCACTGTGGATAAGGAAAAGGCAGAGGTTCTGAACGCCTTCTTTGGTCTGACCTTTAAAGACAGACGTAGTCATCCTCAGGGTACTCCACTCTCTGACCTGGTTGTCTTGGCTGGGGAGCAGACAAAACCCCCCACGACTCAGGAGGACACAGTCAGAGACCTACTGCTCCAACTGGAGCAGATTCACCCTCGGGTGCTGAGGGAACAGCCGAGCCGCTCTCCATCATCTATCAACGCTCCTTGTTGACTGGTGAGGTCCAAGCAGACTGGAGGCTTGCCAGTGTGACTCCCATCTACAAGAAGGGTTGTAAGGAGGACCCGGGGAACTACAGGCCTGTTAGCCTAACCTCAGTGCCAGGGAAGGTAATGGAGCAGATTGTCTTGAGGGAGATCACGCTGCATGTGCGGGTCGACAGGGGGATCGGGCCTAGCCAGCATGGGTTCATGAAGGGCAGGTCCTGCTTGACCAACCTCATCTCCTTCTATGATCGAGTGACCCATCTGGTGGATGAGGGAAAGGCTGTTGATGTGGTCTACCTAGACTTCAGCAAAGCCTCTGACACTGTCTCCCACAGTATTCTCCTGCAGAAGCTGGCAGCCCGTGGCTTGTACAGGTACACCCTTGGCTGGGTAAGGAACTGGCTGGAGGGCCGGGCCCAGAGAGTGGTGATGAATGGAGTTAAATCCAGCTGGCAACCGGTCACGAGTGGTGTTCCCCAGGGGTCGGTGCTGGGGCCTGTCCTCTTCAATGTCTTTACTGACGACCTGGATGAGGGCACTGAGTGCACCCTCAGTAAGTGTGCAGATGACACCAAGTTGGCTGGAAGTGTTGATCTGCTTGGGGGGTAGCAAGGCCCTACAGAGGGATCTGGACAGGCTGGAGAGCTGGGCTGAAGCCAATGGGATGAGGTTCAACAAAACCAAACGCCAGGTCCTGCACTCTGGCCACGACAACCCCAGGCAGTGCTACAGGCTTGGGGCAGAGCAGCTGGAAGACTGTGTAGAGGAAATGGACCTGTGGGTATTGATTGATGCTCGGCTGAGCATGAGCCAACAGTGTGCCCAGGTGGCCAAGGCCAATGCCATCCTGGCCTGCATGAGAAACAGTGTTACCAGCAGGAGCAGAGAGGTGATTGTCCCCCAGTACTCAGCTCTGGTGAGGCAGCAAGTACTTTGTCCAGTTTTGGGCCCCTCACTGCAAGAAAGACATCGAGGCCCTAGAGCGTGTTCAAAGGGCAACAAAGCTGGTGAGGGGTCTGGAGCACAGCCCTTATGAGGAGCGGCTGAAGGAGCTGGGAATGTTCAGTCTGGAGAAGAGGAGGCTCAGGGGAGACCTTATTGCTCTCTATAACTTCCTGAAGGGAGGTTGTAGTGAGCTGGGGGTCGGCCTCTTCTCTCGTGTAACTGGTGATAGGACTAGAGGGAATGGCTTCAAGCTGCGCCAGGGGAGATTTAGGCTGGACGTTAGGAAATACTACTGCTCTGAAAGAGTGGTCAGGCAGTGGAATGGGCTGCCCAGGGGGGTGGTGGAGTCACCAACCCTGGAGGTGCTCAAGGAACGTTTGGACGTTGTGTTGAAGGATGTGGTTTAGAGAGAACTATTCATGATGGGTGGATGGTTGGACTGGATGATCTTGTAGGTCTTTTCCAACCTTGGTGATTCTGTGATTCCCTCACACATAGAATGTTTAATTGCAAGGGGACAATCAGTCAGCTGTGATTAAGGCACGGGTGCAGCTTACAGTGCATCCTACCTGACTTTGCCTTCGTACTGCCCATAGAACAGGTGCTGCCTGCTCATCCATTCAGCCATCACAAACTCCAGGGCAGGCTTGCCTGTCGGTCCAGGGAGACTGCACAGGAACTCGAGGAGTGGTTCCAGTTGTGAGTGAACCAAATGAGCAAACACCATAATCAAGGACTGCCAGGGAAAAAAGGAAACATGAGCTGTACATTATTTAGTAGCTGAAAATGTTTTATCAAATATTCAAGAAATGGAGCGCCCTGTAGGAATGGAGATGGTGCTTACTGACCCCAAGAGGAAAAGAAAGTAAAACCATCTGCAAGATGCAGTGTGCTACAAAAGCAGGAAAGGATCCTGCTACCATCAGCAGCAATATTTAACCCACAAAAAAAAACAGGTCAGGAATCCATTTACTCACCCCCATGCCACAAATCAGCACATCTTCCTAAAACACAGATTAAAAAACACTTGGGAAAAAAAAAAAAAATGAGAGGCTGCAAAGGCTTCTGACCACCAAAAACATCATGTGGCAAAGGCAGGTAGTGCACATACCCATGTCTGCTCACTGGTCCAATGCTGTACACACAGCCCTGTGCACAAAGAGCTCAGAATGCTCACCACACTAAGGCACAGGAATTGCTTGTCCACAGCCAAGTTCTCCACCCCAGGGGTTTTCTATCACCACCACGTCTCCCAGCCATCACACAGTAATGCAGCAGCACTTCTCCTGCTCTGAATTTTAAACTGCAAGTTTTTGGGAAAGGACTGCAAGCTTTAGGAAGGTATTTACAAGACACAGATTTACAGTTCTGCCCCTACAGACCAGGATCAAATGTCAGCCTCTAAACTGAGGGCATCTCCGGGGGCTTCCTCAGGGGAAAGATGTCCCACTGCAGACTCATCTCAGGCTAAGAAAGAGAAGAAATGCAACATCACTGGGGGCTTGTTCTCTTCCCCAGCTGCAGGGGCTTCATGTGACTTGTTCAAATTTAAGCCTCTACATCTTTTAAATCCCCAAATAGCCAAAGCGAGAGCCATTTTGCATTGCTATGAATGAACAGTGTTTCCAAGGGGGAAAAACTAAAAGAAACCAAGGCCTGAAGATGAACTCCGTGCTGATATTTGAGTGGCCCTCGTGACTCACTGCGTATTGGTTTGAAAAAACGCACCACTACAAATCAGAGAGATACCCCAGATAAAAGGGTTAGAACAGATGAGTCTCAGCCAGGGTCTTCACTGAGGGCAGAGGTGGGGTCCTGGCAGCACAGCGCCCTCCCACAGCTGCTGCTCAGGAAGCAGATGCTGAACTTTAAGGGCAGACAAGAAAGAGAATTAACAGTACTGGGATAAAATCATTCTACAAACCATGCCGCTAAAGGAGAGCAAGGACAGGGGAGATCGTGATGCTCTCATCTGACCTCTGTCTTGATGCAGGCCAACTACACAGCCCATCTCCTAAAGCTCACCTGGCCTCAGCTCCAAGCTATTCACACAGACACACTCAAAGGCATGCACTTGCCACAACACCCCTAAAGAAGGTGCTCTCCAAAGGCTCTGTCCTTACAAGCAAAAGGTCATGAGACTATTTAAGGTGCATTAAAGCTTACCCAACAAGAGCCTGGCTTACCAGGTAATCCAGACAGCACTGGATGAACAGAGCAGGCCATTTCCTGACTACTTCACTGGGTACACAGAACCACTGACTACATAACCCATAAACAATCAGGCACACACTTTTCTTTTTATTTTTAATGTGACAGTTTCTTTTCCCAACACTTTTCACCCTCCTGGCCTCCCATCTGCTCACCTGCATTACACTGAGCGTCTCCGCTTGTTGCATTTTGCTCAGGATGGCTCTGAGGATCTGGTCCAAGTTCTCTCCCAGCTCACTCCCTGCTTTGGAAATTAAAGTGGAGACCAGCCTGCCCACAAAGGCAGCAGTGAACTCTGAGGTCCTCGGATCCAGAAGCTGGCTCACCACCTGCATCACATACCACAACCCATTGTGGCCTTGCTCATCGTGCCACTGAGCAATCTGCTCCAAGGCCACAGAGACGTACGCACGCAGACACTCGCCACCATTCTGTAAGAGAAAGATATTCTGTTAGAATTTCCCTTTCTAAAACCACCATCAGGTAACAGCAGAGCTGCTAACAAGCACAGCTCAGATCAGCACTACGCCTGTGAGCTGAATCCTTGCTCTCCCCTCTGTTCAGTATCTGAATCAACCAAAAGGAGTTTCATCTTCCCCTCCCCACTTAAATTGTACACAAGAAAATGGCAAGAAGCAAGATGCAGGAGGTTCTGCTTCCTCATGCCCAACAGCGTTCCTTGCAGACAGCCTCTGCCATTCCTAGATGTCATAAATATTATTACAGGGGAAGAAAAGCAGTGAGGTTTTATGTGCTCCAGAGCACTAATAGGAAAAAAAAAAACAGGTCAAGGCTGCCAGTTGATTCAGTCTGATCCTCGAAATTACAGAATGATCTCAGCAGGTCCCTGAACAGCAGTGCTTTAATGATAGACTGGAGGCAGTAGAGCCTCCCAAGGAGCTGATGATACAGCTACTGGCAAGCAAAGCCTGGGCTCCCTTGAAGGCTTTGCCAACTGTCTCATTTGGTCGCTTCTCTCAAACTCGCCTGTCCCTGCAGCTCTGACCACTCCCTGCTGTGTTACCTGCATGGTAGCATTGTCATCTGTGTTCAAGCTGCACTGAGCCACTGCAGGGAATGCCTGGCAGATCAGGAGCTGGGACAGAGGAGGTTTGGTGTTCCTCACAACTGTGGTTAATATATCAATAGAAGTCTGAAAGGAAACCACAAACAAAAGCACGGTTACAACGGCAGCCACAGTACACAAAGTCAGCACTGCAAGCACCACAGTCACGAACAGGAGAGATGTAACCCAGCACTGCCGTCACATCTCGATGTGACACACAGCAATATTTTGTTTATTTTAAAAGTCACGCACCCAGAGCTGCTGGGATTGCCATGGACACACGGTGCTGTGCACTGCGAAGTTCCCAAGGCAGTTCAAACATTAAGAGTGGTGTAAAACCACTCGATGTGGTAAACAGCTCCACAGGGACGTACGTTATCCTGACACAGTGATCAGTGCAACCAGAGAACCGATCTGGCTGATTTGATCCATTTTATCTAGATCTACACATATTTTAATCACCTACTAGCGATTGTTACAGCAATACCAATTAATAAGCGGATTATAAACATCTTGATTAAGATATTTATGGGCTTAATTCCACACAGTCACTCTGTAGAGTCAATGCTCAATCTTTTCTAAGTGGATTTTTTTAGAGAGACAACAAATGCGTACAGTTTATCTCCAGCAATTTACACATGTGACATAAAAATCAGAAAAAAAATATCTCAGAAAAAACCACAAGGAATAGTTGTGTGTTGTGCCGGAGAACAGTGCACCATATGGGAGAGATTGCCACTGGGGAAACTTGATTATGTCACAGCAGAACAGCTGGGGATATTCTGCAGGGAGTGGAGGAAGTCCACAGAACACATTACTTTTGGAAATGTCTCCCCCCACCTGCAGTTTGCCTTCTCTCCACAAAGACAGATCGACCAATCACTGAAGCCATTGTTAAAAGCAGTTTAAAGCAACCTTCCTACTTGTTGCAGAGCAGCCATCCTTTATGTTAAAGAACAGGGAATCAGCCCCAGCTCAGACCAGGTACCACTATAGCACTTACTGCACAAAGCCCTGCTGGGATCTTGTCAGCAGGGGCCTGCATGATGCTGACAAGAGTTGGTATTAGCCTCATCTGCATTGGACCCTGGCAGGCTTCTATCTGAGCTAGCTCCTTAAAGATATCTTGGGCAAGAGAAGCAACAACTGGATCTGGAGAGAGAAAGCACCATTTACTAAAACATACTAACAAACATCTCAATTTTCGCTGCCACTATTTCAAACTGGCAAAGCAGTACTTGCCCTTCTAGCTTTACAGTACGAATCAACGCTCATTCAATAACGATCTATTACACGTTCAGCACAGTCACAGTCCTCATCAGGATCGTTAGCAAAACCAACCGTGCTTGACAGCTTGAACACACACCATTGCTGTACTTCAGAAAGATTGCGATGGTGAAGGGGCAGATCTTGTTCTCCACACTTGCTGTAAATGCTGGGTCCACCGTGCAGACAATGCACAGCGTCTCCATCACCAGGTTGAGCACCTCCGAGCTGAACTGCGTGGCCAAATGGATCAGACCATCAAGGATGCTGGGAAGGAAAGGCTGCAACACATGGGTGCTCTCAGAGATCTTCAGCTGGTCACAGTAGCTAGACATGACACAAAAACGCACACAGAACACACTGAAGAGTTTCATATACGTAACACTGGATTATACAGAAACGGAGATTTCACCCCACCCGTCCTTCTGTAAGTTGACTCCTCCGGCACTTCTCCCCATCACTACACTTCCTCCCTGATCTCTCAACCACATCACATCTCCTCCTCATTCCACACAACAGCTCACAGGAGCTGAGCTGAGCCAGGCGATGCTAAAACCTGCAGTTCTGAGACAAGCTTCCTCGGCTTCTTAGTAACAATTATCTCTCTAGAGCTGCCCACCAATGGAGGGCATTGACCTTAAGGACAAAAGGCAGTCGGAGCAAGTGACACCGCTTACAAAGCATTTAATTAGCATTACTACAGGTGAGCTCGAAAGGATGAAAACATTTCAGCAGTAACAAAACAGCAACTCCCTGCCTTTATTCATCACCATCTCAGTGCAAACGGAAACTAAGCTGGTTTGGGGGAGGGGATGTGTGTGTTTAAATAACTGATTTCCAGTTTTCATTTCACTTTTGAATCTACAGAGCAGATCTTCCCTTTTTCTTCTCGTAACGTGGGGAAAGAAACCAACAACTTTCTTTAATGCCCCGATCTGTCCCACAAGGACACATTCTGTAAGAGTCATACCGGTGTCTGCACAGCACCAACCATGGTTTCATTTCCATGCTTGTCATCACCATCTAGTTCTGCTTCTATTTGGGACTGTATCTATTACAACATCGTACTGTACATAACCTTGAACCTCGACTTTGTATTCCTCATCAGAGTTACCCTGCTTTGAACCTGCTCACTTAAACTTCTCACACTGACACTTAGCTCTTTCCATGCCATTACTTCCACAGTCTACAGAAATACTCTATTTTGATGTCCCAGCTTTAAAAATGTAATTTCTAACACGGATCCCTGAGCTTTGGAGTATCTTTGCTTACCCCCAGATAGCTCTGACTGCAGAGATTCGGACAGAAGGCGGCTGGGTTTCATGCAGACCGCTGACCGTGGCTTGCAGGAACTGCTGGATGAGCTCTGGGGACATGGCCACTGTGAAGCGGCTGGCGGCCCAGAGAGCCCGGCCCAGGAGAAAAGGGGACACTAAAACAAAGCAGAACAAACAGAACAGCCATTTCAGAGTGAGCTTCGTGAATTCAAACTCAGACCTGCTTCAGTTTTGCCATCCCAGCGGGAAAGTCATTAAATGATAATTTCTCGAAGTTTAATTATTTGCAAGGACTTTTAAGCCAACTCCTCTGACCTCCTCGCATGCTGATGTACCACAATACAGAAAGCAGAAGCGCACAGAGCTCCCAGAAATAGGATCCTCCTCACCACGAGTACTATTTGGGTTCTTCTGCTGTGACCGGCATCGGCCTCAGCCTAAAGAAAATGGGATGCTGGCACTTCACAGCAGCACATGCACACCACAGACACTTAAACTTGTAAGAAGTTTCCAAGCTCTGGCACTCAGCAGCAGCTCGACCAATGGCCAGGGCTGGCGTACCTGAAAGGTTGAGGTCTGCAAGAACAACGTTGGTCAGGAAGCCATGCATATCAAAATGTATTCGGCCGTTCTTCACGCTGTCTGTAATAATGGACTTCACAGAGCCCAGGGCCAGCATGCAAGCTTCGTGTATTTTCCACCTGTAGAAGAATCCAGACGCTTTTAGGCTTTTCTGCCCACCATCACCCCAATAAATAAATCAAGAACTTGAAGGCAAACCATTCAGATCTTTTTCCCTACGCTGACACGTTTCCATACTTGATCCCAAAGCAGAAACAAACGAACATTCACAAAACTCCGCCATGTGGGGACTCAGCACCTCACCCGGGACAGGCACCACGCTCAGTCCCTTTTCACATGTCGGGTTCCATAATGATGCTGCTGCTCGTACCGCTTTTTCCCCTCCCGAATAAATAAATAAATAAGACGACTTTGCTCTGAAGGATTAAAGGATTTGTTCTGCAGTCTCCAACTGCATCTCATTTGACTATCCTATGTGCAGAAGCACCGAGAGAGATGCCTGAAATTCTGAGCCCACTTAACTGAGCAGAAAATAAAGGTTCTGCCCATGTCTCTTTGGATCACACATAACAAACAACACTTTACAACAACATGCTTTAAGGAACTGTCAGTCAGGGCTCCCAGGAAGGAGCCTGGGACAGAAACCTGGTGAAGGGCTTCCACAGGAAGGTTTCTGCATTTGGCTTGAGGAAATACTCTACTCTCTTTTTCTTCTCCTAATCAGCTCCCAGATTTCATCCTTGCCCATCAGCAGCAGCACCACCACAACAACGTATGATTGATTTGCATTGCCCTCAGTACTACAGAACCCGCCGCTGCAGCTCCCTGCTGCCCCATCTCCTCACCAGTGCTCAGCACCACCGTTCTTGGCCTGCTCAGCCTCCTGTAAGTGCCTCGTAGCTGCTGCAGCCAAAGCACTTGCACTCTCATTCTGGAAATCAGCAGCCACAGCCTGTGCAGAGGGAAAGAATCCACGTTGAGTTGTACAGACTTTTAAAGGTGGGCTTTCCTCCAAATGCTCAACATGAAGCTAAAAGCATCGTTCTCATTCTTTGGTTGCTTCGAAAGATGGAATGTTTTTCATACCAGCAACAGATCTTGAGCAGCAATCCTCACTGTATAGGAAAAAGTATCATCATCTTCATCCTCCACAAACTGCTGGGGATTTGCAGTCCAAACCTTTATCTGAAAGGGAAAGAAGGCAAGAAGGGAAGGGAGGATAGCAGTGATGATTCTTACACGCTGTTGCAGTAATCTTTGAAAAGTAGAGGCCTTCTCTGTCCTGAGCCCATCTTGCTCCTCTGCCCCTCATGTGAAATCAGTTTCACAAACACATGACTGAGCTGAAATCAATGCTACACAGCTTTATTTACAGATGAGGAATGGGAGAAGCAGATGAAGCTTTAACAGCATGCCTGTTTTTACGCATGCCTACCTAAACAAGACAAACAGAAGATGGCTTTCAGGCTTGGAAGACCTGGAAGCACAAAGAATAACCACAAATACTATGTCACACCGCTTGCACAATCCTGTCCCTACCGCTGCAGTGTGGGCTATCCATTTCAGTTTGGTCACCTTCCTTTTCACAACGCATTCCTTCACTGTTGCACACATGGTACTATTGATAGGAACACCTGGATGCCATGATAAACTGATGGAACAGCACAGAACCATAAAGGTTGGAAATGACCTTTAAGATCATTTCGACCAACCACCCACCTACCAACAGAACCGCCCACTAAACCACATCCCTAAGTAACCACATTGGCTTACAGCAGCTTCCATGCACTGAAACACTTCCTTGGACATTAATTGGTTTAAATCTCTTATCTCATTTACTTCCTACACAAGACAAACTTGCTCACCTGCTCCTCTGTGATCTGCATGTAAAGAAGGATGTAGTAGATCAGCTCTGGCAAAGCCTTCTTCACTGTGCTCTTAAATTTGTTGTTTTCCAACAAGGCATGAACAAACTCAAATATGCTGAACACCAGATTTTCAAATCCCAATACTTCACCTGAACAAAGAAATGAAAAGAAGGACCATGACTCCAAATGCTAACATACATAGAAGTATAAACAGGTGTCAGAAATAATTACAGACTGTTAGGCTGTCTGATGGGGTAATGGTTGCTCTTGCTCCTGGACCAGCAAGGGCAGCAGCAGCCCTGGAAGGACTCCGACTCGATCACCTTCTGCTCTCTTCCTGCATCACTGCACACCTCTCACTAAAACTGATCAAGCCCGAAATCAAACCTGCTTGGTTTTCTTTTGTTCCATCAGTTTTACCTCAAAACTGCTGCAAAACTCACTCCATGAGTCGTTAGAAACCTTAAGTTATGCAGCTTCACTGATCACAGCCACATGAACCTTAGAACAGCGTCCATCACTTCTTTCCAACACTGTAAATGTACACTAAGCATGAACTCCCGAGGTGTTTCTGCAACTGTTTTGACAACAGTAACATTTAGGTAAGTCCATTCCTCTTCAACAGAGGACTCAGAAGTGCAGTTCAACAAGTTCTTACCATCGGAATCCACAGGATCCTCCACCTCTTCTGTATAATTTACTTCTGTTCTCACATAAGTAGATGGAGTTAAGTAAACACATATGTTTCTAAGAAGATGCATTTAACAGGAATTAGAATTCCTAATAATGACTATGCTTGCTTTCTTAGGGAGCATGGGTTACACACAGTGCTGTGTTTCAAACAGAAGATGAGCCCTGGGAATTCCTGCCCAGCTGCAGAAACCACTTCTCCATCACCTGACAGCAACCCTGGACAACTCCATTCACACACACCGAATCCTCCAAGGAAACCCAAAGGTTCACCCACACTACAGCTCTGCCACAATGGAACCACTCAGACTCAGCCTTCCCAGGGCACAAGGAGCTCATTCTGCACCTCAGTGCTCTCAACGGTGAGGAGCCAAAGCAGCACAAAGTTAACCTGGAGCAGATGTGGAAGACCTGGCTTGTCAGTTTGCATGTACCACAAAAACTACCAGCAGAACATCTCTTTAACATTGCAGATTGCTCGGCAAAGTGATGACTAAGTGATAGCATTTAGAAGGCAAATCAAATTCAGCTTCAGCAGCAAGCATAACCAGTCATTATTGCTGCAGCAAGGGATAAGGTAGGTTCTCCTCTGAAGCCTTTACATCACTATCAGGCATTGTTTTAAGAAGGCAATTTTCACTGAAGAGCACCAGAGAGAATGCAGAGGTTGGCCACAGTTCTGCAGCCAGCACAGTGTGGGTGCTCCCATCGTTTATTATAACTGACTCAGGCCAGTGGAACTTCATGGAGCCCAACAGAAATACCCACAGAATCTACACAACAGATTCCTGCACTGCTGGCCATGGTCTACCACTCCTCAGCCACGTTCAAGTCCTTATTGGGCACAAGATAGTTTGTCTTGTTCTACTCCAGTTCAAAGCATTGACTGCAAAGGATATAAGGCAGCACTTTCTGTAAGGGTATTCCACACGATGGGCAGGATCTGCTGCATTGAGGACACCATGTGCTTCGGGTAGTTCTTCACCAGTGCTGTTACAGCCTGGAAGGACAAAGAGCAGCAATCAGAAGGGAAACCAGGGAACAGCACCCAAACCCAGCTCATGGGCTGCACTTCCATTACCAACGCAGATAATCCCAAGTCCTGCTGGGACTGCTCTCAAGAGCCAGGGAAGGGAAAAAAAAGACACCTTTCTGTCATTTACTTCTCAGTACTCTGCTGAGAGGGGGAAAAAAAAATGATGCAAGCTTGCAGCTGGTTGAAAACGTACCACCAAAAACATCTCCATTCTCTCTCCCATCGCCCCTGCGCTTCAGGAGCTCCTATAATCATCTTATCTGCAGAGCTGGCTTAACCAATCCCTTGAGTTCTCTCATTTCTGCATTACAATGACTACAAAATGCACTTTGCTGGAGGGAAAGGCAATTTATAGGTCTTACACCTGAAATCCTTTTGCCTTAGAAAATGGCTATCATTAGTTTAGAAGTCCCATGTGACAAAGCTGGTGGGTGCTCTGAGCACCCAGCCAGAACACTGCACCCCTCACAGAGAGCTGCTACCATCCATCAGTGGCTCCTACTGCTTCTACAGCACCGCACCCCTCACTGAGGAGAGGCAGCAGCAGAGGAAGCAATGGGATGCAGTAACACAGTGCTGCTGCCTTTAACAGGACCACAAAAACCAGTTCCACAACACAAAACTTAACAGCTGCTCCTTTGAATACCACAACAGCATCCTCCTGCACCTTCCAGCATTTCGTTTCTTGGCTCCAGAGCAAAGCTAATCATTACGAATAATTTAATGCCGAGTTACTGTAAACAAGCGTAACGATTTTCCTCAAGGAACGCAGCTGAATGGGCCTCAAACGTCCACCTTCACAAACCTGCACCCTACAACCCGATAATGCACCAACACATCCCTATGGAGCTCACCACACACATCTTCAGCACAGGCACAATTCCGTATCAAAACTGCACGGCCCTGGGAGCCAGAACACAACTCACAACACAGGCAGCGTCAGGAGAAGCAACGCACAACACCCGGCTTTCTCTCTCTCCCAGCACACCTGGCAGCGTTTCTGTGTTCAGTCATTCCCTTGCAGTGTTAACCAACTTACTTTCAGGACTTCCATCTTAAATCCACTGTCTGATGTGGGTCCGTCAGGCATCTGCAGGGCCTGAACAAAGGCCTCCGTGAACTGCTGCACCACGGGGAATATCAGGACTTTGGCTGCACCCTGGTTAAAAATCAGTGCAAGCAGAGGTGAGTTCCAGGTAACAGATCTCTGTGTCTGACGGGAAAGCAAAGGGCCACCCTCCGCTCAGCCAAACAAGTGTTGTGAGCAGAGAACCAACAGCTGGCCTGAGGAGCACTGCTGTGGGACCTCTGAGGAAAACACAGCGAGTGTTTTTCCAAACGTCAAAGCACATTTGGAAACGTCCACCCAGGGCTGGGCAGGAGATCCATACGTGTTTACAGCTGCCTGACATCCCCCTGGCCACTGGAAGCTCCTCCAGGGATTTCCAAGCATAGGGGCTGCCCCCGCCTCCTCCCCAGGCTGACCCCCTCTCTCCAAGCTGTCCCTGCAGGGCTGTTAAACTCGGTTATGGAAACCAAGCACAGCATCAAGGCGTGCACATAAAGCAGGGAGCCGGCCACTCTGCGAGCAGGAAATTACACCCCCTCCTCTGGATTACACCTGGCACCACGGAATTCTCCTATGTTTCATTTTTACGTTAAGGACAACTTGGAGCTTCATTTCACTTCCATTCGGTGCGTGTTGCAGGGTAGGTTAAACTCTTGCCTTTTCCAGTTCCTCCATGTTACAGATCATGTGGGCACACGTGGTAAATATCTCCACTGCACGCGACCTCGTGCGAATACCATACACCTGCAGAACAGCAGATAGGGAATACCAGACATTTTAAAGAGAGATTGATTTTCTGCTTTATTTGATTCCCATTTATTTCATTACAGGCTTCAACATTTCGGTTGAAACGTTGGCTGCCACAAACGGTCACAGCACAGAGGAAATACTTTAAGTCTTACCATGGTACAGTTCAACCTTCACATCTGCTGTTTCTCTGCTCCAAGAACATTCCCACCAATGCAACTCAGTACCCATTTAAGAGTGAAGATATACCTCAGCCATTGTGAAGATTCTGTACATCTCTGGAAGAATAACAGGAGCAACATGCGGCATCTGCGTGTCCGTCACTTCCCGCGTAAACTCTGCAAAACAGAAATCAAGGGAACTGCTAAGAAGAAAACAAACCCGTAACAACAACACAGAGAACGCTGGGAAATGAGCTGCTTCATGCTCGCCTAGACCAGCGCTGGCTGTCCTACCCATGGCAATCCCTGAGGGACAGCAGACAAACGTCATGCTGAAAACGGCAGATATCTGAGAGCAGGGAGTTGCAAAGCTCCTGTAGGGCTGCAGCCCGCAGCACAGGGCCTGACACTGTGCTTCCTCAGCTCCCAGCAGCAACCAGAAGGCATCGTGCCCTGCGGAGCAGCAGCAGCAAGTTCTAGCTCAACGTGCAGTACAAAGGGACAGAACGCTCGGGCAAGGAAAAGCCTAGAGCAGCTCCTTGGGCAGCCTTGCTGTGTACACGTACCTGTCAGCACTCTCATGGCTCCATGCACCGCGTTCACGTCTCCACTAACCAGCATCTCCATCAGGAGGTTGAAGAGCTCAGGCCAGGCTTCGGGCCAGTCCCAGTGGGCGATTGCTGACACTGCGTAGGCAACACTCGAGCGCACTTTGCTGATGGATTCTCTCAGCCCATTGGGTAGGAGCTCTCTAATAGCAACTTTTGCCTGTAGAGAACCACAATGTTTAGCAAAACACATCTCCAGACCAAACCTTGCAGACTGCACCCCGTCATTCTTTTTAGGGAAGGCTGCTGGGTGCGTTGCAATACAGCGCTCTCCTCATGCAGGACCCTCAGGCAGGCACACAGCATCTGCCTCCCCCAGCTGAGAGCTGCAACAAGACAGGATGCAGACGCGGCTGGAGGACACCCAGGGCTTGTTGAGATAAATGCTGGTTCCAATGTCAAGGCCTGTTTGCTTCCTTTGGAAGATTTGGATGAAGGAGAACCAGGCACCCAGCCCCGAAGGGACAGAAGGAAAAAAGGGCAGCGCTTCTGGGGCACCACTCCCAGGATCTATTTCAGAGAACCAGTTAATATTCTTGGTGGACAAAGCATCCTAAATCAGGAAACGCGAAGCAAAGCCTTACCCTCTCTGTGGTCTCTGGAGGTCTAAACTTTTCTGACTGAGAACACCAGTGAGTTTCCACATATTGTTTCAAAATGACGGACGCGAGCTGCGTTAGAAGAGAGGTCACAAATTAGGAACAAATCTCACAAGCACAGCAAGCACCACCCCCAGCCCGTTTGCTCAGCCCCCCATCCCATCACATTGCTTTTACCAAAATGCAAGTCTTTGTCAAACTGCTGAAAAAGCCACAGCAGTAAAAAAGCTGACCTGACGGCCATTCCTTGCACAGTGACAGCCTACACAGCAGTGACACAAGAAGGCAACTATTTCTCACCTCTACGAGAGCACGAGGTATGGACCACATCGTAACCACAGAAACACAGAATCAAAACCTCCTTGTCAAGGAGGAAAACACCAACAGGAAAAGCTGTGGCAGAGAGAAGAGGACTTCTGCTGCTGGTGCCCACTGCGCACAGCCAGCACCACCCTGCCCAGCAGCAGGCTGAGAAGGCCCAGAAAGCACTGCTTTCAAGAAAGGAAAGGTCAGCACACCTGGATATGCTGAAGGAAGAAGTGACAAACCCACAGAAACCTAAAGGAAAACGGAAGGACAAAGGAAAACCACCTCTGGCTCCCCCAGGACGCCCCACGAACTGCAGCGCTGCCCATGCTGTGTGAGCTCACCTGCCGGATGGCCAGCGCTCCCTGTGGGTCCACCGTCAGCTCTGCCAAATGGACACCAAACTCTGCAACACAAAAGAAATGTCCGTATCAGAACTTTCATTCCCACACAGAGAAACTCACCAAGATTCTCGGAGGAAGACACAATACCAGCAGTGCGACTCATGCGTGGGAAGGAGACAATTCCAGCACAGAGCTTCTCAAATGAATCACTGAGCATTCATTCTCCCCTGAGCTCCCTGCACAAACTTCATCTGTTGTCTCAGCACCTCGCTTCTTTCTCTCGTGGGTAAAAATGTTGCAACTCAGGTTAAAAACAAGTACAATCTGAGATGTACTCGGCTTAACCTCCCCTTAGCTGTGGCTGTAACTGTTCCCCCCAGGGTCAGGGCAGGGCTGTGAGCACTGCTGGGGCTGTGGGTGTCCCCGTGCGTGGTGGGGAGTGGGACCAGATGGCCTTTAAGGGCCCCTTCCAACTCAAACCATTCTGTGACTCCACAAATTTAATGGTTGCACTGCCCTCGTTTTTACTTTCAGCGCTCTATCTTTAAAACATGCTTAATGACAGCATATTTCTGGTTTCTTTATAGCACTTTAAAGCACTCCTGATTCACGTGATCTACATTTCTTTCCCACAACAACACGGTGCTGGCAAACACAACGCTGCTCCTGCTCCTCCTCTTGGCATCTGCAAGGAGGATACAGCTCGTTCCTCCCGTGCTCCTTGACTCCCAACACCACAAAGTTACGCAGATGAAGGGAATCCAGAAGGTCTCCAGCCCACCCTTGCACCGAAGCAGCATCAGCAGGATCAAACCAGGTTGCTCCGTGTATTTTCTAGTCAGGTTTTGGCCCTTCCATTCGATCTTGGAATCAACAAAGCTTCTCTGGACAACGTGCTCCAAAGCCTGGCAGTCCTCATCAAGGACAGCACCCCCGACCCACACAGTCTGAGCCTCTCCCATCCCCTCTGGTTCGGTGCCACGTGAAGCTCCATGGGAGCAGCCTGGAGAGTCTCCCTCAGGTGAAGGTGTTAAAGCTTCAGAGCTGCGATGTCCTGGGGAGGACAGCAGTGAAGTGCAAAGTTACTCTGGGAGATCTGTAACGCAGCGACAAAGGGAAGGCGTAGATGACAGGGTTTGGACTCAGTGATGCTCTCAAGTCCCTCCCAGCTTGTGATATCCTGACTCCATGACTCCATTCCTCGTCCCCTGGGTTTCCTTTATCCACAAAGTGCAGCTTTGTTGTGTTCCCGCACATCTTAATCCCATACAGCACTGCCAGACCTGTACTGATGCACCACCGCCACTAAATGCCCAACAGCCACGGTGGTAACAAACACATCTCCGTGTACCGCACCACAGAAGGCTCAACGGGAGCGTCACGCACAGATCACAGCAGGAAACCTTCCTATCGCACCACCTGCCTTCCCTTCATCGCCTCACGTTCACCGGGAGCAAGCACTGCACGACCCCCGGGCCAGGCGCACCCCCACATCTCCCTTCTCTTTACCGTAAGGATCCTCTGATGACGTTTCTGAGCTCAAGTCCAGGAGCTGAGAGACCTTCGGGCACCACAAAGAACCCCTTCAGAGCGGGAAACCCCACCGAGAGGAGCGGCAAAGCGCCAGGAGGGCCCGGCCGGACCCCCCCCGAGGTGAGGCCGCACAGGGACGGTGTGCAGCTCCCGGCACAGCGCTGCGGCTCTTCGTACGGCCACGGAACTGAGGTCAGACTGAGCAGACCGCGCAGACCGCCACGGCCGCGCAGCGCTCAGCGCCACCCGCGGCCCCGCTCCATTCCCCACCCCGACCCCGCGCAGCGCTGCCCCACGTGCGGACGGCGGCGGGAGGGCCCCGAGCGGCCCCGCGGGCTCCGGTGCGGCGGCTCCACCCCCCGCGGCCCTGCCCGCCGCCCGCTCCCTTCGCGGCCGCACAGCACGGCTCGGCCCCGGCGCGGCCCCCCACGGCCCCGCTCCCCGCACAGCCCCGCGGCGCGGCCCGGCGCTCACTCACCCTCCGTCACCTCCAGCACCTTCACCTGCTCCTCGGCGGCGGCGCGCACCGCCTGCACCGGGCACAGGATCCCCGTCAGCGTCTCCACCAGCGCCTCCTTCAGGCCCTGCGCCACCGGCCCCGGCCCGCCGCCCCCCGGCCCTCCCGCCGCCGCCGCGCCCGCCATCGCCCCCTCGCACTCCGCCGCCGCCGCGCGCGGGATACGGGGCCGCCGCGCGCCAAACGCACGCACGCACGCGCGCCGCGTCGGGACGTCACCGCGCGCGGCGCCCCCGGCGGCGCGGAGGACGAACGGCAGCGGGGCCGCCCTGCGCGTGCGGTGGGCGGGGCCGTGGGGGGGGCGGGGGCAGCGGCACGGCCCGGCACAGCCCCGCACCGCCCGGCACCGCCCCGCACCGCCCCCGAGGGCCGCCGAGCTCGAACTGGGGGCACGGAGGAGGGGCGGCGGCGACGAGGGGACGCAGCTCATCCCAACGCGCAAAAGCCGCTTCCGTGGAGGGACGCGTGCGTGTCCGTGCGGGGCGCCACGCGGCCGCTCCTCCCCGCTCGGCGGGAGCTGCGCTCACATCAACGCCGCCACGCCGGGACACCGCGCGAAGCCGCTCCTCCCTCATTGCGGGGACGGCGGCGTTTCCTTCCAGCCCTCCCGCGGCCGCTCCTCGCGGCACTCCGTGGTTCGGACGCAGCGGCGCATCGGAACAGCGGCCGCTTTGGGTTTTAATTCGTAGAACCTTTGTTCCTGCGCAGCGCTGCTCGCGGCGTCCACCGAAGCCACGAAGCCCCGCACCGCGTTCGTCCGTCCCTCCCCCCCCCCCCCCCCGCCGCACCGCAACGGAAACGGCTCCGATTTTGGGAGCGCTTTGCGGAAGGTTGGATTTTTTCCTTTGTTTTGGACTCGGACGCACCACGAAGCCACGGCCGGGCCCGGAGGGAAACCAACAACGTGGGAAGTTCTCTACAAACACCACCATTTTATAACATAACCAGGGGTTTATTCCACAATATAAACTGCAACGTTTGATACAAGCTACCCAAAAAAGGAGGAAGCCAAAATACAGCTGTGGCAATTACTTTACAGAGCTTTTTTTTTTGTGTGTGTGTGGTTTTTTTTTTTTTCTTCTTTTTTCTGTTTTGTCTTCTACATCACGGCCCCTCGGTCACACTAGGATCTACCACCTGCCCTCTGTACATCAACCAATGCTAAAAGCAACACGCCGTCCCCAGCTGTCATTCCAGTCGTTGAAACCAGACATAGAAGTTATTGCTCAGATAAATAAACCTAAATCTACCGAAAACAAAAGTGGGGGGAAAAAAGGAAAAAAAACAAAAACAAAAAACAAAACAAAACCAAACCCCAACCCCCCCCCCCCCCCAAAAAAAAAAACAACCTAAAAGTCTTCCAAAGAGTTAATAACAGAGTAAACAGGGATCTCCTCCCAACGAGGACCGCTTGGAACAACCCGCGCTGTGGGGCTCCACGCACCACGCAGGATTCAGCACGCTGCAAATCCCAGAGGTATCGTGATGCTGTCCGAGCAAAGCTGCGCCTTCCCCATCAGTGCCTTCCGAGTCGGCCGAGACCCCCCCGCTCCAACAGCCACAAACCACAAAGATCAAAGGGAGAATACAAAAGTGTCCAAAAAAAGAAATCGTTTCGAGTTCTGGAAAATGATCCCGTGAGGATAGAAGTAGCACCATTTGCAGCCTGGTTCTCCAAACAGCCCCTGCCGGCCCCAATGGAAAACTGCACAGCTCTCTCTGCTCCAGTCCTGAAGGCTCTGCGGGCACTTTCACTTTCGGTACGGGGAGCCCTTCCCGGCGCAGCTGATGCAGATGTAATCCTCCTTCTCAGCCATTTCGGGGGAGATGCCCACACACACCTGGTGGAACCATTGGTTGCAGCTGCCATCGCATTGGACCCAGTCCACCTGGAGAGGAATGGACGCGCTGCGGCTCAGAGGCGCCGGACAAACACGCACAGCACTCAGGAGTTACTTTTCAACCCCATCCATCCCAACGAGAACACAGCACCCACCGCACGCCACGCACCCAAATCACTGCAGCTCCGCTCCCGCGAAGCCGCGGGATGCACACAGCGCCCTCCCCCTGCAGCACAGCCCCTCACACTCCAGGCAATGCCACCCTTCCCCATCTTTCAGCACAGACAGCCATAGCGGAGCTCCAGGGCTGTGCCCGTATTTCAGGAGTGGAAGTGAACACGATCCCACTCACCCCCCCCCCCGCCCCTTCCCAGCCCCACACCGCTGCTGTGATGCACAGCCCTGCTCCCCTTCGCCTGCTGCTCCTGGGGCATTCGGGGAGGACCAGCCCCAGAGGTGTGACACCTTCACACCCCTCACGCTGCACTTCTGCAGACCAGCAGCTCCCAGCTCGGTGGGATCACCTCCACTCACCTCCTCTCCCTCGGGCTGCAGACACGTCACTGCAGGGCAGATGGCATCTTCATCCTCGGAGTCCTCCTGCTCAGAGAACGACGTGTCAGACGGAACCAAATGACTTTCACTGCTGCGCTGCACCTCCAGGAGCCGCTCCCTCTCCCTCTCCATCCTGCTGCTGCTGCTCAGGTCCTTCGTGTGACTCAGTTTCAGTTTCTTCTTTTTGGGCGTTCTCATTTTCCTTACCCTCGCTCTCTTCTCATCACAGAAGCTCTCCCTCTCGAAACGGCGCTTCAGTTTTCTCTCCATGTAACTCATTCCATCCTTTTTGCCCCGGCAGCACTCATTCTGTCAGAAAGGCATTTGACAAATGGTGAGGATACAGCTCAACGCCACGACAGCGCCGTTACACAACGCCATTATACCACACTCCACGCTTAGGAGGAGTCTCCAGTACAAGCAGTGCTTGTCGGAGCGCTGCGTAGGGGAGCAAAGGACGGGGTCACACTTCAATGAGAGTTTATAGAAACAAGATTCTCATCTCCTGCCCATGCAGTGCCCCAGGGGCAGCCAGCAGGGCCCTCAGCACAGGGACAGATGTGTTTATCACACAGAGGAGGATCACCAAATCCACATTCAAACTGCAGAAATGCATCAGACCCCAAATGACATCCAACGGATTGCACACGTTATCAACTTCTCCGCTGCTCTTGGGCAGGAGAAACACCTTCCACGGCAGCACACACACACACACACAGTAATGATGCCCACCCTGCCCCGTGCTGACCCCCCACGCTCGACATTCACCTTTTCATTGCTCGGCCCGACCGATGGTTTCTGCTCAGCCTGCAGAGTGGGGCTTTGCTTTGTGAACAGGATCTGGTACAGCTCCTGTATTTCAGGCAGAGAAACCTGCAGCAGCTGCGCTTCCATCATCAGCTCGTCCAGCTCGGTGCTGATGACTGCCACCAAAGAGAGAAGAAAAGGAATCCCTCCATGTCAGCACCGATGAGAACAAAACCCGCGAAAGACTTTCAATCTGCAACTGAACCAATTTCCTCTCATCTGTTCCCTCTTCGCCGCTCGTTTTTAACAGCGGGGTTAAAATGAGAGTTAAAGGTTTCCACAGAAGTTACTGAGCAGCGCTGTGATTTTATCCTCCCCTGCCTGCAGTTTGTGCCAGGCCATCGTTCTCCTTCCTCTGAAGACACAATTAGCGTAGCGACCTCCTCACTGCAGCACGAGTGGATGAGATGGACAGAGCGGAATTCAGAAGTGAAGCCAAGAGAGGAGAGGAGGAAGAGCTGAGGGTGAGCCTGGCACCTGAAACCTGCCCTATGGGCACCACCCCCACCCCACAGAACACACATGGGGGCTTTTTGCAGCAGCCCCGCAGAGGGCAGCTCACAGCCACGGCCCGTTTCACCGCTTTCTGGTACTGAATTACAGAGTGCTCCTACTCGGAAGCACAAAACTAAGGCTGGACGTGGACCTCTCCTCCATCAAACACATGAGAAAAAGAAAAGAAAAAGAAAGAAAACTATCAAAGTGAAGGTTACAAACCATGAAGTGGGATGCATTGCTGTCCTGTAGAAAATGGAGAATGTAAATATATGGTTCTGTTATCCCAGTCATGAGGCATGGAGAATGACATAGCTCCGATTGTTTGAGAAACCTAGAAGACAGAACAGAACACAACGCACAGGCATTGGCATTAGCATGTCGGTCCGAAGCGTCAAACAGCTGCAAAATGAAAAATCTGAACTCACGGCCTTTACTTGAGACTCGCATTCCTGCACAGGACTCCTAAACCCTTCATCCTGAACCTGGAACACGAGCAGCACTACAGGCGGGCTGGGAGCTGTTGGTCCTGGTTGTGACTGCGCGCTGTCCCCGCACACCAAGGCCATGGTGACACCTCCACAGCCCTCGGGGTCACCACCCCAGCTGGCCCAGCTCCTTCCTAAGCCCCTCCTGACGCCTCTCACAGGAGCACCCAGCCTTCACGCTGAGCACCTGGGCCCCTTTATAAACCCCCTTCGCTTTCCCTGCTCACAAGTGGTTTCCAGGTTAGTTTCTCTCACCCCGTTGTCCCCTCTGTGCAGCGCCCCGGGGCTGCAGTACTATGGGAGGCACTGCTGCTGCGGGACAGGAGGGCAATGCCAAGGAACATCATCCACAGAAGAAAAAGTCCATGCACAGTGAGGTTCTGGCTCACAGCTCACCCCAAGAAGGGACGGACCCCCACGGCTGCACTGAGCTCCTGCCTGGGATCCCCCACTGCTGCTGCTCCCAAAGTGCAGCCCCAGCACAGCCGTACAGACAGCTCAGAGCAGCCCCAGCCCCGGGCAGAGCGGGCAGTTGGATAAGCAAAAGCGAGGCTGCTCAGGCAAAACCTGAAAGCAAGAGTGCGTGTCATTTCGAGGTGGTTCGTGTTCTTTATGCTGCACAGACCTTTTGTTTCAGGCTTTTTTCCCCTTTTTATCTCAGGAACACCAGAACTGTGACACACTTCTCACTGTCCCTGCCCTTTTTGCTGACAGATCTCTTTACCAGAGGAAGTCCCAAACTCCCCCAGGATCCCACCTTAAACACATAGGCAAGGTCCAGCCTGGGAGTTTTAGCATAAGGGACACGGAGGGATGGAGGGATGAAGACCCTCTGCTGAAAGCCAACTGATCTGAGCGGAGCTCAGAGCTCAGGAAGGTCTTTGTCTCCGTTCCCAATTTTCAAACACTTGTAAGATAAGAACACAAAGACTAATGAAATACTGAGAGCTCTTAGAAATAATCGCTCAGCAACTGCCATTAGTGGCATCCCGTCAGTGCCCAGAAGCAGGGAGAAGCAGAAGGAAGAAAAGGTCCTTCAGGAGCTGCTGTTCTCAGGACTCCAGCAGGATGGAACAGCGAGCTGTCACTGGAGGACACACACACAGTGGCTAACAACCCTAATTCCTTATATCTGTAAAGCAAAACATAGGCAATTTGTCTCGCCGGCATTCGTAAGGAGATACGGAGCACCCAAAGAGCAGAGAGGTGTTCAAGGCTGCTCTCACTGACCACATCCCACCCGCAGCCAGGGCTGCCCGGGCCACTCAGCCTCACCTTGTTTGTCTCGGGCAGCTGCCCCGCAGTGCTCTGCCACCTGCTGTACAGCAATCCTGAGCCAACTTTGTCCTGTAGAAGTTTTAGATTCCCTGAATATAACATTTGTTGCGCTCTGTGCTGCCAGTTCACAGTTCTCTCTATCATGTACCGCAGGGCGTCCCCCTCGGGGAGCCGCACGCGGATGCGCTGCAGGGAGGCCAGCAGAGGAAGGATCTTCTCCAAAGGTGGCTTTTCCGACCGGCGGCAGTGCGGGCAGAGCCACACGCGCGGCCCCTGCAAGGCGTGGGGCACGGAAACGCAGCCGGTGTGGAAGAAGCCTCTGCAGAGCTCACACTGGATCATGGGAGCGGCTGGCTCCTTCTGGCACACGCAGACCTTCAGCTCCGTGTCCTCCTCGCTGCACAGCACCTTCCCTTCGTTGGCCGCCCGCAGGGAGCGCAGCGCTTCCATCTCTTTGAGCCGCGCTTCCCCGAGCGTCGCCATCTGAAAGCGGAGTTGGAAAGAAGGGGTGAGATCTCTGAGCTCACGAGGAGCTCCGCACGGGCACGCTCAGAAGCGTCTCCTGTCTGATGAGCTCCATCCCTGCCCGCCTCCCCTCAGAGCTGTCAGCATTTGAAGGGAAGCCATCGGGACACACGGCGATGAGATTTCACAGTTCTGTTTTTTTTCACCGGGACCGGAGACACAAAGCTCATTGCCTTGCAAAAATAACGACAGTCAACTCAAAAGGACTGCAAGAACTTGGAAGAAACTCCAGGTCAAGAAAACCTGCAGTGCTTACCGCGGACGCGGTGTCTTTGCTCTCACACAGAGCCCTCTCTAAGTCACTCAGGCTCTCCAGTTTGGTGCTCTTCTTCTTCCCACTCGGCATCGGCTCCTTCAGCTTCTTCTGCTTTCTTTTCAGACCCAGCGTCCCAATATCACAGCGGGGACAAAGCACCTGGTGGGCAGAGGAGCAGTATGGATGGGATGCTCTGCCTGCATTCACACTGCTCTCACGCAGCCACGTGCAACCATTTCGATCAGGAATTCCCGCTGTTTTTACACCACAGATCTGGGCTCCAGGGAGAGGTCAGCTGGGAATCGGGGGGTGCTGGAAGGTGGAAAACTGAGGGCTGACCCACCACGTTTGAAGCTTGAAATTAGAAGCGCGGTGCAGCGCAATCACTTTAACAACAGCAGTACAACCCTAAAAGGTAACACCTCCCACTATTTGCTGAGCCAATCCCCCAACCTGGAAGCGCTTTCGCTGCGGTCTGAACAGCGGTGCTGTGCAGAGCAGAGCTCTCTTACCTCCAGAAGGGAATACGGGGAGTTCTCGCACAGGAACGTGTTGGCTGCACACTCCTTCCACGCCTGCACCTCCGCCACCAAGGACTCGAGCCGTGGCAGGTAGTCCAGGTGCACCGGGATCGAGCGGCCCCTCGTCACCAGCTCCACCAGCGTGTCCAGGACGGGCACGCGCCCTCCAACCTGAGGGGTTACAAATCGGGGAATGCTCCGTGGGCTGAGGAGCTCTGTGGACCACACTAAAGGCAGTGCACCACGAGGAGCCCGGCAGCACAGCGGGACAGAGCTCAGTGCCACAAGAGGCATTGACGTGGTGCCTGAGAACCGCTGTGCAGAACCTCCAGCACCACAACCACAGCTCGGGGACCAGAGCTTCGCCGGGCACGGCCCCACGGCCGCCTGCTGACACCTGCACGGAACTGCAGCCTGAATCCCCGGCACACACCGGTGTGCTTCCACCCACAGCAGCCAGAATTTCACAATCCAAGGCAGTTCGATTAAGACCTCTCATGATAACCTTCAAACAAAAGTTAGCAAAGCTGGAACGCACTTTGGTCTTTCCAAGGATTTAATGCCTACGAAAGTTTGTTTGTTTGTTTTAAACAAAACTTCAAAATAAGTTTCTATTAAAATCCCAATTCAAGGTTGGATTGACCTGAAAACATCAACACGCCTGGTCAGGGCTCACTGCTAAGCCAGGGCTCACTGCTAAGCCAGGGCAAGGGAATATTGGTCAGTTTACCCACACCAGGCGCCATCAGAGCACCACACCGCGCTGCAGGGCAGGCACTGCTGATGGCACCACGCGCACAGCGGTGATGTGACAGCAGTTCCCTCTGCCCATGGAGAAGCCCACAGCTCTGCTGACGCACCTGCAACGCTTCCACCTCCTGCAGCCAGTCCTGCGCCTTCTGAACCGCGTCCTTCAGCGCCGCGCCGCTGGGGAGGTAGGCAGGGATCTCCTCTATCTCCTTCACTGCCACCACGAGGCTGCTGAGTGACTGCCTCGGCCTGGGCATGAGAAACAGCTCAGAATGTAAAACAGCCACAACACCCAGGGCTCACTGAGCAACCGCGCTGCACCGAGCACCAGGGATGTGCACTGAGCACCTGGGGCACAAATAACACAGGGAGAGTCCCCAGAAATGCTTGTCTGTGTGCTGAAGACTCCTGCTGGCAATGCTAACAACAGGAAGCAATCTGCTGGCTGTTCCAAAAAATATTTACACATTTGGGCTCCAGGGAGATCCAACATTCACCAGCTCCTGAGGGCAGATCTTCGGTGCTCCAACACACCAAACCCCACTGCAGAATCAGCTGTGAGATCCTAGACCAGATGCTTCAGAAAGCAGATAACGACACGGTCCTATGATCCTCAATGTATCTGGTGGGATACGCACCGCTCCCATGAATGTCAAATTATGCCAAACACAGCCATTGCTCTACACAGCTCGTCGTTTCTTCCTGCTTTCTGGTCAGGTTAAGGATCAGCAGTTGCAAATAAAAGAAAGCTGTGTAAGTGAATACATCTGATTCTTACTGAAGCTGTGCTTTGAAATTGTGCTAGGACCACTGGTCACCCATCTTGAGTTCGTTCAAGGCTTTTGCTGTGACTGACTGACTTTCCTTTTGCCTTGTTTCTCATAACTGCTCCCAGGAAAGCGTGGGAGGTTTAGGGCTGTGGTTTAGCAGTACGGCGCTGCTGGGCTGATGGTTGGACTGCACGACCTGAGGGGTCTTTTCCAACCTTAATGGTTCTATGACTTCTCAGTATTTCACCATCAGTTTGATTCCGATCTTTTAAAAAGGTGCAAACTCAGCTTCATCTCTACTTTGGAGGCTGAAGCCAAAACTTACCCCAGTTCTGTGCTTTGATGTTACTACTTTAAAAGAGCCTAACAGGTAGGAAGTAGCCTAGTCCATAGAATAACATCTACCAGTTGGTGATACGCCTCTGCCTCAGCCCCATCTGGGCACGCATCTCCCACCTGACTGACAAAGGGCTGTACAGGAGAGAATCCTGTCACCCAGCCCCATCCCCCCCCCTCCAGGACAGCACAAGCATCTGCCTGGCACAACAGGGAGCCCCTCCAGAAACAAAGCCAACGATTTTCATCTCAAACAGCAACACAAAGGTCCCGCTTCTACCTGGCCTTTATCAGGTTTCTGGCTTTGTCATCCCAGTGCTCGGACACAGTCAGCAGCTCCTGCAGCTTTGCCATGGCCTTCTCAACTGCTGGGTAGGGAGCCAGGCCAACACCGGAGTCTATGAGACGCCTCATATCATCCAGAGTGAGAGAGTTCTGCTCTGACGAAGCCATCTGCACGTCCTCCAGCCAGCGGGCCTGCTCCAGCCGGACCCGCAGCTCAGCAAGTTGGGGTAAATCCACATCGAAGTCAAAGCTGACATCCAAGAGCTCCTGGAGCTCCGCAGCACTCGGCATTTCTTCAGAGAGCAGTTTTTGGCTTTGCTGTTGAAAAGCTTCCACACGATCAAGAAGGTCCTGAAACACACAAATGCATCCGTGAAACGAAACAGACCAGACTGCCAAATCTCCTACATGCTGAAGTGCAACCTTAAACATTCAGTTTAATTCTGCTGGCAACCACCACGTTACCATGCACACAATGAGCACAGCACGCTATTGTGGTGTTTGGAAGACCCCAATGCTGCACCCTCAGCACACAGCACAGATATGAGCACCTCCTCCACACTGACATCGCCAGCAGCGCCAGCTCTGCCACGAGATGGGTGTCACACCGAGGAGCAAAAGGCTCTGAAGGGAAATTCAGTGCTCCATCAGTGCCATCTCCCGGCTTTGTTCTGGGGCGTTTATGAAGCCTGAAGAACATCCGTGTAATTCCATGATGGAAACAAAGCCTTTTTAGAGATACCTCAAACCACCAATCAATCGTCAGGAACTCAGGCATTGGTATGAATCCTACAGCTGGAATTGCCTTTATTTTCTTCCTTTTTCATTCTAAAAGCAGCCATATTTTTTCCCTGTCTGGATACGTAAACACTTTTACGCTGAGGTCCTTTCACTACGCCCGTGTGCCCAGGCAGCAGGCACTGAGCAGTGCTTGAGCTGCAGCTTCCCACTGCTCAGCTGTGACTCCTACTTCCTACTTTAGGACTGCAGAGAACACAGAAGAACGCTGCAACTGCACGTGTCTGATATCGCCCTGCTCAGGAACAGCAGATGCAGAGCAATCTTTGGATGTCTGCTATTCCTGGACCTCTGCTTTTTAAAAATGAGATGATTTCAGAGCGACAAAACAAAACAAAGTACACAGAATTCTACAATATCTGAACCCCATATTCCAGACCTGACAGAGCCTCTAAAGCCATCGCCATGGAAGGCCGGCCAGCTTTCATCCTTGGCACAAACAGCTTCAGGGGGTGAACGAAGGGCAGATGTGGACCAACACAGAGCCGTGGAGCCCCGCAGAGCCCACATTACCTTCAGCAGCGGTGTCTGGCTGAGCACGCAGGGGAGGGCATAGAGCTGCCTGACAAACAGCCGCAGCTCATTCACAGTCAGCTGGTTGGGGCATTTCCCTCCTCCGGAGCGGTACCTGCAATTACACCCAATTAAACCTCGTCAGATGCCATTAAATCCAGATCTAACCCGCTCCAAAATCTGCTTCTGATTTCTTGTGAATTGGGACTTCACTCACACGCAGTGCAGCACCCGAAGGCATCCCACAGCCCAGGGCTCACATGAGGGCAAACTCGAGTTGGTGAGAGCAGAATAAACTATTGTTGAAAACACTCCTTCATAATAAACGATATTCTGGAACAGCTCCTCAGCTTGGGCAGAGCACCAGTTGTTACAGAACCAACTCAGACTTCTTTCCAGAACACAAAGCAATTGTGGGTAAACCATTCAGTTCTGTTGCAATGGCTATTGTAGGAAGCTCTCCCCGTGCACAGGCCGAGAGAGAGCAAATCCCACCTCTGAATGGGTTTTATATCCACAGGTCGTGCAGGCACTTCCCAAAAATCCTCTCTGTGCTGAAATCATCATTTTCATTTTTTACCTAAACGCGCTGCATCAAACGAGAGGCTGCTCAGTGCTACCCAACTAGCTGGTATTAAAAAGCTCTCTGGTGCCAAGCCAGCATGAGCAGGAAGGGAAAGAAATCTCTTACAATGCTGGCTCCAACTGAACCCACAACGCGTTGTTTAAATTAATGAGGAAAACAACACCCCTGCAGGACATACAACTGCAATGGGAACGCAGCTCTGATTCCTTTTAGCTCAATTCCTGCACAGAACACGCTGGCAGCAGCAGGCAGCCAGATACCCAGGAATGGAATACCCAAACAATGCCCTATCTTCAAGTTCCACCAACAAATAACCTGAAGATGTACCGTATGTAAGTGCTGCCAAAGGGAGAGCGAGTGCTCCTCAGAGCTCTCGTAAAGCAGTGCCATCATCACCAAGCCAGGGTAACACACTTCAGTTTTCCATAAGGAGTAATGAACGACACTGGCAGCCCCAGCAGTTCTCCGTCCCTGTGCCACGAGGACACCTGGACTGCATCTCAGCGGGAGCTGCTATCTCAGCGGGAGCTGCTCATCTAAAAGCATCACCACCACTTTCTGCCTTTGGGGAACGACAGAAGAGCGGAGCAGACTGGGAGCTCCACACAGCTCACGTGAAGGAAAGCTGAATCTCCCCATAAAGATGGCTCTCTTGAGAAGACAAAAAGGTTCCTTTAATTTATCGGTCTTTCACCACTGCCTATCGCTCCCCACTGGCACGTGGCTCAGGTTCTGCTGCAGACACATAACAGCGTTTACCTGGTCTGTCTTTTGCCATTAAGGAGCTGCTGTGCAACTGATGCACATTTATCTGCATCCTGTGTGACCAAGCGGAGGTGCCGCAGCAGGTCGTTGTCCGGGAACTTCTTCAGTTCTGATTCTTCTATCAAAGCCTTAAAACTGATGAGACCTTTTGGGGAAGACACTTCGTTAGCACAAGTGTCCCTTCATGACGGACTTCAAACATTAAGGTGGAACAGTGTAACACAATAAATATATTTCAACTTCAGTTATGCTTTGTATGAAAGATAAAAGCGATTTATTTTCTCACACAACTTCCAGAGAAACAAGAGCTGAAATATTTACTTCGGACCATGAAATTAAATACGATCTCTTTGGATTGTCACATATGACAGAAGTTGCTAAGGTTCCAAAATCAAACACTTTCCAATCAGTATTATAACAGAGCACGCTGCAGACAAAGGGGAGGCACCTACTTCTTTTATTGCTGATCTTTGCTTCCAAGGCTTCGTTAACATTGGAAGCCCATTCATTGTACGACTCTGCACGCATCTTCAGGGCGTTCATCATCGGATAGAGCTCCTCCAGTGTGTAGCGGTACCTGGGAGCAGCACAGGGGTCAAACTCTTCAGCAGGGACTGAGGGAGCAGAGCACACTGCCCATACAATAGCATACAGCTGCCCATACACACAGCAGCAATCTAACAGCACTGCGGGGCTCAGCTCAGAGCTGCAACCACTGCGTGCTGCACCTCACCCACATCAGCCATACAGCAGCTCCAGAGAGCACAGACAGTACATTTGTGTAGGGCTGAGATGTGACAAAGAGCAGGAAAAAAAAGACAGCAGGAAGGCGGGCTGACAAAGGCAAACCAAAGGTTACTCCACAAGGACTGGAAGTAACGCAGGCAAAGATGACCTGTTGTTATAAATCAATAAGCAAATTAATTTGCTCAGTTAATTTCTGCCATCATAGAGCAAGAGCTCTATGAATGCTGAACAGAAAACATCTTTGTGCACGAGCACATGAAAGGAACTTTGTTTTGAGAGCACTATTTGCGAAGGACCACAGAAGACAGAACACAGAGAGCATCACCGACACAGCTCAGCCACAGCAAATATCTCCAGAACACAGCTTATCTGCTTACCCCAGTTTGTACTGGTAGGTAGGGCAGGAACAAAGATCCTCCACGTGATACAAGCACACCAGCAGTCCTGGTTTACACGGGCAATAAACAGCAGACATGAAACAAGTGGTTTTGCACTTATAGCACTGCCGCTCGTCATCGGGGAACAGCTCGAACGCCACTCTCTCTGAGTCAGTCACCCCCTGCAGAAGCGTTAACAAACAGGTGTGCATTCCTTCAGGAGCTGAACGTATCAGGTGAACAACAACATTTAGATATCAAATCAGGCAGACAAATCTCTGTTGAGAGGGCAGATGGTAAGACAGGACCTGCGGTGTCTCTCAGCACTGTCTCAGTTCGCTGCAGTATTCCCACAACTCACCAGTTTCTGAACCTTCTCACGCAACATCTTCTCGTCATCGATCATAATGGCCATGTCTTTCTGAACAGTAGATGCTACCACGACATCGAGGACGTCAGCCTTGGAGGCCATCTTACAGATCATCTCATCATGAGAGAACACGCAGTAGCGGCTCAGCAGGCGGTAGTGCTCAATACACTGGCGACCCAATGGCAACTGCAGTGACAGAATCACACTGTGAACACGGAGTTCTTTGTGAAAAGCACATTACAGAACTGATCTTTTATGCCACGAACCAAAAACTACCTAAGGAAAGGCTGAGACAAACCCTTCCAGCAGCAACACCCCTAACTCTGAGCACAGAAGCTCTGAGACACCAGGACCTCCGGCAGAGGAACCACACACAGCCATAGCTCACTGCCTTCAGCTTCCAGCAACATGGGAACAGCTTCCTCCTGAGCTGGGGACCAGGTCTGCACATCAGCAGTAAAACACTGCTTGTACGACAGCTAGAGACAAGCCTGGAACTGCACGCTTTATAAGAAGTTGGTTTTGGAACTCACCCAATCCACGGTGCAGAAGTTCACAGCTTCAGCAAAATTAAAACCCTGATTGAAGCCGCTGTGATAAGCTCTTGGAAAGGTGATCACAAACTCTCCAGCACACTGATTGGTCCGATAAACCTAGGAGAAAACACAGACACCATCAGGTGAACAGAACTAACAAGTTCTGGACCCCTGACAGAAACTCTATGGCAAAAACAAGGGTCTGATTAAAAAGGCACAGCGGGAGCTCTGGCCACCGTTTCCATCCAAGATGAGGAAGTACATTACATTAAGGCGGAGCTCCAGAGAAGCTTTGCCAAGCAGTTCCCAAAGCGATGATCCCACTGCCCACCCGTTCACACAGACACACTGCACTATGCAACGAAGACACAACACACATGGAAACAACCCCAACATCTCTGCAATAGCAGTTGTTTAAATTATCAAGCGTGAAGTGGAATGCGGTGCAGATGAAAGAGGGCTGAGTCAGGGGGAGCAGTGCAGGAGTCCAACATACAGGCACTCCGTGGGCCATCAAAGTATTTGGGTTCATTATGGTGACAAGTTGGTGCAAGAGGTCTGGCTGAGACTCAAACAGCTCTGGAGCGAGCTTCTTCATCACGTCCTCCAGCTGTTCTGCTGCATACCCCGGGGCTCCATACCACGTCTTTGGCTCTCCCCTGCAAGATGATTTAAAAAGTTAACTATAAACAACCCTGTCAGATATCCTGCTTAAATACGCCACGACAAAAGGAGGGTATATCAGCAGGAGGAAGCACGAGGATTACGCGCTCTCCTCAAACCTCACAGTTTATGCAGGTCCCTCCTCCAGACCCGCGTTCTGCACTGCTCACATTTTGGACAGCGTATTTTAAACATTGTGGAAAGAAAAAGAACTGAGCCATGGAGGATTCCACTCCTCCCTGTGTGCTGAGCAACGGGCGACAGCAGTCAGGAGCTGTGCTAAGGACACAGAGTGGGGTATGGACACGAGGAGGAGAGGTGATGGAGAAACAAAGGTCTGAGAGACAACAGCACACGGGGCCCTACGGCCATTGGTTGAAGCTAAGTGGTTTTAAAAAAGCCTCCATGATTTCCAGTTTCACACTGAGCATAACAAAACTTTTGATGGGGCATTCACTGCGTCTCATGGTTGTGCCTCCATTCGAGTCCATCCCCCACACTCACCAGTGCAGATAGTTGATGGAATAGCTCCAGTGGTCCTCAATGTGCCAACAGAAGGAAGAAAAGCACATCCCCACATACAGCCAGGGCAATTTCATCCCACATATATCTGCGGTGATGTGGGCAAGAACAGACTGCTCCATCACAGGCATGTTGTTTAAATTCCAGCCGCTATCAAGGTACTCCTGAAAATGGAAGAGTTTAACAAACATGAAGTGAAAGAAACAACAGTGTGCGACTGCCAGAAGGGCACGAGAAGAAAAGCATCTTTCCCAATTGAAAAACACCAGGAACGGGTCAATCAGTCAAGGAACAAAACCTCTATTGTCCCGATTCTCTTCAGTAACCTTATCTGACCTGCTTTGTTAAAACGAGATCGTTTTGTGCTTTTTCTTTTTTTTATCTCAAAGTTATTTATTAACTTCTATTGCAAACCTACGGCTCTTAATGTGCGATCACCAGGTATTTCATTTCTGCAAAACTGATGCAACTCTCTTCAAGTTCTACACCAGATACACAAAGCAAACACTCTGCAAACCAGTTCCATTATTTTGCTTTGAACCAAAGTGACTGATTGGAGAACTGATACAAACGTGCACAGTGAATTAATAAGGACCCACCTCCTCTTCTGGTCTCACTTTGAATTTCCCATCTCTAACTGGGAACCCACTGCCAAACTCCTTTGAAGCGATATCAGCTCCGTATTCCACGGTGACGTCCTCCTCAATGGTGCTAACGAGTCTCCAGAATTCCTTCTCAACCAGCTCGGTGGGGACCATCTAGGTGTGACAAAGACAGGAATATAACACACGGGGAGTGCACGCCCAGCAGTCTGCACACACAGAGGACGTGTAAAGCTCAATGCACGCCTCGTGTCACAGCGTGGCTGCAGCCAGGACGTGCTGCACCTCTGGGGGCTCAGCAATGCGTGCAGTTGGGTGCTGTCCTCTCCCCACAGAGGCTTTCTCAGAAGTGAAAAAATGAGCAGGCAGTGGAATAAAACCCAGGATGCCACCAAGCATCACGAGAAGCACCAGCACAAACAGGAACCTCTGCTCTGCCAATTCTTCCCATACGAAACCAGGATTCTCCTCCTTTCCCCCATTCCCACCCAATTCCACGTTTAAAATAAGCACAGAAAATTCAAACTGCATTACGGCATCAGGATGAAAACAGAACATACGTGGACTGGCATGTTAAAATAGTCGGACTTGAAGGCATCTGCCATCTCCCCGAACGTGCGGAGCGTGTAGTCCCGTGCTGCCTGCTCAAAGCCGAACGCTTCTTGAGGCTTATTGCACTCCTGCAATCACAAAGGTAATTATTTCTGTGACGTGTTGCCACAAAACAACTCACACTTTGATTTTACACAGGTGGGCTACGACTGCCCTGCGTGATTGGAGCAGGAAGGTGGACCCAAATGGAACCACTGCCTCAAATCACAGCGGCAGAGGAACAGCCAGAAGGGGCACTCAGGAATGCCCTGACCTTCTGCTCTTAGTTCAACTAAGCAACAGAACTGATGGGTAAATGTGTACAAACATTAATGAATCAATGTGTCGATGCCACAGTTTCTTCTTCCTCTAATACAGCTAAGCTAAAACAAAAGCTTCCATACTGAGGCACATGGTGCCACTCCCATTTGCAATACAAAAGGAAGGCGCCCATTAAATCCAAAGTGTTCTTTGCAATTTCAGCTCTGTTAACGCACAGCAGTCTGTGGATGCAGAGCATCAAATGACAGCTGTGCAATGTGGAGCACACCTGGCCTTCATTTTACTTTCCTCCTCCCTCACCTTGTTTGCACAACTGTGTGATAACAAATGGTGTTTTCAGTCCCTAAGCCCACATTCAGAACAGAAAGGATTTTCAGCCTCTTACACCGTTTGTCAAATTACCTGAGCCAAACACTGGGGGCACCTCCAGTCCCCTTTGGGAACATCATGAAGGGGTGGAATTAAACAAAAGGTATGGTAACTGTCATCACAGCCATCACACAACAGGAGACGGTCCTCATCGTTACCACTGCCACATAAGAGACACACATACAAATCCACCTGTAACAAGAAATGGCCAGAGCAGGGATGTGAGTACCGAAGGAACTGATGGCCAAAGAGCAGTTCGGTGCCACCCAGCACAGTGTATTTCTATTGCCCCTCTGCAATGGAAGTCAGACAAGCGCACTCAATGTTATGTCTTTGTCAGAGTTTAACACAGCCTGCCTCCCACATTTAGAGGCGCACAGAAGTTGCAGGCTCTTCCACGGACTTTTTCCTCAAACAATTCAGCAGGAATCAGATAATTCTAGACCAGCAAATTACGTGTCCTGTACACAGTGCAACTTATCTATCCCGTTATTTTCAGCTTCGCAGCAGCCCAAAGCTTTGCAAGCACCTTTACTCCACCAGGCACAGACGTCGTTTTGTTTCAACCACGTGATCAAAAAAGCACAGCAGGTTTTAGTGCGATACGAGTGACAGGAAACATCACCGCATCCCTCAGAGAACCCCAGGAGCACCTGGGAGCTGCGTGAGGCACCAAGGAACACAGGGCATACTCACAGCACTGGTGGGTTTTTTGGATCGGGCTTTGGATTTGTCCTTTTCCTGCTCCCCAGCGTGCTCTCTCTTCTCAGCAAGTTTCACTGCGCTGTACATTTCCTTTTCTGGTGCAGCAGGTAAAAAAAAATAAGCCATTATAAACCACTTAACACTTAGCATCACCGGTTATTAGTTATTTTGTTTGTTATTACTTGTTAAGACTGCCACAGGATGTTTACATTTTGCACAGGGCTCTCTGTTTCCTTCACCCCTCCTGCACGCTGTGCTCAGTGCCAGCAGTGTGGCCACATCCATCGGCCGCTCTGCTGCCCCATCTCAGGGTGGCAGCAAAGCACCAGCACACACAGCTTCGGTTACACTGAGGCAACATCTGAACACCAGCAGCGCCCACGTGAGCCAGCACTGCATTATTCCAGCTGCTGAATTAAAGCCTGGCCTTAAAACCAAGTCTGTGCAAGGCAGAGGATCCCGCTCACTGCTCGCCGTGCTCACCATTCTCACACTTTGGAGGTGCACATCCCATTCTGCGTCTCAGATTATGAGTTCTCGCCTCTGGAGAATCAGATTCTGTTTTAATGTTGGTTGCCTGACGAAGAGAAAAAAGGAATTAAGAGAGTAAAAATGAACAAGTCCAGAACGCCCATAAACTTTGGCTTTGCATTTGTATTTGGGAAAACCTTTGCTGCCCCTCCAACTCAGGGCTGCCCACCCATGGATGGAGCTCCTCAGAGCTCCCGGCCTGAGCCCTGGTTTTGGTTTTCCTTCTTTTCCTCTATCAGGTACCACACACTTCACACAGCTATGAATATTTATGTTTGTTTCACTACGATAAACCACCATTTACCACCGGCATGCGTTGGGATTCCCCCTCCACAGAGGGCAGAGCTGGCTGGACGGGCTGGGAGCAGCCGGTGTGGTGAGAGCTGCTCTGCACGGGGCTGGGGCTGCACCACTGCCAGCTCCCTCCCAACCCAAACCATTCTGTGGTTTAACGACTGGGGAGATACCAAACTCACACAGCATCACTACAACGCGCCGTGCCATTAACCCCTGGGTCAGCTCCCCCTGCGTGATGCCTCCCAGCTGGGTCAGCACGGAGCACACAGATGGGGCAGCTCACACAGCTCACCTCGGCCCGCAGGCGCTTCGCTCGGCGAGCAGGAGGGCAGCTTTCAGACGGCTGCACCAACTGCCTCTGCGGGATGTCGTGGGGTTTGTACTCCTTGTCCTTCGTGTCACTGGTGAGATCCGGCTTCTGCAGACACTGCAGAGACACAATTGGAAATAGGATTGCTTCACTTCTTTCCCCGCTCCTATTAGGAACTTGTGCTGAGCAATTTCCTGGCTTGTGTGAGAGAATGCAGAACAGGGCCTTCATATTTACTATGCTTAGTTAATAGAAACAATATTTGTGACAGTTCTAACAGTACCGTTTTGAACAAGTTTCAAAATCCCTTTTTCTTGCCCAGCAACTGGAACCGCACTTCCAAATGCCAAACCATTTCCAACCCCGAGCTGCAGCCCCAGCACTCCTCCAGCAGTTGCTGCTTTTACACTCCCAGCTGCACACGTGAAGCCCTGGCGGCGCCCCACATTGTGCTGCCGGCACACAAGAAGCAGCAAGGCGATGTGCAGCCACGCTGCTGCCCACTCTCCATCCTGCTCAACAGACACAGAGCTCTGCCTGCAGGAACTGCAGCAGTTACGTTCCTCGTGCATTGTTGGAGGGGATGGCACTGCAGAGTGAACTCAGAGCAAAAGAGAAGAGGGCAACACGAAGGAATGAAAGCTGCTTCTGTGCTCAGATGGGTTCCTGAAAATCGTGCATAACTTTGGCAAGGAATGCATTAACAGGCACAAACTGAGGCACACGAAGCTCAGTAACAGGAGGCAGAACTGGGCACTTTTAAAGGAGAGAACAACAAATACTAAGGAAAGGAGGAGTCTTTTTTGTCAGAAATAGCCCACCCAACCTGCTGCAGCCACATCCCAGTGCTGGGCGCCTGCTCCTACCAGAACTCTGTCAACAGCAGAGAAAAGAGGATGGGAACTGCAAGAGAACTGCTGTGGTGGCACAGGGACGGATTCTCTGCAGACAACAAAGGAAATCAGACTTTGAAAAACAGATTACAGAGATGGGGAGGGAAGAGAGGGAAAAGTGGCGCTTCAGAAGACGAGAGAGATGAAAAGGAGTGAACAGAAAAGGAGACCAACGCCATGGCAGGCAGAATGCTGCTGGATTTAACGACTCTTCTAAGTTCTGGGTCCTCCAATTACACCCTCATGTGAAACCTGAACCTTCACTACAGTTCCTACTCCTTCTGGTAACTGAGGACATGCGATCCTTGAAAGCAAATATCTAGAAGGCAAACAGCTTTTCCTAAACAAAGTAAGGATGAAGCACTGAAAGAAAGCAACGAATTGCAAAATTTGCCTCATTTCCCACTGCCTCAGCAACTGGAAGGCAAAGCAGCAGCACAAGATGGCAGCTCCTTAAGCTTCCACTTCTTGTACCTACAACTGAAAACACGAACCACTGTCTTACAAATGAAAACTCCTGTGAGCAGCACAATAAACTGCAGGCATGCATCTTTCCCAAGGGCACCTTTTTGCAAAGGTTAAACAGGTCAGGATGAGATTTAGGTTATGGCACAGCCTTCTGAGGAAAGGATGCCATTCCTTAGCTTTGTTTCCAGAGAGAAGGAACTGAGCACTGCCAAACAGAAGAGCAGGGAGCTGCTGGTGGACGGATGGTGGCAGCTCTGCGGGGCTTCTCCTGAGAGCTGCGCCGGGCAGCACTGGGAGGAACCTCACACCTGACACTGACAGCTGGAGCATCCAATGGCTGCATCCTCTCCAAAGACAAAAAGCACAGAGGCTGAGACTCCTGGTAAAGCACCGAGCTGACATACAGGGAAACGAACACCTCAGTATGGGTGACACAGACACACAGTGCTGCTGTGCCATCAGAGAGTGACCTGTAACCATCCGTGGATATAACTCTACTTTGCATTTGGCAAACAGCACTAAAACCATTACTGGAGGTATGAACAGTCATTACTGGAGGGCTCTGTATGATACAGAGAGAAAAAACATGAAGGCTGCATTCCAGTTGGTCGCTACGAGGTTACCTCGAGGAATCCCATTTAGCAGCAGCTCTAAAACATTACTCTTGGTTACAAAGCTTTCCCGTGGCTCTCTACATGGCTTGCTGCATCACCACAGACTGCACATTACCAACTGCATGCTGCAAAGCACGAAACACGGGCTCTGGAAAGATTCTGTCGACACAAAATTAACAGACTGGCTCTGACACGTATAGGATTTGAGTTAAGACACAACACAGCTTACCAGCAGGCTAGCTCCAGACTGGAATAAGTTGTAAGGATAGAGAATTCGCTCGTAATGCGCGCGGATGTGCGAACCCACGGCCTTGCCAGGAGCAAATCCCATCCTCGTGGCTATTTTGGTCCATTTCCTCTCTTTGCAAACGACATCAAACCCTCCTTCTTCTGCAACTAGCTGAAAGAGAGAACAAAACAGCTGCAGGTTTAACACTAAGGTGATTGGAATCGAAGGAACGCACTGTGAGTGCGAAGGGAAACAGAAACACAACGGATTTACTGCTTTAATAGAGAGAACTCATGATTCTGTGACTCTAAGACTATCTCTTTTTTTTTTTTTTTTTTAAGATATAAAGATTATTTAAAAGCTATAACTGGAACATATCACCTAGTCAGGAATTGCAACCTTCTCTGGTTAATTAGCAGACAAGTCAGCACTGTGTGTGATGAGCAAACAGCAGCTCAGCCCACTCCTCAGGATGGTCTGGCTGCATTTTTCCCTCCTGCTCCACACTGCAGTGCAGCACAACCGCTCTTCTCACTGCAACATTCCCTATGAAATGGGCTCAGAATCAACCAAACAGGAAGTACCCCATGTGTAAAGAAGTGGAAAGAATCGTCCCTGGGGGCAGTGAATCCCAGCCCTCACTATCAGCACACACCAGTCTCCTCCACAGACCTAACAGGCTCCACCCCAAAAGTAACTGATTTTTCACTCCCTCAGTCCTCATGGAAATGCTTTTTCTACCTACTGTTGTTCAGCAGCTTCTTCCAGGTACAAACTTAAGTTTCTCCTGACCAATTTGTTTCCAAGTTCAACTGCAGAAGAGCTGAACATCTCAATTCATCCCCATGCTCAGGTGAAAACTCCCACCATTACGTTGCCTATTATTTTGTCGCATTATCTCAGCCAGCTTAAATAAAGTAACATATTTCCACCTCATATACAGCCCCAAATCCCGACAGCTATGATAACACAACATCATCTCCAGTGGAGTTCCCCCTTTAGCAGCCTTACCCTGTTAAGCTGAAATAAATCCAAGATCTTCCTCTCCACGTGCGGAATTTTCAGCGTGCAGCCCTGGAGCTCCCAGAACTTTGCAATCTGGTCCAGGAAATTCAGCTTCACACGGGTTTGGGCCTGGAAAACAACAAGTGAGCAATGTGCCATGTGCAGGCAGTGCTTCCCTTTCCCAGCACTGGTGCAGTCACAGCCAGCCCTGCCTGCCCGCTGCTCCCACCGCTGCCTTGCTGCAGCCTGAGTTGATGCCAGCAGTGAACAGAAGTGCTCACAAACAGATTTCGCACCAACCTCATTTTCTAATTGTTCCAAACGGGTCGTTATTTTTAAAGGCCTCTCTACATGTTTCATCTCTTCTACTTTTAAAAGATGCCGTAGATGTGCAAAAAGAGGGCAGAAAACGTACGGTGCTTCAGAATTTGAGTTTAACCCCTTAAAAGTGGAATTGCGTGCCTTTAACGAGCATTAATTTTACTTTTTATGGCCGGTATGCCTTTATGTAATTGCTGGAACACGTGGATTTCTGTGTGTTAACTCAAAGCTGATGTGCAGAGGTACCAAATGCTGTTGGCTGAAGTCACACAGAACTCACGGGCAATCTGCTGAAAAACATAATTAAAGAAAGGGAAAAAACCAAAGAGAGGGCGATGTGTGGCTTTACAGCTTACCTCCAACTCATTGAGCCGCTGGATCCTCGGCGTGAAGTGAAGTTTATCAACATCACATGCAAATGGAGGCTGCCAGTCCTGGAAAAAACAGAAGTGCCTCATCAACAGGGCAGGAGGTGAGCGGGGCTGCCCGGCACAGAGCAGGAGAGCTTCCAGCTCGTAATTCCTCATCTGCAAACACTCGGGAGCAACCGGAGCACGAGCAATTAAACCTGAGGATCACCACCAAAACAAAATACCTGCAAACCGCCGCTGCTGTTTGTAAATACGACTATAAAGGAATTTTATCTCTCAGATCTCTGACACTGATCACGTGCTGGCGGTTTGGCAACAGGCAGCTTTGCTGAACTACATTAGATTTGATCTGAACTTGACAGTAATTTATTACTTATAAAGCAATCTGATTATCACTAATTACAGAATGAAGATAACATGCAGAGCACTACTGAAATGGGAGAGCTCTGCGCTGGGAAAGACACCTGCAATGCAATGTGTCCCTGCAGTGCACTCAGCAGAAACAAGCCGGAGTCACAAGCTGCACATCCCTTATTTCAGCAGAGAAATGAGACCCAGTGCCAAAGCAGCCATGAGCAACACGGGAAGCAATGACCAGCCATGCCAGCAGCTGGGCTCAACGCACACCATGGCACACTGTGCTGTGCCCAGCAGCAGAGCCTGCAACAAGGATGCAAAGTCACAGAGTGTGTGCAAAGCCAAAGGGCAAAGGACTCCCAGCCACGGATTTTGTTCAACACACAAAACCAGCCCAAACCCCAAGGCAGTATGGACAATTCTTGGGATCCGACAGGGCATTTTTGGTACATCAAGGCTCAGCAAGGCTGGAATTAAAACTGTAAGCTTCCAGGCTTATCAGTGCGCCCAGCAGGCCCTTCAGTACGTGAGCTGCTCAGCCCGTGGAGCTGTGCCACCCTCACACTGCAGGGTGCAGGCCCAGAGGTCCCCTGCAACCCACACCGTCCTCCTGGGGCTCCCAGAACACAGCCACAGACCTCACTGCACAACCAGCTCTGTATCCCACAGGCTGGTTACCAATGCATCACCTGCAGCATCCAGGCACAGCCAGCAGGCAGCCCTGGGGTCACCGATCCATTCCTGAGTCCCAAGCACCTCAATCTGAGCTGTAAGTCAATAAAACCCATGAGAATGATATTTAGCACCTTATGTTTCTGGCATGTGGTAACTGCCTCAACTGCTGAAGAAGATGCAAAATAAACTTAAAAATTAACACGTTAAGGCCCATGGAGCTTTAGGCTGCCTGAAGGACTCCATGGCTTCCTGCTGCTCATCCGTGGCCGTATTCCCCTCCTGGAAGTGATGCTCACAGCATTTCTCTACACACAGATCGTGCCCTTTCGCTCCCCTACACACGCACAGCTTCCAAGTGCTGCACGTAAAGATCTTCCTCCTGATTTGGTTCTGAAAGCTCTCCTACTTCTTTGCGTCTTTTGAAAACCACAAGCAGCATTTCAGATGCAATCTTTCCCATGTGAGACAAAAAAAAGAAGACACGTCACTTCCATTATTTTGCTAGACAGCATCGTAGTAAGATCCAAAGGAAGAGCTCAGCAATTCTTGCCATAGAAACACGCACTCATTCAGTTAACACAGCAGCTTGCCGGGATGCCCACCCCGCACACATGACCTACATCCTTTGTTCCCAATGCATGTGAAGGTGCGATGTGGCTGCTGGCAGAGGAAGGCAGCGGTTGGATTTAGGAGCACGCTTTCATACAAAGAACACACTCTAAGGACACCTGGATCAGGGAACCTCCGCAGAACCGACCTGAGCCATTCAGCACCGCAGCGATGCCAGGGCTCACCCACAAAGCTTGTGGAGGGGAATTAATCCCTCTGTGACCTGCTTGGGGCCGGCGCTGTGCAGACAGGGCTGTGGGAGCAAGCAGAGCTGGCAGCAGAGCCCTGGGGGAGATGAGCTCCTTCCCTGAGTGGTTCTCATTGGAGATCAAACCGGGCTCTGTTATGGACCGCAGATTAACAATGGAAAACAGAATCACAAATCCTTCCCAACAGAATCACTGCCAAAAGAGGAGCCTGCAGCACGGAGCGGCTCTCCAGACTCAGGAGTTTCTGTGCCAATTCCAAACATGGAGAGCAATGAAAGCTCAGGCCAGCGGGACGCTTCTGGAGCAGCACGGCCAGCAGCTCTGGAGCACGGCAATGTGGGAGTCACAGGGCAGGTCTGACCGCCAGCACAGGACACGGCAGCCTCTGTGCTGTGAGCGTGGGTAGGAAGTGGACACAGGGCAAGAGTGAGCAGCCCCGGCATGGAAAGGACAACGTAGGGCAGCTCAGGAGCTTCGCTGCTGTGAGCAGTGAGGGCAGCCAGCAGCTTCCCCAGCGCACCGCCAGATCTCTGCTGAGCGGCTGCAGATCCCCAGCCTGGATCCTGTTCAGAAGAAGCAGTCACTTCTGCATTAGCAAAGCCAGGTGCCCACCACCTCTGTGAGGGCTGCTTGATGAAGGAGGAATCAGACCTTGACCAACCAACCACACGGACAGGAGCAGCACACCCAGCCCTGTCCTGGAGGCCATCTCCCACCGCTGTTAGCTGCAATGAACGTTCTTTCAGTTAGGTCAACCTCTCAGGTCCAAACACTTGCCATTCTCCCACCACACCCCCAGGACAGCATCCATCCATGCCACCAGCACCATGCCCAAGAGCTGCAGCACCCCAGGGCCTCTGGTCCCACCCACAGTGCATGGGGCTCTCCCATACCGCTCCGTGGAGCTGCAGCCTGGGGGCAGGGGCTGTTTTAGCTAATCGATCCTGTTTCTCTCTCAAATTCAGCAAACAAACAGAAAAGCAACAACAATCTGAAGGCTCTCCCTACTACCGCACCGCAGGGAGCTCCTGAATAAACTGCTGCATCTTAAATTTTCAATGGGCTGCATGGATGGAGCATCCAGAGCTCTGTGCTGGAAGGTACCAACGCCAGGCATGGACCTCTCATCGTTCTCCAACAGCACTCCAAGCTTTCAGCATTCCACAAGCACAGGAAATACACCACTGGCTGTGCTGAGCCCAACAGCCATCACCACCACGCTCCTCCTTCCTATTTCCCTGAAAACTAAAGATGGGCTACATGGGTAAGCAGGCTCCTCTGACCTTGCCTGGCTCTGCCATTGGAGCGGCTCTGGCTGCCCAGGGGCCCACAGGGATGGGTGCTGCACTGCTCTGTGTCAGTGCTGCTTCACCTGCACCTCCAACACCAAGAGGCTGCCACAGCTCTGAGCAGGAGCCAAAGGTAACCCACCGTGTTCAGCCCACGCTTCAAACAGAAAAATAAACTAACCTCTTAAATGGAAACCTATCAGCCAAGGAAGAGGGATTTTAAATGCAGACTGGCTCCGGGCTGGAGCTGAGCTGGAAACGTGTCCTTGTCCAGCAGCCACAGCCCTCCCAGCCCAGAAATGCTTTGGGTTTCAGCACTACAGCCACGCTGCCCTGCTCTGCACACAGAACTGCTCAGCACGTCTCCATGCAGGCGCCCATCAGTGGATCTCTTTAAAATCCTCCAAGGAGTGCACAGCTCTGACTGCAGCGCCCTCCTCAGCAGTGCCCATCCTTCCTGCAGGAGCCCAGCACAGCTCACCACATCATTTCCCTACAAACCCCACTCCGTCCAGCTCTGATCTCGGCCCCTTTGTTCCTAAAGGTAAAGCCTCACACTGAGCCCCACTTGGGAGGTTCCAGCTTTATCACATCCAGTGCTTATGAGGCAATTGGGATCAGCCCACGACTCACCCAAACCCGCCATCTGCATGAGGTCACCTCTTTTGTCCTTCCAGACCCTTCCATGGAAATCAGATGCTGTGGCTTGAGGTTCTGAAAGACCATTAGAAACCTCTCCTTCACCATAATTCCTCATTAAAGCTGAAACAACCCGCGATTCCTTCAGCACGTTATCAATTTTGCAGAATAACAATGATTGCATTTGGAACCCTGACGCACACTCCGTTGGTTTACAGCCCTCAGATCGTGACAGGGTGACCGACTGAACCAAACACAGTGCCATGGCAGAGAACAGAACCAACCCCAGCCCTGCCCACCTGCAGGGCACCCAACGATCCGTTCGTCCACGGAGAACTTAAAACCAGGAACACAACTCCTCTCAAAGCTTCCTGGTGCTATGAGATGCACTGGAAGAGGAGCTGGTCACGTCGGAGAAGTGCTGTGCCAACTCCTGCGAGGTTCCAGGTACACTCACGGCGACCTCCTTCGTTGTGTCAGCGCACACGGCGGGTTATTGGGAGCCTCAGCCGCCCCTCTCCATACTCACGTTATTCAAAGCGCAGCCCAAATTTTCTCGATCCCTACGTTTAGCCATGGAGAGCCGTAATGCTTCCAGCACGTCGTACAGCATTGTACGTTTTGAGACTGGTGACCATGGTAAGGAAAGCTGAAGTAATTGTTGTCAGTTATTTCTTCACTGCAGCAACGCGGCTCCACAACCCAATGGAAAGAGGGGTCCATTCTCGAGCAGAACTGGAGCAGAACAGCATGACACGCTCTACTTTTTACCTTTTATTCTTCAAGCTATGCTGGAAATCTGAGGGAATGTTTACTTCCACTAATTAATATTAAAAAGCCATCTACGTCAAACAACAGCCACGCTGTGCTCCAACATCACCCCTCATCCTTTGAAGTGCCTCCCCAAACACAGCGCCCGGCACGCCGATTCCTGGACAAACCATTGCTTTAAGTTACCACCAAAATGGAGAAATCCTAATAAAGGACGTGTTCCATTCAGAGAAGAAAATCCAACAAAGCAGGTGATGGACGGGCTGTGCAGCACCCACCGCTCTGCAGACAGTTTTGCACCTTCTCTTTGGCGGCACACGAACCCCTCGAGGTGACTGCAGGCAAAGCCCGGCGTCCGGCCTGGCAGCCAGACTGCTGTGCCGTGCTCAGGGCAGCCAGCAAGGAGCTCAGCAAGGAGCCCTCAGCTCGCTTTTCCACGTCGTACACCGCAGTGCCAACACACACAGTTACTGCTGTGTCCTCCATAGGACCACCATTTCAAGTCCAGAAGAGAATCACAGAACGGTTTGAGTTGGAATGGGCCCTTAAAGGCCATCTGGTCCCACTCCCTGCCGTGCACGGGGACACCCACAGCCCCAGCAGTGCTCACAGCCCTGCTCTGCCCTCAGGGGGCTGCAGGGATGGGGCAGCACCGCCTCTCTGGGACCAATCTTACCGCTCTTTTAGTTTGAACCCACCTCCCCTCGTCCCATCACACAGACCCCGCTATGGACTCTGTCCCCTTCTGTCTTACAGCTCCATCAGATACTGAAAGGAAGAGTTAACACTGGGTTTGCAGTGTCCCACAGTCATCTGAACAAGAGCAAAACTAAAGTCATCAGCAATGGCTGGAACAAACTGGAATGAAGAGGAAGAAAGCTTCCCTGGAGCACTCATGTGGAAACTGTGAAATCCCAGCCCCACTGAGCAGTTCTCTCTCCTGTCACAGCCCCGGACACTCCCTCACCCAACACCCCTTGCCCCCCACCCACACGCTGGGTGCTCGCTGTCTCCCTCACAGAACGCTCTGCTGCTGCCCCGACCTCCAGCACGGAGCAGCCACCACTGATGTTCTCCTGTGTGCGTTGGGTGCCCACTCACACGCAGCTCCCAGGGCAGGAGACATCCCCAGCCTTTGGAGAACGCAGAGCTCTTCCCTTTGTGCTCTGCAGCTCAGAGCAGTGACCTCCCTGCCATGCTGCTGGGCACCACCAGCCTCGCGTAACACCATTCCCTGCCGTGGTCAGATAGAACAGCACAGGTTAACCAGATGATAATTATACAGGAGTTTAAGCCTAAATCAGTGCAAAAAAATGGACTAAATTCTGAATTTTTTGCAACGTGGATCCTGGATGGCACAACCACACAGGCCAAGCGTGGAGGCAAGAGCCCCTCTGGGACACAGGGAGATCCCCACCCCTCCCATCGGAACGTACAGAGTTCCGCAAAAAGGTTGATGCAACTCACATCTCACCTCCTGTAAACCACTGGATCCTACAGAAACGAACAACAGCTGAACATTGCTCTCCTGTTTCCAGGAGGAAGGCCAGGAACGACGTCAGGCGCTGGGCCTGAAGGGCTCCCTCTATGCTCCAGGCCGGCGCAGGCACAGCCGCACGGCCACAGGGCCATTATGGGGGCAGATGGGGCGGTGGGAGCCAAGCCCTGCACAACTATGGGCTGTTCCACCCTCAGAGCTTCATTTTCATCCCACTTCCAAACACGCACAGCGAAACCATCTGATCATACAGAGGGATATCGGCCTTTATAAGCGGAGATGAGAGCACGCCGTTGTAGTCAGTCATTATTCCTTCAGAGAGCTGCTCATCTCTGCCTCTCTAACAGATAACGAAGCTCAGGAGCTTTTATTGTCGGGCTTTGGTTTTTGTGTGCAAGCAGATGAGAAACGTCGATGGGATTTTTAAAACAAACCACAAAAGGGAAAAAAAAACATCTCCATAGAAATCCTGCTCTGCTCCAACTGCTGAAATACTGTTGACAATACGCACTCCAAAGAGATTCTTCTCCTCAAAAAGATTACATAAGTTCAGCATTGGCCGTATAATGAAAACCATCTCATCCCCTCCACTATGCCAGCCCTGCTCGGCTCCACGCCGGGATGGGCTCAGGGCGTTCGGTGCCGGCCGGGAGCACTCAGAGCCCTTACAGAGCGCAGTTCCACCTTCTGCCGTGGAGCCCCGCGCTGCTCCTCCGGCACAAAGATCTGCACCATCTCAGGCACCAACTCCACTTTAATTCGGCCGCCGATGGGAGCCCTGGCAACGAGCGCGGCGCGGAGCTGAGGAGCACTGAGGAGCGCTCGTTTGGGAGCAGCGCTGCTCTGAACTCCGAGCATCGCCCGAAGCGCTCTGGCCGGCAAAGTGCGGTGCTGAGCTCAGCCCCGGCTGGGGGAGGTGCGGGGCTCCGCTGCCATCACCGTGACCGCCCCAGGGCGGCTGTGCCACCCTCGGCTCCGCCGAGCACATCGAGATGAGATGATTCGCAAATGTTTGGTAATCAGATTTGCACTCTGAGCCCCTCTCCTCGGCCGTTTATCCCCGTAATGGAACTACCGCTCCCGACCACGCAAACTGCGGGGCTAAGATCGAACGGCTCTCGGCAAACGGGGTCAGCTAACAAAAGAAAATCGGAACCCGCACCGCAATTGCGAGCACACCGCGCCGCCGGGCCGGGTGATGAGGATGAAGACGAAGGCTCACCACTCTTCCCAGCGAGGATCGCATTCTAAAATGGTGGCCATGTCTGCCTGGGATTCGGCGAGCGGAGCCGGCGGCCAAACTCCGGCTGAGGAGCGCGGGGTCGTCCAACTTGCGCAGTTATCGCCCGCACGGAGAGCGGCGCGCCGGGCGCTGCGGGGCCGGGCCGGGCCGGGCGGGAGCGCAGAGCGGAGGGCCGCGGCCCCACAATGCCAACATGGAGGGCAACACCCGAGCGCCGCTCAGCACCGGGGCCGTTCGCCCCAACTGCGCTCCGGGACGGCGCCGAGGGCCGCTCCGGAACTTTTCGTGGCCGAGCGGCGGGGGGAGGCGCGGAGAGGCCTCGGCGGGGAGCGCGGGGCGGCCGGGTCAGAGCTGCGCCCGCCGCGGGCCAACTCCGACACTTGGAGCGACTTGGAGGCGGCCGAGGGACGGACGGGGGGCAGCGGAAAGGCCCCGTCCGGCCCCGGGGGCGGCCAAACTTCCGCGCGGCGCCGGGGCGCTCCCGGCCGGGCCCACCTGCCCGGGATCGGCGCCGGAGGTGCGGCTGCGGGCCGGGCCGGGCCGGGCCGCCACACAAAGGCCGTTCCCGGCGGCGCCATGCGGGCACTCACCGGCGGCGGCCGCACCTTGCAGATGCCGGTCTGCTCGGCGATGGGCCGGATCTTGTGGATGAAGGCGAAGGGGTCGGCGAACTCCTCCCAGCTGGGCTCGAAGACGGGGCACTCGGGCGGGGGCAGGAACTCGGCCATGGCCCGGCCCGGCCCGCGCCGCCACCGCCGCCGACTCCGAACAATCCTCCAACAGCCGCCGGGACCGCCGAGCGCCTCGAACGGGACGTGCGCGTCCGCCGGGAGGTGGGGGGTGGAAGGGAGGGGGCGGGGGGGCACGGAGCCAGAACGCGAGAGAAAAAGAGTCCGCCCCGGGCTGGGCGGGGGGAGGGGGCGGCGGCCGCCCCGCCCCGTCACGCGCCTTTGTGAGGGGGCGCCGGGCCGGGCCGGGGTCGCCGTGGGGCGGAGGGGTGTGGGGCGGTTGCGGCCCGGGGCCGCCCGAGCTCTCAACACGGAGCCGCTCCGGACCCCTCCGCCCCGCGCCGTCCCCCGGCCGCGGAACGAGCCGAGCTGCGAGCTCCGAGCGTTGGCCCCGCGCCTTTGTGCGCGCCCCGCGGACCTCCTGCCCCGCACCGCTCCCCCAGCACCGCTGGTTCGGGGAGCAACCGCAGCCCCGCGTCGCTGCCCCCGACGGCCGCCGGAGCCGCTCCTCAGTGCGGCGCTCCCCGCGCGGAGCCGATCTTTGCCGGGGAGGGGGAAACGACTGACGCCCGCGGCCGTTGGGCCGCGCGGCGCCGTGAGAGGCGCTGGGCCCGCGGCGCTGTGTTTACATGCGCGGAGGGATCCGCACAGCTGACGGCCGCCGCTGCCGGCGCTTCTTTTTTTAAAGAGCCTCTCCGCCGCCTCCCATTGGCTGCGCCGCGGCCGCGTCACCGGGGGGCGGGGCCTGAGCTCGCCGCGCGGACGCATTGTCTGTGCCCGACCCCGGGCGGCCGCCGCCGGACTGAGGCGGTCGCGTTGCGGCCCCGCGCGGCGCTCCCGCGGCAAACGGTCCCGCTCCGCAGCCGGAGCGCTGCGCGGCCGCTTTGTTCCGAGCGCCCCGAGGCGCGGCCCGGCCCCGCCGTCCTCCCGAGCGGCGGAGGTTGCGTCAGCGGCGAGACGGGCCGGGGGTCTCCGCGACGGCGGCGGAGCGCGACGTCGGACGGGGACGCGCCCCGAGGGCCCGGCTCGGCCCTGCCCCCCCGCCTCCCCGCGACGCGGAGGGAGGGGCGGCTCCGCCGCAGCTGCAGGCGCCGCACGTAGCGCACGTGCGTGCCGGCCTGGCCCCGCCCCGCGGCCCCGCCCCCACCGCTCCCGTCCGCGCTCCCCGCAGAGCGGAGCGGCCCCGCGTCGGTGCTGCCGCTGCTCCGCACGGCTCAGCTCCGTTCCCGCACACGCGGATCGCGTCCCGCCGGCTCTGCGGGCCCTGTGGAGGCACCGGGCTCAGCACCCGCCTCCGCGCCCCCCCCGCTGCCCCTCGTGCCCGGCCGCCATGTTCGGAGCGCGGCCCTTTCCCTGCGCGCTGCGGCTCTGCTCAGCCATAGGGACTGAACCCACACGAAACCACGCTCGGGGCCCTAACGAAACGCCGACTGTTGGCCCTTCGAGTAAAACCCTCGCAGTGCTACCAAAACCCCCACCTCACTGCCACAAAAACCTCCGCTGCCGTGTCCGTACAGCGGCTCAATTCGGCACACACGTGGTGGAAGGAGATGCCCAGCCCACGAGCATCGCAGCAGCCCAACCACCGGAGCAGTTTAATGGTCCCAACGCCCAAACCGCCTTCAGTCAGCGCCTGAACTTTCACCACGTCAGTTCCCATCCCTCAGTTGTTCCGATAATGCAGGAATTTAATTCATTACATTGTTTACGGGAAGGAAGAAGTCATAAACTACCCCAACTTCTGCTCCCTGTTTGAGTAAGAAGCTTCTACGGGTCAGGACAAACACTTCTCACTCAAGAACTGACATGGAAACTGCTTTTAAAGAGAGCATTGAAGAGGCAGGTTGGGCCTCAGCTGCAGCCCCCAGCACTGCTGGGTCACCCAGCAGGCCGGAAGGGCCAGCAGACACCTGCAGCACAGATGGGCCAGGCTCTTCCCAAAGCCTTCTCCTGGCAGAGATGAGCTCATCCCAGCACCACACCCTGACCTCACCCCAGGGAGCTGCCTGGACTCAGCTCAGAGCTGATGGAAGCAGCCATGGCTCAGAGGGGGTCCTGCGAGCTGCCTTCAGCTGCTGCGGCTGCAGGTGAGAGCACTGGGAGCCACTTCCCTCTGCAACAGCAGCAGCGAGTTTAGGCAGCCAGAAGGCTCAACCCATTTACATAAAGTACATCACAGCTCTTTTATACTTTCCTGTTTTCTTTTTACTTTCAATTTTACACCAAGGGAATCTCCAGTAGCAATCACCTTATACTGCAGGCTGGGGAGAAAACTAAACTTCTTCATCACCTTCAGAACAGCTGCTCTGTACCATACCCGGAACTCAAAGGTCCCCAGCATGGAACAAAAAGCTTTCAGCAACGCGACTTCTGTGGCTGTGCCAATGTCAAGGATGCTTAAACATTCCTGGACATCAGAAACCACCAAAGTCTTTTGGGGGATGACTCCCCGAGGACTCATTCCATCAGAGCCGGAAGGGCTGTGTTCAGAAGGGCCATTTCTGCTAATAGAATTGGGTACAAAGTCTCCTATGGGACTCTTACGATGCGTACAATGCAGGTGCTTTACAGTGGGGGAAGACAAAAACACGACAGAGATCTTAAGGTGATCAGAGCAATGTTAAAATGACCCCAAAAATAAGAAGATTGTCCCCTTGGAGGGAAGGTGAGGGCTCCAGGTCTGGAGAGGAAGAACAAATTCTGAAGTCTGGAAGATCTGCATTCCCCACAGGCATCTCATCAATCCTAACACAACATGCTTTGTTGTACTTGGTGGGCGAGTGGCACAGCACTGCCTGACTTTGGAATCAATAGCTCTGGATTCTGTGCTAAAGAAGCACACCTTACAGAAGGAAAGGCAGATTCCTCCCGGTTGAAATGAGAACGCATGCATTCCTTAAGGGTTTGGTAGTCCTGTTTGTTTCCAAGGATGTGCTACAGAACTAAATGGTACAGCAAGAAGGGGCAAACAAGACCAGGAGCTGCTGGCAAGAAGCAGGGCCTCAGCCAGAGGAAAGCATCCTCAGTGCCGGCAGCCTCAGCTGCATCCCATAGCACAGGAGCTCCAACTGCAGCCTGTTCCCATGGCACCCCGAGCCCTGGAACAATGGGAGCACTGGGAATTGAGATGAGCTCCAGGAAAGATCAGAGCGCAGGGCTCCGAGCAGACAAGATATCTGCAACTCTGGGCACTGAGAAAACCTGAACTGCTCCCAGAGACTCAGAAATCGTGAAAGGATGCTATAATTGCAGGGACTCCACTGCAGGGTTACCTAGAAGCAGGTTGGAACAGATCCTGTACGAGTCCAAGGCAGTGTCAGACTGCAGTGCCCAGAGAGGCTCACTACCACGCATGGAGCCTGCAGCTTTTTGCCTTAAGTCGTAGATAAGTGAACTCTGCTGAAGCCAAAGCACTCATTTCAACAGCAGGTTTTTGTGCTATTAAAATACATGTTCACAGCATAGGGGCAGGGAGGGAAACACGCTGAGCCTTTCAGCTCTTTAAGAAAATAGATTCCTGGGAACAAACATTCAGTAAGCAGAATGCATGACAGATCAAACCAAACCTGTTTACCTGGGCAAACCAGCCACTTGTATGAGCCTGCAAAGCAGTCTTAATTTCATCACCAAGGCTAGGAAAGGGTTTTACGTTTTCCAGAAAGCCAGCTGCTCCGAGATACTGATGCATGTCAGTCTCTGAGTGAAAGATTAACAGTGTTAAGCTACCCCAATCTTGGGATCCTGTTTAGGAGTATGGAGGGATCTGGATGAGAAATTCTGGACATTTCATTAGCACAGCTTGCAGATGTTGCACTGACTCCTGCTGCGGTGCCAGGGACGCAGACTATTTGGCTTGCATTTTGCCTTGGCTGATTTGAGTCCCAGCAGCAGCATTCTGATGGATAACAATCTTGGCTAGGAACTTTTGCTCCAAGAGTAGCAGCAGTTTCAATACCGACTTGTCTTGGTACGTTTTCCCCCAGAAGCTGGGCTCCAAACCCTTGCCCTGCTATGTGCTGGCTGACAACATGCAGGCTTCACATCTGCGCGGTGCCTGCCGCGCTTGGGGGAAGCCTAACAAGCACCACAAGCTCTTAACTCTTCAGGCTGCAGGCTGAACATGTCAGCTACAGGAAACCACGCGGAGGGGCCACGCTGAAGGGGCAGGCAGGAAATCTGAGCCCCGTCTGTGGGCTGCGCTGAGCTGAGTGAGGACGGAAGTCCCACAGCTGCACACAGCTCCTGGTGGGGACTGCGTCAATAGGCAGGTAAAGGCAGATGGGGAGCACGTGGAAGTCTAGCATACTTCTGTTCAAGCATGGGAAGTCTTTCACAGTTGTGCAACTCTCTTCAGCATTACTTTTATTAATAAAGTTTCTAGAGTCTCATACCCTCTCATTAGCTCCTATTAAAGGCTAAAGAGAGTCTTACTCCAGATCCAGGGCCAGACTATGGTAGGGATAAGGATAAGCAAAGCAGCGCCGCAGGAAGCACGGCAGAGGCAGAGCTGGGCTCTGTTTCACACGCCTCTCTTCGCTCTCCAGCTGCTGACTCACTCAAATTACAGTCGTACCTGCTTACTCTCCGGTGTGCTAATAGCAGTTCCAGCTTCCAGGCAGGACATGCCGAGGGTGGGATGCTTCTGGGTAAGTGTGGAGGCTGATGAGGGAGCAGCCATCTGCACTGCTTGGAGTCAGCGAGGGTGAGGCCCAGCTCATTATCTTAAAGGTAGTGTCTAAAATAGGTCAGAGTAATCTAACCCTAAAAACCCCCTCACTTCTTTGCATCAGCTGTGAAGGGAGCTGTGGGTGACAAGCTCAGGCCTGGACCTCAGCGCTGGGGAAGGCAACTCAGTTATGCAGCCCCTGCAACACAGTGGGGCAAATGGAAAAATACAACTTGCCATGATGCTCAGAGCTACAAAGCACATCTTTCTTAAAAAGGAAAAGGTAACTGCAGTGAAACAAAGCGCCATCACAACCGTTCCCCTGAGTGTCTGAACTCAGCTGTGGTTTCTGCATGGGTTGAGTGGAAACAGCAATAAAAAACCCACTGAGGAGCCCGTCCCTCCTGCCAGCCGTGCAGAGCCCACTATCGCAGAGTGCAGGCACATTGCACCACCGCAGATAAACCCACTGCCCTCCTCGCCACCGCTCAGTGACACTACACAGGCCCAGGCAAGGGGAGAAGCTGGTCTGGTAATAAACATTTAATTAAAGCTCATAGCAGAGAAAGAACGACAAACTACTATTCAGGTTCCAAAAGGCAGATGTGCACAATCATTTAAGCCCTCATAAGTCACTAAAAAACACTAAAAATGAGTTTAAGAGTAGACAGACAAGTAGTCAGAATGAGACTGGGTTTTAAGCTGCCATCATTCACGGATGGAGAGCCCTGGAAATGTTACTTACAGAGAGGGCATAAGCATGGAGGAATGGTTGCAGATCGCTCAGATACGCTGGAGGATGTGCAAGAGTTGCACGAATTAAAGCAGAGGAAAATATTTCAGATAGTATTTCAGATAACACCGCTGACATACGAAATGACCATGTTAGCCAAGGCAGCAAGAAACCACATGAATCACAACCAGGCAGAACGATGCAGAATCTGGTAGATGGCATGTAGGCTTAAAAGCAGCTGGTGAGCCAGAAGGCATTTGAAGGAGAAAGGATGTGATTAAATAACCTGGCAATGGAAAGAATTTAATAAACTCCTAAAATAAACATAAATCAGACCCCTCAGAAGGCCCTGCATTCGGAGGGTTTTTCAAGTGGCTTTTCCAAAAATCTGGACTGCCCTGGCAGGCCTGGCTTCCCACATCCATCTGCACAACCCTGAGCGCCTGACAGATGACACAGAGCTTTCAGAACATCCAACTGACGAACACCTTTTGCAAGGGAGTACAGGACTGAACAAGAAAATCAGCTGCCAGTGGCAACAGGTAGAACTGTAAGGCTTGTTCCTGATCTGCCAGCACCTGCAATTGCCAAAACATGGGTGTATTGGCTCTTAGGTGCTTCAGAAGCATTCCGCAATAGACACGTGTGCGTATTTAATACAGCTGATCAAAAATAAACAAGGTCTAAATCAATGTGCAGACAAGCTGTCCCTCTCAACATTATCAAGCAAATTTAATACACAGACGCACTTAATAGACACCAAATACTTGTAGGCACTGCAGATAATGAAGCCAGCACACATATGCTGCAAGAGACAAAGCTGGAACTTAAACACACTGTTGATATCTGTAACAGCAGTGAACAAGTAAAGAAACAGCCGGAATTTGAAAACAGGAAGATAAACACTAAAAAGCAAAAAGAATAAAACAAGAAACAGAAGTACTTTGTGTAGAAGGGCCAGTAACTGTCGCCTGAATGGTGAGATAATCCATGGACGAGGAAGCCCTCCATTTCTGGGTGCCATATGTGCTCGCTGCAAGACATTAACACTTCCCAAAAGTATCTGTGGACAATAGCAGAAATGGTTCTATAACACACCGAGACGTGACTGGGACACTTCCACTAATGCATCACATGCTTCTGCCTTCCACATCAACACTCCTTTTCAGTTGTGAAGAACAAAGACAGAAACCGTTTTGCCCCAGTCAGCACACAGTAATTGAGGCTGGGGTTCAGCTGCAGCTGCCCCACAGCACCTCACGCTTCCCTTCTGCCCACTGTGGCTCTCAGCTGACCCTGTGCTGAGCCACCAGAGCTTGTGAAGCTGAGAGAAAGCTTCGTCCTTCTCCCTACCCCAAGAATGGATTAATTTCCTTATCTATTTAACACAAAAACAGGGGCAGAGCCAGCACAAGCACAGAGACAAGACTGCCCAGTGATGGAAGAGGGAGTACTAGGGACTATGGGATGCAGCAGTTAGCAGTTCAGGCTGTCCCACAACAGCAGGCACAGATATTCAAACAGAACTGAAAGCAACTCTGCATGCAACACAGTTTTGATAGTGCAGAATTGCATGAAGTCAACTCCAGAACTGCTGGAAGACAATGGCACACAAACAGCATCGTTCAAACGCTGCATACCTGCGGCGCTCACCCACAGCAGGTTCTGCCAACTGCACTTGGAAGGAACCAAAAAGCCACAGACCTGCACTCTCAGTACTGCCAAATGAAAAGCAGCCCCTGCAAGCGGTGATGGTGCAAGACTGAAGTGCACGTGACAGCTGCAGCCGTAGAGCTCTGACAAAAAATAACATGGAAACGTTTGAGGTCTTGGCAGTCTTCAAGATACCACTTAGAATTCATTCCCAACACGAAGCATCGCAGCGTGCCACCTACAGCAGCCACCAGTGAAAAAGGAGCCTGAATAAACAGTGAAAGCCAGTAACCTTGCAGAGGCCTCTGTCTTGCAGGAACTCAGCACTGACAAAAAAGGAACAGTAAGCACAGGTGGAAGGAGTCTGAGATGTTTTGACCAAGGGATTTACCTGGACTCAACACCTTCAAGAGGCACATACTGCAGAAATCATCCACATCACTCCAGGACCAGCACCTAGAGCAGAGGGAAGGCCTGTTGCCTGTTCTTTCCCCTATCCCTCCTGGTGCTGTACAAGAACCCTAGCACACCTAGCACTCACTACAGATAACTCACTTCCAGGTCTAATAGATGGAAAAATGAACCTCATCCACCAAACATAAGGCACAGGAATTTGGCAGTTATGAACTGCCCAAGTGCCTCCTTCACCCATCCCTGTTTGATGAACTGCTGACTAGGAAAGCTCACCAGTGTGCTTTCAAGCAGCAGTGTGCAGAGAATAGCAACAGCATCGCTCCATTTCAACCTTGCTCCTGGCTGCAGGCTCAGTTACCCTTCCTCTATCCCTTCCAAGCTCTGGTCATGCACAGCACAGCTCCTATACAAGACAATGCATCTCTATCTTTAATAGACTTTTTCTTCCCGAATTTCTAAGATATACTTCATATACCTAAAGAAACATGAACTCAACATCAAAGACATTGAGGGGAAAAAAAAAAAATTAGGTTTTCACAAAACTTCAGCAATAAAGTGACACTGCCCTGTTTAGAGCATCTCTGCATTGGAACTATGTACAACTGACATTCTGCCTTCGTGAAGCATCTCCTACCATAAGAGAAAATGTAACCTCGTGCAAAGGCAAACAGTCTCATCTGGCACAAGCACAGGCTTTGGAAGAGTTAGCAGCATTGCAGTTCACATGGCAAGATCTGCCTGCTGCTGTTTGTGCAGGTTAGGCTGAGAATGGCAGAGCTGAGCATGGAATGGCTGCTCCTTGCTCACCTCGCAGAGCTCGGGGGTAAGCAGTACCGCAGCAGAGGGCCCAACAAGGCTGAAGGCTGCAGGCCTGGGACAAGGCAATTCAACCACCTACAACTGGACGTCAGCGAAGTAGTGAACTGACACTGCTACTCCTCTAGCTCTTCCAGTTGTTCCAGATTTTCTGCAATAAACGACTGACCTGCCATCGAGATACTGTTCTGTGACTCTTCTTGTTATTACACAGCAGGAAAGGCACAAGGTGAACCAGAGAATCCTTAGCACTGAGTCCATCCACCACAGATAATGCTCACTTATTGCCTCATTCAGAGGCAGAGCAGGTGGAAATGAAGTTGCTGCACTGTGTTTCCCAGCAATGGCACCAGAAGCAGCTTAGGACGGACCTACAGACAACCAGCCATGCACAGGCTGGCTCAGAATGTGCAGGCAGTACACCAATGGTGTCTGCTCACTTCCTCCTCCTCCTCCACTTCATGAGTCAGTGCTGCTCTATCAGGTTATAGCTATTAACTGCCAATCTCAGCACTGGAAGAAAGCTGTGTCACCACAGGTAAAGGTATATTTAGCTCCCACTAGATAATGCCTGTGCTTCCACCAGCACCAACAGGCACACAGCTGCCTTCCAAGCACAAGTACGGGGATGCTTCTTACCAAGTGAGACACGCTGAGCAGCATCTCCCTGCTGTAATTATCTCTGCTTTGTATCTGAGAAAAACAGTCTTATCTTCACTGACTACAAGTATGACTACACTGAGAGGGTTAAGTGCTCACTAGTTAATGCAACAGCAGGTTTCTTAATGCTGCTACCAAGAAAAATAGTGTATGATGCAGACTGGATGTGCGGTGTTTTCAGTGTGAGCCCAGTGGTTAACAGGTGACAAAGCATCTCTTGTTAAACCAACCAGTGGCAGCTTATCGTTTTTCTACTTATCTTAAAACAGCACTACATGTTATTTTTAACACGTAAAAGCATAATGCATCTCCAACCCAACGAGCACAGTGAACAAGATGCCCTAGCTTGATCCAGGTTCTCAGAGAACTCAGCACTCAATACGCCGAGTCCTTTTACGAGAAGGCTCTGCAGTACTGTGTCCTGCACCGACTCATCCATCACTGTACACTGCACAAGGAACACTCTGACACATTGCAAGTCAACTCCCATCACATAAGAAGCAGCGTCCTGATAAAGGGTAATCCTCGTGTACAATAAAGCCATAAGCCATACCAACAGGAAGCTGAGCAGGCAGGCCTCACATAACCAGAAGAATCCCAGAAAGAAAGATGACAAATCATAGCTGAAAGACAATACTAAAGGTCAGTTCAGGAAACCACTCCTATGCACTCCGGTACACACAAGTTCTAAGGACAGTCACGGTGCTGGCACCACCAATCACAGGGCCTTCACAATCTGCAAGCAGATCCCATACCAAAGACCTCAGCATCTGTAAGGTGTGCAACAGCCTCCTCAAGTACCGCTCATGGCATTGCCATCACATTAAAAGTCTGAAAACATGCAAGGAAATGAAGTCAACCTGACTTGCAAGGAGTGCAACTGCCTCCTGGGCTACGTCTAGCACATTTACTTAATTACCTAATAAACAGGAAAATAAGTTGTCAAGAGGACTTTGAGCACTCCACAGTTGGCCAATGTCTTTCCCCAATCTGTTTCATTCTGTGAGTCCATGTCAAACATTGCAGCGTTATTTGAGTACTGCAGGTTTCCCTACACAGAATGTAAGGTGTTTTTCTTACCACAGCCAAGATTCCTGCTAAGCAGGTATACTCACCTTCATCAACTAACACAGGCTCCAAGGCTTAGCCTAATCATGTTCATCAAGTCAGAAGGAAAACAAATAAGGCTGAAATAGGACTGGGAGTTATTCTCCATCTCAAATCCAGTCTCCTACAGGCTTTGGCATCGTATGAACCTCAATATTCAAGCACCATCACATATTTGACTATTCTCCCTTTACAACTTCCGTGGGAGAGATTTAATAATCACCCATCTGAGGCAGCAATGGAAATAGGTTATTTGTGTTCCCAAGCCCCCACCCAGACCGCGCAGAATGTTTCAGAGGTATTCACATTCACAAATCCTCCTATTACCCCAGATACACAAATTACAATCCTTTCTTCTGCCTTCCACATAAAGCTAAACCAATGAACTTACTGTTTCTGCAAAATAATCACTTTTAGGGAGAAGTGCTGTTTAACCCCAACCAGCTAACTCAGATTTTGCTTCAGACAGAAGGCGCTGTGCAGACAGCCAGCAGGCAGGGACTGCAGGAGGACGAAGCAGCAGGGCCATCAGCACAGGCCCCAAGAGCTCCTCTATCCTGCTATCGCACACCAGAACATCATCTCCCCTTCCTGCCTGCTCTCTCAATTACTCACAAATGCTAACTCTAAGAGTTCGCCCCACATTCTGGGGGCAAATACACACTATTCAAATAGCAATGCCTTGAGGGCAGTAACTTCTAACTGCAGTATGATTACTTTATTCAGCTCTTTCTCAGAAAGAAGTTGTGTCTCAGACTATGGACTGTTTGTATACGGCTGATGAAGGTACATAGTGTTTGGACACTACTGGATGTCTTAAAGAAGTTTATTCCAATCATTAGACATGATTTACACTGCTAATAAGAAGGCAGTACACTGGTGAAGATGTGTAATTCACTATGGCTGTATTTAGTATTCTTCACCCTCATCTTCTCCATCCATCGAGTCTGTGCCCACTTCTTCATAATCTTTTTCAAGTGCAGCCAAATCTTCCCGAGCCTCTGAGAATTCCCCTTCCTCCATCCCTTCTCCAACATACCAGTGAACAAAGGCACGCTTGGCATACATCAGATCAAACTTGTGGTCAAGACGAGCCCATGCCTCAGCAATGGCTGTGGTGTTGCTCAGCATACACACCGCCCGCTGCACTTTGGCTAGGTCACCACCAGGAACCACTGTTGGTGGCTGGTAATTGATGCCAACCTATGGGAGAAGCACAACAGACCATGAGTTTCCTTGTAGCATTCAACAGTGACCATAGTCAAAGAAGCCAGAGAAAGCAGCTCTGCACAAAAACATTAAGACTCTCATTTCTCAACACAAATCAGGTACCTACCTACAGATTTTAACGAGAAGACACACTTAATAAGCCCACTGCAGTGAATTGTTAGTCTAAAAAACCAAAACAAACCCTCATGATCTAACTGAGACTTGCCTTAAATCCAGTCGGGCACCAGTCCACAAACTGGATCGTGCGCTTGGTTTTGATAGCAGCAATAGCAGCGTTGACATCCTTGGGGACAACATCCCCCCGATACAGCATGCAGCAGGCCATGTACTTGCCATGGCGAGGGTCACACTTCACCATCTGATTGGAAGGCTCAAAGCACGCATTGGTTATCTCAGACACAGAGAGCTGCTCATGATAGGCTTTCTCTGCTGAAATAATTGGGGAATACGTTACCAACGGGAAGTGGATACGAGGGTAAGGCACCAAGTTGGTTTGGAATTCAGTGAGATCCACATTTAAGGCACCATCGAATCTGAGGGAAGCAGTAATGGAAGACACAATCTGACCAATGAGGCGATTGAGGTTAGTGTAGGTCGGGCGTTCAATGTCCAGATTCCTACGGCAAATGTCATAGATGGCCTCATTGTCAACCATAAAGGCACAGTCGGAATGCTCCAGAGTGGTGTGGGTGGTCAGGATGGAGTTGTATGGCTCAACAACAGCTGTTGAGACCTGTGGTGCAGGGTAGATGGCAAATTCCAATTTAGACTTTTTCCCATAGTCAACAGACAGGCGCTCCATCAGCAGGGAAGTGAAACCTGAGCCAGTGCCTCCCCCAAAGCTGTGGAAAATCAGGAAACCCTGCAAGCCAGTGCATTGGTCTGACTGAAAGAGAAAATACACGTGTTACAGCAGTGGTACAGACATTAAGGATCCCAAAACAAGCCTACTCCAGACTCGTGTAACCACTCAACTCTGACACACCAACCGATCAAGCTTCAGGAAAGTAATATTTAATTCTTGTACCATTAATCAAAGAAGTGCCTCAAAAACAAGAAAAAAAAGAAAAAAAAAGAAAACATTCCAAACTCATATTCTGAGCAGTTTTAAGCCACCATAATGGAAGACGACCTTCCCACTTCTTCCTAAATTACTACCTCAAAACATTTTCTAATCCCATTCTCTGGAAGGCCATTAGCAGTCATAGTTCTTTGAATTTTGCCTTGCTTGATAAACTGTCTAACCCTTGCATTGAAGTGACATTCCCTTCCCGCACAAGATGTAGCAGTCTCCTGTGCCAGAACTATTCTACGATTCTGCAAGGGCTGTGGGCATGCAGCTTATGTCAGAGACGAGCTGTCAAACTGCATTACTTTGCCATTGTTGGATGAAGCCAGGCTGCCTTCCCCAGAAAAGTGTGCCAAGTGGTGCTTAGCTCTATTCCCAGGGCTGACAGGGAGCTAAAACAGCTTCTAAAGGGAAGTTATGACCACAGTTCTCAGGTCAAAGTCCAGACTCTGCATCAGAGCCTGTGGCAGCCAAGTGCTTGATACCAGCTTTGATCTGCAGAAGCCGTATCTTTCACTAACTCATTTAGCAATCCATATTAAGGCACCACAGGTAAACTCTCAATTCTTATGCAATGAGAACACCTTGCCTTTGTGACACAGACCTGGTAAAGTGCATGCTAGCTGCTCTAAAAAAGGGATCTCTAACCTACGTTGTCATCTTCAGGATCAGCCACATGAAGAAAGCACCAAGGAACCTGAGCCATCACAGCATACTGAGATTTATTTATCTCTCCTTCTGTCGCTACAATAAAACTGAGTCAGAAGTTACAACTGAAGGAAATTCAAACAAAAGTCTAAACCATGTGAGCTAACACGCACTTCACCTTCCTTGCAAGAGCCCCAGCCAGAGACTAATCCCTTTCCAGCAGGAACTACACAGATCAGAATGTTATCTCAGTCCTGGCTTTCTGAAGTTGAACATGAAGATATAAAACGTTGGGCATCTCATCAGCATTTTAGGCCATTGAAAGCCCTGTCCAACAGGAGTAACTCAACCACTTTCAGCAAGCTAAGAATAAAAACGCACGCAAAGTAACTCCACAGCTTCCCAAACACGGAACAAGTTAAAGCAGAACTTATAGGCCTATATATTTTGACAACCTCATTTCCAAATCCTGTAAAACAGGATACAGAAACTTGTTTAAGTGCCATCAGCGAGATGTCTTACCAGTTTCCTGATACGCTCTAGGACTAAGTCAATTATCTCTTTCCCAACTGTGTAATGACCTCGAGCATAGTTATTTGCAGCATCTTCTTTACCAGATATCAGTTGTTCGGGATGGAAGAGCTGCTTGTATGTCCCATTTCTCACTTCATCTGGGGAGACAAGAAAGTTTCTTTTTTAATACATCCGTTTTTTACGTATATAGATTCTTCAAGCTTCTGAGGCTATTCAGACTAAGGAACCTTGCCCTTATTTACAGATAAGTATGTGGTTTTCTTCCTATCAGTAGACGGTGCCCAGTACCTAGCATAGCCAAAGCGTGGGACACCTGAGAAAATCCACTGAGAAAATGTCCCATTTTCACAAGCTGTTTTTGACCTGCCAGAACTATCTGCAGCTAGACCACACAAGCAGAATCACTCTTCTGTAGTTTGGGACTCAACTTCTGATTTTAATCTGCAAAGTGGGTCTGAAGTACTACTTTTTCCCCACGTTTCCCAAGTCATCCACATTGCTGCCTTACTGCTCCTGCAGCCGTGGGTGCTCAGAGCTTGCACTGCTGGCTTATCACCTTCTTTCCTTTTCTTGTACTTCCTGCCAAGGGCAGAAGGGAATGTTCTAAAGGAACAAATGTTATTCAAATATTACTAGAGCAAAAGTAAACTCTAGCATTAATGGCTATTGCATGAACAACTTGGAGAATTATGAGGAATAACCCTTGAGCTGTGAGTTGAGGCCAGCAGGCAGGTGAACCGAGCTGGACAGGCTGTCCCTCATGTTTATATTTCACCAGGGTAGATTTAAAGTCACTTCCATTAAACTCCTAGACATGTTTCTGCCTTAATTCCTGGCGGGAAGCTTTGACAGCATTTTACACACCACACACAGAGCTGGTGCACACATGCAGCAGTCCTGCTGCTTTCACCAATGACAGCACTATTAGAAAGCCCCAGAAATCCCCGCTGTACACACATGGCATCTATAGGGGTGCTGCAGGCACAGATGTTCTGAGACAGTGCAGAGGGGTACACTGCATGAGCAGGAAGCAGAGCAGCAATAAGGAAAAGAATGCTGACACCCAAAGGCATGTGATGTAACCTTCATAACAAAAGGCCCCAACTCCTTTAGCATTGCCAAGCATTTCATCAGAGCCTTTTGCCCATCTCCCATACTGCACTTCCATCATTAGCAAGCACTGGAACACTACCATGTATGAGGTGTGCCACGGCTCAGCAGCTATTCCTCCAGCAGCAAGGCAAGAGCTCTGGCAGCTGCCCTCTCTCACCTCATTTCTCAGCCTCTCCTGGTTGCTCAGAGCCACCACCTGGCCAGCAGCAGAGGGAGCAACAGCTGTGGGGCTCAAGGAAACAACACCTGATGAGCCACAGCTCCCGGCAGCACTGTAAGGGTCAAAATGTGCTCTACGCAGTGGATACAGTATTAAGGGACACAGTTTAGTGAAGAACTCAATAGGTAGATTGATGGTTAGACTCCATTACCTTGAAGGTCATCTCCAACCTGAATGGTTGATTTTATCTCAATGTTCAGCCTAGACCTGCCCAACAGCCTGCCTTCCTGCAGTTCACAGAATGGTTTGGACTGCTACAATTAAAGTAAGCTGCAAGGAGCCCTCACTCTTGGGGTATACAGGAGTAGCTTGGCCTTTTCACTCCTTCCCTTCACAACTTTTTACATATTAAACAGAACACACGAACACAGCACTGTACAAGCATAGGCAGTGCAGGTCTGAGCACCCAGATTACTGAGGCACACAGAGTGGTTGACAGAGCAGCCAGCACCACACAGCGTGGAGTGAGTCAGTGGCACAGGCGTGGGCTGAACGTGAAGAGACAGCACTGCCACAGCAAGGGACACAGCTGATTTTCAGGATAAGGGGGGTACTCTTAAATAAGGGGGCACAAAGTTGAAGTATACGTTTAATATCTTTGATTTTAGATTTGATTGAGATTCATTTCCTCAAACACAGCAAGACAGAGTCCAGAATACTGCTTTGAGAAAGCAGGGGAATAATCCTACACACAAGAAATCTGCTTAATGAGGTATATTACAGCTCTCTAAAAAGGGACCTGTGTCTATTGAACATACCACTCCGTGTGCCTTCAAGAGGTTAGAACTATCTTCTGTAGCAAAAGCATGTGGCATATTCAGAATTTAATTCTACAGGTTGGCAGAAGGTGGTGTTTAATCCTTTGGAGTCCCAGGGAACATAGAGCCAAGTGCTCCCCATTACCAGGAAGATGTAGGCAACCTTTCCGCAGTAAGAATCCAAAGCCCCAAAGCACTTCACAAGCCTGGAGGAATGGATCCCTTGGGCAAAGCGTGTAAGTTAAATCCAGCCTTACAGCAGGCACTACAGTCTCTTGCATACGTCACTGTATTTACCTATCACTGCTGGCTCGAGGTCCACAAACACAGCACGAGGAACATGTTTTCCCGCTCCAGTCTCACTGAAGAAGGTATTAAAGGAATCATCGCCTCCGCCGATGGTTTTGTCGCTTGGCATGGTCCCGTTGGGCTGGATGCCATGCTCCAGGCAGTACAGCTCCCAGCACGCATTTCCAATCTGCACACCAGCTTGACCAACGTGGACTGAGATGCACTCACGCTGTGGGGAGGAAAAAAATTGGATCACTGGCAGAAACAGCAGCTTCCTTGTTTACAAAATATTCGGCACACACAGCTTGAACTCCCATATTGCAAAGCTGTTTGAACATTGGCCTCATTGTCTTGGTGTTAAGGGCACTGGGCACAAACTCAGCTGAACAAAACATCCTTTCAGCCACCTACCTAGGAAGACCCTCAGGGACACTCATCTTTACAGGCCCATCTCTCCTCATTCACCCTATCCTCAACCAGACAGAGAGAGCTTAACTCATCTGAACCCTTCAGCCAACACTCATGATCACAAACAGTGATTTTGATGAACTGATGCCTGCAGAAAAACACCCCTGCACTCCAAGACCAGAAGCACCACCACCAGAGGGATGAAACCTTCCCTAAGATCCACGGCCATTTCGGTTAATGTACATAAAATCAGACAAAATATCCTGATCACTTCAGGGAGCTCCACCAGGAAGCCCTTCCCTAAGCAAACCCCTCCTACTGCTGCTGAAATCTGAAACAGGACCCACATCGCACTGCTGTACAGAGCGCTGAACTGAGACTGAACAAAATTGGGCCTCATTTAAATTGTGTCAGAACAGTTATGTCAGCAGGAAGATCATCCATAGCAATTTACAGATTCCCAAGGTGCATTTGATGTCCAGAGCACAATGCCAGCTTCCTTAACATTGCAGCACACAGCTCTGAATGCTAGGAGCCAAACCACAAGCGAACCAGCTCCAAACTCCTGATCTGTGGCATTTCACGTTCTTCTCATTTTACCAACTTCTGTTCTGAGTGACAGAGCTAAATGCATTCCAGAAGAGCTGAGCACAGGACAGCTTTGAGTCGGTCACACTGGACTACACTCTGGCCCTGTGGGTGGGTGATACAAGCCGTCCCCTAAAAGTCCAGGGTAGCAGGATCTGGAACAAATGCAAGAAAGCAGGAGCAAATTTGCTATTTCCTTGGGAGCTCCACCTTCAGAAATTAAAATCCATTTGCTAAAGAGCGGTGCTGTGGTAGAGAACACACGATGGAGAGCTGAGAACAAGCCCCACCATCTCAGCTGTGCATTCAGACGTACAGCTTCCAGAAGTGCAATCCACAGCCTCGCTGCAGCCAACCACACAAAGCTGCTGCCAGCCCACTGCTCCCCAGAGCCACAACTTCATCCCTGTCCAGGTGGGAACGCTGGGCTTGGCAAAGCACTGCCATAGCGGAGGACAGCCAACCCACACACCACAAAGAAAGCAACAGGAAAAGCAGCTTCAGCACACAACCCAGCAAGGCTGTGCCGTCCCAGAGAAGCCAGGCCACAGCAATTAGGTCATGTCGCCCCTCAGGACAGCCCACGGCTCTCTTTCTCCACTGGGAGGGAAAATACAGAATTAATCCACTTCAGCCTGGAGCCTCACACCTGCAGTGACATCTACTGCTGAGATGTGCTTCGTTAGCAAAGCTCCCAAGCAGCTGGGGAAGGTCACTGATGGGACATGTAGGGACTAGCATGCCCCCAAAAGGTGAAACGTGGGAAAGGTCAAAATAAATATCAGCTTTCCAGCATTAAATGAACGAGTGGCACTTCTTGAATGACACAAAGCAACGACGATTTGTTACAAAGAAAGCCTCGGTCTGGCCAGCACAACCATAGCGCAGGTCCTACTGGTGCCGTGTTAAACACACGTACATTTACTTTGTGCAAGTAGAAAGTTCAGCACTGGGGGCAGAGCAAGTCCCATATACAAACACAGCGGCAATTAACTGGGGGCAGCCCTGCTGCAAAGACCCTGGGGCTACTGCACAAAGCATTCTGCACGTTCAGCAAGGTGTTCTTATCTGAACGAGGCAAAGAACGAGCAGTGCTGCAAAGGGACACACCTGGCTGCAGGAGGAGCCTCCCCTGCTCTGAGGACGGCTCAGACCTGAGTGGGGAGCAAGGGAAGATGTGGGGGGTGGCAGGGAAGGCTTCCCCAGCACGGTGGTGCAGCTCTTAATGGGATCCACCACAGGCAGACCTCAGAGCTCCCCTCCAACCGTTTGGCTGTAATTCTACCACGTATTTGTAGCAGTTACACGGATAGCTCCCGAAACCAGAACCACGGTTACACAGTAACATCTGGGAGACCTCGAAGCCCCCCCTGGACACGGAGGGTCTGGCAGCACCGGGAAAACCGAACAGCAGAACAAAACCTGGATAGGAAATACAGTGTCCGAGAGCAAAAAGGAGGCTGCAGCCAGCAGTCATCATTACAGCTTCAGCCTTCACACATCACCACAGAAATGCCGTAGTTAATGAGGTTTAAACAGGTTTGATGAGACCGGGGGCCACATTCAGTAGTGGGACCCGGCACGGCCGCCGCGGGAGGGCAGGCACACAACGGGGCACAGAAACCGGCCCGCCGGCGACAGCCAGACGGACACGCAGCCGGACAGACACCGATCCGCACAGAGACCGACCCGCCGCTCCCCCCGCGCTGCCCCACTCCGCGCAGACCTCACTCGGCTCCCGGACTCACTCGGGCACCCCGCAGCGCTGCCGCCCGAAGCGCGCTCCCAGCCCCGCTCTGGAGCCTCCCGCCCGCGGCTGGGATAAGGGGCAGCCGCCCCCGGCCCGGCGCGGATCCGCCATGTTCTGAGGAGCCGCCACCATTTTGGGACGCACGGCCGGTGCTCCCGGGTCCCTCCGCTCCGCACCCGGGCACCGCGGACCCGCGCCTCCCGCCGCGCACGGGCGGGGCCACCCCGCCCCGCCCCTCCACGCCGCCTGATCGCGCGCGGGGCTGAGCAGCGCCGGCTGCCGCCTCCTTCCCCCCCAGCCCCCGCTCACCATGGCTCGGGCCGGCAGCGCTGGGAGCGACAGACGCGCAACGGGTCTGAGCGGCACCACAAACGCAGCCGACCTTCCCCAGACAATTTATATAGCGAGAAGGACGGGGCGGCAGACTCCCTGCGCGTTGCTCATTGGTTAAGCCTCGTGCAGAGGCGTCACCCCCTCGCGGTGCTATTGGGGAATCCCCGAGGCGAGAAGGTCCGCTCAACCAATCGGTGACAGGCGGCGACCGAGCGAGCCGCGCCATTGGGCCGCAGATATGAATTTCACCGTATTGCGCCAACTATTGGTCGATTCGTAAAGAGGGGCGGAAACGGGGCGGAGCTTCGCCTTCCCGCCAGCGGATGCCAGCGCCCATTTTCTTACCTCAGGCGCTGGGCGCGCTGCTCCCCTTCTGCTACACAGAGAGGTCTTAAACCCAAACGGCCCCGTAGAGACCACTGAAATCTGCGCACCCCAAGTTAAAATGCCCCAGTTTAGGCTGGGTGTTAAGACAAGTAGTGGAAAAACTATTCAGAATCCCTGCCGTGTTCCTTAACGTTTATATATCAGCAGAAGGAGCACTCCTCGCGTGTGAGCAGCGCTGCATTGTAACGTGCTGTACCTGCTGCTCCCTCAGCAGAGCTGAGCTTTCCAGGGCAGGATACGTGCCTTAAACAATGACAAAGGAGATGGCATTTTCCTCTTCCTGAGCAGAAGTCATCCGTGCAGATTTCCACAGCGTGTGCAAATCAAACCGAAGCGGCCTTCATGTGCCGCTGTCAGATTCCAGAGCGACCAGAGCTGCAGCCAGCTGTGACCCGGATGTGTGCCACAGAAAGAGACACAGCTAAGCATGTCCTGGGCAGCGAGCAGTGCCAGCTGCTCCAGGGCAGACGGGTACCTTCACCAACACGGTGTGCGTCCCTTCCCTGGCTCTCAGGGCAGCTCCTCCAGCTGCTTCTGAACTATTGCAGCGGGTTCCCTCTGGCAGCGCTCTGACAGCAGCACGGCACACACAGCACCTGCCTGAATTCCTCCAGGGAATGTAGAGACAGCTGGAAGATAAGGAACACGAAAGAGGGAACAAACACAGCTGAGATGTACAACTGCCTGCTGCTTTCCCAGCAAGAATCATGGATAAATCGTGGATAAATGCAACCATGCAGGCGATTCTCCTAGCACGGCTTCTTGCCTCAGGAGCATAGCTCCTATGTGACACCACAAATGGCTCCGAAAGGCATTTCAAGGACAGGCTGCCTGCAGTTCTGACCTGTCCTGCCAGACAGCACTCACCCAGGAGGGCAGGCTGTTGGAAAACCTCCGCTCTGGCTCTCATCACTCCATCCGTCCTCTGGTGGCTGAGCTGCAGCTGCTTTGGGCAGAACACGAACTGCTTTTCAGCCCGGCTGCATTCATGGGATGAGTGTCTGCCCTGAGCTGCTTCACAGCTGTGCCAAGGAAGATAGAAGAGCATTTCTCTGGGCATAAGCTGTATCTGAACGGTTCATACTTTAATCAAATGCAAAACCAAAGCCCCCAGAAAGTGACCGCGTGGTGTACGACCAAGGGACAGACCCTCTGCCATAGAACCTGCCACTCACATAGCAAGCTCTGACATTCAGGCGTGCAGGACTGAAGCAGCTGTGCTGTCAGCACTCTGCAGGCTGAGCTGTGCCATTCCGAATGAAGTATCAGCAGAAGGATGCAGAACCAAATTCTCCCAAGGGATTCCTGCTTTCCTCTTCAGGAGAGGGAAACACTGGTGACCCAGGAACCTTTTCCCTCTCTTCCCTGCCCTCACCAGCAGTTCCCAGCACATCTGTGAGAAAGCCGTGCTTTAGGAGTGGGGCTGGCGAGCAGCTCAGCATGAAAAAAATTATTTATGTTGAGATGCAAAAGAGGAGTTGGTTAAAAGGAGCGTAAAGCTGGCTTTTATCAAAATCTCTTTGCACTTGTATGGCAAACCCCACTCATCTGCTGCGGTTTCTTTCTGTGTTCCCCAGCAGCTGCAAAACACTCAGTGGTTTTAGGCAAAACACTTGGTGGTTTAGTGCTCCTTTGATTCCAGGCGTTGCTGTAACCTGGCTTTGCAGGAGCCAGGGAAGCATTTCCCGGCACTATTTGTTTAAGGATCCTAAAGCTATTTCCTATTGTTTCCTTCCCTCCTACTTTTCTTGTTCCTGCCAAGGAATGTAATGTTAGGAACGCAAAATAACACTCAGAATCTTCATAATACATTTCAGATACCCCAAACACCCACACGTCATAAAAACTGCCCACGTGGATGCAGCAGTATCATCTGATCACAGTGTAACAGAGCTCTGCTGCTCCACAGAAATAAGCAATGCAGCTGAGGTAAGAGAGAGAATACCAATGCTACACTTCCTAGCAGAACTGGCCTGTTTTTATCCATCCACCACCCCTGAGCCCTGCTGAGCCCCTTGTTTTGACATGTGATGGCAGCGGGTCTCTTTCCGGGTCACCAATAAAGCTGCCACCACTTCAGCTCCAGCCCAACACCACCCCCAGCAGCTCCCACCATCAGGATTCCATGCGCAGAACTCTTTGGGAGGTGTCGTTTAGTGAAGCCGATATCCACAAGCCCGTCCTGCACACTGATGTTGCAAAGATGAAAGCACTGTACAGTACATTCCCGCATTTTAGTAACACGGACTGAAGTCTATGTATTACAGGTCAAAACACACCCTAATAAATAATCCAAGTGTGAAATCAAAGCGACAAAATCCCACCGTTTCTTTCTGCCTGTGTAGAACCCACGTGCTGCTCTCCTGCACCTTCAGGCACAGCCCCTGCACGGACCGCCTCAGCCACAGCGCTCAGAGCCAGGCGAGGAGGGGGCAGTAGGAAGGAACTGCTCTCATGTCCCGTGTGTGCATGGCACAGTGTGCAAGGACACACAGCAAGGCTCACCTGCTAGCTGAGAGCCTCAACCACCAGATGCCAAAGGTACGTCCCCCCATCCGTCCCTCCCTCCCTCCCATTACTAAACCTGGACTGCTCACAGCAGAGGTTTGATGCAGAACAGCCAACATCTTGGCTGCTTTACTTTTCTGCCATGGCAGTCTTCTGATACTAACAGTGCAGGTGCTCAAGCACTGGGAAAGAAAGGACTCATTTCTCCCTCCCTGCTGTCATAGAACCAGAACAGGTTATCCTTTCTGGGTAACCTCCTTCGCTCTGGCTGGGCCTGCCCTCAGCTCCTGCCAGCAAAGAAAACAGAAATAAGAGAAAGTTTGTCCCACAGGAGTAACACCGTTAGTCTTTACCCCCAACAGACCGTGACTTTGGCTGTGAACACACAAATTCATCATCCAGGCACAACGACAGCTGCACCTTTGTAGCTGAATCGGTACCAAAAGTGTTTAATAGGGCAGCATGCTGACACATGTACTGCAAAAAGGCACGTCCTCTGCAGACGTGACCCACAGCTACCACTGTAAAGCTGCTGCATTATTCATACAGGGGCTTGCAAACCTAGAACACAGACTGGGCTGCAACCACCAGAAGATAAAAGGCTGTGAGAACCACGGCTGCTGTAACGTGCAGTCAGATTTGTGTCCATCTTTGAAGAGAGGCCGCTGCTGGAGGCCACATCCCAGCACTGCCCCTGCCAGCAGAAGGGAACTTACCTCCTGACGTCTGTTTAACGCGCACGCAGCTCTTCTGACATTCTTCAGCCCTGAGACACTGAATCATCGCACTCTGCTCATCCAAGTCCTTTTCAGGATGCAATCTCTGCATTCTTCCTTCCTGAACACATCCTGCACGTTTTCTTTATTTGCCACTCCATCAGCCTGTGCTGCCCGGAAGCTCTGCGTGTTTTATTTCCAAGTACTCAGTTAATAAAACCACATCAGTTAAAATGCCTTACACACACTTTAGGTACCATATATTCTTACAGGTTACAGTTGTCAAGTAGGATGAGATTTTAGAGAACCTAAAAGGTCTGGGGCAGGGAACATCTGAACATCAACAGAGGACGCAGCCTTACACCCTACAGCTGCCCTGGCTGTAGGTCAGACACCACGGATCAGCACAGCAGTCCTCTCCTCCTCCTGCTCTGTGCCAGTGCCCGCACTGCTGGGCCTGTGCCACAAACAGTCACCACGGAGACAGAGCAGCCACGAAGGCCCGGGACCGCTCCCAGCACGCGTGACACCGAGCTGCCCCGCAAAACCATCCATCCCGCTGCGCTGTTTGCGGCTCTGCCACCAGCGGTGCCGTTCCCACGAGGGCTCGGCTGCAGATCCGGCTGTGCTGTGCGTCCCGCGGTCAGGCGGTGGCCGAGGGGTGCAGTGCCGTGCCGGGGCATCGCATCGGTCCGTGGGGCTGCCCGGCAGGGGGTGCACCCGGCGCTGCCAGCCGTCCCAGCCCCGCGCCGGTGTCACTCGTGGGCCACGCGCTCCAGCGCCACGTAGAAGCTGTCCTTGTCGTCCAGGCAGTGCCAGCCGATGGGCCCGGCCTCGCAGTCGGCGCACACCAGGAACTTGACGTTGCCCACGTCGCGGGTGAAGCCCACGTTCTCGAAGGAGAACATGTCGCGCACCAGCCAGTGCTCCCGCAGCACGTCCCCCGCCCCGCCGTCCGCCGTCGTCGCCGCCGCCTTCTTCCTCATGGCGGGCAGCAGCAGCTGCGGGGAGCACCGCGTCACCGCCCCGCCGCCAGGGGGCGCCCTCCGCCCCGCCCCGCCCCGCCCCGCCCCGCCCCTCTGCCCGCACCGCCGCGCCCCTCCCGCCTTCCGCGGCCGCTCCCCGGTACCTCACGGCGGGCGAAGGTGGCGGCTCCGGGCAGCAGCACCCGGGAGCCGCAGCGCTGGCACAGCACCGCCTTCAGGTTCCGGCCCTGCGCGCACACCAGCCCGGCCGAACCCGGCGCGGCGGCGACGGGAGCGGGAGGAGAAGAAGGAGGCGCCGCCGCCGGCTCCATCTCCGCACAGGCCGCCGCCATGGCCGCGCAGGCGCACTCGGGGCCGCCACCGCCCGGAGGGCGGAGCGAGCGGTGACGGCGGCGCGTGCGCAGTGCTGAGGCGGGAGCCCGTGCCGGGGGGCGGGGTTGGGCCTCGTGCTCGGCCTCGTGCTCGGCGCATCGCGGCGCTGCCGGCGCTGCCTTTTCCTCCCCGCCGTGCGTTCAGCCCCACTCTGAAGAGGCTGGGGAAAGCGGGCGGAGCTCCCGCTGGGTTCTTGCGCTGCACATCCCGAAGCGTTCGCTCCGCACCGCCACGTGTGTGAGCTGCAGGATGAAGGCAGCCTGGAGGCGGCCACGTGGGCTGAGCACGTATCCCCAGTGCGGGGATTCGATGAACATCTGGAGGGTACAGAACAGAAGGCAAATAAATTCCTTCTGGCTCAGGAAATATTTTATTCTTTATGTTTTCAATAAAAAATAACATAGGAAACAAAACCACAGAACACTTGTGTAATAGAAACAAACGCAGAAGGTCAGAGCGTTGGCTGAAAGTGCATACGTAAGTCATGCTACCACGTCCCTGATCCCACCCTGTGCCCCAAGCAGGGAGCCAGCTGTAAGCTCGAGGAGCAGCACTACGAGCAGAGGCGCTGCGGGGGCCAAACCTGCGGCGGAGGAGAGCCCGTGGGCAGCAGGAATGCGGGGCGGCGGTGGGAGACGTGCTGGGAGCTCCTGGAACCGGCAACGGGACGCCGTGCTGGGGCTCAGCCTGTGGGGCAGGCGGCGGACAGCCGGGGGGAGGGAGGGCAGAGCTGAGAACATGGGGGCAAAACAGAACCCTGGATGTGACTCCAAAACAGGCCTGAAAGCAGGGAAATCCTAGGTAACAGGAAAACCAACACCGTGAATTCGAGTTACAGGCTGACAGGGGTGCACTGGGCAGACAGCAGTCCAGGGAAGAACCAGTTCCTCAGCAGGGACAGAGAAACCGCATCGCTGTGCCCCAGCCTCAGCTGCTGCATGTCAGCTTCCCCACAGGGGTGGGAGCAAAGGCACTGCCTTTGGCAGCAGGGCTCCTGTGGCCAGAAAACACAGCTCTTTGCAGCTGAGACTGTCCAAGCTTTTCAAGGGAAATACGATGCGATGAGCCTTGCCGAGCCCCCCATTAGAGCACAAATGCTGCAGGGCTGCCTTTTTATGCCAGGCAGTGGATTTCCCCTGGCCCTCTGCCCCTGCAGCCTCAGGCTTTTGGGTCTCAGTAGTTGACAGCTTCAATCTGCGACTCCTTGTGTGCGGAACCTGCAGCTGCAGCGCAGGACCCCCTCACGCACACATGCTCGTTCAGTTTGGCTCTGCACTGATGTGTGCTTGAGGAGCGAGTTGAGAACATTCAGTATGTACAAGATGATTTGAAGCGGGAACGTAAGAGCAGCTGGATTCCACCCGCACGTATCCACAGGGCTGAGGGCAACCAGAGCACCCAGCCGGTCCTGCAGCGGCCACAGAGACCACCCGGCTGTGTGTATGTCCTCAGATGCGTTCACCAGGCCGGCTGATGCCAGCTGGGGACTGCTCTGCTCTGCTGGGAAAATGAGCCACAGGAACAGCAGAGAATGCAGCTTCTCTCGACCCACTTCACCGCCTTCCTCCAGCTTCACACAGAGCCCCCGATTTCAAATGACTGCTGAGATCACACGATTATGCACATGCTCTAGTCAAAGCAGCGCAGAAAGCTGCTGTTCTGGCACCTACTTCCACAGCATCCACAACTCTCAAAAACAGTCACTGCAAATCACTGGGGACTCTTCTTCCAGCAGACACTTCTGGGGATGTGCTTTGTAAGCTCTCTCCAGATCACTTCTCCCGAAGGACGCAGACCCCGGCGTCGCAGCGCTGCATCCCCAGGGAGGTCACCACTTCCCAGCTGTCGATGATGGGATCGTAGCACTCAATGCTGCTCAGCAGTGAGTTGCCATCGTACCTGCAAGGACAGAAAGTCACAGGTGAGGGGTGCTGCCACAGGGAGGGGTTGAGACGCTCAGAGCCCTCCCCAGGAGGCTGAGCTGCCTCCTCACATAAAGCTTGACTTGTGCATTCAAGAGGCCGGCTGCAACGCAGCCATGGGTTGTGTCACTCGGAGTCACTCACACCTCTTGCTGACTCACAGAGCACCTTCCCCTCGGGCCCACGGCCATCTCTTACCCGGCGATTGCATACAGCCTTCCCCGCAGCACGGTGGCCCCCACATAGCAGCGGGGGGTGGTCATGCTGGTTACAGTGGTCCAGGAATCAGTGCGGATGTTGTAGGCTTCCACAGAGGAGAGATGCGCCGTCCCATCGAACCCACCAACAACGTAAATGTGGTCGTTCAGCAGAGCCACTCCGGCACCTGCAGAGCGAGGACAGAGGAGTGCTGACAGTGCTGTGCCCAGCGCTGTAACTCTGTAACTCTAACCCTGCCAACTTCTGCTCCATTTCCAGTGAGGGGGAGCGACCAGCTCCAGCCAGGGCAGCAGGAGCCGCACCAGGTGCTCAGCCTGCAGCCAGCCAGACAGCCATGCCAGTAAGAGCTGCTTGTGCTCAGCTGCCCCAGTAAGAGCAGTAATGCTGTTGGCCCAAACTGGGGTGTGTGGTGATGGCAGAAGAGGAATCGTGCTGCCAGCAGCGTGCAGGGCAGCCCCAGGCACCGCACAGCAGCAGAAGGCAGGGCAGCAGAGCACAGGGAGAAAGGAGCTGCAAGAAACAAATACTGAGACATAAATGAGGATTCAAACTATACTTTTCTCCTAGATCCAGCTGCCAAGCTTGAAGTTCAGATAGGATGCCAAGCAGGAAAGAGAAGCTGCAAGCTGTGTGGCTGCACAGTGGCTCAAGTCGGCAGTGTAACGCTGTCCCAGCGGTGCTGCTCTCTGCTGTCCTGGCTGCCCAGGAGCTGAGGCCGTGCTTCCCTGAACACCCCTCACTGACTGTGCCCTGCAGCTAACGAGCGCTGCCTTCACACGCTGTCCCATTCCTTTACACACAATAGCTATGTTGCCTGTTTCTCGCCGGTTCCTAATTAGGGCAGTCACAGCAAACTTCCTCTCCCTGCAGCCTATAAAGCCACACTCACGCTCCTTTATGGATCCTCCTGGGGAGCTAAACCAGCACATGAGCTCCTACCTGAGCGCTTCGTGGCCATCGGTGTGACATTCGTCCAGTGTCCCGTGTGGGGATCGTACCTCTCCACAGAATTCAGTATGTTCAGCCCATCGTAGCCGCCTGAAACACAAGAGAGGAGCAAACGGTGGGTCTGACATCTGGAGAAGTTTTCTGTGCAGAAAGCAGGAATGTGCCTGCTTCAGCCTCAGCACGGCACTGCCCTGTGAGCGGCACAACTCACAACGCGCCGGTGCCGGCAGAGCACAGAGGATCTGTGCAGCACTCCCAGCCAGCACAACCACTGCGCCGTGCGGCGCTGCCTTGCGGTGTGCTGCTGCCGTCCCACCGAAGCATGGCACAGCTTCCAGGACCGGCGCTGGCTCAGGATCTGCATGCTGCCTCCTGCAGGCACCTACCGAGGCAGTAGATAACTCCGTTGGCTACGACAAGCCCCGCTCCTTCCCGTGCTGTCTGCATGTCTCCCAGCATGCTCCACTGGTCGATGTTTGGGTCGTAGCGTTCCATGCTGGTGTGGCGTCGGCTCCCATCGAACCCACCAGAAACATAAATCATATCTGCAACGACAGAGCAGGGGTGGGCTGAGCACATCGAGCACCAAATGTGCACGTGGAGCACGAAGGCCCTCACAGACGAAGCAAACCTACAACATGGACTGCAAAATACAGCAACCGCAGCATAACTTGGCACATTTGAAGCTGAGAGAAATGCAGGCTGCCCGCAGTATCAGCCTGCCCGCAGAACCAACCAACCAAACCCAGAACCCAGCCGGCCTTTCTAGCTGCATAACCACCATGAGAGCTCCCCCTCCACAGCGCCTCCTTGAGCTCCCATCACTCAGAGCACAGCGGCACAAAGGATGGAGAGGCAGCAGGGGAGGTTCCCATTGCTGTAGCCAAGCGAACATCCGCCCCGTGCTGCCCAGGACGCACCTCCCAGGGTTGTGGCTCCTGCCAGCCCGCGCCGCACGTTCATGGGTGCTACGGAGTACCAGATCCCATCCTCATCTGATGTGTAATCCAAGCACTCCACGGAGCTGAGGCGCGAGCGGCCATCGTAGCCCCCGATGACGTAGATCCGGTCGTGCAGGGACACGGTCGCGACGTAACGCCTCTTACGGGTGATGCTCTGAAACGGGGGAAGAAAAACAAAGGGTCAAGGAGAAGAAACGACCCCCGTGTATGCAGAACAACCGCCGTTCTCCTATCCCATTTTTGCTGCTTTTTTGGAAAAGGCACCCCAAGGCAGAGGCAGACGACACCGCGGCTTTCAGGGATCCATCTCTGGCTGAAATGCACCAGGATCGCATCTGCTTTCCGCAGCTTCTGCTCCTGCTGCCCAGGTCTCTTTGTACAAAAGTATTCTGCGCTAAATGTCAGCTTATCTCCTGTCTCTGCTGAACCCCTGGCGCATCCTGGAGGTGTGCGTGCCTCCCACCGCTCCCTGTCAATGGGGAAATGTGGAGGCTATGGAGATCTGCTGGCTGCAGCTGAAGCTTTTGGCCTCCCCAAAAAAGAACTGAATTTTGGGAGACAAAGCAACGTAAGTTCTCTGTGATTAGCGGTAACAAAGAAGTTCTGCACTGCTTCAGACTGGTACAGCTGCTTTGAAGATCCCACTGCAGAAGCTCTCTCTTCCTTAATAAATCCCATCACACTCAGACCCAATGTGAGCGGGGATCACACAGCCTGCTGTGATCACAGCAGCGCTGACCCCAGTGCTCCCACTGACACCCCAGATGCCACCTCCAAACATCACAGCTCAACGCCCCTCGAAGACAAAACGCACTTCTTTTCAGCTCTCACTCCCACAGCAGATGCAGTCTCTGCAGGTTCAGCCCAGCAGATACGGCAGCAACCTCTCCCACAAAGCTTTACAAGCAAAGCAATTCCAGCACTGACTATTTACACCTCCACAACCCAAATGCATTGAGGACAGCCCAGAGGTTACGCAGCCAATGGCACGCAATCAATGTTTGATGTCAGCCCGCCTGTTCCGCTCAGTGACGGTCAGAAAAGGTCCCTTACGGGCAAGAAACTCCACTCCTGGGTCTTTGGGTCGTACTTCTCCACAACATCAATGGGTGACTGCTGGCTGCCAAAGCCGCCGATCACAAGCAAGACTTCGTTTGCTCCTGCAGCAAAGAGGGAGAGCAAAGCCACGTCATCCCCTGTGCAACCATGGGCGCAGAGCTGAGCTGAGCCCTGCAGCACCGCGCAGTACAGCCACTGCAGTCCACCCAGGAAGGGAACAGGCAACATGAGGGCACGTGGTGAGAGTGCTCCTGACAGCAGTGGTATCAAATTGTTACAAAAAAGAAGGCAGAATGCAGAAGGTGGACCTTAGAAGCAAAGCGCACAACTTTCACCTGGATAATGACGTGTATTTTTGACACTCCCTTTATCAGCTGAGGCATTTCAACCCAGAACAGAGCGCAATGCCTCTCTGTAAATGGTGGGTTGAGCTGAACTGGATGTTCCTGAGCACTGATGTGGGGTGTTCCTGGAAAAACAGGAGCTGTGCTGTGGGTGGACCATGTTGGAGGTCAAAGCACACCGCACTGCCTTCAGGACAGAAATTACTCACCGTGTCTCTCAACAAACCAACCTGCCCAGCCCCCAGCTGCTCCTCGCCCTCTCACGTTCCCCGTTCCATCTTCCCTCCAGTGCTGCCATCTCTCACCTCTCACCCTGTGAATTTCTGACACTGATAACTGCCTTTTAGAGAGGAAGAAACTCTGCCCGCACTTCTGGGACAGCTGCGTGCTCAGACAAACCCATCCGGGAGCACCAACACGGGAGCAGGGGCAACCAGCTATCCCCTGTGCTGCCACTTGTTAACAAACCACCCCATCCTGCACTGCTGTCCCCCTTCCGTGCCACTGTGCACTGCAGATCAAGAAGTTTATGTCGCAGAGCATCAAGGCACTGCATGGCAAACACAGCTCCTGCCGGTCCTGCAGCCACTCCCAGCACCCTCACACCCCTCACCCAGACGGGCTCTGGTCCTGGGTCCCTGCATCTGGCTCCGGAGCTCAGGACGGAGATGGAATTTCTTTGCTTCATCGACGAGGTCTCTGCACTGCAGACTGCATCGGATGAACGGCTGCGGAAAGACAGCAGTCACTGATACCTGCGGTCTGTGCTAAGATCCCCTGGGAGCTGCCCCGGAGCTGAGAAGATACAGCTCATCTCTCGTGGCACTGCAGATTGCAGGATAAAAGACCCCACACTGGAAAACTGAGGAAAATCGAATTCTGCTACATGTTAGCCAGCAGAAATCTGTCTGAGGAGGGAGCAAAGGCTGAGGCAGGCCTGGCTGGGTCTGCCCCACAGCATCAGCTCAACGTGTGCCTGCCTGAGACACAGCATGGAGCAAAGCCCAAACTGCGCTGCTCTGCCATTAGTTGTTCATGGAACACCCTGCTACGGGCAGAACTCAGAACAGGGAAATCTCCTCCAGAAGCAGTTGTGGGCACAGCAGCCCTCAGCACTGCCTCATGTCCTCCTCGTTCCCCAGCTGGGCCTGGGCCAACCCCCCCTGCAGCTCCACATCCAGTTCCCTGCAGGTGTTCGGTGCCATGTGCTGCCGCAACACACCAAGGCCGAATTCACTGTGCCCTGTGCCAAACCTTGCACTGGATCATCATTGCTTGTTTGGAATTAAACTTCCATTGCAAAAGCTTTAAGATCTCATCTCATCATCCACATCTTGGTTTGCACCTGCCCATACCTCGGTGTCGATGACGTCTGTGATGTAGCGCGGGGTGAGGAGCGGCATGCGCACGTACTGCAGCAGCTCCGGCAGCGACGCCTCCCGGTCCTTTTTTGAGTGCTTCACCCAATTTATAACGGCCTCAAATACAGGTTCTTCTGAGTCCACCTGCAGGGAGAGGCACACACAGCTCAGACTGGAGAGCAGCAGCCTGTGGCCAAACAGACAGCTCTGAGCACGGGACAGTGCCCGGCAGTAGCCGGGGAGCACAGATCGGAGCCTGCTGTGGGTGAGAAACCAGGCAGCAGCATCACAGCCAGGGCTGCACTGACAGGAGCCCAGCTGGCAGTGTGGGAGCAGGCTCTGTCCCTCTGCCCCGCTCCCTAGGCCTCTCCAGCATGAAGACATGGAGGGCCCAGAGCCCACGAGGACGGAGCACCTCCTGCAGGGATGGGCTGCACTCCTTCCACGTGGGGAAGGGCGACCTCACAGCAGCCTTTCAATAATTAAAGAGAGCTCATCAAAAAAGATGGAGAGAGACCTTTTAATTGGGCCTGCAGGTGATGGTTTTAAATTGAAAGAGAGCAGGTTTAGGTTAGGTGTAAGGAAGAAATTCTTCACCGCAAGAGAGGTGGGGCTGCAAAACACACAGTCTGGGGGAGTGGGGGATGCCCCATCCCCAGCAGTGCTCCTCGGCGGGCGGTGTGTGAGGCGGCAGGGATTGGGGGATGATCCCTTCCAACACAAAGCATTCCCAGCCCTGGGATCCCTGGCTGCCCAGAGGCTCTCACCACAACCCACCCAGATCAAACCTCAGCACTAAGAACACCGCCATGATCACCCAACGCCCTCAGCCCTCCCCTGCTCTGAGCACCGCCTGTGTGCAGCCCCCACTGCCGCCCTGTGTGCTCCTTTCCAAGGTTTGTTAACGACATCAGCTTGGCCAAAGGCCACTTCTGCTGCAGCCTTTCAAAGCACACATCCACATCTCTCTTCTGGTCACCCCTTTGAGGGGCTCTGAGGAACTCAGGAGGTACCAATGACACGGCCTGCTCCAAGGAGCTCACACTGCTGTGAGCTCTGAATAATGACTCCATCACTTCTTTTAGGGCTAAAGCAAACACCACTACTTGTTGAAGTCCAGCTTAACAAAACAGACCGGTTCCCTTCCTATTCTCAGGGAATGTTCACATTATTTCAGTTCTCAAGAAAATACACACAGAAAACTTGGGAAAAAACCACACAGGATCTGACAGTTCCCAGCCATGCAGTAACACCTCCAGAAACCAAATCTGAGGGAACAAAGTCCGTACCAGAACTCAGAGGCAGTAACACCTTCAGGTAACTGCCCGAAGCAGCGCCCAGCAGCCCCGCTCTGCGCCCTGTGCAGCAGAAGGACCACATGCTGGGAACGACAAACGCGCTCCTCGTGCTGCTGAGTAACACCACAACGGTCTGCAAACAGAAGTTAAAGTCCTGTGGGCGTTTCTGAAACGTGGGCATTGAGACAACGCATGGCTGTAACCTCCTCCAGGGAGAGGGGGAGGAGAGGGAACACGGTGTGCAGCCCTGAGACAACGCGCTCAGACACAGAGCCTGCACATCACCCATTGGTTTGAGGTTATGGGGCCAAAGGAACCAGGAGAACCTTCCTGGAAAGCAGACTCCCAGCTCGGGAAGGATGGGTGAGGCCCTCCTGAGCACTGCAGGCTGATTTCCGACTGCTTTCAACGCTTTATGTCCACGCTTTGCAGAGTAATGGTACGTTCAGGTTTTACCTGAATTTCATCACACTTGATGAGCTTTTCAACCTCTTCTTGATTTAAGAGGATAAACTCTTCATGCTGAACCACCTCTGGGAAATGTTTCTGGCTGAAGACCTCTGCAGCTTGCATTAGATCAACACAATTGTGTGTCTCAGCAAAATCCCGAATGCCCAAACAATTTGATGGATCCAGCTGGCTTTCTAGAAACTCACAGCAAGCTTGTTTCACACCTATGGAAAATCGGAGGGGTGAATGAGCACTGAACACATCCTGTCAGCCCTCTGCTCGGGAAAGGGCTTCAGTACAGGGAAGTTGCAAACAATAAGGACAGACCGACTGAACAACAGTGGAATAACACCACACAAACACAACATGCAAACGCCTCTTCCGAGGGGCACAGTAATGCTGAGCTGCAGGACAACTGCTTGGGCTGTTTGTGCCTGCTGTGTTTAACCCCCTCCTCCCCCAGGTTCAATCTGATGCTGGTAACTGTGAGCTGTAGCGACTTCACGGCTCCTAAAGCAGAAGTGGATGTGCCGCGGCATTGCCCAGCTGTGAGCAGCCACGCTAACCTGGCAAAGCCAAACAACATCAGGGCTTTGCTTATTACCGTCAGCTCCCACCAGGGACTGCCACGCAGACATGACGTAGCTCAAAGCACAGATAAAAGAATCCATCCCACGTCTCCTTTTCTAAATAGGTCAGCTCTGCTACACCAAGACCAGCGTGCAAAGGACAAGAGAAGTCTGACACAAAGTGCACGGTTCCAAGGCCCAGACTGAGCACAGCGCAGAGGCATTGCTGTCATGGGTGGACACAGCAAAGCTCTGCTCAGCAGCAGCCGTGCAGCCTGCACCGATACTCAGCATTACCTTTCAGCTGCAGCAGGCACGCTGCTGGGAGCAGCTCCTGGACGTTCTCTACCGTCACATGAACAGTTTCTGTGTAGACAAAATCCAGCAGGATTTCCATGGTGGAAGCTGTCAGCCCCTGGATGTCCACGTAGGGTTTGTCTTTCTCTGAGAGCTGTAAATTAGAGAGGAAGCAGAGTTTATTTTTCAATAGTCTGGTCAAAAAGACACCAGTGCTCAGCAGGTGCTAAAAATGTGATTTGTCAAAGAGATTCTAACAGAGCTCCACCTTTTCTCTCCTTGTGCTCACCAAAAATTCCCCCGAACGCATGGACAGATGAGCCACAGAGCAAAGCAGAGTTTGTTACGTGTGGGAAAGACATTCCAACTGCACTGCAAAGTGCACAAACTGAACCCTGAGCCGAAGTGAGCGCACTGTTCACATGCCCAGGTGACATGTGAACCATGCAGGTGTCCACCTATGCCATGCAGGGACCCCGAGCTGTGAAGAAGGAGCAGTTCCAGGGGATCCTTCCTATGTGCGTGGGGCCATGCGTGGCATACGGTGCCCCCACTCCTCTGCTCTACACCCAGCCCACACGGAAAGCTTTCCTAACAGTTCTACCCATCCACCCTATGAGCTTACGGTGAAAGTCCCTGAAAAGAATGACCACCTGCAGCCCAGGAAATTCAGAGTTACACAGGAGTTGAACTTCAATATTAGACGGTAAAATCAGTGTACGCAGTGATGGCGTTTCAGCAGTGCTGACTTCATCCCCGCGCTGTTCTGTCAGCTCTACAATGCATCATTTCGGAACAATTACCTTCACTGAAGACCACCACCCTCTGAGCCAACCCGTGGGATCGGTGCACTGCGAGCACCCACTGCGTGAGAACCCTTCCATGTGCGCAGCTGACACTCACCAAGCAGCAGCTGCAGGCACAGCTCCTGGAGGGCAGCACCCCATGGGAGCTCATCATCACAGGTGGACCCTGACAGAAGGATGTTTCCATGCAGCGCAATGCAAAAGCAATCTCCTTGGAAGCAGCAGTGCATATCAGTGCAAGCACGGCTCAGATGAAAGCCCCTCACTTTTCTTGCCAAGAATGAGACTGAAGTTGGTTGTGGGCACACTCAGCGAGGAGAACTTGTGATCAAAGCATCACTGCTTCGCTTTGAAAGCGCCACCGCAGGGGATGGGAGAGAGGGGAAAATCAGAGCAGACACACATATTCCCACAGAGGCACTCGGTGACACAGCAGCAGAGAAGTCTCTGCTGAGACTGAGCCACTCCTGCACTGCAGAGACAGCACGGCGCAGTGCTGGGCTGTGATCTGCACTCACAAAACCTCACAGCACCCGCAGCCCTCACGGAAGGACAGACTGCCCCGCTGGGCCCACGGTGCCACAGGTGTGCCTGCAATGCATCACAGCCCGGGTCAGACAAAGCACTCCCAAAACAGGTCTGAGCCATCCGGTGCCACCAGAGGCCAGAACTGACCAGACTGGATGTTTGTGTGACTGCAACACGCAATGGAGATGGAGACTGTACCCGACCTGTCTGTGCACACTGCGTGCTTAATAAAAACAGCATAGGAGTTACTGGGTCTTTGTGACTAGAAGCCTTTCCAACAACTTCACGTATTGTATGTGATGCAGAAGAATATGGGATCCTAGCACCATACCCTAAAGAAAGATCCTGGAGCTGAGTGTGACACAGAACGTCCCATCAGGACCCCAGAGCACGTAGGCGCTATCACAGAGCTGCATTCCAAACTCATTCCTGGTGCGTCCCATGCAGCACAGCAGGGTTAGAAAGCCATGAGAGCATCCAGGGCAGCATCATTCCATAGGAAATGACCTTGCGGACACCTTGTTTCACCCCAGGATGCCCACGGTGCTGCCCACCCCGAGGCAGCTGTGGCACAGAGCACTGCCATCTTCCATTCCACCCCGAAATCACAGGACTTGCTGTGCAGGAACGTGGCCTTTCCCAGGGTTCAGCCCAACATTTCAGAACCGCACCTCGTTCCACCTTCTCATCCAAGCCCACTTCTTGTCTTTGTCCTCGCTACCACAGATACACAAAGTGTGCTGTAATAAACCCCTTCAGCTCCCTGCATATGGGGAAAGGGAATGCTGGTGTGACCGTGCTGCTCTGGGGGACACTCATGGCACAGACCATGGGCTCAGGCCAGACAGGACCTTAAGGACCACTCGGTTCCAACCCCTCCATGGGCCTGGTATGAATCCGAACATGAACAGAAGTTGCTAATTTTCACAATCTGAAGAATAGTTCTGTGTGGTTCAGGGAAAACAGGAAGGAACATAAAGCCCAAACACCTCAGAACATGCTCTAAGAGAAGACAGAGTGGTTTCTTTCCGAGGTGGAGCCAACGAGGAGCTCTTAACACACCCTACGATCTGTGAACTCACCCAAAGGCAGAAATGGGGCGGCACAAACACAGTGCAGAGGGGGCTCGGCTGCAGCTCCCACTGACACCCCACACCACTGCACAGAGGGAGCAGATCGGCTCTGTCCTGGAGGAATGGGCTCCCTCAGACACAACGTAACCGTGCTGAGAGATACAGACAGAGCCACAGCTCCGAGGGATCCAGAAGGATCCAGAGGATCTGGTGACACCACCCAGAGGGATCCAGAGCCACATCCCAAAGGGACCCAGGGACACCAGCCCATTTCCAAAAGGATCCACGTCCACCATCCAAAGGGATGCAATGCACCCCGAGTTGCCATCCAAAGGGATCCAGAAGGATCCAGGCCCACCATTCTGAGGGACTCAGAGGATCCACAGCCACAACCCGAAGGGATCCAGAGGACCCGGCCCCCCATCCGCAGGGACCCCCAGGAGCCCGGGCCCACCTCCCGGGCGGCTCCGGAGGACCCCGGCCCGGCACCCGCACAGCACGGGGAGCGGCCCGGGCCGCACCCACCACCCCGCACCGACCTCGCTGGTGAACATGGCGCAGAAATAGTCGCTGCAGGCGGCCAGCACGATGCGGTGGGCCGGGAAGTCCTTGTGCTCCACGCGCAGCGTGACGTCGCACAGCGTGTTGCTCTTCCGCAGCGCGTTCATGGCGTTGAGGATGGACTTGGCGTGCGAGTTGGTCATGATGTCCTTGGGGGGGGCCATGGCGCCCGGCACCTGCGGGCACAGCCAGCACGGCCACATGTCACGGCCCGCCCGCCGCGCCGCCAGGGGGAGCCCTCCCGCAGGCGGCCGCCGCCGCACCGCCCCTCCCTCCGTCTCCGCTCCGCCGCGCCGCGCCGCCGCGCCCGCAGCGCCCCTCCGGTCCTCCCGCCGCCCCTCCGCCCCGCAGCGCGTCGCCCTCGCGACGCGGCGACGTCCGCCCGCACTCACCGCGCCGCGGGGAGAGGTCCCGGCCCGCACGCCGAGCCTCCCCCCTCCCCTCCCCGACCTCTCCCCGCCCGGGCGCGCTCTGATGACGTCACCGCGCTGCGCGGCAGCACAGCGCCTCCCGCCCCGCAGTTGCTCGGCAACGCGCTGCCCGAACGGCGCCGCGGAACAACCACCCCCCCCCCCCAGCCCGGCCCCCCGCCCCGTGGTTCCGGTGCACAGCGGCACCGTCCGCCCCAGGAGCCGCCGCTCCGCTCAACGGCGCCCCGATCCCTCCGCTTCGTCCCCGTAGGCCGCGGAGCCGCTCGGTCACGGGCGGCCAGCGCTGTCCCCACCCCCGCTGTGGCCCCGAGCACCGCGCGGGGAAGGACGGAGCGCAGCGCTGCCCCGCGGCGGATCCCGCGGCCTTTATTGGATGTAGAGACTCGCGGCGAAGACGATGTCCCGTTTGATGCAGGCGCTCGCCGCCTCCATGGTGGCCGCCAGCCCCGGGTCGCCCAACATGCGCGCGGCGCGGCGCAGCTCCCGGCACAGCTCCTCCAGGCGCTGGATGCAGCGAACCACCGCGCCCTCCTGCAGCGGCGCCAGGGCTGCCAGAGCGGCGAAGGGCTGCGGGGGAAATGGGGGGTCAGGGGGTGGAGGGAAGGGAGGGGCACGAGGGCCCAAAGCAGAATGGAGCGGCCATGGCGGTCTGGGGGCCGCGGGGAATGGGGGAGTCCCGAAGGGGAATGGGGGGAACGGGATGGCTTTGGGTAACGGGGAGAGCCCAGAGGGGAATGGCGGGGCTGTGTCGGTCAGGGGGGTCCACGGGGGCCCGGGGGGCGCCGAGGGTTTTTGTGGAGGTCAGGTGGGTCTGGGGGAGCTCACCATGCCGCGTGCCCACTCGTACACGACCTCGGCCAGCCCGAAGCCGAACTGCCCCACGTAGTCCTCGGCGCTCTGGGGCAGCCCCCACTCCTCCTGCAGCCTCCCCACGCGCTCGGCCACGGCGCGGATCTGCTCCATGCCCTGCGGGCACAGCCCCACAGAGCTCCGCTCAGCCCCCAGCAGCCCCAGCAGCCCCACGGAGCCCCCAGCCCCCCAGAGCCCATACCCGCTGCAGGTTGGGAGGCAGCTTGGGGGGCGGCTCGCCCCGGCCTGGGTGCACGGTGCAGGACAGCAGCGCGGCCACCTCCTCGGGGCGCAGGGGGCTCAGCACGTTGCCCAGCAGCAGCTCCGTCAACAGCAGCTCGTGGCAGCTCAGCAGTGCCGCCACACGCCCGGGGAGCTGCACCGCACCCCCCTCGGCCACGTAGCCCAGAGCTTGCAGGACCTGTGGGGGGAAATTGGGGGTCAGCCCCACAGAGACCCCATGGCGGCAACAAGTCAACCCACTGAGCACATGGAGCCATCAGGTCAACCCATGTAACGCTATGGATATAAAGAGCCATCAGGTCAACCCATGTAACGCTATGGATATAAAGAGCCATCAGGTCAACCCATGTAACTCTATGGGTATAAAGAGCCATCAGGTCAACCCATGTAACGCTATGGATATAAAGAGCCATCAGGTCAACCCATGTAACGCTATGGATATAAAGAGCCATCAGGTCAACCCATGTAACTCTATGGGTATAAAGAGCCATCAGGTCAACCCATGTAACGCTATGGATATAAAGAGCCATCAGGTCAACCCATGTAACGCTATGGATATAAAGAGCCATCAGGTCAACCCATGTAACTCTATGGGTATAAAGAGCCATCAGGTCAACCCATGTAACTCTATGGGTATAAAGAGCCATCAGGTCAACCCATGTAACTATGGGTATAAAGAGCCATCAGGTCAACCCATGTAACTCTATGGGTATAAAGAGCCATCAGGTCAACCCACAGAGATACGAGGGACAAAGCAGGGTGACACGCTGGGGACACCGGGGACACTCACGCCGAGGCGCTGGCGGTACTCGGGCAGCAGCAGCAGGGAGCGGTCTGACAGCTGGTACTGGAGCTGCTCCACCTGTGCCTCCAGCCGGCGCCGGGCAGCAAACTGCGAGTACTGCAGGGACACACAGCCCCAGGTGGGGCAAATGGCAAAAAACAGGGAGCACACAGCCCCAAAATGGACACAAACGGGGACAAGTGAACCCAAAGGAACCCAGATGGCCCCCAAATGGACCAAACTGCACAGCAATAACCCCAAATGACCTCCCAACCAGCCCCAAGGTGGCTCAGGTGGTCCCAAAATTGCCCTAATGGCCCCACAGTGACCCAAATCAACCCCCAAATAGCACAAAACAGACCCCAAATGATCCCAAGATGACACCAAAGGATCCCAAAAGACACCCCCAAACAGCCCCATACAACCCCCCAAAACCCCAAACAACACCAAAACGATCCCATAAATGACCTCCAAAATGTGTCCCCCTCCCCCCCGTACCAGCTGAGGAAAGCGGGGGCCGTGCACGCAGCGAAACCCCCCCAGGGCTGCCCCCAGGCTCCGGGCGCGGGCGGCCGCCTCCACAGCAGGGGGGTCCCGCAGCTGCAGGGCTCCCACCGGGTCCAGTAGGGGCAGCCCCCCCGGAGCCCCCCCCGCCATGCGCAGCAGCTCCTGCAGGGCTGAGAGCAGCTCGGGGCTGGGGGGGTCCTTCCTGGAGGAGGAGAAGATGAGGGGGGAATAAGGTGCCACAGTGCCCCAGAACCCCCAGGACACCCCCTATAAAAAGCCCCAAAGAGGGGAAAGACAACCCCCCCCCCTACAAAGCCGGTATCCCTGATGGACCCACCCAGGGCCCCCCACAGCTGTAAGGAACCCCCCCCAAGTAACCTGAATTGCCATAGTGGATTCATCTCCCCAGGGACCCCGATATCCCTAAGAGCCCGCTCCCAGGGAACCCACAAGGACCCCCCCAGTAACTTTAAACTAGTGGAGAGCCCCCACCCACCCGGGGGCCCCAATTAACCCCACACACCCCACCAGAGACCTCAGTAATACCAGCAGACCCCCCAGGGCCCCTTCTCCCCCCCTCCCAAAGCCCCCACCTTCCCCGTGCTGTCTGCCTCCGCCGCAGCTCCTCCAGCAGCCGGGGGGGGTTCGCCCGCAGTGTGCGCCCCACAATGCCCCCCAGGTCCTCTGGGTGCAGCTGCTCCAGCGCTGCTCCAGGGGGACCTGCAGGGGATGGGGGGGGGGGAGGGGCAAAATAACCCCCAGATAACCCCAAACTCTCCCCCAAAAAGGGTAATCAGGGGCTGGGCATGACCCCCCCCAGTAAAGGCCCTCCAGTGCCCCCCACCCCAAAACAGACCCCACAAGGGTGGGGCTCCCACAGGGGTCTATGGGGTTCCTCGGGTGCCCCCCAACCCAAAAAGGCCCTCAGATGTCTGCCACCCCCCACAAAGCCCCTCCTCATTGGGCCCCAGAGCCCCTCCCACCCCATTTTTTGGGGGGGCGGGTCCCGCTGCACCCACCCTCAGGCAGGAAGAGCCGGCTCAGCAGCACATCCTCGGGGTAGGGGGCATCCGGGGGGGGCGAGGGGGGCGGCCCCCCCTCCTCAGGGGGTTTCTCGCTCAGCACCATTGTTGTGATGGTGCGGCCCCCCCCGCTTTCAGCAGTCACCTGTGGGGGGGGACAGGGGCACAATGGGGGGGCAGGGGGTGAGGGAAGGGATTTGGGGGTCATTGAGGGCAGGAGGGATTGGGGACATTTTGGTTTTTGGGGGGGAGGCATTGGGGGTTATTTTAGGGGCTTGGGGGGGGTTGGGTGTGGGGGGGTTATTTTGGGGAACATTGGGGTGGGGGGCATTATGGGGTTCTGTCACGGGGCTGGGGATGATGTGCGTTCGTTTGGGGTATTCTGGAGAGACGTGGGGGAATTTGGGGGTTATCCTGGGGCTTTGGGGGTATGGTGACTCTGGGGCTATTTTAAGTACCGGGGGATGTTGGAGGGTTACGTTTGAGTGTTCGGGGGTTGCTTTATGGGATGTGGGGGCATTCAGGGCTGGGGGCTGTACCTGCAGGATGAGCCCCAGCGCATTGTGGTGCTGGGGGGTGCAGACCACCACCACCCGCCCGGGAGCCAACGCCTTCAGCCCTGCCACCGACTGCGCCACGCGGCGCTGGGGGGGTGAAACGAGGGGTTGGCACCAGGACCCCCCCCATGTCCCCCGGTACCCTCCTCCTCCTCCAGGGTCTCCCCATTATGTCACCCCACCCCCCCACATCAGGAACTCCACATCTCCCCTAGGACCCCTCCCAGCCCCCTACAGCCTCCCCCCCATTTCCCCCATTCCCTCTCTTCCAGGACCCTCTCCATGACCCCCAGTGTCCCCATGTCCCCCCATCCCCATCAGAACATCCCTAACATCCCCAGCCCCCCCATTCCCACGCCCCCCCTCCCCCTCCACGTCCCTCCACGTCCCCACCTGCAGCTCTGCCCGCGCCTCCAGCAGCCCCTGCACGGCCTCGTGGTACTGGGGGAGGTCGTCCAGGGTCCCCTCCTGCGGGGGCTCTCCCAGCGCTGCCAACTCCTGCTGCAGCTCAGCCACGCGCCGCTGCTGCGCCTGGGGGCCCCGAATGGGATCAAATGGCACCGAAATGGCCCCAGATGTCACAAAACGGCACCGAAATGACAGAAAGCAGCTCCCGAATGGCCCCACAGCCCCACTGCAGCAACACTGCCCCAGCATGTCCCCACTGCCCCCGCGCCCCACACCCCACACTGCCCCAATGTCCCACACCCCACGGCATCCCCAGTGCCACTCACTGCCCCCATCTCCAATGTGTCCCCATTGTCCCCACACCCCCCAACATCCCATGTTCCCCACTGTCCCCAACAACCCTGACACGTCCCCACGGCCCTCACTGTCCCCAATGCCCCCAACGTGTCCCCATTTCCCCATTGCATCCCTCCCCACGCCCCCAATGCCCACACTGCTCCCACTCCCCCCGCGTCCCCACCACGCCCCCAGCCCCGCACCCCCCATCCCGTACCGCGGCACGGCGCCGCAGGGGGAACTCTCCGAAGCTGTTGCGCATCAACCCCTCCACACTGAGCGCGGCCGCGCGCTGCAGGCTGAGGATGGTTCCGTACGTCAGGCGGAACTGCGACTGCAGCCCCGACGGGCGGCCCTGCGGGCAGAGGGACAGCACTGCAGCGTCACAGCACGGGGTGACGGCACGTGGTGACGCAGGAGGACATGGAGACATGGGGGTGACGCAGCCAGGGGACACCAGGTGGACACGGGGTGATGGTGGGTGACAGTAGTGCAGGACACAGACAGGAGCGCGGTGACAGGAGCCGATGTGGGCGGCACTCACCAGCATGACGCGGTGCAGGTCGGCCATGTCGGGCACCGTCCCCCGGCACAGGATGATGACAGTCCCGGTGCGGTCCAACCCGCGGCGCCCGGCACGCCCCGACATCTGCACGTACTCACCTGGGGAGAAGGGCTGCCCCATAGAGCCTCACCCTGCCCCACATTCCCAAACCACTCCACATCCCCCAGACCTGCCCCCAAATCCATCCCGTAGACCCTAAAATCCACCCCAGAGCCACAAAAACTGCCCCCCAGCCCCCCAGGCTCGGCCCCCAGCCCTGCCCACACCCGCCCCACATCCCCACCTGGCAGCAGGTCGCGGAAGTTGTTGCCGTCGTGTTTGCGGATGGAGTCGAAGATGACGGTGCGTGCCGGCATGTTCACCCCCATGGCGAAGGTCTCTGTGGCAAAGAGCAGCTGGGGGGCGCAGGGGGTGGGTTGGTGGAGGACATGCATGAGGCTCAGCCCCAAAGCTGCCCCACAGCCGCCCCATACCTTGACCAGCCCCTGGCTGAAGAGCATTTCCACCACCTCCTTGAGCAGCGGCAGCACCCCGCTGTGGTGCACCCCAATGCCGCGCTCCAGCAGCTCCGACATCTGCAGCACCTGGGGTGGGGGACAGGAGTGGGACCCATGGTAGACCCACACCGCCCCATAGAGCGCCCCACGACTCCTCCCAGCCCCTCACAGAGCCCCACAAGATGCCCCGAACCACCCACAGACCACCTTAAGAACCCCGCTACGACCTCTCCCAGCCCCCCACTAAGTGCCCCCCAAGGCTCCTTAAAACACCCCAAGCCCCCAAAGACCCTCACAGATCCCCTACAACCCACCCTAACCCCCCACTAACAGTCCCCCAAACCCGGTAACTCCCCACACACCCCATAACCCCCCAGTAACAGCCCTGGAGAGCCCCCACCTGGGGCAGGCGGCGGTCCGTCCCCCGGAGCCGGGCCAGGCAGCGCCGCACGAAGCCCCGCACGCGTCCCTTCTCGGCGGCTGAGCTGAGGTCGGTGCGGCCCAGGGCGGCTGCGTGGGCATCGCAGCGCCCGCGGGAGAAGGTGAAGGCCACGGCCGGGAGCTGCCCCTGCGCCTGCAGCAGCGCCACCAGCGAGTGCCACATGGCACGGTCCTGGGGGGAGCGCGGAGTGAGTCCGAAAGAGCTCCAAGAGAGCCCAAAACGGGATGGGAAGATCCCAAAAAGAGACTCCCCCCCACCCCATTTGGGCTCCCCCTCACCTGCCCGGGGCCGCTGCCTCCCCCATGGGGCTGTTTGGCCCCAAAGCTCTGTGCGTGTTTGCTCGCCCGCTGCTTCTGTGCCTCCACCGCTGCGTAGTACCTGTGGGAGCCATGGGGCGCTATGGGGACAGCGCTATGGGGACAGAGCTATGGGGACAGCGCTATGGGGACAGCGCTATGGGGACAGCGCTATGGGGACAGCGCTATGGGGACAGCTGTAGGGCACCATGGGTAAACATTAAACGGCTGTAGGGCACTACAGAGTGACTGCAGGGCACCATGAGGTGCTACGGGGCGGCTGTTGGGCTCTACAGGGCAACGATGGCTGGCTGTAGGGGCACTGTGGAGTGGCTGTAGGGCACCATGGGACACTATGGGGCACAGTGAGGCTCACCCCTGGGTGCTGAAGCCACCCCACGCATCCAGCAGCAGGAAGAGGTCACGGGGTGAGGGGGGACCACCGCCCCCAGTGTAGAGGTAGTGCTCGAGGGGCACCGGGCGCTGCCGTGTGCTCAGCACCCGCAGGCGGCGCCGCTTTGTGCGGCTGTGGGGGAGATAGAGGGGGGTGGAGCCATGGAGGAAATACCCCACGGCCCCCCCAGGTCCCCCATAGACACCCCAAAGCCCCCCGGCTGACCATCCCCTTAATCCCACACCCACCCCACAACAGCCTGCAGTCCCCCTCCCCCCACAGACCCTTTCACAACCACCTATAAGCCCTCTGCAGCTCCCCCAGCCCCAGAACCTCCCCCCCAAGACCCACCCACAGGCAACCACTCCATAGCCCCCCGTGTATCCCCCAGCCCTACAACCACCCCCCAGCCCCCAAAATCACCCACAGACCCCTCCCAGCCCCATGACCACCCCAGAGCCCCTCACGGACCCCCCCAGCTCCATAGCCTTTCTGCCCCACAGTTCCCCCCCCAGTCCCATAGCACCCCCACCCTCCCCATCCCACAGCCCCTTACCCGACCCACTGGGCGAACTCGAGGGCGTTGGGGATGGTGGCACTGAGCAGCACCAGCCCCACGTGCTCGGGCAGCAGGATCAGCGTCTCCTCCCACACCACACCGCGCTGCAGGGGCAGGATGTAGGACCCCCACCCGAACCCCAGGACCCACCAGAATCCCCCATGGCATCCCACACCCCCAGAGTCCCTCCCTACGGCAACAGATGGTGCAGACCCGCAGCACCCTACAGCATCCCCAATGTCCCGGACAGCCTCCCTGCCCGAATGACCCTAAGACCCCCCAGGACACCCCTAGAACCCCAAGAACCCCCCACACAAGATCCACGCAGCCCCCTCCCTCCCCCAGGCAGTAGAAAATGGTGCAGCCCCACAGGAGCCCATGGCCCCACATGATCCTAAGGTCCACCAGGACACCCCAGACCCACATCAACAAAAAACCCCCCGCCCCAGAGAATGCCAGATCCCCTCCAAACCATCCCCCCCTGCCCCCAACCCCACTTTTACCCTATAACAATGGGACCCCACCCTCCTCAGCCCCCGAGGACCTCCCTCAGTTTCTGGGGACCCCCTGACCCCCACCTCGGCATCGTTGATGTAGTGCACCTCATCGAAGATGACCCACTCCAGCTCACGGAGCACCTCAGAGCCGTTGTACAGCATCGAGCTGGGGGGGTGTGGGGATTTGGGGGGTGTTCAGGGTTTTTTAGGAGTTCAAGGTGGGTTTGTGGGTGTCTGGGGGTTCTGAGGGGTTCAAGGTGGGTATTGAAGGGACTTAGGGTCACTTTTGGGTCTGTTTGAAGGTAGCTCAGGAGTAGTTGTTGATGGTTTCAGTGCCGCTTTCAGGGCTGTTTTGGGGATAACTTTGGGGGTGCTGGGGGCACTTTTTTGGGGTCATTTGGGGCTGTTCGGGGCTCACCGCAGGATCTCGGTGGTCATGATGAGGCAGGAGGCATCGGGGCGCAGCTGCACGTCCCCCGTCAGCAGCCCCACATCCCCAAAGGTGGCCCTGAAGTCGCGGAACTTCTGATTGGAGAGCGCCTTGATGGGCGATGTGTAGATGGCCCTGGGGGGCACAGGGGGTCAGCGACACAGAGCGGGTCGAGGACCCCTCCAGGATCACAGAAAGGGTTCAGGGCCCCCCAGGGGGACCCCAGTGTGGGTCTGGGGAATACAAGTTCCCCAGGAATCCCCATAAGGACCCCAGGAATGGGGCTGGGGACCCCAGGAAGGGACTGGGGACCTTCAGAGACCCCATGAGGGGGTGGGGACCCCCAAGAAGGGATCAGGGACACCACAAAGGGGTTTGGGGACCCCCCCAGAGACTCCAGGAAGGAGTTGGGACCCTGAAAACAGTTCATGGACCCCCAGAGCTTGAAGAAAGAGACGGCGGGACCCCCCAGGATGGGCTCAGCAACCCAAGGAAGGGGCTCAGGACCCCCAGTAGGGGCTCACCCCCCTGCCCAGCCCCCCTCCCCCCACTTTGGGCCCCCCTCACCGTGTCATGTGTCGCCGTGCCAACGCGATGGCGTATTCAGCCACGGCGGTTTTGCCAGCAGAGGTGTGAGCGGCCACCAGCAGCGACTGCCCCCGCTCCAGGCACAGCGCTGCACGCTGCTGGAACGCGTCGGGGCGGAACGGCCACTGCGGGGGGGATGGGGGGGGGTGAGGACCCTTCCCCGGAGCCTGAGCCCCAAAAAGGGGGGGACCCCAAAACCCAAGGACCCCCAAACCATGGGGGGCCCTAATAGAGAAGCCCCACATCCTGGCAATCCTGGGTGCCCATGGAACCCCAATACCTACAAGTGCCCCCGAGTCCCCACACTGCCCCCTCAAAGCCCACATCTCACCCCAATGGCTCCTGAAACCCCATAAGTTCCCCCAAGCCCCCAACCTCCCTCCACAACCCCATACTCACCCACAAATCGCCTCCCTCCATCTTATGAGCCCCACCCAGGACCCCCAAATCATCCACAGATGCTCCCCCAAACCACCCCCTACATTTCTCAAGTCACCCCCCAGATCCCCCTAACTTCCCCCCCCCATTTCCCCACAGTCTCCTCCCAGGCCAACCCTTACCCCCTCCCCCATTTTGCCGCTCCCATCCCCTCCACCTTGAATGCTGGATCTGGGATCTTCTCCTCAAAGTCCTCCACAGGGACACTGCAGTCCTCTTCCACCGCCCACTCCTCCTCTTCACTTTGGGGGAGGACAGAGGGGGTGGCTGTGGTGGGGGGCACCAGCACTTCCTGGGGGTGTGGCGGGGTGGGTTTTCAGCATGGGGGGCTGCAGGGACCCCCTTATTTCCAGCCGCTCCCCTCCATACTTACCCCCATCACCAGCTCCTCCAGGCTGTCAGCACGGCGCAGGGGGGGTGTGGGGGAAGGCAGCCCTCCTTTGTCCGGGGGGGGCTGAGAGGGGGCACCCCCCCCAGCACCCTCCCCCTCTTTCTTCTCCTCTTCTTCTGCCCTCCCCAGCTCCAAGGAATCCAATGCCCCCAAAACGCTACAGAGTGATGGTGCCCCCCCCCGGGCTCCAGGGGCTGTTTGTTTTTAAAGGAGGAGGGTACAGTGAGGTGGGGGGAGCTCAGCGTGCTGCAGGGGGGGCACGGATTTGGGGGTTGAGAAGGAGGCCCTTCTTGCTGTTCCCTACCTCTGGGTTGGAACTCAACACCGCGTTTCAGCCCGGGGGGGGTGGTCAGTAAATCTGAGGTTGGGGGGGGGAAAACACACAATGAAATGATAAAATTAAAGAAGTGGCACCCCCAAAATAACCCCCCGACAGCTCTGTACCATTTTCAAGGTCCAAATCCTCTTCATTTGGCCCCTGGGTGTGGAGCAACTCCAGGGGAGGTTCCTCCAAGCCACCTGGGAAGGTTACAAAACGGGGGGGGGAGGAGTAAGGGTCAGCTTTAGGGCTCACACAAAAAGGGGGGCAGCAGGTATTAACAGAGTGGGGGGTTGGAGGTGCTCACCCTCCCACCGGGGGACATTGCTGGTGTCTGGGGAAGAGGTGAGCCCTGAGTCCTCATGCAGCTCCTGTGGGGGGGGTTACAGGGTGGTGAGTGGGGGGTCTTATACCACACCCCCCCCCCCCCCCCCCCCCCCCCCCCCAGTTCGTAAATTAGCATTCACCCACCTCAACAAAACCCTGCAGTGCCCCCGTGCCGGGGTCCCGCAGTGCCCGCATGCTGCTGTGCACCGGGGTTGGCTCCAACACAAACAGAGCCCGGGGGGTGGGCACCCGCGTCCAGCGCCTGGGGGGGTGGGAGGCAAAAACAGTTGGAGAGACCCCCCGCAGTCTGCCTTTCCTCTCAGAGCCCCTCTGAGGAATCAGAAACCCCTGACGAGTCTGGAGCCCACTAAGTATCCCCATTTCACCCCAACGTTCCCCCACTATAAGAACCCCCCCCCCCCCCCCCCAAAGAGGGATCCAGAACCCCCAGATATCGGTACTGAACTCCAACAACTCCCATTATGAGTGCCCCCCCATACCTCTGAGCCCGCTCATGCTGGTGGGGAGGCAGCCAGGAGGGAGAACCCAGGAAGCGCTGCTCCAACTCCGCTGTCAGGGGAGGAGTGAAGGGCGGGAGGCCCTGGGGGAGCTGGGGGGGAGTGTGGGGGGTGTGAGGGGTCACTTAAAGGATTCCAAGGGGAAAAAGGGGGTCCTTTAGAGGGGATCAGAGGGTATCCAGGGGGTTCCCTTGGCAGAGAGTCTTCTTGTGGAGGGGCATCTGAATGGGTCCTTTAGGGGGATTTGAGGGGACTGGGGGAGTTGCTTGGGAGAGTCCTTTGAGAGGAACAAGAGGGGGTCTGGGGCTCGGGGGTGCCCCTTTGGGGGAGGTCAGAGGGAATCCTTGGTGGGGGAACGTTATAAGGGGTCCGGAGGAGGGATCAGGAGGGTCCCCTGGGAATGGTTAGTGGGGTCTGGGGGGAGGAGGGGGTCTCTTGGGTATAGTCAGAGGGGGTCGTGGGCTCTGGGGGGAGTCAGCGGGGTGCCTGGGGAGGGGGCCCACACCATCTTTTAAGGAGATCAGAGGGGGTCTGGGGGGCCGCCACGAGGGGGGACCGTTGGAGGAGGGCTGGGGGAGAGGGGGGGCAGAAGCTACGGAGGGGTCAGACGGTGTCCGGGAAGGTCTCACCGTGCTGCGGGGAGGACCGGGACCCGGCAGCAGTTCGCAGCGCCCGGCGCAGCCCAATTCCAACAGTGCCAGGGGGAGGTGCAGGGGCCCGGGGGGGGGCAGCACTGGGGGGGTGGAGAGGGGCAAAAAAATACAGAGGAGGATCAGAGCTCCGTAGAACACTGCCCCCGCTTCCAGGCCCTACAGAGGCCCCTCCACAGGCTCCATAGCCCTCACAACCCCCCCAGGGCCGCAGACCCGCCTCTCCCCCCATTACAGACCCCATAACCCTCCCACAGACGCCCCCAGCCCCACCGATCCGTTCCAGCTCCATCCCCGCAGCTCCGCCGGGCGCTGACCCGGAAGCATTCCCCCTGCCCTCAGCTCAGAGCGGAAGTTCCGGTTGCTGACCGGAAGTTCCGGAAGCTTAGCGGAAGTGCTGCAGCCGAGAGGAAGAAGTGCGGCATTGCGGCCGTTGCTAGGGAGACCGGACTCCCACGGACCTCCAGGGCCCCCCACACCTCCTCAGAGCAACCCCCCGGAATCCCCCATTCCCAGCCATGTTGACGCTTCCGCCGGGACTCACGGAGGAGGAGGAGGCCCTACAGAAGCGTTTTGCCAAACTACGCAAAAAGGTGTCGGCCTGGACTACCCTGGGCGCCCCCCCATCTTCCCCTCATTGCCCCCCCACCCCCTCAATCCCCCCATCCCCTGAACGCCGTTTCCCTGCAGAAAAAGGCGCTGCTGGCGCTGAAGAAGCAGCAGAGTAACACTGGGCCCAGCAGTCAGGGGGGCATCAAGCGCTGTGAGTCGGGGTGGGGGGGCCCTAAGGGGAGGGGGGAGGCTTGGGGCCCCTCAAGGCCCTAGGGGTTGTGGGGGGTGTGTGGTGTGGGGAAGCGTGGTTAATGTGGGGATGGGATTTTGAGGAGGGCGTTGAGGGGCGGGGGTTGTTTTTATTTTGGGAGGGGTGAGGTTGTGCCCCCCCGCTGCAGCCATGTCAGACCAACCCCCGGTGGACACCGCCACGGCCACCGAGCAGGCCAAGCTGCTGGTGAAGTCTGGCGCCATCAGTGCTATCAAGGCTGAGACCAAGAACTCGGGCTTCAAACGCTCCCGCACACTGGAGGGGAAGCTGAAGGTGAGGGGTGTGAAGATGAACCCCTCCAACCCCCCCCACCCCCCCCAGAGCCCTACACAGAACCACAGAACTCACCCCAAATCTTACAGAAACAGCCCTGAAACATCAAAATTCCACAAAAACCCCTTTGAAACGCAACAAATTCCGCAAAAAAATCCTAGGTCTTACTACACATTCCACAAAAGCAGCCCCCAGAACACCACAAATACCACAGAAAGGCCCCAGAATGCCACAAAACACTCAGGAACTCTCCAAATCCCCCCAAACCACCTCATATCACCTCCATTTTGCCTCAAATCTGCCTTATTTCCACCCAAATCCCACCCCAAATAGACTAACACTCCCTGAACACTCCCTAATCCTACCCAACCTCCCCATTTTCCCCAAACCAACTCAAAATCCCCCCCATTACCCCTCTCCCCTTATCTCTTAATTCTTTATACCCCTCCCAGGATCCCGAGAAGGGCCCAGCCCCCACCTTCCAGCCCTTCCAGCGCAGCGTTTCAGCTGACGACGACACCCCTGAGGTACTGGGGGGGCAGGGAGGCACAGTTATTGAAGGGGGGGGGGGGCAGGGTCCCCAAAACAGGGATCCCATTGTAACCTCCCCCACCCCTGCAGTCACGGCGACCCCAGAGAAAATCGCTCTATGAGAGGTGAGTGCCTCCACCCCTTTATTTGGGGTTCCCATCGCTTTATTTTGTTCCCCACCCTAATGTAGCGTCCCACATATTCGAGCCCTCTCTCTGTGTTTATTTTGCTACCCTCCCCCCATTTTTTGACCTCAGCTTCGTCAGCGCCAGTGAGCGGCTGCGGGAGCCCGAAGCCGGGGGGGGGGCGTGGGGACCCCCCTGAGCGGGGAGAGCGCGACCGCCGCTTGGACTGGGAGCAGGAGCCGGAGCCTGAGGAGCGGGGAGGCCGCGAGCGCGAGGCTGCCTTCAGGCGTACGGGGGGGGGTCCTCAAATCTGAGGGGGTGGAGGGAGGCTGAATCCTGGGGGAGTTAAGGGGTTCTTGTTGGTTTCTAGGGGGGTCCTGTGGTGGTTCTGGGGGGTTCTTTTGGGGGTGCTCTCCATAGAAAGGCCCCTGATGTTGGAGGGGTGTCCCACCGGGTGGGGGGTTACAGAGGTGTCGCGTTATGGGGGTCCCGCTGGGGGGTTCCCATTGAGGATGGGCCTCGTGGGGTGGGCTCCCGTTTGGGCGTTCTGTTGTCGGTGTCCCATTGGGAATGGGGGTTCTACTGGGGGGGTCCATGTGGGGATGTCCCTAAGGTGCCCCCACGGTGCCCCTCAGGTTCTGACTCGTTCCCTGAACGCCCCTCCCCACGGAAGGGCAACACGCTGTACGTGCACGGCGCAGAGCTGAGCCCCGAGCTGCTGCGCACCGCCTTCGCGCCCTTCGGAGCCATCATCGACCTCTCGCTGGACAGCCCGCGCAAGTGGGCGGGGCCACGGGCAGGGGGCGGGGCTAAGGGGGTGGGTGTGGTCATGGAGCCAATAGCAGGGTGGGGTTATGGGATTGGGTGTGGCTGGGGCGGAGCGAAGGGTGTGCGGACGTGGTCGGGGGGGCCTAAGGAGTGGTGGGAAGGGGTGAGGGGGGTGGGAAGGGCAGAGGGCCAGGGGGCGTGGTCAGAGTTGTGGGCGGGGCCAGTGATTTGTGGGTGCATCCGTTGGAGGGGGGGGTGGAGGCTGGATGGGGTGCGGCTGTTGGGGTAGAGCTGTGCTGACCTCACCCCCCTGCAGCTGTGCCTTTGTCACCTACGAGAAGATGGAATCGGCTGACCAGGCCATGGCTGAGGTGGGTGCTGTGTGGGAGCTGTGGGGGGGGGGGATACATGAGGTGGCCCCAAGTGCTGACCCCCCTCCCCCCAACCCCACAGCTGAACGGTGCTGTGGTGCAGGACGTGCAGCTCCGTGTCAGCATCGCCCGCAAACAGCCGCTGCTCGACGCCGCCACTGGGAAATCGCTGTGGGGATCCCTGGGTGAGCTGGGGGGGCAGTGGGGGAGGGGCACAGGGACAGCGTGGGAGTGCCAGCAGTGCTGAGTCTGCCCCCATCCTGTGCCCCAACAGCGGTGAAGAACAGTGCGAAGGGCTCACACCGTGACAAGCGGGCGCAGGTGGTGTACAATGAGGACCTCTTCGGGGGGCAATAAAGGTTTACTGCATACAGCAATGGTGTGACAAGGTGACAATGGGACAGTGTGAGAAGGGACACGGGGGACTGTGGGACACGGGGGACTGTGATGGGGAGGTCAAGCGGTGATCAGCTGTACACCCATCCATAACTCAACTGCCAGCCTCACCTGGCTGTGGTCCTGAGCGCGCTGGGCTGCCTGGCCCTGCTCTCAGCAGCACTGCATCAGCTCTGGGAATCCCTCCCAGCCCCCAGAGTTCCACTGGTACAGTGATCTCTCCGTGTGAATCTGAGAGAACCTGAGGGATTCACACTGCACAGAACGTGCCACAGCCAATAGCAAGTGAAGGCTTTAGAACCAAGTAAGTGAGAGGAGGCACTGCTGGAGCTCATCTCCTCCATGGAGCACACAATGGCAGCACAGCAGTAACCCTGGTGGCAGCAGCATTGCTGGGAAATCAGAAAGCAAGGGGATGGTGTTGGAGCGCCATCCCTGGCTCCCCTCCTGCTCCACCTAAGAGCTGCAGACAGACGTACAGCACTGCTGTCCTGTGCCAGGTTTATTTAAAAACACAGCTGAGAGCCGCCGGCACAAACAAAGGAGCCTGACTACGTTCATACAATATCTTAAATAGAAGGCAAATACAAAATGAAAGGATAAAATATTTACAGTAACGGCATACACAAAATGGGCAGAGTCCCACCCGGAGGCGAAGGCCGAAAGCAGAAAACCACAAGGATATTCTGCTGAACCACAGCGTCACCGCCGCGTCCTTCAGCAGGCCCAGGGCTGCGCTGCGCCCACAGCGGGGCCAGGATGGCTGCACTCTGCTCACGTTGAACTGAGACATCGCTGAGGGAAGCGAAGCGCACACGTGTTGTCTTCCAGAAATAAAGTATTTACAATCAACTCAATGACTGATAACTCCTCCACTGCCTGAGGGTCCCTACGGCATCACACGTCACAGCAGGAAAAGCCTAAAGTTCTGCTACAGGTTAAGAAAATAATTCCAAAGGTATCCGCTAGAGAAAACAATCAGCAGAGGCAGGGCACACAGCACGGCCATCCCAAATGGCCCCGCAGGGTCACAGCTGCGCATTGCTCCCTGCCGCCCTCTCACACAGCGCGCGGTGCTACAGCAGCTCCAAGCCCCAGCACGGAGCAGTTCCGGGAGCCGAGAGGCGCCGCTACCGATCCTCAACAGCCCCACCTGCTGCGGGCAAGAGGAATACAGACTGCTCACCCAGCATCCCATTCTTACCAGCAAAAAGCACTGGAAGTACGGTACAGGGAAAAGGGAGTGGGAGTAACGCAGCTGCAGTGTGCAGCTCCTGCTTCTCACGCTGATGCTGTGTCACTGCTGATAACTGGAAGGGAGGGGCGGACCCCCCCCCCCCCCAATCCTTGGTGGCACATTTGGTCCAAAATACCAGAATAATTCTGCTCCCTCCCACCCCTCCATTGTCATTAAGTTGCCTTGAAGGATTCAAGTCAAAACAAAAGCATACACAGAACTCAAGAGCTGGCAGAAGAATTCCAGGCTAGACATGGTGACTGCTCAAGAAATGGGAACACCAAAGCTTCCAGCTGCACCCAACGCTGAGCACGGCCAAGGGAGGAGGAAGGAGGCAGCTTTAGGTTTAAGCCTTCAGAGCATCACTGAATCAGTAGATCGATTCACAGCCACCGCAGCACGCAGACGGACGTCCTTCTGGGCTGTCACAGAACTGCTTTCTCCTCTTGCTGCTGAAAGGAGCCAACCAGGATCAGGGAACGGATGCACAGGACCTCAACTCTGACCAGCAGGAAAACTCAGGACAATGGAATGCAGACTGCCAATTTTTACCAGATCAGCTGTGCTTTAAGACTCGTTGTGAAGCCTCCTTTAGAAAAGTATCACCCTGGGGTATCCAACAAATAAAGTTTTAATTTTTTTTTTTAATATACCATAAGACTATGCAGTTCAACTGTCGATCATCTCAGAAAGTTCAAGAAGGAGGTCATCCTCATCCTTCCCTGGGTCCAAGTCAATTTCTGCTTCCAGTTTCCCTCCTGAGATTTCCCAGATTAGCTTTTCAAAGTCATCCTCTACAGATAAGGGTGTCTTCCCAGCCCCAGTGGAGCTCTGCTGCTGTGCTTTGGCCACTGATTGTGAAGAAGCTGAACTCGAGTCCTCCGGCTGCTCCACAGGGTCTGCTTGGCTTCCCAGCTGCAGTTCAAGGCTTGGGAGAACAACGAGGAGAACAATCAGTACACAACATTTCTTAACTGGAGATACGTTTTCTGCTGGCCAGCACTTAAAACCAGTTACCTCTCCTACACCTCAAACGTAGGCAGGGAGCACCGTTCATTAACCCAGGACTACCTGCAGAGCCCATACACCAGCAAGGACGTTTGTCAGCGTGGGGATTTATCTGAGAGAACACAGCAACTGCGGGCCAGCAAACACAGCTCCACTTCTGCAGCCAGGGCTCTGCCACCCTCGTTACTGGAAAAATGTTAAGTCAACCCCTGCAAATATCTGTTCACTAATTTAGTTCTTTTGCCCACAATGTGTTCAGCAGTTTGCTCTCACATCCAAGGAGCTGACTGCGGTCCACCACCTCTCTGCTCTCCCAAAAGAGTTGTCTTAGAGGTGGCATTCTTGAGGACCAACACGTGGAGGACAACACCTCATTTATCACTTCACCTCACGGTCATTCAGGCATTCAGATAACCCAGGAACACACTGGAGAGCTGTACCAACTTGCAGCACTTTAAGAAAATCATCTAAATAAACATCTCTGCTCGTTGCTAGAAAATTACTCGTGATGACTTATTCTTTTGCTGAATTTTGGCATTCTTTATCTCAACCCCCTTATATCCTTCCCACATGTCTAAGAACTTAAGGCTCATGGAAAGACAAACTGCTTAAGAAGTTGTGGTCATCACCTGCTGGGGGGTTTCTCTACACCAGGCTTGGTGAGCAGGCTGTCCTCTGGCACGGCTGGAGCAGCAGTCTGAGAAGAAGGAAGACAAAGTCAATGATTCCTCAGGAGATCCTTCCTCTGCAGCGCTTCTCCTTCATCACTGCTGAGCCTTAACCCAACACGGGGCCAAAGAGCTCCTGAAGGATGTTAACAACCACGTGAAGGCTACACAGCACCTCAGGTCTTTTTAAACAACACAGCATTCATTAATGGACAAATTCCTTCACGCCACAGAGGAATCACAGGACTGCAGAGCATTATGCACACACTGCCATTCATCCAGCATCCTGCACACAGCGACTGCTTTGAAAGGAAACCTGCAGAACATTTCAGTTCTCCACACTTCCTGCAGTTGTTGTATCTCAGTATAAGTTTGACGAGGACAGCACTGACGCTTCCTCCCCTCCTTACCAAAGCTGCTTTTTTAGCTGGAGGTTCCTCAGCTTCAGTGCTACTCAGAGGTTTCACAGCTGCCACAGCAGAGGGAGAGATCTCAGCAGCCTTCCGCTTCAGTGCTCGCTTCGTGGGGGTGCTCGCTTTGCCATCGGAAGGCTTCACGCACACCTTGCACTTGGCTACAGTAAGGGAAGAGAAAGCTGGTACAATTGTGCCTCGAGAGGAGTCCAGGTTCTCCTATCATTCCCACAGCCCTTCTACACGGTTAAATATATCTGGCCAGCAAAATTACATTGCTCTTTCCTCAGCTCTCAGCAATATCTTCCACACAGTAAACGCTGTGTACCAACAGTCCAACCAAAGGAACAAAGAAACTGCGCAGCTACACCAAATAACAACCCAGGACAAGTGAAGCAGCCATACAGCAGGAGAAAGCAATACTTGGTCCCTCTAGAGAAAGGAAAAAGCAGCAGCTACAGACAAAAGCGTGCAACCAGATGCTGTGCAAGCCACAACAGACCCACAAAATGCATTCAGCTATTTATCACATGTGTAAGTCTGCAGTTGCAGTGCCACTGTCTGTCCTTCATTCTCAAGCTGAAGTCTGGATGGAAGGAACACAAGTGAACTAAGACAACAGGCATTTCCCTTTCTAGCACTAAGCAGCGGCATGCACCCACCATGAGAACTGTCCTCAGATCCCTTTACTTCCGAGGACCACCTCACAATAAACACTTATTTATAGCTTTTTCTGTTCCTGAGGTTGGTCTGATGGGTTTCCCTGGCAATGCAGTTGCCCTGAGATTTCACCACTGACTCCGCAAGCTGACCCTGAAGGGTGGATTCAGGACTGCTAAGCTCTGGACTTTTACCTTTGGCTGTTTCTTCAGCAGCAGATGGCACAGCAGCCACTTCCTTCTTCATCTTCTCTGGTTGTCTCAGTTGCAGCTTCTCCTTTGTTGTCCCCTCAGGGCTCTTCACTTGAGCTTTAGAATTTGGTGTACTCTGATCCGAAGGCTAAAAAGAAATACAGTAAGTGCAAAATAAGAACAAACACCAGGGAGAGTATTAAGAAAATCATCAAATTGGCAATATTTCAAAAAAAATGGCTGCACCTGGAACAGTACATTCCTATCACTTGGGTCACTGACATTTCCTTCCATAAATGTCTGCCTACAATAAGACCCATGCTTTGCTGTGAAAACACTGTTTCAAATGTGCGCAATTAACAAAGCAAGCTTCCTTAAATCAGCACAATGCTGTAGCTGTTACCTACCACATTCTTATCGAGCAACAGAAAGTCATTCTTGTTCCCCTACACAACATTCACCTGTAGACTGATTTCCTCGAACACAAAGCCATGGCCTTTTTGTATCCAATACCTTCCACGTTAACCTCACAAGTTGTACCTGGTGCCAGCAGGGCTACTGCCTCCTTGCCAGGTACGATCAGATTAATTCAGAGTTTGAAGGGTAAAAAACAGTCTAGGAAAGCTACTGAAAGTGGCAGGATTGAAACCTCGCTGCAGTTCTTCACCAAAGGCAGGAAGGTAGGAATGCACTCAGGATGGTGGCACATGGTGAGCAGTAAGACATGATAACACGTTAAGAAATTGTGTCAGTGTGTCCATCTTCAGAAGGGACTCACCTCTGCAGGTGCAGAGACAGCTTTGGGAGAAGCCCTGCTCAATTCCACCGTCTTCTTCTCTTCTCTTCCAGGTGCTTTAAAACAAGGAAAAAGAAAATCTCTTGGTCAACAGCAAGCATATAAAGAAACCTGAGTGCCCGTTGTTTCCTCCAGGTGCTTATTTCCTCACATTCAATAACAAAGCACAGAGAGAGCCAACAACATGCAGTCCGTACAGTACACAAGCTCTTACCTCCTTCACAAAGCCTCTGTCACCTCCCCAGTGAATAACTCACTCCCCTGACCTTTCTGACAGAGGTTGTCCCCATGTTAGGGAGTCAATCTATGCTTTACAAATGCATTTACATATTAAATTAAGCAACACATGCCGAAGATGAAGGTAACCTTGGACTCAACACACAAAACACCCCACACCAAAAACAGATGGCAGAAAAGAAGTACAAGAGAAACTGAACTACGAAACCTCACAGCAAATGAATTTTCCAGAATGAAATGCAGGCAGACATCATAGACTTAATGGAAAAATATATGGCTGGACAACCTGGCACTTCCTGCCTTTGCATTTTGTAAGAAAAAGCCAAGCGAATTCTAAACAAACTCAATTTGCTTGACAGGGGAAGCACTCCAGCAGAGCAGACAGTAGAGCACCTCGTTACCTGCTAGCTTTGTGATCCGCAGCAACTTCCTCCCCGCTGGGGCAGGCCCAGGCTGTGCTGCTGGTGCCGGCACGTTTTCCCCACTCTGCTGCATCCGCAGAGCTTTCTCCTGCTTGATTTCTTCCAAGGTTTTAATATGCACTTCTTCTAATGGCTTGACTTTACGCACTGGCTCTTCCAATTTCACTTTACCAGGCACAGATGGAGGGAGAATTCTCTGCTTCTTGCGCTCACCCTCAGCTCTCTTCTCAGTAAGCAACTCTTCTACTTTTTGCTTCTCTTCTTCCAGTCGTTTGTGTTTCCTTTCAGCCAGGGCTTCCGAGAAGGTTTTGATGCGAACTGCAGGGGAAGGCCTCACCCCGGGGCTGGGATCCTCCACCTTACAGCACCCTTCTGCCTGGGGGGCAGCTGGAGTTTCTCCTCGCTGATTAGCTCTCTCAAGACGGATCTCTTCCAGTGTTTTCACGTGGATCTCTCCTGCTGGCTTGGCACCCTTCTCTATCATCATCAAGAAAGGAGAAGCATAAAGATTAAAGGAGGGCCAAACGAGAGCTTAAGTCTCCAAAATTTGTCATAATATTACAGAATATGAGTGTTCAAACAACGCATCATAGGACAACTTCACTCTGCACTGCAGTTTTCTCTTTTAAGCCACCTGTCCTATATTTTGAAAACCAGTCCCATTTTCCCTCTCAAATTAAAATTTAGGGCTCTACAGAAGTTCATGAAAAGGAAAAAGGGGAAAGCAGGTGTAACATCTAGTTATTATCTCTCCAAGCACTAGTATGTATGTTCCTGTCTCTCCTTCAGAGACTTCATGCCTTGAACTACAGAACAAACCAGGGATGCTGCATAAATGCCAGCTCCGGGCTCACGTTTCAAAACAGGGCAGGAAAAATAACTTCAAATCCCAGTGATGAAGACCTCAGCAAGCATGCAAGGAGAACACTCCCAGGAAAGAACAAGCAGAAAGCCTAAAGAATCTGTGCAGCAAACACAGATGACCATTTACCTCTCCTTGGTGCTTTGTCAACCTCGATCTTCTTCCCCAGCCTTTCTGCAAGGCTGCGCTTCAGCGGAAGGCCACTGACATCAGCTACAGAGAGAAAACAACAACACTCCTAAGATAATTTCTTTGGAGAAAGATTTTAGAACAGTCAACCACAAACTTCAGTTTTTCCAAGCGTATGTTCTCAAATGCACCTTTCAGCTGCTACAGTTGTGTGCCATTTCTAGTCATCGCGGATCCACGACACACTTTCCTCCCTCATACTTCAGCAATGCCCTCACATTTCCATGGAGGCACCCAAACAACAGCTCATAAGCAGCCCTTACCTACAGATTTGCGTTTTCCAGGTTTCTCAGCAATATTCAATCGAATCACGGGCTCCTCCCCTAAAACAAAGAGAAACAAAGTGCTTATTTCACAGAAACCAGCAGCCAACAGAATTACTGTCCCGTGAGCTCATTTCCCACAAAAGAAAAGAAAACAAACACCCCAAAGACACTATTTTGACAGCCTTGACACAAAATAATATTGCAGCTGTAATGCACTCAGAATAAGTCTCAATTGTTTCATTCCTCACTTTAAATTCCTCAGCCTCTTCAGTGGCTCCAAAGCTCTTTGTGCAGCACCACCCTCTGGGGCTCTCCCCTCTCATTTCTGAGCTACTCTGTTTTTGAGTTGGCTCCTGAGCTGCACTGACAATTACTACAACCATTAACCCCTCACTCTTGCTGCTGAACTTCACCTGAGCACTAATTTTGTCATCGCTGTCGGCTCATTAACGCCACTCAAGTTCAGTAGCACAGCAGACCCAGGGTCAGCACCTCTGGGAGTTTGCAGTTAGCAGTAACACATGGCTCACCATGAGGCACACAGAAATTGCTTCATGATCCTTTATTACAACAGAACAGACAGAGCACCTACAAGTGCCAACCTTTCCAACACAACCACGGCCTTCCAGTATAAAAGCATCTTTTGAATACGAAAAAGCAGCACCAGCAGACTAACATGGCCCAACTACTTTAATTGTTATTTATCCACTCCGTTTAGGAGCCATGAAATGGAAACAAAGGTACTCATCATTACCCTGCTTTGCAGACAACGTCACAGTTCTGACCACTGTCCGCACATTCTCCTTCTCTGGCACAGGAACAGCCCGAGACTGGAGCGGATGAGCAGGAACTCCTGAAGGCCCTTCTGATCAAAGAGAGCAAACAGACAGTGTTTACAACAAGAAAAAGAAAAGCCACTGCCAACAACAAAAACAAACCTGACAGAACGGTCACAAAGACCAAAACGCGTTTGTTACTCATTACTGTCAAATATGCAACAACCAGTGCACGCAAATAAGAGAGGTGACTAATTTGCCTCCAATTTGCTCTTGGAATTCCCATCTAGAAGAGCAGCTGTCTGGATTTAAAACACCACGTTGCATGCTGAAGTAGCTTGATACCCCCAGCTAAAAATAAAAGTCTATCTCTCACGCAGCTCCCAGCCACCAGCAACTGCTACTCCAAACCCAGCAGTGCAAGGTAAAGGTTCACTTCTGTGAATGGCTCTATTCCCCAACACAATGCCAGCTATCTGGGTATTATCAGAAGGAAAAAAACCAAACAGAAGGATAACAAAGCAGGGCATGTGAACTCACCACTTTGTTTTTTTGTTTTGTCCTTTTGTTTCTTCAGTTTGATTTCTTCAAGTGTTTTAATTCCAAAATTCAAACTGTCATCTGGGAACATAAAGCAGTTAATGAGACTGAGGGACAGAGGCACACACTGAGGACCACTGCTCTGCAAACTGCCTTGTGCTCAGAAGCATTCATAAGAAACCCTATCAGCTCCTCTGTTACCTCCCCACAGGTAAGAGCACCATGGAATTGATGTCTATTTGCTGCCTTCCTTTCATCCTTCTGGGTATAAAAAGTAGGCTTTATCCCTCATTTTAACCCATCCACATGACATTAGATTCCTCTATCAGCAAATGTGGCTTTCACCAGTGGTTGAAAAGATTCACATACAGGCACTTAAACTCCATGCTGTGGTCTTGTCTTGCTCTAATGAAGTAAACAAAGGAGTTTACCTTTCTAATCTGAAAGGCACATGAAGTTATAAGGTAGGAACAAGATCATGGAAATAACTGAGTCCATTCAGCAACCTTATGTTCTGTTGTGTTTGTACAATAAATTGCTTTGGAGTTAATTGGCAAGTTTTTCTGATTCATCCTACTACAGAGGTGCTGGAATACCTTGTTTTGTATCAGCATTAGGTTTCCTAGTGGAAATTATCCGCAATCCATTATGGTTTTCTTCAGCTGGTTGCTGGACAGGTGTTTTTATTTCTTCTCCCTCCTCAGAAAGCTGGTCTGTACAGGGGAAAAAAAAAATAATCAGCATTTTAACTTATGTGGTAGGAATTCAATCGGATTTCTCATATTTACGTAGCTCATACAATGACACTTCAGCCTACAGTTAATATTCTTAAGTACAAACAGATGATTACAGACGGGTTCCTTATCTAAGCAGCTATACTGACCTGGTGAACCCATAGAAGCAGCCTAAGTGAACAGAGTAACTAGTAGAGAACTGGGAAAAGTGTTTAGGACTCCAGACGCTCCACGTGGCTTTAACCAATGCATACTCTGTTACTCTTCTGACAAAAGAGAGAAAACCTTCCCCAACTTAAGGCAGAGGTCCACACCACAGACTGTCTGCAGCAAAAGAGACTCTGAGCTTCCCTCCTGCATTACCATTTCCGCTCAATGCTGCCAGGCAAACCCCGGTGAGCTGGCCAGGCTGCTGCCCCATCCTCGCCAGCCTGCAGGTGTTCTGCAAGTCATACAGCACAAACACCTTCAAGGTCAAAAGCAGCAGCAACCACACTCACCATCATCATCTTCATCATCATCTGCAGCATTGATTACAACTGGAGGATGTGTAGGGCTTGGGACATTTTCTGAGTTTTCCACTTTCATCACTCCCCTCAACTGCGGAGAGGGATTGGACTGCACAGAAAGCTTGCTCTGCTGCAGTGTTATCTGAGCTGCCTTCAGATCATCATCTGCAGACTCTGGGGGACTTGGGAGCGTTGCTAGAGGAAGGAGAGGATCATCAGGAATTTAAAACTTTGACCCCAACCTTACAACCACTGCACAAAGAAGGCAGGCAAGGCTGACAACACGCACAGATAAATGTTGAGTCTCCAGTTGCGCAGCCAATCACTGACCACTCTGTGAACAAAGAATTCCCTCCCCACACAACACGACACCCTATCACCCGGTAAAAGCTTAAATGCAGGAAAGCAACCTGCAAGGCAAAGCCACAGGAGCAGAGAGAAGCTGAGCATGAAAGAAAAAAACTGAAATATCAGAAGCACGCAAAATTCAGCTGTGCACCTATCAGTGCACTTCTTCCTGCACTCACAAATGAACGTTACCTGGCATCCTTTACAACACTGCACCCACCTGTGAGTAACAGAGTTAATCTTTCATACTTAAAAAAGACAAACTCACTTTTGCTTGGTGGTAAGAAGAGCCCATCGACGTAACGTCCCTTGGTGTGATGAAAGGCACAGTTGGATTTCTGGCAGCCTCCTGGCTGGTTCTCCCAGAAGCACGGGATCTCACTGCGCTTTTTCTGAAGACAGAAAGGAAGAAAAGCTGACGGTAATGTGGACCTAAGGCTTGCAAAGGGAGACTGAGCTCCAGATCATGCCAGTGAGCAGACTGCCACAAAGCAGCACTCAAACACCACTCTGAAGCGTGCGCAGGCCGTGAGCACCAGGCTCACTGAGCTTTCCTAGCATTCCGTGGGAGAGGACACCAGTTTAGAAGGGGGTAAACTAACACACCTTGCAGAATGCCTGTCTGATTGATGTGGTTCTTTAGCATATGTTGAGAGAACATTGTTGGTATCTACTACAAGAATTTCCTGCTAAGATACACCAAAGACATTGAGCTCTCTTCTCTCTACTTCCTCCCAGCCCCCTCTTAACAATAGGAACCACCATCATTTCAAAGCAGATGAAACTAATCCGCAAAAGCACATTCAGCCCACCTAAAGCAACGAGAAGTGGTTTTGGTGATTAACTCTGAGGAGCCAACACTCACATCAATCTCCATGTGCCTGAACCTGCAGACATTCCTGAAGCAGCGGCCCTCCTTCCACAGCGTGCAGATGGTTTCATTGCCCAGAGCAGCTTCGCAGTGCCGGAAGGGACAGCTGTCTCCCTGTAACCCAATGGAAACAAAGAGAGGAGAATGAAAGAGTACAGCCTGAGAACTGGCCATGCTTTTAGCTCACTTTTAGCTAATTGCTCTGCTGCACAATGCAATTAGTTATTAAGTTTGCTAAAGATCAGTAATGCTTCTACCTCCTCCACCCCGTCCTCTTAACTTCAGAACTGAAAGAAAGAAAAATGAAGGAAAAAAAACCCAAGCAGACCTTGTTGCAGGTGGAATAGAAGTAGAAATAGCAATCATCTCCTTGCTTCGACATGCTGGATGAACTCTGGTCTCAGGGATCTCTGTGCAGGTCTTCCTGTGCTCTCTCAAAGAGCTGGCTCGTGCTTCCCTGGACTGAACGTCTTCTACTGCCTTGATCAGTGAAATCTTCTTTTTAAAAGGAACCCTAAGCAAAATACCAACAGGTGGAAAATAATGAGGAATACACATCTTTCCAGCTTCCTTCTGTTCATTAAATTCATCTCTCAGGAGCAGCTGTTCCAAAACATTGCCCTCCTCAACACCGGTCAAACTGTAGTAACATCGCCCTGACTCAGCACGAAGCCCCTGGGGTGCACGACTGCAAGCCCTCAAATGGAGCCCCTCCTTCAACACCACAATGTCAGCACTGAGTAACCCCAACACACTTGTCCGACCGCTGCAGGCCTTCATGCTCACCCACCTGGACAACCTCAGCAAAGACAGCGATCTTCAAAGCCTTCCAGTTAACTTCTCCTGTAGGCCGAACCAACACTGAATCCGTGAATTAATAATAAAGGGGTAGAAAGAATTTTCCTCCTCACTTTGCCAAGGGAACCTCTCATCCACAAGTCAAACACGGGCTGTGCTCTTAAACATCTTACAACTAACGGAGGAAGCAAGTCCATCGGAATGCTCTCAGAGCGGAGGCAGCCAGGGTTAGTGAGCTCTTCGAGGAAGGACAAAAAAAAAGGAAAAAAGGGAAAAAAAAGAAAAAGAAAAAAAAACCCAGTGCACTAAAAGGCAAACTTGGGACTCAAAGCGGCTGCAAAAATGAGGCTCCGTCTTCCACAGCCGGACATTTTGTGGTTTGTTTGGTTGGTGTTTTTTTTTAATTATATTTAATTTTTAAAATGTAAAATTCTGTAAGTTGGAATTTCTGGTCTTCAAGATTTCTTCACCTATTAAGAAAACACAAAAACCTTCCCCCGTCTTTATTACCTGTACAGCAAAAGCATGCCAGTGCGTCTAAATACACAAATCCACACACATGTGCCTGTATACACACCAGGTGTGAGCAATAGTGAACTCAGCGAGAGCAGCAGTAACAGTGGGGGGTCGGGGGCTGTTTGCTCCTCTCATCTGGAGGGAACCAGCCATAAACAGAGGAGCTGCACCACAGCTTGTGGGAAATGCCTTTGGGACTGATGGTGTGCAACGGGGCAGCGCTGGGGACAGCACACAAACGCGCATGCACACGGTATAAAGGTGTCTATGCACACAGGGGTGCACGCTGTATGCTCCATACCGGGAGCAGCCTCCGGCCCTGCGCAGACACGCGGGGCTGCAGGCAGCGAGCAGCAGACAGCAGGCCAAGGGAACAGCAAGCAGCGAGGCGGGGAAGGCTCACTTTGCAAACGGCATGGCTGCACGATACCAAGCATTTTCAATTGGTTTTGGGTTTGTAAGGAATCTGTTTTCTTCTCAGACCGTAGCAATGCTACAGGTTGGTCAGCAGGCGCTGCTCCCTGACCGCAGCCACTGCTCCCCATTGCTGCTGCAGTGCCGGAAAAGCAGCTCAGGTCAACTCAGCACTGCATGGAGCTGCAGCGTGTTCTGCTATGTTCTGCTCAACCACAGGAATGGTTTGGGTTGGGCATTTTTTTTTGTTTCCTGATATGAAATCGAATATTTTGATATTTTACTTTTTTTTTTTTTTAAAGGTACCAAATGCCGTAAAACCTGCAACCAGGCCAGACAGAAGATCAAATCAAAGTGATTCTGAACTCTTTCATTAAAGTGCCGCACATTTCTGTGCAAAGTATTTCCGACAATCAATAAGGAAAGGTTGGAACCTTTTACTCACACAAACACTAGTGAATTTTCCAGGAAATATTTTTTTTGGCAGGGAATTTTCCCAAATCTAAAATAAAGAGAAGGAGAAGTCGGGTTCTCGCGTTAGTTGCTGGCTTGACTGCATGACAAAGGGAATAAAAACAGCAGTTAAGGGCAAAGTTTCCTTCTCCAATACTGATAGGAATGTTCCCTTTTGACCTTCAGCACCTTCACAACCAGATTCATCTCACGCAGATTCCTATATGCACCCGTCCTAACAGCCTCAGTGCCGCCCAGCACGGAAGCACAAACACGTCTCCGGATTCTGCCCTGTGGAGCACCCACACAGCTCAGCACTGAGAGCTCGTTGCCTTCTGTTCTCCTCAAAACTGGAAGGGATCTGGACTCAGGAGCAGGAAGAAAACTGAACTAGAAATACCTCACAGCCCTCCATTCCTTACAAGTCCTTCCGTTTTAAAACAGGATAACCCCAAACACATCTGTTAGCACAGCAGCCCAAATACTAACCAGAAACCAAGCACGGAGCCCTGAGAGTTGTGCACGATGAGTAACTCTGGAGCACTCAGCACATCTCTCAGCAGTTTGCTTCACGTTTTTTCAAGACTTCCTTTCTCCTCCAGAATGCCAGTCAAGTCGCTAGCGACTTCAAGTTCGTTCTGTGCAGAAGAATTCCAGCTACAGTGAGGTCACAGTAGCTGGGGCTCCGTGCACACACCCACACCAGTGCTGCCAGGACCCCAACCCTTGCCAAAAGAAGACAGATAGCACAAAGGAAGCATCCCATTTCTTTTGCAGCTTGCCTTCCTGAGCACCAAGCAACACCATCTATTCTCTGCTCTCACTTTCCAGTTTGCTGACCTGCCTTTGTCCTGCAGGGAACAGCAAGAAGTGAAGAGGATTTTTTTGTGCTCAGCTAATATGCTGGAGGAAGATGACCACATTTACCAGCTGTATTTGTTGTTGTTATCTACAGCATGAAGTATTTCACTTGGAAAGTCTCTGCTGCCAATCATCCTACAACAGACTCAAAGCACAGCACTTGGCACCTAGCGGTGCCATGATGGGCTGGAAAGGCAGCACACCATTGTGCTGAGGACCAGGAGAGAAGGTTCAGACAACAGAAGCATTTGTCCAAATTTCTGACATGAAGGCACTTCTGAAAGTATTGCTTTCATGAAGAAAAATCCCCCTGTCTTCTCCAGATGCTCTGGGCTCACACTTTGGAGTCTGTGCTCTTCTTCCAGGCAACAATGCGAGCTGTAACACAGCCCAGTCAATGAAGTTGTGCCCCCCATCTTGTAGAGCAGCAACAAGCACAGCACACCACGTGGAGGCAGGACCTGCAAGTCCCAGCCCTCAACAGATTTTTAGGGAGTACCAACTTATATTGGAGTTCCTCTCTTAATCCATAACTCCTTTTTTTCCCCCCTACACTGACACTGACTGACTCTCTGTCCCCTTCCTCCTTAGTGCCTGACCAGGCACTGGGAACCTCTTCCAGATGAAGGGTACTATGAAGCTGCTACTTCTCTCAGGGGAGAGAACACACATTCTTTTTTCATTTCTGAAATTACTGCTGGGCTCTGGCAGCAATTTACTAAGAGAGTAAGGGTGATTCATCATTCTCACTGAAACACTGTATGAAATCTCAAAAAAATAACCAATTTCCCCTGGAAACAGCCATTTGAGAAGGGAAGGGAGAGCAAGAGGAACTCTGCCCCAGACTAACTCCTATGCCGAGACACCATCTGGCAACCAACCCAACTCAGCTGCTCAACCCGAGGTGTGTCCAATTCACACACACAGCACAGCGGTGGTTCTGACGTGGGCTTCCAAGCCAACTATCCTCAGAATATCTTGTTGTTTTTTTCGGATGAAATAACACAGTGCTGCACTTTCCAAGGAAGGCCCAGAGCTCACTCAGAGCACAGGTCTGCTAAGGAGCATTGGGCCAAACATTCCCACCCCTGCAATCGTTCTGACTGGGTCACCTCACACACCACTCCTGTGCTTTCACCATAACCGGTTTTAAGCAAACTAAAGGAGAAATTAAGATGACAACCGAGTGCACCCACAGTTAGTCAGACCCTGAAGCTCTACGGGGGAACGGAGGAGAGATTTGTCAACACATTCCCTACAGGCACTACTACAAAAGGAAGGCACGAAGTTGTAACTCTGAAGGGATCAGGAGCGGTATTTTTAGTCTAATCAACGGCTCCTCCCTAACGGCTGCCCAGGGTTCTGCCCCTCTCTGGGGCCGCGGGGATGAACCGAGCTCCGGGGGAACGGCAATGCGCGGGGGAAGGGCAGGGCGAGGAGCACCGCACGGGGGGGGGACCGAGAGGACCCCGGGCCTGAGCTCGGGCAGGGGAAGCTGCTCGCCTCGGAAGATCCCAGGGAGCCGAGGAACACCTCACCCCACCGCCCCGGGGGGTACGGGCCCGGCGGCGAAGGACGCCCGCGCGGGAGGGCTCGGGGCCGCGGCCAGGCCGGCACCCGCCGGGAGGCGGCCTGCTTCCCCCGACGGGAGCGGAGGGAACCCGGGCCGGGCAGAGGCCTTTCCCCTGCCCCCTGCGGTCTACGAGCGGCTATAGTTACCGGCGAGCAGGGACTTTACCGAACCCCAGGGACCGCGGCCGCCGCTCTATCTCCCCGCTCCGCTGGGGCCGCCGCTCGGGCCGTCGCCTTTCCCCTACTGCCAGCCTCAAAGATGGCGCCCAACATACGGGCACCCCAACACCCCCGTAGCCAAGATGGCAGCCGACGCGGCTTCACTTACATCCGTTTCCGCCCGCTGGGCGAGCGGCGGCGGGGCTGTGCGCAGGCGCAGTGAGTACTGCCCCGCCCACCGCAGCCTCGCGCCGGAAGTGGGGGGGCCCCGTCATTCTCGGTTGAGGCCGACCCCGCTTCCTCCGTGGTGGTGGTGGGCCTTACTGCCTGAGCGCCGGGTAAGTCTTTGGTATCAAAGTTATAAACGTTCACACAAATATTTGTGTCTACATCTTCATTAATATCATCCACACTTGTAAAATCCCAAAGGGTTTTCGCACAAACGTATCCTCTTCCAATATACAGAAGCTCAACATCGGGTCAGCTCTCCCTTTACGTTTAATGGGCATTGGGGGATGCTGAGGCATGGTGGCAGGGAGAGATGGATTGAGTTCCCTCATAGATGAGCACCCCGCCTGCCTCGCTGCCATTTCTGGAAACATCCAGAAGAGGACAATGTTCTCTTGCTTTCAGATTCCTCCCATGACAAAAACTACCGAAATGTGAAGAAGGGGAGGAGGGGGAAGATGAAAACAATCTGGTTATTTTAATTGATTGATTCAATTGGAAAGAAATGCAGGAGGAAAAATAAAACACAACAAAACAACGCGCAAGAACACACACAATTAGGCACATAAAGACTTTTCCCCATGGGGGAGGTGGTCAGGCAGCCACAGGGCAAATCAACAGGGCACAATGCAAGAGGTCAGAAAGCAGCCACTGGTCAGCAGCGGGGCTCCTTTATTATCTCACAGGGATGGATAGCTGATACAGCTGTGGTAACACCAGCAGGACCAAAGCTTTGCCCAGGTCTGACCGCGGGTGCCAGGCGGGGGGGGGGGGGGGGAGGGGGCAGGCGTGTTGTGATGGGGAGAATGGATCTGGGAGATCCCTGAGCCATGGGGAGAGAGTTTGGGACCATTTGCAGTGGCTTGTGTCCTCCTAACACTGCCATCCCACAAAGCTGATTTCTGTTCTCTTCTACGTGAGCTGTCCTCACAAGAGGGGGGACAAACACAGCCCCCACGTGGGCTGTTCTGTGGGGGGGGACACATGCTCCTGAAGCGAGAACCTGTTACAGGGTGAGGTTTGGGGGCAGGAGATGAGCTAGACCGCATCCACACCACTGCCAATGGAATCTGGCAGCTCTGGGCAGGAGGTGTGAAGATGGAGAGCACTGTGGGTGGGGGGAGGCCCACGTTCCCCCTGGGCACTCTGGCCGGGTGACTACAGGCAAAGCACATGGGTTTCTTAGGGGAGGTGTTTGGATTTGACTGTTTTGGGGGTCAGAGACCCATTGAAAGAGCAGTAACATTCCCAGCCCCGGGTGTTGGCTGAAGGAATGGGTGCTGCCCGGCAGCGAGGCTCCTGGCACAGAAACCACCCGGACATCAGCTGCCCCAAGGAGTACACTGCTCATAAGCCATCCCCTCTGCCTTTGCAGCTGGTGGCGTGAAAGGCACACAAGCCCACTTCCAGCCGCAGGGACCCGGGGATACCACCACCTATTGGGTGACAGTGTTGCAGCTGGTTGCTTCCACGCGTCTCTGCTGCAGAGCACTGCCTTGTGTGTACTAAGCTGTCCTTAGGGCTGGGTTTTGCTGCCGATGAGGAGGAGGGTCTCCCTGAGCCGGTGGGCTCCCTCCCACGCAGTCCCTAGCAGAGGTCTCCTCCCGTGGCCAGCCTAGAGCGTCTGGAGCTGTCAGAGCCCTTACAGGACTTTGGCAACGGGCAGCGTGTTGGGGGGGTGAGGGTAGACGGGTCGTGCTGGTGCTGGAGGTGGAGCAGCCCGCTGGCACCCTGCTGGCCGCCCAGCCCCGGGCCAGCTCTCCGCGCTGCGGGCACGGCTGCTTCGAGCTCTATACGTGAGAGATGTAGGGCGGGGGGGGGCAGGAGGCGGCCCGGGGGCTGCAGGTGGTCGGCTCCCCGCCCTCTGGAGCCGTGAGTACTGCGCTGTCACTGAGGCAGGGGCAGTGCTCGGAGCAGCCCCGCTCCCTCCCCCCAGCGCCCATCGTTTGCTGGCAGGGCAGGAGCGTCGTGGAGGGGAAGTGGTAGCTGTCGAGGATGGGGTGCGCTCCCAGGGAATCGGGCGTCTCAAATATGTGGTCGATGTTAGAGAAGCTGACCAGAGCCTGCGTGGAGTCGTAGGAGCTTTTCTCGTCGAGCCCGCAGGGCTGGGGGCAGCTGCCTCTGTCCCTGCCCTTCTGCCGCAGCAGGCGGAGGTCATCCCTGCAGTGTGGGTTGAAGAGCAGGTAGAGCACAGGGTTCAGGCAGGAGGGAAGGGGCAGGACCACCAGGAGGACGGATTTGATGACCTCCGGGGTGATGAGGAAGAGGTTGAGCGTGGAAGAGAAGGTGAGGAAGGCCACCGGGCAGTAGAGGAGGCAGTTGGTGAAGATCAGCCAGGCCACGTGCTTGACCATGGCACAGTCCCAGACAGCGCTGCACTCGCCCTTCAGCAGGCTGCAGTACAGTCGGATGTAGGTGCCCGTGACCACCAGGAAGCAGAGCACGTTTGTCATCGCCAAGGCCACGGTGAAGCCCAGGGTGGTGGGTTTCCCACCTGGGGTGGGGTATGGGAGGCACAGCGGCGATGCTCCGTACTCCCCGATGGAGAAAAGGGGCAGAACCGCGGCCACAGAGGACAGCAAGAGGCAGCTGAGCGCCGCAGCCTTCACCTTGCCAAGGGAGGGTGCCTTCCTGCAGCCCCGCGCGCAGGAGACCGAAACGCTGCACTGCACCGCAGCCAATGTCAGCAGGAAGATGGCGGCTTCGGAGGCGAACACAGCCAGGAAGCCGGTCACCCTGCAGCCCGTGCCACTCTCCCACCTGGCGCCGAACTGTGCGAAGTGGCCATAGGTCAGGGCGTCAACGAGAGCCAGCATGCTGCAGGAAACACCACTCAGCATGTTGGCTCCGGCTATGGAGCCGATGATGAACTTAACTGGAGAGAGGTAGCTGGGAGAGGCAAAGACAGCCAGGACCACCAGCCCGTTGCAGAGCACTGAGACCAGAACGATGACCCAGACGCCCAGGCGAATGATCCAGCTCTCAAACAAGTGGTCACAAGGCTTGAAGGGGCCTGAAAGAAACCCAAACGGAAAGTTAAAGCCCCAAACAAGCACTTTGCTCCGGAGTGGTGGCCCCAGCTCCTCAGGCCATGTAGAACACGGAGAGGGCAGATCCCGGCATTGCCACCCCATGGCTCTATGCATGGCAAAGCCCTGTTGCTCTCCTGCCCCACCCCTGCCCTATGCTGAATCCTCTTCAGGCTCTGAAGTCAAGGGGGGTCTTCTTCCAGAGGAGCTCACAGCCAAAATGCTCCACATTTCTGTGGGTCTCCAGCCCCACTGGTGCTCCTGGGCTCAGCCCGGTGTTTGGTGTCCTCTGCCAGGAGCTGCTCTTCCCGTTATGCCCCGGGGATCCCAGAATTGTGGAGAGGGGACACGAGAGAGACAGCAGCACACTGCATCCCGCTCTGCACTGCCAGCTCTGCCCTAAACCCACAGCTTTGGCTGAGCAGAGTTTTATTGTGTTGGCATGAACGACCTCCGTGCAGAAGGGACGGCCAGGATGGGATGAAGTGTTAGAGAGGGAGGGAGACAGCAGGCAAGGAGAAAGGGGGAGGGAGCTGTGGTGTCAGGGAGGGGACAGAGGGATCTGAGCAAAGAGAATGTGAGAGGATGTCAGGAGAGAGAATGATAGAGGATAAAGGTGGAGAAAGGAGGGAATGAGAGAGGGGAGTCATGCAAGGGTGAAAAGGGGACAGGTAGTGGGTGCTCTTTGCCAAAGGAGAAAGGAGAGGAGAGAGAGACAGTGAAATGGGAAAGTTGCTTTTGGGAAGGATTTGAATTTCATGGGAGATGAAGGAGAAGGTTTTGTCATGCGATAATCCAGAGTGGCTTGGAGACAGCACAGGCTGAGCTCAGAGGGAGCAGGCATGCTTCAAGTGCCAAAGCCTGACTACAGGAATATGGGTGGGTGATGGAGGGGTGATACCCGGACAGAGACACCACGCCTTTTCCTCTCCCCACTGGAGGGCAGCTCCAAGTGGGAGAGGGAAGCTGTCCATCTCACTGGTCCCCAGCCCGGCCAGAGCTCAGCTTGAGAGCCTCACATCTCAGGTGGGCCAAGATCTCAGATGTGGTTTCCACATGAGATGCTGCAGGAAGGGTTGTGGGGGCCTGAGTTTAGCAATGCTCAAAGGAGTGCAGCTGTATTCAGAGGGAAGGCTTTCCCTGGCTGCTCACCGGGGCTGGGTGTGCACTGGATAGAGGGGTGCAGCTTTGAGTCCTCAAGGTCCAGCTGGATCTCATCCGCCTCGAGGTCATCTGTGAGAAAGCAACAGAAAAGCAGTGCTTGAAGGAGAATAAGCAGGGCCAACGGGGCCAGCAGGGCCAGAAGCTTTTCCCACCACCTGCCCTGCACTTAGATCTTCCCAGCATGAGCTGTTGGGAGGCAATCCAACCACTCTTATGGCTCTGTGATCTTCAAGCACCCTTCCAACCCAGACATCCCACGGGTCTGTGATTCTATGATATCCCAAGCAGCAAAAGTTTTGGAGTTATTGTCTTGTAATGAGGTCACTTTCTTGTAGGGCATTAATGTTTGGGTACTTTTTTCCTCCTGTTACAAGATTCACAGCTAAATCCCACTGCTGATCATCAGAAAGGAAGAGCTGAAACATAAATAAATGAAGTAAAGCAGCAGTATCTCAACAGCTTCATCATCAAAAATAGCTCATGTGTTACTGAATGGGAAGGAGGAAGGATGTTCGTGTTCACTCCACATTTGCAGTGCTGTGGTTTGATATTTCAGGCAAACCCAATGCTTTAACATCCGAAAATGTGAGCCTTTATGAGCTGCTAAGAGACTCATCTGGCACAGCCTGCGAGCACTCGGTGTTCCCCTCCAGTCTCACGTGGAATCCATGGGACTGAGGCTGGCTGGGTGCTTGGGAGGGGTTGGGTTGGTGTTTCAGCAAAGTATCCTCGGGGTCATCAAAGAGCCCCAGCACATTCTGCAGCGGGAGCATAATGGGGGCAGGGCAGATGGCAGCAGCAATGGATATAGACCCAGGCAGTGCAGATGGCCTCTGTGTTTATGTGAGCGTATAAACAAACACAGCCTCCGAGCTGCATCCTGAAACATGATTTCCACTCTCCAGCTACAGAAGAGGGAAAGGAGCTCATGCTTTTTTTTTGTATCGTGAAGTTCCCTTGAAATGGGATCACACAGGGCTGTACTGAGTCTGTGAGTGCCAGCAGTGTGCTTTGTGCTCCCCTCTGATATCCACATGCAGCAGGATCCATGGAGTTAATGCAGAAGTACATTTTGAAGAACAGAAAAAAATCAACTCCAGAACAGAAAGTGCTGTTCAGCTTCACCTCTGTGCCCTGCATGGGTTTGTATTCCCCACGCACCTCCTTTTCTTCCCACCTCCCTGACCTGGGGTGCCCACACGATCCACTCCTCTGAGCTCGTTGTCTCCATCTCAGGGTCTGCCCTCTGTGTGTCACAGTGATAACAGCAGACATCCTTCCAGAGGCTCTGCGCTGCCCAAATCCCAGTGTCCAAGCTCGAGTCCCACCTTGCTGCCAGCAGAGTGAAATGAGCACATCTGTGCCTCTGAGGAGTGCTGAATCTTTCTCTTAGAATGTGAATGAAGGTTTAGAAGTGCCCGATCCACTCTTCCTCCCACACACTGAAATCCCAAAGCCCATTCACAGCAGCTGCCAGCAGAGCTGGAGGAGGACCCCTCTGCCTGCTCTGAGGCAGCTGGCAGCATCCGACCCGCAAACCCGGGGTGACACCCAAACTGCCAGCCTGACCGTGCTGCAGAGCATCATCCTGCCCAGCCTACTTACAGTGGTTGTCTGCGTGACCTGGGAAGAGCTCCAGGGCCCTCCTGTGGGGATCTTCATCCTCAGGGCTCGCACCTTCTGCCTCCCACTGGTTGGACGCTCTGAAGAACCCACTGCAGCTTCCATAGGCGCAGCACTGGTAGGCGTATGGTACCTCGAGGACTCTGCAGAGGGAGAAAAGGGAACTTGTATGAGACTCTGGCTCCCTATTGCTACACACTTTGTGCTGAATGCATCAGAAGCCAATCCGTCATCCAATGGTCGCACTGCAGCACAACTTTGGTTCCCTGAAAGGGAATCCACATGGGACAGAGTGAGGACCCACATCACCGCACAGTGATGGGCTCCCTCAGTCCCCCCCTGGACAAACTGAACCCAGCCCACAGGCAGGAGTGGGGTGAGCAGAGGAATGCCCCAGAGGAGCCCTGAGCTGCTCCACGCTTCCCAGCTGTGTGTGCAGGTTTGGGGAGGGGGGTTGCCCTGGGAGCGCAGTGCTACCTTCCCATAGAAGCCTGTAAAACATGAAGTATGTTGGCAGCAGATGGAGCATCTTCAATCTGTTGGCCTGGAAAGCACTGGATAAACCAGGAAAGTGGGAGGCTGACTGATAGAAACAAGTAGAGACTGCACAGAGAGCGGGAAGGGAAAGAGTGGACGGGGCCCGGGATGCAGACAGTACCTTAATTTGGGAAAGCTGTCCTCGGCAAAGGGCTCAGAGAGCGCCGGGTTGCCCTGCAGCTTCAGGTGGGTCAGACTGCCCAATCCGCCCAGCGGCAGCGCTGCCAGCTGGTTGTCTGACAGATCCCTGCAGGAGGAAAGCAGAGAGCTGGAGTGCGCCCAGGGAACTGTGCCGGCCGTCTCGTGCTTTCTGCCTGAAATGCAGTGCTGCAGTGGGGCTGGGTGCTGCCTGGGCTCAGGATCTGCAGGAGCTAATGGATGGGGGCCGCAGCCCATGGGGGCAATGATGGGTTAATGTGTATGCTGGAAGCTCCATGTGACTTTTGACATCAATAGGAAGCACTATGATTTGGTCTGCTCCCACCGGCACCATGCAGGCACTGCCTGTTGGGCGGCACAGGGCACTCCGGTCCCACTGCGAAACAAACATCACTGCACTTACAGCTTGGTGAGTGAGCGCAGCGTCACGAAGGCATCGGGGTGAATGAAATGGATGTCATTCCAACTCAGGTCTCTGCAAGGAAAGGACACGGTGCTGAGATGGGAGCAGAACCGGAGAGTGAGCAGAGGGAGGGACAGGACAGCCTGACCGGGAGTGTGGGGCGGCCGTCCCCACTGCGGAGCTTACATGGAGCGCAGGGCTGTCAGCTGCACAAAGGTGTCCGCTCTGATTTCATGGATTCTGTTGTGCTGGAGACCACTGGAAAAGCAGAAACTGCTCTGAGGAACAGCTGAAAGCAGCGTGCACACCTCACAGCAGCAGGCCGGCACAGGGCAAGTCATGTGAGTCTGGGAAACTACTTTTATTTCATGGGGCAAATAATGCACGGGGAAGGTGCTCTCATTCCACATTTGCACGTCTGCATTCCCAGCAGTGAGCACAGTGCTCAGCCCTCCCAGCACCAGGAGCTCAGTGCTGGGCTGCTCTGCCCACCGATGTGATCCCTTTGCCCCGAGCTCTGTACTCACAGCTCCTCCAGCCGCTGGCACCGGTGGAAGCTGGGCAGGTCTTCAATTTTGTTGTGTGACAGCTCTCTGTGGGGGAGAGACCAGCATAGAACGTTAGGGAGAGAAGAAATGAAGAACGAGTGCCTCTCTTTGGAAGCGGGTGTCCAACCCTGATAGCAGCGCAATTAATGTCAGTAAATGAACGGGGAAAGAGGAACAAGGAACAAGGTGGGGTGTCCCAATAAAAACTGGCTCACAAGGAGGGGCAGGCATTGACAACATGAAGGTTTACAGCCTGATAACTTGCAAACAGAAACGCAGCACATGGGGCCCCGCAGCCCTAACCGTCCCAAAGGCAGTGGGCACACTTTGGTGGCAAGATGTCTATCGAGTTGGCTTAGATGTCTAAAGCTTCCTACAGGGACAGCTGGAGGCAAAACACTCTGATCTAAGTTACAAATGGTGTTCTTTTATTTCTGTGTTTTTCACATTTCCAACTTCTGTGATCCAGAATTCACTCTTGTTGCTTTCCTGGAATGGACTTGTTTTCATTTCCAGCTTGCGTGTGTAAAGACTGATGAGAGGCAAACCTCCTTCTTGCCCTCAGGCTGCAAACTTGTATAAATCTGGCTCATGACTCACTTCCTGAGGATGTCACTGACTGCAGACAAGGTTGGGGACCTCGGGAACAGAGGTGCTCCTGAGCAGGCACAGCACTCAGCGGGCTGCTGGTTTCATCAGGTGCCAGCTTAAAGATAAAGCATGCTCTCCCTCCCAGCATCTGAGCCTTGCTGAGCTGATAGGGCATGCAGAAGTCAAGGCAGTGCTTGAGAAAGAGGTGTGTTCACAACAGTTCAGAACCATGGGGTGGTTTTCCATAGCCAGACCCCTCCCTGAGCTGGACAAGAGGAAAGCCTGGGTTCTGATGGTGCTTTTCTGAAGAGCAGACAGGACAGAGAAATGCACATTACTCACAGGATGCGGAGGTTGGGCAGCTGCTGGCACACAGCTCTAGGGAGAAGGCAGATGCCTGCCCTGGTCAGCGTCCTATGGGGGAAAGGAGAGGGAAGAGGTGGTGTCAGTGGGACCAGTGCAAGGACTCTGCTACCTGCAAGCCCAGCTACCCAACCCAGGAAGAGGCAGGAGAGACAACGTATGTGATATATAATGAGATACCCAGAAAGAAACAAAAACTGCCTTGGAAACGGGCACTGCTGCTGCGCCTGGTAAGGGTGAATGCAAGAAACTCTGGGACACTGCTGGGTACGGAACTCAGTGGTGTCCTCAGCTGTGTTGGGAAAGCTGGCTGCACACCCTGCTGTCCCAGTTCCCTACCACCCAGACTGGTGATCTCTCTGGAGCCACCACTGCCTCAGAATCCCATGTATGGGGCAGTGGGGGTCCCCCATCCCAGCAGCAAGGCACAGCCAGGGCTGGGTGGGCACTCACTGTGGGCACTCACTGTGCTCCCATTCCGGCACTGCTCGTGGACCTGTGCCCCACAGAGACCCACGGGGCTGCAGACAGCGTGTCCTGCTGCTGCCTGCTCCCCTGGGCATGCAGCCCCCAGCCCCAATGTGGCAGCAGAGGTTCCCATTGCAGCACCGTGCTGCACCGCACGGCGCTGGTCCTGGGGCGGGCAGACAGGCACTGATCCCAACAGACCACAGCCAAAGGCTCATTCCTTCACAGATGCAGAAGGAAAAGAAGAAAATAATCCAAAAAAAAACAAAAAAAGAAAACAACCCCAAAAGATCAGAGCATGCTCAACAGTACCGAGAGAGCAACTCACGGAGAAGAAAGCCGCTTTCAGGAGCCACAGGGATGAAACGAAGCAGAGAGGTTTGTGCCCAGGAGGGGCAGAGCTGCACAGCACTGTGAGAGTTGTCCTGGACCGCCTTGAAGAGGGCAGAGCACAAATAGCGGGGTAAAAGGGAGAGATTTGCCACTCACAAAACTTCTAGGCTGGTGGTGCCTTTTAGGTCTGGGAATTCTCTGATGTCTGTTGCACCGTTGAGAGACCTGCAGGGAAAAGAGGTGGAAATGAGGCGGGTCAGGAGCAGCTGCCTGAGGGCCCAGATCGCCCCTCACACCCCAAATGTGGTGATGGGAGGCCCAGACCCCGAGGTGCTGCTCCCATTTGTGTGCCACTGCTGCTGGGTGGTGGGCAGACATCTCCCATGGCACCGATGCACTGCGCTGGGGATGAGTGTTGCTCTGCAGAGAGGTTTGGCAAGCTCGAACCTCCTCCAACTACTGACATTCTTGGCACGATTTTTACCCAAATTGTGTTATTAAAAAAACAAACAAACAAACAACAGCAATTTCCAGTGGGAATGCGAGAAGGGCATCCCACCCACAGCTCCCAAGCCTGGGCATTTGTTGCAGGAGGATGCACGGGCATTCAGAGGAAGGATGTTATCAGCCTGTGTGTGTCCTGCAGTGACAGGCTGGCTGTGGTTTGTGAGGAGCTGTTCTGAGGTCACTTCTGCCCCAATCTCCTACTGTGCTGCAGCAGGGCTGCTGGCGGTGGATGTAGAACTGCTGCTGTGGTGCCCAGCATGCGGTGGTGGCCCTGAGCAGGCTTAGCACCATGCAGAGGAAGCGCTGTCACCTCTGGCTGCCCAGCCAATTTGTTTGGGTGGGCCTGAAGAGCGGACTATGGCCTCCTGTTGGCATGAGGCCTCTGGGAAACAGGACATGGAGAAGGCCATGGAGGCGTCCTGCTTGTGAGGTTCAGGCTTTGGCTGTGTTACCTATCTGAGGACCTGCCTGGGGAACTTACAGAGTGTGTAGCTTTGGCAAGTACTGGAAGGCAGACTGTCCAACAAACTGGATGGGGTTGTCATAAAAATGGCTGCAAAGGAAATGGGCAAGTGGTTAGATCCTGATGTGTATGCAGGAGAAGGTGCAGTTACAGGTAAGAGCCCCGGGGCAGTAAGCTGCAAGCTGAGCAGAGCGTGCTGGCTGCTCCATGAGGAACCCCCACTTCCCAGGCTCTCCCAGCAGCCTCTCTGGGCTGAACATTGGTTAAACTGAGGTCTCCAGTCCTGCTGCTCTGGAAGGATCCTTTAGGATTGTGCTGAACCAGGCAGGCTGTGAAGAGGCAAAGCCCTCCATTGATCCTTCCATGGTGCAACACCTTGCATGTGACCATACCTCTGATCTTACATACCCACAGTACCAGCACCTCTCCTACCTGTCACACTCAGTGGAGGGAAGTGGGGACGTGAGTGTGCCAGATGCGTCCCATCCCACATCCCTCTGTGGGGAGGGGGGAGGGGAGGGGGGGCTGCTTTATTTTGACTGGGGCAGGGACTGTTTTCACCCAGCTGACCACTGCACTGCTGGTATTTCTAAACATGAGGCAGACGTCACCCAGGGCTTAGGAAATCCCCTTACAAACAGCATGGCCTTGCATTTCCCATTCCTTCATCGCTGTCAGCCTTGCTGGCTGCAGCAGAGTTCAGCTGAAGATAAAGGAGAACCCATGGCAGAGAAGCGGAGGCGTAGCTGAGCAGGAGTTAATTTCAGCTTCCATTAACCTCCATACAACAAACATCAAATTGTGGTCATGCTGACAACTGTCAGAAATCCCAACCAAAGGTGTAAGGAAATGCCTCTTCCCAGGGGATGTAAAGATTTAGGAAACACCGTTTAATTTTCTTACATTGTTTGGAGAAGGGGATTCCCAACAAACGCGTTCTCTGGGATAGCTTTGATGTTGTTGTTATGAAAACCGCTGTTGGGAGAAAGAAACATCTTGATATTAATGCATTAGAAGGGCTCAGAAATGCCTGCTTTCCTCAACACTAACTGGAGGCAGAGGGCCATTCAAAGATGCACATGAAATAGGGGGTGAAGGCTCAGTCCTGCTTGCAGCATCAGCTCAGCGTGTGGACAAAGTCCCTTCTAGGGACTGGGGAGCCCTATCAGCTGCCCTTGGCCCTATCTTGGGTCTTTTACCTTTGTGAATGTTAACTCGGGTGATTTCAAGGGGATAAAGTGCTGCTCTGTGTGTAGTGGGGAGTGAGAGAGAGAGAAGAAGGGCTCGAGCTGAGTGCCCTCCCCAGTGAAAGCACGGGCAGTATTTTGTAGGTCACTCTCCAACAGAGAACGCTTCTAAAAAGGAAGAAATAGGAAATCTCACAGCTCCTGCAGTCGGCCAAGTGTCCGAATGGCCCCTGGGAATTCCAGCAGCTCGTTGTAATTGAGATCCCTGAAAGACAGAGAGGAGAACAGTCACCAGTGTTACTGAAGGAACTCAGCGGAGTGTATCTGTGCTTTGAAGGCATGGAAAATTGGTCATTAAGCATGGAAGAAAGGCTTTTCCTACCATGCCCATCCAGCCACTGCCTGGACACCAACTCTCACATGTTCCTGCTGCAGGAACACTCTCTGCAAGGAGCACTGTGGGGTGAGGGCCAGCCCAAGCCACAGCTGCTGCCATCTGCGTTCCTTCCCCATGAGTCTCTTGGTGCCCAGAACTGGGCCACGCTGCTGCTTTGCGTCTCCAGAGTGCCCAATTCCCCTCTTCCAGGGTCTCCCCCCAGGCACTGGGGCTGGCAGCCATTTATCTTGCCTGTCCAGGTCGCAAAAGGATGTTATGAAGAACAAGAAACATGAGAAGGCTTCAGCTCAGCCTATGGAAGGACTCTCTTTAATTACAGAGGGGAGCAGAGACCCACAGAACAGGGGACAGCCTCCTTGGTGCTTCTCATAGGGGTGATGGAGCTCCCAGCTGCTGGGACATGATAGGGACCACTATGTGAGGAGTGTGCTCTGAGAAGGACCAGGTCTTCTTCTGACAGCTGAGATGAATTTCACATCGAAACCGTGAGCTAAAGGTGGAAGTGATGTGGAAGAGGTGTTGACAGCTCCGGAGGTTAAGTTTAATTTGCAGTATAGTAAATAAAATAGAATATGTTTAATACAGATAATCATAATGACAAGCGCAGTTTATTACCCTAAGTTGGCAACCTGGAGCTAAGGGCAGCTCCAGCCAACACGGACCCCTCTGGCTCCTGCTGGACATCCTGGACCCCGAGGGCTGAAAACTGCGACTGCTTCCTCCCTGCATGAATCTCACCGAGTTTTAAGTGGGAGATACTCTGGAACATGAGGGTAATTACAGGCTCCTGGATATTACTGTATAATTACACTTAATGGACCTCAAAGTAATTACCGTGTAACCTGGATTGTGGTTTACAGAACAGAAATAACCATCCACTCACACAGCAATGAGTTGCTGCCCGATTTCCTTGTAATCCTCATCCCCTGGGCCCAGGCACAGTGATTCCACTACGATCTCCTTGCAGCCCCCCCTCAACCCTCCACGGTCTCCTTTGCCCACATCCCTGTATGGCGGTCACTCTGTGTCACTGCTTTGGCTTTGCCCGCTGGGTGCTCCCATGGTAAATCCCCAGCGATACCCGACGTGCCTGCGAGCAACCGCCAGGTGGGAAGTATTGCCCAACAGAGGCAGAACTGACATCACCTGTGATTCACAAACAGAGGTGTTGGATCTGTACTCAATGCTATTGACTGGGGTAATTCGGGGCGCTGTAAGATTTGCGCCCGTTTTTCTCTAGAAATGCACTTCCTTTCCAGGCCGGGTCTCTTCCAGGCAGGCTGCTCTTTCATCAGCAGATGAACATTCTGTTTGTACCTCGATGTGTGTGCAAGTACGCACAGGACCCGTTCTTCCTGAGTGAGCACACACCTCTCCCAGCCTGGCAGCATCCCCGCGCCTCCCCCGCCGCGCTCGGCGCACACAAAGAGCGCTGTGTTCGGCAGATCCCTCTGGGGAAGAAAAGCCACCGCCGGCTCCTGGCATGTGCTGGGCTTGTTGGGAAGTGGAAGTGCACCCAGGTGTAGTCACGCTGCTACAGCCTGGCCGCCAGCAATGCCGCTGTGCCCAGGAGGAGAGGCGATGCGCCCATGCTCGCTCCTGCCGGTGCTTCCCGGTTTTCAATGTGGCGAGGTTCCCTCCCTGGAAATAAACCCATCTGTCCTCATTACCATCTTCTTGAGTGCTGTCCCTGCTCTGGGTGCAGCACTGCCCTGTGCCAGATGTGGGGAGCCCATCTGGCTGGGCGCTGGGTGAGGCAGGCACTGCGGTGCTCCCCGGCCCTCAGCCCTTCCCAGCAGTGGGGCAGCTCGCCCCAAGCCCCAAACCCAGGGCAGCACCCAAGGGCGGCTTTCCTGTCTCTTCCTTCCCAGAGCTCGAGCCCAGCCCTGGTTCAAGCAGTGGCCCAGAAATGGTCCCCAGCCATCACGTTGGGCAGCAGTGGTGGCAGTAAGGAGCTCCACAGGATCAGACATTTCTGCTCATTTAGGAAAGTTCAGTCCTCGAGTCCTTCTGCAGACATCTGAGCCTCTTTCCAGGGGGTGGATGGATACTTCCAAGTGTCCACTCCCTCTCCCTGGCTTATCTGAGTTGCTTTGGCAATTTTTTGCTGGTCACAACACTTCAATGGTCACAACCCCACCCTCAGGTCCTTTCCGCAGCATCCAGCTTTGTGATGATGCGGGGATGGCTGCAGAAAGGCCAACCTGCCGCCAGGTGACACTGTCCCCACTGACTGCAGTGGCCCATGGGCGGAGGTGGCCGCGGGGCAGCACAGGGGCGTGGGGGGCTCGACGGGATGCCCCGGGACTTCACGCTGCTTATGGGATCTCGTGGCTGTGGGGTGGTGCGTCTGGGACAGCGGACCCAACTGCAGCATTGCTGGGTTGGAGAACACCAACACCCCGCAGACATCTTCACCCCAAAGCAATAGGAGAACTCCATAAAACCTCACGTGGGAAGAGAAGTAGCAGTACGAAATGGCACAAGGAAGGGAGTTTTGCCCACCATCAAAGGCCTTTGGAATCAAAGTCACGCAGCCCACAAGTCCTACAGAAACCGACCGTGAAAGATCTGCTTTCCTCAGCTGCGCTCCACTTTACAACAAAAATCCCTTGGAGGGCATCTGCTCAGCCCGAGCACAGCGGAGCAGCTGACTTCACACTGCTGTTATTTCTAGTGAGCTTGCAGCTTTGTACGTGGAAGATCTTAACCAGCCCCTTCTACGTAGAAATGAAAGCAAATTGACATCAAAGGCTCAGCTATTTTGGGCTGTAAGTGCTGGGCTGATTTGGAGCCGACAGCACACAGCACTATTAATACCTCAAATTGGGCCAGAAAGAGAGAAGGAGGGGAAAGAGTCTCAGGTCAATTTTCTGCCTGTTAGGGGCTGTTAGTGGTTCCACGCAGGAAGCCAGAAAAGAAAAGAAAAGAAAAAAAAAAAGCAATTATGCAGTACTATAAATTCTTGCATAAGCCACAAAACACCACAAATTTGCAGCTAATAAACCTGAAGATGCACATAATTAGGAGCGGGAGTCAGCACACTGCTGACTGTTTGTGTCCCAACGCTGCCTCCAGCCCGGGGTGCTCCCGCGGTGCTGCGTCCCCTCCTGTCCTGCACCGCCAGTAATCACCACTGCTGCAATGGGAGAGATTTAATTGGGACTCGGAGAGGCTGCGGCGAGCGCCCAGCCCGCCTGCTGCGTTCTGCCACGGCGCTGCGCTGGGCCGCTCACCGAACCCACAGCGCTGCCAGGAGCAGCCATCGGTGCCACGCTTCTCACGTGCCGCACCGGCACTAACCCTAAGCGGAGACTTCTGAGAGGCCCGTGCCCAGGAGGGCGCAGGGCACAGAGCTGCCCTATGGTGGGATTCAGCCGTGGGGCAACGTTCTGCTCACACCGGGGGAAGCAAACATGGTCCAGAAACGCCGATTTGAGCAGATAACAAGGAGCACCGCGGATGTGATGGCAAAGCTTGTGGGTGCCCCGAAGGAGCAGAGCTGTGGGTGATGGAGGTACCTGATTTCTGCCAGAAGGGCAGTGAGCTCCACACAGGGCTGTGTGCTGACAGCCCAGCCCTGGAAGCATCGAACCTCTCACACAGTGCTGCACATCCCGTGGGGCTCACAGAGCTCCGTGCGCAGCGGAGGACCCATCTGTATGTCCCGCATTGCATGTCTGCAGCTGCCGGTCCTGGAGCTCTGTTCTCCATTTAAAAACGCAGCAGTGCCCAGAATGTGTCTCTTCCAAGCAGCGTTGCTGTCTGCTCTCTAACTGAGGAAGGTACTGAATTAAATGTGTTTTCAATTCCCTGTGATTTATTTAACAAGGTCGAAACAAGGCTTTGAAAGCCGGACCTCCTGGGGGGTCCCGGCAGCGCAGGCGCTGCTATGCACGAACCATTAAGGAGAGACAAAGGGAGCGGGGCGCAGAGCGGGGCCTGGGGGGAGACCTCGGGCGGTGGGACACAAACGATAACCGCGGGGCTGATGAGTCGGGGAGGGCGAAGAGCGGCCGCGCTTTGCCACGCACGGGGAGCAGTGGGGAGGGGAGAGCCGCCGGGTGCAGCGGAGCGCTGCTGAGCTGACCGGTAGGAAGGACGTGGGGACCCCCCCACCCCCCCAGGGCACAAACCTGCACCCCTCGCAGCACGTTAGTGTTGGAAGAGAGGAATGGGATGGAATTGCTTCGGGGTATTAGGAGGAATATCTTCTCTGCAGTGATGCGCTGGCACAGGCTGCACAGCGAGGGGGTGGGTCACTGTCCCGGGGGGGTCCAGAACAGCAGAAGCCATAACCCGGGTAAATGCAGTGACCTGGGCTGGCTCCGCTCTCAGGAGAGGAGCGGCAGACTGGGAGCAGGCAGCCCATGGAGGCCATCCCTGTGCACACAGGCAGCAGTGAGTGCTTCTGGCACCTCAGACTTTGCCCGGGTGGAAAAGTCACCTTCCATGCGATGATCAGAGCAGGCGATGCACGTTGCAGAACCACACAGCTCTGAGCTGCAGTCCCTATTCCCAAAACCCTTTTCTCCATCCCCTGCCTCCTCAGGCAGCCAGCAGAGCATCTGCAGAGGGGAACACATTGGCAAAGCCAAATCCCACCAGAACAGCAAGGCAGAGCGTTTTGCAGAGCAACACTTTGGCCCTAAAAGGGTTAAACAACCGTCATACAAACTGCAGCGGAGATATTTCCCATTTCCTTCCTCCTGCCTTCAGTGCCCGAGGTGCACGTTATATTAATGCTTTCTTTTCTCCTTCCATAGAAAACACAGCTCTTGGAGGAGGCTCCAGCGCTGCTCTCCGTTTACAGCCTCGGCTAATTACCCGGATAATGGGGCAGTGTGCTGTGAAAGCTGTGGTCAGAGCTTTTCCTGTGAGGCAAGGTTAGGCAGATCGACTGCCCACAGCAGAGGGTTTGGGATCCAGCCCTCCTGGGAGATGATTTTAATTTATTAGCGCTATTAAAAAATATATATATATCAAAAGGTTTTTAAATGAATGAAGATTTGCTCCTTCCAAGTGGTTTGTGTGATGAAGGGGGGAGCTGGCAGGGATGGGGAGGCATTGAGCAGTGGGGTCAGCTCGGGTAGGGGCTGTGGGACCACTCAGAACCACATCCACCATCACGTCCTCACCTGGATGGGGCAGTCTGAGGAGCCAGGGCTTTGTCTGCTGCCGCACTGGGGCAGGGAGGAGCCCTGAGTGCTGCTGTCAGTTCAGTGCTCTGTGAGTGCACATCCCTGGGCTGCACCTCTGGGAAAGCCACTGCCCATCCTACTTTCTTATCTTTGCAGCTCTCCCTTGCCACCTCTGCCTTCAAGCTGAGCCCTGAGCAGGCACTGGGGGGCAGCTGTGGGGGCACACAATGATGGGGGACCCCGCATGCTGCCCCAGCTGCCCCCTCCCAGCCCCAGCAGCTCTCCTTGTCCCTCTGCCTGTCAGCTGTGCTCAGGGCTGCGGCGCTGCCTCTCCGTGCCTGGGCAAAGCAACGCTGATGGGAGGAAAACCACTTTCTCCTCTTCAAAGCTCTCAGCCTGCAGGTGCTCTCAGTGAATCGCTCTTGTTTTGGGGAAAGACACAGGAAGATCAGCGCAGGAACCCTTCCATCCCCTCTAGCTGCCCTCTGTGCTGGGTGCTTTGCTGCAGGGATTCTGGCGAGGCTGCAACCACCAAGCGGGGAAATGCAGTGTGCTGCTGCTGGGAGCTGCTGGCAGCTCTGAAACCCAGAAATCCACCTTGGGATGCCCTTCCAGGGGATCGCTCTGAAGTCACCGAGGTATTCAGACACGTCTCAGGTTGCTGCCCCTTTCAGCTCCTTCCATCCCAAGGCTGGGCCATCCAGAGGGGCTTTGTGTACCCACCTTCCCTTCCAGGTCCACTCCATGGAACACTGACATCGTGGGGAAATGGAGAGCCAGCCCACTGCGTCCAGCATTACCGATCTGATGAGCTCCATGTCAGATGCTGCAAGGCATGGAGAACCCAGGGTCATTCACCCTTTCCCTGGGCCCTTTCCTTTCTTCTTCATTTCACTGCATGGTTGCACTGGATGACCTTGGAGGTCTTCTCCAGCCTTGGAGATTCTATGATTCTGTGACACTGTGTCTTCTGCAGAAGGTGAAAAGAGGCCATGGTCACCCAGTTCAGGCAGCTGGCAGCTGGCAGCATGGTTCGTCCATGATGAGCATTTCCCCCACAGCCCTGTCGGGTGCTGTTAGCTTTGCCAGAATTTGCCAAAATAGACATTTTCCTGTCTAGCTGAATATGAAGAGAAATATTTCCCTTCGGTTTCTGCATCTAAAGCTTTGCAGGCTTTCCTGCACTCCCCCCAACACGATTCTTTCCTCTCAAGTTCTACAGCTCTTCAACCATTGTGCCTGGATTATAATCAGCACTTGGCCACAAGCACTCATTTTAGGAAGCCCGGAGATGTTTCTGTCTTCACCAGCTCTTCCCCTCCTGCAGCCTTCCAGGAGGTAACACCCACGGGGTAACTGAGAGCACAGCTCCGCCGGCACCAGCCAAGAAAATGTGCTAAGTGCTGTCAACAGAATGTAATCATAACCTGAATTAAAGGGTACGTGCAGGAGGCTGTAGCAGTCCCCACACGCAAGGGAGCTGCGGCGCTGGAAGCTCTGCTGGTGCAGCCAAGTGCTCTTTGCCATCACACATGGACAGTTCTGCTGTGGGGTGAATGGGTGCTGAATCCATGGAGGGACAACAGGTTCCCCAGAGAGCACTGACTCTGTGTGAGGCTGGGATTCGAAGCTCGGGGGTTAAGAGCCTCCTCTCTCTTTTTCTCAGTGCTGTCGGACCAGGAGGAGCACCAGGAGAGCTCACCACAGCACTGCCTTGCAGCTCCAGGTGGTGCGAGGAGGACGTGGGATACTCACAAGCTCAGCTTGGGGCCATGAGAGCCTGAGCAGAGCAATCCTTGAGCAGAGCCCCGCTCCCAAAGGGCAAAACCCCCGGGTCTTCGTGCTCAGCAGGGACAGGAGCTGCAGGGTAGGGGCAGTGGGGTGGCGTCAACCCATGGCTGCAGGGTAAAGTTGTCCTGCTACAGACTGCTCCATTGCTGCGTGTTTCCTGGGCTGTAGCTCTAGGTGCTGCCAGGTGACACAAGAACATCTCAGAGCAAGATCCCCACGAACACAACCAGCCCTGTGATCAATCCAGCCCCTCATTTTGGCAGCATCTGCTGTTCCAGAGGCTTTGGGACTGTGTGTGAGTGGTGAGGAGTTGGGAACACACTGAGCAAGCACTGCACCGAGGGCAGATTTGTTTCCTGAGCTCAGAGCCCCCCACTCTCCTGCAGACCCCTCTGCAGCGGCAGCACAGCTTGCGCAGAAGCAGGCAGAAATCCAGGTCTGTCCTGCCCCATTCTTGGCAAAGAGGGAACGTGCAGTGGGAGCTGACATGGAGACATCGGCCCTTCCCTGGGGGCAGTGCTGGAGGCAGCCCAGGCCTTACTGGGACGTGGGGGAGCGCAGAAGGGCCCACAGACACACACTGCTCCCCAGCACTGGGCAGGGGCAGAGCACACCCGGGAGGAGCACACAGAGGGGAGGGGAAAAGGCGACTCACAGCGTCTCCAGGTTGTGCAGCCCATCAAAGCCATTGGCCCCCAGGCGCTGGATGCGGTTGTTGTGAAGGTGCCTGTGGACAGAAGAGAGGTGTTCACTGGAGATGTGAGATAACCTTTTCCTGCCAACCTGAGCCGTGGCCCAGGAACAGCCTGCAAGCTGAGCGTGGGCTGCACGGGGATGGTGAGGGGTGCCTGTAAGGTGCCCTCTCCCATCTCATGGGACACGCTAGGTGCAATAGTGCTCATGGAGCAGCTCCTGTTCTCCCAGGAAGTCCAGGCATTTCCTAAGACCTTAAATTTGGGTGAAAATGCTTAAACTGAACCTTCAAGAAACACTACATCTGAGCCTGCAGAGCTAACATGCATTGGACCCAACCCTACCAAAGCCGTGTGACTTCATAGGCACTGGGTGCTACCAAAGGGCAGAGCCGTACTCAGACTCCTCAGAGCCTTAATAGCAGCAAGAAGGCTTCGAGTTCCACATCATCCTGTTAGTCACAGTTTATTATCGTTCCTTAAAAAAAAAAAAAAAAAGAAAGAAAAAAAGGAAAAAAAAAAAAAAAAAAGAAAATCCTTCCAGTCCTGGATTAGCTCCACTTTGATTGCAAAGAAAGTCATAGAATCATAGAATTGCTCAGATTGGAAAAGACCTTAAACATCATCAAGAAGACCTTAAAGATCATCAGACATGAATCGGCTCTGCTGCCCAGCCTGCACTTCAGCCAGCCCAGCTCAAGCACACTGGGGAGGTTCTGTGCCCGCATGGAGAAGTGCCCACCACAGAGGTAAGGTCCTCCAGGGCAGGACACTCCTGTTGATCTCCATCAGGGTGGGCTTCCCCACCAGTTCATGTCCTCCTTTAACACAGAGCCCTGTGTGGTTCATCTGCTGCTGCCTTGGGATCCCACTCCCACACCCAGAGCTGCACCAGCCTTCGTCCAACGCCTCCTTCCAAGAGCCTGCGGGAGGCTGCACACTGGCAGGTGGATCAATGACTTTTTTCATTATTTGCTGCTTGATCTCAATCTGTCTCAGCTTGAAAAATCTCTCGCTCCACCTGGCTTCAAGTGGGAACCGTTTGGCTGAGCACACACAGCTCCCACTGCCAAATTCTTGGGGTAAAACAGGAGGGAGCTGGGAGGCTCGAGGGCAGCACAGCTCAGAAAGCAGCCCAAGATGGATGTGAGCTGTGGGGATGAGAATGTGCAAACATTTCAGAGTAAGGGGAAAGGAAGAGAGAGAAGCGTGATGAAATACATTCGCTCCTCTGGGATCCTGCAGGAGGAATTCTCTTTGTCACAAGAAAAGAAGTTCAGGTCCAAATGGTTTCCTCTATCACATTTTACGAGTTCGCCGCAGATCGTGCTGTCCTCACTTCATTTGGCACCTCCGGTGCAAGATGGTGCCAGTCATTTGGGTCCCTTTGAACACTGGATATGGCATTTGGCAAATGGGGGTTTTGGATCTGGAGTCACTCCCCCTCGTCACAGGAACCCCTCGACCCCACAGCTCAGTGTGAGGAGGGAGGAAATGCTGAGCACTGGGGCTGTGCTGGGCTGGCACAAAGAGCTCGTTCTGTCTGGGCTGGGGAATGAGGGCAGCTCAGTATGACTGCCGTTACCCATCAGGCAAGGAGAGAGAACAGAAAAGCCATCACCTGCTGTGTTTATATTTGGCTCTAATGGGCTTTGTTTGGAGGCAGAGCAATGGAAGTCATCCGAAGGGTGTTCTTTGTTGGTGAGAAAATTAAGAGCAATCGAAAAAAGGAGTTATAAGAAAAACTGTTGTCCAAGCTTAAGTCTGGAGTCATTATCCAACCACATGGCAATAATAGAAACAAGCCAGTCTGAACGCAATATAAACTGGAAAGGTAAACACTTTCAAGACATTCTTTTCTTCCATCCTGCCCTTTTTTTTCCCCTCCAGTGGTAAACACATTTTAACAAGTGGAATTGCAACATCTCTAATGTTTGTCAATTTGAGCTCAGCCCACACAGCGTTATATTCTGCCCTGTAAATTACAGCTGGTATGATGGCAGATAGAGACGTTTGGTTCTGGGCTATAAACAACTATCTCACGATGCACAAACATGAGAAGTCTGTGAACCTCTCCTATTGGAGATGGGGTTCACTCTGTCCTTAGTCAAGCCAGCAAGCACTGAGGTCTGTGCGTCTCCATGTGCAGGACTGCACCACAGGACAGGGCTGGTTGTGGACGATCACCCATGGAAGTGGCTTTGCTCGGGAAGGAGCAAGGCAGCCATTGCTTTCTGTTGGTTGGCATATCGACTAGTTGGGTTTTCCAGCATCTCCATGGCTTCTCTGCTGTGCCTGAGGGCCCCACGCTGTGTCTGCAGAGCCCGAATTGCCATCATCCCTGGGATGGGTCAGCAGTGCCTCATCCTGCTTGGTCCCTTGGTTGGTGAGACGAGAAGCACTCCAAGAAAAGTAGCTGCTGTGCTTCAGGAAAGTGTTTGCCTGCATCAAGAAGAGGGCATGGAAGGGATGTTCCATCTGGGCAGTGCGGTGGCGAAAGCAGCTCCAGAAGGTTATGTGGATTTCTGGTACCCACACTATTAAATGGATGATGATAATTTGGATTGGGCACAGAGAAGAGCAACGGGGACCCAAGGGATGGGAAGGACCAGGATGGAGAGTGAGAGAAGTCAGTCTGTTCTGCTTATTAAAAATAAGATCAGGGGAATGAGCATAGCAGAATGGATAGGAGGCCTCCTGGTCAGAAAATGGGTACTGAAATGGTTCTGTGAGTTAGCAGAGAAAAGAATAATAAGAACAAATGTCTGAAGTCAAAGCCAAAGAAAAGTCGAATGGGAAATGTGAGCTTTTTCTTTTTCTTTCTGCTAACGCTAAGGATGATTAACCAGTGGAACAAACGACAAAGAGAAGCGGTGGATTCTCCATTGCTTTCATTCCTAATGACTTCATTTTTTAATCTTTAAAAAAAAAAAAAAGACAAATGCAAACATTCTGCATCAGTTATTTGCATTGGGTGATTTTGAATAAGGTTGAATCTGACTTAATGTGAGTTTTCCCACCGGGTCAGCCACTGCCACGATGAATTCCTCACTCTATTGTGGCAAATCTGTCCTCTTCCTGCATTTGGCTATGGATAAATAGAGAAATCTAAACCATAAATGGTGCAAATTCCCATTGATTGTTCCCAGCAGTGCAGGACAAGCATCAGACTCGTCGGGCAGAGAACAAAGCTTGATCAGAAGTGACACTGTCAGCATTGGAGCACTATTCATTTCTTCCTCAAGTGCTGGAGAAGGAAACTCACTTTTCCCAAGGCAGCAAACTCAGTCCTCATGAGAAAAGGCACTTTTGCAAATTAAAAAGGTCCTGTGAATGAGGCCCAGACGTTCCAGGCAGTGCTGTTCTTGGTAATGAATTGCACATGCCTGGCCCTGCCCACCAACCCTGAGCTTCCCAGGCAGGGGCCTATCCCCAATGCACAGGTGGGACAGTGCTGCAGAGGTCCATCCTGGCACTCAGAGCTCTGTTGGAGTTCCTCGACAGAGGTGTAACTGATCAGGAGTGAGTGAAGCCCCGAATGTGTTCCAGGCTGAGGTTTGGAGGTTCTGATGTTGGTCCTTTGGGTCGGTGCAGGATCACCGCCTGCATTTCTCCCGAAGGTGTTAAGGTGGGCGCAGGAGGAGCAGCACGTCTCTGCCCCAGGACAGGCTGTGCCCATAGCATCCATCACACCGTGAGCTGGAGTTTCCCCCACGCTCCTCCACATCTGCTCTTGGCTCTCCTCCCCAAGGTGCACAGAAAGGCGGTGCTGCCCCATCCCTGCAGCCCCCCGAGGGCAGGGCAAGGCTGTGAGCACTGCTGGGGCTGTGGGTGTCCCTGTGCACGGCAGGGAGTGGGACCAGATGGCCTTTAAGGGCCCCTTCCAACTCAAGCCATCCTGTGATCACGGTGCACATTCAGCCCCTTACAGAGGAACACATGTGCACATCATTTGTATTCCAGTAGGGAAAATCTCCTTGCAAACCCCACTGCCTTCCTCAGCCAGCGACTGGGGGTGCATGCTCAGCTCAGTGGGTGAGTGGGGTGGGGAAACATCCCTGGAAGGGGCACAGGAAGAACGCTGGGTTACTTTCCACTGCTGCTGATGGGGGTCTGCAGGGCAACATGGGGGAGATTTATGGGGGCAGTTCCGCCAAACACTTTGTGAGCTCACAGAAATTCTGTGCCGTGTCCCACAGCGCCTGGCAGGACCACACATCTGCTCCTTTCCAATTGTCTGTGGTGGGACATTATTCCCTCCCTTGCGACCTTATGGTCAATGGCTTTTATTTCTTGGGCTTGCCTGTTTAATTAAGGAGCTGCTTCTCACTCAGAGTATGGGATAAGCAAGAACGAGAGCAGCACGCTTTGGAGACTGAAATAACAACCCAAATGTCAACTCACCCTCCGTGCCAGCTATTAATGCTGAGTGAAGTGGTTGCACTGTGGGTCATGGGATACCCTGGTAGAATGGGCATTGTTGTGGGTGAAAATGACTCATTTGACATTTCTCAAGTTGCTCCTAGCATTTCACTTAAGTAAATCTTTATGATTTGCCTAAACAGCCGAAGTTGATGTTAATAAAGCTCTGGGCTGTGCTTTGTCCAGGCTCTCTCTGTGATAGATGTGTCAGCACACACTTTGCAATCTGAAAGTGAAATAGTTGCCACACTTTCCCCAGGCACCACAAGCTGAGGTTTCTTCACACCCCGATACCAACGTGCACATCACCCAACTGACAGCATTTCGTGTAGATACAGGAGCTCCGAATTAATTGGCAATCACACCTGAACTTATTAATCAACACCCCAAAATTAATGACTAGCTAATTTGCACATGTAAACTTCCTTTAAGCATTAGATAATTCCCAGGGCTCTGCTGATGGACGGGATGCACCTCCTGGCACAACAGCACTGGTTTCTGTCTGCTGTGTTCCATGGAGGTGATGCACCCACCCAGACCCACTGCCCCCAAACGCTGCCGCTCACTCTTTGCCATGCAAGCAGCCAGCAGTGTGCACTGCAGGGCTGGGATGGATCCCAGCACAGATGGCAGCAGTGTGTCACAGCCACGCGTGAGGTGCGAACAAGGTGTTGAGTTCAGCCCAACAGTTCAGAACCATATTTGCTCGTAAAGTTTTCATAGAAATCAGAAGAATTTTGCTGTTCGATCTTTTCTTTTTTTCCCAGCAGAAAAAGATCTGCTTTTTGTTTCCAGAGACTGAACAATTTTTCTTTAAGGCAAAGCACGTTTTTTGGAAGGTGACGGGGAGCTTCTTGGCTGCCCCACTTGGGAAACGGTGGAAAAAAAGATTGAAACGAGAGATTTTGGCATTTGGAATCAAACAGGGTGGGCTCCATGGCTGTTGTGAGCCAACCCCAGAGCAGAAGGAGCGCTGCATGGACACGGCTACAACACCTTGTCCCTGTCAGAGGATGGGAGGGATAACAAATGGAAGAAGCTTACAGCACCACGAGGCTGCTGAGGTTCTGGAAGGCGTAATCAGGGATGTGCCAGATCTGGTTGAGCGCCAACGTCATGGCCTGCAGTGCTGGGAGGCGGTTCAGCGCTCGGACCGGGATCTCCGTCAGCGCGTTGTCGTCCAGCCAGAGGTGCCGCAGGGACTGCAGCCCCTCAAAGCTCTCCTCGGGCACCACGGAGATGAGGTTGGCATCCAGGCGTCTGGGTGAGAAACAAACAGGGTGGGGAGGAGTGAGAGATGGATCCAGCACTGCTTGAAGCACCCTCAGCGTTACGCAAAGGAGCTTTGGTGCCAAGGTGGGATGGATCGATGGCCAGGGAGATCGGGGGGGTGGGGGCACAGGAGGGGTCAGCGCAGGGTCCTGCTTGCACTACCAGACTTCTGGCTGCCAAGGGTGGGCCCTTCCTGATGGCCAAGAGGCGCTGCTGGTGGATGGAAGTGAAACGGATGGACTGGTTCCTTGCACATGGACACAGCAGGTGGGCACGGCAGCATTCCAACCCCACTTAAAAAGGAGCATCATAGCTATGCTCCCCAGGGCCAGGCTTGCCATGGGTCCTCCCGACCCCACAGAGCGCTGCCCTGCTCAGCGTGCCCTGCTCACACCCACAGCTGCAGGATGCACAGCAAACCAAGCAAAGTGGGAAGAGCCCCATTCAAGAGGAAAATGCTTTGCCTGAAGACGCGATAGAAGCAGCACCCTGTGTGAGATCCAAGCAGTCCGCACTGCCTGCAGAGCTGGGGGTGCAGGAAACACCAGGAGCGAATCAGACTGTGTGTCACAGCACAGGAATTAATCCTCTGAGCTCCATATTGCACAAGCCCAGGCCTTTCTTTCTTCTTGATTCGCCAAATGTCCTTTTTTTTTTGGTTTTTTTTTGTTTTGGTTTTTTTTTGTTTTTTAAACGATGGGATCCTTAAGGCAATTGAAAAGCAGAGATTTAATTTGGTTAGAATCTGTAATTTTTAAGACTTGTTTTTGTTCCAAAACAAAGAAAGAAGCCAAAAGATATTAAGCTTATTATAGGGGAAAAAAAAAAAAAAAAAAAAGTTGAAAAAAAAAATAGGTTTGGGAATCATCTCTCATAAAGATCTCGTATTTCAACAGTGGTGAGGTGGATAAAATGCGTTATCTGTAGATTTCGAAATCAAAATCCAAGAGGAAAACATTTCAGACTGGGACGGACTGCCAGGAACCAATTACGGCAACGGGGAGAAAACTCAGATTTCCTCCCATGGCTGACAGAGCCCATCGTGTTCCTCCAAATCACCTGAAGGATCCCTGAATTCAAATGCACAGCGGGAAGGCACTGCGCCTGTTATCAAAGCGTGAGGGAAGGCAGGGAGCAGCACTGCCCGGCCCAGCCCTCGGATCCATGGACATCCATAGCAAGAACGTGGTATAGAAGCTCATTTTTTGGCTATGGAAAGTAACGTTTTTGATAAAAATTGAACGCAATTCAGAACGCGCTTCCTAGAACCCCATCTAAAGTTCAAGTCTGCAGCAGCTCGTTCTATTTCTCAGCGGAGGTTTTTCCCTCAGCTCTCTTGGTTTGGAGGGGGAGCTGTAGATGAGAAGACATCACGCCCAAAGCTCAATGTGGTTGCTACAGGGTTTGTATTTTTGCTCGGAACACCGACATGAGAGGGTATGTTTTCAACTTGAAGAGGAAGAGCACGTTGCGCTCTGTGCCTCAGTTTACCCCATTTCACCCAGTTCAGCCCCACTCATCTTCCCGCGAAGACAAATTCAAAGAACAAAGAGAAGGAAAGGAAACCCCGCAGCAGCTCAGGGTGAGATTAAAGAGCCTACTTGAAAGTTTTCATCAAAATGTTTTGGGACAAACAAGAACTTTTTGACCAAAATTAAAACTTGTGTGGGAAATGTTAATCTTTGCTGAATTTTTCCATTCCTTCCTCAGCATAAGAATTCTGTTAGTTGTTGGCATCACCGTTTGTTTCTCAGAAATAAAAAAGTACTGCTTACTCAATCCCTATATGTTTACTCAAAATTGTTTTAAAGTGAATACTCTCTTTCAAGTTTAATTAATTAAAGAGCAGACAATGAAAATATCTGCTGAGAAGAGTTATAATATTTCAAAATCAAATTAAGCTTTCAGAAATGGAGATGCTGAAAGAGAGCCAAGGGCTGATACCTTGGCATGAGATCCAGGATGGGTTCATGGTGGTTCAGGATGGGTTTGTGATGGTCCAAGATGGCTTCATAACAGTTTAAGAGGGTCCAAGATTGGTTTATGTTGGTCCAAGATGAGTTCATGGTGGTCCAGGATGGTTTAAGATGGGTTTGCAATGGTCCAGGATGGGTTCATAATGGTTTCTGGTGGTGCAAGATGGGTTCATGGATTCAGGGTGCCCCCAGTACTACATGCAGGGTCCTGTAGGTCTCAGAGCAGTGCCAGTGAAGTTGAATGGGTCCTTGGTGGATTTTTTTGAGGTGCTCAGAGGTATGGAGGTGGACCCGTATGGTAAGTACAGGGGTGATGAGTGAGGTTCATCTAATGGGTCTGTATGCGGTCCTGCATGGAGTGTGCTGCAGCCAGGCTCTGCTCCACTGCTGCCACTGGAAGGACTCTTCTGAAGGCCAAAAGGAGCTCCACATCTTCTCCCTCTTCACCTCCACCACAGTGGCTACAGCATGGGTGCTGTGCAGGCTGCTGTCCCTGGGAGATGCTGTCTGCCTCCTTCATCTGCTCCAGCCACATAATTGCCGCCTCAATCTGCCCCACAGTGCCCAAATCAGGTCTCAGCCAGACTGAAAGGGAGCATCAATAAGCTGGACATCCCTTCAGATACCACAGCCTGCTGGAACCATCGCCCAGCCCTGCATGGATCCAGAGGAGGAAAACAAAGAGCAGGGAAGGGTCCATCTAAAGGCATTCCACGTCTGTCCTGATGGGCAGAGGATTTCTGATGTGCCTTTACAGTGTCAGTGAGGGAACAGGGAGCACAGAGTGAGCTGTGGCCACGTTCCTGCTACCAAAAGACCTCTGGATTGTTTAATTCCTCCCCGGGGAGTTGCTGGCTCTTTCTGGAATTGAGGTGCATTCTTTCTAATAAAAGCTGTGCATGTGGGGATTGCTAATTGCTATGGCTTTCAGACAGCTCTCCACTCTCTTCTGGAAGGAGAAAAGCTGAAGTTCTTGGCAAGGAGTTGTTAGTAATTATACCAATTATACTAAACAAAAACCAACCCAACAGTTCTCTCCTTTCTTCAGTGTGTGACTCTGGCTCTGTAAGTGTTTGCTGTTATGATTTATACCTAAGATAATTGGGCCGATTAGCGGGTAAATGGGACGGCGCAGGCTGGGGCTGGCTCCTCACCTTCCACAGAGATTTTTTCCTCTTTATTTCACCAAATCACTCAGTCAGTTTCCTTACAGCATTAACCCATTTGTTGCTAACAGAAGACATCTCCTTGGCAGAGCTGCTGGAAGTGGGACTTGGTGCGATGTGCGCTCCAAGCAGTGCTGTAGGTCTGCAGAGGGGATGAGACACACCACGGTCCCCAGATGTCTGCATGGCCAGCATTTCCCAGTGACTTCACAGGCTGAACCAAGAGTCAAGGCACTGCACAGCCGTGCCCTGATTGGCGCAGGAAGGGGCTGACTTGAAGTGGGACACTGAAGAATGATGGCATATGAAAATCATCATCAGCTCAAAGCCTCCACTTCTGGCTTCAGGACTGAATTTACTCATTAGGTTTACAACTCTGCCTATATGATCTTTGTTCCCTGAGCCGTGCCGGAGGAACACTCAGCACCAAACACAGCTGCTGGTGCTTGTGCTGCAGTCACAGCCAGTGGCAGCTTGGGGAATCCGAAGGGACCTGTGAAGGTGGGAGGGAGAAGCCCTTCCCTGTGCAGGATGGCACCAGGCAACCTTTGTGCGGGTGCATATGCAAGAGCCCAGCGAGGTGCAGGGCCACAGCTGGTTCGTGAGGGCTCTGAAGAGCCACTTCATTGCTTTGAGCATTGTCCGTATTGGATCGAGGCCTGGGGAGGACGTGCCTGTCTTCATGCCATGAACAGTCCAGAGACCATTCTGGGAATAAAAGCATTCCTAGAAGGAACCAAACAGGTAGGAAACCCTATTCTAAAGAGAAAAATCCCTCAAGTGAGATATTCCTCCTACTCAGTATGCAGAAGTCAAGCCAATGCAGCCAGTGACACCACCCCGGGAGGTGTAGGTGGTAGTGGTTACGTGCAGTTACCAACACATCATAAGGTTTGTATCAATTCCGACTGGTCGAGCCATCATCTGAGCTCTTTGCTTTCCCATGCCACAGCCACAGCAGTTTCCAAGAACTGTCTCATTTCAAGAGCTGCTTCCAGGATCACTTCAGAGGATGTGCAAGTGCGTTTCCAGGACGTCTATGAGCACACACACCCTGCTGTACACAACATGACGGGCAGAAGTGCACAGCAGTGGATAACCAGAAATGTTCTGTTCCATAGCAGATGTGATGCAAATCTGTGATGGGCAGAAGAAACTTTGCCCAAACCTTCCCAGGGAGAGCTGCCACCTGGGAACCAATGAACACACAATGCCACACTGTCAGGAAACACCCCTGTTTTGTGCATGCAGTTCTTCCTGTGCTCCTGAACCGCATGCTGTTCTGACTGCATGCTGTTCTTCCTTGCACACAGCAGAGGTGGTAATGCAGCTGTCTGGATGCCTTGCACAGACTGTGCACACATGTCTGCAGTGTAGACTCTGCAGTGCTCTCCTACAGCACCACCACAACAGGACACTGTGGCTTCAGGTGCCTATCCATCCTCCCAGCATTTCTGCAGTACACCTGGCTATTATTTCCCTTGATAAAGTTGGAGAAATCTTGCCACCAAAATTCATAGGCAGCTCTGAGTGGTGCTGGGCTGTTCTCCATCCAAATCCTCTGCACCTTCCCTGTCAGTCAGCAGCAACACAAAGAAAGGAGGGTCTGGAGAGAGCCATGACCTCCGAAGGAGCGAGGACTCTTCCCAGAGTCCACCCCTTCCCCAGGGAGTGAGCTGCTTTCTGCCTACCCCAGCCTGCATGTGTCTGCTGAACAGAGCTGATCTCACCAGAAACGTCTAATTGGTGCCTCTGGGCAATCATGTCTCTCTTCCTGTCTGAGTTTATCTTGAAAGGCTCAATTGAGTTACCTCCTATCCCATAATAGCATCTGAGTTCCTTGTAGTAATATAAGAAGGAGATGATGTCACTGCAGCTCAGCTTCTCTGATAACTCAGTAATGAGGATGGCCAACACCTCTGCTCCTCTCTCAGGCAAAGCTCCCAGCTGCACTGAGTCAGCACCTGGCTTCTGAGCTCCTGGGAGCTCACCGTCCTCAGAACTGAGGGCCCAGTGAGGAAGGATGGCCCCAGAGCTGCACAAAGCAGCTTACAAGGACTCTTGGATTTCTCCAAGCCAGCTCCATGCATGTGGCCCCTCCTGCCAGGCACAGAGCTGGGCACACAGAGGGTCGCCGAGCCATCCCAAATAGCCTCAGTGAGGAGCAAGGGCTCCTTCAATCAGTAGGTACCAAAAGGTATAGGAGAAGAGAAGACAGGGACTGCACTGCTAGCTTGGAAAGTAGCTTCAACCTCTGCTCTGCCATTTGTATCATACGGTCATATGGTGCTGCAGGCACAGGGGGATGTGCTGGCACTGCTGCCCAGAGCTATGGGTGCCCCTCTCTGGAGGCATTCACAGCCAGGTTGGACAGGGTCCTGGGGGCTGATGGCCCTGCCCATGGCTGGGGAGCTGAAACCAGATGATCATTAAAGTCCCCTCCAACCTAAGCCATTCTATGACTCTAACTTCTCATGTTATTCAGTACAGGAAGCATTGCCCTGTAGATCTGCTCCAACACTCGGCCCTCTGCCCCTGCCACAGGAGAGCACACAGCCCTCCAGAAAGACTTGCAAGAGTTTCCTAGTTCCATTTCCAGACTAAGAACTCTTGTGATTACTGTCCCAGGCAATGAATGAAGGTTTGAGCTGCAAACATGTTCCCAGCCCCTTGGCTAGGCAACAGGACCCGGTGGAAAAGTCTGCAGGGCTCTGTTTTAAATGCAGTGAGTCTTCACTCCTGGCTTAATGGGACATGCACCTCTGGGAAACCCTCCATGAGGGATGCTCAGGAAATGAAATCAGAGCAATACCTAGACTCCACACAAAGTGCCTTTGGTACAGACAAGAGGGCTTTGTTATCTCCAGCTGCAGACACCTCCAAAACCCCTCAGGTCAGAACCGTGCAAGAAGGACTGCCAAAATCCCTGTGCAACTCTGGAAATTGCTGACAGGCGGGCAGCTGCTGTGCTGATCCCTGATCTGCCCTCTCCCTGGGAGCCTGGCATCACCCCCTAAGCCCACGGTGAAAAACAGAAGGGGCAGAAACAGCCAGAGACCAAGCAGAAGAGGTTCTGCATATTTGATGTTTGCCAAAGAGCTCCCACACTCCCATGCCTTGATAGGGGAGCTGCTCCTTGAAATCCACTGGGTTATGAAAAAGGCAGGGAGCAAAAGTTGACAGCAGCCTACAGCAGCACTGTGTCTTACGCAGAGGACCCAATGATAATATATGTGCCTAATTCGAATGTGCTGCTCACTTCTTATTTGGCTTCCTGTCTCCAGTTCACCTAAAACCTCTCTATGTAGGAAAAGACAACAGTTCTAAATTACCCCCCAAAAAAGTGATGGCCACAATCCAGTTAAAGAAAGATTTGCTCACCCATCCCAAGGATCAGGGCTTGCTGAATACTCCAAAAGGAGGGATCTCCAGGCAGAAATCCTTCCCTGGTGGCAGCCAGACCTCAAGTGAGGCTTAGAGGGGGCTGGAACCTGAACTGCTTCCACCTGTGCTCCCAGGGCTGGCCGTATCCCTTCCCCAGGGGCTCAATCAGTGCTGCAGGCCACGACTTAGCAATTCCCATACACCATGGTTCATCATGAGTGCTCACACATTCAATGCATGGAACATCTGGGTCTCATCTCCCTCTTCTGGGCACTGGGAGGGCAGTCAAGATAGCACCTTTCCTGCAAAGTGTTTTCCTCTCTGATACAGCTCTGGAGTGCAGAGAAAGTCCTTGCATTCATGTTTTCAGGCAAGACAACATCCTCTGAGAGCTGCAGAAGAATGTGGTGGGTTATGTACACAGAGTTGCAGGAGATGAGAGATGCTCAGCTCTGGTTTGGTGCTCGTGCTCTGATGGGGTGTGTGTGTGTGCAGGGTGAGGAGAGGAGCTTTTTATTTTTATTACTATTTTTTGCTTTCCAGGGATGGAAAAAATCCCATTTTACCCAATGTTATTCATGTCGAAGCTGAAACCAGTTATAGGGTCTCTCCATAGCCAATAGGGAAAACCAAACTGCTCCAGAAGGCCATCCACCCCCCAGGCAGGGCTCTGAGATAGCAGGGATGATTCACACCCTGGAGATGCTGATCATTTCCCACTGCTGACTGCCTGAGATGAGTAATATCAAGATGGCTAAAGTCAGAGGAGTGAATCCACCTGGTCTGCCTGAGGGAGATGTGGCACAGCGGAGGCTTACCTGAGTGGTTGGTAGTGAAGCCATACAGGATGACTCAGAAGAACTTATTTCCTCCCTGGCAGCACCCATCCACCACAAGGGAAGGATCCATCACTGTAGTCACAGCAGCAGCATGTGACATCAGTTCCTGTCCCAGCCACCTGGCTTCCCGACTGACCTGACCCAGACTGACCACCATAATGCCATGTTCCAGCACGGCTGACCTTACAGACCTCTGCTTCTTCCTGTAGCTTTTATCCTCCCATCGCTCAATGGAAACAATGCCTTCCTTAAGCCTTACTGCATCGCCTGTGATTTACAGAGATTATTGTTACAGAGATTACTGCTAAATCTCAACTAGATCAAAGATGTGGAATGAGGAATGAATTGAGAGAGCTCTTCAGGCTGTGGTGATTCCAAAGCCTTTTTTCCTTCCTTCTGTCATAAGAATTTATACGCTTGTGAGAAACTGATCAGGTGGGAAGCTTTCCTGCTTTGTCAATGTCAAAGTCCACATGTTTGCAAATTGCTATAAGTCATTCTTTGCACTTTAATCTCTAGCTGTATATATGTAACAATAATTACCTGCCTCGAGGGACAGGGGATGAAGCAGTCTGCTGAATTTTCTTAAGACTCCATAACATTCCTGCTAAAGATCCCAGGATGGCAAGACAGTTGGCTAGAGGATCCATATTACTCTAGTTAGAGGTACCGTTTAGAATGGAATGGAGTGGAATGGAACAGTTCAGCTGGAAGGGTTCTTCTGAGTTTCCCCCCAAAACACCTATTTCTCTCCCTTGACCAATGGGTACTGCTTAGATACAAGGAGCTGAGCTCAGATGAACCCCTCACCCTGCTGATGTCCCACTGCATGTTGGATGTGTCAGTGCTTCTGTGCCAGCTGTGCCCAGGCTCCGTTCCCAGGCTGCTCGGGGCCTCCGTGAGCCTGTTCTCTGCAGGAGGAGAAATGAGCTCCTATGGGTCAGGAGATAAATGAGTGGATGCCTTTATCCAGCAGGGAGGAATGTGACTGGGTGCTCTGTGTCTCTGCAGGCCTGCCCCTGGCCGAGGGACACCCAGCACCAACACCAGCCCAGGTGAACCAGACACACACTGAGCTCCTCTGCACAGTGCTGATCTGCAGGAAGCTCCAGAAGGAGCCAGTTCTTCCCATCACTTTCCATGAGTATTTGGAAAAGAAAAATGAAGAGTTTATCTTGATCTCTTAATCCACCGGGTTTCTTTTCCCTTTCCTTTCCCTACCTCTGCAAGCTTGGTAATTATAATTCATAGCACCTGCTCACTTTGAAAGACCTTGGACTCCCTTTGCCTGGCATAGGAACAGACACAGTGCCCATCTGCTTTAGGTAAGTGCTCACAAACCACAAAGTCGTTAATTAGACTGACACACGACTCTTCCAGCACACACACAGTATGTTGTTAGTGCACCAAACACCCTGCCAGGGGATCACAGCGGGATCAGAGTGTGTGACGTGAGGCCTTGGCACCCCTCGCAGGGCTCACAGCATTGCCATCAGCTGTGCATGTTCCTTCTAATCCTCCCCACGGGCTCCCCAATGTGCTTCCTTGATAAAGCAAGCCTCCCCAACGCCTGGTAGGAAGCTTGATCTCTTGTCAGTCCCAGTCTCTCCCCGTCCCACAGCGGCATCCTGTTCTGTGCCCTTTATTCAACCTCATCCCTTGAATTTCCTGGTTAGTCCTACAAACAGAGCTAAGCTCAAAACTGTTGTTCTCAGCTCCCATTAGTTTGACTCCTGAGAAAAGAGTTGAGTTTTCAGAACTCCGTTTCTCGTGTCCATAAGGTATGTACTTTCCCTTCAGATCCCGCCTGAATCCCAGAATGATGAACATGGACATCAAATGCAAATATCTGAAGGAGCAAGACAACAACCAGCACAAGGTCCCTTTCTGTCCAGCAGAGCTGTCTGTTCCACCCCACTCCTGCTGCCTCCCATTTTCACCTCCCTGTTCTGCTGCCCATTCTGCCCTGATGAGTCTCCAACTTGCAATGCAGATAGTTAATATTCCATGAAGTGCCACGCAGGTCTGGTAACCCAGGAGCTGTCATGGTGCAGCATGAGGCCACTTCCCTTCGGAATGGAAACAAACAGACTCTGGGCAATAAGAACACACTGGGTCTCAGATAGCCCAACCAGTTCTGCTCAGAAACGGCATTGTGGCGTCTTACGGGTGTTCCTGGCTGGCTAACATTTTGGCAACAAATACACAGGAGTCTCATAAACGTGTGGAAAATGACTCAGATATTAGAAAAATAATAATAATAATAAAAAGATCTCTCTAACACAGACCTCTACTGGAGGTTCTTGGCCTGAGGTTAGGCAGAGAAGTTATGGCAGCACGGTGACATCCAAGCAAAGCACCTCAGCTCTGTACGTGCCTAAAGACACAGAGGCCGTCCACACTGCTTTTCACATTGGGTATCCTTCATCTCAGTGGAGCACTGCCCTGTTAGAATGGAGTGAGAAGGAAAAGCATCTCTACTTCAAGCATGAACCAGAAGGAGAACTGCCGCCCTGAGAGCAGTGCTTTCCCCTGGGGGAGCAGCACAGGATGGACACCAGCTTGCAGCAGCGTGTGGCACAGGGGTGGGACAAACCTCTGCAATGCACACTGCACCTTCAGAAGTGTCCCACCCTAGCAGGGCCGTGCCTCCCAGCTGTGCTGGGCTCCCACCAGTCCAGGTGTGGGCCCTTTGCTGTGCTCAGATGTCCTCAGGGAAGCGGAGAAAGTGCAAACCATTGTCTTTTCTTTGCATGTGCCATTTGCACTTCTACATGTCCCCTACTCAGGAAACCTGTGTGTTTCGGTGATCTGTGATTTTCGGTTGAGAGCAGCAGCACATTCACTTTAAATGAGTACCGTTACTTTAAATGAAGAGCATCATCACAGCTTCAGCTTCGTGCCTGAATCACTAGAAGTGTTTCAAGGCGTTTCCTACCCCGACACAACGGCCCTTTGTGTGGGTAGGACTCTCGTGCTGACAGCTGCTCCTCCTCTGCGTGCCCATCAGGTCGCTGCCCCGCTGTGGTCTGCAGTGATGAGGACAGAGCCCCTCCTGGGTGGACATTTTCCAGCATTCCTTGAAAAGTGCATTGGCTCCGGTGGCCTTTTCGTCACTATGCACACATGGGGAGCTGTAATTTCAACATCCTTTACCACAACAGTGTTCCTTCCATGAAAACCACCCTCCCTTCAATGCTAAGTGACAGTAATCTTTGCTTTAATTGGAAAAGAAAAGGAAGAAGGGACAGAACATCCTTGACAAAGGAACTAATGACTCAAGTGCTGGGAAGTCCTGCCCCCAAGGGACTGCACAGCTTGCAGCATTGATTCTTAATAACTTACAGAGATTGGAGGTTTGGAAGATCTCTCAGTGCCTCTGCAGGGATGCGACTCAGCTGATTGTTCTGCAGCATCCTATAATTAGAAAAAAAGGAAAACTTTGTAAAGAATACAAAAGTTTTTCTGACCAAATGGAAGAAGTTGCTGCTTATTTCTGAAGCTGTCCCGGACCCTGAGCAGAAAGCTTGGGGGGTTGGCAAGCATTGTGCTGGTCACCTGGGGATCCTAGGCAGCGGTCCAGGCCGGCCCTGGGTGTGGGGTCCCGGGGGGGTTCTGGTGCTGCAATGAGAGATAACACTGCGTGGATGTGAAGTAAAGGGACCTTTCCAGCACACACGTGTCACCAGTGGAGGGGTTGAGGTGCACTCTGATGGGCTTTCTGGGACTGCGCACCCTGTGTGGAGCAGCACTGAAGTTAGTTCAGAGCAACGGCAGTGCTTTCAGCTGAGCTGTCCCACATTTGTACTTGGGTAGGACATCCTTCTTCCAGCATCAGTGCTGATTACTTCTGCAGGGTGTAAACGAGGAAACGAGTCTGTGGGTTGGTTTCCCATTCGACTTCTGAGGAGGCAGCAACACAACGGCAGAGGAACCATTTCCTCACGCTTTGCTAAGGAACTCTGCAGCGTTTGCGCAACTTGCAGCAGTAACTGAAGCTGTAGTGGGGGGGGGGGGGGGGGGGGGAGAAAGAAACCCAGAGACTTCAGAAAGAGACCTCTGAGGAGAATCCATCTGTTGGACTGAACAAGGAGGGCCCAGAAGGCTGCTCGGAAATGGCAGTGAAGTGCAAGGCATGGAGAATGCCATGGATCTTGGACCAGAGCTCAATGAGGAGAGGGAGGGAGATTTGATGACAGTGCTGCTGCCCCAGTGGTTGGTGTCTGCTCAGCTCTGGTGATTCAGGCATGGTCCCAACCAGATCCTGGGCTATTCCTGATCCGCTCAGCCTCTATCCCTGCTCTCCTGGAGCACCACCCATAAGCTTTCTGGTTTTGCCATCACTGTATCTATGCACAGGGCCAAGTTTTGTCCTGAACCTACCCAGCCCCAGCAGAGCTGGGACACCACGGACACACACTGGGGGAGAGGCAGTCCCACCGTGGCAGCTGGGCACAGTGCCCACAGAAAGGGATGTTTCACATAGCTGAGGTTTCTGTTTCCAAAACCTTCAAGGAGTGGTTGAAGATGACATGAAAACAGAATTAGTGCTTAGGGGCTGTCATAATTACTACCAGTGTCAAAGGGACAGAGCAAGGCCTCAGTGGTGGGGTAGCCCAAAGAGCACTGGTGCAAGAAAGGCATTTTCTCCCCACTGAGAGTGATGGCTCTGCTGCAGAAAACTGAGATATCTGTCATGAAAAGAAAGTTGGAAAAAAGACAGTTGTAGACAGAATCTTGTTAAAAGGGAAGCTGTAGAGAAATACAGACCACACAACTCCTGTTACATCTCTAGAAGAGAACAGAAACTCTCTACGTGCACCAGAGAAAGAACAGTGATGCATGCAGCAGTCAGTGCTGGCTTGTCAAAAATCTGTTGTGCCAAAGCAATCCAGATGCTTTCTACAGTCGCAGACATCATCTACCACGCCTTCAGCTTTATTTTAATAGGTGTTTGATGCTGGCATGCCGTCCTGCTCTTACCAGCGGAGGAGACAAGTTTGATGCAGCACAAAAAGGCTGCAGAGATGTCATATACAGAGCGATAAATGGTTCTCTCTCAAAGGAAGGACATCTCAGGGTCTGGGGGGTCCACCCTGGAGCTGACATTGAGCACTGTTGCTGACGGGAGGATGGTTGCACACCCACAAGAGGAGGTGAGGTCACTCTGATTGGGGTCAGCATACATCACAGTGCTCCAGAGGGTTGTGTTTTACTTTCAGAAATGGAAGAATTATTTACTGGGAGAGACCACACCTGAACAACCAGAAAAATGGTCCCATCACAACAGGATCCTTGCACAAGAGAGTCTCGGCACACTCACAGCCCTCAGAGGTACAGGTCTGTGCATGATCCAGTGTCCCCATCTTGGGAGGCCGAAGTGATTCAGCCAGCACAGTCAAAGGGCTGGTATTGCTTAAGGCAACTGTGCCTGGAGCTTGTGTATCAGGCTTAGAGACACTCCAACCTCTGCATGTTCCTCTTCCCTCCCAATGGAATCATCTCCCTTGGATATGACACCATTCCCATGGTCTATTCTGCTCAAACTTGGGGATGTCAGAGTGGCAGGGCCTATCCAGGGATTCCTCAAGCATTCCAAGCCACCTGCTAACCCACCCTTCCGGGACAGCGTGGCCTTTAGGTGATGCTTTTGATGTATCTTCATAAACCAAGCCAGCCGGTGCCTGCCCTGCACCATAGAGAGGCTGAGACTGCAGCTCAGGGTGGGACGTGGCCAGTGTAACCCACGGGGAAGAGTCCAACCAGCCAGGAGAGGTGGTTTGTGCAGAGCAAGGCCACTCATGTCACGCTCACTCCACCCTACAAGCTGATGGAGAGGAGCAGCCCTGGTGGGTGGTGGCTGCAGGGCAGCGTGGGGTGGGAGCACGGGGTCAGCATGCTTGTGCAGGCAGGTGCTGGGCAGTGCTCACACCCGTGTCTGTGTGGGCACGCTGTGGGCAGTGCTGGGTCTGTGTGTTCCCGTGGGCCAGTTGAGGCTTGCTGAGGAATGGAGCAATGGGGTGGGCCATCCCCATCTGCTGGGGTGCCAGCTCTGCAGCCAAGAGGATGCACTCAGGCATTCTGCCCTCCACGTTTCGGGGTGAGGCAGGCTTGGGTTGTGCTTGGAATCTTTCCCTGTGAAGTTTGGTGTGGGATCCTTGCTTTGCTTGTGAGTGCTGCTGTTGCTACAGCATGTTCAGCCAGGAAAACAAGAGGGCTGGCAACCCCCTCTGTGCAGCAGAGGGATACCTGAGTGTGGGTGCGATGCGGTGTGAAGCCATGGCAGCACAAGATCAGCCACGTGGACAATTAGGACCTGTGCTTCATGGCTGACGGAGCTCAGCTTGGAGATGAGGGTCTGGGTGGCTCATGAGGAGTTCTGGAAGGATGGGACAGTTTCCATTGTTTCAGAGCTTCTGGATTAAGAACATATTCTGATGCCCTGGAAAGCTCCAAGGATGGGGGAGCACAGACGGAGGAGATAGTTTAGGAGAGAAGTAGCTCGGCAAAGGACAGAAGCAGTCAATGAAGCTGATTTCTAATGATGCTGGCCCAGAAGCATGGATCCTGGACTTCATGGGGAGGGTCAGGGTCAGCCGTGCTGCAGAGCACAGCCCTGGGAGAGGTGCATTCACAAAGTCCTTTTGCAAAGAGACATTCCCATCAGTTAAACAGACTGCTGAGCATCCATCACTGCCAGCCTGTGCTCAGCTGAGGGAGCCAAGGAGGACACATCTCACCTCACTTTGGTTCAGGGCAGGCCCAGGGCTCAGTCCATGTCCCTTTGGCACATTCCCCTGTGTGTCATGGTGGTTTTTTGGTAGCGAAGTGCCTGGCTTTTCACTTGCTCTCTTCCAGGTCTCCTCACACCCGCTTCCCTGGCTGTACCCCGTACGGTTTCTGCACAGGCCTATCTTTATGGCCACTTTCCAGGTGGTTTCTGTGCACTGCAGCAGCCGGAGGAGGCAAAGCCAAGAAGCTGGTCCTGCTTCCAGAAGCTCTGGGATTCACTCTGAGGGCAGGGAGAGGACCATCTGCATGGGCAGGTTTGGGAAGGAATTCCCAGGGTGTTTCCCATTTTTAAACAGAAGTTAATTCTCTGGAAAGACCGGGAAAGCACCAGGCCCCTTAACAGCCCAAGAGTTTACCTGTGGGCATGCACATGACTTCAACGAGCAATAAGGCCCCATTGCATTAAAATTAATTACCATCCCCATCTCCTTGGGGGACACCTCTGTCACCACAGACAATAAGTCTGACCCCAGTGAGTCAGCTCCAAACAGCTGCAGGCTGCAGCTGGGTGCACTGCCATGCACTGCCTGGCACACCTCGGCCAACCCGTGACAGTGTGCACATCCACTGATGTGATCTGTCCTGAATTCCCCTGGTGCCATCTGCTCCAAAGCCTGCTAGTCCTGCCATTCAGGTATGGAGAAGTGTTTCCTTCCTCGCTGCAGGACTGTTTGTCCTTAAAGGATCACTTCCATCCTCATTCACCTTTCTTTGAGGGCAGGTGACCTCAGTTGCCTCTTTTTCCCTTTAGTTTGTCCATCTTGCTGTGGGTCGCTGGCAGCCCCAGCCCCAGCCCCATTTTCAGCTGCCCACTCCCAGCTCTCTGCAGTCAGTTATGCCAGCAGCGCATCCTGGAGCCTTTGCTGTCTCTCAGATGGAGCCTGGTACCTCCAAGGGAACAGCCTGACAGGTGACTCATCCTCCCCACATCCACTTCTCCTTTGGTTTCCCATGGAAGCAGCTTGGTTAGGAATCTGCTTGATGCCTCGGCCCTTTTGAAAGTAAGGAGACAGGCCGTTCCTCTCTGTTCCTCGCTTTTAATACCTCATATCCCAGCATTTCTCTGATCTCTCCTGCCTCATGGGCTTTTCAGATTCCCTCTCCAGATACCTCCTTCAAGATGTGTGGTTTGTTGTTGGAGATTAAAGTGCAGAGAAAAGCACATGACTGCAGGAGCGGTTCTACTGGTCCCAAGGGAGCAAGGATGTGATCTGGATGGGGAGCAGTAAGGAAGCAGCTTGGGCCACCACACCCTGCCCAGTGCTGCTCCATGGCACATGGATGCAGCTGGGCTGTCTGATGCTCCCCAGCTCAGCGTGACGGGTTCAGAGCACACACTGTACCATACAGGCACACCAACTTACAGAGCTCCACCAACTTACAGAGCTCCAGCACCTGGTTACACCCCCAGATCACCATCACAGTGACAAAGATATGAATGAAGGTGAATGCTGTTTCTGGAGGCAGCGGGGACTCACTGGCTGGAGTGAACTCGTAACTACATACAGCAGTGACCACAGGCCAGTGGAGTTACAGCAATTAGAGCAGGAGCACATGGCAGCCTGACATACCCTGCAAACCTGGGCAGGAAAGACTCGAGGCTTTGGAAATTGAAGGGCTGGCAGCGCCCTTCTTTTTGGAAGCAAGAACTGCTCTCAATGAGACATTCTCTGTGAGCATCAACCCTTCCTTCCTTATCTTGGAGCCGGGTTAGCCCTCTGCAAACCTCCATGGGAAGTGGGGTGGCATGAACCTAGGGTAGCCCTGCAGCCAGAGGGGTTGGTGTGGCAGCCCAGTGGCCGCTCTGTGTCATGGGGCTGAGGCTGAGGGCTGATGCCCGGCTGAGGGCACGCTGTCAGATGCAGAAGTCTTGGGCTCAGCTCCACCTCCAGCCCTTCTGCCTTCTCCTTGCACTGGGGCCACTCACAGAGCTGTCCCTGAGCGCACGCAGGCATCACGCAGAGGCAGCACACTGCTCTCATTACTGCAACCTGTGGGAGCTGCGCTCTTACATTCTGCATCAGTAGTTCCCCGGGCCTGACACAAATAGAAATTGATCAAAAGCGGCTTTAAAAGCTCCCGAGTTCCTGAAGTAGAAAGTTCCTCTTGTTGAAATTGGGTGGGAGAGCTGCGGTTTTTCCTCAGTTCCTTTGATTTGTTGCCTAATGCAGGGGATGGATAAATCTCTAAGCCCTGAGATTTAGGGCAGGATTCATACTTTACATCTTCAGAAGACATAGTAAACAGCCCTATGCTCTCTAATCCCAGAGCAGGTTCATACCTGCTCACTCTGTATAAACTGGACCGGCTACAACAATTTCACGTTGCGGCTGAGTTCAAAACATCCCTTTGGGGATGAAATGTTTATTGCAGGAGATTTTTAAGATGGTTCCTGAAAGAGAGGAAGAGGGACTCCCAGATGAGTACCCTGCACAGACCCAGATGAGTACCCTGCACAGACCTGGGGGACTGCCACAGGGATGCAAAAAGCTGTGTGACTCCATGAGCAGTGAGACTGCCCTGGGCTGTGGAACTATTCCCTGGGAAGGAACTTGCTGGTGGCCTTCATCCCTCGGAGCTTCCTGAGGGTGCGAGCAGTCCCAGCCCTTCCCCAGCGGACTGGCAGAGGCGGGGTGGTCACTCCAATGTGCATTTCCTGGGGTTGGCAGTTCTCAGGCACAGCCCTGATGGCTGCGGAGCTCCAGGACCCAGCTGTGTGGGTCCACATCACCCCGAGGCACCGCATCAGGGGGACATGACCTCAGAGGACTTAGAGAGTTTTATCCAAAAGGGGAACTTCTGCAGATTCTCCTGCAGTGCATTTCCACGTGGTGTGGAGGGCTGTGCCCTGGAGGTGCTCATAGCAGAAGTGAGGAAGCAGTGCTGGGGATGTGTGGTGGTCCTCGGGGTGGGTGCAGCTCCTCAGTCACCCAGGGGCACGTCAGCCACTGTGTGTTCAGCAACTGGCATTGCAACACCTGGTAAAGTACCATCCTGCAAGCCCCAGTGCACGGCCAGTGCCTGGCACAGGGCACTGGGGGGGTAGGGATGGTGGTGGCTGTGAAGAGGGGAATGAATTACTTACAGAATCTTCAGGCTGTAGAGGCCAGAGAAAGCTTCCCCTGGGATACTGGAGATCTGGTTTCCAGAGAGGCGTCTGCAGTGAAAAGAAGAGCCAGTAATGCATCAGCATCCTCGTAATGACGGCCCCTTGTCTGCAGGCACTTAACAACTGATGCATTTTGCTGCAGCCCCCCCTGGGGAGAATGCAGCAACACCTGCAAGCTGTGCTGCACACCCGGTGCGTGACCCCTCCGTACAGCCTGTTCCCAAAAGCAGGACAGAAAAAGGAAACGGGGTTCTGCAATGAAGGCAAGGATTGGGGCAATGTGGCCTGGGGAAGAGATTGATGTGAAGGGGTGGGAGGAGGCAGACAGAGTGCAAAGCAGCCTCAGAAATGAGAGTAGGACCAGCAGGCTGACAGCACAAAGAGCAGGGGACAGAGTTCAAAAGTGAAACTGGCTCAATGACCTGATTCTTAATCCCAAATTGCGATGGTGTTTGTGCTTTACTTTCTGATCCCCGTGTGCTCAGACAGGTGTCGAGGTTGGACTTCCCACAGTAAGAAACTTGCTGCTGTCCACATGATTTGAACTGGGATATTGCATCCCCCAAGTGAGACAGCGAACATCATTTGTGATCAGGCCAATTTTCAGTCTCTCAGAAACTCCAAAGCAGACCCAAGAGGCTGGCACGGATACTAGGAAACACACTGTATTATTCATGTAACATCGACAAAGCCTGTTTCCTTTCAGATGTTTTGGCTGTGAAATAGACAAGTGCTGAGGATGAGCAGCATAATCCGGGCTGGAAGCAGAGCACGTTGCAGTGAGGACTGCAGAGGTCATGGAGAGGATCTGAGCCTTTGGAGGCGTCACGCTCCCCGTGGCAGAGCAGGCTCGTTGGGTGCCCGGGCTCTCTCCTTCCCCGTCTCTCCCCTCGGGAATCCAGAGAAAATTACTCCCGTAATTAGGCCTCTGACAGCATAAACAGCACAGGGTCGTCCCTTTAATGTGTGCGAGCAGGTTGTAACCTGCCTCCTTGCAGCATGCAAGCTGCCTGGCAGGCTGGGCTATTTGTCACTTGGGGGCTGTGATTTGGGGTAATTGCTTCTTTTGATTGCTGATTTCCACATGGGAGGGAGTGTTGTCCGGGAGACCGAGTGCTCGCCTGGAGGGGAGGTGTTCCTGCACGGATCCTCAGCCCGCTGCAGGCAGCTGTCCCAGCCGGCCGTCCCAGCTCCTCTCTGGGGACTGCCTGTCTTTGGAGCTCCCGTCTGCTCCTGCTGCAGGGCTCCGGTGTCGGTGTGTGCCTCCTGACTTGTTTCCTGGCTGCTGTGAGCCCTCGTATTGTTGTTCCTGGGTACGGTCAGGTGGTCGCAGGACTCACTCCTGCTTGCTGGTTCCCTAAATGGAGCTGGGACCTCCAGGACTAGCAGGACAGGAGCGTGGAGCTTGTGGCTCTTGGCTCGGAGCAGGGCGGCACAGATGCATGCTAGGCCAGCTTGCAGCATCTTGGTACCACAAGAAAACAGAACTTGAGGGTAAAAGAGACCTGTGGGAGGTCTCACTGGGTGCTGCCCATGGGCGAATCCAGAGGCAGAGCATCCTCAGCTTCAGGAAAGGAGCCATGTTCCTGCAGCTGCTGTCTCTGTCCTTGGCTCTGCCCCATGGGGACTGTACCATCTCCCAGCTCACCTCCGGCCTCCAGATCTCCTCTATTTTTGCCTTCTTCCCAATGCCAGGTATCCAGGTGTCCCAGGCAAGGGAGCAGTGCCATTTCTCTGAACGTAGGCCAGGAATGTGTTGGTCCTTTGGGGCATGCTGTCCCGCAGGAGGAGTGGCAACTGGAAAGAAACACCTGCTTCCATATCGTCAGTTCCTGGGTCAGTCCCTGTGAGCTCCAAGACACAGCAGAGCTCTGTGTGTGACCCTTCCTCTGTTCGCTGTCACCTGGCAATCTCCCTACTGCTTGGTTCCTGCTGTCCCTCTCACTCTGACTGCCCACAAATCTCCCAGCCTGGCAGGGAGGCACCCACTGAACACATCTCCAGAGGCAAAATTCAATAGGAAATTCACTGAAATGATAATTTCCTTCCTATTTAAAAGGGAACAATAACATTGGAAGTGATGCTCCCAGTGTGACTTCCCTTGAGACAGCTCTTCATTTGCTTCAGAGGCCCAAAGCAAAACAACTCCGCAAGAAAGGACCAAGAGGCAGCACTTCTTTGTGCCCCAAGCACACAGGGGATGGGGAGCTGCTGTTGTAGCCATGAAGGTCTGACCAACAGCACAGCCCCAAGCCTGCTCAGGTCTCTCTTTAGGATAGGCAGTCTTGATTCAGCTGCATGTCCTTCTGTCCCACAGCTTATAAGGTGAGATGGATTGGCAGGAAGGGAAAATTGCATTTAAAATGGCTGATGGAAGAGGGAGAGAAGGGGCAAGTGGAAGATGAGTGGGAGCCAGAGTTAGCTGACTATCTTTGGAAAGCTTGCGTGTTTGGTGGATTTTAGATTCTGTTCCCCTCCTTTTCCCCCTCCAGTGATTTCTGGGAACATTCCTCCAGGCTTTGATCTGCATTCCCAATACACTCCAAGTTGGAACAAACTCATGGTTTACCACTTCATGGTTGCTGTAGTTCAGCTACCACAGGCTCCCACCCCCTCCTGTATCTCGGGCTTCTTGGTCATGCTACAACTTCCATGGCACGCCCAAAGGCTGTTTGTTGGGCATGATTGCTCATGTCATGCACTCAGACAACATGATGATGCCCTTATCGTTCACATTAGGAGGCAGGAACATTGCCCATTGGCAGGACACGACAAACACACATGTCCATATCCCAGTGGAATTTTCCCCTTGCCAGATCATTACTGATCATGTCAGCCTTCCTCTTTGATCTCCTGCTCTGGTGCATTTCTCAAGCACTAATATTGTCAAGGCAGAGTCTGTTCCCAGATAAACCCTCTGCACTCCTGTCTAAACAGTGTCATCATGTCAAGATCATGCCATCCCCCAGGTGTATGGGGGACCAAGGGCTCTCTGCTGTGCTTGAGTTTGTTCTCGTGCTGGTGCAAAGCAGGAATTAAGCCAATTAAGTCATGCAAGTGAAAACATGGTACATTTGAGGAAAGAGTCAGGCTTGGACTCTCCCTTCCCACGCAGGAATCTGCAGCTGGTCCTACTGCGGTATCACCTGGAGGTGTCTCTAACATGGTCTTACTGCTTTACTCCATCCCTGAGGAGGAGACTCTGCAGGCCTGTTTCTAACCCAGCTACCCATGCCCCCACCAAATGCCTGTTCCAACTCGATAGATTGATGGCATTCGTTTCTTTTGTTTATGGTCCTCCAGCCAGTTTTCAACCCACACGAATGTTCGTATGCAAGATAGTTTGGATTCATTTGCCAAGGAAGATTTAGTAAGACAATTCCTTATTGAACAACCCAATAGGACATCGACTACCTTCATTTTGTCCCCTTATGTCAAAGGTTTTCAGGGGGGATTTACTCCCTTCAAACCTTTAGCTTAGAATTTTGATTCCAATCTGTGTGCCTCACGTGGGATCCCCTCGGGCAGGTGGTTGTTTGAGGACCACTTATAGGAACTACAGGAGAACCCCTTGGAAGTCCTATTCTCCTGTCTTCACCTGTATCCTGGCCAACATCTGCCTCCACACCATGCCAGATTGCACAGCGGTGACCTTTGGAATGCTTCATACTAGGAATTATCTTTTAATCCTCTCCATGCTGTTGCTCACCCGCTGCATTGATGATCAGTGCTGTCCTCTGCCAAGAAGCAATGTCAATGAGGGGAACATAAAGTCCTGGATGAACCAGGCCTGGGTGTCTTGTCTCTAATGAGCTGCAGAAGAGCCCCAACACAGTGCTCAGTCACAGCATCCTGCTGCTGAAGGCACAGGAGCCAGGCAGTGTCCTGAGGAAATACAGCAGTTCAGAGGACCTGCACCTCACAAAGCAGTGCTCCAGGCTGCAAGAGCTGTCTGGGAAGGGGAGACCACAGCTCTTCCTGCTCCTGGATCAGTGCACAGCACAGCACTGCTCCTGGATCAATGCACAGCATGGCACTCCCCAGGATGGTGAGTTCCTCAGCCCTTCGGGCCCAAGAAGAGGCAGGTGAAAGAGCCAGTGGCTGGGAAGGGGTCTGATCTTGCCGCTGTGCCCCAGAGCAGGAGGTGAATGGCAATGAACACCTGCCTTTGGCTGCAGTTTCTCCTCTTGGCACCAAGCTCTCGTGTTTGGATTCAAAGCATGCTAACAAAGTCCTTGCCGGCGAACACATTTCAACATGTTGTTATTCCCAGGCCGGCTTTCAAGATCCTCTTTCTATTCCTTCTCTACTGATTGCTCTTGTTTCTCTTGGCACCCAGCTCTGGCTTTTCAGGCTTCATTAACTGGAATTTATTAGCAACTTTAAACATTCTTCCCGCTGCCAGAAAGAAAGAAAAGGAAAAAAAAAAAAAAAAAAAAGGAGAGAAACAAAAAGGAGATGTACGAAACTTGGGGCAGCTCCTGTCTGTGTGAGGCCCACATCGGAGCACCTCTCTGCCTCCAGAGACCTTCTCCAGAGGGAAGGAAGGGAAGGGCCCGTGCATCCCTATGGGCTTCTCTGCTCCATCCCTGCTGAGGTGGAGGTGGATGTGATGGACGCTCATCAGAGCATTTGTCCTCAACAGCAGTGGGAGCACACGGCCCACCCGCCCCTTCGGGCAGCTCTCCTTCCCCATCGCATCACTTTCTGCCCCTCACTTGAAGCGCTGACTGCCGCAGTGCATGGCCTGAGCCCTGAGTCAAAGAACATCCTGAGTCAGAAAGGACCATGAGGACCACTGAGTGCAACTCCTGGCTCAGCTGCTCCCCACACACCTCCCCTCCAGACCCTTCCTCGTCTTCGTGGCCGTCCTTTGGATGCCATCATGTATCAGACCCCAATCAGAGCAATCTAACTGAATGCCGAGGCTGGAATTCCCATTCTGTTCCACCATTCCTCCCAGGACGATTTGATTCTGTAAGTGTTCAAGGCCAGGAGTGACAAGGAGACTTTGAGACGTTTCTGAGGATTACAGGAAAGTGAAAACTGGAGGGAAAACGCCAGCTAGGCTGCAGTGCTGGTCCCTGACAACCCTGCGAATAACACATACACAGACAGGTGCTGGCTGGGTGCTGCTGTTGAAAGGGTCACTTCTAGTTCTTCGTATTATACAACGATCCTTCCTTACTTCACTGATTTCAAATCAATTGATTGATGTCCATAACTATGGCTACTGTATTTTACCGTATGATTGAAGCGTGAGCTTGGACATGTGCAGATACATAACATCACAGTTTCCATTTCTCCTTATGGTGCTGATTTTTTCCTACTCAAAACACCTCTGCCTTCCCAGTGAGCAGTTGTGGCATTTGGAAACGCCAGTGAAACGCTCTTTAACGACTTCCAATTATTTTTCATATTTTCCTGTTTAATTTTTCCCTCTTGATCTGTGTCATTCATAATTATTTTTGGCTGTGGGAAGCTGGCTGTATTGGAGTCTATGAATATTTATTCATCGCTGGTTGAGACTGTTCTGTTTGTGCATGACGTGTGATCAGGACCTGATTGCTTGCAGCAGGACAGCCATCCATTGCATACAATGGAGAGTATGGTCTGTGTGCGTGGGAATCTGTGAATGCTTTGGGTGCCCACACTTCAGTGCAGGTGTTGACAAAATGGGAAGAGAACGGCTGCAACACGGAGGCAAGACCTTGGAAAATGCATCTCCTGAGGACAGAGCGAGAGCGGAGCTACAGGAGGGTGGAAAATGAGTCCTACCCAGCTTGGAAATGGGGAGGTTGGAAGTCTCTACAAGCATAATTACTGCAAGAAACAGAGAGATGAAGAAGTTGGGTTTGAAGACCATTTGAAGATAAAAATCTCTGCTGCACTCCGATCGTTATGAGATTGGGGCTGTTATGGGAACAGTGAATGTCGGTATCTCCTCTGGGCTCTTTGGTCAACACTGACTGTTCAAAGAAGTCCACCTGCAAAAGTGCAGCCACAACTCAGCACAGATGAGCACAGGGAGAGACTCCTGGTCACAGCAGAGCTGCTGTTCATTACACAGCACTGATGATTTGGGGTCACTGCTTCGTGAACACAAACATGGGTAGCAGAGAGAGTGGGAGAGAGTGGGCACCGCTTATTGCCCCGCTGGGGAACGTGAATGCCTCAGCATCGCACTGACATTATTGGTGAGGCATCCAGCATTTTGGAACCTGCCCTTTTCAGAAATATCTGTCATCTGCAGTGTTGGCTGTGAAGGGATTCAGTACAGTTAAAGCACTCCATTTAGATATTAAACTGTTTTAAGCGTTACACACACAGCGAGTTTGCATCGTGTACCTCAAATACAACATCAATATCAGTATTTCATGCTATGTAATAACAACGTTTTGAAGAAGCTGCATTTTTCAGCAGAAGGCGTTGCAAGGAAAGGAGCAAAGGCATGAGAACAGCACCCGGAGGTATTTCTCATGGTCAAGTGGAATACAACCATACAGATGCAACGTATGGCCAGCCTCAGCCTTCTGCCTCCCCCCGGGCTCTGGCTGCTGGGTCTCCCAAGGGACGCCGTGGTTGCTCATGCTGGTGGTTAATTTTACACTTTCAGAAGTGTGGCCACTCCTTTGCTGACACACAGCCACGTGCTGATCCCTGGGGACTGGGATGGCTGCCGTGCCTGCCCAGACCGCAGCGCTGTGTGATGCACAGCAGGACAGCCGTCCTCTGCTCTGATCTGTGGGACTGCTGGCACCAGGCTCATTGCTGCCCCAGCCGCAGTGTGCCCAGGAGCTCTCATGGCTTTGGCTGCAGGGCTGTGAGGGGAGCTGTGTGCAGACGGGTGAAGGAAGCTCCCCATTTTCTGGCTCTGCTCTGGAGCTGGTTTTTGCATAATGGATTGATTCTTTCGTTCTGGCATTTGGCACTCATGATGTAGCCTGAAGGTGTATCCTCACTCAACCCTACAGTGGCGATTAACCCCCACCCAGCACACAGCCCCCACCTCAGCCGGGGGGTCCCACCAGAGCCACACACCCCCCAATGCAGAACCCCCCTGTGTGGGTACTCACAGCTCCTCCAGGAACTGCAGGCGGCGGAAGGCGCTGGGCTGCAGCTGGCTGATGTTGTTCATGCTCAGATCCCTATGGGGAAGAAGACATTCTCAGATCAGTCACACTGCAGTGTGCACAGAATAACTCCCTGTGCCACGCTCCACTTCTCTGCTAAGGAAAGCAGCTCAGTGAGAGAAAACCCTGCACAGTTCGTCTCAGTGTTAACAGATCAGTGCAGCCTGGGCTCTGCCTGCAAAGGGATGGCGAGCAGCAAAGTGTATTTCTGTTCACACTGTTCTGCATACCACTCCACGCTCTATATATGGACGATCCCATGATGTAAGAAAAGGGTTAAAATATTAGTTTGTGCTGCTGCTATTTTTATTTTCAAATCCCTAAGGGCAGTTGCTACTTAGCACCCATTAAAACATCTTTTTTTTCCCTGCATCAAAGTGCATCGTGTTTACACTGTAATGAATCAGTCTGATGTTTTGACACGTCGTGAAACAATGCAAAAATAACAAAACCAACAAAAAAAAAACCAACAAAAAAAAACACAACGCAAAATGAAAGGCTATGAAACACAGCACAGACCTGACACATTTAATATCTCCTTGAAATTCTGCAGCCTGCACCTCGAGCTGCTTTCTGCTGGCAACGTGGGCAGCACTGCTTGCTCCCTACAGAAAGCACTTCTCCAGTCTCATGTGAAGTCACCTATTCTGACCGCTTCTCTCCTCCACCGTGGTCAATACCCACATAACCTCGGGAGGAGGAAAACACATTGCTTTCTCAAGCAGTCATCCAGATGTCAGAGGAGAAATACCCTTACCCATCACTCTGCTCTCCCTGCCTTGCCTCCCCAGGGCTCCCGTCTGTGTTCAGCCCAAAGACAAGGGACCCTCTCCCATCACCTCTTAGGGCAGAAAGAAGAAAAGGACAGATTTCTAAGGTGCAGGGAAGATTGAGGGTCACTTTGTTACAAATATAGAAATCTCTGCTGCTGTGGAGGTTTGGATGCTGCCTGTTCATCCACAGTTCTCCTGCAGGACTCAACACATTTTGCTCCACAGGTTGTCCACCCTCGTGTGAAGGTGCAGCATTCCTGCCTGAAGCATTGCTGGAATGTGTTTGACTTATTGCTCATATCAGGATGTTGTTGACTTGTTGCTGTGTTTTCCCAAGCTCGTGCTTCTCCTCTTAGTAACATTTCTTGCGATATATACAACCTAGCACATGTAAACATGGCAGTGCTTCCTGTTTGGGTGAAAAGGGCCATTCATCTGTTCGGGTGTTTGGGGATGACGGCTCCAATCAGCCACATTCAGCTCATTTTGAAGGAAACCATTGCATCCGAACCCTTCTCAGGATTGCTTTTTCAGGCCCGCCCACACGGGGGTTTGGGATTCATGGATCGCAGGCACTCCTAATGCTTCTCTGGTCCTCCAATGACTTTGTCTTTCCAAAGTAGCTCTCGTTTGAGTCTTCAGCATCTACTGAAGTCAAACAAATGTTGGGTTCAGCAGAGTAACCTGCCCAGTTGCTTGCCTTTGGGTCCAGGAGACCATGCTGCACTGGTGCAGTGGGACATGCCCTTACCATCCCATCCCAGAGCTCTCCTCGTCCTCTTTTCCCAACAACCCACCTCTTTGCCCTCACCACAAGCTACAAAATCAAAGCAGGACACCTTCTGCTGCCCAGTCACTCCGTGTGGCAGTGGTATGAAACGCTGTCAGAGAAGTAACAGGAGCTCCCAGAACCAAAATGCAGCTCCCCATCACCTTCATCCACCCACGAAGCAACATCTTTTAAGGCCTCCTGCACAAGGTGCTCAGGTTACCCGTGCTTCCCAATGGCTCTGAACCAAAGCCATCATGGCTATAATTAGTGTGATTTAAGACCGTCCCCCGCTCCTTCCCCAACTCATTCTAAACATTTATCAGACATATTTCTAACTTGTATCTGCAGGAAAACTGAGACACAGTTCATGGAAACTGAGCCCATGTGATTCAGCCTCAGACCTTACAACTCCCCTGGCCCTCCAGGGGTTCCTTAAATTATTTGCTTTGATGTCACCTTCTTTCATGAACAACCTTTGAGCGTTCACTGATTAGCTGATCTTCTTTCCCAGAAAGAATGACGTGACACACAGCACGCTTCGGGTTCTCCAGTAGCTGCTCACCGTGGTCTCTACAAAAGCTATGCAGAGTTTTAGTTCAGGAATGATAGTGAGATTTAAAGAGCGAAGCAATTTACCCTTTGGCATCATCACTGAGGCAGGTGGGATGTCGGGAGGACATTGCCCAAACAACTGAGCAACACTTCCAATATTCAGGGAAACAGACTTCGATCCACTTCTGTAAGGGAGCAAAGTGACCCCGAAGAACACAATGACTGCTATCCTCAGGTTTGAGCCTTCTGGAAGCTATTAAGAATCCCAAATAGTGACCATCTTCTCAAGCACTAAAATCAATCCACTCTATCAATATCTTCCCATTTTCCAGGATTTTGATGGGATGTTTCCCAGCACGGACTGAACCCCAGATCCCCTGATCTGGGGGAGCTTCCTTACACCCAGGCATTTGAGCAGAAATGTTTAAGATTACTGTGGGGAGAAGCCAACAACCTGGTATTCTCTTGATTAATTGATTACACATTAAAGCCTCCCAGTTGTGGTCCTGCAGTCTGATTTCTGTGGGAGCTGCACAAACCAGACCAAAATTCCCATGCTTATCCCAGAAAGATCTATCACTGGACCTGCTCTTGCAAGGCACAGAGCACTCCTGTCTTGCAGAAATCACCTGGAGATGGGCGGTATCTCCACCAATCTTCTGGCCACTCTCTTTAGCAACCAGTAAAAAAAAATGCACAAATAAACCACCTTTAATAAAGAAGCCCAAAGGCAATAAATGATGGTTTTATAAATTCTTCAGATTGTACAAGAGTGATTCATAAAGGTTCTTGTTATCTCCTTTGCTCTGTATCTTGAGATCTCCGAGGCCACCACAAAATGCCTGCGTTGCTTTGGGTAAAGCTGGGGCTGCAGAATGAATGGGACTGGAAGCCATAGAGCCAGCTGAAATTTTTTCCTAAAAGCCTGCAGGTTGAAAACCATGCTAAAGGTAGTCTTGGTGGAGAAAAAGAGAAAGGGAAGATAAAGACATCAAAGCAGCAAGAGCTTATTTGCATTGCACCATATCTGGAGGCACCAGCCCCGCTTCAATCCCCTATCACTGCAATAGGCAAAAGCAGAACGCGTTTCAACTCCCACCTCTACAGTTTGAAAACAGATCAGATATCTTAGATCACCCCCCTCATCCCCCCCCTCCATGTAGGCCCTACCTGAGATCTCCACAGCGTTTCAATAAGAAAGGTTCCACCAAGAGCACTTTGCCAGCGTGAGATTCAGCCCATCCCTGCCCCAGTTGGCCGTCAGAAGTCTGATCCATGCAGTGGGTACCAGCGACCCATCACTCTCATATAGCGCTCACTAATCCTCTCCCAGCTCACCCCACTGCTGCCCCATCTCTGCTCAGTGTTCTGTGGCCTCCGTACATGGAAATAGAAACGGGCTGAGCAGAAGAGGTAGCACAGCTCTGTCTCTGTGAGCAGAAAATGAGAAGAAATAACCCTTTGAAGCCATCTGACAGGCCAGGGCTGCGAGTGGATGCTGAGTGTGTCTCAAAGAGACAAACCTTGAATGTTACCAAATGTACTCCTAAAGGCTTTTCTCCTATTTCGGCCATGGTAGGTTGAGGTGTTTTTCAGAGCACGCCCTTTGGGCACAGCTCAGTGCTGGGTATCCGATTCAGAGCGCTGAGATCTGATTCTCTTCTGGGGCAGGCAGAGGTGAAGTTTTGCTGCCTGCACACACAGCCTCCTACCTGCATCTCAGGGCACATGCAACCCCTGCCATCCACGTCCTTCCTTTGCTTGCACCAAGTGCATACCAGGTGCATTAGGCCCCACGTGTCCTGGGGAAGTGCAGCTGGGAGCCTAAGGGAAGTCACAGGATGCTCAGGTCGGAAAAGATCTCTGAAGATTGCCTCATCCAACCCCTGCCATGGGCAGGCGGGATGAAATAAAGCATTCCTGGACACAATCATACCCACACTTAACCTCTGCCCAGTCCCCTTCTGTGCACATTCCCCCACTGCCAGCTGCTCCCCCCAGCTCTGCTCAGGAGTCCCAGGCAGCTGACACCCACAGTCAGCAGCCCTGCTCCATTTACTTCCAGACCTACAGAAAGGGGATGGCAGAGCCCAGAGCTGGCAGAGAGGAAACTGATAGCCTGCAATTGACCAGAGACACACAGAAAAACACACTGCTTTATTTCACTTTGAGAGGACCTGGCAGCCCGCAGTTACTCCTGTTAGTTCTCTGTCTGGCAAGAAATGAGAGAACAGATCTGGCAGACATCGTGGTCACACACAACATGCCACCCCATCAGCAACAGAGCTCTGAGCAGGGGACTACATCAGGGGAGTAACCAGGGCACAGCAGCACCCAAAGAGCACAGCACCAGGCTGCCCACCCCGAGAGCTGCACCTCGGGGGTTACACCAGCAAGGCAGAATACCATCCCAAAACCTGAACACAAGATGTACACACAAACCATAGCACTGGAGGAGATGCACTACTGAGCCTCGGGGGGGTTTGTCTAACACAAATTGGAAAAAAAATCATTCAGAAGTCAGAGATATTTTACAGGAGAAAAGTTCTGATGTATATTTTCAGTTGGAAGCCTCAGAAACTCCGGCTGGAATGCTTTAAACCAACGTCAAAACATTTCATTCACTAAATGCCAAGCCATGAGAGCACAGTATTTAATTACATACATGATCTGCATGCATTAACCTAAAGTTGAACGTGGAAATAAATAAATAAATAAATAAACCAGAAGCAAAACAAAACCCAAACTGAAACACAACCTTTCACTTTTACAATAGGTTTTCATTCTAAAAAAAAACAAAAAACAAAAAAACCCAATTTCAACCACATCTGTACATTGCCTGGAAAACGGGCTTTGATGGAGAACAGCTTTTGCTGGAGGTAATGAAAGATTTTGTTTCCCTGTGCACCGCCAGCGTTCCCTTCTGCTGCGTACAAGGAGGGACTCCGGTACCAGGGGTGACCACATGCAAGAGCTGGCAGAGGGAACGGGTCTGCATTTACATGGGCTTCCTCTCCTCGCTCGTGACCTCAGCTTTCCAAACGCTGATGTCAGCACTGCAGCTGCACACTCCGTTCTCTCGCCATCAGGAACCCAATTAATCGGGAATGGAGGATTCTGCCTGATGAGGCACTTCTGGAGTGGCTCTCTAAAGTTCCTGGAAAAGCACAGGAGCCTGGCTGGCAAGAAATAAGAGGACAAGTGTTGATGTGAGGCCGGTGTCTTCGTGCCTCCAGTTCCTTGGAGCAGACCAGCGGCTCCAGAGATAACAGATTTCTTTTACCCAAGAGGTGAAGAAAGATCTCAGGTCAGAGGAAAATGAGCTGTTAAAGTGCCAGCTTGAGGCTGAGGGCTTTCTGCCTAGATCCCTGACCTCATGGAGGGGGAGTGCTTCTCCTATAGAGTCAGAAAGCTCTGTGAAAAAAAGCATGCAGATCCTGGAGGTGGGGGAGTGGGGGGGAAGGGGGGTTAAGATCTCGGGTGGGATTTATTACTGCTTGCAAATGGCTGCAGAGCAGCCACATCTGTGCCTTGGCTGTGTGCAGCTCCATGCCCTGCACCTGCATCCTCTCACCATGTCACAGCCAACCCTGAACTCCCTCCATCGTATCTACCACAGTGGCTGCAGTGGTTCACTGAACTCCAACTCTTTTGCAGACTCAGCACTCCCAAAAGCCCCCTTACGCCTCATTTTGCTCCAAGTGCTGCTTGAATCTTTTAGACTCCCATTACCCTTTCCAGCCTCAAAGCAGTCAGTTGGATTACAAGCACGCAGTGCACGTCCAGATATATGCAAGCACCTGCAAGAAGCAGTGGGGGTGTCCGTGCAGCACACGTGTGCTGAGAATCACCACTCTTAGCCTGCAGACGTGCAGCACTGATGAGCACAGCCAGTCTGTGGCCTCTGACCTGCAGCTCAGTGGGCAGGAGCTGCGTCAGCCTGGCAGGAGCGGCCCCGGGAGGCAGCGCTCATTAAGAAACGGACCCCAGGAACGCTCACACTTTGGCCATTGCCATGTTTGGTTTGGAAAGACTTTGTGCTACAGAAGCCTGTTTAAATGGCACATCCTAAACACTCCCAGCCAGCATGGCCAACCAGCAAAGACAATTCAGCGTCATAAACAACCCAAAGAGCCAAGGATGTGTTCCCATGCCTGAAATGGGCGGAAGACTCAGTTGTGGTGTCTCTGACACTGCTGTGGTGCCAGCTGTGTTGCAATGCTGGCCGGCAGACACAAGGAGGTGGGCTGCTCTGAACGCTCCCATCTGGCTTGTGCCGTAGTGTGAGGCAGAACTCCTGCAGCATCACTGCCCTGCTCATACCAGTGCCACCCTGTGAGCTCACCCTGACCCACGGCAACAGCAAGTGAGCTGGGAAAACAAGCCCAGATATCAGCCTAGAGTCTCTCTCAGACAGCCACTGCTCAGAGATCAGCCTCCAACCCCAAAAGGTCTTTACAGATCTTTGGTCAAGGAAAGAGAGGTGGCTGGGTTTGACTCTGAGCTGGGGGAGAGACCTCTCAGGTGGTTCTCATCAGATTACAGCACACGAATCAATGGTCCGATCCTCCCCACGCAGGGAACACGCAAGAGACAAATGGGGAGGAGCTGTAAGGTTATTTTTAACCCTCTCCATTTTATCACAGGTTCACATGCTCCGTTATGTCTTTAGGGCTCATTTGCCCATGCGTGGCAATGCTAAAGGATGCTGCTAATTACCCCATTGCCTGTCCTGCCCCCAGAAGAGAGCTACCCACAGTAGAAACGAAACACATGGAGGTCGTTCCCCTCATTAGCAGATGAAAGGCCGGGCTCAGCCTAATGGCCACCTTCATCGGTGCTGGCAGTTGGTACAGCCCCCAGAGAGCATTCCCGAGTCACTGTGTGTACGTCAGACTTCCAGCCGGTATAATGCTGACCACAAGTGGAACATCTGGAGAGCGGTGGCCTCAGAAAGTAGAAAATGTCACAAAGTGACACCTGCTGAGAAGTGAGGCTGTGACCTGGTTGTGTCAGCTCACCCCATCTTAGGGGCATTGTACTCTGTGCCGAAGTGAGTAAGAGAAGGAACAACTGCGTTGTGACAAGGCTGAATGCGTGTAATGAGCTCACACAGCAGCGGAAAGCAATAATTCACAGCGGAGCAGGACTAGCTTAGGATGGTCTGGCGCTGCAGATGATTTATATTTAGAGTTGGGCTTGGCAGGTGCTTTTATGGATGCTGGGTTTTCAATTGTATTCAACCTGTCCCGAAAATAATTTAAACCATCCTGCTTTAAGCCTTGGCCAACTGTTAACTACTGCTGCTAGGAAAAGCTCACAGCACTGCCCTCCTCCATTTCCAGGGAGGTAGATGGAGTGAGGGCTGCTGGAGACACAATGCAGGCATTGGTCAGAGACAGCCTCTCTAACGTGGTGTGCCCGACTGTGTGGGCTGATGGAGGGAAGCACAGCCTGATGGAGGATCTGACCCCCCTGGTATTCAGCCCCACCACTGAGTGTTTTCCTTTCCTCGTGAGATTTTGAGTAAAGGAAATCATAAATATTTGGTCCTGCAAATGTTGCTGCCTTCTCGATTTGGTGTGGGAGGTTGGATTTGGGCACAGTGAGAAGGGAAATATCACCTCTCTTGCTCTGTCTGACCTCATGCTTGGGGAGGGAGGCAGGAAAAGTAGGAAAAAAAACCAAAATATGAGATACTTTTTAGAAGCGTAGATAGTGATATTTTAAGTTGTGCCTATTATTTAAAATCTGTTCCTAGGGCTTAACAAAAAATGAGCAATGCTGATGTTCCTGCTGATAACAGGGCAGGAAAGCACCCAAGTGATGTGACACGCAGAGGTAGGATGTCACAGGACAGCACCCACCTTTATCCAAAGGGATGACAGAATCCATGGCACAGTCCTGGGACAGGAGCTCTGCCTGCTGCCTTCCCTGCTACCCAACTGAGCTTTTGGGGTGCACAGACCATGGCTGAGGTGAGCACACCAAGGGTATTCACCAGAGTTATCTATCGGGGTATCCACCAGGGATAGACATGAAGCTGACACAGGGCAGAAAATCAGGAGATAACATTCATCTTGAGAAGAAACCTCGATCTGTTCTCATTCTTATGGGCCACTGAGGCAATGGGGAAACCACCCACGACAGCTGTGATCTCACAGACTTCCCAGACTGCTTAGGCCACGAGAGTTCTGCACAGCCACATCAAGTCTTGACAAGCCTTGGCAAAGGATGATGCAGGTGCTACGGCCTTGCCAAGCTCCTTGTGGGAGCAACGTGTGGCCATTACCAACACTGGACCTCACCAAAGTACGCCACTGCGTGCACCGTTCAGAGCAACTTCCAGATCATCAGTGCAGGCTGAAGGTGCTCTGATTGCTGATCTGGGTTAAGGAAGAGGAAACTACTCAACCTTCGTGATTGCTCAGCTTTGTGCTGAGCCCGTGTGGGCACCTCCAGCACTCCGCTCCTGCAGCTCCCTTGCAGGCAGCTGGGATGGAGCTGGAGAAGCTCCCAGGCAGGTCCGTGAATGTCTCAGATGTTATCTATGAGCAGGACAGCCAACCCTGCAGACCAGGTGTGCAGAAAGCAGGCTGGAGGTGAGACACACTGCTGCCCAAGCTGGAGGGGTAACAGTGCCCAGCATGGAGCCCCCAGACTGTGGGGCTTCACAGTCATGAAGGAAGCAGGCTGGCTCTGTGTGGGGCACAACGGTCATGGCCCCAGAACATCCTTCACCCTCATCTCCCCTTTCCAGCTCTGGGCTGGGGGAGGAGAAGTGCTGTCTGTGGAACGCAGTGTGCTGCATGCCAGGTGGTTTCTAGCTGACAGCCTGTTGGCAACGCAGCGTCAAGGTGTGCTGAGGGGCCCCCAAAATAGGTAATCTTGACATTTCCTCTCAGCACACTTACACGGTGTCTGAAGGCTGCAGAACTCAGCAGCCTGGAGCCATGGCGGAGGACGTGATGGAGTCGTACAGGCACAACACACGTCTTAGCTTACAGCGATCGTTCACTACAGACACAGCACCTGCCTGGAGCAGTCGAGGTATCGAACAACGTGGCAGCCTGAAATTATGTTATGGGTCCCCCCAAAACTGGCCCTTTGTGACAAAAGACTGCATTTCCCGGTCTGTGCCTGCTGCACCCACATCAAGGAGGGACTGCTGAAACCATGCGGGCAGCTGCAAGTTGCAAAAGCATTTCTTCTGGCTGTAAGTGGATGCCTTCTCGCCCCCACGCAGCCCACAACAGCTCACCTTTTGCACCAACAGCTTCCCGCTGGCCTCGCCGTGCACCCACACGCTTTGCGTTATCTGGCACGCAGTGCTGCCTGCCCGCGTTCTGATGCACTATCAAAGGCATCGGGAGACGTTTTGATTCTTGCAGTTGGGGTAAATGGAAAAGGGTTGGGACATTTTTGTGCCCTGAATAAAGGAGAGGGGGGTCACCAACTCGACGAGGTTGAGAAACCTGGCAAAAGAAGTGTCAAAGCAGGCGGGGCAAGCTGCACCCAGAGGCAGACAACAGTCCCAACCCAAGGATTCAGGTCTGGCCCGGCTCTCTGAATGGAGCTTGGGACCCTCCCTGTCTCCACTTTGCTGACAAAGCGGACAAGGGAGGCAGTTCCTAAAGCAAAGAAAGTTTGAATTCCTCCAGCCCATTACCTCATGGCAGTAAATCTTCCACCTCTCTTTCCCAGTCACTGGTGAAGCCTGTCTATTGTCTAGGGAGCCCGGCTGTCTGCCCCAGCACAAAAGGGAGAACAATCAGTGGGCTTGGGAAACACAGGACGTACTAAAAGAGAGAAGAATAAAGCAGGGAAGGCCAAGGAGAGCTGGGTGGGGAGGAGATCCCCAAGAGGCAACTCCAACCATGGATGTCTGGCTTCAGGAGGCATCCAGCCTTGCCTGCCTCGTGCAGGTGTTACTCAGGCTGGATCCTGCTCGGAGTAATGCTGGGGAGGGCCGGGGCTCTCAGCATGGAAGTTCTCAGAGGTGGGGATGCTGTGCCCACTGCCTCTTGTGATTCAGACTCCTCTGCCTGGTTTGAGATGTTCTGACCTTCAACACAGAGGTTGAGGTGTTTGTGTGGGTAATCCAGGGAACACTTTGGGTTTTGAATACCTCCCCACCTGGGATGTGGCTGTGCTCCTTGAGGTATGGGCAGACACCTTCCAGTCACTGGGATGGTTGCTGGCAGCCTGATCCTGCATAAACCATCTTCACAGCCACAGCCTGCAGTGCTCCTTTCCCTGCCCATAAGGTAGAAGGTGGCATTTCTTCATGGCAGCGACACACGGAGCCTTCCCCAAGAGCCCAAGCTGATTCAGTGCTCCCATTCAACTCTAGCCTCATCTTTTTTTTTTTTTTTCATCTTGTGCACTTCAAACATGCAAAACATTTCTGGAGAAAATTGGTGGTTGTGTCATTTGCCCCCCGAGTTTTGGACTCAGCTTTGGAGCATTAGTCTTCTATTGCCCCAACAGACTGAGGCACAGAGAAAGACAAAGCCCTTTTCTGTGCTGTGCCTTAGAGCATGGCATGACTCCCATGGGCTGCCAGTACGTGGAACATTGGGAAGGGAATCAAGGCCACAGAGTGATGTGCTAACCCAGACTATTGTGGGGAATGATGGCTGATGGACTGATGGAGACCTCAGTCGTGTTAGCAGACGCCACAGGTGCTGTGCAGATGTTCTCCACTCCCTTGCTATCTTGAGCTGCCACAAACCAAAGGCCGATGGTCCTGCAGGAACTCTGAGTGGTCCCCACCCTGCTCTGGTGGTCAGCTGGGCTGGATCAAGCTTCCTTTGATGGATGGGGTGTGTGAAATGAAGCTGAGTGTGACCACAACCTCTTCATTTGCCAGTGCCCCAGCAGAGAGCAGCACAGAGTTGGGCTCCCGTGTCCCCATCTGGCATTGCTCTTTACTTCTCAGTGCTTGAAATGTGAAGAGAAGCCTGGGCTGGAGATGGGGATTTGGCCACAGAATTAGGCAATCCAAGCATCTAGACCTCTGAGCTTCTCGCATGGAAACTAGTGTTGTGCCCTGAGGACAGCAGGGTGACATGGACTCTCAGATGTCAATGGGAACTGCCTTTAGCTTTTGAAACGTTGCCTCTGTTGGAGAGCTGAATTCTTGTGCCCACGCTGGTCCCTGCTTACAGGAGATATCCGTGCTGTTGGAAATGGAGCGTGTCCCACATGGGATGAGCTGAGGTGGTGGTCATGGAAAGGGCATGAAGTGCTACATGGGCTCATGGGAGGTTCTTTGGTCTTCCTTCTTGCCTTCCTTTGGACACCAGAGATGCTCATCTCTGGCCTTCAAGTGTCTTGCTTGCTTGCAGAATGATTCAAATACTCATTTATCTTAAAAGAGACATCAGATTTTCAAGGTAACCACCTCAGTGTACTGCAGCAATGGCTGTACGTTCTGAACAGATCCAACCCATCTCCAAAATTCAGACCAACCTCAGCAAAAAGATTTGAAATACATCATCCTGATTATTGCTACTCACTCCTCCAGAGGATGCTCAGACCGAAAGCCATGTGGGTACGAGGTTTGTGATATCGAGTCCTGGAGTCAGGCTGCAGGTGATTGCCCTTGGTCTTGGTAGCTGCTGGGTGACAGGGCAGGGCTTCCTGGGCATGGAGGAGCAGGTGTGGGATTTCTGAGCCAAGCTGGTGGCTGTTTGTTCTGCCAGTGCTCAGGGGAACAGGCCCCAGCGTGTGTTCTTGGTAAATAAATGAGATTACATCAAGAATACACCCAACTCCTATAATTTACTTTTCATCTTAACAAAACCAGCCCATCATGACTCTGGATATTGCCTACTTGCTTGGGCAGAAGGGTCAACAATGAAGAATATTGGGTTTCTTTTGTTTGCTTTCTGAATTTTGAGCCTTAAGAAGCTCAGGAAATCCCTTTTTCAAATGAGGGAGCCACACTTCATGGTGTGAGTCCAAGAGCTGTTTTGCTAAAAGCTCTAAGGCGTGTGAAGGTCTGGCATCGCCACCAGCCACCCATGCACTGCCACCTGTGCCCTGTAATCAACACTTGCCCGGTTCCTTGCCAATTGGTCTTTCAAACTGTGACCTGGGACACTGATATCGTCCTCCTGGAGATAACCACTGACAGTTCTCAGTGTCTGGTGTGGATGGGGCTTGGGAAGTCCTGGAGACAGCCAAGGTCAGGGGAGGGGCTCTGAGCACCCAATGGAGCTGTGGCTCTCTCTGTTCATTGCAAGGAGAGGGACCTCATGGCCTTTAACGGCCCCCTCCAATTCGAGCTATATTATGATTCTATGAAGTCAACACCCAGGGCTGCTGCCATGTTACCCCCACATTAAAGACAGCCCTCCCAGCCAGTCTTGACACTTGATGCATCTCCCTCTTCCCTCCTCACCATCCTGCTCTCCTGCCATGCTGTAACATTTCTCAATCAACGTATGCAGTACTGTCCTTGGTGGTGGTGCTCTGAATTTGCACTCTGTGCATATTCTCTGCTAAATGAAGAACTGTAAGAGAAAGCTCCACTGCCTTCCCTACCAGCACAGCAACAGTCAGAAGGGACTCAGAGCTGCTACACAAGGAGACCAATGACTGTGCCCTGTTTGCATGGGCATTGTGCCTACATCTGCTGTAAGATATCTGCCTACAAATCCTGCAAAGGCAACTGGGCTGGGGGGGGAATTGCTGTCAGTGGGGGAAGCTTGGAAGTGTGTGATCCCCCTGATTCCAAGCATGCTGCAGTCTACCTGTGGGACGATCCGCTGGTCTCTCCCTTCACTAGACCCTTGAGAGCCTTTGGAAACAAGCAGGATTGGGTTTGCAGAGACCCTGCTGCTGAACCACAAACCATCCAGGCAGCGAAAGGTAAGGGCACATCACTGCCCAATCACCTCCAACGCACACACGTCAGCAGAAAAGCTTCTAAACTCCGACCGCACGTTTTCTGGCCCCTGGCCAGAGCTGTCAGAGTGGTGATTTCAGCAGAAAGTGCCTTTTCTCCAAAAGCAGCAGCCCTTGGTTCTGCAGGGTTTCAGCCACTGTCCGGGCTGGGCCTGCAGGAGGAAGGCTGAGGGCTTGGCTGCAGCAGCGCAGCTCCCATCCGTGCCAGACCATCCTTCCGTTCAGTCTGAGTCTTCAAAGGAGTCTGCGCTATTAATTTTGCTGTCTTCCCTACCACAAGCTGTAAATCTCCTGACAGCAGGGAGAAGAAAGCAGCGAGCCCAGCTCTGCACACAGGAGGATGCTCCGGCAGCATGGCACAGCTCATCCTCCTGCAGCGCCCTGCAGCTCCTGCCCACAGCACCTCCCGCTCTGAGCCCACACCTCCTGCTCTCACCCTGCTGATGGGTGCCACACTTCAGCATCTCCCCCTCAAATCCCTCTCCCCCTCCCCCCCAATCCCAGCAGCCCCGCTCCATGCAGCTGGCTGCTGTGGTTGGAGAGGAGCATCTTCTGGAGAGCTCACTGCCCACATCTCCCCACTGCAAAAGCAGGATTTTGTTTGTTCTGCTTTGTATTCACTAGACAAAAATGTCACGGCTTTTCCCACTGTTTCTATTGAGCTTCCAGCATTCACTGCAGAGCTCCGTCCCTTCTCACCCACACAGGGCCCTGCAGAAACACCGCTGCCCTCAGCCCAGCACCTCCCAGCATCACCTGCCACCAGAGGCAGCTGCTGTTGCTGTTGGGTCACAAAGACAAGAACAGCTTAAGGAGGAACGAAATGAAAGGTCCCCCTGGCACTGCTGCCTCCGTGCAAAGAGCCGTAAAGATAAATCTTAAGGAACAGAAAATCTGCAGTAAGTGCAGCCCTCCATCCCACTACAGGGAAATAAACTCAGTGCCATTCACAGTGCTGGGCAGTCACGGCCTCCTGCTGTGCTGGGACAACCCACCAGCAAAAAACAGAGCGACGCAGTGGGCTTCTGGTGGGGAAAAGGTTTTGCTTTCCAGATACACTGACGGGACAGCAAAGCAAAGCTTGGCAAATTGGCGCCTGTTTTATCCAATGATCTGTAGAGGCAAAGGCTACAAAACCCAGAACGTCGTCGTATTCTCACAATATCCCTTGAACGACATCATCCTTCATCCAAAGTGACACTCTCAAACACATCGAATTACTTGAAACCCATTCAGACAAAACACTGTCTTCAACCCAGGGCAAAGTCCCCCGTTTTCAGCTTTTGAGGGCAGCTGCAGTAATTGCTCCTGGGATTATTATTTTCTGTTCTGGTTTTCCATAGTTTGTCCATCTCCACCTAGCAAGGCCACTGAGGAGAATACGGGGAAGCACTGTGAGGCCGGCCGCTCCCACTGGGGCTCTTCGACACTCTCATGATGTGTTTTTCAGAACAAAGGCAAAGCTTGAGATTCAGCATTTATTTTCTGCATAGAAAACGCACTTCCAGTGTTAGCATCCCTGTCACATCGCAGTCGCTCTGGGTCCGATTGAGGAGCCCCATTTGCAGGGCTGTCTGAGCTGCAGGTGCCTCCTGCTGTACGGTTCGGTCGCTGTGAGTCCAACAGGGTTCTGTCTCAGCCAGGAGCTTTGGTTGAGGGTTGGAAGACGCCACTCAACGCGTCACGACTCAGCTTTTCCAGTGGAAATTTGAGACGTCCTGGCAAAGAGTGCGATGTTCTGAAGGAAGTGTTCAATTTGAGGAGAAAAATGCATTTTTCCATTAACAAAGCCCTGAAAGAGAAACTCCTCTCTCCCTCTCCCATGGGCGGGCGTCAGCCCACAGCACTCAGAGCACTGTCTGAGAATGTGATGGCAGAACCTCTTGCTTTGGGGCCAGCTTCCCTGCAGGCCCCTTGGGGCAGCCTGCATTTCACAGCACAGCGGTACCAGCAGGACCCGTCATTGCAGCCGCTCCGTTTTTGAGCACCACGACCCCAGATGTGCCATGGCATGGAAACTGTGCAACACAGACATCCGTCAGAGGGTCTCTGGCCAGGGATGGACTGAATGGGAGGAAGCAGGAAATGTAGAATAAAGCTCATGTGAAGTTATTATTGTTTTGGCAAGGTAAGGGAAGTGGGGGAGGTGTTGGTGGGGCCATTGGTTTTGCAGCCATTCCACCAGCAGTTCCCACATGGTGAGAGCACACTGCACCCACAATGGGCTTAAAGCCCCCAGTGAAGCCAAATGCTTCCACAAAAGTGTTTTCCATCATGGGAACCACTCTGAACACCGGCAGAAGGAACAGCAGGGGAAGAGGTGGCAAAAGGAACATTTCCCTAAGCTCCAAGTCAAAGGTATTTGGAACCAGCCGGGGCAGTAAGGCAGGACCTGCCCGACTAACCAAGGAGAGAAAGGACTCGGAAGCAGTGCTAAGGGCCAATTCTCCCATTTCACAAATCTTTCTCTCTCTTTTGCTGCCTCTTTTCCAGGCTCTGGAGCTTGAACCTTAGAGACCGCATATTTTGGTGCAGAAGGTACTCCAGACCTCTGATCCTCCTTTTTAGCCCCAGAGGACCCACCAGTTTCAGCTAAGCCTGCTGCAGGAAATGCACCCGTAGCCCTTGATCTTGGAAATTAGATGGCAGCTCACGTATTTACAAAGCTGTCCCTCAGAAGTCTTGTAATTTGGGAAGAGCGTCCCCAGAGAATGAAAAGAAAGGGAACGTTTGGGCCAGAGGCAGACCCTCTGAGTGCCTTTTGGCCCAGCTAATGCAGTTAGCTTGCAGAAATAAAAATAAAAGAATTCTGGGATTTTGTAGAGATTCATCAGATTCCTTTTATCACGATAATCCAGGACAACAGCATTGCTTTTCTCATGGGATGTGAACCAACCTGAGCAGACTGTAGGCTCAGTCCCAGCGTATTGGAGCCGTCACAGACAATGTGCCAAATTAGAGAGGTGAAATCCTGACAGCTCTTCCACCGAATCCCTGGGCTTCACCTCCCCAGAGGCAATGGAAATGAACCCTGAGAAATCACAGACTTGGCCACGCCAAAGACAGTTACTAGGTTTCAGCGTTTTATTAGCTTCATTAACTTTTATCACCAATTAATTAAAGACTTCACCAAATGATCTCCCCATTCCTGGAATTACCAAAGAGGGGACGTTTGAACCTCACCACCGTTTGGATGCCTACCATGCACATGTCTACATCTGAGCTAGACTTGGGTTCCCTTTATAGTTCCACGAAGAGGGGCTGATCCTCCTGCAGTGTGACTCACCCTTACCTACACTGGGGGTACTTTTTAGATGGAGACAAATCACACCCCAGCTCCTTCGAAGTGCCACGATCTCTTGTGACCTCTGCCTGCTGTGATTCCTGACCGAGGTCCATTTTTTGGAGAACACGTCGTATCCTGTTGGTACCAGAAGAGCTGTTCATTGTCGCTTATTGACTTTAAGGCAATGAGTAAATAATGAAAATAAGCTCTGAGGTGATGGTTAGGCTTGTAGCATTTGGATGACTGAGTGCATGTTACCCTGCTTCCAATATTTCCATAGCATTATTCCATTCACTTATCTGTACAGCTCTCTGGACCGACGAGTTGAGGTCCATCAATGCTTTCACTCTCTGTTCCATTAAATTACAGAGCGGCAGACTGGGCCAGGCTGAGCACTGGGATTACAGTCCCATCTGGAAAAATCAAAGGAAGTCTTTAAAGCCCAGCCAGATTTTCATTGTCAGGAGTCTCCAGCTCCATCAAAGGAGAGGCAGTCTAGACAAAACACCTACAAACTTCACTCTGAAAAACTGAACCATTGTGGTTTTTGGGAAGGGTGAGGGGGCTTTCACAGTTTCTGCTCAGATCAACCAAAGAAATTACACCTTTGCTGCTTTGAGCTCTTTCACTCTTTCATGAATCCCCATGAAGAGACTTTTGAAAAACCACTCCCCACCTCCTGGTCTACTCAGTGATCCTCTGGAGCGTGAAATCCATACTGAATTCTGAGAACATTCACAGACAGCACTTCATTGATTTGGGAGTCATCCACGTCCAAGAACTCCCGCAGACCTCCTCCTTCTCCCTCATTCCAGCAAATGCCAAAAAGAAGCCTGGGATACGTGATGGCAGATAGATAGAAGCATAGACTCACTGAATGGCTTGGGTTGGAAAGGACCTTAAAGATCCTCTTATTCCAACCCCCGCATTACCAGAGACGACCCCAGAACTGCAGGGATGCTCCCTTTCCGTGCCAGCACATGAGCATCCTTTGGGCTAATTAGAGCTGCCTATAGCCTTCTCTCTTTCTCTCATTTTAATAGGCATGGCTCCTGTAAGGAGCATCCCAACCCTGGGGAACCCACCTCCAACAGCGCTATTGCTAGATGGTAAATAACGAGATGCTCATATTGCCATCCCAAAAAAAGACAAACAGCTCCTCAAGGGCCCTGATCTGCCTTTCCTGTGTCAGAGATCTTGTTTCTTTCTGGAAAAACACTCTGCTTCCATTCTGTTCTGTTTTCAGTGGTTGCTTTTGTGGAGAAGCTTAAACCCTACAAAGCCACAGCAGTAGGGATGTAATGCATGCTCCGAGTGTTTCAAATGGCTTATTGTAGGGTTTTCTCCTTGTCCACCTTCTTATAAAGAGGAACAGACTAGAAGCATTTAAATTGGTTGGAAATGAGGAAACTGCCACACGAGCAGTCACTGCTGGCAGAGCCTCAGCCAGCACCTCCACTGTGCGGGCCAGGAGCTCCTGCACACAGATAGACCGTGAGCCTGCACATGGATGGACCATGAACACACACACGGGTAGCCCTGACACAATTAATGCCCACTGAGAGATCACAGCACTGACTCAGTCTGTCTCCAAGATCATTCTGGATGAGATGGGGAAGGAGACAGGAACGCAAAGTGCTGGAGCACATCCACCCTATCCAGCAGCTGCCAAAACGCCCTGGCCAGCATGGCCGATAGGTCTCCAGCCTCTGTGCTGGGCTGGCCCACTGCATCCATGAATTCCAGGGCTTGCACCTCCCTCAGCAGACTTCAAGGCAGGAGTCAAGTCCCAGCACCGTGCAGGATAGGTGCAGGATGTCCTGAGAACATTGGGGGCAGGCTGTCTCCATCGGGTCACCCCCATTGGCTGCTAATGAGTGACCTTCCTCTGCCCCACACAGTGCCCTCCAGGTAGAGGAAAGAAACTCACAGACAATGTTGTTGCTGAGAATTTCAGGGGAAAAGCAGAAACTTTTGACAGCAGAAATGAATTGGAGTGTCTGTACTTCATGGAAGTTTGGGAGCTGCGGCATCTCTGCTGGTGGCTGTGCTCTGAGCAGTGCTGTCACACTCCAGCAGTGTTTCAAATCCATCCCCCTCTAATTGTATTTTTTTGACAGACATTCTCCAGTGCAAAACTGCTTGTCTGCATCAGATGGAAGCTGAGATGCGGAGGGTTAAGAAGCAGGTACAGGTCAAAGAGTGGGAGAACAGTACCTGGAATGAGCAAATTACCAGAGACGGAGCAGATGAGACAGACTCGTCTCGAAACAGATCTGTCTCCACATTTTTGTAGGAGGCAGCAGAGCCAAAGGAATGCGCAGTCTGCACACATCAGTAATAATGAATTGTTCCATTGTGACACTTAATGGGAAGAAGGTTCATTAATTACGAGGAGTTTTTACACGGTGGGGGGTTTAGGCTGGCTATGGCCAAGATCTATGGGCAAGCTCCGTGTTCCCTGATGCTCTCCAGATTGGGCAATAGTAGGCAGAGCTTATGCAAACCTCCCACCTCTGGCTGCCATACGCTGGACCAGAGCCTGCGTGCTCCACGCTGCCTGCACTCAGCTCCCAGCGCTGCCCCACTGCCCCTTCCTGCTGGACAGCAAAGACAGCCATTCCATCCCTCCTCCCCACAGACCCAGGCAGGGCACTGACCCTGACATTGCTCTGTGTGAAGAAGAGGGGATCCCCAGCAGCCACATTTGCTCCCAGCTCCCACAGCTGCAGGACATGGAAAGCTTTGCCCCCTGCTCGTGCTCCAGCTCTGCTCCCTCCCCTTTCGGATGCAGATCCACGAGGGGATGACCCCAACACCTGTGGCCCCATGTCCTGGGAGAAAGGCACCAAAGTGTATGGGGCACATCTGGAAACCAGATGCCCTGCAGGTGACTCAGTGGCACTCCCTCTGCTCATGCACTTCACCTGTCCTGTCCAGACAAGTTGCAGCAGCGTGAGCAACAACTGAAAGCCAGCAATATCCCAAGATGACAACATCTGAGAGCCCACACCGCTGGGATACATCTGCAGGAAACGGCCCTTTCTGAGGGAAAGTGTGGTGGGCACTGTGCGTGGAATTCAAAGCACACAGTTTCTGCTGGGAAGGAGTGGGGCAGGGCTGGGAGCTGCGCCCTCCTGCCAGGCAATGGGAGCTGCGCAGTGGTCAAACTGCAATGGCTCTCCATGCTCCATGGCTGCTCGGGTTTGGGTCCATGCCCTGTTCCTGTGCATCAGATTTTACAAGGCATGTGGAATAACAAGACCAGAACACAAACATTCTCAGGAAGCCGTTGCGGTCAGGCTGCCAACAACCTGCTTACTGCTATCTGGTAGCAAGTTCTGCTTGACAGCGCTGCATGGCTGTACCCAAATCCCAGCGTCAGGGCCACGATCTCCACTTGCTCTGCAGGTGAGGTCTGTTTGGAGCACGATGTGGCACCTAGGATAGGTCTTTGGATCCATCCGTCCGTCCACCTCCATCAGGCACAGCTGTAACACCAAGGCTGGGGTCCTGGCTCTGGTGCTGGGTATCGTTCTGGCTTTGGTGCTGGATGCTGCGGGGGACCAAAGAGTACCCAGCTTTGCTGCTCAGCACCAATAGGGCTTTGCTCCAACTGCCTCCCCCATCACCCATCCTTAAGCCCTCCTGAGAGCCACCACTTTTTATACAAAAAGTATAACGTATATAAAAGTATAACAGACGGCTCAACCCCCACAGCCTTATTTGGGGATGGCAGCAATCAGAAGGAATGGTGAAAATGTCCGATGTCTTCTATTTATTTATTCATTTATTTTTCCTGCAGCAACTTCTCCGGAACGGCTCCTCCTGCAGACAGCCTGCAGAGCGACTGAGCTCTGGGGAGGGGGTCTGCATGCAGCCCACCTTCCATGACAGCCCCACTGCTGTCAGTGCACGGAGCCAACCTGCCCCGCTCCCCCATGCAGACAAACCAAATCCCAGCCTGAAACTTCCTTAAGACACTTCCCATCTTTCAGGATCTTTTGGTGCTACTTTCATCTCCAATCCACGTATCGCTGCCCTATAATAATAATAGTAGTAACAATAATAGCAATAATAACAGCGATAATAATAATACCTTCTGCATGTACGTAGCACCTTTCATCCAAGGATCTAAGTCACAATTACAGCCCCACACATTCCTGTACATTACAGCCCTATAATTCCAAGACTCCTCAAGTATCCAGACTTCAAAGGGAGCACGGATTTCCCCTCCAGCCCAGTCACGGTGCCCAACACGTCTCAGAGGTGTTTCGAAGGTGTCTTGGCAGGAGCTGGGGAGAGGCAGGAGAGCTCTGAAGCCAAAAGGAGCCTTCGTGGATTCCTTCCTCCCCTCTCCTGGCCACTCTGTGATCTCCCTGGGAAGTCGGAGCAGCCACGGGACATGGGGGCGCTGCTGTGGGACACGGGGGTGTTTCTATGGGATGTGAGGGTGCTGCTGTGAGGCTCTGTGCGTGCAGTGGGATGCAGACAGGTAGGAATGGCACTGGGAAGCCGTTGGCACTGGGTGACATCCAGGCTGGGAACCCACAGTGGTGAATTCACCCTAAGTTTGTGCTGCACCGAAAAGAAGAAAGGAGCGGAGATGGTGTCCTCACTGAAAGCTCTTATAAGGGCTGAAAGGCTTTCAAATAACCCAAAAGTTCTCCTTTTGGGGGTCAAAGCAAAACGTCTCAGGGATACCCAAAACAAATATGTTTTGGTTTGGTTTAGTTTTAATTGCATGGGATGCCTGAAAAAAAAAATCTATTTGTTTAATGCAAGCCAACCTTTCCTCCTCCTTTTATTTATTTATATATATATATTTTTGTTTAGTCAAAGAGGTGAAATAGCTGCTATTTTCACCTGTGTGATCAGGGAGCTCAAAGCAAGGCAGCTTCCTATAGCAAACAGGTGAGCTTAAAGAGGGGCTGCAGGAGCTCTGGCCGAGCTGCTGGGTTCAGGGAGCAGTTCTTGCCTCCATGGAGCTCAGCTGAGCGGGACCACAGCAGAGCAATGCTCCAAAGGCCTCACCCACTCTCCTACCTGAGCTCCTGGTTGGGATGTGTGGCTGTGGGTGGTGCTTCGTTTGCACCAACACCCCGCAGCTGACCCCAAAGGGATGTCCCCATCCTCTGCGGCCATGCGCTGCTCAGGGAGGTGACCTCCCCATACGGGGCCACTCCGTGGGACTCCCGGCGGCTCCTATGGCCCTGCAGGCACGGAGGAAGCATCCAGCCCCGCTCTGCCCTCTGCTCCTCCTCCTTCCCTGGGCTGAGGTGCTGCTTCTGTGCCCGTAGCACCGACCCACCCGGAGCCAAGGGGGAGTGGTGGGAATGGGGTAAAGCAGAGCAGCAGAGACTGTTCCCTGCTACTGGAATTCCATCTCGTGTTCTCCATGAGAAATAGGAGCCGAGTTTTCTGTCTTTCAGCACCAATGCCTTTCCCACAGGTTTCATGCACACAGTTAGGAAAACTTGCTGTACTGAGGTTGGGAAGTGCCCAGAACGGAGAAGTGTCTCGTAGCTGTCCTGTATGGGATGCAGTGACACCCAGAGCTGTCCCTACACCGGTAACACCCCGGGGAAGGCAGCTCGTGCCTCACACCCCCCTTACTCAGCAGAGACGTTCCTCTCCGTGGCCCGGTGGGTGCTGCGGTGCTTGGGTATCGCTTTCCAATTGAATAAGGGGCAGCGTTACTAATTGGTGCCTCACGGGGATGCTGAGTGCTGGAAACTGTTCTGTCTCCCCAGGGTTTCTTTGTAGTGGGTCCTGAGGCCACTCACAACGAAAGGCAGGGGGTCCCTCAAGCAGGGCGGCAGGGAAGTGGTGGGGGTCCTACAGTCCTACGCAGCCCCCTAGGAAGCGCCATGCTTTCCTCTCCCTCCTCCACCCTCCTGCTGCTCCCTGACCCAGGCAGGTGCAGAGGGGGAGAGGCGTTCGCAGCTCCATCGCTGCCTTTTGGCACCGGAGCCTCTGCCAGATTCAAAGCGCATTTCAAAGCAAACCCTAAACTCCTTTAATCGCCAGCGAGAGCTCCTCCTGCGCAGATCTAAGGGCCATGAGCTCAGTGTTTTCGTTGCCCCGGGCAGATTTATGAGCTTATTCTTCACGGAAGGGAGGGAGAGAGGGGAGGCTGTGGCGTATTGCTTAGCCCGGGGGGCGGGCAGGGAGGAAAAGGGGTTGGGGGGGGGGAAGAGTGGGACGACTCCACGGGCTTTGGGTGCGAGCAAGGACCGTGACGCTGAGACCCAGCGAGCGGGAAGGACGGACGGCAGTTCCCTGCGGTGCTGCGTTCTGTTAGCCGTGTCCTCGTGCACGTTCTCTCCGTGCTGCCTTCATCGGCGCGCTCCTCATCCCGTACACCTGAGCCGGCAATCCCTGCCAGCTGCGCAGGAGCAGCCAGGGGAGAGCTGAGTGCTTCCCCTCCTGCAGAGCCGCGGGCGGTGCCCCGCCGAGAAGGGGACATTGCTGACACCCCGCACCCCAGAAGCCCCGCAGGGAATGGCTTTGCGCCTGGGGGCTGAAGACTGGGGACGGGGTCAGTGATGATCTGCGGCACTACGGCCAGCTGGGGGCTCAGGGAGCTGCACAGGGCCTAATGAGCCACAGCAGAGCCCCGAATGGGGACACTGTGAGCGCTGTTGGACCCCAACTGTACTCGCTGATGGTACTGAGGGGCAAAAAGGAGCAGAGTTTGTGACAGAGGGGCTGGCAGATGGGGAGGAGGAGGCAGGGAGAACATCCAAGGACCTGCAGGTTTCCACCTGGTTAGAAATTCAGTCTTCGGCTATACCTTTCCTCCCAACCCACGACAAGGAGCCGACGAATCAATATGAAGCGTCAGCCACCAACGACCAGAATCAATACAGTGTGTTTGAGAAACGTCAGGATGATTTGCTGTGATAATTCCTCAGTCCCACAATGTGAACGTTAAATGGCTGACAGGTAAACAGACCACGAGCAGGTGAAAATATGGAAATGGAAACTTCAAAAGATGAGTTTGAGAGAAGTGAAAGCGCTGAAATAATCCCTCCATCTTTCTTCTATTCCACCAGTGCTGATCTGCACACATTAAGCATTTCCCTCCCAGTGAAACAACGTGTTCCATCCCACCCCATCAGCTCTTGGTGCAGCTCTGGGGCTGAGCCCTCTGCTGTGGCCCCACTGCTCTGCCCCAGCTTGGGGCAATGTGGGTCCCTGCCTGCAGACCCCCCGATGGCTGCAAAATTCCAGGAGGGTCTCCAAATGTCTCTGCAAAGTGAGAAGGGCCCTGAGAGCCCCTGGCCCAATTCTGTTAGGTGGGGATGAAAGATCCACAACAGTGGCCAACGCTGTGACGGGGTCGGGTCTTTAAGAGGTATTAGAGATACTCGAAACGGGTGAGGTGTAGCAACAGCGCCGTCCGCTTCGGTGAAGCAGGGGCAGCTTCAACCAGCGGAGTTCCGTTTTCATCCTCTACTCCCCTCCACAGGGCTGGTACCGGGTATAGGGGCGGAGGGGGCCGGGATGCCCTCGCAGGGCAGCTCCCATCCCCTGTGCTCTCACCTCGCTGCCGTCCTCCCCCCGTCGGCCCCCAGAGCAGCCCTCCCCTGGCAGCGGAAGGCGGAGCTGTGACATGCGGCACTTCGGCCGCGTCCCTCGGCTCTCGGGTCACCGGATGCAGCCGGACGTGGTGCGGCACGGAGATGCGGGGCAGCGCCCAACCCCGCGCGTGCCCGCACGGCGGACGATCCGCTGTCAGTGGCGCCATCGTGTGCGCGGTGCTGGCGGAGGTGGCAGCCGCAGATCCTCCGCCCGCTTCGTACGGGAGCACCGTTCAGCGACGGGGGGCTCCGCGTCCCCGCGCCTCCCTACCCCGGCGTAGCTGGGACGGAGGCAGCGGCTGCCCGGGGCTCCCAGCGCGGGAGGAAACCTCTTGTGTAAAGCGCTCGGCGGTCCGCTCTGCTATGGGAATACAGCTTGCCTCGCACAGCTCTCCCTTTGCATGATCTACAGTGAAATTCATCTTTTCCTGCCCAGTTTTCTTCCCAGCTGCCCATCTGCACGGTACACAAAGCAATGCCCTCGGGTGAACGGGAGCTCTCACTGGGCCCCAACGGCCCAGCCGTGTTTTGCAGAGCCCCTCGTTAACTCAGAGTGCTGAACTCCTCCAGAGGAGGAACTGCATCCCAGGACCGGCCTGGAACACCAGGATGCCACACGTGAACACCTGCCCTTCCTCACGCACAGCAGCTCCCATCGTCAGCACACCTGGCTGGGGAAAGCAGGATCCTTCCCGACCTGCTGCACTGTGCTCTGCTCATGGGAGCACCAAGCATCCTCCCCAGGGTGCACCATTCACCATTACCCACCGCTGTGCTCCCTCCCCCTGCTCAAAATGTGGGATCGTTCCCAGCCCACAGGACACCGTCAGACAGCACTGCTAAGCCCAGCTTTGAGGCTCCCCCAATCCCTGCACGAGTGGAATCCTTTGGGGTATTCATACCAGAGGGGATGGGAGATATTGAGGCCATTAGGAACCTTTAAATCCATCCAGAAAAAGGAAAAAAAAAAAAAAAAAAAAGAGGGGGGGGGGGGAGGGAAGCACCCCAAACACCCGTAGGACTTTAATATTTATCTCAAAGAGGCAATTTGGGCACAGCTGATGGCCCAACCCAAATCTGTGAGTTATCACACCTGTGGAAGCGTTTGACAGGAGGGATCCCAGAGCAGCTGGCAGTCGTTGCTCTGCACCAGCGCTCCGTTCTGCTCTCAGACAATCCGGGTCCACCCAGCAAAGCAGCCGCGGAGCAACGCGTGCAGAACCTCGCGGTGCAAACAGCGGAGGGGCGCAGGGGTGGGAGGTAAGGGAGGGTGGGAGGTAAGGGAGGGTGGGAGGTCTGCCTCTGCTCGGCAGCTCCTGGAGGATCTGCTGCTTTTCTCTATTTTCTACCGTTTCATTTTTGTTTCCAATTTCCAGAGGAAATGTAATTGGGTGAAACCTGGAGCAAAGCTCCAAAGCCGGAGGGTCCGAGAAAGCGGCGCAAAGGGGGAAAGAAAAAGAGCAGCGAGGGCTGTACTTACAGGTAGGCGGTCAGAGGGCTCAGGGCGGAGGGGACCTCGGGCAGCCCCAGCTCGGAGCAATCCACCGACAGCGCGATGCCGTCCTGCTCGCAGTGACACTGCGCCGGGCACGAGGGCGCAGCGCCCGGCTCTGCCGCTCGGACGCGGGCACAGCACGCCAGCAGAACGCCCCAGAAGATGAAGCGCTCCATCCTCAGCTCGCTGCAAGCAGTGGGGAGCCGGGGGAGCACCCTGAGAGCTGCACCGAGGGGACGCCCCGGGGCTCTCCGTCACCGCGAGCCCGACCTGCGGCAATGGGGAGAGCGGTGGGGATGCAGCCGGGGAAGGGAAGGCATTGTTGGATGATTTTGGTTATTGGGTTTCAAGGGCTGGGCAGGGGCGTGAGGCGCTCCGATGGGAGGAGTCAAACCTTCTGCTCTTTCCCTCTCTCTCTCCCTCAGAGCTGGCAGGAATTTCATTCAAAGGGAAGAAAGGGCGGGGGGAGGAGGGGAGAAAAAAGAAAACCTCAACAAATGAAGCCGTGTTCAGCGCTACTCCGGGAGCAGTGCTTATTTTGTAACAGAGGTTTTTTTTTTTTGTGAGAGGGCAGAGCAGGGGAAGGCAGAGCTGGAGCACGAGCAGGGAGGCAGCAGCACCCAACCTGCACTTCAAGCGCTTCAGACTTAGAGACGCTGAAACAACCCCAGATATCGCTCTGTTAGCGCCGGCAGCTGGGAGGACCGAGTGCAGCCGGGCTGAGCTCGAGCTGCTGCGTCCTGCCCTGCTCCTCTCGCCATCCCCATCCACGGAGCGGAGGCTGTGGGAGCTGCAGGGTGTGGGGCAGTCAGTGCCGTGGGGCTGAGATCGGTGGGGCGGCTCCAGTGCGCTCTGCAGGGCTGTGGGATGCTGTGATATTAGAGATGCTCATCGAACCGAGGTGTGAGCTGCAGCCACGATGCTCCGAGAAGAGCTTCCCTCTGCTTCCCCTCGAGGGGATGAGGCACAGGCAGAGAAAGGAGGACCCTGCTTTCGGCAGGTGTGACCCACAGTGTCCCCCTCTGGCTGTGGCCGTGCTGAGGAAGATGTCACGTTGCTGCTCCACGTGTTGGGAGCTGGATGTCACAGCTGCACATCCTGACAGGGTGCTTTTGTTTCCAGCAATCTTTCCTAACTTATTTCCCCATTCTCTCAGGTTAAAAGAGGTGCGAGAATTATATGGGGTCAAGCTGCAAAGTGGGGGACTTAAAACATCCAGCGGGGTTGAGGTGTGATCCCTCATCCACAGAGGTCTGTGGGGGTCTCCTCCCAAAAGCTCTGTTCCAAATGGAGCTTGGGTTTGGGGCTGACACACAGACCCTGGCAGAGAGCAATGCAAGACCTGAAGGGCACTGGGCAGAAACAGAGCCTGCACTTCATTTGGACCTGAGAGCATTTGTGTGTTCATGGCCAACCCGAGTACATCCCTCTGGGGTGGGAGTTCCACTTCTCAGCCGATTCTAACTGCAATATCTGCGTGCTGTGAGAGGTGCCCTGGTTACAGGCACTGGAGCTCCACACCCAACTCACTGCTACGAACATGAGGGGATGCATTCCTGCACAGCACACAACGTCTGTGTTGTCCTCTAGTGGCGGTTGCAGGTTGGGAAGATGGGATGAGCACAGCTCTGCAGCGAGCTGAGCTGCCTCTGTGCATCACTTCGGCAGCCCCCAAAGCACCCCACTCCTCCCACATCACTCCTTCCAGGGTGCTGCCAGAGCTGGGGACAGTCACAGGCTGTGACAAAGGTGAGGGTCGCTGGGCCATAGGGCTGCTTGCTGCTGTTTTCAGCAAACCACCAGTGTGCCTTCTGCCCTGCAGGCAAACTGTGCCCTCTGTTTGTTCCCTGCTATTTCAGGGGCTTGGGATCACCCCAGCTTGGCTGTTGGCCTCCAGTTCCTGCTGCAGCCCACGAGATACTGGCTGCTCATCACTACTGTCACAACTGAGCCCCCGCTGGGCTGCATGCTGGAGAGGACAAGAGGGCCACAGTGCCAGGGATGCTGCAGGAAAACAGGCAGTGACAGGGCTGGGTGGTAAATACAAACCCTTGCAAGCAAGCAGAGGGCCCCAGTGCCCAGGGTCAGGGGCCTGAAGCCGCAGCAGGCTCGGTGTGCATAAAAGCAGGGTGTAGAAGTGAGCCTCAGCGTTGGTCCCATTTGACTGTCCCAGGAGGAGCTCCCCCTCCAGTTCAGACCGTCCCATCCAGCCCCAGTGCTTCCAGGATGAGAGTGGAGCTGTGGCTGATGAGCGAGGATGTTGGAGATCCACGAGCTGCAAAACCTGGCTCAGGTGAAGGGGGAGTGAGCAATGGGCAGCCTCGCAGCGCTGCATACAGCTGGAGCAGCCAGCCCAGAGTATCGTGGAGGTGCTCAGCAGTGCCCCATTACGGTGCTGGGGGAAGATGCTGCAGCTGCTGGGCTCTGTACCTTGGAGGGTCACATAGCATCAGCACCAGCAAACAGAGGAGCTGTGGGATTCAGGAGCTGAGGTGCCCAGCAATCACCACGGCCCCATGGCTGCAGATGTGTGCTTGGGGCCCTGCCCTCCTCTTGCTCAGCAGTGCTAATGCAGTGTGCCCCTGCTATGGGAGCAGGAGGGGCCCAAATAGAAGGGCTCCTGCTTGTCTCTGGGGTCCCAGCCTCTGCAGGGGGCTGAAGGAGGAGGATGGGGGTTGGATGCTGAAGGATGCGGCACGGGGCAGAGCTTGCTGGGCGGCCAGCGCTGGAGGCTTTATTTTGTGTTACTGTTTTGTTGTCTCTCTCTCCCACTCTGGGTTTCGTGGCTCTGAGCTGCAGGGCTGGAAAATTATTCATCCTGACCGCAGCTCCCACGACACCCTCTGGAAGCAGCTGTGGCTCCAGCAGTGGGTGGGAGGTCATAAATTCAGCATCGCCACCGCCTCAGCCTCCCAGCAGCTGGGATGTGAAGCATGGAGATGCAGTCGCACTGAACTCACTGAGTGAAACCTGCTGACCAGCTTGCAGGACAATTCCCTGCCACGTGCTCATCCCGTCCAAGTCCCTTCTGGTCCCTCCAAGCTGTGCTGCAGCTGCAGCTGTCTGCAGGTTCACCTCGGCTGCCAGCTCTGCTGCGTTCTGTTTGTGCTGCCAGATGGGATTGCTTGCTCCTGGATGTCAGGAAGCCCTGCAGACTGCAGCATGCCTCTCCCACCGTGGGTCTCCCTTGGTTCCCCACAGCCTGCAGCCAGCAGCTCCAGCAGTAACGCACAGCAGGCCGTGTATCAGCTCTGCCTTTCGGCGTGTCCCTGTGCAAGGAGACCCATAAGAACTGTAGGAACCTCCTGATGCAACACGGTAAGACAAGTCACAAGCGTGCTCCTTCCCAGGGCTGTTTATTGGCTGTACCTAACGCTGACCCATCAGCCCAGACCATGCCCTGCTCTACCTGCAGCAGTGCTGCAGAGCTCAGCACTCCCCATGCTGGGGCTGCCCACTCTCCACACAGTGCTACAACCAGGTCAGCATCCTGGGCACCACTGAGCCCAGAAGGTGGGCAGAGGGAAGAGCATCCCACCTCCCATCCCCAGCAAGGCAGAGGAGCACTGCCTGAGGCTGCCCGGGTGTCCCCATGCTGACAGTGGGGTGACAGTGCCAGGTTGGGTCCCCCTCTTGCTGCAGGGCTCGTGCTGTGCCAGGAGCCACTCAGTGCTCCCATGCAGAGGGCAGGATGCTGCCGGGAAGCACCAAGGGGCCTTAAGGCTGCTTCTGAGTGATGATATCCCGGACACAGGTGTACAGGAACATGTACTGGTCCTAAACAAGAGAAAGAGGGTTCTGGGGTCAGGGCTCCAGCAGTGTGCCTTATTATTATGTAATTAACCAGCAGGGTGATGGTAAAGCAGGACTCACTGTCCCAAGTGGTCCATGACTGCCCTGTGCCACCAGAACTATCCAGAAAGGAAGCATCAGGCACAGAGCTCACTGTACCACCCTCATTTCCTTCTGCTATGTTGTTCTGCACAAACCACTCCAGAATGCTGCTGGTTCCAAAACCCCTCAGAGAAGGTCTGGGGAAGGACTGACTCCTGGCAGGGCTCTGGGAAAGGCAAGCTGTGGGGAAGGTGAGGGGCTGAGCTCCATACACAGAGCCCAGGGGGAGGGCAGCTGCTGTGGGTTGCAGTGCCATGGAAGCCAAAAAGGGGGTTGTGGGTTGTAGACCTGATGGAGGGGCCCTTGAGCAGCTTGCTGATATGCTGGCTGAGCTGCAAGTCAGAAGGAGCCTCTCCCTCCCCAGCAGCAGTGGGCTCAGCACTGCTGCATGGCGAGGGGAGCCAGACCGCCCACAGTGGCTGCAGTTTTTCAATGAGCCCGTTCTGACTGGGAAATCTGCAGTGACAACCTGGAGCACAGCCCAGGGGACATGTGCTCCAACATCCAGTGGTTCCCCGTAGCAATGACTCAAAAGCTCATTTTCACCCCTGTGTGGTTATTAAAGCAAACCTGTGTGACCCCACCGGGGATGAAAGCAGCATCTCACTGATGGAGGATGCTGGCAGCCACACAGCACGGGGTTGGGGGTCCAGCCCTGTTTCCCCTTTGCTCGCCAGCATGGAGCATTGCCTGCAGCAAGGTGGGGAGGCAGCAGAGCTGCACCCACTCTGAGGGGCAGCAGCTTTGTGTATTTATGGGCACATTGTGTCCTGTTCAGTGAGAGCACTGCTAGAACACAATGGAGCTCTGGTGTGGGGCAGCAGAGGCAATGCCCTCCTCCGGCTCCAAGCGCGTGGTTCACATTAAAGAAGGAAGCAATTGGTTTTTGTAGGCAGCTCTGCAGCTGGGAAGCCCCAGAGAGATCTGCCCCAGTTCTCCTGTCCTCTGCAGGGAGGGGTTCCAGGGATGCTGCATCAGCATAGCAAATGGAAGCACTGCCAGAGGGCATCTGTGGCAGCAGCACCCATCAGGAGTGCACACCAGTGTCCCCTCCTGCCCGCCTACCAGCGTGGGGGTCATGAGGCAGCAGCTTCTCATCAGCTGGAGGGTCACCCCATACACATCCACAGTCCTCTCTGTTTTCAGCTGGTGCAGCAGGCAGTCCAGGGCAATCAGTGTCCCCATCTGGTTCTCACCACCACTGCAAAGGATGGGGGGGGAGGGGGTGTCACTGGTGCCAGGTCAGGCTGAGCTGGGTCTGTGAGAACTGCTCCAGGTGGCAGGGAGCTCTGCACTGACCAGAGGTATGAGAGCCCACAAGTGCCATCAAAGAAGCCTGGACGCACAGCCAACCTGCCCCACCAAGCAACGGGGAGACGTGTGGCGCTTGGGGACATGGTTGGTGGGCATGGTGGGAAAGGGTGCTGGTTGGGCTGGATGATCTTAGAGGTCTCTTCCAACCTTTATGATTCTATGATGCCATGAAAGAGCATGGTGGGTGAGCTGACAGTTGGATCTGATGACCTTAGAGGTTTTTTCCAACCTTAATGATTCTATGATACTCTCCACATGTCCCAAACTCCTCAGGCCATTGGTGGGGGCAGAGGCTCACCAGTGGAACTGGAAGATCTTTAGGGCCCTCCCAGCCCAACTGTTCTACAGTCCTATGACTCTATGACCCCACGTACCTGCAGTGCAGAAGGAGAGGGCCGGCCCTCTTCCTGTTGGGCACGCACCGCCTGACGGCAGTGAGGAGCTCCACCAGGCTCTGGACGTTTGGCTGCTCCTTGCTGCTCCACAGCCTGTACAGGAACTGCTGCACCTGCCTCTCCTTTCCTTTCTTCTCCTGGGGAGACACAGAGCTGACACGGCTGATGGGGATGGCTGAGTTTGGATACAGCTCAGCCATGTCTCCAGACACCTTCAGCCCATGCCCCTCCAGCACCCCAAAACAGCCCCACAGAGACGTACGTGCTTCATTTTGAGCTGGATACACCTCCAGCCCGAGGCAGGCTTCTCCGTGCCACACTGGATGGTCAGCAGCTTTGTGCAGAGAGAGTCTCCTTCCAGCAGCCAGCACGTGTCATGTGGGACCTGTGCACAACAGCAGGTTTGGTTCATGTTGATGGTGGACATCACAGCAGTCACCAATAGCTCTGCCATCAAGCAGCAGGCACAGTGCCTTACCTCCCCCACCTCCTGCCACGGCAGCAGAGTTAGGATGGTGTGAATGTCCTGCTCCCACACCAGCATCCAGAAGTCCTCCATGGTCAGCTTGTCAGGCCCCTGGACAGCCAGATAGTCTCTGCTGGAGCTGCAGCCCTGGGTGGGGAATGAGAAAGTCACTCTCTGTTGAGGGTGGCAAGGGAACCCAGGCAGGGGGTGGGCACTGCTGCGGGGGGCAGACTCACCGGGACACGCCACACCTGCAGACCTGAGAAAGGGCCCTGGTCCAGCAGGGAAAACTTCACTCTGGAGCGATCATCTGCAAAACAGGTGGGAGACAGAGTCAGCTGGGGCCACCTTCATGGGATTTTTCCCCCTTATACTGATTTGGAATATCCTACGTCTTCCAAGTTGTCCCCGTTGCCTCTTTTCCTTCCATGGTGCACACCTGAGCAGACTGCCTCTTCTCAGCCCTCTAAGCTGTTATAAGACCTCCCATTTGCCTTCTCTCCTCAAAGCTCAACAAACCCACCCACCTGAGTGCCATGCAGCACACACTCTGGGCTGGGGTCCCCAGCCACCCCAGAGCTGCCTGGTGGACTCACTCCCATGTGTCCAAGCATGTTTTGCACTACGTAGCTCTGGCCCAGCCTGGTGGGAAGGGGATGTGAGGTGTTACAGCACTTACAGGGCAGGATGCTGGACGAGGGCCGTGCTTGCTGGGTGCCCAATGATGGTGTAGCAGAGCTGGTTTCCTCCTTGACAACCTCCAGGAGGGTCTGCCAGAGCGAAAGGCAGTGGTGAAATCCAGGAGCAGAGCAGGCTCAGGGGAGCAGGAGGGACCAGCAGTGCTCCCTGCTCTCTGGGGTGGCTCTCACCTCATACTCCCTCAGGAAGCCCATGTTGGACTTGGCTGAGTTCTGGGAGTAGTGCTGTGCAAAGCTTTTCAGTGGGATGGGGCAGGACCTGGGGAGAGAGACCGGCGGTGAGGGTGAGGGTGAACAAATGCAGAAGCATCCAGGCTGTGTCTGCAGGAGCTGAGCAGGGCTGAAGGCAGACCACGGATGGGCTCGTGCAGCTCCCCAGCCCAGCCCTGCAGCCCTCACCCTCATCCTAACCCATTCCCAAGATGCAGCATGGGCAAGGGCATCCCATTTTGAAGGAAGGAGAATTTGGCCATATAGATAGGTGTGTGACCTCCAAGAAGTATGCTCAGAGATGACAAGGTATGTGGGCAAAGCCTGACCTTCTCCCTCCTCTTGGCCTCTGTAAGAAGGGACATCTAAAAGCCCAGCTGCCATGAGCCCTTCCAGCTGGAACCCATCTCTGGTGCATCCCATGGGCTGGGAAATCCCAGGCTGATAACCATGCCTGCCCCAGGAAAGCTCTGCAGCAATTTGTGTAGGCATAGCCCAGAAAACTGACACTGAGGAGGGGAGGACTGTTCTGGATTGGGCTCCCTGTGCTGCAGGGAACAACCAGCCCCAGGCTGACCCTTCTTAAAGCAGCGGGTAGGACAGCTGCTGGGTCACTCCATCCTCCTGTCCTGGGATCCCAGCTCGCTGCCTGGAGGGCTGTGGGGCAGGGTGGGGAGTGGGCAGGAGAAACACATCAGGCTCTTACGTCTCTGTCCCTGATAAACCCAGGAGTGGTTCCTCCAAGATCTTCTCCAGGATACAGCTGTGCAGGAAAATATACTGGGACTGGAAGGCAAAGGCAGACAGCAATGTAGAGCAATCCTGCATTGTGCAGGTAGTGAGAAGGGGGGTATGGCAGTGCCTAGTGGGCAGGGTGTGTCCAATATCTCTGCCCCCCACACTCATAGTCCAGAGCCTTGGTTAGCCCAGTCTCAGAGCTCCTGCATCCCTCCCCTGGGTATGTCACGAAGGGCAGTACTGCCTCCTTGACCCAACCTGGGGGAGCGGGCTCATCAGCTGGGAGGGGACACCACAGACCAGTGACCTGGTGTGGGCAAGAACTGCCTGCGAAGGCTCTGGTCCTGTTGCTATGTGTTCTCTGGGCATCTGTCCCCCAGCCCAGCAGGCTTTTGTCCCAGTGGGCCCAGAGAGGAGGGAGCAGAGGTCTTACCAATGTCTGGATCATCTGGTAGCGGTTCATCCGCAGGGTGTAGACCACACCAAACATGTCCACCACCTTCTCCTGCTTCATCTGCTGCAGCAGCCGGTCCAGAGCAATGAAGGTGCCGCTGCGGCCCACCCCAGCACTGAGGGCACAGAGAGCACAGCTGAAACACTGCCTGACCCTGCGGCTGAGGAGGTCCCCTCTTGGACACATCCCCCCCATGCTGTGCCATGGGGCACTGGCCCCAGCGTGACTGAGGGCTGAGCATCCCAGTTCCCCATCCCCTGGGACTGGATGTCACGCTGGGGATGCGCAATCCCCAGTTCCCAAGGAAGGAGAACCCAGAGACCCTCAGTGCCCCTCGGATGTTGTTTTTCTCCCTGCACCCTCTCCCACCTATTGTCCCGCAGAGCAGCGCCTTGCCTGCAGTGCACCAGGGTCGGCCCAGCATCCTTGGCGCTCTGGATGTGCTCCCGGACCAGTTCCCTGAAGGCCAGAATGGACGTTGTGGACTCTGGGATCCCGTGGTCAGGCCATGCAGTGTAGTGCAGGTGGGACACGTGCCGTTCTGCCCGGAGGCCCTCCTGCCAGGGGGTGCATTGGTTATCAGTGTGCATGGATGTGTGCATCCCGCAGCTCCAGGAGCACACAGGGACCCGGAACACCTGGCTCCAGTCAGGGCCATGTCCACCCCACCTGTCACACTACTGCATCCCTGAAGCAGCAGGGCACGTCCCATAGCAGAGACATAGCAAGGCAATGGGAAGGAGAGAGAAAGGATGAGTAAGAGGGGTGATATGCGTTGGATGTGTCTGTGCTACGAAGTTTGGGGCACAAACAATAGGAACGAGTTGCCCAGAGAGGTGGTGGTAACCCACCCTGGCAGACCCTCAAGGTCAGGGCAGTGGCTCTGAGCACTGCTGGAGCTGTGGGTGCCCCTGTGCAAGGCAGAGTGGGACCAGGCGGCCTCCAAAGGTCCCTTCCAAATCTAACCATTCTATGACTATGAGATGACTCCTCTGGGGACTGGGTCTTCTTTGAACCCTGCTGCAGTCTGGGAAAGGAGACTGAACCATCATCACTGAGGAGAAAAACTACTGCATGCCATGCAAACTCACAGCCCTTGATGGGTTCCCGGGTCCTTACTTACATGCCACAGCTTGAACTCGCGCATGGTCCACTCCTCAGCACTGCTGTGAGACAGCAGGTGAACCTGGACCTGCCCGTAGGAGACAGGGGCAGCTTCAGATGGCCAGTAGTGATCGCAGAGAACCTGGGACACAGGCAGGACAGGGTCACGGGGGGCTGCCTCACCCAGGGTGACCTCACAGCTCCCTGAGCAGCGTGCACAAACCCAGCTCATGCTCAGGGTGCAGGCTGGGCTGGGGCTGCTGTGCCCACATCCAGCAGTGCAGACGTACCCGCCCGTTCTCCATGCACACCGTCAGCATGATGATGTTGCAGACATTCTGCTCCCACACCAGCCTCCAGAAGTCCTCGATGGTTTTCTTCAGGGGCCCCTGGGTGACAATGAACTCCTGTGGGGATGTATAGCCCTGAACAAGAGCCAGAGAGGAGCGGTTGGCAAGTGGTTGAGGCAGGTGGGTCCTGCCTTGGGACAGTCTGACCCTGCTCTGCCCTGCAGATGGAGAAGTATCCTTTGTCCTCAGCCCATGTGAGCACAGTTTCCTGGGCAGCTGACTTTGCAAGAAGCCGATTTCACAGGAAGCGTTTGCTGCCCAGCACGTGCTCTACATTTTTGGAATAAGGAATGGCAGCCCACTTCCCCCCAAGCAGTTCCTCATTCAGCCTAACCAGGGAAAGACAGCTCTGGGTCTCCCTCAAGCTCCTCGCTCATTGCTGGAGGTGAGGTGAGCATGCAAGGTCCCAACCTCCTCCACGCCGTCCCTTAGGCACACACACTCTCCCTGTGGGTTCCCGTGTGTCCCACTGTTACCTGGGGACAGTTCCGGGGTGGGGGATGTGGGCACAGCTCCGGAGTGGTTCAAAATGCAGCTGCACAGAGTAGAAGGAGAAAGAGCAGACAGAGACAGGGCAGCAAGCTGGGAGAGGATGGAAAGTGGACAGAGCTGAAGAAGAAAGAAGAAAGCCTTGCCGGTCTCCCCGTGCTCACTCCTCCACATTCACAGCACTCGCCATCAAGCAGTCTATCAACCTCTGCTAAAAGGCACCCCAACACCTCGCCACTGCCAGCTGTGGTCCCAGCAGCAGCTCCCGCCCACAGCCCTCACAGCCTCCATCCTGGGGTCCTGTGGCCATGCTGCTATGTGGGGAAGGTGGGCGGGCACTCACGGGCACAAAGTTGGCATTGATGTAGTCCGAGTGCAGGTCGTCCCCCAGTTGGCTCAACCTGACCCGAGAGTGATCGTCTAAAAGAGATCAGACGTGTGAAACTGAAGGTGTGTACAAGACTGCTTCTCCCAGGAGATGAGCCAGGCTGCCCAGTGAGCCCAAGTTGGGGCACTGCAGCACAGATCACAGCCCAGGAGGGTGCTGGGGGGAGCAAGGAGCACTTACAGGGCAGCACGTGTGGGTATCTGTTCTTGGAGATGTTGGCTGGTAGCTCAGCCCCCACCTTAAGCTGTTCCTTCCCAACCTCCTTCAGCTCCTGTGGGACAAGGCAGAAGCCATGTACAAGCGTCAGGGAGCTGCCAGCCCACCTCCAATGGCTGTCTGGTGCTTCAAGAGGCTGGGGAAGGGCTCAGCCCTGCACAGAGAACTGCTCCACCATTTACCCAGCATTGCCACTGGTACCCAATTTGAGCCATTGGTGGCTGCCCAGCAACTGGGTCATGGCAACTTCCTTTGACCCAGGCTGGATGGGAATGAGCTATCTAGGGGGAAATTAAGTCCCATCTCTTGTAGGAGCCCCATCTCACCTCAAACTCCTGGAAAAAAGCGTGGTTACCACTTGCTGTCTTCATCTCGTAGTACTGCTTGAAGTTCTGTATGGGGATCGGCCGGTGGACATTTCTGCATGAAATGAAGTCCAGAAGAAAAGCTACCTCAGCTGCTGGGAGGTGAGGGCAGCAGAGCCCAGCGCTGAGCCATAGGGCAATGGAGGCAGGCAGAGAGGGAAGATCCCAACGAGCAGCACCCACCTCAAGCTGTAGGTCACCATTTCCTGGGGCAGGCTGCTCTTCTGTGTCCTGGAAGCAAAACGTGGGAGCTGTTACTGATGCTGTCAGTGTGCTGTGTGTTGCTGGCCCACAGTGCACCACGAGCATCAGGCACATGGCCCAGTGCACATGCAGGGTTCTCTGAATTAACCACGGGCAGCTGCCCTCAGGCTGGTGCTTTTGTAGTCATAGAATATCTCAAGTTGGAAAGGACCCATAAGGATCACTGAGACCAACTGGAGGCTCCACACAGGACCATCCCAAAATCAGACCCAGTGGGTGTCCTGGCTGGCCAAAAGCTCCTTTTATGCCCTCCCATTGCTCTTCCCCACAGCCTGGTTGGGTCTTGCTTGAGATTTTCAGCTGAGACCCATCGGGTAAGGATGGCCCATCCTCACCTCCTCGCTCTGAGCTGCTTCCAGTAGACCAAAGCAAAAATAGCAGCCAATGTCAATAGAAATCCCACAACGATTCCAGCTATTATTGGCACTGGGAGCGGAGCTGTGTCCATGCTATCTCCAGCAGCTGCAATCAGAAAGAATGGGACAGAAGTAGGAGCCAGTATGTGACTAGGCTTTCTCCATTTATTACATTTACTACAGCCCATGAGCTCCCTCTGGCTTGCTATTAGCTAACTGCTAATAATCTCTAACCTGCATAGCCAGGTAGGGAAGACGACAGAGCAGCTGGGAGACAACGTCCCCATCTTACCTGAGAATGTGGTGAATGACACTGCAGGGGTGACAGGGTCGTACTTGGTGAAGGCAGCGATGCTGAACCTACGGCAAAGCAGAGCACAGTGCCCACACACTGAGAGCCAGAGGAACTGGGGCACCCCAGCTGGGGGGGCTGAGCCCCACACAGACCCTTCCCCATGCCCAAAGAGGTGTCGGGGCATTCCGTCCCCCGCAGAGATCTGCCCTCCTTCCTCCTCCAACAAGCAGCCCTCCCGGCTCCCTGCAGAGCCAGCTTCCTTCTCAAGTAGGTGCCCAACACACAATGCAGCGCTACCAAATGCACCTCTGGATTTTAGCAGCTGAGTCTGTGGGATGATGCAGGGTGAGCGCCCTCTGGCAGCACCCCAGACCCAGTGCTGGGAGCAAATGGAGCCACGGAATGAGATTAAGGTTTGAGGATAAATAGCTCAGAGATAGGAAACAAGCATTGGCTGTCAGAGAAATGAGCAGCCAGGGACATCTGATTTGCACTGTGCTGCTAATGATTAACTAGAAAAACAATAGTTGATTGAGGATATCTGTTCTTCAGGGCAGCCAAAATGAAAGCTAGCTGTGATGAGGTGCAAAAGCATCTTCTGGCCCTGAGCAACCGAACTTATTGTAAGTGCATGTTATTCAACCGTGGGTGGTGTAATGACACGGTGCCTTAAATGCCTCCTCACAGAAAGCTGATGACAGACAGCAGGGGAGCACTGGGGAGCACTGAGAGTGCGTACTGGCTGGAGCCTGGGACAATATCTGAGGGCAGAGGGGTGTCCTGCTGCGTTTGGCACTGCTCTGAGGCAGCGCACTGTAAGGCAAATCCCTGACTCACAGCAGAGCTGGAGCAGAAATCCGGGTCCGAGGCTGTAAGGGTTAAGCAGCAAGGGTTAGCAATGAGGAACAGCCGGGCTGGATGGGCAGCCAGCATCAGAGTTCCTGGATCAGTTGGATGCTCTCCTGTGCCAGCTCGGGGGTACAACACCCCAGTGTGTCTGATGAGCATGGGATGGCAGTGCATCACAGTGCAGTCGTACTGCTGGGCACGACAGCACAGCGCCTCAGGAGAGCAGTGAAGCACTGTCAGCTTCCACAATCCTGCTCTGCGGGTGGGATTTCCAAGGGAATGGTTCTCTTGAGCTCCCAGAGCTCTCATCACAGCCATCTTTGCTGTTAGTTCCTTTAGAATGGAGAGCCACAGTCCTCTAGAATCTGGAGGTCCCCTTTGTCAGAGGGATGCTTGGGCATATGGCCCCTATTAATGAAGGACTGACTGAAGAAATGATTCTTTGTTCATAGCCAACCTCCCCTTTCACTCCTGGTCCCCTTACCCACCGACACGAACATTCCCCCCTTCTGCCCACGTGGCAGAGCAAGCCCTGGAGGTCTGCTATGAGGGCAGGGTGGGCGTGCAGCTGCCTTGCAGGGACCCTCCTGCAGCCCATCAGGACAGAGGCTGACATCTCTCACCTGTACTGCTCATTGGCTTTCAGCTTCCCATTGCACATCGCCCGGGTCCGGCCGCACTCCTCTGTCCCCATGGGCACTCGCCAGGTTTCAGGGGATCGGGTGGAGCTCGGGTGGAAGGGATTGGGGATGAGCACAGCCAGGTAGGAGTCCTCCGTCCCATAGTAGTGGTCGTACCACGTGCTGGACATGATGTCCTGGGTGGGCCTCAGCACTGCAGGGCAATGCACAAGGTGATGGTGGCACAAGGCGCAGTGATGTTCGGGGGTCCCACATCCCTTTGGGGAGCCGCTGCAATTCGGAACACACGGGGCCACTTACGTGAGTCATTAGTGGTGGCAACGACTCCATAGTACTCAATTTGGCCATTCTCCTCACTGAACAGGTCAGATGAAATGATGACGGTGGAGCTGGCCTCTATCTGGAAGACTTCTGCTCGCAGGGGTGGGGGGAGGGCTGCAAGAGGAACCAGCGAGCACAGCCTGCTAGCACATCCCTGCTCCCACAGCACTGCTCCCAGCACCACCGCCCAGAGCACTGCCTCTGTGCAGGACTGCACTGAGCTCACAGATAGAACAGCCCCCGGGTCTCATCAGAAATGCTGGCTGTCTTCTGCTGGGGTGTGCGGGGAAGAAGGGGACTCACCCTCTGCTGTTGTGTTGCAGAGCAGAGTGACAGCCGGGCTCTTCATTGCATTGATGCCCACAGTGCTCACAGCGATTCGGTACGAGGAGTTTGGCCGCAGCCCGTCCAGGCTGGCTTGGCTCACGGAAACATTCACAGAGTGCATGGGGGTGGGAGGGCCATCCGAGAGCCCCTCTGTTACCACCTCGTAAGCCTCCACGTCTCCAGGAGAGCTGCTCCAGTTCACAAAAAGGCTCCTCGACTCCGGTAGGCATTGCACATCCTCCACCGGGTTTGGCTCTGTGAATGAGACACCCACGGATATGAGAGGTGGGGTCACCTTACTCATGGGGTCTCCTTATCTCCCACCAAGAAAACCTGCTGAACCCAAAGGGTGATGCACACACTCCCAAGTTTCGCACCCCCCAGACTCAACCTGTGCATACCCACCCATGGCCACCGCCAAAGGCTTGGTGCTGCTCCAATAGGGCCCAGCCACGCAGCTCAGGGACACGGAGTAGTTCCTGCCTGGGGTCAGCCCATGCAGGAGGTGCTGGAATTGCCCCTTGGTGAGCGCGTGCCGCCGTGGCAGTGAGCCATTCCGGGGGTCCCGCAGCCACAGCTGGCAGTCGTCCTGCTGCCCGGGGGCACTGCCCCAGGAGATGAGCACTGTGCTGTTCCCCTCCGCCGCCACAGAGAGATTCTGGGGAACTGAGGGGGCTGCAAAGGAAACCACAGCTGTTACTGGGACAGCAGGCACCCTCTTGTGCTCTGTGGACATGTAAGCAGAAGATGGGTAATATGCAGGGAAGCTTCGTATGCTCAGCGATAACACTGCTGGCTGCCACTATGAGAAATGGCTTTTAAATGGCAATGGGAGGACATGCAGAGTGATGAGCATGAGCAGATGGCTTCCTCCTGCCAATTAGCAAATTGGCTAAAAATTAGCGACCTGCCTGAAGGGCTCTGCACATGACTCCCAGTACCCTGCAGGGCTGGCTGAGCGTGGGAGCAGAGACCTCTGGATCCCCTAAGCAAAGTGCAGGGACTGTAGGGATAAGCACATGAAAAGACTTATTGTGCTTATCTGCGATTTCCACATTCCTGAAAATAATTAAAAAGAACAAAAAAAAAAAGAGCCCAGCTTCCCCATATTTCCCATGCCAGGAATTTTCTGAGTGCCTGGGAGAAAGGCAGTGGGGGTGGTGGGGTACCCAAGGGCAATGTATTGCCTGCTCTCCTCCATGACCCCCAGAGCATGATCCCGCTGCTGCAGCTTCCAGGCAACATCCCCAACCCCATCCCTGCCCCCTGCTCCCCACCCCAGCACACTGAGCCTCGCACAGCCCTGCAGCCCCCACTGCTCACTCGTCCAGTCGCTGATGTTCCCCGCAGAGGCTGCGTAGGGCCCTGCCATGGAGACCACCTCCAGCAGGTATTTGTGTCCCGGATCCAGGCCAGAAAAGGTGAACTTGCCAATGCCTTTGCCGACAGTTGTGCTGGCTGCCAACACACCAGATCCCGAATGGTACAGGAGCAGCCTGTAACCATCGTGTCCCTGCGGTTCGGCTCTCCAGGACACACTCAGCCTGTTGGGGTACCCTTGGTTTGTCATGTACACATTACGGGGTGCCAAGGGATCTGCAGAGACAAAGATGAGCATCACACGTCAATGAAAGTCTGAGGACGTGGCTCAGGCATCCCAGCAGTGTCACTGGACGGGATGCACTGTGCAAGATGGGGCACCTCATTGTGCTCAGCACCATAAGCATTGCTGTGCCCCAGGGTTCAGGCTCAGAGTCTGCCATAAGCATCAGTGGGGCCACATCCTTTGCTGTGCCAGCTACTCACATGTCCAGTTGCTGACATTCCCCGCAGGTGTCTGGTAGGACCCAGCTATGGAGGCCACTTCCAGCAAGTACTTGCTTCCTGGGGCCAGCCCCGTGAAGGTGATGTTGTGGGTGTCTCTCCCAGCTGAAGCCATGGCTGCAGTGGTGCCCAGCCCGGCGTGGTACAGGGTCAGCATGTAGCCGTCGTGTCCCCCGGCCGCAGCCCCCCAGGACGCTCTCAGCCTGTCGGGGTGCCTGGTGCTCAGCAGGCGCACAGCAGTTGGGGGCAGTGGGGCTGGGGGGCACAAGACCTGATGTTAAGGACCAGACATCAGGCAGAAGGTGCTTGGTAGGACATCACACAGCAGGACCAGCACTCCCTGAGGGCTGGGATGTGCAGTGCCACTCTGGAACACTCCCAGCTCTCCTCGTTTCCATCCCCTTCCCACCTGTGGCCCTCATTCCATCCAGCTCCTACTCTCACCTGCTCTCTGTGCCCACCTGGCAGCATTTGTCACAGCTGTGTACCCATCCTCCAGCAGAATTGGCATAGGACTAATCCAAACCCTGCCCAGCCCTAAAACCCTTCTGGGTGAGCAGAGGGGCTGATCAGTCCACCTCTAGAGCAGAGATTTGTTCTGGGAGGAAGAGGGATCAGCCTCTTCTACTGCCCTGATTTACAGAGCCTTATGCTAACGTGGTTTCTATCTGCAAGAGGAGCTCAGCAAGAGTGCATACAAATCCCTGGAGGTGCAGGGAGATGGGGCTGCTTGGGCAGGGGGATATCCCCATGTGGGCACAGCTGGGGAACCCTGCATGTCATCAGCACGTACTTGTGCAGTCCTACAAAGCAGAATATCCATGTGCCCATGAGGACAGCAGTGTGCCCATGCACCAGCTGCTGCATATTGCAGCCATCCACACCTCCAAAGGCACCAGGGCCCCTGTAAACCCTCCAGGTGATGCAAACCTCCCAGCCCTCTGCAGGGGAAATTCCTCTGGGCACTCACGTGTCCAACCACTGACGTTGGGTGCTGCTGCCTGGTATGGTCCAGCTGTGGCACTGACCTCCAGGGAGTACTCGTACCCTGGGGCCAGCCCCGTGAAGGTGATGTTGTGGGTGTCTCTCCCAGCTGAAGCTGTGGCTGCTGTGGTGCCCAGCCTGGCGTGGTACAGGGTCAGCATGTAGCCGTCGTGTCCCCCAGCTGCAGCCCCCCAGGATGCTCTCAGCCTGTCGGGGTGCCCGGTGCTCAGCAAGCGCACAGCAGTCGGGGGCAGTGGGCCTGGGGAGGAGACAGGAGTCACTGCCAGGATCCATGTGTGGGCTGATGGAGGGGAGACACTACAATCATGGAATCCTTAGGGCTGGAAAAGTCTTCTAAGATCACCAACCCAACCCACCCGCCATACCCACTGACCACATCCCTCAGTGCCACATCTCTGCAGTTCTGAACACCTCCAGGGATGGTGACGCCACAACCCCCTGGGCAGCTGTGCCAATGCCTGACTGCTCTTTCTGAGAAGATATTTATCCTTATATCCAGACAACATAATTATGTGGGTGGGAGAGGAAGGCAGAATGGCCTCTGAAACAAACTGGGAATGGTGGAGGACATGGCTGCAAGAAGAGCACCGTACTCACGTGTGCAGTGGGTGAGGTTGGAGGTGCTGGTGTGGTAGGGCCCAGCTGCAGCTCTCACTGCCACGCTGTAGTGGGTGCCGGGGTTCAGGCTGTGGAAGATGTGACTCCTGGCACCTCCACCCAGCACTGCATGTCCGACACGGCGGCTGGAGGCTGTGTCATAGAGCTCTGCCACATAACTCTCTGCTCCTCGCCCCACGGCTGCCCAGGATGCCTGCAGTGCTGAGGCTGAGGGGCTGCTCAGGGTGAGGTTGGCAGGGGCCAAGGGATCTGAAAAGCAAGAGGGAGAGAGTCAGCTCCTGAGTGCCAGAGGGAAAGGATGGCCACCAGAGTTCCTACTGGAGGGAAGCACGGGGTTAGTGCACGTGGTCTGGGCACAATATCCCCAGGGCCTGCAGCTGGACATGGCAGGGGAGATGGCAGAACAGAGAGGATTTGGAATGGGGAAGGTGATGGTGGACACTCTGCGGGGCTCACATGGGGGCTCTGGGGCACAATGCAGCCCCTCGGACTCACATGTCCATTGGGTGACGTTGGCAGAGGAGGCTTCCAAAGAGCCTTTGACAGCAATGACCTGCACAGCAAACCTGCTGCCTGCCTCCAGGTGAGTCCAGATGATGTTCTGGGCATCCTGGCTCACCGTCTGCACCCGATCTCTGCTCTGGGTGAGGCTGTGCAGAACAACGCGGTAGTGGTCCCTCCTGCCGAGGGGCTTGTTCCACCACGCGTGGAGCTCGGAGGAGCTGCCTGGGTTGGTCAGGCTCAGGTTTGTTGGAGCAGCGGGAACTGCAAGGAAGGACAGACACACGAGTCAGAGAGAAAATGATCCAGTTCTGAACATGCCACCAACTCCGTGGAGTTGCCCTCCTTGCTGCACTTGGTGCAGGAAGGCTGCAGGAGGCAGCGCAGAAAAACGGCTGGGTGCCCTCTGGTCTGGGTGGCAGACATAGATCCCCATCCCATAAGGAGCTCCTTGCAGCTCTGAGCCACCTGAGGGTGCTGTGATGCTCACCTGTGCAGCCAGTGGTGTTCCTGGGGAGGGAGCGGAAGGCTCCGGCTACCGCCCAGATCCCAACAAGGTAGCACACTCCCGGTGTCAGCTGCGTCAGGGTGATGTTGGTGCTGTCCTTCCCCACTTCCAGGTTCCTTGCTGGTGAGGAAGAGCCCTCCTCGAGCACGCTGAGCAGGTATCCGTCCCTCTGCCCTGGAGGGGTCTCCCAGCGCACGGCCAGAGCCCAGGCAGCGCCCACAGGGCTGGTGGACAGGGAGAGTGGAGGTAGTGGGACTGTGTGAGAGAAACAGAGTTACAGGGGCAGGAATGGGACACCCAGGACTGACTCCAGCTCGGGAATGGAGCTGGGAGCCACAGGACCATGAGCTCCCATGTGCTACCATAGGAGTGCTGAGAGCTGCAGGGTGCTCCCGGGTCAGAGCCATCCCCGTGGGATGGGGCCATGGCGGTGGCCACACTCCCTGTCCCAGGGTGCTCACGGTGTGTCCCATTGACCCACCAGGCCCAGGATGAGTGCAGGTCCCAGCAAGAGCCGGGAGAGAGGTACCGTGGAAGCTGCGGGGCCACAGAATAGCCCTGGGGGTCTCCTTGTGGCCCCCAGCCCCTCACCAGACATGGGATGTGGGCAAAGGGGCTGCCTTCCTACCCGTGTAGCCGATGGCAGTCTGAGAGGAGATACGGTGAGGCCCAGCCTGAGAAATGATCTCCACTTGGTACCTGGAGCCCGGCACCAGTCCCTCCAGGTCAAGGTGGGTGACACCATGCGGCACGGACACATTTCTGACGACGGACAGGGACTCTGCCACCAAGAGCTGTACCAAATGCTCCCTGCCACCACCTGACTCCACCCAGCTCACGTGTAGCTCCTGTGGTCTCCGGCCAGGCTGCACACTCACGTTAGCCAGAGACAGTGGATCTAGGAGGAAACACAGCACAGAGATCCATGAGGTGGTGGAGGAAAGCAGCTGGAGAGGACAGGACTCAGCCCACACCTCTGCACTGCACTAAGGGAGAAGTGGTGATCACGGCCAGCACGCTGTGCACGCTGCCCATACTGGTGTGCAGGTGGGCGCAGAACCCTCAGCTCCCCAGAACTCCCCAGAACTGCTCACACAGCATCACCGAATGGCTGAGGTGAAAAGGGACCTCTGGAGGTCACCTGGTCCAAGCAGAGCCACCTAAGAGCAGGTTACCCAGCAGCAGCAAGCCCCATGGCACTCTGTGCACACTCCTGCGTCCCTCCCCTGTTGGTCTGAGGCCACCCTGGAGATAATGCACTCTCTGGGCAGCTCAACAGGGCTGCTCTTGGAGGGCCCAGAAGCCATCACACAGCACTGAACTCATGACACGCACTGCCATTCCCACCAGCATGGAGCGTGCAGCTCTCGCTCCACAGAATGGCCCGAGCACATCTGTGTCACTGCGGGTCCTGCAGGCAGTGCCACCCCCCACTCACATGTCCACTCGGTGGCAAAGTGTGACGAGGATCGGTAGGGGCCGGCGAGGACGGACACCTTCAGGAAGTACTGCACGCCAGGGGTCAGCCCCAGGAAGGTGAAGTTGTGGATGTTCGGCCCCACTGAGATGTTCCTCTGCATTGGATGGCTCTTGCTGTAGAGCTGGAGGTGGAACTGGTCCACGTCGCCTGCAGCCTTGTCCCAGAAGGCCAAGAGTCCCAGCGGGCGCCGGGTGTTGGTCAGGGTGACACCGGATGGAGCCAGCGGGTCTGGGGGGTGCAAGAAGTGAGGGGGGGCAGTGGGGTGGGGGCCGTGATGGGGATGTGGCATGGAGGATGAGTTGCAGCCCAACAGCATCAAGGGGAGGTTGGTGCAGGACAGTTGGCCGCTAAGAGGGTCCTACGCTGTCGTGCACTCATCACGGGCACCCTCAGCTGCTTGTCCCCAGTCAGGTCATCAGCACTGGGAAATTAAACCCCACATAGCATGAACTTCTGCTCTGTGACATAGGAGTGGGACCCCACTTGGTGTGCTGGGTACCCATCAGTAACACATTCCATTCTGTGATGGGTTTCTCCTGCACTGAGGACTCTTTTGCTTCCAACACTGCTGAAAGTGGCTCTGATTGTCGTCCCACCCTTCCTTTGTCTGTCTGTCCATCCCCCCATAAATGTTCCACTCCCTGCCCTCTCTGGCCAGGCCATGGCTGCCATCTGCAATAGTGTTGGGGCAGGCACTGCGCACTCACATGTCCAGTCTGTGGCTGACCGCATGCTGGATCTGTAAGGCCCAGCCATAGCAGCCATCTCCAGTGTATACTGCCGCCCAGGGACCAGGTCCTCAAAGGTGACATTCGTCCAGTTGTTCCCCACAGACACGTTTCTGACCCGTTCCTGAGATCTGCTCTCCCAGAGGGTGCCCATGTAGCCAGTGCTGCCGGCGGGCGCTGCTCTCCAGGCTGCTTGCAGAGAGGTGCTGCAGCCCTGATTGCTGAGCGTCAGCTGCTCCAGGGGCAAAGGATCTACGAGAGAAGGTGTAGAGACACTGAACCGGGGTCACCTGCAGAGATGCAGCCCCAAATGTGCTGGATGGAGCCCCTTCCCTAGGAACGCCTACACCAGGGTGGGTCAGCGTGCCACCAGCATCTCCGCTGACACCTACAGACCAGTTTGGCCCAGAGACTGGTCTGGCACAGAGCCCAGACTGGAGGAGGTGTTAGGTGAGGAAAGGTGTTTCAGGGCACATCCAGCCCAAGCAGTGCCACCAAAATGAAGCCAAAGTGGGGAGAAGGGCACTGGGCTCTGTTGAGCCTCACGCTGGGTGGCTGGGACACAGACGAGGGTCAGACACATCCAGCAACACCTCTGCCTTCTCTGCCTTCCTCCTGAGCCTTTTGCCTTTTTAATGGGTGAGGTTGCAAACCATCTCTGCTATGCCATGCCCCGAGGCACAATGTGTGGGAAACAGGCAGGATGCAGTGGGACCCCCAGGGCTGGCTGCAGCAAGGGCAGAGGGACTCACATGTCCAGTTGGTGATGCGCTGGGGTGTGGAGGTGTAGGGACCAGCCACGGTGCTGACCTCAAAGGTGTAGAGGGTCCCGGGGCGGAGGCCCTCGTAGGTGATGTTGGTGGCACCTCTGAGCAGAGAGCTGTTCTTCACGGGGTGCTCCGTGGGGCTGAGGGCCAACATGTAGCCCTCTCCCATGGCCTCCTCCCAGCTGGCTCGTAGGCTGGAGGGGCTGCCGTGGCTGGACAGGCTCAAAGCAGACGGCGGGAGCGGCTCTGCAAGGGACAAGGGCGGGATCATGCACAAGGACAGGGTCATGTGCATCAGGCAGCACTTCCCCTATCAAATACAGGCAGGTGGGGCTGCAGAGAGCCTCTGCTGCTCTCGGCTCCAGGACCGGGTGAGTGCCCCACTCACTATTCCAGGCCCCAGTCCTTCTTCCAGGAGTGGCAGCTCTGGGGCATCTGCCAGGGCACTGGCCATGGCTCCGAGTCACCCAGGAGGGGCTGGGCACAAGGAAGATGCTGCTTTAAAGGGGCTGGTGGAGATACACTTCCCCAGAGCAGCTGCTGGGAGCAGAGGGAGGAGGGCCCATAGCTTACAGGCTTGGCTGGTGCCTGCCACGGCCTGGCGCAGCTTTGCCATGGATCTTTGAGTCCCTCCTCATGAGGAAGAAGCAGTGCAGCGGACCTTGCTTCTCCTAGTGTGTATCACACAGCCCCATCTCTGCTCCCACAGCCCTATTTGCAGGAGCTCAGCCCCTCTGCAGGGCACCCGAACGGCCCAACAAGACACGCTTCAGCTTTCTGCTTACGTGTCCAGGCTGCCGCGCTGCGGGCAGAAGCCCGGTAAGGCCCAGCCACCGCTGTCACCTGCACAGAGTACTGCTTGCCAGGGCTCAGCCCATGGAAGGCGACACGGCCGTTGTCTCCCCCGATGGAGATGTTCCTGGTGGGAGCACCGCCCTCCACCTCCCGCAGTGTCACCAGGTAGATGTCCCTCTGTCCTGCCGGGGTGCTCCAGTGAGCCTGCAGGGAGCTCTGCTCCTCCGTGCCGCTCAGCGTCACGTTGGTGGGGCTCAAGGGGTCTGGAGGGGAACGGGATGGGGTCAGGGTGATGGGGTGTATGGATCCCAAGCCCAGGGCTTGCTGTGTGCTGTACCTCAGGGCTGCCAGCACCAGGGTGTTGGGCACAGCAGGAATGCCTGCTTGATCAAAGGGGACAGACAGCCATGTGTGCAGGTGCCATGCGAGACCCCACAATTGCCCCTCACACCCCCAGCCTCATTCCCACTGCCTTATCCACATGGCAACATCCAGCCTTCAGCATCCTTTAGGAGCATGCTGCTTCCAGTCCCCAGTGCAACCATTCCTGCTCAGCCTTGCTGGGAAATTCCTAAGGGGCCCCTCATCTCCACGGGTGTCCTGTTACGACCTCGCTGATATTCCCGGGATCCAGCCTGGATGGAGCTCCTGGCTGGGCTGCGTGTCTGGCTCCGGGCGCTGTGCAGTCGGGTTGGTCAGACAACTGCAGGGACTGAGTCAACCAAAGCAGCTGGGGGTGTGGAGATGTTCCAAAATCTGAGCTGCACAGTCAGCAGGCTGCAGCTGCCCGGACTGGCAGGCAGAGCAGGGAAGGGCTGGAGAGCACTGCTCTTGTCCAGGACTTGGACTGCACTCTGCATTTTCCTCGTGGTTTCCTGGTCTGAGAGAGCAAGTCTGGGGCCAGAGCTGCTCCAGTGCTACAGCCACTGCGATAGCAGGGAATGGTCCCTTCCAGCCTAAGCTGCTACGGTTCTACAATTCTATTCTGACAGCAACCAAATGGGACCACAGGCTGCTTGTCCCCTCATCTATCACCATAGCTCCCCAGAGCTGGGTCTTGAGGTGGCTTTCCACCCTCTGCACCCAGGGTGCTGGCACATTCACACTCAGAGGCTGGATCTGAGAAAGCCACGGCCACCAAGGTTCCCCAAGCCTCCATTCCATTACTCACATGTCCAGGCTGTGGCATTGGGCCCATCCACAGTGTAGGGCCCGGCCACAGCGCTCAGTCCCAGCCAGTACTGGGTGCCAGGCTGGAGATGCTGGAAGCTGTAGCTGGTGAGGCCTCTCTTGGCTGATAGGGTCTTCGTCACCGTCTGGGTGTGGAGGTTGCGGAGCACGAGGTGCAGCCAGGCAGCCCCCCCTGCGCCTGCCCAGGTGGCCAAGAGGCTGGTGCTGGAGCTGGGGTTGAGCCTTAACTGGGTGGGGATGGAGGGTGCTGGGGGGAAACAGTGAGACTGGGCTGTGCATAAGTATGCTGGGGGCTGCCATCACTGTCCTCCCTTGCCAGGGTCCCCTTCTCCACCCTCGGCACTGTCACAGGGGCTGCAGATTCCCCATGTCCCTTCCCAGGTGAGCTGGCCTTGTGAGGTCCCTCCGTATTTTTCCAGACTGCGGGGCAGCCCAAATAATGCAACATTTGTGCAGTTCCCACCAACTGAGGCTCTTTGCTAAGGCTGCCCTCCTCCCATGATGCTACAGAGCAGAGAAGCCCCACCAAGCAATGGGGCCCCACAGGGCAGGACAGGTGTGTAGGGGTCCCCATGGTCTGACACACCGTGTGCTGGAGGTCCTTTCCACATCCCTCGGCTCACAGCACAGGCAGTGGACACGGTGGCAATGGGTCAGCGGTTGGACTTGGTGACCTTAGAGGACTTTCCCAACCTAAGTGATCCCATGACTCTATGATAAGCTCCCAGCTCTCCCACCTCTCCCATCCTCCACAAACTACCCATTCTGAGCCGAGATCCTCGTCCCCTTTTCCACCAGCCCACGTGTTTCACCCCTTCCTTCCCAAACCTTTCATCCTGCCCAGCCCTTCCCCATAGGACAGGCACACCCATCCCTCCCTACCTGTCCACTGGTGGGTACTGGTGCTCGCCTGGCCGGCCCCAGCCAGCGTGCTGACCTTCAAGGCGTACTCACTGCCAGCAGCCAACCCGTCAAACAGGAACGCGGTGGTGTTTGGTGGGACGGATGCATTTCTCACCAGCGTCTGTGAGTCGCTGTGGTACAGGGTGAGCTGGTAACCATCCCACTGCCCGCTGCCGGCTGCCCAGGAGGCGTGCAGTGAGGCCGGGCTGCCGCTGCTGCTCAGGCTCAGGTTGCGGACTGGTGAAGGACCTACATGAGGTACGGCGTGGATGGGGTTGGTGGGTTGTCCTGCTGTCGTGTTGCTCGGAAGCTGGTGAGGTGGGGCTTTCTGCGGGTGAGGTCCCGCCAGATGGGCCCAATTCACCATGCACAGCCCCATCTGCTCCCTGCCAGCCCCCTGCCCTCCCACCAGTAGTGTGGGCTGCCCCGACCCCACTCTGTCCCTTTGGGTCACTCTGCACAGTGACTGAATAGGGCAGGGAACCTTGGCCCGGGACACCACAGCTGTCCGAACCCATCCCTTCTCCAGGCCATGCCCTTCCCTTCAGTTCTGCTCTCCTATCTCACCTTTTTCTGCCTTCACCTGCACCACTTTGCTCAAGGGCCTTCCAAAGGGATGCAGGCTCCCCAGCTCTGCCCCTTGTCCCAGTCCTTGCCATGAGCCAGGGGGGTCATAGAGCAAGGCTGGCAGAGATGTCCCAAAATCACAGAGCAGCTCCCAGACCTGCAGTCCCAGGGGAAGCCCTTACTTGTCTGTGCTGTGACTGTCTGCCTGGCGGTGTCCATGCAGCGCAGCGTGGCTGTCACCTCAATCTCATAGTATGTGCCAGGGGTCAGCCCGTGGAACCAGAAGTTGGTGATGTTGGGTCCCACAGATCCATTCTGCAGCAGTGTGCCCGACCCCAGCAGGGAGAGGGTGAGCGAATAGCCCTCAGCACCCCCCTCTGGTTCATTCCAGGAAAGGAGGAGCGAGCCCAACCGGCCCTGGTCACTTGCATTGACATTCAGGATCAGCCCTGCAGGAGCAAGAAGGGATTGAAGACTTCATGGATGTGGAAGAGGTGCTCCTGAGCATCTCTTGCATTGCATAAAGACACCAAAGGCTTCAGGCCATCACCTGCTTTGCCGACACAACCCCACGTCTGCAGTGTCTGGGGATGAGGAAGTGGCATTCAGGGCTTTGGCTAATGGGTGGGTCAGTGGCCAAAGGTGCCATCAGATCCCTGCCCTTGGAGCTGCTCAGCACTGAGCCTGTGTACCAGTGCCAAGCTGCAGCGGGACCCCTCCATGCTCCATCTTTGCTCCCATCCCCAGATCTGCAGCTTATAAGCAGCTCTAGTGTTAATAAGACACTTGTGTAATCATTAGCATTTAAAATTTGCAGTGTGCAACATGTTGGAACAGGCTTACCTGGGGCCTGGCAGAGCAAGAAAGCCTTAAACAAGCACAGCTATTGCCCCAGAGAGCTGCCTGGGGCTGCCTTTACAGAGCAAAAAGCAGTGCGGGGTGAGCCCTGGGGATAGGGGCACCTGTGGGACTGCTCAGGTGCAGTGTGTGCCCTCCCTGCAAAGCCAGAGAGGCACAGAGCTTTCAGAACGACGTGCAAACTTCATGAAACGCTGTCAGTAATTGGGAAAACCGGGCAGCACGCAGGCTGAGCCAGATCCCTGGGAAAGACCTTCTGAGCACTGTCCCTGAGCAGTCTGAGTGCAGATCTGGGAGCAGGCTGCTCGGGAAGGGTGATGGAGATGCAGCCAGGGTGCCAGCAGCCTGTGGAGCTGAGAGTGTGGCTGAGCTCCTCCTGAGGACAGCCAGAGGGGCTGCACCCTGCACAGAGTTCATGCAGCAGTGGTTTTTTACTGCGGGATCTCTCTCACCTCATGGAGGTATGAGAACTCCACCCATGTTTGTTTGCTTGTCTCAGGTTTCCAACTGCCTGAACTGCCTTTGTCCCTCACTTAGCAATGGGCTGCTTCACCTCCGTGGTCCAAACATCCCAAGCTCCCCAAACCAGCCGGGCACATCCTGCAGCCCACGGTCACAGCACCACTCACACCCCACGGACAAGCTCTGCTGACTGCGTCCACATCCAGGCACCCCCAGACCCAAGGCTGCTGCAGATCACCTGGCAGCTGGAGGTCTCACCTCTGTCACCGGGTGCATCCCGTGCCTCCAGCCCTGCCCACGCTGTCCCATTGCAGCCCTCTCCCTGTGGGACAGAGAACATCCGAGTGAGATGGGGACAAGGTGAGGTGCTCAGAGCTGGGGGGCCTGGGGGCTGCGACCCCTGAGGACTGTCACGTCCTGGGAAAGTACCAGCACCCCCTGGCCAAGGCAGGGGACAGACTGAGCAGGTGGGGCTTGGGGGCTGCCCCAACCCTTAGCGCAGCTCCTGGGCCCACTGACCCAAATGGAGCTGTGCCCACAGAGCGAGGGCATCCTACCAGCACAGCCAGGGCTGAGCAGGGAGGGAGCTCTGGACAGGCACTCTCAGTGCCCCTTCCTCATAACAGTGGAGGGGTGGAGGGACCCCAGACCTCAGCCCAGCTGCAGAGTGAGAACATGAGGACTGCGGGGTGCGTGCTGGCAGGACACCCAACCCCCACAGCCCGCTGGCGAGCAGGGTGTGCCCTGCTTTAGGCTGGGGACAGTTCCCCCACATTAAAGGAAACCTCTGCCTACTCCCTGTCCCGCAACAAGAGGAGTACTCATTAGTTATTTCCCCCATTGCTCTGCGGGATGATTCATTTCTGGCTTCCTCCCAACCCAAGTGCGGTGGTTTTGGGGGTTGTGTGCACAGAGGGGAGCAGAGGGGCTCGGGACCCCCAGGGGGAGCCTGGCAGCAACGGCAGCAGAAACACCGGGAGAGGATGGCACGGCGAAGGGCGGGGGGGCGGTGAGCGGAGCAAAGCGCCGGTTCGTAATTGCTAACGCCACTAATTCGGTGCAGCTGCACGGCTGGCTGGAGAGGCAGCCCAGAACGATGCCGTCATTCCTCAGCGGGGTAGGACTATGCGAGCCCCCACCGCCAGCACGCTCCGAGCCAAACACGGACAGATGGGGGGACACGAGAGATGGGGGCTTACCTCCGCCAGGGTCCCCAGGAACCGCGGCACCCACAGGACGAGTAGCGGCAGAAGCGGTGGCCTCATGGGGAGCGGGGCTGCGGATCAGAGGGGTGACACGTTGGGGTGGGGGCTCCTCAGCAGCGCCTGTCCTCACGCAGCCCCATATCCCAGCTCAGCACGCATCCCCACACGCTCCCCAAGCGACGGGGTGACATCAGCGGGGATGAGCGATGCATGCCAGCGCGCTGCCCGTCAGTCGTGCCAGCTGTCCCTGGGCTGGGAGAAGTCCAACGCGGCCGTGTGCCCCTCGCTGCGCGCATTTGCTATTGTTCCCGTGGCTCCGCGTCCCTCTGCGGTGACGCTGCAGCTGTCCCCGTGCGGTGCGGGCAGGGAGCGGCTCGCTTGGGGGCTGCCGGGGGGGGCCCTGCGCGGCTGCAGCGCGGGTTGGCCATCAGAAGGAGTGCTGCAGAGTTGTGGGATTTGGTGCGGAGAGGGGAGGAGACAGGACGGGACGGATGGCGGCTCCGAGTCGGGAGGGAGTGCCCGAACCTGCCCTCAACGAGGGGAGGGAGCGCAGCCCCGGTGCTGGGGGACATTGGCACACGCGTGGGTGCGTGGGGCTCTGCTCTGCGTGAACCCTTTAGGCGCGTGTGCAGGGTGCAGATGGAGGAGAGAAGCTTTGGGTGTGCTGTGCCGGGGACGTCTGCACGTGGCACAGAGATCAGATCTGGGGGTTGCACACACTGAGAGCTTTGTGTGCTGCATCGCATAGGCGTGAAGATGCCTGCAGCACACTTTGCCTGTCTGAGGGTCTGAGCTGTGCCCTCGTGCTCACAGCTGCCAGATCTGCACTTTGCAGCACTGTGCCCTGGCCGTGTGCAAGGCTGTGCTTTGTGTGATGCAGGGCTGTGTCTGTGCAACGCGTGGCTGGGTGCCAGCTCTGATTCAGAGCAGAGATGCTATTGGCTTCACACCAGCGCCAGAGATCTGGGACAGTGCTGGAAGAGTCTCAGCAGTGCAGCCATCCCGGAAGGCAGCGCAGCCTGTGTGGTCGTGGGAGTCTGTCCCAGTAGCAGTGTGGTCACCAACAGCAGCTATTCAGGCTGTGCCTATCACTGTCAGCTGCCTGAGCCGTCAGGATGTGATCCCGTGGGGCACATCCCCTAGCTGGCCCCAGGACAGAAGATTCCCTCCCCCAGAGAGTTGGAGTTTTGTCAGGTGGGGCCCATGAGAACAAGATCATTCCCCAGTGCTTGGGCAAAGATGTGGGAAAGCTTCTGTCAGTAACTGGGAGCAAAGCAGGTAGATGTTCCCAGATGTTGTGCACTGAGATGTGCTGAGAGCCATTGGGGCCACCCAGGAAAGGGGGAAAGCATGACAAAGGGAGTCCCCTTCTCCTTACATCTTGGCAAAGAGGATGCCAAGAGTCCTCTTGCTTTAGCGTGGGCAAGCTTAATACAGACAGCTCAGGAGAGGTCTGAATGCCAAACACACAAGTGATGCGTCTGCTCAAGTGGTTAAAAGCTCTTAGGGACCCCCAGTAGACATTTGAGACCAAGGTACATCAGCACCAGAGGAAATAGATGTGACCCATCAAGTCACACTGCTGACATGGGTCAGCACAGCTGGGGATACCCATCCTGCTGCTGAAACTAGCAGTGACCCGGGAGCTGGTCAGCACTCCTACATCTGGCAGTAGCTGAGTACAGGGCAGATGCCCACAGGTGCTGTCATTGCATCTTCCAGCCACTTGCAGGGGGTGGGAATCCCCCTCCACAAACTGGGACAGAGGGAAGTTTGGTGCTGACAGTGGGTAGGGGGCTGTTTTCCAAGGCCCCAGTGCTGGACGGCTGCAGCCAGCTGGGAGGGGGCTGGAGCTCCCTGCTACGGCAAGGCATGGCCAGGATTACCCGGGGGCCCAGGGTGGGAGCCTGGAAGCTATAGCTGGACCAGATGCATTTGCAAAGAGGCTTTGGCTGATTCTATCTTCCCACACACCCTGATATAGGGCCTTGCAGAGGAGTGACTCCACGACATGGCTGGGGACACAGGTCTGCTTCCTCAGGGTGGCCCTGGAGGGAGGCAGGGGCTGCAGGGAGGGCAGGGATGAAGTGGAGGAGTTGGCAGCTGGTGAAGGGGGTTTGGATGGAGAGCTCAGCTTGATGAGAACTCTGATCCAGAGGGTTGGGGAGGGAGGATCCTGAAAAGAGATCATGCATCTCTCAGTGCAGGTGACAGGAGGCAATGTGCCCAGCAGTGGCACAAATGGGAGATTTTCCTGGGCTGCAGACTTAAGGTGGGGCTCGTTTAGCTTCCAAGCACACCAGAGAGCTCTGGGCCAGCCAGAAGACAGCCCCTTTCCCTGGAAGTCCTGGGAACTGCCAGCCCTAAGCTTGCCCTGGGAGCTCAGCTGGGCCTCCCTGCACTCACTGTGCCCATCCAGCCCCTCCATCCTCCTTTCACGCACCCCTGGCACAAATTTGAGGGCTGTTCCTCTATGCTTCCATTACTGGGGTGAAACCCCTTCCTGCCTGCCAGCACCCTTCATGCACAGGGTGAGCAGAGCTGGCACCCTGCTGGCCTTGGGGACGCATCCATCCCACCCCCAGCAACTTCAGCTCAGGGCTGTGCCTGTGGTGCAAACCAGCCCAGAGTGCTGCCAGGAGCCAAACCCAAGCCCTATTCCCGGCGCCACAGGGCTCAGCAGCCTCCCATGCTGGTGGATAAACCGCTCATTATGTGCCAGCACTGCCTTCTGTGTGGCCACCCCAATGCCACTGTGCCAGCGCAGCGGGGACGCAGAGGGAGACGCCGTCAGCTGGGGATGCCAGAGCCCCCATGCGGTTCCCCCCGATGGTGAAGCCTTTAGCTATTCCAGACCCAAAAACAACTGCAGAAGGTTTCTCCACCCAGCGGCTGGAAGCAGGCCTGGAAACTCGGGGGCTGCCGAGTCATCACATTTTCCATGAAGCAGCAAAGGCTACCGCAAGGCGCGGGGGGAGGGGGACGCCCAGCAGACCACGAGCACTGGAATGCTGGAGCCTTTTGCTTTCTGTGCCCTTTGTGCCCTGGGAACAGTGCTGGTGGCACAGGGCTCATCCCTGCATGGTCTTTGTGCCTGGGGGAGATGCGGGACCTGATGGTAAGCTGCAGCAGGAGGGAGGATGAGGGTAAAGCGTGAAGGAAGGCATGAGTCTGAAGCACCATTCCTGGTGTCACAGGGTCTGCAAGGTGACAAAGGCCCCATATCTGGGCATGGGAGGGTCACTGCCAGGGAACAGCATGCGGGCATGGGTGTTGCCACACCACTCCTAGGGACACAGCCTGTCACCTGGAGAGGTCACAGTACAGCGGGGCACAGCTGTGGCCCTGCACCACGAGCAAAGCTGTCACACAGCACTCCTGCACACCTGTGGGCACTGAGAGCAATGCCATCTCTCCCTGGGCAGGACACCTTGCAGCCAGCCTGGCACTCTGCATCACCCCATGGTACAGACACTGGTGCCACAGCAGCCAGGCTGGGAGCAGCTCTGGGGCTCCTGCCCTGCCTCCAGCCCACAGCAGCATCCCTCATCTCCCAGCCCCTCCAGTCACAGTCTCTCCTCATGCCCACAAGCACTGTGGGCTGCCCCAGGCCATGATTTCTCCCTGCTGCCAACTGCAACCACTGAGTGCTGCCTAGTGCTGCAAGGGAGGAACAAGGGGAACAGGGTGCATCCCTGCAGGGGATGTACGTACTGTTGGGATCTCTCTCTCTGTGAGGTTCACACGCTGAAGGGCTGGGACCCTGAGCTCCACAGCACCATGATGCTCTCATTCCAACCCCTCGCAGGTGTTTGATGATTTCCATGCTGAGCTCTGCCTCCTGCCCCACACCTCCCAGCATTGGAGCTCTTCCCATTTTGCAGAGGGGACATGCAGGGCAGAGCTGTGCTCAGAGCCAGGCACGAGGACACCAGGAAGCCGAGAGGGATGGAAGCAAGTCCCACATAAGGCAATGCTCTGCACCCCTTGACTGCTGCTGGTGACAGAAAGGACCTGGCAGCAGCACCTGGGATGCCTGCGAGCATCAACCCGGCTGAGAAGAGCAGGGCTGCGGGTGACTCAGAGCACGCCCAGCAAGCCTGCAGAGCCGGGCAGACCTGCTTTGCCCTCCTGGGGTGTGGGTGACTCTGCTGAGGCTGAACAGGCTCAGTCCCCTTCCCCTGGCTGAGGCAAGAGACGCCGCAAAGGGAGGGCTCGGAGCAGCCTGCATCAAGGGTAGCACCTCTAAAACCCCTCAAACCATCACCAGTAACCCCATGGGGCTCTGCTCACACCCCGGGACGCAGAGCTGGTGGGCAGTGCACAGTACACAGGCTGACACTAAAGGCACGCTGTGCTGCCAGGACCCCTGCACCCACGGATCCAGGAATGCGCTTCTGGCAATGCTGTGAGCAGCTCTGGGAGCCCAGCACTTGACATGCAGGGAACCCAAGGCACACATTCCCCTCATGTAACATCACTGGCACACATACAGGAGCTGCCCCATCCGCTGCAGCCCACCCCAGGGCAAGAGTTTGCCCACGCTGTGCCATTTAGTGTGGGAGCATTCACACTCCATTCCCACCGCACGCATCCCGGCTTCATGTGGGAAAGGAAATGGGGAGAGGAGTGACCCCGGTACCTCTGCTGCTGGATGTCCCTGGTGTGCTCCTCATCCCGTCCCCGTGCGCGGCGCTGCCTTGGCGCGCTCCCACTCGCTGTTTGCTCCCGCGTGTGCACAGCTCTGACGCTCAAGTCTGGGCTGGTCCATGGGAAGGCCCGCCTGGGCTCGCCCCACAGCCGCGGGATGCCACGGGAATGGGATCAGTGCGATGGAGATGTCTCCGGCAGCCCCACGGCTCAGGGGTCTGCACCGCGGGGAGGGCAGGGCTGCAGGTAGGGGGAAGGGCTGGGCATGGCTCACAGTCCCCTGCACCGTGAGCACCATGGGTGGTGGGTGAATGCTGTGATGGGACCTTTGGAGACAGTGAGCATCCCGTTGTGTTGCCATCGCAGGGGAACAGGGAGGGCTCTGAGGCCACAGTGCAACCAGCACGGGCATCCAAACCCATGCTCCATCCCTGTGGATATCTGTGCGCTTTGATGAGCTTCGGCTCGCTGCCCTGAGTGCCATCAGAGCCTGGAGTGAGAGCCCCTCACTGCCTCATTGCCCCGCTTCGAGGAGATGTGGAAGAAGGAGGGTCAGAATGTTGGCTGGGGAGGTCCCAGAGCACACCAGGAGGGCACTGCCACATCCTCACCATGGGCTCTGGGCTCCTGGCAGTGGTTTGGAGGAAAGCCATGCCCATGGGAGCAGATCCCAAGGACCCTTCTATCACCTCAGTGGATGCAGCAGGAGGAGATGTGAGAGCCCTGAGCACGAGGACACTGCCCCCATGGCCTCAGCTGAATGCACTGCCTGCAGCTCGTGTCTCAGGGCTCTTCACCAGCAGGTCCACCTGGCTTAGCCCCATGTGGGAGCAGTGAGTTTCCTCCACCCCCAGCTTGGCAAAATCTCTGCAGAGAAAAAGGAGAGGGCCACCAGCACCGGCTCCATCCGGCACGGGAGGGAAGTGAGGAAGCCTTGGACACTGCTGCAGCTTGCAAAAAACACAGGCTCCAAATTTGGAAAGCAGCTCAGCTTCCAAACAGCGCCATGAACTGAAAAGCTCACCTCAAAATGAAACCAGCCCTGGCCCTTGGTTCCAAGCTTCCTCTGTATGAACAAACCTGAAGGATGGCTGTATTTGCACACAAAAGGGTTTGGTTTTGGGAGAAAGGTCTCTCTTTTATTTTTTCTTTTTGCAGGAGTAAACACGGGCCCTCCCCATCCTCCGTGCCTGCAGGCAGGAGCAGCTCAGGGCGAAGGCAGGGCAATGTCCCATCTTGTTCCCTGGCTGCTTTCCCTCCTCTCTCTGGCAGCAATGGCAGCACAACTGCAGCATTGCGCTGCCGACACTCTCACCCCAACCAGCTCAGCACCCACCCCACGTGCTGCTCTCTCCCCAGCTGCTGCTTTTTGGGTTGTTTCTTGGACACGGTGCTGGCAATTGCTGAAGGGCTTGCTGGCAGCTCTGCCTCATCCCCGCTGGGTGCAACAATTCTGGGGCAGGGGTGAATTGTTGGCAGAGGGATGCAGAACCACCATCGCCTGCTGGCTGCCTCCTCCTGGAACCCTCTGTAGTCCCTGTTCCTTCGGTCTGAGCTGCTCAACTCAGGCTGATGGGATCATCCATGGGGCCCTGCAGTGCAATGCGGAGCTCCACTCTGATTTCATGGCTCCAGGGAGGTGACCTTGGGTCTGATCAACCATCAGAAGCTGTGGGTGTCTCTGTTCATCACAGGGAGTTGGACCTGATGACCTTTAAAGGTCCTTTCCAACTCAAACCATTCTACGAATCTGAGACTGGTGTAGGGGCATGGAGGGTCCATGGGACTCGAAGATCTTCCAGATGCTATGATAGGGATCTGGGCCCTATCCAAAGCTCTGGCAAGAGCTATTCTCACCTCTGAGCTGACACAGCTGCCCTGCTTCAGTTTACCCTCTGTGCACGGGGCAGCACAGACTGCTGTGCTGCTGGAGGGAAGGGAGGGCAGCAGGTTGGATGTTGGTAATGAGGGTGGCACACATGAGCAGGGGGTTTGGCATCTGGGCCACGAAGCCACGCTGTCATGCCTGTCGCACGGGCACTGCGGCCGTGGGTCCAGGGCTGCTCCAGGACTCAGGGTGATCAGCTGGTCTGCTTGGCTGGGAGAGCCTAAAACAACAAACACTGCGGAGTAAGGGAGCGTCTCGCTGCTTTTTCCTGGTCAGATGGTTTCCTGTTTTCTAAGCAGCTCCTCCAGCTCCACTGGGGCAGAGGACTTGTCCACGCAGAGCTCAGCCCTGCAGCGTGCCCTCACTGGGGAGCCAAGCTGCTTCTGACAGCACAGAAAGAGCTGTGTCTTCTGACAGAAAGAGCTCCTGGATCAGCGAGAACTGCAGCAGAGACCTGTAGCAGCAGACTGCATTGTGCTCTTCTCTCTGGGATGAAAGTGTGTCATGAGCATGGTGCTGCCTTGGCCAACCCCAGCTTTAGACCTACAAGGCTGCAAGGTCAGCAGGTGAGGCAGAGATGTGTTGGGGTCCTGAGCAGCAGTGCATGCATGTAAGGTCATCTGCATGGTAGCATTGCCCCACAGCACCCCCACATCCCACTGCCCCCTGACCCTCCTGCGCAGCCCCTCCATCCCCACTGCTTCTTCCTCTGCCCTCCCCTCTGCCCCCCAAGGGACAGGCACAGATATTTGTTTGGCTGACAAACATCCTCTTCCCCCTCTGCTGCTGAGCATTACAAAAAAATAAGGCTGTTGGCAGAGAGTCTGTGCTGAAAGCCAGGCTGCAAGCATCCATGCATGGGGCAGCCCAAGCCCTGGAGAGGGCACAGGCACAGGGGACACCAACACGAGGGGTGGCTGTCACTGCAACAGGGGAGCTCTCATGGTCTGTCCTGCATCCATGACCCTGACAGCATCACAAAACTGGCTGTGGTTGGGACGGAGAGCTGGGCAGATATTTGTGCCCATTTCTACCCCCTCTTTGTCTGGGGTCTCCTGGGAGCACTCGTGGGTCCAGAAGCAGCAGGATGTTGTCCGTGTGGGGGCAACCCAAAGGCTCAGAATCACAGAATTTCAGAATCACAGAATCAGACAATCACAGAATGATCAAATCATAGAAGCACCAAATCACAGAGCTGTAGAATCACAGAATCACACAAACACGGAATCACAGAGTTGTCGACTCACAGAATCATAGACTCACATAATCACAGAGCCACAGAATACCCCACACTGCAGGGGACCCACAAACATCACAGTGCCAGGCCCACGGAATGGCAGGCGTGCCTGGGCTGTGTGCTGGAGGAGCTGCACGCTGCAGCCCACGCATTCGCAGCATTGCTGCCCTCTGGCTGCATCAGCACATCCTCGGTGAGCCCCTGCAGTGCACAGCAATGCAGGGAGCTCCTCTGGGATGTGTTTCATGGTGACAGCCTGCCAGGCTGGTGCTGGCACCCCAGGGCCGAAGTGTGGGACTGAGGACTTGAACTTTGGGAATTTGGTTCCTTTGCACATGCCATTTGTCTCACATGCTGCCCACTGTCTGCATGCAGGGTCTGCCTTTAGGGTGTGCCCTACAAGGCAGGATCACAGAATCAGAAAATCTGATGAGTTGGAAGGTTAAGGCCCATCTGGCCCAACTCCTTGCAATCAACAGGCGCACCTACACTGCAGTTAGGTGCTCAGAGCCCCATCCAGCATGGACACCCACAGGTGGTGCACAGCCCCACGTCCAGGTGGGTTTGAAGATGTACAAGGAGGGAACCCCACATCCTGTCTGGTCCCCGTGCAGCGCTCCATCACCCGCACAGCACAGCAGTGCTCCTGATGGTCACAGGGACCCTCCTGGGCTCCTGTTAGCACTCAGTTCCCCCTGCCCTGCTGCTGGGCTCTACCTCTCTGCCCCTCCCTACAGGTATTTATGGCCATGGATGGGATCCTGAGCCTCTTCTGCTCCAGATGGAGCAGCCCCAGCTCTCTCAGCCTCTCGTCACAGCAGAGATGTTCCAGTTCTTTGACCACCTTGGTGGCCCTCCATTGGGCTCTTTCCAGTGTGCCCAAGTTCTGGGGGGCCCAGCACTGGTCCCAGCACTTGAAGTGCAGCCTCACCAATGCTGGCCTACTCATACTCTGACACTTTAAAAGAGAGCAGGAGAACAGAGCGCAAAGATCTGGAAAACATGGCCTTAATTGAAAGATCCATTGGGACCCAGCTGCTCAGCTTGCCCAAGAAAAGAGGAAGAGGCACTGGGGTGAGTTGTGCAACCATCTGCGTGGAGGGAAGGACACGTCAGCAGCTGAGAACTGGAGGGGCTGCACTCTGGGGTCACCTTCACCCTATGGCCCTGGTTTTTGGGCAGCCCCTCATGCCCACGGGCACGGCTTCCTGCAGAAGCTGCAGGCAATTCCCTGCTGCTCTGAGCCACACCGGATCCACAGCTCTGACCTGCAGGGCTCACACGGGGCTTGGTGCACTCAGTGTCACATACACGCTGTGTTTCAGCAAGGTTCAGAAGCTGAACCCCCGTGGACTGCCAAAGTCAGCATCTGCTTGGCTCGCTGCACCTCTCACCACCAGACACTGGCTATTTTTAACTGCCCCCAGTTTGCTTTTTTCTCTCCTGCTGTTCTCGTGGGGTTGGAGGGGCTCTGTGTGCTCTCTGTGAGCAGCTCGCTGCTGATCCCAGGCCAGATAGACCTGTGGAAAGCCAGCACTGCTCCCCCAGCCCAGCGGTGCGTGGGCGCAGCAAAAATGGAAGTGGCTGCTTCTAACCGCTTCCTTTCTCTCTGGGTCTCTCTCTCCTTTCTACCCCTCCTGACAACTTCGTTTCCTGTTATTGATAACGGCCTCTGCACCCGCTGAGAGGTCACCACGCTCTGTGCCCTACGCGGGCTGCACCGAGGGCTGCAGGTGCCCATATCCAAACACTGCTGGGAATAAAGCAACTCCACAGCAGGAGAACGCCTCTCCAGGGGCTGCCCTGTGCCCACGCAGCCCTATTAACCCTCAGTGGCTCCTCTGGCTGCATCCTGCCAGCCCCACGCACACGGCGCCGATGGTCACTGCTTTACCTCTGCTCTCCCTTTGCAAATCGCAGGGCAGCTCGGCTTGTTTGCAAGAGACGTAGGAAACAAAAAGTAGTTCTGCTCCAAAGGAAAAACAAACAGTGAAGAAGAAATCCATGCCAAAAGCCGTCCTCTTACTTCTCCTTGAGGAGAACAGCAGTAGTGCCGGGTTGGCAAGTTCAGCTGCAGATACCTTAAAAAAATTAAACAGCGCTTCCAGACAGAGCCGGGCAGCGGCAGGAGCAAAGCCTGCACCGGCAGGCTGTGTCCCTGCAAGCAGTGGGAAGGTCACACGCCGCTCCCAGCCCTCCGTCCCCAGCAGCAGCCCCACGCAGGGCATGTGTGGGGGTCCGGGCTGGGAGTGGAGCAGCACCGGGAGCTCAGTGCACGCAGCGGGGCCGTCTGCATGGTGCTGAGAGCCTGGGGGTGTCCTTGGGAATGCGCTCACGCAGAGGAAGCTGCTCCAGGAAAAGCAATCTGCAGAGTGCTTGGCTGAGCTGCTGGGTGCTGTTCCTGGGTGTGTGATGCTGAGCCCCCCGATGCTGCGCTGCGCCCGGGCTGCTCTCACCTCCTGTGCTGGCTCTGCAGGATGCTTGGGGTGATGGCACAGCCCTCTGTGTGCCTGCTGAGATCTGAGCAGCCCTGCCAACAGAGGCTCCTGGATGCTGAGGCGGACGCTTCACCTTCATACTCATGAGGGATGTTTCGTCAGAAAGGAGATGGGAACATTTCCAAAAGCCTGCAGGACATCCTGAGCTCCAAACTGTGTCAGCAAGAGCCCTGCGTGAGCACCAGACCCAAAGATGATGGAGGCCTGGTGAGAGCAGAGCATGCTGCGGTGGGTGACCCCGGGGAGCGCGGCTGTGGGGCACCATCAGAACTTTGGGTGCTGGAGCAGTGACTGCACAGTGACCCATGGCGGTGACTTTGGGGCCATGATGCCGCTCAGAGAGGGGCTGGGATGTGTGGGGCAGGGTTTGTGCTCAGGTTCTGGGGGCAGAGATGGGAAAAGAGACTGTATGGGGGAGAAGAACTCCTACCTGGAGCTGGGAGCTGCTGTGCGTGGGCAGAGGGTGCTCAGGGTGCAAAGTGACCCCGTGGAAGTGGAGTTGTAAAATGCAAACGAATGACCCAGGGATAAACCTAGACGTCCCCAAAGCAGCAGATCTGTAGGGCACTTTCTGCTGGGGATGCTGAAAATAGAACCACTACCACACAGCCCCCTGAAGACCCCTATGGCACTGCCACAGATCTCTATAAAGTCCCTAAATCCCAACCCATGATCCTAATGCATTGATACAGCTACCCAGAGAGGACAGTCTAACCCTAACCCCAACCCTGACCCTAACCCTTACCCTAACTCACTCCTGGCACGCTGAGAACCTCACCGGAGTTGGTGATGTGGTAACAGCCTCATCCCTTTCCTTTGGATCTGTTCTTCTATCAGTATTCCTCATCACCATTCCTCCTCTCAGCTTCATCCCCAGCTCCTGGAAGCAAACACCCCTTGGCCCCCCTGGCCTTAATCTGCCTTTGCTGCATGACAGCAGGATTTCAGTAACCCTTGGTGAGTGCTGTGGGTTTGCATCAGGGCAGGAGTGAAGGAGAATGTTGGAACGGCGTGAATTGTTACCCACGTTGCTCACTGCTGTGTGCTGGGGATGCAGTGAGGATGGCACGCTCCAGGGGCAGGGGCAGGAGTGAGTCAGGAGATGGACATGCAGCAGAGTTCCTGTGTGAGGCATGGAGGGAGGATGGGACAAGGCACAACTGTGACCCCATGGGGCCCACCCCATCCTCCATCCTCCATCCTTTATCCTTCATCCCACCCAACACCACCCAGCCCTCCTGCAGGTCCCCCAGCCCCAACAGCTCCTTCCTGTAGGACTGGTGGCTGCCCCATGCTCTGATATGGAAGGATGGAGAGCAGGAGGGAAGGGCAGTGCTGTTCCTTGTCCACGCTGGGCTGCCTTTAGGCCCCTCCAGCCGAGTTCTTTCACTCTGCATAAGGATGGGTCAGTTCCTCAGTCTGTCCCCATGCCTGCAGAGGCTGCTGGGATCCTGTCACCTGCACATGAGACACAGATGGTGGTGGCCCTTGTATGCTGCACCAAGCAATGGGACTGGGCAGCTCCAATCCCCTGGATGCGGAGTGGCACGAGGCAGCATGACTGGGGTGGCAGGGGCAGATGGCATTGGGGCCACTGCGTCCCAGAGCAGGGGGAGCAGCAAGGGATGCTGCAGGGTGGGGGCAGGAGAGGAAGGAAGCGGGGCGTGCGGTGTCTGTGCACGGAGCCGGGGCAGCAACAAACAGGAAGAGCAACAGGGACACGGTGGGAGGCAGTGAGCATCAACGGGCATCGCAGGAAGGATGTGCAGTGCCCCAAGGGCAGACCCTGCAGTACCTGAGCTGTACCCTCCATGAAACGCCCCCCAGATGTTCCCTGACCTGCAGACAGGGTGTGACGGCACCCATGTGGCTGCTGAGCACGCTGATATGCGAACAAAGCAGCATTTCACTCCCCATAGGTGGGAGAGGTGTGGGATGGGGGGATGCAGTGAGGCAGCAATGCTCAGGGCCGTGTTGTGGCTCCCTGTGGGGTGGGGTGGTGACATGAGGACACACTCAAACCCACCGTGCAGCTCCTTCCCATCTCTCCACGTTGGGCTGCAGATGGGCACAGAGGGCCCAGAGCGGCGATGCCCACGGAGGAGCCCCAGGATCGGGGGGCAGCAGGGCCGTGTCCGCATGAGGGTGCTTTGCGGGACTGGGGCTGCAGGATGCCCGGCAGAGCCGAGCTGCGGCGATGTGGCCGGTTTGTGTGTGGGCGGCAGGCAGGGTGGGGGAGAAGGAGGGAGAGGAAGCGGCAGAGGCAGCAGCTCCTTTGATAAGCAGCTTCCTGAACACTTTCAAACCCCCGGGTTCAGACCGACTTGCACAGCGCCCGCGGCCCCGAGCCGGGACGGAGCCCATGCCTCTGGGCAGCAGGTAGGCACTCCCGGGCTGCGGGCATGGCCATGAGGGTCTCTTTGGAGAGGGGAACCCTGCAGCAGCACCAGGCCCTGGCACATGTGCTCGCTGCAGGCAGTGCAGGTGCCCCCCGCGGGGATGCTGGCAGGGAGGTGGGGTGTGGGGATGTGGGATGCTCTTGGGGCAGATGCTGGGAGCAGCAGCTCATCCCAGGGTCCTCCCGCGTGCCTTCAGCTCGGCTGGGGTCAATCCCAGGTGTTTCTGGGTGATGCTGGGGTCCCAGCCTGCCGCTCCCAGCTATAAGGGGTGCCCATGGCACTGAGGACAGATGTGGGATCAGCCAGGGTTGACCCTGAGTGCTTCGTCTCATGCCCTGGTGTGTTTCCACCTTGCACAGCCGTGGCCATGCTGTGATCCTCCCTGCCCCAGCCCGAGCTTTGTCTGCGCCCTGTTCTCTGCAGGGATGTCCCTGAGCCTCCAGTGCATTTGGTACCCTGTTCTGTGCCTACTGAGAGCTCTGACCCTGCAGCATCCCCATCCCATTGGGTCCATCTCTCCTCACAGAGGAAGCTGGGGAGGAGAAGGAACTTTGCCACCCTGAGCTGCTGCCTGTGCCATGGGGACCTCTGCCCAAAGAAGAACCAGCATCACCCACATCTCCCTGCCAGGGGCTGCTCAGGGCTGCTGGTGGTGGAGCCCTGGCAGCCTCCTCCAGCCAGACCACCCTGTCACATCTTGCTCAATCATTCAGATAGAGTGGTTTCCTCTTGACAGTTGCTGATACTTGTGGGATGGAGGAAACTGTCCCAGGGCCATTTCCCCCATCCCAGTACGTTCAAACAACAGGAACTGGCCATGACCCTCACAGTGTCCTCCTCTGCTCCTCATCCCTGGGGGGCTGCTGCTCTCCATGTTAAGCTCATGAGCTCCCATCCCACCCCATCCAACCCAAAGTTCCTTCCTCCTGGTGGGGTGTTACAGGCACTCTCTCCATGCCACCCGTGGATGCTAGAGCCCTGATGCCAGCGCAATGAGGACCCAAAACACTTCCCCTGCTTAGGGATTTTCTCATTCTGACCTAGCAAGGGGCTCACCAGCATCCTTGTGTCTCTCTCATCTGCCCTGTGTTTTCCAGCCACTTCTCCTCTGATGGCAACTTGTTCCCTCAGCAGCTGAGGCCCCCCCACTTCCACTCCTCGTGCTTCAGGGCGAGTGCTTCGTGGCTGCTGCAGCATGGTCCAAGCCTGCTCAGTGTGCCACAGAGCTCATAACAGCAGCCTGACAGCCCAGGTGTCCACCAAAACCATGGACAAGGCGGACAAGCCCAGTCCCTCTGTGAAGAAGCATGTACGGCTCCAGGAGAGGTGAGCATGGCCAGGCTGGGCAATGCCCACAGCCCAGACTTTGCACTGCCCAGCCCTAAAGCGCAGTCTCCCAAACCCCCCTCCTCTGGCCTATGAGTTGTCAGGGGTCACTGGGGACCCTTTGCCTCCTTTGCAGGAGGGGCTCCAATGTGTCGCTGGTGCTGGACATGAGCTCACTGGGCAGTGTGGAGCCCATCCAGCCCGTATGCACACCTCGGGACATCACGCTGCAGTTCCTGAGGACATCCAGCCATGTGCTGAGGACGGAGGAGCTGCAGCAGCGTGCCCAGAGCCTGGCACAGCTCCAGGAGGAGTTCTCGGTATGAGGGTGGGTGTGCAGGTGGAGGGGCACTGCGCATCCCCTGTTTGACCACTCCTTGCTCTCCCTTGTGTCAGTGGAAAGCCTTCCCGTGCCAAGCTCTGCTCCCATCCGTGAGGTGTCCCTCCCCATTGGGGTGTGGATGGAGCTCACGCCAGCTCTGGTGATGCTGGGTCAGCGTCTCACTGCCTGCAGGGCCAGCTGTGCCCCGTGAGGAGACACAAGCAGCACCAAGAGGGGTTCCTCAAAGTTGTTCTCCCCTGCTGCAGAAAATCCCACCCAACTTCATCAGTTCGGAGGAGCTGGAGATCCCTGGACATGCCTCCAAGGACAGATACAAAACCATCCTCCCCAGTACGTGCCACTGCATCCCTTCATCTCACATTCCCCTACGTGCAGGGAGATGTGTGTGCTGTGGGTGTCCCTGGTGTGTCCAAACAGCACTGCTGTGCTGGTTCTGCTGCTGGCAGCCACCTTGCAGGGGTGTAAGCCCAGCAATGGGGCAGTCTGTGGGGAGCTTCTTGGGGCATACAGCACATCACAGCCCAGCCTGCGCTGCTCCCTGCTGCATGCGGCCTTAAACATCCAAAGGGGGAGGTGTGAAGGGTGAGGAATTGTTTGGGTCGTCTTCATGCACTGCGGGAAGGATGCAGGGGGGTTGGTGCCGGCAGGTCAGAGCATGGCATGGAGCTGGGTGGGAGAGCACAGCTCTGAAGGACAATCCCAGGGCACCTCTCACTGCCTCTTGCAGATCCTGAGAGCCGGGTGTGCCTCAGGAGGGCAGGGAGCCAGGAGGAAGACGGATACATCAATGCCAACTACATCACGGTGAGCACACTGCCTGCCCAGGGGCACTTGGTGTCCCATATCTTATGGTGCTGCAGGCCTGGGGGTGTTGGAGCTCTTGGGTTCTGCCCAAATAAGGGGCACGGGGTGTGACATAGGCTGTGGAATATGGCTGAAGCTGGTTTGCATTTAGCAGTGTGATTTTTGGGTGAGCAGAGCACTTAGACACGCTCCCTCCCAGATACTTCTCCATCTCCATGCACTGGTCAGTCTTCATGTGCAGGAAGCAAGCTGTGCCAGTGGGGCATCCCAGCCTGGTACAAACACATCCAGAAACTGCCTCTCCCCTCAGGGGGTTTGTTTCAATTCCCCAAAAGGAAAAAGGGGTGACTGTGGCTTATCTCCAGCATCCAATGGGGTCCCCAGACAGATGTCCCCAGACCCAAGGTGACCGTTGGTGTCATCACAGCAACAACCTGAGGATGCTTGGATGCATGGGCGCACAGGACTTTCTCCATGGGCTTGCTCTTGGTTTGCTGGGCTAGGAGGATGGAGAGGACTCCTGGCAGTCCCTGGCTGGGTCTGTGAAAGGATTTCAAGGGCACGTTTGGGACGAAATAGTCAGTGTAGGTCAGGCTCTCTGCTGCAGAGGACAAGCAGCGCTGGGGGGCTGAGGTGCAGGCGAGGTGCCCCCTGTCCCTGAAGGGCTGTGTGCTCGGCAGGGCTATGCAGGACATCCCCGGGAGTACATTGCCACTCAGGGGCCCATGCTGAACACCGTGACTGATTTCTGGGAGATGGTGTGGCAGGAGGAAGCACCCATCATCGTCATGATAACCAAGCTCCAGGAGCGCAAGGAGGTACTGCTGACCCTGCTCCATAGCACCCTGACCTGGAGAGGGTGGGGAGGGAGAATAACAGCAGCAGTGGGATGGTGTGAGATCAAATGTGGGGCTGAGCTCTCTCTGCTTTGCCCTTAGAGGGCACCTTCTTGGAGGAGAGTCCCTGGGCTGCAACTTTGACCCCATCCAGCAAAGCCTCCTCTTCTCCATCAACTTCACTTGCTCTGGATGTTCTTTGCCAGATGAATAATAGGATAAAAAGAAACAGGGCAGCCCCTAGGAGCTCCCAGGTGCAGATCCAGGTGATGGGAGCTAGCAGCTGTGCCCTGTGTGGTGGCTGCACTGCACCTTGCTGGGATTGCTGGCTCCATGCTCCAGGAGCAGGGGGAGCTCGCACACTCACCTGGCCCTATTTTTTGTCCCATTGCTCCCTGGCTGCTGCAGCATCCCTCAGGGTGCTTACTGGATCTAGCAGGACATGGATGGGCAGAGGTGTAGCTCCCCAGGAGCTGAAAACCATATGGCAGGGTGTGGGCAAAGTGTGCAGACGAAGCAGGTGTTGGAAGTGGGATCTGTCCTTCCTTATCTTCCCTTTCTATCAGTCCACATCCACCTTCCTCACTCCCCCAAACCTCCCAAAAGCAATGAGCAAAGGGCAGCTTAGACCCCAGTGGGTGCCCAGAGCACAAACACTGCTTTCTTCCTGCAGAAATGTGTCCACTATTGGCCTGAGAAGGAGGGCACCTACGGCCCCTTCACCATCCGTGTGCAGGGGATTAGCGAGTGTGCGGAGTACGTGGTCCGCAATCTGTCCATCCAGGTGGGTCCAAGCCCCATCCCGGGGTCAGCAGGGGGCTCAGCACCTGGCAGGGTCCTGAAATGCCCAGGCTCTGTAGGAGGAGGAATCTGCAGAGCTCTGTCTGCCCAATGAGGTTTGCAGGGAGCAAGACTTGTGCAGGATGAGCCCTGGGTGGGGACAGAGGGCTGTCAGCATGGAAATTGAGAAGGGCTCCTGGGCATGACTGGAACTCTCCCCAGCAGATCACTTGGATGCCCAAAAGTGTCCCTGGCTCCCTGGGTCTCTGGCAGAGGCTCAGTGAGTCAGGAGGAGAGCAGTCTCACCCCATCTGATCTTTACTTCTCTTCTCTTTCTTCTCTTTCTTCTGTGCTGGAAAAGCTGGAAGGTGAATGCCGCCATGTCAAACACATCCTCTTCCCTTCCTGGCCAGACCAGCAGACACCTGAGTCAGCCAAGCCCCTGCTGCACTTGGTGTCCAAAGTGGAGGAGACTCTGCAGGCTGCAGCCAGCCTGGGGCCCATTGTTGTGCACTGCAGGTAAGTGCTCAGCCCTCACTCCTGCCCCTCAGCTTGGGCTCAAGCCCATGAGCCATTCTCCATGCAGAAATCCCAGGGCACGGCAAACCCCTAGCAAGTGCCCCCCAGCATAGGACAGAGGCACAGACTGGTTTTTTGCTTCCAGAGTGGTTCCTGCTGGGCTGGGCAGTATGGCAAGAACCACTTGTGGTGGCAGAATGGGGCCAGCCTGAGAAAGCTGGGACTGGGACCTTTGCATCCCTATAGGGATGAATCAGGGTAGCTAAGCAGCCAAGGAGCACACCCAGCTCAGACAGCCTGAGGTCCAGGCACTGTGGGTGCTCAGCACATCTGTGTCCATCTGCAGTGCAGGCATCGGTAGGACAGGCTGCTTCATTGCTACCAGGATTGGGTGCCAGCAGCTGAAGGACAAGGGAGATGTGGACATCCTGGGAATCGTGTGCCGCCTCCGCATTGACAGGTTGGTGCTCGGGCAGGTGTCCCTGGAGGATGCTGCTGGATGCAGGAGGGATGCGGGAGGGTGCAGGGATGAGCATCCCAAGGAGGTGTGGAGGTGATTTGTGGTAGAAAATGGAAGGGTTTCTGAAAGATGGAGATGTGGGGACAGCAAAAGATTGCCCAGTGCTGGGTTGGTTTTGTTGTCAGGGTTATTTTAGCTCTGGGAACCCAAAGACATGAAGGAGAGCAGCCCCAAACCCATCAGCGTGCGCTCCTTCCAGCTCAGCCACTGACCTCCAAAACATGCCCAGACACTCTTTGAGGAGCTCTGGGGGCATGAAGACAGGGTTGGTGACAGGACACAGCAATGTCTGTGCCATGGGAGCAGGGCTGGGGTTTTGGTGAGTGCCAGCATTTCCTTTGCAGAGGCGGGATGATCCAGACCAGTGAGCAGTACCAGTTTCTCCATCACACGCTAGCCCTGTATGCTTCCCAGCTGTCAGAGGCAGGAGGCCATTAGCACCGGGCTCCACCGCTCGCTGCCTCGCTCTGAACTCCATCAGTGCCAAACCTGGGGACAACTCTGCTGAATCTGCTCCTGCTGCACCCAGCCATGAGCCTGAGCCTCCCAGAGGCTGAGCAAAGCCATTGGGACTGTGGCCCTGCGACCCCCAGGGCAATGAGGGTTTGGGGTTTGCACAAGGCATGCGGCAGGGCGCACCACGCAGAAGAGCACGCTGCGCACAGGGACTGATGCTGAGCGATCTGCCTGCTAGAAATAAACAGAGCTTCTCCTCCAGCTGCACATCACCCGTGGGCAGAAGTTGGCACACACAGGGCTCACTCCCAGCACACTCCTCGATGCTCTTCTTGCTAAAGACACACCTGGAGGATTTAGTCCAAAGCCGCACTGCTCGTTGCCTTCGTTACATGGCCTGCTTTCCTCTCCGCCTTCAGCCATCGCCTTCCCACCTGCCTTAAAGTAGGGGATACTCCTAAGTGTGTCTGCACTTTTGCAAGCACTGTGCTCCGAATTGTAACCCAGCCTTGCTACATGAGGGTGGGGGTTTGTGTTCTTGGGTTGTGGGGTTTTTTTTTGTTGGAATCAGAGCAAAATAATACACCCGTTTGGTTGTTTCTTTTTCACTGTGTAAATAGAAAAGTTTCATCCTTAATTCTGCAATTCTCCTGTCATGTCAGCAGCCCAGAAAGAGAGGGAACCTCTGTGTGTGTCCCCCCACAGTCTCTCTGCATCCTCTCCTTGCAGTTCCTACATCTTCAGGGAGTGAATGGAGGAGTGACCATGAGCTAACACAGCAGAGCAGACCACGCCAAGGCCTTTCCTCTCACTCCCATCCAGCAGGACTTGCAACTCGTCTCATGCTTCCAGATGCATATCAAGAGGAGAGCTGTCAGGGCAGGAGCTGTACAAAGGTTCTCCCAAGACAGGCAGGGACCCGTGGCTGGGGGGGATGTTGTCACCCCTCTCAGATTTCCAATAGGGGCTGGGAGTTTTGCCAGATGAGCTCTCTGATGCTGATCGCAATCGGTTCAGCAGTTTTCCTGTCTTTCAATCTCAATTTCTACCCACTCAATCTGTTCAAGGCACTTATCAGCCGTTACCACGGCACTATCTGGGTATCTCTCAATCGTCCCTGTATTTATTCCCCAAGCACTCCTCGGGGCCATGCTGAGCTATTGCTGTGTTATTGCAAAACACCATCCCATGGCTCCTGTGATGTCAGGGGCAAAGTCAGGTTCTCCATCTGGTCTGGCTATGTCAAGGTACGTCCTGAGAAACTGTGGTCTGCCCAGCATGCAAAGGAAAGGAATCACTCCAAAATCTCACACAGAAAGGATGTTACATTCCCCCGTGTCCTGGGCTGATTTCATTTTCCTGAGCTTGGGCCGACAAGTTTCCTGTCAGCATCTGTGTGGAATCCAAGCAGTCCACGGCCACGGCCCAGGGAGGAGAAATGCTGAGGCACACTGACACTCCAAGGGAGCTCAGGGAGCTCACAGAGGCCCTGCAGTCTCCCTGACAGGTCCAGCAGTGGTGACACCCATAGAGGATGAGGTGCACCAGCATCACCTGCTCAGCACCAGAGGGACGGGTTGACCTGCTGGCTGGGAGCACTGGGGATGCTGAGAGGTGTGGGAGTGGTGTCTGACCCTGCTGCTCTTTGGTTACAGAGTTCAACAATAGGATGTGGAACACAGAGAATAAGCCATTACCATCCATTACCACACACTATGGCCAGTCAGTGCAAAAAAAAGGGTCTTTTTTGCTCACTTGCTGCCCTGTCCTGGGGACGGACTCGCCCAGGTCCCCTCCCTGCTGTGTTTTATCTGAACACTGCATTGATGGAGCTCCTCTGGCAGGGACCGCAGTACAACACGTGCTATCAGGAGGCAACCTCTGCTAACAGCATGAGCGCTGCAGGCGTTTTGGGTGGGAAGCCCCAAACTGGTGTAGGGACATTCTCTGGGCTGAAATCTGTTACTAAACATCTGCAGGCAGAAATTGCACACAGGGGCTGAGAGACATCGAATTTTTCACCAGTATGAGGAGGAGCTACATGCGAGTAATAACACAAAGCAATGAGATTGCTGCTGCTTTAGGGCCCCCCTTCGAAAGCGTGGGGATCTTCAGCAGCCTGCAGCATCTTTGGAAACAAAATGGTTTCTGTCTCTGAAAAACAAGGCAGCTTCCCAGCGGCTCGCAGCACATGATGGAAACCACTTCCCACCCTGAATTGTCACAGGCTCTGAGATACCCACAGCAGATCCAATGACAGCTCAGCTTTTCTCTTCTATGCGTGCCCATTTCTTGGGCAGCCCTGCAGCACAGAGAGCTGCAGCTTCGTCCCGTGGGAGTGCGAGCAGCTGCCTCAGCACGTGGGCCCTCCGCAGCTGAGTTAAAGGCTCTGCCTGCTCTCCACAACGCCGCAGGCACGGAGCAGCTCTCCCAGCTCAGTCGGTGTTTGCAGTTATCATGGAATCATAGAAAGGTTTGAGTTGGAATGGGCCCTTAAAGGCCACCTGGTCCCACTCCCTGCCGTGCACGGGGACACCCACAGCCCCAGCAGTGCTCACAGCCCTGCCCTGCCCTCGGGGGGCTGCAGGGATGGGGCAGCACCGCCTCTCTGTGCAGCTCCTCACCACGCTGACTGTAAAGAGCTTCTTCCTTATATCCAATCTAAATCTTTACTCTTTTAGTTTCAAATCACTTCCTCTTGTCCCATCACACAGACCCTGCTGTGGACTCTGTCCCCTTACAGCCCCTTCAGATCGCTCCACCCAGCAGGCTGTGAAATGACCTTCCATAAAGATGCTTTGAGAGTCGCACCTTTCTGCACCACGAGAGCTGTTGCGACACAGAGCAGAGCCCTGGGATCACGCAACCAGAGGACGTTCACAGTCGGAAGGACCCACGCGGATCACCGCAACCGCGGGCGGGCGGCGCGGCGGCCCCTCCTGCTCCAGCCCCTGACCGGCCTCCGTTGCCCTTTGTGTCCCTGCCTGCAGGGGGCGCTCTGGCACGCAGGGCAGCTGCTGGGCGCGGTGCCGCGCCGCCGTGCCACCGGGTCCAGGCCCAGGCCGCGCCGCGCAGGCCGCGCCTCGCGTCCTCCCGGCCGGCAGGGGGCGCTGTGAGCAGAGGCGAGCTGCTCGGGCCCCACCCGGCGCGGCGCGGTGCGGCAGGAGGCGCGCGGACAATACCGGGGCGGCGGCGCGGCGCGGCCCGGCCCGGTTCGGTTCCACCCGCTTCGGCCCGGCTCTGCTAGGGCTCGGCTCGCCTCCGCCCGGCTGCGCACGGTACGGCCCGGCGGGGCTCTGCGCGGCAGCATGTTGGCCCTTTTCAACAAGCTGCTGGACTGGTTCCGGGCGCTCTTCTGGAAGGAGGAGATGGAGCTGACCCTGGTGGGGCTGCAGTACTCGGGCAAGACCACGTTCGTCAACGTCATCGCGGTGAGCACCGGCCCGCACCCCCCTCCCCGCGGCCGTCGGGGCCGGGCCTCCCCCCCCACTCCCCCCAGGGCCCCGGGACAGCCCCGGCCCGGCCCGGTCCCGGAGCGCCCTCCGCGGGAGCCCCGGCGGCGGCGCGGCCCTCGGGCTGTCACGGGGCCGCTGCTCTGTCACGGTCCGGCCCGAGGCCCGCCCGCCGCTCTGCCCGCTGCCGCCGGGGTTCGGCCCTGCGAGGCCCGTTTGTCGCGCGCGCTTCCCGTCCGTGACCGCAGCAGCGGCTTTGCTTTGTCGTGGGGCTGCAAGGAGCTCCGCACCCAAGCCGCGGCCCTGGCACCCAGCTTGGGGGCTGCAGCCGGTGGGAGCATCCCCGCCCCGCCCGTCATCCCCGGCGCATCGAGCCCGGCACCGCGCGGCCCTGCAGCCCGAACCCGGCTGGCTGCGCTCGCAGGGCTGCTCCACGAAGCCCCTTTCGCGCCCCACATTTTAGCCGTATGTGGGTTCTTCCCGCTGTCTCAAACGCGATGCGGTGCAATGGGAGCCGCCCACGGGTGCATCCCAAAGGGATGGGGTTGGGCTCTCGGGAATCTCAGGGTTTCGTTGAGGTCTCTCTGGCTGTCCCAGTTCCCAGCTATGGCCCCGTTGCATGCATTGTCCTTGCTCCTCGGCTCTGAAGCAAAGCGAGTTATTTCTGCTTGCTCTGAAGCTGCTGTGCTGTCAAAGGTGGTTTTGCAGCTAATTTGGAAGCTTCGGTGCACTGCAGCTGTGCTCTGTGGGTGGGTTTCCGTTGGTAGTGGGCATGGCGGGAATGGAAACCATCCTTCCCAAAACCAGCCTTCCCACAGAACTGGTGGCACAGCGCTGCACCTCTCTGCTCTAAGCCCCGAGATGCAGCTCTGGGTGTTCCCAAGCTCAGCCGCGTTGCTGGCAGCTGCTGCATGTGCTCAGCACACAGCCTGGTGCTCCCAGCACCCCTGCGTAAGCATCGGCTGACAGGGAGCTCTGTGCCTGCAGGACTCTGACTGTAAGATGCAGTCCTTCCAGGGTCCACGTTGTCTGTACCGTTCAGTGGTCTGCTTTGCAGTCTCGTGTCAGGGTGGGACACAGCAGTGCCAGGTGTGGGCTGGTCCTGCTGCTGCCTCTCTGTTAGTAGCAACCAGAGGCTGCATTAAGAAAAATCCAGCAGATTTCAAGATTCCTCTTGAAATGGAGCTTTACTCCAAACCTGCTGAGCCGTTTTGTCTGTGTGTGGCTGGAAATAGCTGGGGATGCCCCTCACCCTCTTGCTTTTCCAAAAGCCCTGTCGCCATGCGTCCCTCCTCTCCAGCCATGCCTGGATGGCTTCTGGGGTTCCCAGTTCTGGATGTAAATGGCTCACATGCGGCAGTTTTGCAGCATACAGGATTCCAGTGCAAGACTCGAAGACTCATCCCATTTAGCCACTATGGCTGGTGTAGGGAACTGGGGTGTCTGGTTATTCCAGCAGCTCTTGAGGGAGGTTCCAATGCTTGGGCTGAAGCTGGCTGCGCGTTCTGCTGGTGTTAAGCAGTTGGTGATGGGGTGCTCAGCACCTATAGCTTTGGTTATTGAGCAAGGTGCTCAGGCTCTGCAAGTGGGCCTCCTGCCTGTGATGTTATTTGGACAGTTCAGATTGTTTTTGGCAGACACACACTGAAAACAAACAGTGATCTTTGAGGTAACATCCTGTAAATGCGGACTTGCCAGAGACGACTGGAAAAAAACCAAGATGCCAAAAAATCCCAACCCAGCAGGATCTGCGTGAGGAGCATTTGAACCATCTCATCTGTCTTGGAGGTGTTGGGACAGAAGTGTTAGAAGGAGAGGTAGCTGTGATTCAGGCTTCTGGGTGAAAGAAAAAACAACACAACCCTTGAAAAGTGTCTGATTCCAGCACTGTTGCAGAGATTTACCAAGAAATCTGCGGGTCCAGATGACATTCCACAGTCTGAAGATCTGTGCTGGTGCTGGAGCTGCTCATGGAGGCTTTGCATCTTCCAGCATTTTTAGCTGCTGTTCATCACCTGGCTGCAAAACTGGAAGTCAGGTGCCTGGAAGATGGGCTGGCTGCCTGCAGAGCTGCAGCCCTGCTGCTGCCGTGCCAGGGGAGGGCTTTGCTGCAGGTGGCCACAGTGGGCCAAAGGCAAAGGGAACTCCTCCTGTGTCACCTGGCTGATGTTTCTTTCCCAGATGTTGTCCTCGAGTTCCCCCACAGCATAACCTAAGCTCTGGATGCAGCAAAGAGCTGCGTTGTAATTATTATTATTATTTTTTGAATGAAAGAAGCACAAACTTAAAAGGAAGCCTCAGTGAGAATGTAAACATTAGTGGGTGCAAATGGGTGCGAAGTTAAAAGGCAGCGTGGGATTCAAGCAGCTCAGCTTGGAAGTCTGTGGTCCAAATGCTCTCAGAGCCTCAGAGATGGATCCAGCTTTCAGGAGCTCAGTGGGGCTTTGTTTCTCTGCACGGCTCTTTTAGCATCTCCTGGTCTATGCCATGGTCTGCCTTGACTGAGAGGTTGTGTCTGGATGTCTCAGTGCCTGTCAGCTCTTTAGTTCACACCCTTTCCTCCCATGGCACATGCTGCTTGGGACAGCGGGGTTGGCTTGGTTTCCTTGAGTGCTTTGCAGAGATTGAGAGAGGAGCAGATGCCCCAGGGCCTGTGGACATGGAAGGGCTGGGTGAGGTGCAAGCCCCAAACCTGGGGTCTGATGCCCAGTGGGTCTGGTTTGTGGACGCTTGCTCCTTAAGAGGAATGGACAACAAAGTGCTGGAATTCAGTTCCGGGCACGCTTGGAGCCCATCCACCCTCGGCTGAGTTCCCCATTTTTCTTCTTATTTTTTTCATTATTGTTTTTCTCAATGCAAAAACTAAGCACAGTCCTCATTTCCTCTGAAACTAGTGAATGGGTCAACATTGGTCTGGCTCTGGGCTTCATTATGCTTGCTTTGTAATTATTACCATTATGCAGATTTTCTCCACTGACCGACTACTTCTCAGTAGCTGCAGCTTCCAGCAGGTGGAAGAATTGGTTTCTATGGGCACTGCTTAAATATTTACTCCCTTCTCATCTTCACAGCCTCGGAGGAAGGAAGGGTTTCATTTAGGTTCAGTTTTACCTCCCAGACCACACTACACACCCCAGAATTTCAAGGTAGGGGATGGTACAAGCCTGGACCTGCTCCTCCTGCTCCACTGTGCTGTTCAGCACTGCAGCTGCCATCGGCAGGGTTCCGTCCCTCTGGCTTCTGCAGGTCAAGTGGGCCAGCACTGTGCTCGTGGTGGCATCCCGGGGTGAATCGTGCCCTGGTGAATGGGGTCTGGCATGCTTGGGGCTGTGGTGTGATGCTGAAGAAGCAAAAACAACCAAAGATTTTCTCTTTTTTTTTTCTAAGAAACCTCATTTTCCTGAAAGAAACTGAGCTTCCGTGTTACCTTGTTCTTTATCTCCAGTATTAAAAAAAAAGAAAAAAGAAAAAGGCTTTAGCTGCATTGCAGGGAGTGGGATGAGTGTGTCCAGTAGAGCTCCATCGCACCTGGTGCCTGTGGGGTCAGGGCAGTGTGGGCCATGCTGACATTGCATGGACTCTTGGAATAGCTGGTGGCAGCACTGGGGCAGCCCACAGATGTGTGCCCCGGGCCCTGGAGCTGAGGACTGCAGTGCTGGGTGACCCTGCGTCCTGTTTGGGGTTCCTACCATTCAGAAATGGGATACTGAGCTCCTAAGTGAAGGAGGCAGCTCGGGATGGTGGGCTGTGAGCAGCCGGTGTGGTTTACCCAGAGCAGGTCATGTCTGTGGCAGTGCTGTGCTGAGAAGGGGCGACAGCCTGCTGGCTGTGGGACGCGTCCTCAAGTGAGGGACAACGCCTGGCCTGGCAGGTGATGGTGTGGGTGCGTGCTGCAGGGGACAAGGCTGGGACTGAGCTGGAGGCTCTGCTCATCCCGACGGGAGCCAGGATTCCTGCGGGGAGTTGGTGGGGCTGGGAAGAAGCGTCACTTGTCTTCCCATGGGACCCCAAAGCAGTGTGGCTGTGTGGGATACTGAAGGCACCCTGGTGACTTATCCAAGACGGCTTATTGGATAGGGGAGTGGGTTTGAGTGCTGGAGCAGTTCTGCAGCCCTCCTCTCCACCCTCCTCCTTCCCTACTGCTGGTCCCCAGGGTGCTTTCTGAGTGCGCTTTGGCTCAGAGACCTCATAGCTGCTGTTCTTTGCTGTCAGAATGCAAAAGGGAAATGAAAAACGGAAGCGGCACATATTGCAGAACTATTGGAAGAGGTTAGGAAAATCCTGAGGACTGACTAAATTCTGCTTATCAGAAAATGGCATCAATTGCCTTCTCTTCATGTGGTTTCAGGTCTCGGGCTGCTGGATTTCATCCTGTCTTTACATGGGTTTTATGAATGGCCCTTCATTGTTGTCCTAAAGTCACCTAGGAGGGCCTGGGGGCCAGAGCTGATTGGAGAGAAGCATGATTAGCTCACCAAGGAGTCACATCCCCGGGGCTGAGGTGGGCTGTGAAGGCCCAGCACCATCCCACCCCTCCAGCATGGTGAGGCAGATCTCCCTGCAGCAGAGGGATGGTTTCTGCTCACCGCCCTGACAGCACTAACCCAGTTTTGTGGTGGCAGTGGGATGCTGCAAATCTGCAGCAATTTCATGCTTCAGCCCAGCACGTGGCTGAACTGTGCTGCCTGTGTGTGGATAAGGCACTTCAGCAGCCGAGGGGCAGCTCGTGGGGACAGGGGGCTGGGTGATGGATGGGACAGGGATGGATGGGAGATCCACCCACAGAGGATTTGGGGGGATTTCTAGCCAGACTTTCAGCCCCTGCAGTGCTGCTGTGCTTCCTGGGTCAGGCTGGTGGGTTTCTGAGCCTCCTAATGCTGTTTGGCTTGTCCTTGCAGTCAGGCCAGTTCAATGAAGACATGATCCCAACTGTGGGCTTCAATATGAGGAAGATCACCAAAGGGAACGTTACCATAAAGGTAAGGTGCAGAAGATATCTTCGGTGCGAGCTCTTGGGGTGAAAGCTGGGGTGAAGGGTGACCTGTGGGCTCTCCTGTTGGAGGTTGAAGGATCCCAGCAGTGCCAGCTGCTTGTTCCTAAGTTTTGCCATTAGGAAGATCTGCCCTTTAGGTTTGCACGGTACCCTCCAGAGGAGATTGTGAGCAGGGATAGAGGAGATCTGGACCTTGGCAGGAAGAGCCAGGCCAGGCTGCAAAGCTGGAGCTTGCTGGTCAGGATTTGTAGACGTGGTCACCTTGCTGAGAGTGGGGAGAAAGGGCACAGCTTTCAGACATGGTCTCTGCCTTGAGAGCAAAGAGAGAAGAGGTTCTTGCCCCCCCTGGATCTTCCAGGTCCCCAGACTGTACTAGGAGGTGACTGTGGGCTGGTCATCTCCTACTGCAGCTCAGCTGGAAATGCTTCAGTGTTTCTGAGAGCAGGCCTACTGCTTTTAAGTGGCAAATGCATCAGTTCCTCCAGGCTTCTGGCATGGTGGTCATGGGGAAGAGGCCTCAGGCTCTGGCCAGGGCAACTGTCTGTGTGAACAGAGGCTTGTCAGAGCCTCTCTTGTTGCAGGAGTCACTGACCCAGGACTGATGCTTTCCAGCTGCTAGCCAAGGTTTCTTCTTTCTTTATCGAGTCTGGAGCCTCATCCTTGGGTTTGAGATCAGGCACTGGTGGGCACAGAGGAGGGGATGGGGCTGCATTTGGTGCGTGCTGGGGGGCAGCCAGTGATGGGGAGGGCTGTGCCAATGCCTCTTCTTCCTGTCACAGCTCTGGGACATTGGTGGCCAGCCACGCTTTCGCAGCATGTGGGAACGGTACTGCCGTGGAGTGAGTGCCATTGTGTGAGTATCCATCAGTGGGTGTGACAAGATACAGCTTGGCCAGCTATGGGGACCATCCCTTCATCCTCTCACCCTACCTGAGGGTACTGAGCAAGGCTGAGCAGCTCCACTACCGGGACTGGCACAGTGCAGGGCATTGCAGTCTCGGTGTCTCCATGGGCTTTGAGTAGAGGGCAGCAAATGGACCTCAACTGTCTCCAGAATAACAGCCCTGTAGAACCTTCCCTTCCACTCAGCATCCCTCAGCCCAGCTGTATGCCTTGGATCTTGCCTTTCCCTGCTCCCTTGGTTTCTCTGTGCTGACCAGTCATCAGAGGGGCTGAGCAAAGGTCAGTGGGGTCTTGGCCCTTTTCAAGAGGATAATGTGAAGGATAATGGCCAGCAGTGTATTCCCAGGTCCATGTTTATGCTGCTGAGTGAACCTTGTGCTTAGAGGAGTCTGTGCAACGCTTGCTGCTGACTGTCAGCAGTCTGTGAGTGTCCTTGCATGTCCCCTACTTGTGAGTATTGCAGGAAGCTTACTCACAAAGAGTCCAAGATGGAGACAAGTATGGCAGGACATTCATGGGAAGCAGACTGCATGATCCTGAGAACAAATATTTATCTGAGAGCTGAGGTTGGAGTTGTTCAAACCCAGTTAGAAAATCAGATTTTTGTGGTCTTCACCAGCTGACCAGTTCTCTCTGCTTGTCACATGCGCGTGCTCAGGGTGTCCTTCCCTTTCAGGTACATGGTGGATGCTGCTGACCAGGAGAAGATCGAGGCCTCAAAGAATGAACTTCATAACCTGCTTGACAAGCCGCAGCTCCAGGGCATCCCGGTGAGCTGGTGCCTGGGTAGGATACCCTCACCCCCTACCACACACACACCATCCCCACTGCACTCATGCTGAAACTGGGAAAATGATGCTTTCTATCGCAGGGCTGGGCTGAACAGCACTTCCAGCACTAGGAGGGAGGCTTAGAAGAGACCAAGAGAAACCCTTATGTGTGAGATTGTCCACCTGCATGAATTTGCACCTTTTTTATGAGGGGAGACCTTAAGGTTTCGTCACCCAGTAGTACAGCTGCTTGACTGTGACATTTGCAGGAGATGAGCTGTCAGCAGTGGGACTCACAGTTGGCACACTGCATGTGCCAGGGTGGGACGCTGTCCAGAATTGGCATCCTTGGAAAGGAGCTAATCCAGGACCTTGCACCACATCCCAAGCATTCATGGCCAACTAATTTAAGCATCTGACATAACACACTGCATTTGCAGCACTTCAGAGTGCTCTTTTTTAAGAACAAGGCTACTCCAAATGTAAATTGGAGGATGCTGTGTAGCCGTGCTGCTGCAGAGGCCCTGATTTACAGCAGCCTCAGTGCTGTCCTTGTCAGATGACAGTCGTGTGGCTTGCTCAGGAGCAATGAGGAAGTCCTGCCTGGGGTTTGTTTCCTTTACATAGTCCTAGGATGTCTTTATGGATGTGAAAAGCCTTGAAGTAAGAGATCAGTGGGTACTGCAAACAGCCATTGCTTTTTTGGGGGCTGGCTGCCTGCAGGGAGCAAGGTTCTGCAGGGTGTTTGTATCCTGATAATTTTAGCCCATCCAGCTTCACTTGGAATTTATGCTCAAAGGAGGCTCCTGGAGGAGTGTCCTGCATACCTCAAGGGAAACTGGTGCCCTTCAGAGAGGATAGACTGTTTCTCAGTGGGACAAGAAAGTATGCAGGAGATGCTGGGTACAAGCCAATTAACATCATTAATGGAGGTGCTCTGCCTTCTCATTGCTTGCTGAAAGGATTTACTCTGGTGAAGTAGCCTGGACTTCTTACTTCCCAAACAGATCTTGGTTCTGGGTGCCAGGCACAGTTCCCTGCCCACTCTGGTGCCCAGGAGCTTCACATGTCCCCTCTTCCCTTTTACAGGTCCTAGTCCTGGGGAACAAGCGAGATCTCCCTGGTGCCTTGGATGAGAAGGAGCTCATTGAGAAGATGTAAGTGTGGGTGACCCAGGGCTGGGACAGGGGCTGCCTGCAGCAGCATAACCAGCGGGGCTGCAGGAGCTGGGACAGCAGCTGGGCTCCGTGTGCCACTGGGGGGCGTGGGGGCCCGGCACGCTCTCAGTGCTCTGCAGTGGCACAGGCTCTCATCATCCCAGGGAGCTCAGCTCTGGGCATCTCCACACAGCCGCTCAGAGATCTCCCTTGTCCTGTGTGCACCCTGTGCAGTTCCCAAGTCCTTCATGCCCCATCTCCCAGCTGTGCTGTGTAATTGAATTTTAGGATGCTCTGAGCAAAGCTGTGAGATTTCTTGGCCTGGATCTCCTTGAGGCCAGGCTCCTCCTAGCTGTCATGCGGCCCCTGTGCTAGCCTGGCTGTCAGACAGCAGGAGCAATGCATCAGTGTCTTCACTCAACCTTCCTTGGAGTCCCCAAGATACTGGGGACTTTGCCCTTACAGGGTTACCCCCCTTCTCAGAGCCTGAGTCCAAAGAGACTCTGAAAGGCTGCCCTGAGGTGTTACACATTGCTGCAGAGAATGCAGCCTGTGGAGTCTGCAGCACTCAGCCAGAGCTCTTCCTCTCCTGCAGGAACCTCTCTGCCATCCAGGACCGAGAGATTTGTTGCTACTCCATCTCTTGCAAAGAAAAGGACAACATTGGTGAGTGCCAGTGGCTCAAGGTGCTGGTGGGTGGGGAGCAGGGCTTGTTGCAGCACACCTATGTTGCTCCCCCGGTAGAGGAGGTGGGGGACAGCTGAAGGGAGAGGCTGTAAACTCCCCTTGCCTTTGCAGACATCACCCTACAGTGGCTTATTCAGCACTCGAAGTCCAGGAGAAGCTGAGATCCCTTGGACTGCAGCTCAGATCGGGAAGATGCCATTGTACAAGCCCATACCCCCTTCCTTCTCCTGCTCTGTCCCTCCAGCTCTCTCTCTCTAGATGGGTATTTTTAGGGGACCCCAGACTCCACTCGCATTGAGGTGGAGCCCTTGTTTTTATTGTAAAGAAAATGTCCTACTCTGCCCTCCTTTCCTCTCTGTCTCTTCTTCCCATTTTGGCACTGTTCTGTTGTTGTCTGTGTATACAGTATATATATATATGTACATATATTTTAATTTTTTAATTTAAGCACTAGCGCTGTTACTAAACTGGGCCCTGTGAGCTGTGGGAAGGCTGTGGGCTGCCCGAGGTCAGCACTGGGAGGAGGATGAGGTGCATGGCAGACAGCAGCCCCCAGGATGGGGCTGGATAGGGCTGCAGGCAGGTCCCCCGGAAGTCCTCACCCCTTCCTGGGGTGAGGAGAAAGTATAGCACCCTGGGGTGCTGTGGGGAGCACGCCTGTGCTGTCCTTCCCCAGGCAGGGTTAGTGGGGGCAATGCCATCTCCCCCACACCCTAAGGCTCTTCACCCCAGCATGGGGATGGGGAGCGGTCACAACCCACTACCATCAGCCTGCCCACGTTGCCCTCAGCTGCCCCCACCTCTCCTCGCTGCCCTGGGCACCTCACCCCCTCTACGTACCCCTGGGTGCCCCAGGGCCTGCCCAGTTCTGCACAGCAGCCCTGGTTTTGCTGCCCTGCCTCAGAGTGCTTGGTGGCACCGCTGGCTCCTTGCCTGCACATGGGAAGGGGAGAGGAGAGGAGACCTCGAAGAGCCAGGCTGTCTTTGTCCCTTTGTGCTGAGTTATTGGGTCTGTGCTGATGCAGCCTTGGGGTTGCTTAGGGCCCGTTGGGGGGTGGGATATTTCTGGGCAAGGGGGGCATGCTGGCAGCAGCAGGGATGGAGGGTGGGGCCTGGTCTGACGTAGTGGGAAGGCACTGGCCTGTCCCCAGCTCCAGTGGGGTTGTGGGGATGGCCGGGGGGGGGGGGGAGGGGGGGGGCTTTCAGCCCCTGCATGGCTCCTGGGGGTGGTGAGGCCGGGGGGTTCCCTTCTCTTCTCATTTTTGCAGAATTGCACAAAGAGAGGTTTCCTTTTTCTTTCTTTTTTTTTTTTTTTCTTTTTTTTTTTTTAATTTAATGAATTGTAAAGTGTTGTCATCCCTCTCCGCCCCATTTTTTTTTTTTTAAGAGATATTTTGGCGCAAATTTGACCTCTGTTGGGAAATGATTCTTGTAACTGTACAATTTTTTTGCCTCCTAATAATAATAAATTAACAATTTTGCGTTGGTGGGTGTGGTTGCAGTCCTTGCTTCCTCTCTTCCACCATCCTCCCCCCCTCAGGGCTGTGCCTGTGCCTCAGGGGCAGTGCCCAGGTTCCTGTCCCAGTGCTCACCCTGCAGCACCTGATGGCTCTATCTGGATTACAGTCCCCGTGATGGCACTCAGGACCTGCTGGAATCAATTTGATGGCTCCCAGTGCATTATTTACTCATGGGGATGGGCTCCAAGCCCTCCAGCTGTGGCCATCGCTGCTTCTGGACCCTCCTCTTGCCCACTCTGTGTCCTGGGACTGTCATGGGAGAGCAGTGCTGGATTTGGAGCAGTTGTGCTGGAGGGCTCCTGCCCCATCTCTGCCCTCCTCCCCATCCCAGTTCTTCCCTCTGGGCTGTGGCTGGGTACCCCATGCCATGTATCTTTTGGAGGCTGTCCCATTGCACCTGGAATTATGCTTTGTGCTTTCAGCACCCTGCCTGCCTACCTGGGTGTGGGGTCTGAGTGAGACTGGGGTGCAACATGCACCATGCATCACCCGCAGCCCCCGGCTGTATGGCCCCCACCTTCCCTGCCCCCAGCCTGGCTCCCTCCTCCCTACACACCCGCAGCAACAAGCCGGCCTTTGTTCATCCTTGGCCTGGGCTCAGGATGGAGCGGCACTGAGCGAGCTGAGTGAGCGCATGAGAGCGGCCACCTCGCCCTTCCTCCCACCACTGCTGCTGCCCATGCAGGGGGCCCAGCCTTGGGGAACCATGTCCTAGCCAGGACCCTGCTTGTCCCCCAGGCAGCCGGGCATCTGTGCCCCAGTACACACCCTGTGCTGTGAGGTGCTCTAAAACCCCCCAACAACCCCAGCATCGTCAGCACAATGCGGGGAGGGCTGGTGGAGGGAAAGGAAAAACCCAGTTTTGTGCTACCGAAAAGAAAACTGGGGCTTTTGTTTCCCTGGCAACAGAGCTGAGAAAGCAAAGCTCGGTGGGTGCTGCTGCACAAAGCCCACAGTGAGCCCCTCGCATTCACCCGCCCGTAGCAACCGTCTCCCTCTCCCCGGCATCCCGCGGGCTGGGGTGGCTGCCAGCCGCACACACAAGGAGCTTTCACAGCTCGGCTCCGGGGGCAGCACGGGGGGGCCCGGCACGGCCAGCCTGCCCTCGCTGCTCCCAGCAGCTTGCCTGGGGTAGGAGTCCTGGTGAGAGGTGGATGTTGGGTTTGGAACATGGGCTGGTTTGAGATCGGCACCGCGGGTGGGTTTTGTGCCGCTGATGGGCAAAGTGGACAAAGCGCCAGGAGTGCTGCTTGGGGCTCTTTGGATGAAATGTGGGATCTTGGTTCTGCACGGTGCTTTGCAGGCTGTGGGGCACCACTGCCCAGTGCTGAGCTTTGCTGGGACCAACTCAAGCCCCACAAAGCACTGAGCGCTTGGAGGAGCTCAGCTGGGGCTGCCTTGGCACTCAGCAGCACGCTGGAGGCGTCACCCATCACCCTCAGGTGCTGCCTGACCCCATGTGCCTTCTCACCCCACTGAGCTGCCCACACCCACCCAGAGCCCCCAGGTCTAAGGGAAGAGCATATGGCCACACAACACGCTGTGCCCTGACCCCCCATTGCTCTGCGTGTCCATGTGCACGACGTGCTCTAGTTTACTGGTTTATTGAACTTTACAGGGCACTGCTGGGATCTGGTCACTGGGACCTTCTCCTACTGTGGAGGGGGCTGGCAGGAGGGGACGGGACAGGACGAGGGCAGTTTGTGTTTGCTAAGTCCTCTGCAAACCCTCCTTAATAGCAGATGGAACCTTTCCTGCACAACTCCATCAGCAGAGCAGCAACCCCCCGAGCCTGGCCAGGCACGGAGGGAGGTGATGTCCTTTGGGCAGAGGCAAGAAGGCCACCGATGTAGCCATGGGGACAGGACGCCCGTTGCCCAACACGGGGTTTGAAGCCCACGGTGCAGCCCCTGAGCTGTCTCTCCTGCTTGCTCCACGTCCGGGCACGGGGCACTAACGGCAAAAACAACGTTCGGTCTTGGGAGGAGGTGGTGAAATGCTCTCTACGGCTCCTGGTTGGCACTTAGCACGGCGTGCCGAGGGCCAGGAGGGGTGGAGGGGACTCCCGGGGCTTGTCAAAGAAGATGGAGGAGGACATCTCTGTCTTGAGCTTGCTGTCAGCGCTGCCCTCACTGGAGGCGGCGTCGGGACCGCAGCCCTCACAGCAGCAGCAGCAGCAGTCCATGAAGGCCTGGCCCAGCGGTCTGCAGAGGCACAGGAGCAGGACGGGCGTCACCGAGCACTTGAAGAAGAGAAAGAACTGGTTGATGAGGTTGAGCAGGTCCAAGGTCTGCTTGGACATGTCGGGGGACATGTAGGCCACCACAATGTTGCAGACGTTCTCGGGGGTGGTGCAGAGCCCGTAGATGATGGTCAGCCCGATGATGGTGCAGTTCAAGTGGCTCTCACACTGGCTGTGTTTGGTCCCACGGCACTCGGCCTTCTTCTCGGTGCCGCGGATCCTGCGGGTCACCAGCTGGCAGCTCACGGTGAAGAGGATGGGCAGGCAGAAGTAGCAGCCGAAGTACCACCACATCCGAGCGTTCTGGTAGGTGAGCACCAGCGAGTAGACAGACTCGGGCAGGTTGGACGAAGGCTTCATGGTGCAATACTCAGTCACCACGCCGGACACGGGCGACGTGTCCTGAGCCAGCTGCCAGAGCAGGACCTCTGGCACCGACAGCGTCATAGAGCCCACCCAGATGACGGCCAGCTTGGCAATGATGGACTGGCACTGCTCGATGGGCCGGGCGCTGGCCTGCGGGCTGGTGGCCGCATGGAACCTGTCGATGCCCAGGGCACAGAGGCTGAAGGTGGTGACTCCCAGGGATGATACCTGGTGAAGGGGAAGCGGAACAGGTGGGACTTCCAGTGAGTGCCTCAGACGGGTTGGCTTGACAATGGTGCTGGAAGCCCCCAGCTACCCAACAGCCCCAGGCCCTTCCTCCAAGGTTTCACAGAACCGTAGGGGTTGGAAGGGACCTCCAGAGATCATCGAGTCCAACCCCCCTGCCAAAGCAGGTTCCCTACAGCAGGTCACGCAGGTTGGCGACCAGGCGGGTCTTGAATATCTCCAGAGAAGGAGACTCCACACCCCCCCTGGGCAGCCTGTTCCAGTGCTCCGTCACCTCACCGTAAAGAAGTTCCTGCACACATTCTGTTTGACAGAGGTCACATCCCAGGTTTGGAGCCACTTTCCTGTGACTCCTGGAGGGACACTGGATAAGTGTCCCCTGACCCACGTGTCCCTGCACAGCTCCCTGTTCTGCACAAAGCTTTGCTGGATGCCAGTCTGTCCACCCAGCCAGAGTGGGAATAGCAGGACTGTCCCTCAGGCTCTTCTATTCTGGATGTTTTTGGAGAGGAAAAGCACGGACTACTGCTCCCATCAGAGCCTTCCTATGGCCCTGGCTGCCCAGGCTGGCTCGTCCCTGCCTTGCTCTGCAGATCTGCTGCCCGCTTCCCAGGCAGCCCAATAGAGCTGAAGACACCGTTGTCACAAACCAGCTCGGGGCAATTTCCGCTGCACTGAGGAAAAACATCCCTGTTTGCCAAAGGGAAGAGGCCAAAGGAGGCAAAGGGAGGGCTGCCCAGGCGCTGAGGGTCACAATCAGCATTCAACCCTGCAGCCCCTGGCCAGGAGCACGGCGGTCACATGCTGCTGTCCCAAAGCCCCGTGGCTGTTCCTGGCCTCACGAAGCCACCAAACATCCTCCTGTGCTGAAGGACATTCCCAGCACTTGGGAAACCTCCTGATGCCTGTGCAGCATGCAGCAACCTGCCAATGGGTTTTGCAAGAAACAGACCTGGCACCTCTGACCTAGAACAGCTCTGGCATCCCCGCTGAGCCCTCTGCAGTGGCTCTGAGTTGGCCTTGTTAGTGCTGCAGGGCACAGCAGCTCATGCCAAACACCCAGCATCACTGCTCAGTTTCACTGCCGCGTCTCCCCTGACACGGCACCATGGCCCTCAGCACAGTATTGCCATCCCATGACCAGCCCCACCACCCAGCAATGCTGCTCATGTCCCAGCACTTCGGCTCAGCACCAGCTGCATCACTGCCTCTCCTTTACCCTAAGATTGCCTCCAGGCTCTCCTCTCTCCTGGTCCTTGGGGACCGTGCTGGGACCACACATCCCCAGGGGATGCCATGCCCATCCTTCAGCAGCCCCAAGATCTCAGCATTCCTCTTTGGGGGATCCCGAGGCACCCCAGTGCTGCTGGCTCACTGATCCTGAAGGTGCCACCTCCATGGGTGCAGCAACTTGGACTGCCAGGATTCAGGCAGCATCTCCCCGGAAGGGGTCTGCTTTGGGGGCACTCCTCTTCCCTCTCCATTCTCACTCAGCACTGAACCTGTATCAGCAAATGCCCATCCATATTCCTGCCTCTATCTGAGTACTCCTGCTGCCTGGTCTTGCCATGGGATGCTTGAGGTAGAGGACAGGAATGGGACAAAGCCTTCATTAAGTAAGTCTGGGATGGGAGACCTCCAGAAAAGAGCAACTCCTGATTTGCTGAGCAACAGAGACATTGCTGGGATGGTGGCAGCCCATCATCTCATTGTGCTGGGCTGCAACCTACAGGTGCTGACTGCAGTCAGGGCACACATAGGGCTGTGCCTGGCATCAACCAGGCCTGTATCCAAAGTAGCATCACTGGGTGCTCTGTGCAGGTAGGTGTGTGCATCCAGGCCACAAGCAACCACTCCTGGGGCCTCCTGCACTAATACCCAGCCTGGCTGCCCCCAGGAGCGTGCAAGAGCCCACCTCCAGAAGATTTGGGGTGATTTTGGGGTGGGAGTGTGATGGGACACGTCATCAAGAGGTCCTGAAGCTCAGGGACATGGCTTAGCATGGACTTGGTAGCATTAGGTTCATGGTCAGACCTGATCTTAAAGGTTTTTTCCAATGTGAATGACTCTATGACTCTATCCCATGATTCTACACCTTGGGGTCATTTTCTTCACCCATAAGGAATGAGCAGAGATCTCAGGTCCCCAACCCCAACCCTGCCCCAGCCCTGCTCAGCAGTCAACATGGGAAATGTCCCCCCGTGGTCTCTGGGCACACGGTGCCAGGCCCTGGGCAGCGATGGTGCCCCCAAAAGAAGGGGGCAGAGCAGCCCCTTACCTCCATGAAGGGCACGATGCGGCAGGAGATGTCCCCCAGCAGCCGCTTCTTGGTGATCTCATTGAAGATGACCACAGGCAGGCAGAAGAAGAGGATGAGGAAGTCCCAGAAAGCCAGGCTGGCCAGGATGGAGTTCCAGGCGCTCTTCATGTAGTAGTTGTGCCACACGATGCACATCACAGAGAGGTTCCCAATGATGCCCACCGCAAAGACGATGAGGGATAGGAACATGACGGCGTAGGCGCTGTAGGAGTTCTCTGTCACCGGGTACAGCGGGTTCTGGATTTGCAGCCGTTTGTCAGACACCGTGGTCAGGTTGGTGGCAGGCTCAGCCCCCCCATCCGTGGGGACCCCCCGCTGCTGCTCAGAGGGGTCGGTGCTGGACGGCACCATGGCCCTGGTGGGATGCAGGCTGGCTGCGTTGATGGGCCGCGGGAACTCCACCCGCACCCCCGGCACGTACTGCTGCACCGACTTGGAGTCCTCGACCGTGCCCCGGCGCGGCCGTGCCTTCAGCTCTGCGTTATCCTGCGCGGCCACGGGCAGCATCCCACCTCCACCTGCGCCCTGGTTTGGGTGCACGCCGCCTTCTGCGTGCTGCCCGGCTGCGCCTGGCATCGCCGCGGCCCCCGGCAGTGCCAGCAGCAGGAGGACGAGCGATGGGGGCGAAGGCATGATGTCCTCCGCACCCGCTGCGGGAAGCGTCTGACTGAGCAGCCCCGGGGCTGCGGGGAACGAGGAGGGGCCGGGGGAGCTCCGCTCGGTCCGGCTGCGGCCGCTGCTGTGGGCTCTGCGGAGCGCTCCGGGCAGGATAAAAGGAGCGGCAGAGCCGGGCCCTCTGCTGGTCACCCACCGCTGCCGGGACGCTGCCAAGAGTTGAGAGCCACAGCCAGGGCTGCGCATCCCCTCCCCGCCTTCCGGCCTCCCCCAGCATCTCTCCATGGGGCCCTGAGCAGCCTGAGCTGGTAGGAGGCAACCAGAGCAAGGCAAGGGTTGGGATCTTCCAGGGCCCTTCCAACCCAACCATCCTTTGGTTATGGGACCTTCCTACCCAACCGCTCTATGAGTCTTTGATTCTGGTTTTACAGCCCCACGATTCCATGACTCTGTGGCTCTATGATGGTAATATATGATTCTATGAACCCAGACCAAGATGCTCGTGGCTTGGCACCTGGGACAGGCTGCAGTGCTCCCCCCCAGCAGCGGTCTAAGGAGGACCGAGAGTCCCTGACCTCCTGCGTTCACCTCTCCCCATTCCCATCACCTCTGCTGTTCTGTAAGTGTGTTCTGTAAATCTCAAGGTGTTCTCAAGGTGTTCTGTAAATCAAACTTTATCCTACGCACTCCTTAGAAAACAAACAAAGCCAACAAACAGGAGCTCAATCCCTTTGGTACTGGCTAACCTAACATGTGAATCCATTCACTCATCACTTTACTTCACGTGGTTTCTAATCCACAAGTTCTCCCCTGCAGTTTGTAACCTGTAACTCACATCCACCCCAAATCCTGCCCTGTGCCAGCAGTGGGAGCACTCCTCCTTCCTCCTCCTCCTCCTCCTCCTCCCTCGTGCAGGTGGCCCCGCAGTCACAAGGGGAAGCAGCTGTCGGATCTGCTCCAAAAGCTTCCGGGGAGAGCTGACCTATTTCCGCCTTCCAGCTTGGAGGTTCGGTCTGTGCTGTCTCCATGAGTCGATGGGCTCTGAAGAAGACCCCGGGCAATCAGTGGGCTGCAGGAGGCAGAGAGATGTGAAGCATTCTCATCCCTGGATACTTCTGAAAGGGGAAGCAGCTTTCCAGCTCCTGCTGGGGCCTGCAGGAGCACAGTGGGAATGCCTGAGGGCTGTCCTGGGAGCAATGGCTACACAGATTTCTGGCCTGCCTACAAAAAGGGGAATGGCTCAGCTGGAGCTCAGCAGTGACTGAGTACCAGGTGAGGCTGCTGGGTGCTCCGGGTGCTCTGCTCCAAGGACACCAGCAGCCAGGGGGAAAATCAGGAGCACGACGCCAGGCACAGTCAAGCAGAGCTAAAATGAGTCAGATGTTCTCATTAGTGGAGAGCAAACCCCAAAAAGGTGAGATCTGAGAAAGGAAAACCAGAGCTGGTTTGCACGGTGCCCAGAGGTACTGATGGGGTACAGCCCCGTGGACAGCAGGGCACTGCCAGCATTTGGATTACGTCGGATAACCAAAGGATGGGTCGCACCTCCTCCCCAGCGACCCCCAGCGCTGAGCCCACCGCCCGGTGAGGTATGGGGAGAGAATGGGCACCGCTCCCTGCAGGAGGAGGAGGAGCAGGAGGAGGAGGAGCAGGAGGAGGAGGACGGAGCCTTCGCAGTGCCCGCAGCCGCTCGGAGGAGGGAGCCCTCGGCCGCTCCCGCGGGGCGCTGCCGCCTCAGCCCGGCGTTGCTGTGCAGGGAGCGGGGCTATTTTTAGTTTCATTTCATTGCACAACAGCGGGTGCGGCGTGGAACCGCCTGCAGACAGCAGCGGAGTTCACTGGGGCAAGGTGACACTGCGGCACGGCAGTGACCTCCGGCTCTGCCGCCCGGGGAACCGCTGCCCGCAGCCCTCCCTGGGCTCAGCAGCTCCCGGCCAGCAGCGGCCCCGAACCGCGTGGCCCAGAGGCTCTTTGGGAACCGCGCATTTTCCCTCCCCAGCCCACATTCGCAGACGGGCTGAGGCTGTTTCTCGGGAGATGAGCATGCCGGGCTCTGTGAGCGTCTCCGGGGAGCGCTGCATCAGTCGGAGCTTCCAAGTGTCACCCGGGAGAGGTTTCTGCCCAAATCCTTTCTTCCTGATATCCAGCCCTCAGCACATCCGCGCACAGATCACACCCCGTCTGACGCGTCCCCACCTCGGGCCCATGGGGACAGTATCACCATGAGCCCAGAGCTGTCAGATAGAAAAGGAGCAAAAAGTGAGAAGAGTTTCCGAGCACCACAGCAAAGGTCCTCCCCATCTTCTGGGGCTTCTGAAAGCTGCTGCTCTGTACCGGGAGGTCTTTATTGTAGCCAAAGGGAGAGATGAAGCTGCTCAGCACTGCTTCACCTCCTACCCACTACGTCCCTATCGCCACAATAGGGGCTGCCTGGATGGGTCCCGGTGGTGTTGCAGTTTATGTGGCATCCTTATGGTCTGATTTTTTGGTCAATGAGACTTACGGGTCCCTGCCCGACTCCAGGAGAGCAGCCCGTTGTTTGCAGCACACAGCCCTGCCTCCAGCTCCCTGGAGCAGAGCAGGGGCTCAGACACGCCTGTTTGCCCAGCGCCCTGCCGGCGATCCACCCACCTCTTCAGAAAGTGGGGAGAGGGCTGGGAAAGGACACGGCAAACAGGCAGAGCTGTGGCACCATTCCCAGCGGCAGCAGCCTTAAAGCGCGGCCCGAATGCTCAGCGCTGTGCGGCAGTGGGGAAACCGAGGGGGGGGGGGGGGTCGGCCCTGAGCAGCTGCAGGATGTCGGGTGCGGGACCTCCCCGTGCACTGCAGCCATTGCCATCAGCCCTTCTGTTTGCAGCTCGGTGATCAGGGAAGGATCGGAAAGCCCAAGCGAGTTCAGCTTAGGGCAAAGGCAATATTTGCCAGCACAGTAAAACGAGCGATGTCCTGGAAGCAGCTCAGGGCTGTTTGGAGGCGCGCCGAGCTCAGCCCCTTTGTCCGAATCTGTTAGGCACTTGGCTCACAAATCCCCTTTGAACACTCGAGGACTTGTGAATGCAATTGGGAACAAAACCACCGAGCTCCTCAAAGGAAACAGGCCGCCTTCAAACCCTCTACCTTCTTTTTTTGGCAAATATGGCACCTGGTGTGACACTGCAATGGGGATTTGGAGCAGCACAGAGCTGCAGTGTGGGAGACAATTGCAGCATCCCCTTGGGTACATCCCTGGTGAGGGCACCGTGCTGCAGGGCTTTTGTCACCCTAATGTTTCTTGATGTAATGGGGCTTCACTACCTGAGTTGTTCCCAGCCACTCCTGCAGCCCAAACCCAGCGGGGAGCAGAGCACTCAGCGGGGCTGCAGAGGGACTTTGGTGATGGGACACAGGTCGCAGTGATGATTGGAACTGGTGATCCTGAAGAACCTCTCCAACCTGCATGATTCTGTGAAACTGTTCTATAGTCCAGTGATTCTTTGATCTCCGCTTACTGGGAACACCACAGCTTGCTGTCTAAGGGCTATGGGCCTGACAGGGGTCTGGCAGCACACACCCTATGGGGCACAGAGGGATGGGGAGCTGCACCCGAAGCTCTGGTACAGCCGGACGATATGGCTTAATGGGTGATGTGACCTTGCAGCAGCTGCCACAGGTTCCCGTGCTGCAGCTGTGCCACCCAGAGACCCCCATCCCAAACCCGGCCTTGATCTCCTGAGCTGATCTCCCCACTTGCCTTCAAACCTCCAGTGGCTGCTGACAGCCTGACCCGGTGCTGCCCCTTCTGCACACACGTCAGCCATCCTCGCTGACAGCCACCACCACGCACTGTAGAGATGGTGTCACCAATGCCACCACTACACGGCCCTCCCTGCCCCGGGGTCCCTATCCTTCCTGTGGCACACTCTGCAGTGCAGGGTGGGTGTAGATCCCAGCCCAGCTGCCCCCAGCCCTGCTGAGCCCCCTGCAGTGGGGTTTGTCCCCATCCTGCCGGTGGGGAGCAGAGCCCTGTGGTGTCACTTCGCAGCTGCTGCGGTCGCCCCACCCTGGGTGGGGACGAAGGTCACCCTGCAGAAAGTTCGGCTGCTTGCTGATGGAAAAATGGGGGAAATTCCCTGCTTGGCACGCATGCAAATGAGGGCTGGGGCAGGAGACCCCATGCCCAAGAAGCCCTCTGTCCTCCCAGGGTCACAGCAAGACTCCAAGGGCAGCGGGTGTCCCTTGGAGCTGCTCACCTTCTCACTGCTGTTGCCAAAACTGGGGGAGGTTGCACCCAGGAGAAGAGCCACCATCTGCGCTGTGCCAGGCAGGATCGGCAGCTGTGTCCAACGTGGGGAGCTGAGCACTGTGCCAATGGGGTGGGCATCGCTCTGCTATGGTCCCAAAGTGACATGGGATGGGCACAGAGGAGCTGCTCAGCACTGGCCCACATGGCCACCATCCAGCAGCCCACACAGAGCGGGGTTTCTCCATGCTGCAATAAGGCAGCATCACGCAAGGTGTTCTCCCTGAGATCCAGGTCAGTGCCTCCAGCCCCGCACCGAAGCCGGTAGCTCTGAGTCACTGCGTGGCACAGCCCCATCCCCGGTATCTGCCAGGCGTGGCAGCTCAGCAGGTGACGTGAGCCCACAGGCAGTGATGTGGCTGTAATTGCAGCGTGGAGCTGATAGTGTGGCCGTGTTCCCTCCCTGAACTCGTGACTCGAGGTGGGGGATAACTTTGTGACATCGTTCTGCTGCTCACACCTCGCTCAGGGTCTAACAGCCTGGCTGAGCGCTGTCCCATGTCTGCCAGGACTCGGGTCATTGCCTCCTGGAGAAGCCAGGCTCTCTCTCTCCCCGCTGGGTCTTGTAGAAATGAAAGAATCTCGGTGGGAGAAAACCTGGGACTGCCAGCAGACAGCAAAGGCAGGGGGGAAAGAGAGAAACTGGGGGCTGAATAGATGGATCCCCATGCACATCACCTGTGCCAAAGCACCTCTTGAGCTGCAGGATGCTGAGTGAAGAAAGGATGGGGAAGCACAGCACGGAGCCCGTCCTGCTCCACATACCTGGGCTCCTGCAGGCTCCTTAGCTGTGGGCACAGAGGTCCCACGGGATGTGGGAACACCTGGGGCTGTCCGTGTGATCCCATTGCTCACTGCTGGATGGCAGATAAACAGCCGTGGGTGAGTGCTTGAGCCTGTGCCATGCTCCTGGGCTGCTGGCAATGCTGGCAGGGAGCTGGCAGTGCTGCCAGATAGCACAAAGGCACTTCTGCCAGCAGAGCATGGCGAGAACTGGTCAGGCATTGTGGGAAAGCTGCAGGTGGGGGATGTCCTTTTCACTTATATGGGGTTTAAATGGCTCCAATGGGGCAGTGCAGCAGCAGTGACCTTCAGCAGCAACACAAATGCTCCCTCATCAAACAGCAGACCTACTCAGGTGGATGTCAGCGGACCAACCTGCAGCCCCAAGAGCACAGACTGAACCCAGAACTGAGCATACCGACAGCTCCTGATGCCATCCAGCACCTGCCCACACGTGGTCCATGAGATGCAGCGAGGCCATGAGATGCCCCAGCGGCCAGACCTGTTGTGCAAACACAGCGGGGTGGGAGCGACCGCACGGCTGAGAGATCAGCAGAGCAGTGGGAGAGATGGAGGCGGTTCTGTTTGAAACAGAAATGCCCACAGGTCCAGCACTGAACTTGGTTGCCTGCTCAGGAGCTGCTTCTCCCACACTGCTGCTCCCACCCCCCCCAACCCGCTGCCATCACAGCCCGCCCAGGGCAGCAGCTCACAGAGCAACCCCAGCTTGGAGGCTGTTTCAGCCCCCAGCGGTTCTTCGCTCTCGGGAACAGCGCTGCAGCTTCCACAGCCCAATATGGTTCTCAGACTGCGATGCCCTTTGCTGCCCACTGACATGCAGATGTGATACTGTGATAACAACCCAGGTGTTCCTCCGAGTAACTATTTGTGCGTGAAATGATTTTTCTGTCTTCCCTATCACAGTTTTCTCACTTTTCTACCTGTCCTTCATTCAAGGATACTGATGCTTTCTGACCTCAGCCTGGACAAAGCCTTCCTGGCCCCATGAAATCTTCCACCCACTCCCTCTCTGTGGCTAAAAATTGCCATGGATCATCAACTGCCGGGCAGCAGCCACTCTGTGTTCCTGCAGCTCCTCGGAGCTCATTTTGGAGGGACTCTGAGCACAGCCAGCTGGAACAGCACCCAAAGGTGCAGCACCCAGCAGTGCAGCCTTCCATAGGGTGGAAGGGTTGGATGGGCCCTTCTCTTTGAGGAGCGCCGCAGGGTGCAGCACCTACTGACAGCACAGCAGCCCCAACTCAGCTCCATCCCCTTGGATGGCAGAGCCGTGCCACCGCCACGCCAGGCAGCACAGAGCCCTCCCTCACCACCGGGCAGGCGTAGGTGGTGCCTGCAGAGCCGTGCATCACCGCGCAGGAACGCAGCCCAGATGGAAGGACAAGGACCCGCCGGCAGCACCAGGGGTGCCCGGAGCCTTTTGGGGCCCTCTTTCCCCATAGGATGACATGGGCACACAGCGCGTTCCTTACCAAGCCCTCAGCACCGGGGATGGCACACAGCGACCTCCTGCCCCGGCTGCTGGGTGCCAGCCGAGCTCCGCGTGCGGCTGTAAGTGGGCGCTGTTTGTCCAAAGGGCGTCCAGCAGAATTAGAGCAACAACACGAGCTCACTGGAAGTCAAGTGACAGCGTGGTGCCGAGTGACCGCCGGCACCGCCCCGCACACCGCAACCACCGCCCCGGGCTCACAGCGGCCACCAGAAACCAAATCCAAGTTCTCACCAATGAGCTTCCAGGAGCCACCAAAGCAGCCAATCAGAGCCCAGGTCTCCCTCAGGTGGGACTGAAGCAGTCAATCAGAGCGCAGCTGTTGGCAATGACCCCCTCGGCAGGGACCCAAGCAGCCAATCAGAGCTCCTCCCCGCCACACCTGCGGGAGAGCCAGCTGTGCTCTGATTGGCTGCGCTGCTAACACGGGCTCAGACGGCCCGCGGCATTTCTTACCGCAGGAGGAGAATAAATGGCGTCAGCCGCTCAGCCGGGGCTGGTGGGCGGCGGTGCGCCCAGAGCGGGGGCTGAGCTGCTCCCCAGTGCCCCCTACCCAGGGCCGGGCACACCCGGCGGAGCGCATCTCTGTGCCGCCGGGCGTGCGCTGCAGGCAGGCAGAGCTGCCCCCAAGGAGACGTTTCGTCGCGCTCCCGGTTGTCATAGCAGCCGGTTATTCCCTTGCGGCTGCTCCATCCCTCAGCCTTACGGGTGCGGTAATTGAAATCAAACTTCGATTCAGGACTGGGGAGGAGGAGATGCTCTGGCCTGGGGGCAGGTCACCCACCCACGTGCGTCCCAGTGCCGCAGGGCGGTGGCAGCAGCAGCCGCCAGTCGCCACCCATCGTCACCGTCACACCGTCACTGTCACATTGTCGCACTGCCACATTGTCACCCGTCGCGTCATCGCCCGTCCCTGCCCGCCATCCGAGGCTGCAGAAGGGGAAAGTCACACGAGTGGGAAAACAGCAGCGGAGGATCTGCCCTGCATCACCGGCACGGCTGACCTTGGATGTGCCTCGCGGCTCCGCCTCCCTCCGCACCCCCTCCCCCCCCCCCCCCCCCGGCCATGTGGGTGCTGCAGGGCAGCCCCGGGCAACGCACCGCCAGGGGAGGGGGCTGAGGTGCCCTCGGGGCTGCAGCTCGGGGAAACGGCAGCGAGCCCACGGCAGCGCACGCCCCACGGGCAGATATTCCTGGCATGGGGTGGGTGCAGACGTTTCTCTTTCATCCAGGCCCTGCCCTGCCCCACGCTGCGGTGCTGGGGTGAGGGCGCGGGCACCGCCGTGGCAGCGCAGGCAGTCGAGCCCTGCAGCCTGAGTGTGCGCCAGTGGCAGCGCCCAGCCTTGGCACAGCAGCACGCGCTGTGCACCGTCTCCAACAGCAGCACTGCACAGCCACCCGCTGTGACTTCGCTGCCAGGCTGGGAATGCCAATCTGTGCCTGCAGTGTGAGCTGCTGCCAGCCTGAGAGGTGCCTGGTAACCACACGGGGCAGCAGTAAATATCCTGGGGACAATGCAGTGACACGGGTCCCTCCTCGGCCGTTGGCTGGGAGCTGACACGAGATGGAGAGCTGCCAGCTGAGCCCGGCGGGATGCGGGCACACAGTTTGCTCAACCGGGAGCTGCGATTTAAGGTTACCTGCTGGAAAATGGGCGTCTGGGCAGAGTCCTCGTGGTCACGCACAAGCAGCGCTCTTGCAAAGGGTGGCATCGCTCTGCAGTGCCCCGCGGTGCCCACTGCAGCAAGGATCAGTGTGGCCATGCCAGAATTGCCTGATGGCTCTCAGACCTCTTTCCTGGGGTTCCCACGCGCTTCTGCCCATGGGTGGCCTCGGTCTCAGTGGCTGCAGGAGCGCTGATGGACAATTCTTGCTCATCCCTGGCAGTGCTGCCATCACAAATCTGCATTCACCCACTCCGGGGCAGGGGGGCACCGCCAGGCATGGCCATTCCAGCTCACTGCAGGGTGAAATGTTGGAGCTTTCTGCCTCTGACCAGCAGTTTCCCATCTCAGACTCCATAAGATGTAGAAACAAAACAAAACATGACTCGGATCTGTTGCCATTGGCTTTCCTCCAGGGAAAATTTTCAAAACTATGCCTTTTGCTCCAAAATCCTCTGTCAGAAGGGACTTGCCCATGGTTTTCTGTGCCCTGCCCACCTGGGACACTTACGTGGGAGCTGCAGGAGGTGGGGGGGGGGGGGGGGGGGAGGGGGTGGGAGTGGCTGGGACACAGCTCAGCAAAGGGCATCAGGAAAGCAGGGGAATTTCTGTCATCCTCCCTGCTATGATACAACGCCACAGTGTGCCACCACCTCCCATGGGGCTGTGTTTAGGATGATTTTGGCTGCGCTGGGAGCACGCTGCCTGACCTCAGCACGGGCATCACTTACAGGAGCACAGCAGTGTGGGGTGGGGAGCCTGGCAAGCAGGTTTGGGGCTGAGGCCGCCCTTCCTGCGCAGCACAAGCTGCCTGCATCCTGGTAAACACGTTGCGAAAGGCTGGGGTTGGTGCAGTCGGGTCACAGCTGAGTCACCGACCGCGTGCTCCACACTGCTCCATTCACCATCCCTGCTTGGCCAGGTGCCTCCTGCCCTGTGCAGTGGCACTGATGTGGCTCAGAGAGTGGACACAGCAAGGACGTCCTCTGCATCCATAATGCTCAGAGCCATGGAGCTGAGAGCAGGGTCAGCTCTCGGTGTTTGGCTCAGTCCCATAAGCCCCAAAGCCATGTTCCCATCCACCAAACTGATTTGCTTGTGGGGGGATGCCTAGCATGCTGCACGGTCTGTGGCCATGCTGTGCACACACTGTTGTGTGTCACCCCGGCTGCTTTCACCTATCACTTTCACAGTGCAAGGCTGCCCTAGGACAGCAAGTAGCTGTGATAAATGTGAGCCATACTGCCTGGGACAGAACAAGGCACCTGCCAGCTTAGGAACCTGCTGCAGGCTGCATGCTCTCTGCTGGAAGATACCTGGGAGGCTTCCTGCAGCAGCCACAAGATCTCAATCTGCTCTCAGCACCAGGCTGTGGTTTCCTTTAACTCCTCTCTCTTCAGGATCTGGCAATACAGGAACTGCAACAACATCTGGAGAGATGGAAACAGAGAAGGTGCCGGACTGTGTTCCAGGTGTGCTGAGCATCCTGCCCAGCCTTCTCTGCCGGTGCTCCATGCCATGCCCCCAGAACCCAGCATCAGATATGGGGCAAAACTCTGATGCCAGTTGTATCTCCAGCTCAAGCCAACTCAGTTTGCCCTCAGGGAGCAGTGCCAGTCTCACCACCTGGGCTCTCACCATGAGTCACCTGCAAAATAACAGCCAGCCAGAAGCTGCCAGTGGCATGGAGCTGTGCCCAAGCTGGAGCAGCCACCACCTGGCAGAGCCTCTTGGGTTGCAAGGCCAGCAGGAGCCCACTGCCAGCACAAGCCTTGGTCAGCACTGCCTCCTGGGATCTACTTCTGAAGGAAACAGCCAAAAATCTCCTAACTCCCCCCCAAGCAGCGGAGACTCCAACTCTACCAAATGGCCTGCAGCACAGCGTACACCTGTACCTAAAGCTCACCCTTAGCGCCCTCCAAAGGCAACTGCATATCCTCATGCCATGCCTCAGCTTTGGACTGCCCTTTTTCTTTCTCTGTATCATTTGTTGAAGCTTCAAAACAGCACTGTTTGTGCATCGAATGCAGCCCCCAGCACCCACACCAGCTGCAGTGCTGATGGCATTGCTTGGGCTGTCCTCTTTCCGTGCACACAAAGCCCCGACTGAGCCTTGGAGCTATGGAGGCACTCTGAGGGTGAGTGAAGCATGACCTGGTAAGACGGAAGAGGGAGGAGAACTCATGGGCTCCTTACATGCAGAACCCATGTGGAAGGAACAGGATCTGTAGCTCCTGTACACTGATCCATCCCTGCATCCATCCCTGCAGAGAGCACTCAGCACCAGGAGAGGCTGCTAACATCTGCGAGAAGCACCGGACCCAATGGCATGCACAGTAGTGCCAAGTGAAGGAGTGAGCAGAAGATGGGCAGTGGGGTTTGCATGGTGTGAGTTGCCCTCTGAGTTGCTGATGGAGCTGAGCAGCTCTCAGGCAGCAAGGATGCAATGCATTGGTGGCAAAGCACAGATTTTGGCACTGCATGCTCTTGGCTCCTCACCCATATCAGCTGTGCCAGAGGTGCCGGGATCCTGGGGATCTTGGGACGGGGTCAGGAGGCTTCAGTGAGAGGCTGGGGACAGGCAGGCACTGCTGCAGGAGAGCAAGAAAGGGTTAGCCCTGCTGGTGATGCCTGCCTGCAGGTATGCGAGTTATGTGCCAGCACAAGCACACCAGCTCTGCAGGGGAGAGACGCGCCTTGGTGCTGCCCGGGTTGCCTGGAGATTGCTCTGCAGGAGGATGGAGGGAGAAGGGAGCAGCATGCTGGGCTGGCGTGGAGCTGGGTGCACCTCGGACCTCCCTGCTGGCTTAGGGGGGGTTGTGCTGCCAGCTGGTCCCAATGTGTGCTCTGTTCCAGGGGCATTTCCCTGGCAAATGAGCCCATGCCCTGCTCCACCGCCCCGCAGTTGGATTTGCTTTGCAAAACAAGGAGGTGACTTCCAGCACAAAGAGAGGGCAGCAAACGTGCCCAGAAATGTCCCACTGGGACGCTGCAGGCTCTGTCTGCTTTATCTGCAGGGCCATCGCCATGGCCATGGTCTCCACAGCAGCTGCTGCCATGGGAGCTGTGTTCTGCACACCCTGTCCCACTGCCAGCCTGGGCTCCATGGCTATGAGGCAGTTGATGGGTGACACCATTGGGGTGTGACACTGTTGGGGTGTGACATTGTTGGGGTGGAGCTGTTAGAGACGGTGACCATTGCTCCTGTTGTTTAGTGCCTCTGGCACATGAGATATATGGCTCTGGCACAATGTGTGGGAATGAGGGGCTGGCATCTGTGGGGCAAGCGAGAAGGGATGGAGGTGTACTCTCAACTGGGGGAGGCTGTGGGCCTGGAAGAGACACCAAGAGGGAACATAGCAGAGCAGTGAGGCTTGGGGTAATGCAGGTGGGACTGCTGGGTAAGGTCACCTCAGAGCTCCACAGAAGGGAAATTTGTCTGCCTGCCCCTAAAAGCCTCCTATTTCCCACTAGGCATGTGGTGAGGATGCTGAGCTTGCCGTGATGGTGAGGCTCAGGCTCACCCCTCCCTGTCCCCCAGCTCCCTCCATCCATCACCGTGCAGGGACGGAGCAGACCCCGCTATGGGCTCCCCGTGTGCCGCCCTTTTATGGTGCACAGCAGCATAAAGAACTCATTGTTCCCGCATGGAAATGATCATCCGCCCAGCCTGGAAACACAGAGCAGCTCTGTCAGCACCGCTCTAGGGTTTCAAAGGCCGAGATCAAAGGGCCCCCCGGGTTCTGACTGCCAGCCCTTCAGACACCTGTCATAAAGGCACCTCCTGATTGTCCCAGTTTTGCCAGTGGGAGTCGCCGGGGCCGTGGGGCTGAGCGCTGGGATGACTGCAGACAAAGGACCGTTGTTGGGGAAGGGCATCCTGCAGGGGTGTCCCCACGGCGCTGCAGCAGGGCTCACTCCCCGCTCGCAGCACTGTGCCCTCTGCAGAAAGCTGAAATCCCTCCTGGCAGCTGCTTCCCCCCACCACTTATCTCCCGGACTTCAGACCCGGCCGTCCCTATCTGCAGACACACCTCGTGCGGGCGGCTATCAGCCCAGCAGCGCCGTATTCCTCCGTCTGCGCGGTGTTGGCAGAGGCGGCCCCGCAAATGCCAGCGCTGTTGTGCAACCCCACCGCCACGGCGCTGCCGGCCGAACGAGCGGCTCCTGGCACGGCTGGGAGTGTGGGGAGGGCTGAGCGGGGAAGGGAGGGGAGGGGGGCATTTGGGGCTCCCTCTCAAAAGGGTGTCCAAAGCACAGAAAGCGCAGCCTGCAGCACATTCCGGGTGAGCGCAGTGCGTTCTCAGCAGGTCGGGCTCGGTGCTGTCGGGAGGAGAATTGGGATGCTAGGCCATGGGGAAGTCATACGGGAAAGCGGCGCAGCTGGCCAGCAAGTTGTGGAGCTAATTAAAGTATAACAAGATGGTTTATAGTGGCTCTGAGGTTCCTACCGTTGGGGGACAGCCAGGTCCTGAGTGAGAGTGGGGTAGCCCTGACCATGGGCTGCATGTCCCAGAAGGTGGGGATGTGTGATCCTACTGCCATGTCCCCTGCTGGACCACGGCCTGTCTGTCCCTGGGCAGCGCTGGAGTGATGGACAGCCCATCTTTTCCCTTGTCTTCACCAGGGAAGCTAAAGGGACCTGAGGGTTCTAGGAGCTGGGGGGGCTCGCTCCCAGTCTCTCCAACTGCAGATGTGACACCAGCACAGAATTCAAGGTCTCCATGTCCCAAACCCTTGGGGTCTATGCAAGCCATGCTCAGATCTCAACTCACTCATCTTGGTCCTGCTGGGGCCCTGGGATCCCCCCAAACCCCTTTCATCACCCACTGTGGCGCTGCACCGACCTCTGTTTGCCCTCATTTCTGCCCCTCCCAGCTCGGCCCTGTTTGCCTTCTCATGGCACCCAGCGCTGAGCAAACAGAGCGTGGGGACAGACGAGCAGCTGGCAGGGAGCTCCCCGTGCTCCCCCCGGCGCAGGCTTTGCAATAAAAATGTGGATCCAGTTTGAGCCAGGAGGCTGCAGGGTGGGGAGGGATGGCACAGAGGGGCTGCTGCGGGGAGCAGGGAGGCTCAGCAGCTTCGCCCGTGGATGCCATCGTCCCCATATCACTGTAATGACAGCAATGCAGAATTTCTGCATGGGAGTTGCACTGTGCCACGGCAGGGTTGGTGCCAGGAGGGTGGGTGCACCCTGGGGCTGTAGCAATCTTTAAACTGATTTCTCCAAGTCTGTAAGGATTCATGTAAAGATAATGGCAGATCAAAGCCTGCTGGCGACAAAGCCAACGCACTCCGGCCTCAGTGCAGGGCACATTGGAGGCAATAAAGTTGGACTGGTTGGTGCTGGCGGGCTGTCTTCACTCAGCAGGAATGGGTTGGGCTGACGTGCTCTTCAGTGTCAGTTGTGAACTGGTTTAATCCAAACTGGAGGGTGAACAGAGCGAAAGATCCAACAGATCTGACCTTTTCCTGGAGGATGCCCCTCATCCACAGCCTTGGGCATCTCCAGAGATGGGACCCCCACAGCTTCCGTGTGTAGCAGTGCCAGCACCTCACTGCCCTCTGGGTAAAGAGTTTCCCCCCAACATCTGATCTAAATCTCCCCTCTTTTAGTTTAAGAAAGCGGCATGGTGCCATCAGGCCAAGCAATCTTATGTTCTGACCCTGAGCAGACCCTATACCATTACACAACAAGAAAATACACAATAGTAATACTGCAGATGCTCTTTTATAAAATAATCTTAAAGCTATGGAATTTGTGTCCTTAAAGCTATAGAATTTAACACCAGATCCAACTGCAATAATTTGGGTTTTAAAGGTTGGGTCAAGGGCACGCTGGGCCCCAGGGAGCACACCTTGCTATCAAACAGGTTGTTAGCATTCACCTCCATAAATAAATAAACACCAGGAGCCCTGCACTCCTGCTGCCAGAGCTACAAAGGGACCACTCTGCAGCCAGGCTCCTCCCGTGCTGCTGCTGGCGTTGGCCACGGGCTGCTCCTCGGGGCATGAGATGCAGTGGGGCAGAGCCCTCTATTCCTGGGTACGAAGGCACAGCAGGTCTTGGGGTCAGTGGGGAACCTTCACTGCTGCAGCCGAGCCCTCTCCTTGGGAAGTTCAATAGCACAGTGAGGAGGTGGCCAACCCAAGGTCACACCATGAGTCAGTGGCACTGGGCTAGGGACAAAGCTGCAAACACATTGGCACGTGTGGTGGCTTCAGCTGCAGGGCTTGGCAGGGGAAGGAGATGGGGGTTTTGCCACTGTTGCCAGACCCATTGCAGCTATCCATGCTGCTGTGCTCCTAAAGGCAGGGCAGGAGGAATAGAATAGAATAGAATGGAATAGAATGGAATAGAATAGAATAGAATGGAATAGAATGGAATGGAATAGAATAGAATAGAATAGAATAGAATAGAATAGAATAGAATAGAATAGAATAGAATAGGAGTAGAGTAGTGTAGCGTAGTGTAGCATTAGTGTAGAGTAGGATGGGATGGAATAGGATAGGGTAGGATAGGGTAAGATAGGATGGGATGGAGTACAATAGTTTGTGTGAAAGGGACAAACAAAGATCAAGTCCAACTACCTGAACACTTGTAAAAACTAAAGCATATTACTTTTTACGCCAGCAAATTGTGATAGGAAAAGGAGGGATGTTTTAAAAGCGAAAGAAGGGAGGTTTAGGTTAAATGTTGGGAAAATTATTTACACAGAGGTGGTGAGGCCGTGGCACTGCTGCTCGGAGCTGTGGGCGCCCCATCCCTGCAGGTGCTCAAGGCCATGGATGGGCCCTGGGCAGCCTGAGCTGGGGGGGGACTCAGCCCATGGCAAGGGAGGGGCTGGGGGGGCTGTAAGGTCCTTTCCAACCCAACCATTCTACGGGTCTACAGACTTCCAGGTCCCTTCCAACCCAGCTATTCCACAGTTCTTTGGTTATTGAGGGCATTACCCAAATGCCTCTTGAACGCTGACAGACACCAAACCCTCACCTCATCCAACCTCTGTCTTTTGTCACTGCACAAGGACGCTTTCAGGCTCACCTCTGCGCCACCAGCAGAACCAGAGCCTGTCCCCCAGCCCCCACAGACCCACACAGCGGCAGGCAGGCTCCCAGCTCCCCATCCTGCCCTGCTGGGGCCTCTCTCCTGGGGTGACCTGGATGCAGGCGGCGTGGCTGTGCCAGAACCCACACCTGCACTTATGCAGTTCATGACCCCATGGCTGTTTGCAAAATGAATGTCTGGGCGGTGCCGCTCCCCAGGCTGACATGACGTCCTCGCTCAGCTCTGCGCTCCGGGTCCCTGCCCATGGGTACACGCGTGCACACACACACACACACACACACACTGCTCCAATTGCACAGCCGTGGGGTGGTGCAGGGGGTCCCTCCGCCCTGAAGGACATGCAGCAGTGCAGCCAGGCTGTGCATGTTGGGGAGGGGAGAGTGCTGGCAGGGTGTATTCACAGCAATCCCCAACCCTCTGTGCTCGGCTCTGGTTACGTGTGGGTGCCCTGAGAGCTGTTTGCGTGGGACAGATCTTCCCAAGGCGCTGCTGGGGAAGGTGCCAGGTTCAGCCCTGGACTCACACAGGCTCACGGGAGAGCAGAGAGAGATCTTTCATTGACGGACAAAGGTCACAGAAGACTTATTTCATATAGCCATATTTCAGCTGGAAAATAGAAAGTTTCCAACCGTTAGGGCAGGATGCTGCAAGTTTCTCAGGCTGGAGGTAGGACCAGATGCAGCACTAAGGCAATGATTGACTTGTCTGCAAGAAGGGGACCTTGGGGTCCCTGCAGACCTTGGAGCAACAGACCCTGCTGGGCCCAGCAGCTGGGCTGGGGATGTGGCCAAGGCCAGCATCGTCACAGCAAGCCCTTGGCTCATGTCAGGGCAACAGCAGCAGACCCCACTGCATCCTCACACACCCAGAGCACTTCCCACTCCCTGGGCTCTCTGCTGATGCTCTGGGTGCAGGTGGGAGGCCAAAGCTACACTGCAGAGACCACTTGGCACCAACTTTCCCACCCTGACCCCTTCAAGGGAATCCCATGGGTCAGCTTCAAGTCTTTCTCCCACACTTGACGCAGATCATAGAACCATCAAATCATTAAGGCTGGAAAAGACCTCTGAGATCCCCACCCCAACCCCACCCCACAGTGCCCACTGATACATCCCTCAGTGCCACATCCCCATGGTTCTGAGCACGGTGAGCCCCCATCCCTGCGCAGCCTGTGCCAAAGCATCACCGCTCTTTCAGAGAAGAAATTTTTCCAAATATCCAACCTGAATACGGAGGATGCTATGGTAACTGGGATGCCCCCTCCTATTTCCCTTCTCTTTTTTCCTTCTCGGCTTGCTGGAACCCACCGGCAGGTTCCCAGGCCAGGAGGATGACGGTGAGGGATCCATCCAGGGCCTTTCCCACACCGTGGGGGTGTTTTTGTGCTGCAGGGCCCCAGAGACGGGATCTCTGTTGTTCCCCTCCAGATCTGTCCCCAGATCTGACCTCAGTGTGACCCCTCCTGACCCCAACCTGCTTTTTCCGCCCGTGATGATAATCACACCCCGCAGACTGCTCAGCCTCCCAGCCACACCTTGTGGGTGGGGGCACCATCCCGCTCCCCCCATCTGCACTCCATGGCTTTAAATGCTGCGGGGCCCCGGGCTGCTGAGCCCCCACCTCCCTTGGGCTGCCCATGGGGGGGTCACATCCAACCTGAGCACCCCCTGCCCTGCTCTGTGCCCCAGTCCTCCAACTCAGCAGCGCTCGCCCTGGGCCATGCAGACCTTGAATAACCTGTTCCCACTCCTGCCTTGTGACAAAGCACCTGGCATGCAGCGGGGAGGGGAACCACAGCAAAATGAGCTCAGCGTCACCCCGGGGACAGCGAGGGACAGTCCTGGGGACACAGAGCAGCAGCCCCTTCCCTGTCCCCTTACCCATTGAGCTGTCTGTGCTGGGTGCCTCTTTCCTTGGGTTGCAATGGGTGTTTGAGGACGGAGGATAGATCTGTAGCATCTATTCTTGGATTCCTGCTATAATTCCAGGGCAAGCAGTTGCTCCCCACCCCTGCAGCTGGATGTCAGCAAGGTGCTGCACGGTCAGCAACGTCTTGTTTTGCTGTACCCTTGGCCTCCCCCACTGCCCAACTGCAGCCATTTGCTTTGAAACCCAGCCTGCCTGTGTGCCCCATGGTAAAGCTGCTCACTGCCTGCATCCAAGTGAGCTCCATCACCCTGCTGTCTGAACCCCTATGTCCTGCAGAACCCACACATGCACGTGCTGGGGGTCAGGCTGTGCAGTGTGCGCATGCTTGCAGCCTGTTCACGTTTGCAGCTCGCTCTGTGCATACACCCACATGTATGCAACACACTGCATGTACCTCTGTGTAACTAAGGCTGCAGACGCCTGCTGAGTGTCTGTGTTGGTCATTCAGCAGCACAACACACTGTGCATGCAGCTCTAGCTCTGTATGGGCACCTACAGCTGCATGCACAGCTGTGCACATGGATTGGGGTAACACCTGCACCCTGCTTCCCCTGAGTTTCCCCACAGGGCAGTGACGTGCAGCCCCCGGGGTGACACGATGGGGTGGGTGCTCAGCTCCCCGTGCCCAGGGCGGTGAGCAGTGCCTGGCAGCACAGGGCAGGGCACAGCGCAGCGGGTGCCAGCAGCCTGCCCCCACCCCTGCTCTACCTGTCAGGCAGGTGGGGCTGGCTGCCTGCCACCACCTGCCACCGTCACTGCTGGGAAGGGAGGATGTGAGAGAGGGACAGGTCTCAGCGCCTGAAGGTAAAGGCATAGGGCACAAAGCGACCCTTGGGCTCTCCGCTCCCTGGGGCTGAGGCAGCTGCAGGGAAGTGAGGATGGTTTGGGACGGGCTTCCAGCCCTGGGGACTCTGCACAGCCGTGGGTTGTGCACAAGAAATGCGCTCCAGCACATCTCCTCCCCAGGTCAATAAGGGACCCCAAAACTGAGGCACGTCCCAGGATCCCACACTGGGACTGCCTCTCCCTCCCAGCCCTGGACGGGTACGAGCAGGGTCCAGCTGTTGGGTGCCACCACCCTGCTGGGGTAGGAACAGTGGAGGTCCCTGGCCCCCAGCAGAAGCAGAGTGGGGACCACCAACCAGTCCAACCCATTTGACTGCAGTCCCTTTGAACTCAGCCCCAGAAAGGCACCAGCAGGAGCCCGCTGCCAGGCAGAGTGAGGTCTTGTGCCTGCTGGTTGCAGTGGGAATTTTTAGAGAGGAACGCCGGGACATGCAACAGTTCTGGCAGCTGGTGAAGATCCAACAGCCACTTGCTGTGCTGTGCCCGCAAAGCACGCTCTGAAACCTGGCTCCTTTTAGAAAGGCCTGGAGCAATGAGATCCTCTTGTGGGACCCACCCTTTGCCCGAAAACAGGCTCAGGTCTGGACTTGCTCACAGTCCTGAAGGCAAAAACTAGAGGAGCACCCACGCTGTGGATGGCCTGGGGGTCCCACAGGAGCTGCCACCACTCTGACATAGGAATGAGTGGTCAGGCACTGGGCTGTGCTGCCCAGGCAGTGGGGGGGTCACCATCTCTGGAGGGGTTCAGAACCATGAAGATGAGGCACCAAGGGATGTGGTCAGGGGGCACAGTGGGGTGGGGTTGGTGTTGGGGTGGGGAATCTCAGAAGTCTTTTCCATCCTTACTGGTTGGAGCCTCCATTCTGTGGATCTGCATGTGAGAAAAGCCTTTCCAATGGGATCTGCTCAAAGTGGAGGGACATCATCAAAGGTTTTGTGATGGGATGCCTGGGAAAGACGCTCCCCCAGCCCATCTCCCCAGGATCTTCATCCCCCCAGACCACCCCAGCTCTGGAGACCAATGGAGCTCTGCCACCTCCGCCCCAGCAGACCTTTACCCTGAGGCTCTGGAGGAGAGCGCAGCTGACGCATGAGCATGTCTCAGGCTCAGTGGGGTGTGCCTGCTGCTCAGGGCACCGCCAGCCCCAGCCCCTGTACATATACAGCTGGAAATTTCTGATGTTTGTGGCCAGCCATGGGATGCATCACTCAGACCGGCGGCCCTGGGGCACACCTACACTCTCTGGGGCTGTACTTTTCCAGAAGCTTTGGAAGAGAAAAGTCCTATCCCACATGGTATGGCAGGATGGACATTTCATGGCACACCTCCCATCTCTGCTCTCCAACCCCTTCAGCCAGAAACAGCCACGGCGGGGTGACACTACCTTCCATCATGGTTGTCCATCCATCCCCATGGGTCCCTTCCAACTTGGGATTTCTATGGTTCTGAGTGTCCCCATCCCCCTCCTGCCCCATGGCAACCTTGGCAGGACTCAGGGCTTTAGGGCCCACACATCTTCAAAGTGTGGCAGAAATCTGGGATTGCTTTAGGCACCAAAGCCAACCTGCCCCTCACGTGAGGCCCTCAGGTCCTGCTCCCTCATTCCTGGGCTTTCCAGTGACTTCGTTTGCAAGCTGGTGCAGTGCCAGGCTCCATGGCGTGTTTGGTGGATAACAAAGGGTAGAGTTGGCCAGGAAACAAGAATGCAATGAACATTTATTTTTGTTTCACAGTGAGACACAACTGGGATTTTTGATGGAAGTGGTGGAGGGAAGGAAAGGGAGACAAGAAGACCAACCAGTGCCATCCTTCTGGGGATGCCAGAAACCATCCATCCTCACCTGGGCAACATGCAACGTGCCATTTTCTGCAGGAGGGGAAAACTGGGCAGGGAATGTGAGATGGGGAGGATTCAGTCCCACATCTGATCCTGAGTATCATGGACACGTGGCCAGCTGGAGCCCCACATGTATAGGGCAGAGCCTCAGCCCTGGGGGCACAGCAAACAGAGTGTGGGGCAGAGCAACCAAACCCATATGTGGGTGAGATGGGAAGGTTTGGCAGAACTGGCAAGGGGAAGGTGGGTGAGGGCTGGGGGGACTCGTGGTGTGCCCCAGTGGTCCCGGTGCCCTGCAGTGCCCCCCGTGTGCCCAGCTGCTGGCAGCCTGCTGCCGCTGGTTCCAGGCAGCCACTGCTTCCCCGTTCCTACAGCAGGAACAGCCACCCTCTTGTTTAACAACCAAACAACCCAGGGTTGAACAGAGGAGTTACCACCAGCTCTGCAGGGTGAGCCAGACACCCCCGGGGCAGCTGCTGCTGCCAGCAATTAGGAAAGGAACCCCTGAGCTGCCAGGTGGGGGGAGTGTGGTCTGGGAGACCCGGTAATGGCTGTAACCCCGGGGAAGAGGGGCGCAGCATCACAGGTGCCCACCCAGCCCTGAAACTGGCAGAGACCTCCCACGAACCCCCAGCACCATGTCCTACCTGCTGCTGTAGAGCACACATCCCCCGGCTGTCAGCTCTTCCCTCCCCATTACTCTCCTTTTGTATAACTATTCCACACCCTTACAGCATGTCCCCTCTTTCCATCCCCTAAAGCTGCTAAGCCCTAAACCACAACGCTCTTTCCAGGACTGCGCTGCAGTCAGCGCCAAACCACTTTCCTGCCTTGTGCAGAAGGGAGGGGCTTTCCCACACAACACCCTTGCACCCTCACTTGTACCCAACTGCAGGGACTTCTGTCCCCAAGCACAGCAAACCCCAGTGCTATCTGGTGCTCAGCTGCTTTCTGCTCAGCTCAGGGTATCACAAAATCATGAAGGTTGGAAAAGACCACTAAGATAATCCAGTCCAACCATCAACCCATCTCCACCATGCTCATGCGTGCAGATGGGATGCCCCATCAGGGAGACCTTTCCCTGGCTGTATTTATGCCAGCTGAGCTGGTACATGCCAGGTAGCCTGACCAAAAGGCCTGGAAAAGCACCCAAAGCAATGGGGCAGCCCAAATGGCAAAGCATTGGCCGTGTTCTTGGCAGAGCGTGGGAGCTCTGCAGCCTGGTTCTGTCCACGCCAAACCACACACAGCTACAACCTGTCCTGGAATCCAGCAGGTTTTAGCCTGGGTTGCATGAAGTAAGCCTGGGGCTGGGCAGGGACCCGGGTGAAATGCAGCAGGGAGAGTGCTTCTTATCAGCGCTGCAATAAATGTCTCGCAGGTTGGTTCCCAAGGCTTTTCATCCTCAGATGTTTCCAGCAGGACCAAACCTTGTTAGTTTTACACCCCTTTTTCTTTCTGCAGGCTCGCTCCCAGAATCCAAAGGGCTGATGCCCACCTGGACAAAGCGCCCCAGGGAGAAGGGCACCAGGGAAACGTCCCACCACGGAGGAACAGCCACAGCAGAGTGCTCTGGGGACAAGGGTCCAGGCGAGAGCTGGCCAGGGCCAACCACCCTCGTGTTCCCAGCTGGGATCAGGGTTCCCCCCGTCCCAGTGGGTGTTCTCAGAGGACAGAACCCCATTGTAATGCATAACGTTGAAGGCTGATGAAGGCATTTCTGCGGGAGCTGAGTGTCAGCACCATGTTCCGCCTGGGACCGCCTGGTGGGAGCAGTTCTGGTGCACGAGGTGGAAAATGCTCTGTTTCTGTTCACCGCTGTTTGCCACAGCCGTGGGATCTGGGCTCCTCCTGAGAGATTAGGAAAAAAAAACCCACACAAATAAATCATCTCCTTTTCATGCCAGAGGCTCTGCCGGGTTGGCACAGCGCGGGCGTGGAGGTCACGGCGGAGGTTTCCATGAGTGTGTGTTTGTGTGCACACGTGGGAGTGACCTCACCCCCCCCCTTCCGCCCCCAGACACACAAAAGGGGGTGCAGGACTGTGTGCCCCATCCCATAAACACGCAGCCCTGCTCTGCCCCTCACTGCCCGCAATGACGCGGGGCCATGGGGAGGACAGACCCGAGTGGGGTGGCAGTGGGGACGCGGCAAGGCGAGGCAGACGGGGCTCCTGCTGCTGCCGGGGCTGGTTAAACATTGTCCCGAGCTCGTTAGGTAACACAAACCGCAGCGGGAAAGAAATGAAACTGCTTGAGCAAACAGGGCGCGTTTGGCAAGGCAGCGGGCTGCGTGACAAAGCGCTGCGCTCCGCCTGCCAGCCTGCTGGGGTTATCTATTGAGGGAGAACAAACACCTCACCCACGGCCCTGAGCTCCCCACCGGGGATGGCAGCCGCAGCACAGCTCCCATCGCCTCCCCTTCCCAGTGCCACCGGCGTGGTCCCGTGCTGAACGCGGCGTTTGTGTGGGCATCCCGAGCATCTCACTGCCTCCCGGCACCGCCTGAGGTCAGGATGGGCCTCAGGCAGCCAGGAGAACCCGTTCCCAGAGCTGGGTTGTGCAAGGAGCTCTGCGGAGCGCTAATGGCTGCAGCTCAGCTCACATCCACAAGTGGGATCTCTCCTCACAGCTGCCGAGGTCCCATCTCAATGTGTGCACCCCGGGGGCTGCGGCCCAGCAGGATATCAGGGTGGCCTGTCCTTCTCGTCCATCATTTTGTCATCTCCAGGATTTTGTCTGACTGCCAATTCCCTCTTGTGATCTCTTACTGGGTGGGCTCAGCAGCTCAACAGAGGTGTGGGGTGCCTGGGGCTATGGCCACTGGGAGCCTGGGAGGGACAACGGCCTCTTGCAGCAGGGCCTGTGGTTCTCCCATCCCTAAATCCATCCTTGCTGTAAGGCACAGCCCCACCTGCAAGCTGCAGGGCACACTGGGACAGGACACACTGGGGCAGCTCCAGCTCCTGCAGCCAGCGCAGTGCAGGGCAGCCGGCACAGATGCTGTATTTGGCACCTTACACACGTAACCCTGCTGATGGTCACAATTTTGCAAGTGTTGTAGGGGTGATCCCTAACATCTGGCAGCGAGGGAGGGAACAACAGTCAGCCCCCTGCTAAAACGCATTTCTGAGCCTTTGCCAGGCTCCCCAGGGGCATCTCAGAATCCGGACCCAGCTTTGCCTTCAACAAAAGCAGCCACAAGAAGACAGGGTTACAAAACCCCAACTAGACAACAATTTATTCCTCTGACATTCCCAGCTCAAAAGGAGGGATCTGTGGGTGCCTGGTGGGTTGGCATCCCCCTCCCAGGGCCAACACAGTGCCAGCCTGTGCCCCCTGACATCACTTCAGTCCAGCTGAGCATCACCTCCCGTGAGCAATGCAGGACATGCGTGTGCCCTACAGTGCACACCATCACGCGAGAACCCCTTACACATGAAAAAATATATCTGTATATTCATTTTCTCTTACATAAATTAGAAGCTACTCTTAGGGAAAAAGTCTGTTCCTGGGGAGCCGGGCTGGAAACGCAGCCAAGCCCTGGAGAACTGAGTCCTCAGTCGCTCTTTGGGCTCTCTGGGATCGGGTGAAGCTCTGCACCGTTCCCATCTTCTTGTGGCAGACATCGTGCTGAGATGCTGCACAGAGGGTCTTCACCCATCCCACGTGGAGCAGGTGGCTGGGACAAGTCACAGGTGGGTGCCAGCAGGAATTTGCTGCGCCGTCACATCGGTGCCCAATGCCACTCACGCTTCTCTTCCCCATTGCTCTTCTCCAGGCTTTCAAAACAGACAAAGTCCCGCAGTCACTGCCTCTCCAGTTGGAGGTACAAATCCAGCAAGAGAAATAATGGTTTACAATAACCTACTGGAGCCAAAATATTAGCTTTAAACGCCTTGGTGCTGGCGGACACCAGCACACACGAGTGTGCCCATGCAAGGCTCAGAGTGCCATGTGCTGCATGGGGTAGCAGCTTCCAGTCCATCTGCACGCAAAAAACTCCTGCCAAGGAGCCAGAGGCTGATCCGGGGCTCCTAAAGCTCCTTGTTCCTGTTGAGCACCTCCTCCTCCTTCCATCCGCTGGAGTTCTTCCCAAACTTGTAGACCAGGCGGCGCCCATCAACCCTCTCCAAGATCTCCCGTTTGTAGTAGTATCTGCAGGGGACAGAGATGGGCTCAGGATGCAGCCCTCACATTGGTGTGTGGGCCGTCCTCTTCCCTGGAGGGAGGTGGGGGGCACTCACCGCATCGCTCGGCTCAGCTTCTCATAGGTCATGCTGCTGTTCTTCTTCTTCTGCCCCCAGAGCTGAGCCACCGCCTCGGAGCGCAGAAACTTGAAGACCCCCTCACGTCGGTCCTCCCACTTCATCAGCCCCTCGTTCAGCTCAGGGTGGATCAGGATGTCACGGATGAATTCCCACAGATGAGTTCCTCGTGGGGCTGAGATGAAAGTGAGCCATTAGGGGAGGGGTCCTCCTGCCATGGGTACGGCCAGCAGGCACCGTGCTGCCCCTCATGTCCCACCAAGGAGCCAGCAGGGTTAGGGCTAAGGTAAGGGTTAGGGCTTGGGTTAGCACGTACAGTGCTTACTCTTCCGACCCTCCAGGCACTCTCTGCTGTCCTTGCTGAGTTTTCGGGGCCGGCCCCGTTTCCGCTTGCCGTGTTTGCCATCCCCTTTCTTGCTGCCTGCAAAGCCATCTGTGCAGCGACAAGGGGACATGTTAATCACCTGTGGATTGTAGTCCCCTCACCCTGGGCTCAGAGGCACCTTCCAGAGGGAGAGCTGGCCGGGGGCAGCAGGACCAGGGGCTGCACCCTCTTTTTAAGCCCGTTCTATAGAGCAGTGTCTTCCCATTCCATCTCACCTCCCACCAAAATCCCCACTGCCCCAGCTCTGTTCCACCATCACCATGCACCACCACCCTCTCAGTGGGGAGAAATGGGCCCAGGGCATGGAGAAAGCCCATCCCAGTGGGGCAGGCGGATGCCCCTAAATCACTGCCTGGCTCTGAGTCTCCAGAAGATGGGAAGCAGCTATGCTCAGCTCTCCCAGCAACTCACCCTCGGGAAAGAGCTTTGCTTCCATGGGGTCGAGGTCAAGGTCACTTCCACCGGAGTCCTGGGAGTTGGGGCTGTGGGACATCACGGGCCCTGGGGGACAGAGGGACAGGGCTCAGATCGTGGCTCTTTGCAGCACAAGGTGCTTCCCTCTGGCTCTGTCCCCTCCTCCTGGCATAAGCCAGAAATGGAGCCACACTTGGTGCTCTGTCAGCTCTGTGTGAGCTCTCAGCCAGGTAAAATTCTATGACTCTATGGAAGCACTGACCTGAGAGGTCAGAGCTGCCTGGGGACATGGAGCCAGGCAAGCAGGTGAAGTCTGTGGCGAGGAAAGGGTTTGTGGGCTTCAGGTCCTCCAGGGTGTCCTTGGCACAGGGATTGCTGAGCTCTGGAGGGGGCAGAGAAGCGAAGAAGAGGGTGAGCCCTTCCTGCACCACATGCGGCACTGGGGAAAAGCCTGCGGCCCTCCTCGTACCCAGGTGGCTGCTGTCCAGGCAGGTCTCTTGGGAATTTGCATCCTCTTTCTCCAGCAGCTCGATGATCCAGCTCAGCTCGTCGGAGGCTGCAGGGTTTTGAGGAACCGGGATTAGCGATGCTTGTTCAGCACAGACAGAGCCCAGCCCTGCCTGGGCCTTTCTCTGTGCTCCCACCCTGCGCTGGCATGGGGGTCTTGGCCTCACCCTGTGAGCTGCCAGACCTGGGGACTGAGGGGACACGGGGACACTCACTGATCTCATGCAGGCGGTCATACAGCTCATCCCCCAGCGGCCCAAAGATGAGGCGCATCTGGTCCCTGGTGCAGTGGCAGAGTGCATGCCCGTCCATGTTGCAGCAGGAGAAGTCAATGGAGCTGGCATCGTACTTGTTCTTCTCTACATGGTAGCTGATCCACTCCAGCACCTGCACCTTGGTCCAGAAGTATGGGAGCTCACTGAACCACTCTGGCTTGTCTGTAAGGGATAGAGAATAGGACTTAGTGCAGGGCTGGGCACCCGGGCCAGTCCCACAGGCATTGTGCAGGGCACAGTGTGTGTTATGTGGGGCTGCAATCGCACCTGAGGTACCCTCCAGCCAAAGTACCCCTGGGGAAACTGAGGCACGACACAAGCCTTGACCTGCCCCAGTGGGACTGTGTCCTTGCAATGCTCTTCCAGCACTGCCTTGTTTGTGCCCTGTGTGCTGGGCACCCCACCTGCATGCCACCACCATTGCACCCCACCACCGCTCTGCCCTATCCCACCTGTGCCTTCTGCCAGGGTTTGGCTGGCGGAGAGGCTCAGCCCCATGCTGCTGTCCTCCCCAGGGTGTCCCAGCATGTCCGGGGGCAGCTGCACCTCCTCGGGTTGGTACATGGCGCTGATGTAGTTCGAAAAGATGTTGCTGATCTCACAAGATGCCGCCATCAAGCTCTGTGACGAGAGGTGACAGTAAGCCCTGACGCCAGGGACCCAAACGCACAGCACCCGCTGTAACCCCATGATTTCTGTGCCTCCATCCGGCACTGCCGCTGCTGAGCCCCCCACCCAGTGCTGCGCTGACTGCCACCAGGGCTGAGCCGGAGCAGGATGAGGACATGGCATCCCCCTCATCAAAGCCCCTTCCCCAGCACCCTATCCCCGCTCACACCATGGGGACAGCAAGCAGGTGGCCCCACTGTCGGTCACACAGCCCCTCCGTGGGGGTGGGTGTTGCAGGACCATCAAACACTCCCCAGCCCCACAGATGCCCCACAAGCAGGGCCGTCCTCCGAGTTGGTACAAGAAGCAAATCCCATCAGCTGCCGGGCTGCGAGACCATGGTGGAAGAGCTGCATCCTGCTGGTCGCCTGGAGCCCACCGCCTCGCTGCTCCCCAAAAGGCAATGATGGGAAAACCAGTGTACAGCCAGAAAGCACCGAGCACATCCCCAGCACACACAGAAGGAGCAAAGCGGCCGCCGGGGCTGGGGGACATCCCCACCAGGGAGCAAAATCTTGGGTACCTTCTGCGATGGCAATCCCTGGGCAGCAGCTAATCCAGAAAGCAGCGAGCGAGCCCTGCCCGCCGCCACGCACGGCTGCGCCGATGGGCAGATCCTGCCCTGCCTTCTCCTCTTTTATAGCACGCGTGGCGTAACGCGATCTGGAGGCCGGAGGGGAATTCCAGCCCTGAAACGTTCATGCTCCCCGATCCAGGTGATTTGCATAATATGAACCACCGGCCCCAGCCCAGCGCTGCCTTGCCGGGAAATCTGGGTTGGCCAGTTTAATCATTGTCAGAGCCTCGGACGGCAGTGCCCGGAGTTTCACCCACACGGGCTGTGCTCTCGGCCGCCGCTCGCAGTTGTTTGCTCACAGCAGCGGGTTCACCTCCGTCCTGCTGCCAAGGAACGTGCCCAGGAGGGACAGACCAACCCTAGGGCTGCACATCCCACTGGGGGCAATGCCCAGCAAAAGGCATCCCTCACCATGCAGCATCCCCTTCACCGAGGGGAGGGCGGCAGGTTCCCGTAGGGCGCTCAGATGTGGCCATGCCCCGTGCTGGTCACTCACTGGTGACCACGCGTGGCAGATCTGGGAGTCGGTTGTCTGCATGGGAACGGAGCCCAGGGCTGGTGGCCAAGCGTCGCTGCTCTTCGTGTTGTCGTGGGTCACTTTTTGCCCAGGGAGGTGGCTGGGATGGCCAGTGGAGCTGTGCCGGCCCATTCGCTGTTTCACAAGTACGTGTGCACTGGCACACACGTACAGACAGGGCAGGACTGAGGGATGCATGTGGGGAATTACCTTCTGTAAGACTCAGGAAGGCATATTTGGGACCCAGGCTGGATGTGCTCCTGCTGGGTTTAGCCCTGTGCTAGCAGCTGGGATCTGTTCCTTGGGATGTGCCCAAGCCTCCAGCCTGGCACCCACCTGCCTGGTGCTGCCCCTGCCATGTGTGGTGCTGCGATGAAGGGGGACCCCAGCAGGTTCTCCCTGCTGCTCACTTCAAACCCGTGTGCGAGGTATGATAGTGACAGAGCGGAGTAAATATGAGAGTCCTCCTCCAGCCCAGCAAGGGCAGGTGGCTGTATGCCCACCCCTCGTGTCACGTCACCCTGCCCTGCTGTGCCATGTCGTGGCCACGGGCAGCAGGGCCAGCATGCGACCCAGGAGGCACTGAGCCACACGAGCTGAGCACCTGCCCCAGCTTCATTCCTGCAGGCACAGTCACGAGTGCTGGGCGCTGCCAGTCCCTTTTGTTTCCCAGGCACAGCACTCTGCTGCCTGGCAGCTGCCCCAGCATCGTGGCCAGGTGGCACCGATGGAATGCTGAGCTGCAGCACTGGTGGGCACAGAGCAACCTGTCCTAAGCCTACCTGCACAAATTCCCTGCTGCAAACATTCTGAACACCAGTTTGGCTCTTTCCTCTATTCCTCCTGGCCTCGAGCTTTCAGCAAAGCCACAGTTGGGGTGAGACAGAACACCCCGCAGCAGGGACACGGCTCTGCAAGGTCCCGCAGGGAGCACAGCGTGCTGACAGCCTGGCCTTTCTGTCATGCTGGGGTGACAATGAAGTGGCCACGAGTTTGGAGTCAGCTGCTGACACGATGCCAGCAAGGTGTGTGGGTGCAGCAATGGGCTGTGACAGTGGGCAGGAGAGCGATGTCACTGCTGTCATTTGCCCTACTGGGGGGGAGAAGCCCAGAGTACCCCACATTTGTGACCCGCTGACGCCATGACCCTGGAGTGGGGCACAATGCACTGCCAACATCGTCACCTCTGCAGGCACTGCAGCGCGGTCACTGCTCGGGGGGGGCCAGAAAGGGGTTGGGAGGGAGGGAGGGAGGGAGGAACCTCACAACATCCCCGCAAACGGCCCCGGTGCCACCACCGCCCGCCGTCCCCGCACTGCAGCCCGCGCTGCCACCTGGCGGCTGTCCCCGCACCGCTGCCGGGGGTTCCAGCAGCCGGGCCGCCCCCAGGGAGGGACAAATGCGGAGGCAATTAGAATTGGATGGAGCAGCTGGAAGGGTCCGATCGGGTCCTGAGCACTTCAGGGCTGACCTAAAGTTAAGCTCCGCATTCGGAGCATTGTCCAAATGCCACCCGGTCACTGACGGGCTCAGGGCATCCATCACACCCAGTGTCAGCATTGGCAAGGGCCCGTGCCAGCATTGGACCACCCCCACGGTAAAAACGTGTTTCCCAGCGCCCCGTCCGAACCCTCCCCCGCTTCCATCATCAGTTTCGGACAGCTCTGTGCCATTCTCCTGCTTAGGAAGACACAACGAGCAATGGGACAGATTCTCAGCCCCATTTCCTGCAGCTCGGACAACCCGGGGGTCCTCAGCCTCTCATGCAGGATGTACCTTGTAGCCCTTACCAGCTTTGTTGCCTCCTCGGAATGCTTTCAAGGACCTTTTCATAGGCTGGAGTGCCCCAAAATGCATTTTGCCCCCATTGCCTGGGTACAGCTCTGGCTCACTGAGCCCAGGCAGCTGCTCAGGCACATCCCAGAGCCACCGGGACATCCCTGCAGCCCCCGAGGGCCCAGTTCCCATGCGGTCACTTCCTCACAGCTCCCAGGGCATGGCCAGAAGGACAGGATGCACATCAGGACGGGCGGCTCCCAGCTCTGTTCTTCCCCATAACAGTCATCACTGCTTTGTCTCTTCCTTTCAGTACGTTTTATTTGTGAAGACAAAGAGGCAAGGAACAAACACATCCACTGGGAGAAAATCCAAACAAACGTACATCATGAGACCGAAATAAGTTACACTATTTACAGGAACACATCGAGGTATAAAATATTTGTACACACCTTGACAAACCCAGACCGCAGCGCTGGGCTGTGCCACCCAGCAGAGAAAAAACAAAGCCTTCACAAACAGGAGTTGGCCTCTGCACAACAGCTCCGAGCAAGAAAAGGCACCTGCTGCTGTGCCAGCTGTGCGGCAGGACGGGCTGATGGAGCAGGCGGTGCAGCACTGCAGAGCAGGGAGCAGAGTGCAGGGTGGCTGTGGGATGCGGAGCAGTGAGCAGGTAAAGGGGCAGAGCTGCTCCACTGGGAATGGGGACAAAGCCCCGGGGCGGCAGGAAGGCGAAGGGCGATGCTTTGCTGGAAAGGCCTGGGGGGAGTGGGACTGTGCTGGGATCCCTCCCAGTTAGGGCGGGAGCACCGAGGGGTGCGAGGGGCGGCTGGTGGGAGCCCTGGGGAGGGTGATGCTGCCTGCAGGATGGAGCAAAGCAGCGGTGAGCACACTGCAAGGCAAGGGGACAAGTGACAAGTGCGCTGTGGGATCGTACCTGGACCCCATCCAGCATGGGATGGGGTGGCACCCTGGGAGCAGACTGCCAAGGCAGGGAGCCCACAAGCAGCTGTGCTTGGAGGTGCTGAGGAGGAACAACGTATCCTTGTGCTTCTCGCAGCTGGCCGGGCTGGGGACAGCCTTACAGCCTTGTCTTTTGTGCCGGGAGAGCTGCAGCTCCCTGGGTGGGCTCACAGTGGTTTGGGGGCCCGAACATTTGGGCTTCTGAGTCAACTCCACCCCTTCTGTGCAAAGCTCAGCTCCAGGCAGTGCTGTGCCCTCAGCAGGGCGTGAAGCTGGCTCCTGTGTGCTGGGAGGAGGAGATCCAGGAGCAAGAGGCAGAGCCCAGGAACAAGAAGTCCCCCAGCTCTCAGCAAAGGAAGGAGCTCCCTGGACAGCAGTTATCATCTCCATGCTTGGCACAAACAAAGGCACCGAGGGAGAAGCAAAATGAGGTGCAGAGAGGCTCAGAGACCACAAGAAAGCAGTGCAAGTCCTGAGCCCCAAAAGTGCACCCAGCACAGTGCGAAAGGATGGACCCCATCTGCACCCCAGCCCTTAACCTTCACCCTCTGTGGCCAAAGCCCACAGCCCCAGCCCGGGGCCTGCAGGCATTGTGCTCTGGGGCCTGGAACAGATGGCAAAACAGGCAAGTGCAGCCCCAGGGCCTCTTGGTGCCTGCCCACAGGCAGAGGCAGGGCAGCCAGCGGCAAGGGAAGGAGCTGAAGGACCAGAGGCCAAGAAGCCACGTTCAGTGGACTGCAGGTGAGGTGGGACTTTGTGCTTTAGCATTCGGGGGACCTCCCCCCTCCCCCACCTAACAGCATGGCTCAGAGCTGCCCCCCTACAGCCCCTTGTGCTGGGGAGCAGGGCAGAGCTCTGTGCCAGCTTGCTAGGGCTGTCCTAATTATGTCCAGTGCCTGGGACAGGATCTAGATTGAACTACATTTTGGGGAAAAAAAAACTCTTAACAGCACATATGAGATTCAATTTATCTCAGACTGCCTCCAGCTCAGGCAGAGGCTGTTACAGCACCAGCTGCCTGCTGCTACCACATCCCAGCAGGCTCTGGAACACAGGGACTAGGACCAGCCCATTCCAACAGTGTGCCCTGCATGGCATTGCCCAGACAAGAAGAGCTTTTTTGCACCCAAAGCAAGTATCTGGGAGAGCAGAGGCAGCAACACAGGCTGAGCTCAGCCCTACAGAGGGACCTTTCTGTCCTTCAAAGGAAACACCGCCTCCAGGCTGCACATCAACCCAATGCCTAAGAGCAAAAGCACAGAGCCCTGCTCCGAGCATCCTCCAGCAACAGGAGGAAAATCTCAGCACTGGGAAGCAGAAGGGGCTCAGAAACACAGCAAGGTGCAGCGAGGCCGTGTGTCTTTGGGACAAACACAAGTGTCAAAACCATAACAACAGCAATGGCCAAAGGAATACAAACAAACAAAAAACCCTCGAGCTCCCCGGCCCACCCCCAAAATGAAATCAATGACAACAGCACCCACCTTGCACCGTGAGGTAGCTAAACCAAACCAACCCCCCCACCCCCACCCCCCCCCAAAAAAATCACTCTTCCACATGGGAAATACCAACCCACACAGGTACTCAGGCACCAGTGCCTATGGTACACCCGGCTGCAGTCACACAAACGCAGACACACACATCCCAGTGGAAAAGAACAGGCTGGGAGCGCAGCACTGCCTCCACCTCCCGGCGCTGTGCGTCACGGGGCAGCCGTGGGGCCTCTGAGCCATCCTGCCCAGCCCCACAGCACAGGGTTCAGCTGTGACCCAGGAGCAGTCACCATCCTGTCCTGGGCAGGGTAACCCTGCACATGCCATCGTGCCCTCCACCGGGGCGTGTAAACAGCATTTTCTTCCCCTTCCCCACCCCCCACCCTCCCAAATGATAAAAGAAAAGACTCCATCAAGTCAGTAGAGATGTTCCTGTTTCAAGGTGTGCAGAAATTCCCACCTGCAGTGGTTGAACAAGGGCTGGTGACAAAAAAAGCGAAACGGGTTGCAGAAAGCCGAAGGAAATTGGTCTGTTCTTTATGGGGCACATCCTGGAGCTCCGCTGATACCCTAGTTCAGCACCAATGGGATCACACAGAGAAATCCTTAAGTCCGAGTTCAAATGTTGTTTCTTCAGTGACAAAAGTGAAGTGAGAGCGCATAAGGAGAGAACACCACTCCCAGGGGTCAACGCAGCCATTCCCTCACGAGCCCAGCGTGGGGCAGGGCAGGATGGAGCAGAGGATGCTCTGAGGGACCACAGGAGAGGTAGAAGAAAGCTCCAGTGTGAGACCAGGGCCTTATCGGCCCCCTGACCAGAGAAAAGCGAGCAGGGCAGCTGGAGAGGCTTGACACTCCTGGGCTGAGCCTTCAGCCTTCCGAAGGGCTCCAGCTGTGCACGATCGTTCTCTGTAGGATCGTCCTTCAGGCGTGCAGCCGTGGGGGAACTCGTGCAGGATCAGCGTCCAACCCGTCTGCACTCCGCTCCTGGCACAACCATCTCCATCCTCACCCATCTGCGGCCGTAGCTGAGGGCGTGAAGCCCTTCCCCACCCCACTGCAGAGCAAAGTGGGCACATGGGGAAGAGCAGAGGGTCAGCAGAGTTTGCAGTCGGGATTCAGAGATCGCTGCAGGGAAGCTCGGGGTGAGCCGGGTCAGATGTGCAGCTCCAGCTGCTGGAGCCAGGTATGCTGAGGTTAGGGGAGGATGGAACTAACTGAAGGTCCTTCTGCAGATCCACCGCAGCACAGAGGACATCCCACAAGTAATGTCTCCAAAGGAAAAAAGAACAACCTGTCGTCTGGTCCCTGCCAGAAGACTTCAAATAGCCTTGAGACTGTGGAACGGAGAAAGACTCCTGCAGGAACCAGCCCTGGAGGCAGCAGGGACAAAAACGGCACATCCAGGCAGAGGCTTTATGAAGCCACAGAGGCAGGAGGGAGCTGGGTGTCTCTGAAAAGGGTGAGCCAGGGAGCTCACCTGGACTCCAACCCCCCACAGACCTGGCAGGCAGCACAGCAGGGTGGGTGAGAAGAGAGATGAAGTCTTTCCTGGTCACTGGAAAACCACTGAGAAACTGCAGCAGGAGGCAAAGTGGAGCTGACGGTGCTTCATTGAGCTGCCTCTTCACGGGATCTGTCGGTGCTCAAAGATGGGACAAGATGGATCTCACCACCCTGTAGGGTCAGGCACAAAAATCCCCATGCCTGGGCTGAGTTCCCATAGATGACGGGGTCTTGGTAGCAAAGGAGATGTACCTCAGCCTTCACCCTCCTGCCACATCTTCCAGTTGTTCTGCAGTTCCTAGTTGGAGCTGGTGGGTAACCTCCTCCCACTCCAAAGCTTCACTGTCAGGTCACTGAGAAACAAAAGAGAGGGATGGCATGAGCCAGGAGCTTTGCATGCCTCAGACAGGCACCACGAGCAGAAGCACTGCCCACCCCCAGCCCATGGCAGCATGCAGCCCACGAGGCTCCCAGGCTCCCTCTTGGCAGGAGGATGCTACGTCTGTCTGGGGGAGCAGGCGGGCCCAATGGGGCTCAGCCTCCAGCTCACCCCACTGGCAGCAACTGAGGACAAAGGCAAGCGGTGACCCACAGGACTCCCACACCCCCTGCATGGGCTCTGCCTATAGCTCAAAGTGGTGGTGGTGTAGAGAATTTGGTCTCCCCAGGGTATGGGTTTGTTGGCAGGGGGGCTGCCAACTCCCCCCCCAGCATCCTTGCAAGGGTGAGGGCAGAACACGGCTGCCACAGGTGTGGGCACTGGGCAAGAGGTTAAAAAAAAAAAAGGGAAACAAAACTACGTGGGGGTATGACTGGGACAAAGGGGAATGTCACCTCCAGTAAGGATTTATCAAGTGGGGAAAAACGCAAAAGAGTTTCATACCGTTAAGAAGCAGCTCAGACCAGAGAGAGAGAAAGAAAGAGAGAAGAGCTAAAGCAAGCAACAGCAAGAAAGACAGAAGGAGGAAGAGATGGAGAGAAAAGGAAAGAAAAGACAGAAGAGTGCATGTGCAAGAGAGAGTCAGAAAGAGCAGGAGGGTCAAGGCAGACTAGTAGCACGGCCCTTTATGGCAAGGACGCGTCGTGGAAGGCAAGGGGTGAGCCCAGGCACGTAATTCCATAACTTTACCCGGCAGTCACTGTGGCACAGATGGGAGGTGGGGAGGAGGAGAGACAGAGAGAGACAGAAAAAGGAAGGGAGAAAAAGGACATGGTGGAAAAGAGGATATCAGAGTCTTGCTGCCAAATTGCTCCCCAAGAGCAGCAGGGGATGCCCAGCCCCAGGGAAGAGGGGTCCCTGCATGGGGATATCCCAGAGAGCGGGCAGGGGACAGACTAAGACAGCAAGATGAGATGAAGGCACGGAGGGACCAGAAAGCTACCAGATCCTCCCCCCTCCCCTGCCCTCTTCTCCCTCCAGGCTCCCTGCCCCACTCAGTGCAAACCCACCCGGGCCCAGGGATGACAGGTCAACCCAGGGCTCTCCCACCTCCCAGGGGCTCTGGGGAGCACCAAGCCTGAGGCTTACCTGGAGGCAGTGAAGATGTGCTTGGAGTTGGTGCAGATGGCGTTGATGGGGCTGTCGTGCCCCTTGATCTCCCCAACTGGAGTGAAATTATCCACGTTCCAGACTTTGATCACGCCTCCTCGGCAGGCACTCAGCACCATGGGGCGGCCAGGGATGAAGGCCAGGGCACAGACCCAGTCTTTGTGTGCATTTGGGATTTGCTGCAGGTATGGGGGCAGAGCGAAGATCACAATCAGCCTCACGCACTCAGCTGCAGGGCTGCAGATCATCACCGCTGCCCCAGGGTCGATCCAAATCACCGAGCTGGACTCAAGACTTAGGGCCTGAATCCTATTTTCAGAGAGTAACACAGCAACTGACGCTGCAAGCCTATGTCCCAAGGGGAACTGGCAGTTCTGGGTGCCCTTCAGTACGCACTGATAGACACACAGAGCCACTTGGCACATGCACTGCCAGATCCCCAGGAACTGGTTGCCCTCCCAGGATAGCTGGACCTGGACCAGGTCCCTCAGCCTTCCCCCACACCCACAGCAGCAATCCTGCTCTGCCCCACATTACCCCATATGCTGCCCTCCTGACCTGAAGAAGTTCCTGCTGCTCCAGATCCCACTTTTTAATGCCGTTGTCCCTGGAGCCGCTGAAGAGGATGTCTCCTTGGATGGCCAGGCACTCGATGCCATCATAGTGAGGGGGCTCGAAGTTGTGAGTGGGGCCAACATTGCCCACCACGCCCTCAGCAATCTCGAACACCTGGGGGGAAAACAACAGCTGGGAGACCCCGGATGGCTCAGAAAACAGATGTCAGCCCTTGTCAAAGAACTTGGCCACCACCCTCCATTCCTGAGGCTCAGAGCACTCAGCAAATAGATCTGCTGAAAACAGTGTTGAGTTTAAACAGCACTGCTTTGGTGGGTGGTTACAGTGATGCACACATACCTCTCCAGGGGCGCAGAGGGAGTTTGTGTCATAGCTGAAAATTGTTCTCCTGCGTTCCAGGTCAATATCTCAGGCACTTAACTCCTTACATCTACACTTTGCAATGGAACTATCAATTCTACAAACGCCTAACAACTACCTACGATAATGGAGAACTCTCCTGCCAGCATTGCTCAAGGATGTCACAAAAGGGAAATTCAGTACATCAGAGATGCCATCAGAACTCAGTTACAATTTACTGTCTTCCTCATTTCTTCCGATGATGATCCTCTCCTGCCCTGTGCATTACTTGCAGTCAAGTGCAAGACTGTGCTGTATGCACGTTCCAGTTGGATGGTAACGTCTAACACTAAAATCCTAAAGTAACCTGTGTCTATGTCTAACACCCACACAAAACTTCAGGCTTTAAATTGGGACTAAAATCCTAATTTAACCCACATCTAACACTAAGACAAAATTAAAGCCCAGAATAAGCTACAGAATCAGGAAGTCCAGCACTGGCATACAGCTCCTGCAGAACTGATCTCCAAAGAGGCCCTGTATTGCTTAGGAGGAGGAGATGTTAATACTTGAGCAATGCTGGCAGGAAAGTTCTCCGCTGTTATAGCTGTTAATTAAAGGCCTCCAAGTTAATTCTGGGTGCGCATGCGGCGCAGGGGGTAAGGAGATGGGCGCCTGGCCTGCCGATAGCGGTGCTGTGACCGCAGCGCTGGGTGGGCTGGCACAGAGGACGGGCAGGCAGGCACAGAGGATGGGCAGGCAGGCACAGAGGACGGGCAGGCAGGCACAGAGGACGTGGAAGGCACAGAGGCAGGCTGTGGTGCTGGTGGGTCAACTTCCATTGGCTCTGCATCATCTGAAGGTGGATCCACCTCCATCAACTCCACAGTGGATGTCACAGGTCTGACCCTTCTGCGACAGCCAAAGGTGCTCTTCTTCTTCTTCCTCCTCCTTCTCCTGTTGTTCTCCATGGGCCTTTTCTGCCTCTTCGGCTCTGGGCACTCAATCTCTTTCTTGCCCTGAATTGCTGGGCAATCATCATTTCTGCTTCTCTTGGTGCCAGGCATGGCTGCTTGCCACCAGAAGACTCAGAGCTGAGTGAGCTCGGTGGGGCAGCGGTTCTCAAGGTGACTACTGTGACATCAGGAAGGTTCTGTGACAGCAGCAATGGACTGCTTTTCTCTCTGGCAAGCAAAATGGCACAAGGGAGCCAACCCCAGGAAAAGGGTTCTCAGCCTCCTTGACCCTCTTCCTTTTTCGGGTATATTTCGGGTCTGGGACATATGGCATATAATGCTGGAGAGGGGAAGAAGTGTTGGCAGCTTTGGGGGCTAAGGTCTCACCAGACATCCTGTCACCATTGGGAGAGATGTGCCACCACAGAGCCCCTATTCTGCTACATTTTACACACATCTTCACAAGCCAAGCTAAGAAGAGTGGGATCCTGCCACCCCCCCCCCCACCTCACTCACCACCCCTCTCCACTCCCATGGTGCCAGCTCCAACCTACTAAAAGCCAGAAAAATAAAATAATAAAATAAAACTTAAAATAACATAAAATGAAGCTGTGATCTTTTGCTGTAAATGAGCAGGTGCAAATCATCTGTAACAGGAGGGAGAACTGAGCAGAATGAGACAAACTGCTCAACTGAGTCAGACGTAACATGCAAAGCATCAGACACAGAGCCCAAGGAGTGAGAAATGCAACCCCCCCCCCATCTCCAAAGCTGCATTTGTATCACAAATGAAATAAAAGGCAAGACTTGGGGTGAGAAGATGCACAAAAAGCCACATGCAGAACAGGGAAAACCAGAAATCTGGGCAAGGGGGAGAGAAGCGGTCTCAGAGGGGTGCTCTGCACAGCAGCCACAGGAGAGTACCTTGACATAGTGATCTTTGGAGCCTGTCACCACCAGGTCATGGTTGCTTGCTGTCTGGCTTACCGTGAGACACATCACGGGCCCAATGTGGCCACTCAGCTTCCCAACAGGCTGCAGCCTGCAACCAGTGACAAGGGTCAGTCAGCCCCTTCCCAACAGCACAGCTCCTCCAGGGCCCTCCCCCAGCACAAACCCCACTGCCCTCAAGCACCCCTGACATAGAAAGGTCCTTTCTGGGGCATCGCCATCAGGGGTAGCCTGCTTCACAGTGATGCTGAGGGATGAAGGCAGCTTTGGGGCACACCAACAGCCATCTGCAGAGCCCAGGCTGCAGTGAGGGCTCAGGGTCAGTGGCACAGCCTGGGGAGGCTGCTGCTCATCCCCCATTTCTTCCCTCTTCTCACAGGTGGAACCCACACCTCAAGTAGCCCCACTGCTGCTCATCACCCCTTGGGTCCCAAAACAGGGACTTGAAAAGGCCCTGTTCAGAAGGGTTCTGAAAGCCCTCGCTTGAGGCAGCTTCCACAGCTAAAAAGATTTTCCCTTTCCTTAGGGGAGTCTGAAAAGATGGACATTGTCCAAGCAGAATCAGTAAGTTGTCCTGCCTGCCTCGGTGCTGCCCCTCACCTGCTCAGCTCCCAGATACGGACGGAGTTACCAGTGGCAGCATAGAGGGTGGTGCCAGCGGGGTTGAGAGCGATCTGGTTGATCTGGTGCTCCCCCTGCACGCTGGTCACAGTGCGGGTGGTTGTCCCAGCACATGCATCCCCAGAGATCACCTGGCCAGAAGACCTAGAGGAGGGAGGGAGGGAGGGGAAAGGATGATCAGAGACCAGGACAGAGCCTCTGAGGCCCCACTGAGGAACCCAAAGAAGCTGTTGGCTCTCAGCTGGTCCCACACCGGGAACGGTCCTGCAGGTATCATCAGCTGTCTGGCCACCGTGGGACCAGCAAAACCTCCACCTTCCAGAGCAGTGCTCTGCTTGGGGTGTAGCCAAGGATGTCAGGTGTGTGCATGACATGCAGTATCCTGCCCTATTTCCCACTTGGGGGCTGCTCCTCTTCTCTCAGTCCTCCTGCGAGAAGAGCTGGATTACTGCTGGCAGCCCACACTGGGAGGCCTCCCCATCACAGGAGAGGTGGGAGGGACAAAGACCTCAAGGCCAAGATGGATGCACTGAAGCAGATGGGGAACAGATCCCCACACAGAAATGAGCTGGTAGCACTGGCCTGCCATGCTCTCCTAATCTTTGAGTCCATGATTCTTTCCAATCCTCAGACTCCTCCTTAAAGACCCACATTTTCCACTGCAAAGCCTGTGATGCACTCAGCCACAATGCAGGGCCTGGGCCTCCTCTGCAGAACTGCTGGCACTCTTGGTCACCCCCAGGAAGGGCTGAAAACCTCTTCAAGGTCCTTTCCTTTGAGCCTTTGCTGCAGAGGGTCCCCACAGATTCCCCTCCAAGATCTCCCTAAGCCTCCCTGTTTCCTACAGCTGTAGATACCGGTACTAAAGCAGCTGGGCTCTGTTTCCAGCCTGTGGGACCCCAGGAGTTTCTGACACCATCTCCTGCAAAGCCAGAGGTGCCCACAGTCCCCCCCTACGTACGTGAGGGTGCGGATGCAGCGCGCTGAGTCCCGGATGTCCCACACTTTGATGTACGACGTGGACACGGTGAACACCAACCCCGTGTGGCTGCAGTACTTGATGGAAATGACGTTATTTGGGTGACCCTTGAGGGAAGCGATTTCCTGACCCGTCACCAAGTTCCACATCTTACAGCTCCGGTCTGTAGGAAGAAGAACATGCCTGAGAGCATCGGGCTGAGGAGTTCCTCCATGGCATGGAGGCACTGACCCCTTCCCAAGCATTGCCTCCCACCACCCACAGCTCCTTTCCAGTGGAACGGAGCCAGCCTGCTCCAGCACCTGGACATTAGAGGGCAGGGACAGGAGAGCAGCCCAGGAGGAGCCATCCCTGCCATGCCCACCAATTCCCCATGCCAACCTGGCTCCCACAGTGCATAAAAAGCCAGCAGCCCCCACACCTTCTCTGTCCACCACATACCTTTGGAGCCAGTGAAAAGCAGTTCATCGGTGGCATCCAGGCAGAGCACAGGCTTGGTGTGTCCTTCTGCCACGGAGACGCACTGCAGCGGGGCTGTCCGGGCGTTCTTGGTGCCACCCACTGGATTAATGATGCCCCTTGCATGGGAAAGAAAGAAGGTGGGGTAGGTGTGTGGAAAGGCACAGCACTGTAAGGTCCTACAGGCATGGGAAAAGCACGAGGTGCCTCACCCCAAGCATCTTCTGCTTCCTGGCAGAGCAATGGGCCCCTCCATCTGAACTCAGGCACATCTGAGCAAACATCTTCATGGAAAACCTGGTCTCTGCTCTGCTGCTGAGCCACTCGAGTCTGGGCTGCATTGAGCTGAGCCAGGAGACTCAGCTCGTTGGACCTCAGCTCAGGTTAGGACAAACTGCACTTTCTCCATCCTGAAGCTCTGCTAGGAATGCTTCATTATACCTATATCATGGCAGTTCCTTCAAGCCTGCCAGCCAGCTTGTGGCTGGTTATGTTTGGAAACAGAGCTGTACTCCTTTTAAAACCAAAAGGATGACAGAGGGCAGCACCGGCATTTGCACCCAGCACCCTGTGCCCAATGCTGGCTCAGGGCAGGAGAGGATCTATCCTTGCCAAACCTTCCAAGGGACGCCTGCAGGCACACACAGCTCATCCCTCTGGCCGCAGAATCTGCCAATCACCTCCACATCAGAGTGTTCAGAGCACTGAGGTCCAGTAGCCCCACTACTGCAGTTCTGATGTATGTGGACACCAGCAGCTCTTTCCTGCTGGCATCCCAAGCGCTGCCTGGGGCTCTGAGCTCTGCTAAATCTTTTATTATGAGTAGGCAAAACAAGGCAGGAGGCTGGAGAAGGGCAGGCCCAGGGCCACATAAGGTTTGCATTAGTCAGGAGGATGAAGGTAAGCTCATTAATTCGGGTTTAGAAGTCACACACGTGCAATCTCTTTCTCAATTAGCAGCTGTGCTCACAAATTAAGCAACTCTCCTCTGACCCCTAGTGTTTCTACTGGTCTCGAGGCGACACTGAGACCAAATGGAAATCCTGGCTCCCCAGGGTGAGATGTGATCAGAGCAAACAGCTCAAGGTGACAAAGCACACACACGTCTGGTGTCATACATCTAGTGGGTGCTCAGAGCAGAGCACCCATCAGCACCAGAGGTGCTCCTAAAGGCAGGGAGAAGGTTGTCCTAGCACTGGGACAAACTCAGGAGCACATTCACTCTGAGGCTGAGCTCTGCACAGCAGTGACATGACTTCTGGGGCAAAGAGCTCTGCCCACACAGAACCCAGCGCTGCAGAGATACAGCCAAGCATGGGGAACACCTGCACATATTTCCCTGGAAGATGCTTGCAAGAACACACTGACAGTGCCCAGTGTTTCTCACCCCAGCATTACAGTCCTGCTGGAGAGCCAGGGATGGGACAGGACATGCTGACAAGAGCCCATCAGGAATGGCACAGAGCATGCTGCCTCTGCAAACCAGCCCATATCCACAGGCAAACCCAGTGCCACGCTTCCAAAGGCTGAGGAGAGCAGGAACGGTTCAAACTCACAACCAGGGGGACATTGGCAGGCGCTGTCGGTGGCATGCCAGGAGGGGACAGCACACACAAGCTGGGAGATGGGCAAAGCAGCAAGGCACAGGCGGAGCATGCAGGGACAAGGGAGAGCAAACTCATGAGACAGAGAAAAGAAGAGGAAGGGATAATAAATAGAAAGTTGTCTATACCTCAGCACCTCCGAGACAGAGGAATCGCTGTCATCAGACCTAGGGGCAGAAAATTAGCAGGATTATGGGAGAGAAAACCCAGACTAGAAGAGGCAGCAGAGGAGTCAGAGGTGGAGGATTGTTATTGCATCCAAGCCAGGGGAGGACATGGAGAAAGAGGAGAGAGGGAAGAAGAGAAGCGCACACAGAGAACCAGAGGAAAGGGCAGAGGAGCAGGAGGGTACGTGAGGGTCAGACAGCAGATCTCCGTCAGGACACGTCCGCGCTGCAGGCAGTGCTCCGAGGTGAGGACAGCTGCCCAACCTGCCCCATGGGCGGCCAGAGCTGCGTCTGTGGGTTGGTGCCACTCCGTCAGCTTCCTGCAAACTCCCACCCTGCCTCACTCCATCCTGCTTCACAGCATTTTCCAGTGGTCCCAGCCTGGCACTGCACAGCTTAGCAAAAGCCCAGGACTGTGAGCTCCTGCAAGCAGCCAGCTCAGAGGGACACACACAGGACAGGGCAGGAGTCCAGCAGGGCCCCTGCACAGTACTGAGCTGCTCTTGCAGAGGAGCACTAAGGAAAAACAGTGCCAGGAGGGTGGCTCGAGACAACCTGAGTGCTGCACTCCATTACCCCACCGTGGGACTTGATAAGGTTTTGCTGTTACTGCACAGGTGCCCCTCACTCAGACCCTCCCACCCCACCTCGACTTACTTGTCCAAGGCAGACCCTTGGCTCTGGTTGCTCGTGAGACGAGAGAAGACATTGCGATCGTTGCGTGGGCGCGTGGGTGGGGATGAGGGAGGAGTGAAGCCAACATCTGGAGGCCTGAGCCAGGAAGGATCAGAGAACACATGACTTGGGAACTGCTCACCTGGCAGCTGCCAAACTCCTCTTGCTCGGGCTGACGCCCCAGGGTGCAGCTGAAGCAGCAAGAGCTGATCAGCAGGCATCTCTGCCAGCCTGCCCGGGCCTCCCAGCCTCCCCCTGCCCAAGCCCCTCACCTAGCAGGTTGCCCACGGTCATAGGATTTCCTCCTCGTGAGAGGCGATGTGTCTGAGACACGAGATTGTCTGGGACTTAAAAAAGCAGAAAAACATAGTAGATGCCTGCCCTCCTCCATCCAGAGACCTCAGAGCTGAACCTCCACGTCCCCCCATTCCCCCCACCCAGATGGAGAAGGTGGGTTGCCTGGTGCCACAATCATGAGATCAGAGGATGCCTCGAGTCACCCTCTGAGTGCAGAAACCTTTGGCGACCCAAGAAGCCTCCATGAAGGCTGATAAGCAAAGGTGGTGAGATAGGGCCCCTCGCACTGCCCTTTATTTCCCTCCTCTTGGACCACTCTTCTCTCCACCCACACAGGATGCCAACATAAGCCCCAACATTCTCCAAAAGCCTGCTGGAGAAACCCACTGCTATGTGCTGCAGACTAACCTGGATGGATGGCAGAATTTGGCTCATCCTCATTGCTTTGACCCCTCCACACCCAGGGCACAGTTTCCCACCCAGTGGCCCATGCCTCCCAGCCAACCTCCCAGTGCCCAATGAACCATCATCCTCTGCTCACAAAGTGCTTCCTCGTGTGGGCAGGCTGACGGTGCGTGACACCTTCTCCTTGTAATAGGGGTCTCGGATTGAGAAGCTGATCCCATCCTCTTTGATCTCCATGAGGGATGCCAAGGACTTGGTGATGTTCTTGGTGGAGATGTCCAGCGTGGGTCCTAGACATTCAGCTGACACTGCCTTCATCTGCCCCGAGAGCTTGGGCTCTCCCTACAGCAAGACACAAGGCTCAAGCATGGACCCAACACGTCCCTCCACCCCTTCTCCAACACCCTGTAACAGAGCCACACAATGGCTAACTCACCTTGAACTTGAAATCATCCTGGCTTGCTGAGCCCTTCATGCTGAAAGACTGGGAGATGCTGCAGGGAGAATGTGACAGAGCTGGATCTCCAGCACTGACCTCCTAACTGCTACCAGTCCCTCAGACTCCCTAGGTCACTCCCTGCTTCCCAGCACCCCTTCTCCAAAGGACGATCAAGTCTTTTACTAAGAGACGTCCATGCTACCCTCCCCAAAGGGTTAGGCACCACAAGAAAGCGTAGATGGTGTTTTTTTCTTCAATATCTACCTGCCAGCTCCCATAGGTGGCATCCCACCCCCTCTCCAGCCACCACACACTCATGCACAGCCTGCAGACAGTGAAGGGCTGCCTGCTCACCTCCCATCCGAGGCCAAGCTGAATTCGGAGACCTCGTCATCTGTGCTGGTGTAGCCATTCTCTGTGTACAAGGGAGAAGGCACATCAGCAGCATGAAGGGAACCAAGTCCCAACCAAAGCACAGAGCACTGGAGCTAAGGGCACAGTCTGGACAGCTGTGCGGTGGCAGGTCTTCTTCTGTACCCTCCACGCAGACAAAGGGCACGCTGATGCCAATGATGGCACCTCCTGGTGCTTTCTGAGCACGCAGCACAGAAAGTCCAGCTCTATCCCATGGGGAAGAGGTAGAGGCCATACCCAGCGTGAGGGAGGGTGGTTTGGGCTCTGGCCCACCTTGCTGGACGTTGTGGATCAGTGCCTGGAGCTCAGGGTGTGACTCAGCCTTCTCCCGCAGGGCATCCAGGATGAGGTGGTTCTGCGAGGAGCCGGTCACATCCGTCTGCTTCAGGCGCCCCTCCAGGAGGCGGATCTGGGCCTCCTTCTGTGCTACCTGCAGGCCCTGGCAGATGGAAGGTCACACCATCCTCAGACAGGCACAATGGGATCCTCACCGCGCATCCCATGGGTGGGAGAAAGCCCCATGTGCAGACAGTGCTTCAAACAGAAGCAGCACCTTGTCGATGGATGCCTTCAGGAAGTTGTCCAGCAGCAGCCGGGCTTCAGCCAGGGAGCAGGAGCTTATCACCACTGAGGTGTCCGTGGAGTCCAGCTCCTCCTGGAAGGGGAAGGAACTGGATGAGGCCAGGGGGCACAGCAACAGGGCAGGGCCTGACAGAGCGGGCAACACAGCCTGCACAGACGCTCAGGGCTGAAGCTGCTCCACCGTCACCGCTGGGTCCTGACTGGTGGCACAGCCACTGTCCCAGGGGCACAGCCCAGCTGCAGAGAGCACAAAGCCTCCTGACGATAGAGGGGGCAAGGAGCCGAGCACCTGCACAACGTGTCTGGTGTCAGAACCAGGCACCAAAACCTGTGGGGTTTGTGCTGAGAGGCCCAGCTTTTTTCCCAGCAAGTTTCCAGTACAGACCCCACAGAAGCTTGCATGGAGACCACTAAGTGGGGAGCGTGTGGCTCTTCCCACGCTCAGGAGGCACTGTGATGCCTGAGTTCCCTCCCAGGGATGTTCCCATCTCCCTCCCAGCCTCTCTTCCTGCCCACCTTGGTCTCCTCAATCTGCATGATGGTAGCCTGGCAGTCAGAGATGCTGTCGTTGATGTAGTCGATGTTGGCCCCCAGCACCTCAATCTCCTCGTTCAGCTCCTGCAGCCCCTTCTGCTCCTTAGGGCCCTCTGCCTGCAGTTTCGCCCTCTTGCCCAGCAAGGCCTCCTGCAGCAGTGCCAGCTCCTCTCGTTTCTGGGGGGAAAAGGGAGACGGATTGGCACTGTGCTGGCATGGCCACTCCCAACCCCATGTCCACCACCCTCACCTTGATGAGCCTCTCCATGTCAGCCTCCAGGTTGATGATGGTCATCCTCTGCATCACGATGTCAAAGATGCGCCGCTCCAGTGACTGCCACTTGAGGCGGGCAGCTTTACTGAAGGTCTGACTCGATCCCTTCTTGGGGAACTTCTTCCTACAGCCCGAGGGGAGCAGAGGCACATGGGCACACGGCTGCACCATGTCTGGGAAGCTGTGCTGTCCCCAAAAGGATGCCCAAGTGCTGGTTGCATCAGAGGAGTCTGTCTTGCTTTTGGATTACCCACCTCTGCCATCACCCCTCCCTGCTCTAACAGCTTGCTCCTTAGAGAGCACGCTCCAAGCACAGCCTGTCCCTGTGTTGGTACTTTACCTCCAGCCAAAAACACAATGAAGAGCTGGCCTCCTGCCTCTGCCGTCAGACAAAAGGGAGACCCACGAGCCCTGGGATTCCCCGCCGCTCATTCACCCAGCCCCGCAGTGCCACCATTGCCCTGACCTGACTGGCCGAGCCCCATTAACAGAAGGTGAGGGGTCTCCCAGGAAGTTATTGATTTTCCTGTTCCACTGGCGCACGATGCTGGAGACAGAGCGAGCGCCAGACTCTGGCTCAGAGGAGGTGGTGCTGGCTGAGACTTCTGCACCAGAGTCCAGCATGGCTGGCTTCTGGCTCGTCCTGCCTGCAACTCGGTCTGACATGGGCTTGGCGAGACGGCGCAGCGCTGAGACCTGCTCAGAAGACAGCCCAAGGGTGCCGCCATCAGACAGCCGTCCCCAGACAAACCCAACACCGACCTCAGCTCCCAGATTTGGTGTCACGGAGCCACTGTTCGAGATCCCCCTCGGGGCTGAGGGCTGTGTGAAGGTGGTCCCCCCTCACCTCCTGAGTTTTCCTCCGCAGCACAATTTCCTGCTGCCGCTTCTGAGACTCCAGAGCCCGGATCTGAAACTGCATAGGAGAGACAGACTATGAGGTCCTGCTGTGGAAAGAAAAGCTGCCCAGACACCGTAGCGATGGCAGAAGCCCCAGCACTTCCACCACCAAAGACTAGAGCAGTTGCTTTGGCACGAGCATTGCTTGTGATTTTAACAGTGCAGAAGCTTCCAGCCTCAAGGCTGGTTTTGGTGGCACTATTCCCCTGAACACGGTGGGGAGTTCACAGATCTCCAACAACCACGCCGCAAGATTCAGGATTGTCCCTGGCACCAGGTGACCCAGCAGCACACAGGCAGGCTGCCTTCTCACCTCCTGCCGGCGCTGCTCCTTCTTGAGCTGTGCTATCTCCCTGTTCCTCTTTGTCTCTGCCAGTCGTCTCCGCTGCTGCTCCTCCCGCATCTGCTTCATCAGCGCGACCTGCAGAGGGGAGGTGTGATGTCTGCGTGGGCATCTGGTGCTCCCAGCAGTCAGGACAGCCATCCACCAGGCAGGCATCCTGCATTCACCAGCAGGAGCCGAAAACAGCTTCTTCCTTGAGCAGAGCAGGAAGCCAGGCTTGTCCAAGCCAGTCTCAGCCTCGCTGCTCCCAAGGGATGCTCTTCCCACCCTGAGTACCTTTGCTTTCTTCATCTCAGCCACCTCTGCCTGCAGCTTCCTCAGCTCCCGCTCGTAGCGGGACTGGTTCTTGAGCAGGCGAGCATGCTCCTTCTGGGCAGCCTGCAGCTTCTGCAGGTCCCTGTTCATCTCCTTCAGCCGTTTCTCATAGTCTGCTTTGATCTTGTTGGCTTTTTCCTCTGTGTAGCACTCCATGGTGCCTGCAGAAGTATGGAGAGGGCTTGTAAGGGTCACAGTACCCTTCCTGTTTTGCCAGAGCCCTCCGTCATGCTGCACAGGCTGGGGTCTGTCTGGGGCACCCAATGGGATGAAAAATCAGGACTTAGCACAAAACAGGGGCAGTGGGTTATACCAATTGCTGGGCTGAAAGAAGACGTGGACCTGGACCTACAGCCAAGTGCATCCTGCTTGGCTGATGCTGGGCCTGGAGATCAGCTACACTGTGGGTCTTTGGGGTCTTTCATATGTCCATAAGCACAACTCACCCAGGAATCCCTACACCCTACAAAGCAGTGCTCAATAAAGGCTTCTCCTCACCATCCTCCCCAGCACCAGCAGGGTCAAGAGCTCTCCAGCTCCTTCTCCCACAGTGATAAGAACACAGCCTTGGGATCCCAGCTGCTCAAGCAGAGCAGGGCGGATGGCAAAGCCTGTGGCTGCATGTAGGGGATGGATGTGTCAGCCCTTAGCCAGGTGGGCAGGAGAAGAATAGGGACCCAATGCTGCTGGGATGGGACCCAGTGTGTGAGGTGGTTCTCACTGAGGTTCTGCAGGACCCGGTCCCGCTCCAGCTGTGTGTCCCGGATCTTGTTTTGCAGCAGGATCAGCTTCTCCTCATACTGGTGCTTCAGTGTTTGCAGACGCCGCTGGCTGTTCTCCAGCTCATCGATCAGCTTCTGCTTGATCTCTATCTCGCAGGTCAGATCTGCAAGGTCAGCCTGGAAATTCACGGCTGGAAGCCAGAAAGGACAGTCAGGCCAGGAGGGATGGGGACAGCACTGCTCCCATGGCTCCACAGAGACACAGCGCAAGGAGGGAGCGGGGTGGGCTGATGAGAACTTGGAGGCTCCCTGCACTGACTCTGGTGCCCTGCCAGGCCCCCAGAGAGGACATAACCCAATGTCTCAGGGAACTCTCCCTTCCCAGGACTGGAGCCCAGCCCAGCAAATGCACCCCCATGCTCTGGGCTCTGCACTTTACCCTTCTCCTCTGCATCTGAGTCCGAGTCCACCAGGCTTTCTTCACTGCCCGAGTCCTCGTCTTCATCTTCACGTCCATCCTCTTCCTCACAGCCACTCTCATCCTGTTCCTCCTCCTCCTCCTAACAGAAAGTGCCATATTTCAACTTACAGCATGGCTTTGCCCTTCTCTCTGTGGTCTCTCCCCTGCTCCAAACCTGAGCTCACACACAGTAACCAACTGCAGCCCCTGCAGCGTGACTCAGTCTCCTATGCGGGATGCCCATGGGCTGAAGCATCATTTCTGGACCCACAGTGCACACCACAGCAAAGGACAGCTCTGTGCTACATGCATTCCCTGAACAGCACTGTGTCCCCCTGGCCCTCCTTCACCTAACTCTAGTGAAACCAGGCCCCAAAGAGACATGGGTTCCTCACTGCACAGCAGGGCTGACACCTGGCTGTGTCTGCATGTCCACAACCCCTCCTTGCAGGGTCAGGCTAGAACTCGATCACTCTCCCTCTCAGGGTGATGACAGTCCTCCATAACCGAGCACCCCTTCCATAAGAGCCCCTCTCACCTCTTCTGCTTCATTCTCGTCTGTCTCCTCTCCGTTGTCCTGCTGCAGCTTTGGCCGCTTCTTAAACGCTTCCTTCTCTGGGCTGGGGGAGAGCAGTGGGGTGCAGGTGAATCTTAATGTCAGAATGAGCCCCACAGGGACCCGCCAACCTCCCGCTCTTGTGTTCTATTGGGAAATCAGCCTCCAGATACTTGGTGGGTGAAAAGACAACCAAGGCAGTGCCAGGAAAGGAACACACATTTGTCTGGGTGCTCTGGTTTTAGCAAGGATAGGGTAAAAAATGAGATATCCATCCCCGTGAGAACAGAAAGGGCTGATGTGGGGCACCACCCCTTCCTAGAATCACACAGCCTTCACCTTTTCCTCCGCTGCCTCCTCTCTTTCTTTTTCAGCCGCTCCAGATCCTGCTTGGCCCGTCGCAGGACATCAGAGGCCTCAGTTTCTGCAGGGGCAGCAGGGCTGCCCAGCCCAGCCAGGCCAGGAGCTGGGGATGAGCCCACGGAGTAGGGGGGACGGGCAGAGAGGCGGGAGAGGCTGCGACGCAGGGACTCATTCATGGATTCGCTCTCCAGAAGCTTTGTCCTGGGGAGCAGACACAAGATGCGGCCAATGAGGAGACATGCCAGTAACACGTCAAACACAAACCATGCCCAGACACCTCGAATTGGAGGGCCAGGATGCAGCAGAGTCAGTATCCCGGGGTTATATGAGGCAGAGATGGACCCAGATTCGTGGGCCGGCAGCCCCTGCAGGACAGCAGGGACTCCCATCAGGATCTCCCCATCCATCCATCAGTAACCATGCAAAGAGCGATACTGGCCAAAGCACTACCCAGCGCTGAGACTGGGACTACCACAGGCCCAGTGGTCTTAGCTGCTGCCTCTTTGGAGTTTATAAACAAAATGGTGGAGTCACAGAGCCAGCAGCAACATCTGGGCTTGCACCCTGCATTGGCACCCACCAGCCCAAACAACCCAACGGACCTCATGCCTGGCTCACCTCAGCTCCTCAATCTCTCGGATGTAGTTCTGGATGAGAGCACCGATGGCCTCGTTACTATCACCTGGAGAAACAGAGGCTTAGGGGGCTCAAGGTAAGACACCAAGAGTGTTGCAGCACCCACGCCTACCACACTGGGTGGGTCAGGCCAACATGCGTGTGCCCAGCCTCACCTGCCTTGGCCAGCATCAGGTTGGCCTCCTGGCTCATCAGTTGGGTGACCCTGTTGTTGATGGAGTCGATGGCCTCCTGCATGGCCTTCACCCGCATGCGCAGGGCGCTGTTCTCCTTCTGCAGCATGGCGTTCTCACGGAACAGATCGCTGTAGCCCTCCGAACCGTCCTCCCCAATGACCCTCTTGCCCTGCGGGGACACACGGGCAGTTCCTGAGCATGGGGTGGGCCAGTACAAGGAGCCCCACCACCACCTCCCTGAGGGCAACCCCACTCTCCAAAGCAGGGGAATGAAAAACCTAAGGACTAGGAAAGCCTGAATTCAACAGACAGAGGGTCAGAGATGCTTCAAGGCTTCTCTCTGCCCTAGCATCCCTGAGCCCCTGCCTGAGCCTCCTAAGCTTGATCCACCAGTCCAATCTTCTGCCCCAGAGGAGCATTGGGCAGGTAGCAGCTCAGCAGCTATCATCAGCAATGGCAAATTGCCATCCTCACAGTGCCTTAGCTTCACTCACACCTACTGATGACAGTTCTACTGTCATCAAAACACTCATCCAGAGTGAAGCTCAACTGGCCAGGCCACAGGACACGCTCTGTAGGGGAAAGAGCCTCACAACAGGGCCAGAGATGACCACATTATCTGTGGGAGGGAGAATCATGGACAGGAAGGTCCTGCTTGCTAAAACTGCCCTAATCCAAACACAAGAAAGGTTCCTCCTCCCAGCTCCATTCCACCTGCATGGACTCTCTTGGGCACTCACTGCCTTGTACTCCATCAGCTCCATCTGCAGACGGGCAATCTCAGCCCGCAGGGCACTGATCTGCTGACTTGTCTTGTCCTGGTTCACCACCACCTTGTTCTTGATGTTGCGAGCCCGGTTGGCGTACTTGAGGGTGTTCAGGGTCTCCATGAAGTCACGGTCGGATGGGCTCACACAGGCGATCATGATGGTTTGGCTTGGGAAGGGGAAGGGCAGGGTGAAGGGGTGGTTTCCCCCACTCAGCACATGGGACTCAGCTCAAGCCCCGTGCCTTGACACCCATCCCAGCCCTTGTATGGTTTATAACTGAGGCATAAACTGGGTTCAATCCCTCCTAGTGACAGAGCACCATCAGGAATGGGCTCTACAGAAAAGTACCCTCACAGCAGGCAGGGAATTCTAGCTGGCATGCTGGGCAACAGCACCCATTGTGTCGCAGATCTGCAAGGGCTCCGGAGCATTTAACACCAGCTAATTCTACCAAAGCTGCCTAATTGCAGCTGGGACTCATGAGCAACCAAGGCATTCACATCTGCAATGCCATATTGCCTGTCAGGAGACACCCACCCCACAGCAGGAAACCCACGATCTGAAATAGCTCCTACACACTCCATAGCCCCTCAGCCCATTTGCCCCTCACAGCCCTATGCTGGGGTCCCCAGACCTGTTGCCACCGAGGGAATCCTGCAGCAGGCGGGTGAGCTTGGAATCGCGGTAGGGCACATGCACAGCTTTCTTGCTCTGGTCTCCGAGGGCACTGATGACATTCCCCAGCGCCAGCTGCCAACACAAAGGAAAAGCCCCCATCCAACTTCAGCCCCTGCTGAGAACACAGCTGCCACAGAGCCAGAATTTCAGGCTAGGAGTGCACGCTGTGACACATGTATGTGGTGCAAGATGGAAAGGCATGGGGCTTTCCTGACCAGTGTCAGCATTTGCCCTCCTTCCCTGTGTTGTGCCTCTCACTCTCACAAGCACCGGAGCAGGGAAGAACACTGAACTTCAGGGTAGTTTTTAAGCTCAAATTAACAGCCCTCAATTTTCTGGAGACTAGCACACTTGTGCTGTACCCCATAGTCCTGCCCTCAGCAGTAAAGCCATGCCCTCACCACCAGTATTTTGGATCACAGATAATCTTCCTTACAGTTCCAAGCAGCAAAACCCACAGCAACTCCAGCAGCATGGAGCAGCTGCAAGCAGAACCCAAAGGTACCCTGGGTTCCCAGGCAGCCCCTGCCCTCCCCCTGCTTCCCCTCCCATGCCCAGGGTCGTACCAGCCCACAGTTGATGGAGATGCCTTCCTTCGCTCTCTCGCCAGTAGCACCCGTTCTCTTCAGCCTCTCCGAGCCAGCCAGGTCCACAAAGTGAAACTTGGCTGTGAGGGTCTCGTACTCAGTGGTGGGCTGGGTTCCATCCGGCAGGCCAGTCACCTCCCCATTCACCTGTAGCCAGGCACACAAAGAGGGGTCACTACCACAGACCCCACAGGAGCCCCCTCAGCCATACAAGCCTGAGCGTTTACCCTCAGCTTGCAGCCCCCTGATGATCAGGTGAGAGGAGCCCAACAGCAACTTGCTGTGGGTCACCCCATCCCTGGGACAGGGCTGCTCTGGCAAATATCTTAGCCCCCAACAAATGCTAATATTCCCTATGACAACAGAGAAACAAGACAAAACCCTGCCTCTTTGGGAGACTTCAGACCCTCCCCCCCCTTCCCAGGGAACCCACACAGAGCCAGGAAGAGCCCAGCTAGGAAGCAAGAGGGGAGGGGCAGGGCCCCTCAGTCTCACCAGTTCTGGGCGGGCACACACTCTCATCTGGCACAGATGAATGGTGAAGATGGCATGAGACCGGGAGCTCTGCACATTCATCTGGGTGCTGGCAGTGGTGCGGGAAAGAGCCCCTTGTTTCAGGCACTGGATGAGCTGCAACGACACACAGCAGAGAAAGAAAACCTTCAAGCTGTTAGGACAGCATCGCTTGGCAGTCCTGACCTCTCCATGCTGGGGCTGTCCTGTCCCATCCCAGATGAGCTCACCCTTGTCTGGCTTGCCCACATAGCACATCCCTGGCTTCAATCCCTGTTCCGCACTCACTGATGCTGTACCCACCTCGTCCTGGGAGCTGATGAGCCGCGATGTGACCCCAGTGGTGTAGATGCTCCCACTGGCATCCTCGTGGATTTTGATGTTGGATTTGCGGTGACGTGCGTCTGGGTCACGGGTGCTGTCAAACAGATCCAGGATCTCTTCGTTGTAGAGCTGAATGAGGCAAAAATGCACATGAGTAACAAAGAGGAAACTGCTAGGGCCTGGCACTTCAAAATGTGCCAGAGGATGCCTTCCTGCCATCCTTACTAGGAAGAGAGCTGTGCAGAGAACGCAGGCCGTGTTGTCACCCCCGACTCATCGTCACTCACCTCCAGGAACTGGGCGCTGACTTTGAACTCAGGCGCTGCCACCCCCTGACTCTGTGCCGCCCGCTTGCGCTCCTCGATGCCGCTGAAGAGGTGGCCGATGGCCCGCGGGATGATGCCCTGCTCATCCTCAGAGATGTTCATGTCAAAGCCAGTGCCCATGGTGTATGTCTTCCCCGCACCAGTCTGCAAAGGGGAGCTGGCTGGGTCCTGCCCGTACCACCCCAAGCACCTCTGCTGAACCCCCTGCACCCCACCACACCGCCTCCCGTGTTCATGCCCCAGCACCCCTTCTCTCCCTGCTCCAGCTCCGTCCCCTCCACACCCAGCAGCTTTAAGTCCCTGCCTGCTCCTAACTTCTGCGATGCTGCCTCCGGAGACCCCAAAGCCCAGGGCAGAGCAAGGCGGGTACCTGGCCATACGCCAGCACAGTGGCATTGTAGCCCTCGAAGCAGCCTTCAATGAGCTTGCCCACGCACGTTGTGTAGATCTGCTCCTGCCACGTGTCCAAGTCAAAGACAAAGTCATAGGTGAAGGCTTTGTCCTTCCCCAGCAGCACTTGGGGCTCGCCGGGTGTCACGGAGGTGCAGATGTGACATCCCTCGATTTTCTCTTTGGACAGCTGGGGACGGATCCTGCAGGAGGAGGAACACGCTGAGGGAGGCCTCAGAGATCACCCCACTGCCTGGCCCCAGGGACATGCTTTGTGTTGAGACTGTGGCTGCTCCAGGCTGAAGCCCAGCAGAACCACTGCCCATGGTGTGAAGGAAAGAGCACACAAAGCAGGATGGGCTAACAACCCAGAGACTGCACTTAAAGCTTCCTTTGCACCAACCCACACCTACAGCAGCTCATTTGCTGCAGTGTCCCCAGCCAGGCAGCGAGCTCTGGGCTGCACGTAGGCACCAATCAATGCATGGAAGCAACCTGGACTGCAAGGGCACGGTAGGCAGAAGAGATGCACAGCAGCCAGCCTCAGCATGGGTGCGCTCGTGCAGGAGACTGTGACATCCAACTGCATTCACAGAAGCCTGAAATGCAAAGCGCGACCAGGAAGCCCCAGTGCCAAAACAACCGTCTGAATCAAAGCACCATCCAGCCCAATGGCTGCCCCAGGCTGTGGGCTCTGCAGATGGAGCCAGGACAGGGGAGGCTGTGCAGGGCTCCAGCAGCACCGTGACCAACACTCTGCACCCCATCCCGAGGGCTTTGGAGCACCGAAGACGCTGACGGAGCCGGGCAGACACGGATCTGCTGCACATCAAACAGCAGCACACGTCGGGGCTGCACAGCTCCAGGTTTTGGGGATACATTGGCTGCGGGAAGCAGCTGGGTGCCCTGGGGAGCTGTGGAGAAAGAGAACTCAAAGCCAAACGCCCTGGCAAACAGCTCTCATTAGAGCTTAATGACTGCACATCTCCCCTCCCTGGATGCTTCATAAACACAGCTATTAATTCACCCAAAGCCGCACGGCTGGCAGTGACCGCAACGGAGGCTCTGCAGGTCGGGGCTCCCACATCTCACCAGGCTGAGGGCAGCGAGAGCCGTGGGGGCCCCACCACCCCCTGCCGCCCCCGGGGAGCAGAGCAGCAGACGTGTGGGAACAGCTATCCGTGTCGGAGGGTGTATTTAGCACCGCAGCCACAATGGAAAGCAGCTTCTGATGTGCTCAGCCCGACTCGCTCCTGTCGCCTTCCCAGGGTCCCACCCTCCCGCAGGAAAATGAACCTCAGTTTTAATTACTTTTTGACCCACACGAAGCGCTGCCCCTCCCCAGACACGCACAGCATTCCCAGGGAGCGGACAGAACAACAAACTGCAACCACTGTATTTCTGGAAAATTTTTCCTCTCAAGAAAAATGAGAGCAGAGTTTTCAGCAAAAGGCCTTTTTTTCCCTTCCCACTCCAGAAAGTGGTTTAATATGTGCATGTGAGTCTGGGAGAGAGGCTGGGCAGCAGCACTGTGAGCGACTGCACACGGACCTTCCATAGGACTTCTGGGGACCACAGCTGCGGGACCTGCAAAGGTATGAATGGAGACCCAGGTGCCAGCATCCCCTTGTGCCACCCCGTGTCCCCAAGAGTGGCTGGAGACACGGGTGCCCACAGGCAGGTCCTGGGCCCCAGCACGTAGCCCAGATATCATTCCACAGAACGACAGAATCAATGAGGTTGGAGAAGACCTCTGAGATCAGTGGGTCCAACCCCAACCCACCCCACCATGCCCACAACCACATCCCTCAGTGCCACGTCTCCACAGTTCTTGAACACCTCCAGGGATGGTGACTCCACCACCTCCCTTGGCAGCCTGTGCCAATGCCGACCACGCTCTCCAAGAAGAAATTGTTCCTAATATCCAACCTGAGCCTCCCCCAGTGCAACATAGGGCCACTTGGGTACAGGTTGGGAGCTGCCGCAGGCTCCCCTGCATCATGAGAGCAGCAGAGGGAGCTGGGGGAGAGATGAGCCCAGGAAGCACCAGCAGCTTCCAGCAGACACAGCCCTGCATGGGATGTTCTGGAGAAGCAGTGACTGTCACCAGCAGCCCTACCAGCCAGCATGGGGAGATTTACGTGGCCACCACCAAGAGCCAGCACAGAGGGAATCTCTGGGCCAGTGATGCTGTTCTTCCTGCTCACAGTCATTAGACAGCCCCAGCTCTTTGCCACTGGGGGGTCTCATCCATCCCTGCCCCACCCCTGGAGACACCCAAGGTCAGGGGGATGGGGCTCTGAGCACCTGACCGAGCTGTGAGTGTCCCTATTCATGGCAACGAGTTGGACCAGATGGCCTTCAAAGGACCCTTCCAATTCAAATGATTCTATGGTTCTATCCCCTCCTATCCCAGGAGGAGCATCGCCATGCCAGGCACTGGGCAATGCAGGACCTGATCAGGCAGGTGCTCACATCACATCAGCCTCCTCTTCTCTGAACAAAATCAAGGCACTTCAACCACCCCTCACACATCTTGCTGGCCCTCCCTGCTCTTGGGCTGGTGGCAGAGGACCAAGGGGGTAACAGACAGCCCAGCAGACCCTGCCTGCCTTGGCATCGGGACACAAACCCCACAGCAGCGGCAGCCTCTGTGCCAGGCAGGGCCCACAGCCGAGCAGGGGACACAAAGGCCCGGCAGAGGCACAGCATCTCTCTCCTCCCCTTTCCTGCCATGCTGGCAAGCTGTGAAAGCGCTCGTCTCCATGGCTCGGCTGCCAGGGCGACCGAGCATCTGGGAGGAAGCGGCAGAGTGGGGCTGCACCCTCAGGGGCAGGGAGCATGGGGGCACACACAAAGACAGGGTTGTTGGGGCCAGGCTGGAAGCCAAGTGCCCAATGGGCACCGTGGGGAAGCGGATCCCACAGGCAGCCCTCGGGGTCCCTCTTGCCTGGGGGAAGAAGCAGAGCCCGCAGGGAGAACCCAGCATTTCTGGCCTTGCAGACAACAGAATGGGCTCTGGGAGGGGTACAGCCCACATAACATGGCAGGGCTTCATCCACTGCTTGGCCAGGAAAAGGGGCTGCACCCACTGGGACACCCCACACAGCCCCCAGTGCAAAGGAAGGTTCAATTCAAGTGAAGTGGATGTCTGCAATATTGTCCTCATGCCCTCTGCTGCCTCAGTTTCCCTTTTCCCTGTTCATGGCAACAGCAAACCCAAAGGGCTCCAGAGCTCCCTTCTGCAGGGTATGGCAGCACACTCCCACACCCCACCTCTCCACAACAAGAGGCACAACACTCCACACCACCAGCAGCAGGGTCAGAGCAAAGAACTCCAGGCTTCCCCATATCTCCACACCAGCACACAAAGCACCGTGCTGTCCATCCTGGCCAGCAGATAGCAGCTCCCAAAGCATCAGCTCAAATATGGCCTGGTCCCATGGGGTCCTAAGGAGGACAAAGCCCAGCCCCACTCCCCACTGAGTCCTGGGAGAATCCTTGCTGCCCAGAGGCTGCTGTTGGCACACAGGTTGCTCTGGACCCAAATCAAGACAAAGTTAAGCATTTAATTACCGCAGCAGGGAAGCAGCTCAGCAATCAGAGAAAATTGAATAAGGCTCCCCTGGGATTGCCAGGTCTGGTCAGAAAACACTCAGATTAAGAGATATAGCAAGGCATTTTCTAGCGGGAGCGAGCACAGCACGGGGAAGGGCTCAGCCTCCCTCCACACCAGCGTGTGGCTGGCACCAAGGACACAGCAGGGCTGGCTGCCAGGTCCCCACACCCCTGCTGGGGAAATGAGAGAACCTCTGCAGAGCCAAGGTGTGCATGGAGACCTACTAGACATGGCTCAGCAGAGGACCTGCCACCACACTATATCCATCCCCTAAGTGACCCCAACATAGACTCTCTGCTTGCCACAAACACGGGGTGCTGACGGCACCCAGCTTTATGGCGCAATCCCCGCTGCTGCGAACCCCAGAGGACCCTGGGCCCCCTAATCCTCAGGCTTAGGGAAACCTTTCAATCAGGTCCTGGCAGCCACCGTGTGCTGCTCATTAGCTCTGGCAGGAGAACACCGACCCTGAGCTGCACCATCTGCTCGGCACCAGGACCTGCAATGGAATAGGGGACACACAGCCTGCACAGAAACCCCGCACTGGGGAACCCCAACCCAGGGCCACAGGAAAGGGCTGGCAGGGCCTGGGGGAAGCAGGGGGAAGCTTTACCCAGAGCATCGCCTGGAGGGCACAAGGAGCAGGCTGAGTTTGCAAAGTCACTCCTGCACTCCTCCTCTGCCCCCGTAAGCTGATGAGCAGCAGCTGGCAATGCCATCAGCCCCACGATGGACCTGGGGTGGGTAATGCCACAAGGATGTCTGCAAACAGAACTCTGGACAGTCGCTCACAAAGAGATGCAGCTGGCAGAGCCTGGCAGCAGTTCCCGGTGCAATCCAGCACATCCCAAACCTGCCGGGTGTTTAACCCCACAGGAGGGACTATTTTGACAGCAATAGGAAGGAAACAGACCCCTGGGACTTGGGGCAGTGGGAAGGGCACAAAAGACAAGGCTGGCTCCTCAATTAGCACAGGCTTGGTGGGAGTATCGCCTTCCCCCTGCTAGACCAGGAGCTGTGCTCCTGACAGCTTGGATTTGAGCTTCGGCTCCTGTGATCTGCTCTTGTTTGGAGCTCCGTCTCCTGCAATTTTCTCCTGCCTGCCCCCAGCTTCGCTCCTGGTGCAGGAATGCCACAGCCGGTCCTGCCCTCTGGCTTAGGGAGCCCCAAGTTCCTGGTACTTTGGGGCATTAAGGATTTAAATCCCCGCTGATGGGCACTGGGTGCAGGCACTAAAAGCTTCTGAAAGCCGCTCTGCCCGGGGCAATGCTGCAGGCAGCGTCGTTTCTGCACTGAACTGCACAGCGGAGCCACGCTCCCCCCCTGCACCAGCAATGTTTCCATCTCCTTTCTAACATTTCCGCTGTAAAAGCCAGCAAGCGTGCGCCTGATTGAAGCCAGGCACAGAAAAAAACCCTCTCACCCACACACCTGGGCTCTGCATTTCCCAGGACTGAGCCCTAGGCTGACCCGGGGGGAGGTAAACGATGAGGAAGGTGGTTTGGGGTCCCTGTGCCTGCTATGCTGCTTCCCTTACAAGTCTCGGGGTGCAGCCATGGGTCAGTGCCATTCACCAGGGAGCATCCCAGTGCCTACAAAAAGGAAATCCCCTGGCACTGTCACCCTGGGAGCCGGGCGCATCCCCAGCTTTATCTCACCTCCCTCTCTGCCCAAACGTCCACCTCATAAGATCACCCTATATATGGCCCCGTGAGAGCTGAACAGCACCACTCAGACCTGGAGGCATCACGGAATCACAAGAGAACTGTGCCCTATGGGTCACCCCAGGGAGTCATTTCATCACAGTATAGTGTGGGTTAGAAGGGAAACTGAAAGAACATCCAGTTTCAACCCCAGGGTCACTTTCCATAGATGGTCTCCCAGGAATGACACAGCACCGCGATGACAGTGAGTGCTGGGTTACACCATCCCCTCCCTGTGCCATCACCTCGGGCAGCACCCACAGCTCAGGCTGATGACACCTCCCCATCCGCATCCAAAACCATCCTGAAACACAGCTGGTCCCAGAGGCTTCATGTTTGCAGAAACCAACCCAGCAAGCAGAGGAGCCGCAGCCACGCAGCAGCAGGATGCGGGCAGGATGCTTTACAACCCCGCTCTCACCGAGCTGAGGCCCTCCAGGGCACACTGCAATGGCTGCAGGAATCTGTCCCTGAGAGGAACACCCCATCATTGCTCCCAAGGAGATGGGATCAGTTCCCAGGGCAAGAGGCAGCCAGGACCCATGCTGCTGCGTAGAGGCACGGAGCATCTCAGCAGGAGTGCTTATGAGAGCAGCAGAGCACTGGAGGTTGCAGGGTTTAAATAAACTTGAAACCCGACTCAACTTCCTTCCCCAATTTCACAAGCTCTGCTTCCTGAGTCGCTGCTGCCGGCTGGGCACTCTCTTGTGCTGTGCTCCCCCAGTCGACTCTGCATCTGGGGTCTTGGGGAGCATTTCTGCAGCCACCCCCACTTCTCAGCTCCCCCCCCCCCCCCGCCACAGGGCTGAACACTCTCCAGGTTTACACACACCATCAGCCCTTCCCGACACAGCGAAGCCACACACACTGAGGAGCAGGGTCCTGTCTGGCCATCAGCCCCAGAACACGGCTCTCTGCAGCCGCCAGAGCTGCTTGCGAGCCCACGTGCCCAGCAGAGGGGTACCCCAGCCCACAGGTAACCAATGTGCTCCAGGATGGAGCAGCAGCTGCAGAACGAGCTGCAGTAGACACTGTGAAGGTCACCTGCAGAAGGAAGCAGATGCTGTGCCTCCCCAGGACTCCAAGCGAGCACCCAGAGCATGAGGAGCCCTGGGCTCCCTGCCCAGCACCCGAATGTGGCACACAGCATCTGGCTCAGCCCCTCATGCCCTCCCAAGCCAGGCAGCTCTGGGGTGCCCACAAAGCAATGTGTCAGGCTTCATGCTGATGGCAAAGGGAAGGCAGCCCTGCCTGCAGCCACGAGCTTGCCGCAAGGCCAGCAGCAGCCACTGGGCCTGCGTCCCTCCCTGCTGACGGCAGCGCTGCGGCAGCCACCAGCCATTTCACTGCTGGCAAACAGGAAGCATGAACACACCCCCCTGTGCCCTAAATAACCCCCCTGGCATCCAGCTCTGCAGGACCCCAGCACCAGCTGGGGATCTTGGAGGGGAGCAGAGGAGATTTAAGCTGAGCACTGAGGTTGATAGCAAGAAACGCCACAGCATCTCCCCTACTTCCTTGTGCCAGGGCAGGACAGCTGCAGGAACCGGGGATCATCAGGGATGGGGCAGTTCCACCACCTAACCCCAGGGACACCAGAACTGGGTCATGGTGGCTGCAGCACCTCCTGACAGCAGTGGGACCATGCACATCACCCATTTAAACCCAGAAGCACACAGCACCTTCCTCCAAAATCCCAATATCCAGCATCCCTTCCCCCACATTGGTGAGCCCACCTCGCTCCCACCAATAGCAGCAACACAGAGACCCGAATAAACAGCACAGCTGTACCTTCACATTATTATAAAGGAACAAAAGGGAGATTTTGTCCCCGTTCTGCCACACCCAAAGATATTAATCCTCCTCCTCGCTGCCCCATCCCAGGAGCCGGGACTGCATGGATTGCATGGCAGGTGGGGGTCCGAGGGCTCCTGCAGCCTGGCTGCTCCCCAGCAAGGTGCCACACAAAGAATCCTCGCTGTGCGAGGGAGGGGACCCAGCGCCAGCCCCCCGGGGCTGCTTTGACACAAAAGCAGTGGGGCGAGAGGCTGTTTCTCGCCAGCCTCCGACCTGCTTGCTGCCTGCTTTGTCTCGCAGCATCCTCACTCCCAGCCCGCCTTTGTCTTCACCTCTGCTACAACATCACCCCAGCGCTGCACCAAGCGGGGATCACTTCAGCAAGGAGAGTGCGGGAGAGGGATGGACCCTTCCTTTCCCACCCCAGCCCTCACCATGGACACCCTACTCCCACTGCAATACCACAGGGGGAAGGCTGTGCATTTCCAACTCCTGCTCGTGATCCCCTCGTGCACAGGACAGCCCTGACCCCGTGGAATACGGGGGCTAAAGGCATGAGGTGGAAACAGAGGAACCAAAGCAGCCCCACAGCCACCACCCCTGACAGCACTGCTCCATCTCCTTGAGAAAGGGACACAGCCCCTGGCCTTTGTTACGAGGCTCCATCCTAAGAAAAGCGCAGGATGGAGGGTGGAAAGAGTCTGGCCAGCAGGAAATCTCCACCCGCAGCCGCCAGCATCTCTCAGACCCTGGGTCAGTGTCCTGCATGGACACCCCGTCCTGCCTCCATGCATGGGAACACCCACATGACAAAGATGCTGTCACCTCCCCACTGCTCCCCAACCTGCAAGACTGTAGCCTGGTTCCATTCTTAGCCTCTTGAATGGAGGGGTGCAGAAAACCATTATGTCACTGACAGGGCAGCGGCACTGGGAGGTGTTTGGGTGCACAAACACATGGCATGCGCAGCCACACACCCACCATTTCCCCCTCATCACTGACACTGCACCCAAAGCATCTTTTGTGCTCTCGCTCTGCCCAGAGCAGCACCTCTGCGTATCCTCCTTCAAGGACTAATGCAGTCCCACTGCAGCATTCCATCAGCACCCCATGGTGCCAGACACAGCATCCACACCCATAGTGGTAACACAGCATACTCTGACCCCTCGCCCCCCCCCAGAGCTGCCCCATCCCGCAGCCCCATGATGGAAAGCAATGCAGGAGCAGCTGCCTGGGGAAGGGCCCAATCATCCCCTTGTCCTGCACAGGGCTCAGTGCACCCAGGGCTGGCCTGGAAGGTGCAGGCTGAGCCTGGGCAACCATAGGGTAAGTGGGAGGAACACACCTTTCCAGTCCATGCCATGCAGATGGCAGCTCCAGGTCTGTCCCTGCCTTCCTCACCTGATGGGTTCCTGAGCCCTTTGGAGGGGGATGCGGGGGCTCCTTCCTCCTTTCCCAATAGAGGGAAGCAAAGAGAACTGCACCGAACTGCAGAACCCCAGTGGCAGCACTCAGAATACACCCAGCCCGGTCCAGTGCTAACAAAGAGCCCCCCACTTTTATCCCTCTTCCATCCATCGCCGTGCAGGTGTGTAGGAGGTTTGGGATGTGCCCACTGCCCGCAGTCCTGCTCAGGGCCTCAGCCCCGACCCCCACCCCGGCAGCCCACGAATTAGGTGCTGTCGGCAGCTCCTTTATTTAGGTGCAGGAGCCGTAAGGCGCATTGTTCCCAGCTCAGAGGCAGCACAAAGGACACAGAGATGCTGCAGAGTCGTCATCCCCCCCCACACACGTTGCGGGGGACCCCCTCTTCAGTGTGCCTTTGACACCACCCAGGGGAGGGGGTCTAACCCAGACCTGACTGCACTGCATGGAGACGGCCCGGGGGTCCCCCCGCACTGCGGGGTTCAGTGATGGAGCCCATGGGGTCTTGCGGGGTTGGAGCAGCCCCACGGCAGTACGGAACTGGACGGAGGACAGCGGGCACGGCTCGGGGGCGCCGGCGCAGAAGGGATGGGCACGGAGCCCCCGGGGCTGCACAGAGCTCCTTCCACCCCCCCGGAGGCCGCGCCCGTCCCGGGACCCACGAACCCCACAGCCCCGCACTCACCTCACCGCCACCTTCACGCAGCTGTCCGGGGCCGCCATGCCCCCACCGCCCCACACCGCGGTCACCGCTGCCCGAGAGCATCCGCGTCTGCGGGAGGAGGAGGGAAGGAGGAGGGGGAGAGGGGGAGAGGTGGAGTTGGTGGAGGAGGAGGAGGAGGAGGAGGAGGAGGAGGAGGAGGAGGGGGGGGGGGGGGGCGGCGGGGCGGCCCCAGGTGCCGCGGGGTGGGCCGGGCGCTGCCGCCGGGGTCGCACCCGCAGCGGGGGCTGCGCCGCGCCTCGGCCGCAGAGAGCGGGGCCGGGCCGGGAGGGGCGGGGCGTGGTCAGGATGGGGGCGGGGCCAGATGGGATCCGCCCACCGGCAGCGCGGCCACGAGGCCGCCGTGAGCGGAGGTGTTGTGGGGTGCGCGGCCCCGCGCGGACGGATGCTCGCATGAACGCGCGCGCACAGACAGCCGTCGGTCCCTGCTGCCCTCTGCCGGGTCAGCGGCACCGCTCCGGGGTGTGCCGGGCTGCATCGGGGTGTTCAGAGCTGTATCTGGCCGTGCGGGGCTGCAGTGTGGTTTGCAGGGCTGTTCAGAGTTGTGCAGGACCGTATCGGGGTGTGCGAGGCTTTATAGGGGCGTGTAGGGCTGTACGGAGGTGTGCGGGGCTGTACCGGGATGTCCCATTTTCCCGGGCTGCTGTTCCCGTTTTCCTGGGACTTCGCCCCAGCCTAAAAAAGGGACACACAGAGTTCTGCACCTCAGCCATAAACCACCCCTGTTCACCTTGTAGGAAAAGCAGCACACCCTCGATATCCTCTGAGCAGAGCAAATGCCAGCCCGCTCCGCAGCCCCACAGCGCTCAGGGGTGTCCTGCCCTGGGGCAGCACTGCAGGGTGCAGCGCTGTCCCTATGGGGTTTCTGCTGCCTGCGTCCTCTCTGCAAGCACAGCTCTTGCTGCAGATGGAGCTCAGCAACAGCCATCTCCCTTTTAAGTTAACAAAATGCCCTGCTGGAGAGCAGACATGCCCTGTTGATTCAATATCTCTCCTGGGACCTATCAGTTTGCTGTATTCTGATAGATATTAGGCAAGGAAGAGCCCAGTAGTGTTCAGTTTGGATGGGGCTGGAGGCCCTGTGAAGCAAGAATCCTGCCAGAAGCTGACCCAGGGGCACAAAGCTGCCCCAGTGCTTGGCAAACACATTCCTTCCGGGGCACCGAAGTCTGTGAAACTGAGCCCTCAGGCAGATCCCTCCCCACAGAGCAATGACCCCTCTGTCTCAAGCGGCAAAGTTCCCAACCCCAGGCAGATCTGCCCCAAGCCATGCTCCTCCGCTGGTGCCCATCTCCTCCCACAGGTCAGGCTGGGCTGCAAGCAGGAGGAACGGGGTCTGGCAGGGACATGACACAGGGTGCAGATGCTGGGATGCTAGTGTATAGCCAGATCTTGGCACCCACAAAGTGACTGAGTGAGGCAGGAACACGTGGGAGTGGGGAAAGATCTCAGGACCAGGACTAGGGCTGCCACATGAATCACAGAATCATTAAGGCTGGAAAAGTGCATTAAGATCACCAAGTCCAACCACTGGCCCATCCCCATCATGCCCACTAACCACATTCCTAATCACTGCCAGCTCTTATTGAAGCCCCCTCCCCCAGCTGGTCTGAGCCTCTGCTAGCTCAGGCAGGCAGCAGCCTGCAGCCAGGAGAGCAGAGGAAGTAGGGGACAAGGGGAACCCATGGAGTCACACAGCAAGGACACTTTAATGATCTATCCAGCTCCTGCAAGACCCTTCTGGCACAGCATCACCCTATCCTGTCACCAGCATCCTGCAGACCCAGTCCAAAAAGCCTCCTTTGGCCAGACAGAGCCCAGCAGCCCCACAGGCAAAGATGGGGAGAGGTGCAGCGCTGCTCTGTTATCCCCCCTAAAGGGGTTGTACCCATGGGGCTGCATGGCAGGCGGCTCACAGGCGAGCAGCAGAGCTGGTCTGATGGGATGTGGCCACACTGAGCCCCGGGGTGCTGACTGCTGATGCAGCCAAGGTGTCCCAGGGGGCAGAGCTGGTTTCTGTGTCCCTCAGTGCTTCTCTTCCCTTTAGCAGCTCCACTGCTGCTTTCTCCACATCGTACATCTCGAGCTGGCTGCTGGCTGCCATCTCATCCCTGGTCACTGCAACGAAGGATGGGTCGTGGGCCAGAGCTGCGAGGCCCCCGGAGATCAGAGCCTGCAGCAAAGAAAAGGGTCACAGCCCCACATGGAATCAGTCTGTAGCAGAAGGGCTCACACTCGCTGCCTTTGCCCTGCTGCCCACCCTCCTAGCTAGGCTCTTCCCCTCAGTCTCCCACTATGGAATCTCACCACCCCCTTTTGCCTCCTGGCTGTTTTGCCTTTCCCTCTGCCAGCCTGCACGTTACCTCTTGAATGAGGAAGGTGATCGCAGGGGTGGCAGATGTGTTTGTGTCAATCCTTTCATGCCACCGATGTTCTGAGCTGGATGCTGCTGCTGTCACTGTGCTGTCCTGGATGAAAGGAGCAAGGAGCTGCAGCTCAAGCTTGGCGATAATCATGGAACACCTCTGTGTTAATTTTTTCAGCTGCAACCCAGGCTGCACAAGGATTCCCATCCTTCTGAATTTCCTGGGTCCAGGGCAACACCAGCAATGGGACCAGCAGGGAACCAACCCTTACCCCCCTACCTGGGCACTGAGGCAGGAGCCAAGCACCCAGATGACAGGGAATGGATTGCCAGGGGCAGTAGAGGAGTGTGGGATCAACTCTGAGACCCTCCTTTTTCTGACCCGTCTCCAGAAGCATGAGAGATGCTGCTCTGAGCTGCCCCAGCATGGATCAGCACTGGGGTGGGGGCTCCTTCCCCAAGCTGATGAGGAAAGGAGGCTCCGGCAAAGCTGGACTCACAGCAGGGAGATGCTCCTTCCCAGGGGGTTCAGCCTATGACCCCACTTTGCTTCCCTTGGACACACACTGTCCCCTTTACCTGCTGGGAATGGAGGCATGGCCCCCGTGCTGGGTGATGCTCCAAGGCAGCTCCTCGCCTCCGCCGCAGCCTCTCCAAAGGGATGGGGAGGTCAGGCTCTAGGAGAGGGAAAGGTGGGAATATCAGATGGGCACATGAGCAAGGCCACCACAGCCACCCAGAGGGGATCAAGACCAAGGGGACTGTATCCAGGGGATGGGGCCAATGGAAATCCCAGCGCCCACCTCTGCCCCATGTTTGCTCCTCACTCTGAGTCAGGAAGGAGAAACAGTCCGTGATCCTCTATTTTGGAAATGAACACGGCCTTGTGGCCTCACTGCATGGGGTCCTGCCTCAGCCCAAGGCACTGCTCCATGCTCCACCATGATACAGGGGGGGAAGGTGGGGTGGAGGAGGTCCCTTGGAGCTCCCCAGACAGGTCCCACTGAGCTCAGAGCTCTCAGCTGGCCCTCCAGGCTACTAGGGGCTGCACCTCCTCCTGCCTGCTGTCACCAGCCCCTTCCACCACCCCAGACAGGCTGACATGCCCCAGAACAGGAATGATGCTGACACTCACCCCGTGCTGGAGGCCTGGGTGCTGCTGGCACTGCTCTCCTCAGCACCTCATCCTCATACTCCAACCTGGCAGGGGCAGGCAGAGGGGTCAGCTGAGCAGGGACCACCACTCTGAACCCAGGATGCAGCCCTCCCCATCTTCTCCACTCTGGGATGTGTGAATAATGTGCAGACCCCAAGAATCAGGATAAGGATGTTCTCTGACATTGGTAACCCATGTACTCGTGTTAGGCACTGGTGGCCCTTGGCACTCAGACACTGGTGGGGAAGGGAAAAGATCATCCCGCATTCCCTCTGTCTACCTTGATCCTAATGGCCCTGAGATGAAGGAATGATGAGAAGGATATTTAGGGCACATGATGCATAGAGCCACACGTTAACCCTATACACTAAAAATTAGGGTCTTCTTATAGAGGGGGAAACTGAGGCAAGAAACAGGCCACGCAGGATGTCCTGATGCTCAGGGAGAAGAAAGAAGCACTGACATATTCCTGGTTTTCATGGCCATCTCAGAGGACCATAACTGCTGTACCCCCAACACATTGCAATGGGAGTAGGTACGACAGCCCACATCCAGAGTGCACTCACCCTGCATATCCCGTCCTGGGCACATCTCTGGCAATGCCTCACATCCCAACAGCCAAATTTCTCCACAAAGCTTCTGTGTCTGTGGGGTCATTTCTGCACTGGCACCCAGACCGATTCCCCCCCACAGCCCACAGGGTGCTCACCAGCCCTTACCCCTGTGGCCAGTTGGCATTGTTGACATTGGTATTGCCTTCCTGGGGGAAGTCATCGAGGAAGACAGGGGAATCAAGGTCTTCGTTGCCCACCTCTGTGAATTGCAGGGGCCTCTGGCTGGCCACATGGGGCTGCAAGGGGCTGCTTGGCTCCATGAAGCTGTCCACCTGGCCAAACAAACCGCCCGTCCTCTGCAAGAAACAGGAGGGCATCAGGAGGGCATGCAGAGCTCTGGGGCCATTCCCGTGGAAGAAATGTTTGGGTGCCCATGAGAATGGCAGCCTCATGGCTTGTGGTGTTCTAAGCTGCATTGCCCAGGTGGGGAAACTGAGAGGGGTTTTAATCAATGTCATGGAGCAGCACCAGGGTGTGACAAACCCTCTGGGCTGGCAGCACCTTTGGACACAGCAGGAATCCTTCCCTGTGAGACCAGAGCCCAGGCTGCCCAGGATGTCCTGATGCTCAGGGAAAAGCCCTGTTATATACTTCTTGCTTATGGTCAGGCTCATCTCTGAGGACTATTCTCTACCTGCTGCACCCATGCTGAGCTCCAATACATGGCAGTGGGGCTGAGTAGGACAGCCCCCACCTGGGTGTACTCACCCTGTATATCCCCTCCTCCATGGCAGCTTCCACCATTGCCCTCTCCAGCTCCTCCTCAGCTGTCAGGTCCCCAGAGATGGCTCGATGAATTTCAGGTGCGGCTTCTTCTTCAATGCTCCTCAGCCCAGCCTGGTGGGGACAGGAAGGCATGGCTGGATGTGGGCTGGCACTACAGCCCCTCTCACTTTGGGTTTTAGAAAGGGAGATGTGTTGGAGTTTGGTCTCCAGGCCTCGGTAAACCATGCTGCCCTGTCAGCTGCCCCTCCCAGGGACACTGTGGCTGGTTGGCTCTGTGCTTGGTGACCAACTCAGCACTGATTCGCTTGGGGCCATCTCATTTCCAGAAGCTGAGGGACAGAGGTCCCCGTGTCTATTTCAGCCCTGTCTCTCCCAGTCACCAAGGGCTTTCTAGAGCTGGGAGTGCCCCTTCCTCTGTCTGCCATATGCCCCATTGTGCCCTCCTGTCCTCAGATAGCATCACCCCTCCACCAACCACACTACCAACCTGGATCTCTACAGGGTTCTTCTTGGGACGGTACCCATAGTACTCCTCCTGGCGCTTCATGAACTTCCTGAAATGCTCTTGGATGAGGAAAGTAGCATAGAATTTGCCCACTGTCACCTCATCATCTGGAGGGGAAGAAACCAACCTGATGACTTTGCCCACCATGATGCCCAGCAGCTGAGCCCCCCGGGCGGGGGGAGGTCGGCCCCATGGGGAAGTACCACTGGGTAATGTACCTCCAATAGGTGGGATGACCTGGTCCAAAAGCTTCATGCTGGTTCGCTTCCAGATTTTTTTGATTATGGTTCTGAGCTCCTCATTGGCCTGTTCAAAGTTACCTGTGGGAAATGGGAGCAGGACAAAGAGGTTCATTCCCAGGGGAATGTGGACATGAACAAAGACAAAGTGTGTGGAAACCTGGCCAGGCTTCTGCAGGGTGTGACAGCTCCTCAGCAGCCTCCCCACCCAGCAGAAATGAGCTTTGTAGGAACTAGGCTTTGATTTCAGCAAAAAGTCTGCACTCAACCATGCTCTCAGATCTCCTGTGATCCTCCCAACACTTCCTGCATCGTGCGGATGCTCTGTCCCCCCACCCCAGCTGAAGGGAAGGCGCTGTGCCCTGCTGCTGGGAGATGCTGGCCTCAGCTGGCCCCACTGCTTAGCTCCACCTCCTGCTGTGCTGGTTTCTCATGTGCTGCTGCCTAGCCCACAGGCATGGAAACAAGTTGGTGTGGTTTCTTACCAAAGCAGAGCTTTGCAAACCATGCTGCTGGCAAGGAAGAAAGCAACTCCTTCCCAGCACAGCTAAATTCAAAGAGGAGCCATCCTTTTCCACTCCAGTCTGAGGTTTATGTACACCTGGGGAGATGCAGAACTGGAACAACCAGTGCCATGGCAGATGCAGGGGATCAGACTACACTCAGCAGTGGGAAGGAGTCCGGCAGCTGAGCTCTGAGGCAGGGATTGGAACTGGGTCAGAACTGCTCCTGAGCTGCACAGTGAAGTTACACAGCTGGGGTGGCATTGGTTTGCTCATCATGGTTGCAACACATAGCCCTGCAACTAACAACCTCCAGGCTTGGCCTGATCCCCAAGCATGCGTCCATGGCCTCTGGCCCAACAGTGATATAAAGTTGAGGGTTGCAATAGAGGGTCTTGCCTCATCACCAAGGTGCCCTGAGGTCCTTGGACAGAGCAGGGAACGGTGCATAACATGCACGCTGCAGCACAAGGAGAGGGCTCCCCATGCTAGAGAAGCAGACACCAGCATTCATACCTTCTGTCTTGATCTTGAGGGCTGTCCTCACCAGTGCAAAGAGGGTTGCATTGAAGGTAACAGTGCCATCGCTGTTCAGGGGCATGTTCATGCACACCAGGCGCTGCAAAACAACCAGCAACTGTGAGCTGGGTGGCAGAGCAGGCTCCCCACAAATGTACAAGCTGCCCTCCCTGTGAGCTCCACACAGCCCCCGGCTTTGTGCAGAGCTAAGCCAGCAGCAGTGCACCCAAAACTGTAGAGCTGGAGTCTTCAGCTCCCCCTGTGGAGATGGGGATGCACAGATGGGGAACACCCCAACACAGCTTGGAAAGCTCTCTGCAATGAGGGTTGTGGGGGAGCAGCTCCCCAGTGCCATTCCCTGGGGGTGGAGATGAGCTCAGGCAGGTCCTGAATCCCAGAACCCTGAAATGCATCAATTCCATCTGCATTGCAGCATCACTTGTTTCCCTGACAGCTCCTTTCCAGTAAATGCCAGAGGTCAGAGTATGAGCGTGGATGAAGACATCGGAAAGCCAGCTGAATTCACCTCCTCATCCTGCCAGGGTAGGATGCAGCCTGGGAAGATGCCCTCTGCCCACACACCCTCCCATCTCCTTGGCTCCTACCTTACAAGCCACGCGGTGAGGACAGAACTTCCCAAAGCCCAGGGGAGGCTGGATACGTCTCAGCAGGGTCACCACATCCAAGTGTTTAATCCTGCCCCTGCAGAGGAGACAAGCTGTATCAGCAGGGCTGAGGCATGAAAGCAGGGACAGGATTTTGAGCAAGGGCTGCATGGAATCATCGTCATGGCCTGCCCTGTACTCCAACAGTGGGCAAATCCCTTCTCTGTGCTCCTCTTGGGGGAAATGACTGCTCCACAAGGCAACAGATTGTAGATAAAGGCGAGCAGTGGCATGGAAAGAGTCGGTAGCATCATCTGGACTGGATGAGGATAGGACTGGAGGTCTGGTGTCCCCAAACCTCCTGATGGCTTATATCAGCTCTGGGACAAGCTGGCAAGTCCACACACACTTCTACTGTGGGATCTAATGCCAGACAGCACTACAGCTCACTCTGCCCTGGGTTGCAGCAGAGGGCAGCCCTCAGGTTCTGGCTCTGCTCTCCACCTGCCATGCCACGTGGTCACTCACTTGGCTTCAGGGTCGTACTCAGCCCAGATCCGTTTGAACTCGTCCAGGTGGTGGGGCCCCAGGATGGACCAGTCACGTGTGAGGTAGTCAAAGTTGTCCATTATGACAGCCACAAAGAGGTTAATGATCTGAGGGCAAAGGAGAGGGTTGAAGGTTGCTGTCCTGGGTTTGAAGGGGCTCAGGGTCCCCAGAATCAAGGATGCTTCTGGTGATCCCACACAGAGCTGAACCTCCCATCCAAGGGCATTGTGTGAAAGGCTGCAGCAATCTGGGGCAGCTCTCCCCCCTCCACCCTCACGACAGAGAACATGGACACTCAGTGCCCGTCTGGACAGCAGCAGTGGAGCTGTGTGATGGAACTCAGGGGATCTAGGGCCTCATGGGGTGCAGCACCAGGCGTTACACAGCCCGGGAGATGGGCTGGGGGATTTGTGCCTCTGGAAGAAAGGTGCTGTGGAGTCAGCCCCATGAGATGCTCAGCAGCCAGGAGCTGCCCCGAGCCAGGACTGGTGTGTCAAAGGGAGTTCAGACTGCAGCAGCTGCCATACCAGGAATGCACAGAGCATGTAGAAGCTGATGAAATAGAAGTAGGCAAAGCCAGTGCCACAGGTGTACTCCTCGCCCTCCGCGTAGTCGGACTCAGGGTCGCACCGCTTCCCGTAGCTGCAGTCCAGCAGGATCTCCTGCCAGGCCTCCCCCGTGGCACACCTGGGGAGAGGAGATGCTGCTGGGATCTGTAATTGCATGCTCCAAAGTGAAGTGTTTGGAGTCAAGGGAAGCTCTGGTCTGCTTTTCTGTTTTCCTGTGATTTTTCTGAAAATTCACTGATTAAAATCTAGTCTTGGGAGGAAACATTCAGAACAGAAACCCCACGGGGCTCCTGGTCTGCTGCTCAGCCACACCAGGCAAAGCAAGAGCCACTCCTAAAATGCTTCCATTGCTACAAGACATTTTTCTTGAAGAAAGCAAATAAATCAGCAGCAGAAATGCTGGTGTCCCTTACTCCAAGCCAGAGGGCTCCCACACCGACCTGCAGCCCAGCACCCTTCTGCAGCTGCCAGCACTGACCTGAAGAGCAGCAGCACAGCTTGTGGGAAGGTTTGGAAGTTGTTGTTTCGGTTGATCTGGGTTCCATCCACCATAGCAATCTTCCCAAACATCTGTAAATCGCACTGTCAGGTCTCCAGCACCCTTCCTTGGGCACCCCCTACCCTCCAAGGCGTCTCTGTCCTTAAGTTCCCTTTCCACTCAGCTTTGGGTGCTGAGGCTTTTGGGATTGCGGGCATCCTTGTAGGCCAGGGGAAAATGGCCCCACCATGTGCAGTCCCTGGGAGTGGCTGGCAGAGGAGCCAGTCCTTCTCCATCCCATCTCCCACATGCTACCAGGCTGAGGGCTACCTCTGTCCAAGAGGAATTTCCTGTGCCCCTCTCACCTGCATCCCGATCACAGCATAGATGAAGAACAGCATCACGATCAGCAGGGCAACATAGGGTAGAGCCTGTGACGAAAGGACCACAGCGTGTGAGAGACATCAGCGCAGCACCAAGGTGACCCTGGGACAACAGGGTGGCCCTGGAGCTGCTCAGGTGATCAGCACTTAGGCCTGCACACGGAGAAGAGACAGCTTTCTGCCCCCCCACAGCCCTCCAGACACCCTCCCACCAGCCCCACTCTCCAATTCTCATGCATGGGATGCCCAGCTCTCTGCAGCCTGAGGGGAGGAGTTCTCTGCCAGCCCAGGGTGGGTGCTTGTCTATGGAGGGGAGCACTGTTCCTCACAGACCTGGAAGGATTTGATGAAGGTCCACAGGAGGGTCCTGACACCTTCTCCCCGGCTCAGCAGCTTCACCAGCCGCATCACCCGGAACAGCCGGAAGAAAGTGATGGAGACACGGGAGTTGTCATCTGGGTCCTGCAGGCAGAGGAGAGCAACAGACAAGAGAGGAACTGACCCGGGGGGGTAGAGGCCCCCAGTCCTCCAGGGATGGGGCAATCACACAATCACAGCTTCTCTGGGCAGCCTCTTCCAGTGCCCAGCACCCTGGCACCAAGAAGATTCCCTGGGGGCAACTGAGGGCACAGGGACGCACCAGCCTCCAGTGCTACACATGGGACCCTGCCAGACAACCTGTCCCCATTTTTGAAGCTTGGTACTTGGGCTTCCACAGGGAAGATCTGCACACCAGGGGAGAGCAGCAGGGCTTGGTGTGTCTTCATGACATGCAGGACACATGCATACGCTGGCCACAGACAGGCTGGCAAGGGTATGGGCACCAAAGGGGGAAGGGAACCACTGCAAGCACATGCAGCTGATATTTACAGTGCTATCACAGCCTCCGCCAAGGCAGTACAATCCACCACTGGATGCAAGAACAGTCTGTCAAGAGAACAAGAGAGTCAGCAGAAGGGAGGCAGAAATGAGAGACAGAGGGATAATTGCAGAAGATGGTGGTGCAGACACAGAAGAAAGAGTAAGACAGAAACTGGAGACAGGAGGAGGAGACAGAGAGGAGCACAGGGGAAGGATGGGCAGGAAGCCAACACTGGGGCTCACCAGACAAGGCACTGTGTCTTTTGTGGGGCTGAGGCAGTAGACAGATGGCCATGGGAACACACTGACCACAAGGGACTTACCACCTCCATGCCTCATTGCACCTCACCCACTGCAACATGTACACCTGGGACAGAGGCACACAGGCCAGGAAATCAGGGCAAAAGCTCAGGACAGGCGGATTTAGCTGCCTGCCAGCAGTTACCCCCCAGACCACGCACAGGGCTGCGGCAGGTGGGATCTGGACACCAGCTGACAGATTGAAACTAATCCACAGCTCCCTGCCCTGCAGGCTGTGCTGCTCCTGCTCTGCCTCTTTGGAAACCCAGCACACAGCACTGGTTTGCTGGGGAGCCAGCTCTGATGGGCACAGACACTGCCAGCTCCATGTGCTCCATGGGGCAGCACTGCCAGAGGGTCTCCCACCTCCACTTCTCCCTTCCTGAGACCAGAGGGTTCCCCATCCCTGGAGGTGATGAAGGCCAGGTCGGGTGGTGGGGCTGTGGGCAACCTGATCTAGTGCCTGATTTAGCAGTTGGCAACACTGTCCACAGCAGGGAGGTTGCAACTAGATGATCTTTGAAGTCCCTTCCATCCCAAGCCTTTCTATGATTCTACAAATATCCCATGGGATCTGTGGGAACCTGGTGATGGAACAACGCTGAGGACTTGGGCTTTGGGGGGAGTGGAGGGCTCCTGATAGCACATTCTCATCCCCGACAGACAGAGACATGAAGGAGGAGATAAGAAGCAGAATGAGAAGAGAGGAAGAGAGGACAGACTTTGCAAACCAGAGCCTTGGGGCACTCAGTACTGGCTCAGCACTGAAAGGTGGGCACAGACTTCTTTTGTGGGGGTCACACTTCTGAAAAAGCAGCAGCCACCAAGGACCCTGCAGCAGCAAGGTGAGCAGTGGTGGGTGCAGTGAATGCACACAGCTCCTGGGCACTCACGGGGTACTCACAGTGAGGGCACTCACAGTGAGGCTGAGAAGCCCAGCTGCTCCAAGAATGGCCACACAGGGTGGAACATCTGAGGCTCAGTGTCCTCCAGAGAGGAAGGTGGTTTGCAAACAAAGAGCCCCTAAGCACTCTCTGCCCAGCACTGAGAGCAGCCAGAGGTCACTCAGCACACCATGGCTGTGGCACCCAATCCTACAGCTGCTCCCACAGCTACCGTGGGATGTGTCAAATGCAGTGCATGACCCCTCTCCTTCCACATGGGGTGTGGAAGTCCCGGTGCTGTGACAGGCAGTGGCACGCTGGCTTACCAACACTGCTCTGAAAATGCTCCCTGTAAAGCATTCAGCAATTAGCCACTGCCTGCCCTCACCCCATCACTCAGTGCATGTGGTACAGAGCTTCTGCAATAGCGTATAGGGTATACATGTGCACACATACACAGCCAGTGTAATACGTATGCATGGATTGCTGTATACAAGGACACACACAAAGCAAATGCACTGAAATTTGGTGTGTCTGATGCATGTACGGTGTGGGCCAGCAGTGTGCTGTGAATACAGGGAACTGAGGGGAACACTTTTTCTTCCCATGTGCACTGATCTGAGGATGGACACACGGGAGATTCCCTGTCCAGAGGTGCACACATGGAAGACAAGCAAGGCAAGTGAGGCTGGGATTGGTACGCATCGTGCTGCTCATGGGCCAACTGGGACCAGGTATGCTGCTTGCCATGGGATCCCAGTGCCTACAGGCTCTTGGGAAGGGAGAGCACAGTGTGACATGTTGGTTGGCTCAGTACAGTCCCCTGTGTCCATGAAACACCCATGCCACAGGCTTAGCCTGGCTTGTCCCTCCTCAGAGCATGGCAGAGGGAGAAGAGAGGACACCTGTGTCCCACAGAGCTGGGGCATCACCAGCTCACCCTGGGGCAGGTGCTGCAGGTACCAACACTGATCCTCCCTCGGACACCCTCTGCCCGAGCAGCCTCACACTTACATCAATCTCGCTGAGGATGACATCAATGATGCTGCCAATCACTATGAGGAAGTCGAAGACGTTCCAGGGATCCCCAAAGTAGCCCTGCCAGGAAAGAGCAGACCTGTGCTGGAACCCATGGAAACGAGAGTCTAACAAGGGGGGCTTGGCAGACCCCACACCTTAGCAGCCAGGCTGTGGTGCTGCCCCAAGCACAGGGCTGGCAGAGCCCAGTGGTCCACTGGCAGCAAGGAGCACCAGGAAAGTGAGCACCCCAAACAGCTTCATCCAGGATGAGGAGGATCGCCTCACAGCCAAATGCAATACCCTGTGAAAGGCTATGCCCTGCTCTCACCTTGGCTTTAAAGGCCATGAGCTTGAGGATCATCTCCAGGGTGAAGAGGACGGTGAAGGCCACATTTAGGATGTCTGAGGCGTGGTTCATTTCCGCAGACTGGTTGTAATGCTGAGAAGGCAGGAGAACCCCCTTAGCCCACAGCAGTCCCAGCCTCCCCTGTGAACCCAGACGTGTGGGCTGCATGAGGCCCATTCTCTCCCAGACCCAAGGCTCAGGAGGGGTCAGCAAAAATGAAAATCCACTCCCTGCAGCTCCCCTCATCCAACCTGCTCCCCTTTGTCCCATGCCAGCAGCGTGGCCATGTAAGAAAGACCCCAGGAAGGGTTTCTGGGGGCCACGGACACCCCCCTACCCACCAAGCTCTGCACTCTGTCCCTTACCTGCATGCCCAGACAGATGGTGTTCAGCATGATCAGGAAGAACATGAGGTACTCAAAGTAGGAGGAGGTGACCACGTACCAGATCTGGTATTGGTAGGGGTTCTTGGGGATGTACCGCCGCAGCGGGCGAGCCTTCAGTGCATACTGCACACACTGGCGCTGGGGAGAGCAGGGCAGTGTGACCACACAGAGCTGCACAGGGCACAGGCACAGAGCCAGCACTGCTGGTAACAACACACAACCCCATAGATGCCAGCCTGCAGCCCTGTGACGTGGGGCAGTGACAGCAGTGGTTGTTATCTGCTGTGCCCTCTGCAGAGGCAGCCAGCTGGCACTCAGTGGGGACAAGTTTCCAAAGCCACCGCTCGCCTCCACAGATGGCCATGTTGATTCCCAAGCCCTGAGGTTGCCCAGGCCCACAGAGTCCTGAACACCTTCAAAGATAGAGACTTCTGGGCAACATGTTCCAGTGCTTGACCACCTTCATCATAAGTATTTTCTTATGTTTAAATGGAATTTCTTGTTTTCTTCAGTCTGGGTCTATCAGCTCTTCTCCTGTCATTGGGTACCACTGAGATGAGCCTGACCCCGTCTTCTCTACACCCTCCCATCAGGTATTTATGCCCACTGGTAAGATTCCTACAAGCCTTCCCTTCTCAGGACCAAATAGTTTCAGCTCTCAGCCTCTCCTTATATGACAGACATTCCTGACAATTCAACACGTCAGTGCTCCTTTGCTGGACTCAAGCCATACCCACATATCTTGCACTGGGGAGCCCAGAACAGGGAACAGCCCTCTGCCCCAGCTCAGTGTGGGCACCCCACCTGCACCACAAATCCCATCCTTGATTCTGGTCAAGCTTGCCCTTCCCTTGGAAAGCTGATACCTGGTGCAGGCTTTCTTGTGCAAGCCAGGAGTGCAGCTGCACCTGCCCCAGCAGTGTGCTGAAAGTTGGGGAAGGTTCAGTTCATCCTGGGGCAGCAGTGCCAGCACTCAGAGCTGATGCAGCTCAATTAGAGCTAGGCCTGGTCCAGCCCACCCCATCCCAACAGCTCCAGTACCTGGTTCTTGTCCAGCTCGCAGTTCTTGTACTCGCTCTCCCCCTGCTCCTGGAAGGTGACGATGACAAAGCCCACAAAGATGTTCATCATGAAGAAGGCAATGAGGATGATGTAGATGATGAAGAACATTGCAATCTCCACCCGGTAGTTGTAGATAGGGCCTTTATTCTCATCATTAGTGTCAATGGCCCTGTACAGCAGCCTACAGGAGGGAAAACAAGGCAACAGAGACCCTGATTAAGAGGAGGAAGACCATCTGTCTTCTTGAAGGATATGAAGAACACTGGGAACATCCTAAATCCAGCAGAGGTGGAACAGGAGATTATCCCATTGGTTCTACAGCCCCTACCAGGATGGCTAGCCCTGGTCCTCAGCCTGGGCATCTCTTCTTTCCCTGGTAAAGGCTTCCCAGCTCACAGCACACAACTAGCCCTTGGGCCCTGCACACACCAAACTCACTCTGGCCAGCCCTCGAAGGTGGAGACAGTGAAAAGCGACATCATGGCTGAGAAGACATTGTTGAAGTGAAAAGCGTTGTGGAACCAGACCCGCTCCTTCAGCTCGATCTGTGTTGGGTCCCCATCCACGTAGTTGATGAAATGCCCCCTGCAGCAGAAGAGACACGGTACTCACCCAGCACAGCCCCTGCCCACCCACTGCTTCCCCTGGCCTTGTGCTACTTTTACCCCAGGGATGAGGGGCAGCAGCACAGGACCCCCAGCCCCTTATTTCTGTCTGCAAGATCCCCATGCAGGCACAAAAATGTCGCCATATGCTCTGCTGCTGCCCTGCCGGGCTGCTCTGTGGGGAGTTCTTACCTGCACTCCTTCTCTGTTAGCTTGGAGGGATCTGTGCAGCTGTAAAACTTGCCCTGCATTTGACAGAGATCAGAAAAAGCTGTGATTTTGCTGTGAGCTTCAACTTTCACACAGACCCATCAGTCCCTTCCCAGCCACCATGCTAGCTCTGCTCACTGCCTCAGCACATCATGCTTCTGTGCTGCCAGCACAACCCAGCCTGGAGCTCACAGGGTGCCCCTGGGCCATGGCAGACCCTTTGGTCAATCCTAGGTCAAGACAGACAAATGCTGCCTAGCGATGTAGTGGGAATGTTTCTCCCAGAGCCCCGAGTTGAGATATAACCAGCTCGCCCCACCTGGCAGCAAACTATTTGGAAAATAAAGATGCAACTAAAACAAATGAACTAGAAGTTGACACATGCTGATAGGTCAGCTCAGTCTGCAGGGAGTCCTGGAAGCTACCCCCACATCAGTTAGGAATTTACGCTGTTCTTAGAACGACGCTGCCCATCTCCTGCCCATCTGGGACATCTCTCACCTTGAAGAGCTGCACCCCAATGCAGGCAAACATGAACTGCAGCAACGTTGTGACGACCACAATGTTACCAATGGTCTTGATGGCCACGAACACACACTGGACCACGTGCTGCAGAAGTTGAGGATGGGACTCGTGAGTGCACTTGGGGCAAGGACCTGCTGTGTGCTCCCTGCCCACTGACAGCAGGGACAGCCCCAGCAAAAACAGGCAGGTGTAAGCAGGTGGGGTGTGGGAATTGTGCCCCCAGCCCTGCCAGCCCTGCCTCATAACCTCCCATGGGTTAGAGGAACCCAGCCACCTTCTTACCTTCAGCCCCTTTGCCCTGTTAATGGCTCGCAGAGGCCTCAGCACCCTCAGCACCCGGAGGATCTTCACCACTGAGATGGTGCTGGACCTGAGGAGGAAGGCAGGGCTGAGATGGGGCAATTCCCTCTGCGCTGGCATCCTAGCACAGCTTAACCAAAACTCCAGTGCTGAGGGATGGCAGAGACATCACTAAAACCATCATCCCACATCAGGGTTAGGGACACCTCCACTTGGACAAAGCGACCCCAAACTGAATTCCCACCCAAAACTTCTCCATTGTCACTCAAGGAATTTGCTTCCCAGACTCTCAGTCACCCATGCCTGATTTCCACAAAGCTACAGACAATTTCTAGGTGCTAACATGCAGCCCAGGGTTAGCAGCTCCTTTTCTACCCAACAGAACCAGCTGCAGCACCCCCAGCTCCCCCACCAGGCTAAGCAATCAGTGCCCAGTCCACAAAGCATGGAGATGCTTACTCAAATCCCATGGAGATGAGGGACACAGCAACCACCAGCAAGTCGAGGATGTTGAAGGAGTTCCTGCAGAAGGAGCCTTTATGCAGGAAAGCACCGTATGCTGTCATCTGGAGAGCAGAAGGGGTTAGCAGAGCGGCCGGGCAGGGCTCAGGGCAGTCCCTCTGCAGCCCCAGGCAGACAGGGTGCAGGGAGCTTCTCACAGCTCCGCAGACCCTGTGCTGCTCACACCCTGGCTCTGAAGCCAGGCAGGCAGCTGGAATCCTCTGCGTTCCTCTGTCTGGAAGCAAAATTCTTCCAGTCATTCAGCAAATTGGAGAAGAGTACATCTCTTACAGGGAGAGCAACACGCAGCAGCTGCTTGAATTACTGTTTTACTTCACAGATTGTCATTGCTTACTCTTTCTCATTTTTTTTCTTAACAAAAATGTCGTCACTGTAGCCCATCTGTCCCAGCATCACAGCACAGCTGACACAGCTGCTTGACCTCACTGCATGAGGCTCCTGGGGCAGGTCATGCATTGCCAAGACATTATGAGCTCTGAAAACTTCAGGCTCAGCAAACAGCCTCCCCTCGTGGGGCCTGGCGCTTGTACCATGGCCAGACCCACACCTAGACCCATGTGCTGGGATCACAGAAGCAGAGAGAATTACCTTCAAGACGATTTCAACAGTGAAGACAGAAGTGAAACCGATGTCAAAGTACCCAAGAATCTGGGGGCATAAGCACCAGAATTAGATGAGATTCGGGTGACATGAGAAATGCAGTAATTCCAAAAGCCCTGGCACTGTGGTTTGCCCTCTGCTCCGTGCGTGCCACGGAGAGCCCTGCAGAGCCACACAGGCACCTGGTTGCGGAACGACTCGGCTCGGATGGGATCCTCAGCTGCCAGGGAGATGCTGCTGAGCAAGATGAAGAGCAGGATAAAGTTGGTGAACCAAGTGGCATTGACGATTCTGTGGCACAGCATCCGAAACCTGCAGGGGCCAAAGACGGCATAAGACACTGCAAGAGGGACATAAGATGAGGGCCATGGTAGCCAGCAAGAGGATTCTGGCTAAGCCTTGAGAACAGAAAGGCCCCAGGCATGAAGTGATGTCTGTGCCAGTAAGCAGGGAGAAGGTTCAGTACTTACTTATTCGTTGGGCTGAAGATGAAGAAGGAGCTGGCTTCAGGCATAGGCACAGCCTTCTCTTTCAGCTGTAGCTCTGCCAGAGGACGTGGCCGAGGACTCAAAGGGATTTCAGGCTCATCTTCCTCATCATCACCTGCAGGGTGGTCACAAGGAAGGAAAAGAGTCACCCAGAGAGCAAGAGATGCAATGTGACCTCAGTGCCCTAATGTCACAACCTTCGCTACACAGCCAGGCTGCAGCACCGTCCCTCTGCAGCACCCCCAGTGTTTCTGGGGACAAGACTGACCTGGGAAGTCTGCAGATGGGTAGGGATCTTTGATCTCATTGACATTGGATTCAAATTCATCCACTTTTAACTGAAAGAAAGGAGAGACCGAGAGGTAGACATGCAGTTAAGTGCACCATATTCAGGTGAGCTCCAAGCCTCTGTCAGCCCTGGCTGGTGGCAGGAAGCACCTGCTCCTTCACCAAGACCCCCCCAGGGCCCAACCTGCCAGCACTGACCTTGGCCGTTGTGGGAATCCCTTCTCCCTTTGCTTTCTGCTCAAGCTTCCTTGCCAACATCTGCTTTTCGTCTTCAGACTTCTCTGGGTAACCTCTGAGTGGAGGGCAGAGGAAAACAAGGACAGAACTCAGGGAAGGGGCTCAGGTGATACCATTCTGTCTTGTTGCCCAGAGCACCTGGCTGGGAGCTCCCACTGCCCTGTGCTGCAGCACTCACCTGGACATCTTCCGCCGCTTGCGTTCTTCAGCTTTGGCCTTCTGAGCTGAGGTCAGGCTCTCAGCCTCAGCCAGATTATCAACTGCAATGGCCAGGAAGACATTGAGGAGGATATCTGGAGGGTCAGCACTAAGGACATGTACTTGGCTGTGGTTGGAGGATATGGCCAGGGCTGCCCATGGTCTTTGGTTTGCTGTGAGAAACCTTCCTGGAGATGAACCCTTGTGTCCTGCCACCCTGGCTGGTGATCCCTGACCCCGTGTATTCAAGTGCTGAGCTCTGGGCTGATGGCCCCATTCTTCTACTCAGTCCTTACACGCACACACACACAGAGCAATCTGCACAGCCCTTTGCAGCTGGAGCAGCATATGGGGGTGGGCAGAGGGAGTCTGGACACAGCTTTGATACCGGAGGATACAGTTCCCACAGACAAAGAGAATGATGAAGTAGATGCAGACCAGCATGCCAGGGAACGACGGGCCCCCATAAGCCATTATCCCATTGTACATTATTGAATTCCAGTCCTCTCCAGTCAGGATCTAAGAGAAAAGCAGAGGCAATGTGAGGAGAAGCAGGACAGAACCCCAAGCTCAGTCCTGCTCCAGTGTCACTGCCAGATCTCAAACCCTGCTCCACCCCTGAACCTACACTGTTCATGACCCCATTCCTATCTTCCTGTTCCAGCCTCAAAGCCGGACCACCTCCCATGAACACACACCTCTCCCAGTCCTGAGGAGTCCCACAGCCCAGGGAAAATCCAGGCACCCCATCTCACATCCCTCTTGCCCTGCCTGCTGCAGCCCCGTACCTGGAAGACGCTGATGAGGGCTTGGGGGAAGTTGTCAAATGTGCTGCGTCGCACCTCCATGTCCTCGAAGTCATACATGCCCCCAAAGAGCTGCATGCCCAGCAGGGCAAAGACAATGATGAAGAGGAAGAGGAGGAGGAGCAGAGAGGCAATGGAGCGCACCGAGTTGAGCAGAGAGGCCACCAGGTTACTCAGTGATGTCCAGTACCTGGGGAGAGGAGTGTGCAAGAGGTGGAATGGGGCAACCCAGTGAATGGGCTCTGAGCGCTGGGACTGCTCCAGCCAGGCCCCAGGAGGTGGAAGTGGAGCTCCAGGAGTGGTGTGACAGGCAAGACAGCCTGAAGCCACAGGTTCTGGGCCCCAGCACCCCCATTTATATAAGCTGAGCACCCAGAACTCCCAAGGGACCCCATGAGATTTCCACTAAGCCCTGCTCTGTCTTCCTCCCGACTCTCACATCACATCTTGGGGAAAAAGAGATCGCTAGCATGGCCTCGTTCACCACCACAGGAGCTTCTGACACCTGAGGGGCAGCCAGCTCTGCTTCCCAGCTCCCACACCAACCTGGTGATCTTGAAGATGCGGAGCAGCCGGATACAGCGCAGCACGGAGATGCCCAGGGGTGACAAAGTGCTGAGCTCCACCAGGATGATCTCCAGGACCCCCGCACACACCACAAAGCAGTCAAAGCGGTTGAAGAGGGACATGAAGTACTGGCGCAGGCCCAGCGCATACATCTTCAGCAGCATTTCGGCCACAAAGAGTGCAAGCAGCACCCGGTTGGCATTGTCTGGGGGGGCAAATTTGGGCCATCAGGGCATGGACCTCTTCATCTCAGCATGGCACAGCAGGAAGGGAAGGAGGACAGCACTGCTGCATCCTGCCCTGCCACCACTGCAGCAATAGCAGCTTTCCAGGAAGGACCCAGGAAAGAAGGTTGAGCAGAAGGGTGACACATGCAGCCATGTTCGAGTCCACAGAGTGTGTCTGCATTCATTGTGTGTGTACGCATGGCTGAGTTGTGTGTGTGTGCTGCACTCCATGTCTGTGAGCACGTGTGGTGAGATAACACATGGATGCATGCATGTCTGTACTGTGTGAGTGTATGTGATGTGTGTTTATGTGAACTATGCGTGTACACTTGTAAACATATACACCATGCCTGTTCACTGTGTCAAAGAATACACACTAGGCATGTATGTGCACACAGCATGTGTATGCAATGTGTAGTTGGCATATGTGGATGGTGGACACAAACCTGTGTGTGTGGGCATGTCTGCATGTGTCTGACAGTCGCTGCGCTACGCCAGTGGCTGTGCATGCACAGTAAGAATCCATGCATGTCTACATGGTAGCGAGGTGTCCTGGACCCTCCCTCTCTCTGGGCCTTACCTTGTACAATCGTCAGCCATTCGGGCTGGAAATGGTGCTCAGAGGCGATGGAGAGGGTATTCAGTGCCACCAGCAGGATGACCAGCCAGTAGAAGAACTTGGATTTCACCACATCCCTGCACTTCCTACGAAACATTCGGTTCCAACGCCTCCACTGCCGGCTGGAGAGAAGGCCACAGCATCCGCAGGGCCATCAGTGCCAGCAGAAGACAGAGCAAAGCCACCTCTGCTCCCTTTTCCTGGGACTCTGCTCCTCCTGAGCACAAAGCCCCTGGATTTCCCCACAAAACAAAAAGCCTGGCCCAGCCAGGGCTGCCAGCCAAACCCAGGCGATGGCTCGGCCTGTGCATACTCACAAGTAGAGAATCCATTTGTTCATGCCCTCAATTTCATACAAGCTCTCTGTCTCCGACCCTCCTTCATCCAACGGCATCATACCTATGGAGGGAACAAAACCCCAGGCTGTCCTTGGAGCCCTTGGGAAGAACAAGCAGGAGGGGATCTCTCCCAGGAGCACACCTGGAAAAGTGTCCCCACCAGAAGTGACATGGAGAAACGCTGTCCCAGGGAGACAGCAGAGAAAGGCTGAGCAGGAGGTTTGAACTGTCAGTGCAGCACACCCAGCAGGCCCCAGGAACACCCTCCCTGCAGCAAGAGCAGCAGCACCACCAGCACAGAGAAAACTGGGCTCAGCTGGGATGTGAGCAAATGCAGAACAGAAGGAGAGCACTGGCTGCAGGTGTGGAAGACGTGTTTGGTCTTTCCCCAAACCCTCTTGGGAGACTCATGCATCTGCCAGTGGGAGAGCTGGTAACCATGCAGTCTGCTAAGGACAGTGGCTGAGGTGGAGCTTCTGCAAAAGCATTTTGTTTCCTGAGTTTTTAGATAGAACAAGTCTGCAACTTTTCCAATGCTCACCCAGGAACCCAGCCCTCCCAGATTGCTGGTACCTTCTCCTCTGGCCCGGTCACTGTCCATCACCTCAGCGTGGGTGATCCAGTCCATGTAGCCCTTCAGATCCTCCTCCAGCTGCTGCTTCTCCCGCAGCTTCTGAAACGTGCCTCGTGACTTGGCCTTCTCACGCTCTTTGGTGAACTCCCTGGGACAAGGCAAGCAGCAGAGAGAGGAGCTGTGCAGAGGCCATGTGCCACAGCCCTATGCCGGACTGCTCCTTGGAGAAGGATACAAGCCTGAACTTCCCTACCACCAAGAGACCGCTCTACAGACTGTTGTATCTCTTGGCCTCATTCCATGATCCAAGATCATGGGATATCACCAACTCCTTGTTGGATTCCTCCCCACCACCAGCTGCTGTTAGGCAGCTCCTTGCTGCGGCTGGACAGGCCAGCTAAGGCTACGTGCTGCAATGCTGCATCTGCTGATGGGTGCTTGTACTACAGGGAAAGGATTTCTGCATTGAGCTAAAATCACAGAGGGTGATTTTACTGAACTGGAGGTTCAGTGTTTCTAAGCATGCAAGGAAAAAGGCTGACTGAAAAAGGACAAGGAACAAAAAGATATCAAGGCTTTCTTCCTATACAGGCAGTGTCCACACTCTGCTCACCAATCTGCTGGCAAAGAGAAGGGACCGGGGCACTTACCCACTGAGCACCCCCAGCACCAGGTTGAGAACAAAGAAGGAACCAAGCAAAATAAGGCTGACAAAGTAGATCCAGGGCCATTCATTCCCAATGGCATCGTTAACCTGGCAAGGAGAGATGCAGCTGATGTATCCTCAACACACTCTTCCAGCTGTCTTTCCTGGGAGCCCCCAACAGCTTGCAGGAGCTTTGTTCCTCTAAAGGGAGTGTTTGGGTGGAATGCAGATTCACCTGAGAGCCTAACTCCTTACTTCAGTGGAGGAAAAGCCAGACCTAAGTATTTGGGAGCAGATTTAAACATCAGCCCCGTGCCTAAGCCTCAGCAAGACAATCTCCCAAAGACTGAAAAACTATTTTTGTTGTTGTTGGAAAAACACTGAGTGGTCTACAACCTTTCCCAAAGGTGGGAGCTAGAGCACTCTGCTGTCTATATAAAGAGCAAAACCTTCTTGGACAGTGACACGCGTGGACATGCGTGGTGCATGATGGGATGTGCACCACAGTATGAAGATTGCTCGGGAAGGGTGTCTTTCAGTGGGGGACTGACCTAACCCTACCAAATTGTCCTCCTGTGTCCTGCCAGACAGAACCAGCAGTCACCAGCACCGAGCTGGGCACCAAGCCCAGGCCATTGGAGCTCACCCAGTAGAGCACTTCGGTCCAGCCCTCCATGGTGATGCACTGGTAGACAGTCAGCATGGCAAAGCCAAAGTTATCGAAGTGAGTGATGCCGTTGTTGGGTCCCGGCCAGCCACCTCGGCACTCGGTGCCATTGATGGAGCAGTGACGCCCATGGCCAGAGGTTGTGCAGGGGGCTGGCTTCTCTGACCCCACCGTGGCGATCACATCTGTGAGGAAAAGTCATAACATAAGTGTCAGGTTGGGCAAGACGAGCAGGTCCCAGCACCCCCAGATCTCCTGCAGAAGCTTTCTCCACTTCCTCACACCATCCATGTCCTGTACCACATGCCTTCCCACCCTGCCACAACACACTCCCAGGCTTTCTGCTACCCACAGACGCTCTATGGTCCCCACAGCTACACAGAGGTATCTCTGATTTCTCACACCCCTGCCACAGCCCCACCTGTCCCAAGGTAGTAGCAGGTCTTGTGCATCTTCCCCTTGAAGAGCTCTTGCCCCACAATGGCATAGATGATGATCATGAAGAGGACAAGGAGTGCGATGTGGAGCAGAGGTACCATGGCTTTGATAATGGAGTTCAGGACAACCTGCAGACCTGCACCAGGGAGAAGGGAAAGGGTCTCATCCACATCCCAAACAGCTGAGAAATGAAATTCTCTGAAATGAAATGCCCCACACTGAGGGAAGTCCCAACATGGACAGAAATCTCTGCAGCTCCTTTCTCTACCCACCATGCAGGCACCTGGAACCCCCCAGCAGAGCCATTCTCCAGGCAGTGCTGGAGGCCCCTCCATCTGTTTTGTTGCTCTCTTCATGGCTGTATCTACATAAGCTACAGGAAAATGAGAGCTCTGACAAGAGAAATTAGAGTGAGACCCTGAACGCATCAACCACCCAAAGGTGCTGACACCAAGCCATGGAGGGAGCTATGTGCATGCTGACCTGCAGATCCCAGCACTGACAAATGCGAGCAGCAGGGAGATGTGAGGTTCTGCAGCTCCTCCACATCCATACCGGGGCTGGGCATGGACCAGCAGCAAACAGAACCTGCCCTATGGCCAACCCATCCCACAGCCCCTCCTGTTAACGAGGGTCCAGCACTCACTTGGCACTCCGGACACCAGGCGCAGAGGTCTCAGCACACGAAACGCTCGCAGGGCCTTCACATCAAAGCCACCTTTCCCTCCCAAAGATCCTCCCTCCTTTGCATTGATCTGCTCCAGGGTCATGGTGACAAGCCTGAAAGAGCCAGGGCACAGAGCAAGGAAGGGAAAGGGGAGAAGAAGGAAGGATGGGGAGGAAGAGAAGCACATGAGGATGGAGACCAGGAATCTCTGCTGGAGCAGCCACGTGCTGGGGTGCAACCAGCTCTGCTGAGCACCCAGGGGCCCTCCCGTCCTATCCCCAGTGGGCCCATTCCCTGTGCCAAATACTGGAAGACACTGTGCTCTCCTGCTACCCAGGGCAAGGAGATCTGACAGGCACTGGGAAGACAGGCAAGAAGAAACAGGAGTTACAGAGGGTTCCAGGGCAAGAAAATGGGGCCTTGGGAGAAGGCCACGAGCTGACACCTCAACTTGAGGCTCAGGGAAAACGATATTGCTCTCTATATCTATCTGAAAGGAGGTTAGAGCAAGGTGGGATTGGTCTCTGCTCCCAGGTAACAGTGATAGAATGAGATGTGATGGCCTCACATTGCACCAAGGGAGGGTTGGGTTGGATATTAGGAACAATTTCTTCTCCAAGAGTGGTCAGCATTGGCACAGGCTGCCCAGGGAGGTGGTGGAGTCACTGTCCCTGGAGATGTTCAGGAAATGTGGAGATGTGGCATGGGGGGACATGGTCAGTGGGCATAGTGGGGATGGATTGGGGCTGAGCTTGGGCATCTCAGAGGTCTTTTCCAATCTCAGTGGCTCCATGACTCTAACTTGTCCTAAAACCCACTGCAGTCGCCAGAACAACCAGTGACAGGCTACGGACTAGGCAACTGGAGTGCCAGCAGCTTCCCCCCTTCATTACCCCAAGGACACGATGGAGAAGTCGAGCACGTTCCAGCCATTTCGGAGATAGGCATCCGTATGGAACAGAAACCCGTAAGCTATTATCTTGAGCATGGCCTCGATGGCAAAGAAGATCAGGAAGGCATATTCGAACTTCTCCTGGGGATTGCAAGCAGCAGAAGGCACTCTGTTAGAGCAGTGCCACCACCCTCAGCCTCACACAACACACAGCTACTGCATCGCTGTACACCACAGCCCCACGGCCTTCCTCCCGCAGCCTCTCTCACCGAGGCCATGCTGGGCCTGTCCTGCAGCCATCCCACAGCCGCCATGATGAGCTGGCTGTGCCGTGGTTCCCCGGTGCCTCCCAGGCCTCAAAGCCCCCTGCCCAACGCCAGACGCCAGTATGGCAGATTGAGCTGCTGGAAGGAAACCGGCCCTGGGGCTTCACCATGCAGAGCTGTGCCTGCTGCCAGCTGGGCCCTGGCACCCCGCACAGCCACCGGGCTCGGAATAGCTTGACCTCCATGGGAGCGTGGCCAAGAGCTGTGTGCCCACCTGGCTCTGCCTGTCAGTGCCATTGCAGCCAGCCATGCTGATGGCTCTTTCCAGGCCAGGATTAAAATGCCTCTGAAGCAGTCAAATGAACAGAGATATTTATATTTCTGGTTTTCCACAACCCCTCTCCTCACTGTGCACCCCATAGAGGACACGGAGCAGCCCTGGGCTCTGTGGGGAATGGCACCCGGAGGGAAGCAGCACGCCACAGCTCTGCGTCCTCCCAGGGCCATCTGCCTTGCCAAACAGAAAACGCTGCCCATTTACCAGCAATCAAGGCCAAGGTTCAGACAGACCTGGTGCTTGTTCAGTTACCATGTCCACAAGCAGTGGGCATGCCAGGTGTCCCTGTCTGTCTGCCATCATACAGCACCAGACCTTGCTAGGTCTGTGGGAAGCAGTGGTGAGAGCAGAGAGCTCAACACTTACAGGTGTTATCAGGGCTGCACCTTTGAGGGTTCAGCTAAGGCAACTCAGTGCTTGCCTTCCCTGTTTATCAGTGATGGATCCCCCAAAGCCCATCCTTGCAATCCCAGATACACAGACACAGTTACCACACACATTTCAGATCAGCAGCTGTCAAGGCCCAGGCTGGTCCCAGAATCAGCACCCAGCCATCCAAAAGTGAATTCCTGGGCCAAGGGAGAGCCAGCAGGCAGCCCCTGCTACCTGAGTGACCTCCATCCTTGGAGACTGCAAGCATCCATACAGCACCAGCACTGTGTTGTGCGTTGCAGACCCAGTCACACATACAGAGCTGGACCATCCTGACCTGCCCTGCTGGTATAACCCCTCTGGAACTAGGAAAGCTCACAGCATGGTCATTAGGTGCTACGCAGAGTTCCATCAGTGCTGGATGGAGAGATCTCCCATAACCTGTCCTACGGCTGTGGGTCTGGTTTCCCCTTCCTTGTCTGGCTGTAATCTGTAGACACATGCTAATGTCAGCAGAGGAAAAGCAGGTCCTGACTGTCAATGTGTCACTGGGCTGAGGTGGGAGAGCCTCACTCAGGCAGGTCACCTCCTTGATTCCCCACGTTATTGGTGTAGCTGCAGGACATGCTGAGCAGGAGACTCATGAGGCCACAAAGCAACGTCTCGAGCCAGGACAGACTTATTGCTGCCTCTGGATAGCATCAGAAAGCAGCCAGGGGACGTTTTGTCCTGACAGGGTTGATACCTGTGCTGGCACTGCCCTGGGGTTAGATCCACACAGAGCCCAGCCTTTAAAATGTACTATAAAAAGCTGCGGATCTTTATAGCCTGCTGGGCTGCTGCACAGACACATGCTTCAACAATGTTAGGGGACATGGAGTAACCTGACCTGCAGGCTCTGAATGAGACCCAGCAGCAGGAATAACACTGTGCACCACACCGATGCAATGCAACATGACACAGCTCCAGCCTGAAGAGCAACATCAGCTCCCAGCCCCCAAGGCCACGCGGGACCCTCCAAAATGAGCCACCGCTTTCCCTGCAGCCCTCAGCCATTGCAGCTTCTCACTGTCGCTGGAAGGAATGCCTCCAACGAGGCTTTGCTGCACTGTCTGCAGCCCCACGCAGAGCACAGCATCACCCGCAGCAATGGGCATCTGGCTCCGCTCACAGCAGGGATTGCTCATCCAAAGGCACCAAAACGTGAAGACAAAGAAACGTGCAGAGCGGGGCTGAAAGAGTGAAAGCCTGGGGCTGCCAGGCTGCTGATATACCAGGCTGTTGGTATGGCAACGGGCTGAGAAAAATAAAATCGGGCATCGTATTAAAAAAATAATGTGTAAAGCAGATGACATTTCTTTATGCAATTAGCTCAGTGAGGACCCTGCCACGTGTCCCTGTCCCACAGCTCTGCCCTCACCTGCATCCTGATCTCAGCCAAATCCCATCCACCGCTGCCACTCCCACCTCTTGCTTCTCCCTGTCATTGCCATCCCCGTCTCTTAGCACAGACCTCTTTGCCTCTATAACCTCTCTGCACCTTTCAAACCCTGTCACATCCCCATGGCCAGGGAAGAAACCTGCTCTAATGAAATCCTTTCTTTCTATTCCATATGTCAAACTTTTGGACTGCTTTAAGATTTTTCTGTAAGGGAAAGAGAATACAGAGAGGTGTTTTTAAGCCACAGGTCGCCAGCACTACCTGCACACAACATCCACCCCATCACTGGGGAGTCCTGAAATTAGCAAAGAGAACATTTTGGAATAAACAACATATTTGGATGCTTTGATTCATTGCCCAAACGCAGATTCACAATAGAAATCAATATGGATTGAACTACAGTCAGGATCTAAGAGGGGGACACGGCAAACTGAAACAAACGAAAGCTATTGATTTGGATCACACCAAAACATCTTATTCCAGGCAAGATGGAGGGACTGGAAACAATGGAATAATGGATTGGGAAGGTGTGATCTCTCCTTAACAGAGGTTTGGGTGGTTTATTTTTTCCTCATTAAAAAAAAATGTCCCAGAATTAAAATTCAGTTTAGAAATGAATGGCCAGGCAATTCAGTCCCAAATATGCTAAAACAAAACATTTCAGCCTTTCTGGAACAGGAAGTTTCTTTTTGGAAGCATTGAGATTTAAAAAAAAAAAAAAAAAGGAGGAGATCTATGCTTCCTTCCCATGTACTTCTCACAGCACTCTGCTGCCTTTGGCCTCAACCTACAGCCATTTCCAGCCCCTCTCCAGACCCATTCTGCAGTGGTCTCTCTGATTTGTGGCCTCTCTCGCTGCACTGACGCATGATGCCACCCCACAGGGCAGCAGCCCCACAGATGCCATCACTTGGCGCCCAGACACACTGAGGATGAGCTCCATGGAGCACTGAAGGCTGACGGCAGCTTTGCAGAGAGGAGGGTGGCAGGAGGGCTGAATCTCACCAGGCTGGAGTTGGCCACGTTGGTGTCATCCTCAGGCATGGGCAGATAGATGGCCAGGGCGACACAGTTGGCAAAGATGGTCAGGAGGATGATGATCTCAAAAGGCCTGAAACAGCGTTAAGGAGTGGAGAGAGAGATGGGAAAGCAGTCCCTGCCTGTAGCCTGTCGGGGGTAGTAGTATGTGGGTGTAGTATGTGGGGGAAGCATGGGGAAACAGCCTCCCACTGCCCATTCCTGGAGAAAGGGAAGAATTGAGGCAGGGTGAGATGCAGGACCTGGAGAGGGGCAGCATCCACACAGGACGTAAGGGGACAAAGCACAAAGTGAAAGGCTGTAGCTGAGAAGGACTAGGAAGGAGACTGGAAATCTGGGAGTTCCCCCTACGCATCCTTCAGCGAGCCACCCTGAAGGCTCAAGGTCCTCTCCTATAATGCAGAGATCACAGAGCATTGCACTCCAGAGCCTGGTGGCCCTGGCTCCTGTTGTGGTGCTCAGCTGCCAGGAGGAAGATGCTACAGAACAGCAGACCTCAGGTGCACTGTGCCACTCCAGGCTGGCAGCTCAGCCAGCAGACGCACAGCTCACACCTCAGTGTCCCACAGCCCATGCAGGCAGCGCGCTCATGGCTGTTCTGCTGAGCGCCAGAGTCCCTCCCTCTCCAGAACAGAGAATTGGGTCATCCGGGCCCTGGGGCACCTCTGAACAAAGGGGATGGCTTGTTTACCTCCAAGGCCCAGGGACAGCCACTTGGTCACTCCTGCTGCTGTCACTGCTCTGCTGGGCCACTGAAACCTCAAGGTCAGGCTTCAGCTGTCACATTCCGGCAGTCCCAGAAGGGCTTGCACTCCCACAGGACCTTGGCCATGACAAGGCTCCCACCCCATAGACCACAGCCTCTCCTCCTCCCAGCACAGCTCAAACCCACTGCCCCGTGCCACCCTGGAAGAACAGCAGCCAGCCATGCTCTTTCGCTGCCCTTTGCTGATCACATCCAGGCCACGCAGGTTTGTGCTCCAGACACCACACCACGCAGCTGTGCACGTGCCTAAAAACAAAGGAGTCTTCTCTATGCACCTGGTGGCCTTGTGCTGCCAGCTCTGGGTACAGGGTGGCACAAAACACAGTGAACGTTTTTGGTCCCAGTTCACTGCTGAGTGCTTCCCAGCTCTCCCAGATTCATTTGCCTTGCCTGTGCCCATCAGCAGCACTGGAGCAAATTGCACTTGGAGGAGATGAAAGTGCTGCTCCACCTGTAAATCAGCACGCCCCCCTTCAGCTCCTTCTCCTCTCCAACACCACAGTTAGAACAACAGCCAGTGCCTACTTCTGAGCTTTTTTGAGATCTGCCATCCCCATCCCTACCTGTAACTACGCTGTCACCTGCAAATCCCCCACAGCCCCATCCCACCTTGGGCAGAGCCTCCTGTGAGCACCTGCAGCTCAGCCCTTGAAATTCAGCATCTCAGCACAGTGGCCCTGAAGCCATGCTAGCATTTCCCTGCACTACGGTTAATCAACTAATTATCTCCATTCCCAGGTAATTACGCAGCACAGGGCTGCAGCAGCCATGCCACTGTCTGATTTAGCACCATATGGTGAGCAACACCTGGGTACCTGCTTGAAGGGGTGAAAGGAGCAGCCCACCCTGGCACCATCCATCACAGCCTTTGTGCGGGCGCAGGGATGGAGGGGTGTGGGAGATGTGACTATTTGATAAGAGCTGGGTAAGCAGAGCAGGAATCACGGCTCAGGTCCTGCTACATAAGCCAGGCAGCACGGTGCTGGAAGTGGATTTTGACCTCTTGTTCCAATGCTGGAAAGGGACTCTCTGACCACTGAGGAGAGGGAGCAGAGCCCAGACTGGGGAATTCGCCTGTACTGCTTCGGAGGTGCCTCACCAGCACATCCTTCTCAGAGCTGTGTTTGTCTCAAATGGGCAGCGGGTATGGAAAACACTTGTGCATACAGCCTAGTGGCAGGGGAAGAGTTGGAAATAGGCCCTATGTCTTCCAGCGTGTTCAAACACATTCCACATCCTGGGTCAGCGCATGCCAGAGCACGCAGAGCAGAGAGGGCCTCTCCCACATCAATGCATCAGGGGAGGAGCATGGGGGAGAGGTGGTGCCCCACCAGGGAGGTGCTTCTGACCTGGGTAGGACAAAGAATCCCGGGCACTAGATTTCAGTGACATTGCTCTTGTGCCTGGCTGTATTAATACCCCCATGCATCTGACTGCCCTCGTTTCAGGGTCAGGATGTACAAGCCCTCATGGGACAGTTAGGGACGTCAGGCCAGGCAAGCTGCCAAGTGGGGATTAGCTGCGACCATGTTCTGTGGGGATACCGAGTGTATGGGTTTGGTATCGCCACACGCACCCGTTCCTGGGGCTCATCTCTGCTCTGCAGCGTTTGTTGTCAGAGCCACAAAGCTGAGGCACTGACATGGGACAGGATCTTTTCCAGGCAGCTGGAGAGCAGGCAGTGTTGTTACTCTCAGCCTAGAGTGGCAGAAGGGCTGAATAGAGGCTGCGCTTCTCTTCCATGCCAAAACATCCCAGTAAAGAGATGGCCAATCAACAAGCAAACCCCAAAAGCCCATCCCCGAATTAAACCAGGGACACTGAAAGATCACGTCCCCTTGAAAAGCATCACTCAGAAAAGCCTTCACCTGTGATGTCAGTGCCAGGGAGGGATGGGAAAATGGGACAATAGCATTGGCAAGGATTTGGGGGATGCTGCCAGCCCCCCAGCATGGCAGGGCGTGGGTGCAGGACAAGGCAAAAGGTGATGCACACAAAGAGATATCCCAAGCAGCTCACCATGGTCTCACTGCCTACCCCAAGCCCCTCTCACTGCAGTCCCCAGCTCCATCCTCAGCTACTGCTCCCCAGCCCTGGCTCTCCTGCTCTGCCTGGCCCCATCCCCATCACACCTCTCCCATCCCAGCAGGCTGTCCTGGTTCTCCCAGCACAGCTCCTAGAAGCACAAAAATACATTCATACCCAGCAGTCCCTTGCCACCCAGGTTGCTCCTACAACACCCCACCAAAGATCCTCCATGGCTTCATAGCCCCATCTTCCCATATAAGCCCATCTGAGCCCAGCTGGCACAACCACTGCCTCTAACGCATCCTCCAGGTGTCCCCAATTGCTTTTCTTGCTCCCCCACTGGCACAGTGGGATAGCCAAGCACAAAGCCTAAGCGTGGCACCACAGCAGCGTGCTGTCAGCTCTCCCTCTGCAGACTGAGGGTCCTGCTCCCCAGCACCCCTGCCCAAAGGATACTTCCACTCCACGATGCTGATGCATGCCTTCCGCAGTGGGTTCTGTAGGGTTAAACAGAACAGAGCCCTGGGTGGCCGAGGGGCTACTGGTGGCACTGGCTTCTTGGACTTCTCCTTCTGTTGCCTCTTCTTCACATCATCCTGGTGGGAAGCAGGCTCCATGGTGGTTCTCCCCGCGCTGTTTCTCCCCCTCTCACCCCACAGCCGGGCCCCCAGCCCCAGCCAGCCAGAGCTCCTCCAGATCCCCCTGCCTTGAGGAGCCGGACTCCGGCTGCTGGAGGCTGTGTTCGTATGCACAGCACACAAAGCACAAATTTAAATTTAGATCCCTGGCTCCTGGGTGCTGTCGCAGCTCCTGAGGCAGCAAAAGGACCCCAGCAGCTGTTGCTTCCTTACCCGGCGCGTTGCGAGGCAGGCGAGTGCTTCGCATGCCGCTGAGAGGGCTGGGGGTGGGGAGGGCTGCCTGGCACCACGCTCATCTTCTCCAAAGGAAAAGTGCTTTTGTCCCTTGTCACCTCTTTCCCCAGTGCCCCAGCCAGTAAGGAAAGGCAGGAGAACACACGCAGTCCTGTCTGTCAAATCACATTTTTGGGGTGACATGAACAACGGGACTCCGGCCAGTGGGGCACTTTCCCAAAGAAATATCCTTGAGGCCCCCTGATGGGTGTAGCCACAAAGGTGAGCTGGCCCTAACGGGAAAAATGCTGACAGCAAACGCCTGCTACAACACCGGCAGAGCATGATTCCTGCCAGCATGGGAGCATCTCTGGAAGGCACAGCTTGGCCCCCTGGGAGGGCAGCTGGGAACCTTAGGATCAGAGACAGCCTGACAATACCATTAGTAAAGGCAAAACCGAAGAATGGTAACAGCAACTGTCACCTAAAGGAGAAAACAAGTCTCAGGAAAATGAATCTTTGTCTGAGAATAGGAAACATCGGAATCCATCAATCAGCTCAGGTGAGAGAAAGCAGCAGCAACTACTGGCTGCTCCAAGAGGGGGCATCCTACATCCCCTTCAGTCTCTGCAATACAAAAATGTCTCATTTTCCAACCAAAATGGAGCCTCTCCCTCAGAATTGTCTGTGTTGCATGAACTTTTCTTCCCTACATTTCCTAAGTAAATTCAACCTTCCCTGGGGAGCCTTGGCTGACTCCAAACTTTGTGACGTGGATCAACTCCAAAGTGATGTTTGGTCCATCACTGCTCGCTGGCTGGCCCACTTTCGAGGGTTGGTCTCTTCTGAAACAGGTTTACTTAGTTAGGCCCTTCTGAGGCTGGTTTGATCCACTTACCCCCTTCTAAGATTGGTTTGGTACACATTAATTTTATGAAATACATATTAGATGCATCTGTCCTAAGTGTAGTAATGCTAAGTATGCTCAGTCCTAAGTACAGCAGTTGTAGCACTGAGAAGTTTGTTAACTGTTTAACACGCATTTGTATTTGGTGATGTATTACTGGTTTTTAGTGCACCTGACTTCGTTCCTGCTACCTCTAATTGCTGATGCTATTTATTAGTGCTATTTCCTCTGTATTTACTACACACATATATATATATATGCACACACACACACACTTCCTGGTAATATCTATAATAGGTTGTTATCCAGATACAGCTGCTTTTAAAAATTATATTTATTATATTTAATTATATTTGTCAGTGGCGGTTTGTGGTAACCCGTATAAAGGGAAATAATGCCTTCACGCCTTTGTGTATTACAGAATCTCACAACCCACTGCTGCAGTCTGTACACACCCGTGGCCCACACCGTTACACCCCACCCTCTGTAGGATTTCAGCTTTGTTTGGTGCGCACTGCTCAGCTCAGCCCTCATCCTGCAGCTGTGGAGCCTCTCAGGCTGAGCCCACTGTGCTGATGCAGGCAGGGATTAGACCCCAACCTCAGACTCCACAGAGTCCAAAACATGCTCTGGTTTGCCATTGCTGGGGGCGAATGAAAGACGCAGGAATTGCAGCAGTGTAGGCAGAGGTGGGCTGTTAGCACCTCCCTGCAGCAGGGGAAGCCAAGGCACGAGGAAGCGCAGCTCCTCTGGCTTTGCTGGAACAGTCACACTAACCGTACTCCCATCCTATTCAGATGTTACAGTCTAATACAGCCGTGTCCCAGCCAACACCCTGCACCACATGGCGCTGCCCAAAGTTTCCTTGCCTTCACTTTGCAAGGTTCACTTAACCCGCTGTGGAGCTGGCTCTGCTGGACACCGGGAGGATCCCTCATTTCGTCCTTGTCCTTTCGCTACCCCTTCGTAAGCCAGAGCTTAGCTTCTGCTACTGCCCCCTGCAGTAAGGAGCGAGGAGCAGCACGGACTCCGGGGCCCACCTAGTGGCGAAGCAGCAGCGGGCAGGCTGCAGTAATGGACACCAGCAGCACGGGACCGCGGCCTTAAAGGGCCACAGAACGTCCCGAGCTGTAAGGGACCCACAGGGATACCCGAACCCAACCCCCAGCACCACCCAAACCCTATGGCTGAGAGCGGCGCCCCGACGCTCCCTGAGCTCCGGCAGTCCGGGGCTGAGCCCACCGCCCCCTGGGGCAGCGCACGGCCTGCCTCCCCCCCACACGCAGCTCCGTGCCACTCCTTCGTCGCCGCCACCAGAGAAGAGATGAACGCTGCCACTCTGCCAAACAAACCAAGGGCCCTCAGCCGCCCCTCACACTCCTCCTACTCCCTCTATTCCTTCCCCGTTCTCCGCAGCCCTCCTTCGGACGCTCTCCCGTAACTTTACGCCCTTCTTATAGCGAGGTAAGGCCGCGGCAGCGCAGCGCGGGCCCGGCCCGCCCCCACAGTCCCATCCCAAGAGGTCTGTGCAGGAAACTTCAGCCCTCGGGCACTGCCGGTTAAAGCTGCCTCAGCAGAGACACCTCCCGAGGACTTCCAGCCGCAGCACTCCCTCCCGCAGGACCCCCTCAGCCCCGCGGCGCGGCGGTGCCCGCAGCCCTCCTGCCCAGCCCGCCGGCCGCCATGACAGCGCCGCGCCGACACCGCCCCGCGCGCCGTGCGTCATCACGTCGGGCGGCGCCACGCGGTGGGGTGGGCGAGACCATTCGCGGGAGAGGCGGGGGGGCAGGCGGAGCCATTACGTGCGGGGAGGGGGAGTGAGGGCGGAACCACTGCGGGGGGCGAGGGGAGGGGGCGACTCCTGCAGGCGGCGGCGGCGGCCCCGCAGTGCTGGCAGCGGCCGCCCGAGGGCAGCAGCGCCCCGGCAGCGCGCCCAGCCCGGCGGGTGTGCGGGACGCGGGGCGCTCCAGAGTCGCCGCGCGGCGATCCGCGCTTCTGCACGCCCCCGCGTTCCGTGCACCGCGACCCCTTCCCATCCCGGTTCCACTCCCGGTCTCCCGGCTCCTAGGGAGCGGCGCTCCGGGTCAGGGCCGGGTCCACCAGCAGCCACGCTCGGGCGGTGGCATCGCCACTCTGGGGACTTTGGGGGCCACGGGAAACCAGTAAGCGCTGTTCCCGAGCTCAGCCCATCCCAAGCATGGGAAAACCGTGATGGCTTCACCTCCTCCAGAGCAATTTGTGCCATTGAGGAGCGGTAAGAGGAGCTTGGAGCCGCGGGCAGAGCCCTCCCGTGACGCCTGGACCCATGGTGCCAACAGCCACAGCGCCGCCACGGAGTCAGAGAATTGTTCAGGTTGGAAAAGGCCTTTGAGGTCCTCAAGTCCAACTGCAACCCATCCCTGCCATGCCCACTCGTTGGATCGGTGAAGCTGGAAAAGACCTCTAGGATCACCCAATCCAACCACCAGCCCATTTCCACCATGCCCGCTCATAGCATCAACGAATCATTACGGTTGGAAAAGACCTTTAAGGTCATCCAACTCAGCTGCCAGCCCGGCCCACCGAGCCCACTGCCCACGTCCCTGGGACACAGCGCAGCGCTTCCCCATCTCCTCACCTGCCCCTCCCGCCCCTGGAAAGCCCACTGCTGGAGGGGCCGGGGCGGCTCAAGGGAGGCGGCGCTGAGGGGAAGCCCTCGGGGCCGGATCATGGCGTGGCCGCCTTCCGCCCTGGCGTCACCGCGTGCGGCATGGAACAAAACAAGCCTGGTGCCGGGAGCTGCCACCGGCACACGGCTCATGAATGGGGCTAAGAATAGATTTCCTGTTTACTGAGCTGCTGGGGCAGAGGGCACCCAGTGCTATTTTTGCCACTCCTGCCCACCCCGCTCCCTATAGGAGAGCACTGAGCATCCCCCAGATGCCATGGGCTGTGAGCATCCCCATACGGACACTGTGGGACCCAACACTGTGATCCCCCAGTGTGTTTTCCCAGAGGAAAGAGAGCTTTGCACTCAGGGCACGACCCTTACTTGGCAAAGCACTGTGGATTATGGCACTTTCTGTCTGCTCCTCTTGGTCCCTTGCAGGAGCAGCACAGCAAAACCCCGAGCAGAAGTCACTCCGTTTCCTATTCTTGAGAATGAGGAAGGCCAGGGGCCATTTACTGGAATCCCCAGCCACAGCCCTCGCTGCAGCCTTTTCTTGTAAGCACTGACCAAAATACATTGTGAAACCCGCACACGGCTGCTGCATGGGGGGCTGGGCAGCCCATCACTGAGAAAACCCAAAACTATGGCAGGGAGGAATCATTGTGGGTAGCAGCATCCCTGCAGGGGCTGCTTCACCCTGCACTTGCCCTGAGCCCCAGACAGCGACCCTGACCCCAAATCCTATACCCCAACCCTGTATCCCAGCTGGGTCCCACAGCCCACAGGAATGCAGGAAGGTGTGTGGTTGTTGTCACCTGCCCAATGCTATCCCAATGCATCACACTGACATTGCTGGGAGCCTGCTCTGTGCGGTGGGTGCTCTAAAGGGACAGGCTCCATAGGGTTTTTCCTCTCCATAGGCACTCCCCCTCTATAGTTGCTCCTCTGCTGGGGATATTCTCTTGCTTGGTAATGGCAGATGCTGCACTCTGCTATACAAACTGGGTTGGTTTTTTTTTGTTTGTTTGTTTTTGTTTGGTTGGTTTTTTTGCTCTGTGAGGTCTTTAGCAGACTGCATCACGAGGGCAGCATCTGTGCTGGTTGGGGTATATAAAAGCCAGGCCCCAGGGGGGCTTGCTCTGTAGCTACTGGGCTCACAGGTGCATCCCTGTTGGAGCAGAGCTGGGGAATCCACACTGTATGGAGCTGAGCTGCTGCTCCACACCTGCCCTATGGATCTACAGCCCTGTGCTTGATGCTGCTCTGTGAGCATTCCCATAAAGCCCTTTCCGGAGCACGGACAGAAAGATCGGAGCCTGTAGTAATTGCAACACACAAATTCCCCCCAGGGAGCAAAGCAAAGCTGAGGGTTCCCCAGCACCCATCCAGCTGCACCCCCTTCACACCACACTGCACCCCCTCTGCATTGCACTGCACCCCTTTTGCATTGCACTGCATGCTGCAGGCTCTCCCCAGGCTCAGGGGAGCTTTGGGAGGGTGCAGCTTCCGCCTCCTTTCCACGGCCTCCAGCAAAGGGCGTCTCATGCAATGGAACCAGGTCGTACACTGCAGCGTCTGGCAAAGATGCAGGAGGTGTTTCCCATTGGCGCAGGAATTCACTGTTTGCGCGTGTGTTGGGGAATGGAGGAGGGGGGGGGGGGGAGGTTGTTATTATTTAATTTTATTTTCCTGCCTCCATCCAGGAATCTCTGCAATGTGCTGCTCCTGGGGAGGCTGGGGCAGCCGTGAGTCACTGGAACGTGACTCAGTGCTGCTGCTCTCACACAAGACATGAGCAGAATGCAGAGTGCCAAAGGAGGGGAACAGCCCTGCAGCGCTGCTCAGACCCACGTTTCCCACGGGGAGACCCCCAGTGCAATGGAAGCTGAGCTCCACATGGGATCAAAGCACAGCACGGGGTCAGAGCACTGCATGGGGGGGTCCTGTGCTGAACCCCAGCACTCTCACTGCATCCTGTGGCCATGTGCTGCCCCTCCTTGTCCTCATGGTGACAGTTTCTGGGGGTCCAGGGACAGTGCTGAGCACTGTGACTCTCATCACACCCCAGACATGGCCTCAGCTGCCTCTGTCAGCTGTGATGGAAAGCCAAGCCAGGCTGGCAGGCCCTTCTCTGTGATCTTGTTAATTAAGAAATACATTTAATTAGCAGCACCCCAGCTGTGACTCAGCTCATCATCATGATTGAAACAAGAGCTGGCGCCATGAACCCCCAACCCCAGCAGGACCTCACTGGGGTTTTGGGGTGGGTTCCCATGGGATGGGGCGGATCGGGGCCATTCCCAGGCACAGCCGCTGTCACCCCCGCCAGGGGCAATTCCCCATTGCCACGCTGTGAAGAATCACATTAATAACCCATTTACCACACTATAAATAGCCCTGATAATGACACCCAGAGCTTTCCAGGAATAGATCTTCAAAAACACGGGGAAAGCTGTTCCCAAAACGCCTCGATGTGCAGATGGGGAAACTGAGGCACAGCCGTGCCGTGTCCCCGGGCACGGAGCCTCTGCCGGGCGGCTGCGGAATGCGCTCCTCAATAAACCACCATGGAAACGAGCCCCTTCTGTATATTCATAGGTGCCGTCCTGCCAGCTGGAATCCCAGAGGGGACAGAGAGAGGAAACTGGGAGGCTGCCTGGAGCACGGGGGCTTTCCTCAGCACCACGGCCCCGCGCTGCGGTGCGGGCCTCGGGGGTGGTCTGCGGTGTGGGCTTGAGGAGCTGGGACGACTGGGGTTGTGCTGGGTAATGCTGCAGAGCAGCACCGCGCACGGGGTGTGGGGTGGCAGAAGAGTCTCCCCCCTCCCTCCCAGCAGGGCCATCGTCCCCTGTAACCCATCCATGGTGGCCAAAACGGGGGCCCTTCCCCTCCCGCTAAATTCATCCCCGTGAGCGATTCTCCCCATCCGCATCTGCAGCACAGCTCCCGGTACCACGTCCATCCCCATCCCGTCACGCACACACCCCTCCCTGCACCACCACATGCAACGTGGGGGTATGGGGGGGGAGCTGCACGCATACGCGGGGCCGCACCGGGCAGGGCCGCCCTCGCTCGGGTTTCCCGCAGCCCCCGCAGCGATGCTGCACACCCCCCCGCCCCCCGGAGCGGGAGGAGCCGCCGGAGCACTCCATTAGCGATGCAGACAGCGCCGCTTCCCCGTCTGGAGCAGCCGCAGCCCCCGCAGAGCCCCCGCCCGGCTGCGGGGCTGCACCCCCCGAAGGTGCCATTCTGAGGGTCCCCCGCCCGTGGATGGATGCTGAAGGCGGCGGGGGGAGTGGGGACTGCATGGAGGGGGTTTCCTCCCCCGAAAGGGTGGGCGGTGGGAGGAGGGTGACCGCCGTGATTCCCTTCGGGCGGCCGCAAATATCGCTGCGCACCGCTGCTGGAGGGAGGGGGGGGAGGTTATCAGAAGCCCATGGGGGTGGGGTCGTGCTGTCCCCGTGTCCCCCCGGCCGCCCCCCGCCCACTGTGCCGCTGGAGGGGCGCATGGTGAGATGAGGACGGAGCCGCTGCCCCCGGGTGGGGAAACAGAGGGAGATGGGGCGGTGAGGAAGGGGTGGGGGAGGCAGGGGGACAAAGCCACCACCGTGTGCCGCCCGCCTCAGCTGCAGCCCTGAACAGAGCCGTCCCCTTGCTGCAGCTCCAGCCCCTGCAGCGGGTCCAGCCCCCGCGATGGGTCCGTCCCTTTGCACCACAGCCAGCCCCGTCCCTCTGTATCACACCCAGCCCTCCGCACCGCGTCTGTCCCTCTGCATTGCATTTGTCCCTCCGCACCGCATTCATCCGTCTGCATCCATCCCCAGATCATCAAAAGCCACCGGGAAGCAGGGGGACAAGCGGCTATGGGGCGGGGATGGGGTGGAGGGGGTGGCAGAGGGGTCCCCGCCTGCTGCCCTATGGAGTGCTCCCCCCATCCCTCCCCGCTCCGTTACCGGCGCGTCCCATTGGAGCTGCCGAGCGCGGGGCAATCGGGGACACGCACGGGAGGGAGCGGCTGCGTTTATTTTCCTCCATCAGAATCCACCCGCCGCAGAGAGAACCGGGGTGGGGAGGAGGAGATGAGGAAACCCATTCGGATCTGCAGAGGGGATGCTGCCACCCAAGCCATAGCGTTAGATTTACTATTATTATTTATTCATTTATTTGGTCGGTTATTTTAGCGTCTCGTCTCTCCTCGTGGCGGAGCCGGGTGATAAATATCGGCGTTCTGGTAAGCGGTGAATCACCGCCTGCTGACACGGGTGCTCCTGCCCTCCTCCCCCCGCCACCCCCAGCCCCACGCCGCCCCACCACAGGGCCCTGTTGGCCGCAGCAAATATGTTTGGCCGCGTTCCCCTGGCTCCCGCCCCAGGACGGTGCCGGGAATCGGCTCCAAATCATGTTTTGTGGGCAGGCAGCCGCTAGGTAATGGTATTTCCATGGGTGACAAGATGCTGCGGGAACGTGGGGATGCTCCTGTCCTCCTCTGGGAAGTGTCCCTGCTGCAGATCCCACCGCCACCCCATTGCTGCCTTGTACCCAACCGCTGGGTCCCACCTTGGGACTGATATCTGTCACTTCACAGCCCCACATCCACCCCCAGCATTCCTGACACCACCAGATCCCACTGCCTCCCTGCAGCCTCACCCTGGGGGATGCAGCCCCTGCGCCCCCCCCCCCCCCCAGGTCAGTGCATCCCCGGTTCTCATCCATGTGCTGCCAGTGCTTGTGCCGGATGGATGTCCCAAAGCGGTACCACTGTGCACATCCATCGGTACCACTGCTGCTGGGATCCCAAATCCCAAACCCACCCTGGGTTGTTACTGTGATGGGGCCAGCACACCTGGAGGAGGCGCACCTGGGGCACTGACCGTGCAGTGTCACTTGGTGCCGTGTGGCACATCCCATCCCCAGCACTGGCACTGACCCCGTGTGGTCCATGGGAGCTCAGGGGTGGCACCGCAGCAGAATCCGGGGTTTAAAGACTCCCCCCAGCAGCGGCTGATCCCCTCCATAAGTTACAGAAGGTCCTTGGACCTCGTGAGCAGCTAGTGTGAAGCTGTAATTACCTTAATTAGCTCTGGGATTGCATTCCCTCCCTGTGCTAATTTCGTTTCTACAGTAACCAGCCAGAGAGGTGTGCGTGCACCCGGTCCCATGGCACAAAGCAAAGCAGAGAGCAGAGCCCTGAAATCACCTCAAAACCAGGGAACCCCCCCCGAATCCCTTGGCTACCCCCCAGTCACAATGCCCCGTGCATTCAGATCACCCATTGTGGAGGTTTGGGAGGGTCCTGGGTGTTCCCCACTGTCCCGATGGTGTAACATGCACCGCCCAACCCTGGGTGCAGTAGGTTTGGGATCACACAGAGCTCTGGCTCTTTGCTCTCTGCTGTAACCCAATATCCCCCTGATGTAAGAGCCATTTGGGAGGAAACCATAAAAGCTTCAGGAAATGGGTATTAATCCACATCGAGGCAATAAAGGGGAAGGAGGGCTCCCAGGCAGAGCGCTGGACCCTGGGGAGTGCCAGGCTGTGCCCCATTGCAGCAAAAGCTCCCCAGACAGGAAATCATCCCGAGAGCTTTGCGGATCAGACCTGGGGAGTTTCAAAGTGGGAGCACCCAGCTGTGGGCAGAGCTCTGCTGCCCATGGAGCCGGGCAGCACTGACCGCCAGAAGGCAATGGGAGCAAGGCGCGGGGCTGCCTTCTCACCCGGCACATTCCACGTGGGGCCGGCGGTTGCCCTGGAAATGCGAGGAAAAAAAAAAAAAATCATCTGAGAAATTAAACAAAAAGGGCCACGAGGCTGAGCAGGCTGCAGTGCTGCGGAGGGAGCGGGTGATGCTCCGGGGGCTGCGTGCTGTGGGCCCCCTTCCCCCCCCCACCGCACCCCGGGCTATAAATAGTGAAGGAAAGCGGTTGCAGTGCTACCATGCCACGAGGCTTTGGCAGCCCCCAAAAGCCATCGGGGGGGTGGCAGTGTGCGGGGCAGCGACCGCACTCCCATCCCCGTTTTCCCGGCTTGGATTGATCCCCTCGGCGGGCAGCGGCTGCAGGACACAGCGAAGGTGCGTTTTGCTGAGTGGCTGCTTTTTAAAAATAACTCTGCCTTTGTCAGCAGGTCAGGGCTGCTCCAGATTGAAGGATCGCAGCCGCCCATCCCTCCCCTGCTCCCCTCTTTAGGATGCTCTGGGGGATGCTGGACTGCCTCATCCCGCGCTGGGAATGCTCCCACCTCCTCATGCATCACCATCCCCAGGTGCTGAGTGGGGGACGTGTGGGTCCATGTCCCCCAAAGCCCACCTGGGAGCTGCCCCCCGCCCGTGGGGCTGGGGAGGAATGGGGGCACACGGGCACGGAGCTGCCGGCGTCCTCTAAGCTGAGTCACGCGGTGATTACGCCCCAAATGTGAGCGCGTTCGTGCAGGGATGGGAGATGCTCACATGAGGCAGCACAGGGAGCTCCGCGCTCCCCCCCCCCTCCCCCCCCGCTCCAACAGCTGAAGGCTGTGCCCCATCCACCGCTGCGGCAGAAAAGGAGCAGATTCAGCCAGGTTTTGTTGGGAATAGGGAAAATGCAGCAACACTGGGACCACGGAGGAGTGATGGATGTGGAGGGGGTAAACCTGACAGGCAGCGTGGGGGCTCTGGGGGACACCGGAGGGAATGGGCAGCTGACATGGGGGCTCAGGGCAGGGAAGCAGCTCCGTGGGTTTGTCCTCCTTGCTGTGTGCATGGGGTTGCGTTGTACTCAAAGGGTTCAAAGGGAAATGGGAACGGAGTGAATGGTGGTGCTGCACAGCCCACGGGAATGCAGGGCAGACCCTGACACACAAAGACTCTCAGTCCCCATTGATGACACTTTGGGGCACATTTAAGAGCAAACACTGAAAGAGGCTCTGAGCCATAGGGAATGGCCCCACGTGCCCTAATGGCAGAGCAGTGGCAGCTCAGTGCCCTTGTGCATACACCCCCATGCCAGAGCACCTGGCTATAGGAATGGCTCAGCATCGCTCGGTGGTGAGTCCCACAGGGTGGGGACACGAGGCCAGTGCTGATGGCCCCATCCCGATAAGCCCATCCTGAGCTGCAGCAGCTGCAGATAACAGCTCTGTGCCTGCACCACTCTGATACCCCAGTGCTGGCCTCTCCCTTGGGGCTCAGCCCCACCACTTTCACATCTCACCCCAAAATTCCCCCTGGAGAAGCAGGATGCATTGCACTGACCAGCAGGGACATTGCCACACCATGCCTTCCCCCGTCTGTTCTTTTTAGGTTTGGGCGAGAATCCACTTTGCCCCATGTTCTGGGGGAAAAATCATTATTTTATGAAGCTGAGATCTCCAAACCAGGATGAAACCCACCCAGAAGCCCCGCGAGAGCCATCAGCATCGCGGGTCGTGGGGGAAGCAGCTGCTTTGGGGATTATTAATGAGCAGCGAATGGTGGGAAAGGCAAGGATCAATCGGAACAAAGGAGTTCAATGGCAAAAAGAAACGTTTGCAGAGTAATGGGAGTCCATTTCTCCTGCCGACTGTCGGAAGCGCATCCTGTTAAACATCCATCAATTATCCCAGCTTGAAAATGCATTTAAGTTATGAGGAGTTATCCATCAGATACACTTAAAGGCAGTGCCCCCCTCTGCCCACCGCACTGCAAAGAGCCTCTCCAGGAAGGGAAACAGCCAGTTGGCAGTGAGGAGCTGCATTTTCCCAACCTCCTTCAGTACTCACGTTTCCCCTATTCCTGCCCCATGCCTCAGTTTCCCCATTCAGTGCTGCCCATATCGCACCCACACTGCGTCCGTGCTGTGACCCCATCATGTCCCTTTCCAGGAAAGGAAGCAGAGGTGAATGCAGTGTGTGCTGGTAGCGAAACTCCCCCAGACCGATACTTGCACTCTTCCAGGTTGGCCCCACATTTGGCACAAGGGTGGCACAGGGGTGCAAAGGGGCTCTGCTGCAGAGGGGCTGGAGTGGGGAGCTGAGATAAATGCTGGTCTGAATGTACTCAGCAGTGAAAAGCATCCAGCTGGCAGCATCATCTGGGATTGCTCTCGGTGGGAAGGGGAGCTCCAATCCTCCCACACCACAATGGGGCCAGGATGAGACTGGAGTACTGCAGTCAGATGACTGCAGGGTGGTGACTGACATTAGGCTGAGGGCAGTGGCCCCAGGGCTGCAGGGTGGGATCAGCCCCCCGTAATTAAAAGGCTTTCCCCACTTGGCACAGGGTTTGGGGCAGTCTGGGACCTTCCCCTCCATACCTGCAAGCAGTGCTACTCATTGTGTCTGCAGCTGGTTGGCCAGAAATCCCGGGGACAGCAGCGTGAGCACAGCGTTTCCCTACAGAATAGGGGAACGTCCCACTCCCGAGCTCCTCTTCCCTGGGGCAGATCTCTTTTTTCCCAAATCTCTCTGGTTTTGGCTCAGCGATAACAGCCTGCAACTGCTCAGGGCAGTGGGTGCTGCAGGTGGCGATGGTCGGTCACTGCCATTAGGTGTCACAAGAGCATCGGGTCTCTGCTCCTCCTGCAGAGAGGAGCAGTGGATGGGAGAAGAGGGGTGGGGTGGCAGAGGTGGCACCCCGGAGACCCCCAGCAGGGGGGACAAGCACTGGGAGGCGATCTCACAGTGTCACCATCATCCCCTCCCTTCTCACCCAATGGCTGCACATCTCTCCCAGCCCCACGGCTGGGCTGTCCCTGTGAAATTGTGCTCCCGATGCTCCCCAGGGAGGGATGCTCTGAGGTTTCCCATGGAGGGGTTTCTCCTCTCTTGGTATTCCTGCCCCGTGCCCACCCCGTGCCCACCCTGCACAGTTCCAGCCCCGGGGGCAGCTGCAGCACTCAGATAACTTTCCAGGAATTTCGATTGTTCACCCAAAGGCTGTTTTTCCATCCTTCATTTAACGCTGAGCTGAAACAAAGCACCGTCCAGGGCTTGGCCCCTTGATAAGGCTCTGCTGGGAAAAAACCTTTCTCCCCAAGGCCAGGCACAAAGCTGCAGTGAGCTGATAAAGCCGAGAGCACCGGGAGCATCCCTGCCCCTTCCGTGCCTCCAAATGGAGGTGGCCATGCAGGAGAGCCATGGGGCAGTCCTGGGTGGCCTCCAGCCTCGTTTCACCTCTGTCAGATGCCACGGGGATGGCCACCTCTCGGCCAGGTGTGTGCTTCTCTGCACTTTTCTTTCCTGAAAGCATTGTGTCCCTCAGCCCAAACAAACCCAGGCTCTGGAGTGCTGTGCTTGACTGGGAGCACAGTACGCAACGTAGCAGGGATGCTTTCCCCACAACTGGCAGCGCTGGGGTGGCCCTGAATGGGGAGGGCAATGTAGGCAGTTAGTGGGAAATACACCTCCTCCCCAGGGCCTGAAGGGTTCCTCTTTGGCCGCTTCTGCAGAATCACAAAGAGGAAGGACCCCCCACAACACCCCCCTGTCCCAGTGCTGGGCCATGCTCTGTGAGGGTCAGGGCACCGCTGCTTCTGCCCTGCGCTGTTTTCAGGCACACACCCCGCTCAGAGCTGCCCTCACCTTGAACATTTCCCCTTCACTTTCCAATCTGAGCCCTTCCAATTCGCCCCCTCAACCTGCCCTTTCTGCTCAAAAAAAATCTCGGCTTTTCACTCCCCAAAAGAACTCCATCCCCCAACTGCCAGCCCCACGGTGCCGTTTCTCCCCTGCATCCCCCCCCTCCATCCACCCCATCTCATTCCCACTCATGTCACGAGCGGGTCAGTTCTGTGCACTGCAGCGGGCTCAGCACGCAGGAATGCTGTGAGTTTGCAAAGTGGTTTCAGCGAGACGTTATCTAATGAGGGAGGAGGAGGAGGGCGGATTAAGCCAAACCCACAGCAGCGGCTTTCAATTAAAGTGGGCAACTTGACGTCTTTTCCTTCTGACACAGCCAACAAATGCCCTGAGCAGCTGCTGGGCTCTCCCTGACCCATCAGTCCCCTCCATGTCCCAGCAGTGAATGGAGTATGTTGGCAAATGGATGCACCAGGAGCTGGGAGCAGTAGGAAATGGGTGCTTCAGGAAATGGGTGAATGGATGCATTAGCAAATGGATGCAGCCTTACACGTGCCAGGGAACTTCTGGTGTCAGCTGCTGGCTGGTGAAATGGCAGAGCCCAGAGGTCTTTGGGGCCAGGACCCTACATCCTGCTCCCTGTGCATCCCTGACCCCAAGCATCCCAAATCCTTTTGGCTGTGACGTGGGTATCCCTCCGAGCGGCGTCTGTGGCGGATGCAGCACTCTGACGGGAGGCACGCAGGGCTGCAATGCCGCACAGCACCCACGGTGCCACAGCACTGCCTGCACCCCGGATGCAGGCACAGGGCCAGGGAGGTGATGGAGGAGCCCGTGGGACAGCCCCAGTGACGTCCCAGCACCACTGCTGACGTTCAATAGAGGGAAAAGCCATCCCTAGAGCAAATAATTGGCTGGGCTGTGCAAACCCAGCTTGGCGAGTGTCTCGGGGCAGAGATCTGGGCCCCATCTGGCTGCTGTTTACCTGCCTGCTGGAATCCACCCTGCAAACTTCCTCCTGGCTCAGCCCCGATAAGGCTCCTGGTGCTGGCCTGGGGATGCTCCATTCCCACCACCCTGCAAGCAGCAGGCACCACGTGCTACCCCACACCTCGTAAGGGTTCCGCAACAGCAATGGCTCTGGCAATAAGATGGATGAAAAAGGGAAACTGAGGCACAGAGTAGGTGCCACGAGCCGCGGGAGGAGCGGGGCCCCGTGTTGTGAAAGCAGCCCGTTATCGGCGTGCCGGCGTCACACTCGGCTTCCAGGAAAGGAAGGAAGTGTGGGGTCACCCGGCCCCAGCTGCAGCCCTTTTCCAGCAAACAGCCCTCGCCTGCTGATAATGGGGCCGTGCTGCCGCCGCCGCGCAGGAATTCGGGGCCGCTGGCTGCACACACTGCCCGAAATGCAAGATTGTCCCATTTCCTCTCCTCTAAAGAGCCACCGTGGTGCCGGGGAGGCTGCAGCCTGGGCTGCATGCGGGGTGTGCGACAGCACCGAGCAGTGCTCCACATCCACCCTTGTTGCCTCATACTGGTGGTAACTGGGAGTAGCTGGGTGTGCTCCTGCTCTGCACCAGGGGAGCTGCCTGCCTGCACCCAGCACTGCTGCAGCGCCCCGGGAGCGAGCAGGGAGCAGGGCTTGCTCCACCCCGATACCGAGAATAATTGCATGATTATGCGATTTGGAAGCAAAGCGCAGATTAATCTCTGATCTCGTTAGACTGTGTTTCACCATCTGCTTTGTGCCTGCAGGAGAATCCTTCGCCGTGTGGCAGAGGCAGGGCCAAGCAAGGGGAATCCCCGGGTGCTGCAGGAGGAGCCGGGTGCATTTGGACGTGGATGCTTCAGGAAATGGGTGCACCAGGGGCTGAGCGCATTTGGAAGTGGGTGCAGCAGGACTTGGGTGCATCAGGTAGAAGTGGGTGCACAAGGAGCTGGGTGTGTTAGGAAATGAGTACACCAGGACATGGGTGCATTAGGAATTGGGTGCATCACATCTTGGCTGCATTAGGAAATAGGCGCACCAAGAGCTGGGTGGAGCGCATTAGGAAATGGGAGCATCCATCCCTGGGTACACTCGGAGAAGCGGATGCCAGCCCAGGCGCCAGCTGTCACCCACAGCCGATTCCTGGAAGCCGGGCAGGATCCGGCTCTGTGCGGGGCAGAGCTGTGCCGGGACTCCTCCTTTGGCCAACAAGGGCAGGCGGCAGCACAGGGCGGCCGCAGACACCCCGGGGTTGCGCCGGGCCCAGCCCTCGTGCCAGGGCTGCTCCCAACGTCGTGGCCACGGGGATGTTTCCGTTGGGATCTGCAACTCCCAGAGCCGGGAGTCAAAGAGACGAAGCCCAAAGCCAACTGCCCACCACCCGTGGAGCATCCTTCCCAGCGCCGCTCCATCCGCACCACGTGGCAGCGCAGCCCCGCCGGCTGCAGCCGCAGACAAAACCCTCTCGCTCCCGCGCTGCTCGGATGCGCGGCCGCCAAAACCCGCGAAAAGATGAAAGGGATCTCCTGGCTGACCCCATCACCCCGCGCTGCGTGCCGCTGCCCTGCGCACCGAGCAGCATTTTTCCCATGCTCGGAGGGTCAGACCCCCCCTGCACTCCCGGACAGAGCAATGCCAGGAATGTACCTGGGAAGGACAGCGGGGAAGCAGGAGATGGGCAAACGCATCGCTTTCGTCTTTTAAAAGGCACTTCACTCACGCAAGAGCTCTGCAGAAGGGACCAGAGCTGCAGGTACACACTGAGCCTTGGCTGGGGCTGTGGTTTGTGTCCTTCCTCCCGTGGGATGCCATATGGGTGCCAGCCCGTGGTGCTGGTTGCTGGAATGGATCCTGACTCTCCAGGCGCAGCCCAGGGTCCCGCAGAGCCCCGGCCTGGCCGTCAAGACCAGAGGCAGAGGCTAACAGGGAAAAGTCCAGGAGAAGTGCACTTCCTTCCCCTCTCCTCCACCTTGACCTTGCATCACCCAAAATAATAACAAAGGGGAAGTGCAATGGAAGCAAATGGAGACAGGACCCAGGGCATAGCTCAGGGTGCTGTGGGATGACACCAGGAGCTGTGGGGCTGCTGCTGTGCTACACCCCATACAGCTCAGACCCTACACCCGGTGCTGCCCCACCCCATACGGGGCCCTTCCCCACCGGAGGGGACATGCGGCCTCAGCACCGTGGCAGCGCGTGGGCCCGTGCTCCCATGAGCCCCCCTTTCCCCTCCGCTCTGCAAGAGGGTTTCGCTTGTAAACAGCGATCCCTGGGTAACACTTCTAATCCGTCGCCTCTTGGCTATTATTCCTCCCCGCTAACCTTAAAGCCTCCCCCTTTCTCTTCGAGGCACCCCCAGAGCAGAGGAAATTCCTCAGCCCTGACGTGATGTGAAACACGAGCGGCTCGGCCCCAACCTCGCCGGGGCCATTTCCCAACCCAGGTTTCCCTATAGCATCCCCCCCGACCCCCCTCCCCAGCCACCCCTTTAGACATTGTAACCCGAGAGGCTGGAAATGCAGCGCCTTTCATCTTCCATTTCCCACATCCTGAGAGTCTGGGGAGAAGGAGCCCACCCAGATGAAGGAATCCCAACTATGCAGCTCTCTCAACCTCCCGGTCCCCCCCGCCACCCCCTGTGCGGCTCCATTCATGGAGCAGATTAGCCATGCTGCCGGCTCCACGCGCACCTCCGCGCCCAAAAAAGCCCGCGCTGGAAGCCAGCAAAAAGAATCAAGTCGAAAAACAGACGATACAGAAAGAACCCATTCCGAGCTCCACTCCTTTGCCCCATTTGCTGTAGGGCTGACGCACCCGGCACTGGGAAGCAGTATCAAAAACACAGGAGCGGTGCTGCTGAGGTGATGCCAGCCCCACAAAGAGATACGTGTGTCCCAGCCAGGCCTGGGGACCCTCAGGATGGGGAGAAGGGTCCGACCCAACCGTTCTATGTTTCCTACTCTTTTTGTGCTCATCCAGTGTTGGAACCTCATGGACCACACCAGTGCCAAGCAGCCACAGTCCCACATGCCCCATGTGTGGCCGCATCCTGCAGCACAGCGCATGGCACGTTGTGTAAACCACATCTCCAGCACCACTGGGTGACAGCAGGACACACTTTTGCTGCTCTTAGGGTGACCTCACGGGTGAAAGCGAACCGGGGGTGTCTCAAGGGCTGCACATCTGTTTGCTTCCCTCACAGCCCAGAACATTCCCCTCTCTCACCCCGGTATCACCCTGGCCCTCCCCATCGTCGCCTATTTGCTAATTGTGCCAGCGGGGAAGGGCGGGAGGCAGAGGAGGAAACAAAAAGTAAACTGAGAAAGCAAGACAGCAGCTCCAAGGGCCCAGCACAGCAATCAAGCGATAAAGCAGTAATTAAGCCTGATTATCATGCAAGACAGCCCTGGTTAGACTGGAATGCCACTGAAGAGCCCAAAAGCTGCCAGGATTGTTTGCAGCGAGGAGGGCTGATCTTTTGATATCTTCTGGGAGCTGCTCTCCTGCAGGCTGCCCCCAGCACTACATACATCCCCGGTTCTGCTTCACCCCTTCGGGTTTTCCTCCTTGTAGCCCTGCACAACCCCCCACAAAAGCACTGGCCGTCCCAATTTGCAGGGTTTGACCCAGGGGTAGAAGGAGCCATCCTGGCCCACCGAGGCCACCTGCAAAGGGCCATCCAAGGGGGGGCTTGATCTGGTGGGGGGCACTCAGCCCATGGCAGGGTTAAGGCTGGGGGCTGTAAGGTCCCTTCCAACCCAACCATTCTATGGGTGTACGACCCACACATCCACGTGAGCACAAATCGCACAAGAGGACGCGGGCTGCTCTGCTGTGCCCTCATTCCTGGCAGCTTTCATTAAGCGGAAGTGGGCTGGGGAAAGAGGCGATTCCTGCAGGATGAGCTTTGGCTCACGTTAGCCTGAATGCCTGACATCCCAATTGCATCGGCCAGGCTGGCGTGAGGGAAAGGTGAGTATATAGGTCAGGCCCTGGAGTAACAGGTAGCTCCCAGCATGGGTTGGGGTCATTTGGGATACAGCTGGGTGGGTTATTCTGGGAACAGAGCGGATACGGCTGGGAAATAGGGCAGCGTGCCGCCCATCTCCCTGCTCCATGTGGGGAAATGCCTTCCCTTCACCTCTGGGACAGAGCTGCCAGCCCTCCACACCCGCAGGAAGAGCTGCACTGACTCAGGCCCTGAGAACTCAGTGCTTGGGCACAGCGATGAGCTGGCCCCAAATCATCCAGGTTGCAAGACATGCTGCTCCCCTGGATGCTAAGGAGTGGTTTGGGCAGGGCGAGGAAGAGGCCCGGAGGAGGTCAGGGAAGGCGGCCCCCAGGAAAGCCCTGCTGCTCCCAGGGTGAGCCTTGTTTGTAAATAAAGAGCCTCCGTTTCCAGGGCAGCCCGGGTGGCACCTTTCATCATCAGGAATCCGGCAATGAGTTTGGAGCCGGCTGCTGAGTCAGGCGGTCCCATGGAGGACTGGCAGAACCAGCCATCCCGAACCTGCCCAGGCTTCGGGTGGGGAATAGGGCAGGAGAAACGCAGCCCTGCTCCACCCCGAGCTTGCATCACCCCCACATGACAACAATAATAATAAAAAACAACAAAAGGGAGGGAGGCCGCCGTGTCAGATTTCTCCACGCTTTATCAAAACGAAAACGCGGGCAGGTTGAGGCGCTCTCAGCCCTTGAGGGATGTTTGCATCCTCCGTAAGCCCCAGAAAGGCAGCGAGCATCTCCTGCACCGTGGCAGGGTGGGGTGGGAGTGTTTTCCTTTTAAAAGAAACACTGAACGAGCCTGGTACTCACCAGCACTTCCAGTAAAACCCATTCAATTTCAGCAATTCATCCCACAAATATGTGTGGGATGCTGGGAACTCCTCGGGACCGACGGGCACAGATGGGCTCCGTCTGGAGCAGCGGCCGCAGCTCTTTGCTCTGCGTGGTAACAGCGTGAGTAATCAGAGACCTCCATCCAGAATTTATTTATCTTATCTCTGGAACTCGGCGAAGCATTTCAGGCTGTGACTTCTGCGGGGGAAAAGGAAAAAAAAAAAAGCAAAGGATAAAAGAAGGGCTGTTAATCACAGAGCCGCCAGCGGGAACCTCCACTTTTACTAGAAAAGGGAAAAGTTCAGGCGTTGGTTTGCCCGGGGTTGTGTACGAAAGGACGAAGTAAAGGCTGAGACGGTGCAGGGAGAGCCGGGGTGCAAAACGTAACGTGGAGAAACGAAGAGCTGGAGCTGCTGTGGGGCTATGGGGGATTTCCGTGGATGGGAGGACGGGAAGCGCCGGCGCTGTCAGCTCCCATCCCGGCACGGGGCCGCGGCAGCGCACGCGGGCGAGGGGGGGGGCAGCCGGCGGCGTTGGGTGAATCGCCGCCACTGGGGGCACAGGGGTGGGCGGAGCCGCCGCCCCCTCCGCGCTATACAGGCGGTGTCACCTTCGCAGCCGTATCCGGCCATTCCCCGCGGCGCTGCGGTAGCCCTCACAACGCCCTACTGCTCCTCGCGAGCCCCCGTTCCCCTTCGCTACCCCCCGTTCCCCTCATGAAGCTCCCCGTCTCCGCATGCTCTCACCCCCCTCCCTCGGTGCGTGTGACCGCACAGCACCCCGTGACCTCACAGCGCCCCGTAACGCCCGCTCCCCCCCCCGACCCCTGCAGGGCCGCTCCCCCCGTTCCCGCCACCCGCGCGCTCCCCTCGCCTATGACGACGGCGGCGCCCCCCCCCTCCCCGGCTCCTTTGGCGCCTTTTCCTTCCCGCCACGTCGTGGCCCGCCGCCGTCGCTCCGCCGCTCGGGCCGCGCCCTATTGGCTGAGGAACGGCCGAGTGGGCGGGGCGTCCCCTCGGCGCGCCCAGCAGAGGCCACGCCCCCCGGCTCTCCCCGGCCACGCCCCCGCCTCTCGCTACTCCCGCGGCCGGCGCGGGGCCGACGCGCCACACGAGAGCCCGGCAGCGCGGGGAGCAGCCGCGCCGTGCCCGCCCCGCGGCGCCCCCCCCTCCCCCCCAGCTCCTTCTCCCTCCACCTCCTCTTCCTTCTCCTCCTTCTCCCTCCTCCTCCTCTCGGCTCGCCGTCCCCCGCCCGCCTCCAGCCGGGCTGGGCTGCCCGAGCCGCCTGGGTCGGGTTTGTTCGGGCGGGGCTGCAGCCGGAGCAAGGCGGCGGGGATGCTGCTTTCCAAAATCAACTCGTTGGCCCATCTCCGTTCTGGGCCCGGCGCAGAGCTGCACGCCGCCAAGCTGCCCGCAGGTGAGGCGCCGCGGGGCGGTGCGAGGCGGTGCGGTGTGGGGCTCGGGTTGGGGAAGCGCTGACGCCGCGCTCCTCCCGCAGGGAAGGAGAAGGAGCCGCTGGAGAAGCTGTACCAGGTGGGCCCGCTGCTGGGCAGCGGGGGGTTCGGCTCCGTCTATTCGGGGATCCGCCTCTCCGACAGCGCCCCGGTAAGTGCGGGGTGAGCTGCGGGCAGTGGGCAGCGGGGTTCGGCCCGGCTCAGCCCCGCTCAGCGCCGCGCATCGCCCCGCAGGTGGCCATCAAGCACGTGGCGAGGGACCGCATCTCCGAGTGGGGCGAGCTGGTGAGCACCGGGGGACGGGGTATGGTGGGGGAAGGAGAGGGCAATGTGGATGGGGGGACGAAACGCCGGAGTATCCCTGTTAGGAGGGGTGCGGGGGGAGGATGGAGCATCCCTGGTTTTGGGGGGGATGGGTTGGGGAGCATCCCTGGTTTTGGAGCATGGAGGGAGGGGGGGTCGGAGCATTTTTCGTTTTAAGGCAGTGGGAGGTATCCGGACCATCCCTGTACTGGGGCACGGGATGGGGGAATCCGGAGCATCCTTGGTTTTATGGACAGTAGGAGTGGGGTGGTCCAGAGCATCCCTGGTTCTGGGATGCCGAGGGGAAGCCACTGGAATATCCCTGATGTGGGGGCGCTGGAGCACCTCAGGCTGGGGCTAACTGGGATATCCAGACGGGGGATGGGGCAGGGAGCATTCCTGGCTTTGGGGGATGCGCCAAGGGACCTGGTGCTGACAGCACTGGTGTCCCCGCAGCCCAGTGGCACGCGCGTGCCGATGGAGATCCTACTGCTGAAGAAGGTGGGCACGGATTTCCGCGGCATCATCCGCCTCCTCGATTGGTTTGAACGTCCGGACAGCTTCGTGCTGGTGCTGGAGCGGCCAGAACCGGTGCAGGATCTCTTTGACTTCATCACAGAGCGGGGGGCCCTGGCGGAGGAGCTGGCGCGGGAGCTGTTCCGCCAGGTGCTGGAGGCCGTGCAGCATTGCCACGACCGCGGCGTGCTGCACCGCGACATCAAGGACGAGAACATCCTCATCGACCTCGCCACCGGCGAGCTCAAGCTTATCGACTTCGGCTCCGGTGCCCTCCTCAAGGACACAGTCTACACCGATTTTGATGGTGAGACATTGCCGTGCGCCGAGGCGTCCCCCTGTATGCAGCAAAATGGGAAGGGGGGTTGGAAATGTGGTATTATTCAGCTGCCCGCAAAGTGTTTGGCACCGCTCGGTGTTGTGAAATGGGAGCCGGCTCCCGGGGTGAGCACCTAACCAACCTGCTGCGGACTGGGGCCGGGGGAGGGCAGCCTACAAAAACAAACAGCTCTTGGGGTGGGGGGGGAGGGGGGACAGGTTGCAAAACCTGGTGTGTAGCACAGAAGGATGGCTCCGTTCCTCTTGTTCGCTGTTTATAAATTTATTTTAAACATTTTATTTAATTTTTTCTTTCGGCAAAGGGGTGGGAAGAAGGTGTGGTTTCCCCCCCCTCCCTCCGGAGTTTTATTTTTTGCATGTAACGGTTGGCTCCCGGCCTTCCCCGACCCCGTGCTGCCACCTTCCGGCCCCACTGCCTTTATTTTACAACCCAAAGTTTGTAAACAAGAGTCACGTGCTGGCGGGGGTGGTGTGACGCCCGGTGACCCCCCCCCCCCCCCGCCACCACCCGTCCTCACCCGCCCCCATGGGACAAAAGCCGCTGTTCTCCTGCAGGCACGCGAGTCTACAGCCCGCCCGAGTGGATCCGCTACCATCGGTACCACGGGCGCTCGGCAACAGTGTGGTCCCTGGGCGTGCTGCTGTACGACATGGTGTGCGGGGACATCCCCTTCGAGCACGACGAGGACATCCTGCGCGGCCAGGTGTACTTCAGGCAGAGGGTGTCTCCAGGTGGGCACTGGATGGGATCGAGAGCAGCGCAGGGTTTACATCACCCACTGGGGAGCTCAAGGAGGTGGCACGTGTCTCGGTGCCCTGCAGTCCACCAACACGTGGTGGGTGGGTGGGGAGGTTCGCGTGCAGCGCCGGGTGTCCCCTGCCCACGCTGACTGCTGCTTTGCGTCCCCAGAGTGCGAACATCTCATCCGGTGGTGCCTTTCCCAGCGCCCCTCAGACAGGCCGTCTTTTGAGGACATCTCCAACCACTCCTGGATGCAGAGTGTCCACCTATCCCAGGAGGCAGCCGAGATCCACCTGCACAGCTTGCTTCAGGAGACGGGCAAATAACACCTCCGGTGTCTCCCGGAAGGAGCGGACCGTTGCCTTGGGACTGTGGGATTGAGTTGAGATCATCGCTCGGCACCGCGCAGTTCTCTGGAGCCAAACTCACCCAGAGGTTGGATCCCAGCTGGACTTGGACCCAGTGGTCCTATCTCACTTGATGTTTTTTTCAGTAAACTTTGGGGTTTTGGTTCCGTCTCTGGGGGCTCCCACGAGTCTTCCTGGCCTGCTGAATTTGGGACTGTGAGAGGACTGGAACTCTGAAAAGCTTCAGTGGGGGGGGAAAGCTGTCTGGGGAGGGCAGGGCAGGTGCTGTGGTCTGTGTGCCGTCACCATCTTCGAGTGCCTTCAGTCATGACATGGGCTGTACTGGAGGAAATACTTGAATTTTCCTACACTGCTGCTTTTCCATGCCTCGCCTGGGTGTAGAGCTACTTTTCCCTTCCCAGAAGGAAGCAGGTCAGGAGGATCTCGGAGCCCTGCGGTGATGCCTTCCCTGAGCCCTCTGCTTCCCAATGCACAAACAATGCAACCCAACAGAGCTGTAAATGTGTGTACAGAGTTATACAGGAGCAAAGCTTGGTGTACAGTTGTTAATAATGGTAACGTTTTTGCCCTTTTTTTATCCCCCCTCCAAGTTTTTAATTTATTTTTGTGGAATTTTTATTTTTTATTTTTTATTTTTTAATTTTTGGGGTTTTTTTGCAAGGAGGAGCCTGAGCCAGGAGGATAACTTATTTATTTATTTATAACCCACCTGGGTCCCCAACCCAGCCTTGCTTCTGCAGCTGCTGACCCTCAGTGCCCAGTTGGATTTCGGTCTGTGTCCATGTGTCTGTCCCACGTCACAGATGGATTTGGGGTTTTGGGGGCTGGGGGGGCTGTGTGTGCCCATGCACTCTTCGGGCTGAGCTTGCAGAGCGCTGTTGTCTGTACATGCAACCTGTGTGTCGCCAGCGGGTTTTTGTTAATAGTTAATATTGTACAGGGGAATTCAGAAATCCTATTTTTTTTATACAATGCGGTTTTAAATAAAAAGAAAATCGTGGAATGGAGGCATCCCTTTATTATTGCGGGGTGGGATGGAGAGAAGTGGGAGCAAGTGCGGTACTGACACACCATGGGGCTGCAGCATCCCGATGGAGATGAGAGGAGGATGCAGCCCAGCCCCAAAGCCTCCAACCCAGGGCAGCCCCGTGGGGCAGCACAGCACAGCCCTCCGGGGTGTCTTCAGCCCGACCGTTCCCCGCAGGTCTGGGAGAGATCAAAGCAGTGCAGAGCCCTCCTGTCTGCTCCAGGCCTCTGCGGAGCATGTGCTGGGGATGGAGAGTAAACAGACATCAAAGCCAGCTTGCGAAACACCGGATGTTGTCAGCCCAATTACATACAGGCACTGCTGAGCCTGTTGCTCCGGCTCTGTCCGCACGGTGGGTGTTGGTGTTGTGTGGGTGGTGTTAGTGTTGCATAGGGTGCAGGCAGCCGGCGTTGTGCTGTCCCCACCTCCAGCCCCAGAGGAAGCCCATGGCCAGGTTATGGGAAGTCGGTTACTGTCGGTCAGCAGCAGTGATGCTTTGTTTGTGTTGTACTTTCTGAGCTGTCAAACCCCACTTCCCAGCTCTGCAACACTTTGGCTTTGGGGCTGTCGGTCAGGTTTTGTTTTGTTTCGTTTGATGTCATGAGAATGTTGACGCTCCGTTCCTACTGAGCTGTTGGCACCGCGCTGCTTTTTTGAGGACGCCCATCATCAGGGATTGTGCCTGCTCCTGCCCCAAGGAAGGGCACCGAGCAGTCTGCAAGCTACCTTGCAAGAACCCCGCTCAACCCAATTGGGCCATTCCTTGATTTATGCCATGCATTTTATGCTTAAAAACAGCATTCCTACCCTGTTCCCTATGCTCTCTTCTCCAAGTAGAGCTGCTTTATGGGAAGTGACACGTGTTGTGTCACTGCTGCACCTCTGCACAAAGCGTTAACTCGGTTTGTTTTGCTTTTTTTTTCCCTGCTCAGCTGCATCTTTCATCTCCTCGAGGCTGCTCAGAGCAGGAAGCGCTGCTCCGAATGCCTTCAAAGTTCAGCCCTATTTAGAGATGCGGTTTGCATTGAACCTCCTCTCTTTCTTTTCCTCCGGACCATCCGGGAAGCAGCTCGAAAGCAGAGCAGCACAGAGCCCCCCGTGCCGCATCCTCCCCCTGCGCTATCGCGGCTGCCCGGGTTGAGCACAGCCCACCCTTCCCGTAAATGCTCACAACTGTTGCGGCGTTTCTTAGAAAAGGGCTGAGTGTGTCCGGCGCTGCTCCGCGCGCTGATAGCTGCGGTGTTTCCGTCTGCTGCTGCTGATCCCGTCCACCATTGCTGTGCCCTGCGCTGCAGCCTTCCCTCCTGGTGGCACCTTCATGCAACCAAGAGCCATCCGGTCTGTTCATGTCCTGCACCTCTGGGAGTATGGGGATGGGATGGGAGACCCAAAGTCAATATCGCAGAATGGCTTGGGTTATGAGGGACCTTAAAGCTCATCCAGTCACAATAGGCAAGTTTCCCTCCTCCCAGACAAGAACAGCAGGGTTGGGTTGGAGATGGTGGATGTTTTATTCCTTGTCTAGCTGTTCCTGCTGCTTTTATGTCATAGAATCATCAAGGTCAGAAAAGATGACTAAGATCCCCGAGTCCAACCCCAGCACACCAAGCCCACTGACCACGTCTCTCAGTGCCACATCTTGAACACCTCCAGGGACGGTGACCCCACCACATTCCTGGGCAGCCCGACAATGCATCACTGCTCTTTCTGAGAGGAAATGTATCCTAGTATCCAACCTCAAAAGAGCAAAAAACCAAACAGGATCAGGACAAGTCTTCATACCATCCAATTCCAAGATCTAGAGCTGAAGGAACAGCCGCGGACTTGCAGAGGGTCAGCGCTCATCACACCTTTGCCTTCCCATATCCAGCCACAGTGCTCAGCCACAGCAAAGGCAACAAACTCTCTTTATCACATCGCTTTTTGAGAATGGGAGGTGAGCAGCAGCCAGACATGCTGGAAATGCACACACGGGCTCAGAGGTGGCACCTTTGGGCCCTTCTGGGCATAGTGAGTCACAGGAGCTATTTTAAACCCCTGCCTTAGGACGAGAGGAATGAGCAGCAGGTCCCACGGCTCCCTGGTAATGAAGCACTGTGGACACAGATCTGCCAGCGCTTTGCCAAAGTCCTGTGTGGCAATAGTATCATTTCCATGGGGCATGTGGGGAAACTGAGGCACGGCACACTGGCTTGCTGGAGACATTTTGCGGCGGAGCTTAAGAGCAGGGCTCAGCCTTTCCCTGCCCTATCACTCCCGCAAGGGAAATGTCAGCCAGGAGAAAGTGTGCAGCAAGAGGCTCCCAGGTTTATTTATGGGTGCTGAGAGCTTGCAGCCAATGAGCAAGATGAGACCACAGGCAGAACTGTCCCAGCAGCATTTGCACCCTTCCTTGGGTGGCACCGGCCACGAAGCGATGTCTCCATGTCCCCCAGGTACGGGAGCTGAGGGCAAAGCCCTGAACTCATCTCAACCACGGCGAAAATGAACGACGTGGGGGGAGATGTCCCTTCCCGGACCTCTGGAAAAAACCCCATGCTGTGACTCCAGGTGCAGGTTTCGGGCACCTGAAGCCTTGTGGGGTTTGCACCAACCTTACCAACACGGAGCCTGAGCTGACGCTGCCTCCATGACACACTGAAACTGCATCACTGGGCTGAGAGTTGGTGGGGGTTTTTGCAAGGAAGAAACGCTTTATTCACCGTAAAAAAAAAAAAAAAAAAAAGAAACCACACACCACAAAACCTTTCCAGTGTGTAAAGCTGAGTCAAATTTAGCAACTTCAGCTCAAGAAAAATATTTATAAAGGGGTAATCAGAGTGTTTTTCATCCTTTTCCAAGCTTTTCCCCTTCCTCTAGGGTAATTTTTCATGTTTTTAATCACCGTGTTTGTTACAGTTAGGAGGGTGTTAAGCGACCCGAGAAATGAAACAGCTCTCGTTTCAAACCCAAGCAGCCAGTTCAGTTAACCTGAAATGACACACAGGCACACATCAGTGTTTGAAGGGAGAGCGGGTTGCAGGAACAGAGATCTCACCCCACTGAGAAGGCTGTGAGAAAAACAGAAGCAGCAAAATGTCATTTCGGGTCAACCCACACTGAAATTCTTCAGATTTTCCCCCCACAAGAGTGCAGGAAGAGCCTGCACACACCAGTGCTGACCCCAATGGAAACTGCCCCATGCTTGCAACCTGTCCCAGAGCACTGCTCATAGCCTATTGCTTGCTGCACACGTGTATGGGTGCAGGAAGGCACACGTGTGCTTGAATGTACATAATCCTCCCTACACAGGCAGATCTGGATGGGTTTCCCTCAGGTTGGCTGCTATTGCCAGCAAAACGCAGCTACACATGTTGGATTTTGTCCTTGGCATCCCCTCATCCTCCATCCCTTCTTCTGGGGCAGAATGGAGGTGATGAGCACCCTGCCAGGGTGGAGGGGTCATGCTTTCTCCAGCAGGGTGTATCCAAACAGTCTTTGATAAAGCCAGGGAATGAATGAATCACGCGAAGATGACCTGTGAATTGCCACTGAAAAGCAGGAGGGAGATTTCTGAGAACAAGTGATCAAAGCGAACCCACCCTGCATAGGTGGAGGGGACAGCAGACAACTGGAGGGGCTTTGCAGCACCAGAAGAGTCTTTAGGATAGGGACACACTGCCATGCTCAGCCTCTCACTGACACCAGGGGACAATTTCCATTTCTCAGTGTATGAACACGGAGCTTTCAAACTTCCCACCACCAGCTTGTGTGTCCTCATGAACACCACCCCTGCTCTGTGCATGCGTCTCAAAGCAGGTTGGAACCACACAAAATCCCATGCTAGATCCTTCACAGATCCCCAAGTCCAACCCCCAGCCCCACACAGCACCACCCAAATCCAAACCCTATGGCTGAGAGCGGTGCCCCAATGCCTGCTGAGCCCTGGCAGCTCAAGGCCATGCCCTGGGGAGCTGTGCTGTGCCCACCACCCTCTGGGGCAGAGCCTTTCCCTCACACCCAACCTTGACAACATTTTTGTGTAGAAACACTGCAACCACAACCTCTGTGCGTGGCACCGTGGGACGAGGGCAACCTCCTCGTGTTGGGGTGCAGGCAGCCCAGCACTGGGCTTTCACTGCTCGGCCCGGTGACGGAAGGCAGCGATCTGCAGCTGGGAGTCTCAACGCGCTTATTTTTCACCAGCCCGAAGTTTCCTTTCCCCACTTCAGCCTCGGGATGGGAAAAGGAACCGATTCTCCTCTCAGCTTTCATTCTCGCTCAGAACTGAAAGCTCCGGAGCACCTGACGGAGAACGAGCAGTAACAGCAAAGAGCAGGGCAGAGCTGGGTTCCAGCAGCGCACAGTGCCGGCGAGCGGGGCTGTGCCGCCCTCTGCTGTCTGCCCCGTCCACCCAGAAACTGATTTTGTGCAGAAACAGGCCTGCTTTGGTACAGAAACGTGTGCTTTTTTTTTTAACAGAAACGTGCGCTTTTGTACAGAAATATGCGTTTTGCCCTTCTGGAGCACACCCGTCCCTCAAAGGGCCCTGTGAGGGGTTTCCGAGGAGGGCGCAGCGGTCCGCCCGCCGCTGTGAGGCACCGCGCGGGGCCGGGCGGACACCGCGGCACGGGGAGAAGCCCAGCCGAGGGCTGCGCGGCGGCGCTGCGGCCCAACCGGCGGCCGTTCGCTGAGGGCTGCGCGCGGCCACCGGCCGTTCCCTCAGGGCGCAGCGACAGCGCTCCGTGCGCGGCAGGACCTCACCTCAGGGACAGCACGGGGCCGGGAGAGGCTGGAAACGGCCCTAAATCCTTGGGGGTGCCACGGCGATCAGAGCAGCCGCGCAGAGCACACGGCCCAGCTCTGCTCACCCCGTGCACGGTGCACTCCGTCGCCTTCCTCCCCCCCGCAGCCCCCCGGTTTTAACCCGCTGCCCTACGCCCTCTCCTGATCGTTTCGCCCTCACAGCTCAGGTGCCTGCCGAGCACGTTTCCTCCCGTGCTACCTGATTGGTCCTTCTCGCTCAGGGCCGTTTAACCCTCCCCGCCCTCCCCTCCGCCAGGTGGGTGGGTTTTTCCCGTCCTCCCCTCCAGCACTAATGGCGCGCTCCCGCTCCCCCTACACACGGGGCGGAATGGTCTCTCCCTCCACCCACAGCTCCACCTCAGCCTTCCTCCGCAGCGACGTCACACATTCTCCTACTTCCTATTGGCTGAGCCGCCGGGCCTGGAGCATAGCGACCAATGGCGACGTTCTCCCCTCCCTCATCCAAGATGGCGCCTCCAGGGGCCGCGGGCGGGCAGTGGTGAGGCGGCCTGGGTGTGGGGGGGGCGCACCGCCTTCTCCGCGCTCCGCCGCACAGCCGCGGGGCCGGCCGGCCCGGTGGGCCCGCTGCCTGGCTGGCCGCCGGGCCCGGCCCTGCCTCTCTCCGCTATGGCGGCTGAGAGCGGGCGGCAGTTCTGGAAGCGGAGCGCCAAGCTGCCGGGCAGGTGAGCTGGGCCTGGTCCGGGAGGGTAACGACCCCCCGGGGTTGGGGGTTCGTGACGGGGGATTGGGCTCCGTGGAGCTGTGTCCGCGCTGAGGGGCCGTACCGGCTGTGGGGGCCGCATGTGTGCCCCAAGCGTGGCCGAAGCCCCGTGGGGTGTAGTGGATGAAGGGTCCGAGTCTTCGGCCCCTTTGGAGCCTTTGGGGGTGCCCCTCTCCTGGTTGAGGCCTCACTGAGGGCCCCCGGGCTGTGGTTGCTCGCCTCCTGTTGAGGCCTTCGTGGTGGCGGTGGAGGGGAAGGAGCACCGCCTGGGGCCGCGAGGCCTCGGGTAGGAATTGGGGGCGCGGGAGGAGGAAATGTTCCTGAGCAGCCGCGGGAGCGGAGCAGGGCACCCCTTAGAGGCACCCGCAGTTCTGGTGCTCCCTTGCACCTCGTTTACACTCAGTAGTCTCATCTGGGCCTTGCACTTCCCCTCCTGGCTTTTAGCTGGCTGCGGGGGTGATTAGATTTGGGATTACCTATTAAAAACTCTCTCCCAGCTCAGTCTGCAGTGCAGCTGTGGGGCTCTGCTGTGGCTTTGGGACCTCTTCAAATCAGGTGGAGGGAACCAATGGGTGGTCCCAACTCAGCAGATTCCCCGTAGATTCATCCTTTGTTGTTTAGTGGATGGGCTGATGGTTGCACTTGGTGATCTCAGAGGTCTTTTCCAAACTTAATGATTCTGTGATATCGCTTGGACTGGTGAGGCAGCCTAAGTTTGTGGCAACTAAAGGGAAAGTACTGAGCACTGTGCATCCCTTCTCTCTCTCCTATGGGAGGACGGTGCTGTGCTGTCTCCAGGTTGCTTTGTGTCCCTGTGGTCCCATCCGTGGATGTTGTGCCGGGTTCTGCTGTCGGCATCTCTCTTGCACAGCTGATGACTTCAGAGCCAGCTTGGAAAGCTCAAACCAGGTGAACCGGTCTGGGAGGCAGCCAGTCCTGCACAGACAATGCACTCCAACATCAAGGGTTTGGCAGAGTTCTCCCCTCCTAACAGACAAGTTTGCAAATACCCTGTCCTGTGGTCTGGAGGAGGCTTGTTACCAGTTCCGTATGCTGTGTGCCAATCCTTTCCAGATAGACTTACTAGTAAACGGTGTTTCGTGTCTCCAGTGCTGCCCTGCATCTTTTGCACTGGGAGTTCTCAACCTTGTAATTCTTTTGGGGTGTGCTGGCAGGCTGGTCTGGCACGTTGTCCTATGTGATGCATTGTTTATTTCCTGCCGTATGGAGAGCTGAGTAGTAAGGCATCAGTGTGTGCATTGTTTAAATGCTCTTTTAAAAAAGGGAGAAGCAGAGTCTGCTGGGAATAAAACATTTTCAGTCTCTGCAGTTGTCCTGATGTGCTGAAGATGTGCTCTCTGCTGCAGTGCCCATAAGAGGTGTAACACAGGTGCTACAGCAGAGCTTGAGCACAGATTGCATCAGGCTCTAGGTAGGGAGATAATGGGAAATACCTTGTCCCACTGAGCTGTAAAGGAGGACAGGGGACTTGTGCTGTCAGCCTGGGAGCACAGCGTCAGCACAGGTCTCAACTCCTGACTCAGTGGTATTTGCTAACACGTGGCGCCTGCCCTGAGCTTCCCATTTGTGCAAAAGTCAGAGTTAAGCTTGGAGACAGCCAGTTCATCTAACTGATGCATTAGGGAGAGCCAGACTAGTGAATTAATGAAGTATTTACTGATTGCCACTTGCTGCCCTGCCTCTGTTTTCTGAGTTGTAGCAGTGGGATCTGCTGATGCTGCTTTGTGAGGCACTTTAGGATGGGCTGAGCTGCAGGAGCTGGATCAGGCACTGGTCTGTTCTGGCTCTGTGGTGCAAAGTTGCCGTCTGGCAGCTGTGGATGTGTGTGCATGTCTCAGGTCACCTGTTGCATGTCTCGGAGCATTTGCTCTGCTTCCTCTCCAGGTTGTTTTATATGTACGTGTATATTTTTATATACAAACATATGCAGGATGGTGGTACTCAGCTCTACCTGACGCCTTCAGCTGCCTGTGTGGGAGCTCCAGCGGGTGTGCTGTGCAGTGGATCAGCCCGGGACGCTTCATCTGTGGGAGCCCGTGCTCTTCACAGCAGATCTGCCCAGGAGGTGGAGCACTGCTGTTGTGTAGGCCGTTAGCAGCAGCAGCATCATCCGATTGCTTCAGAGCATCAGGAAGGGATTTCTTCATGCACTGCTGGCTCCCACATCCCCTATTCTGACTGTTCATTTTCCTGATGAGCATCATACAGACCCATGTGTGGTTTCTGTTCCTTCGTGTGGGAATTAAACCATATATCAGTTGGTAGCACGTGGATGTTCCTGGGTGATGCCGGTCCCCTTGCAGGGAAGAGCAGTGCTGTGACTGTTGTTAGGAGGCGGTACGAGCTTGGTGCTGAGCCTTGGAAAGACTCTGCAGGCTCCTCTCCTGTGGGGAGCTGCCGTGAGTCATTTGGAAACAGCTTTTTTTAACCCCAGTAATCTTTTCGCTCTGCCCACCCATGAGGGTGCCTCTGTTTAATAGCTGTCCCTACTCCTCAATGCTAATTACTCGACAGACTCTTTCCTGGCTCTGACTGGAGGTGTGCCAGCACAGCGAGCCTTTTCAGCACTTCCAGCAGCTGCCCACCCCCCTCTTTGGCCTCCGTCTGTGTTGCAGCTGTTCCCAGCCTCTGCCCTCGGTCTCCATGCCTCTCCCTTCCAGATGGACCCACTGCTGTCACTTCCCTGGCACCTGCTTGTCCCTTGCTGGCTCTCCAGCTGCACCAGGCTGTGATCCCCCCTGCCACAGCCAGGCTCCATCTGAGGCTCCTGGAAAGCCCTAGTGACCTGAGGGAAGCCTGTCCTTTGTGTGCCAGCTCTGAATCTGCACTTGTCTCTGCCACAGGGTGTAGGTCTGTGCTGTGTACTGGGCTACGGAAGGCTGGTTGTGTCCAGAGATACAAGTGTGGCTTTTGGGGTGGCATGGCTGTGAATAGTTTCCCAAATTGAGGTAATAACTGAGGATCTCTGTCTCACTTCCATAGCCTGTAAAACTAGTGATGAGTGCTCGTCTATTAGCTCCTTTTCGAGGCAGTGCTCCCCATGCAGTGCCAACAGCTCTCAGACTCTCTGTGCCCTGGAGCACTCATCCAACTCTGCAGGGACTGAGCCATGACTCATTCCAGACCACATAGGAAGTGGTTGGTTAAGCTGGGATTTGGACCTGCATCAAACCCCATACCAGAGGCTGCTTCCCTGTAACGCTGGCTGCAAGCCTGAGTGCCAGTGTGGGGATCAAACCCTCAGTGCTGAGGAGTCCTGGTGTCACTGGATAGAGTCCTGCCCTGTTGTGGAGGGCTCAGAGGTGTAAATCCTCAAACCTGATCAACTTTTGGATGGAAAAGAGAATGAATGTCAGTGCTTGTGGCAGGTGGCTGAGCTGTGCAGAGAGCAGATCTGTGTCCTGTTTGAGGAGGCAAATCCCAGTTCAGGCTAGAAAGAGCCTGAGAGTTTAAACAAAGCTTCTCTTTGCTGCTGCAAAGAACAAATCTTCAGCTAATTGTGGCTCTTTGGACCTGAGGCTTTGAAGACAAGCTTACTGAAGTTGATTTTGGTCTGTATTTGGCTTCCAACAGCGTGCAAGAAGTGTTACCCCGGTCCAGGCTGAGCAGACCATCCGTGGGTGCCTTGAGATATTTTGCACTGTCTCTTTCCTTTTCCCTCCCTGCAGCATTCAGCCTGTCTATGGAGCACAGCATCCTCCACTGGATCCCCGCCTCACCAAAAAGTAAGTTCCGTTTGTCTCCTGGAGGTGTGGTTGGTGTGCTTTGCTTTGCTTTTTTCTTTCTTTTTTATTTTATTTTTTTGTTTTTTGGTTGGCTCAGTCTTGGCAGAAGTCTGCAGCATCCCCAGCACTGTGATATTCCATCTCCTCCTGATTGGACTGGTTCGTGTTGCTGGGAATGTAGAAATGATGTAGCAGCTTCATTCACATTTCCTGAGCAAACTCAGATGGTTTCTGGGGTTGCTGTCCTGGTACCAGGGCAGCCGCAGCGTGCATCCCCTCTGCTCTGTGCAGTCTGAGCTCTCTGGTGCAGCTGTAATTCAGGCATGTGCAAGAAGGGCTGCGAAGGAGTATGGTGCTGTCCTGGGCTCTGTGAAAACTCACAGGAAAGCTTATCTGCTGCTGTATTTGTAGCCAGAGATCTGCACTGGGCACGTGAAAGGAGAAGATGCATTCTTTAGCAGTGATGTCTGCACCTATTGGATAGGGAATTTCTGAGGGAAGGGCAAGGTAAAGCAGCCTGGCAGGGTCAGCAGCACAACCACAGCGCCCTTCCCAGCAGGAAGAGGCAGCGCTGATCTGCACGGCCTCCTTACCGCTATCTCATGCTGTGCAGCAGTGAACGTTCCTGTCCATGACGCTTCAGCTGGTGGACTTTGACTCCTGCAGCTTAAGGGTAAATGGAAAGGCTCCTCCTGCACCTGAGAAAAGAAACAGCCTGGTCTGTCTGCTGGGAGCAACTACAGCTGTGCCAGGAGTGTGTAGCAGCATAGACTGGTTCTGCCATGCCTCTCCCCAGGTCACAGGACTTCTTTTTGTATTTGTCTACCTGTTTTCTGTGGGCCGGGGGGAAGTAGAGCTGAAGAAACTGTACGTCTCTCTTGTTTGCCCTTTGAGCCAAGGAGGCTGGCACCTCTCCAGCTGTTAGCTGGCACTGTGGCTTTCCATGCCCTGAGATCGCACCAGCTTGGGCAGCCTTGGGGAGCTTAATGCGTGCCCTGGGGTTTGGGAGGTGGGACTAGGGAACTGGGGAAAGCCAGGGACTGCCTGTGTGGAGCTAGGATGCAGGGAAGGAAAGAACATAGATGATCTAACAGTGCTACTCTGAAATTGTTTTTCTCTGGCTTCCAGCTTCATCAAGGACCGCTCCAAAGCCAACGCGCTGCCTATGAAAAGTAAGAAGGCCTCCAGCTTTCATGAGTTTGCCCGCAACACCAGCGATGCCTGGGACATTGGTGATGATGAAGATGAAGACTTCACTTCCTCTTCTTCCTCTTTGCAAACTTTGAACTCTAAAGTGGCCAAGGCCACGGCAGCGCAGGTCCTGGAGAACCACAGCAAGCTGCGAGTGAAACCTGAGAGGGCACAGCCTGCTCTCAGTGACATGCCCACCAACTGCAAGGTCAACAAGTCCAGCAGTGAGGCCCAGCTCTCCAGGATGTCTGGTAAGAGCCGTCTTCAGGAGCAGCTTCTGGAGCGCAATATTGTGGGTTCAGGCATGTCTGTCTTAGAGGATCCTGTTTTCTGGGCTCCTGAGGAGTTTTGAAAGTCTGTTCAATTCTTGGTTAGCATGTGCTGCTCTTAATCAAGGTCAGGATGAGACCCTGTAGAGGACCTTGCAGTTAGCTTGTTCAATTAGCTTCAACCCAAAGAGTGGGGCAGACCTGCAAGTTGTTTTTTTCTGTGGTTCCCTTGGTTTCCTTCTGCCTCATCTTCCATCTTTCCCATGTCCTCCCCTATATCACAGGGAAGTCTGACCCGCTGGCAGGCGGATATCTTGATGCAGAAGGAAGGAAAGTAAAAGAAATAGGGGGAAGTGATGGAAAAGCATCAACAGATCTCTGTGGACTGGCTGATCCTAGTGGGCCAGCAGTGCTCTGTATGCTGGGGTTGGGCAAGAGAGATGACGCATGCTGTGCCAAGCCTATGGCAGTAGTCAGTGGAGCGCAGGGGGGTTGAAGAGCTGCTGTCCCCTTCCCAGCCTCACTGCAGTGTCTGCTCTGTGCAGAGGAGGCCTGTGTGCGGACCCCCCTCCCGAAGCAGCAGTCCCTTCCCCTTCGGCCCGTCATTCCACTTGTTGCCCGAATCTCTGACCAGAACGCTTCGGGTGCTCCCCCCATGACAGTAAGGGAGAAAACCCGCCTGGAGAAATTTCGGCAGCTCCTTTCCAGCCACAACACGGACCTGGGTAAGTGGCATAATGGGTGCCTGTGGGTGGGGAGGCAGAGGGAAGCCTGCTGTCTCTGTGAAACATGGTTCACTATCTACTCCAGGCTGGAAAAAATGACTTGCGTGTTGGCAGATGATGACCTCTTCCAGCAGCTGCCCGTTTTTGGTCTGTTTCTGGTCACAAGTGATGGTTGTGGTCACAGGGGGCTGTTGGGCTTCACATGAGTACTGAGCTCTGCTGAGAAGGGACCAGTGGTCACCACCCTGGCAGCCGGTGCTCCTGTCCCAGTGCTGAGCCAAGTTTCCCCACCCTCCAGCTACAGACCCACATCCCCAGTCACTGCTAATGTGGAGCCTTCCTGGAGGCTCACTGTCTCCAGAGCCTGCAGGAGCAGACTGGGCTTTCCTCTCCTTTTAGGTGTAGTGGTGCCTGGACGTGCCTAGGATCTAATCCATTGCCACCACTGTCCGTTTGCAGATGAGCTGAGGAAATGCAGCTGGCCTGGAGTGCCCAGAGAGGTCCGTCCTGTGACGTGGCGTCTCCTCTCAGTGAGTACTTGGAGCTGGGATGTAGGAGGCTGGGGGGAATCTGGGGCACTCGCTCGTACACCTTCGTGGGAGCAAATCCATATCCAGTTTTCCTCATGTTGTATCTGTGCCCAGCCTAATAATGAGCTGTAGGATTTTTCTGGCCAGGGACTGTAATTTCTACATCTCCTGAGCACAAACCCCAGACAGGTGTGGGAATGTGGCTTGTCGTTTCAAGAAATTGAATCCTGTAAAGTTGGATCGTACCAGATCAGAAAAGGCATCAGGGTGTGGGAAAGCCGAAGCCTTTCCTACCCTGCTCCAGGTTCCCCAGATCTGCGGCATCCATGTGCACAGCTGCCAGGCAGGATTTTAGGGGTTGGTTTGTGGTAAGGGAGTAGGGTCTGCCCTGACCTGGGGTTTCCTCCCCCAGGGTTATCTCCCTGCAAACATGGAGCGTCGGAAGCTAACCTTACAGCGCAAGCGGGAGGAGTACTTTGGCTTCATCCAGCAGTATTACGATTCCCGGAATGAGGAGCACCATCAGGACACTTACCGACAGGTACCTGCTGCCTGCCTGGCTTTCTGGCCCCTTGCCTCTGCATGCTCTTGAGCTGGGGTCAAACCAGGATTCCTACCTGTTAGTTATTGGGAGTGTTCTCCTTGGGGATGGAGCACTGTGCTTGTCTCTTTACAAGTACTGGATTAAGCCTTCCCTAAATTGACCAAATAACTGGATTTCCCAGCCCAGCTCTTGTCACCAGCCCAGCCCTGAGCAAAGGAGGCTGAACACAGAACTGTAGGTGACTTTCTCTATGCAGCAGCAATCTGTAGCACTCACAGTGCTCATCAGCAAGTGCAGCTCTCGCCTGAGGGGCACTGCAGGGTGGATTCTCTTCTGTCGTGTTGAGTTATCGTGCCCCTTAAAAGCATGGCTGATGTATTTGACCCATGATCTCTTCCAGATCCACATTGACATTCCAAGGACCAACCCACTCATCCCCCTCTTTCAGCAGCCACTTGTCCAGGAGGTAAGGGGACAGAGTTAGACCAACAGTGCCATTAGACTGAGGTAACTCTGCAGACCAAATATCCTGGATGACAGCTAGTGAAACCCTGTCCAGCTGATCAGCAAATACATGCTCACACTGCCTGGTCTAGTCCTCAACTTTCTGAAATGCATCAGTCTTAGAAACCAGGGGCTATGAAGTCAGCATTTTTTTTCTGGCAAGAATTGGTGATAGCCCTGAAGCTTTTGTTCTGAAACAAATTCAATGAATCAGTTGCGTTTCACTACAAATACGCCTCTGTGCAAAGCAGTATCTGAGAAAATCACATAGGGCTGTTGGAGAGGAGGCCAGGAGGTGTGAGCATCTGTTGTCTTTGGAAGCAGTCTATGTGTGTGTGTGTGTGGTATGTCAGGGTATGATGTCCTGGAGCTGGGCTGGGAGTAATGCATGTAATGCATCTATAGGTTATGGAGGATTCTCTGTTGGGTACTATAATGATTGTGATGTTTTGCTGGGAGTGCTGTGCTGACAGCTGATAGAAAAGAGCACAGGTAACAGCCTTAGCTGTCCACATGATGTTCAACAAGATGTGCAGCTCTTGGAAAGTTGGTGTCTGCGTTTCTTCAAGCAGCAGTTTTGATGTGGAATCTGGGTCGTCTTGCTCTGGGAAGAGTGGGCTGGCTTTTGTGGGGATCTGTGGGTCATGCAGGAGTTTCTTAGGACTGGTGTCTTCTTATCTTAACCATTTTGCTGCAGAAAAGAGCCTGTCAGTGCATGATCTTTGCTCCCTGAGCTTAGCAGTTACGCTTTTCTGCCTCTCCTTTGCGCACGGCTAATGCAGGTACCTGCTTTCCTTCAATTCTTCCCTAGATCTTTGAAAGAATCCTGTTTATATGGGCCATTCGACACCCAGCCAGTGGCTATGTACAGGGAATCAATGACCTGGTCACTCCATTCTTTGTTGTGTTCCTCTCTGAATACGTTGGTAAGTGATATTCACTGCCTCTTGACTGCAGTGGTGTGAAGTGCTGGAGTCACCTTGCTGGAGGGGATGTGTTTTCCTTCAGTTCCTGTGCTGTGCTAGAGATGCATCTTGATCTCTTAGTGCATCTTTGCTTCAGTTTCATAACCTTGCTGAGCTCTGCAGAAGTTGAAGTGGTAACAGTAGATTTGTGTTTGAATGTACTTAGATTGGAGGAGGGTGGGACCTTGCAGGTGCTGGGGGAGTTTAGGCAAAGCCTTGATGCCCTGAACTTGAGGTGGTGGGGAGGATCTTGCTCTCAGAGCTTGAATTTGGAGCTCATTCTTGCTCTAGGACAGACTGAAGTACAAAGAGACCCTGTTGAGAATGTAAAATAAACAGTTTAAATAATGATTCTTGTCCATTGCTGCTAGTGCAGGTGTATGTCAAGCTGAGAGTTTCAGAAGTTAAATTGACTTCTCCCAGCTGCTTTTGGCTTTCTTGTCAGCCATTTGCTTTTAGCTGGAGAGCAAGTCATTTTCACCCATGGGATTTTCATTCTTTCTCCAGCTCTTGCTGTGTTTTGGGGTTGACATGAGCACTGGGATGCCTTAGGACCGTGTAAGCATAAGAATTATTTTTTCACTGTAAAGAGAAAGGAAAAGGATTTTCTAAGAAATGACAGAGAAATCCTCTTTGACAAGTGATTTAGGGTCTGATCCACAGCTTGCTGAAGTCACTGAAAGCCTTCCACTAGCTACCTAAAGCTTTGTGAACTAGTAGTGGTCTTTTGTCTTTTGAGGACATTGTAAAGAGGTAAGCCACCTCAGTTTGCACTGCGATAGTCCTGACCACATGGCTAATCTCCAAGCCATACTGTTGCTCCTTACAGCCCGAAGGAGAAAGCACAGTGTGGGGCTCTACTGCTACCTGGAGTGAATTCCCTGTTCTGGGAAGTAAAGAGCGAGTCAGCTGAGCCAGAAAAGAGCTGGTGTGATGTTGGAGCTGCCTGTAGGTACTTTGTATGACTTCTTACAGTCATGTACCATGTTGGATATCAGGTCTCTACTCTCTGTGCATGGCTAGGACCTGTCTGATTGGGGCTGTACTTCTTGCCATCTTTCAGGCCCCTTTTATCCTCTGAATGTGGCCTTCTGTCTGTCACTGAGAGTTGTACTTACCCAAGCAATACCACACATCCCCTTCTGTCTCCAGAGTTTAGGATTCAAAGCCAACCTTTGGGTAGAAGCATGATGTACTCACGTCTCAGTGACCAGCTAAACCCCACTGAAGTGTCACTCACAGGAGCTCTGCCCCCCCCCCCGTCTCCCCAAGCCCTTGGGCAACTGTGACGCTGGTGGCAGCGTCCTGGCTGCCCCCAGACTGCCTTGAGCAGCTGTCACTGTGCCACCAGCTCCCTTTCAGAGCCATATGTTGCGCATCTTGCTCCTTTCTACAGGCCTCTTAATGATGCTGCTGAACAGATGTTTGAGCTGAGCCATGCCCTCCAGAGACTATTTTTATGTTTAGTTTTTTTCCCCCAAAGTTTCTCGCGGCATGCCCGGGATCTCCTAGCAGTCTTTCTTTGCTGGCAGAGTTGCTGCTCTTGTCCCTGTGCCAGTGCAAGCAGCAGGCTGTTCCCTGTCACCTAGGCCTATCACCGCCTCCCTTTCTTTGTCACACTTTCTGTGCTGAGCTTGCCATGTCTGGAGCCCTGCAGGGAGCTCTTCTGTATGAGGTGACAGCTGTGTGGCTGAGCCACCAGTACTAAATGTACACACTTGGCCTCGTCCTGCTCCTTAACCTTGCCCATATTCCTGCTAGGGAGAAGTGATCGAGGAAAGGAGATGGATATCTATTAAACAGAGGTTTTGCCTGCCTTTCTAATTACCTGGGAACTTGGCTGTTGAGGAGCCAGCAGAAGAGTAACTGGTAATTTTGGATGATGACCTACAGCTGGAAAACAGCTTTGCTATGCTTTCTACTGCATGAGATTGCCAGATTGCCACAGGCTTAAGCCTGTGCCCTTCCTAAAGGCCTGTGTGCCACAGGCAAGGGGCAGAGTTGGGAGCAGCACTGGACTCACTGACTGCTCTATCCCATCCCATACCTCTGCAACCAGCATCTACTGGCATTGGTTTTTATGGTGCTGCTGACCCGTGACCACACCTGAGCCGACAGAGTGGCCCGGCTTCAGCCCTGACCCCCAGCCTTTCCATCTCAGCTCCTTTCCAAGCAAGATCAAAGATGTCTGTTCAGATTTCTGAGCTTCTGGGCTTGGAGATGGGCCAGTTCAGCCCTGGTGTCTGTTGATTCAATTTAGTGGTGACAGCTCCCATAGAGGCCGCTGCCAGCAGCGCAGCTGATGCTCTCCTTCTGTGAGCTACGTGGAGGAGACAACAGGGATGGAGCTGCTGTGTTGGCTGAGCCAGGAAGGCTGAAGCTGTGTCTCCTGACCCAGAACTGTTCCTTAACCCCTGCCTTCCTCTGCCTGCCCACACACACTGCCCTGTGCAGTATCCAGGTTAAGGTCATCCTCTAGCTGGCCTGGAGGAGAGGGCATCTCTGCTCCAAATGCAGTCAGTGTTGCCATTATGCCACCCTCAAGGGTCTCCTTGTCCTTTCCCGGGGGATTGTGAGCCAATTTGCACTTAGTGAACACCGTTTGGGGACGGAGCTGTTGTTAGCCCTTGTGCTTAGGCCCCAGTGTTTCAAAAACAAGCTTCCACAAATCTGCTGCTCTCACAGCAAGGCTTTTTCATGCACAGGATTGCTTTTGTTTGGTGGAGCTCTCCTGTTAGCCCAGTAGGAGGAGGTGTTCTGCAAAGCTGAGCAGTCCCTCTGATAAATGGCACTGCTTTCAGGCTCTGTGCTGGAATTAACTTGGAAACTTCCACAGTCCAAGGAGATGTTTGAGCACTTTAGGGTCCTTGCAGCTGTGCCAGAGAGTCCTGCTCTCCTGTGAAGGTTTCTGAGGCTTTGGCAAGTTCTTCCTGAGAGCCTGTTCTTCCTTGGAGTTCGCAGCTGCCTTTTGAGTTTCGTATCTTGCTGCCTCACCCGTTCTCATCCAGCATTCTGTGGGGGGCTGAAAACTGAGCCCTGAGGTGGTCATGTCAGGTGGCCACCTCGGGGAAGGTGATCACGACTGCTTATCTCTGTTGTGCTTCAGTCCTGGGCTGATAAATCCTCTTTACCATGGTTGGTAGCTCAGCCTCCTAGTTCAGCTCTGGGCCCAGGGCAGCCTTTGCTTCCTTGGTTTCTGTCAGTAGTGCTGGATTTGCCTCACCTGGTTGTCCCCATAGTGTTGGCAGAGCTGCCCTCACCCACAGAGGGATGTGCCCTAGCAGCAGAGGTCACCCATGTGAGAGCCTTCATGCATGCACTGCTCTGGCCCCTCAGGGGTGACAACAGCAGTAGAGACCCTTTCCTGATCCCCTGAGGGGCTGGGCTCAGATTATGGTTGCTGAGTATTTTGGGTGCTGGTGCTCACCTGACCTGGAGAAGCAGGTCAGTGCACAGGTGTCCTGCTCTGTACTGGGAAAGCTACTCATTTCAGCTGTGCTGGCAGCTGCTTGCAAGGAGCCTTAAAGCCTCTTGGCATTCCTGTGAACCACCTGGTGCTCTCCACCCCCCTTATTCTCCTCCCTGTCTTTTGCAGAAGAGGATGTGGAGAACTTTGATGTGACAAACTTGTCACAGGATGTTTTACGGAGCATCGAAGCTGATAGTTTCTGGTGCATGAGCAAGCTGCTGGATGGGATACAGGTGAGCTGCTGGAGCTGCAGAGATGTCTCCCTTTGCCTGATGCAGCAGCACCATGGTCTTCTCTCTGTATCTTGGAGAGAGCTCTGTATCCCCTGGCACTAGCGAGTAACTAGCTAGACCTGCAGCACTCCTGGCATTTAAAATTGGAGTTGTGCCCGTGTTTGTTCTCTGACAGTGTATCCCAGCATTAATGGACATTTCTGCTGCTTTGGGCATGGTCTGGGGGCAAAATTCCAGGGGAAAAAGGAGCTGCAGCTGTGCAGCCAGCACTGTCCCAACTTCCCAACTACTGGGGACTTCACAGCGGATCCCGGCACTCAGGAGCCATATCTCCTTGGCTGGTGCAGAGCTGGTGATTTGGTTTTGGTCATTTCCAATTGTTGCAGCTGCTGTTTCTGACTGATGGCCTTTCCCTGCAGGATAACTACACCTTTGCACAGCCAGGGATCCAGAAGAAAGTCAAAGCTCTGGAGGAGCTTGTGAGCCGGATTGATGGTAGGTGACAAGGGAACTGGAGTGGGGGGGACTTCTGTCACAACAGTGAGAGGCTTTCTTTACAAGTAGGAAGGAACCCTCAGTGCAAGGGGTAGATGCTTGCCTACAATGCATAGGGGCAGAGCATGGTTGGCCAAAAAGCTCCTGGGGTGGGATTTCATTGGCAAAGTAGGACGAGGTGAGTGGTGGAGGTGTTTGTGAGAGCTCCTCAACCTTGAAATACACAGAAGCCAGCATGATTTGGGCAGTACCTTGTGCAGGAGCTCGGGTGCTGTGATCCCCAGGTGTGTAAGTGAATTGTGCTGTTTCAGAGCAGGTACATAATCACTTTAGGAAGTATGAAGTTGAATACCTGCAGTTTGCCTTTCGTTGGATGAACAATCTGCTCATGAGGGAGCTGCCTCTTCGCTGCACAATCCGCCTCTGGGACACCTACCAGGTACGTGGACTTGCCGCCATCCCTCCTTGGCTGCTCACTGTCGGACCAACTCCCCACACAGGGAGATGAGGCACCATGCAGCTGGGGGTATGAGAGGAACAAAGTGTGGCCTCTGGGGTGTTTATAGACAGCTGAAGGTGACATGTGGACATGTGTTTGGGGGAGCTGTGCTCCAGCAGAGCCATAGGAGCTGACCCAGAGTTTTGTTGCCTGCAGTCAGAGCCAGAGGGGTTCTCGCACTTCCACCTCTATGTCTGTGCCGCCTTCTTGATCAAATGGCGGAAGGAGATCCTAGATGAGGAAGACTTCCAAGTAAGTCTCTGGCGTGTGGGGGCTAATTCTTCTGGGCAAAAGGGGAGGGAATTGCCCTGGGTGGGAACCCAACAATGGATATGCTCCGCTGTCATCTCAAAACTGGCCCTAAGATCATCCAGTCTCAGGAGCCTGTAGCCTTTGTGCTCAGTACGGAGACTGAACAGTTGGACAAATAGCAGCTCTTAACTGGGCTCGAGCTTTAGGTGCAATGAGTCCCACTGTGGCTGCCTTTTGCTGTCTGCCTGTAACACTGGATGGCAGTAGCCTTTTTCGCAAGAGGTTTGAGGGCTTCTGAGGGTGCTTCACTTGTTCAGAGCTGGACACAAGCACATCTTAATGCTCTCCTGAGCCTTTCACACCTGCCAGTGTAAAGAGCCAAAGCTCCTGAATGCTGCTGCCTCTGTTCATTCCATCTCTGGGCTTCCTTCGTGTCTGCATTTTGCTGTCAGCTGCCCCAGTGTGAGTATCTTCTCTTCCAGGGCCTTCTAATGTTGCTACAGAACCTGCCAACAATACACTGGGGCAATGAAGAAATCGGGCTCCTCCTTGCTGAAGCCTACAGACTCAAGTACATGTTTGCAGATGCTCCCAATCATTACCGCCGATAGGTGCCAGGACTCAACTCCCTCCTCTGCCCCCCTCCTCCTCCTGGCCGGATCTGATCACTGTGGCATTTTGTCATCCACGTCCTCGGATGCTCTGGCCGGGAGCTGCTCTTTGCTGTACAAAGCTCACGTTGACTTAACTCTTCTGTGTGCCTGTCTGCCACTCCACACGCCTGGATGTGCCACTCCAACCGCCGTCAGTATTTCACTCTGTGCTGGTGGCCTGAGCCAAGGAGAGAGGCTTAAAGGGGCAGGGGACAGCTTTACAGATAACTGAGCTCTCCCAGCCCTGCCTTGGGCTTGTCCAGCTGCTGGTTGCCTTGGCTATGCTGTGACATGTTTGCCCAGTGCTGCACACATGTACACACACGCTCACCGCCTCACATGTGTGTGTTGCCCCATCTGCTCCCTTCTCTCTTCAGCTGCAGTTTGATCCAGCTCCCAGACAAAAATGCCTTATCAGTGACTGGCTGGAGAACTTCCCTGGGGCTGCAGGGCGAGAAGTTTCTCAGGGCCCAGCTTCATTTCTCAAGCCTTGTGGGTTCATGAGGGAGCTGCTCACACCTGCCCTCTCCTCTCCCTCTTCTTTGCCTTCCTCCAGGTGTGAGATGGTGTGGTGGGCACGGCAGGGGCCCCAACCTACCCATGTGGTCTGCGTGATGCACATCACTGTGATGAGATGCTCTGATGTGCCATCGGTGCAGCCCCTCACAGTGTGAGGGCAGCAGGGGGGCCTCTGAAAGCTCCTTGCGAAGCCCCCACTCCTCCGAGGCGTTCTGTGTATATTGTGTTCTTGTGTATATGGGTCAAAGATGTACAATATGCGTCCTCTGTTTGTAGCAGATATGATTTTATATTTATAATGTGTGTCCCTTGTTCTCCCTGTCCTCTCCATGCCTGTATGGCAGCATAGGGCTTTGGATCCCTCTGGACGTGGGGGGAAGTCAGAGCCATGGGTATTTCTGCCCTGACATGTTTGGAGTGTTGAATTTGTCAGGAAGGTGTGCATCAGAAATGTGTATCTCAAGGCTTCCCATGCAGAGAGTTCAGGAGTTGGAAGGGGATGGGAGCTGAGAGCAGGTTGAGGAGATACAGGGTATGGGGCTCGTGGTGCCCAGGGCTGTGCTGGCAGGGCACCGTGGTGCCAGTGCCACCAGTGGGCTGTCAGGCACCAAAGGTCCTCAGTCCCGTGCTGGCTGTGTCTGCTGCTCCCTGCAGTGTGGATGTCTCCTCCAGGAGACAGCATAGCCAGAAACCACCCTTCTTAAATGAAACCAATTGTGAATGTTTTATTGGGCTGGTTTCATTCTGTCCCCCTCTGGCAGAGGGCTGGGTGTGGGGGGTGGATGCAACCCCTGGGTTTCTTGGGGCAGAAAATGGAGGTGCCCTGTGGGAAGAGGCAGCAGGGGCTGAGCATGTGAAAGGCAGAGCCTTGTTGCCAATAAAACTCCAGTGTCTCAAGAAACTGCTTTCCTAATCCAGAGTTGCTTTTTTACTTCTTGGGCATTTAAGACCTCTTTATTTCATTGCGTACCTTTTGTTGCTTTCCCTAACCCTAACCCTTCTCTTCAGCAGTTTGACATAACTCATTAAAAAAAGAAAAAAAAAACCATCAACGGAAGGACAGGCTGTTGGGACTGCACAGCAGCTCCTCACATTGCCCCAAGGGCCTTCAGGTCAGTGCCTTATTTTGCCAACGCAGAAAGCTTTTTTGTACCATACTATGGGAAAGTATTAATCGTCTAAGAATTGAAGTCACACCATGGGCTCATCCCCCACTCCACCCCCCCAGAAAAAAAACACCCAAAAACTTGAGCTGAGACCCCACAGAGTCACTGCAAGCTCTCTGCTCTGTTGTGATTTTAATCCTTTCCTGTGGCTCCTCACTTTCATTTCCCACATTCCTTGCTCACAGGGAGAAACTGGGGGCAGTTGCTGATGCTTCTAGTCATGGGAGATGCCATTGTCATGGAAACTTTTTGTCCACGGAGTAATTCAGTAAGTCATAATTTCATTTGCTCAAGGAGAAAATGATGGAGGTGGAGGGAAGGTGTTATATTAACATGTAATAAACCCACCTAAAAATGGCAGCAGGGAAGTGGAGAGGCAGGCTTTGATGTAGGGCTGCAAATCAAACAACTGCTTTTCAGACTTCCCATGGGAAGCTGCAGGGAGCTTGATCCTTAGATCCTCATTCTCCCCATCTTCTTGCAACAGGTGGAAAACATTAACAAAGATGTTATTAACTCACCTTGTAATACATTCAAATGCCTTCTCATACACCTGCAGCTCTCCCTGAGCCAGGCAGCTGTGCACCATAAAGCACTTCTGGCTACAGAAACTCCTTCATCCATTCTGCTGGGTCAGGTCACATCCATGGAGGGAAAGGGAGAGGGGTAGGAATCCGCACAGGAAGAAATATGCTCCTTAGGGCAGAGCAATGCTCAGAGCCACACTAGAGCACCCAGCTCCCATCTCCATCTGCTGATAACTCGGCCTGTATCCTGGTGCTGCAGGAGCCCCCAGGCCCAGAGATAGGATTCACACCCCTCCCGTCCCTATGGGGCTCCACAGCCACCCCAAGCCACAGGCTGCCAGAGGGAACAAACTCACCTACAGGAGACACTGAAGGCCATGTAAGGCCACAACCCTCTGAGTCTTCCATCCCTTTCTTCCTCTTCACAGCTGCATTGGCCCATCCATGTCAGCTGTGCAGCAGCAGGTGGGCTGAGCTCCCCCTGCTACAGGAAGAAAAGAATGGGTGGGAACTGCACAGACTGAGCAGGAACCAGGGAGAGCCCAGCTCTGCCTCCAGCTCCCCCTCAGCAGGGATGGGCTGAGCAGAGCCTTCACGCACCCACAGCACCTGCTGCCATCACTGCACACCCCAGAAGCACAACACCTGAACTCCTTTTATTAATACTTTAGAACATTTATTTCTCAGAGAGAAAATATAGTCTCAGACAGTCAGATTATAGTAGGTAAAATTAGCATTTTTTTTCTTTACAAGCATAGATTTTCTTATTACCTCTCTTATACCATCTGATATAAACAATTCTAGAAAGCAAATAAACTTACTTTCTGCAATAAATAGAGCAATCTGTGCTTTACAGCAGTGACAGTCACGTCTCGGTCCCGTAGCAAACAGGAGATCAGCCAATTCCCATTCTAAAACGTCATTTAAAAACAACCAACCAAAAAATAATAATGATAATATCCCAAACTTTGAGGACATACACACAGGTCACGAGTCCACAGCTGAGCTACCACCCCGAGAAGTGTGTGTTCCTTTAAATAAATTACACCGTGTGCATATAAAAGACCCAGCAACACGACTGAGGACTTCAAGAATGGTGACAATAGGTCTACATAATTTAGAGCAGTATTGTACAACTATATACACAACGCCCTTTCCTCGCCACACTCCATAGGCATTATTATTATTATTACTATTTTTTTTTTTACAAAATCCTATGCAACATCCCTATACGATAAAGGAATCTTCCTTGAAGTGTGGCTCCATGTCCCAATGTATAAGAAGTGGCATTTCTAAAAAAGTAGACCACGTAGAAATGGCAGTGATTACTCCCCACTATTCTTTACTGTTTTGACCCCACATTCTCTTCAGTATGAAAAAGTTAAAATAAAAAAATATCGAGTTAAAAAGCAAAATGGTGATATTCAGTCTACAATCTTGCTCTGCACCTTTGGTTCATAAAATGGGAAAGCAAAAAGAGGGAACACACAACAGAAGAGATCAGAGAAATTCAAAGTCCTTGGCTAATAGAAAAGGGTTTGTCGTCTGTTTCCAAACATCGACTGCCTGTTTTTGGGACGCAAACCCAGGAAGTAAAGAGGGGCTGCAGCAGAGCCAGGCTGGTTTGTTTCTTAATGGATGACAATGCTGGAGACCCACACACCAGGAAGGGATACACGTGCGTGGGAGAAGGCAAAAAGGCAAAATGGTCGTGTGCTCTACTTAGTGCTTGGTTTCAACCCAAACCAAGACAGAGGAGAACTTGAAAGACAGAAAAGAAGAAAGGAAGAGGAGCCTGACACCAAATGTGCATCCAGCAACACAAGCGATGCGCCTCCCTCCAACCCTGATCAACCTCAGTGCCTGCAGAGCTGCTCCAGCACATCAGACACCTCCAAAATGAGCTTTGTTTCTTCAGAAAAGGAAGTTATCTTTGCTTAGACTCAAGGCTGTACTAAACCATGATATGAACTGCTACCGCAATGAGCACAGTCACAAATCAGAGTTTAAATGTGAAACTACCCAATAGATTTCTAGGACGTAAATGCACACCAAAGAAAACAAAACACCACAGGTAATTTGTTTTTCATCTTTAAAGCTCTGTGCATCTGCGTGTGTGTGTGTGCAGCAGAGGGGAAAGTTACCAAAATATCTCTATCGTTTCTAAATGCAGTGCAAGAAATCTCACCTGAAAGCACTGCATATGTAGGCAGGAAAATCATGACACTGCCTCCCAGCTACCATTGGTGTGACACGATGGGACAATCGATGTCATTCAGAAAAACAAAAAGGCCAGTGACGGTCAGGGTAAGTTTGGCACAAGAAAGTCCAGCTGGGATTTCTGTACAGGATCCTGGTTTGCTTGCAGAGGTGATGGGGTTGGGAATGACTCGGGGCTGACTGACAGCCGAACTCCCAGCAGCACAGGGGAGGCAGCAGCAAAAGAGGGTGCATGAGGTCCAAACGTCCAAGTGCTGAGCTCTGCTGCATCAGCTTACCACAGCTCCTGTCACCCAGCAGCTTTTCCTAACACCTCACTCCCAGCCCTGCAGACTATACATTTCATCTCCTGCCAGCTCGTCAGCAAGACACATTCAGAAAGAAGCTGGATAGGCTTTTTGGCACACAGCAGGGTACTTCAAGGAGCGCTGCCAGCTGCTGGGAACACAGAGCGTGCTTTGGCCGCTCGGTGCCAGGGATGGCTCCCTCTGCTGACACAGACAGCAACATCCGGAGAAGCAGGGCCGGCCGCCCCAACCATCACAGGTAACCGGACGGAACAAAGGGCTGGTCCCCCCGCACACGGCTCATGTGAATCAGGGCTCTGTCATATGCCACCTGCACAGACTTGCGGATGCTGGTTTTTCGTCCTTCCATCATCTTTAGCTTGTCCACGGTGTCGTCTATGCCAAGAGGGTACACCTTGTCACGTGGAAGCCACTGCCTGCAGCAGAAAGGAGAGCACAAAACTTTGTCACCAAGGGCATCAGGGCAGGGATGGGGGAAAGGAGAGTGAATACCTGCAGGCCTCTTGCAACGTTACGGCCGAGCTCTCTGCAGAAGGCTGGCTGCTCCACATGCCCAGCTCTGTGCTGCACAGCTGCTGCAGGCCAAGGGATCAGCCCAAGAGCCACCAAGAAATGGCCAAGTACTCCAGCCCCTCAAGCACTCCCCACAGACCTCAGGAGCAATCAGTCACTGGTCACCATTCTCCCCAGGAACAGATACTTTCATTTGATTTACTTTTTTAAAATTAACCCCCTACTATAGTGCTATGAATGCTTAAATGCCAGCATTGGACATGGGAGGACAATCTGTAACCAAAATGCCCTCCTGCATGAGCGCTGACTTCTCTCCGCTTTCCTCCCTCAAACCTTCTAATTCTCAGATTCCAGGGGAACCTGGGAAATTTTTTGTATCCCACAGAGTAGCAAATATAGGGAATTCCATGACGGAAAAGAAGCTTTTAATCACCAGAGAGCTCTGCCTCATTCCAAGACCCAGTAAGCACTACGGCTGGAGTGAGCACAACTGCCTGAGTATCATCCAGAAACAGGCAGCTTGCAGTGCACACACTCCATGTCCACGCTGACCCAAAGCAAGTCTCAAGTTGCACATGCTTTGTCTGTACCAAGTCTTTGTCGTGCACTCATTAGCCCAGGTTAAGTAGCACACTCAGAAACATGACATCTTTCTGAATGAAGTCCAGCCCGTGGGAGTTATATATATCTCAGTTCAATGCATTTTGCAGCCAGCCAACACTGACAGCCCAGGACTCTTCATGTGCCTCAGTGCTTCTGTGGTGATGTGACCTCTAGGTGAGGGATGTTGTGCTGTTTACCACAGAAATGGAGCAGTCAGATGTCCTGTTCTTAGGACTGGGAAAAGCAGGCCATCTACCTCATTTAGACTTTTCTTGGCAGCTGCATGTTTGATTTCTCCAATTTCCATGTAACATTACCGTAACAATGACTCCTGTGCGTTCCCCCATACCAAAAGGTTAAATTAAAATATTCCTCTCCGCCATAGCACTCACTGGAGGCCACAACCTGTCTGCATCCACTCACCAGGTTCTCTTGTTGTCAAAGAAAAGGACAAGGAAGAGCTTCTCGCTTGCTTCTGTCTGCCTCTGCTCCCCCAGCTTCAGCACATCCATGGGTGGGACTGGGATGGGGACTCCATTGTGGAGCAGCCCCTCACGTGGCATCTTGGGATCAATTATCTGGTGACACAGGAAAGACATTTCAGCACAAACCCTCTCAAGTACTGCAGAAAATGCATTCTTTTTCCTGCTCTGTTTATCCAAGCTAGATTATTAAAATCTACTTAGGAAAATTCTTCACAAAGAGGCGCTGAGGCAGAGCAAGCAGTTTTGCTTACCCACCCTATCTTCAAGGCTTCCCCTGTGGAAGGGAAACCAGTCAGTCCAAAAACCAAGCATCTGAACTTGAAAAAGGGAAAGGATGTAAGTACGTGGTTCTGTGTGGATATAGGTGCACATACGATAATTGGTAATTTAGTACAAAGTCAACATTGTGTTCAGCAAAGGATTTCCCTCCCTCTCTCCAAACTTGCACAATAAATTTAACACCACTGCTGCACTCAGCAGGCTTAACATCATTTCACAATAGATCCATTCCGGTGCAGTTCCATTGGCTTCAGTGGCATTGCTCAGATTTATACTGTTACAAGATCTGAATCAGGCCTGACATTTTAAGAGAGCTGACAAGCAGTGTCAGCTTTATCAGACTACAGGATTGTCATTTCATAGAGAAACAACACCAGATGCATTATCAGTTCTCTCCATAGAAAGCAGAAATGTCAATGTCCAACATTTGTGCTATATGATGACATAATAATTAAACAACAAAAGGTGGATACAATACTAGATCTTCCCTCAGCTCCTAAGGGCTTGACAAAGCAGCTGAGCTTTGGAACCAGCCACCTGTAGGAATTTATTAAGACTACCAGATCACTGTAAAGATGCCTCATTTTCGGGTAACCTCACCATGCTAAAGCACAATTTAACTTTGGTTGTAGCCACATGAGGATCTGAAAATGCTTTGGCTGGTCAGTACAGCAAGCAGATCTGTAGCTGTTCTCTGCTCTGGGCTCCTGCTGAGGATAAGAGCACAGATCAGGTTCTGCTAGAAAAGGGACCCTTCCCTTACTGACCATCAGAACTGCATGCAGCCACGGCCACACACACACACACTGTGTAAGCCCATGCATGTTTGGATGTGGACACATCTGTGACAACCACGTTTGCTTTTTATCACTTCTCAGCAGTTACAAATGCTGCCTGACCTAGTGATTCCAACCATAGTTACTTAAGGGAACGGCTGCAGCCATGCAGAAATTACATGGAGCTGAGATGGCAGAGAGCCACATCTTTAGGGATACATTTAAGAGTAGCAGAAACAAGACATAGTCAGACTACCTAATGTTCTTACTTATATACTTGCTTCAGCAATCCCTCCATCGATAACAAGCAGCCTGTGGTGGTCCTGGCACTTCCTAGCAATAGCTCTATGTGATGTCTTTGGAAACAAGTACGGTCTCACTGAAGCCAAGTTTACATAGTTAAATATTAAAAAAAAAAGATACATATTTAGGAAATAGAACAAAGTAAAAAACCATGTGCATATTTAAATAAAATACAGTTATTGCAAGATGATCTATAAGTCATGTAGCCAGCTGGGAACCATTCATGCAGTTGTACTCATTACAAAGGAAAATGTATAGGCAGTGAGACAGCTGCCTTCACAAAACTTAAGTCTTCTCATTCCAGAAGTACTGATTACTTTCCCCATACCTGCAGAGTGAACAGGAGAGGAAAGACCTCCTCCTGTCCCTGGCACCAAGAGATCAATGTTTTATGAATCCTCTCCAATGCTCTGAAACAATGAGCACAGGAAAAATTAATGGTGCAAAGGGAAGGAAAAAAAAAAAAAACAACCACATACTGCATGATTCTGGGAGGTTTTCCTTTTATGTCTGGCTACACTGCACACCAGCACTGCGTTCTGGGCTGCCTGCACTGCTGCTACAGCCTGCAAGAGAGCAGAAGGTACTTACCAAGGCAGGGTAGGAGGGATAGCCACGGCACTTGGCCCACACAAGCTCCAAGGGCTCCAGCTCAGCCTGACCCTCAAAGGACATCAGAAGAGTTCTGCCTAAGAGACAGAAGGACACACGGCTTAGGAGGGCCCAAGGCCCACCAAGCTAAATCTATCCTCGATGAAACTGATGAAGCTGTATCTGAGATCGCTTTGGGCCACTGTTCAGAGAGATCTTTTCATTCCTCCAAAATACAAATACCCAGACTGCTGTGATGTCACTGGCTTTGGGACTATTTGATCTTTGCAGGAACAGAAGTCTGTTAGCTATCAATGTTTTCAAACTCAGGTCAGAAACGCTGCAGGAGATCCATTTAAGGCATGAGTAACTCATCTGCTAGCTTGTGGACAAGGAGCAATCTTTCTTACTGCAAATCTTACAGCAAGCAGTGCTTACATCCTGGGGAATGGACGATACACTGACTTAACCAGAAGTCAAACTGAATCTATAAAATGCTGAATACAGCACAAGTGTACTACCAAGCCAGATCTGATGGGCTTCACCATTATTACATGACAAACACTCTCATCTGTTAATGACATAACAGTATAAAACACAGAACTGTATGATACTAATTCTGCCAATACCAGCCCCTCTCTGCAAGTTTATCTCCAAAGCAGGGTGGAGAGCACACAGGCTGCAGGTAGTCAAGGGACTCCATCCCAGATCCTGTGGGAGGAGTCAAAGCTGAACTCTGATTCAGCAGCACCATCATAAACCTCCAATAACTCTATCAATGATAAACCATAACCAAGATGAGAATCTGGTCATGTGAGGGCTGGAAGATTAGTGCATTGCTTTGGGTAGTGTTAGAGGAGTGTGACTTAGTTAAACTGCCATACAGTCTGACAAAGATGACTTTATTACCAAGACCTTGAAAGCAATGATAGCAATACAAGAGGAAACAGCCATGAAATCGTTTCCAGAGAAACATCTCTTATAATTACAATTTACTGTTTGTATCGCAGCGTCATGAAAGAGAACTAGCTGTAAATCTGGAGAGGGCAGTGCCAGGCACATTACTCCAGACTAACAGTAAGCACCTATCTGAGGAGAATGCAGGACACAGGCAACCAGCACAAGTGAAAGCAGAGGAAAATACTTATGCAATAGGCTAAATTAGTCAAAAGCAGGTCAAACACACAACACAGGTCAGCATCCTGACTGCAAAACCTGGGCAGCTCCTGCAGGCCTGGTTTCCAACATGCACTGAGACCTGCTTCCTCCGGTTCAGGTAAGGCGTCAGCCCTACTGTGCTGCAGAACATGACAGAGGCGTTCCCCATTGGCGAGCCATTCTCACCTGAGCTGCTGTAATCGGAGTCCCCATTCACACCTTCCAAGAAGGGCACCCGAGAAAGAGCTGGCTTCCCTCGACTTCGCTTCGGAGGCATCAAACCACTGCCAGAATAGGAAAAAACAGATTACACTTAAAAACACAGCCAAGTAAACTGATTCCCCAGCTCTGTTCATACTTTAGAAGTTTACTGCACTAATGCATCCCTGATATGAAAAGAACACTGAATACCTGAACACAATGCCCTGGTGCAAGCACACTGGGCATCATAACAGCTTTTCCACAAGCAGTGAAGGGGGCCAACAAAAGCCTTGCTGTTAACACGAAGAAGGAACCCAACAAAGGCTTCATGCTGCACAGCTGTCACAGTGATGTCTGGAGATCACATGAGCTCACTCAGTTGTGCGCAGACTTCAAAGAGGACAGAGTAACACTCCAACGTGTTGCTGATCTATCAGCAACTGAACTCTAAGTCCATAGCCTAAACATGCTTCTACTTCGTTATTACAAACACTTTAGAAAACTATCTCCATCTCAAGCAATCATGTTTTATCTGCTTATTGTAATTCTTTTTTACAATTTTCTAGAAACTACCCCACTCTGAGTGTATTTGATGCTCAAAAAGAATGGAGAATAAGCAGTAATCAGAGCTGCTCATAAATGGAATAATTGTACAAGTTATCCATGAGACATAAGCTTGTTTTTAATTCCTTGTTTTGCGGGTGTAGCACAGCTCTAGTATAATTTTTGCTATGTGAATCGCTTGCAATTACCGTAATAAGCACTTACATACAGCACTTTTTGTCTTCAAAGTACTTCACAAACACCAACAAGCCCCCACATTCCCCTGTGAATTCAGATTTCCCTCTCTCACACCCATATGGAGAAACTGAGGTAAATACGGTGGATCCCTGAGGTCCAGACATGGTTTGAAAGTGAGCTTCTGGCTCCTGGCCCTGTTTGGAGTTCACTCTCACTCCATAAAGGACTTCAAGGGCACCCACAACACTACAACTACGCATGAATCCACACCTTTTTGTACCCACTGATGCAGCTCCCTGTCTAACAATACTGTACTGAAATCATTTTGTGGGATATCTACACCTTACAGAAGAGGTAATGATAACTTATCCGAACATTTGGGCACAAAGTACATAGAAATGGGGAGAGGTCAGAGGATGTTCAGATTCACCTACGGTGCTGGGCTGGTCACTTGAGATCAAAGGGTTTTGCAGCTTTGGCTCTCAAGCAACACAGGAAAATTTGCATCAGCAACAGAGGACATATTCCTACTGAGAAGCAGAAGTGTAACGGATACTTGGGGTTTTTTTTGTTTGTTTTTGTTTTGTTTTTTTTAAATCAAGCAATGTTTTGAGACCTACAGCATAACAGGACAGGATGGAGCCTGAAAAGCTAGGTTTTAAGCAAAGATGTCAAATGACAGTATCAGACCAATTAACTCAGAGAGGAAGGGAAGAGCTTAGCACAGAGTCTTACCTGCAGGTTTCAAACACCAGCCCACTGCCCAGGCTGGGGCTGCGCTCAGAGTCCGAGCTGTTCTCTGTGTGCTTTGTGAAGCCGTTGGTCACTCCTGCCAAGGAGACAAATGGGAACCAGTTCAAAGAAACACCAACACCACATAGATACCACCAAGGCTCTGGAAGCATCGCTGCCTGATGATCTGCTTCCAGAAAGGCAGGATCAGCCACGAGGATGCTGAGTGCTTCAAAGGGGAGGGGGGAAGGAGGAAATTCTACAAACTGAGTTCTCCAGACTCAGATGGAAGCAGAAGGTTACTCATGAAAGGTATTTCTACTTCCCACACACAGAAAACTAGGCAGTTCTTGAAGAAGCAAGTGCTGGAGAAGCAACTGGGGACAGCAAAGGAGCCCATGGGTTCATCAAATGCCCAACAGCCACACAAAGGGGCAACATATGCCAAGGCTGCTATTATTTTTCCAGCTTTATCTAGCATAGGGAGCACACTGCTGTGAAACACCTTGTTCTGACAATCCTGACCACACTGACCTGCTTTTGCAGTAACAGATTTGACATACCAGACACTCCCTCAGTTAGGAAGCATGAGTTGTGTTTGAAACAGTGGGAGGAGCTGAATCACAAAAGCAGTGCTGCAATTCAGGAAAAAAAACCTGCTTCTTCAGCAGAGGAAAAACATCACTGCCTAATTATCAGTGATTTTCTTGTGCCATGCCTATGTTATTCCATTTTTAATCTCAGCCTCTCTTTCTGAGCTTCATCCACTGTGACTAACTCCTCTTTGCTTTCTTTACTGGCAGGCAATGACAGCAAGTCCCTGTAACACTATAGTGTGATGGAAAAGTACAGCAATAATAGCAGGGTGGCACAATCCTAGGCCGCAGCAAATAAGGACAAGCCCAAATGTAGCAGCCACAGATGCAGAAATGAAAGAAGAAAATCCGCCTACCTTCAGAAGGCCTCAGGTAGGGAGGGATCTCCAGCAAGATAACCTCACCTCCACTGCCAACCCTTAAATGAGGTCTGAGAAGGGGTGGATCCTGGCTCCACTCCTTCCAGTCAATCAGCTGCACTGCATGCACCTGAGCTCCCCTGGGTTGGCCCTGCCTTCCCACCAGGTGCTCCATCACTGCTTCTTAGCATTTCCACTACAGTCCCTCAACTAGCAGCTTCTTTTTGGAGAAGCCGTTTACTTCTTCTTTAACTTGTTCAGGTGAGTCATTTCCAGTGCTCAATTACTTTCCTCCCACTCTATTTACTAACAACCTACTGACAGCCAAATAACTTTGAGAAGATATCTGAAGTATGAGCTAATTCAGATCTTCCATGTGGGAACTGTCCCACAATGGCAGTTAACACAGAACTGAAAAGCCATCACACTGCTGTCATTCCAACGTTCCTTTTTACCTCATGTTTTTCTAAATTTGATCTCAGTTGCTTGCAGGTCAAATTTGAAAAAGAACAGCACCAAGTCTTCCCAATAATTTTATCTCAATGTCAGAACTGTGGGTTACAGCTGATTTACCATCTCATTACTGTATTGGTCCATTGAACACCTTCAACCAAAGGCACCATTTCTGCAGCAAGAAACTCACTCCTAAAAGCAGCCTAGCCAATGCAAAGCTTCCCGTGAGTGCAGGAATGCCAACATTTCTCATCCCTTACTGGAGACGCCAGAGCCTTCAGCCAGGCCGTTCAACATCTTCACAGGCAGCTGGGCACAGTGGCTCACCCTACCTAAGGTGGAAAACTTTCTTATAACTGGTAAAAAGAAGAATGAATTGTGACCCACCCTGGGTTTCATCTCATTAAATAGCTAAACCAGAGGTGTCTACAGCTCAGCTAAGTTACCACAAACTCCATGAACAGTCAATGGAGAATAAAGGTACAATTCATTACAAACATGTCTTGTCAGCCCTTTGTTAGGAATCCGTGAAAGAGAATGGGCTTCTCTCTCAGGCACCTCTGGCTATGGCAACTGTGTCTCCTCCTCAGAGTTTCACATAAGCAGTTCAGACGCAGTATTCCTACTCTCTCAGCCCTAAGTCTGAACTTTCCAAGTAGACAAAGGGAAGATAAATCCCACGGAATCACCTCTCTGCCCTGCCTGCCTGGGTGACTTCTCTCCATCGCTCTCGCTGTAATTCCTACTCTGTGGCCGCTTCCGGGTTTGTCGCTCCCCATTGGCACAGGAGGGCAAAAGCTGCTCGCTCTGCTCGTGGTCCTCTCCGTTCTCCAGGGAGCAGTCCAGGCCTTTCTGCAGCTTCACCCCATTTTTAGCTTTTTTAAAAAGAACAGACGTCCGTCGGCCCACACCACTGAAGGGGGGGCTCGTGAGGGTGTCTGCAGGTGGCAAGGTGAGTCCATTCAGGCTGCTGTCGCTGAGAAGGCGCTGGAAAGCTTGGCTCTCCCGCTGCAGTGCCTTCTTGTCAAAGAAATCCCTGTCCGACATCACTTTCTTCTGCAGCTGGTTCAAAGACTTGCTGTCATGGATGGGTTTGAGCTTCGGAGGGTCCTGCAGTGATTCCTGCTCTGAGAAGGAGGGTGCAGGTCCTGTGGGCTCCAGGGTGGGAGGATGTGGGAGCTTGGCATCATCTGCAAAAGGAATAAAGAATCCTTTTAGAACATTTTAGAAAGAGTTATTCCTAAAGCTACCAAGACCTCTCCTGTCCCTGCAGTATGAACAGCAGGTGTTGGCTGCTGACATGCACTAGGAGAGCTGGAGGCAGTACCCTGCTACAACCTCTTACCTCTGTCCCCTTCCTCGTCCTCTTCTCTCGATGTTTTATCCAGCCCCTCTTCCCACAGAACAGGTTCCCCATTGGCCACGGTCCTGCTCTGCTGCTGGGCCAACCTCTGCCGAACGGAGTTGATCTCCCGTCTCAGCAGCCGCATGCGTCGTGTCCGGGCGCCACTGGACCGCATAGGGCTCACTATGTCCAGCTTCTCAAGCAACTCCTTCAGCTGGGCCTCCAAGGAGAGGTGAGCCCTGTTCTCTGGCAGGAGGATGTTATCCACTGCATCAAAAGAAATTGTAACAGTGAAGGGAAAGAGCATGGCTTTTTGGAGAATGGAACTCCACTCATGCTACTTGGGACCACAGCCATATCTCATTACCATCAATGCTATTTATGAACCAACTGCTTTAGTTTGGGTATTTAGGAATTGTTAACTTTAGAGTTCAGACTTCCTCACAGCGGGTAACGAGCAGCTGACTTAACTTGCAGTCTTCCAGCTCCCATTACTGTCCCAGACACAGCAGCTGAAGAAGTGTCTGCAACCTACACAAGACAGCTTGCGGTCCAGGTCCTTTGCAAAAATGAATGGGAATGGGAAGTCTGGTCCTAGTATGTATGGGTCCTCGTACCATAATCCAATATCATAGTAATATGCCCATAGTAATCCATCTAATCTAGTTGGTCTACTCCGTGTCAATTTGCTACCTACAGTGAAATGTTCTGCACCTCCTGTGCAATCCTAGAATACGGGTGAAATCGTGTCACTTTTCCCATTGTGTTCTCCCCGATTATTTCCCACATTTTAACCAAGAGAATCACAGAAATGGAGAAGGAAAATAGTCTCACCTCAGCCCTTGAACAACACAGAACTGTGTTTATAATAAACTGCCAAAAGAACATAATGATTATTGCTCTGATTTACACTGAAACATATGATCTTTGCTAAGAGTGAAGAACACTAGACCCACCTTCGCACTCTTCTTTAAAATACTAAGTTTGTAATACATCCGAGGCAGATCTCAAATATCACAGGCAGATACAAAACTTCTCTGAGGCAAACGTGCACTAGAAGAGCTGGAGCTAAATTGCACCTAGCTACAAGTGCTCTGCCTGCCTAAAATCCTGAGGCTATGAAGGAGTTAGATACATGCTTATGTAAACGGATGGATGAGAAACACAAACTAAATGACATGCTCAGAACAAGGTACATGGCTACGATCTATCCTGAAAATAAAGGTTAATAAATACTCACCGTCCTCCCAAGAAAAGCGGTAAAAGTCCTCAGTTTTGGGTGACTCGGGCAGGTGAATCCCCACATCAGTGTCAAAGCCGATGCTTTCAGCCTGCCGCCGCACATGGCGCAATATCGCTCCCCCGAGGTCTCTGAGCCGGACAGCTGCTCGGTGGAAAATCGTGTCTTTAGCATTATACCTCATGCAGTTGGTAACTATAAGGTTAAAGTCTTCCTCAAACTCATCCAATGTTCGGTACAGATGGGACTCCAGCTTCCGCCTCATGGTGGAAAAATCCATTGGGTTGGAAATGAATTCCAGGTAATCTGGAACCTAAACATATAAAACCTGTACAATTACAAAAACCATTTACTAGCCAACTAGAGCGCACCCATCACAAGCACTCTGAATGCCCTTTCCACCTGCAAGAGACAACGCCAGCACTTTATTTCTGTGTCATCCAATCAAGGCAGACACATATTGTCTCTCCAAATCATTACTTGTCTGAGATGCACTGCAGCTTCCAGAAAACAATACCTCATTTTGGCCTGGAAAGATACCCACACTGTGAGTCCTCTGAGATATTCTTTAGTCCACCAGCAGCTTGAGATTAGGTGCTTTGTGCTCCCCGTATTATGACAGTACATGAGTTTCTGCCCAGCAATACCTCATCTCCAACCCATTAGACACCCCTAGGAAGAAGACTTGCCTCGTTCAAGTTAACAGGCTCTGCAAAGATCTGGGCAGCATCCTTCTCCTGCAGCAGGTCCAGTGCTGTGCGCAGAAGTACATTGAATGGCATCAGCCGTAGCTCCATAGCAGCCTGCTGAACCTTCACCTGGGAACAGGAAACCAGCAATGAAAGCAGTTATCAAGGATGGGACAAGCAAACTGTTTTCTTCTGGTTTCTCCTGAATCATCAGCTCAGCTCCACTCAGTGGTGCAAACCTCAGGTCATCGCACCACTGGCCTGCAGACTCACTGCTGAAAAATTTCTGGCAAACAGCTTGTCCTCTCCTCTCCCTGTGCAGGATGCACATTAATAGACAGCAAAGTAGACTCTAAACTTTCTGAATGAGAAATCTCACAGCGCCAAAACAAGAGGAAACCCTATAAAATCAGAAGATAATACAACTAAAAACGAAGACAGGAAGAAGCTTTTCGTGCTGGTAAACTATCCTGTACAACTCCCTGTCCTGAGGTACTATAATGCCAATTAGCAACATTACAAAGAAGTTAAAACTATTTAGGCATTTACACAAACAATATCCATAATTAGAGCAGTGAGTACAAAGTTTAAGATATAAGCTCTCACACATCAAGGCAGAGCCAAACAACAACACCAGTTTGCAAGTTTCCCAATAGATGTTTTACACACTATGGATTTTCTAATACTGTTTTGATTTCAAGGAAACAATTTGTAGCACTGGTTTGATCTCTTACACTGCAACTCCACTCAAAGGAGACTGGAACAGGATAACAGGATTTACTTCTCCTTTAACATTTTAGTTTCTTTGATCTTATAATCCCTCATTATGTCATTAAATCAACCATTTCAATAGCAAAGGAAAGCAAGTCTGTGTACACAAAGCAAACTGTATTTGACATGCTCAGCAACAAGGCAGCATCAATAAGAGAAAAACTGCTTCTTCTCAAGAAGGGATGATAGAGGTCAGCAATATAATTTACCATAAGTTATGCAAGTACACTTTCCCAGCACTCTGCAGCCCAGCAGTGATTCTGAGGGCTGAGGCTGGGCAGCACAAGCCTGTGACTGAAGGACAGACAGCTGCTCTGCACACCCAGAAGTCAGGAAAAGAGAAAGAGGCTCAAGAGAAACTGCCGTGCTCCACAACACATGGTGCTTGCATGGCGCTGAAGCAGCAACCTGACAGCCAAAGCTACCTACCTGCTCCCGTTTGAGTTTCTCCCTCTTACGGATGAGCTCAATGAGCAGCCTGGCCCTCTCCAAGTCATGCCGCAGTTTCTGCCAGTATTTCAGCTCTTCCTTCACTGCACTGGTCTTCTCATCCTGCTCCTTCTATAACACATAACAGTGGGAGGAGATAATGACACAACTGGCTTTCTTTGTTTTCTCCTGTTTTCTAGGTGTCCTCCATGCATTGCTCTCATAGTCTTCCTCTTCTCTACTTGTCTTGCTGTTCAGATTATGTCACTTCCTGCTCACAGTGTTTAGCTGTAGAACACACAACATCAGCCTTTCTGGATTTTACACTATCTCAGAAGTTAGGCCTGAGTCATACTGCAGCAACACTCCAGGAACACACTGCGTGCTTATTTACACTCTCCCTGCCTCTATATCAAAGTTCATTACAGAGGCTGGAAATTCTTCTTGTTGACTGCTACACATTGAAGAGGCAGCCCGAAGGGTTTACAATACAAAGGCAAGGCAGGCAAAAGTATGGTAGAAAATAAAAAAACCTATTACTGTCCTCCGGGAAATTGAGCCACAGAGAGCTTCACCAAAACACACAGGAACAGCTAACTCAGGGAGATGAGCTAACATCTTCCAGGACACAGCTCGTTGGTTTCACAACATAGTTCATCCTTCCCTTCCTCGATCTGCAGCTTTCCAAATGGTTTTGAAGATACAGCTGAAGTGTATACACTTTTGCATGACTGCCAAGGGAAGGATGAAAAATACTTCACATGATCTAGATGGCTTATATTTATAGAATATTTGCTTTTATGAACTTAGTTATGGTAAGTACTTAACTTAATGCACCAAGGAAATGTCGAACTTCCCCAAGCTTCAAATTGATGAGTGGGAAATATTTTATTATTCATCCAGAGCAGTCTTTATGCAAACCAAAAACCTATAAATTCCTCCAACTACAGTAAAAATATAGGTGCATAACATGCACCGTAACTAACTGGCTGTGTCACAGGGTAGAGTCTTAATATTTCATTACTTTGCCAACTATTCATGCCAAACACAGTGCTGTTTTACAGCACCAAGTGACCCTGGATGCCAGCTCAGAGGAGGAAGGAAAGAAGGCCAGAGCTGATGATTATGTCTAAACTCGCTTATGAGTGTCCACAGAAGGGTCAGAAATTCAAGCTGCAGGAAGAATGATCCAAACTGGAATTTGGCCAGGACTCTGGAGCTAACACCCATTTTCTTGAGGAGAGGATCTTAATCACCAGTGAGGAATGTGGTTCTTTGACTCATCTGATAGATCAGGCCACCAGGGGCCCATCACGCCTTTGCACAATCCCAAGTCTCCTGACTCAGGAGGAAAACTCTTACCTGCTGGCTCATCATCACCAATTCTGGTGACACTGACATCCCACTGATTCGCTAACTCAGCTATTCAGGTATTAGCAAACCAACAGGAGAACAAAAGTGACTCAAGAAGAGCTATTGTTCTGTGCTGTTAAAACTCTTAAAGGGCTTTCCCATTCCTAACTCCTGATGCTTGCCAACCTCTAGAGCCAGGGGACAGGCTGGCAGAGCTGTACCTGCTCCGCATTCCTCTGGGACTGGAGATGTGAGTGCAGACGTCGGATCAGTGGCACTCCATTTCTCGCCTGCCGCTTCAGCAGCCAGTAGTTGTGGAGCCTCTGCATGAACTGGTTCTTCCGCTGGAAAGAGATGCCACTGCAGATTTTGTTCAGCCTAAGGGAAACAAAGGGGTGTCATGGAAACAACTGCAAAGCAATTAGAACCCTGGTGATACCATCTGGCTTCCCAACAATGCTTTATGGCATGCAGCTTTGTGGTGGTATGTCGATGCGTGCTCTGAACCACACCTGCAACTGGTACAATCTGGGGCCTCTAAATCGTGAAGATATATGTGCTTACTTTTCAGAATATAACCCTATTTCAGCAGCAATGAGGCTGGAGGCTCTAACTATAGTTGCCACAGCAAAGTACACGATCACCAACTCAGCTCCAAGCACTCACTTCAAAACTATTTTCAGTGCCAGAAGAACTTGACCGGGGTCACTGCGATGTTCTTAAGCTGAAGCCCTGGACAGGATCCCAACAATAATACAGCATCTATTTTAATCTTTTCAAACCATTCATTAGATTATACGTGGTGCCTTATCAGCAGTTTTCCAAAGTTTGCCTATTGAAATACTGGCAACACATCACCACACTTTCTCAGCCACCAAACAAAAACTCAGCACTCCCTAATTCTGTTTGAAAGAGAGCTTGGAGAAAAAATATACAGCCAGATTCTAAGCTGCTTACAACATTTACATGTTTAACGTGCCCTGCAATAAAAGGAACAATTAAGATGCTATGAAATGAGGGGATTAAAAAAAGTATATCAACAGGAGGATGACTCCCATTCGCCTGCCAACTTGTAATGCCTGATATATTTTAAAAACACCTTCACAGCCATCTACGTAAATTTGGATGCTAGTTGCATGTTTGCCTGTTAGGCACCACCAAAGGTCTGTACTACATAACATTTTTGGGTTGTTGCTTGGCAAAGCAGGGAAACCAGTGCACAACTGGCACGTACACGGAAGAATGTTGGTGAGGAATGTTCCTGCAGAGCACAATGTGAACACAGTTACTGCTAGGTCTGGACTAAAGAGAGTGCTTCCAAGTTCAACAATGAAAGGGACAGAGTCCATAGAACAGACCCTGTTCACCTTCTGCTGTCCAGCTCCAACACTCACCTGTAAGAGGGAATTTGTGTAACTGCCACCATGGGCATAGATGAACACCCATCAGTCCCCTCACTAGGTTCCTTTTTGATCTTCTGCTTCGATTTCACTTGGTTCTTCTTTAGGGACCCCTTGGGAGGGCCGGAATTGCCTTCCTCCTCCCTCTCTTCCTTCACAATGCCCTCCTGCCTCTCACTGGTAGCAGCTGAATACCCTTTTTTCACTGTTCCAGGTGGGGAATGGCTCTCGCAATAGGCAGTCTTGCGCACAGTGAATGTTGTGCCATTGATGCTGGTCTCCCTCATGGGTTCAATCTTCATGAAGAGACCAGCCCGCTGGGCACAAGTGACATGGAAGGCAGTGTAACAGTTCACTTTGTGGCATTGGATAGCAGCTCCCATGCCCTTCTGCTTGCAGATATAGCATGTGAGCTTCCATCGAGCTGAGGGAATGTTATTTATGCCTTCAATGGGCTCCAGGAACACAGTGTTTGCAAAGCAGACCTCTGGAATCCAAATGGCACAAACCACATGAGCCCAGCGGCCATCGCTGGTCTGCTTGAAGGCTCCACCTTTGTTTGGGCAGAGGACACAATCAACAGGGCGAGAAGGGGACTGTAAGCAGCAGCGGCAAAGCCACTGCCCCTCAGGAATATAGGGCACACCGTAACACTCCTGGTGCACAGCCAGATTGCAGATATCACAGAACAGGATGACGTTGCTGTTGTGACACTCATCATCCATGCAGACACAGCAGAATGCATCCTCATCAATGACGGACTGCTGAGTCCCATTGTTTCGGCTCTCAAGGTAAGACTCCTTTTCCAAGCGGTCCACCAGCAGCTCAAAAGTCTCAGCAGAAACCATCCCATAACCATCATCCCTTCTCTTCTCATTCACCATTTCCAGCCATGCCAGATCCTCCTCATCCATGTCATACTCCACCTCTGCATCAAGGTCCTCGGGAGGCTTTTCAATGTATCGGTAGTAGGCGGCAGGGAGAGGAGGGGCATCTGGCTGTTTGAAGGAGTCCACCACACGGAAGTTGGGCTGGGGTAAGTGTAAAGATGCTCCTGATGTGTGTTTGGAGCAGGATTCCTTCTTCTTGCCTTTGGAAGTTGTTTTCTTGGATTTTGAAGGGAAAAGGGGCTGCTCACTGTTTTCCTTATTGCTGTTGCATTCTGTGATGTCCTGGGCAGTCAGTTCATCCTCTGTGATGATTTTTAAGGGATCGTAGATGCTGATGCGGTGAAGCCGCCCGTCGATGTCTACTTCCACGATGCGCTGGGCCTGAGCGTACGTCAGCATCTCCCGAGTGGGCGAGCACTTCAGGCTGTAGGGTGAGGGAGAACGCTGGCCCTCCAGGTTCTGCCGTGACCTCCTCCGAGGTTTCCTCATCACTGCAGTGCAGCAGACACCCTGCAACAAACCAGGACCAGCATGAGCCAAGCAGACAAGCAAACAGGAGCAGCACAGATTGAAAAACCCATGCAGCATCACAATAGAAAAGCATTTCAACTAAGGGCCTCAGCAATTTCAGGCTTGTAGAGGTTACTTCATCTTAAATAGAAGCAATACAAGCAAGTACTGGATGTATCAATCATTTCTGCAGTGCGTATCAGAGCAAGGCACAGCACCCTCCAACTTTCCCTACTTGCAAGCCAGGAAATGCTTCCCATACCAACAGATGAGAAGAGTTGAAATAGGTTTTAGAGAATGGCATCTAAACGCTCTGCTGCGCGCTCAGAGCAGCAAACCATCCAGATCCTCAGAAATGCAGACAGTACTAATAAACCTGCTTGCACCGTTCAATATTTAGTTCACACAGGCCAAGGAGTTCTTCTCTCTGGTCTTTTGCCTGTGAGTTCCCAGCAGTACATACAATGTGCTAAATACTAGGCCTGGTTTTCCAGACCTAAAGGAAAGCACTCTTCCTGCCCTACAAAAGCAGTTCCCCCTGCCCGTCTTTTTTTTTTTTTTAGCTGAGCTCCACGTTAGAACGTACACCAGCAGCGCTCCCTCAGTTCAGAAGGAAGTTCGCTCACATCTCCCACCCCACTGCCACTTCTTCGTTCACCCACACAGTGAAAGAGTTCCACGGTGAAAAACTATCTACTAGTTTTGCCTTCCTTTCTCCTGCAAGCTTCTTACACCATCCTGCAGACAGAACATGCACTGAGCTAACCCATGTCCTCCACATCATATAAAATGGGGTACAAAAGTCTATGAAGAACCAGAGGACAAACTGAGCAATGGGCACTAGCTGCGCATCCCTTCTTCTCTTGGGTAGGATCTACAAAGAAGTAAAAGGGAACGAGTATGGGAATCAGCAATATGGATCCAGATGGACTTACAAGCTCTGGCTCAGCAAAAGCTCCTCTGAAGCCACAATCCATGTCCAGGCCCCTGAGCTGGTTCTGCATGCAAGATCCACAGGGGTACAAGTAGGAAAGCAGCAAGACACTGTCTAGACCAAGCTGTACTGTGAACTGTGCAATGGTGCTCAAACGGAGCCGTAACTAAAAGCCCAAGACAGCTCTGCCCTCACAAACTGCTAATCAACAACAAAGATAATCATTTGAGAGTCAGCTCCAGCCATTAAGGAGGTGCCCAACAAGGAGGAGTGAAGCTGAGCTGGCAAGAAGAGCTGGAGAAGGATGGAAAGGCAGCAGCAGGATCCCAGAGATCCAAGGGCAAAAGAGGGAAAGTGGAGAGGAAGCCAAGTGAGTAATGCAAAGGAGAAGGGCAGTCAGGGATGAGAGTGCACAGCAAAGGAAGAACCAGGCAGAGGAACAAAACAGGCCAAGGAAGGAGGGAGACGAGAAAAAGAAAGCAAATGTAAAATCTTCCCAAGAAGATAAGTCAGCCCGGAGCTTATCTGTTGCTATGCAGGGGCCTGAACCAGCACCTCACCCTAAGTTAGAGCACAGCACTTTCAGCCCCTTTCTGTGGGACCTGCAGACAAGAAAAGCATTTGAATTTAGCTGTCACACTATTTTTTGCTCCATGATGGACTTAACCTCACAAAACCTCAAGTGAATCAAAGCAAGCAGCGCCCCATGGATCGGTGCCTGCAAGAATTCATGAAGTTATTCCAGAAAGGAGTAACAGATTTCTGGAAAAGACACTCTTCTCTTGAAAGCACTGCCCTGTTAACCACGAGTCTGCCACGATACAACACTTACAATAAGAAACAAACCAGCTTTAGAAAAAGAACCCAAAATTTCCTTTGCACCCACAGAAATAAGCTGCAGGTGCCGCTTTCAGTAAGCACACCTGTAATGGTAGTCTAAAAGCATCATTTGTTTTCAGATGTAAAATATGAGAGGACAACTTCTACCTGCAAATATAGACACTGTGATTTCCAAGATCTTCGCTTTAAAACTCTAATCAGCCACTTGATCTGCTTACTGCAGAAATGCAGCTGTACTGGTCCCAGATAAGTTCAGTTGCTTCAAATGGTAGGGGGAAAAAAAAAAACACAAAAGAGTTCTACAACCAGCATGTAAAGGCAGCTTGGTCAACAAATGGAAAACCAAGAAAACTCTGCTGACATACGGCTCACGTACAACCTGAGTCAGACTGGTGTAATTGAAGAAGATATTGGATGCAAGAAGTTATATGAACATAAAGATAGCGGAGGATATAGCAATCAGAATGACCTGACCACAGCCATTATTAATACTGCGTTCAGGAAAAACAAGACATTAGCTGATGGCTGGCAGTGCTGAGAGAGAGAAAATTTCAGCCAAACAAGCACTCCAAGGAAGGGTTATTTTACCTGCCGACAGGAAAAACAAGAGTACGGTGTTCCTGTAGTAACTTTAGACAGTCGGTTTACTGTCTGGAGAAATTACCCCAAGTGGGCTTTTTACCACAGCAACTGGCTGCTACAAACCAACCCATTTGTAAAACACACAATTACTTAACATAAATAGAAGCATCTAAAATGGCACTGAAATTGCTGCCAGCCAGAACTCAGCGCCTGGGATAAGAATTCCAGCTCATTTCTAAAAGGCATCTGGATAACAGGAGAGACACAACTACCCACCTCCGAAAAGCCTTGAAAGCAGCAATGAAACATTCAGACATGCCAAGATGGAACACTGTGACCTTGTCTGCAACACAGCAACTTCTAAGCAATCTAGGAATGTTATGATCTCAGCACACTTGAAAACACCTCCCCAGCCACATATAAAAAATTATCCCTGTGTATCTGTGCATGCTGAAATGCTAAACTGCCTTGACTTCAGCAGGGATAAAGATTCCTTCAGCCTATGCTGCTTCTGTCCTACCATGAACAAATGTTGCTCATATAAAAGCAGAAAGTTCGGAGTTGTCATCTTGCTGTCACCAATGTGCTCAAGGCTTTCCAGAAACACCCTATAATCCACTTTCACTGGGTATTATGCCAGGAACAGAGGGACAGGTTCCTAGAGAGCACAAATGAACAAAAAATGGGGCTGTAATGCACAAAGCTGCTGGAGATAAATTTAATTCTGTCCCATGAGTTTGCTCTGAAATGGTTCCGTTCTTCTGAGCAGCAGTTTTCATGTCTGTGGCCCAGTAATGCCCGGGGTCTGCAAAAGGGAACTAAGAAAAACAAGCCCCATCAGAAGGCCTAAATCTACTACAGATAGCTTCACAGAAAAAAAGTGAGAGATCCACACACATCACTGCAACACAGGAAAAATCCAGCACAAGTGGATCTTCTCAAAGGAGGGCTTAAATATTGCTGTGATCCACACTCATGCAATGTTGCACTGTTGACCAGAGGTACCCAGTCACACTTCAGAAGACCTCAGCCTCCTTCTACCTCTCTCCTTCCCATGCTGGCAGACAAGGATTTTCTCTCCAACACCAGGAGTCTTTGCCAGCATCTGGAGGACACAGGGCTGCAGCTAAATGCAGCGATGCTGGGGGAGCTTCCATTGCAGCGTGTGGAGATGTGGCACTGAGGGATGTGGTTAGGGGGCATGGTGGGGATGGGCTGGGGTTGGACTTGGGAATCTCAGAGTCTTTTCCAGATTGATGGATGTCAGAAAAACAGCAAGGTCCCTCCTCGATGAACATCTCAGTGATTCACAGGGGGAAGGGACCCTAAGCTCAGCTTTAGGTAAGGCTCATCCCGGTGCCTCTGCACAGAGCTGACACAGGGTCAGAAATGTTTTCCTCCCACCCCTCAGCTCTGGAGGGGGAGAGGAGGGGGGGGGAACAAACACTTGCGTTAGTATTTAAGAAACACATCCATGAAATAAAAGCTGCAGTGCCATAGGAAATAAATAGCCTGCAGCAGCCGTCTCTCCAGGTTCCTCTCCCCAACCCAAGGCACAGTGCTACACTCCACACGTGACGGCTACGCTTCCCTCAGGCCCACACCACGAACACACACTGTAGGGCTGCCGAGGGCCCACTCTCCTCTCTGATACCCACACACACTTTATGAATTCCTTCACATTTCTGTCATCGGGTGGAGATGTGGCACACACCGGGCCGCGGGAGGGTAACAACACATCGTGTGAGGCTGCGGATTAAGTGTAAGGCACAGCCTGGGTTCAGCAGTTCTCTGAGGGAAACTGCGGCAGGTGCTGTCCCAGAGCTCCTCTCAGGAGTGCTGCCAGGGCCGCAGCACCCCTGCTGGCAGCGATGCGGGTCAGAACACAGCACGGAGCGGACACAAACACAGCAACGAACGCGCCCGTGAGACGGCCCTTAGCGCCGCGGCCCGCCAACCGCCGAGGAGCGAAGTCCCCGAGGAGCAGGGACCCGGCCGGAAAGAGCGACAGAGCGCGTACACCACAGCCAGGATGCTATTGGCTACCGCCAACGTCCGTTCCAGCCCCGCCACCAATAGCAACGCATAGCGCCGCGGGGCTAAAATGGTGCGCGTTCGGCCAATAGCGTGGGAGAAGGCGGGTGGGGCCACCGGCAGAGCCGCGGCGAGGGGCAGCCAAGATGGCGGCCGGGGGGGGCCGGTGGACGCGGTGCTGCCCGATCCTTGTTCCCGCGCTCAACGCCGCCACCCCCCACTCGGTGAGGGCCGCGGGCCGCTCCCTCCGCGCGGCGAGAGAGCGGGAGGCTCCTCTAACCGCGGCACAGTGGCCTCTTTGCCGCCTGCCCGGTCACCTTCCCGCGACCCCGGCGCAGCGCTGTGTGAGGCAGCAGAGACCCCTGAGGGCAGGGAGCCGCGGCCCGCGCAGCGCGTTACCTCAGCGTCTCCGCGCGCGGTCTCCGCCGTCACCGCCGCCTCCTTATCGTTTTGTGGTGTTTTGTTTTGGTTTTTTTTCCTTTTTTTTTTTTTTTTCGTGGTGTGGGGGGGAGGGGGATGCTTTTTTTTTTCCTTTTTTTTTTTTTTTTCCTCTCTAAATCCGCTTCCCCCTCCCCTCCCCCCTGGGGCTCACCCAGCCGGCGGCGGGAGGGGAGGGCATAAGATGTCGGTCCGGCAGCTCCGTCCGCCGCCGCCTCCTCAGCGCCGCCTCCTCATGCCGCTCCGCCGCCGCTTCGCCCCCCGCCACCCCCGACTCCCCCTTCCCGGGGCCCCGCTCCCTCCAGCGCCGCTCCCGCGCTGTGTGAGGAGTGGCGGAGGGGGGGGGCGCAGGGACACACGCACAAAATGGAGGCGGCAGCGCCGGTGGCGGCGGCGGCGATGCAGCCTCGGCCGATCGGTGAGGGGAAGGCGGCGGGGGAGGGGGCTGCCGGGCTGCGCTCCCCCCAACCCGCGGGCAGAGACCGCCCGCCCCTCCCGGTGCCTTCCCACCACCGGGCCGAGAGGAGCAGGAGGGCCCCGGGGGCTGCTAGCGGGGGGAGGTGTCCACCTCCCGGCCCTGCTGCTGGCTCTGAGTGGCCGGGGGGGGGGGGGGGGGAAAGACGGGAAGCAAGTTTCTTATCGGAGAGAATGGTCGGGTACCGGGACAGGCGGTGGGGGAGTCACCGCCCCTGGAGGGGTTCGGAACCGCGGAAATGTGGGGCTGAGGGGCACGGCGGGGTGGGGTTGGATTGGGGATCTCGGAGGTCCTCCGGTTAAGGATTCTGTGACTGTCTCTGGGTTTGGGATTTGCCTGCGGGCTCGGGTGCAGCTGTGAGGGATCTGTCTTAGGCCCCTGTGTTTCCCCTGGGATTGGCCCTGTCCTAAGTTTATGAGAGTGCTTCATCTTACGTGCAGTATTTCTTTTTGCAGGACGCATGGGAACATCAAAACCACATGACAGTATCACCTGGCACCAGTTAGCACAGCTCTCCCGGAGAGCTTGTAAGCCTCGTCCCTGCTGCTCTGCACCCAGACAACACTGTCAGACAAATGATGGGATTAATGAGAGTCTGTGTTATTTTCTAGTGTGGTTCTTTGGGTCCAGATGGCCTCCTGACGTGCAGAGGTGCAACAGGGTGGAAGGCCAGAGAGAGGGACAGAGAGAAATGAATGAGGAAGGAGTTGTGCTTGCAACTGAGATAAGTGGTGAGATAGGAGCCCCAGAGTCTCGTACACTTAGAGAGCATAGCATGTACTTGTGCGTATGCACTTCCCACTCACAATCATACAGAATGTTGCATAATATTGGCATCTAAATGTATAGAATTACAAATAGAATATAGAATTGTTTTCAAAGATAAAAATGCAATTTTCCCTCAGTCACAGCTATAGGATCTTTTGTCTTTCAATGTATGTTAAGTGTGGAATATCAGAGCAGCCAAGCAGTCTGTGTCAGCTATGTTTTGCAAAGTACTCAAATTGGACCAGAACATGAAGCTTTGAGAGCATGGGAAAACATTTCACTAAATGCAGAACAGTACTGTTACGATGGATTTTACATTTCAGAACCTCTCAGTACTCATTTCTGTGTTTACTTCTTTAAGAAGCTACTGTTAACACATCAGAACTCAAGGGTATTAAATACATTTTTTTTTCTGCATGGAATCAGAGATAAATAAAGCATGTCATTTTACATAAAATCCCATCTCACCCCCAAAGTACATCTGTGCAAAAGCACAATCCTATCCATAAAGAACAGCAAAAAGATCTGTAGAATTGACATTTCAGTTGGCTGTTGAGGAAAGAGAGCTTCACAGTAAGTAACACTCTTTCAGTTACTGCAGTGAGCAGTTTGACTGCCTAATTTTCCCTCTTTATGTGAGAACGTAGTTTGGTTTTTATCAGGTTTTAGTGTGCATTTTCCCCCCCAGCATTTTGGTATTTTAGTATGACCGGCTTGTGCAAGTTCTTTGACCTCAGTTTTGAAGCTCTTTATACTTACATTTGCACTGAAATTGGCTTCTTATAATCACGATAGGTTCCAGTCTTGCAAAGATTTGCATACATGCTTAATGTCAGCTGTGTGAATAGTCCTATTAAGTTCAGTAGGGTGACTTGCACAGCATGGAGTATGCGCAGATGTCTTGGAAGAATGAGGACCATACGTGAGAGCATTAAAGCAAGTTACCCATCATTTAATTTTAAAATAGCTGTAAACATTCTGGACTTATCTGAAATCCCAGAGGCACAGCTTAATCCAGTTTCTTGGCTCTCAGTTTTTAAGCGGTACAAGTTCAAAACCAGAGCTGTCACTTCAAATGAAAACAGCAGCCAAGACAGTTCAAACACAGCTAGGCACATTCAGTCATAATTTTCAGCTTTATTCAAGTATTCAAACATACTTAAAGAGGGAGAAAATTATCAGTTGTAATTGAGAACTGAAAAATAACCTGTTCTTTATTTGTTGATTCATTAAGCCTCAAAATGAGTACGTTTATATCTGTGTTTCGCTTGTTTGTTCTGCGGCTGTTTTCTTCAGAGCTGCTGGAATTGTCATTGCTAAGAGGCGCACACCAGAGGTTAAAAGCCTGATGGAGCGACTAGCCTTGGCTGCAGTGCAATTCAGCTGGATTCACAAGTGCACTTCCTGAGATCCTGGTTTTGTGAGGAGTATTTACAGCCCTGATCAGTCCCGCTGACTTCAGAGGGATGACACAAGCACCCAGCACTGTCACCTCAGTAGTAATTAATGGTGTTCCTTTTTTTATCTTAATGGGCAAATCAGTTTCAAAACCCTTTTCTGTTTTTTTTTTTTTTCTGAAGAACTGAGATTATGGTAGGATAATTCTAATTTCTCTAGCCAAACTTGGCCACAAGGAGTTAGCTCTCATTCAGCTGAGAATTATTAGAGGTAATAAACGCTGACCTTTCAATATTATTTATAGAGTGCAACCCAACAAAAGAGAAGGAATTTATCAATCAGCCAAAGTGCTGCCCGAATCAGTGGCGAAGCAGCATTAGCTGAACGTCGTGCGGAAGGCTGTATACATTCATGCAGTCAGAGAATGACAGCGTGAGAGAAATTAGACAAAACATGCTGTATTCCAACAATTGCTTGGGAATACAGACACTTTCACAGCAGAGTGATGCTGATGACATTGGACGCAGCTGCAGTTAGTGAAGTAAATGTTCATCCTTTGTGGGGTGAAAATGAATTGGTACTGGCAATTTTCTGGCCTTTCTTTCATGTTTTGTTTCTCTTAGTTGGGTCTATAAACAAAAAACCAAAAACCTTAAGCCGCGATCGTGCCACAAGCCCACACCGCTGCAACATGGGAAACTGCAGAGGATTAGGAACTTTCCCTTGCTTCTTAGGAAAGTGAGGCATGGAAATAGGGAAACGTATCGCAATCCTTAAAGGATCTCCTTGGAGTTCTCAGATGCGTTTATCATTTCCTGTGTTTTTCTTCTATCCCATTACCACACGCTTACAGCCTGAAAATGATTAGTCTGTTTAGAATGTTATTTAGAATGTGAAAAGGTTAAATATGAAAACAGGTTTTTTTCCTATGGGATCAAATAAGTGTAGGGTTTTCTAAGGAGCCATAGATATTTTCGAAGCTGTGCGCAGAAAGGTTTCCAGGCGATGTGCAAAATGTGGTGAATGTTGTGTGTCTGTTTAAAAAAAAGATAAATCCTTCTAATTTTATGGTGTCTCTTACAGAAAAAAATCATTGCTTCATCCACTTCTCACCCACTCCCGGCTGTAAGTACCCCATAAATAAGATCTCATGAAGTTGTAACTCGCAGATCTCACTGGCTGCCAAAAAAAAACTTGCACAGAAAGATTGTTTATGATGAAGGCCTCGCTTTCCAAATAATAACAGTAAAATAGTAGTGCTTCCTACGTTCGGAAATAAATGCAGGACTAAGATATAAAAAGTATTTCAAGATGGGCATCTGCATATTATGTGAGGCGGGCACAAATAATTTATGTCTGCATCATTTTTACTGTGCTTCAGTGTGAATGGCAAGCGTATTTCCATCTGGCCTGATTTATGGGATTTTGGATGTTCACTAAATGGTTGAGTGATTTTTATGACTTAAGATTTTGTATTTTAAAGTTACATAAATTACACAAGGAGGAAATAAACCAGCCAAATGAATCACAGAATCACCAAGGTTGGAAAAGACCCACAGGATCGCCCAGTCCAACCACCCACCCATCACCAACAGCTCCCACTATTCCATGTCCCTCAACACAGCGTCCAAGCGTTCCTTGAACACCTCCAGGGTTGGTGACTCCGCCGCCTCCCTGGGCAGCCCATGCAGTGCCTGATGTACAAGGACTGTTTGCTGCTTAGGGGACGCGTGGCAGAACAGTGTGCTGAACGAGCGCTGTGCATTGGCAGTGGGTGAATGAATGATTCCAAGTGTGGAGCGCACACATGCAGCTGCTGAGGTTGTTTTCACTGTTTCAGAGCATTCAGTGTAAGCTCTCAAGTGAGAAAGCACTCAGAAATCTAGTCCTCAATATAAAGTATTTTCTGGAAGTATATTCAGTAGAAAGACATGCAGCCACAGAGAGCTCTTCTCTGACCTCTGCTAAAGATTACACGATGGACAGGGAAGCCAAGTCAGACATCTTGTTCAAAGGGGTGATATTTTAACTGCTGTTTGATGGAGCAGGAACTCCTCCTTTCCTACATCCAGGGAGTACGCAGGTTGCATCACATGGAGTAGGAGAAGGAGAGGATGGTTTCTTACATCAAACTGTGGCTCTTTAAGATGTCTGCAGGACCCCACTGCATGCTGTCCAGCCCAGCTTTTTGGAGCACTCTGTAGCAAAAGCGTGATGAATTTCAAAGGAATTGAGGGGAGGTCACAGCAGTGCTACGCTCCTTTCCTTTAACAAAAGGTGCTGCGAGGCACAGGGGCTGCACGTGGCCCACAGAGATACAAGGCAAGAGAAACTGCATCAGTGCAGAGCATCTGTGCAGCTACTGAAGATAACATCAGTACAGTCATACCAAAGGGCTCTCCTGAGCAGCACAGGGCATGAACTGCAACAAAGAGAGCCAAGAAATGTAGCAGCACCTTGTCTGATTGGCAGGGAAGTCCAGAGCTCAGAAAATTCTGCTACTGTTGCTGTTTTCCCAAACCTGAGGTCCCTACATCAAAACCCGAAATCATTCACAGGCAAAGAAGAAAATCAGAGTGAAGGGTGCTGAAAACGTACATTCTGGATATCCTAAATCAGCATGACTCAGCCGCTGCTGAAGGGGTGGAGAGCTGAGAAGCGTTGTGTATATAACAGAGCTCGTGTACCTTCTCAGCAAATAACGATACGTAGCCTTGGGGACCACACTGGGCTCGTGCGTGGAGAACACTCGGCTCTTGGCACAATTCCCTTGGGATGTACTTTGGAATAACCTGAACACGTGTGACTCACAGGGCAGAAGGCACCGACTAAGAGGATGTTTGTGCTGCGGTGCAAAGTTGTTACCACGCTAACTGCCTGGCACTGAACTGTCATGACCGTTCCGATCAGCAGCGGGGTACACTCTGCACGTATGGCAGCGTCAGCACAGGCTGCAAAACTTTCTGGAGACTGAACAGGCTAACATGATGAGCTCCTTGCTGCTTTACGGATTGTCCTATTAATACCAAGCTCAGCAGCTTACTTAAAGCTAGTTCAGATGTGCTTGCATGTATCACACCTCTGGATTTGCGGGGTGGAGCTATGCATAACCACCAGTGTACAAGAAAGGACTTGGAGAGCGCAGCAATCTAGAGGTACTTGTAGCCTTTGCCGTCATCTGCAGGCAGGGTACAGTGGCAGGAGACCTGAGCGCTGGGCAGCAGGAGAACCACTCCATGCAGCACTGCCGTCACCAAGCAGCTCTAATGATAGCGCCTGCAACTGCAGGGAGAAACGGTACATCCAAAACAGATCTATATCTACCACGTGCTTTGTACATCATTTTACATCTGCCAGACTTCTCTAGAGCCTCACCCTTGATAGTTGCCAGGAAAACACAAGAGGCTGGTTGCATAAGACACTTCTGTGCAGTGTCTTTCAGACCATAAAAATTAACCTGGATCATCCGTCTGCATAGCTATAAGCAGATGACTTACTAGAGAATCACTTTGTGAGTGGCTGTACATTTGTATCTGCTAAGCATATATCCAGTAGAAAAATTTCTTTCTGCCTATTCTTATAAGTACTTCTCTCAGTTTAGGGTTAGCAATTAGCATTTCTAGGACTGTGGCTATTAACCAAAGTGGTGTTTAAGGGAATATATGACAGGCTGTGAGGATGTTCTAATACACATCTGTAACGATTTTTTGTGGGGGTGAGGCAAACCCACTCATATTTTGAGCAGGAATAAAGGCCTGACAGAGAAAAATCTACTCTGTAGCACTGCAGAAAGGGGACAAGTAGCCCTGATGACCCACTGTACTTAGGAATCACAGAGCATTCTGAGTTGGAAGTGACCCATAAGGATCAAGTCCAGCTCCTATAGAAGACCCAAAGAGAAAAAAGTTGGACTTCTCTGAAGTTAACTTTGGCTGCAGAACAGCAGGATGCAGCTATGATACGTAGAAGAAGTACTGCTGGATACCTGTAGACATTTGTCTTCCAGATACGGCCCTAAGTGAAGACAGATGGAAGCTGTGCAATTAACTGCTTAGCAGTTTAAAATATAGAAGAGGAAGGGAAAAATTCTGAAAACCCAGTATTCTGGTTTCACAAATGCCAAAGAACCACCACTTCACATACATGGGGTCAGGAGAGAGCTTTCCAATCAGCTATGCAAGCAAATAAAGGGCATGTTTCAAAAGGACTAAAGAATGTCTACAAGATCATCGAGTTGTATTAGAAAGAGGGCTGTCGTAGCCAGCCAGGAATTTAAATGACTAAAGTATCAGACTTTGAAACTAACTTGGAGTCACCTTGCTCCCCCAAACCCACCTATTTTGCTTCCCTGAGATATCCCACACTGAGGACAAGTTACACTTGGTTTCTAAAGCATGGACATTTAGATGCTTATGGGAAAGGTAAATGAGGGCCACAAGGTAAGAACCTGCATATGTAGTAATAAGACTGAAGTCACTTTCAGATGCAGTTTGCTTATTTTGTTCCTGTAATTGTTTTTCATCTCTCTCCTCTCCCAGTAGTAATAACATTTATAGCAAACACCTATGTACTTGAGTACTGGCTCAAGACATACTGACGCAGATCCCTCCCAAAGTTCCAGGCTTCAGATTACATTAGTAATACTTCCAGTACATCAAATTACCTTAAGGATCAAAACATACTTTTATGTTTGAATGAACTACTTAGCATATTACAGAAGCAAAGGTGGAACAAACATTCCCTGGAGGGAGGTTGCAGGTGCCGGGCTGGTTAGTCTGGTACACAGCAGCTGGGCTCATAAAACCACCTCCCTCTGTCTGTGTATCACACGCTTCTTATCACAATGCTATCTGAACACCTTTACAAACCAATTAAATCCAGACAAGTTGTATGTGAGAAAATGCTTAATCCTGAGAGATAAACATCAAAACGATAGTATTTTATTGTTCTTCGACTCCTACAAAGCTCTATACCTACTAAAGAAACAGCATCTGAGGGCAAGGCTGGGTGCAACTGGCTATGATGCAGCACAGTAAGGCTCTCTTTTGGGTCACCAGTTCCCACAAGGTGACACTAGGTTGGCTTTTCTTAGGGAGTCTGCATCAGGGTGCACATAGGGTCCCTAAAATCCTGAGCTGTGAGCTTCAACTCAACTGCTTCCCTTCCAACTGCAGCAAGGCTCCAGAAGTTCATCACCTGTAACAGCATTTGAAACTTTCTCTTCCAGGGTACTTTCTCCCAGAAGCGTTGCATATTCCCAACCTTTGTCACACACAGATACGATGAGCATCTCAGAGGTGGCAATTTCTCATAGCCACCAAGAAATACACACTAAAGTGAATTAATTATGATTTGCAAATATAAATACGAAACAAAACTTCACCAAAGAAAGTGCACTAATGGGAATCTGTGAAGCTCTTATTTGCAAGGACGATATGTAGCCTGGTTTCTGTGAGGTATTCTATTTAATAAGATCATCGCAGATGATGCTTATAAGATTGATGACTGAAGGAACTGATCTGATACCAGAATATCTTATTTTCCATCTTCACTGAATTGAATCATTGTGTTCTTTCTGCTGATGCTGAATTGTTCATGCAATATATTGTTGGGTTTTTTTCTTTTCTTTTTTTTTTTTAATCCTTCCCTCCAATCTGTAAACTTTTTGGCCCTTACTTCAAAGTAAGGATGTGAGCCTTAGGACTGACAATCATCACCTGTTAAGACATTTCCAAACAATTAGCTTTAAAGCCTCTTCCTATTAAGGAAGAAACAGCCCTGTAAGAGAACTGCAGCAGAGAACCAACGGTAAAACAGATCCCTCAGAGCAGAGGGAATGAGAATGTAAGAGGTCATGTCACTGGACTGTGTAACAAAATACCAGACCTGCTGAGAGATAAAGGCAGCCTACAGAGGGAGGGCAGCTCCAGGGAGAGGGTGCTCAGTGAGAGAGAAGCCTGGCTAAGGGAACTGGGGGTGAACCAGGCTGAGCATAAAGGAAGAGGCCCCTGTGAGGGCAGGAGGACTACTGGCTGGTAACCCAGCTCCCTGGGATAGCAAATTTATGAATGTGGGAATGTGGTCTTTAACTCCCAGGGATGCATTTGCAGCTAGCCATGAGGAAGAAACAGCACCTATCAAAACCTAGGGATGAGAGGAGTAGAGCAAAAAGGAGGAATGAGCAGCTGCCCAGAGGAGGCAACACCCTAGCAAGGAGTTTTGTGCATAGCAAGAAGCCAGGGCAGAAGGTGACCTGAATGTAGCCTGTGTGTATGAAAAACTCAATTACCATGATGTCCTGGGTGCTGACATCATCTCAGCAGCCTGGCTGTGCTGGGTGCTCTTCAAGAGCTCAGGGCAAGGGAATGCGGATAAAGTCTTGTTATGCTAAATTTCACCATTATTTTGCTTGGGACTCAGTCCCCAGACAGTTTTACCGTTTTATTTGTCTTGCACATAATTCAAGTCCAAAAAACCTGTGCTTAGAAAGAAGGGAGAAACAAAAACCTGGCAACATGGGGGGGGGGGGGGGGGGGGGGGGGGGGGGGGCGGGGGGGAAGAGGAAGAGAGGAGAAGAAATACCAGGAATTTCTCCCAAAGTTTCAGTGAGAGAATATTTATCTTTAGAGTTGAAAACTATTTAGGAGTACTTCCCCGTCAGTAGAAGAAAGTCCAATGCTCACAGTCACGGCGCTGACATCGTGTTCACACACAGAGGAGTCCCATAGGCCAAGTGATGGCTACAAAAGAGGCAGTGTGGAACAAATCCCATCTGTCATCCAGCATGAGACATGAATCCTGGTCACGGCCACACCAGTCACTACAGCGACATTCCACTTCGCTTCTTTGAGTCCTTCCGTGCAATTGGACTGAAGGATAAGATCTCCTTGTAGATGTGCTCTTGAAAAACAGAAGAAAAACAAATGATGAGTATCTCTAGCATGCATCTCCTATTGCAGAGGTCACAAATGAAACTTCGACCATTGACCATGATCAGAGAGAAGTACAGCAGGTACAAGCTGGGAGGAAGGGACGAAGTATAGATGGGGGGAAAAAATAGAATCCTGAAAAGATGGAGGCAGAAGGAATCTCTGCTGAGTACATGACAGCGAGAGCAAGGAAAGGGAGATGTATGCCATCATCAAGGCATTATTGAGTGGTTGCAGCTGAGCTGGCCTTACTGCACGTTCTCACAGGAAACAGAAAGAGGCAGGAAAGTCTCTGCTATACAACGTCAAAATAAACGTCTTACTTTTCCATTCTTCTATTGAAAGCTTTTCATGCTCCAGAGAATCATCGTAGGACTGTTGTGCCTCCGTCTCCTCCTCAATGTCTCGAAATTGATCGAAGTACGGGTGGGCTAATGCTTCTGTGGCCGTAAGGCGCTTCTCCACATCCAGCTGCAGCATCTTGTCCAGCAGGTCCACTGCTGTGGGAGGAGACAGGAACACGCTAAGTGGGTGCAGTGCAGGACGGCCATTTTGTGCGTGAACCCTGAAAATGATAGGGCTAGTGTTTCCACTAAGCCACTGCCATGCCTGAAAACAAAACAAATTCCTCAGTCTGGCCAAGGCAGCGTGGAAATCTGCAAAATCTGCCAAGCAGTGGCTGCAGGTAACTTTTTTTAAGAGAAGTGTAGGTATACATTGTGCAGAGGTAACAAATTGGCCTCAGATAGGCATTGCTGCATGGATACTCTGCAGGAATGCGAACAGCAAACTGTTAACTTCAAGATGTTTTGCAGTTTCTGTCATTTGCTTTCACTCTGACCCCTGCAACTCAAAACAGTAATAGCTTGAATAATCTATATAGAAATCTATACATCCCTGGTAAACAGGAAGGCAGGAAACTCAGATTCTGACTGGTCCGTCATCCTGCTTCAGTCTTGGTTTTAATAGCTTAACGCTCCCCTTTTAGTAGAGTTTTCTCTTGTCTGTAATCTACTTGGAGAAAGAACCACTTGGAGATCAGTTTTTACCCTGAAAACTGCACATTTCAACTGCCTGTTATCTGCTGAAAGGTGCAGGCGTTCAACAAACAGCTGTGATCTGAGCTGAACTCTTCCCCCAGGAAAAAATTTACTTGAGTGGACTGTGAGGCTCTCTCATACTTCATCAAAACCTGTGATGCTTTGGATGTGGGGCTGGGTAAACAGTTCAAGTGCTCTGAATCATAATGTCATCTGCTTGGCCACAAGTAACAAGTTCTCAAAGCTAGCATCAGCCAAAATTCATCCCAAATCCTATACCAAGTGGAGCTGACGGTGTTGTACCACTGCATGCAACTGCCCTAATCCCATGATTTGCTTCCTGTGACGTAGACATCCCGTAGTATATAGCATACACTTCCTTCTGAGTTGTTAAAACAAGAATATGAAGTTTGCCTCTTCCTTATATATTACACACCATGCCATTTTAAAACTAAAAACAAAAATGAAACAGGTAAATGGCCATTAACAGCAGAACACTGACACTGCAGTGCCAATAAAGGACTATTTTAATTCAGGTGTGTTTGCCCTGGGAAGGACAACCTCCTGCTGGGGTACAGCCCGCAAGGGAGGAAGCAGCAAGAAGTTATAAAAAAGAGGAGCAACAAAATTGCAGCTGCGGCAGTCAGCCCAGCTCCTTTTTAGTTGTGAGAACTGGTGAGAAATGCTCAAGGTTACTTACCCTGAGGACTGGCTTTGGGGAAAAGCACAGACAAATCCTTCTTGGGCATTTTTGGAAGAGACTTGATATAACTTTTAGCCTGAAAGAGAAAGGAAAGCAGAGCACGTGCATTTACTGCAACTGGACAAGTGTGAGGGGGCTGTAAAATAGAGCCCTTGGGTCTCATTATCGAGGAGAAGAGAACAACAAATTATCTCACGTCACGTTTTAGCGACCAGCTTGTGAGGAACTATTTTTATCACTTGGGATACAGAAATGCTGATGCTTTAAGAACAGCTGAGCTGCAGAACAGAGGTGGGAGGTGCTTGCTGTGGCATCAACTCCTCGCCCAGCAGCCCCTGTGATCTGCACCAGTTCTCAGCGACAAGTGTTGAAGTCAAATACATCAGAGGTGTCGCTGACAAAAATGTCTTCTCTGATGATGAGAAAGACTGCCATCCCTCCTGCATGGCTGCTGTAACAGCAGCACAAGACCCATCTCGCTGTGAGTTAACCTCTCCCCACCACGCTTCTGTCAGCAAGACCTGCGTGGCCGCTGAGCTTCCTTACCGCCTTGTCCTCAAGCTTCTCCACAAAGTCATCTCCCGGATGCCCTGTTACTTTCAGGATCTGAGTCAGCTGATCAAGGTCTGGCAGGCTGCGTTAAAGATTATCCACCTGGGAGCAAGCCCTGGGCTCCACCCAGCAGCTCAACCTATGGGCTGTGTGCAGAAGTGTCCCAGGAGCAGCAGCAGCTCTGAGCAGGTAATGATACCTGCAAAGCCACGCAGGCTGAGACTCATTACGCTGTTTGCATCCTCTCTTCCTAGGATGCAGTGCTCATCAACAGTGAGTTTTGCTTGAAAATTCTACTGAAGTATATTGCCATGGATTTGAGAGTATGGAAGGGCTTGGGTCTAAAACTAGGGGAATACAGGGTTAGACTGCCGATATAGAGAGTACGTGGCCAAAAGAGAAGGTGCATTTCTAAGGGTGTCTTGGCCCCCTTCTATATTCTCTGTTTTGCTCACCAAGACGACTGCACCGATCCCCTGTGATTATCTCTTAGTAAACTAGACCGACACTGTTTTCCCTCTGTAGCTTCATTCCTAAGGCTCTTTCACACATGCCAAGAATTGTCACCCCTCTGAGGGGAAAGGTTTCGTTTGAAAGGATACAGTCTTTTCCTTTAAACAGCGTTTTCCCAGTCAGCATTTCTGCCATGATGCAACCGATAGACCAGATATCCACTGTTAGGGAAGAAAGAAGGAAAAATTTAAGAAGAGTGGCCTTTAAGAAAAAAGGATTGCATGAGCTGTTGTCTACTTTTTCAGTCTACAGCAGGCACCCATTTCAATTTCAGTCCCATTTTCTGCCCTCCCCAGTTCTTTCTGTGCTGCTAAAATCTTTGCTTTCATCGTTTCCCACAGGCACCAGCTGTGACTTGCTCCATGTCAGGGGACACCGCTTACAAAGAGCAAAAACATCTGGCAGATGAGGTGAGATTTGACCCAGGCATGACAGAGAGGTCTTTGGGTTTGTCACCAGACAGTCACGTAGCTGAAGCAATGCAACTCACCTGTCTGGTTGTAATGCATCCAGTTCAGAATGACTTCTGGAGCTCTATACCAGCGCGTGACCACGTAGCCTGTCATTTCAGCATCGGCATGTCTTGCCAAGCCAAAGTCCAAGATCTGCAAAAGGAAGAGGGAGAAGGAAGGGCAGGAAAGAATAAATAAATCCTACAAGCAAGCATCTGCTTCTAAAAGGAAATGAACCAGATCAGAGCAAAGCTCTGTCTGCACCAAAGCCACCAATGGGATGGTTCAAATTGTCCTAATTCCACTGTAAGTCACAAGCCAGCTGCAGCGCCAGTTGTCCTGCAGAGACCCTGTGGAAAGGATCTGAGTTGTGCACTGCTACCTGGAAGGTCACTTCCTTTGAAGCTGAAGTTTAAACTTTATGAGATTTTTTTTAATGGACTTCTAGACGGTGGAGGACAAGGCATGCTCACAAGCCACTGTGACTCACCACTTCCTATAACAATACCCTGCAGCTGACAGGAGATGACCTCTCCCTCAGTACTGGAGATGAACATGGCTTGACCCAATCTTTACGGGCAACAGAGCCCCTCCCAGTAACATACATTACAGAAAACACATGGGAGACTGTCACCCCACTGAGCTGTAAGCAATCTCTTCAGAGCAATACTGAAAATAACTTTGTCTAGAATCACAGCCATTGCGTCTCAGGGCCTAGCCAAGAAGAACCAAAGGGTAACTGGGGCTGTATCCAGTTATCCTTCAGGGATAACACCTAACAGCAGTATGGCTCAGCAGTATTACATTAATTTAGGAAGTCATTACAAACTTCAGTGCAGACAGAATGACAGTGACAGGATGTTCATTCCAAGGCTTGGGCCCTGATTCAGCAAGTTGCATAAGCGGGTGTATATTTCCTGCTGACTGCAACTGCTGTGTAATGCAGCTCCCGTGGGACGTCAGGGGAAGCACGACGACACCGGCATGCCAGCATTCCTGCTTGCGGAGCAGCTCGTCAGCACCCTGACCTGCTACCTGCGTTTTGCCTACCTTTAGCTGGCAGTCTTCATTCACAGCCAGGTTCCCTGGCTTCAGGTCCTAAAACAGAAGAGACCAGAATAAATGGGATGTTTGGATTTGCAGTTCATCAACACAAGCCTGAGTCAAGCCTCAGCTCGCCTGGGATGCTTTCCCGTAACATCCTGAGCCCAGTGCCCGTACAGTGATACTGTACAGCTTTAAAGTGCAGCGACTTTCTTTTCCTTAAACCGCTTACACTCAGAAATCATAAAGCGCTTCACAGCTTGCCAGCACATCGAGCATTTCTGCTAAATCTGAATAAGCGCTGGGTACAGGAGAGCAGCAGAGCCAGAGAGAATTCAGAGCAGATGAGGCCATTAGCAAAACGATGCTTAGAAGTCTGCTAATTTTATGACCAAGCTGCATTTCTCCTAAACAGACAAAGTCAGAGTATTGGTGCATATGAACTTACCCTGTGGACGATTCCAGCAGAATGGATATACTGCAATAAAAAGAGAAGCCACGGTGTGGTCACTAGCGGATAAGACTCTGTTCTCCAGCAGAGAAATGAGAGTTCCAAAGAGGAACTCGCTAGGAACGCAGCGCTGGCATCCACTGCGTGCCCCAGAGTACAACCCACAGTAAAGCACACAACCACAGGAGAAGCAGTGGCTGATGGGGAAAAGCCACCCGAGAGCAACCTGAAGTCTCCAACTGCCTTTCTGACAGCTTTTGCAGTTACACTGCTGCTCTAAAGGAGTGGCATAGAGCAGAACGTACAGGGCAACAGTGCCTTAGAGTAAGCTAACTAGTGACTACCAAAACAGAGACCTCCAGAGTACAGACAAAGCTGCGGTCAGTTGGATGACATGAAAACTTTGATCCATCTTTTTCCCCTATGGTTTAACATCTGAAACAACAACCTCATCATTAAACCAAAACTGGAAATCAGATTACTGTTGCAAACACTGACTGTGGCTTTGGTCACACCGGTTAGACCAATGGCATTATTCTCCCCTTGCTTTATCTAAAATCAAGGCAGCAGTGATGTGGGGAAAGGTCTTATTAGAGTGAACTTACTAACACTCGTGAACCACAGCTCTGAGTCCAGGTGGAGGGTGTTACAGAGGGCAATGTTAAGGCATTATTTCTGCATTTCAGGGTTTGGAGTGATTGCTTTGTTCTCCCAAAGGCAGCTAGAGAAGTACATTTCTTGCTCATTGTATTGAGCAGAAAATCATTCCTTCCATCTTCTTCACTGACAGCCCAGGTGAGAAACCCGGCAGGAGCCCCGCTCACTCCTGGTCCTGAAGAGTTTTGTTCAGGGCTTTGGCAAGTCAGCAACACAGCTGCTGTCACAGAGAAACCACTCCAAGCTCTACAACTGATGGAAGCTTCAGTGCCTGATTGACTAGTGTGAAAGGACAGCCATTTGGACTGATGTGTGCTAGAACAAGAGTCATTCGAGAGCAAATCCCTGTTTCTCAGTGTGTGCCATTAAAAAAAAACAAACAAAAACAAAAACCAAATCCTCCCCAGACAGGGGTTGTTGCTGTGGTCAGCCCAGAGATGACAAAGCAAGATCAGCTGGAGAGGAGTCACTAAGTCCAGCCGTGCTGTTTGTCCAGCCCCACCTACCTTCAGCCCTTTCAGCATCTGGTAGACCAGGTACTGGATCTTTTCATCACTGAATTCATGTCCCATGATCTTTTGTAAATCTGTCCGCATGTATGGCATCACCAGGTAGCTAAAAGGCAGTAAGACAAGGCCCTGAGTCTAGAATAAAAGCACAAGGAACCAGGCTGGCCTTGTTCTCATTTTTGTTGCTGTTTGGGTGGTTTGTTTTCCTGCGGCTGTTTAAGTCAGTGTAACTGGGACAGGTGGCTGTGGCTGTTCCCAGCCAACTGGCATGGCCTGCAGCAATGATGGAGATTCTGCCTACTCTGAAAAGCGCTCTTTCTCCTCCCCTCAGATCAGATGCATTAAATCAAATAAGAAGAAAAATCTTCCAAATCTTAACAACCTCAATTAGTTTAATTTTAAATAATAATTTTCAAATCCAGATGAGCCTGTCCACCTGGCAGCAGAAGTATCTTGTGCAGCTTTACAGAGTCTTGCAGAGCTGCAGCACCGGCTCCCAAATTTATAACATTCCTCAGCGCTGCCTTGGAAAGCAACCTGCAGGTTCCTTCAGCCTGCCTGATGGGACCGCAATTAGCAGCAGGAACATCTCAGAACCATCGGGTGCTTTTGTGCAGGATGCCAGGTGTCAGCCAGCAGCCGCAAGCCCAGAGGCAGGTGCAAGGGATGAGGAAGTGACAAGAGCTCGTCCGACCTGACCACCACCACCGAGGCGCCTGAACAGCCAGAATCGAAGTGAAAAGAAAATGAGATCTCCAAAGTTCTCAGTTCATTACCCTGTGGGCTGGTGAATGCCACTTCTCCCCATTCCAACTATAGCCTCTAGATTTCACCAAGCCTCAGCACGGGTCACACGACACATAAAGCGCCGTGGGACGTAACGCCTCAGGTACGTATGCTGGTCTGTCTATCCTGCGTTCTCCCAGCTGTGAACAGGGCACGCCACAGGGACCACCCCGTGCTTCTGATTCTCCTTGCTATTTGGGGATGTCTGGCTTTAGTCTGTCCCTTTTCCAATTAGCACGCTGAACTGCACTCAGTACGATCCATCGTGCTGCTGCTAAGTCTGGGCGTGTGGTGCGCAGAAATCGAGCCTAGGCAAAGCAACACAAACTCCACACTTACAAGTCTTGGAATCCGTGGTAGGAGGGGGCAGAGGTGAAGACATCGAGCAGCCCAATGACCTGATAGACGAGAGAAGCCCAAATGTAAACCCAGAAAGCATTCGCTTTGCACGCGAGACTCAGGTAACAGCTCCCCATCAGCAGGTCCGTGAGCACTGGGAGCTCTATCTGAGGAATGCGAGGACTCCTTGCTGTGCTGTGCAGCTTCTTTTCCCCTTACTAAGACACAGGAACACCCATTACACATCTGCCCGAGCCTGGCACCAGCTGGGCAGCAGTCAGACCCTGAGATTGCTCCACGCGGCAGATGTTGAGACCTCTCAAAGGTAAGGTGCTGCCACCAGAGAGGGCTTGCACCTAGGGGAGTTCCCCTTGCTTTAGCAGAAACAGAGAGAAATGCCTACTTACATTCTCATGCTGCATTTGCTTCAGGAGCATGAGCTCTCTGTACGCCCTCTTGGCAAAGATCTCTGACTGGAACGGGCGGCACAGCTTCTTGATGGCCACTTTCTCTCCTGTCTTCTTGTCTATGGCGGAGCTGCGACAGACAAATACAAACCAGTTTTCACACTGCAAATGTGTTTTAACAAACTTTGCAATACCAGAGCAAGTTCGCTCCAAGAAAAGAGCTAATACTGGGCTTCCTCCCCTGAAAACAAACAAACAAACAGCAAGAAAAGGCCTCTTGCTCCTTCTGGGTCGGTATTGAAACTTTTTTCAATTTTTCTTCTGTAAGACTTGGGCTGTCAGAGCACTGCCCATGATCTCGGGAGGGCGAAGAGAACTAGACAGAACAGAAAGCAAAGCACTACTACTGCCAGTCTTTACTTACTTTAACACTTGCTTTAACCTGCAGCAATAAGCAGGAGCTAACAGAGCATCATTACACAAATGGTTAAACGTCAAGATGAGTTTTAATTCTGCCTTCTCCTTCTTTAAGTCATGGAGAAAAGGGAATAAAGCAATTTTCTCTTTGCCACCTGCTTGCAAGCTGTTGTCGTTGAAGGTATGTCAGCATTCTTCACTGCATACCAGAGCAACGATAGGATGTCACACTGAAAACAACACAGACTGCTGGAATTAGTTCCCCTGCAGTCTTCTTTATACTTCTGCACAAAGGCAGGTATGGCTGCAAATAAGGTTTGTTTCACGAGCTTATGAAAACACGGTGCAACCACCACAGCTGGAGACATGCTATTCCCTCCGGTCACATCGGCTGTTTGCAGCTGGGTGGAATGATCCTGTGACACCCCCTCCCTCTGAGGCTCTTTAAGGATTCTCTCCCCCCACCAAGGAGACGTGCGATCCATTCCCACTGCAGATCAAGGCTCCATCTGCTGCTTCTTCCTCTGGGCACTGAGTCCAGGAAGGGCTGTGCCATAACGCTGCTCCCAGGGCCATCACTCAGAGGCAAGATTTTACGAACAGTCATCAGGAAAATGCCCGTCTGTAACAAGGCTGTCAAATGGTGCGTTTTGCTGGGTGTAGGGCAGAAATGTAGTAGGACAGGTGGGAACATCCTGCTCAGCACAGCTTCCCCTTTGGTGTAACACCAAGGAAGGGTGGTTATTCTTTGGCACAAATCTCAGGAGCCCGTTAACAGCTTTCTCTGATTTCCAGCCACCAGCAATTCACTGTGATATGGCTGCCAGAGGTCCAGCTCACACTGAGCAAGCAGAGACATCTCTGATGCCATCAGGTAATCGATCTTCCCCCTCATGGCCACCAAGGTCCCTTCTGGTTACTCTGAGCTATCAGTGATGAGAGCAGACATCCTTTGAGCGCTTTGGTGCGACTGTGATTCTGTATTCAAGCTGGAAAAAGCAAAGGGAGGGCTGGGACAGCCACACCAGGCTGTCAGCACTGAAAGTGAAGGACATCTCAAGAGGAATGGAAAGGTTTGTCTCAGTTCCATTCACCCTTTAGCAGCTGCTGGCAGAAGGGCAGCACAGCTCTCCAAGCCGTGAAGGAACAAAGAGGAAGGATCCGGCATCACTCAGTCAAACACAGAATTCAGGACACATTTCCCAACCTCCAACTGCTGGCTCTTACTGCCTTCCCAGCGTGTAGCCTGCAGAACACACAACCAACCCCATCACTCCACACAGGAGCTGGAAGCCTCACTCCACCCAGCACAGATGGAGCTACTTTTGCCTTTGCCATAAGGCACAGCCCAGAGGTAACTCAGCTGCCACAGCCAGGCGAGCCCACGGTGTTCTTCCCAGCAGGGATTAAGGAGCAGAAGGAGGCTCAGGATGACACCAAGGCCGACCTCAAGGTGAGGTTATGAGCATCCCATGAAGGTTCCATGGGCAATTGTGGCACATCGCGCCCATAGGACAGGGCTGGGGGCATCAGAGAACTTTGCCAGTTACCAAATCAGTGCAGAATTAATGTGGAAAGAAACAAGCCCATGCTGGCCTCCTGGAATTTGCTTCTCAGCCCCTCTTGATTGTTCAAAGATGTGCAAAAGCTGTCGGCTCCAAATAGTGCTGTGATAAAAAAACTTCCCAGAGGTTCCCAGCAGAGGACAGCAAATCCCAACTGCACAGCATTCCTCCTGTGCTGTGCACAGGAACCAGCACAATCCCACCCTGCCAAGCACCGTCCATCCCATAACAAAGGCCCCTTCTCCCCTCAGTCTGCTCTAACCCATCCATTCCAGTCTGCAGAGCAGCTGAGACTCCCACAGTAACAGGTTGGTTTGGGCACAGGTGTTTTGCTGGCCAAGATACTTTGGAGGGATTTCTCTTGCTTTTTTTCTGTATAGATATGAAAACATCAAGTTTAGCATCACTGGGCTCACGGAGGCGTCCCAGGACCCCACCTCGCACATAGGCAGCAAAGTGGGGAAGGAAAACTCTGGTCCCTGTTTGCATCCTGCAGTGCACTGACAGAGCCCCAGCTTCAGCCAGCGGGTTTGGGGATTCCTCTGGGACAGCAAGAGGTGCTTTGCCCAACATCCAGGAAAAAGGACACACTCCTTTACTTTTCTTTTCACCCTGTTATGCTGCGAGGTTCTGTTTGGGTGCTGACAATGGGCTGCAATGGATTTGCCCTTGCTAAGAGTTGCCAGCCTCCTCTTAGCCACCAGTGTAAACATAGTGAGATCTGACTCTTCTGCTCGCTTTCGCTGTAGGTACCTTTGTCCGAGTAACTAATTAACGGCAGCTCTGCTGCTCCCTTGTCAGCCGGGGATTGCCAGCAGCCAGGAAGTCCCGGCCAGCTGCTGCCTTACAACATGGAGCTGGACGCAGCGCTGGCTGTACCGCCCAGATCCATTCCCCCACGAGACAGCATCGGCTGCTACAGCTCTGCCCAGAGCTCAGTGTTTGTTGCAGCAGGGCCCAGCTCTTCAGCTCTCAGATATTCAGGCGTTTCCCTCTTCCTGCCAACCAGATCCCTCCCTTACCCCGAGCTCTGACCCGAGGCCATCCCCGCCTGCAGGACACCCACAGGGCTGAGCCAGACACGACTCTCCCCACTGCCTACCGGGGTGACCGCAGGAGGCATAGGACCATTCTTCAGGCAGCCCTTCGTGGTGACCGAGCAGGAGCCGAACCGCCTTCATTGCGCACACAAAGTCCCTTCATCAGGGGGTGCTGAGGCACCTCTCACCACCAGCCCTCGCTGCTCCCCTGGGCCCCACTCACCAGACGGAACCGTAGGCCCCAGAGCCCACGGGGTGCAGGGAGGTGTACCTCCTGGGCAGCTCCCAGACGGTTCTGTTCAGCTCCTGCCTGTAAAAGCCTCTTCTCCTTGCGATGTTCATCGCCCGGCGGCTGCGGGACTGCCACCCACCCAGAGTCCCGGTGGCTGGCGGTGCCCCTGGGGTGCGACCGGGATGCCCTGCGCTGCTGGGAAGGGCTATAGCGAGTTGCCTTCTCTGCTTTCAGCTGTTGTGAGCAAGAAGGGACATGTCTCACAGCCCTCCTCCCTCCGCCTCCACATGGCGGAGATGAGGCATCAGGTTTCCAGACACGCCTCGGCTGCGTGCAGGTATTTCTGGGTGCTCCGATAGGCGCCCCAACGCAGACGCACCCGCAGCCGCGTGTGGGACTGCGAGGAGAGAGCGGCCACCGCCCCAGAAGCGCCACATGCGGCTCACGGGGGTCTCGTGAGATCGCCGATGGGGTGAGTAAGGGCGCGTCAGGAAACCGAGGTCATGCCCGGCGCAGAGGCTACCGTGCCACAGTGCCGAGTCAGCCCTGCAGGGACCTGCTGGGAGAGGAGAGCTCCAGCACAGACACCAGGGCGTTAAATTCACTGAAGAGCAAGAGAGCAGCGGGGATTTCCTCCACGGTTTCCCAGCACATGGGCGCAGAGAAGGCTGTCCGAGCTTCCCTTCATCCATGAGACTGCAGCGAGACGCTCAGGAGTTGCTCCGAGATGGGACCATCCCGGGAGCTGCAGGTGCAGAGGTCTGGGAGGTCCGGCCTTGTTTCTGCAGCAGTGACTCCCAGCGCTCAGCACCCAGCCCACCCTGCTGGGCAGAGAACCCAGCACTCTGCTTCGACTTCAGCAGAGCACTGGGGGTGCACCCTCCCTCCAGAGGAAGTGACTAAGCTACGCCCGAGGAGCCACGCTCTGCCAACGCTCAGCTTTGCTCCATCCTCTGCCCTACAGGTGGGACTTACGGAAACGCGCTACTACAGTTTTAGGGGAGATTCCTTTTACCTGGTTCCATGCAACCACCGCAGCGTGTTTTAGAACTGGCACACGTGTTCTCCAGATAGCAGCGGTAAGGCCTGCAATTCTATAAAGCAAGTCAGGGCCTGCGTGCTGGCAGCATTTTAACTTTGCTTATGCACACACGTGCAAACAAACCCTGCCTCTAGCAACAGCATAGTAAGGAAACAAAGCAGAATGGGCTGGGTTCCATAAATACATCAGTGAGCAAGAGGAGTTACAGCCAGAACTGCTGGGGCAGAAGCAAACGTAACTCATCTGTCACCTCATGAGCATGGAGAACTGTTGCTCAGCTGCACGCACACAGCTGCCGGCACGCAGTTCAGGAGTCCTGAGTATCGGGGCACAGCTGCAGTAAGGTGTTTAATTAATTTAAGGTTTCCTATTTCCTTTGAATTGGTCTAAGTCACTTTTCCCTAATTCACTTCTCACCGATTTTAGTGTCATCGGCTAACTAACATATATCGCAACCAAACACGACTCAGGAGTTTGGAGGGTTTGGGATTCTTCTCGCCAGGAAAACTGACACATCCCACCTAGGATTTTTTTTGCCCTTTCCTCTCCATTTGCACCACAGCAAGCACCCTTTTTGTTGACCCTCTTCAAACCAACCTCTGTGCAGCGCTGCAGTGGGAGCTACAAAGTGCACAGCAGTTACCTGACTTGGATCAGCACAAACGGCGCTGCTCCATCACAGCCAGCACTGCAGCACCGAGGCGTTCGTTGGTGTGATGAACACAGCTTTACCAGTCACTCCTCTAACTGTCCTTCTGACTGCACAGTGCTGGCACACACCGGCAGTCAGAAAATCCCCACTATGGCAAATCACCACGCTCCCGCTCCCACCACCGACTGGACGACAGCTGAGGACAGAAATGAACCCACCCATTTCTAAACGGCAGACATCTGCAAATCGCTGCTACCAGGGAGAAGTCCCAGGTCCAGGCAGGCAGCAGAATGCTCATTTATTGTGCTGAATAATAAAAAAAACCTTCCCTAAGCTAAACAAAACCTACACATCCTTTTACTTCCCAGTAGTCGTGCAGACTCCAGGCCAGGTCCGTAGCAAAGAAGCCACTCGGGGGGCCCACAGACACGAGCGCCACGCCTGCAGATGGGCAGCACTGCCCACCCTTCCATCACGCAGGATTCTGTGCAACGAGGAGGGAATTCATCTCACATCGAAATCACGTGTTTAGCAAAAGGGGTTAGAAGAACCATCAGCACAGCAGATCTGAAAAATAGGTTTTATTTTTAACCAGTGGTATTGTGACATCTTATCCGGCATAACCGATTTCAACAAAACTCACGGATAGAAACAAAATAGCCCAGCTGTTCGTTGAAGTGCATCCTCCTGTTCAGACTGCAGGCAGCTGAACAGCAGCGCACTGCACGCAGGAGCTCCCTCAGAGCAGGGCTGTGAATGAAACCCTCCCACTCGCACACAGACGCACCATGTCTATATTATTAAAAATCTTTAGCAGTATTTCCGCATGGAATCACACCGTAGCATCTACACATAAAACGGCTGATAAAAATAATCTTGCTGTAGGTTTACAGAGTCTATCTACACTTTTTCCATTTGAATACCCGGACTGCTTGTCCAGCAGGGAGGTCTTGTCTCTATTTTGTCGGTCTGAGCTGAGCGTTATCACAGCACGAACTCCCTCTTCATCTCACCCCGGACTTCATAAAACGTTTGACCTGCAGAGATCACTGGAAAGTAGCCTAGCAAGAATCGATGGCTTCATCTTTTGTGCCCCATCCCTTTGTGCTGCCTCTTCAGACACGTGGTAAAAATACTACAAACGGTTCCTCTCCATCCCGTAAGTAACAAGAACGCAAAATACTGCAAAAGCCCTCCTCACACACACAGCTGCTGTGCTGCACGCACAGGACGCCTGCAACAGACAAATGTCTAAAAATGCCTCCTCCCCAAGTCCTACAGTCAGGCTCCTGACATCCACAGCACAGTTCTAGCACAGAAAAACACAGAAAGAGCCCCGCCTGCCAGTACTTAACTGGGCATTAAATTCACGTGGAGTCCTGTAAAATATTGATATTTGTGTCATCTTTGTATCCTAACATCCTCCCTTCTCCCATTTCCTCAAGCAGAGATCAACCTGCTAACGAGCAACCAAGAAGCTCTTATCTGTGAGGGAAAAAAGATCCTCTAGTAAATGTTAGCTTTACATTATATAAATACCTATATTGACAGCAACAGGGAGATTGTGTTTTTATGCATGCTTATTTCTTTGCTTTGGATTCCAACGTCTTTAGAAAAAAACAATTTCAGGAAATAACTGAAATGCTGGCACAAGATGCCACAGTTGTTTCTTCAAAGCACATTTTTTACACTTGATCTCACAAGAAGCCCTCCATCCCAATCTCTCCTCTGAAGCCAGAAGATCAGAACAAAGGAAAAGGCGCATTTCTATGCTTTATGTTTTACCCTTTTCTTGTCAGTCTCCACTCTGGCAGGTATTTCACGCTGAGCTGCAGCACAAGAGGAAGGAAGCTGTGATTTTGTGGCACTGGCTGAGGTACTCAGTGAACAGTTCACTGATGATTTAACTGCCCCAGTGCCACCCCCACAATGTAACAACAAACACCAAGCAGCTCTACATGCGCATACAGCTATGACATGCAAGAACACCCCACCTTTTAAGGAACAAGATACACAAACGTGGCTAGCGAGAATCTTCTCCAGCCTCCGTCTCCTGGGGGCTAATGCTGAGAGACTGCACAACTGGAGGAGGGAAAGAGGGAAAAAATACAGAATACCCAATCCAAGGAGAGGCTGTTGCCTCGGAAAGTTATTTCCTGAATACACAGAGTTCATGCCTGGCTGTCTGGGAGCCTTCACCCTGAAAAACAGCAGGGCCAGACACTTCCACTCCAGACTTCCTTCCCACTCTTTCCCCATTCATTTAAGGCACAAACATATTTACAGTTTCATACAAAATCTTCTCACGCTCCAATAATCAGACAGCTGTCAGAAAGCCTGTACATTCTCCTGTACCAGGAAGATCTGGACGTAAATCAGCCACCTAGCATGGAACAAGGACATCTCCCAACCCTACCTTCGCTCCTGAAGAAAACAAGAGGGCTCTCTAAGCCTATGAACCAGCTTCCCTTATTTTGAGGTTAGTTAGTTGTAGAACAACTGATAAATGGCAACAACTGCAACCAAACTTTGAAAGCCACCTTCCCCTCCTCGCCCCAGCAGCACAAACTGGTTGAACGCTTCTTGTGGAAGGACGAAAGAGCAGTCAGAACAGGTCTTCAGAGGCTTGCCCCAGGCTGTACACAGAACACAAGAGAGCATGCAGCATGTTTACACAGACTCAGCTTTCCTCCCTCCCCCCACCCTCCCCAATTCAACACACACAAAACCCTTCCACCAAGGAGAATATTGTTGTGGCGAGGCACTTGAACGATAGTCGGAGAGTCCCTAGAAAAGGCCTTCCCCTCACAGTGAAGTGGGACAGAGAAGAGAGCAGTTTCTCAGGACTCCATCTCCTCTTGGTCAAGCGGCGGTGGCACAAAGCTGATTACTTCATCGTAAGTCAGGCCTGGTAGGAAAAGCGTCAGAAACTTAACAGAATACTAATGACATCCCTTGTGCAGAAAACCTTAAAACAATCTTAAAAGATGGATAAACCATCTCAGAGACTAACAGGCACAGTAAGATACTTCCGGAGCACTAATGTGTAAACACATTTGAAAAACCTGTAAGCAACCACGCCACCCTATGTATGCTTGTATGCATACAGCAGGAGTTACCAAGGACTGCACTACGTATGTGCACAGTAGGTGTCAGATTCACTCCATACAGGACCTGAGAAAACAAGCGCCCACATTTCTCTATCAGCGTCCTTTGTGCCTCTAACTACCACAGCTTAGTCAAACTGCAGCTGGTGGAATGGATCACAAAGGAACCAGGCTGGCTCTCCCCTGCTCCCCAGACTCACTTTTCCATTCCTCAATCTCAAGCTCTCTGCTTTCAAAAGACTGGTCGTAGGGGTCTGCCACTGGTTCATCATCTGGGTCGTGATACTGAGCAAAGTAGGCGTGAGCCAGCGCTTCCGCTGCAGTAATTCGTTTGTCTGTATCCAGCACCAACATCTTTTCTAGCAAGTCCACAGCTGAAAAATCACCAAGAGAAAAAGAAATAATTTTACACAGTAAGCTGTGTGACACATCCTGAAATGCAAGCTTATAAAAACACAAGGTCTGTGAGGAAACTCTAATCTCTCTGGACCCCCCCCATTACCCACAGCCTCTTCCCTCACACCTTACAGCCCATACAAACTTCGTCAACTTTGAAAAATGTGTGCATCTCTGTTCTGAACAACTGCTGCAACTTTAGGAAAAGCGCCAAGTTCAGCTTTGGGAAGAGCCCATCTAGGAGTCAAGCCTTACCTAATGGATTGGCACCAATAAACACATTTTCAAAGTTCATTTTCGGCATGTAAGATAAAGACTGAATGTAGTTTCTCGCCTGTGGAAATAAATAATCTGTTAAGTATAATACCACCCAGCCACCAAGACAGCACATTTCAATCATCCTGAAGCACTGCTTATTATGGTCTGTCTCCCTGCTTTGCCTCCTCTGTACTCATCCTGATTCTTACTAAGCCCATCAGCGCTACCCCTTCCCAACTAAAGGCCACTCAGGACAGTGGAGCAAGAGCTGACATTACTTGAGGTTCATGCAAGACTAGGAAGCAAAGAGGTGCAGAGCTGCCTGCTCCGGAGTGCCGATGAGGCTGCGTGCAGTTGGTGTCTGCTGGTAAGCCACGTGTTTCACACAGTGCAAAACCAACTCACATCCAGGTTCTCCCGAGTCTCAGAAGTCTGTGGTTGAGTATGCACTGTCCAATCTCAAGTCTTCACTTAGTACAAGAATGTTGCTGAAGAACAGGTAGTTAATGGCCCCCCCATGCCACATGCAAGCCTATCATTTTCAGAGGCAGCAAATACTGCAAGTGGTGACCTGCCCTGCAAACCACCCCCTCATCTGCTCAGGGCTCACCTCGTGGCTGGGCATCCTGTTAATGAGATATGCAGGGGGCGTTCCCGTCAGACGCATGATCTGCTGAAGCTGGTTAATATCTAAGTGCCTAGTCAAGGGCTTTGTTAAAAACAGTGCAAAAACCATTTTAAACAGAAAATAGCTGCATACAAAGCATCTCTTCTGCAAACCACAAGGCACAAGCCAAACGGGCAGGGTCCGCTAATTATTTTTTCCCCAAATACTTGTGAAAGCTTAGCAAATGCACAACTGAACACTTAAGGCAATGTAGAGTTACTGATCAGTTGGTAACAGCATCAGTACAGAAATGAAGTATTTCTGTCTGCCATAAGCAGCATTACACTACAACAAGGTTGCTTTCACATTCCCCAGCAGTTCTAAGCCACCAGAGCAGACATTTCATCTGGCTGAGTATATCCCTCAGAAAACTTTCCTAGGCTGCTGCAGCTACAAAAAGCCTCAGGAAATTGAACAAAAAATAAAAACCTTATCCTACACACTGGTTACCAGGTTTTTTCTTCCTGCAGAGAAAACATTTAAGTTCCTTGTGGTGCGTAGTGAAAGCAGCTTACAACTGACACCTCCTAAACAGCTTCGAATGCACTTTGATATGTGGGAGATGTGACAGAAGGCAATAAATGCAAAATTAGCAAAACATCAGCACTGCATAAGACAAGAGTTAGTTGATGTCAGTGATCAGGATGGAGAAAGTAAGAAGATACCAAAGTAATGCAGCAGAAAAACAAATACAGAATTTGTTCCAGTGACACATCAAAGGCCTTCAAATACTTAATAGTTCTGCTATCTCTATACAGTGAAAAAAATAGTAGAGTAGTAGAAATAGTACTTTATTTATTTATTAAGTAAACTCATGATTTGAGCCTAGCTAAGAGCAATTTTTATTGCACAATATTAAAAGACACTTCAATCTTACATATACAAGCTAATCTTTTGCTTAACCCGGTCAGCCTTTAAAGCTGCTCTCTCTCATTAATCTGCTGTACTTAAAATACCTCAATACCCCTCATCAGAGTCCCCAAGGCCGGTTTGCAGGCACTCAGAGAGCCGAGTTAATCATTTCTACCCTTCCAAGAGACACCCCAGTGCTTTTTTAAATTAATGTGACATTCAGTACATTTACCAACTCATTCAAACTTGCACAGCAGTGTACATCCAGGCTAACCTCCCGCTCGGCATTTACTGTCAGTGTTACTTGAGAAGGAACACGAGATGCAGCACAGAATAATCTTACTGCTCAACTCATCCCGCTCATCCCCCGTTACTTCACAGACACAGCAATGAGTGACTTGCTGAAGTACACTGCCAGCTGCCTGGAAACAAACAAGCTCACTGCCCACTGCGGATTGACCTGCTAGTCTGCGCCGGTACACCAGCCTCTGCTGCTCTAACTTCTGTGCACGTCACCTTCAGAAACATTTAATGTTAAATGTCATTTAATTCCGTCTTTGCAGAAGTTCTCAACCCAGGACTGAAATCATGTAAACATGGCAGTACAGCTGAACACAGAGGTCACCCTTCAGCACGGAAGTTTGCGATTCTCTTGACAAAGGGACCCCCCCACACAGAAGTGCCTGAAGGGCACTTTGGGTCTGGCACTACAAAACCAAAGGCGGTTGCAGCAATGTTTCAGAAATTAATCGTGCTACAGAAGGGACTGTGCACATTTAGGATAACACACTGCTCTCCTTCCATCTCCCTCACCAGAAAGATCCTTGGTACGCAATCTGGAGAGATAACAACTGAGAGAAGCCTCAAGTTCTTTGCCATGAGAAATACTTCCCCAGCAGCATCTGATCATACCATGGATCACGAAGCATAAACCCACAAACTGAAAAAAAAAAAAGTCATGAAGCAGTAAAAAGAGAATAAAGAATGAAGAAATTATACCACAGGCAGAGCTGAGAGGAGTAAGAGCAGATACAAAGAGCGTACGAACTTAAAGCCACCCAGAAGTAAAGGAAAACAACAGAAGAGATATCCCAACACATACTACAGACAGACTACAAGAGGGCAACACACAAACTTGGGACTTCCAAAAAGGCAGATATTACAATCAAAGTGTCAACTCACAGACTCTGAGGAGATTTTCTTCAAAAGCTCAGGCCCTGGGGTTCCAACGAGTCTCAAAATGAGCTTCAACTGATCAATATCTAATGATGGACCATAAAGGAAAATGCTGGGACAAATCAAAATGAAAAGCGCAAAACATGAGCTTCGTAATACTGAAAGTTGGTGTCTGCCAAACCTCAACTGAAAAGCTATTTTAAGTAAACTGTGTTCATTCCTCCTGGAAAAAATAAAAACAAAAACAAGTGCCCACTTACAACATCTCTGCTCGCATCAAACAGGTTGAACAATTCGACTACAAATGCACCGCATGCATTGTGCAGGTCACGGCACCCCTACCCATGGTGAAGCAGACATCAAAGCGTTCTGCCCCACTGGCAGCTCAGCTCACACGGTTGCCTTTGCAGCAGTTAGCAGGATTAGTGTTAGTGACAGACGAAGTGAAGCAGAAGGTTGAAAAGGGTAGGCACTAACATCTAGAAAGCAAAGGCCTTCTGTGAGCACCTTCCAAGACAATTCATCTACTTCCTTGCTTCCTAAGCTGTGTAAGTGACCGGGCTCTGCCCACCACTGACAGCTCTGGTGCAGCACCCCCAAACCCCTCGGCTGGGTGAGGGCTCTGTAGCACCAATGGGCAGAGGGGGCTCAGGTGTAAAGCTCTATGGAGGGGGCTCTTGGCTCGTAACACTGAAGATGCAAAGAATGATTTACCCAGAGCAGAGCCTCCACGAGGCCACATACCATTCTGAGCTGCCCTCTTACAGAGGCAAGAAAATTCAGTATTCGGGATATGTGACAAAACACATACTTGATGAGAAAACATACAAAACTATGTCTAAAACTCAAGATAATAAGGAGACAAGATATCTTTCAAAAACTTTTAAAAGGATCATCCCCCTTCTTTGAATAAACACCCATGCAGCCCTTCAAATGCTACCTGTGATTCCAGACTGTAACATTTATGTTTGCCCCCAAAATATTGCACTAGTTATACATCTTCAGTGGGAGTAATCTACCCACTAGACAATATTTGTTCCCAGGATCAATGCCTCCTTGATGTTTTCAGATACAGTTACTACTCCTTCAAACAGCTTCTAACTCACATACTGTAAGAACATTTGCTTCTAAAATTGTCTGTGGTGAAGGAGTTCTACTTACATAAAAGCACCCTACCAAGGGACTGCTCTTTAGAAATGCTGGGGTAGGTTTTCATTTGCTTGGTTTTTTTGTGTGTTTTTTTTTTTAAACACATGAAAGTTCCTGTGATAATGGCAAGCTGTATATGAAGGAAATTACCAACAGTTTAACATTAGGAGATAAAGGTTTTAGCAATCTCCGTCTGAAGTTTTACATAACATTAAAGCCCCTGGGAGAAGCGCTTGGTCAGAACACCTGAACTAATTTCCCAGTTACCCAGCAGTTTGGCCAACCCTCACCTACTCGAACACTAAAAAGCTATCAGTAAATCCAATGTATCTATCTGGGTTTAACTCAGCTGCTGAACTGTCAACTAATCATCAACATTAAAAATGAAATCAATACACCTACTGATGCAGGAGAACGAGCAGACTAAAATTAGCTCATTTAAATTGGCTTTTCCTTAGTGCCACTTAGAACACTCTTAATAGCTTTCACTGACTCTTGTGCAAGAAACAGTTGTGCAAGCACAGGCCTGCCAACACACCTCCGATGTTACATTCCATACCTTGGCTTCAGTATTTGAGCTCTTTTAAAAGGTGTTTAATGTATCAGGCATGCCAGCAGCACTGTTGCTTAGTTTGCTGTCAGCTCTTCCCAAAGGACAGCATGCTACAGCAAGATATTGGGTATTACACGTTAGTGTCTTCTCAGACAGACAAGAAAACACAGAATGTGTAATCCGCACAGCCACAGGCATGCCAAAACCAAACCACTGCATCTAGTTGAACATCTGCCACTATAACCTGCTGAACTACAGGGCCTGCAACATTCCGGTGAGCATAAGCAACTACAGACAAGAAAACCAACTTAAGAGATACAAAGCAAATTATAAAAGCGTGTGCATGGAGAAGAAAAGTAGAGCATGCGAATCCCGAATGCCATCACCACGGTACACCCACAAACTGAGAAGTCTCAGTGACTCTGGAACTTAGAAAACCATCTTCCATCCTCTGTCAGCAGCAAGCAGAACAAGACTAAGAGCTTTTCCAGGCAAAGCCACGGCTGAAAGTTGGTGCAACTGCCACCACAGGCAAAGCCAAGATGCACCAGAGGAATGCATCATTTCAGACTAGCTGGTTACGATGGAGTTCCCACACTACTGAGCAAATCTGTATATATATTTACATTCTTCAGAGTTAAAGGGAACACAGCCAACTTATATATACAGAAAAATAAGGTTGGCTAAACCAGGTCAGAACATTTTTATTTGTGTGTTATCGTTTTAACTCAAGTTGAATTGTTGAGGTCCACTTGCCTACTCATCTGTATGAACCATTCATATTGCAAGAGCTGTAAAAAAAATAAATAAATCAGGAACATGTATTTTTAATGACAGATACAATAGTAACAGAAAGGAAGCCTCTAGCTATGCCTGCCATTAAAATCCCAAGGGACTGATTCTTATTATCTCATTTTTTTGCCTCCGGTCTTCCCACAGCCCTGCTCCCCACCCGCACCTCCTTGCTGAGATGTTAGCAATACTAGAAATGTATCTTTCACACAAATGTTTCCATTCAGAGCACAAAAGGAAGGACTCCAGTTACATTCAAGGTTAAGTTAGAAATATCGTAATAATTTTGCAAAGTTCAGCCTCCATTGACAGCAGAATTATTTTGTAAGCGTACATTGCCTTAAGTTGGTAACAGCCACATTCAGAAACTCTACAGAGAAATCCTTCAAACTAAATTTGGTGTTAGCTTGTCAGAGGCATAACCATCACACACGTGTTGAAGATCATTTCTGAATACATCTTTTTACTTACCAGAGAAAACAAACTCGTTACAAGCACTGGGTGCTTCTCCAGGCCTTGCAAAAAACACCCAACAGACGGTAAGCAACATCGCATCACCTCTGCCCAACCCTTGGTGAGAGGGACCAACACTTAAAGCACAGAACCACTCAAACAGGAAGAGGATTGTCCTGAGCATGCTGAAGACACCGTCTACTCAGTCTGTTTTCTCTCTCATTTTGTAAACGTGAAGCTATATAGTTCAGAAGAATCACTACCACAAGATCAAAAAGCAACAAGAATGTCCATTTTCAGTCACTCTAATTGCTTTCAGACATCAGATCTGCAGTGAAAGCTGCTAGCTTGCTGCCTTTCCAGACCTTCTAAGTGTTACAGGCACAAATGTGACTCCCCCGATGTTCTAACCTCAGGAGCAAACAGCACGCGCATCACTGGAAGTGGGGAACCATCAAGCAAACTCTAAGAACTACAATACTACAAAATTTCACCAACAGTGGAAAAGGATTGAGCTTGTTTGTTTTTTTTTGTTGTTTTTTTTTTTGTTTTGTTTTGTTTTTTTGTTTTTTAATTATCACAAATGTTATCATTTATAGTTTACAAAAGAAGTTCAGTATTCAATGTAAAGAATCACACACATCCTCAGGGAGACAGAAATCAGCCAACTATTCTAATCTAACAAAGCAAGTCATTTAGAACTTATTTTCCTTTATTTTGCATTGTGGGTATTATTATCTATTCCAGCTGGAGAACAGAACGGTTATCCGCCAAGCGTGAGAACTTTCCTCAATTCATCAAGAACACACTGTGAAGCACTTCTTACATGTTACCAGTCCTACCAGGAAATGGTTTATTTGCAAGTATCCAGATCTTTCTAAATGTAAAGTGCCACTGCCACTGGGGTGCAATGGTGCCAGTAGCTGAAAAGTCTTGGCTGGTACAGCAATTTTTTTGATTCTTTTTCTTCTCAAAGAAAACCTGCTTACACCAAATTACACATGCTAAGTCAGCTGGTAGAAATAAGGCAACTCTTTCTGTGCTACTTCACCACTTCCACATTAGCTCTGCTTCTACTCTCAACAACAGAAGCAGACACCAAAGATAACTAAGCAGGGGAGTACAGAGAGTTCAACAAACTCAGAAAAAGTTTATAAGAAGATGGGCATAAAAAGAGGAGAATGATGGAAGCCAGAGCATACTGAAAAGGGAGATGGGACTGTTAAAGCTGGAATGAGAGTTGTTCCCTCTTCCATAAGTTTTGGAACCTGGATGTTTTCCAGAAGTGACACAGTACACAGAAGGCCGGCACTTCCAACACCAGTTTTCTTTTAACCAAATGTATTTCAACTCAGCAATAATAACTTTAATAATTTCTGATAGTTACAAACTGTCTGTGGTTAAACGAATTAAGTTCAATAAAGGGTGGGCAATAGCATTGTCATTCACAAAGAAACTCCACCATTTAGGCAATGAAAAATCACAACAGAAGCGAATTTTCTCTGTAAGTTTGTTCTACGTAGAACTGGCATCGAGTCTCAGTTCCGATCTCCAGTGGAATGAAGTGACCAGCCCCCAGAGATGTGCCAGTGTCCCACCAAGCTCCCTTTGATGCCATAAAAATGATTTTGAAAAGATTTTTTCCACGCTTGTGTTTTCAAGTCAGTACCAACATATGACGAAAGACAGCTACAGTCTGCTTACACATAAGCACAGATGTAACTTCAGAGCAATTTGGGATGAGGTCCCTGGCACTAAAGTCTGCAAATCCACTGCTTTCATAGCATACCAGCGGGATACAGAAGAAGGGTCAGAAGGGGTGCTTCACATTTCCTACAAACATGAGAGGATTCACAGCACACACCACTCCAAGCAGTTATTTTCCTACAAACTCAAAAAAAAAGAGATGGACTTAACTTAAAAGAAAGTCGCTCCCAGAAATGATCAACTCTAGCGATGCTAACGGAAATAAACAGTAATAGATCTGCCTCCTTGCACACTGCAATGACTCCATGTGCAGCAGAACTGAGAGCTCCATTGTACTGTGAGTAAAAGAAGCCATTAGTTAGTTAAAAACAAAACAAAACAAAAAAGTACCACCACAACAAAAACCAACCAAACAACACAAGATTTGTTTCCTTGGAAGCATGTCAAAGAGAAAACCTCTAACTTCCATTTTGGAAAATACATCACTTGTAAAGGATACGGTCTGTACCAGGGAACAACGTTCTTCCAGTCAACAGTTCAGCCATAATGCATCCCACTGACCAAATATCAACTGAACAAAATAAAATAAAAAAAAAATCATAAGGCAGAAAAATGAAGTCTCAATAGAATCACCCTATCCAACAATTACAACCAACTTTACGCTTCAATAATCTCATGGTGTTGAAACAACCTGAGGTTGCAAGGAAACTGGCACCGCTCAGTAAGTGTGCTTTGTGTAAGACTTTTCCCAATACTGACAAGACAGGCAACTTTCCCTTCCAGAAAGTAACGTGCATTGGACACCAAAGAGCTACAGAGGCATCTAAAAATCGAGGAAGAATCTGTTAAAGACAGCTCTAAGGAACAAATCTGGTCTTATGTAAATTCCACCTGAACTACCACCAACTCCTACATTACAGACAAGACAGGTCCACATAAACACAGGAGGAAAAGAGAAAAGACAAAATCAGTGAGGTCTGAAATCAGAACAGCACCTTATTTGTATTGACTCGCACGCACTAGATGCGTAATGTACTAGAAAAATTTTTGCCCTTTTTTTTTTTTCCTTTTTGTGCTTGATCTGAAAGCATTCCAGGGAAGAACAGTGCGTTGCTGGGAAGCCACTCAAACCGGAGGATGACATAACGAGAAAGAAGTGGCTAAGAAGAAAGGAAGGAACACTCCTATGCATTTTTAGCATTTCTTTACCCCATAATCACAGGCATTTTTAAAAAGCATTTCCAGCACCTTCTTTCTCACCTAGATATATTCTATTCACTTACTGTAAAAGTTGTTGTGCTAGGAAAAGGGATAAGTAGTGACAAGATTGTGCTGACTGCAGTTTCAAAGGTTGAAGTTTAAGGAAGCATTGCAAATGCTATCATAATAATACCTTAGAGATGAGATTGTGGTTTTAATACTAATTCTGTGTCTTACTTCTTTCAATCACCCTCACTGAAGTGTAATTACTGTAACTGTCAATTTACACAATCAAGTGGAACAGAACATGAACCTTCCCTGGATCTCCCCACAAGGAACTCAGGAACCCAGAAGCCATTTATTAGGAAAATGCACTACCTGTCTGGTTGTAATGCATCCAGTTCAGCATGATCTCAGGAGCCCTGTACCACCGGGTAGCCACGTACCCGGTCATCTCATCATCCGTGTGTCGAGCCAAGCCAAAATCCAGGATCTACAGAATAAAAACAACAACAACAAAAGACATCCACCTATTACTGCAGTGGTACCATGTCTGGCTGTTTGCTCCTAACAGCTTCCAAGTCTTGGACTGAGTGGAGGACAGGTGGTGCAACCGCAACAAAACTAAATTTCATGACTTGTTAAAAGGCTAGAACAGCACAGCACTCCATCAGCATTACACCCAGATATCTTGTCTCTGAAAACAGCCGAGTCCAAACCGCAGCTATTAACTGCTTATTTTCAGGATGATTTAAAAAAAAACAAAAAACAAACACATAAACACACAGAGGAGAAAAACAAATTCTATATAAGCATCTTCACAACATTTTATGACTGAGAAGGACACAATTAGCTTGGCCCACAGAAGTATTTCCATGAAAAATCACTTTGTCCCTTTCATTTCAAGGAAGATCCAGAAGGCATTCACTCAGATCACGGTCAAACAAGTCATATGTCATGACTGTATTACCTTTAGCTCACAGTCTTCATTTACAGCTAAGTTACTAGGTTTTAAATCCTAAAATAAAATAAAATAAAACAGCATCAGCATTAATGGCAGTATATACGTTGTTGCAAAAGTCTGAAGTAGATAAAAATGTAAATTCAAGTAGAACAATCAACTCTCTACGTGGCTTTCAACATCCATTTTCCATATTCAGAAAAATAATTTTATCCCAGAACCAGCTCTATCTTGTGCTGTCTGCAGAGGTGTCAAATACAAGCAAAATGCATGTTTACATATCCACAGCACTCGCAGTAGTGGTATAATATTTAACAGAGAACCTGTTTCAGAAAGATACAAGCCAAACAGAGGTAGGAAAAGAAATTAACGACCAGGAGAACCATCACTAACCTCCACTGTTCTACTGAAATAATTCTCAGAAAACTTCTTCTTAATAGAGACTACATTGTAAGATTCTGCATTACATTTTTAAAAAGACACTTGTTCAGTATAGGAAGTAATCTTAGGGTAAATACTTACTCTGTGTATTATGTCAGCTGAATGGATGTACTGTAAAGCAAAACAACAAAGATGACATACAAGAGCTCAAATAGCCTTCTCATTTCCTCACTAGACAACACTGGGCTACCCCACCCAACACAAAAAAATGCTACAGCTTGTCTGCAGGAGGAACCAAGCACAGCAGCTATAGAGCTTGCAAGTACATCAACGATTCACTTTCAGTCTCTCCTTAGGAACACCCAGGAGCACTACTGCAAGGAGTGGAACAGTGTAAGGAAACCAAACTGAAGACACAGGGTAGATTGAAGCACAGCACGCGTCATAACTTTCCAGACTTTGTCCACAGGAACATATATAGATATCTTCTGAAATCACACTCGGCTTTATTGATGCAAAGCCCCAAAGAGGTATGAAGGGAAAAAATGGTAATAGGTTATCCTACAATACTTAGAAACATTAAGGAAGCGCCTCTATGTATTCTTATGAAATTCTGAGGATATGACATTCATCAACTACTTCCTGCTGAGGAGCTATCAGCATTCAGGCAGGACAGGAGCAGGTACCTTCAGCCCCCGAAGAATCTGGTATATGAGGAACTGCACGTGGTCATCTGTGAGTTTCTGGCATTTCACAATATTATTTAGATCTGCTCCCATGAGGTGCGTCACCAAGTACCTATCAACAGAAGGAAAAACAGGCTATGAAGCAATCCCTTCAACATGATTAGGATAAGAATTCCTTACAGAGCTCCAGGAGCATGGCAGCCTCCTGAGCATTTTACTGAATAAAATATAGATCACAGCTCATTAAATAACGTAGCAGATCAGTGTGCCGATTCCCACAGCACTGGCCAATAAATCAAGCTGGAAGAGTCCATTAGCATAGGGTGTCCCAGTAACTTGTGCTGAATTTCACAGCTGATTCAAAATAATGGCAGACAAATGAAGGCGGCAAAATTCCTACAGTAACATGGGAGAGGGAAGGAAGATACAAAAGACTTTTGTTGCAATTTCCAGAGAAGTTACCTACACATCATTGAATTCTTCCAGAGACTTGGCAGGGGTGAACACATCCAGCAAGCCAATCACCTGGAAAGGCAAAGTGAAAAAGCCATGAAATAAGTTAATCATATGAATGACACAGTCAATAAGGTCTTTGTGGAACAGAAACTACTCCTTCCAATAGATGTTTCATTTCCAACTACATGAATCATTTGGATGTAAGCAAATTAGTATTCATACAAGGTCAGAAACAAGCACATTCAAATACTGAGTAAAAAAAATGACAGTCAAAATATACAGCTGTTTTTCACACCAACCATCCGCTTAAAACATCAAGCAGGAGCCACAGCAAGCCAAGGCAATAAAAGGCAAGTGTCAGCACTGGTTAAAAATACCTTATTTAAAACCCAGCTAAAGTTTGGTGAGGAAATAAATGGATGAGCAAACACTAGGCAGATATCAGTTTGCTTCCTGCTAGGTTCTTAGCTATGCTGTTGACTACATATTAGATCAGAAGCAGGAGACTTTTTTTTTCCACTCACAGTGAGTAATAGCAAGAGGAAGAAAACCACCAAGGATCTCTACTGCAAGCAACAAATAATAATGTCAACATTGGAAAATAAGTAGAAGTGAAATAAGTCCGAAAAACAGAATGCTGCAGCACAGAGCCAAATTTCACCAAGAGCTAACAGCTTCACACTGCCATCTATATCTGCTGCCCTAAGAGTCTTCACTCTACCCCTCACTTTCACAGCTAAACTGTTCCAGCAGTGGAGAGCAAAAGGAACGTATGTGTTACCTCATGGAAATGCATGATTACGCCTTATCACCCTGTAACTACCTTCTAGGTCATGGACATTTAATTTTGAAAACAATCCATCTGGTCCATAAAATTGTTTGAATTTTCACTGATATTTGCTTCTAAAACTTATTATCCCTCTCTTAACAGAAGCTATTTTAAGCTTGCATCTCACCTGCCTTGGATTCAAACGCATCACATGCATTTCAGTAACCTCAGCAATAGCTCAAGCATGCATATTAAACCAAGAGATGGATGCCAATGTTCCCTTTCAGCACATTTTTAATACCATCATTTGCAATTGTTAAGGATGACAGAATCAACCTTTTACTGTTAACATCCATGCTGCAAAATAACTCTTATGCTTTCTTTGTTCTGTGGACTCCTCCATACCAATATCTACAGAAAATAGGTAACATTATCCTCCCAGTTTAGCAGGAAAAAGACAAAAAATGACTTTGTTACCAAGATTTCCATTTCCTCTCTTACCATTTTCATCTTGCTACACTGTAAAGCACACTGCTGAATTATCCCTATCTTCCTCACTGACAAGTTTCACACACGATTACAGTTACTCTGTAGCACAACACTGACACAGTTCTAATGAAGCTGGTTAGCCATAGGCTGAGAATCAACTCCTGAATTTCTGCACACCCCTTGAATTTCAGGTTAACTTCTTCGTATGACACCAAACCAAAGTTCACTCTCACACCTGTTCAGTACTCTGCCTTATGTAAGCTAACGAGGCCTCCTGGAGCTTGAAAGTATAACACAACCATGCCTGACTGCTCCACAGGCTAATTTATTTGCTCAAGATCAACACGATCAGCCCAGATACAGGACAGAAAACCAGCCCCACTCAAGATCCTCAGAACGCTGTACCTACCAGATTTGCTGAAGTGTTCTGTGTCATGTAAAGCAGTGTATTTTACTTCCAAACTGAGATCTGAATAGTCAGCTCGCTTGAACTAACCAGCCTACCTGAACTGGCTCTGAGCATCTCCGCATCTGCAGGATTTTCAAACCACACCCAGATAAACTTCCCACAGACAGACAGCGGTAGGATGAACCGACTACAAACACTTCTATATATAAAACATTCTAACATCATCTTATCTCCTATTCTCAAAGCTACACGTGCACTTCACAATACTAATAAAAAATATTAACGAACACCAGACACACAACTGCTGTAGCACCAGGCTAGTTTCCACTGTGTAATCATAGAATCATAAAATCTAACCCAATTAGCTCGGACAGAACGGATTGAATGCACTGATGCAGAGATACATCCAAACACATTCTCCAAACAGTTCCAGAGGAAAGTTTGAATATATTCCTGGTATGAGAAAAGGTACAGAAAAAAAACTCTGGAGGACGGATGTTAAGCAGGATCGATGGCTACCTCTGTTACTAAGATAACAGCATCACATAGAGGCACTGAGGAAGTACTGCTGAGCACAGGCTGTGTGTGCACTAAAAGGTCCAATTACATCAGCCACACTGACAACACAAACAAGATTCAAGGGATACCATCTGCTTGCTGTGGAAGTAAGAAGCCACAGCACACAACCACCACTGCCACAAAAGAAGTTCTCATCTGACCATTCAGGGAGAAGCTTCCATCAAAACTGGGCTTGCTTGTTGCATTAGAAATGCTAGGCTTGCTCAGCCCACTTCCAAATCAGTATTTCCCTTCTGCTACATTGGAGTTCACTTGTACAAAAATTAAAAGCCTTCCTTTTCTCTTGATGTTGACAGCTCTAAAGAAGGCAAGAGAATTTTTCTCAATTGCAGGCAATACTTGCTCTGAACAGCATGTGATATTAGTATGCCAGTGTCTCAATGCCACAAACACAGAGAATTGCTCAATTGGTTTCTATAGCAAATGGAAGTTAAACAGGAAAAAAAAAATGACAGCATATAGCATAGCTTAATATAACCACTCATGGTCTGTTTTGTTGTTGAAATGGATGGCTTGCAAGAACAGACATCTGATATCTTCCCCTCCCTGTTTTTATTCCTGTTCATCTACAGAAATCTAGTGAACAACTGCACATGATGACGCAAAGCAAGAAAAAAAGCCTTCAACCACGATTCACTGCTGCAAGCTGTGTATTTACTATCTGAAAAACCTGTGCAATCAGCCTGGAATGCAATCACACCGGATAGCCCAACTTCTCATATCATCTCCTTGAACTTACATTTTCATGTTTCATGTGCTTCAGTAGCCGTAGTTCTCGGTAGGTCCTTTTGGCATGGATGATAGACTGAAATGGTCGGGACAGCTTCTTTACAGCCACTCGCAACCCAGTTTTTGTGTCAAAGGCAGAACTACAACAAAGAGTAATCAAATTGTCAAAATGAATCACTTATAAACACCCTCAAATCCATTTAGCAACCACAGGTAGTGGCTGTGCAGGCACTGAGTCACACAGCCGATTCCATTCCTCCCTCTCCACCGCCAATAACATCCAGGCATCCTGGCCTGCAACCCGGCTGCAAATTCCCACATTGATGCAAATGGTGGGTTTTACTGAAAGCGTTTCTAAGATGAATGTTGTTCACCTACATAAGGGAAAATAGTATCTTTAAAAAGTAATTTTGCAGAAAAAAAGGAAAAAATGTTTATGATTCTTCTGCCTAGAACACAGTTACGATTTTAAATGTAAACAAGGTAATGAAGCTCTGGAGAGAGGAAGAATACTTGTAAATACTATCCGTATTCTTAAACCTATTCTCATAAAGCACACTGCATCACAAAATAATTTGCTGTGCTCAAGATACCGTCCTTCGTGGCTTTAAGCCCGTACAAAAATCTCACGCCTGCTGCTAGCAGAAATCACCAACAATGGGCGCTCATCTCACCTGAAGGTGAAGTCAAACCTCACAGGTGTATCGCACCCAATCCTGAGTGCTTGCTACAAAAAAACACGCGTGCACAAGTGAAACTTCACTGCACATTACTAAAATAGTACTCCTTATAACACATAAAACCTAATGCCAATTGTATGATAACTCGTGTCTGCACGTAACTGCTTTGTACTGCAACATCATTCCTTGAAGCTCTTCATAATCTCTTCACTGGCAAAATTCAGAAGCAAAAGCCCAATACTTGTGAAACAACAAAAGCTTTAAGCACTACAAGAAAGGTGACAATCCTGATACGCTGCACAGAACCTTCCAGAGCTCAGGGCTGTATTTAGAGACCTAAGGAAAAGCAGGCACTTAGCTAGCAATCAAACCACTCTTTTCTTCTTGTCTTCCACGCTGTTATCTAAAACCAGCTCTGCTTTGTCAAAAAGGAAGGAGGAGCAGAAACAGGATATGAAATTGAGGTTATGCTGATCCAAGATCACAAATGCGGGGAAAGGGTAGAAGTGAAACAGTTGGAGAAGGACAACATTCGCTGAGTCTCCTGCAGCCCGACGCAGGGCAGGCTCCCAGTGCACAAAGAGGCGGGAATGAGCCGGCCTGTGATCAGCAGGGAGGGACAAGGAAAGGTTACATCTACAAGCACAAAATGCCAAGCGGTTCAGCTAACAGGTCCAAAACCAATCACAAAAGCAGTTCTAGAGCAAACCCACAATCGCACAGACAAAAAACAACCGCTAACTGAAAAGAAATTAATATGAATTCACTCGCAGAAATAAAACTTATCCCAAAGTTGTATTTCAAAGAAACTTGCTGCATTATGACTACTGAACTAAAGTTAGAAAATAAAATACGAACTTGCTTCTACCAACAGCAATCCTTCCCTGAGGTCCTGCAAGGGAATGGGAAAACCTCCATGTGTGACAGAAAAGGGCATCTCCCTCTGTGTAAGAGATATCTGTACACACAGCACAAGGAAGGTTCTGGAAGAAATACGAAGATATAGCTAGAAGGAAGATCACAGGAGCACCAAATTGCCATAGCTGAATTACTGGAGCTACTCCATATTGTCTACAAGAATGCCCATCAGTAATCACCTCACCCAGCCTGCACCTTTGGAAAGCGCAATTACACCTTCATCTTCTAATCTTGCTTTCAAATGATCTACATTTTCACACATCACTACGAAATGAGTATTTCAGATACAACAGCTCAGGAATGCAGAACGCTTTTTTTTAAATAAAGCTCCACACACACTGCTTTGCAACATGCAGCCGTACCTAATTCAGACCAACCGGATGGCAATACTCGAGGTGTTTCTGGGTTTAGCACAAAAGTAAGGTCAGCCACCTTCATTCAGTATAGGCTGTTGTGAAACAGTCACGAATCTCAACCAGCTGCCGAGTACCTCAGGTGCAAAAGGCAGCGTGCTCCATCCTTTTTTCATCTTGCAAAGAAGGGATCTCCTGCCCATCCCCACAGCTACCACCTCTACAGCCACATTTCCCTCCCTGTTTCCACATTATTCTTTTTGAGAAGAACCACCACCTGTAATGCAAACTCTTGAGAGCCCAAGGGAAATTCAGTTTCATCTGATTTTCAAAGGACGTTTTGGGGATCGTAACAAGTCACTGGTCTGCTGCAGAAGACTTCTAATCTGCAAGGAGAACTGCAGCCAGCAGAGCTGAAAACTATCCAGCCAGCACAGTGACATTGTGCACAAGCTCAGGAGAGAAAATACCACATTAGTGCACATTCACAATCTAGAGTTACTCCTGAAGTCAAAGGAATCCTATGCTCGGTCATATTTGAGGCCTGAAATCTGCTTCCCTGCAGATCCAGGCATGGTTTTAACACGTACAGATCAAAGAGCTACGCAACAGCTGTCAGCTGGGAAAGCACTTTACAACACACTAAGCTGCCTTTCATCACAGCTGCACTACGCTTCTAAAACAGCTGCATTACACCCACTGTACTTCAGCTAAAAAAGACCAACTGGGGAAAAAACTGCATGATCCACAATTCCAAATCTCTTCTAAAACAAGACCAACACGAATCCAAAATTTATCACAGCTTCCGTGTTTTACAACTCGTTACACAGCACATGAACAGCCTCTAAGTGAGCCACAACTGCAGCCTTGAGCTACCATGATCAAATCCAGAGAATAAGAGACAGAATAAGAATTATTTTAGAGAACCTATCAGTGATTCAGTTTATACCTTAGATATAACATTTGCAGTAGTCTGAGAACCTTAAGTACACACACAATTACTTCAAAATCCAAGGTACCGAAGTGTTAGATAACCAAAATAATCATTTTTGTGTAAAGATTATTTTGTTAAGCAGCATGCTGCTCACGGCTAGTGTCAGTGTAAGGACGTGCTCCCAGAACATTTCAGTGGTACCCCTGGAGTTAATTCATGCATCCCCACTGCAGACAGAAAAACACAGTTCTTCACACCTGACAGTTTACTGACAGTTTACCAGTAAAACCAGAGACTTCTGAGTTCAGTCTGCACGTGTATTTCTGTAATTCACCTTCCCAACATACAATATGAAGTTGTAAATCCTCCTCTGCTGTTTTAGATTCTCCTTCCATAAATCTTGCAATACAAAACTCCCTGTAGGAAACACAAGCTCACCCTCATTTCATTTCTCAACACACCAAGTTTCTAGCAGCCTTCCCTTCCGAGCTCTGCTTCCTGCTTTTCTGTGCATGCCCACTGCTGGCTGACCTTCCTTCCTCTCCCATGTTCTGACACCTGTGTGGCTGCTCCCTCCCACTCACAGTGCTGCAATTCTTTTTGTTCCCCTGCGTGCCTGGTTGGAGAAGCTGGTACCTCTCGTGTGTACAGAGGTATCACACATCTTAGTAAGGGATTACTGAGCCTAATGACACACAATGGACAAAAAAAGTACACAGAGGAACTGCTGCTAAAAAGGTGATACTTAGGTTTACTTCATTTCCTCCGGAGAGATGGTTTAAAATGTCTTAAACCCATTGCATTCTTCTGCTAGGTTTTAAGTAGGGGAATCACCTCAGTAGCTTCATCACACCCAGGACATTCAGTCAGTGTTGGTACAACGATGGAGAGGAGGAGCAGACCTCTCAGTTTTGTAACAGGCTTGTAGCCTGACAGCCTGCAAACAGGAGAAGCCGAAGGACCCTAATGCAAGATTTTGAGCAAGAGTAAGACTTAGCAGTTTCCTCTCCAAAGGAAATAACAGTCTGCAAAGTGACTAAAGCTAAAACGTTATTGTACAGAAATAGCTGTTGGGGAAACAAATAATAAAAACAAAATAAAAATAAACTGCTTGGAGCACACCAAATTTGCCTTCACATTTTATAAGCTGATAGCAACAAGCATGAGAGCACCCATTTACTTACAAAGGGTCAACTAATGCTGCCTGCAGACACCAGCAGCAGCCACCCCCCTGCTGAACCACGACTCACTGCTCACCCATCCCGGGCGGCCCAGCAGCTCCCACTGCAACATGCTGCACTGACCCCTCTCTTACATGAGGTATGCAAGACTGATATTTCAGTAACCCACATGTTTTAGTGCAGACCTTGTTACTGACTTTGACAGAATCCTTGTAATGCAGAAGACTTACATGAATATACAAAACTCTGGCAAGAAGGAATTGAGATATCACTTCACACAACAGATGTCACTGCAATTGTTAACACGGCTTAGTGATGAATGATCTGAGTCCATACTGCCGTTTCTCAGAGTTTTGGCACCAAAGCCCTACTTTAATCTCCACGTATTTTCAGTTTTTAAGTATAGACCCTGAAAAATACCCAAGCTGGCTGTTTGAACATTCTCCCAGTGCTCCAGAAGACACAAGAACACTTACTCTAATACTAAGGACATGCTCTGGCTGCCAGCACAGAACACCATTCCCCATCCACTGACTGGGAAAACTAAAGTCAGGACTTTCTATCACGGTGTTCCAAGGTGAGTTAGACATTTAAAGCAGACTGCAGCAGACATTGCTTAGTCTAATTGACTCATTTGCAGGCTTAATTCTTTTATTAATTTTTCCTCCACTTTCTAGAAAGTCCTCCTTTTTAAATCTCTCATCTGGACACCTAAATAAAGTGTCTCATTATATTCGAATCTAACAGTGCTGCGGACATACAAGAATGCATTTAAGCGCTCTGTTTAAGGCTGGTTAAAGCCCTGCCGTTTGCTGTCCCAAAACAGAGGGCACTCCAAACTCCAAGTCTGAAACAAACACAGGTACGTCTTCCCAGAGCAGGGTAAGGAAGAGGGAAGAAACTCTCTAAAGAAACGGAGTGGAACAAGCCATGCTAGGAATGTCCGCAACGCTGTGCATCACTGTTTGGAGCTTTACATTACAAAGTTAATTATAGATGCACAGGTAATTCTTTTCTCTATTACTTGTCTGTCTGAGCAGCACTTCTTCTGACAGATGTTTTTGGTAGGACACAAAGAAAACCGTAAAAAAGACTGCACTAAGATACACACGCCATACATCTGAAACTGCTTCCAAGGCAGAGCTGTTTCATCCAGGCTGAACACAGTTGCACAATCTTTGAAAGTTCGGAGGCAGCATGACAGGAAATTCGTGATGCAAACTCTTCAGTAACTGGTTGTGAAAACAAACATTGGAAGCATTACGTACACAACAGACCATGGGGAGGGGGAGAACAGAAGAGAAACGGGCTGCATACATTGTGCAGGGTCGGCCTGAATACAGCAGACATGGAGCAAATCCACTTCCTATTGCACCGAGGGAGTTGCGTAACCACAGCAGCTAAAGGGGTATTTATCAGCTGGGGCACTGAGCCCTTTCTTTCACTAGAACGAAACCCTTCAATTATTAAAAAATGAATAAATCAGAAGATGTATTAGTTACCCTTGGTACTGTAATTGGTTAGGCTCTGTCTTTTATGACATACAAGCATTTACATACTTGGGACATGGCAGTTTTAAGAAACGCGTTATTTCAGCAGAGCTTCCTGACAGCAGAACAGGAGAGAACTCGACTTCTTTAAAACTGCAGCGCATGCAAAGCAACTCCTTTTTCTACTGATAGAGGTCAGCATGCATTGCTCCTTAAAATACAAATGATAGTCATGATATAACTTTGTACGTTATGTTAATGAAAAAAAATAGGCATGCCTGCTCCAAGACAGAAGCAGAACAGATGTACAGTCATTACACACCCATATGAGAACTCGGATCACACTGACAGAGCAAAAACCAGATCGTTCAGTGAGACGTTCATCAGCTTATGCTGCTTTATTCACCTCTATGTGACTGCTCAAGTCGGAACGTCAACCCGATCCAGACACAACCTCATCTTTATGATTAAACGATGTCAGCAGCCCAGCTGATTTGCATTTCATGATCCAATATATTTTTGCAGAGAAATTCCAAGCGGTGCACGCGTTGCAATGAGGCAAGCATTAAAAACCGAGCTCAGCTCCGAGCTCTCCTTATTCCAGCACGCTGACCCCAGACTTTGCTCCTGCAGGCAGCGCATGCTGTGCTCACCGCACACCGTGCAGAGCCGCGCTGCTGCCGTTAAAATGGATCTTGCAGCCCCCTGCCAGGCGTCGGGGACGCAGAAGCTCTCTGCAGCTCCCAGCTCATAATCCATCCTCCGGGTCCAGAAGGAAACTGGGACAGCAGAGCTCTGCGGAGCTCGGGGCCTTGCCAGCCCGCATCCTCTCCACCCCCACCTCCCAACTGCGAGAAGGCACTGCGAAATATTCCCAAATGAGATCACGCTGGGGGCTGGGACGCGATTATCTTCCCCTGCAAAAATGTCCCGGTGCCACCTGCCATGTGCTGCAACGCCCGGGGCTGCCGGCTGCGGCGGAAGGGGAACGGCGCGGAGCGGCACCCAAGGCCGAGCGGTGCCCGGGGCAGAACCCGGCCCGGAGTCGCCCCCGGCCGCCACTCACCAGACGGAGCCGTAGGCCCCGGACCCGACCGGGGAGAGGTTTTGGTAGCGCTCGGGCACCTCCCACACCGTCTTGTTGAGCTCCTGGCGGTAAAACTTGGGCCGCTCCTGAGACATCTCGGCTACGGAGCCCACCCCGCCCGGCCCGGCGGGAGGGGGCGGCGGTGCCCGCGGCTGCGGCAGCACCTCCAGCAGCAGCGGAGCTCCTTCCTTCTTCCTTCCTTCCTTCTCCCCGCCTCGCTCCTCCCACACCGCCCCTTCACACCGCCCTCTCCTCACACCGACCGTTGGCCGCCGCCCCGCCCGCGCCCGCGCCCGCGCCCCCCCCCCCGCCTCACGCTGCCCAGGGCCGAGCCCTCGCGGGGGGCGGTTGCTCCTTCTCCTCTCCTCTCCTCTCCGCCGCCCTCACTGAGTCGCCGCCACTGCCTCCCCCTCCCCGCACACACAGCTCGCTCTCTCCCTCTCTCCCCCTTCTCCCCCGCGCTGCGAGGGGAGGGCTGGCCCCGTGAGGTGAGGGAGGGACCGGCCGATAGGGAAGGCAGGGGGGAGGCACTCCGCCGCAGGTAGGACGGAAAAGACGAGGCCCCGGCCCGCCCCCCAGCGGCGCAGCTCGGGGTGGACTGGACCCGGCCGTACCGCCTCCCCACTCCCCACTGAGGCCCTATGGTTCAGTCCGGCCGCTCTCGCGAGAGTTGAGGCGCCACGGACAGAGATGCCCCAATATGGAGGCGATGCGGAGCGGCGCAGGGGAGCTCTCGCGAGAACGGGCAGAGGCGGGAGGCGGGCTGCGGAGTTGCTATGTTCCGTGTTAGGAGGAGTGCGAGGGTGCGAGGTGTTTTTGCTCACGCAGGCTAAAATTAAGGCGGCACAGCCCGTGTGTGGCGTTTTGTATGAGGCCTGCTTTTGTCACCTTGAGGGTATACTTTAAGCAAAATATCGAAATCCATGAGAACGTGGACCTAAGGCAGCAGGCCCAGGCTGACCTGCTAGGGCTCTCAGCGGGGCTGAGGTGTTCTCAAGTGCCAGCGGTGCTGCACGGCCAGCAGCGCTGCTCATGTGAACCTCAGAGGGTTTTCAGGAGTGCTCTGTGCCCTCTGGGGGTCTCCAGGCCTGTGGAGATGCAGGGAGCTGAGCTGATACTGCTATAGCCCTGTCTGCCTGGACTTCACTTGGCAAACTCAAGCTTCTTTTTAACTTTGTTGTGTTACCTTACCTTGAAAAAAGGTGATTGTGCTCAAACAGCAACTTGTACTGGGTATGCAGAGCTAATGAACAAAATGACCCTTAAACTCTGCTCTGGAAGACCTTTGTGTATCTCCTTAAAAAGAGGAAGAAACCATGCCCTAGGAATTGAGCGTGCCTGAGGCTTGCCTGCTGCTGGCTGTGGTTTAGAATGATCGGGGTGTATTTGTGTGTTGGTGGGCATGCCTCGAGGCTGCCAGGGTCCCCGTTGTTCTATTAGAAGTGGCATATCTCAGTGATGCAAAACACCAGACCTGTACAAAGCAATCCTGACAATTCAGGAAATTCCCCCCCGCCCCCTCCCCCACAGGTTTTGGTACTCATACTGCATTTTGACTAGACTTTCTGCTCACTTACTGCCTTTTCATGCTTCTCATTTTCCTTCTTTTTATTCTCTGTCAATAGCTAAAAACTGCCTTTCCACATGGCACAGCCTTTTTCCCATGTTGTCCCTGTACTTTCAGTTGGTAACTCTCTGGATTTGAATGTTTTTTCTGCATCAGCTGTCAGTATGTGAACTTTCGTTTAGATCTGCTCATTCACTGGCCTTCTTACTCAATATTCACTTTGGGAATTTACATCTTACCTAATCCGAGCAGTAGTGATTGAATTCAGATCTTCCTGATGTTAAAATGCTAAGGAATGTGAGACAAAGGTTTGGGGCGTTTAAAAACCTGAATGGTGTCAGATACCAATTTTGTACTGCAAACTGGCATTGTATGGCCTCCAATTTAGCTGTACAATTCAATCTAAGCCTTTTTTCTTCCAGCACTGGAAACAAGGAGAGTTCAAACTGTTTCTCAGCTGTGATAGGTTTATGGAGGGATGCTGTATTTTCTTCCTTTAACACAGACTTGCTTTGGGGATCCCATAATGGAGGGGATCCAGGCTGGTCTTTCCTACAGGGTAGAATCAAGGCAAATTTCAGAAGGACACAGTGTTCTGGCAGCCAGTTTGCTTGATCCTAACAGCAGCGTATCTTCCAAGGATTTTAGTCTTCAGAGCCTTGCTTATCCTTGCTGTAGCTGTTGGCTTCACAGGAGTTATGTTGGGATGGACAGATGTCATATGCTTTTTATTGGTATTGGTTTTAATAGGTATTTCAGTCACCTTGTCTACTTCTTCCAGTCTCACTGCCAAGAATGAGAGGTTTAATTGTTGTCTCCAATATTTGATATTCCTCTTCAAAAAGAAAATATGGAACTGGAAAATGATACAGCCTGTACCGGGAAGCAACCAGCAGTTTACAGAGTCCAAAGAGAAATGCGGACTGAGGAGCACTTACAAGCACTCTTGGAAAGAAACCTACCTTCCACCTTTGGTGGAGAGCCGCAAACCCCTGAGAAGAAGACACAGCTACGCTGCAGGTGAGCTATATGCTAGGAATTTGACTGGTGTAAAAAAACTGAGAAGGCTCTTCAAACCCAAGTGTGGAAAGATGCTAATATCTTCCTGCAGCTTGTAATTAACATGCTGAATTGTGTTGACTGATAACTGAAGCAGAACAGCCCGTTGGAGAAATGGTGAAGTATGCAAGAACAGCACCCTGCTATCCCCCAGTTTAGCAATCTGCAGGAGTGTTTGTTCACTTCAGGACTATGATGGTGTGAGGGATATATACGTTGTAAGGAGAAGCTGTTAATATTTGCAGTCCCCTCCAGTGCTTCCCTCAGCCCAGCTGTCAGACACAAGCTTTCACTTGCATTTTTTCTGAATTCTGCCTTTTGATACTTGTGTTTCTTAAATTTCAAGAGCAGTTTTCTGTTCCTTCTTGGCTCAGAACATGGAAAGTTGCATAATGGTATGACTAAGATTGGCTGAACTGCTTTTGGATTATTCTGGAGCTATGTTCCTGCGTTCTTTGAGGAGAATGGGGATGCAAATGGTACTGCCTATACAGCATTAATGTTTCTACAGCCTGATTTTCCCATCTGCCAAAATTCTCTTCTGGGCATTATCCTAGGGATAGAAGCATATCTTCTGCCAGAGGAGCCCTGCAGGCTCAGTAGAAGGCAGTCTTTGTTGACGACTTAGGAGAATTCCTGGTGTTCTTTCAGCAAGGCAAATATAATCAAAAATAGGAAGCCCTTTCATCAGCTTTCCTTTTAGTCTTGTTTGACCATGAATGCTTTTGGTTTTCTGAAAGAATCTCTCTTTAGATGTGGAGTGGGCTGTCAGTGGTTGTAGCTGTGTCTACACTACAGAGTCCTCATAAGAAAGTAAATAAAAAAAAAATCTCTGATTCATCATTTCTCTAAGCTTTGTTTCAGCATGTATTCTGAATGTATACTGAAACTCAAGCTGTTATTTTGGGACAGTGACATGCCTTGAGACTCAAGTCTAGCTATGGGTGAGGTTCCACAAGGTGTGGTGAACTAATCTAACAGCTTGCAGCTGCCAGATGGGACAAGACACAGGAGGAAAAGCAGCTCAGGAGAGCCAGACCTCCCTCTTTTGTGCAACTAGCTCTTACACCAGCTCAGCAGTGAAAGAAAGTAAAGTAGAAAGTAAAGAAGAAATCTTTATGCCCTCCCTCAATTCCCATTTAAGATTTGTGTCTTTCTTGCTTCCTCATACTCTTTTCTCTGTTTCTTTTCCACTTCCCTATCTCATGTATTTTCTCAGTTCTCTATTTTATATCCACCGGTCACCCCAGCATGTAATCACCTCAGACAATAAAATGATGGAAATGGACTGGTCTCTGTAATGCTAATTGGGGCTCAGTCTCCCCAGCCACTGTTGAGGGTTGCCAGGAGAATTGGGCAGATACTGCATTGCGTATCTTTGGTTTGTAAGAAGAAGATCACCACTATGGCCAGGGGATTAAAACAGGGAAGGGGGAGTGCAGGGCTTTAGGACTACTCAGAATTTACCTGCTGGAAATACTGATTCAAAGACATAGAGGCAGAAAAATCATGTAGGTCAAGTCCTGCTTGCACTCCCATGTTAAGTGTAATACAGGAAACATTTGACTGCTTTTTTGGAGATGGAATAGACTTGTCTTTTTTTTTTTTTTTTTTTTTTTTTTCCCCTCCAGATGTAGCAGCTATATGCTTTTCTTCTAGCTTAGGATAGGAGGTATCAAAATGCTGTCTCCTGGTTTTCTGCATTGTGTTAATGAGGTCAAGTAATAGATGCATTCAGTGCTCTGTGCTCTGGTGCTGACAGGGTATCATATGAATGGCACACAAAGTATTTGCTGTTCATCTGAAAGGAATGCAAAGGCACAGGGCTGCCTGTATGGGACTCATGTTATGCACCAGCTGGATCTGCAGAAGGCAATGTGGGTTCAGAGTATACGGTGCCTGCAGAGATCTGAGAGTAGCAGTGTGGCTTCTATTCCTGCAGAGCATGAGGTCATGCAAAAGGGCTGCAGGCGTGGTGGTCATAGAAGACTTTGCATACAGCTTATCTTATCTGATTCTTTTCAGGTTCTCCTGGGAAAGTTTCAAAAAGATCATATACAAGAGGTTCCCTGTCCTGAATTGGCTTTTTTCCTATCAATTCAGAGAATGGATCTTGAAGGACCTCCATGCAGGCCTAAATGTTGGGTTGGTTCAGGTTCCTCAAGGTAGGCAGAGAGAAAAGAAAAAACATTCCTGCTTCCTTTTGTACATCATCCTTTTTATAATCTGTGTGTTATCCTGTTCCTTCAGGTGTCGTTGGATTATCTGGGAACTTTAATTCACAAGTTCCTTAAATTGTTAACTTATTCATTTCCGTACTTGCAAGAAAACATTCTATAATCACATATTACATGGTGTAATTTTGAGGACAAGACACTGCCTTTTTTCATAAAGTTTCCTTCTATTATAAGTATATAAATATAGACTAACAACAGCATTCTCCTGTGCTGCAAGAAAAATCGCAGTCTTTAAAATCCACCTTGCAAAATCTGTCAGATTTTTGCTTTCTAGGGCTGTTAGGAGTTTGGCTGGCCGGGTTACCTCTGCCAACGATCAATGGCTTCCTTTCTGCATTCTGCTGCTCAATGCTGTATGTTGTATTTGGAACTTCACATCACATCTCAATTGGTAAGGTTTATTCTGCATTGCAGTATGTTTCTACAGGACTTAGAGATTGTGTTCAGTGCTGCTTCAAAAAGCATTTGAGGTGCAGGTGTTATTTAGGAGAGAATCCAGACTTCCAGATTCTCAACTCATTGTTCCACCTCTGCCCCTGAAGGCATGGGCTGCCATAGCTCCTTTGTCACAGACAGCAGTGCAAAGCTGGCACATCACAGACATGTCTCCTGCATAAAGTAAAGGGCCAGAGCAAGCTGCTTCCCACTTGCCCTCAGTCTGTGACCATGAATCAAGATTTAGCTCCTGGTTTTCCCCAGGGGTCGTGCAGTTCCTTGCCATGACTGAGCTGTTGATGGTTTTATGTTCTTAATTTGTTCAGAAACTAGATTATTATGTGAGAAGGCCCTTATCATCATCCTAAAAGTGGATCTGTGGAGCTCTGGCCTCTTAGATAACTTAATAGTTCTTTCTCAGACAAACCCTATTTCTTGGACATTCTGGCAGTTCATTGCAGTGCATTCATTTTTGTGCCTTACATTAAAATCTTTTTTCTTTTGTGTATCCAACCAAACAAAGACTTTGCTTGTAAAATTATAGGAGTCTGAAATTTTCAGATGGAACTTTAGAAGCTCTTGGTGCTTATTCAGAAGCAGTAAAAATGGATTATATATATGAATGAAAATAAATTGTCTCATACTGCAGGATTGATGGTAGGGCATAGAGATGCATGTGTAGTTTTAAGATAAATCCTTGCGCTTACATTCTCTCTACTCTGTTGTATTGCTTTCAGGCTCATTCAGCATCCTAAATCTGGTGGTGAAAAATATTCTCAAGTCCCTTGATCTCAACAAAACGTTGTCCTTTAACAGCTCACTGGTCAATTTTTCAGACCCTACACTTTTGAAAGGTTACGTGGAGACCTTGACACTCACTGCATCAATAACATTTATGACTGGCATAATTCAGGTAGAAGATGAATCTATGTTATATCTATACTTATGTATACTTATGTGTATCTTTGTACAAATGTAAGAACGGGCAAGCGGTCTCATTTCTTACAAGTTCTAAGCTCAGCACACTTGAATACATATCTTGTACAAAATGGAACGGAAAGGTCAGCCTCTTCCCCCCATGATGTCTGAAAAATATGGGATAGGTCCACATTGATGTGTCCATGATGAATATAGCAGTGCATGAAGTAAATGACTTTTGTCTTTTATGATGACCGATTCTCCAACATGTAGACCCTTAGGTAGTCCTGCATAACTGCACACGCTTGATGTGAAGTGCTCCTATTTTAGTTTGGCAGCATCCTACTTAATAATGCATAATGAATATAGCTTGTTCAAATCCATCAAGTGTGGCAATGAAGTCATGCTCTTCAAATATGGAAACAAGAAAGGCAGGTTAGGCATAGACAATCATATTGCACCTCACTTCTTGTTTGTTCCATACAGTTGCTGCTAGGCTGCTTCTGCCTGAAGTCTGTAACAGCATACTTGCCAAAGGCTCTCATTGATGCTTACCTCTCTGCAGCAGCATTGCTTGTCATTGTATCACAGTTCGCTTTTATCTTTGACATCATGCTTGACTTCCATAAGGGCTCTCGAGACATTTTCTGTGTGAGTAAATTCATCATTAGTTAAAAAAAATAAATGTATGGGATAAAGAAAAGAACAGTAACAAAAATTGGAGGTAATTTCAATACGTCGGCTGCTAAGGGATATTTCTGCAAGTCTCAGCTGTGGTTTACTTTGCCTTTCTGTTGCCTTGAATGAGATTTTTGTGTGACATGCAAGAAGAAAAGGGAGTATTTTTAATTACTTTGTGTAGCTTTATCATTTTCAGCATGGAGCAAAGGTTAGAGAAAGAGGTACATTTTTCCTCTATGGATCACTGTGGGCAAACTGTTGGGCACACAGTATCTTTGACATACCTGACGAAGATGCAGCAGGCTCCTACATAAAGTTAAAAATAAGTCTTTCTAGTTTTCTTAAGAAAAGACAGACAACTAGAGAGAAAGGTGGTGTAGAGGAGAGAAGAGTGATTGTGCTAGATGTGAGCTACGTGTGGCAGTGTTTCTCAGCAGACCATTTAAAATACTGTTTTGCTCTTAGCATCTTTCTTCCCACTGAAGATACTGCCGTAACAGTAAAGGGTAAGTTCAACTGTCAGGGCAACAGGTGTCAATCTTCTAGAATGTAAAAATACTTGCAGTATCTGCCTCTCATCCTCTCTATGATAATTCCTTTTCAGAATGTATTCTATTATTTCCTGGCTCTCCCAAAGTCTAATGCCACCAGCATACTGCTATTTTTGCTTAGCATGGCCATACTACAAATCAGTAAAACCATCAGGATAACTTATCTACGTAGTCCTGTTGCATTTCCCATGGAACTTCTCTTGGTAAGTGTTCTCAATGCTACTGGCGATCATTGAACTAACAGTTCAGGAATTACCTGTCTGAGGTGGTGTTCTGGCTCTGAGTACCATAAGCTGCCTTTGTCACTGAGTTTTGAAGTGTCTTTCACCAGCAAACTTCCTAAGTTTTTCCCCTGCTACTGTGAAAATAAGGTATCTCTGCCTACAAAAAGCCATGAGCACAAATCGCAGTGAACTGCTACATGAATAAATAGCAGTGTGTAGAGGTGAAACCACCACGTTCCAGACTGAGGTTTTTTGTTTTTTTTTTAATCTTTATTAAGATGGTGGTAGAACTGTGGAGTTGGAGGTTCGGAGTTCTGATTCAGTTATGCTTTTTTTGGTCTGGAATTGTTGGAAGGGGATATTCAATTTTGTTACATTCAAAGGCAGGTCTCGCTGTAAGTTCAGTAATATTTGTTGCTGTTGTTTTCTCCTGCTGTTTTTCTTTCCTATTGAATGGAAGAGTTGACTTTTTTTTTTTAATCAAAACTTTTTCTATTGAAATGAAAATTCTGACCTTGGAGACAATCAAGGAGTCTAAAAGATGATATCTTCTTTTTCTAAGGAATAGGCTACCCGGAGTCCCACCTTGCTGACACTGGAGTTGAAGCCATTTGCCACTTGTCTAACAGTGGCCTGTGGGACGAAACCTTTGGCGGAGCACAGTAATACAGACAGCTAATAAGAAAATTGGAATAAGAGAAAAAGTCCACATAGAATTTGGCAGATGTTACTACACTGTAGACGTTAGCAAAGGGCTAGGAAGTATTTGTATAATATACTTATAAAAACCCACAAAAATACAGAATGCTGCAACGTTTATACACTGAATAAAACCTGTGTTTAAGTCCTTCAAATACTCCTGCATGAGTAACCGTCCTTAGATTCACTGTGTGCAATTCCAGGTGCAAATGCTGTATAATTTGTGCTATTCCTGTTTTCTTTCCCAGATCATCACAGCCACCATTATTGCTAATTGTATTCATCTTCATGCTGAATCTAGTAGTGCTGTGGTCAGTATGATTCCTCAGAGGTTAGTTATCTACTCTGTTAATGAGGTTACACTTATGAGACATGAAAGAGATGGTTCAGTCTGTTCTTGAAATCTGACATAGGCTGATTTCTACTGGGAAGCACAGTTATAGGAATAACATTTTGAGACAGCTTCAAGTTCTCGCTTCAAAGCACATGCAAAATTTGAACTACGATTTTCTTTATTAGCTTCAGGTTTTGTTAGCACACAGAGGAAGGAATTTGTATTTTTTGTGCGGTAGAAGCAAACTCCTACACATTCAGGGTATCTCCTGTGGGGTGGTAGGTGATGCCTCTGACATTGGTCCTGGGTATAGTATAGACTGCACTGAGCCCAGAGCAAGCTTAAACTTTTCTGTTTTCTGATTTTGTAGGTTTCTACCTCCTACACTGCCAGATTTATCAAACCTGAGCAAGGTCATCTTGCATGCTTTCTCCCTTGCTATTGTAAGCTGTTTCCTTCTTGTTTTTATTGGAGAGAAGTATGCTTTGCTTCATAACTACAGCATTTCCAGCAGTCAGGTGAGAACAAAGCTACACATACTTCTTAGGCCAAGAAGCAAGCTGAATTCACATTAGTAAAGCCACTAGTTACCCTTTAGAGATAGAAATGCAAGGATAGAATGAATGATGCCAACTGATTGTTTTGTAGCAACTTGTTATCCTTCTGTATGGAAGTACAGATGTTATGTATATGTGAAGGCCAAAATATGCCCCATGACCATACTGACAAGAGGCCTTAGTGTAGCTCCAGGGGTTGGGATGACCTCCCTGCCACCTCCTACACACTGCTGCTACTGATCACTGAGGAACACTGCTGTTCTGAATCTGTGAGATTTACAAAAGCACACAGATGTAATAGCTGTAATCATAAATGGCCAGAGCAGCTGGAGTTCTTCTCTATATGTGTCTGTCAACTCAGTGAATGGGTTCTGAGCCTAGACTGATTGCTCTGAGAGCCTTTTGAGCTAAAGTTTCCAGTGTGCTAGGTTGAGTAAGCACTAACTGGTTTGCAGTACCCTGTTTAGCTTGTGATGGCTTTGAATCTTCATTAAAAAGGCATTAATCCAGTCAGAAAGCTGCCCTGACTTCCTATAGCCTTTGAGGATAAGCATAAAGAGAATATCTTTTCCATTGAGCTCTTGTCCCAGCTCTACTGTAATGTGTACTGAGATGTACTTCCAAGCTAATTTGCATTAGCTTGGAAGCTTTGGGGTTCTCTGTGGATTACTTTGTAAACAGGAACTTGACTTTTGGGTTGATGAGATCCTCAACTGTGAAAACTTTGTGTCTTTTGGAGAACTCATTTAACCATGAGAGACTTTCTGGAAAGTTTCCTGAGCTGAGCAGCCAGCAAGTGTGAGCAGATGTACTTCTTTTTAAGCCAGTTCTATTTAGGTAAGTCATTAACTTTGGGTTATCTCTACTTCCTCCTGTTTCTTTTCTTACAGGAACTAATAGCTGTGGGGCTTTGCAATATTTGCAGCGCATTTTTCAGAAGCTTTGCTGTCAGCTGTGCTATTTCTGGAACTGTCATTCAAGAGAAGACAGGTGGAAGAACCCAGGTGAGCCGGGCTAAAGTCACTCCAGACTGAGTATAGGCTGCCATTTCATCCAAGCAGTTTGTGAGAAGTAAAGTTATATTCCCACACAATGTGACTTTGTGTGCTCTCTCTGTCTGTGTTATGTACTGTAATTGTAGGATATTTACAGGACGTGATGTGCATTTAAGGAAGCCAAAATTCTGTGGAGAGAATAAGATGTGTTCATACAATTGTAAACTGTATTTTAGTGCATTTGCTCAGAATTGAAAATTGTTTTGCATTTTTTAGTACTGGACGTTGTGACCTTAATCTTTTTTTTTCTCCTTAAATTATTTATTTTTAGGAAGATTTTAAAATACTTCTAATTTGAGAATTTGTACATACTTCACTGCGTCGTAGAAGTAATTAGATTTAACAAAACATTTGTGCCTGATATTGTTTAGCAATATGAATTAGTACATTAGTTTAAGAATCAACATATTAATTAATCAAGAGGAATCCATAAGTGACAGTTCAATAGTTCTAAAACTTTCAATTTCAGCTTTAGTGGGTGAACAGTCTTGTTTTCCTCAATAATTTTGCACTGGGCACATAATAGAATACTTTTATCTTTTGCACCCAGGAGGTGCAGGGATGTTTTCCTCTGATTCCACATAGATTGTTTTAAAAGTGGCTTACTGGGGCCCAATAAGCTATGGAAATTTTCCAAGTTGGGAGAAAGCAGCTGAAAGTGAGTCAAAGGTCTCAGTGATGAAGCTGATGGTGGAAAGCAGGAAAGAAGTAGGTGGGCATTTGACCACCCTGGATAACACTGAGCATGCCCAAAGGGACATTAGCATATATTAATAAGTCCTTGGGAAAGAATGAATATGTATGCCAGTGTACTGCATGCGCATGTCTTAACTGTTTAAATGTAGAACCTGAACTCTGAGAGAGCACCCTTGTTTGTCAAGTTGCCCAGTATGAATCATGAGGAATAAAGGAATGCTGCTTTCTAACAGCACATTGCAGTTAAAGAGTTTTCTTCCTGGATTTCGGATGACATTCCTAAGTCTGACTTGCAAGAGAAGTACCTTCTTTTTCAAATTAAATTATCAAATCAAAATCCTGTGTTATTGTGCATAAGAATAACCAATTTACGCCAAATTTGTCTCTACAGAAGCTTTTTGACATGAGCATTCTCAAATTCGTATTGCCCATTACAACACACCTGTGGACTTTGTCTCCCAGTTACTTTTCCTTAGATGGCGTTACAAGGACTATACCTGTTTGCTTAGAGAAGACAAGGAACTGGTTCTGAAAGGCCTCTCTAATAAAGTATCTCTGTTCAGATAACAGCACTAATGGGAGCATCTATAATGCTGGTGATTGCACTGAAACTAGGACACTTTTTCCAGGTGATACCTAATGTAAGTGAACATGTAATTGTTACGGTAGCAGCCTACTTACTTTTAAAGCATAGTATGAAGATTACCCCAACAGTTGGGCTTGTATCTTTCTCTACATTTCATTGTTTCAAGGGATAGACTAAACCAGAACAATGACTTGAAACTCTTATTAATTTCAACAAATTCAAGTATTAGGAAATTAATGCTGCATCTCTCTCCCATCTCTGACTGTTCAGCACAAACTAAAATTCCTTGGCTAGAAGTGAATTGAAGTTTTACTGCCAGGATCTATGATTTAAATGTTGTATTTCACTTTTGGTCTCCCATTTTTTAAGGTTTTACACAACTATATAACACGTTCGTAAGTTCCTGTCTTGTGTCTGTGTGAGTAATTACAGGATGGATGTTTCAAAATCTTTAGTGTAAGGGGGTGAATAAAATATTCAAAGTTGAAGTTTAGGTTTAGCATCTCTGCTTTTAGCTTGGTCTTTGAAGTTTATTTTAAAATCATACACACTCCCAAACTGTAAGCATTTGTTGCTGCAGGTTGTTCTGAATACTCACTATTTCACTTATCTCTTAAAATTTTATCTATACTTTTTTTTTTTTCCCTGTAAATTTCTTAGGGAACCTCTGGCATTACTTCCTGATATTTTCCTGGCTTCTTCGTAAGTTGGTAGAATTAATTACTTTCCCAAAACTGGCTGACAAAACAGAATTTAACCGTCTACTTCCCTTCAGTCTTCTTTTTGTTGCTAAGATGGGCTGTTTCAACAAATGGTGTCAAGCAACTTCCCAAATCTGGCAATGCCTGTGCTAATTGAAACCATTCTTTGATACAGCAACTCAATTCTGTAGATAGTGTTGTCATTTCTCGTGGTGCTGCAGGAGGCAGAGGGATTCACCAAAGAGCTCTGTAATGGAAACCACACATAGCATTTCAAGAGGAAATCCAGTTGCATTGGCAGAAGGAGTTGTGAAATCAAATAAGATATGTTGGTTTGCAGATCTGAAAACCATTATACCTACTTATAACAAATACAGAAACGAGATCTAAATTTTAAGCAGTTTGTCTTGGATATCTGCTCCTTATCATGTTGTGGGTGCAATAAATCTCAGATGCAATAAATAACATGCATTTTGTTTTTCTTATTTGCACAGAGCGTGCTGGCTGCTATTGTAGTATTTAACATGCTACCTTTTCTTGAAAAATTTCTGGACATTCCTACTCTGTGGAGGAAGGATAAGTATCATTTAGTAAGTGGCATAAAAAAACAGTAACTGGAATGTGCTTTAAAAGGAGGAATACTTTCCTTGTTCTTTTAGGGCAGGCCAGAGTTGTGGAGGTGTGTGTATAGCCACTGTATGTCTGCAAATGCAGGGCAAAGGAAAGTGGGAAGTCCATCTTGTCAATAACTGCAGCTGAGTTATGTGTTTGAGGTCCTGCACTTCTTTCCTGTGATCTTTCCTTTTGACTGTTTTCAGGACTGGGTGGCATAAAGCTGCCAGTTAGGCTTTCTAACTATTGCCATTTCTAGCTCTATTTTTTTATTTAATCTCTTCAATTTGCAAGTACCGGGGCTGAGTTGGAGGTCGTTTTATATCTTTTTCTCTCTGTCTCTTGATCAAAGGCTATTTGGCTTGGAACTTTTGCTGCAGTGCTTCGTCTTGGTCTTGATATTGGTTTACTGATCGCCCTGGCAATTGCATTCTTTGTAATCAGCATCAGGTCACACAGGTACTTGTAACTCCTAGAGCAAAATACTCATTCTTGCTAGAGTTGATGTTTTAGAGATAGCTGTACATGCAACAATATGAAAGCAGTTTTGTACTTGTAAACACTTTGATCAGGTCCTTCAGGACTCTGTCTGTTACTATCCCAAACCAGTGACTTGTTTAGAAATGGAGATCAAGCTTTTGGGAATGTAAGTTTTTTTTTCTCTGCTTTATGTGAAAATCAAATAAACATCTTGTTTCAGAATGAAGATGGTGGAGCTGGGGCAGATTCCAAACACGAATATTTATAGAGGTTTATCCGCCTGCAGAGCCGTAAGAGGAAACAAAAAACACATGTTCCACCTCTGTCTGTAATCGGTCTTCTTCCCTTAAATGCCTGGGAATGGCCATTCAGACTCAGTTCAGTTGGTTCAAAACTTTCAAACTGAAGAATGCCTAAGTATCTGTAGCATGAAGTGATTCAGATACCCCATTCAGCCTGCTTGGGCCCCGTGGAGCTCCCTGTGTCAGTCAGTGCTGTCCCCATGGTGGAAGCCACATTGCTGACATTTCCAGAGCTGTTTGATGTTTTACCTGCTTTTCTCAGTCTGGTTCTGTCCACACAACAAATTTTCAGTAACTGTCTGCCAGGCTGACTTGCTGATTCTTGCAATGATGTGTTATAAAGCAGGGCACAGGCCTTTGTGACACACCATTGATAAGACAGAACCATACAAAACTGGGTAATACAATAGTAAAGAGCTTTGTCTTTGCCACCTGGGTACATTCCCAATGCTCTGCTGATGGATTTGCAGAAATCAAATGAGGACAAGGTTAGAAATACGAGGGTGATATAATGCATGTTTTCTGCAAAGAGCATTATATATAATGTAAAGCTATATATATCATTTGGCTGGTTTTATATTATACCAGCCAACTGTCATCAGTGATAGATCTGCTGGAGGTCTTTAAAATAGGAGGAACTGATTAGGTTTTCCAGATTAGTGCATTATTGGGTCCATGCTGCCAGTGCTCCTACCAGCATGCAGTGTGGGCAGCAAAGTTACTTTGTCCTTACAATATCACCTTGCAGTCTACTGCATAGAGGGTTAGGTGGGGAAAAATTGCTCCTAGAAAGTACAGCTCTCACAGATCCAACTTTTGTTTTGAAGGCAATGGAGATTGATGGCGTCAAAATCTTTCAGTGCTGTTCTTCCATTTCTTTTGCAAATATGAATAACTTCAAAAATTACTTGTTGCACAAGGTAAATGCGCTTTTCAGCTAGGTAAAGTTTCTAAAAGCTAGCATTATCCCTGTATTAAAATTGTTTTTGTCTTTCAGATGGACCTGAAAACAGTGCCTCTAAGTCCAAATGAAATGAGGGCTGTAGTTTCAGCTACTCTATCTGACGCTTCAGTGGAAAGCGAAGATTTTAAATGCTCTTGTGTCTGTGATCCACCTTCACCACCACCTCGGGTCAGCTTTAGAAGTATATTTATCTAATCTGTCTGTTTGAGGTGCCTATATTTCTGTCACAATGCACAGTGTTCTTAACTTGCTAGAACTTAAAAGGCTGTAGATGTTTATATATAGCATATATGTATATATGTACTGATTGAAATTAGGCAAATAGAGCCTTGTTTTTCTTCTTACAGGCTTTATGTGATAGAGCAATAGGAGCTCACTGTACTGGGTGAATTAAGCAGTAGAAATATTCAACATACCTCCAGTGTGGAAGTGAGGTACCACTGGTACCAACATGCATCTGGAGGCACTTTGCTTACCATACACTAAGTCGCTTGCTACTTTGCATACTCTTGTGGCTTTCTGCTGTATTTAGTTTACTTCAGATGTGTTTTTACCATGAGAGATGTCATGCAATTTACAGTGCTTGTGTACTGAAAAAAAAAAATAATCCATCCCCTGGGCCTACTACTTCTAACCACTGATGTACTCCTCTCCATTTTCCATATTAGATACCATATACAGAGAAACTGGTGAAGTCATGTCATGTAGACAGTTCTTCCACGTCATCTTCAGTTAACTTGGTACGCTGGTCAAAGTACAGAGTCAGGCAGAACTGTGGGATGCTCTTGCTGGAAGCAGCTAATGCACAGTCTGCATCTCCAGGCATTAACACGCAACTTCAGCCTGAAAAGAATGAGGATGAAGGGCAACAAGCTGGTGTTTCACCGGGCTCTGCAGAAGGTGATATGTCAGCACAGTTAGATGGGGAAGAACAGCCAGTGCTTTTGCCAGGTCCAGTTCACACCATTATTTTGGACTTCAGCATGGTCCAGTTTGTGGATTTGCAAGGTTCAGACTTGCTACGACAGGTAAGCAACCTAACTGTGTGTAAATGTGAAACCTAAAGGTTACCCAGTGTCATATGTTTCTTGTTAGCCCATGGTGCCCTGCTGTGTGGCCATCTGGATGTGTTCCAGTTGACCCATACAAGTGCACTATTTTCAGAAATTACAGCTTCCCATAAGGCCACTTTTTCAAAAGCAAAGGCCCTGTTATCATCACAAAGGACAAGCTAAAACCTGTCATCCATTATCTCTGGTCCGAAAATAGTGTAAACTAAAGCCATATTTATAAAAAGGTCTAATTTGCTCTTTCCATTTTGGCTGTTTAGTTTTTTTTCTAGCTGGACACTTTAAAAAAAAAAAAAAATCCTCTTTTTTAGAAGTGTCAGTTTTACAATTGCCTCCTGTCTTCTCTTACAATTGTTTTATATGTATTGTTGAATGCTTAAATATCCTTTTCTTTGATTATGTCTTGAGGTTTTTGGTCTTCAAGCAGGGATCCTAGCCAACAGAGATATATATGTAGCAAAAATAAATTTCATGTAGCTGTGCTTCTCAGACAGATACAGATGGATTCTTACTCAACTCCCTCAAAGTCTGTAGCTCATCTCCAAACATTTCTGTTTAATCTACAACCTATTGGGAATAATTCTGGACTGAGCTGATCTCCTTAAGATTTATTTGCCATCTATTAAATGACTTCCCCATTGGAAAAGGAGATAAAAGTCTTTCCAGATTCATTCCAGCTTCATATTCTGAAGTGCTGTGATTCTCTGAAATAATGAGTTTTGCTGCTTAAAAAAAAAAAAAAAAGTTGTTTATACATGAGCGTGGCATCTGTGTACATAGCAGTGTTTGGAGTTAGCCTGTACCGATGAACAGAACCTTTTGTTTAAGTGAAGAGATAACACTCTCAGCGTTCAAGAAGCTTTTGATAGTTTGGCTATTTAGTTCTGAACTAAGAATCTTGGTTCGAGACTCTGGAATAAGGACTTTAGAGATAAATCACACAAAGGAGTTCTTCTTTTCCCATTTATTTTTGAACTTCTAGTGCACTTATATAAAGCAAAATTGTTCTAATGCTGTTATGGAATTCTTTCCACAGATCTTCCATATGTTTTTAAATATCGGCATTACAGTCCTCATAGCTGGCTGCCACTGTGAGTATAGAATTTGCTTACTAATACTGACTTATCGTTAGGGATAAGTTTTAAACTGCAGTGAAATGCTATGGCCGTACTGCTTGGTATGACTTTTGCTGCTTTGTGTATTTTCTCCTGTACTTTATAGCCTCTGTGATAGCAGCCTTTGAGAAGAACGAGCTCTTTGACAGCTGTGTCACCAAAGAAATGTTCTTTCTAACTCTTCACGATGCTTTGCTGGCTGCTTTGGCGAAGCGTCAGAAGCCAGATGAGATAGAACTTACTGCAGAAGAGCATGCTGAAAAGCTACAAGCTGAAGATGAGATGGTAGAGTATTTAGCTTACATGTAAGCATTCCTGTCGTTAAATTATTCTGTCAGTAACTTAAAGGTCTTGTGATGTGATTGAGGAAATAAGGCAAAGCAGATGTTCTTCCAGTATTTTGGCTGTTTGCAATGGACAGAGTCCTGTCGTCCCTGCCTGGGGAAAGACAACTTTGAGTGCAGACTGTAAAGGAATCCAGCTTAGTCTTGCAGTAGGGAATTGCTGTTGCATTTTAGACAGTTTCCATTTCCCCCACAGGGCAAGGACTCTGCCAGGGCAGAGCTGAAGTTCCAAGTTTTTTATTTCCAGGGGTTACTGCACCGGCTCCCTTGGGGCATGTTAGAGAAGTGAAGGACAGCACTGACTTGATTTCCCAACAAATTTAAGCTTGTGCACGTGGTCTTTCTGTCTATCATCCTCTGCAATCATTTTTAAGCTCACTAGATGTCTCTGCTGAGTTTGAGCAGGGTAGGCAGTTGCAAGTTCCAGGAAAAGCTCCTCTTCTGCATAGAAGATTCCATTATTTGTGCCTCCTTGGGAAGGAGCCCAACCTTAGGTAATCGTCCTCTGTGTGCTGCCAGGCTGAACAAGGGCAGAATGAAGGAAAAAAACCCTATCCAAATCTGTAGGAAGTAGGTTTCTTCTGTTCTGCTTTGTTTACCTCTCTTACCATAGCACTGTACAGAATAGTCTAACGCAAGGATATTGACCTTCCTGATACTCTCTCCTATAGAAAGGCGTTCACAGAATGAAGGTGACAGTTCATATTCACCACCTTCCCCTTAGTGCATATGGAGGGCAGACTGTGAGCTGCTTCCCTGCAGGAGGTGACAGTGCTTCCCTAGGAGTGTGCATTGAAGCCAGGCTGGGCTGGGTGTGCAGAAGGGACCCGCAGCAGCGGGGTGATGTCAGCCCTGCCAGCTCATTTCCTAGGCAGCTGGGTATCTGACCTGCCCTGTGCTCCCATGCCAGCATGCCCCTCTGGCTGCTCACATGATATTGCCTTGGCATGAGAATATGACTGGCTTAGCAGACTGGCCACCCTTGGCCTACAGTAATGTTTGTGTATATTTCAGGAAATAAATTTGCTTATGGAGAAGAAGAGAAGCTTTTTCTCTGCAAGGAAGCCTAACAGCAAACTCCAGCACGAAGAGCCAATATCAGATAACTCATGCTCAGCCCAGAATGCAGCAGAGTCAAGCTCTCTCCTGCAGTTTGAAACTCTGTCCCTTCAATTGAATTTCCAGGACCCCGCATGGGACAAGGAATGGAAGTATAACAGCAACATCTGAGTTACAACTATTGGGGAATTGGGATTTCAGTAGAAGAAAGGTACAGTTAAGCAACAGTTCTGGTCATTCTTATCAGTATTTGATGCTCTTTTTTTTTCTTTTTTTCTGTTTTTAAAATAAACAGCTTGACTAATGCCTACAGTAGTTTCGTGGTTCTTATCAAAAAGGAGCATCTAGATAATTATTTTCAAGTAGATAGGATAGTCTCAGCAATGCAAAAGATAATTGTGGTTTTGGTGAATTCTAGCAAATGATTTGTGCTTCTTTTCTGAAATTCTTTAGAAGTTAGTTTAAATGCTGCAGCTGAGCACTTTTTATGTACTTATTGATTGGTAGTAAGTAAAACTCATCTGCCGTATCTGAACAGATTACATGCAGGCAGAGTCTTTATCTTCAGAGCGTGTGGAGTGATGTGAGCTTCAAAGAAAAGCATTTTCTTGTTGCTGTTCAACAAATTGCTGAAGTTGGTATTGTCAGCACTAACATAAGATGAATATTTTGTCTGTTTAATTTACCAGAACGAAATCCCAGTAAACAAAAATTTTAATTACATTTTCTTTGTAGTCTCTTACTGAAATGGCAAAGAATGGAGGAATGGATTGATTTTGTTCTGAAGAGCCAGAAAAAAATGTAGACTAAGATATAGGTAACACTTGGGAATAAAAATTCAGTTGCTCATATTTTCTGCATCAGTCTGAGCTAGGGTTGTACTGACAGCAGCAGTGTTTAACTATACCAGCAGCGTACATCACAGAACTCTGCCATGCCCCTAGTTGTTCCATGGCACAGACTGCCCGTTGTGGAGAGTCACAGGTAAAATTAATTTGAGTGGACAGCATTTGTCTGTATACCAATCAGACTCCATTTTAATGCAAAACTGGGATGTTAATGGTGGATCCTTTCTATATAGATCCTATGTTCTGGGCTAAATTCCTTCCTATATGAACAGCTTTTGCTGCTGGGCATCTCATGGTTTCTTGGTGTGGAATAAAAGCAAGGTGGTTCCTCTGAAATCTGCTGCTCCTGGCTGCTAAACTTGAGCAATGATACAGTGCCTAATGGAATATTAATATTAGACTATCTGCAGTACGTTCCAGTGAGTTCTTTTCATCCTTTTTTTATTTTTCCTTTAACTTTCTGCTTCCAAGGGGTTTCCCAAGGGAAGCTGCAGTTCTGCATGTGTGATCTACAGTGGTAAAGGATTTTGGTGAACTGTGCCAAGTTACTTACTGCAGAGGAAACTGAGTGCTGGAGCCCTCATGCCGTTTGGATTGAAAGATAGGAAAAACTGAAAGCTCAAATGGTATTGAGTCATTTTCAAACCACATATGCTTCCCTACATTGTTTTGGACAGTGGCTTCGTGCCAAGCTCCTCTCAGCTCTGCTCAAAACAGTGTAGTACAAAACCCATGAAAAGCATAGCCCTCATTTCCAGATTCTGTTGGCTCTACTATGGCAGCCTTGATTTAAGGTGAAATGGCATTTGTAACTGTTGGCACCATGGAAAGTCTCCACTACAAAGCAAAGACTTGAATTTTTTGTTAGCTTGCTGAGCAGAGTTCAGAGTCTTTCCTTCCTACCACAAGACTGCAGAGTGGAACACCGGGGGACAACTCAGACATCGGCATGTTAGTTTTCAAATTATGAGTATTCTTGTTGCAAAACAAATACTTTACTGAGAGGAAGTTCAGACAAACCTGGTCATTTTCCTCTACAGCTCTACAGTGCCTCAGCTCCTGCATGCACACAGAGTGCTTCTGTGATTCACCAAGCACAAATCCCTGGACACAGGCTGTGCAGTGACAGAGCACGTACTGTATGGCCAAGGACTCCACCCATACCACTGAAGTCAGAGTTCAAAGGCCTGCCTGCAGTAGTGTGTTTGGAGGCAGTTAGATGTTCTCACCTGACCTAGTTGCAACGAATGCAGCTGTTGTGTGCAGCTGTTGTGTGCAGACTAGAGGGAATGGTTTCAGGCTGCGGCAGGGGAGGTTCAGGCTGGACATTAGGAAATATTACTTCTCAGAAGGGGTGGTCAGGCAGTGGAATGGGCTGCCCAGGGAGGTGGTGGAGTCACTGACCCTGCAGGTGTCCAAGGAACGATTGGATGTTGTGTTGAGGGACATGGATTAGTGAGAACTATTCATGACGGGTGGATGGTTGGACTGGATGATCTTGTAGGTCTTTTCCAACCTTGGTGATTCTGTGATTCTATGATTCTATGACAGCGACTTTTTAATGCCCTTCTGAACTAGTATAAACCCATGAGGTTTTCCTAGAATGACATGCTGCAGAATCTCAGGCAGCTTTCCCACTGTGCTGGATGCAGATCCCGGAACATCACCACGCAAAGTGTTTGCAACCTGCCAGCCCTGTTGGCATTTTCTTGACATATTCCTTTTTTCACACGTGGCTGCAGAAAACGTAAAGCAGTAGAGAAACCTCAGGAGCTGCACAGAGCGTGGCAGGAGCAGTTCTTAGGGCAACGGGATGCAGTGTGTCACACTGTGTGGGAGCTATGAGGAAGAACCAGGTAAACTGGTTATGTATGGGCATGGTTTGGTGGCATTCGCTCTGCTTTAAAAATGAGTGCCAGGCTGGCTGTGGAAAGGTGGCTGTGTTTGGGCCCAGGGCTGGCTCAGCACCCCTTTGAGGGCCGAATTCACTGAAGTGTGATGCACAGCATTGGACACAGGAGGTGTGAACATGCACTGTTAGGACCAACTGCAGAGTCCCAGTGCAAATATGGGACAACAGGTCCCACAAAAGGAACAGGCAGCCAATACACCGAGCTCGCAGCAGCGTTTGTGGCCTATTCATGTTGTGACTTCTTCGAGGAAAGAATTTTCTTTTGTGGTTGCTGTCGGATGCGAGCAGTGTGCTCCATCACGCTCGAGGTCTCCAGCTCAATGTTACTTCCAGCACAGTGGTTGTGGAAGGCTGAAATCTGGGAGTGAGGGCACCCTTCTCCACGTCGCATTATTGCCATATTTTGTGCTGTCGTTTCTCACTTAGAACTGTTTGCAGGGGAACAGACAGAGGAATTGATCCTGGCATCCCCAGAGCTCACACAAGGATTTTTCTGTCTTCCAGAATCGCACACAGCGCTGCCCACCTTCCCCTGCCAATATTCGTAACGCGATGCCCGCGGCGCGCTGTGCGGTGCCTGCCCAGCAGTGGCGCAGGGCGAGCCGCGCTCCCTCTGCCGGCATCCAGCGGGATCGGAGCTGCGGCTGCGCGGGGCGGCAGGCCTGCCCTGAGCGGCGTGGTGTGAGGCGTGAGGCGGCTCTGCGGGAGCTGTGGGAACCTGCGTGATGTTAAACAGCCGTTGACAGAACTGGCAGAAGTTCTAAGGGAAATACATCGACGTCCTTATGACCAATACTGGCTCTGTGCTCAGAGCAAAAAGCTCCCCAACAGCCTAGCAGCCGACACGTTGCTCTTGGTGATAATTATTAAATGAGTGCTAACATTTAATTCTGCTCTGACCCTGATGGCTATTCCAACCCACGTTTCTGATGCCAAACCTACAAGGGCAGCTCCAAAAGTGATGCCTCCTATTTTATTATGTTGGGCCACGGTGCCGAAGGCAGGTGTTGGTGGTGTGGCAGTAGAGGTTCAACCTTCCCTGCAATATTCTGTTACGTTTTGTTGTTGAGCATGAGATAGCAGCAGAAGGGCAAAATTATGTGTGTGAGGTGGAAGTGCAAATGAAGCAACGATGTGTCCCTGAATTCCTCCATGTGCAAAACATGGCACTCACTGACACTCGGTGAACATTTATGGAGACTGAGCAGTGGCCGTGAGCACGGTGTGGCAGTCAGGGTGCGTGTCAGTGGTGTCAGTGGGTCACCTCTGCTGGTGCAGATTGTCATGGACATGGCAGGACAGCTCTTGTTTATCACTGGCAAAAATGCTCAGCCAGTGGTGATAACTATTCTGAAAAGCAGTGCTTTGTAGGTGAGAATTTGCTCTATCAAACAATGTTATTGTGCTTTTCGTATATGTTGGAGCGTCCATGGAAATAAATAGGAGGCATTACTTTCGGAGCAGGCGTTATCGCTCTTTGCCCCTTCAGTTGCCGACGTCACAACTGCGGCGGTGACGTCACGCGCGGCGTTCCCCCCCCGCCGCCAAGCGCGCCGCCCCGCGCCATGCTGCTCTCGCGCCCGCAGCCCTCGCAGCTCCGCCCCGCGGCGGGCGGGCGGGGGCGGAGCCAGCAGCGAGGGGGCGCCGCTTCTCCTCACAGCTCCGCCTCGAGCGGGGGCGGCGAGGAGGGGGAGGGAGCGGGCGGGGCCGGCGGGCGGCGCGCGAAGCTGCTCGCACCGCGCATGCTCCGCCCGGCGCGGCCCGGCGTGGCGCAGGGGCACGGCGTAGTGCGCAGGCGCGTGGGACTCCCTGGGCTCCCGGCGCTGGCGGCCATGGAGCGGAAAGGTGAGAGCCGCGCGGCCCTCGCGGCCCCTCGGTCCGGCGGCCCCGCGCCGTCCTCACGTTCTTTCTGTCTCTTTCCTCTCAGTACTGGCGCTGCAGGCCCGGAAGAAGCGGACCAAAGCCAAGAAGGATAAGGCCCAGAGAAAGTGAGTGCGGCCCCGCTCCCCCTCTTCACCCATCCTGGACGGGGCTGCTCGGGGCGCTGGGCCGCTCCTCGTGGGGCCGAGGCGGGGCGGGGAACGGAGCCGCTTTGTCCCGGTAACGGAGCCCCGCAGCCCCTCCCGCCGCTCCCCGAGGTATCGCCCTCTCCTCACGCCCCTTTCTTCCTCCTATTAAAATCCTTCTCGTAGGGCGCTTTGACGGCGCGGTTACGTCGCCTCTTTGACTTTGATGTTCTCCTGTGGCCGCCCTCGGGCCGCAGGAATGTTACAGGGCCTTACATGTGGTGAGGTTCAGCATGCAGATAGAAAAATGAAAGGATCTCCAGCGAACGCTGAACAATGGCTGGCTGCAGGGCTCATCGCACGCTGCGTTCCGTGCTGCACGTGGACCGCGTTCGGGTGTAAAGCCCGGTGCTGAGCGGTGCTGGGAGCGCTTTGCGGTCCGCTGGGTGGGATCACAGAACTGCAGCGTGCTTGGGTTGGAAGGGACTTTAAAGATCATAGAACCATGAAGTAGTTAGTTGGCTTGGAAAGGCCCTTAAAGGTCACAGACCGATGGAATGGTTGGGTTGGAAAGGACCTTACAGCCCCCCCAGCCCCTCCCCTGCCATGGGCTGAGTATCCCCCAGCTCAGGCTGCCCAGGACTCATCCATGGCCTTGAGCACCTGCAGGGGTGGGGCACCCACAGCTCTGAGCAGCAGGGGTGAGCCAGCACCTCGCCTCTCTCTAGGTGAAGGATTTCTCCCTAACATCTAACGTAAACCTGCCCTTTTTTAGTGCAGAGCTATTCTCGCTTGTCCTATTGCTATTAGGCCATGTAATAATTCCTACATAAAAGCTTTGGTGGCGCAGGGAATTCTGGGTATCCTTCTTCACAGCATGTTAGTCACTTCCTCTGACAAATTGTGCTGTTTTAGAGTTTTTCTGTTGGTTTCTGTCTCCAGCAGACTTTCAGTTGTTCTGAGAGCTCTGGAGAGGTGAAGGGCTGAACTGAGCTCTTTGGGAGATGTGCATTATATTTCTACACAGTTCTGTGGTTGTGCCATGCATCTTTTAAAGATACCATCACGAGGATTTTTTGAGAGCTCTCCTACAATGCCGTGTCCTCATTTCTGAGTGAATATCAACTTGTTTTGTTCGGGACTTGCCTGATTTCTTTTTTTCTCTTGTCCAGCTGCAGACGCATAGTGCTGACCACCGCTAGTGCTAGTGGTTGGAAAGGCTGTTGTCTACACAGTGTGGATGTCGTTGAACAATAACTTCCAGTGCTGACATATTTTTATTTATTTTTAAATGCACTTCATAACCACACAGCGACTACAGGTACTTTCCAGCACTGCTGACTGATATTGCCACTAACTTTGATTGGAGTGGACAGCTGTGCTGTTTGGAAAATGGTGTGCTTATAAACTACTGCTTCAGTGCTGTTTTCAAGTGGCATGTTCAGTGGCTCCTACCTGCGAAGTTAAAGAAACTTGCGTATCCTTTGTGCTTTACGTGGTGTAATAAAAGCTCAGCCTCCAACTTTGAGGCACGACACCCCAGCAGTTATGCTGTTTAAATACAAGGCTGTTAAGTCTTCTGAAATAAGCTTAACCGGGTTGTTGTAAGGCTCCCTCCATAACATCTGGGCTTGAAGCCACGAGGAATGTCTTTTTAACATCTTATGTTCAGTGATATTTGATTTGATTACTTACGAGCTTTTCTGTGTGAAGTTAGTAAGAAAGTGTAGCACACCTGATTTTTGAAAGGGTAAAATTGGTAAATATTAGGAATTCTCTGGTTGTGGCTAAATATAAAAATACAAAACTAAAACGTTTATGGGTTTGACCATAAACCTTCCAGGCAGCTGAATCTTGAGATGCATTCAGGTCATTGTTTTTGCCCGACTGTCAAAAATGCAGATTTTGGCATGGTTTCATTGTTTGAAGCAGTTTCTGATCTCTGCAGAACTCAGCACTGGCGGGCAGATGTGTTGGGCACAGCATTTGCACCAGGAGGTCTGGAGCTGCACGGTGCTCCTTTGTGTTTGTGTGTTGATTTTTCTCCTGTGAATTCTGGGGATCTAATCTCCAAATTCTTGTGTTCTGGTGCACTGTGAGCAGTGTGGAGCCGTGCGATGGCTGTTCCAGCAGCGCGGGCTTCCATCAGCCACGAGGTGGCTGCTGCGTGTTCTGTGGAGCTGGTGTGCTGGAAGCAGTGCTGGTGAGCAGCAGATTGCTGTTCAGCTTCTGAGTCCTCTCCTCAGTGCTTTTTGGAGGGGAGCATTGCTGGGAGTTAGCCCTGCAGACGGAGCAGCTGTTACTGGCTGAAGCGAGGCTGGCACACGCCGCTGTTCTGTTGGTGTCATTTCCTATGCTGTAAGTCTTGCACCATGTGAATGAAAGCCCGGGGATACAAGTGGGAAGATTTGATACAAAACTATGCTGCTATTTGACCAAAAATAGAAATGTGGGTGTATTTTACTGACATCTCTGGTAATTTGTAATGGAATGAAGCACTTGTGGCAGTATGTATTTTGCTGGCAGTCACGGTCTGTGGCTCTTTCTGTCTCTGTGTCACAGGCTGGGATCGCCAGGCTGTTCTTTGTCCCAGGTACTGCTGTGTCTAAGACCCGGGGTTTAAATAACTGGGCTCAAAAATAACCATCTAGATTGAGAACAGTTAGGCAAGAAACAGAACAAATAGTTCTGTATTGCAGCTCAATTTTTCTGAAGCGAGTAAAATGAGCATCTTAATAGAACCAGGCTGTGAGTCTGCGAGCTGTCTGGTTAACTGGGCATTTCATCAAGTCTAGTATTTTGCTTTAGCAGTGACTTTTATATTCCAGGAAAAGTTGCCCCCTCACACACAAAAACAGCAGCAGCTGTGTGTAGGGATTGAGGGGATGAACTGATTGTGCCTCAGAGCAGTGCACTTTGCTACTGTAAATGTGACTAACTGCAGAGGCAGTGGTAGCCATACAGCTACGGTGTGTGGCATGTTCTGAGAAACATGCATTTGCAGTGCTTTCTTCTGATGGAGTGCCTGGTGAATCGATCTGACTCGAGGGCCGAGTGGGAGGCGTTCTTTTCACAATTCCTCCAGCTGCCTCTGCTGGAGGAGGGAGGGCAGTGGCAGGGCTCAGCTGGGGCAGTGCCACCATCTGCCCTCCTCTCCCTCTTCCCACATGGGTGCAGTATTCAGCATCTTCAAGCAGATGGGCTTACAGTTATCTGTAATCTTCTGGACAGACTTTTACCGCGTGCTGAAACCTGTCTTCTTCCTCTCCAACTGAAAACAGTAGAATTGCTGGATGAAGAATGATCAGGAAGCTGGTAATCTTCGTCTCTGTGCACTCTGGGGTGAAGGAAGTTCCTAGTAGCTTCTCCAGTACTTTCAGCTTATTACTGCATGTCTTTCTTGTGTCACTTCCTTGCTGCCTTTGGAGAGCCCTGGGGGTCTGGCAGCCCTCTTGGGTCCTTCAGTTGCTTCTGGAAGGCTTTTCCTGGGATCAGGATCTCAGGTTATGTTTTTCACTTGTCTTTCATCGTTAATACCAGAGCTGCGTTTCTTGTAAGCGTTCTGGATGTACACCTAAAGCAGAGTCAGAACTCAATGTCTCGCCTGCAAGATTTTTCATTCAGATACAGCAGTCATGACCAGACTTCTGCATGGGAGGATGTAAGCTCTGCTGGTTTCCATGGAAGTCGCTCAGTTTGTGTTGCCGGAATAGCAAATAGTTCTGCAAACAGCTTGTTAAGTGCTTGCTTAGGGAAGTGGGTACGGGGAGTGAGAAACTTAATTGCCTCTGTTATTTGTACATTAGTGCCGTTCTCATGTGAAATGCTTTATTGCTTATCTTCAAACTGAACTCCCACCATCTACTAAACAGAAGTATATATTGTTGCCTCCGTGCTTGGTTCTTTCAGAACAAAATGTTCTGTCTCTGGTCCTGTAAGCTTTCAGCAGTGGTTTCCCTGCGCACCTCAGCTCTGCAGGTGGGTACTTGCAGCAGTGAGTATGGCAGATCTGCCCTCCTGGTGGCAAGCGCCAGTTTTTCACTCAGAAAAACAGGAATGGGAAAGTGAAAGAATTGCATAGAATTGCAAAATAATGTGGATTCTAGGCTCAGAACTCCCCCACAAAATATGGCTGCCAAAAATCCCCTCAAATACGTATATTTTTAAAAGGGTAGAAGGGGTCGAATGCATACAAGCAAGAAAGTGCTTCTTGTGATTTCAAGGTTTGCTTGCAGATCTCCTACATGTAGGCACCTTGCAGGCTGGCATCAGAAGCAGCCGTTTATCTGATGAGATGTGCCTTAACACGGTCCTGAAGTTGCAGGCACACTATGGAATGAGATGCAGGCTGGCGAGCGCACTGCCCTTGAAGAGACATCGTGGTGATGTGCAGATGTGGAAATGGGGGAAGTTTTAAAATATGGGCTTTTTATCCTGCCGTGTGGAGCTTCAAGCTTTTGGGTTCCCCCCTCCCCCAGATGAAAACGAAGCAGAGTCTTGCTGTGGTTTGGAGCGGTGGAAATCCCTGGATGGATGGTTAAGGTGGGAAGTGCACTTCAGCAGCAGGCCCAGATTGCTGCAGGGCTCGTGCCTGTGTGTCCTACGGGATGAGCCAGATTACTCTTCAGTCTTAAATTCCCCAAGCTGAATTACATTTAAGGATGCAAGTTTCACGTGTGTCATTTATCTCCCAAATAAGGACTGATAATGTTTGTAAAGGTGATGCTGGTGGCAGCCTGAAAATCATTTGGGAAAGCAGTCATCTTCAGCTTCCTGCAGATGGGCATCAGTTCTCCAGATATGGAAGGAATGACCAACTGGGATGAAGAGGACAAATAAGGAAAGTATTTTGTTGTTTTTTATTATCACGCAGTGGTTTGAGGACAAGGAAGAATACTTGTTTTGAGGAAGTCACTTTTTCTTAATGGCCTTGAGTAAAACCATGAAAATGCTTTCTAAAAGCATCTTGTTACTGAGGTGGAGAAAACAGAGGAGTTCTGAGTTGTGAAAGTAGAACTGCATGCGGAGATCTGGAGGGTGGGGTGTCCTCCCCGGTGCTCTGCAGGGAGCAGCAGTGCAGCAGCACCACAGACCCTGGTTTTCCCCTGTGCAGTCCGTGCTGCTCCCCATGGCTGTGGCCCCCAGCTCGTCTCCCTGTAGTTGTTGGCTCTGCCTCTGTGCAAATCGGTAAGAGCACACGTTGTGTGATCAGGGCTGCTTTGTGGTTTTTGACCTCGTTTTTTAAGTGTAGACCAGATTCTGTGGGAGGCCGACTAGTGAAAACAAGGTGTGTTTTCTCAACTCTTTGAAAACTTTGTGAGAAACAAGTGATGACGCTCTTGAGTTCTTCCAAATTAGTGCTGCTGTCCCTGCGGTGCATTGTGTTGTTGTGTGAGCTTGTAGGGTGCAAACCTTTCAGGTGAGCAGCTGGCTGAATTGCACTCTTCCCTGAGTCTCTTGCTTTAGAAGCACAGAGCTGGCTTCAGAACGCCTCCCATAATAACCATCTTGTAGCAGAGCTCTGCATCCTTACTGCTAATGTCACACTGCTGACCTTTCCGCTATCACACAAACAAGCAGGATAATCAGGCACAGGAAATGGCTGTTAATTCCTTCACATAGCTGGAAAACGGTGAAGTGATTCCTGCAAGAACACTCGATTCTCTGTGCTTTTTTTTGTTTGTTTTTTGAAGATCTGGTGAAGATTTGCCTCCTCTCCCACTTCTTTGTTACTTCTGAGAGTACAGGGTACGTTTTTCTTGTAGCTCTGCAGGGTGGGATTTGGAATTACTTCAGAAAATGCCTTTTTCTCTTTGAACGCCCTTGCTGTGCTGTATCAAAAGGGTTGGGCTGTCGGCAGCCACCCCACCTTGCTGCTTGTCCCTGCTTTGAATCCAGGGGTATTGAATAGGCAAATAAAACCGGCTTGTGCAGGAAGATGAAGCATCTGCCCAAATTCCTAATTTCATTAGAGGGAAGATGGAGACAGGTAAACATCAAGAGGAGGAGATGAGTCTCTCTATGCTCAACCAACCCCCGACATGATTGAATTTGCAGGAGATCAGCCGGGAGCAGCCCCTGGTCTCGCTGCAAGGCCCTTTACCTGCAATGCAGTGCTGTGCATCTGCAGCTAGGTGGTGGAGGCTGATCCCTCTCCTCCCTCCTGCACAAAGCTCGGCGGCGCTCGGGAGGAACCCCTCGGCCATCCATGTCCTCCCCTTCCTCAGCAGTGCCATCCCATTTTTAATGGCTTTCTTGAAAACTGCTGGGCTGTCTTCAGGGATATCTGTGTCGATGGGAGGCCGTGCTTCCTGCAGGTGGGTTACCCTCCGCTCATTTATTTCTGTCTCAGGAGCTGCAGTTCTTTGGGCATTCCTGGGAGGATGAGGACTTTTTTTTTTGGGGGGGGGGGGGGGGGGGTGGAAATGGTCTCTGTAGGTGGGTTCATGAGAGTTCCATAGGAGCTGTCATTCTGCCTTAGCATTCCTATCCTCCTTCAGCAAAATACTTCTTTGTAGTTGTGTAGTTAATTCTGGTGATTAATTAGTACATTGGGGAAGTTAAAGGTGATGGAGGTGTTTTCAGAGGAGAAAAAGTACCTCAAAATGTTTGATTTTCTTTTTCTTGGAGGGTAAACTATTAACCATCTGCATCTCGTAATACTGCTGGCAGCGGTTTCAGCTGTCATCTTTAAATCCAGGGTATGGATTTTCCTGCTGTCCTTAGCAGCCTTTTGTGTCTAGCAGAGCCCTACCTGCGCAGAGGGTGCGGGCGGGTGAGGGCTGTGGTTTTGTGGATTGTTTTTTCTTTGGTATTGATATGTATCTGCACCGATGAAGGCTCCTTTAATCCATATCTGCAGTTGATGTGGTCACTCGAGGGGCGGGAGGTGGTAAGATGTGTTGGCGTCGGATGGATGTTTGCCGCAAGGCATGGAATGAGGTGTGTTTTGGAGGGGATTCCGTAAAGGAGGTAGCACTGTAGGAAAGTCTGTGACCTGAATAGGGCTCTGTTCCACATTGCGGTGTAATGGGTTGTAATATATGAGCAAAGTGCTTCACAGGCATTGGTTCTGGATCCCCAGGACAGGCTGAGCTGTGGTCTGCTGTGCTCAGCCCCTTTAGGACGGGTGCAGAAAGCCGAGCAAACGGGCGCAGTGCTTCCAGTAACTTCTGCCCTGGTGCACGAAATCCCTGTCATTGGAAAGCGCTGGGACTGCAGAGCAGCACGGTGTTATGTCTGCATCAGTGATTCTGAAGAGGAATACTCTTTTGAACCCATTCTGTTTGCTAGATCTTGCAGTCACAAAGTGAAAATCTTGAAACGGCCTTGGGGAGAATTACTCCGCGTTACGCTGCGGGTGTGCCTGCTGGGCTTCAGTCCCCCATCCTGACCAGTTCCTTGTTCTGGTTCTCTGTTCCCTGTTTGTAGGATTCTGTGCATATTGGCATCCAGTCTCCCCTTTGTGCCTTTGCTACCTGCTGTGATTCGGGGGCAGCCAGTGGCTGTTTGCAGCTCCTTTGTCCCTGGAGGAATGCAGCACTTTTAAAGAAGATTTTTGTCCTCCAAGACGTTTTCCCATATTTTTTTTGTCTTGCCCCCTGACTTGTAGCTCTATGGCTTAGGGCAAAAACAATCCAGATATGAAACATCCTGGGGCTGGATCAAGCTATGGGGCGGCTGATAAATGCCTCAGCCTGAGGGCAGTGGAATGGCGGTCGGTCTGTCCATCCGGCAGTCCTGCTGTAAGGCTCAGAGCCTCTCGTAGGGTGCCTATTTTGGCAGGGAGGTTGGGCTCAATGATCTCTTGAGGTCCCATCCAGCACCTCCAATTCTGAACCGCTGCCTGCTTTGTTTCCTGAATCTGGCATTCAGCAGGGCTTTGTGGCTCAGCGCAGAGCGTTGTGGGGCGGTGTGGTTGTGTCTGGGATCACCTTATGGCTCCTCTGTGATTTAATGAACTTCAGTTCCTACTGGAAATGGTTACACATTCACTCACAATCCTATTGGAAAGCATGGTTGTTTTTTTTTTTTTCCTTTTCATGCTCTGTAGGTATTGAAGATAACCACTGTTTTAATGTGTAGAAACAAATCATACTTGATATATGAAATCACAGCAGAGTGCTTTTAGTAGGTAAATGCTGAACGTGCATTCTGCTGTGCAACTGCTAAAAAGTTGTGTTCATTTTTGTCATTAGTTGAGACAGCCGATATGACCCGACTCCGACTCAGGAGCTGCAGAACCTGCATCCCAAAGCCCACTTGTGTCCACAGTACCTGCCAGGGTGACCTGCAGCTGTCTCAGAATCTAATCTTCCCTTGAACAAAACGAGTTGGATTTGAAATAGGGTCGGATATACCTGCTGCTTCTTGGGGCAAATAGTACAGGAAACTTCTGCTGATTCACCCTGATGGAGACTGGGGCTCTGGAGTCGTAGAGGCAGCAGGATTGCTAAATGCTCATTTTGTCTCTCAAAGGTGAAGGGAGCAAAGGGGGTGGGTTCTAAAATGGGGTTGAATTTTTTCAAAAGGATTAAGGATTAATTGCGGGTCGTATTCAGAAAACCCTCCATCAGCATTTAAATCTTCAGGTTTTGTGAGAGCATCTCAGAATCCAAATTTACTTTAGAAAGGCCCTCGCTGAACAAAGGACTGAGGAGGGGCTCACAGGCACTGACATCTTGATGGACTCACTGAGCTTTTGACTGTCACCTTTTTTTATTCTACTGTAAAAGTGAATCTGGAGCCTTAAGCTGTCTTTCTTGCTAGCATATGAAAAGCTGTTTCTCCTTCAGGAGTAAAAGCGTGTAAAAATGAAAGTAGTTTTTTCTGGGGGTCGAGGGGTACATCTTCTTCATTGCCTACCACCTCTTACGTAAGAAGCGAGGTACTGAGTTACGTGTAACATTTGAGACGCAGGCTGTGTCCTCTTTCAGAGCCGACCCTCAGCACCGTGGCCCTGCTGCTCACTCGGAGAATGATCTTCCAGAGCAAGAAGAAGAAATTTTGGGGTCGGATGATGATGAACAAGAGGACCCAAATGATTACTGTAAAGGTAAGAACTTGCCTGTTTAAGGTGTGGCTTTTTCAGTGTAACTCAGAATTTCCTTTGTTTTCCCATCTGCTATGGACAATTAAAACCAGACCATCTCTTTGATTATTTTAAGTAGTTCTTGAAATTGGATGAATGTAATCATGTTTCTCAAGCTAACCTGAAACAGAAACTGTTCAAGATTGCTTCTGTTGTCAGTCAAGATTTGGTTGGGTTCTTAATGCATGTTGGCTTCTCATCTGTGTCAGAGGACTTTCCAAATCAGTAAAAGTAGACATCCAGTTCTTTTTCATTAGAAAAAATGATACTTTGAGCTAATTTGAGCTTTCATAAACTGCATTTTCCAAAGGTTGTTAGCCTACTGAACCTCAGATGCTTTCTTTGAGGGAAGTGTTTCGTGCTGCTGCCATGATGAGCTGCACTAAAAATGAGAAGTTGGTGAGGTTGGTCTGCCCAGAGCGGTGGTGTTGCCCCATCCCTGGAGACTCCCAGGGTCAGGGCTGGAGGGGCTCTCAGCAGCTGATGGAGCTGTGGGCCTCCCTCTTCAGTGCAGTGAGTGGGGTCAGATGGCCTTTAACAGTCCCTTCCAGCCCAAATGTTTCTGTGATTGGTCCTCCTAGTTCGATTATATTAAGATATTTTTCAGTCCAGCTATAGGGCTCAACAGTGCTCTCTGCCTCTGACTTATATTCACACACAACCCAATTAGATAAACGTTTGTATTTGTGCATATGATTATAGGTGTTTAAACACATGAAGTACGTATGCCTCGAGCTGTGATGCTTGTTCCACATACCTGTTCTTCAGCACTTGTGTGATCCCTTATCATACCAACTTCCCACTGTTCTAGGTGGTTATCACCTTGTGAAAATTGGAGATCTCTTTAATGGACGCTACCATGTGATTCGGAAGCTTGGATGGGGGCACTTCTCCACTGTCTGGCTGGCGTGGGACATCCAGTAAGTGTTCCTTCACAAGAGTTCTTCAGCCTTTTTTTGCTGATATATTTTTCTTACATAGAAGAGCTACTTAGGATAATTCTGGAGAATGACTCCCTGGGAGCGCTAACAGTCTGCAATTTACTTACCATGTGTGCGTAGAGGGAAGAGATTTGTGGCGATGAAAGTGGTCAAGAGTGCAGAGCACTACACAGAAACAGCACTGGATGAAATCAAGTTGCTGAAATCGGTGAGTGTGAGAGCGGGGCTGAACTTAATTCACTTCTGGGAGTTCAGGTTAGTCGCGTGCTTGATCTTTCTGGATTATCTTGCAGCACTTCCTGGTGCAGTAGATGTGCTCTGTGAAGTGTATTCTTGCCTGGTTATCGCCTTAAGGCATACGAAGATGACCCTCTTTTTTTTCTCTGCAGGTTCGCAACAGTGATCCAAATGATCCAAATAAAGAGAGAGTTGTTCAGTTATTAGATGACTTCAAGATTTCAGGAGTTAATGGTTCTCGTATCCTTTTGTAGAAGAAACTCAAAGATTTGCATAGAGGTGTGAGTTCCCTGTGTAGCTGTCATGCCAGGGGCTGGCCTAGGCTTCCATTCCACTGCCTGAGGAAACCTGCTGTGAAATTATTGCTCTCTGTGGGCCTCCGTTGCCTGCAAAGCTCAAATCTAGAATCATTCAGCCTGACGTGATATGCCTGAGTCGTGGAGACAATGCTGCTTAGTCATGCCTTTAACGTAAGAGCTGGGGTGGCTACATCTCATTTGCGAAACAGGTCTGAATGGCTTACTGGTCAAAATACCTTGCCCGTCTATCCCAACTCTTCAGTTTTGCAGGCAGCCTAGTGATAACTTCTTATTTAAGTAAAGCATTGCGAAATGTCAAAGTGAATAATTAGTAACAAGCATGTATGTGGTCTGTAACCTGATAAAGTGATTTTCTGGTTGGGAAACGTCTTACCTTGGCCTTTACCAACAGTGTTAAGAGGTTTAAAATGTATCGTTTTGAAAATACCCTGTAATTCCATGAACTGTCTTCTAATAGGCAGCTATTTGTGGGAAGTGGTACTAATGCATCCTTACAATTTGAAAGCTGGATTTCCTTTTGCATGTTTCTGCTCTGCAGCATCTTGAACTTTACATCAGTGAGAGTTACGGTGCTGATGGAAAGAATCAGGCTGTAGGTTATAAACTTTCTAAAGCTTTTAGAAGACGCTGAGTACCCGCATAATGCATTTCCTCAAGCGTTCTTCCAGACCCTAGCACTGAGTAAATGTTGACTTGATCTTGTATTTCTTGCACTCATATGAAACACACGTGCTTCCTGCCAGTGTGAAGGAGTAGTGTGACCATAACTCTTGAGATCTTATAGAAAAAAGACCAATAATGTAAATATTGAAACCCAGGCTTGCAAAAAGTTTCTTTTGCTGGTAAAGAGGTGGTGGGGTTGGTAACTTCAGGTAACTTCATTGTTTGGGAGTGACTTACAAAACAGAGATCTGATTATATTTTCAGGTATTGCTGGTACAGAGAGATCTGGCATTGGGTTTTGCCTGGGGCAAGAGAATGAACTGTTCCAAAGCTGACATTGTTAGCCTGAAGCTCTTTCAGTTCTAGCAGGAAATGGTAACGCGCAGTTGCTTGTGTAGCTGGCTTCCACCCAGAGCAGGAGATTGCTCCTGCTGCTTTAGACCATTATTCAAACCAACTCTCTGCTTTTGTATTTTACATTTTAGATGGCAGCAGTGATGTCTATAATAGGGTGGTGCTGTTACGGAAGCCAGCTGCTCTTAGCTGTGTCAGAAGGATGAGAGTTTTTCAATGTAGAAACAATGGATTGGTAGGTGTATTTCAATTCTTAGTCCTGAGAATGTAGGGCTTCTTGGGTCAGGAGGTCCATCTTTTTTCTTGACTCTGTTCTAGATATCTGTATGGTGTTTGAAGTTTTAGGGCATCATCTCCTGAAGTGGATCATCAAGTCAAACTATCAGGGGCTCCCGCTCCCTTGTGTCAAAAAGATCATCAAACAGGTATGTTCCAGTTCTGGCTGCAGTGTTCCCTGTGACCCAGTGAGAAGTCTTTGATAGGGGTTGGGAAACACTTTTCAAGTACAAGGAAACAAAAGTGAAAAATCAGTAGTATGTCTCTTGTGCAACAAAGTCATTTTTGGGTTAATATTCACTTTCTCTACTGCAAAAATCTTCTGCTACAGATATTTTCTGTCTCCAAATCCTGGATGAAATGCCAGTTTTGCTTTTAACCTCTTCTTACCCTGGCTGTTTCTCACAAATGCAAGTAATTCTTAAATTGTCACAGTCCAGTGTTTAATGGTGGAACAGCAAGTGAAACTTGTTCTTCCTCCTGCATGGTTGCCTATTTCTGCTTGTGAAATGGAGGGTGGAGGAAAGCATGAGTTTTTGTAGGGCATGAAAATTTTGATTTTCAGCTGTGCTAAGCTAAATTATGACACCAAAAAGGGAGTTCTGAATTCATGGTTAAAGTCTTTATGCAAATCTGTGTGTTTTAGAACTCTTAAATCACCGCTGGGCACATCAGCACTAATCCGGAGTGTTCTGGAACACATCTGTCCTTTGGGCTCAGTAGGTTCAGGCCATTGTAGGCAGCTATGAATTCTGGTTTCAAAAAAATTCACTCAACTTTGTTTTGTGATTATTTGCTTTTTCTAATGGTTGGTTTCCTTCTCTCCTGTCTGCAGGTTCTTCAGGGTCTGGATTACTTGCACACGAAGTGTAGAATCATCCATACAGATATTAAGCCTGAAAATATTCTTCTGTGTGTTAATGACCAGTATATCCGCAGACTGGCTGCAGAAGCAACAGAATGGCAGAGATCTGGGGCCCCCCCGCCGTCTGGCTCTGCAGGTGCACTGTTCATAAAAGCTGGTACTATTTCCCCATCTCTCCCCAAGACACAGCTGATTTCACTAGGGGAAGCGTCTGCACTGAGCACAGCGGACCAGTAACGCAAGTAACGACCGAAAAGGCAAACGCGAGTTGTGAAGTTAGTCAGTTTGACTCGGGGGTGCCCAGGAAGGCAGTTATTTGCATAAGAAAAATGAAGGGAGGATACATTCATGCTGACATCTGCTTTTAATGCAGCTTTACTTTTATTTAGTGCAGATAGAGCGGTAGGACAGTCAGTCTGGTATAGAATGTGCTGCCTGTTAATGCTGTCAAAACTACTAGAGTAAAAATGCGGTGAGGTACTTCTCACATTTCCTACCGAAGTATTTCCTTTATTGCATCATGCTGGGAAAGTCCATTTTGGGAAGGTCTCCACAAAACGGTTTACCTTCTCAGGCTGTCAGTTCACAGAAGCCAGAGAGCTTTTAATAGTAAGTGAAGGGTGCGATTTCTGACATCTGTAAAGAGCTGAGGGCCGATTTTCACTTGTTGCTCTACAGAGTATCCATCTGTACCGGTGTGTAGTGCCCAAGAACTGCAGTATGTACTGAAGAAGCTCTGTCAGCCCTAATTTTAAAACACCAACATTTCGCTGAGCCCATTGCAACACAGCTTAGCTAGGTTAGGTTAGGGAGCCTTAGTATTGTAATATTTTGGTTTGCCTTTTCGGTAAGATCCATAATGTATGCAGTAAATGAAGCTGCATGACAGGAAGTGTAAGTCTTTGATATCAGTCAAGCAAGTCTGCAATCTGGGATTTTAATTGTGCATTTGCTCATTTAATGATTTTCTCATCTTTTTTTATTCTTGCTTTACTTGCATAGAGAAAATGTTGTTACAGGTTCTCATAGGAAAAAGCTTATCTTAAGATAAGAATCCGGTTGCAGTTTTTGAGTAGAGATGTACTAATTTACTAATCTTGCTTTCCATTTCAGTGAGTACTGCACCACAGCCAAAACCAGTAAGTGTAATGGCTCATATGTAAGTATCCACCTACTGCATCGTTTCATAATCCAGTTGGCAGTAAAGGAGGGCAAGCTTATTATCAGATCAGAAGGAAAAGTGTAATTTGTTTGTCATTGATGTAAGCATCAGATTCAGTACTGTCTTAGAGATGTCAGTAGTTTTATCTCAAATATCAGTTATCTCATTGGTGGTTTGGTGTCTGTTGTGAAGGTGACTGCTGTCTGTGGAGTCTGGGGTCCCTCGTTTGCAGGGCCAGGACAGAAGCGTACTGATAAGAACAAAAGACAGCTGCTCTAAGACCACAGAATCTGCTTTGCTTCTGGGAGAGCTGTCCCCAGAGTTTTCATCCCAGACTGCTTCCTCTGGTGTTGAATAAATTAAAACTTGACGTGTGTTAGATTGAAATATGAAATACTAAGTCACGTGTAACTGCTGCTTTGTAGGCTGACAAAATGTCAAAGAATAAGAAAAAGAAGTTGAAAAAGAAGCAGAAACGTCAGGCGGAGTTATTGGAGAAGCGAATGCAAGAGATAGAGGAAATGGAGAAGGAAGCAAGCCCTGGGCAGACACATCCTGAGGAGGAGGAAGAAGAAGCTCAGAGCCCTCTGAAAATGCTCATAAAAGTTAGCCCACCCAGTGAAGATGCAGACAAAAAGAAAGGTATGGACCAAAAATATTGCTGGGGTAGCAGTGTTCTTTCACTCATACTGGTGTGAACATGTGGTGTTATAAATTGAGTTAATTAATGATGGTGTTCGGGTACATTTTGAGAACTCTGCATTTCTGAGGCCTCCTTGAGCCGCTTGGCTCTTACTTTGTATAGAAATACTCTGCTCTCTTCTCCTTTCCCATTCTTCCAGCTGAAGTCATCGTACGTGAACAGTCTGTTCTAATGGAAAGCAGCATAGAAAAATGTGTGACAGAAATAAATTGCAATGGTGTGATACGAATGTCGGACTTCCCAGATTCTGGCAGTCAAGGGTCTGTGCGACTCGAGGATGACCTTCACAATGCCAATGACTGCGGCGATCACCCTCACACACAGGAGAACTTCCATAGCTGTAATTACAGCCAGCGTAATGGTGACGTAGAGGGCAGGCCCCAGGCAGCGGGGTCGGACTCTTTCGTGCCCTTAGTTTCAGAAGATTCCATGGTGTGTCAGCCTACTTCCAGCGAAGAGCAATCATTCAGTGAGCAGGAGATCAGCCATTTGCAAGAAAGCATCCGGACAGAGATGCCATCAGAGGATGAGAATGAGAATAATAGCCCAGCAGACAACAAAGGTACAAGAGGAGCCATGTGAGAAAGGGCTCCTTTCTCCTTGATCTGGGAGACCTGGTACAGCACTTTATCAGAATAGTGATAGAAACCACCATTTTGTCGGCTGAAGTTATCAGAATGACCTATTTGAACCTTTTCCTGCCAGGAGTAACTAACCCAGCAGTCTTACTCTGAAACTTTCTGTCATTTGTACCTCCCAGTTGTGGCTGGAGCTTAGTTCTGGGTATCGAATCCACAAGTACGTTTGTTTTTCACTGGAGGAACATTCTTTCCTCTATAAAGTATTCCTTTGGTGATTTTTACAGTTAGGAACTTAAATTTACTTGTCAGTAGTTATTCTGTTGTAGGGTGGGTAGTTAGGTGTCTTTGGACAGCTGTTGCTTCACAGTATGAGCAAAACTAGCTTCTCTCAATTACTTGAGATGAGCACATGGTTTCCCAGAACTGGAAATGCAGACAGTCTGAAATAAAGCTTATACGGAGGGGGGGGGGGGGAAACTCTTCAATAATTTTGTTTAACGTGATTTAAGGGGAAGGGGGGAAGCTGCAAGGCGTGTGGGTTTAGGAGAAGATACGGCAGTCAGTAATGTGCTGCAGTCAGTAATAAACAACACGGAATGAGTTTAAGAAATTGAACCAATTGGTGAATCTATTTTTTTTTTGCATATTTGAGTGAGGTTCAGGTCGAGTGTATCTGCATAGAGTGGGGGGGAGGAGCTCACACTTAAAATTTCCCGGCAGAGCACTGCTGCAGAATCATGTGAAAAAGCAGTGAGCGAGACTTAAGATATTGAGATTTTGGCTGCATTTAGCTGGATGGCCCTGCTAGATTACTCGCTTCACTTCGTGCCACTCTCCCCATATTGCATTCGAGATCTGCAGCTGGATGTAATTTAGTGAGCCAATATTGTTGCTCTCCACCAGGTTCCGTGAGGTGTTTGTTCCTCAGTATATACTTCATCTCCTGCAGCTGTCTGTGTTACTACAGTGACTGCTGACTATCAGGAAGATGCTGTTGCATGTGGACTCTTTTCCTTCAGGGGTTTAGGAAGACCTCTTAAAAGACTTGTTTTACTTCTGGCAGTGCCCTTATTTAAAAAGCATGCCTTGATACAGGCAGACTTTATACTGGAAAACAGTCCTCCCTGTGTACGCTTGCTTGTTTTTCTCCTTAATAATGGTGGCTCTTCTTGTTTGTAGTGCAGACTGAAGTTGATTTTTATACCTTGGCTTCAGGGAGGGAAAAAGTTCAGACCTGTAAGCAAAAATCTCTTGTGGGTGGGAGAGGGCTTATAGGATTTGGTGACAGGTGGTGATTCTGCCCATGGAGCTTTAATCAGCTGTTGTACATGATGCCTCTAGGAAAATCAACTGCTGGGAATTTCCTTCTTAATCCTCTTGAGCCCAAGAATGCAGATAAGCTTAAGGTGAAGATAGCTGACCTAGGAAATGCCTGCTGGGTGGTAAGTTTTAAAAACTTCTTGCGTCAACTCTGTAAATCTGCTGATTCGTTTGTGCTGTGTCAAGACCGGACATATAAAACAGAATCCTTTTTACACCTGCTTGGGAAAGCAGTCATAGTTTTAAAGTGCTTGGAAAAAAAAGTAGCTGGGATCAGTGATCCAAAGAAAGAAATGGTCCTTTAACGCAAGATTTCAGCCTGTTTTGGGTGTCTCTTTGGTCATTAGATTACTTCTAATTAGGCCTTTGAACGGTGTCACATACAGTGTGTAGAAATCTGCATGTGTGAAACTTCTGAGGGAATCTACAGCTCCTCTGGAGAAAGTTGAGAAGAGCTGCACTGTGTCTGTGTGCTTTATTGGCTCGTCAGGCCATTTCTCTGAATTCATGAGTACCTGAAAGAGACTCGTTAATGGTTTGGTTCTTTGATCTGTGCTGCTTGTAAAAGTTTGACGCGTCAAACGGAATAAATGTCTGTTTTACGTAGCTTTTAAAGGGGCAAAATACTTGAGAACTTAAAGGAAAATAAATTGGTTCAGACTCAGTTCTGTGTCAGGCTTGCAGCATCTGGCGGGGCTGCCTGTGTTGCTGATGTGCTGTATGGTGGCTGAAAGGATCTGATAGAAAAGGGTGCAGGCTCTGGAACAAGTCTCCCTATTCTACTTCTGTGGCTTCTCTGAGTTGCTGGGCTGCTTTTACTGAAGTAGTGTCTCCTGTAGAGCACTTAAACAGTACTTGTAGGAATACAAGGAAAAACTTAACAAGGATCTACAGCTCAGGTGAAATCTAATGGGAACGAGCTTCGATCTGCTCTGGCCTTCCAGGCTGTTGGTTTTTCTCCTTTAAACGATCTCCACCCATTCAGTAAAACGTTTCTTCTGTTTAGCACAAGCACTTCACTGAGGACATCCAGACAAGACAGTACCGATCCTTGGAGGTGTTGATAGGGTCGGGGTACAGCAGCCCTGCTGACATCTGGAGCACAGCTTGTATGGTGAGTGCTGACCCAGGGATTGTAGGCTGCTGCTGTGAAGCGTTCTGGTAAACTCGTGTGCTCTGTGCAGTCTGCAGCCTGCTGGATCGCTAGCCGGGTCTGGCAAAAAAAACCAACCCAGACAAACCCAACAACCTTGGAAATTCAGGGTTTTGTTGTGCAGTGCCAGCGGAGTTCAAACAGAGCTGCACTTCAGCGTCATGCTTTGTTGAAGAGCAAGATGGCTGTGCAATTCTGAAGACAGGAGTCTTTATACAAAGGGCCTTCTTGCTGCATCCAGCACTGTTTCATAGATGTCTTAGTATTCTAATCTCATGCATGTTTGAAGTCGTTAGAAAACCTGTTCCAAAATTTACCGTAGCTACGCCTGTGGTGTTTTTTAGTGCTGTCATTAAAACTACAGAACGACTGTGCATCTTGAGATGGTTGCGTTACACTGGAATTGTGCAGGTTATTCTCCTGTCTGCTTTTGTTGTGGCGAGCAGAGGCAGGCAGAATCAACCCGCAGTGCTTCTGACGGCATGTGAAATGCATTAAAGTGATTTAATTTTGCTTATTTCTGTTTTAGGCCTTTGAACTAGCAACAGGAGACTATCTGTTTGAGCCTCATTCTGGAGAAGACTACTCACGAGATGAAGGTACATTTATCTAAGTCTTGTTTTGGAAATAGGGCACGAAGTACAAATCCTCCTTCAGAATGAGAGCCTTCTCTTATGAGCAGTGTGAAATCCAAATTACTGCCACAAATTACTGATGTTAAGGGACTGCTGCGCTTGACCATTTCAGCAGAAGTTCACGTTCTCGTTCCTGGTATCTTCCATTCCTTTCACCCTTAGGCTCTCTTCTCTAACTCATCATTCCTGCACCTCTTCATCCCCATACTCTGAGTCTTTGCTGTTGTGATCTGATTTTGGGTGGATGCCAAAGTAGTTTTTGAGCGGGATTGTGTCTTTGTCCATAAGGTTCCAGGGAGAGAAACTGTGGCGTACAGAAGGACGTCTTTTGTGGGTATGTTACAGTTACACTGTCTTTTCTTTTGAAAAAAATGCAGATCACATTGCTTTGATCATAGAACTTCTGGGGAAGATACCTCGCAAGCTCATTCTGGCAGGGAAGTATTCCAAGGAGTTTTTCACCAAAAAAGGTAAAAGGAAAAGAAGCAAATGTTATTTTATTTTTTTTCCCTTTGCCCCACACCCAAATAAACAGAAGTACCGTGCTGGAAGGAGCTCCTAACAATACATGCCAGCGAAGACGGCTCTTCTAAAGTCTGCTTTATGAGAGGCTTTCTCTGGAGGAGAGAGGGGGGGGGAAAAAAAAAGATGAAACTGCAGCTAAATGTAAAATATCCTTGTCTGACTGCTGGAAATACTGGGTGTCTTGTTACTTGACATCTTGGTTGTAGATCAAATGCAGCAGATTGAAAAACAGTGCTGTACGTGTTTGTCGTGGAATCACCGAGACTGGAAAAGACCTCCAAGGTCATCTGGTCCAACCATAATTTCTCCATCCTGGAGGAGGCAAGAGGTTCTAGTGTCAGTTTTCCTTCAGTTTCCCCACAGTTTTGTCTTCCCCACACTTAACTATTAAGGAGAGCTTTTTGAATTCAGTCTGTGCTGCTTGCTGTTAGTTCCGTTGTTCGGCTGTTCCCCAACCATGCCTTGCAGTTAACGTATCTGTCTTGGTTTTCAGGTGATCTGAAGCACATCACTAAACTGAAGCCCTGGGGCCTTTTTGAAGTCTTGGTGGAAAAATATGAATGGTCCCAGGATGAGGCAGCTGCATTTACAGACTTCTTACTACCGATGTTGGAGCTGATCCCGGAGAAGCGAGCCACAGCAGCAGAGTGTCTCAGGCACCCCTGGCTTCTCTCTTAGGGGCTTCAACCCAGTGCCACTGCACTGCACTCCGGTTTACAGTATAGGATACACAAACCCAGCTGCCCCTTCCCAGATCTGTTTTTTTTTCCTTGTTCAGTTTGAGCGTGAAGTTCTTCCTTCAAGGCTCCCAAGATTTTAGATAAATCTAACCCATTCTGCTGAGTTTGCTGGTGTGACTCAGTGGGGGCTCTCCTCATCCAGTGGGCGTCACCTTTGTTTTGCCTTGATTGGGCTTCACCAAAGACTAATTGACTAAACATCAAGTTTTCCCTGAGTCTTCTTACTGGTATGCACTGTGTTATGGCTGTATGCTCAGATATGCTCCCTTGACTAAATCTCAACTCTCCTTTCATCATAAGGAGGATGTGAAGATCTGAACTCATCTCACCGACTCAGGAGTCGATTTCCCACTGTTGGTCCAGTAGCTAGCAACGGGGTGAGAAGTAACAGATGGCACCACGGTGGTGTTAGTTCCTTGTAGAGCAAAGACCTCAAAATCCTCCATCGTTTTCTAGGTGTCTGCTGTATTCATTGCTTTTCAGTCACGTAATTCTTTAGTTCTAGCTGCTTAAATCTCTTGAGATAAGCTATTTAAGTCTAGATTTTTAGTATCGTTTGCTTCTTCCTCTGAAGCGTCCTCTCCCTTTACTTTTCCGTCCTTCTGTCCTCATAGTCAGAATAGTTTCTGAACTCAGTGATGCTTTCTGCTTGTTCTCTGACACCTCAGCCTCTGACTAAAAGGTGACAAGCAAAAAAAGCTAAAGCTGGAACTGGTTCAGTCAACGCACAACCTTCAGCCTGCAGGTGCACCCTTTGGCTGCAGGGAGGTGATGCAGGTGACTTCCCATGCTTTAGTGAGCTGTACTTTTTTTTAATCCCTTCCTGGCACTTTTTTGCCTTGCTTGAGGTAATGGCTGCACCAGTGGGGGGGTGGCTGTCACTCATGCAGCCTGCTCTGGCCCTTGTGGCCATTCGCATTTTTTCCCAGAGATTGTGGGCAGCATCTGCACCGCAGCCACGCTGCCACCCTCGGCTTCAGAACTCGACACTTGAAAGCCTGCTATTAAGAGTTTGTGAGATGTGTTTCAGGTGATGGCATTCAGGAATAACTTCCCAGATTGGGATTGCCTTTTATTTTCTGGGCCATTAGCACAAGGAGAGGTGGAAGAGAGCTGATGGACTTTCCTCTGTAGATACTGGTTTAGCTGCTTGTAGAGTTACCCCAAATCAAAAATGCTCTGTGAGATTTCTGTATTAACTTCTCAGAGGGGGTTGGATGTAATAAGTAAATGAATTAATTTTAATTAAATCTAAATCACTGTGGCGTATAATAGTTTTATGATGACTTCCTTGAGGCTTACCCATCCTATTGCAGATTCAGTGCATCCGACTCTCGAGCGAGAGCTGGCAGTTGAGGCTTCAGAGGCACATCTTCTCCCTGGACCAAATGGGGCGATGGGTTCGTGGTTGCTCTCAGAGCACTGAAGTTCCTCTGGGAACTCACTGGAGGCCACGCAGATGTGATCTGAGACTGTTGTGTTGCCAAAGCTGCCGAGATGGCTGTTACTGTCACTTTGTATGTGTGTTGAAAATCCGGGTTCATGAGAGTTTTTCATTCATAAACCAATGTGTCGTCTAATCCACTTAAAGAGTTGCTCCAGTCTAGTGCCTGACTGGGCTAGTTAACACGGATCATGCTGCATGTTCTTTTAGGGGTAGGTCGGATTGTCTATGCATATAATCTAAAATTAATGAAGGTAACATACCAAATGGGTTTGAACTGCTGATTTGACCTCTTTCCCTTCCGTTCGGGGCTTTTCCAGCTGCGTATCACTTCCGTGTCTGTTACAGAAGGACTGCAGTCAAGACTGGATTCCACAACTCCCACCATCTACAGACTGTGAAGATGCATTGGCAGGGCAAATGATTTCTGTTGTCTTGACAGCTCGTCCCATCCTGTTGTACTTCAGCCTGGCTGGTGCAGGAACTTTTCCTGGAAGGGCTTTGCGCACTGAGAGCCCCTTCCCTTCCTGCTGCAGTTCCCCCTCCCACACCTGCAGGAGGACACTTTTTTTACCCTGGTGGCTGAGGATGGAGCCAACGTGTGAGTTGGAGACTGCGGCAGCGTCTGGGGCTCAGCCTCGCTCCATGTGCTCACTCACTTTGGATTTGTTAAGTCCCCAAATTGCTGTAAAGTGCTCACAAAGGATTTGTACTTGCTGTGTCAGTCTAAAACCTGAAGGAAAATACATTTTTATTCTTTCTACTTGGGTGCTTCGTCTTCTTTCTTTGTGAAAGCCATACAATAAACAGACTATTTAATTACTCAGCCGTAGTCTCCCTGTGTTCCCTCTGCAGGCCTGTTTTCTCAGCTCCAGGCCCATCAGGCGTACACAGGTGTGTAGTTCCAGTTCTCTAGACTGAGCCTCACTGGGTTGGGCGTTAATCCATGTTGTGATCCATTTTTAAAAGGGAAAAGTGCTGGACAGGGGGATGGGCTGCTATTCTAACGCGTCCCCTTCCTGCCCTCCCTCCGCCGTCTCCGCTGCCTCCCACAGCGCGGAGTCCGCAGAGGCAGCGCAGCTCTGCGGAGCGGCGGTGCTTGGCGCCCCCTGCCGCGCGCCGGCGGCACTGCGGCGGTGCCCCACGGCTGCCGCTGCGCGAAGCGCTCGTGGAGGGCCGCCTTGTTCTCACGGCTTTTGCCCTGGTGGGAGTTTTCAGGCGTGGGACACGGACAGCCTTGGCCGTGGTGGAGGATCTCCCCTGCCTGAAGGAGACAGCACGCAATCCAAAACGCCAGCTTTTAATTCAGAAGTCATTTCCTCAAAAGTTGTACAAACCCCGAGAGACAGCAAATCGCGGCCCCAAACCTCCCCCTATGGACTCAAATAATCCCCGACAAAAGCTATGTCCCGTGGGGCTCTCCCCATCACACAAATTCTGTGGGAGCTGAAAGCCGTAGAAAGTCCAGAGGTGGTGACACAGGTAGGAAAAGTCACTCGAAAGGAAAGGGCTGCATCTCCTGAAGTGATGCAAAGAGCTCCAGGCAGCCCTGGGGAGAGAAGGAGAGCGGCCGCTGTTGCCGAGGGGAGCACAGCATCGCATTTTAAGCTTTCTGTCGCCTGGCGAGGATTTACGTTCTCCCAGATGGAGGCAAAGCAAAGCCTGTTTCCCATTCAGGCCCAAGCAAACCCCGTGTGAATACAGCACCAGGAATCCTGCAGCTGTGCTGGTGGTGTTGCATGTGCAAAAAACGTCAGAATCACTGCAGCTCTCACTTCGGCAGTGGTCAGCGCTGTCATTCATTGCCCTCCTCTGGAAAACAATAATAATCACTGTGTTAGTGGGTCGTGGTTCTGATAATGATTGCAATGAAGGTGCAGGTGCGTTTTCCAGCTTTGTTTTCCAGAAAGTTCACCTCCCCCCACCCCGGCCCCATTGCTCGCGCGAAGCCCCCCCGTTACTCCCACACCCAGCCTGCTGCTCTCACCTTTGCTTTCCACTTTAAAATCCGATGGCAGGAGGTTGTCCTGGCGGTTCCCCAGCACAAAGGCCAGGAAGGAGAGGATGAGGGCATCGAGGATGCCGATGATGCACAGGATGTAGGCCCAGCGCACCGTGCAGGCGCCCAACGTGTATTTGTCTGTCTTGTCCCCACACATGCGCTTCACCTCGCTCGAGTCCCAGCCGTCGGGGTAGATGAGGCACCCGATCATCAGCCCAGTGGCTGCGAGGCAAAGGGGGAATGGCAGTGTGAGCACATCAATCACTGGCACTGGCTGAAGGGGTTTCGATGTGGTGTGGAGGTCAGGGCTCTGCTCCCTTCGTGATGGCGCAGCAGGACAGTGCAGTGCAGGGACAGAGCATCGTGGGGACAATGCAGCACAGGGGCAAAGCAGTATGGGCGTGATGCAGCGCATGGAAAGAGCAGCAGGGGACAATGTAGTTGACGATAAAACAGCGCGGAGACAGAACAGTATTGGGATGATGCAGCATGAGCACGATGGAACACACGGACAGACCAGTACAGGGACAATACAGTGTGAGGACAAGGCAGCACATGGAAAGAGCAGCATGGGCATGGTGCAGCACTGCCTTCCCATCCGCTGCCCAGGCCGCCGCCCCAGCTCCCGTCACACCGTTGCCTGGGCAACTTTGCTCCTCTCCTACCACGGCACACAACAGAGGAGATGGAACCATCTCTTCGAGGAGATGCAGCCTCTGAGCAAAGCTGGAACACAGAGTGTTTGTGCAGCCTTGCTGCTGCTCCGTGCACAGCTGGCTTTTGGCTCGCTGCTGGCAGCAGCACGGCATGCAGATTGATGCCGCTTGCTCAGCTGCTGCGGTTCCAGCGGGGCTGGGAGCTGCGCTGCCGTGTGTGCGGCCGTGCCATGGGAACGCAGCACCGACTGCCCGGGGACATCTCCTGCTGTGCAGTGCACCTCCCGGCCCCTCCAGTTGCATTTTTCCCTCTGCATCCTTGTGCTCAGAGAAGTCACTGCTGTTGCTTGAGTAGGTACCTGTGGTGCATGGAGCGAAGGGAGCTGCTCTGCGCTGTGCTGACGGTTTGTCCCCAGCTGTGGGGAGCTCCTTGGGACAGCACAGAGCATCTCTTATAACTCAGCTACTTTGTTGTGTATTTAATTAAGCTTTGCTGTAGCCAACAGAAATGAGGGGCACAGGGAGGTGAGGGCAGCTGGAAAGGAACTGCTGCCCTGGTGGAAGTTGGCCCCAACATGGAGCAGGCACAGAGATGGAATTGCTGCTGTTTCCTGGCTCTGCAGTGCCAGGCACTGGGAAGAACTGCGCTTTTGAGAGCTTAGCCACAAGGAAGAGCAAAAGGTAGAGCAGACAGAGCCTGGGGAGCAGCTTTGGAGGGGACAAAAACCCTTGGTTCAGCACAGCCCAACCCTTGTCACGTCACCTTGTCACCTTCCCCGCTTTAGCTCCATGAATGGTGGTCACAAAAATGTCCGTAAAAGCCCTGAATCCAGCAGCAAAGCCCTTCCATGCCCAGCTCCCTGAAGGGCTGAGCTGCCCCAAAGCCTCTTATCTAAATCTTCATTTGAGCTCGAGCTGGGAACTGGAGCAAACCCACGCGGCCGCCTGTCCCCAGGGCCACCTGGGGAGTGCAGGGACACCATGAATGATGCAGGAGCTGCGCAGGTTGGGTTGGATTTGGTTACCAGCAGATCAGGTGTTGGCGGGCTGGGAGGGGGTGTGGGGAAAGAACGCAAACCCTACAGCTGACAGCAGCGTCCCGGTGTTCCTTGAGCTCAGCCCACCGCCCCAGGCAGCTCACCCCACACCCACCCCACACCCACCCCACGCCCACCGCCCCATAGCCTGCCTTTCCCTGCCGCTCACCCGCCGCCAGCTGCATCCAGGCACACACTTTGTAGACAGTGGCGGCGTTGCAGAAGAAGAAGAGGCTGAAGCAGAGGATTGAGCCGATGATGAGGAAGGTGGAGATGCCCACAAAGAACATCGCTGTTTTGAAGGCGCTGGAGGGGATGGTACCGAAATCCAGGGGGCTTCCCTTGCAGATGAGCTCCCCGGTGAGCGCGTTGCCGATGCAGTAGGAGAAGAGGCCGAAGTAGCCAGCCTGCGGCGTGTCGATGCTGTCGCCAATCCAGTAGGGCTGGATGAAGGTCACCACCATCAGGATGGAGAAGCAGAGCGTGAACAGGGCCCACAGCACACCCATGGCTCGTGCATTTCGCACGTAGTTGGTGTGGTAGATTCGCGCCGCCTCCTGAGCCGGCAGCAGCTTGGGCATGGCCGGGGGGAGAACGGGGGGGTTCGCCGCCTCCCGGGGCCCCGCAGCGCCGGAGGAGAGCGGAGAGCGGCGGTGCGGGGCGGGGAGGGCCGCGGGGCCGGGACCGCCCCGGGGATGGATGTACCGCGGGGATGGATGGACGGATGCGCCGCGGGGAGGTGCCGCCGGGATGCGCTCTGCGCCCGCGGGTCCGGGCCCAGGATGAGCCCCTGCGGTGAGACCACCACCCCTCCCGGGATGAGGCAGCCGGTGTGAGCCATCCCCCGAGATGTGCTCCCGCCCCCGCCTCGGGATGAGCTCAGTGCCCCAGGATGAGACCCTCCCCCGCGGGATTAGATCCCCTCTGGGATGGTCGCCCCCCCGGCATGAGACTCCTCCCAAGATGTGCCCAGCTCCGGGACGTGCCCAACGGCCCCAGAATGAGCCTCCCAGTGATGAAAGCCTCCCTGGGGTGAGCCGGGTGCTCCCACTGGAGGCGCACTGTGCCCACAGGTCCAACCTCAGGATGTGACCCCAGGATGCAGCCCATGCCCCTGGGAGGTGTCCCTAGGACGCATCCTTTCCCCATGGGATATGTGCCCCCAGGATGTGCTCTGTGCCCCCACCGCGTGCCCAGGAGGTGCCACCCACCCCTGTTTGCACCCCACATCCTTGCTGCCTGCATTGGGATGTGTACTGTTCCCCCCAGGGGCCCCCCAGGTCACGCCATGCACCCCAGACCCTGTACTCCTACGCTGTCACCTCGGTGCCCTGCAGGTGGGGGACATGAGGTGCAGACAGGGAGGGGACAGGATGCAGAGACACCACAGGGCTTTGTCCTCGTGCCATTTGGGGAGGCCACTGCCAGGGCCAGCCTGAGCGTCACTGCGTGGCCACCGAAGGCCACTGAAGAAGGCCACCGCCGTGCGGGCATTAATCATTGCTGAGTGCTGAAAGCTGCACCGTTCCCAGGGCTGTCCCGATGTCTCAGCAGGTTCAGTTCCTGCACTCTGGGTGCAGTGGATCCCCTTGTGAGAAGTGCAGCGCCGTTATCTGACATTTGCTTTGGCTGAAGGAGAGGCCACATGGCATGGCAGCACCTGGGGACAGCACGGTGCCACACAGCCGCCCTTGGAGCTGTGGTGCGGTGCCACGAGGCCAGGTGCGATAGGAGGGAGCATGGCAGGTGCTGGCTATAAAGCAGCCAAACCCGCCTGCACCCAAACCCACCTGCACCCAAACCCACCTGCACCCACACCCACCTGCACCCACCATGGTGCTGCCCCTCCGCCTGCTGCTCGCCACGCTGCTTGTCACCCTGGCCCTGGGCGCTCCCAGTGAGCGGGGGCTCATCTTCAACCTGGTAATAGGGGAACGCACGTCCCCACCATGCGACATACGTTTCGGGGTGCCCCGAGACAGAGAGAAAAACTCATTTGCAGATGGAGAGAGAGCGGGAGAGGGGGTTCGCCGGGCTTTGTGGGGCAGCAGGAGAGAATGCAGCTGTGTGGGATCAGCTGGGTTTGTGGGGGGTGTGGGGCTCTGGCTGTGAGCTGATGCCATTGCTGCTGCAGGACACCGGAGAGCTGTGCCTGCAGAGCGCGCAGTGCAAGAGCGGCTGCTGCCAGCGGGACACTGGGCTGAGCCTGGCACGGTGCAGCCCAAAGGCGGCCGAGACCCAGGACTGCTCCCGGAAGGTAGGTGCTGCGCGTCCTCTGCCTGTTGACAGCCCAGGAGTGGCCCCAAAGGGTGCTGCCCCACTGTGCCTCTGTCCCCCCAGAGCCTCTATGGGGTTTACTACAAATGTCCCTGTGAGAGCGGCCTGTCCTGCGACGCTGACTGGAGCATCGTGGGCTCCGTCACCAACACCGACTATGGGGTCTGCTATGACAAACGCGACCCCACATCACGGTGACAGACGTGTGTCCCAGTAAAGAGCATCCCCCACCGAGCCCTGTGTCGTGCCGTCACTGTGGGGCAGAGGGGACAGCACAGGGAGAGGGCTTCGTGTGTTCTGCGAGCGTGTGCGGTGCGTTTGGGTTTGGGACACAGGCAGGCAATAAGCAATGGGGTCACGCCAAGACGAGGATGCAGGGTGGCAGCTGGATGCAGCAGCGGGGATTTATTGGCTGTCGGCACCACCGTTGGTAGGAAATGCTCTTGTCTCACCAGTGGGGTATGCAGGGAACTCGAAGGTGGTGGTGAAGCTGTGGTCACTCAGAGTGCTGGTGGTGGTGGTGGTGGTGGCTGCCAGGCTGCAGCCTGGTGTGCAGAACTGCAGGCTGAGGATGACCCTGCATGCCTGCAGCTGCACCTCCTCTTTGGGCTGTAAGAACGTGGCCAGCAGCAGCTCGGCCAGCCTCGCGCAGTGAGGAGGCGTCGGTGCTGCCATGCCCTGCAGTGCACCGCGTTGTACACAGCCCTTGTGTAGCACCTCCCGCAATAGCAGCAGCTCGTACAGCACCAGGCTGACAGCAAGGACTGCAGCGTGGTCAGGGGTCCTTACTGGGGTCGTTCATGCAGGACAGCAGCAGCAGAACAGGTCCACAGAACAGCAGAGACAGGGCTGGGGGTGGGAGGGTTGGGATGGGATGGGATGAGAATTAGAGATGGGATGGGGATGGGGATGGGGTGGGCCCTGGCAGCCAGGACCTTCTGAATCATAGGCACTGGTGGTGCTGGGAGGGCTGTTCAGTCCAGCTGAGATGGTTTTGTAGATGGCCATGGCCACCAGATCCCATGTGGAGCTGAAAACTACCCCTGGTGTTCCCCCATGTGAGGGGGGGGGGGAGGGGGGGGGAGGGGGATATGGTTATGTCCCCGCATCTCCATCACTGCATGTGCATGTTGTGTACCCTACCCCCCCCCCCCCCCCCCCCCCCCCCCACCACTCGTGCTGTTTTTAACGCGAGGGTACAGGATGTTCTGCTCTGTACAACCTCAACCTCCCTCTCTCCTCCCCCTGTCCCCCCCCCTTTCCTGCCGGCCCCACGGCCTTCACCTCTCCTTCTCTCCGCTCTTATTTAACCCTTTTTCTTGCAAAATAATAATAATAGTAGTAAAACTGCCTTTTGTTAACATTAGGACCACCATTTTTGCAAGCATCACCTCTTCTTTTATTATTTCTATGGTGACTGTTACCGTTATTCATGTGACATTCCAGCAGGGAGCTCCTTACATCTCCCCACCCCGTGTAATGCCTGGGACTGCAGTGCAGGGGTACCTCCAGGTGCCACCCCAGTGATCATCCACCAAACACCCCCAGCAAGAACTGTTCTTGGGGGAAGGGGTTTGGGGGGGGGGGCAGGCAAATGCTTTGTGACAGCACTGAGCCCTCCTAACCCCTACCCCAATCCTAACCGTAACCCTCTCACAATGGCAGCTTTTAGCACCCACCCTGGTGAGCACGCGTTGGTTTTGGTAGTTGCATTGCAGTGTGTCCCAATTGCAGCTAGGGTGGGGGCTCAGTGACCCCTCTGTGTGTGCATCCGCTGCTGGGGTGGCTTTGGGATGGATGGGGTCTCATCTGTACTGCAGGGAAACTAATCCTTGGGGTGACCCCGCGTCCTGCTGCGTGCGCCCAAAGCTCTGGGGAGGGGTGTGGGGCTGACTGTAGGGGCAGCCCTCACATGGCAACCCCCCCCCCACCCCCCCGGGCAGTGACCCCTTTTGGGGTTTGCCCGAAGCTCTGCGGGGTTTGCACAGCCCAGGGACAGTGTTGGGCTGGAGACGGCGCTTCCAGCTCTCACTGTAGGGATAAAGACCTTTCAAGAAAAAAAAGTCAGGAGAAAGAGAGCCAAAGGGAAAGGTAAAAGGTGAAAAAGAAAACAGAAAAGCAAAATTCTTGAAAAGTGCTCTGGTTCTGCTCCTCGTGCCAAAAGCAATTGCTGCAGATTTTTCCCAGCCTCTCCCGTTTGGCCTTCGCACGGCGCTCAGGGAGCGATGTCACCGCCTGTTTTCTTTCTCTGCTGTTTTCCTCCTAGCTGGAGGGGGAGGAGGGCACGCTGAACGACACACTGGGGGCGGACCCTGAGCAGCCCCCCCAGGGTGGCAGCAGAGTGTGGGTGCTGGTGTCCCCATCCCATCCCGCTGCTCTCCGCACCACCGCCCTCCATCTCATTTCGTCAGACCCCCTTCCCATACAACTCCCGTCCCACCCTGTCCCATCCCGCCCCAACCCACGCTTCGCTGCCGTGTTATAATGCAGGGGGACGTCACCTGGAGATGCGTATGGGGGTGCTGTGGTGGGGATCCCCCCAACCACGCCGTTGGCCCCGAGCCCCCCCAGGAGCCCAGCGGCAGCCGCTGATGATTTCCAGAAGGACCAAAGCAGCCAATTCCCCCAATCTGCTGGCTGAATGCTTTGTGCTACTGGAGGAATTAATTAGAGGGATATGTTGAAGGGGGGGCTGGGATTGCGTTAGCGCGGGGAGGGCTCTGGGCTGGGGGGAGTCTCCGGAGTGGGATTCCCCAGGATCAGTGTTTTTAGGGTAGAATTCCCCAAAGCGGCGCTGAGCTGTGACTGGGGGGGGGGGGGGGGGGGGGGTCTGGGGGTGCCGGGGGCAATGCTGGGAGCTGCACCAGGGTGCGATACTGGGGGTTGCTGACATAGGGGTGATGCAGTGGGGGTGTGCAGTGCAGTGGAGGTGCACGGTGCTCGGAGGGTGCGCAGTGCTCAGGGGGTGTGCAGTGCAACGAGGGTGTGCAATGCGGTGGAGGTGCGCATGGAATGGGAGGTGCGCAATGCAATGGGGGTGTGCAAAGCAGTAAAGGGGATGCACCCCGCAAGGACGAACAGCAATGCAGTCTGTTTGCAATGCAGCGCAATGCAGTGGGTGTGTGCAGCGCACGCTGACGAGGACACCCAGCAGGGCCACGTCACCCCGCGCAGAGCGCACCGCACTCGCATTCTTCCTAAAAAAATGCCGCTCCCAGCTGTAACCCAGAGCCTCCCGGGGGGGTTCTCGGGGGGTTCCGGAGGGGGGCTGCCCGGGGCCTCTCGTGACCTCGCAGCAGCACCGCGGGTGGGGGCGGGCGGGGTGCCAAGGCCCGGCGTGGGGACGCGATGTACCGGGCGGAGGGAACAGCCTGACTCAGCAGTAGAGGGTGGGGGGAAGGGTGGGGGGGGGGGGCAGAGGGGGGCGAGGGAAACCGCCGCGCGGGACTGCGGGCAGCGCTGGGTCAAAGGGAAGGGAGAGCAGTGTGCAGACGGGGGGTGTGGGCAGGAAACCCCCATCCCCGTGCAAGGGGTGCACCGTGGGGGTGGGAACCGCTCGGCTCCCGCTGTCCTCGATGTCCTGCTCCGCCCCATTGCTCTCCAGTGCCGTCCACGTCACCTCCCCCACATCACAGTCCCCAGCATCAGCCCAGAGTCACCCCCGAGCCAGCAGTCTCCGCATCACACCCCAGTATGGCCCCCAGCTTGACCTCCACCATCACCCCCAGCAACACGCCCCCAGCATCCCCCTCAGTTCACCCTCAGCAATCATCCCTGTGACACCGTGCCCCGGTGCAGCCCCCGGCACCCCTACCGCCACTCATTGCACACCCCCACAGCACCGCATCGCACACCCACAGCGCGTTGCACACCTCCATTGCGCCGCACACCCTCACTGCGCCGCACGCCCCAGGGGTCCTGCTCCCACCCCAACACTCCCATCCCCATCAGCGCCCACAGCACGTGGCCGAGTTGGGGGCGGGGGGCGGCTGGCATGGAGCACCGCCACCCCTGTGCCCGCCCCGGCAGAGGCTGGTACAGTTCGTTACGTCCAGACCGGAATGTACTTTGTGTTAGAAGTGGCCCCCAGCCAGAACGCGCCGCGGCTGTTATTTATACTCCCACTCAGCCCTCTGCATCCTGCGCCCGGCACTCACGGCGTTATCTGCGCTGGGGCCACGCTGGGCCCCCCCAGTGCCGTGTGGGAGCCTTGGACTCTGCCCTCCTGCCATTCATTTACAGAGCAGCATCACCGCTTTGAATATATATTTTTAAATGTATATCTATAAGTGTATAATTGTGCGTGTTTTATATATATGTATGTATATTCTTGGTGGGTTTATAACCTTTCCCTCGGGGAGGAGATAATCCGGAGGTGTAATTCACCCTTTGGGTGGCATAAAGCTGTCCATGAGGAAGGGGAGTGTCGTGGGGCACCCGTGCATTGCACACACACGCCCATTGCATTGCTACTCATCCTCGTGGGGTGCATTCCCTTGCACTGCACGCCCCCATTGCAACACACTCCTCCATTGCATTGCTCACTCCCATTGCATTGCGTACCCCACTGCATTGCACACGCGTACCCCACTGCATTGCACACCCCTACTGCATTGCACACCCCCACTGCATTGCGTACCCCACTGCATTGCACACCCCCACTGCATTGCACACCCCTGTCGCGTCGCTGTGCATTCCCCATGGGTGTCCATGCCACCCCAGTGGGACGCAGGGAGCTGTTGTGAGGGGACAGCAGTGGATCCCAGCACGCTTTGAAGTGCACGCTGGGTGCATGGGTGGCAGGGTCAGGGCTGTGATGGGGCAGCAGTGGGGCACTGGGTCCCCATGTGCAGTTGCTGGGGTTGGCTCTCCCCAGCACTGTTTCCACACTTCAGAGTAAGCATGTAGATGGCTGCATGCAACATCCCGCCATCACTTCTCTGCTGGGAAGATTTGTGGGATCACATGCAGCACGCAGCCATGCACCCCGTAGCCAGGCCCCACCCTTGTGCCCCCCCCCCTGCCTCTGTGGCCCCATTGCAGCTGCACCTCGGCCATCAGCGGGGACACGGCGTACTCACACTGCGGTTGTGCAACCCCAGCCCTTCGCCTCCATAAACACCCGGCTGCTGCAGCACAGGGCTGAGCTCACACCACGGCACAGCTCAGCCCCTAGCCTGGGCTGGGACACAAAGTGGGGAGCTCGCAGGGGAGGGGTGCAGGGGGCACCATCCAACAAACTGCTTTGCATCCCCAAAAGGGGCAAGGGGCTCAGTTCGGTGTCGGGAGCCCCATTGCTGCAGGAAGGACTTGGGGAGCAACGGTGTGCTGGGCTCACAGGTGCTGCGGTTTGCAGCAGGGAGGGAGCAGGGGATGCCTCTCCTCTCCTCTCCTCTCCTCTCCTCTCCTCTCCTCTCCTCTCCTCTCCTCTCCTCTCCTCTCCTCTCCTCTCCTCTCCTCTCCTCTCCTCTCCTCTCCTCTCCTCTCCTCTCCTCTCCTCTCCTCTCCTCTCCTCTCCTCTCCTCTCCTCTCCTCTCCTCTCCTCTCCTCTCCTCTCCTCTCCTCTCCTCTCCTCTCCTCTCCTCTCCTCTCCTCTCCTCTCCTCTCCTCTCCTCTCCTCTCCTCTCCTCTCCTCTCCCCTCCCCTCCCCTCCCCTCCCCTCCCCTCCCCTCCTCCTCCCCTCCCCCTCTCCTCCTTTTTTCTTTTTTTCCCTTCCCCTTTTTCATTTTCATTACCTTTGGGCAGAAGGCTTTGCCCTCACATTGCACAGGGTGTGGGAGCACATCCCCAGGTTGTCACCCCAAGGGTACCCAGGTGTCAGCATGCCCAGCTGTCACTTGGGGTGCCCAAGCTCAAGGCTTCACCCTGATCCCTGTCCCCATCAGGGACAGCCATGTGCCAGTAGGATGACAGACGAGGGACAGGCAGTGCCCTTGCAGCTGTGCAGCGCCTTCAGAGATTATTCCCGGAATTTTGCTCCCGAGGAGCAGGTTTCCTCCTGGGATGGGGTAGGCACCGGGGGGGCAGCACACCCAGCACCAGGGCTTTGCACTCAAACCGTGCAAGATTTCCCCTTGTTGCAGTGCCACGCTGCAGCACGTCCCCCCTCTTCCTATGCCCACAGCTCCCGTGGGTCCCAATCCTGCCATCACCTCCCTGCGTCCCATGTCACTGCTGGGGGCCGCAGCTCTGCTCCCAGCCCGGTGCAGCGGGATCTTGCATAACGCTGTGCTCCAACACCCAGGCACTGCGGACGGGTGAGGCGAGGACAGGGCTGCACCGTGCATTTCCTGACGTGGGGAAGTTGACGTCACCTCGTGCTCTTCTAACATCGAATTTCCTTACAAACACGAATTGCGAAGTTGGGGTGGGGGAGGACAGAGCACCCCCGCGCCGTGCTGGCGGTACGGCCACTGGAAGGGCTCCGCGTTTGTTTTCCTCTGCACATAAACAGACGGAGCACTGCAGCCCTGTGCAGCCCACCGCAGCCCCCCACAGCCGCTGCTTTTTAGGATTTTGGCTTTACCACAGGATCCTGCACGAGGTGCAGTTGTGTCAGCGCTCCCCCCCCCACCGCTCCAGGCACTCTACCTGGTGGAGAGAAATGCAACGATTTGGGGGCAGGAAATGCCTTTGAGCAGAAGCCGGGATCACTGGGTCACAAACCGGAGCGCTGAGGGCCCGTGGAGCATCACCCAGGGCTGGGGGTCCCCGAAAGAACACTGTGGGCACCTCCCGGAATGCGGCAGCTCCAGGGTGGGGGGGTCCGCCCCGGTTTGCGGGGTCCTGGGGTGGGAGCGGCCACGACGGCGTTGCTCGACCCCTCGGGGCTCCGCTCGGGGCTGGGGGAGTCGCGGAGCACCGCATGACGACCGGGGGGCGGGGGGCAGCTCGCAGCGCCTGGGGGCGGAGCTGGGCTACCGCGCGGGGACGAGAAGCCCCGCGGCACCGCACGGAGCCGCGCCCCGCAGAGGTATTGCGCGGGGGTGCGACGGTCCCCACGGCGTTGTCGCGCGGAGCTGAGATCACCCCCAGAGGCATCGCACGGAGCTGCTCCCTTCGGGGGCATTGCACGGAGCTGAGGAGCCTCCCAGGGCCACCGCGTGGGGATGAGATTCCCCCAAACACCCCCGGGAGCGCTGCGCGCAGCCCCAGCCTCCCGGCCTGCCGGCCCCGCTCCGCCGCTGCTGCCCCGGGCGGTGCGTGGGGAGGGCGGAGCTCCGCGGGAACGGAGCGGGCGGCGGGGCGGGAAAACGCTCTGATTTGCATACCGCCTCCACTCCAGCCAATGAGAAAGCGCTGCGGGCCGTGTAGAGTGGACGGGCGGGCGAAACTACCAATGGGAAATGGGCGGAGGGGCGGGGCGAAGCGACGGGGAGACCCGGCCGGCGCGGGCGCCCGGTGCCACTTCGGAGCCGAGCGGTGGCGGAGCGCGGGCGGCAGCCGAGGGCAGGTGGGGCCGGGATAGCGCGGGGGGGGGCGGTGGGATGGGATTGGGGGGGTGTGCGGACGAGCATCACGCGTGGGCTCGAGTGGTCCCCGAGTCGTGGCTGGCCGCGGAGTGCCCCAAGGAGGAGAGGGTGGAACGGAGACGGAGGGGGCGAGGGGGGGACGCACGTCCGTAGCGCTGTGCCTTTGGGTTCGCTCTGCTCGGGGCACTGTGCTCGTTCCCACGGAGCAGTGCAGCGCATCACCCGCGGCAGAACCGGAGTCGGGATTGGGACTGGGGTTGAGATTAGGACTGAGATTGGGATCGGGATTGGGATTGGGCTGGGGACTGGGACCAGGATTAGGACTGGAATTGGGACTGGGATCAGGATTGGGATTAGGATCGGTATTAAGATTGGGACTGGGACCAGGATTACAATTGGGATGGGGACCGAGGCCCGTCAGTGCTGTGGTGCCCGAAGAGGGGGATTTATTCTCGGAGTAGTCAGAAAATGAGGCTGCTGTGCTCGGATGTAATGAGTTTCCTAATGGCATTGACCAGAAATGCCCCCGAATGCAGGCAGCAATGTGCAGTTTTGTTCAGGGCAGGTGCAGCAACATGGCCAAAGTAAATGGGGCATCTTGTTCAGATCCCACTGTTTCCTCCACCTGGAGCGGTGTGGGTCTCCGAAATCATCCGGATTTTGTGGGTTTTTTGTTTTGTTTTTTCACCCAACCCACGCCTGGCAGGATGTGCTGCTGTCACACCAGGTGTCCCCTGGGTGTCCTGAACTATGGAAGTTACAACCTGTAAGGGGTTACCCAGGGTTGGGCCAAGTCATTGTCCCCGTGGTGCTGTGGCAGGGGGTGCCACGTGAGTCCTGGACCCCATTGTGTGACATCACATTGCCTTGGTGGGCCAGGATGTGGGAGAAGCAGGGAGAGAATACAGAGTGGGAGTAGAAGATACGGGGTGGGAGGAGGAAATACGGGTTTCTGTGGAGGTGCAGGAGAAGCGATCGCTGGCAGAACCCTGGGAGAGAAAAGTGCACCCGGTGGTGAGATAGCAGGGAGCGGCCCTGCGTGTGGCCATGGAGTGACCCTGGAGGTGCTGCTGGAAGAGGCCTCGGTGACGGCTGTGGTTTGGCTCCAGAGGTGGCCGTGGTGTGGCCATAATACAGCCCTGGAGGTGGCCACACGTGGGACCCGGTGCCGGGGAACCCACAGGACGTTTCCTTGAGGTCCCCTCCCCTTGGGATGAGGAGGGACCGGGGTCAGTTCCCTGTGAGCAGGGGGAGAGCAGCTCCGGAGGTTTCTAGAAAGCAGACCCCAAACCGCCCTGCTCAGGACGCCCCTGTGCTGCTGTGCAACCGGGTGGGTTTCAATTGTGGCCAAGCACGAGGAGAAAGCTCTCCGGGAAGCTTGGAGTTGCTCCAGCCGGGCACCCGGTCCTGCCCACCTTTGTTAGTGCCTCGAGGGTAATTAGCTGCTGGATGAGCCCAGGGAGAGGCGGGCTCAAGTTTGGCCGATGCTTCCACCCCATTGCTCAGTGCTGATGAAGGTTTTGCTGAGCTCCGAGCTGTGCCGCTGCTTCCTGGCTCGTTACCTTCCATGCTAATTACCGCGGGGGTCTGTGCGCCGCGGGGAGGTGGGGAGCTGCGTTCCGAAAGCATCCCTGGGCACTTGCACAGCGCCTCGTGTCAATCTTTAACCCCCAGCACGCGGAGGACACCGGGAAACGCTGCCCAGATAGGAGCAGAGCTGCTTAGGAGCTGCAGAAATTGGGGCTAAGGTGCTGCTGGTGGTGTTCTGCAAAGCGGGGCATCTCCAGAGCTCTGGGAGGGAGCTGCTCACAAACAGTAGTGCTGCTTGTGGGGAACTGCCCTAATTCACGGCATTCCCATTGCGAGGATTTTTTTGAAATGTACATTAGTTGCTTAATTAAATAAAACCAGCCCTCGGCAGTGTTGTCTTGGTTGCCAGTAGCAGTGTTTCTGGCTTGTGCCCCATGTGCCGATGCAGGGCAGCGCAGTGCGCTGTTGGTGTGTGCACCACTGATTTGTGCGTACTGGTGTGTGGTTGCACACGTGTGGTTGTGCACACACGGGGTATGCATACGTGTGCACAGGTGGCTGCGCACAGTGTGCGTGTGCATGTAGTTGTGCACGTTTGTGTGCATGTGTGGCTCAGCAGAGGTCCTCAGAACCTGCTCTTGCAGAAGCTTCCTTGTGTCCGATTGCACCTTCAGCTGAGCACTGCGTTGTGCAGGCAGAGGTGGGGGTCTGCGCCCCGTACAGGTGTGCAGGGCTCTCGGTGTGCGTGGATCGATGTTCTGGGATTTCACGCTGTGCTCTGAAAATGCTGCTTAGGATGCTAAGTGATGGAACAGAGCCCACGGATTACTGGGCAGCTGCTGCAGTTGAGGCTCACCTGCCCAAAACAGACCGGTGCATTGCAGGAAGCCCTCTGTTACAAGCACTGAGATGCCTTTATCAAAATCTATTGTTCTTTTCTGGCTTTATCCAGGAGAAATCACTAACTTGGAAGAGAACCGGCATACGAGAAATGCCTTGCTTACCCCATGCTGTAGTGACGTGCGCTCCTCATGCGTGGGGATGCAGAGCAGCAGGGGCGCAGCAGCAGAGCCCTGTTAAGTTTGCTCCGTGGCCTGCAGGCTGTGTTTTGGTGTGCAAACAGGAGCAAATCTGTTCTGTTCTTTTCAGCCTGGAAGGAAATGAGACCACGTTCCCCTCTGTTGTGTGAGCAGCGCTGAGCTCATGGCAGCACTGCTGCCCACAGAGCAGAGATTGATAGATACCCATTGATGTACGTACCACTTATCCATTTTTTGCATCACGTTAGGTTGGTTTTACACACTTTCTGTCATCTGCCTATGATATATACAGTTACGCAGAGGGATGTGTGGTCTCCCTGCTCCTTGTTGCCACCACGCTTTGTCCTGGCTTTGCGGCCCCCGGGGCACAAAGCTGAGCTGCACTGACCTGCAAAGCCGTGGCGGCTGCATGTACTGCTGGGCATTTATTCCTTGCAAGCACAGGAGTTGGTATTTGCTGTGATGGAAGCTGCCCTGGAGCAGCACCTGATGTGTCACTGGGCGCTGTTGGGGGTGTTCTTTCCTCCCTCCTGCGCTGCAACACTTTGCACAGTGTTTATTAGAGAAAACCGTTTGCTTTGTCAGAGAGAAGCGAAACTGCAGTGTGATGAGGAGACACAACGTGTCTGTCCCTTGGCGCCATATGGGGCAGCATCTGGGGACAGTGGGGTCCCACTTGGGGCTGTCTGCATGCCAAGTTGGGACCCTTCCTTTTCCGCCCCCCCTCCTCCCAGCTCCTGCCAACCTCCAGGAGAGGCACGCTGCAAAGTTTCCATTTGTAGCTGGAAAGTTCCCGGTATTGTGATTTCTAGGAAATGCAGCCTGGGGTGGCGGCAGAGCGGGGTCCAGTCACAGAGTCACAGAATCACAGAACCGTAGGGGTTGGAAGGGACCTCCAGAGACCATCGAGTCCAACCCCCCTGCCAAAGCAGGTTCCCTACAGCAGGTCGCACAGCTCGGCATCCAGGCGGGTCTTGAATATCTCCAGAGAAGGAGACTCCACACCCCCCTGGGCAGCCTGTTCCAGTGCTCCGTCACCGTAAAGAAGTTCCTGCACACATTTGTGCAGAACTTCCTGTGCTCCAGTTTCTGGCCGTTTCCCCTTGTCCTGTCTCCACACACTGCTGAAAAGAGTCCGGCCTCGCCACTTTGCCCCCCACACCTTAGATATTTATAGACCTGGATCAGGTCCCCTCTTGGTCTTCTTTTCTCAAGGCTAAACAGACCCAGTTCACTCAGCCTTTCTTCATAGGGGAGATGCTCCAGGCCCTTCACCATCTTTGTGGCCCTCCGCTGGACTCTTTCCAAGAGATCCCTGTCTTTTTTGTACTGGGGAGCCCAGAACTGGGCACAGTACTCCAGATGAGGACCAGGGCAGAGTAGAGGGGGAGGATCACCACCCTCGACCTGCTGGCCACTCTTTTTAATGCGCCCCAGTATGCCATTGGCCTTTTTGGCCACGAGGGCACACTGCTGGCTGATGGTTGACCTGTTGTCCACCAGGACGCCCAGGTCCCTCTCTGCAGAGTTCCTCTCCACCTGTCCTCAGCCCCTGGTCAGACTTTGGCCTCCCCTTCATTGTTGGGAATGAATGGCCGGTTTTTATGGGCCAGGTTTCTGTGCTGGTTCCGCCATCCAGTGTGGTCCTGGGGTGTTTCTCTTGGAGGGTTTGTGTCCAGGTGCTGAAGTCTCTGGTTTTGTCTTGGTTTTAAAACGTGTTTATTATAGCTCTTAAGTTACAGATGTGCATTGAAATGGCGTGAAGCCGCCCCGTTGTGGACACGTGTCGCAGTCAGGAGCTCTGTAACTGCTTTCCCACTGTGCCCACGTGCCCACGGATCCCTCCTGGCCCTGCAGCCTCCGGTACGTGGCTCCCAGCGGAGAGCCGCTGCTGCTGGGCGCAGCTTTGGAGGATGAAGGTGATGCTGGAGCCTGCCGGTCATTCTGGCCTCGGACAGCAGCAGCCCTGGCGCGGAGCAGAGCTCGGGGAGCAGCAGCCTTCCTCCGATGGATTGCTTCCTGTTAATCGCTCTGGATCCCTGCCAGCCTTCCCTGGCTGGGCTTGTGCCTCCACAAGGCTGGAGATGAGCAGAAGCAGAGCCACCTTCTCTCTCTGTTTTGGTAGATGAAGGTTCCTGGGCTTTGTCCCAATACGCAGCGGTCCTGTGGGCTCCATCCCTCCCACTGCTGCTGACGCAGCGCATCACCCCCCCAGCTCCTCCCCCCCGTGCCTTGGCCAGCTGCCCTGGATAGCTGCACTAATTGCTTACGTAGAAAAATAAGGAGGAGGATGCGTGTGGTGTATTTTTAGATGTCTCTTGGTGGGATTTGGTGCCTGGTGATACGGAGCTGGCATCTGAGCCATCCTCTGTGCCCCTGTGGTGACGCCTGATGCACCCAGGGAAGCTCTGCCCCGGCAGGCTTTGGAAGGCTCGCTGTTCTTTGTGCACATGGATGGGGATGACCTGAGCTCCGTGGGGTCTTGCTGTATTTCTGCTGTACAGTGTGCTGGTGGCTGCAGCCAGGAGCACGTGGGCTGGATGCAGGACACCTTAGAGGAGGAGGTGGGAAGCTGACGGACAGCTGCGGGATGAGCCATTCAGCTGAAAGTGATGTAGAAATACCCCTGAGCTTCCCAACTGTCCTGCTTGCACCGGGGCTCTTAGTGCTCTTGCCTTCTAAAATCTCTGCAGAGCAGGGGAAGTGGAGCAGATGCAGCATCTCATCAAACACTGCCCTAAAGACTGTTATAACGGGGCACTGCAGCGGCAGTTCCGTTCTCTCTCTGTTCACTCCTTCCACATGGAGCCCTTTGTGTCTCGCTGGTTTCCTGTGCTGGGGAGGCTGGAGTTGGGTTTGTCCCGCTCAGCCCGGGCACACCAGGCGCAGTTGTTCTCGCAGTGTGACTGATCTGCCTCGGGAGCTGAAAACATCCTTTCTTTGCTGTTTATGAAGCCTCAAATGGATGATTTCTCCTGCTGGTTGGCGTCAGCTTCCACACTGAAGGCTGTGGGAAAGTTTCGCAATTACACTTTTGTAGATCTGTTTTATGTTTCAAAACCCATTGCTTTCTATTTCTATGCCGTATGGTTCCTTGATTACGTGCTGCGCAGTAGTGTGGCTACCAAAACAAGTCGTCCCACCTGAAGGAAATCATCAGGAAATGTTTTTTTTCCTCAGCCCGAAGCGGTGATGTTCTCCCCGGGCAGCGTTTGTCCAGCTCTGCCACAGAGGAAAGCCGTGGTTGTCCATCGCTGTGGCGAGGCACGCAGCAGCCTATGCAGAGTTCTGGTGTCTGGCTGCATGGGTTTTGCACTGTGTCCTTGCAGTGCTTCCCTGTGCAAGCCACACTGTGTTCTGCTTGTATTTGGTTTCAGCAGAACGTTCACTGCAACCGGTGTGGGCATGGTCTGCTGGCTGCAGCACACTCCTCTCCTGCACAGTTGTTGCTTCGGGCAGCTCTTTGTCCCAAAAACCCATTTCACACACAGAATCACACAGAATTATCGAGGTTGGAAAAGACCTAGAAGATCATCCAGTCCAACCATTACCAATACTTCCCAGCTAAATCATACCCCTCAATGCAACATCCAAACGTTTCTTGAACACTCCCATATTTCTTGCAGTCTTCCAGCAAATTTTCTTCTGTTGGTACTGGGTTTGCCTTGCTTTGCCTTTATGTCTTCCCGTTGGGGTGAGACTGCGCGGTAACCCACAGTGTCAGTGCTGACCCGCAGCCTCAGCACCTTTTTGGGTATTTTTGGCAAGAGGGATGACGCTTGCCTGGGTTTGGGCCGTTCGCTTAAGAATAATGCAGCCTCTGATGGAACAGGAAGTCATTCCTCGTGGAAAGCAATCCCCGTCAGTGTGTGGCATAGCTCGAAGCGCAGCGTTGTGCAGACTTTCAGACAGCGTGTCGGAGGGGCTGCCTTGAGGGAAGGAAGAGCTCTGAGGGCTCTGAGCCCTCAGCTTCACCACTGCCCGCCGTGTCTGGCGATAAAGGTGCCTGAAGTCTCTCTGGTGGTTTTTCTTGCTCCTTGGGCTGAAGGCCAGCGTCCGTTGGGGCCGCAGTCCTGCTGGTGGAGCGTCCCCACAGAAGGCCCCAGTGAGTTGGGTGCAGCCACCAACGCCGAGCTCCTGCATTGTGCGGTGCACTGGGAGCCCCTTGGCCGGCACGCATTGACCTGTCGGCATGTTTTGTTGGTAAAACCCTTTCTGGGGAACTCTCTGTAGCAATGTGGGAGGACCCAGGGGTGAAAGCTAGCAGGGCATGACTGTCTCCGTCATGGTGCCGCAGTGCAGACCCGTCTGCCAGGGCAGCTCGGTGCCTGCTGCCGGAGCTGCGTGTGCTTGTGGTTCAGCAGCGCTGAGCTTGGGTGGCCCCTGGGAAGGGATTTTCCGCTCTGCATGCTTGAGATGTTCTCTAAACTTCCTGCACGGCCAGCAGCACTAGGGCTCTGTAGTTCTTAACCCTTTCCCCCTCCTCCTGCCCCTCCATCCTCTCCCTAGCTGTGCTGCTCCTGCCCGGGGACGATGACAACCGATGAGGCCACCAAGCCTGAAGCTGAGGTGCAGGCGGCCGCGCTGGCAGAGCGCGGGGAGGACATCACACCTACCCGTGACCGCGGCGTGCTGAAGGTGAGTGGGACCTGCGGTTGTGGCCCTTTGCTGTGGCCCTGCGGCCCTGCTGTGTCGTTGTGTTCCCGGTGTGACCCTCGGGCCACTTTGGAGCATCGAAGGATGGAGCGAATGCACTGCACACGGGTTCAGCCTGCTGAATGAATTTCACTGCTATTGTGTTTCTAATCAGATCATTAGCCTCAAATCCACAAAGCATTTTTGTGTGTGACTCACAGACGTTAGAAAGAGCACGTTACTTAGGTCATGCAGTCTGCTTCGCAGCTCCTGATTCTCATTCGGGGCCATTTCTGGATAGTTCTGCTTACCAGCACTTGCTCTTCTCCGGCTGAATGGGACCTTCCCTCTAATAATAGCATCCTCCCCTGTTGGGAACTGCTTGTTCCAGGCTGTAGCAGTATAAAAGAAAAAAAAAAAAGTGTCGACAAGAAGCGAGCAGTGGAACAACACCCCCATGGGTAGAGCCCCGTGCAGGGGGAGCTGCGCTGGTGTTGGGGCTGGGTTTTCAGAATGGGAATCAGATGGCTTGCCTGCAGTCTTCCCCTGTGTAAGGACAGCATTACGGGAGGGGCTTTATATGTGTACACACGCCTGTTGTTTTTATAATGGATATATGTACATCCTGAGCTCACCACAGCCTCTTTCCTATGGGTGGGTTCTCTCTGTAGATTATCAAGAGACCCGGGAACGAGGATGAGTCCCCTATGATTGGAGACAAGGTGTATGTGCACTACAAGGGCAAGCTGGCCAATGGCAAGAAGTTTGACTCCAGCCGTGACCGCCATGAGCCCTTTGTCTTCAGCCTGGGCAAGGGTAAGGGGACGGGGGAGTCCCGTGTCCCTGTGGGACTAAGGAACAGCTTTTTGGGGTCCCCCTCTTATGCGGTTTTCCTGTTTTGAGATCCTTCTTGATGCCCACCTCTGTCCCAGGCCAGGTGATCAAGGCGTGGGACATCGGGGTTGCTACCATGAAGAAGGGTGAGGTCTGCTACTTGCTGTGCAAACCGGAGTATGCCTACGGGGCTGCTGGCAGTGCCCCTAAAATCCCCTCCAATGCCACCCTCTTCTTTGAGGTAAGTACAGGGCTGGGAGATCTCTCTGCTTTCTGCCTTGCCAGCCAGCTCCGAGAAAGAGGAAAAAACAAACAAACAAAAAAAAACCAGCTTACATTCCTGAAACGTGTCCCTCTGCTCCAGGAGCCAATGCCAGTGTTTTTTCAGCAGTGTGTGTCTGAGCCGAGAGTCTGCGGTGGGGAGCAGCCCCACGGGGAGAGCCTGGCTGTGCAGAGGCACGCGGGTGGGGGAGCAGCTCAGGAACACCTCCAAGGGTTAAAAGTCTGCTCCTGTGCTCCCCGTGCACCTCCCAGCCACGACTGCGCTCTGCCCTGCAGGATTAATAAACTCGGTTTTACTGTTACTTTGTGCTGCACTTCAGGTACTGGATGTGGCCCAATTTCTAATAAATTGGGTGTATTATGCTGTGGCTTGGAGCTGGCTTTTATGGGCAACTTCTGCTTGTCAGCTGAGCACAGAATTAGTTTGCTTGGCTCTCTGGCTTGGGGATGAACTGTTGCTTTGTGGATTTTCTGTTGTTTTCCTCCTCTCCTTCCTCTCCACCCACAGTTCTGCCTACCTTCCCTCTAATCCTTTAGATCGAGCTGCTTGATTTCAAAGGCGAGGACCTGTTTGAGGATGGAGGGATCATCCGGAGGATCAAGAGGAAAGGAGAAGGCTATTCCAACCCCAACGAAGGTGCTACAGTGGAAAGTGAGTACTGGGCTGGGAGCTGCCCTTGGCACAGCATGTGATGGCTGTTTCAGAACTGCTGGCTCGGAGGGCTTTACTGGAAAACCTTGAGCTGCAGGAGCAGCCAGCTGGGGATGGAGCGGCCGCTCAGGGGCAGCCTGCACTCCATTTCCCCAGTCCCTATGGGGTCTTGGGGTCAGCCCCTTCCTTTTGATTTGCCCCTCCCTTGTCTCTGAGTGGCTCCAGGATGTGGTCGTATCCAGGACTGGATACAACATCCAGGTGGATGCTGAAAACTCAGGCTGTGATTTGGATTTCAGCCCGCAGTGCTGGGATTGCTGAGGTTTTCACTTGGTGTGCAACTTGCAGATGTGCTTGGGGCACATCTTTTTGTCCAGAGGATTAGGCAGCAGCCTCTCTGGTCTCCTTGCTGTGATGCTTATTGCTGTTTTGGTGGTTTCCATTGCATCTGCTGCAGCACGGGCCCTTTTCCTTCCCACGTGGCCAGAGGAAAGCTTCAAACTTCTGATTGCAGCTGACGGGGGATGAATTAACACAAAAGGGGTCTGTGGAGTCGGTGTGGTCGAAAATCCATTGCAGCTCATCCTATCCAGCTCCTCGTTTCCTCTCTGTGAGTGGGACAGGGTGATTCTGGTCATGTTTATGGAACAAACATCTTACCCAGGTGGGGAGAGCCAGGCTTTTTTTTTTCTCCTCCTGAGAACAACTCAGCCATAGAAGTGGAGCTAACATGCCATCTGCGTAAGGCATCTAGTTTCTTATCCCCATTCCAGAGCTTCTGTTCGTTCAAGAGGGTCCAATTAACTTCCATTAGCGAGGGTGAAATTAGATCTGAACTCATAAAACTCACTGTCTGTTCCTCTCACAGACTTTTTTAGGGAGATGTTCTTGTCTCATGCTGATCTATCTGCCTGTCACATGGCCAGACCCTGCCGGGGGTAGGGTTTCAGGCTGCCTTCCCTGTCTCTGAGGTTAACCTGAGAAACAGGCTGAGCAGAATGACAGCCAGCCCCATTCCCTCCTGCCTTTTTAACGCTGTTTTTTATTTTATCCAAAATGGGGTTGAGGGGTGAGCACACGTGCCTGGAGAGCAGGGCAGAGCCATGCTTCTCCCTTTGCTCAGACGCAGTGACAGCGTGGTTGCTCAGAGCAGGATGGAAATAGGCTGGGGAAAATACTGTGAGCAACTGCTGCTCTGAAAGGACACAGCGACCAGAGCTCTGTGTGGGGCTGTGTTTCTGGGGGTTCTGCACCTTGAAGCTGACTTGCTCCTTTTTCAAGTGGATGCTCGGTTCCAAGCGAACACAGAGAACAGGAGCACACGCACAGTCAGGGTAATAGAGATGAATGCCCTTGAAGGCAGTGCTGCGTAACGGCGCTGCTCAGAGCAGGAGCACTGCGCCAAGGTGGCTGCAGGTCCTTTGCACCAACCTGCAGCCTGGGGCCAGAGACCGTAAATACATCCCGATGAGAAAAGGTGCAAAGGAGCAGCGAGCCAGCCTGGCAGCCTTGCAGGTTTTGGGTGCAGAGAGGCTTTTTATTTTCCAGATGCATTGCTGTTTATCTTGGAGTGCTTCGCTTGGGGCTGGTTTGCAGGGGCGCCCAGCAGCAGAGGTGGGACCCCAAGGAGCAGCCTTGGTTTATGGGAGTGCACAGGCACCTCTGTGTCCTTCACCCCGCTCCCCACCAAACCCTGCATCAGGGATAGCCCCCAGGTGCCCCAAACCTCTGTTAGAAGCATGCTGGGGGAGCATGTGCACTAGCCAGGGCGAGCACCTCCAGGCTGGAGTTTCATAAGCAGTTCTATAGGTTTGAGTTTTACAGGCCATAATTTGCAGTTCCGGTTCCTAAAACGCAGGCTGCAGTCAAAATCCCGCATTCCAGCTTTTGTTACAACCTTTCCCCACCCCCTCCCCCTCCTCTCCATTTTAATCTGAGTACAAATTGCTGTCAGCACATCAAGTTCATGTGCCAGCCGCACTCGGTACACTGTGTTCTGAGCTCTTCAAAAACAAAATCGCTGCAGGCACCGGGAGAACAATAAGTCAGCCACTGCAGCCGAAGGGATGTGCAGAGCCCGGCGGGGGCTTTGCTTGCTGTAATCCAAGAGAAACCGCAGCCAGCTGACCTGCTTCAGATAGCACTGAAACGCTCCTGGAAACCGGAGCTGAGATTTCCCCGTTGCTAGTGTGCAATTAGAATGGAAGGAAAACTCTTATGCTTCTCTTGAAGCGAGGGCTGGGAGCTCGTCTTCTTCTGGGCGTCTTGTTGTGAGGAGGGCCTGTGGGATCACTGTGGTGTCCTGCTGGTGGCAGGTGACCCCGGGATCTGCAGCGCCATGTGCTTGGAGCAGGGCTGGGGATGGCGGGCGCAGAAAGCACAAGCAGAGACAGCAAGGAGCCGCGAGGCTGGTGGGCTGCTTGTGCTTTAGGCTGAACGTTCCGTTTTCCCAAGGGGCTCGGCAGGGTTTAGCCCTGGAGCAGACTTGCAGGTGGGTTTTCCATCATGCGGCCCGGCTGCACAAGGCAGAGTGCTGTCCTTGGCAGCACATCCGTGAGTGGCCAAACCATCCCCACATAGAAAAGGGGTTAATTTTTTCCCAAGGCTCTCGTCTCTCCCCACTTTATCAGCATTTCTATTGGCAATAGAAACCCTTCTGGCTTCTCCGCAGCATGCATGCAAGAAGCTCATATCCATCCATCCGTGCTGTTGGGTTCTGCTGCAACATCCTTAAGCGCTTTTGGCAGCATTGATGCCTAACCGTGACTATTTTTTCCCCCTGTTTGAAGGCTCTGGGGGAGTTTTCCTGCAGTAGGTAGGAGCGTCTTACCAGATCGCTTTTACTTTGTTTGCCTTGAGTGCTGGGAACACCCACTGTCCCCCAAGCGCACGCCATCCTCGGGACTGAATAAATGAGGAAGGATCTCAGGGTGGAAATCACACCAGCAGCACCAGGTGGCAAATTTGCCAGGTCTGCTGTCCGCCCTGCCGGCTCCCTGCCAGCTCCATGGGCTGGAGCAGCGTGCTTATTGGTTGAAGACAAAAAAAAAATACATGTTTATCTTGTACTTTCAGTTCAGCAGAGGCAGGAGAACATGGCCTTGTTTTTGAGGTGTAAGGCGGGTGTGTAGTGCTGTATAGGAGATCTGTAATCACCATGATAAACTCCGCATGGCAGTGTGCCAGGGGCAGTATCCAGTTCCAGTAAGGCTGACTTGCGCAGTACAGCACAAGAGGAACATATTAGTCATAATGTATATCTGTTGTCTGGTCCTTGCTGGGATGAGATACGGCTGCACTGCTTTTTAGCAGTGCTGTCCAAGCCCTCCCACCCCTCTCTGCTCACTGTCTCCCCTGGTGCTTCCAGGGCTCTGGCTCAGCTGGGGGGATGTGTGTGGGATTTTGGGGTCTTGTGGCGGATATGGTTGCTGGATGGAATTGCCCCAGCTCTGCTCCCACTTCCTTAAGTGCCACCTGTGTGCAGAATCCCTTGGAAAATGGTTTATGGGGAGCCACAGGGCTGAGGGCCCACACGGTGCTGACTGCCCACGCTCTTCACTCTGTCCCACAGTTCACCTGGAGGGGTTCTGTGGTGGAACCCGCTTTGACTGCAAGGATGTGAAGTTTGTGGTGGGCGAAGGGGAGGACCATGACATCCCTATTGGCATCGACAAAGCGCTGGAGAAGATGCAGAGGGGAGAGCACTGCGTCCTCTACCTGGGGCCACGGTAAGGGATCCTGCGCCCATGCTGCTTGGTGCAGGGTTGAAACTTCCAACATTGGAGGCCATTAGAGCATTTGTGAAAATGCAGATGTGCCAACAGTACTTCTCTGGGATATGTTAGTGTCACCAGCGGGGACTGCCAGAGGGGTGAGTGGAAGGCAGGGACTTGAAAGGGGCTTTATCCAGCTGTTGGGGCTCAGCAAATCACCATTCCTTGTCCTGGCACATGTTGAAAGCTGTGTAAAGCCAGGTCTGGTGCACCTGGAAGGTGTGCATCTGGAGATGCACGTGTGTAATGCATTGTATGCTGCGGCGTGTCTTTGCTTCTGAAGGATAACAGCACTCCAACCCAGCAGTGTTAGCATGGAGCCAGTTGTGAGAACAGCGAGCAACTTGGGCGTGTGCTTGCTAAAATGAAGATATAGGGGATTTAGCTTTTCCTGCTTTTTAAAGATGCTGGTTGATGAAGGGGGGTATTTAGGGGGAGGATGGCAGAGTTAGCAGAGGAAGGATGGGGCTGGGGGGAGGCTGTGGGTGCCCCTGACCCCCACCTGAGAGCTGCTTGCTTCTTCCCTGCAGATACGGCTTTGGCGAGGCGGGGAAACCCAAGTATGGCATTCAGGCAAACGCTGAGCTGGTGTACGAGGTCACACTGAAAAGCTTTGAGAAGGTGAGGGCAGGAAGGCAGGACCTCCCCGCGCTCCCCCTTTGTCCCTGGCGTGGCTGCGCTGCGGCCCCTGCTGAAGTGGAGACGTCAGCAAGTATCGCTGTGTACTTAATTTGTTCTTGTGTGTTGGTTTGTTTCATTTTTCTGGCCCAGCCCCAAGGCTGGGTTTCTTATTTGTTCCTAACCTTGTTCCTTTTGTACTTATTTTTTTTTTTTTTATCTCCTTGGGCCGCACAGAAAAAAAAATAATTAAGTTTTGTGTCCTGACGGGGGAGGGTTGGGGTGAGTGCTGGGGGGGCTGCGGACGGGGACAGGGACTGGGGACAGCACAGGTGCTGCTGGGTCCCTAACCTTGGCTGGAGTGGTGCCGGGACCCTCTGCCTGCCCCATGCTGGGGAGAGATCTTCCCATCTTTTTAATTTTATTTTTGTCATTTAAAAAAAAAAGACCTTCTGGGGGTTTGTTTTATGGTGGGATTCTTCATTCTGTGGGGTTTGTTTTATGGTGGGATTCTTCATTCTGTGGGGTTGCGGTGGGTGTACGGCAGTGGACAATCCATGCTGTATTGCTGGGCTCCCATCCCTGCAGTGGTTGCTCTGCACCACAGGTGTGCGCTTTGCGTGCTCCACAAATGTTTTGTATTCCCTGTCCTCTCCGCTCCCTCAAATTCAAGCACTCTGTCCTGTGCAAGACCACCCTGCTGAGCCCCACTCTATTAAAGAGAAATCCTCCAAAGCCTCCCGGGGCTGCCTGGATTGCGGCATCCCATTAAATTTGCTCTTCTTACCACTTCCTAAGTGCGTGCATGCAGGTGGGGCTGGTGTTTGGAGTTGCAGCACTGCTCCCGCCGTGCAACTGCTGCTATGCCTTGGGGTGGTGGCTCTGAGCATTTCTTTGCAGGCCAAAGAGTCGTGGGAGATGGACACCAAAGAGAAGCTGGAGCAGGCTGCCATCGTCAAGGAGAAGGGGACAATGTACTTCAAGGTTTGTGACACCCGGGGCAGGAGCAGGGAGCCGCGCTGCTGGGCGCTTGGAGCAAGTCCTGGTTCACCTCACTGGGTTTTCAAGAGGTCAAAATGTCAGAAATTTCACCTCCCAAAAAGTGCCAGTCCTCTGCCAGCTCCTCTCCCTGTGTGACAAATATACTCCATAGGCAATGCAGCTTTACTGGGGCCGTGCAGCCCCATCCACTCCTGCCTGCCCAGCTGCTCGCTCTCCTCAGCAGATCCACTGTCTTTCTGAGTTCATAAAGTAGGCTCATAGAACCGTGGAATAATAGGGTTGAAAGAGAGCTTAAAGATCATAAAACTATAGAATGGTTGGGTCAGGAGGGCCCTCACAGCCCCCCAAGCCCTTCTCCCCCCCTCGCCAGCTCAGACTGCCCAAGGCCCCATCCGTGGCCTGAGGCACCACCAGGGATGGGGTGCCCACAGATCAGGGCAGAAGTGCCGGAGCCTCACTGCCCTCTGGGTAAAGAGCTCTGCCCTAACATTGAACCTAAACCTCCCCTCTTTTAGTTTTAAACCCTTCCCCGTGTCCTGTCTTTGCTCCTTCTCAGGAAGGCAAATACCTGCAGGCGGTGATTCAGTACGGGAAGATCGTGTCCTGGCTGGAGATGGAGTATGGCTTGTCGGAGAAGGAGTCGAAAGCCTCCGATTCCTTCCTGCTGGCCGCCTTCCTCAACCTGGCCATGTGCTACCTGAAGCTGCGCGAGTACACCAAAGCTGTCGAGTGCTGTGATAAGGTACGGGAGCATGACTTTTGTTTCACTCTTCCTTCCCGATTCAGTTTGTCTTTGCACGAGCAGCGGTTTCCAAAGGGCGCTGTGTTGGTCGCATTAAGGACACTTAATTGTACAAAAGGCTCAAACTTAGAATTGTTTGAGTGGAAAGGGGCCTTTGGAGGCCATCTGGTCCCACTCCCTGCAGCGCACGGTGACACCCACAGCTCCATCAGGTGCTCAGAGCCCCGTCCAGCCTGACTTTGGGTGTCTTCAGAGTGAGGCGTCCACCAAAGTTTAAGAACCTTGCCTCTGGTTCTTTGCTGCATGAGGCTTGCTGCCTTAACCCAAACGGATGTTACCAATGAGATGCATCTGTGGCTCTCAGGAAGCTTTCACTGTAAGGAGATAACGTGAAGCTGGGACAAAAACCCGCTGTATCTGTAGTGAACACGCTCCTGAGGGTTGCTGGGCTCTGGAGAACTCTGTGCTTGCAGGCGCTGGGGCTGGACCAGGACAACGAGAAGGGCTTGTACCGGCGGGGCGAGGCCCGGCTGCTGATGAACGAGTTTGAGCTGGCAAAATGTGACTTTCAGAAAGTGCTGGAGGTGAACCCACAGAACAAAGCAGCCAGGTCGCAGATCTCCGTCTGCCAGAAGAAGACAAAGGAGCACAATGAGCGGGACAGGAGGATCTACGCCAACATGTTTGCCAAGTTCGCTGAGAGGGATGCGAAGGTTTGTCGTGCATGCCTGGGGGTCGGGTTTGGGATGCTCAGCAGGGTGATGGGGCTGAAAAAAAGCAAATGCAGGCTGGGACAAGGATGGAGGTCTGGATGGCAGCTATAGGTCATGCGTGGGTTCATAGAATTTTAGGATCACCAAGGTTGGATAAGACCTACAAGGTCATCCAGTCCAACCATCTTCCTATCACCAATATTTCCCACTAAACCATGTCTCTCAGTACAACATCTAAATGTTTCTTGGACACCTCCAGGGTCAGTGACTCCACCACCTCCCTGGGCAGCCATTTCCAGCACCTGACCACTTTGTTGGCTTGAGGCCACGAGGGTCGTATATGGGCTGCAGATGTAGGTCTGTATGGGCTGTGGCTGTAGTTCATTTATGGGCTGCAGCTGTAGGGCTGAATGGACTGCAGCTATAGGGTGTGTGTGGGCAGACGGAGCAGCATGGGAAGGAGCCCCTTGGTTCTTGGTCTGCTGCACACAGAAGCTGCTGTCAGGTGTCGGTTGTCGATTACAGTGTTCAGGATGTGGGCTCACGACAGCTGACGACAGGTTTGGTGTTCGTGCTCCAGGTGCTGCCCCCTGCCCGCAGCAGTTGATGAGTTGGGTAAAGCGAAATGTCAGCCGCTCGCTGGCAGGGCCAGGGGAGTTTGAGACATGATAGTATGGGTTTCCTGGATGGTGTAACCCAGCGCTCCGCTCCTCTGCTAATGCAAGAGATCGCTTTCTCGTAATAGGCTCTCATCCAAAATTCCTTCAAACGAAAACCAGCGCACAGTGTACCGTAACAGGAGAGGACAACTTTGCAGTCGGGGTCGTTTTTGGTACAATATCTTCTGAACCAGTGTCTGAAAATGAGGCGGTGGCATATATGAGTGCAGTGGGCAGGGAGCTGTGGCCCAGCACCAGGAGGTGGGTGGGGAGTGGGGCCGTGCTCAGCTGCTGACTGCGCTGGGGCTGCAGGATGTCCAGCTGCAGCTATAGGTCTCTGTGGCATGCAGCTATAGGTTGTTGTGTCTGGGCTGCACCAATAGATTGTGTATGGGGTGCAGCTATAGGTCACGGATGGGCTGTGGTTATGGATCTGTATGGGGTGCAGCTATACTTGCATATGGGGTGCACTTATTTAAGTCCGTGTAGGGTGTGGTAATAGGTCTGCGTGAGCTACAGCTATAGGTCTACCTGTGGGCTACAGCTGTGGGTTGTGTATGGGATCCTGCTATATTTGTATATGGACTGCAGCTATAGGTCCGTATGGGCTGCAGCTATACTTACGTATGGGTTGTAGCTGTAAGTCTGTATGGGATGCAACTCTAGGTCGTGTCTGAGCTGCATCTGTTCTGTGTGTATGGGTTGCACCTGTATTTCCATGTATGGACCACAGGTGTTGCCCAGCACGTGGGCTGCAGCTCCACAGCCCAGCGTTCCTGTTTCTCACTCTGTGCTCCGTATGCTCTCTTTCAGGAAGCAGCCAGCAAGACCAGGGTAGAAAAAGAGGCAGCGACAGCAGCATGTGATGAAGGCAAAGAGGCAGAGGGGCATGTATGATGGAGGGGGTGGCAGAAGGACGAGCCTCCTGCCCTCAGCCTGTGCCGAGAACTTTGCCAGGACTCAGGACCTGCTGGTGTTTCCTTGTAAAGTTTGTTCCAGTTTGTGTGATTGTGGAAGCAAAAGTCCCTCGCAGAGGTCGGACCAGCCCGGTGCTGCTGCCGGCTGCGAGCAGCTGGATGGCGTGGGACCACCGCCAGTGGAACAACCACCTTCGCAGGGGCGGGGGACAAAGAAATCAAAGCTGGAACTCCCGGCTTCAGGAGGCTCACCTTGCTTCGTGTCCTCGGGGAGGAGCTGGGATGTGGGAGCGCTGCGGCAGGATACAACCAAGCCTTCCTCCTGCACTGCCTTCCTCCTCCTTCTCCTCCTCACTGTGGGGCTGGGGGGGCTGCAGCAGGGTGTCCAGACCCCGCTGTGCTCACTGGCTGTATTCCCTGTTCCCTTTGGCCTCAAATTTTTCGGCGGAGGTTTCATGGCGTGGTCATGGCCCATGGGAAAAAAACTGAAAAAAAAAGGGGAGAAGCAGTGGTGGGGGAGCAAAGGGGAGACCCTCATGGAGCCGGTGCTGCACGGTGTCATCCTCCGGCCCCGTGGGAGGGATGCGGGCACAGCCTGCAGAGAACAGCTTTCAGTTTTTTATTTTTACTGTCTGGCCTTTGTAACACCCCTTTGGAAGCTGGAAAGTAAAGAACTGAAAAAAAAATAATTGGTTAAAACAATAAAAAGTGCTTCTCCGCTCCATCCCAGTGGGGATGCAGCAGTTCGAGTGTGTTATGGAGTTCCTGCTGTACTCTAGGCCTCGTCCTGCTTTGGGGTCCTGCTTTGGGCTGTTGCTTTGGAGCGCCCCTTTGGGTGCTGCTTTGAGGTCTTGCTTTGGGGTTCTGCTTTGAGGTGCCCCTTTGGGTGCTGCTTGGGGTCCTGCTTTGGGTCTTTCTTTGGCATGCCACTTTGGGATCCTGCTTTGAGGTGCCACTTTGGGGTCGCAGCAGCGCAGCCTTCCCAGCCTGGGGGGTTTGTCCTGATGCCTTTATTTGTTCAGCATCCGTGTTTGGGAGATTTGGGCTGGTGTTTTGGGGTCGTTGCTTGCCCCAGGTCTGGTGCTGGGGTGAAAGGCTGAATGGAAGTAATGGCTCTGCAAAAAAATGTTTTATTTTTGCAAGCAGGGCAAACAAAGTTGCTTTGGGTGAGCTGAAGTCGTGTTTTCCTTAGGAAATGACTCTGGCTTGCTCCACAGAAGCTTGCAACCCTGGCTACACTGTGAGAGGGTGGCAGTGCTGAGCGCGCCATGGCTCAGGGTGCTCCGCTCTGCATGGGGTGTGCAGTGTCCAAATGCCACCTAGTGGCACTGGGTGCTGCAGGGAGCAAGGCTTCAATGGGCTGGTGCTGCAGCGGGGTTGCGTTGAGTAAGGAATGGGCTTGATGCTGCAGCGGGGTTGGGTTGGGTAAGGAATAGGTTTGGTGCTGCGATGATGTTGAGTTGGGTAAGTGGTAAGTCCAGCAGGGATCCTTGGGTTTCCTGTGCAAACCAACCCAAATCCTGCATTTCTATCCCCAGCATTGGGTGGGAAAACGGGGGAATCCACAAACAAATCCCCCAGGTTCCCTTTTACTGGGATTACCACGACAGCTGCCACTCTCCCTGCAGGGCCGGCCAGCCCTGAAATCCTATTACTGAGTTTCAAGAGAAATAAAAAGTTAATCGTCTCCTCTGCGCGCTCCTCCTGCGCTGCCGGCTCCGGGGCTGAGGCTGCACCCATGGAACAGCTCTGATCCTTTAGGGCTGCAGCGATGCCACTGCAGACGGAGATCCTGCGCGAGGTGTGGGCCACTGACAGGTGAGGTCCTTTTTTCTCCCTTTTCAATGCAATTTAATGGTTTGTCTTGGCGTTATTCTGTTTGGGTTTCTTTTTGTTTGTTTGTTTGCTTGAATGGTCAGTGCCGTGGTGCTTGGTGGCTTGCAATGGGAAAAGCATTCATTAGGGCACATTCCCCCTGGTTAACCTCACTGCCATCAGCCCTGACCAAAGAAGAGCCCAGCCTGTGCTTGGCCCTATTGGGATATGGGGAAGCTGCTTTAGAAAACTGCTGTCCCTTCTGGCTCACGGTCACCAAAAAAATAACCTTTCAAGCCATTCCAATGGGGCCAGCCCTCACTCATCTGCTTCCTCTGCCCGCAGCCCCGGCGAGGAGCCGAGCAGCCCTCAGCAGCAGCGACCAAAGCAGGTGAGGAGAAATCCTTCTGTGGGCTGAGGATGGGGGCAGCCCCTGGCCCACATTGTGGTGGGAGTGGAGTGGGGTTGGTGCTCAGCCCTGGGTGAGTGCAGGCATTTGTGGGACCCCGCTCTGCTTCTGACTGTGCATCCTTCCCAAGCCCATCTCCATCCCATCAGATGGGGTCTCATCTCCTAATTAGTGCTTTAATTAAGCCTTGCGGCTGTCGGCAGAGTCGCTTTCCAGGCTGTGACCCCTTCTAGGGGTGGCTGCATTTTGAGGCAGCCCTTTGGGACAGCCCCTGACTGAGGGGTCTCTGCAGCAATCTGAGTATTCTGCTGTAATTAGCAGACTTTGTTAAGTAATGAAGTGAAGGGCCGTCCTGCCTCTGTGCTGCTTAAGGGATTAAAGGAGAGAAGGAGCTTTTTTGTAGCCAGCTGATGGTATGAAAGAATTTGGGATTTGCAGCCCCACCACGAGACCCCGAGGGCTGTGCCCTGGGAGATGGCAGTGGGTTAGCACTGTGGGGCAGATGCATCCTTTTGTGGTGCTGAGGTGCTGGGGGCTCTGCCTGGGAAGGACCCCCCAGAGCAAATCCCTGGAAAAGGGGGGAATGCTTTGCACCCAGATGTGATCAGTGCTGATGCAATCAGTGCAGTGTCACTCCTGGGGGACCCCGACCAGGTGCCCTCTCCCCTGATGTCCCCTGCCTGGTGCTGAACCAAATGCTCTGCATTTGGTAAATCAGCATTATTTATAGCTCAGGGTAAAGAGGATTAGGTGTGCTGTCTCTAATCCCCCACTTCCTCCTGCCCTGCTTCTGCTGACCTCGATCCCTGCAGCTCTGGTGTCTCCGGCCTGTCTCGGCACACGGCCTTCAATCTCCACCCCACAATCGGGTTTCCGTAGGAAACACATGTGGGTGAGAGGAGCCGGGGAGCTTCTCATCCCCACGTCCCCTGTGTATCCCTTGCGGCTCCCGTATGGCGGTATGGCATCGTGCTCCCCGTCCCCTGGACTGGCACGGCGCAGTGCTGCTGCCCTCTGATCTCTCTGCTAACGGCCCGTTCTGTTTCCCTCCCGCCATCCCTCTGCGGGCCGACCCCATGGTAAGCTGCTCACGTAACAGTGCCGCGCGTCCCTTGCAAGAGCTTTTGCAAGAATGACGCAAGAGCTGCCGTGCTCTTACAGCATCCCTTTCCAAAATGCACCAGTGTGCTCCAGCTACTGTAAGAGCAAATGCTGAACCATGGCACGGTCTCTGCAGCGTCATCCGTGGGGCAGAAGCTGAAGAAGAAGCGGCAGGAGCCAGCAGCGGAGCCTGAAGACAAACCACGACGGCTGCGGGTGAAGAAGCCGAGTGAGCCCAGGGGTACCGAGGAGCCCCACGGCCCTGTGCAGGGTGAGCAGCTTAGGGGGGCCCTCCGCCAGCTCCTGTTCCCCCCCAGGCTTATTCCCCCTGTGCCCACGGTGCTCCTCGTCACAAGGGCTATTGAAATGTGCAGGGGTGAAGAAGGTGGGGAAGAAGAAGGAGAAAGGAGAGGAGGAGAGTGGTAAGGAGCTCAGCTCCAAACCCCCCCGGGAGCCTCGGAAGAAGAAGGAGAGCTCGGCACCTCGATCCCATGTGGCCGAAGGCCCAAAGAAGCAGCAAGGTGGGGGGACATGGCAGGCAGCAGCCATCCCTCCATGGGCACTGGTTTACAGCATGGTACAACCACATTCCCTCACGCACCATGTGCCCCCACGCACCATGTGCCCCCACAAATCACATCCCCAAGCATTTTGTCCCCACTGCCCATCCCACTCGTTTTGGCAGCAACTCTGCATCCCCTCAGGGTGCTTTTGCCCCCAAATCAGCCAAACACATCCAAGAAGGATGGGGAAACTCCAGCCCCACGTCCTCACTTTCCCACTCACCACATCCCTATGTCCATGCTACCAGTATCTACAGGAACCCTGCACACCCCTCTGGTGGTTTTTGTCCCCACATCGGCCTGATGCATCAAAGATGGGGACCCCCCAGATCCATGTGGGTGCCTCTGTCCCTTGTGTGCCACCACCATCACTCTGCTGTGTCACTGGGCAGAAGCGTCTGAGGATGAGGAGGAGGAAGAAGATGAGATGGAGAGTAAAGATCCTCCCAAGAAGCTGAAGAAGAAACTGACCAAAGAGCCACCCTCAGGGGAGAAGAAGCTGAAAGCAAAGGGTGAATATGCAGGGGTGGCACTGTCCCAGTCCACTGTCACCACGTGACCGCTCTCACTGCCTGTCCCTGGTCTGGCCCTCCAGGTGACAAAACTGATGCTGACAGCAAAGCCAAATCTGCCAAAAGCGCCAAGAAGGAGCCGACATCTGTGTTCCATGTGAATGGGGAGAAGAAGGAGAAGAAGAGCAAAAAGAAAGGTATGAGGTGCGGGGGGTTGGCATCCTCATCCAGCAGCACCCACAATGTGTGATGGTGTCCCCATGCACCGTTTTCCCATACCCCCGTGTCCTGTGTCCCCATGTCCCTGTGCCCCCCAGCTGCCACCGGCAGTGATGAGGAGGATGACTCCGACGCCAGCACCAAACCTATCCGATCGGGTAAGAAGAAGAATCCGGCGTCCCTCTTCCAGACCGGAGGGGACCCTCCAAAGGAGAAGAAAACCAGGAAGAAAGGTGGGAGGGCTGGGGGGGCTCCAGGGGCATTGGGGGCCTGGCTTATGGGGCATTATTGCCAATGTATTGGCATTCCCTCCTCTCTACAGCCCCTAAAGCAGCAGAGAGCGAAGAGGAGACCTTGGAGACACAGCAGAAGAACTCCAACAAGAAGGGCAAAGGGAAGAAATCTAAGAAGGTAAGGGGGGATAATACTAGAGACACCCATAGGGTGGGTCAGGAGCGTCCCCTAGGGTAGGTCTGCATGGCCATACTGTCCCCAGAGCCAAATCCTGGGGGCACGTGGGGTGTAAGGAGCTGGGAGATGACGGTAAATGGCACAGGGCTTGGGATCCCCCCAAAAAGCTGTGGTGTGGCCCTGCAGAAGGAGGAGAGGCCGCTATCACCTGTCATTGAGGTGGACAACCTGGAGAAGTTCGTGCTGTCCCCAGCGCCACAGGGCGTGACCATCAAGTGCCGGGTGACGCGGGACAAGAGGGGTATGGACCGGGGCCTGTACCCCACCTACTACCTGCACCTGGATAACGACAAAAAGGTGAGCAGGGCAGGGGGCTGGAGACCCGTGGGAACACCCAAGGAGTGCACCTATGCCGTTTTCAGGAGGTGCCCGTGTGCACCCCACAGTGGCCCCACAGGGGTTACTCCTGTCCCATTTTTCTTTAGAAATGCCAGTGTTGGTGCATGGTATGATGCCAGAGAGGTAATGCTCATGCCATGTGTGGGGACACTGACAGTGTTTTGGGGCTCAGCTGTGCCGCAGCAGTGCTGGTGATAGGTCAGTGGTTGGATTTGCTGGTCTTAGTGGTCTCTTCCAGCCTTAATGATTCTGTGATTCTGGTTAGGGACGTGGCTTAGTGACCATGGTGGGGATGGGTTGATCTGGATGACCTTAGAGGTCATTTCCAACCTTAATGGCTCGATGACTTTATGACTGGCACAACATCATGGCCATGTCCCCATTGCACAATGCAATGTGCAGAGGGTATGGCGAGGTGGCAGCCCCCTTCTGTCCCTGTCGTGCCCCCAGGTCTTCCTGCTTGCTGGGAGAAAGCGTAAGAAGAGCAAAACCTCCAACTACCTCATCTCCATCGACCCCACGGACCTGTCGCGGGGCGGAGAGAACTTCATCGGGAAGCTGAGGTGGGTGCCACCGACTTTTGCACACCAGACGTGGGACGGGAGTGGGATCAGTACAGAAGGGGAGGCTCTGGATGCTGGAATTTGGTGCGTGACGGTGCTGCTGGTGGCACCAAATCTTGTCCCGATTCCCAGGTCCAACCTGATGGGGACCAAGTTCACCGTGTTCGACAATGGCGCTAACCCTGATCGGGCCAGCGCCGATTGGTCCAACGTGCGGCAGGAGCTGTCGGCTGTGGTTTATGTAAGAGTTCCCCCCAGCAGGCACTGAGGGATCCCCAACCTGCACCCCTTTGCTGGGGCATCACTGGGGGCTGCAGAGCCATGGAGCCATGCAGTGAGGCCGCAGCCCACAGCAGTTGCTCGTTTTATGAATGGGACATCTCTTGCAGGAGACCAACGTGCTGGGGTTCAAAGGGCCCCGGAAGATGACAGTCATCATCCCTGGGATGAACTCAGACAACGAGCGGGTGCCCATCCGGCCCCGAAATGTGAGTCAGACGGCCAAGCATCAAATGAGGATGGAGCCAGCAAGCCCTCTGGGATGGGTTTGATGGGGTTTCGCGTGAGGTTCACCCGGTTGGGGCATCCCTCAGTCTCAAAGCGCCTGTGTGGGAGGTGGAGGTGTGGTGTTGGTCCCTTCCCAGCCATGTCCATCTTCGGAGTTGTGTGTTCCAGAGCACCCAGGGACAACATCTCACTGTGTGCCAAGTCTCACCCCTTTTGCCCTCCCCAGGACAACGATGGGTTGCTCATGAGGTGGCAGAACAAGAACATGGACAACATTATCGAGCTGCACAACAAGGCGCCGGTGTGGAATGACGAGACCCAGTCCTACGTTCTCAACTTCCACGGCCGTGTCACCCACGCCTCCGTCAAAAACTTCCAGATTGTGCACGGCAGCGACCGTAAGCGGAGGGACAGTGTGCAAGGGGGGCTTGGCTGAATCCCAGCACCCATTTTGCTGTTTATTTCTTGCTCATCTGCTCCGCGGCTTCCCTGCGTTCTGCTCCGGCAGAGGGAGCACGTGGGTCGTGCACGGTCATGCAAAATAGGCATCGATCCTGCAGGGTGCTGAGCCCCACAGCGCTGCAGCATCGCCGCCAGCACACACCCCACGTGCGCTCCCCATACGCGCATCTTCGGTGTGCGTCGTGCCTCGGGGTTGGTCCCTTAGGGTGACCCTTTGGGGTGATGGACACGGCATCCGGATGTGGCTCAGGGGTACGTTTGTACCCCCTTTGCCAGCGGCACTGCCTGCCCCACGGCAAAGCAGACGCAGCCCCGTGGCAAGCATCCCGGCATGGGGCAGCGCTCAGCCCCTCGTCACCTGTCCCGCGCAGTCAGAAGCCATCGGCACCCGCGGGTGTTGAGTTACAGGACAGAAAAAAACCTGTCGGGGGCCCCCGGTTATTTTTACAGATTTCCTGCCACCCATGCTCTGGTAACAGCGAGTGTCCCATGGGGGGCAGTGGGCTCCGGTTCCCAGGGACAAGGTGCTGGGGGCACCCAGAGTGGCACGTCTCCTCTGAGGTGCAACGGGAGAACGCTGCTTTTTGGTTAACTGAGCTGCAGTGCAGTGCAGCAGCAGCTGGTGTATGAGCCAGGCACAGGTGCCTTCTTCGCAGCGCCACTTGGAAGGGGGAGGTGTGGGTGTGGGAGCCGTTCAACCCACACCGACGTGCTCTCCATTCTGTCCTGCAGCTGATTACATTGTGATGCAGTTTGGACGTGTGGCAGACGACGCCTTCACCATGGACTACAACTACCCACTGTGCGCCGTGCAGGCCTTTGCCATCGCTCTCTCCAGCTTCGATGGGAAGCTGGCCTGCGAGTAGCTCCGTGCCACCCTGTCCCCATCCGCCCCCCTGGTTCCTGTGTCTGACGCTGTTCCATTGGGCACCACTCTGCCACGCACGGTTCTGTTGGGTGCTGATTGCCTGGCGCTGGGCACTGGTCTCTGGCAGAAGGCAAAGTTTAACCTGGAATGTATCTCTTTTTTAGCTTCTGTTTTGCATTTTGTAGCGCAATCTTTAAATAAGAAGAGGGTGTGTGATCTCCTTTGGTCTGCGGTTCTTCATACCCATGGCCCAAGGTCACCCCCCCAGCCGCCAGCAGCACCTGATACCTGATTTCCTTTAAGAACTGTGAGCAGGCACAGTGCTGTTTCTTGGAGACCAGGGAGCCCTCAAACCAGCCCAGTGATGAAAAACACCGAGATGCACTAGGTTGTCCCAAAATGCCAGCCTATGATGCTCCTCCTTTTTCCAAAAGCTGCATGGCTTTGGGCTTCATGAGTCATCACTGCATCAGGGGCAGATGGAGCCCTACGTGGGTGCATGGACGGCCCCATCCCTTACACGCGTGGGAGAGCTGGAAGGAGAAACAACTGCTGTGGTTTAGGGCCAGCATCTGGCTAGGTATGGCCAGCAAATGTGGGGGAAAGCCAGAGCTAGCTGCCCAAATCCAGCTGCCAGCCACACATTTGTTTGAGATTGGGAAAGGAGCAGCTGATGGTTGAGGGCTGCCTCCATCTGCGCTTGTCTCAGTTTCCTGTGCATTGGTGGGAGCCAGGAAGCCAAAACACGGTGAGAAAGCGGGGTTTGGTACTGGGCTCCCCGGAATGCGCCCTCTCAGAGCATCTCTGTTCTCTGGGAGTTCCTCCCTCCAGCAACCCCAAATGTTTTTTCAAACATTGCTTGCATTTCCCCCCAGTTCCCAGCCTGGGGTGCAGCCAAAGAGAGCAAAAAGCAGCGCCGTGCTGGAGACGCAATGCCATCCCATCCCAAACCCATCGCCATCAGCGGTGAGCCTAATGTGCAAGCGCTGCGCGCACAGCCCACAGCAATTACAGCATCAGCCGCCTCCCCCAAATCACTTACACAAATCCTCCTAACCCAAACCAACTGCAGCATAAGAAGCAAATGAAAGCAATTTAATAGGGTGCTGGATGTTCGGGCCCTTTGTTTGCGCTGGCTGTTAACACCAGCGGAGATGAAGAATTGAGGCAATTGCAATGTGTATCTGCTTTGGCCGATGGAAAGTGTGACAGATGCTCGAGCAGACCAATGGGTGAGGATGAGGATGTGTGCGTGGGTGTGGAAGGAATGCTTGCTGAAAGTAGAGATCAAAAAAAAAGTAGAGAAGAAGAGGAGGGAGCTTATCAACTTCTGAGGCCAAAGTGTGCCTTGTCCTCAGAGAAATGCTTTTCTCAATCCAGGGGATGAGGTTTACCCTGAGGCAAAGGCTTTGAGGCTTCTTATGGTTGAGTTTAGGGGTTGGGGTTGGGCTGGTGAAGCAGGGATGGGTTTTGTAGCCCCACGGAGCACATAAGCTCATCCCAGGATCCTCCAGGGAAATGCATTGTATTTTTTGCAAAGATGCAAGGAAAAGAGGGAAGAATGCATCCCACCTCGATGCTGTATATCCTACCTTGACGCTGAGCACCCCACCCCACCCCTCTCCTGTGAGCGGAGTGGTGCTGCTCTGGGTCACGTCCCAGTGGTCTGGGTGTGCAGGACATGCTGCTCTCGGCACGGTAACCAACAGGCAGCACTGGGAAAGCTGACGTTTTTCAACCACTTTAAGAAAGGAATCATTTTTTAATTAGTGAATCCATCCTGGAGAAGTGTCAGAGCTTCACAGTGTTGTAGCTGTTCTTGGTGCGTTGCCTGGACTTGGATGTTCCGGCCATAAGAAAATATTATTTATGGCATTGCTGCTCACAGCCCTTTTATATTATAATTTGGGAAAGGAAGTTGCAGTTCCCACCAGTGGGCAAAGAATAGCAGAAACCAAGTTTAGGAAAAAGCCCCACTCGGCAGCAGCGCAGCAAAGCACCGAGGGCAGAACTGGAAAAGGATGAGAGCGCGCCGCAGCCACCCGGTGCACGCATCCAGCTCGGCACAGCGGTGACCCCACTGCTGCTCCCCTGCGCAGAACGCCATGTGTTCCTAAACATTTGCAGATCAGGCTTTTCTTCATGGGCTAACACAGGCCTGTTTGCTCATGCCTTACTCAGACTAAACTCTTATTGAACTCAATTAAGTCTGTCATCTCCAGGAGCAGTCAATGTCATTTTTGCCCAAGTAAGGGATGAGTAACGAGTGCTCCGAACGGCCCTTGGAGAATTGCAGCCATTTTGTTGCAGTTTTTGGTCCAGATTCTTGCAGTCAGCACCAGGCCAAGGGTGGAAGAATGCGATACGGCCATATTAATCACCCGGATTGCTGAATGTGCTGGATGGGCGTGCGGAGAGCCGCGCCATTGGCTGTCTTGTCCCGAAATGCTTCAGTACAACTGAGCTCGGCATGAAAATTAGAAAAATCTGTTTCTGAAGGGGATGGGATGCAGGGAGCATCCTTATCCCGAGTGGAGGGCCGGGGGGATCCCGCTCCCTGATCTACATCTGCGTGCACCGTGCCATGTGTAGCCCAACCTGCCCACGTCCTGGCTGTGTGCTGAACTCGTGCTCAGCAGCACCGGGCTTTCTGCCGTTGGGACCACAGATCCCAACACTGGGGCTGGGCCACGGACAGCAACATGCATGCAATCAGCGTGTTACCACCCCTCGGCCCTGCTGCTGGCCGGGTTCCCTGGGGGTCCACTGGGAAATCACAGCCACTTGGGCTGAAATCCCCATCCCGCTGCTATGGGGAAGGATGGGTGTCCAGGAAGTAGGGTGGGTGTGTGGGGGAGTGCAGCGAGGGATGAAGATGTGAGGGTGGGGGTGAGGAGGGGGGTGGAGGTGTTTGGAGAGGAATGAGGGTCCAGCATGGGGATAAGGGTATGAGGATAAGGATGAGAGTCTTTTGGAAGGGATGAAGGTGTTTGGAGGGGGATGAGGGGGTGAGGATGAAGGGGGGGGGGGGGGGGGGAAGAGGGGGGGATGAGGAAAAGGATGAAGGTGTTTGGAAGTGGATGAAAGTGTTTGGAGGAAGATGAGGATGTGAGGATGACGATGACGAGAACGGCGGTGAAGGCGTTTGGAGAGAGAGGAGGGTCTAGGATGGGGATAAGGATATGAGAGGAAGGAGTAAGATGGAGGTGTCTAAAGGAGGATGAAGGTGTGAGGATGAGATGAAGGCATTTGGGAGGGGATGAAGGTGTTTGGAGAAAGTCTAGGGTGTGAGGATGACGAGGGGGAGGAGGAGGATGAAGGTGTGTGGCACAGTGCAGGGGTGTGTGGAAGGTGATAAAAGTTTAGGGGAAGGGGTGAAGGTGCGTGCAGGGGGTGAAGATGTATACCGGGGGTGAAGGTGTTTATGGGATGAAGATGTGTGGGAAGGAACAGGGGTGTGCAGGAGGCCAGCACAGGAAGATAAGGATGCGCACAGCGGGCAAGGAAGGCCGGCACAGGGCAGGAGCACTCCAAGCTGCGGGAGGAGGACGAGGATGAAGGCTCCGAGAAGTCCCTCCCGGAGCCGGAGCTGCGCTGCCCCTTCTTCCCGCAGTGCTGCGCTCCGGGGGGGCCGAACCCCTCCGTGCCCCCGCACCGTGACGGGACCGGGGACCGGGACCCGACTGGGCGGGAGTACCCGGGAGGAGGGAGGGAAGAGCACCGGGAAAGGAGGGAGGGAGGGAGGAAGGCCGGGGGAGGAGGGTCGGCCCTGCCTCTCCGCCTCCTGATTGACTCCCAACTTTCTGCTCCTCCCTTGCATAAACTTTCCCGTCCCTGAGCCTGGTTCCCTGCGCGGACTCCGGAGCTTGCAGCGCTCTCGCATTCCTGCCGCCCTCCTCCGGCCCATCCCCGGCACCGGTCCCGGTCCCAGTTTGGTCCCGGTCCGCTCCCGGCTCGCGTGGCCGGCCCAGCCCTCCGGAGCACGGAACAGGTAAGCGCCGTCGGGAAGAGATCCCAACCCCCCTTCCTCCTCCTCCTCCTCCTCCTCCTCCTCCTCCTCCTCCTCCTCGTCCGCTCCTTCCTCTCGGCCCGCAGCCCTGCTCCGCCTGCACCGAGCCCGGGAGGGGCGGCCCCGGCCCCGTAGGATGGCGGTGGGGAACTGGGGGGGGAGGGGTGGTGAACAGAGGGGCCTCGCTGCCCCCCGACCCACCAGCAGCCAGGGGTGGGCTCGGCGTGGGGAGCGCCCCCGGGGCCGCTCCGTGCGCTCCTCCAGGGCCGCTCCGTGCTCACCCCGGACGGCTCTGCGGTGCCCCCACCCCGCTCAGCGCCGAGACCCCCCCCATCACGCAGCTCCCCCCGCTCCCCTCCCCACTTACCTTCCCCCCCTCGCTCCAACCATTTCCCATTTTCAGCGCTGCCGGGCGGCTCATCCCTCCCCGACCCCACTCATCATTTCTCATCCCAAAGGGTTTGAATCCAGGGTGAATCCATGTTTTTTCCCCTTCACGCTGCACATCCCCGGGTTACATATGGGGTTACAAAGGGGCCTTGTGTGCAATAGGGCCCATACGTGGGAGCGGGCGTTACATAAACAGCCCTGGCACGATGCCCACCCCACCGTGCCCACCCCAAAGGCAGTGGGGTCGCGGGGCACGGGGACGTGTCACGTTACATGTGTGTCACACACATGACCATGCGCTGAGTGTATGCTAAACACTCTGTGCCTCGTCATAGGGGCACATTGCTAACGAGTCAGCAATTAGGTGTATAATTTTCGGCAGTGTGTCATCTTTATTATTATTATTATTATTATTATTTTATTTTTGCACTCTCATTTGGTTTTGTCTTGTTTAGTTTTTTCACTTCTCCCCTTCGGAAGAAAAATAATGGCCAGCCCAAAAGCACCCAGCAAGAAGTCGCTTTCAGGGAAAAAACTGCTGGGCACGGTGAAGCGCGCGGGGTGCTGCCGGTCCGCGCTGGGGCGGAGGTCTGCGCTTTTTTTGGGGGCCACGGCGCGCTGGGCCAGGCGGCCGCGTCGCAGCGAAGCGCTAATCTCCGTGTCAGGCGCTGGGGTATTTTGGGCTCCAGCGTCCTCTGCCCCCTCCTATCGCTTTCCGACGTGCGCGCTGTGAGTCAGGGCTTTGCGCTGCCTGGGGCACTGTGTGTGTGTTGGGGGGCTGTGGGGTGCGGGGAGCCCCGCTTTGTGCCGTCGCGTCTGGAGCTGTGTTGGCCCCAAGGCTCTTCGCAGCCGTTGGATTTCGGGGTGGTTTTGCCATGAGCGGCTCCCCAAATGGGGCGTGAGGGTTCTTGCTGAGGTCAACAGGGATGGCCCGGTTGGTGGGCAGGTGGCGGCTGTTCCCTGGTGTAGGGGACGTAAGTGTCCCATTGGGGTACAGAGCTTTGGGTTTGGGCGTGCTTGGGTGTACGCGGGGATCTGCCCTCCTCAGTGGGGACGGGACGTTGAGTGGGGGTGGGAGAACGAGGGGACCTTCCCATCCCTGCAGAACCTCAAGGCAGAGCTTGGGGCCGGGCTTGCCCCCAGGGCTGGCACAGCAGCAGCTTTTCTAACAAAAATAACCCTTTGGGAGCGGCCACATTGCATAACGGCACTGCGGGGACTCTCAGCCGGGCTGGGCTGACAGCGCAGAGCATGGGGACGGTTTACCGTGGCGCTACAGGGGACAAAAGAGGTTCTGCACAGGGACCGGCCTTCTTAGCCCATTTCCCCCTCGTGCCTTGCAGAACCCCTTCCGTCCTCCAGACCAATCCGTAGCCCACAAGCAGAAGAACTCAGTGGCATTTCCCATGACATACGGTCACTATTTATCATGATACCGGAAGCAGCACCGTCTTTAATCGCCGTTTAACCCCTTGTTTGCTGTGAGAGCGGGGCTGGGAGCATCTTGGTGTGCTATGGAGACGTGGGGGTTGCTGTGGTCGCTGGCTATAATTAACATGTGAAACATGATGGAGCTGCACCTTTCCCATCCAGTGCACCAAGTGCGACAAAGGGTGAGATTGGGATGGGGAGAAACGGACAGTGTTGGGCTTTCTGCAGGAAAATGGGGCTTTCTGCCTTTTGTTCCATCTTTGGGAATAGGGGTAGAGGCGGATAGCAGAAAATGGGCTGTGGAACCATTCCCAAGGTTTGTGGGTTTGTGCTCACAGAGGTGGGACAGACTATCTGAAGTATTGTGATCCCAAGGAGCTCCTCTTGTACTTAAACCACCAAGGCGGTCCAAGGCTGGAAGGGACTCTCGTGGTTTCTGTGCGTTGGCCCAACCTCGGGCGCTGCTGGGAAATATCCTTGTTTGGGAGTCGGTGCCCAGGTCAGGCACTGGGAGCGTGCCGGGGTGGCCAAGCCCAAGCACCTGTGTTGTGGTTGGGGACGGCACCTGAGGTGCGTGGGCGTTCGTTATTGCCACCGTCACGTGTCGTGTTATGAAATGTTTTTTTGGATGGAGGGAGGGAAGGAGGGAGGGAGGTAATGATGGGGTGAGCCGTCGGGGCTGTGCCCCATGCCAGCCTGCAGCAGGCACACGACGATACGGTGCGGGTTTGGACAGGTTGCTGGGGCGGTGGTTTTACCCATTTGGGAAATGGGCGCAGCGGCTTTACGGTCATCCCGTCCAACCTCAACCCATCCTACCCTACCCACTGACTTTGTCCCTCGCTGCCACATCTCCGTGGTTCTGAACACCTGCAGGGATGGTGATGTCACCACTCCCAGAGGCCTCAGCCGCTCGTGTCCCAGCAGCTCTATGCCTCAGTTTCCCCACCTCGGTTGGGAAGTGGAGTGCTGCTGGGGCTCTGGGCTCCTCGCCCAGGAGCGCCAAGCCATATTATTTCCCCACGACTGTCTCCTCCTCGTTCCTCATCAAATTAAATCCAGCTGTTCACAATAGCCACTAACTTCTCTCCGGAAGATGTTCAAAGTTTACAGCTGCGCTGTGCGTGGAGGATGGCCTTCTGGCCCGTGCCAGCTCCCCGCTGCCCTCCCCCAGCTGCCATCTCCTGCTGTGCACGCAGCCAATGCGAACGTTGGGTTTGAGAAGGATGATGATGATGATACGGGCTTCATCCCTCTCAGTGGGGCTTCCCCCATGACTCCCAGTAGGGACAATGGATGGGTTGGGCAGTGCCGAGAGACAGTGGGCAGAGGGTGATGCTCTGCCATGGACACGCACCAGGGTGCTTCACTCCGCTGTGCTTGTCTGAGGTAGCAGCATGCAGTGAGGTGATGCTGAGCCTAACTATCCCTTCCTGGAAATAAATTGGTGCAGCACTCCGTGCTGCACTGTTTCTGCGTGGCCTTGGCTTGTAGGCTGTCCCAAGTGGGTTGGTGGCACTGGGGACCTCATAGCAGTGACCCCGCTGTCCCTACCTTGGGAAATTGGGCAGAAAAGATTGCATTCTGCAAGCCTTCCTGTGACCCTGCAAGCCTTTTCCTATGAGTCTGGGGGGTCTGCTGTTTCCCCCTTTGCTGCACGCCCCGTTGGTTTCCTGCTCTGTGCAGTGCTGTGCTCACCCCCACTGTGTTGGTGCAGGCAGCAGTGCAGCTGCTCCAGGGTAGAGTAGGATTTCTTGGGGGTGGAGGTGACTGGGAAGGGGGCGAGTGTGAAATGCATTGCAGCCTTCCTCCTCTCCTCCTGCTCTTCCTCCTCCTCCTCACCCTGCAGTCTCCATCCCTAAGATGATGTTTTCCCTGCAGTGTGGTCAGCAGCACCCATACCTCCTCCATGGAAGGAGTGTGTCCTGAGGCGGTCTCTGGGACCTCTCCCACCCAGCAGGGGGACACTGCCCCATGTGTGTGCACAGAGCCCTGGTACCCACAGCTCTCCCTTGCCCATGGCGCCAATGGGTCTTGGGGTCCTGGACACAGTGGCCACCCCGAGGTAAATGTCCCCGTGCATCCCAGGATGGGCACGTTTTGGGGTGGGAGCAAAGCAAATTCCTGCACATGTTGTCCCTTCTGTGTTCCGGGTCGCCTGGTGCTGTGAGTGTCACAGGGTGGCCATGGTGGTGGCCCGTCTTCAACCCCAACCCTGTTGTTTCCATTGCGCTCATTTCATAACACAGAGAGTAATTAATGCCGTCAAAGCTTTCTATTTATGAGCTGACAGGTGCAACGCCCCGGCTGGGCAGGGTAATTGGGGCAAGGAGGGACAGAGGATGGGGTACGGTGTCCATCTGTCCCCATGTCCTGGCCCCAGAGCCTTGGGTGAAACCGGCGTAGGTCTTCCAGCAGCCAAAAACCCGTGTGGTTGGGGATGGAGGAAGAGGAGGAGAAGGAGGACTCTTCTGCGTGCTGGCAAGGAGCATCTTACCTAATGCACCATGAGCTTCGCCCAGGTCCTGTCCCTTGACCATGCCCTAATTTCCCAGGGACACATCAATGAGATTTCCCCATCGTTTGCCCTTGTGATTTGGAATGGAGCATCCTTGACCAGTGCGGTGATGTCAGCTTTTTGGGAAACTGTGCTGAGGTTTGCGGGGTAGGGTCACAGTGGGTACCCCATAGAGGAGCACCTTATGGTTGGGCACCCCATAGATGAGCATCCCATGACCAGATGGCCCTGGTGGCACCACAGACCCCGATGGGGCGCTGCCACGTGGCCTCCTGAGGTTTCCCTGCTCTGATTGCTTCCTGAGCCGTCTGCCAAGCCGGAAGGGACAGGAAGCAATAGAGGAAAGGAAATTAGTCAGGCTGCTCCGTGGGGAGTACCAGGGGCTCGTCTGCTTCCGTGCCCCCAGCCCATGCAGGGATGCCCCGGGGCCTTGATGTCCCATGGGGTTGTTGGTGGCCCCACAGCACAGCCCTGGGTGGAAGGGAGCAGGGGAATCCTGCTCTGCAGCCCCAGAGCTGCCAGGAGGAGAGTGGGGTCAGCAAAGCTGTGCCACCTCCAGCCCCAGTGCCCACAAAGGGTCATTGCCCGGTGAGCATCCTGGTTTGGTGTGCAGCGTGGGTTGTTGGTGAACGGGGGAACATCTTCTCATTGCTGGGGTCCTCATAGAGGAGACCCTGGGTTATCGGAGCATCGGTCGCATTCTTGCTGTGTGGGTGCTCCCCTGCTCCACTTCCAGCCCCATGGGACGTGTCATGGGGTGGGTGACCCTGTGCTCCTCCCACCACCGAGGAGCACATGGACAGTGCCCACATACTGTCTTCTGGTGTTTGGGTGGGCTCTTGCATGGCACCCAATGCACCGGGGCGCCCATGAATATCTGCTTTGGGGTTTGTTGGCTTGGGGTCCTGCAGAGCCAAAGGGGGCAGCCCCTCTTGGCGCTCAGAGTGTCCTCCTCGGGGCGCATCACACCCATCCTGCCCCAGTGTCTGCGCAGCACAGCCTGATGGAGTGGTTTCCTCTGTGCCACCAATGGTGATGACCCCGTGTTTCCCCCCACCCCTCCCCGCCAAGTGTCGGCACCGCAGCCGTTGCTGTGCAGGTGAGGCTGCGCCCAGCTCCGACGCCTGCCCCAACTTGTTGCTGAACTTTTATCCTTCTGCTATGGGGTCCAGGCAGGGAGGGCTGGCTTGCCCCAGGCCCCTGCACAGGGAGGGAGGAAGGTGGTGGCTGTAGCCCTCTGTGCTGCATCTGCTCACGCGCAACCCTGTGTGTCCCCAGTGTGGAGTCCTGGTGCTGCCCCCCATGGAGTTGGGGAAGCTGTCACCCACAGCAGGGCCACTTTGATGCCACCAGGTGGGGAGAGCTGTGGCAAGCGAGGAGTAAGATGAGGGCACTGGTCCCTGCGTCATGATGATATGATAGCCACCATAGGATGGCTTCTACCTCCATCCATCCTCTCTTTCTTTGGGCAGACCCCCAAATCCTGGCTTTCTGCCCCACACAATCAGGACATGGAGCTGGCGTGTTGTGCAGTGTGGGGGAGTGCTTTTGGGGCTGAGCATGCTGGGGAGAAGAGTATGCACCTTGCCCACAAACTCCGTGGCTCTGCTGGGGATGAGGTGCCACTGTGTGCTCCCCATTCCGTCCCCATGCTCCCAGCCCCACAGTTGCCTTCATGCCACTACCATACATCCTCAACCCCACAATCCTTACCCCATCAGGTTCTGCTACTCCTGCCCCGCTGTGCCCTGCCAGCACTCTGCTCCTGACCTGGGTTCTTGGGCACTGCCACTGGGTCCTAAATATTTCCATCCCCCAATCCGTGCATCCCCTGTTTGCAACCTCTTGGGCAAGGCTTTTGATGCCACGGGGTTTGGCAGCAATTTCTCTTAGCGTTTTAGGAGTGAGGATCCTCACCTCGGCGAGCCCTTGAGCTGCACTGGGGCCGAGCTTGGGGTGAGCACACAGCCCATGGGACTGCCACGTCTGTCTCCATCTCCTGGCTTCACCTTGGCCATGCCCTGATGGTCCCCTCCGTGCCCTCTGTGAGCACCCATCCTGCACCCTCCTGGGTACCCCATGGTTGCCACGGTGCAGCGAGCATCCCTTTGCCGTGTGGCTGTGAATGTCTCTGGCTGAGGTGCCAGGGTCCCTGTGGGATGGAGACTCAGTCCCTGTCCCAGGCAGGAGCTAGGAGGAGGGACACGATGAGATGTTATTATTCCTGCAGCTCCAGTCCCTCCCATCCTTGATCAGGTCCGGCAGGCTGGTACCCAGGTCCAGCCGTGCTGGTTTCCTAATTGCTCCTCGGGTTGCTGTTTTGTAAGGTTGGGTGGAGCGCTGTGCTCGGCCCCTTACGTCAAAGCTGTGACTTGCTGCCTGCCTGCACCCTCCCTCCAGGAAATAAAATCCCTTGGCCTGGCCAAAAGCAGGTTCGGTGGAGGAGGAGCTGTTTCCTCGCACCTTGGCTGGGGCCCCGCTTTGCCCTCCTCCTCCCTCTGTTGTTCCCCTGCTTCCCCGAAAGGGCTTCACTGGGACTTCCCTGCTGGGAAGGGAGACAGTGAGGCTGGAGGGATTTGGGGAGGGCTGCAAGGAACTGGGAGCCCCTGGGGAAGGGGATGGTGACCTGTGCCACTTGTCACCTTATGGGCAGTGTACCACTAGCCTTATGGTGCGTTGCGCGGTGGGGGGGCTGTGGCATCCTGTAAAAGCCCTGCAACCCAATTCTCAGGGCTGCCCCCTCCTGGCACCCCAACCCCATGAGGGGGATTCCACTGCAGAGGGGGGGATCTCACATTACTCAGGGAGACTCCAGGCGCTTCAGGGCTGTGGGGTCTGGGTGCTGTGGGGGCTGCGGGGCATCTTCTCAGCACGGTTATGTGGAAACAAGGTTCCATTGGGCTGCATTGGGGGCCCAGTCCCGTGTGCCAATCCATAGGCAGGCCCCCCGCGTTCCGGCAGTCCGTCTCCCATCCCAGCACCCACTGTGGGCTTTGCATGTGGACAAGATCCCAGGGAGCTGCATGGGGTGGGCCCTGGGGGGCTCAGCCCTATGTGCCAGCCCCCCTACATCATCCATCCCTCTCCCACCCCCATCGCTCACACTGCAAAGCCCCTCCCCCCAGCCCATGCAGCCCCCCAGGGCTGTGCTCAGCGTGGGGTGCAGAGCGGTGCGGCCCGCTGCCGCCATCCCTCCCCTGGCTGCCGGCTCCATCCTGCAATCCAGTTCTCCTTATTTGGCCACAGTGCTCGGCAAGAGGGGGAGCGCTGGGGGGTGAGGGGGGGGGCGTTGGAACGGGGGGGAGCAGGCAAGGGGGGGAGCAGAGGGACTGACATCACAGATAGGGTGGTGGCAAAGAGGGAGGGGGGGAGAAAAAGTTTCTTTTTTTATTAAATACATTAAAAAAAAACAAAGCGCAACACAACACAAAGCAGCCTGGGCGCGCGCCCGAGCCAGCGAGTTGCTGCAGTTCCTTTAAAAGGAGATGTCTGCGCGCTGAGACCTTTGCACGCTCCCACCCCAAACGGGAAGCGCAGCGCTGCACGGCGGGACACCTCCGAGCAGAACCCAGTGCCGCTCTGCAGAGCTGTGCAGGAGGGCAGGGGAGCATCCTCGGGGCGCCTGGTTCGTCAGATCCCCTCCCCACCTTCACTGGGGGCTTTTGGGGGTTCAGGTCCCCAAGTGCCGCCGTGCGCCCTTTGGACACGCATGGTGCCCGCGTGTGCTCTGCGTGTGCGCTGTGCGTCCAAGTGCTTTGTGTGTAGTGCAGCTCGTGGGCTGTTCCCAAGTGATGTTTGGGGTGGGCGTCTGGTGGCTATTCTGCTGGACCGGGGGTGCAGGGTTGGGGCTCACAGGTCCCCAGGTGTCAGTGTGTGCCCAAGCGCTCTGTATGGGCGCCACGTGCCCAAGTGCTTTGTGTGTAGTGCAGCACGTGGGTTGTTCCCGGGTGCTATTTGGGGTGGGCGTGTGGTGCCTTTGCTCGGCAGGATTTGGGGTGTCAATGGCATACGTGGCCATGTCCCCAAGGCAGAGCTGTGTGCATCACACGCTTGGCACCAGAGTGCTCTCCTAGTGCAGGGCCAGTGTTGGGGATGTACCGGGACCGTGCTGTCGCCTGCAACTCCAGCATGGGCATGACAGCTGTGGCCAAGTCTCAGGGTTTTCTCTTTGTTCTCGCAGGTTGCCGCGTGTCCGTGGGGGCTCGGGCTCAGAGCCCAGAGCAGCCAGCACCATAGCGTCCAACAGCTGGAACGCCAGCAGCAGCCCCGGGGAGGGGCGGGAAGATGGCCAGGACGGGATGGACAAGAGCCTGGACAACGACGCCGAGGGAGTGTGGAGCCCGGACATCGAGCAGAGCTTCCAGGAGGCTCTGGCAATCTACCCCCCCTGCGGCCGGCGGAAGATCATCCTCTCAGATGAAGGCAAGATGTATGGTGAGTGCACTCATAGGATGGGTTGGGCACTGTGCGTGTCGTTCTGCACTGGGATGGGGCTGGTTCCAAGCCCTGAACCCAGCTGGGGTTCGACCCAGAGCAGCCCAACTTCAAAAGCGCTTTCCCAAGCTGTGTGGCTTTGGGTACCAGAGGGCAGTGACCCGTGTCCCCATGGTGTTGTCACAGCCATCTCCTCCCTCCTGCTCTCGATGTGCTGGACCGACAGGTTTGGTGGAGCCGTGGGGCAGGGAGTGGGCATGGCTCTGTCTCACACCACTCCCTGTAGTGTCCTGAGCCGGGGAGCACTCCAAGAGCATGGTGGCTGTGGCCCCCAGCCTGCCCCGAGCCACCCGCTCTACATCAGGTGACATTGCCCCGTTTGTGAAATGTGTTTTGCGCGGGCTCAGCCTTGTTTCTTCTGCAGCAGGGAGGATGAGGATGGGTGACGAAGGCAGGGGTGCGCGATGCCACCGAGGAGAGGACCGAGGTGTCTGTCCCCATCCGTGCCACGGCGGGGCTGTCCCCTCCTCTCTCCCTCCCATGATGTCACCCCCCAGACAGGTGACTTCAGATCTCTTTCTTATGGGACGCGGTGACCTTCAAACCCACCAGTGACAATGCCATCGCCACCCAACGGCTCATCCACCCATGGCACAGAGGGCCCTGGGTACCTGGCACACACCGTCCCCCTCCCCATTCCAGTGCCACCCCGGGGCGCCCTGTCGGGGCTGGTGGCTGAAAGGCAGCGCAGGGCTTCCTGAGCAGGCGCATTTTTTGGATTTCTCCTGGAATAGCTGAAGTGCCGCCGGGAGCCTGGCCCTGCGCAGCACACCCGGGCGCAGACCGGTTTTTCCAGCCTTTCAGAGCCATCTGGCAGCTGTTTAAAGAGGCAGCGGCCCCCACCTCCCATCGCACACCCAGAGGGCTCTGCATATAGGGGTTGGGGGTGGCATTGCAGAGGGCTCTGCTCTCAGAGGTGCCTTTGGAGAGTGGGGTTCAGAACAAACCCATTGGAGAGCAATGGTGTTACGCTGGGGCCGCGCATCCCCACATGGCAGCAATAATTTGGGACCCCCTTGGAGCACCCGAAGGAAGAGTGGCTTTGGGCATCACGAAGGGGGAAGGCGGGGTCCGAAACATACCCGTAGGGAGAGCGATGGGGTCACGCTGTACATCTCCAGGTGGCACTGATTTGGGGACCCCCTTGGAGCACCCAAATGGGAGGATGAGTGGCTTTGCTTAGCGCTGTGCTGACTCGGGGACGGTGCCAGTGTCCCATGGAGATGGGGTGTGGGATGTGCGCGTGCCCCAGGAGCAGGTAGGAGCCATGGGGTGGGCTGGGCACGCTCGTGCCGCTCTTTGGCCGCCGGCGTGTCCCACTGGGTTATTTTTAACAGAGCCGTCCAACTGGTTGACGCGGTGGTGTCAGGGGAGAGGAATTTGGGGAATGTGGTAATTTAGAGGAGGATGTGCCCTCACCAGGGGAATGGCATGGCCCCGAGTGAATCACAAGGACGCAGCCATGGGCACCTGGATGGGTGCAGGTGGTGCTGCCAGGATGTGGGATGAGGCAGAGGCGTGGGGAGACGTCCAGTGCTGGGCACCATGTTGGGTGCATCACTGCGGCCGGGTTTCGTTTCCCCTATTTGCTTCCACAGTACTGAGCGTGGGGATGGGACATGGGAACGGGCTGCGCGCAGCCAAAGTGCCGAAGGACCCAAACCTAACACCCCATGGTCACAGGCATTGCTGCACCCTGTGGCACCACATCACTGGGGCACCCGTGGGTGCTGGACAGGATGAGGGATGAGTGCATGGGGCACCCTTGAGTGCTGGGCGGGATGAGGCAGGGATGGGTGCGTGGTGCCACGGCTCCTTCCAAGCCAGTGTTTTGGCAACCGAGGGCAAGTGAGCCCTGGTCATTAGGAGCCGCTCATTAAATTAAAAGGCAGAAGAAGGAGTGATGTCTGCACCAGTGTTTTGGGGCTGCCATGGGGTGGCACCGGGGCACCCATGGCTGCTGCACAGAGGACGGGACAGAACACGGGGACCCTTCTCCGTGCCCACATTTCCAATGGACCCGCGGGGACCCCCCCATGGCCACCACCCCCTGCCTACCACAGCCACCCCACAGCACCTGGCACTGTCAGTCCTCGCGTGTCCCCTCTCACCACCCCCCCCTCCCAGTTGCTCTGGAGCTGCCCAGGGAAGGGTGGTGGGGATTATTTTATTTTATTTTATTTTATTTTTATTTATTTATTTTTAAAGCCCTCTCCAAGGGCATTTTGACAAGTTCCAACCACCACCATCTGGTCCATTAAAATAAATCTGGCGTGCCTTGCCGCCCCCGTGTGCGGGGGGTGAGGCGTTGGGGGGGAACAGGGCTGGGTTGAAGAACGCTCCCAGCTGCTCTGACGTTGGAGCACAGATTGGCCACAGCTGGCCCCGTAAAATGTGGTGCAAAAGCACTTCTGCTTCGAATTAAGCTCAGGACATTAGGAAATACTGGTGGAAAGGGCAGCTTGGCGTGCTGGGGGAAGCTCAGTGCTCAGGGGGCACCCAGGTCCCACGTACGGAAGGGGGTTGTGCTCTACGGAGTGCCCCATGGGGATGATTCCAGGGGATCCGTGGTCAGCTATGTTGGGGACGCCGCTGTAGTGGGGGGTGCCGGTGGATACCGCCCCCCGACCCCTAATCCCCGCTCCATGGCGGTGGGGGTGGGGGACACAACGGATGTCCCCGTGCGTTGGCTGCGGGTTGGCCGCTCCGATGCCCCCGTGGGCCACCCCAATGTCCCCTCTGGCCACACAGCTGTCCTGGCAGCGCCATCTCCTGGCAGAGCCTCCTCCCTTGCTACAGACCAGCGTCCCCTCGTCCCATGCCGTCCCCCTCTCCCCACTGTGCCGGGGCTGACGCTGCACATCCCCGCAGGTCGCAACGAACTGATCGCGCGCTACATCAAGCTGCGGACAGGGAAGACACGGACAAGGAAGCAGGTGAGGCTGGCACTCTGCTTCTACGGGGGGTGCTTTAATCTGGGCACTGGGGATGGGGTACGCAGAGGGGTCTGGCTGTGCCATGCGTCTGTACTTTCTCCTCACTGGGTCCATTTCTCTGTAACGGCACCCAAACTGCAGCTCTTGTGCATCGCCGAGCATTGCCCGTTTTTTCCACCTGGAGCCAGAGATTGTCCCCATGTCCCAAAACCTCCTTGTGGGTTTGTGTGCCTTGTGTAGCATACAGTGCACTAGGGCATTCTGAGGGATGAGTCCCAGCTATGCCCACTGCAGCCAGGGGACAGCGGTGCGGCAGTGGTCCCCAGAGTAACACAGAGCCTGGCAGTGGCAGCAATTGGGAGTGGCAGCAGGGCAGGGAAACACGGCTTTTCTCTTTTTCTGCACAGTGCTTGCAGCCTGTGCCCACTTAGAACTTACATGTGGCTCATCCCTGCCCACCGTGCATCCTCACGGAGCTGGTGGCCTTCCCCAGGGGGACGTGGGACAGAGGGGGTTGAGGTGACCCATACTGGGGTGGCCCCATGCCGCTGTCCCTGCATCGGATGGATCCTGGTACCCTTGTGCTGTGGGGAAACTCCTCTGAGACTGATGCTGGAGGAGAGGACTGGTCCAGCCACAGCCACTGCGTTCTTCATTTCTGGCTTTGAGCCTTGTGTTTCACCTTCACGCCGGGTATCTCTGGCTGTAAGCATCTCACCTGGATTTCCTTCCAGCGGGAGAAGGAGGGGGCACAGAGTGAAAGCGGTGCTCTGGGGGTATCAGCGTATGTGGCGTTGTTCCCTCCGTGCCTTTGTGTCGGGGAGGGTCAGGTGCTGGCGCTGAAGTCGCTCTCCCCAAAGTGAGCCCTGCTGGGAGCACAGACTGTGCTCTGGGAGCACAGAGCACTCAGGGTCTGCAGATCAGCCCCATCCTGCTCTCGGTGCGCTCTGCACAAAAGAAAACCTCTTCTTGAGTTTCCCACCTGCAGTATCAGCAGGAGCCCCAGGTACGCTGCATCCCCTTTGGGACCGGCAGTCCCATTGCAGCCCTACTGAAAGCACAACGGGGCTGTGTGCACTCACAGGTGTGGGGTTGCCTTTTTGGGAAGTCCCAACAGATGGTAAACACAGAGCCACTGCCTTCTCCCCATGCACCCCACTCCCTTCCCCGCAACTTTCCTCCCTCCAGCTCACGGCAACCGCAGCGCTGCAGGACCACGAACATCTCCTGGAGCACCCTGGATCTACACGCCCCATTTTTCCCATACACTTTCCCCTGGGGCAATGCAGGGACATGTCTTCACACTCTGTGTTTTCCTTTCTAACGGCGTGGTGGGCACTAGGTGTCCAGCCACATCCAGGTTCTAGCTCGGAAGAAGGTGCGGGAGTACCAGGTTGGCATCAAGGTACGTTGGCACCCGTGCCCAGGTGTCCTCGGCGGTGTCTCTCTGAGCATGGGCAGCCCCTCTCCTTCCTCTCTTTTCCTCTGGTTGACGGCTCTGCTGTTCCCCTCTCCTGCTCTCTCTCTGCAGGTCTCTAGCCACTTGCAGGTTCTTGCCCGACGGAAATCTCGGGAGATTCAGTCCAAGCTGAAGGTATGCGCCCGCTTCCCTCCTTCCCGCTGACCACTAACGCTCTCCACTCTCCAGTGTGCTGCTTCCTCTCCTTTTGATAGCTTTTTTTTGCTTCCCTCCTCCCTTTGCTCCCGGAACTGATGGATTGGAGTGGCTGCAAGGGCTGCGTGATCCCTCTTCTCTCCCAAAAATGTGGGGGTGTCCGTGGTGTCCTCTCCGCCCCCCCACCTGGACCACATGGAATTGGGTTTACATCCTCCCCTTGTGATGCACTCTGCTCCTTTGGGCATCTCCCAGTGGGGAAAAGACCCATCCTAGTGCAACTGGCAACAAAGCAAAACCCAAAGGGTTCCCCCAGAGTTGCGATGGTCACAAGGGCTGTCCCCCCCTGCTCTTGTCAGAGGCTGAAACAGTGATGTCCCCGAACAGTGTCCCCAAGGATGACACACACCATGTTGTGGGAACAATATTTCCAGTGGGGACGCAGTGTTGGTCCCAGGACAGCCCATAGTTCCAGGGGCCAATGGAGCCGAGCTGGGAAAAACTGGATCGCCCACTGCTCTGGTTGGCTTTCCTTTCCTTCCTTCCTCCTAACTGCAGCCCGACTAACCCATCTTTAACCATTTCCGCTGTTCCTGGTGTTATTTGTTGGGAGGGTGGGAATGGAGGGACGCAGCAGGCACTGACATGCCCGAAGGACTGAGCCCTCCTTGGATCGGACCCACCCAGGTGTCCCTACCCAGTGGTCCCCACTGGTTCCCGTTGAGGACATCCCATTTGCACAGCCTGGGCTGCTCCTGGTTCAATCCCCTGATCCGGATTCAGGCTCATTTGGGGGCCCCGAAAGCTTCCGGCCCCAAGAACAGCTCTGTCTCCAGAGCTTCTGGGTGAGGTTTATTCAGTGCCCAGAACGTCGCCACCGTTTGGGTCTGAGCGCTCCTGCGTTGGTGCTGGCAGTGGGGCCTCGTTCCAGGATCACCACGCTGTGCCCTCTGAAAGCACTGAGCGGGTTTGGCAGACCCCAGTGCCACGAGGACCACCCACCATCATCTCCAGCTGTTTGCTGGGAGGGGACCCCAAATGATTTGGATTGTACAGCAGACCCCAGACCCCAAGCCCAGGAGAGGGGACAGCTGGTGGAGTAGAATGAATGGCAGCAGGAAGCTTTGCAAAAAGTAATTTTAAAAGGGCGCTGGATGAGTGGGGGGGGCTCCAGGCTCCAGCCCCAGCCACGCTTCAGGGCTGACCAAGAGCAACACTCTGCAGCAGTGCAGTGTGAATGTAGAGTGTCCTTTCACATCCATTCCTGGAGGCAAATCTGGGACCTTAAGACAAACTCTCATCCCGCTGAGTCAGAACTCCCATCCATCAACAAGCGGTGCCTTTCTTTAAGGTGCAGTCCTATTCTTTGGGTCCGTGCTGCCGGTGTGTTCCTGCACGCAGAGCTCAGAGTTCCCTCAAACCCCATTTATCTCACATCTGCTGTGCCCCAGGTGGGAATAAATGGGGCCATACAGCCCTGAGCGGGGTGAGGAGGGGAGTGAAGAACCAGCTTGTACACTTCCCCCTGCAATGGGGAGTGCCTGCTGCCGTCAGCTCCTGCCCTCAAAAAGAGAGAAAAAATGGGGAAAATGGATTTCTTGAAGGAGTCTGGTTCTCACCTTCTCACTGGGGTGAGCAGGGTTTGAAGGGTGTTACAAAGCAGTGAAGGCAGGGGTCCCCACCACCAGGATGGCATGAGGGCCGCGGAGTCGGGTCCAAAATGAGGCCGTGGTGGCAAAGTGTGGGGGGGGGGGGGCAGGGGGTGCACCAAGATCCCCTTGGCTCTAACCGTGTCTTTTCCTTTCTTTTGCGGACAGGCCATGAACTTGGTAAGTTGAGCTCCGATGCCGTGATTTCCCCATTGCCGTTTGCTAAACCCTCTCTGCCCCCAGGGAGACAGTGGGGATGGATGCCTCCTAGACCTGGCAGCTCCCACCCGCAGGGATGGTACAGCATGTGTGGGGTGGGGGACACGTTTGCATGGTGATAGTGTTTATTGCCTTGCGTATTTTTGCTATTGGTTGTGTTAACCATGCCCCCCCAACTTTCCCTCAGTTGCACAACCCCTCCACGCTTTGCAAAACTTCAGGGGAGGCGGGGGCAGCCTACCTGAAGCCCTGCATAATGCCCATCTCCTCTCTTTCCCCCCACAAGGACCAAGTCTCCAAAGACAAGGCTCTGCAGAGCATGGCGTCCATGTCCTCCGCTCAGATTGTGTCGGCCAGCGTCCTACAGAACAAGCTCAGCCCCCCCCCTCCTCTTCCTCAGGCCGTCTTCTCTGCTGCCCCCAGGGTGAGGACAGCTCTGTGCCCACCATCCCCATGCTTGAGACGGGGGGGAGGAACCCATACATGGCCCTGGGGGAGTCACAGCCTCTTGGATGCTTTGCAGAAGGGGCGCTCGGGGGGCTGCAGATGTGTCTGGGGGGGGTCAAGGGGTGCTGACTATGTTCTCTCTGCTCTTCCCCAGTTTTGGAGTGGGCCGATCCCAGGACAGCCTGGACCCTCTCAGGAGTAAGTACAAGCCCCCATGCCAAGCAACCCCCCCACGGGACCCAGACGCGTTAACCTAACAAGGCACTTTTTGTTTTTCAGCATTAAACCGTTTGCACAACCAGCTTACCCCATCCAGCCACCCATGCCTCCATCACTAGCCAGTAAGTGCCATCCTTCCTGGGGGGCATCGCTTGGTACCTCACAACTGTGCTGGGGACACAGCTTTTTGTCCCCTCCATGGTGCCACCCAATGTTGCCACCCACCCTGGGGCCGCACTCACGGCATTTTGTCCCTATACTTGTGCCCACCTAGCAATGTCACCCATCCAAAGTCCCCATCCCAGCCTCCTGAGGTGAAAACCTGGGTTTAAACCCAGCTCCAAACCCGCAGTGAGCAGGACTCCGTTGTCCCCTTTTGGAATGGGGTGCAAATTTTTTACTCCACAGCAAAATGCCCATCCTGGAAGGTTGGGGAGGGACAAGAGGGGCGCAGCAAGGCAAGAAGCATCCTGGTGGCACAAGAGGGGCTCACATCAGTTGACGCTGCCCTGTGTCCCCCCCCAGGTTACGAGCCCCTGGCCCCGCTGCCACCAGCTGCCTCAGCCGTGCCAGTCTGGCAGGACCGCACCATCGCCTCTGCCAAGCTGCGGCTCCTCGAGTACTCTGCCTTCATGGAAGTGCCGCGGGACACTGAAACGGTAACACTGCCTTCCACATCTCCTAGACCCCTGGCCACCCCTGTCCTCGCTCTGTCCTCGGAGTCACCCAGCTTTTTCAGCTGACCCCCACCTTGTTTTGACCCCGCTTTCCCTTACAGTATAGCAAACACCTCTTCGTGCACATCGGGCAGACGAACCCCTCGTACAGCGACCCACTGCTGGAGGCTGTGGACATCCGCCAGATCTACGACAAGTTCCCTGAGAAGAAGGGTGGCCTCAAGGAGCTCTATGAGCGTGGACCCCAGAACTCCTTCTTCCTCGTCAAGTTTTGGGTATGAGACTGAGAGGATCGACCTCCAGCCCTTAAAGATCATAGAACCATGGAATGGTTGTGTTGGAAGGGTCCTTAAAGATCCTAGAACTGTGTGCTGGTTGGTTTGGAACGGACCTTGAAGATCATAGAGCCATGGAGTGGTTGGGTTGGAAGGGACCTAAACCCCCCCAGCCCCACCCCTGCTGTGGGCTGGGTGCCCCCCAGCAGGTCAGGCTGCCCAGGGTCCCACGCACGGCCTCGGGCATCTCCAAGGATGGGGTAGCCACAGCTTTTCTGCACAACCCATCCTAGTGTCCTCGTTCCCAAGAACACAATGGCTCACGACAGCACCCCCCTCTTTTCTCTTCAGGCGGATCTGAACAGCACAATCCAGGATGGGCCAGGGACTTTCTATGGTGTCAGCAGTCAGTACAGCAGCGCGGAGAACATGACCATCACAGTGTCCACCAAGGTGTGCTCCTTTGGGAAGCAGGTTGTGGAGAAGGTGGAGGTGAGTGCTGTGCGGTGCGGGGAGTATTTGCGAGTGGTGTCCATGCTTCGAGTCCTGGGACAGTGCGGGATGGATAAAACCGAAGCGAACGTAGGGTGTGTGGGCACAGGCTGTGGTTATCCCACGGCGTCCCTGTTGGCTGCCACATGCATTCCCCATTATTGTGTCACCCTCCCGCTGATGCCTGGCTGTCATTGCAGACAGAGTATGCGCGGTTGGAGAACAGCCGCTTTGTCTACCGCATCCACCGCTCCCCCATGTGCGAATACATGATCAACTTCATCCACAAACTCAAGCATCTCCCGGAGAAGTACATGATGAACAGCGTCCTGGAGAATTTCACCATCCTGCAGGTACTCTCACTTCCCAGAGCTTCGTGCATGGATCAAAGGGTGGGATGCATCGTAATGGCTGTGCAAATGCTGCATGGGACCTTGCAAACTGCGCCAGTTACGGCCACCAAGTGGTGGTGTCGCGAATAAAGCAGATGTGCCCAAGTGTACGCAGCCTCCCAGGTGGTGGTTAGCAGACGTGGGGCGGTACACTGAAAGCAGCAGTGCGTCCATCCCCAACCCATCCCGCTGCAGGGAGCGCCTTCTGATGTGCGAATGGAGTGGCTGTGCCCAAGCCCGTGCGCTCACTCCCTAAACAGTGAGGGGGGCAAAGTTTTGGCGCTGCAAATTAAAGCTGCTGTCTCTGATTCTGCACAACCCCCTGAATAGCAGGTAGCAAAATCGGCGCAAATCAAGCTGCCGTGCCTGAGCCCACACAACACCCCGAATAACAGCATCCACCCCCAAGGCACTTCCTGATGCCCCTCTGCTTCCTCACAGGTTGTTACCAACAGGGATACCCAGGAAACCCTGCTCTGCATCGCCTTTGTGTTTGAGGTGTCCACCAGCGAGCACGGTGCCCAGCATCACGTCTACAAGTTGGTGAAGGACTAGGGGCCCTCGGGACAGGCGGGGGCTTGAGGGACACGGGGACGTGGGGAGGGTTGTGCAGAAGGGCCGCCTGTTGTGCGCTCCCGGCCCCGCCAGGAGTCATTGGAAGAGAGGAGGAGGAGGAAGAAGAAGAAAAGCAATAGCCAAAAAAGACTGACTTGCGATCACAGATGTTTTCTACTTTAGGAACAGTTTTTAAATAAATATATATATATTAAAAAAAAAAAAAAAAAGAAAAAAAAAAAAGAAGAATGAGAATGGAAACGTAGGGAGGAAGGAGAGGAGCCCGTGTCCGGCGCTGGATGGGGAATGCAGTGGTGCCAATGAACCAGGACCGTGCAGGACGTTGGAGCGGTGGGTGGTGCTGCTTTTGCCTGCCGGTCCAGGTCCCCACGTGGTGGCACTGGGTCCACGGTGGCATCCCTGGGACAGTGGTGTAAGCCGGCACTGGGGGTGGCGGTGAGGACATGGAGACATCCCTGTGAGCCCAGGGCGGAGGTGGGGTCAGGTAGGAGCAGGGCGGGGGTGGTGGCCCTAAGCAGCAGAAATGGACGGGAGAAAGTCGCATTGTGCCTTGGTGAGGATGGGTGCTCCTCGTCCTGTCCTGGCAGTATTGGGAGCGGGAGGGCATCAACAATGCAAAGTGCTGTTTAATGGCTCTTTTTTTCCCCTTTTTTCCTTTTTTTTTTTTTTTTTTTTTTTTAAATTAAGAAGTGCTTTTTAGTGCTGTGCTCAGAACTGAGCTTTGTCCATCCTGTGCCACTCCACAGTGCCCAGGACACCCTGCTGTCACCTCTGGTGCCTGTGGGTGGAGCGTACCATGGGGCAGCGTTCTGGGGCTCGCAGTCACCACACTGCTGTGGTGGTTGTGCACACTTCCAGGGATTGCATTCAGGCTCTTCTCCAGTCCCAAGCACCCCCTGGTGCGGCTTGCCATGGTGCAGAGGGTTTGCCTGATTTATTTTGCATTTGTACATTTTCCATCTTTTTTTGGCCTGTTTTTCTGTTTTGACGGTTCTGATGTTGGCTTTTTCTCAGCGGGAAGCAGCCGAGTCGGGAGGAGCACAGAGCCGAGCCGTGAGTGGGAAGAGGAGGGGACAGAGAGGGGAAGAGAGGGGACGGAGGACGTGTGGGGTGCAAGACTGGGTCTGCTCAGGGGGAATCTGGGTCTGCAGCCCATGGCCTGATGCACTGCGCCCAGTCCTGCAGGTCGCAAGGGGAGAGCATCCCCAGGAGGGGTTGGGCAGGGTGGCAGGGAGCAGGGGCAGGAGAAACGCTTTGTCCCCCCGGAGGAGTGAAGGCAGCGGGAGGTGCAGCGCAGTGTTCAGGGATGATGGAGCTGGGGTTGGTGATGGGATGCCAGGCGTGCAGGGACGGCGCGGAGCTCAGGAAGTGCCCTTTGCTGATGCCGTGTGTTGGGGCTCCATCCCCGCAGAGACACCCCAGTGCCGGCTCAAAGGAAAAAAGGGGAAAACCACGGGGACGGCCTCAGCCCACCCACCCCGGGCTCTCCTATGTAGCATGTCCGTTTGTTGTTCGTGGTTGTGCTGGCTTTTTTCTTTCTTTTTTTTTTTTTTTTTTTTCCTGTCACTCACTGATTAAACTCTGGGAATCCAAGTTCACACCTCCCACCGTCACATGGAGCTCTTCGTTAACTGGACCGCTTTGTGCTCCCTCCATCCCTCCCTCCATCCCTCCATCTACCTCTCCATCCACCCCTCCATCCCTCCCTCCTGCCCCCGCTAAGACTCGGACACAGCCCCGGCGATCCCTCCTTGCCCTCCCCGTAGCCCCTCTGTTCTCTGATGTATTTATGAATTTCACATGAAGTACTGTTTTATTTTTTTAAAGACTTTGTAAAGCTTTGCCAGGGTTACACTCACCATTTTTAGAGCTGTGTCAGTCCACAATGTTAAAAATAATAATAATTTTTTATGTATTATATTTTTTGTGTATTTTTTTAATCCAGCTGTGATGGGTTGTATCATGTATTTGTTGTGTTTACCGTATCTGTCCGACTTCCAAGAGAGGAGACTGTGGAGCTCCGAGAAAACTACGGTCTGCTGAAAAACCATTAAAACTATTTGTTCCTGTGTTGGCTCAAGCAGTGCTGCTGTTCCTTTGGGCTTTGTCGTGGCAGTGGGGTCTGTGGGGCCTCTTACGGCTGGGTCGCGCTTCTGCAATTAACCCAGGAGCGGGATGCGTCCTGCAGTGGGTTGCTGTGGTTTGTAGGGTTGGGTGAGCGGTGACAGGTTTGTCGGATCGGATGGGTTTGCAGGGTTGATAATGGGTTTGTAGCGTTGCACGGACTGGTGGTGGATTCGCAGGGTTGGATGGCTGCCTGCAGGGCTGGCCCTCCCCTGTTCCCACCTCTCTCCCTGCCCTGTGCCCCGGGCTGGAGGGAGAAGCCCCGCAGCATCTGAGTTCACCGGCGCGTATTTGAGGGGGTCGCAGCCTGCCGTGTGCCAGCATCAGGCGCTGGAGGGCTGAGCGCGTGCTGTCAATAACAATCGCTCCTTACAGCTTTGCTTTCACTCCCGTGGCTGCTTAACAGCCGATCCTCTCCCATCACAAGGTGACCCAGAGGTCGTGTTCTAACGCCGGCCGTATTTCCAGCAGTCTTCCTCTTTCCGCAAGACAAACCGTCCGGCGTGGCATGAAGACACCTGAGACACTTATTTCTACTTCACCCAGCTCAGCTTGCGGGCTGGACCCAAAAAGAGTACTGGGCTGCAGGGTGCAGCAGCACCCTAAGGCGGCGTGCGGCGCTCCGGAGCGCCGCTCGGCTCGGCTCGGCTCGGCTCGGCTCAGCTCGGCTGGGCGCGGCTCGGGGCGGCTCGGCCGACTCGGCGACTCCACCGACCCCGCGCGCGGCCCCTCCTCCCCCCCCATGGCTGCGCGCCGCCCTCCCGGGGCCGCTCCCTGCCGCCTTCCTCTTCCCGTTCCGCACTGCTGACTGCCGGGACTCGTAGTCCCGCGGCCCCTCACCGCCGCCGGACCTCAACCGGCACGGCACCGCGGCCGGACCGCAGCTGGACCGGCGCACGCACACCGGGTGCGCTCCCGATTTTGCGCCGCGCTCCGGCTCCGCACTCCGCTCCGCTCCCACCTGTTGCTCCGCGTCCCGATTCCGCCGCCCGCCGAGTGGCATCGGCCCGGGCTGAGAGTTCGGTGAGAGTTCGGCAGCTCCGGGCCGGGTCGGGCGCCCAGCGCGGCGGCGGGGGACGCGCACGTGGCGCGCTCTCTCTCTCTTTCTTTTCTTCTTTCCAATTCTTTAAACTCCTTCGTGTGGCGCGCGGTGTGGGACGGTGGAGTTGGGTTCGGGTCGAGGTCCGTTCCCCAGAGCTGTCCGTAACTGTTCTCGTGCTCGGGGCCGTGCTGTAACGCTGCGGTTCACGTCTATCCAGAGAGCACGGCTCAGTACAGGGAGGTGCCCCATCCCCGCCCCCACCCCTTTCAGCGTCCACCTTGCCCCCGTCAGCACGGAGCGGGTTTGGGCGGTTGGCTCCCTATTTTGGGGCAAATTGAGGTTCGGGGGGAGAGGGAGAGCTGGGGCCGGGCTGGGCATCGTGCCTTCCTGCGTGGCTCTGTCACCCCAAAGCTGCTCGCTTCAGGACCCCCCCTGTGTGCTGCTGCTGGGCAATGGAGAAGGACCCTGCACTGCGGCTCCGCGTCTTTGACCTCAACTGCTGGTGGGTGCTGAGCCCGGTGGGGCTGCGGGTATGGAGGCATCCGCCCTAGGAGGGCCACCTTCATTCCCGCTTCGTTGTGGGATCACACTGTTTTCACAGCCCAAACGGGGCAGGGCACTCAGCTGGGCTTTGTCCTCCTCCTTGGCTGTTCCCCTGTGCTCCCCGTTCTCCCGCGTGGAAAGAGCCCCCCACGTGCCCCCCAACTGGGGATGCGCTGCTTCACCTTGCAGGTGGGGAAAGGCATCCTCAAAGAGCCCCCCTGCACATCCCTGTTGTCCCCACCACCCTACCATCCCATCTCCCCCCCCGACCTGAGTTGCATCCTGCCCCATACCCTCCCCCCATTTTGGGTCCCCACGAGCCCTTATCCCCAGCCCCTGTCTATGGCTTAGGGCCATCCGTTACCTGAGCAAGCGGCGGCAAGAGCGCATCCGCCTCATTGGGGACCGGCTGTGCCGGGAGGGCTTCGACCTGGTCCTGCTGCAGGAGGTGAGCTCACTCACGAGCTGGTCGTGCCAGGTCTCAGCCCACGTGCTGAGCGCACCCGGTCTCAGCCCATCTCTCTGTCCTGCAGATATGGAGCGAGCGTGACTACAGCGACCTGAAGGCACAGCTGGGTGGTTGCTGCCCCTTCTCCCATTATTTCCGAAGGTGAGAAGGGCTGGGACACTCCCTGGAGGGAGGGAGGTGGTTGTTCACTGTGCCCCCCCCCGCAGCGGCGTCATCGGCAGTGGCCTCTGCGTCTTCTCCAAGTTCCCCATCCTGGACACGCTGCTCTACCAGTACTCGCTCAATGGTTACCCCTATATGGTGAGCGGGCCGGGGAGGGCACGTGGCACCCACAGGGCGCTACTGAGCTGTGCCAGCCCCTGCCTCCTCCCTTCCCCTTTGGCAGCTGCAGCACGGGGACTGGTTCTGCGGCAAGTCTGTGGGTCTCGTCATTGTCAGGATTGCTGAGATCACCTTCAACGTCTACGTCACCCACGTGAGCACCTGAAGGGGATGGGTGGCTGCACCCCTCCTTTGCTGTCCCCTCTCTGGGGACGCTGCTAAAATGTGATGATTGAATATTGCGTAGGGTGGGGGGACAGTGACCCCAGCTGGGCAGCGCAGTGGAGTGAAGGTCCCAAGCCGTCAATAGAACGAAGGCAGAGCCATGGGACCAAAGCGTTGCAGGGAGCCGTGGAGCGGGATAGGTGCTGCGGGGAGGGGATCATGGCTGCTTTGTCCCCTGCTTTTCCAGCTGCATGCTGAGTACAGCCGGGAGAAGGATGCCTACCTGCCCCACCGCGTGGTGCAAGCCTGGGAACTGGCACAGTTCATCCGGTGAGCGCTCACAGCTTGCAGCCAGGACTATGGGAGGGGTGCACCACGGAGTGCCCCCTCCCCCAGGGCTGAACCAGAGGGCTGAGTCAGTCCTGTCCCTGCAGCCACACGGCGAAGGCGGCTGACGTGGTGCTGCTGGGGGGGGACCTCAACATGCACCCTGAAGACGTGGGCATTCGGCTTCTGCGTGGCTGGACGGGACTGCAGGATGCTTTCACTGAGGCCAAGCACTTTGAGGTGAGTGGCAGCTCAGCAAGGACCCCTCAAGGCCCTGTGTGCCCATCCTTGCCCACCATATGGCACAGGGCTTTTGTTCCCAGGGCTGCGAGGACGGCTGCACCCTCGTTCCAAATAACTGCTTCACTGTCAAATCGGAGCTGCAGCCCTTCCCGCTGGGCATCCGCATCGACTACATCCTCTACAAGGTGACAGAGTCCCTCCATGCTGCACGTGGGGCGGAGGACAGCCAGTGACCCTGCTGCCCCTTGCCCAGGCTGTCTCCAGCTTCACAGTGAAGTGTGAAGAGCTGAGGACCACCACGGGAACAGTCCCAGGAATGGACGTCCCTTACTCAGACCATGAGGCTGTGATGGCAACACTGTGCATCCAGAGGACGGGACAGACAGCGGGTGTCACCATGGGCACGGCCAGTAAGGTTTGGGGACACTAGTGGGATCCCCTTGGCATGGGTTTGAGGACACCGGTGGGGTCCCCTTGGAACAGGTTTGAGGACACCAGTGGGGTCCTGCACGGGGATACTGCTGGCCGCTGGCTTTGAAATGGGGAGGATATTTTGGGGCACCCCTTGGAAGGGAGCTGACGGAAATATGCTGGATGGGGCCCAAATGGGTGTGGATGGGTGTCACCCCCAAGCCCCTGTTCCCACAGTGCCAGCGCTGGTGGAGGTGCTGAGTGAGGCACGGACAGAGGTGTGCGTGGGGCTGCTGGCAGCACGGCGGCAGCGTTATTCCTCAGGAAGGATGGCGGTGCTGGCCATGCTGCTGCTGCTGCTACAGGCAGTGGGAGTGCTGGGTGTGCTGGGAGGGCTGGCAGCTGGGAAGCCCTTCCCTGCTCTCTCCGTCTCCCTGCTGGCCTTCCTCGCCCTTGCCATCCTCCTCCTCGCTGCTGGCCTCCACCTCTTCCACAGCATCGAGGTGAAGATGCTGCAGGGCACCGAGGAGCAGATGGAGATGGCGATGCGGGGGCTGCAGGAACAGCCCCTCCACCGCCACTGACCCGGCCCCATCCTGACCCCTTTTTTAGCTGAAGAAAATAAAAGAGGTGTTGTAACCCTTTGTGCCGTGTCAAGGAGGTTTTATTCTAAGGCAGGGGGTTGCAGCAGAGTGGGAGGTGTAGAGCATACCACACCCAGGACTCCCATTCTGTAAGCACCACATCGCTGTGGAGAAGAGCTCTGCAGCAACTGGGAACTCTTTAAAGGTCCACGCAAAGGCACTGGAATTGGAGAAGCCCCAAAGGGCCAAAGAAGACGTGGCCACCCGCGCCCTTTGTCCTCAGCGTCACAGATAGTGCCAGCTCTGGGCAAAATCCACTAGGAGAGCTGCTGGGGAAACATCCTCATGCCACAGCACATTGCACAGGAGTTTCTGACCCTTGTATCCTGCGGTGGATGGGGACAGTATGGAGGCGGCACCCAAAAGTGGAGATGCAGAGCTACTGGCTCAGTCCGGTCTGGCCATTGGTGGCCCCATTTATTTAGCCAGATGTCAGGGGCTGGGGTGGACGTTCCCATCTGGGATGGATGTCCTTGATTAGGGTGGGTGTTCCCATCTGGGATGGATGTTCTTGGTTGGGATGGATGTCCCGGAGTGGCTTCCAAGCGCTGCTCCTGCTGCTGCCCCGCTACATCTGGCATCAAGCTGCCACCTGCCCATGGTGGCCGTGGCCATGTTGTCACTGCCAGGAGCAAAGCCCTTGGGGTCTGGCGGGCATGGAGCTGTTACACTTTGGGACTGAGGCACTGTCCTGAGGAAGGCAGTGGAGCAGCTTGAGCACGAGGGGTTTTGCAGGACCAAAAGCTTTTGATGCCGCCAGTTCTGCCTCGTGGCAGCATCCGCCTTGAAGGGGTCACAGCTGTGGGATCTCTTGCAGCGAGAGACTCCAGTTCCCCTATGGGGCTTTTTCCTCCTGGCAAATCCTGGGCAGAGCCATGCAGCCCGTGTATTTCATGTGCCCTGCATATCTCATTTTCAAGCAAGCACAAGGCCAAGGCAAAATTCATCTGGGCATGGGGGGCATTTCTCTGTGCCGCAGAACAGGGGTGCTCCTTTCTGTCACCCCCTCCATAGCAAGTGGGGACCCAGCAAAGCAGCTTGGGGTGATGTTCAGCCTGGGGGGGACACCGCTAAACGCCCCCCCCATCCCCCCAAGGTTCCTTCAGGGATGCAGCTCACTGAGCCGCTTCTCCTCCTGCATGTGGATGAGTGCGTTGCGCTTGTCCACCACCTTCAGCAGCTGCGCCAGGATCTGTTGCTCAGCTGCACGGTCCTCAGGGGTCTTCAGGGCTTCTGTGGGAGCAGGGAGGGCTGCAGCATGGCTGTGGGTCCCCACCACACACAGCCCCCACCCCCAGTACACACAGATGCTTACCTTCTGTCTCTATGTACCAACGCAGCTTCTGGTCCAGCTGCCACTGCTGCTCCTCCAGCTTCAGCTCCTGCACCCTGCAGGGCAGAAATGGGGAGAAGTGAGCACAGGGCCAGGGGCCTGGGGGGGTGCCCGTGCAGCATAACCCCCAGCCCTACGTGATCATGAGGTCCGACTCCTCCAACATCAGGCTGTTCTTCTTCTGCACCAGGTACAGCAACTGGTTCATCCACTGCGTCTTCTGGTCAGCTGGGCTGTCTGCGGGGCAGGGCAGAGTGGTGTGAGCCCCCTCCTTGGGCACTGAGGAGCCCCAGATACCAAATCCTCACCGCTGTCCTCCCGAAGGAACTTCTCCAGCTTGATGCCCTGCAGCTCCAGCTCTCGGAATGTCACCTCGATCTCCTCCAGCCGCCGCTGGATGGCCTGCGGGGTGGGGAGGGGTAGCAGTTGGCCAGTGCATCCATCCCAGTGCATGGGGTAAGGACGGGGATGGGAACCTGCCTCCACAGAGGGGCTCCCTACCTGGGCTGTGCAGAACCGCTTCATCTGTGCCTCCCGTGCACGGCGGTCCAGCGTGCGTTTCCAGGCAGGGTACTTCTCTGTGCCCCGCAGTATCAGGTTCTGTGCAGGGACATGGGGAGGGTGAGGCAGAGCCATACCTGATGCCTTGATGTGGGACAGTGCGGGACCAGTGGGTATGCCGCTGCCTGAACGTACCGACTCTCTTGTGATGCCCAGGTCCGAGCCTTCCTGCTCCTCTTCTTCCTCACTGTCACTCTCCTCCAGATCTGCATCCCCCCAAAGCACAGAACAGCTGAGGCACAATGGGGCCCAAAAGAGACCCTCAGCCCAGCTCAGCAGCCACCCACCTTCCTCCATGGCTGCTTCTTCCTCCTCCTCCTCCTCCTCCTCCTCCTCCTCCTCCTCCTCCTCCCAGGCCACCTGCGCCTGCACACCCAGCATGGCCTCGAGCGGTGCCTGCAGCCGCAGCCGTGCTGGCTTGGGGGGAGGCTCAGCCTCTGTGTCGCCCATGAGGTTCAGTGAGGAAAGATGGAGCTTCTCCAGGTCTGAGAGGATGATCTTCCTCCTGCCACCTCTCTCTTCAGCGTCCTCCACTGCCTTCTGAGGCTCCGTGCTGGGACCTTCACTCTTCTCATCCTCCTCCAGCGCCAAAGCCAGCAGCTCCTGCTGCACCATCTCACCAGTGCCCGTGGCATCCTCCACTTCACCAGCGCCCACACCCTCCTCTACCTTGGGCTCCCTGGGTGGCTGCGGGGAAGCAGGTGGGGGTCCAGGCTCCTCCTGCTCAAGGGATGCACAGGGGCTCCCAGCATCCGAGAGCACATGGTCAGTGACAGCATCCTAGGCCAGGAGGAGTAGCGGGGAAGTGATGAGTGTGAGGCCATATTCAAGCATTCCCTCCCACTATTTGACCCCATTCATGGCCACTTACCCCATCAGGCAGCACGGAAGGTTTGTTTGGGAGCAGCACAGGGGGCTCACTCGGGGGCAGCTCCATGCTAAGGGTGTCGGGGAAGTGAAGTGAGCAATAGAAGTGACCTGGGAGGACGGTGCAAACCCACACGATGAGCAAGCGAAGAGAGATGCCCACCCCCCTGGTCCCCGTCTCCAAACACACTCACCGTCCTCCTCGTTGAAGGCGTAGTCTCCTAGGCGCAGCGTGGCCCCACAGCGCCGGCACTGGAAGCAGCTGCGGTGGAAGAAGAGTCCCTCGGCGCTGGCCCGTTCCAGGATGTAGACGCGGCGTGCACAGAAGTAGCAGGCATCGCTGCTCTCTGGGCGAACCGATGTCTGTGGGAGAACAGGACGGGTCGGGGAGACGTGGGGGGGTGACCCAGCCTTTGGGGTTGGGTGGTGCAGGGGGCTCCTCCGGTAGAGGAGCTCAGCGTTGGCGCAGGAAGGGAGGGAGCTGCAGCGCCGGACTCCGGAAAACCAGTTGGGTCAGGAAATGCTGTGGGAGGAGCCGGGAGCCCGTGGGCGTCCGCTGACGCAGCCCGTGTGCCAGCCCTTGGCCTGGCCCCGCGCCCAGGAGGAGCCCCTTCAGGCACGAGGTGAGGACCAACCTGCGCAGGGTCCGTGGTGGCAGCGGGCTGTGCGTCGTGGTCATCATCCACGGTATCTTCAGATGGCGCCGCATCGGTCTAAGGGCGCAGCACCAAGCAGGGTTCAGCACCCCACGGGCTGCGCCCCACGGAGCGTCCCTGTGGTATTCGGCAGGCACCCACCTCCGTGCTGTCCCTGTTGCTTTTCTTGCCCTCAGCATCCTTCTGCGCGCTGGCCTGCCAACGCAAATATGGGACTCAGAGTTATGAGGAATGGCTGTGGGGAGCAGCGTGGGGTGATGAGGGGGGGCCTCACCTGGGTGCGCTTGTGAGTCAGGATGCGGCTCTTCTGCAGCTTGCTGAGAAAGAGGATGGCCCCTTTGGTGCCACAGGGGGACAGCGGCTTCTTGCTGAGCTCCATCGACTCTGCACAGAGGGGATGGGGACACACGTTGGGGATGTAAATGGGGAGCACCCAGCTGGCCCCATGGGGGGCTCAGGGTGGGATAACCCACCCCACAATTCCCACCTGGAGGAGGAGGCTTGAATGCTTCGTAGAACTGGCTGAGATAGGTGATGAGCCCCAGGCGGTTGGGCTCGGCCATGGAGGCCATCTCGGCACTGGAGAGGATAGGCTGGATGCCCAGCTCCTGCTCTGCCACGTCCAGCATCAGCTGGTGGGTGCGTATGGGGTCCTGTGGGTCCATGGCATCGAAATCCCTGCAGAGAGGGTGCATGGTGTCAGGGTGGGTGCTGTAGGGTGGGGGTGTCGGGGGCTGGGCACTTACACCAAATGGGGGCGGAATCGATGGATGAGGGCACAGAGAGCCAAACCACTGGTCCAGGAGGATGTGAAGTCAGTCACCTCCACCCCGTGATACCCATCCGTGCTATCCTGGCACCAGCGCAGCAGCTCCTTGTAGGCGTCTCCACAGACAGCTGGGAAGGCAGCAGCACACGTATCCCCATCCCAACCCAAGGACAACCCCATAGAGGTCCCCCGCCCATGGCATCATGGTTTAGGTGGGCACTTCAGCGTCCCCCAGAGCTCGATCAATGGGATGAGAAAGCATTGGTAGAAGGGAAACAAACACCCCCAGAGGAAAGCAGTGGGATGGGAGCTGTGTCCCCATGGGGGCTGTGTCACAGGGAACGGGAGGGGAATGCGGACATTGCTGGGAGGAGCGCGGTGCCAGTATGCCGGGGTTTCAGAATGAGGAGGTAGGGAGGGAAATCAGGGCAGGAGCTGCCCTGCCGTGGCCTGCAGGGACCATGGGGCCACTCCTACCAGTGCTGAGCCTGTTGTCTATCTTCTTCTCGTGGTCCACCTCCACCTTGCCCACGAGGTAGAAGTCTCGGACCTGCCAGGGGGGACACTCAGGTCACCAACTGCATCCAACCAGTGCCATCAGAGCTGGCATCGGCAAAGGGGACACCCAGACACCCCCTCCCCAGCTACCGTAGGAAACGCATCACACACCTTGGGGACCTACAGCTGTGATTTCACACCCATGGGGGACAGGGGACCGTGCCGGTTAGGCAGGGGACCACGTCAACTGGTGGCACACAACTGGTGTCACCTCACTGATGGGCACCAAGCTGGATGGCTGCTCTCCCTCCCACCCAAGCGGGACGCCCCTGGGCTGGGAAGTGGAGAGCTGATGTTCTGCACCTGTACTCCAGGCCAGTACCTGGCTGGGTCTGATAGCTTGCAGGTTGAGGTTGGGGTAGCGTGTTGTGGGGTCGATGCTGTACTGTGTGACGTTCTTGTTGGTGTTGTCCGGAGAGGTCTGCGACAGGCGCTGGTAGATGCTCTCCCTGGGCACAAGGGGGTGGTGCTGGGTGTCACATCCACCCTCACGCCTTGCCACCGCACTGAGCGCACAGCCATTCCAGGGTGGACTCTCACCTCTCTGCCAACACCTCCAGAGGAGGGGTCCCGGCCGCCCACCGCCGCACCATCCACGCCGCATCGAAGGCGGCCAGGAAGCCCCGAGCCACACCCGTGCCCAGAGGCCAGAAGGGCTGTGGAGAGGAAGGTAAAGGGGTGGTGATGGGGATGGGGATGGAGATGGAGCTGTGTGGCCAGTTGGGATGGCTGGGAGGAGGCAGGGAGCAGCCAGGCTTGGATGGAGATGAAAGCAGGGAGAGGTCGCGAGGTGTGGGCAGAGGGAAAGACAGGCATCTCCTCTCCAGCTCCATGGCTGCACAGATGCTGCTGCATGCCAGGAGAAATTGGGCTGCATCCCAACCACCTTCAGTGGGTATGGAGAAGGGATAACCCACCCCCATCAAAGCATCCTGCTACCAGCAATTTGGGTGTGCGTCCCTGGGGATAGGACAGCTGTCTGGAGCAGCCGGAGCAGCAAATGTTCAGGGGTCAGGAAACGGAGGCACAGTGCTCACCTCCACCAGGCAGTCGCCCACCAGCCCCAGCAGCAGGCGTGTCCCGTTGTGCTCCCGCACCAGTGCTGCATTCTCGGAGCGCGTCATGCAGGTGAAGTCAAACACGTCGACATCTGGCTGGCTGCGATGGTTGAGGGCGAACTCCAGCTCAGGCAGGCAGTAATTGGTGGAGAAGTTGGCGGCCTCCTTGGCGTAGCTGAGCAGTGCATCCCGGTTCACGTTGTCTGGGGACAGGAGGCTCTCAATGTCCGCTTTGTCCTACAGGGATAGGTGGGTCCAAACAGGATGGGGGTAGCATTTGTCCCCATCCCAGTGGTGGGACAAACCCACTCGCCTCACCTGCAGGATGACACCCTTCTTCAGCAAGCTCTGCTTCTTGGCTGTCATGACAAAGTAGTGCGTATCATCCTTGTAGTAGACGATGTTCTCCAGATCGATCCCTGGTGACGAGAAAGGAGCTGAGCTGAGCTACCAGTCATCCCCACCAACAGGATCACTGTGTGGGGATATGCACCCACCACAGCTTACATATCTGGAGCAGAACCCGTGAGCTTTATGGGGCCACAACATGTCCCCACCAGTGTGGTGACCATGTGGGGACGTGCACCCACAATAGGGTGCACACCTCGGGACCCCCCCCACTGACCCAGAACCACCGACCTGTTTTGTTGTAGAGGTTTTGGAAGAACTTCTGGTTGTAGATCCGGGCCACGCCGCTGATCTCGGCCACCTCCACCTCCGCCCGGCTGTGGCGGTTGATGAAGTTGGTGGTGATGCCAATGGCCAGCTTGCCCCGCATCTCCTTCCGCTTGAAGCCTTCGGGGACAAACTTGCCTCCCCCAGCCGAGATGAGGACATCGAACTCATAGTGGCTGAGGGGAGAGGAGCTGGGCTGCAGCACAGCCCGCCAGCCGCCTGCGGGACAGGGGAGTCACTGGGGTCTGCTTGTGCCCCCGAGATGTCACCAACCCTACAGCCATGCCTTACCCTGTCCAGCTGCTTTGCCCGTGGGGGGATGGAGGCCCTTAAACTGAACCTTGGTATGCACCTCCACACCCAGCAATAGGGCCACCTTCAGCAGGATGAGCTGCAGCTGCCGGATACCTGCAAGGGGACATGGGGAGCAAGGAGAGCTGCACTCTCTGCCCAACTCTGGGGTGCACGCAGATCACTCACTGATGTGGTCCAGCGTGCCAGTGCAGAAGCGCCCGTAGAACTTCTTGGCGCCCAGCGCCCGCAGATCGTGGATGGTGAAGGGCCAGAGGTGCAGCACGTTGTTACGGGAGAAGGAGTCACGCTTCTCCAGCAGCACCACACGGGCACCAAGCAGCGCCAGCTCGATGGCAGTGCGCAGCCCGCAGGGACCAGCGCCCACCACCAGACACTGCAGAGGGGACAGATGGCACGATGTCCCCATGGTGCGACATCTCCGTGGTGCGACACTCCCACGATGTGACATCCCCGCAATGTGTCACATCAGGCTCAAGGCTAATCTCACCCTAATCCACCCTAAACCATTGCTCCATCCCTTCCCACTCCCCTCCTTCCTCCCCATGCTGCAAACAGGGTGCCCTGTGGGGTGACCTCCATCTCCCCGCAGGCTGAGTGGTGTCATGGCAATGGCAGCAGCCAAGCGCCAGGCGAAGATAAGGTGCGCATGCTTCCCCTCTGCTGCAGATGGGGAAGTCCCGCTGGTAGCAGACTCAGTGACGAGACCGAACTTTGAACCGCTGCCGGGCAGGAAGTGACAGTGGGGAGGAGAGGCAACAGCGGAGAGATGACGGACAGAATTGAGGTTCCCGGCCCCAGGGGGACACGTGGCACTGGGTCACGATATCCCTCCACCCTTTTGCAGTTCCCGCAGTGCGGATAGGATGGACACTGCCAACTTGACGCACCAAGGTGGCTTTGTGCCATGGGAGGGTATGGGGGCTAATTAACACATCAACCCACTTCCAGACATTAAACCGCATTGCCAACCCAACTGGCACATCCCACATCCTCCTCCAAGGACATCCCAATGGATGCTCCCACTCCGCGGACACAGCATGGAGACCCAGCCTTACATCCCACAGCCACCTGTACCTTGGTGCCGGCGCAGGCAGTGCCCTGGTCATAGTCCTTGTGTCCTGCTTTCTTATCCAGCTTGCCCCACAGAGCCTTGGCACTCCAAAAGTTGAGGGCAGCCTTGAGGCTGTGGTACAGCTGCAGCCCATTGCCCCGCAGCCCCAGCTGATGACACAGCTCCTCAAAGCAGCTGAGCACCTCCTGGCACTGCCTGGCGCGTATGAAGTGCTCAAACAGTGCGTGGGCTGGGTCAGTCGGCTCCTCATCGGGTGCACTCATCCTGCAGGGACAGCAGGGATAAGAAGAGGACCCCCAAGTGCCATCCTCCAGTCCATCCCCACAGGGATGCTGCAGGACCTGGGGTCTGAGCACGAGGGTTTTTGCGGCACAGGGTGCAGCAATCTCGGTGACGGCGATACTAGAATCAGGGCCCTTTCCGGCTGCACCCAGTGAGCCACGGTGTCACCGTGCAGGGTGACGTCAGGGAGGGGGACGGCTGCAGCTTCCTTTGTGCTGTGCGTACCTGCAGAGAGTGAGAGCACTGTTCTGGAGCAGAGATACCGCTTCCTTCCTCTTGTCGGTGGGGCCCTGGCTGCAGGGACAAACCACAGTGCCCCAAGAACACAGAAACTACTGCTGTGCAGCCAGTGCGGGACAGGAAGGGGCAGGACCCTGCCGCCCTGGTTTGAGAGCAGGATTTGCTTTGAGACAGCCCAGCAAGGTAAAAGCTGCCAGCCTGGAGGCAGCCAGAGAGCGGCACAGAGGAAGCAATGCGGGGAAACCAAAAATAACCAGATGACACACAGGCAGCCCTGGCAGCACGCAAGGAGATTTCCATCAGAGCTGGGGTGTAGCACTGCCCCAGACCCTGCCCTTGCTCAGCACCTGCCCAGTGCTTGCTCACCCATCTCCACACACCTCTCCCCAGACCTGGTGGCACCATGCCCCATGCCACGCCTAGCACCAAGCTCTGCCCCCTCCATCCACCTCAGAACCACGGGGCCGGGGGATGCTCCCACCCTTGCAGGAGAAGCAGCACGGTGGAAGTCTCGTCCTGCTGCACTGCTCCCCAGCTGCTCTGCTCCCCTCTTTGAACACTGAGCTTTGCCCTTGCGCTGCGCCCCAGCTCCCCAAAGCTCTCAAGCCTTACCAGTGGGAAAAAATGAATTTGAAGAGCTTGGGGAAACTGAGGCATCCTGCCCAGAGCCCATGGTGTGGGGCCAGGGCTGCGCCCCATGCCAGGGCAGCATTCCACCGCAGTGCTTTGGCTCTGCGGGGAGGAGTCAGAGCAACAAGCTCTATGTTACTTTGAGTTTCCTACAGAAACGATGCTCATGCTGGCACTCCATGTCCCCTTTGGCATGCTTGAACCCCCCCACAACAACAGCTTTCGGCAGTAGTCGGAACCACTCTGGCTGCTCAGCTCCTGCAGATTTTCTGCCAGCAAAGGGGGGCGATGCATTGAGCCCCTGCATCTGCACTCCCCCGATGAAAGCACAAACGCTTTGCGCATTTCTTCTCTTACAGGTGGAGGGAGGAGGTGGGTTTGTAGCCACCCCTGACTCAGCTCAGGACAACTCTGGTTGGAGCAGCTGCAGAAATGAAGCTCGCAGGGAAATCATCCAGCGCCAGCGCATGCAGAGCAACCCTGGCGTGGGGATGCCCGGTTGTGCTGGTGGGGTTTTCCCTTGTCCCGATCCATGGGGATGCAGAGAGGAAGCAGCCCCAGGGGTGCAGCACTGCTGGCAAGTTCACATCCTCCGGCACGTGGAAACAGGGTGGGGAAGGACACTGAGCAAATGCAGGCTGGGAGGGCTTCCAGCAGCTTGGCTTGGCAGCTGGGCCTCTCCCTCCTGCTGTGGATGCTCCCAGCACAGACTGGGATCAGCCCAGACAGCCCACGGGCCCGGCTGCGCAGGATTGCCATCCAGGCAGGGTGTTCTCTGCCAAGGGTCCGTGAAAGCGGGTATCGAACCCCCTCGGGGTGCAGCAACTTTGTGCAGATCCTGGGAGGCTCTCAGCCACTCGCAGCGGAAGTGAGCACTTCTCCGGTGCGTTGTGGGGTTGTTCCGCACAGGGGACCCATAAACCGCATCCTGACCACATCCCCGAGAACTTAGGATGAAGCCAACACTCAGGAGCAGCAGCACCCCCGAAAGTCATCTGAGCTCATGGGGCTCAGCCACGTCCCCCACTCAGCTCCAGCCCCTCAGGCTGCACAGAGGTCACTGCAGCCAAGGGAACGCGGGCAGCTCTGTCCCGTGTCTGATGCTGTTTTGCACTGGTAGTGCTACCAAGAAGCTGCTCTTGCTTGGGCTGGGGCTGAGATAGCTGCAGGCAAAAATAACCGCGTGTCCTCTCCTCCCGGCTCCCACTGCCTGAGGGGGGGTTGGGCGGGATGGGATGCCCAGCAGTGCTGCTCTGCAGCAGACGTGCCCTGGAGGGACAGCAGACGTGCAAACCCCAAGTTCAATTGGGAAAATATCCCGGGGGCTCCTGCACACCAACTGAGCATCTTTCCCCTGCACCAAGCAAGGGCCAGGATGGGGATAAGCCTCTCCCTTTGCAAAGCTCTTCCTGCTCCATTCTGCTTGGTACTGGGAGCACTGGTGGGACTGGAAAAAGATTGCAGGACGAGGGGACTACTCCCTTTTCCCTTAGGTGGGAACCTCCTGGTGGGAGCAGAATGTAGGGGTGGCAAATTGAAAACCAAGGGGAGACCCAAGCAGCTCGGCATCCCAAAATAACCCCCAGGGCTTCAGCAGCTTGCACTGCATCAAACCGGAGGGATGTTTCCGGTGGCACTCACACAATGCCGTCCCCCTTTCACCCACATTCTCCTTGGAGCAGGACACGGAGCAGGGGGGGGAACGACACGACAGCAGGGTGACCCCTACATCCCCCCCCACCAGGGATGCTCTGCCCATCCCCTCCCACTCACCTTCAGGTCTGCGCGGTGGGGGAATAGCGCAGGGATGGGGCTGGATGATGGCCGAAAGGGGCTCCGGCCGCCCGGTTCAATTCCTCCCGTCTCCTTTCCTTCTGATTCTGCTCCTTTCCCCTCTTCTCGACTCCTTTCCTGCTGGAAGGCGGCGCTGGGATCCCAGCAGGGGGGGCAGGGCTGTCTCCGGGTCTGCTCCGTTTTGCGCTGCCACAAATTGCGCTGCAGTCGCGGTTTTGGAGAGCGGTGATGAAACAAAGTGCTTTGCTTCTCGTGCTGCGCTTCCTCCCCGCCCCCAGAAATAGAGCCCAGCAGCCAGGTCCTGCCCTGGGCGGCAGAGATTCGCTCAGCCCCGGTCTCTAAATGTGCCAGCAGTGTCCCCAAGCAGCGCCACACTCGTGGAAAATTTTGGGACAGCGCTTCCACCTTAGGTGAAGGTCCGCTGGAGGGGGGGGGGGGGGGGGGGGGTGGAGCTGCCCACTCCCCAGAGATTGACCCCGGCTGGGTGGATTTTAGGGTTTCCCAGCAGTGAACTCCTCGCGGTGCTGCTGCCTGCTCACCCCATGCCCTCGGTATGGGGCTGGTGGGGCGGTGACACACGGTGACAACCTGCCACGAGGCTGCGGTGACTCAGGGACACGGGGCGAGGAAGCACATAAGGACTGTGTGAGTCACGTGCGGCAAGAGGGGACGGCTGTCCCAACGCCTCCGTCCCTCCTTGGGTCCTTCCCAAGAGTCCCACAACAGGACCCTCACCCCACAGCTTGCCTGGGCTGGCTGGAGCCCCCCAGCCCCGCGCAAAACCCCCAGAACCCACCCACGTTTTGGAGGCGTGGATGTGGAAATGAGGTATCAGCGCAGAACTGCGACTGGCCCCAGCCACGATGCTGCTTCCAACAGCTCCCTCTGTTTGTGAGCACTTCGTGCTGCTACAAAGAGGACCAAGTGCAAATCAGCTCCTTCCAGGTGTAGGTTTGTCCCTCGGGGGGACAGATGCAGAGAATTAGCATTAATCTTAATTAAGCCAGAAAAGGAACCAGAGGTACCTTTTGTATCCCTCCTCTCCCTGCGTGCCCAAGCTGGGGTTGAGGACGCAGGGGAAGGTGGTGGCGTTAACTACAGTGCAGGGACAAAGGGAGCATTCCTGGGACGCAGCCCTAAAGCAAAACTCCGTTGGTCATGGGCACTGTCCCCAAGGGAAAGGGGGCACACAAGGGACATCCCTGTATCCCTCATTGTGCCGTTAGAACCAGGAAACTCATCACAGGGCTGCGGGCTGCTGCAGCTTTGTGCCAACAAGCTCCAAGCACAGGACATCGCCCTTTGCTCCAGCATCAAAACTCCCCGTTTTTTCCTCCAATTTTATTATTCTAGGGCCTCTGTGGTTTCGGAGGGGGGGAGTGGGGGGGAGGGGGAGGTCAGGAGCAGTGACAGGGAGTGGGTGCCGCTAAACTTTGGGTGATGCTGCGGGCTGCAGCCGCTGCAGCTCCAAGAGGTGGAGAAGGAGGAGGAAGATGACGCTCAGGAGAAGCAGACAGAACACAACCCAGTAGGGCTGTGAGATGAAGAGCCACGGCTGCCACAGCTCCACGGGGGACTCCTTGGACCTGGGGACAAGGCAACAAAGGGACATCCTTCACCCAAAGGGCACAACGCTTGTCCCAAGCAGGGACAAGGTTTATCCCAAACCTGGATGAAACAGGAGTGAGGAGGGCACAGGTGACTCACAATGTATGGGGAAACTGAGGCAGGCAGGTTCAGTGGGACAGTCACAAACCTCCGCCCCCAGCCCCCCAACTCCATCCCCACATGCTGGCAGTGCTGGGATTGCAGAGCCCTGAGGACGCAGGGTGTTGCTCACATCATCCTGAGCTGCCCCAGCTCCTCGCCCCCTGCGCTTGATTCCGACTCCTTGCCACCCGCTTCCACCGCCAGCCCCTCGCTCACCACGCTGCCCTGGCTTGGTGGCTCCAGTTTGCTCCTGGGGAGGGAGAAATGGGACACCGTGCCCCACGGGATGGTGGCAGACAGAGCCATGTGGTCCCCCCACCCTTCCGCTCACCCAGCACCGTTACCTCTGGGTGCTGGTCTGGTGTTGGGTGCCCTGGGGCCCACCAGCCAAGGTTGCTTGGCCATCCACACCAGAAGCTGGCTGGGCACCAAAGGAGGGAATGTGAGCACCCGGACCCGGTGGCACGGAGTCCGCCCATCCCCACCAAGCATGTCCTTACCAAGAGCTGCTTTGGGATGACAGCGATGCTGACCCTGCGGCGCGCAGACGCCTGTGGGGAACGGAGGGGATGGGGTGAGTGCAGTGCTGATCTCTCCCCGCATTCCCCATCCCCAGCGTGAGCAAGGGACACCAAGGAGGAGAAGGGATGCTGCCAGCCTCCCATCGGTATGTGATGAGGAGAAGGGGCGCCAAAAGCCAAGAGCATCGCGCCTGTCCCTGCTGCGCCGAGCGGTGCCATCTAACCCCTCCTGAGCACTCCCCTACCTCGTGAGCTGCAGGGGAAGCAGAGACGAATTCGAGCTGGAGCTAGAGAGCAGCCTCCTCCCCGTCAAGCCCTGCAACGCAGAGGGACTGCCTGAGGTCTCCAGGCCAGCAGCTCTCCCCTACATTTTGCCCCAGTGCTTCTAGCAGACCTTGCCCACAGCAGTGGCTGGGAAGAGGGATGTTGCCCTGGGGAAGCAGTGTGTGGGTACAGCAGGGAGAGGGATGTTTGTAGGGCACGAGGCAGTGCTGGGAGTTGGGAGACGTGCTGCACTGCCATTACCTGCTGGAAACCTCGCACCAGCGGGTGAGGCCTCAGCCGCTGCTCTGCACCATCTGGAAGAAAAGGGAAGAAACCTCACGTTACCTCTGGAAAGAAAAACGGGGCTGACGTGCAGGCAATTGTGAATGTCCTTCACGTTGGATGCAGATGAAACCACACGCTCTCTGCTTTACACAAGGCACAGGTGTGCCCAGCCAGGGGGAACTGCTTGCACACACACACTGTGCACGGGCTTTGCAGGGACAGGGCGTCCTTTGTGTGCCCCCCACTCTGAATTCCCCACTGGGCTGCAGGACAGCCACCAGCACCTGCTCCCACTCTGTGGCTGCCGTTACATGGGCCCCTCACATTTGTCATCAGGTCTGGCAGCTGCAGCCTCAGCTGTCATCCACCCCCGGCCTCCAGCTGATGGCTCTGCAGCACGGGGTCGTGCTGACTTTGTGGGGGGGGGTTGCAACTGAATGCTACAGTGTCGACCCCCTCAGGGGTGAGTCCAGCTCACCCTGGGTCTCTGCCAACTGCTGGTTGCGGGAGTTCTGCTGGATCAGGCACTTCATCTCCTCTAGCTCAGCGTGCTCACGCAGGTGGTGCCGCTTCAGGTTCTCCACATGCTGGACCATCACCTCCGCCGCTCGGCTCATCCGTGCCTCCTGTGTTTGGGAGGACCAGCCATCGGTTCCCATCGTCCCCACGGACGATGCCCCCACCAGCCCTCTCTGGGTGCAAACGCATCCCCTTCCCACTCCCAGGGTACCCCAGTGTGCGCCAACAAAGCCCACAAGAGCACTGGCAGGAGGAGGTACGGCCCCCAGCAATGTGTCACCAGCACCTCCGTCCCTCACCCACCTGGTGGACAGCCCCCAGCTTCTCTGCAGCACTGGTGGCACGCTTGATGGCAGCCGCCAGCACAGCCAGGCTGCATTGCAGCTGCTCCAGCGTGTCCTTGTAGCTCACATCCATGCAGGATGTGCTCAGCCTCTGCAGGGGGAGAGCACGGAGCTGCTGAAGCTGGGACTCAGAGTCATCCAAACCCTTCTGAAGCTGGAGATCCCCTGCAGATGTCAACGCCCTTCAGTGCCCACCTACCTCCAGGAAAGTCTGGCACTGCCCCAGCTCCTCCCGGATGTTTTCCTCTGCTGCATCTTGTGCTCGCTTCTCCACCTGCACCCGTTGCTGCAGGGTGAACATGTCGCAGCGAAACGCCAGGGCGAGGTGGGCAAAGGCTGCCTGTGGGCGGGAGGGCAAAGGACCGGGACATGAAGGGGGGGCCGCTGGGGCCATGCACGGCTGTCCCCACGACACAGCCAGACTCCCTTTCACGTGCCATCGAGCAATGCTCCATAAGGACCATCGGCACTGCTTGTCCCCAGCACTCGTCAGGACACTGCACACTGGGGACAGACACCGTGAAATGCAACCAGACGGGGACATCCCCTGGCCGCCGATAATGCACTGCAATCCCAAGGCCTGCCGGTGCTTGGATGCAGAGGGCAGACACCGGCTCTTGCTGTAGGTCGTGGTTGGCACGCAGGACAGCAGAGCCCGGCTCAGCCCTGGCACTCACAGGACAATTAGTTTCATGAGGGAGGCTTCCGCCACCTCCCTGCTGAGGGAGCTCGAGGAGCAATTTGTGGGACTGCTGGGTGCCCGTCGTGCCCCAGAAATGCAGCTGCATACCAATGCCAACTGCATCACTGCCAAGGGACTGCGGAGCCTGGGAGCAGGATGCAGTCCCCTGGCTGGGATTCGGTAGAACACCAGTCCCCTTTCCCCTTCCCCAGCCCACCCACAAGCCCTCACCTCCACGTCCTGCTCTGTCAAATTAGTGCTGCAGAAAAAGAACCGCTGTCAGAGCCGGAGGCACAGTGCGGCATGCATGCCAAAATGCCCCTGGTCTGCTCCCAGGGGTGCCTCAGGACCCCTGTTCTGCAGCCCCCAGCAGCGACGCAGCCACTCGCCCCATTACCTGTGCAGTCCCAGTCTCTCCAGCACTGAATGCTCACTGGGGAAACTCAGCAGCAGCTCCTCTGCGGTTTCTTCATCTGTGGGGAGGACCATATGTGAGGGCTTTCGCTTGGTCTCCCCCCCTCCCTCTCATCCTCCCATACAGGTGCCAGTAGGGTGGGAACGCCCCAGCGCTTCTTCCAGCAGGGACTGTTCCCATGTCCCCATCAAGGGAGCTGAACTCTGTCAGGCCACACAGCTCCCATGCTTGTCCCCAGGTCACTTCACGCTCCATCATAAGGGCACCCAGCCTGGGACATGGCATGGTGATTCACCCACCTTCCTCAATCCCATCACCGTCTCCAGTGCAAAAAGCCAGCTCTGCGCCCGGCTCCTGCAAAGGGGCACTTTCAGACCAAACCCCTTCCTGGTGCTGAATGGCATCCCCGCCCCCCCCCCCCCTCTAAAAAAAAAGCATCACTGCTCTGCAGTCCCAAACCCACTGCCCTCCCGTCCTCCTCACCTCACTGACGCTCTCCATGCTCTCCTTGCTCCCAGCCAAAACCCTATCCAGGTGCTCCTGGGGACTGCTCATCCTCCCTGGGAACAGAGAGGGGTGGCAGCAGTGTGGCAGCATCCCTGCACCAGCCTTGAGACCCCCAGATCCTCCAGGACGCTGGGGTGCGTGGGCTGGCAGGTATCCCCCAAGGTACCCCTCACAGGGTTAAGGATGTCCTCCTCATCCAGGAGGAGCCGTTGGGAAGCAGGTACGGGTCGTGGGACAGGAGCGGACATGAGGATGCAGGGAGGTGCTGCTGGGAAGAGGGACCTCCCCCCAGACCCACACGATGCTGCTCAGGGAGAGAGGGGGCACAAAGCCACCCCTTTCCACCATCCCCACCCCAGATATCTTTACCTTCATCCGGAGCTACGAGGAGCCTGGCTGGCTCTGCTTGCTGCTCCCTACAGAGAGGAACTGAAGTAAACTCGAAAGCAACTCCGGCAGGAGAGGCAGCATCCCACCCGCAGTGCCCAGGACCTGGGTCCTTTCTGGGCATCCTCCGCAGCCCACTCCATCGCCATCGTCCCTGGCACGGGCGCAGCGGCTCTCCCTGTGCCTAACAGCCCCTCTATTGCAGAGGAGCCAGCGATGAGTCACCGGCCCGCAGCAGTGCTTCTTAGCGCATTTATTTTGCCCTGGCTGCCAAGCAGACCTCGCCGCCAGCTGGCCTCCTTGCAGACACAGCAGCAAAGCTGGCTCGTGTCACCGCTATGGGGACAGCAGGCTTTAGCGTGCGGTCACCCCCTCCCCCCCCCCCGCCGAAATCTTGCCCTGTGTTCACAGGGTTCTAGCAGCTCCATGGAGCCAGGGATGCTGTAGCATCGCAGTGCATGGAGACACGAGGGCTCCTATGCAAACAGCCACCGTGCCAGAGCCCAGCGCCCAACTAGGGAAGAGTCTGCACTCCCAAACCCCGTTCCTGGCTCCAGGCAGAGCTCAGCAGCACTTTTCCCCCTCCTCCCTGCAATTTGCTCCCCAGGATCAGTGCCCAGGATAGAAATCATCGCTGCACCAAAACAAGGCTGAGCGCTACATCCCCATCCCAACCCTACCAAACCGGCGCACACACCTGCTCTGTGGGGGGCTCTGCCGGCAGCCCCTGCGCTGTCGCCGTGCCGCGCGCCCCTGGGCCCGTCCCCGCACCTCCTTCCCCGCTCCCGGCGCGGTGTCCACCCGTGGCTTCATCTGCACAGCACAGAGGCTCCAGGACCCGCACACCTATCGTGAGACGCGTCTCAGCCGCGCGCAGATGGGAGAACGCCTCCAAACTCTGCATTTTTAAAATGTTCTCTCACCCAGCGGCAGCGCGGTGGCATTTGTGGGCTGCAGGAGGATGCCGCCGGGACGGGCACGGGGAGAGGCGAGCGAGGGATTTACATCGAGCCGCCTCTGTGCAGCGCTGAGGATGGGCTTTCCCCCCTGCCGTCCCCGTTTCCCACCTCCCACCCACGACTTCCAACTTCAGCAGGATGACCCTCACCCCTCCGTGGGGTACATCCGCACTCCCTGCCCGGTGCAGAGAGGGAGCAACCTGGGCTGGGGTCACACCAAGCATCCTGCCAGGCGGGCTCCTGTGCAAATTAATGCATGGGATTCCCAGATCCTTCTATAAGTGAGCTCAGGTGTCTCATCTGGGTTATTGTTCCCATGTTTAAACAACGGAAAGAAAGATGGCAGTAAGCCCAGAGAGTCCCTGTCAGTCCCAGGAGCTGAGCCTGCAGAAATGCAGCTATGGGGCAGAAAGAAATCTACTTCTCTCTTTTTTTTTTTTTTTTTTTTTTTTGTGTTAATTTGTTTCGGTCAGGGTACAAAACGCAGCACGGATTTAAGGGGCTGACTCTGTGCAAAGCCTCAGCTGAGCTCAGCCATCCCCCTTCTCCCAGAGATCAGCCTCGATCTCGGAAAATCTGACAACTGTCATGCCTGTGCATTGGAAGCCCCCCAAAAACAAACCCAACTCATCCCATCGGTGAGCATCAGCCTCATGCAGAGGGGCAGATCCTGCGGCAAAGCATCAGCTCTGGGACAGCTGGGGCAGACCCCGCAGCCTGCTGCTTTACCCCACCTCGCCACCCAGCCCGCATCTTTGTTCCATGGCTGGAAACACAGAGGAGTGCAGTTCACTGAACAGCAGAGCACACATAACCCCCAGGCAGCCAGCCCCGCTCCCTTGGCTCACTAACTTCACCAAATGCTCCCCAGGTCTTTACCTGCCCGAACGCGTCCCAAAAGGCCCCGGCTCAGCCCCAGCCCTCTGCGCAGTTGGGACCCCGGGGATGGGAGCCAGGGCACCAAGCAGTGCACGCTGCCAGCAGCACAGCAATTGCATCTGTGGCAGAAGGAGCTGCCAAGGGAGCGGCTTGAAGCAAGAAGGCCTTTAAAGGACATGCACAAAGCAGTCAGAGCTCCCCACGCAGGGCCAGGCTGGGTGCTGCGCAGGTGGCCCTGCGGCCCCTGTACGGGCTGTGGGACGTGATGGGCGCTGGAGGGGAAAAGCTGAGCCTCAGCACCAGGTGAAAGTCCCCACACCTTCACATGGGACGCGGCATGAGGGTACACCAAGGTGGCTTGTACACGGTGATATGGGGAAGCCCCATCCCTCCTGCCACCCTGCTTCACCTCAGCCATTAACCTCGATGACCCTTTCTCTGCTCGACCTCTTTGACCAAATCCATCACATCCCCAGAAGCTGCTTTCTTCCCTAAGGAGCTTACGTGGAGTCAGACTTTATACTCAGTGCTACAGAGAGGCAGCCTGCAGGCAGGTAGGCACTGTTGTCTCCCTCATCCCATGTCCCTGCTGCAGGTCTTTGGGGTCTGCCAATCTTCAAAGATTCCAGCAAACGGAATCTCGTCACCTGCAGCAGGGCTGGCCCAGCTCTGTACCAGCTCCTCAGAGCTGAAGATTCAGCCCTGGGGCTGCAGAGCAGACAAAGAGAGTCCAGGAGAGGCCATCGGCAGCTCTGAAGCAGGAGCTGTGCTGTGCCAAAGTAGGATGGAGCTTGAACGTGGCCATCAGCAGCCCTTACAGACACACTTAGTGGGCATGGGGTGATGGTTGGACTCAATCTCAGAATTCTTTTCCAATCTTAATGATCCCCCACCAGGATGAGGTTGCGAATGCTCCTGATGCTCCAGGGATGGATTCTCCCTCCTGGGGCCACCACCTCCTGCTTCGACCCGACCCCACAGCAGAGCTGATGAGAAGTCACGAGTCATTGTAGGGGAAGGAGAGCCCCACAGCCCCAGCAACGCAAGCAGTGTTGTGCATCGGCATGCTGTAAGCTCATACTGCCAGCACCAGGAAGACTCTCTGCCTCTCCCTCAGCATCTCTTCCCTCTCTATGTTAAGTTTGCTGCCCACCTCCAAGAGTTCTGAGGTGCAAGGAATGGCCGCTTGTGCTTCTTTCCGGAGGAGGATTTGCAGTGAGTGGAGGATGCTGGTCTGAGCTGTGATAGGATGCTTGATGTTTGTGGGGTGCAACCATGCAAGTCCAACCAGAGGCAGTGGAGCAGGACCCAGAGCAGCACCACCTCTCCCATTCCTCAACATCTGCGCTTTCCCAGCTTCTCGGCAAGAACCTCCAAAGGCAGAGGAATGGTCCTGGTGGTGCCAGGTTTTCACAAGCATTACTAGCACACTTCAGGACACCCTCTTGCTTTAGAAAGCAGAGCCCCAGGCACCCAAGACCCCTCCTTTGGCTGAGACCCAGATGGCGGAGCACCTGAACGCTGCAGTGACATCCCCCTCCTGGCCGTGCGGGTCTGACCTCTGGGTTTCGTTGCTGATGCTGATGCTTTTCTTCTTTTTCTAGCCAAGCACAACGTCTCTTCCCAACAGAACCCACAGCCAAGATCTGTATAGCAGGGCACGAGGCAGAGCAAGCAGAACACAGAAAAGCAGCTACCCCTGAGGACAGACGGAGGCTGGCAAGCTCAGGGGGTGGAGGGCAGACACCCTGCATTTACCAGTGCTTTCCCACCAGAGCAGCCTGGGTCATGCTGGCCCCATCCCTGCAGGCACCCTCCTCCTCGTGAGCAGCAGCCTGGCACTGGGCAGGCTCCGCAGCTTCTGCCTGGTGCACGGCTGCAGAAAGTGGCTCCGGCGGACACATGGACACATCACCCCGTCAGCTGCCCATGTCAGCAGAGAGCTTCGCACGAGAGAAAGCAGCCTGGCTCCCCACGCACCAACCTGCTCAGAGAGGACGATGCGGAACAAGACTCCACCAGGACGTCTCCAGCTCCAAGAATGGAGCAGCGGCGAAGGGCCCACAGCAGCTCACGGAGCTGACATCTCCCCAAGCTCCTCTCGAAACTGCCTCAGCTTGCTCTCAGACGGTAGGGACAGCGATCATCTGGATTATCCACTCCTCAGCTTGGGAAGAAAGCTGTTCAGATCCACGCTGGCTGCTGCTGCTGTGGCAAACACGATGCGTGAGGTCAGCGCAGGGGCCCGGCCCTGCAACAAGCATCGAGCCAAGCCTCCGCCCTTGACCATGACCAGCAAACCCCAGCGAAGACCAGCTGTGATGGTTCAGCCTGGTCTGGCCTCACGATTTGGCCGCGGTAATGAACCGTCGGCCTCCGTTCTCCGCTGGCTTTACGCACCGGCCATGTGGGGCTGTTAAAAGGTGGGCGAGTTTTGCCGATCACTCCCTGATTCTCCAGCTGGCGAATCAACTCATGAGTGGGGAGCAAGGAATCCCTGTTGGTGCAGTGCTGCCGTCCGTGCACCGTCTCTGTAGCAATCGGTACCTGCTGCTCTTCCACTCGTAGCAGCCCTACAACAGACGGGTCTTCCGACAGGACAGGCAAAACAGGCAGCTGCTTAATGCTGTCAGTATCTACAACAGCTATCCCAAAGGCCCATCGGTATCCCTTGGGATCCTTGAAATGCCTCCTTCTGAGGTAATCGATACCAAGTATGCATGGAGCTCCCCGTCCAGTCACTATAGGGTGCTTTGCCAGTCTTTACCGGTGAGGTTTATTTCTGCCTCCAACACTGACAATTCCCGAGAGCCCCCAGTCACTCCAGAGATATAAATCAGTTCTGTCTCTTTATAACTCGAGGGCATCAGAGTGCACTGGGCACCGGTGTCCACCAGTGCCTTCTATTTCTGTGGTTCTGATGTGCCAGGCCATCGAACCCACACAGCCCAATACGCTCCATTATCCCTTTCCCTCCCCTGGCTGAGGGCAGGGCCCCTCCCCTCTATTTGTTACCTGCAGCAACGGGAGCAACTTCAGTGGTGGCTGATCTGCTCTGCAGCTCCCCTACCCGTGCTTGTAGTGCAGGAGTGGGTTCGTCATGCCACCTCTTCATGTCCTCTCCGTGCTCACATAAGTAGCTCCACAGGGCAGCACGGGACATGAATTTACGGCGGCCATCTGCTCGGACAGGGCGGCGTCTGCCTTTGATAGCCGGGGCGTTGATCAGTTTGCCCAGCTCCTTCAGCAGATTCTTCTGATCGTCCCGGTCTTCGTCGGGTGTTTCCGATACCGCCACGCGTTCGTCACCATTCACTGCCAGGGACAATTCCTCCCGCGTGCCATCCTGGCTCTTCTCCACTTTATCTGGTCTTTCTGCCATTTGGCAGGTGGCTCATATGGAGGCATGGGATGGGGGTAATTTTTGTTCCAAGTTTTGAAGTGTAAGAATCAGTTCAAAACTTGGGGGTCTTCTGTCTGGGTCTTTGTAGCTATGGGTCGTTGCTACCAGTGAAACGGCACACCTCCCCGGTGCTGCTCTTGGGAGCTTCTGCCACATTCCGGGTGTGCTCGTCGCTCTCCCAGGATCGTGGTCTCGGTGTGGATCATTAGAAACAAACGTGGGATCTTACAGCACTCCCACTACGGCTGCTTCTCTCAAACACTGGATGCCTTCCTCAACAGCATTCCATCTCCTCAGCCCAGGCTCCAGCTCGACTCCGAAGGGATCTCTTTCCTCCGCAGCCGATAGCGTCCTGTCCCCGAGGGTGGCGGCTCCGTGCAGACATCAGCTGACCCCCCCGTCTGTAGCTGAGTCTCGGGTGACGTCTCCTAGTTGGCGAGCTCCATTGCTATTTAGGGACGCGCCACCGGCCCCGCTGTCCCAACACCGCAGCAACCAGGCGACAGCAGCTCCATTCGGGTTTCTCACAAACTCCTTTCCCGCGCCCCGGATTTCAGCCATTTTCAGGGGTCGGCGAATGGCGCAAACCGCCACTCCCTCCTCACCTCCCTCCTCTCCACGCCTCCTACTTTTCTCCGCTGCCTTTCTCGGTGGCGGTTTTGAGGAGGGCCCCTCGCCTGGATCTTCCTTTTCTTCCTCCGTTTCTTCTTCTTTCCGTTCCAGACGTGAGGACGCTCGCTTCCATTCCCGGCCTTCCACGGGGGCAGCTGACCCCGATTCCGGTGCCTCCTGTGACCGATCAGGATTGACTCGGAGGTTTCCCCTTTCGGTTCGGATCCCAGTTTGGGAGCTCCCCATCCGCAGCGGGATCGCGCAGAGGTGGGGAAGCACGGCCCGAGCCCCAGACAAGCCGCTCCCCCTCAGACCTTTCTGAGCCGCACCGTCCCTTGCTCAGACACTCGCTCGGTTTCTTGGGGTCCCTCAGGCGTTCAGTGATAAAATGCCACGGCGCCGGGGGTCCCCACGGCTTCTCACCTCCTCCCCAGACCTCTGCCCGCTCCCTGCCACTCAGCATCCTCTGCTTTTGGAGGAGGCTTCCTCCACACGACGTAAATCCTGTCGCGGAGGACACACGCAGAGAGGCCGACAGCACGGCGCCCGAGCCGGCACCCCAAACACGCGTAAGGAACGGGGAAGAGCACCCGGAGAGCAGCCCGAACACCACATCGTGGGTTACCTCAGCCGCGATGCGCAGAGAGCGGGCAGGGATCCGCACCGGCGCCCGTAACCGAGGCCGGGCGTGCGCGGCTCCGACGCAGAGCACGAGGAGCTTCGAAAGAAACCGGCACGGCCCGGGGCGCGCAACGGCCCTCGGCGCTCCGCACAGCGCCCTCGCAATGAAGCAGGGACCCCGCTCCGCCCGCGTCCTCCACCAACGGTTGTCCCGGGGTTACCCGCGGATGCCGGGCCGGGCCGGGGGGCGGCACAGGAAGAGACAAAAAGGAGAGACCGAGGAGCGAAGGAACAACGGAAGGGTTCGCCGAAAGACCCGGCCGGCCCCGGGCCGCGGGAGGGGGGAAGGGCGGAGAGCGGGCGGCTCCTTTAACAGAGGGAAAACAGCGGCGGCGTCCGAGGAGGGACCGGAATCGACCGAATGGAACCGAACCGAACACAAGGAGAGGGGCGAGAGCGCCCCGAGAGCGAGTCGAGCCAAGGCGGTGCGAGGGCAGCGCGCGCTTTGCTCCGCGGACAGCTGAGCCGGCCCGGGGCGCGCAGCGGATGATCCGGCCCCCATCCCGGCCCCCCATTCCGGCTCCCATCCCGGCCCCCATCCCGGCCCGCTTCCTCCTCGCGCCGAGTCCGCCGCGGGCGCCGCCCCTCCCCTCCGGGAACCCGAAATGCCCCAACGGGCCGGAACGGAACCGGAACCCGAGCTCTGCGAGTGCCGCCGCTCTGCAGGATGTTCTCATGTGGAACGGACGGCAGAAAGCACGGAACCGCAACATAGCCCTACGTGCTGCCCCATAGATCTGCGTCGTTTCCCATATATCACTATCCTGCCCCATCGCCCCACATCCTGCCCCGTAGACCCACCTCCTGTCCCATAGCCCTACATCCCGCCCCATAACCCTACAACCTGCCCCATAGATCTAAATACTGCCCCCATCCATACATCCCGCCCCACAGCACCTCATCCAGCCCCATACCTCTGCACCCTACCCCATAGATCTTCCTCCTCCCTGCAGATCTACCTCCTGCCCCATAGATCTCCATCCTGCCCATAGCCCTGGATTATGCACCTTATATCTACATTTTGCCCCATAGCCCCACATCCTCACCCGTAGCCCCACATTCTGCCCCTTAGCTTTGCATCCTGCCCCACAGATCTATTTCCTGCCCCATAGCCCTGCATCCTGCTCCATAGATCTGCATCGTGCCCCACAAATCTACATCCTGCCCCATGGATATATATCCTGCCCCATAGCCCAGCATCCTGCCCCATAGTTCTACACCCTTCCCCATAGACCCACATCCTGCCCCATTGCCCTACGTTCCACCCCATATATCAACATCCTGCCCCATAGCCCCACATCCTGTTCCATAGCCCCACATCCTACCCCATATATCTGCATTCTGCCCCACAGTTCTACCTCCTGCCCCATAGATCTCCATCCTGCCCCATAGCCCCACGTCCTGCTGTACAGCCCCGCATCCTGCCCCAGAGATCTCCATCCTGCCCCATAAATCTACCTGCTGCCCCACAGTCCCACATTCTTCCCCATAGCCCCACATCCTGTCCCATAAACCTACATCCTCCCCCATAGCCCGGCATCTTGCCCCATAACCCTACATCCTGCCCCATGCATCTGTATCCTGCCCCATAGCCATATATCGTGCCCCAGAGATCTACCTCCTGCCCCATAGCCCCACATCCTGCCCCATAGCCCCACATCCTGCCCCATAGATCTTCATCCTGCCTGCTAGATCTACATCCAACCCCATAACCCCGCAGCCTGCCCCATACATCTATATCCTGCCCCATAGCCCCACATCCTGCCCCACAGATCTGTATCCTGCCCCATAGTCCTTCACCTGTCCCATAGATCTCCATCCTGCCCATAGACCTACGTCCTGCCCCTTATATATACATTTTGCCCCGTAGCCTGGAATCCTGCCCCATAGCCCCACATCCTGTCCGTGGATCTGCATCCTGCCCCTCAGCTCTCCATTGTTCCCCATAGATAAGCATCCTGCTCCATTGATCTGCATCATGCCCCACAGGTATGCAACGTTTCACATATATCTACAACCTGCCCCATCGCCCCGAATACTGCCCTGTAGCCTTGCATCCTGCCCCATAGCCCCATGTTCTGCCCCGTAGCCGAACATCTTGCCCCATAGGTCTACGTCCTGCCCATTAGCCCCACATCCTGTCCCGTAGTGCTTCATTCTTCCCCATAGCCTCACATCCTGCCCCGTAGCCCTTCATTTTGCCTCGTAGATCTTCCTCCTGCCCATAGATTTTACTCCTGCCCTGTAGCCCTTCATCCAGCTTCATAGTTCTGCATCCTTCCACATAGCTTCACATCCTGCCCCACTGACAGATATTCTACCCAATAGCTCCTCATCCTCCCCCATACTTCTACCTCCTGCTCCATAGCCCTCCATCCTGCCCTATAGCCTTACATCCTGCCCCATAGCCCTACATCTGGCCCCATAGATCTGCATCTTGCCCCATAGCCCCACATCCTGACCCATAGCCCTGCATCCAGCCCCATTGACACACATCCTGCCTCATAGCCCTACATTCTGCCCCATAGCCCCACGTCCTGACCCACAGCCCTACATCTTGCCCCATACTTATACATCCCATCCCACAGCCCTACATCTTGCCCCATACTTATACATCCCATCCCACAGCCCAATATCCTGCCCCAAAGCCTTACATCCTGCCCCACAGCCCTACATCCAGCCCCATAGACCCACATCCTACCCCATATATCCAACACCCCACCCCAGAGAACCATGTCCTGCCCCATTGCCCTACAGCCTGCCCCACAGACCCACATCCTACCCCAAATATCTAACACCCCACCCCAGAAAACCATGTCCTGCCCCATAGCCCCACATCCTGCCCCACTGTTGCGGTTCCGTGCTTTCTGCCGTCCGTTCCACATGAGAACATCCTGCAGAGCGGCGGCACTCGCAGAGCTCGGGTTCCGGTTCCGTTCCGGCCCGTTGGGGCATTTCGGGTTCCCGGAGGGGAGGGGCGGCGCCCGCGGCGGACTCGGCGCGAGGAGGAAGCGGGCCGGGATGGGGGGCAATGGGGCAGGACGTAGGGCTATGGGGTGTAACGTCGAGCTAAGGGGCGGGATGTCGTAGGGCTATGGGGTCGGATGTAGGGCTATGGTTTTGGGATGCGGGGTTTTGGGGTGGGATGTAGATTTGTGGCGCACAACGCGGGGCTGTGGGGCACGAGAATACAGCCGAGAAAGCCCAGGGCGAAGGGAAGGAGAACAGCGCCGCGGAAGGGCAGAGGCACGATGGATGCGGGAAGGAGCGGACGGGCAGCCTTCGGGGCACCGTCGAGCGCAGCGCAGCGCGGCGCTCTGGCCGCGCTCCGTCGTGCCGCGCGCAGCCACGGGTGACCATCGGTGGGCGCACAGCGCCCTCACCTGCCGGCCAGGCGATTACCAGGCGGCAAAGCCGCGCTCCGGGGCGTTCCGGGAAATGCCGGCCGGCGCTCCCGGCTGCTCTCGCCGACAGCCGCGCGGCGCCGTGCGCTCAGCCAGCGGCACCGCGGTTCTCTGCTGCCACCTGTCGGACACGATGCGATACTGAAGGCGCCGCCCCGCACGTGCAGGGAAGCGCCTTTTTCGCACGCGCGCCGTTGAGCTCCTTTCTGGGAGCGACGTGGCTGCGCTCTGTGCGCGACGCCGCTCACCGGCAGCGCTGGAGCTGGTAACGGACGAGGAGAAGGCTGAGAAACTCGACAACGTTTTTGCCTCCGTGTTCTCTGATCGCTGCTCATCACACGCGGCCCTCTCCTTTGGTTTGGTCGGGAGGGACGGAGGAAGCGACGTCACCCCCGCTGCTTCCCTCCCCGTCCCGCACTGTGAGTGACAGCCGGGTTCGGGACCACCCGAGGACCTGAAATCCAGGAGTCTGCGGCTCCCGACGGGAGGCGTCACGGAGTCGGGGTGATTCGCCGCCGCAGTCAGCGAGCCGCCCTCAGCGCTGCTGGGGAAGTGCTGGCGGTGGGGTGAAGCTCCTGGCGAGAAGAAGAGCGGCCAACATCGCTCTGCTTTTTGGGAAGGGTAGAAAGGATGAGCCCGGGAAGCAGCGAGTGCTCAGCCTCACCTCTGTGCTGGGAGCGACCGCAGAGCAGATCCTCCTAGGAGCGACCCCGGGGCACGTGGAAGGCAGGAGGCGATGCGGGAGAGCCGGCGTGGCTTCACCCGGGGCAAATCCCGCTTGACCGACCTGGCGGCCTTCTGCGATGGGGCCGCTGCGTCGATGGAGGGGGGAAGAGCCACCGACATCGTCTCTCTGGACGCTGAGGGTTGACACTGCGGTGAGGTTGGGGTGATGCTGCACTGATGTGGTGGAGTGACGCTGGGGGGAGACGTTGGGGTGATGCTGGGGGGTGACACTGGGAGGTGATGTTGAGGTACCTCTGGGGGGTGACGTTGGGGAGTGATGCTGGGGGGTGACGTTGTTGGGAGGGCGACATTGGGGTGATGCTGGGTTCAGGTTGGGGAGTGACTGTGGGTGGTGATTTCGGGGTGTCGCTGGGGGTGATGCTGTGGGGTTACATTCAGGTGGGGTGGTGTTGGGGAGCGACACTGGGGGGATGACACCGAGGGGTTGACGTTGTTGGGGGGTGATGTTGGTGAGGAAGACATTGTTGGGGATGATGTTGGGGTGATGCTGGGGGTCGCATTGGGGTAACGCTGGGGAGGAGCAGTGGGCTGAAGCTGGGGTGACATTGGGGAGTGACTCTGGGGGGATGTTGTTGGCGTAATGTGGGGTGGGGATGCTGGGGTGATGTTAGAAGTGACACTGGGAGGTTTAAACGATCGCCAAGTTTCTCAACAGAAAGCACAAATAGCTCAGCAGCAAGTGACGTCTTTGGGATATGAGATTACAGCTGGACTTCGAACCTTCAGGACTGCCAGGAAGGAAGGCGTCTGCCAAAGCCCTGAGCCACAGGCTGCCCAGGAACTCCGTGCATTCCCAGCAATGACAGGAGGGTGCCGGCTGCGGATACACAGCTACGGACTGATGGTGAAGCCAAACTGTTACATGGAATGGGGAGGCGAGGAGGGCATTCCCTCAGCTGAAACAGGAACTCAGGAAGGCCCTCTGCTTTGGGGCTACCAGACACGACCAAACCCTTCTGGCTGTTCTCGCATGGAAAACAAGGAGTAGCCCTGGGAGTCCTTGCCCAGACCCTTAGGCCCTATGGAAGGGCAGTGGCACCCTGCTCCAAACAGCCCGATGCAGTGAGTAAAGGATGGCCGGGGTGCCTGAGGGCTCTGGCTGCTCTTAGAGCTCAATGTTCAAGAAGCCCGTAAATCTGCGCCAGGCCAAATAATACCAGTTTGAAGATCTCATGAGGTGTCTGCTGTATTGGAGGTAAAAGGGGACATTGTCTCTCACCCTAAAGATTCCTGAAATCCCAGGCCATCCTGGTAGAGCAGGATGGTGTAGAAATAACTGTAACTAATACTGTCAACCCAATATCTTTCCTTAGTGGAACTCCTGGAGAACCAGCGTTTCATGACTGCTTTGGAACAACTGAAGCTGCGTATTGCAGCCGGTCGGTTGGACCTGAAGGACAAACCCTTAGAAGATGCGGAAGTTCCTGGTTTACCAACAGGAGCAGCTTTGTGAGACAAGGAGACTGTAAGGCAGGATGTGCAGTAACGGCTACTGAGCAGGTAGTCGAAGCACAACCATCACCCGTGGGGACCCTCAGAAGGCTGAGATAACTGCCTTGACAAGAGCCTTAATTATATGGACAGATGCTAATTATGTATTTTGGTGCCACATGCTCAGAGTACCATCTGAAAAGAGCAAGGATTGCTCACACACAAGGAAAGCAGCATGATGTAAATCTACCTATGGCTACTAGATGTTGTAAAGCACATCAGAAAGGTAACGCTGTACAGGAAACGGGAAATGAGATGCTGGATCAGGTGGCAGAACAGGCGGTTGAAGAAGGCTTCGATTCCAGGCAGTAAACCTAAAATCTCAGAACCTGAGTCAGAACCTGTAAAATATTCTAAAGAGGATAGGAGTCTGATTAATGATTTAGAAGGGAAGAGAGCAAGCTGACAGATGGGTGCACACCCAGGCAGACACATTGTTTTGCCCTTTAGTATTTTATGGAAATCAGTTCTAAGGGAAGATAAGGAAATCTATTGGGCAAACAGACACTACGAAGTGCGATCCCAGTACCAAACAGGGCACAAGTGGGCCTACTGGGAAAGGGAACCTTCCAGGTCAAGAAGGGCAAATTGGTTGCTCGGAACTCCCAAGAAAAGTGGGGTATTGCTGTATGTTGGTACCAACTGATACCTTTTTGCAGTGGCCAGAGGCATCCCTTTGTAGGACCAATAAGGCACGTGGGGGAACCAAAGTGGTGTTACAGGAGGTTATTCCCAGATGCTGAGGATCTACTTGGTCTGTCAAGGAAGGTGCACCATTGAAAGTTAAATTCACAAAGAGAAGATGAGTTGATCACTAATTTGCTTTATCTCAGTGTGCAGGGGAGGTGTTTTAGCCTAGGAAGAGAACTCCTTTTACTGTGATTACATTGTAATCACAGTTACCTTAGTAACTGTTCTAAAACTTAACACTTCTCTGATTGCTGGGTCTGTACATGACTACAAAGGCAGGGATGGAGGTGCCGTGGTTTGGGATCCTGTTACTAAATTGGTCTGCTCAGTACAAATATTTAAAAAAGTATATATAAAAAGAACTCCCAGCAGGGATGGTGAGAACTGAGTGGAGCCAGCATCAAAATATGAGAAGGGCTCGAAGCGTAGGTAACCCACTGGTGAGATGTCATACGGGATACCGTATCTCCCTCAGGGCCCTTGTCCCTATGTCAGGAGTAGCACAGCTGGAAAGAGCTATAGTAAATATCTCTGCCACATTAGAAATAATTGAGAATGCAACGGCGGACTTTCTCAGACCTGTGGGATAGTCTTAGGAGCTGGCTAACAAATCTCGGATGGCTGAAACAATTTCTTTCAGCCAGTGTGTTTCTGCTCTTCCTGGTGGGTCTCATGTGTCTGGTGCTGAGATGTTTGGTGCATTTGTGTCAGAACACAGGGAAGGAATATGAAAAGTGGAAAAGGTGTAAACTGAGACAAAAGTTGGGTCTAGTTCCAGAAATCATTAGGGAGGAATGAGACAGTCTAGCCGACAGGTGTCTCTGCTAGATAAACGAAAAGCAAGGAATTGAGACACAAAAGGGGTCAAAGTACATAATTAGGGTTAAGCTACAAAGAAAAATAGAATGAAGACAAACATTTGGTCTCACACATATGGGAAAGGAAGTTCCAACGTATGGAACAAAGAGTATGCAGGCAAAAACGAAGGAAGCCTTGTTTTGAATGTATTGGAAAACAGGGGAAGTTTCAACAGATGGTGTGGATAGCAAACAGTGCTTGACAGTGCAAGGACTGCAAGGAGAGATAAGAAAATAGGGGAACGGCAGGGCAAACAGAAACTGGTTAAAGGGGGGTCTCTCCCCCAAGGAGGTTAAATTTTACAGCGAGGCAGCCCACAAGCCTTCATCCCACAACCACCAGGAGAAGCCCCCCACACTCGGGGGGGGGGGGGGTTGTATTAAAGGAGTTCTCGGAAACGTGGCATATATTTATTCTCATTCCAGAAATCTGTGGAATATGTGTAAGCTTCCCAGTATATGTAGCTAACTTTTGCTTACCATTGTGCCAGTCAGGCGGAGCTGTCCCCCTTACACCAGGCTGTACCCGCATCGCTAACAAACATACCTGCTCTATATGCTTGTGCTGGCTGCAGGGTTTGATTTCCACACGCCCAGCCCGTGCCCCAAGTACAACACATGTGCCTGCAAAGCGGTACGCACACTCCACTTCCGGCACAGCTCAATGCATGCGCCAGCTTTGGCACAAAACTGTGCATGTGCCAGTTTTGGCAGGACAGCGCGCATGCGCGACCGCGGGCGCAGTGCTACGCGTGCGCCTGTACCGGCACAGCGCTGTGCATACCCCAGTTCCGGCGTGACACTACTCGTGCATCTGTCCTGCTGCTCCCGTGCGTCTCCATTTCCCCGGTGCCTAATGTGTACGGATGCACTTCTTCAGTTTGTGGCAGCAGAGACCACGGAAGGAACTGCTGCGAAACAGGTGCCGAACCGTGGCACAGCCCTTGGCCATCCGTTCCGTCTCGCTGACATAGTAAGAACACAAGGTTAGACAGGGAAGGAAAAGTATAGGGGGAAAAAAAAAACTACGAAAAACAAGGAAAACTTCTCTAAGCACAGCAAACCTGTGCTAAGTGCTTGTGAATGTCTGTAAGTAAACAGTCATCAAATTGGTGTTGCCATGCTTATTTTTTTTTCTTCTCACAGCATCTGGGATGATGAACAAAGCCGGTATCAATTGATGAGATTGACAGATGCATACAGAGAAGCCAAGGATGGTTTGGAATGATTAGGACAGCAACACAAAACAGCTGAGCAACTGTAAGGAAAAACAGAGGAGTAGCAGCTTCTGTACCCGGCCTCACCACTCCGAGATTCCATCCCATTCACCTGTAGGGCAAGTGAGGGCAATATTAGAGCTTTCATTTGAGAAATAGGCGCTATAGGAAAAGATATCAAAAGGAATTAACTCACCCCTCCCAGTAACAGCCTGGAGAAAAGGAAGAGCTGAGGAGTGCAACCCGCCCCCATTCATACAGCCACACCGCAGGAGAAAAATGCGGGTGGAAGGGGGGGGGAACCCGCGCAGACTCAGATTGCACGGAAGTAGGGTGGCTCCAGACCCCCCTGCTGCTCCAGGCACTCACGTACCCTCCCAGCTCACCCTTTGGTTCAGGCTGATCCTGGAATTCTGCTACACTCCACCCCTTCACAGCTTGAACCGATGACTGAGCAGGCAGGGGGTGAGCTCCTGCAATTTGGTGACTTAAAATACAACGTACATCGAGATGCATGTACAATACCCGCTGCAATGTAGAATGTTAAGACAATAAAGGCAATTGCTGACAGTCTTCTCCGTGGTTCTGCTGGGCCAGCACTTGGTGTTCTTTCTTGAGGCACATCTTCTTCAAGGACCAGTAGCAGTTCTGATTCATGCTTGCCAGTTCCCAAAGGTTCAGCAGTGCACCACAGGGTGTCACGATGTTTCCTCATGGACACTGGAGCACGCTGGAGTGATGTTGCTCCTGCCGGCTATCCTGTGAACTTAGAACCTCAAGTGGAGTAAAACAGACGTTTATTAGGTACAAGGAGGGGTAGGTCTGCCCTCCATGGTAAGATGCAGGCTGTATTTCAGTCTCGAGTCAATACCTCCACCTGTATCGGGGCACGTCTTCCATACCACATCCTTTGGCCTGATATCTGTGGCTGAATCATTATATCAGGTACCAAAGGGGGGTTCTAATTTGCCACACGGACATGATTAATGTCTCCTTTGCAATGAAAACAGGGGTGTCAACTACTACCTCTGCTGGCCAAGCACCGATTACTGAAGGCTTTACTGATCCCCCAAACTCTAATAATCTCCCCCAAGGTGCAAGGAGGCCACACCATTTTGGTCCTGCTTGCACCTTCCAAGGCCATTTTACCTTGTGTTTCTGAGATCTTGGTCCTCAGGGGCAGGGAGCAGAAGACTATTCATGGTGCCAACTTGTGGCTTCAGTGAGGTGTCCTTGCCTGTAATTTGTATCCTAAGTGGGGAGGCCCAAGTTGTCTGCAACATTCTTAAAGCACTGGGTCTGCCATCTCTTGCTCTCTCATTCAAGTCTTGCAGGGTTTCACAAAGCCTCTTGGTCCACCCCTGCTGTGAATCTGCCTTCAGGATCCCATTATATCTTTTTATTAGGCCTGCTCCTGTTGGATTATGGGGCAGGTGAAACCGCCATTCGATGTTGTTGTCTTCAGCCCACTTGTGCACAGTTGCATCTGTGAAATGTGTACCTCGATCACTTTCAGTGACCTCAGGAGTCCCGTATGATGCCATCAACTGAGTTAGAGCTTTAATGGTATAGGCTTGGTTTGCCTTTGATACAGGATAGGCTTGCATCAATCCACTTGCTGTATTGACATGAGTTCGGGTATATCTGGCCCCCTCAGATCAAGGAAGGGGACCTATATAATCAATCTGCCATCATTGTAATGGGCTGTGTCCTCTAGCAAGATGGGCCGTAGTTTCCAGCAGGGGTCTCGGTCTCATTCTTGAGCGTCACAGTCCTGACATGCCTGGACAATATCTGGTAACTGTACGGGCAGCCCGCATGCTTTAGCCGCTGCCCGCATGGTTTTCTGTCCCGCATGTCGTAGTTTCCTATGCAGCCAATGGGTGATGTCTTCTGCTGGTGTACTTCCTAACCAGAGAACTCGAGCCAGTGTATCAGCTTCATCGTTACCTGGTGACTGCAAGGGTTGATGTCCAGAGACGTGGTATGCTTGTACGGTTCTGTGTGTAACCACGTTCCGTATATCAGCCTACATATCCTTGCCCCAGATAGGTCAGGCATGAATCATCCAGTTCTGAGTGGCCTACTGTGCTATCCAGAGCGTGAGCCCTTGGTAGACTGCACAACTATCTGCTGCGTCTGATGCACGGACTCAGATGTGAACGATCCAAATCGTCTATTACAAGTTCTCACATCACTTATATACCTTCACAAGTTTTCTTTTCCTAGCTTTCCCATTCACCCCTACAGGTCAACATTCCACATTCACTTCTTCACATTCTTCTTTCACTTCTTCACATTCACACAGAACATTCCACAAACACTTCTTCAACCGTTCACACAGGAGTTTATCCAATCAGAGCCACAAGATGTTCTTTCTTCTTTTAGAGGTGTCCTTGGTTCTCATGCTGTTTATCTTGCTCCACAGCTGCTGCTCCATACAGTCCTTCTTGTATTCCCACAACTATCCATGCAGATGTTCAGTGCGCTGTTGCCAGGCTCTTGATTTATCACCATCAACACAGCTTGTAGCTCAGCCCACTGGATACTTTGTCCATCCCCTTCCTCGAACCAAATCGTTTCAGTTGAGGGGTGGTATGTGACAGCTCGCCACCTACTTGGGTTCCCTCTGCTGGATCCATCTGTGTACCAGGCATCTTCTGGAATAGGGAATTTCCCCTCCTGTACAGGACTCTTGTCTGGACAAGTAGCCACTGTTTCGTCAGATGTCTCACTGTGGTATGTTACTGGCCCAAGTATCTGTTGCAGTTCTTCTTTCAGTGGAGGTGATGACAGGCGGCTTCTCTGACTAAGATAGGCGACCCAGTGTGCTACTGTTTGTGATTGGGCCACCCTGGTCTTAGGAATGTGGGTTAGGTCTTTTACCCACCCCTGAATTGGTAAAGTTGTTTTAACAATAACCTCTGCCATCTGAGTTATTGGTTCTACTGCCTGCAATGCAGAATAGGTTGCCAATAACTGCTTTTCAACCACGCTGTATCTCTCTTCTGCTCCATACCAAATCTGTGACCAGAACCCAATTGGGATTCAAAAGGAACTCTGGTGCTGTCACAGCGCCCAGCCAAACCCTTCTTGGGTTACCTGCACATCTCATTCGGCTGGAAGGGTTGGATCAAATATATCCAGTGCTTGGGCCTGTTTGACAGGTGTTTTTGCTTGCTGGAAGGCTTCTTGTTCTGTTCTACCCCAATCCCATACTTGGCCTTTTTTTGTTAATCGATATAAAGGTTTTAGCAGTTGTGCTAAGTGGGGTATAAAGGGTTGCCACTATCCTATTATACCCAAAAATTCCTGCAAATTCTTCGGTTTCATGGGAACTGGGAACTCTTGAATTTTGTCTATGACTGCACTGGGTAACACCTTAGTCTTACCTGACCAGACAACATCCAGGGATTTAACTGATATCCCTGGTCCTTGCACTTTCTGTGGATTTATAACCCATCCTTTTTCCTGTATATGGGTAATTAATGATGGTACAGTCTTCTCTACTGCCTCGATTGAGTCAGAGGTTAGCATCAAATCATCGATGTAGTGGTACATTTTGACAGTCGATGGTTTGTTCCAACTTACCAAGTCACGTGCCACCAACTTGTGATAAAAAGGAGGTGAATACACGTACCCCTGAGGTAGGACTTGAAAAGTCCACTGCCTGCCCTCCCATGTGAATGCAAACTGCTCTTGAGATTCCTTAGCAATTGGAATGCTGAAAAATGCACTTGCCAGATCCAAAATGCAGTGATACATTTCTATCACTCGCCATATCCACGAGGGAGGCAATATTGGGTGCAGCCACACGGATCGGTGGCGTGACTTTGTTTAGTTCTCTGTAGTCTACTGCCATTTGCCATGTACCGTCTGACTTCGTGACTGGCCCTGTGGGGGAGTTGTATGGGCTGTGTGCAGGCCTAATGATCCCTACTCTCTCCAGCTCCTGCACAGTGTTGGTAATTTCTTCTTGCCCACCCAGGACTGCTCTGTGTTTGTGATCCAGCGCAGCTGTGGCAAACAAATACGCTCAATTTTCCCATGTCTCCTTATGATTGCCTGCACTGCCTGGATACTAGTACATCTTTCCCTTAATCTGAACTCTCCCACAGTGGTTTGGAGAGTCAGACCCGACAGGATGTCTATCCCCAATATGTACTCTGGAACTGGGGCAACAGACGCCTTGTACTCCCCGGGTGGTAGACTCCCAACCCCCAGTTTCAACCATGTTTGGGTTATGGGGATCATCTGCCCCCCGAACCCACCTATCATTGCCTTAGTGCCTGAAAATTGGCTTGGGTCACTGTATATAACTGATGTTTCTGCCCCAGTATCTACTAATGCCATAACCCACTGCACATTTTTTCAGGACCAATGAATCGTTAGTTCCACAGAGGGTCTCCGGTCCCCTCTAGAGACCCTACTCTTGGGGAATTTGGGCTTCTCTCTCTCACCATCAGCTCTGCAATCCCCAAGTCTTTGTCAGTTTTCCTCTGACAGCTCAACTGTGGCTGCCCGGGCCACCTGAGTAATTTTCCTTTTTTTTGATGGGACTATGAAGTCTTCTAGATTCCACGTGTTTTGTGGAATCCGTTCTATGAGTTTAACTCCTTCCTTTTGGGCCAACATTGGAATCTCTGACTGTTTGGTAACTGTTTCCTTAGTTGTAATAAGACCTGATTAGGCTGCCCATCAATTTTGAAATTTTGAAATTGAACTCCTGCTCTAATCAGGTCATTGAACTTTTGTTTTCTTGAGACCCTGATGGGTCCAGATTGAATTACGTTAGGGTCAGGTCTCCTAGGTCGTGGTGGTAGATGGATCTCTGACTCTTCCACCACCATTCGGACATTGCGCCTGGCCCGTAGGCGCTCTGTCTCCCCCACATCTGCCAACAATTGGGCGGCCTGTTGTATTATGGCTTCTGAGGCCGCTAGGGGATTCAGTATGGATACCAAAGTACCATCCTGATGTGGTGGAGCTGGCTGCAGGATAAGGTCTCTCATTCCTGCTGAAAATTTCATCATGTCCGGGCTCTCAAAAGCCTCCTCATAGATTGCCTCCTTCATACCTAATTCTTGAATATAGTCTTGCAAGTCCTCCATAGAGGACTATAGGCCGGTATTTAATGGTATATCACTCTTGTTTGTCCACGTTGCACGGCATGCAGCCATTAACCATGTAATCAATGACTGATTTTCATCATTATGTTGGACAACTGCATATTGTCTTTGCCTGAGTGCAGGGTGAGTGGTAATGGATGCCAGTTTTTGAGATTTCCAGGCCATTCACCACAATGCTCTCTGCCCCCATGACATACAATCGCAGCAGCCACGGTAGCACGCTCTCCCTTGGTTTTTGTCTAAAGCGTTGTCGTGGAGTTATCTAGACCAATCTGTGTCCACGACAAGGGGACAGCAGGCCCGTGTGGCCCCTGACGCCAAAAGTGGGAAGGGAAAAGGGAAAGGGGTAGGGAGATGGGAGCTGGGCTCAAGGAAACAAACAGAGCAGTGGCAAAGATCTAAGGAGGAAAACTTATTTTACTAACTGTGATATTGGAATGCAAGATAACACAACATAATACAATCTAATTGAAATTGAGGCTAATAAATCAAGTAAGAGAGAGAGAGTTTTCCAAAGCCTACTTTGCAATGGAAGGCGCATGGCTTGGAAGCACACCCATACCCGCTGCCAGGCAGTGAGAGAGAGAGAGAGCGTCGCTTCCGTGAAGTATTTTCCTCTCTGACCGTGAGGCCCTCTGGGATGTGTAGTTCTTCTTCTCTGTGCTCCACAGGATGTCATGATGTGGAAGACCAATAGCAAAATTTACAAAACCATGACAAAGGGCCATGCCACCACACCTTTTCTTTTCCAAATACCAATTTGTATCCCCCAAATCTGTCAGATGACAGATGCTGCGGCAGATGACTCGGCTGAAGTGCATCTACACCATGGCCTGCAGCTTGGGCAACAAGCAGGAGGAGCTGGAAGCTCATCAGGCTAACTAGGTTCATCAGGCTAACTAGGACCCAGTTGCTATTAGCTATCCATGGTGGGACCACTGCCACGACTGGAGTGCTGTGATGGATGGCTGCAAGATCTTCAGAAGGGGTAGACGAGGAAGGAAGGCTGGTGGTGTGGCCCTTTTATTCAAGGCTGTTTGGATGTTGAAGAGCTTGGGGCTGGCAGTGAGAAAGTCAAGTGCCTGTGCGTAAGGATCAGGGGGAAGGCCCAGAGGGGTGACACCTTGGTGGGAGTCTGTTCTAGACCGCCTCATCAGGATGAACTGATGCATGAGGAGTTCTAGGAGCAGCTCGGTGAAGCCGCGCCTTCTCTTGGGAGACTCCCAATTCCCTGATGTATGCTGGAAACACAACAAAGGGCAGGAGGAGCAATCCAAGAGGGTTCTAGAGTGGATGGAAGATACACTCTGAAAAGCCATATTCTAACCAATTTGACCGCCTTTCATCCCAAATATAAGACATTTTCTACCCTATATAATGCTTTTTTCCCCCTCAAAACTAAGACGTTTTCTACCCCAAATAGCTCTTCTTATACCCCAAATAAGATATTTTCTCACCAAAATATCTCATTCTAACCCCAAAATAGGACATTTTCTCCTCAAAATAAGACAATTTCTATCCAAAAGACAGCTTTTTATTTGAGAAATAACACATTTTCTTCTCATAATACTGACTTTTATCCCCAAAAGAAGACATTTTCTACCCAGAACACCGCTTTTTATCCCCCAAATAACAAGTTCTCTACCCAACATACAGCTTTTTTCTCAAAGATTAAATATTTTCTCCCCAAAACAGCGCTTATTATCCCTACAATTAGACATTTTCTCTCCAAAATACTGCTCTATATCCCCCAAATTAGGCATTGTCTCACCACAATTCCACTTTATATCCCAGTAAGAAGAACTTTACTCCCCATAATTCCACTTTTTATCCCAATAATTAGATATTTTCTCACCAAAAGACTGCATTTTATCCCAAAGATAAGATATTTTCTCCAGAAAATTCTGCATTTTGTCACAATAATAAGATGTTTTCCCCCCAAAATACCGCTTCTTATCTCCAAATGTATACCCCTTTGATCCCCAAAATAAGAAAAACTCTCCCCAAAGTAGCGCTTTCGTTTCCTTTCCCAAAAATAAGACATCTGAAGACAAAAGGCAGTATTCTGGGGAGAAAATGTCTCTTTGGGGGGATAAAGAGTGGCACTTCAGAGAGAACCTGTTTGATTTCAGGGATAAAGAGTGATATTTGGGGAGAAAATGTCTAATTGTTGGCAGAAATTGATATGCAGGGGAGAAATGGTTGTATTTTGGAGACAAGAAGAGTATTTTGGGGAGATAATGGCTACGTTCTGGGGATAAACAGCATTATTTTGGAGTGAAAGCACGGTATTGAGCTAAGAAGCGTCATTTTGTGGAGAAATTGTCTTCTTTTTCGGACTTTTTGATCTTTCAGGGAGAAAAAGTCTTATTTGCAGCATCAAAAGACGCATTTGGGGAAGATAGTGTCTTTTATTGGGACATCACGTTTTATTCCAAAAATAACACATTTTCTTCCCAGAATACCGCCTTTGATCCACAAAATAAGGCATTTTCTTCCCAGAATACCGCTTTTTAGACCGAAAATAAGTCAACCTCTCCAAAAAAGACGTATTTCTGTCCTCAAAATGAGACATATTCTCCCCAAAATATCATTCTTGGTTCCAAATAGAAGACTTTTTCTCCAGTAAATACCACGTCGGGTTCCCAATATTACACATTTTCTCCCCAAAATTGCTCTTTGGATCCCCAAAATGAGCCGTTCTCACTCAAATAACACTTGTGATCCCAAGAATCAGGCGTTTTCTCCGCACAAGACTGATTTTATTACCAAAACAAAACATTTCTTACCCAAAACACACCTTTTTATTCCCAACATTAGACATTGTCTCCCCCAGATGCCCATTGGTATCCCTCCAAGATGAAATTCTCCCCTTCAAATATGGCTTTGTGTAACAAAAGAAGACATTCGCTCCCCAAAATACCGCTTCTGATCCCCTAAGGAAGACTTTTCCTCCCCAAAACACCCCTTTGGATCCCCAAAATAAGAAATACTCTCCCCAAAGTAGCGCTTTCGTTTCCTTTCCCAAAAAGGAGACATTTGAAGATGAAGGGCAGTATTCTGGGGAGAAAATGCCTTTTTGGGGGGATAAAGAGTGGCACTTAAGAGGGAACCTGTTTGGTTTCTGGGATAAAGAGTGATATTCGGGGAGAAAATGTCGAATTGTTGGCAGAAATTGATATGCAGGGGAGAAAGGGTTGTATTTTGGAGAGAAAAAGCGTGTTTTGGGGAGAAAATGCATGAGTTTTGGGGATAAACTGCATTATTTTGGCGTGAAAGCACGGTATTGAGCTAATAAGCGGCATTTTGTGGAGAAAATGTCTTCTTTTGAGGAGAAAGGTGATCTTGAAGGGAGGAAATGCCTTATTTGCAGCATCAAAAGACGCATTTGGGGAAGATAGTGTCTTTTATTGGGACATCACGTTTTATTCCAAAAATAACACATTTTCTTCCCAGAATACCGCCTTTGATCCACAAAATAAGGCATTTTCTTCCCAGAATACCGCTTTTTAGACCGAAAATAAGGCAACCTCTCCAAAAAAGACGTATTTCTGTCCTCAAAATGAGACATATTCTCCCCAAAATATCATTCTTGGTTCCAAATAGAAGACTTTTTCTCCAGTAAATACCACGTCGGGTTCCCAATATTACACATTTTCTCCCCCAAATTGCTCTTTGGATCCCCAAAATGAGCCGTTCTCACTCAAATAACACTTGTGATCCCAAGAATCAGGCGTTTTCTCCCCACAAGACTGATTTTATTACCAAAACAAAACATTTCTTACCCAAAACACACCTTTTTATTCCCAACATTAGACATTGTCTCCCCCAGATGCCCATTGGTATCCCTCCAAGATGAAATTCTCCCCTTCAAATATGGCTTTGTGTAACAAAAGAAGACATTCGCTCCCCAAAATACCGCTTCTGATCCCCTAAGGAAGACTTTTCCTCCCCAAAACACCCCTTTGGATCCCCAAAATAAGAAATACTCTCCCCAAAGTAGCGCTTTCGTTTCCTTTCCCAAAAAGGAGACATTTGAAGATGAAGGGCAGTATTCTGGGGAGAAAATGCCTTTTTGGGGGGATAAAGAGTGGCACTTAAGAGGGAACCTGTTTGGTTTCTGGGATAAAGAGTGATATTCGGGGAGAAAATGTCGAATTGTTGGCAGAAATTGATATGCAGGGGAGAAAGGGTTGTATTTTGGAGAGAAAAAGCGTGTTTTGGGGAGAAAATGCATGAGTTTTGGGGATAAACTGCATTATTTTGGCGTGAAAGCACGGTATTGAGCTAATAAGCGGCATTTTGTGGAGAAAATGTCTTCTTTTGAGGAGAAAGGTGATCTTGAAGGGAGGAAATGCCTTATTTGCAGCATCAAAAGACACATTTGGGGAAGATAGTGTCTTTTATTGGGACATCACGTTTTATTCCAAAAATAACACATTTTCTTCCCAGAATACCGCCTTTGATCCACAAAATAAGGCATTTTCTTCCCAGAATACCGCTTTTTAGACCGAAAATAAGGCAACCTCTCCAAAAAAGACGTATTTCTGTCCTCAAAATGAGACATATTCTCCCCAAAATATCATTCCTGGTTCCAAATAGAAGACTTTTTCTCCAGTAAATACCACGTCGGGTTCCCAATATTACACATTTTCTCCCCCAAATTGCTCTTTGGATCCCCAAAATGAGCCGTTCTCACTCAAATAACACTTGTGATCCCAAGAATCAGGCGTTTTCTCCGCACATGACTGATTTTATTACCAAAACAAAACATTTCTTACCCAAAACACACCTTTTTATTCCCAACATTAGACATTGTCTCCCCCAGATGCCCATTGGTATCCCTCCAAGATGAAATTCTCCCCTTCAAATATGGCTTTGTGTAACAAAAGAAGACATTCGCTCCCCAAAATACCGCTTCTGATCCCCTAAGGAAGACTTTTCCTCCCCAAAACATCCCTTTGGATCCCCAAAATAAGAAATACTCTCCCCAAAGTAGCGCTTTCGTTTCCTTTCCCAAAAAGGAGACATTTGAAGATGAAGGGCAGTATTCTGGGGAGAAAATGCCTTTTTGGGGGGATAAAGAGTGGCACTTAAGAGGGAACCTGTTTGGTTTCTGGGATAAAGAGTGATATTCGGGGAGAAAATGTCGAATTGTTGGCAGAAATTGATATGCAGGGGAGAAAGGGTTGTATTTTGGAGAGAAAAAGCGTGTTTTGGGGAGAAAATGCATGAGTTTTGGGGATAAACTGCATTATTTTGGCGTGAAAGCACGGTATTGAGCTAATAAGCGGCATTTTGTGGAGAAAATGTCTTCTTTTGAGGAGAAAGGTGATCTTGAAGGGAGAAAATGCCTTATTTGCAGCATCAAAAGACGCATTTGGGGAAGATAGTGTCTTTTATTGGGACATCATGTTTTATTCCAAAAATAACACATTTTCTTCCCAGAATACTGCCTTTGATCCACAAAATAAGGCATTTTCTTCCCAGAATACCGCTTTTTAGACCGAAAATAAGTCAACCTCTCCAAAAAAGACGTATTTCTGTCCTCAAAATGAGACATATTCTCCCCAAAATATCATTCTTGGTTCCAAATAGAAGACTTTTTCTCCAGTAAATACCACGTCGGGTTCCCAATATTACACATTTTCTCCCCAGAATTGCTCTTTGGATCCCCAAAATGAGCCGTTCTCACTCAAATAACACTTGTGATCCCAAGAATCAGGCGTTTTCTCCGCACAAGACTGATTTTATTACCAAAACAAAACATTTCTTACCCAAAACACACCTTTTTATTCCCAACATTAGACATTGTCTCCCCCAGATGCCCATTGGTATCCCTCCAAGATGAAATTCTCCCCTTCAAATATGGCTTTGTGTAACAAAAGAAGACATTCGCTCCCCAAAATACCGCTTCTGATCCCCTAAGGAAGACTTTTCCTCCCCAAAACACCCCTTTGGATCCCCAAAATAAGAAATACTCTCCCCAAAGTAGCGCTTTCGTTTCCTTTCCCAAAAAGGAGACATTTGAAGATGAAGGGCAGTATTCTGGGGAGAAAATGCCTTTTTGGGGGGATAAAGAGTGGCACTTAAGAGGGAACCTGTTTGGTTTCTGGGATAAAGAGTGATATTCGGGGAGAAAATGTCGAATTGTTGGCAGAAATTGATATGCAGGGGAGAAAGGGTTGTATTTTGGAGAGAAAAAGCGTGTTTTGGGGAGAAAATGCATGAGTTTTGGGGATAAACTGCATTATTTTGGCGTGAAAGCACGGTATTGAGCTAATAAGCGGCATTTTGTGGAGAAAATGTCTTCTTTTGAGGAGAAAGGTGATCTTGAAGGGAGAAAATGCCTTATTTGCAGCATCAAAAGACGCATTTGGGGAAGATAGTGTCTTTTATTGGGACATCACGTTTTATTCCAAAAATAACACATTTTCTTCCCAGAATACTGCCTTTGATCCACAAAATAAGGCATTTTCTTCCCAGAATACCGCTTTTTAGACCGAAAATAAGGCAACCTCTCCAAAAAAGACGTATTTCTGTCCTCAAAATGAGACATATTCTCCCCAAAATATCATTCTTGGTTCCAAATAGAAGACTTTTTCTCCAGTAAATACCACGTCGGGTTCCCAATATTACACATTTTCTCCCCAGAATTGCTCTTTGGATCCCCAAAATGAGCCGTTCTCACTCAAATAACACTTGTGATCCCAAGAATCAGGCGTTTTCTCCGCACAAGACTGATTTTATTACCAAAACAAAACATTTCTTACCCAAAACACACCTTTTTATTCCCAACATTAGACATTGTCTCCCCCAGATGCCCATTGGTATCCCTCCAAGATGAAATTCTCCCCTTCAAATATGGCTTTGTGTAACAAAAGAAGACATTCGCTCCCCAAAATACCGCTTCTGATCCCCTAAGGAAGACTTTTCCTCCCCAAAACACCCCTTTGGATCCCCAAAATAAGAAATACTCTCCCCAAAGTAGCGCTTTCGTTTCCTTTCCCAAAAAGGAGACATTTGAAGATGAAGGGCAGTATTCTGGGGAGAAAATGCCTTTTTGGGGGGATAAAGAGTGGCACTTAAGAGGGAACCTGTTTGGTTTCTGGGATAAAGAGTGATATTCGGGGAGAAAATGTCGAATTGTTGGCAGAAATTGATATGCAGGGGAGAAAGGGTTGTATTTTGGAGAGAAAAAGCGTGTTTTGGGGAGAAAATGCATGAGTTTTGGGGATAAACTGCATTATTTTGGCGTGAAAGCACGGTATTGAGCTAATAAGCGGCATTTTGTGGAGAAAATGTCTTCTTTTGAGGAGAAAGGTGATCTTGAAGGGAGAAAATGCCTTATTTGCAGCATCAAAAGACGCATTTGGGGAAGATAGTGTCTTTTATTGGGACATCATGTTTTATTCCAAAAATAACACATTTTCTTCCCAGAATACTGCCTTTGATCCACAAAATAAGGCATTTTCTTCCCAGAATACCGCTTTTTAGACCGAAAATAAGTCAACCTCTCCAAAAAAGACGTATTTCTGTCCTCAAAATGAGACATATTCTCCCCAAAATATCATTCTTGGTTCCAAATAGAAGACTTTTTCTCCAGTAAATACCACGTCGGGTTCCCAATATTACACATTTTCTCCCCAGAATTGCTCTTTGGATCCCCAAAATGAGCCGTTCTCACTCAAATAACACTTGTGATCCCAAGAATCAGGCGTTTTCTCCGCACAAGACTGATTTTATTACCAAAACAAAACATTTCTTACCCAAAACACACCTTTTTATTCCCAACATTAGACATTGTCTCCCCCAGATGCCCATTGGTATCCCTCCAAGATGAAATTCTCCCCTTCAAATATGGCTTTGTGTAACAAAAGAAGACATTCGCTCCCCAAAATACCGCTTCTGATCCCCTAAGGAAGACTTTTCCTCCCCAAAACACCCCTTTGGATCCCCAAAATAAGAAATACTCTCCCCAAAGTAGCGCTTTCGTTTCCTTTCCCAAAAAGGAGACATTTGAAGATGAAGGGCAGTATTCTGGGGAGAAAATGCCTTTTTGGGGGGATAAAGAGTGGCACTTAAGAGGGAACCTGTTTGGTTTCTGGGATAAAGAGTGATATTCGGGGAGAAAATGTCGAATTGTTGGCAGAAATTGATATGCAGGGGAGAAAGGGTTGTATTTTGGAGAGAAAAAGCGTGTTTTGGGGAGAAAATGCATGAGTTTTGGGGATAAACTGCATTATTTTGGCGTGAAAGCACGGTATTGAGCTAATAAGCGGCATTTTGTGGAGAAAATGTCTTCTTTTGAGGAGAAAGGTGATCTTGAAGGGAGAAAATGCCTTATTTGCAGCATCAAAAGACGCATTTGGGGAAGATAGTGTCTTTTATTGGGACATCACGTTTTATTCCAAAAATAACACATTTTCTTCCCAGAATACTGCCTTTGATCCACAAAATAAGGCATTTTCTTCCCAGAATACCGCTTTTTAGACCGAAAATAAGGCAACCTCTCCAAAAAAGACGTATTTCTGTCCTCAAAATGAGACATATTCTCCCCAAAATATCATTCTTGGTTCCAAATAGAAGACTTTTTCTCCAGTAAATACCACGTCGGGTTCCCAATATTACACATTTTCTCCCCAAAATTGCTCTTTGGATCCCCAAAATGAGCCGTTCTCACTCAAATAACACTTGTGATCCCAAGAATCAGGCGTTTTCTCCGCACAAGACTGATTTTATTACCAAAACAAAACATTTCTTACCCAAAACACACCTTTTTATTCCCAACATTAGACATTGTCTCCCCCAGATGCCCATTGGTATCCCTCCAAGATGAAATTCTCCCCTTCAAATATGGCTTTGTGTAACAAAAGAAGACATTCGCTCCCCAAAATACCGCTTCTGATCCCCTAAGGAAGACTTTTCCTCCCCAAAACACCCCTTTGGATCCCCAAAATAAGAAATACTCTCCCCAAAGTAGCGCTTTCGTTTCCTTTCCCAAAAAGGAGACATTTGAAGATGAAGGGCAGTATTCTGGGGAGAAAATGCCTTTTTGGGGGGATAAAGAGTGGCACTTAAGAGGGAACCTGTTTGGTTTCTGGGATAAAGAGTGATATTCGGGGAGAAAATGTCGAATTGTTGGCAGAAATTGATATGCAGGGGAGAAAGGGTTGTATTTTGGAGAGAAAAAGCGTGTTTTGGGGAGAAAATGCATGAGTTTTGGGGATAAACTGCATTATTTTGGCGTGAAAGCATGGTATTGAGCTAATAAGCGGCATTTTGTGGAGAAAATGTCTTCTTTTGAGGAGAAAGGTGATCTTGAAGGGAGGAAATGCCTTATTTGCAGCATCAAAAGACGCATTTGGGGAAGATAGTGTCTTTTATTGGGACATCACGTTTTATTCCAAAAATAACACATTTTCTTCCCAGAATACCGCCTTTGATCCACAAAATAAGGCATTTTCTTCCCAGAATACCGCTTTTTAGACCGAAAATAAGGCAACCTCTCCAAAAAAGACGTATTTCTGTCCTCAAAATGAGACATATTCTCCCCAAAATATCATTCCTGGTTCCAAATAGAAGACTTTTTCTCCAGTAAATACCACGTCGGGTTCCCAATATTACACATTTTCTCCCCAAAATTGCTCTTTGGATCCCCAAAATGAGCCGTTCTCACTCAAATAACACTTGTGATCCCAAGAATCAGGCGTTTTCTCCGCACAAGACTGATTTTATTACCAAAACAAAACATTTCTTACCCAAAACACACCTTTTTATTCCCAACATTAGACATTGTCTCCCCCAGATGCCCATTGGTATCCCTCCAAGATGAAATTCTCCCCTTCAAATATGGCTTTGTGTAACAAAAGAAGACATTCGCTCCCCAAAATACCGCTTCTGATCCCCTAAGGAAGACTTTTCCTCCCCAAAACACCCCTTTGGATCCCCAAAATAAGAAATACTCTCCCCAAAGTAGCGCTTTCGTTTCCTTTCCCAAAAAGGAGACATTTGAAGATGAAGGGCAGTATTCTGGGGAGAAAATGCCTTTTTGGGGGGATAAAGAGTGGCACTTAAGAGGGAACCTGTTTGGTTTCTGGGATAAAGAGTGATATTCGGGGAGAAAATGTCGAATTGTTGGCAGAAATTGATATGCAGGGGAGAAAGGGTTGTATTTTGGAGAGAAAAAGCGTGTTTTGGGGAGAAAATGCATGAGTTTTGGGGATAAACTGCATTATTTTGGCGTGAAAGCACGGTATTGAGCTAATAAGCGGCATTTTGTGGAGAAAATGTCTTCTTTTGAGGAGAAAGGTGATCTTGAAGGGAGAAAATGCCTTATTTGCAGCATCAAAAGACGCATTTGGGGAAGATAGTGTCTTTTATTGGGACATCATGTTTTATTCCAAAAATAACACATTTTCTTCCCAGAATACCGCCTTTGATCCACAAAATAAGGCATTTTCTTCCCAGAATACCGCTTTTTAGACCGAAAATAAGGCAACCTCTCCAAAAAAGACGTATTTCTGTCCTCAAAATGAGACATATTCTCCCCAAAATATCATTCTTGGTTCCAAATAGAAGACTTTTTCTCCAGTAAATACCACGTCGGGTTCCCAATATTACACATTTTCTCCCCAAAATTGCTCTTTGGATCCCCAAAATGAGCCGTTCTCACTCAAATAACACTTGTGATCCCAAGAATCAGGCGTTTTCTCCGCACAAGACTGATTTTATTACCAAAACAAAACATTTCTTACCCAAAACACACCTTTTTATTCCCAACATTAGACATTGTCTCCCCCAGATGCCCATTGGTATCCCTCCAAGATGAAATTCTCCCCTTCAAATATGGCTTTGTGTAACAAAAGAAGACATTCGCTCCCCAAAATACCGCTTCTGATCCCCTAAGGAAGACTTTTCCTCCCCAAAACACCCCTTTGGATCCCCAAAATAAGAAATACTCTCCCCAAAGTAGCGCTTTCGTTTCCTTTCCCAAAAAGGAGACATTTGAAGATGAAGGGCAGTATTCTGGGGAGAAAATGCCTTTTTGGGGGGATAAAGAGTGGCACTTAAGAGGGAACCTGTTTGGTTTCTGGGATAAAGAGTGATATTCGGGGAGAAAATGTCGAATTGTTGGCAGAAATTGATATGCAGGGGAGAAAGGGTTGTATTTTGGAGAGAAAAAGCGTGTTTTGGGGAGAAAATGCATGAGTTTTGGGGATAAACTGCATTATTTTGGCGTGAAAGCACGGTATTGAGCTAATAAGCGGCATTTTGTGGAGAAAATGTCTTCTTTTGAGGAGAAAGGTGATCTTGAAGGGAGAAAATGCCTTATTTGCAGCATCAAAAGACGCATTTGGGGAAGATAGTGTCTTTTATTGGGACATCACGTTTTATTCCAAAAATAACACATTTTCTTCCCAGAATACTGCCTTTGATCCACAAAATAAGGCATTTTCTTCCCAGAATACCGCTTTTTAGACCGAAAATAAGGCAACCTCTCCAAAAAAGACGTATTTCTGTCCTCAAAATGAGACATATTCTCCCCAAAATATCATTCTTGGTTCCAAATAGAAGACTTTTTCTCCAGTAAATACCACGTCGGGTTCCCAATATTACACATTTTCTCCCCAGAATTGCTCTTTGGATCCCCAAAATGAGCCGTTCTCACTCAAATAACACTTGTGATCCCAAGAATCAGGCGTTTTCTCCGCACAAGACTGATTTTATTACCAAAACAAAACATTTCTTACCCAAAACACACCTTTTTATTCCCAACATTAGACATTGTCTCCCCCAGATGCCCATTGGTATCCCTCCAAGATGAAATTCTCCCCTTCAAATATGGCTTTGTGTAACAAAAGAAGACATTCGCTCCCCAAAATACCGCTTCTGATCCCCTAAGGAAGACTTTTCCTCCCCAAAACACCCCTTTGGATCCCCAAAATAAGAAATACTCTCCCCAAAGTAGCGCTTTCGTTTCCTTTCCCAAAAAGGAGACATTTGAAGATGAAGGGCAGTATTCTGGGGAGAAAATGCCTTTTTGGGGGGATAAAGAGTGGCACTTAAGAGGGAACCTGTTTGGTTTCTGGGATAAAGAGTGATATTCGGGGAGAAAATGTCGAATTGTTGGCAGAAATTGATATGCAGGGGAGAAAGGGTTGTATTTTGGAGAGAAAAAGCGTGTTTTGGGGAGAAAATGCATGAGTTTTGGGGATAAACTGCATTATTTTGGCGTGAAAGCACGGTATTGAGCTAATAAGCGGCATTTTGTGGAGAAAATGTCTTCTTTTGAGGAGAAAGGTGATCTTGAAGGGAGAAAATGCCTTATTTGCAGCATCAAAAGACGCATTTGGGGAAGATAGTGTCTTTTATTGGGACATCATGTTTTATTCCAAAAATAACACATTTTCTTCCCAGAATACTGCCTTTGATCCACAAAATAAGGCATTTTCTTCCCAGAATACCGCTTTTTAGACCGAAAATAAGTCAACCTCTCCAAAAAAGACGTATTTCTGTCCTCAAAATGAGACATATTCTCCCCAAAATATCATTCTTGGTTCCAAATAGAAGACTTTTTCTCCAGTAAATACCACGTCGGGTTCCCAATATTACACATTTTCTCCCCAGAATTGCTCTTTGGATCCCCAAAATGAGCCGTTCTCACTCAAATAACACTTGTGATCCCAAGAATCAGGCGTTTTCTCCGCACAAGACTGATTTTATTACCAAAACAAAACATTTCTTACCCAAAACACACCTTTTTATTCCCAACATTAGACATTGTCTCCCCCAGATGCCCATTGGTATCCCTCCAAGATGAAATTCTCCCCTTCAAATATGGCTTTGTGTAACAAAAGAAGACATTCGCTCCCCAAAATACCGCTTCTGATCCCCTAAGGAAGACTTTTCCTCCCCAAAACACCCCTTTGGATCCCCAAAATAAGAAATACTCTCCCCAAAGTAGCGCTTTCGTTTCCTTTCCCAAAAAGGAGACATTTGAAGATGAAGGGCAGTATTCTGGGGAGAAAATGCCTTTTTGGGGGGATAAAGAGTGGCACTTAAGAGGGAACCTGTTTGGTTTCTGGGATAAAGAGTGATATTCGGGGAGAAAATGTCGAATTGTTGGCAGAAATTGATATGCAGGGGAGAAAGGGTTGTATTTTGGAGAGAAAAAGCGTGTTTTGGGGAGAAAATGCATGAGTTTTGGGGATAAACTGCATTATTTTGGCGTGAAAGCACGGTATTGAGCTAATAAGCGGCATTTTGTGGAGAAAATGTCTTCTTTTGAGGAGAAAGGTGATCTTGAAGGGAGAAAATGCCTTATTTGCAGCATCAAAAGACGCATTTGGGGAAGATAGTGTCTTTTATTGGGACATCACGTTTTATTCCAAAAATAACACATTTTCTTCCCAGAATACTGCCTTTGATCCACAAAATAAGGCATTTTCTTCCCAGAATACCGCTTTTTAGACCGAAAATAAGGCAACCTCTCCAAAAAAGACGTATTTCTGTCCTCAAAATGAGACATATTCTCCCCAAAATATCATTCTTGGTTCCAAATAGAAGACTTTTTCTCCAGTAAATACCACGTCGGGTTCCCAATATTACACATTTTCTCCCCAAAATTGCTCTTTGGATCCCCAAAATGAGCCGTTCTCACTCAAATAACACTTGTGATCCCAAGAATCAGGCGTTTTCTCCGCACAAGACTGATTTTATTACCAAAACAAAACATTTCTTACCCAAAACACACCTTTTTATTCCCAACATTAGACATTGTCTCCCCCAGATGCCCATTGGTATCCCTCCAAGATGAAATTCTCCCCTTCAAATATGGCTTTGTGTAACAAAAGAAGACATTCGCTCCCCAAAATACCGCTTCTGATCCCCTAAGGAAGACTTTTCCTCCCCAAAACACCCCTTTGGATCCCCAAAATAAGAAATACTCTCCCCAAAGTAGCGCTTTCGTTTCCTTTCCCAAAAAGGAGACATTTGAAGATGAAGGGCAGTATTCTGGGGAGAAAATGCCTTTTTGGGGGGATAAAGAGTGGCACTTAAGAGGGAACCTGTTTGGTTTCTGGGATAAAGAGTGATATTCGGGGAGAAAATGTCGAATTGTTGGCAGAAATTGATATGCAGGGGAGAAAGGGTTGTATTTTGGAGAGAAAAAGCGTGTTTTGGGGAGAAAATGCATGAGTTTTGGGGATAAACTGCATTATTTTGGCGTGAAAGCATGGTATTGAGCTAATAAGCGGCATTTTGTGGAGAAAATGTCTTCTTTTGAGGAGAAAGGTGATCTTGAAGGGAGGAAATGCCTTATTTGCAGCATCAAAAGACGCATTTGGGGAAGATAGTGTCTTTTATTGGGACATCACGTTTTATTCCAAAAATAACACATTTTCTTCCCAGAATACCGCCTTTGATCCACAAAATAAGGCATTTTCTTCCCAGAATACCGCTTTTTAGACCGAAAATAAGGCAACCTCTCCAAAAAAGACGTATTTCTGTCCTCAAAATGAGACATATTCTCCCCAAAATATCATTCCTGGTTCCAAATAGAAGACTTTTTCTCCAGTAAATACCACGTCGGGTTCCCAATATTACACATTTTCTCCCCAAAATTGCTCTTTGGATCCCCAAAATGAGCCGTTCTCACTCAAATAACACTTGTGATCCCAAGAATCAGGCGTTTTCTCCGCACAAGACTGATTTTATTACCAAAACAAAACATTTCTTACCCAAAACACACCTTTTTATTCCCAACATTAGACATTGTCTCCCCCAGATGCCCATTGGTATCCCTCCAAGATGAAATTCTCCCCTTCAAATATGGCTTTGTGTAACAAAAGAAGACATTCGCTCCCCAAAATACCGCTTCTGATCCCCTAAGGAAGACTTTTCCTCCCCAAAACACCCCTTTGGATCCCCAAAATAAGAAATACTCTCCCCAAAGTAGCGCTTTCGTTTCCTTTCCCAAAAAGGAGACATTTGAAGATGAAGGGCAGTATTCTGGGGAGAAAATGCCTTTTTGGGGGGATAAAGAGTGGCACTTAAGAGGGAACCTGTTTGGTTTCTGGGATAAAGAGTGATATTCGGGGAGAAAATGTCGAATTGTTGGCAGAAATTGATATGCAGGGGAGAAAGGGTTGTATTTTGGAGAGAAAAAGCGTGTTTTGGGGAGAAAATGCATGAGTTTTGGGGATAAACTGCATTATTTTGGCGTGAAAGCACGGTATTGAGCTAATAAGCGGCATTTTGTGGAGAAAATGTCTTCTTTTGAGGAGAAAGGTGATCTTGAAGGGAGAAAATGCCTTATTTGCAGCATCAAAAGACGCATTTGGGGAAGATAGTGTCTTTTATTGGGACATCATGTTTTATTCCAAAAATAACACATTTTCTTCCCAGAATACCGCCTTTGATCCACAAAATAAGGCATTTTCTTCCCAGAATACCGCTTTTTAGACCGAAAATAAGGCAACCTCTCCAAAAAAGACGTATTTCTGTCCTCAAAATGAGACATATTCTCCCCAAAATATCATTCTTGGTTCCAAATAGAAGACTTTTTCTCCAGTAAATACCACGTCGGGTTCCCAATATTACACATTTTCTCCCCAAAATTGCTCTTTGGATCCCCAAAATGAGCCGTTCTCACTCAAATAACACTTGTGATCCCAAGAATCAGGCGTTTTCTCCGCACAAGACTGATTTTATTACCAAAACAAAACATTTCTTACCCAAAACACACCTTTTTATTCCCAACATTAGACATTGTCTCCCCCAGATGCCCATTGGTATCCCTCCAAGATGAAATTCTCCCCTTCAAATATGGCTTTGTGTAACAAAAGAAGACATTCGCTCCCCAAAATACCGCTTCTGATCCCCTAAGGAAGACTTTTCCTCCCCAAAACACCCCTTTGGATCCCCAAAATAAGAAATACTCTCCCCAAAGTAGCGCTTTCGTTTCCTTTCCCAAAAAGGAGACATTTGAAGATGAAGGGCAGTATTCTGGGGAGAAAATGCCTTTTTGGGGGGATAAAGAGTGGCACTTAAGAGGGAACCTGTTTGGTTTCTGGGATAAAGAGTGATATTCGGGGAGAAAATGTCGAATTGTTGGCAGAAATTGATATGCAGGGGAGAAAGGGTTGTATTTTGGAGAGAAAAAGCGTGTTTTGGGGAGAAAATGCATGAGTTTTGGGGATAAACTGCATTATTTTGGCGTGAAAGCACGGTATTGAGCTAATAAGCGGCATTTTGTGGAGAAAAAGTCTTCTTTTGAGGAGAAAGGTGATCTTGAAGGGAGAAAATGCCTTATTTGCAGCATCAAAAGACGCATTTGGGGAAGATAGTGTCTTTTATTGGGACATCACGTTTTATTCCAAAAATAACACATTTTCTTCCCAGAATACCGCCTTTGATCCACAAAATAAGGCATTTTCTTCCCAGAATACCGCTTTTTAGACCGAAAATAAGGCAACCTCTCCAAAAAAGACGTATTTCTGTCCTCAAAATGAGACATATTCTCCCCAAAATATCATTCTTGGTTCCAAATAGAAGACTTTTTCTCCAGTAAATACCACGTCGGGTTCCCAATATTACACATTTTCTCCCCAAAATTGCTCTTTGGATCCCCAAAATGAGCCGTTCTCACTCAAATAACACTTGTGATCCCAAGAATCAGGCGTTTTCTCCGCACAAGACTGATTTTATTACCAAAACAAAACATTTCTTACCCAAAACACACCTTTTTATTCCCAACATTAGACATTGTCTCCCCCAGATGCCCATTGGTATCCCTCCAAGATGAAATTCTCCCCTTCAAATATGGCTTTGTGTAACAAAAGAAGACATTCGCTCCCCAAAATACCGCTTCTGATCCCCTAAGGAAGACTTTTCCTCCCCAAAACACCCCTTTGGATCCCCAAAATAAGAAATACTCTCCCCAAAGTAGCGCTTTCGTTTCCTTTCCCAAAAAGGAGACATTTGAAGATGAAGGGCAGTATTCTGGGGAGAAAATGCCTTTTTGGGGGGATAAAGAGTGGCACTTAAGAGGGAACCTGTTTGGTTTCTGGGATAAAGAGTGATATTCGGGGAGAAAATGTCGAATTGTTGGCAGAAATTGATATGCAGGGGAGAAAGGGTTGTATTTTGGAGAGAAAAAGCGTGTTTTGGGGAGAAAATGCATGAGTTTTGGGGATAAACTGCATTATTTTGGCGTGAAAGCACGGTATTGAGCTAATAAGCGGCATTTTGTGGAGAAAATGTCTTCTTTTGAGGAGAAAGGTGATCTTGAAGGGAGAAAATGCCTTATTTGCAGCATCAAAAGACGCATTTGGGGAAGATAGTGTCTTTTATTGGGACATCATGTTTTATTCCAAAAATAACACATTTTCTTCCCAGAATACTGCCTTTGATCCACAAAATAAGGCATTTTCTTCCCAGAATACCGCTTTTTAGACCGAAAATAAGGCAACCTCTCCAAAAAAGACGTATTTCTGTCCTCAAAATGAGACATATTCTCCCCAAAATATCATTCTTGGTTCCAAATAGAAGACTTTTTCTCCAGTAAATACCACGTCGGGTTCCCAATATTACACATTTTCTCCCCAGAATTGCTCTTTGGATCCCCAAAATGAGCCGTTCTCACTCAAATAACACTTGTGATCCCAAGAATCAGGCGTTTTCTCCGCACAAGACTGATTTTATTACCAAAACAAAACATTTCTTACCCAAAACACACCTTTTTATTCCCAACATTAGACATTGTCTCCCCCAGATGCCCATTGGTATCCCTCCAAGATGAAATTCTCCCCTTCAAATATGGCTTTGTGTAACAAAAGAAGACATTCGCTCCCCAAAATACCGCTTCTGATCCCCTAAGGAAGACTTTTCCTCCCCAAAACACCCCTTTGGATCCCCAAAATAAGAAATACTCTCCCCAAAGTAGCGCTTTCGTTTCCTTTCCCAAAAAGGAGACATTTGAAGATGAAGGGCAGTATTCTGGGGAGAAAATGCCTTTTTGGGGGGATAAAGAGTGGCACTTAAGAGGGAACCTGTTTGGTTTCTGGGATAAAGAGTGATATTCGGGGAGAAAATGTCGAATTGTTGGCAGAAATTGATATGCAGGGGAGAAAGGGTTGTATTTTGGAGAGAAAAAGCGTGTTTTGGGGAGAAAATGCATGAGTTTTGGGGATAAACTGCATTATTTTGGCGTGAAAGCACGGTATTGAGCTAATAAGCGGCATTTTGTGGAGAAAATGTCTTCTTTTGAGGAGAAAGGTGATCTTGAAGGGAGAAAATGCCTTATTTGCAGCATCAAAAGACGCATTTGGGGAAGATAGTGTCTTTTATTGGGACATCATGTTTTATTCCAAAAATAACACATTTTCTTCCCAGAATACTGCCTTTGATCCACAAAATAAGGCATTTTCTTCCCAGAATACCGCTTTTTAGACCGAAAATAAGGCAACCTCTCCAAAAAAGACGTATTTCTGTCCTCAAAATGAGACATATTCTCCCCAAAATATCATTCTTGGTTCCAAATAGAAGACTTTTTCTCCAGTAAATACCACGTCGGGTTCCCAATATTACACATTTTCTCCCCAGAATTGCTCTTTGGATCCCCAAAATGAGCCGTTCTCACTCAAATAACACTTGTGATCCCAAGAATCAGGCGTTTTCTCCGCACAAGACTGATTTTATTACCAAAACAAAACATTTCTTACCCAAAACACACCTTTTTATTCCCAACATTAGACATTGTCTCCCCCAGATGCCCATTGGTATCCCTCCAAGATGAAATTCTCCCCTTCAAATATGGCTTTGTGTAACAAAAGAAGACATTCGCTCCCCAAAATACCGCTTCTGATCCCCTAAGGAAGACTTTTCCTCCCCAAAACACCCCTTTGGATCCCCAAAATAAGAAATACTCTCCCCAAAGTAGCGCTTTCGTTTCCTTTCCCAAAAAGGAGACATTTGAAGATGAAGGGCAGTATTCTGGGGAGAAAATGCCTTTTTGGGGGGATAAAGAGTGGCACTTAAGAGGGAACCTGTTTGGTTTCTGGGATAAAGAGTGATATTCGGGGAGAAAATGTCGAATTGTTGGCAGAAATTGATATGCAGGGGAGAAAGGGTTGTATTTTGGAGAGAAAAAGCGTGTTTTGGGGAGAAAATGCATGAGTTTTGGGGATAAACTGCATTATTTTGGCGTGAAAGCACGGTATTGAGCTAATAAGCGGCATTTTGTGGAGAAAATGTCTTCTTTTGAGGAGAAAGGTGATCTTGAAGGGAGAAAATGCCTTATTTGCAGCATCAAAAGACGCATTTGGGGAAGATAGTGTCTTTTATTGGGACATCACGTTTTATTCCAAAAATAACACATTTTCTTCCCAGAATACCGCCTTTGATCCACAAAATAAGGCATTTTCTTCCCAGAATACCGCTTTTTAGACCGAAAATAAGTCAACCTCTCCAAAAAAGACGTATTTCTGTCCTCAAAATGAGACATATTCTCCCCAAAATATCATTCTTGGTTCCAAATAGAAGACTTTTTCTCCAGTAAATACCACGTCGGGTTCCCAATATTACACATTTTCTCCCCAAAATTGCTCTTTGGATCCCCAAAATGAGCCGTTCTCACTCAAATAACACTTGTGATCCCAAGAATCAGGCGTTTTCTCCGCACAAGACTGATTTTATTACCAAAACAAAACATTTCTTACCCAAAACACACCTTTTTATTCCCAACATTAGACATTGTCTCCCCCAGATGCCCATTGGTATCCCTCCAAGATGAAATTCTCCCCTTCAAATATGGCTTTGTGTAACAAAAGAAGACATTCGCTCCCCAAAATACCGCTTCTGATCCCCTAAGGAAGACTTTTCCTCCCCAAAACACCCCTTTGGATCCCCAAAATAAGAAATACTCTCCCCAAAGTAGCGCTTTCGTTTCCTTTCCCAAAAAGGAGACATTTGAAGATGAAGGGCAGTATTCTGGGGAGAAAATGCCTTTTTGGGGGGATAAAGAGTGGCACTTAAGAGGGAACCTGTTTGGTTTCCGGGATAAAGAGTGATATTCGGGGAGAAAATGTCGAATTGTTGGCAGAAATTGATATGCAGGGGAGAAAGGGTTGTATTTTGGAGAGAAAAAGCGTGTTTTGGGGAGAAAATGCATGAGTTTTGGGGATAAACTGCATTATTTTGGCGTGAAAGCACGGTATTGAGCTAATAAGCGGCATTTTGTGGAGAAAAAGTCTTCTTTTGAGGAGAAAGGTGATCTTGAAGGGAGAAAATGCCTTATTTGCAGCATCAAAAGACGCATTTGGGGAAGATAGTGTCTTTTATTGGGACATCATGTTTTATTCCAAAAATAACACATTTTCTTCCCAGAATACTGCCTTTGATCCACAAAATAAGGCATTTTCTTCCCAGAATACCGCTTTTTAGACCGAAAATAAGGCAACCTCTCCAAAAAAGACGTATTTCTGTCCTCAAAATGAGACATATTCTCCCCAAAATATCATTCTTGGTTCCAAATAGAAGACTTTTTCTCCAGTAAATACCACGTCGGGTTCCCAATATTACACATTTTCTCCCCCAAATTGCTCTTTGGATCCCCAAAATGAGCCGTTCTCACTCAAATAACACTTGTGATCCCAAGAATCAGGCGTTTTCTCCGCACAAGACTGATTTTATTACCAAAACAAAACATTTCTTACCCAAAACACACCTTTTTATTCCCAACATTAGACATTGTCTCCCCCAGATGCCCATTGGTATCCCTCCAAGATGAAATTCTCCCCTTCAAATATGGCTTTGTGTAACAAAAGAAGACATTCGCTCCCCAAAATACCGCTTCTGATCCCCTAAGGAAGACTTTTCCTCCCCAAAACACCCCTTTGGATCCCCAAAATAAGAAATACTCTCCCCAAAGTAGCGCTTTCGTTTCCTTTCCCAAAAAGGAGACATTTGAAGATGAAGGGCAGTATTCTGGGGAGAAAATGCCTTTTTGGGGGGATAAAGAGTGGCACTTAAGAGGGAACCTGTTTGGTTTCTGGGATAAAGAGTGATATTCGGGGAGAAAATGTCGAATTGTTGGCAGAAATTGATATGCAGGGGAGAAAGGGTTGTATTTTGGAGAGAAAAAGCGTGTTTTGGGGAGAAAATGCATGAGTTTTGGGGATAAACTGCATTATTTTGGCGTGAAAGCACGGTATTGAGCTAATAAGCGGCATTTTGTGGAGAAAATGTCTTCTTTTGAGGAGAAAGGTGATCTTGAAGGGAGAAAATGCCTTATTTGCAGCATCAAAAGACGCATTTGGGGAAGATAGTGTCTTTTATTGGGACATCACGTTTTATTCCAAAAATAACACATTTTCTTCCCAGAATACCGCCTTTGATCCACAAAATAAGGCATTTTCTTCCCAGAATACCGCTTTTTAGACCGAAAATAAGTCAACCTCTCCAAAAAAGACGTATTTCTGTCCTCAAAATGAGACATATTCTCCCCAAAATATCATTCTTGGTTCCAAATAGAAGACTTTTTCTCCAGTAAATACCACGTCGGGTTCCCAATATTACACATTTTCTCCCCAAAATTGCTCTTTGGATCCCCAAAATGAGCCGTTCTCACTCAAATAACACTTGTGATCCCAAGAATCAGGCGTTTTCTCCCCACAAGACTGATTTTATTACCAAAACAAAACATTTCTTACCCAAAACACACCTTTTTATTCCCAACATTAGACATTGTCTCCCCCAGATGCCCATTGGTATCCCTCCAAGATGAAATTCTCCCCTTCAAATATGGCTTTGTGTAACAAAAGAAGACATTCGCTCCCCAAAATACCGCTTCTGATCCCCTAAGGAAGACTTTTCCTCCCCAAAACACCCCTTTGGATCCCCAAAATAAGAAATACTCTCCCCAAAGTAGCGCTTTCGTTTCCTTTCCCAAAAAGGAGACATTTGAAGATGAAGGGCAGTATTCTGGGGAGAAAATGCCTTTTTGGGGGGATAAAGAGTGGCACTTAAGAGGGAACCTGTTTGGTTTCTGGGATAAAGAGTGATATTCGGGGAGAAAATGTCGAATTGTTGGCAGAAATTGATATGCAGGGGAGAAAGGGTTGTATTTTGGAGAGAAAAAGCGTGTTTTGGGGAGAAAATGCATGAGTTTTGGGGATAAACTGCATTATTTTGGCGTGAAAGCACGGTATTGAGCTAATAAGCGGCATTTTGTGGAGAAAATGTCTTCTTTTGAGGAGAAAGGTGATCTTGAAGGGAGAAAATGCCTTATTTGCAGCATCAAAAGACGCATTTGGGGAAGATAGTGTCTTTTATTGGGACATCACGTTTTATTCCAAAAATAACACATTTTCTTCCCAGAATACCGCCTTTGATCCACAAAATAAGGCATTTTCTTCCCAGAATACCGCTTTTTAGACCGAAAATAAGTCAACCTCTCCAAAAAAGACGTATTTCTGTCCTCAAAATGAGACATATTCTCCCCAAAATATCATTCTTGGTTCCAAATAGAAGACTTTTTCTCCAGTAAATACCACGTCGGGTTCCCAATATTACACATTTTCTCCCCAAAATTGCTCTTTGGATCCCCAAAATGAGCCGTTCTCACTCAAATAACACTTGTGATCCCAAGAATCAGGCGTTTTCTCCGCACAAGACTGATTTTATTACCAAAACAAAACATTTCTTACCCAAAACACACCTTTTTATTCCCAACATTAGACATTGTCTCCCCCAGATGCCCATTGGTATCCCTCCAAGATGAAATTCTCCCCTTCAAATATGGCTTTGTGTAACAAAAGAAGACATTCGCTCCCCAAAATACCGCTTCTGATCCCCTAAGGAAGACTTTTCCTCCCCAAAACACCCCTTTGGATCCCCAAAATAAGAAATACTCTCCCCAAAGTAGCGCTTTCGTTTCCTTTCCCAAAAAGGAGACATTTGAAGATGAAGGGCAGTATTCTGGGGAGAAAATGCCTTTTTGGGGGGATAAAGAGTGGCACTTAAGAGGGAACCTGTTTGGTTTCTGGGATAAAGAGTGATATTCGGGGAGAAAATGTCGAATTGTTGGCAGAAATTGATATGCAGGGGAGAAAGGGTTGTATTTTGGAGAGAAAAAGCGTGTTTTGGGGAGAAAATGCATGAGTTTTGGGGATAAACTGCATTATTTTGGCGTGAAAGCACGGTATTGAGCTAATAAGCGGCATTTTGTGGAGAAAATGTCTTCTTTTGAGGAGAAAGGTGATCTTGAAGGGAGAAAATGCCTTATTTGCAGCATCAAAAGACGCATTTGGGGAAGATAGTGTCTTTTATTGGGACATCACGTTTTATTCCAAAAATAACACATTTTCTTCCCAGAATACCGCCTTTGATCCACAAAATAAGGCATTTTCTTCCCAGAATACCGCTTTTTAGACCGAAAATAAGTCAACCTCTCCAAAAAAGACGTATTTCTGTCCTCAAAATGAGACATATTCTCCCCAAAATATCATTCTTGGTTCCAAATAGAAGACTTTTTCTCCAGTAAATACCACGTCGGGTTCCCAATATTACACATTTTCTCCCCAAAATTGCTCTTTGGATCCCCAAAATGAGCCGTTCTCACTCAAATAACACTTGTGATCCCAAGAATCAGGCGTTTTCTCCGCACAAGACTGATTTTATTACCAAAACAAAACATTTCTTACCCAAAACACACCTTTTTATTCCCAACATTAGACATTGTCTCCCCCAGATGCCCATTGGTATCCCTCCAAGATGAAATTCTCCCCTTCAAATATGGCTTTGTGTAACAAAAGAAGACATTCGCTCCCCAAAATACCGCTTCTGATCCCCTAAGGAAGACTTTTCCTCCCCAAAACACCCCTTTGGATCCCCAAAATAAGAAATACTCTCCCCAAAGTAGCGCTTTCGTTTCCTTTCCCAAAAAGGAGACATTTGAAGATGAAGGGCAGTATTCTGGGGAGAAAATGCCTTTTTGGGGGGATAAAGAGTGGCACTTAAGAGGGAACCTGTTTGGTTTCTGGGATAAAGAGTGATATTCGGGGAGAAAATGTCGAATTGTTGGCAGAAATTGATATGCAGGGGAGAAAGGGTTGTATTTTGGAGAGAAAAAGCGTGTTTTGGGGAGAAAATGCATGAGTTTTGGGGATAAACTGCATTATTTTGGCGTGAAAGCACGGTATTGAGCTAATAAGCGGCATTTTGTGGAGAAAAAGTCTTCTTTTGAGGAGAAAGGTGATCTTGAAGGGAGGAAATGCCTTATTTGCAGCATCAAAAGACGCATTTGGGGAAGATAGTGTCTTTTATTGGGACATCACGTTTTATTCCAAAAATAACACATTTTCTTCCCAGAATACCGCCTTTGATCCACAAAATAAGGCATTTTCTTCCCAGAATACCGCTTTTTAGACCGAAAATAAGGCAACCTCTCCAAAAAAGACGTATTTCTGTCCTCAAAATGAGACATATTCTCCCCAAAATATCATTCTTGGTTCCAAATAGAAGACTTTTTCTCCAGTAAATACCACGTCGGGTTCCCAATATTACACATTTTCTCCCCAAAATTGCTCTTTGGATCCCCAAAATGAGCCGTTCTCACTCAAATAACACTTGTGATCCCAAGAATCAGGCGTTTTCTCCCCACAAGACTGATTTTATTACCAAAACAAAACATTTCTTACCCAAAACACACCTTTTTATTCCCAACATTAGACATTGTCTCCCCCAGATGCCCATTGGTATCCCTCCAAGATGAAATTCTCCCCTTCAAATATGGCTTTGTGTAACAAAAGAAGACATTCGCTCCCCAAAATACCGCTTCTGATCCCCTAAGGAAGACTTTTCCTCCCCAAAACACCCCTTTGGATCCCCAAAATAAGAAATACTCTCCCCAAAGTAGCGCTTTCGTTTCCTTTCCCAAAAAGGAGACATTTGAAGATGAAGGGCAGTATTCTGGGGAGAAAATGCCTTTTTGGGGGGATAAAGAGTGGCACTTAAGAGGGAACCTGTTTGGTTTCTGGGATAAAGAGTGATATTCGGGGAGAAAATGTCGAATTGTTGGCAGAAATTGATATGCAGGGGAGAAAGGGTTGTATTTTGGAGAGAAAAAGCGTGTTTTGGGGAGAAAATGCATGAGTTTTGGGGATAAACTGCATTATTTTGGCGTGAAAGCACGGTATTGAGCTAATAAGCGGCATTTTGTGGAGAAAATGTCTTCTTTTGAGGAGAAAGGTGATCTTGAAGGGAGGAAATGCCTTATTTGCAGCATCAAAAGACGCATTTGGGGAAGATAGTGTCTTTTATTGGGACATCACGTTTTATTCCAAAAATAACACATTTTCTTCCCAGAATACCGCCTTTGATCCACAAAATAAGGCATTTTCTTCCCAGAATACCGCTTTTTAGACCGAAAATAAGGCAACCTCTCCAAAAAAGACGTATTTCTGTCCTCAAAATGAGACATATTCTCCCCAAAATATCATTCTTGGTTCCAAATAGAAGACTTTTTCTCCAGTAAATACCACGTCGGGTTCCCAATATTACACATTTTCTCCCCAAAATTGCTCTTTGGATCCCCAAAATGAGCCGTTCTCACTCAAATAACACTTGTGATCCCAAGAATCAGGCGTTTTCTCCCCACAAGACTGATTTTATTACCAAAACAAAACATTTCTTACCCAAAACACACCTTTTTATTCCCAACATTAGACATTGTCTCCCCCAGATGCCCATTGGTATCCCTCCAAGATGAAATTCTCCCCTTCAAATATGGCTTTGTGTAACAAAAGAAGACATTCGCTCCCCAAAATACCGCTTCTGATCCCCTAAGGAAGACTTTTCCTCCCCAAAACACCCCTTTGGATCCCCAAAATAAGAAATACTCTCCCCAAAGTAGCGCTTTCGTTTCCTTTCCCAAAAAGGAGACATTTGAAGATGAAGGGCAGTATTCTGGGGAGAAAATGCCTTTTTGGGGGGATAAAGAGTGGCACTTAAGAGGGAACCTGTTTGGTTTCTGGGATAAAGAGTGATATTCGGGGAGAAAATGTCGAATTGTTGGCAGAAATTGATATGCAGGGGAGAAAGGGTTGTATTTTGGAGAGAAAAAGCGTGTTTTGGGGAGAAAATGCATGAGTTTTGGGGATAAACTGCATTATTTTGGCGTGAAAGCACGGTATTGAGCTAATAAGCGGCATTTTGTGGAGAAAATGTCTTCTTTTGAGGAGAAAGGTGATCTTGAAGGGAGGAAATGCCTTATTTGCAGCATCAAAAGACGCATTTGGGGAAGATAGTGTCTTTTATTGGGACATCACGTTTTATTCCAAAAATAACACATTTTCTTCCCAGAATACCGCCTTTGATCCACAAAATAAGGCATTTTCTTCCCAGAATACCGCTTTTTAGACCGAAAATAAGGCAACCTCTCCAAAAAAGACGTATTTCTGTCCTCAAAATGAGACATATTCTCCCCAAAATATCATTCTTGGTTCCAAATAGAAGACTTTTTCTCCAGTAAATACCACGTCGGGTTCCCAATATTACACATTTTCTCCCCAAAATTGCTCTTTGGATCCCCAAAATGAGCCGTTCTCACTCAAATAACACTTGTGATCCCAAGAATCAGGCGTTTTCTCCGCACAAGACTGATTTTATTACCAAAACAAAACATTTCTTACCCAAAACACACCTTTTTATTCCCAACATTAGACATTGTCTCCCCCAGATGCCCATTGGTATCCCTCCAAGATGAAATTCTCCCCTTCAAATATGGCTTTGTGTAACAAAAGAAGACATTCGCTCCCCAAAATACCGCTTCTGATCCCCTAAGGAAGACTTTTCCTCCCCAAAACACCCCTTTGGATCCCCAAAATAAGAAATACTCTCCCCAAAGTAGCGCTTTCGTTTCCTTTCCCAAAAAGGAGACATTTGAAGATGAAGGGCAGTATTCTGGGGAGAAAATGCCTTTTTGGGGGGATAAAGAGTGGCACTTAAGAGGGAACCTGTTTGGTTTCTGGGATAAAGAGTGATATTCGGGGAGAAAATGTCGAATTGTTGGCAGAAATTGATATGCAGGGGAGAAAGGGTTGTATTTTGGAGAGAAAAAGCGTGTTTTGGGGAGAAAATGCATGAGTTTTGGGGATAAACTGCATTATTTTGGCGTGAAAGCACGGTATTGAGCTAATAAGCGGCATTTTGTGGAGAAAATGTCTTCTTTTGAGGAGAAAGGTGATCTTGAAGGGAGAAAATGCCTTATTTGCAGCATCAAAAGACGCATTTGGGGAAGATAGTGTCTTTTATTGGGACATCACGTTTTATTCCAAAAATAACACATTTTCTTCCCAGAATACCGCCTTTGATCCACAAAATAAGGCATTTTCTTCCCAGAATACCGCTTTTTAGACCGAAAATAAGGCAACCTCTCCAAAAAAGACGTATTTCTGTCCTCAAAATGAGACATATTCTCCCCAAAATATCATTCTTGGTTCCAAATAGAAGACTTTTTCTCCAGTAAATACCACGTCGGGTTCCCAATATTACACATTTTCTCCCCAAAATTGCTCTTTGGATCCCCAAAATGAGCCGTTCTCACTCAAATAACACTTGTGATCCCAAGAATCAGGCGTTTTCTCCGCACAAGACTGATTTTATTACCAAAACAAAACATTTCTTACCCAAAACACACCTTTTTATTCCCAACATTAGACATTGTCTCCCCCAGATGCCCATTGGTATCCCTCCAAGATGAAATTCTCCCCTTCAAATATGGCTTTGTGTAACAAAAGAAGACATTCGCTCCCCAAAATACCGCTTCTGATCCCCTAAGGAAGACTTTTCCTCCCCAAAACACCCCTTTGGATCCCCAAAATAAGAAATACTCTCCCCAAAGTAGCGCTTTCGTTTCCTTTCCCAAAAAGGAGACATTTGAAGATGAAGGGCAGTATTCTGGGGAGAAAATGCCTTTTTGGGGGGATAAAGAGTGGCACTTAAGAGGGAACCTGTTTGGTTTCTGGGATAAAGAGTGATATTCGGGGAGAAAATGTCGAATTGTTGGCAGAAATTGATATGCAGGGGAGAAAGGGTTGTATTTTGGAGAGAAAAAGCGTGTTTTGGGGAGAAAATGCATGAGTTTTGGGGATAAACTGCATTATTTTGGCGTGAAAGCACGGTATTGAGCTAATAAGCGGCATTTTGTGGAGAAAATGTCTTCTTTTGAGGAGAAAGGTGATCTTGAAGGGAGGAAATGCCTTATTTGCAGCATCAAAAGACGCATTTGGGGAAGATAGTGTCTTTTATTGGGACATCACGTTTTATTCCAAAAATAACACATTTTCTTCCCAGAATACCGCCTTTGATCCACAAAATAAGGCATTTTCTTCCCAGAATACCGCTTTTTAGACCGAAAATAAGGCAACCTCTCCAAAAAAGACGTATTTCTGTCCTCAAAATGAGACATATTCTCCCCAAAATATCATTCCTGGTTCCAAATAGAAGACTTTTTCTCCAGTAAATACCACGTCGGGTTCCCAATATTACACATTTTCTCCCCAAAATTGCTCTTTGGATCCCCAAAATGAGCCGTTCTCACTCAAATAACACTTGTGATCCCAAGAATCAGGCGTTTTCTCCGCACAAGACTGATTTTATTACCAAAACAAAACATTTCTTACCCAAAACACACCTTTTTATTCCCAACATTAGACATTGTCTCCCCCAGATGCCCATTGGTATCCCTCCAAGATGAAATTCTCCCCTTCAAATATGGCTTTGTGTAACAAAAGAAGACATTCGCTCCCCAAAATACCGCTTCTGATCCCCTAAGGAAGACTTTTCCTCCCCAAAACACCCCTTTGGATCCCCAAAATAAGAAATACTCTCCCCAAAGTAGCGCTTTCGTTTCCTTTCCCAAAAAGGAGACATTTGAAGATGAAGGGCAGTATTCTGGGGAGAAAATGCCTTTTTGGGGGGATAAAGAGTGGCACTTAAGAGGGAACCTGTTTGGTTTCTGGGATAAAGAGTGATATTCGGGGAGAAAATGTCGAATTGTTGGCAGAAATTGATATGCAGGGGAGAAAGGGTTGTATTTTGGAGAGAAAAAGCGTGTTTTGGGGAGAAAATGCATGAGTTTTGGGGATAAACTGCATTATTTTGGCGTGAAAGCACGGTATTGAGCTAATAAGCGGCATTTTGTGGAGAAAAAGTCTTCTTTTGAGGAGAAAGGTGATCTTGAAGGGAGAAAATGCCTTATTTGCAGCATCAAAAGACGCATTTGGGGAAGATAGTGTCTTTTATTGGGACATCACGTTTTATTCCAAAAATAACACATTTTCTTCCCAGAATACCGCCTTTGATCCACAAAATAAGGCATTTTCTTCCCAGAATACCGCTTTTTAGACCGAAAATAAGTCAACCTCTCCAAAAAAGACGTATTTCTGTCCTCAAAATGAGACATATTCTCCCCAAAATATCATTCTTGGTTCCAAATAGAAGACTTTTTCTCCAGTAAATACCACGTCGGGTTCCCAATATTACACATTTTCTCCCCAAAATTGCTCTTTGGATCCCCAAAATGAGCCGTTCTCACTCAAATAACACTTGTGATCCCAAGAATCAGGCGTTTTCTCCCCACAAGACTGATTTTATTACCAAAACAAAACATTTCTTACCCAAAACACACCTTTTTATTCCCAACATTAGACATTGTCTCCCCCAGATGCCCATTGGTATCCCTCCAAGATGAAATTCTCCCCTTCAAATATGGCTTTGTGTAACAAAAGAAGACATTCGCTCCCCAAAATACCGCTTCTGATCCCCTAAGGAAGACTTTTCCTCCCCAAAACACCCCTTTGGATCCCCAAAATAAGAAATACTCTCCCCAAAGTAGCGCTTTCGTTTCCTTTCCCAAAAAGGAGACATTTGAAGATGAAGGGCAGTATTCTGGGGAGAAAATGCCTTTTTGGGGGGATAAAGAGTGGCACTTAAGAGGGAACCTGTTTGGTTTCTGGGATAAAGAGTGATATTCGGGGAGAAAATGTCGAATTGTTGGCAGAAATTGATATGCAGGGGAGAAAGGGTTGTATTTTGGAGAGAAAAAGCGTGTTTTGGGGAGAAAATGCATGAGTTTTGGGGATAAACTGCATTATTTTGGCGTGAAAGCACGGTATTGAGCTAATAAGCGGCATTTTGTGGAGAAAATGTCTTCTTTTGAGGAGAAAGGTGATCTTGAAGGGAGGAAATGCCTTATTTGCAGCATCAAAAGACGCATTTGGGGAAGATAGTGTCTTTTATTGGGACATCACGTTTTATTCCAAAAATAACACATTTTCTTCCCAGAATACCGCCTTTGATCCACAAAATAAGGCATTTTCTTCCCAGAATACCGCTTTTTAGATCGAAAATAAGTCAACCTCTCCAAAAAAGACATATTTCAGTCCTCAAAATGAGACATATTCTCCCCAAAATATCATTCTTGGTTCCAAATAGAAGACTTTTTCTCCAGTAAATACCACGTCGGGTTCCCAATATTACACATTTTCTCCCCAAAATTGCTCTTTGGATCCCCAAAATGAGCCGTTCTCACTCAAATAACACTTGTGATCCCAAGAATCAGGCGTTTTTTCCACACAAGACTGATTTTATTACCAAAACAAAACATTTCTTACCCAAAACACACCTTTTTATTCCCAACATTAGACATTGTCTCCCCCAGATGCCCATTGGTATCCCTCCAAGATGAAATTCTCCCCTTCAAATATGGCTTTGTGTAACAAAAGAAGACATTCGCTCCCCAAAATACCGCTTCTGATCCCCTAAGGAAGACTTTTCCTCCCCAAAACACCCCTTTGGATCCCCAAAATAAGAAATACTCTCCCCAAAGTAGCGCTTTCGTTTCCTTTCCCAAAAAGGAGACATTTGAAGATGAAGGGCAGTATTCTGGGGAGAAAATGCCTTTTTGGGGGGATAAAGAGTGGCACTTAAGAGGGAACCTGTTTGGTTTCTGGGATAAAGAGTGATATTCGGGGAGAAAATGTCGAATTGTTGGCAGAAATTGATATGCAGGGGAGAAAGGGTTGTATTTTGGAGAGAAAAAGCGTGTTTTGGGGAGAAAATGCATGAGTTTTGGGGATAAACTGCATTATTTTGGCGTGAAAGCACGGTATTGAGCTAATAAGCGGCATTTTGTGGAGAAAAAGTCTTCTTTTGAGGAGAAAGGTGATCTTGAAGGGAGAAAATGCCTTATTTGCAGCATCAAAAGACGCATTTGGGGAAGATAGTGTCTTTTATTGGGACATCACGTTTTATTCCAAAAATAACACATTTTCTTCCCAGAATACCGCCTTTGATCCACAAAATAAGGCATTTTCTTCCCAGAATACCGCTTTTTAGACCGAAAATAAGGCAACCTCTCCAAAAAAGACGTATTTCTGTCCTCAAAATGAGACATATTCTCCCCAAAATATCATTCTTGGTTCCAAATAGAAGACTTTTTCTCCAGTAAATACCACGTCGGGTTCCCAATATTACACATTTTCTCCCCAAAATTGCTCTTTGGATCCCCAAAATGAGCCGTTCTCACTCAAATAACACTTGTGATCCCAAGAATCAGGCGTTTTCTCCGCACAAGACTGATTTTATTACCAAAACAAAACATTTCTTACCCAAAACACACCTTTTTATTCCCAACATTAGACATTGTCTCCCCCAGATGCCCATTGGTATCCCTCCAAGATGAAATTCTCCCCTTCAAATATGGCTTTGTGTAACAAAAGAAGACATTCGCTCCCCAAAATACCGCTTCTGATCCCCTAAGGAAGACTTTTCCTCCCCAAAACACCCCTTTGGATCCCCAAAATAAGAAATACTCTCCCCAAAGTAGCGCTTTCGTTTCCTTTCCCAAAAAGGAGACATTTGAAGATGAAGGGCAGTATTCTGGGGAGAAAATGCCTTTTTGGGGGGATAAAGAGTGGCACTTAAGAGGGAACCTGTTTGGTTTCTGGGATAAAGAGTGATATTCGGGGAGAAAATGTCGAATTGTTGGCAGAAATTGATATGCAGGGGAGAAAGGGTTGTATTTTGGAGAGAAAAAGCGTGTTTTGGGGAGAAAATGCATGAGTTTTGGGGATAAACTGCATTATTTTGGCGTGAAAGCACGGTATTGAGCTAAGAAGCGGCATTTTGTGGAGAAAATGTCTTCTTTTGAGGAGAAAGGTGATCTTGAAGGGAGAAAATGCCTTATTTGCAGCATCAAAAGACGCATTTGGGGAAGATAGTGTCTTTTACTGGGACATCACGTTTTATTCCAAAAATAACACATTTTCTTCCCAGAATACCGCCTTTGATCCCCAAAATAAGGCATTTTCTTACCAGAATACCGCTTTTTAGACCGAAAATAAGGCAACCTCTCCAAAAAAGACGTATTTCTGTCCTCAAAATGAGACATATTCTCCCCAAAATATCATTCTTGGTTCCAAATAGAAGACTTTTTCTCCAGTAAATACCACGTCGGGTTCCCAATATTACACATTTTCTCCCCCAAATTGCTCTTTGGATCCCCAAAATGAGCCGTTCTCACTCAAATAACACTTGTGATCCCAAGAATCAGGCGTTTTCTCCGCACAAGACTGATTTTATTACCAAAACAAAACATTTCTTACCCAAAACACACCTTTTTATTCCCAACATTAGACATTGTCTCCCCCAGATGCCCATTGGTATCCCTCCAAGATGAAATTCTCCCCTTCAAATATGGCTTTGTGTAACAAAAGAAGACATTCGCTCCCCAAAATACCGCTTCTGATCCCCTAAGGAAGACTTTTCCTCCCCAAAACACCCCTTTGGATCCCCAAAATAAGAAATACTCTCCCCAAAGTAGCGCTTTCGTTTCCTTTCCCAAAAAGGAGACATTTGAAGATGAAGGGCAGTATTCTGGGGAGAAAATGCCTTTTTGGGGGGATAAAGAGTGGCACTTAAGAGGGAACCTGTTTGGTTTCTGGGATAAAGAGTGATATTCGGGGAGAAAATGTCGAATTGTTGGCAGAAATTGATATGCAGGGGAGAAAGGGTTGTATTTTGGAGAGAAAAAGCGTGTTTTGGGGAGAAAATGCATGAGTTTTGGGGATAAACTGCATTATTTTGGCGTGAAAGCACGGTATTGAGCTAATAAGCGGCATTTTGTGGAGAAAATGTCTTCTTTTGAGGAGAAAGGTGATCTTGAAGGGAGAAAATGCCTTATTTGCAGCATCAAAAGACGCATTTGGGGAAGATAGTGTCTTTTATTGGGACATCACGTTTTATTCCAAAAATAACACATTTTCTTCCCAGAATACCGCCTTTGATCCACAAAATAAGGCATTTTCTTCCCAGAATACCGCTTTTTAGACCGAAAATAAGGCAACCTCTCCAAAAAAGACGTATTTCTGTCCTCAAAATGAGACATATTCTCCCCAAAATATCATTCTTGGTTCCAAATAGAAGACTTTTTCTCCAGTAAATACCACGTCGGGTTCCCAATATTACACATTTTCTCCCCCAAATTGCTCTTTGGATCCCCAAAATGAGCCGTTCTCACTCAAATAACACTTGTGATCCCAAGAATCAGGCGTTTTCTCCGCACAAGACTGATTTTATTACCAAAACAAAACATTTCTTACCCAAAACACACCTTTTTATTCCCAACATTAGACATTGTCTCCCCCAGATGCCCATTGGTATCCCTCCAAGATGAAATTCTCCCCTTCAAATATGGCTTTGTGTAACAAAAGAAGACATTCGCTCCCCAAAATACCGCTTCTGATCCCCTAAGGAAGACTTTTCCTCCCCAAAACACCCCTTTGGATCCCCAAAATAAGAAATACTCTCCCCAAAGTAGCGCTTTCGTTTCCTTTCCCAAAAAGGAGACATTTGAAGATGAAGGGCAGTATTCTGGGGAGAAAATGCCTTTTTGGGGGGATAAAGAGTGGCACTTAAGAGGGAACCTGTTTGGTTTCTGGGATAAAGAGTGATATTCGGGGAGAAAATGTCGAATTGTTGGCAGAAATTGATATGCAGGGGAGAAAGGGTTGTATTTTGGAGAGAAAAAGCGTGTTTTGGGGAGAAAATGCATGAGTTTTGGGGATAAACTGCATTATTTTGGCGTGAAAGCACGGTATTGAGCTAATAAGCGGCATTTTGTGGAGAAAAAGTCTTCTTTTGAGGAGAAAGGTGATCTTGAAGGGAGAAAATGCCTTATTTGCAGCATCAAAAGACGCATTTGGGGAAGATAGTGTCTTTTATTGGGACATCACGTTTTATTCCAAAAATAACACATTTTCTTCCCAGAATACCGCCTTTGATCCACAAAATAAGGCATTTTCTTCCCAGAATACCGCTTTTTAGACCGAAAATAAGTCAACCTCTCCAAAAAAGACGTATTTCTGTCCTCAAAATGAGACATATTCTCCCCAAAATATCATTCTTGGTTCCAAATAGAAGACTTTTTCTCCAGTAAATACCACGTCGGGTTCCCAATATTACACATTTTCTCCCCAAAATTGCTCTTTGGATCCCCAAAATGAGCCGTTCTCACTCAAATAACACTTGTGATCCCAAGAATCAGGCGTTTTCTCCGCACAAGACTGATTTTATTACCAAAACAAAACATTTCTTACCCAAAACACACCTTTTTATTCCCAACATTAGACATTGTCTCCCCCAGATGCCCATTGGTATCCCTCCAAGATGAAATTCTCCCCTTCAAATATGGCTTTGTGTAACAAAAGAAGACATTCGCTCCCCAAAATACCGCTTCTGATCCCCTAAGGAAGACTTTTCCTCCCCAAAACACCCCTTTGGATCCCCAAAATAAGAAATACTCTCCCCAAAGTAGCGCTTTCGTTTCCTTTCCCAAAAAGGAGACATTTGAAGATGAAGGGCAGTATTCTGGGGAGAAAATGCCTTTTTGGGGGGATAAAGAGTGGCACTTAAGAGGGAACCTGTTTGGTTTCTGGGATAAAGAGTGATATTCGGGGAGAAAATGTCGAATTGTTGGCAGAAATTGATATGCAGGGGAGAAAGGGTTGTATTTTGGAGAGAAAAAGCGTGTTTTGGGGAGAAAATGCATGAGTTTTGGGGATAAACTGCATTATTTTGGCGTGAAAGCACGGTATTGAGCTAATAAGCGGCATTTTGTGGAGAAAATGTCTTCTTTTGAGGAGAAAGGTGATCTTGAAGGGAGGAAATGCCTTATTTGCAGCATCAAAAGACGCATTTGGGGAAGATAGTGTCTTTTATTGGGACATCACGTTTTATTCCAAAAATAACACATTTTCTTCCCAGAATACCGCCTTTGATCCACAAAATAAGGCATTTTCTTCCCAGAATACCGCTTTTTAGACCGAAAATAAGTCAACCTCTCCAAAAAAGACATATTTCTGTCCTCAAAATGAGACATATTCTCCCCAAAATATCATTCTTGGTTCCAAATAGAAGACTTTTTCTCCAGTAAATACCACGTCGGGTTCCCAATATTACACATTTTCTCCCCAAAATTGCTCTTTGGATCCCCAAAATGAGCCGTTCTCACTCAAATAACACTTGTGATCCCAAGAATCAGGCGTTTTTTCCACACAAGACTGATTTTATTACCAAAACAAAACATTTCTTACCCAAAACACACCTTTTTATTCCCAACATTAGACATTGTCTCCCCCAGATGCCCATTGGTATCCCTCCAAGATGAAATTCTCCCCTTCAAATATGGCTTTGTGTAACAAAAGAAGACATTCGCTCCCCAAAATACCGCTTCTGATCCCCTAAGGAAGACTTTTCCTCCCCAAAACACCCCTTTGGATCCCCAAAATAAGAAATACTCTCCCCAAAGTAGCGCTTTCGTTTCCTTTCCCAAAAAGGAGACATTTGAAGATGAAGGGCAGTATTCTGGGGAGAAAATGCCTTTTTGGGGGGATAAAGAGTGGCACTTAAGAGGGAACCTGTTTGGTTTCTGGGATAAAGAGTGATATTCGGGGAGAAAATGTCGAATTGTTGGCAGAAATTGATATGCAGGGGAGAAAGGGTTGTATTTTGGAGAGAAAAAGCGTGTTTTGGGGAGAAAATGCATGAGTTTTGGGGATAAACTGCATTATTTTGGCGTGAAAGCACGGTATTGAGCTAATAAGCGGCATTTTGTGGAGAAAAAGTCTTCTTTTGAGGAGAAAGGTGATCTTGAAGGGAGAAAATGCCTTATTTGCAGCATCAAAAGACGCATTTGGGGAAGATAGTGTCTTTTATTGGGACATCACGTTTTATTCCAAAAATAACACATTTTCTTCCCAGAATACCGCCTTTGATCCACAAAATAAGGCATTTTCTTCCCAGAATACCGCTTTTTAGACCGAAAATAAGGCAACCTCTCCAAAAAAGACGTATTTCTGTCCTCAAAATGAGACATATTCTCCCCAAAATATCATTCTTGGTTCCAAATAGAAGACTTTTTCTCCAGTAAATACCACGTCGGGTTCCCAATATTACACATTTTCTCCCCAAAATTGCTCTTTGGATCCCCAAAATGAGCCGTTCTCACTCAAATAACACTTGTGATCCCAAGAATCAGGCGTTTTCTCCCCACAAGACTGATTTTATTACCAAAACAAAACATTTCTTACCCAAAACACACCTTTTTATTCCCAACATTAGACATTGTCTCCCCCAGATGCCCATTGGTATCCCTCCAAGATGAAATTCTCCCCTTCAAATATGGCTTTGTGTAACAAAAGAAGACATTCGCTCCCCAAAATACCGCTTCTGATCCCCTAAGGAAGACTTTTCCTCCCCAAAACACCCCTTTGGATCCCCAAAATAAGAAATACTCTCCCCAAAGTAGCGCTTTCGTTTCCTTTCCCAAAAAGGAGACATTTGAAGATGAAGGGCAGTATTCTGGGGAGAAAATGCCTTTTTGGGGGGATAAAGAGTGGCACTTAAGAGGGAACCTGTTTGGTTTCTGGGATAAAGAGTGATATTCGGGGAGAAAATGTCGAATTGTTGGCAGAAATTGATATGCAGGGGAGAAAGGGTTGTATTTTGGAGAGAAAAAGCGTGTTTTGGGGAGAAAATGCATGAGTTTTGGGGATAAACTGCATTATTTTGGCGTGAAAGCACGGTATTGAGCTAATAAGCGGCATTTTGTGGAGAAAATGTCTTCTTTTGAGGAGAAAGGTGATCTTGAAGGGAGAAAATGCCTTATTTGCAGCATCAAAAGACGCATTTGGGGAAGATAGTGTCTTTTATTGGGACATCACGTTTTATTCCAAAAATAACACATTTTCTTCCCAGAATACCGCCTTTGATCCACAAAATAAGGCATTTTCTTCCCAGAATACCGCTTTTTAGACCGAAAATAAGGCAACCTCTCCAAAAAAGACGTATTTCTGTCCTCAAAATGAGACATATTCTCCCCAAAATATCATTCTTGGTTCCAAATAGAAGACTTTTTCTCCAGTAAATACCACGTCGGGTTCCCAATATTACACATTTTCTCCCCAAAATTGCTCTTTGGATCCCCAAAATGAGCCGTTCTCACTCAAATAACACTTGTGATCCCAAGAATCAGGCGTTTTCTCCCCACAAGACTGATTTTATTACCAAAACAAAACATTTCTTACCCAAAACACACCTTTTTATTCCCAACATTAGACATTGTCTCCCCCAGATGCCCATTGGTATCCCTCCAAGATGAAATTCTCCCCTTCAAATATGGCTTTGTGTAACAAAAGAAGACATTCGCTCCCCAAAATACCGCTTCTGATCCCCTAAGGAAGACTTTTCCTCCCCAAAACACCCCTTTGGATCCCCAAAATAAGAAATACTCTCCCCAAAGTAGCGCTTTCGTTTCCTTTCCCAAAAAGGAGACATTTGAAGATGAAGGGCAGTATTCTGGGGAGAAAATGCCTTTTTGGGGGGATAAAGAGTGGCACTTAAGAGGGAACCTGTTTGGTTTCTGGGATAAAGAGTGATATTCGGGGAGAAAATGTCGAATTGTTGGCAGAAATTGATATGCAGGGGAGAAAGGGTTGTATTTTGGAGAGAAAAAGCGTGTTTTGGGGAGAAAATGCATGAGTTTTGGGGATAAACTGCATTATTTTGGCGTGAAAGCACGGTATTGAGCTAATAAGCGGCATTTTGTGGAGAAAAAGTCTTCTTTTGAGGAGAAAGGTGATCTTGAAGGGAGGAAATGCCTTATTTGCAGCATCAAAAGACGCATTTGGGGAAGATAGTGTCTTTTATTGGGACATCACGTTTTATTCCAAAAATAACACATTTTCTTCCCAGAATACCGCCTTTGATCCACAAAATAAGGCATTTTCTTCCCAGAATACCGCTTTTTAGACCGAAAATAAGGCAACCTCTCCAAAAAAGACGTATTTCTGTCCTCAAAATGAGACATATTCTCCCCAAAATATCATTCTTGGTTCCAAATAGAAGACTTTTTCTCCAGTAAATACCACGTCGGGTTCCCAATATTACACATTTTCTCCCCAAAATTGCTCTTTGGATCCCCAAAATGAGCCGTTCTCACTCAAATAACACTTGTGATCCCAAGAATCAGGCGTTTTCTCCCCACAAGACTGATTTTATTACCAAAACAAAACATTTCTTACCCAAAACACACCTTTTTATTCCCAACATTAGACATTGTCTCCCCCAGATGCCCATTGGTATCCCTCCAAGATGAAATTCTCCCCTTCAAATATGGCTTTGTGTAACAAAAGAAGACATTCGCTCCCCAAAATACCGCTTCTGATCCCCTAAGGAAGACTTTTCCTCCCCAAAACACCCCTTTGGATCCCCAAAATAAGAAATACTCTCCCCAAAGTAGCGCTTTCGTTTCCTTTCCCAAAAAGGAGACATTTGAAGATGAAGGGCAGTATTCTGGGGAGAAAATGCCTTTTTGGGGGGATAAAGAGTGGCACTTAAGAGGGAACCTGTTTGGTTTCTGGGATAAAGAGTGATATTCGGGGAGAAAATGTCGAATTGTTGGCAGAAATTGATATGCAGGGGAGAAAGGGTTGTATTTTGGAGAGAAAAAGCGTGTTTTGGGGAGAAAATGCATGAGTTTTGGGGATAAACTGCATTATTTTGGCGTGAAAGCACGGTATTGAGCTAATAAGCGGCATTTTGTGGAGAAAATGTCTTCTTTTGAGGAGAAAGGTGATCTTGAAGGGAGAAAATGCCTTATTTGCAGCATCAAAAGACGCATTTGGGGAAGATAGTGTCTTTTATTGGGACATCATGTTTTATTCCAAAAATAACACATTTTCTTCCCAGAATACCGCCTTTGATCCACAAAATAAGGCATTTTCTTCCCAGAATACCGCTTTTTAGACCGAAAATAAGGCAACCTCTCCAAAAAAGACGTATTTCTGTCCTCAAAATGAGACATATTCTCCCCAAAATATCATTCTTGGTTCCAAATAGAAGACTTTTTCTCCAGTAAATACCACGTCGGGTTCCCAATATTACACATTTTCTCCCCAAAATTGCTCTTTGGATCCCCAAAATGAGCCGTTCTCACTCAAATAACACTTGTGATCCCAAGAATCAGGCGTTTTCTCCGCACAAGACTGATTTTATTACCAAAACAAAACATTTCTTACCCAAAACACACCTTTTTATTCCCAACATTAGACATTGTCTCCCCCAGATGCCCATTGGTATCCCTCCAAGATGAAATTCTCCCCTTCAAATATGGCTTTGTGTAACAAAAGAAGACATTCGCTCCCCAAAATACCGCTTCTGATCCCCTAAGGAAGACTTTTCCTCCCCTAAACACCCCTTTGGATCTCCAAAATAAGAAATACTCTCCCCAAAGTAGCGCTTTCGTTTCCTTTCCCAAAAAGTAGACATTTGAAGATGAAGGGCAGTATTCTGGGGAGAAAATGCCTTTTTGGGGGGATAAAGAGTGGCACTTAAGAGGGAACCTGTTTGGTTTCTGGGATAAAGAGTGATATTCGGGGAGAAAATGTCGAATTGTTGGCAGAAATTGATATGCAGGGGAGAAAGGGTTGTATTTTGGAGAGAAAAAGCGTGTTTTGGGGAGAAAATGCATGAGTTTTGGGGATAAACTGCATTATTTTGGCGTGAAAGCACGGTATTGAGCTAATAAGCGGCATTTTGTGGAGAAAATGTCTTCTTTTGAGGAGAAAGGTGATCTTGAAGGGAGGAAATGCCTTATTTGCAGCATCAAAAGACGCATTTGGGGAAGATAGTGTCTTTTATTGGGACATCACGTTTTATTCCAAAAATAACACATTTTCTTCCCAGAATACCGCCTTTGATCCACAAAATAAGGCATTTTCTTCCCAGAATACCGCTTTTTAGACCGAAAATAAGTCAACCTCTCCAAAAAAGACGTATTTCTGTCCTCAAAATGAGACATATTCTCCCCAAAATATCATTCTTGGTTCCAAATAGAAGACTTTTTCTCCAGTAAATACCACGTCGGGTTCCCAATATTACACATTTTCTCCCCAAAATTGCTCTTTGGATCCCCAAAATGAGCCGTTCTCACTCAAATAACACTTGTGATCCCAAGAATCAGGCGTTTTCTCCGCACAAGACTGATTTTATTACCAAAACAAAACATTTCTTACCCAAAACACACCTTTTTATTCCCAACATTAGACATTGTCTCCCCCAGATGCCCATTGGTATCCCTCCAAGATGAAATTCTCCCCTTGAAATATGGCTTTGTGTAACAAAAGAAGACATTCGCTCCCAAAATACCGCTTCTGATCCCCTAAGGAAGACTTTTCCTCCCCAAAACACCCCTTTGGATCCCCAAAATAAGAAATACTCTCCCCAAAGTAGCGCTTTCGTTTCCTTTCCCAAAAAGGAGACATTTGAAGATGAAGGGCAGTATTCTGGGGAGAAAATGCCTTTTTGGGGGGATAAAGAGTGGCACTTAAGAGGGAACCTGTTTGGTTTCTGGGATAAAGAGTGATATTCGGGGAGAAAATGTCGAATTGTTGGCAGAAATTGATATGCAGGGGAGAAAGGGTTGTATTTTGGAGAGAAAAAGCGTGTTTTGGGGAGAAAATGCATGAGTTTTGGGGATAAACTGCATTATTTTGGCGTGAAAGCACGGTATTGAGCTAATAAGCGGCATTTTGTGGAGAAAAAGTCTTCTTTTGAGGAGAAAGGTGATCTTGAAGGGAGGAAATGCCTTATTTGCAGCATCAAAAGACGCATTTGGGGAAGATAGTGTCTTTTATTGGGACATCACGTTTTATTCCAAAAATAACACATTTTCTTCCCAGAATACCGCCTTTGATCCACAAAATAAGGCATTTTCTTCCCAGAATACCGCTTTTTAGACCGAAAATAAGGCAACCTCTCCAAAAAAGACGTATTTCTGTCCTCAAAATGAGACATATTCTCCCCAAAATATCATTCTTGGTTCCAAATAGAAGACTTTTTCTCCAGTAAATACCACGTCGGGTTCCCAATATTACACATTTTCTCCCCAAAATTGCTCTTTGGATCCCCAAAATGAGCCGTTCTCACTCAAATAACACTTGTGATCCCAAGAATCAGGCGTTTTCTCCCCACAAGACTGATTTTATTACCAAAACAAAACATTTCTTACCCAAAACACACCTTTTTATTCCCAACATTAGACATTGTCTCCCCCAGATGCCCATTGGTATCCCTCCAAGATGAAATTCTCCCCTTCAAATATGGCTTTGTGTAACAAAAGAAGACATTCGCTCCCCAAAATACCGCTTCTGATCCCCTAAGGAAGACTTTTCCTCCCCAAAACACCCCTTTGGATCCCCAAAATAAGAAATACTCTCCCCAAAGTAGCGCTTTCGTTTCCTTTCCCAAAAAGGAGACATTTGAAGATGAAGGGCAGTATTCTGGGGAGAAAATGCCTTTTTGGGGGGATAAAGAGTGGCACTTAAGAGGGAACCTGTTTGGTTTCTGGGATAAAGAGTGATATTCGGGGAGAAAATGTCGAATTGTTGGCAGAAATTGATATGCAGGGGAGAAAGGGTTGTATTTTGGAGAGAAAAAGCGTGTTTTGGGGAGAAAATGCATGAGTTTTGGGGATAAACTGCATTATTTTGGCGTGAAAGCACGGTATTGAGCTAATAAGCGGCATTTTGTGGAGAAAATGTCTTCTTTTGAGGAGAAAGGTGATCTTGAAGGGAGAAAATGCCTTATTTGCAGCATCAAAAGACGCATTTGGGGAAGATAGTGTCTTTTATTGGGACATCATGTTTTATTCCAAAAATAACACATTTTCTTCCCAGAATACCGCCTTTGATCCACAAAATAAGGCATTTTCTTCCCAGAATACCGCTTTTTAGACCGAAAATAAGGCAACCTCTCCAAAAAAGACGTATTTCTGTCCTCAAAATGAGACATATTCTCCCCAAAATATCATTCTTGGTTCCAAATAGAAGACTTTTTCTCCAGTAAATACCACGTCGGGTTCCCAATATTACACATTTTCTCCCCAAAATTGCTCTTTGGATCCCCAAAATGAGCCGTTCTCACTCAAATAACACTTGTGATCCCAAGAATCAGGCGTTTTCTCCGCACAAGACTGATTTTATTACCAAAACAAAACATTTCTTACCCAAAACACACCTTTTTATTCCCAACATTAGACATTGTCTCCCCCAGATGCCCATTGGTATCCCTCCAAGATGAAATTCTCCCCTTCAAATATGGCTTTGTGTAACAAAAGAAGACATTCGCTCCCCAAAATACCGCTTCTGATCCCCTAAGGAAGACTTTTCCTCCCCAAAACACCCCTTTGGATCCCCAAAATAAGAAATACTCTCCCCAAAGTAGCGCTTTCGTTTCCTTTCCCAAAAAGGAGACATTTGAAGATGAAGGGCAGTATTCTGGGGAGAAAATGCCTTTTTGGGGGGATAAAGAGTGGCACTTAAGAGGGAACCTGTTTGGTTTCTGGGATAAAGAGTGATATTCGGGGAGAAAATGTCGAATTGTTGGCAGAAATTGATATGCAGGGGAGAAAGGGTTGTATTTTGGAGAGAAAAAGCGTGTTTTGGGGAGAAAATGCATGAGTTTTGGGGATAAACTGCATTATTTTGGCGTGAAAGCACGGTATTGAGCTAATAAGCGGCATTTTGTGGAGAAAATGTCTTCTTTTGAGGAGAAAGGTGATCTTGAAGGGAGAAAATGCCTTATTTGCAGCATCAAAAGACGCATTTGGGGAAGATAGTGTCTTTTATTGGGACATCATGTTTTATTCCAAAAATAACACATTTTCTTCCCAGAATACCGCCTTTGATCCACAAAATAAGGCATTTTCTTCCCAGAATACCGCTTTTTAGACCGAAAATAAGGCAACCTCTCCAAAAAAGACGTATTTCTGTCCTCAAAATGAGACATATTCTCCCCAAAATATCATTCTTGGTTCCAAATAGAAGACTTTTTCTCCAGTAAATACCACGTCGGGTTCCCAATATTACACATTTTCTCCCCAAAATTGCTCTTTGGATCCCCAAAATGAGCCGTTCTCACTCAAATAACACTTGTGATCCCAAGAATCAGGCGTTTTCTCCGCACAAGACTGATTTTATTACCAAAACAAAACATTTCTTACCCAAAACACACCTTTTTATTCCCAACATTAGACATTGTCTCCCCCAGATGCCCATTGGTATCCCTCCAAGATGAAATTCTCCCCTTGAAATATGGCTTTGTGTAACAAAAGAAGACATTCGCTCCCAAAATACCGCTTCTGATCCCCTAAGGAAGACTTTTCCTCCCCAAAACACCCCTTTGGATCCCCAAAATAAGAAATACTCTCCCCAAAGTAGCGCTTTCGTTTCCTTTCCCAAAAAGGAGACATTTGAAGATGAAGGGCAGTATTCTGGGGAGAAAATGCCTTTTTGGGGGGATAAAGAGTGGCACTTAAGAGGGAACCTGTTTGGTTTCTGGGATAAAGAGTGATATTCGGGGAGAAAATGTCGAATTGTTGGCAGAAATTGATATGCAGGGGAGAAAGGGTTGTATTTTGGAGAGAAAAAGCGTGTTTTGGGGAGAAAATGCATGAGTTTTGGGGATAAACTGCATTATTTTGGCGTGAAAGCACGGTATTGAGCTAATAAGCGGCATTTTGTGGAGAAAATGTCTTCTTTTGAGGAGAAAGGTGATCTTGAAGGGAGGAAATGCCTTATTTGCAGCATCAAAAGACGCATTTGGGGAAGATAGTGTCTTTTATTGGGACATCACGTTTTATTCCAAAAATAACACATTTTCTTCCCAGAATACCGCCTTTGATCCACAAAATAAGGCATTTTCTTCCCAGAATACCGCTTTTTAGACCGAAAATAAGGCAACCTCTCCAAAAAAGACGTATTTCTGTCCTCAAAATGAGACATATTCTCCCCAAAATATCATTCTTGGTTCCAAATAGAAGACTTTTTCTCCAGTAAATACCACGTCGGGTTCCCAATATTACACATTTTCTCCCCAAAATTGCTCTTTGGATCCCCAAAATGAGCCGTTCTCACTCAAATAACACTTGTGATCCCAAGAATCAGGCGTTTTCTCCGCACAAGATTGATTTTATTACCAAAACAAAACATTTCTTACCCAAAACACACCTTTTTATTCCCAACATTAGACATTGTCTCCCCCAGATGCCCATTGGTATCCCTCCAAGATGAAATTCTCCCCTTCAAATATGGCTTTGTGTAACAAAAGAAGACATTCGCTCCCCAAAATACCGCTTCTGATCCCCTAAGGAAGACTTTTCCTCCCCAAAACACCCCTTTGGATCCCCAAAATAAGAAATACTCTCCCCAAAGTAGCGCTTTCGTTTCCTTTCCCAAAAAGGAGACATTTGAAGATGAAGGGCAGTATTCTGGGGAGAAAATGCCTTTTTGGGGGGATAAAGAATGGCACTTAAGAGGGAACCTGTTTGGTTTCTGGGATAAAGAGTGATATTCGGGGAGAAAATGTCGAATTGTTGGCAGAAATTGATATGCAGGGGAGAAAGGGTTGTATTTTGGAGAGAAAAAGCGTGTTTTGGGGAGAAAATGCATGAGTTTTGGGGATAAACTGCATTATTTTGGCGTGAAAGCACGGTATTGAGCTAAGAAGCGGCATTTTGTGGAGAAAATGTCTTCTTTTGAGGAGAAAGGTGATCTTGAAGGGAGGAAATGCCTTATTTGCAGCATCAAAAGACGCATTTGGGGAAGATAGTGTCTTTTATTGGGACATCACGTTTTATTCCAAAAATAACACATTTTCTTCCCAGAATACCGCCTTTGATCCACAAAATAAGGCATTTTCTTCCCAGAATACCGCTTTTTAGACCGAAAATAAGGCAACCTCTCCAAAAAAGACGTATTTCTGTCCTCAAAATGAGACATATTCTCCCCAAAATATCATTCTTGGTTCCAAATAGAAGACTTTTTCTCCAGTAAATACCACGTCGGGTTCCCAATATTACACATTTTCTCCCCCAAATTGCTCTTTGGATCCCCAAAATGAGCCGTTCTCACTCAAATAACACTTGTGATCCCAAGAATCAGGCGTTTTCTCCGCACAAGACTGATTTTATTACCAAAACAAAACATTTCTTACCCAAAACACACCTTTTTATTCCCAACATTAGACATTGTCTCCCCCAGATGCCCATTGGTATTCCTCCAAGATGAAATTCTCCCCTTCAAATATGGCTTTGTGTAACAAAAGAAGACATTCGCTCCCCAAAATACCGCTTCTGATCCCCTAAGGAAGACTTTTCCTCCCCAAAACACCCCTTTGGATCCCCAAAATAAGAAATACTCTCCCCAAAGTAGCGCTTTCGTTTCCTTTCCCAAAAAGGAGACATTTGAAGATGAAGGGCAGTATTCTGGGGAGAAAATGCCTTTTTGGGGGGATAAAGAGTGGCACTTAAGAGGGAACCTGTTTGGTTTCTGGGATAAAGAGTGATATTCGGGGAGAAAATGTCGAATTGTTGGCAGAAATTGATATGCAGGGGAGAAAGGGTTGTATTTTGGAGAGAAAAAGCGTGTTTTGGGGAGAAAATGCATGAGTTTTGGGGATAAACTGCATTATTTTGGTGTGAAAGCACGGTATTGAGCTAATAAGCGGCATTTTGTGGAGAAAATGTCTTCTTTTGAGGAGAAAGGTGATCTTGAAGGGAGGAAATGCCTTATTTGCAGCATCAAAAGACGCATTTGGGGAAGATAGTGTCTTTTATTGGGACATCACGTTTTATTCCAAAAATAACACATTTTCTTCCCAGAATACCGCCTTTGATCCACAAAATAAGGCATTTTCTTCCCAGAATACCGCTTTTTAGACCGAAAATAAGGCAACCTCTCCAAAAAAGACGTATTTCTGTCCTCAAAATGAGACATATTCTCCCCAAAATATCATTCTTGGTTCCAAATAGAAGACTTTTTCTCCAGTAAATACCACGTCGGGTTCCCAATATTACACATTTTCTCCCCAAAATTGCTCTTTGGATCCCCAAAATGAGCCGTTCTCACTCAAATAACACTTGTGATCCCAAGAATCAGGCGTTTTCTCCGCACAAGACTGATTTTATTACCAAAACAAAACATTTCTTACCCAAAACACACCTTTTTATTCCCAACATTAGACATTGTCTCCCCCAGATGCCCATTGGTATCCCTCCAAGATGAAATTCTCCCCTTCAAATATGGCTTTGTGTAACAAAAGAAGACATTCGCTCCCCAAAATACCGCTTCTGATCCCCTAAGGAAGACTTTTCCTCCCCAAAACACCCCTTTGGATCCCCAAAATAAGAAATACTCTCCCCAAAGTAGCGCTTTCGTTTCCTTTCCCAAAAAGGAGACATTTGAAGATGAAGGGCAGTATTCTGGGGAGAAAATGCCTTTTTGGGGGGATAAAGAGTGGCACTTAAGAGGGAACCTGTTTGGTTTCTGGGATAAAGAGTGATATTCGGGGAGAAAATGTCGAATTGTTGGCAGAAATTGATATGCAGGGGAGAAAGGGTTGTATTTTGGAGAGAAAAAGCGTGTTTTGGGGAGAAAATGCATGAGTTTTGGGGATAAACTGCATTATTTTGGCGTGAAAGCACGGTATTGAGCTAATAAGCGGCATTTTGTGGAGAAAATGTCTTCTTTTGAGGAGAAAGGTGATCTTGAAGGGAGGAAATGCCTTATTTGCAGCATCAAAAGACGCATTTGGGGAAGATAGTGTCTTTTATTGGGACATCACGTTTTATTCCAAAAATAACACATTTTCTTCCCAGAATACCGCCTTTGATCCACAAAATAAGGCATTTTCTTCCCAGAATACCGCTTTTTAGACCGAAAATAAGGCAACCTCTCCAAAAAAGACGTATTTCTGTCCTCAAAATGAGACATATTCTCCCCAAAATATCATTCTTGGTTCCAAATAGAAGACTTTTTCTCCAGTAAATACCACGTCGGGTTCCCAATATTACACATTTTCTCCCCAGAATTGCTCTTTGGATCCCCAAAATGAGCCGTTCTCACTCAAATAACACTTGTGATCCCAAGAATCAGGCGTTTTCTCCGCACAAGACTGATTTTATTACCAAAACAAAACATTTCTTACCGAAAACACACCTTTTTATTCCCAACATTAGACATTGTCTCCCCCAGATGCCCATTGGTATCCCTCCAAGATGAAATTCTCCCCTTCAAATATGGCTTTGTGTAACAAAAGAAGACATTCGCTCCCCAAAATACCGCTTCTGATCCCCTAAGGAAGACTTTTCCTCCCCAAAACACCCCTTTGGATCCCCAAAATAAGAAATACTCTCCCCAAAGTAGCGCTTTCGTTTCCTTTCCCAAAAAGGAGACATTTGAAGATGAAGGGCAGTATTCTGGGGAGAAAATGCCTTTTTGGGGGGATAAAGAGTGGCACTTAAGAGGGAACCTGTTTGGTTTCTGGGATAAAGAGTGATATTCGGGGAGAAAATGTCGAATTGTTGGCAGAAATTGATATGCAGGGGAGAAAGGGTTGTATTTTGGAGAGAAAAAGCGTGTTTTGGGGAGAAAATGCATGAGTTTTGGGGATAAACTGCATTATTTTGGCGTGAAAGCACGGTATTGAGCTAATAAGCGGCATTTTGTGGAGAAAATGTCTTCTTTTGAGGAGAAAGGTGATCTTGAAGGGAGAAAATGCCTTATTTGCAGCATCAAAAGACGCATTTGGGGAAGATAGTGTCTTTTATTGGGACATCACGTTTTATTCCAAAAATAACACATTTTCTTCCCAGAATACCGCCTTTGATCCACAAAATAAGGCATTTTCTTCCCAGAATACCGCTTTTTAGACCGAAAATAAGTCAACCTCTCCAAAAAAGACGTATTTCTGTCCTCAAAATGAGACATATTCTCCCCAAAATATCATTCTTGGTTCCAAATAGAAGACTTTTTCTCCAGTAAATACCACGTCGGGTTCCCAATATTACACATTTTCTCCCCAAAATTGCTCTTTGGATCCCCAAAATGAGCCGTTCTCACTCAAATAACACTTGTGATCCCAAGAATCAGGCGTTTTCTCCGCACAAGACTGATTTTATTACCAAAACAAAACATTTCTTACCCAAAACACACCTTTTTATTCCCAACATTAGACATTGTCTCCCCCAGATGCCCATTGGTATTCCTCCAAGATGAAATTCTCCCCTTCAAATATGGCTTTGTGTAACAAAAGAAGACATTCGCTCCCCAAAATACCGCTTCTGATCCCCTAAGGAAGACTTTTCCTCCCCAAAACACCCCTTTGGATCCCCAAAATAAGAAATACTCTCCCCAAAGTAGCGCTTTCGTTTCCTTTCCCAAAAAGGAGACATTTGAAGATGAAGGGCAGTATTCTGGGGAGAAAATGCCTTTTTGGGGGGATAAAGAGTGGCACTTAAGAGGGAACCTGTTTGGTTTCTGGGATAAAGAGTGATATTCGGGGAGAAAATGTCGAATTGTTGGCAGAAATTGATATGCAGGGGAGAAAGGGTTGTATTTTGGAGAGAAAAAGCGTGTTTTGGGGAGAAAATGCATGAGTTTTGGGGATAAACTGCATTATTTTGGTGTGAAAGCACGGTATTGAGCTAATAAGCGGCATTTTGTGGAGAAAATGTCTTCTTTTGAGGAGAAAGGTGATCTTGAAGGGAGGAAATGCCTTATTTGCAGCATCAAAAGACGCATTTGGGGAAGATAGTGTCTTTTATTGGGACATCACGTTTTATTCCAAAAATAACACATTTTCTTCCCAGAATACCGCCTTTGATCCACAAAATAAGGCATTTTCTTCCCAGAATACCGCTTTTTAGACCGAAAATAAGGCAACCTCTCCAAAAAAGACGTATTTCTGTCCTCAAAATGAGACATATTCTCCCCAAAATATCATTCTTGGTTCCAAATAGAAGACTTTTTCTCCAGTAAATACCACGTCGGGTTCCCAATATTACACATTTTCTCCCCAAAATTGCTCTTTGGATCCCCAAAATGAGCCGTTCTCACTCAAATAACACTTGTGATCCCAAGAATCAGGCGTTTTCTCCGCACAAGACTGATTTTATTACCAAAACAAAACATTTCTTACCCAAAACACACCTTTTTATTCCCAACATTAGACATTGTCTCCCCCAGATGCCCATTGGTATCCCTCCAAGATGAAATTCTCCCCTTCAAATATGGCTTTGTGTAACAAAAGAAGACATTCGCTCCCCAAAATACCGCTTCTGATCCCCTAAGGAAGACTTTTCCTCCCCAAAACACCCCTTTGGATCCCCAAAATAAGAAATACTCTCCCCAAAGTAGCGCTTTCGTTTCCTTTCCCAAAAAGGAGACATTTGAAGATGAAGGGCAGTATTCTGGGGAGAAAATGCCTTTTTGGGGGGATAAAGAGTGGCACTTAAGAGGGAACCTGTTTGGTTTCTGGGATAAAGAGTGATATTCGGGGAGAAAATGTCGAATTGTTGGCAGAAATTGATATGCAGGGGAGAAAGGGTTGTATTTTGGAGAGAAAAAGCGTGTTTTGGGGAGAAAATGCATGAGTTTTGGGGATAAACTGCATTATTTTGGCGTGAAAGCACGGTATTGAGCTAATAAGCGGCATTTTGTGGAGAAAATGTCTTCTTTTGAGGAGAAAGGTGATCTTGAAGGGAGGAAATGCCTTATTTGCAGCATCAAAAGACGCATTTGGGGAAGATAGTGTCTTTTATTGGGACATCACGTTTTATTCCAAAAATAACACATTTTCTTCCCAGAATACCGCCTTTGATCCACAAAATAAGGCATTTTCTTCCCAGAATACCGCTTTTTAGACCGAAAATAAGGCAACCTCTCCAAAAAAGACGTATTTCTGTCCTCAAAATGAGACATATTCTCCCCAAAATATCATTCTTGGTTCCAAATAGAAGACTTTTTCTCCAGTAAATACCACGTCGGGTTCCCAATATTACACATTTTCTACCCCAAATTGCTCTTTGGATCCCCAAAATGAGCCGTTCTCACTCAAATAACACTTGTGATCCCAAGAATCAGGCGTTTTCTCCGCACAAGACTGATTTTATTACCAAAACAAAACATTTCTTACCCAAAACACACCTTTTTATTCCCAACCTTAGACATTGTCTCCCCCAGATGCCCATTGGTATTCCTCCAAGATGAAATTCTCCCCTTCAAATATGGCTTTGTGTAACAAAAGAAGACATTCGCTCCCCAAAATACCGCTTCTGATCCCCTAAGGAAGACTTTTCCTCCCCAAAACACCCCTTTGGATCCCCAAAATAAGAAATACTCTCCCCAAAGTAGCGCTTTCGTTTCCTTTCCCAAAAAGGAGACATTTGAAGATGAAGGGCAGTATTCTGGGGAGAAAATGCCTTTTTGGGGGGATAAAGAGTGGCACTTAAGAGGGAACCTGTTTGGTTTCTGGGATAAAGAGTGATATTCGGGGAGAAAATGTCGAATTGTTGGCAGAAATTGATATGCAGGGGAGAAAGGGTTGTATTTTGGAGAGAAAAAGCGTGTTTTGGGGAGAAAATGCATGAGTTTTGGGGATAAACTGCATTATTTTGGCGTGAAAGCACAGTATTGAGCTAATAAGCGGCATTTTGTGGAGAAAATGTCTTCTTTTGAGGAGAAAGGTGATCTTGAAGGGAGAAAATGCCTTATTTGCAGCATCAAAAGACGCATTTGGGGAAGATAGTGTCTTTTATTGGGACATCACGTTTTATTCCAAAAATAACACATTTTCTTCCCAGAATACCGCCTTTGATCCACAAAATAAGGCATTTTCTTCCCAGAATACCGCTTTTTAGACCGAAAATAAGGCAACCTCTCCAAAAAAGACGTATTTCTGTCCTCAAAATGAGACATATTCTCCCCAAAATATCATTCTTGGTTCCAAATAGAAGACTTTTTCTCCAGTAAATACCACGTCGGGTTCCCAATATTACACATTTTCTCCCCAAAATTGCTCTTTGGATCCCCAAAATGAGCCGTTCTCACTCAAATAACACTTGTGATCCCAAGAATCAGGCGTTTTCTCCGCACAAGACTGATTTTATTACCAAAACAAAACATTTCTTACCCAAAACACACCTTTTTATTCCCAACATTAGACATTGTCTCCCCCAGATGCCCATTGGTATCCCTCCAAGATGAAATTCTCCCCTTCAAATATGGCTTTGTGTAACAAAAGAAGACATTCGCTCCCCAAAATACCGCTTCTGATCCCCTAAGGAAGACTTTTCCTCCCCAAAACACCCCTTTGGATCCCCAAAATAAGAAATACTCTCCCCAAAGTAGCGCTTTCGTTTCCTTTCCCAAAAAGGAGACATTTGAAGATGAAGGGCAGTATTCTGGGGAGAAAATGCCTTTTTGGGGGGATAAAGAGTGGCACTTAAGAGGGAACCTGTTTGGTTTCTGGGATAAAGAGTGATATTCGGGGAGAAAATGTCGAATTGTTGGCAGAAATTGATATGCAGGGGAGAAAGGGTTGTATTTTGGAGAGAAAAAGCGTGTTTTGGGGAGAAAATGCATGAGTTTTGGGGATAAACTGCATTATTTTGGCGTGAAAGCACGGTATTGAGCTAATAAGCGGCATTTTGTGGAGAAAATGTCTTCTTTTGAGGAGAAAGGTGATCTTGAAGGGAGAAAATGCCTTATTTGCAGCATCAAAAGACGCATTTGGGGAAGATAGTGTCTTTTATTGGGACATCACGTTTTATTCCAAAAATAACACATTTTCTTCCCAGAATACCGCCTTTGATCCACAAAATAAGGCATTTTCTTCCCAGAATACCGCTTTTTAGACCGAAAATAAGGCAACCTCTCCAAAAAAGACGTATTTCTGTCCTCAAAATGAGACATATTCTCCCCAAAATATCATTCTTGGTTCCAAATAGAAGACTTTTTCTCCAGTAAATACCACGTCGGGTTCCCAATATTACACATTTTCTCCCCAAAATTGCTCTTTGGATCCCCAAAATGAGCCGTTCTCACTCAAATAACACTTGTGATCCCAAGAATCAGGCGTTTTCTCCGCACAAGACTGATTTTATTACCAAAACAAAACATTTCTTACCCAAAACACACCTTTTTATTCCCAACATTAGACATTGTCTCCCCCAGATGCCCATTGGTATCCCTCCAAGATGAAATTCTCCCCTTCAAATATGGCTTTGTGTAACAAAAGAAGACATTCGCTCCCCAAAATACCGCTTCTGATCCCCTAAGGAAGACTTTTCCTCCCCAAAACACCCCTTTGGATCCCCAAAATAAGAAATACTCTCCCCAAAGTAGCGCTTTCGTTTCCTTTCCCAAAAAGGAGACATTTGAAGATGAAGGGCAGTATTCTGGGGAGAAAATGCCTTTTTGGGGGGATAAAGAGTGGCACTTAAGAGGGAACCTGTTTGGTTTCTGGGATAAAGAGTGATATTCGGGGAGAAAATGTCGAATTGTTGGCAGAAATTGATATGCAGGGGAGAAAGGGTTGTATTTTGGAGAGAAAAAGCGTGTTTTGGGGAGAAAATGCATGAGTTTTGGGGATAAACTGCATTATTTTGGCGTGAAAGCACGGTATTGAGCTAATAAGCGGCATTTTGTGGAGAAAATGTCTTCTTTTGAGGAGAAAGGTGATCTTGAAGGGAGGAAATGCCTTATTTGCAGCATCAAAAGACGCATTTGGGGAAGATAGTGTCTTTTATTGGGACATCACGTTTTATTCCAAAAATAACACATTTTCTTCCCAGAATACCGCCTTTGATCCACAAAATAAGGCATTTTCTTCCCAGAATACCGCTTTTTAGACCGAAAATAAGGCAACCTCTCCAAAAAAGACGTATTTCTGTCCTCAAAATGAGACATATTCTCCCCAAAATATCATTCTTGGTTCCAAATAGAAGACTTTTTCTCCAGTAAATACCACGTCGGGTTCCCAATATTACACATTTTCTCCCCAAAATTGCTCTTTGGATCCCCAAAATGAGCCGTTCTCACTCAAATAACACTTGTGATCCCAAGAATCAGGCGTTTTCTCCGCACAAGACTGATTTTATTACCAAAACAAAACATTTCTTACCCAAAACACACCTTTTTATTCCCAACATTAGACATTGTCTCCCCCAGATGCCCATTGGTATCCCTCCAAGATGAAATTCTCCCCTTCAAATATGGCTTTGTGTAACAAAAGAAGACATTCGCTCCCCAAAATACCGCTTCTGATCCCCTAAGGAAGACTTTTCCTCCCCAAAACACCCCTTTGGATCCCCAAAATAAGAAATACTCTCCCCAAAGTAGCGCTTTCGTTTCCTTTCCCAAAAAGGAGACATTTGAAGATGAAGGGCAGTATTCTGGGGAGAAAATGCCTTTTTGGGGGGATAAAGAGTGGCACTTAAGAGGGAACCTGTTTGGTTTCTGGGATAAAGAGTGATATTCGGGGAGAAAATGTCGAATTGTTGGCAGAAATTGATATGCAGGGGAGAAAGGGTTGTATTTTGGAGAGAAAAAGCGTGTTTTGGGGAGAAAATGCATGAGTTTTGGGGATAAACTGCATTATTTTGGCGTGAAAGCACGGTATTGAGCTAAGAAGCGGCATTTTGTGGAGAAAATGTCTTCTTTTGAGGAGAAAGGTGATCTTGAAGGGAGAAAATGCCTTATTTGCAGCATCAAAAGACGCATTTGGGGAAGATAGTGTCTTTTACTGGGACATCACGTTTTATTCCAAAAATAACACATTTTCTTCCCAGAATACCGCCTTTGATCCACAAAATAAGGCATTTTCTTACCAGAATACCGCTTTTTAGACCGAAAATAAGTCAACCTCTCCAAAAAAGACGTATTTCTGTCCTCAAAATGAGACATATTCTCCCCAAAATATCATTCTTGGTTCCAAATAGAAGACTTTTTCTCCAGTAAATACCACGTCGGGTTCCCAATATTACACATTTTCTCCCCAAAATTGCTCTTTGGATCCCCAAAATGAGCCGTTCTCACTCAAATAACACTTGTGATCCCAAGAATCAGGTGTTTTCTCCGCACAAGACTGATTTTATTACCAAAACAAAACATTTCTTACCCAGAACACACCTTTTTATTCCCAACATTAGACATTGTCTCCCCCAGATGCCCATTGGTATCCCTCCAAGATGAAATTCTCCCCTTCAAATATGGCTTTGTGTAACAAAAGAAGACATTCGCTCCCCAAAATACCGCTTCTGATCCCCTAAGGAAGACTTTTCCTCCCCAAAACACCCCTTTGGATCCCCAAAATAAGAAATACTCTCCCCAAAGTAGCGCTTTCGTTTCCTTTCCCAAAAAGGAGACATTTGAAGATGAAGGGCAGTATTCTGGGGAGAAAATGCCTTTTTGGGGGGATAAAGAGTGGCACTTAAGAGGGAACCTGTTTGGTTTCTGGGATAAAGAGTGATATTCGGGGAGAAAATGTCGAATTGTTGGCAGAAATTGATATGCAGGGGAGAAAGGGTTGTATTTTGGAGAGAAAAAGCGTGTTTTGGGGAGAAAATGCATGAGTTTTGGGGATAAACTGCATTATTTTGGCGTGAAAGCACGGTATTGAGCTAAGAAGCGGCATTTTGTGGAGAAAATGTCTTCTTTTGAGGAGAAAGGTGATCTTGAAGGGAGGAAATGCCTTATTTGCAGCATCAAAAGACGCATTTGGGGAAGATAGTGTCTTTTATTGGGACATCACGTTTTATTCCAAAAATAACACATTTTCTTCCCAGAATACCGCCTTTGATCCACAAAATAAGGCATTTTCTTACCAGAATACCGCTTTTTAGACCGAAAATAAGGCAACCTCTCCAAAAAAGACGTATTTCTGTCCTCAAAATGAGACATATTCTCCCCAAAATATCATTCTTGGTTCCAAATAGAAGACTTTTTCTCCAGTAAATACCACGTCGGGTTCCCAATATTACACATTTTCTCCCCAAAATTGCTCTTTGGATCCCCAAAATGAGCCGTTCTCACTCAAATAACACTTGTGATCCCAAGAATCAGGTGTTTTCTCCGCACAAGACTGATTTTATTACCAAAACAAAACATTTCTTACCCAGAACACACCTTTTTATTCCCAACATTAGACATTGTCTCCCCCAGATGCCCATTGGTATCCCTCCAAGATGAAATTCTCCCCTTCAAATATGGCTTTGTGTAACAAAAGAAGACATTCGCTCCCCAAAATACCGCTTCTGATCCCCTAAGGAAGACTTTTCCTCCCCAAAACACCCCTTTGGATCCCCAAAATAAGAAATACTCTCCCCAAAGTAGCGCTTTCGTTTCCTTTCCCAAAAAGGAGACATTTGAAGATGAAGGGCAGTATTCTGGGGAGAAAATGCCTTTTTGGGGGGATAAAGAGTGGCACTTAAGAGGGAACCTGTTTGGTTTCTGGGATAAAGAGTGATATTCGGGGAGAAAATGTCGAATTGTTGGCAGAAATTGATATGCAGGGGAGAAAGGGTTGTATTTTGGAGAGAAAAAGCGTGTTTTGGGGAGAAAATGCATGAGTTTTGGGGATAAACTGCATTATTTTGGCGTGAAAGCACGGTATTGAGCTAAGAAGCGGCATTTTGTGGAGAAAATGTCTTCTTTTGAGGAGAAAGGTGATCTTGAAGGGAGAAAATGCCTTATTTGCAGCATCAAAAGACGCATTTGGGGAAGATAGTGTCTTTTATTGGGACATCACGTTTTATTCCAAAAATAACACATTTTCTTCCCAGAATACCGCCTTTGATCCACAAAATAAGGCATTTTCTTCCCAGAATACCGCTTTTTAGACCGAAAATAAGGCAACCTCTCCAAAAAAGACGTATTTCTGTCCTCAAAATGAGACATATTCTCCCCAAAATATCATTCTTGGTTCCAAATAGAAGACTTTTTCTCCAGTAAATACCACGTCGGGTTCCCAATATTACACATTTTCTCCCCCAAATTGCTCTTTGGATCCCCAAAATGAGCCGTTCTCACTCAAATAACACTTGTGATCCCAAGAATCAGGCGTTTTCTCCGCACAAGACTGATTTTATTACCAAAACAAAACATTTCTTTCCCAGAACACACCTTTTTATTCCCAACATTAGACATTGTCTCCCCCAGATGCCCATTGGTATCCCTCCAAGATGAAATTCTCCCCTTCAAATATGGCTTTGTGTAACAAAAGAAGACATTCGCTCCCCAAAATACCGCTTCTGATCCCCTAAGGAAGACTTTTCCTCCCCAAAACACCCCTTTGGATCCCCAAAATAAGAAATACTCTCCCCAAAGTAGCGCTTTCGTTTCCTTTCCCAAAAAGGAGACATTTGAAGATGAAGGGCAGTATTCTGGGGAGAAAATGCCTTTTTGGGGGGATAAAGAGTGGCACTTAAGAGGGAACCTGTTTGGTTTCTGGGATAAAGAGTGATATTCGGGGAGAAAATGTCGAATTGTTGGCAGAAATTGATATGCAGGGGAGAAAGGGTTGTATTTTGGAGAGAAAAAGCGTGTTTTGGGGAGAAAATGCATGAGTTTTGGGGATAAACTGCATTATTTTGGCGTGAAAGCACGGTATTGAGCTAAGAAGCGGCATTTTGTGGAGAAAATGTCTTCTTTTGAGGAGGAAGGTGATCTTGAAGGGAGAAAATGCCTTATTTGCAGCATCAAAAGACGCATTTGGGGAAGATAGTGTCTTTTATTGGGACATCACGTTTTATTCCAAAAATAACACATTTTCTTCCCAGAATACCGCCTTTGATCCACAAAATAAGGCATTTTCTTCCCAGAATACCGCTTTTTAGACCGAAAATAAGGCAACCTCTCCAAAAAAGACGTATTTCTGTCCTCAAAATGAGACATATTCTCCCCAAAATATCATTCTTGGTTCCAAATAGAAGACTTTTTCTCCAGTAAATACCACGTCGGGTTCCCAATATTACACATTTTCTCCCCAAAATTGCTCTTTGGATCCCCAAAATGAGCCGTTCTCACTCAAATAACACTTGTGATCCCAAGAATCAGGCGTTTTCTCCGCACAAGACTGATTTTATTACCAAAACAAAACATTTCTTACCCAAAACACACCTTTTTATTCCCAACATTAGACATTGTCTCCCCCAGATGCCCATTGGTATCCCTCCAAGATGAAATTCTCCCCTTCAAATATGGCTTTGTGTAACAAAAGAAGACATTCGCTCCCCAAAATACCGCTTCTGATCCCCTAAGGAAGACTTTTCCTCCCCAAAACACCCCTTTGGATCCCCAAAATAAGAAATACTCTCCCCAAAGTAGCGCTTTCGTTTCCTTTCCCAAAAAGGAGACATTTGAAGATGAAGGGCAGTATTCTGGGGAGAAAATGCCTTTTTGGGGGGATAAAGAGTGGCACTTAAGAGGGAACCTGTTTGGTTTCTGGGATAAAGAGTGATATTCGGGGAGAAAATGTCGAATTGTTGGCAGAAATTGATATGCAGGGGAGAAAGGGTTGTATTTTGGAGAGAAAAAGCGTGTTTTGGGGAGAAAATGCATGAGTTTTGGGGATAAACTGCATTATTTTGGCGTGAAAGCACGGTATTGAGCTAATAAGCGGCATTTTGTGGAGAAAATGTCTTCTTTTGAGGAGAAAGGTGATCTTGAAGGGAGGAAATGCCTTATTTGCAGCATCAAAAGACGCATTTGGGGAAGATAGTGTCTTTTATTGGGACATCACGTTTTATTCCAAAAATAACACATTTTCTTCCCAGAATACCGCCTTTGATCCACAAAATAAGGCATTTTCTTCCCAGAATACCGCTTTTTAGACCGAAAATAAGGCAACCTCTCCAAAAAAGACGTATTTCTGTCCTCAAAATGAGACATATTCTCCCCAAAATATCATTCTTGGTTCCAAATAGAAGACTTTTTCTCCAGTAAATACCACGTCGGGTTCCCAATATTACACATTTTCTCCCCCAAATTGCTCTTTGGATCCCCAAAATGAGCCGTTCTCACTCAAATAACACTTGTGATCCCAAGAATCAGGCGTTTTCTCCGCACAAGACTGATTTTATTACCAAAACAAAACATTTCTTACCCAAAACACACCTTTTTATTCCCAACATTAGACATTGTCTCCCCCAGATGCCCATTGGTATCCCTCCAAGATGAAATTCTCCCCTTCAAATATGGCTTTGTGTAACAAAAGAAGACATTCGCTCCCCAAAATACCGCTTCTGATCCCCTAAGGAAGACTTTTCCTCCCCAAAACACCCCTTTGGATCCCCAAAATAAGAAATACTCTCCCCAAAGTAGCGCTTTCGTTTCCTTTCCCAAAAAGGAGACATTTGAAGATGAAGGGCAGTATTCTGGGGAGAAAATGCCTTTTTGGGGGGATAAAGAGTGGCACTTAAGAGGGAACCTGTTTGGTTTCTGGGATAAAGAGTGATATTCGGGGAGAAAATGTCGAATTGTTGGCAGAAATTGATATGCAGGGGAGAAAGGGTTGTATTTTGGAGAGAAAAAGCGTGTTTTGGGGAGAAAATGCATGAGTTTTGGGGATAAACTGCATTATTTTGGCGTGAAAGCACGGTATTGAGCTAAGAAGCGGCATTTTGTGGAGAAAATGTCTTCTTTTGAGGAGAAAGGTGATCTTGAAGGGAGAAAATGCCTTATTTGCAGCATCAAAAGACGCATTTGGGGAAGATAGTGTCTTTTATTGGGACATCACGTTTTATTCCAAAAATAACACATTTTCTTCCCAGAATACCGCCTTTGATCCACAAAATAAGGCATTTTCTTACCAGAATACCGCTTTTTAGACCGAAAATAAGGCAACCTCTCCAAAAAAGACGTATTTCTGTCCTCAAAATGAGACATATTCTCCCCAAAATATCATTCTTGGTTCCAAATAGAAGACTTTTTCTCCAGTAAATACCACGTCGGGTTCCCAATATTACACATTTTCTCCCCAAAATTGCTCTTTGGATCCCCAAAATGAGCCGTTCTCACTCAAATAACACTTGTGATCCCAAGAATCAGGCGTTTTCTCCGCACAAGACTGATTTTATTACCAAAACAAAACATTTCTTACCCAGAACACACCTTTTTATTCCCAACATTAGACATTGTCTCCCCCAGATGCCCATTGGTATCCCTCCAAGATGAAATTCTCCCCTTCAAATATGGCTTTGTGTAACAAAAGAAGACATTCGCTCCCCAAAATACCGCTTCTGATCCCCTAAGGAAGACTTTTCCTCCCCAAAACACCCCTTTGGATCCCCAAAATAAGAAATACTCTCCCCAAAGTAGCGCTTTCGTTTCCTTTCCCAAAAAGGAGACATTTGAAGATGAAGGGCAGTATTCTGGGGAGAAAATGCCTTTTTGGGGGGATAAAGAGTGGCACTTAAGAGGGAACCTGTTTGGTTTCTGGGATAAAGAGTGATATTCGGGGAGAAAGTGTCGAATTGTTGGCAGAAATTGATATGCAGGGGAGAAAGGGTTGTATTTTGGAGAGAAAAAGCGTGTTTTGGGGAGAAAATGCATGAGTTTTGGGGATAAACTGCATTATTTTGGCGTGAAAGCACGGTATTGAGCTAATAAGCGGCATTTTGTGGAGAAAATGTCTTCTTTTGAGGAGAAAGGTGATCTTGAAGGGAGAAAATGCCTTATTTGCAGCATCAAAAGACGCATTTGGGGAAGATAGTGTCTTTTATTGGGACATCACGTTTTATTCCAAAAATAACACATTTTCTTCCCAGAATACCGCCTTTGATCCACAAAATAAGGCATTTTCTTCCCAGAATACCGCTTTTTAGACCGAAAATAAGGCAACCTCTCCAAAAAAGACGTATTTCTGTCCTCAAAATGAGACATATTCTCCCCAAAATATCATTCTTGGTTCCAAATAGAAGACTTTTTCTCCAGTAAATACCACGTCGGGTTCCCAATATTACACATTTTCTCCCCCAAATTGCTCTTTGGATCCCCAAAATGAGCCGTTCTCACTCAAATAACACTTGTGATCCCAAGAATCAGGCGTTTTCTCCGCACAAGACTGATTTTATTACCAAAACAAAACATTTCTTACCCAAAACACACCTTTTTATTCCCAACATTAGACATTGTCTCCCCCAGATGCCCATTGGTATCCCTCCAAGATGAAATTCTCCCCTTCAAATATGGCTTTGTGTAACAAAAGAAGACATTCGCTCCCCAAAATACCGCTTCTGATCCCCTAAGGAAGACTTTTCCTCCCCAAAACACCCCTTTGGATCCCCAAAATAAGAAATACTCTCCCCAAAGTAGCGCTTTCGTTTCCTTTCCCAAAAAGGAGACATTTGAAGATGAAGGGCAGTATTCTGGGGAGAAAATGCCTTTTTGGGGGGATAAAGAGTGGCACTTAAGAGGGAACCTGTTTGGTTTCTGGGATAAAGAGTGATATTCGGGGAGAAAATGTCGAATTGTTGGCAGAAATTGATATGCAGGGGAGAAAGGGTTGTATTTTGGAGAGAAAAAGCGTGTTTTGGGGAGAAAATGCATGAGTTTTGGGGATAAACTGCATTATTTTGGCGTGAAAGCACGGTATTGAGCTAATAAGCGGCATTTTGTGGAGAAAATGTCTTCTTTTGAGGAGAAAGGTGATCTTGAAGGGAGAAAATGCCTTATTTGCAGCATCAAAAGACGCATTTGGGGAAGATAGTGTCTTTTACTGGGACATCACGTTTTATTCCAAAAATAACACATTTTCTTCCCAGAATACCGCCTTTGATCCACAAAATAAGGCATTTTCTTCCCAGAATACCGCTTTTTAGACCGAAAATAAGTCAACCTCTCCAAAAAAGACGTATTTCTGTCCTCAAAATGAGACATATTCTCCCCAAAATATCATTCTTGGTTCCAAATAGAAGACTTTTTCTCCAGTAAATACCACGTCGGGTTCCCAATATTACACATTTTCTCCCCAAAATTGCTCTTTGGATCCCCAAAATGAGCCGTTCTCACTCAAATAACACTTGTGATCCCAAGAATCAGGTGTTTTCTCCGCACAAGACTGATTTTATTACCAAAACAAAACATTTCTTACCCAGAACACACCTTTTTATTCCCAACATTAGACATTGTCTCCCCCAGATGCCCATTGGTATCCCTCCAAGATGAAATTCTCCCCTTCAAATATGGCTTTGTGTAACAAAAGAAGACATTCGCTCCCCAAAATACCGCTTCTGATCCCCTAAGGAAGACTTTTCCTCCCCAAAACACCCCTTTGGATCCCCAAAATAAGAAATACTCTCCCCAAAGTAGCGCTTTCGTTTCCTTTCCCAAAAAGGAGACATTTGAAGATGAAGGGCAGTATTCTGGGGAGAAAATGCCTTTTTGGGGGGATAAAGAGTGGCACTTAAGAGGGAACCTGTTTGGTTTCTGGGATAAAGAGTGATATTCGGGGAGAAAATGTCGAATTGTTGGCAGAAATTGATATGCAGGGGAGAAAGGGTTGTATTTTGGAGAGAAAAAGCGTGTTTTGGGGAGAAAATGCATGAGTTTTGGGGATAAACTGCATTATTTTGGCGTGAAAGCACGGTATTGAGCTAATAAGCGGCATTTTGTGGAGAAAATGTCTTCTTTTGAGGAGAAAGGTGATCTTGAAGGGAGAAAATGCCTTATTTGCAGCATCAAAAGACGCATTTGGGGAAGATAGTGTCTTTTACTGGGACATCACGTTTTATTCCAAAAATAACACATTTTCTTCCCAGAATACCGCCTTTGATCCACAAAATAAGGCATTTTCTTACCAGAATACCGCTTTTTAGACCGAAAATAAGTCAACCTCTCCAAAAAAGACGTATTTCTGTCCTCAAAATGAGACATATTCTCCCCAAAATATCATTCTTGGTTCCAAATAGAAGACTTTTTCTCCAGTAAATACCACGTCGGGTTCCCAATATTACACATTTTCTCCCCAAAATTGCTCTTTGGATCCCCAAAATGAGCCGTTCTCACTCAAATAACACTTGTGATCCCAAGAATCAGGTGTTTTCTCCGCACAAGACTGATTTTATTACCAAAACAAAACATTTCTTACCCAGAACACACCTTTTTATTCCCAACATTAGACATTGTCTCCCCCAGATGCCCATTGGTATCCCTCCAAGATGAAATTCTCCCCTTCAAATATGGCTTTGTGTAACAAAAGAAGACATTCGCTCCCCAAAATACCGCTTCTGATCCCCTAAGGAAGACTTTTCCTCCCCAAAACACCCCTTTGGATCCCCAAAATAAGAAATACTCTCCCCAAAGTAGCGCTTTCGTTTCCTTTCCCAAAAAGGAGACATTTGAAGATGAAGGGCAGTATTCTGGGGAGAAAATGCCTTTTTGGGGGGATAAAGAGTGGCACTTAAGAGGGAACCTGTTTGGTTTCTGGGATAAAGAGTGATATTCGGGGAGAAAATGTCGAATTGTTGGCAGAAATTGATATGCAGGGGAGAAAGGGTTGTATTTTGGAGAGAAAAAGCGTGTTTTGGGGAGAAAATGCATGAGTTTTGGGGATAAACTGCATTATTTTGGCGTGAAAGCACGGTATTGAGCTAAGAAGCGGCATTTTGTGGAGAAAATGTCTTCTTTTGAGGAGAAAGGTGATCTTGAAGGGAGAAAATGCCTTATTTGCAGCATCAAAAGACGCATTTGGGGAAGATAGTGTCTTTTATTGGGACATCACGTTTTATTCCAAAAATAACACATTTTCTTCCCAGAATACCGCCTTTGATCCACAAAATAAGGCATTTTCTTCCCAGAATACCGCTTTTTAGACCGAAAATAAGGCAACCTCTCCAAAAAAGACGTATTTCTGTCCTCAAAATGAGACATATTCTCCCCAAAATATCATTCTTGGTTCCAAATAGAAGACTTTTTCTCCAGTAAATACCACGTCGGGTTCCCAATATTACACATTTTCTCCCCCAAATTGCTCTTTGGATCCCCAAAATGAGCCGTTCTCACTCAAATAACACTTGTGATCCCAAGAATCAGGCGTTTTCTCCGCACAAGACTGATTTTATTACCAAAACAAAACATTTCTTACCCAGAACACACCTTTTTATTCCCAACATTAGACATTGTCTCCCCCAGATGCCCATTGGTATCCCTCCAAGATGAAATTCTCCCCTTCAAATATGGCTTTGTGTAACAAAAGAAGACATTCGCTCCCCAAAATACCGCTTCTGATCCCCTAAGGAAGACTTTTCCTCCCCAAAACACCCCTTTGGATCCCCAAAATAAGAAATACTCTCCCCAAAGTAGCGCTTTCGTTTCCTTTCCCAAAAAGGAGACATTTGAAGATGAAGGGCAGTATTCTGGGGAGAAAATGCCTTTTTGGGGGGATAAAGAGTGGCACTTAAGAGGGAACCTGTTTGGTTTCTGGGATAAAGAGTGATATTCGGGGAGAAAATGTCGAATTGTTGGCAGAAATTGATATGCAGGGGAGAAAGGGTTGTATTTTGGAGAGAAAAAGCGTGTTTTGGGGAGAAAATGCATGAGTTTTGGGGATAAACTGCATTATTTTGGCGTGAAAGCACGGTATTGAGCTAATAAGCGGCATTTTGTGGAGAAAATGTCTTCTTTTGAGGAGAAAGGTGATCTTGAAGGGAGAAAATGCCTTATTTGCAGCATCAAAAGACGCATTTGGGGAAGATAGTGTCTTTTACTGGGACATCACGTTTTATTCCAAAAATAACACATTTTCTTCCCAGAATACCGCCTTTGATCCACAAAATAAGGCATTTTCTTACCAGAATACCGCTTTTTAGACCGAAAATAAGGCAACCTCTCCAAAAAAGACGTATTTCTGTCCTCAAAATGAGACATATTCTCCCCAAAATATCATTCTTGGTTCCAAATAGAAGACTTTTTCTCCAGTAAATACCACGTCGGGTTCCCAATATTACACATTTTCTCCCCAAAATTGCTCTTTGGATCCCCAAAATGAGCCGTTCTCACTCAAATAACACTTGTGATCCCAAGAATCAGGTGTTTTCTCCGCACAAGACTGATTTTATTACCAAAACAAAACATTTCTTACCCAGAACACACCTTTTTATTCCCAACATTAGACATTGTCTCCCCCAGATGCCCATTGGTATCCCTCCAAGATGAAATTCTCCCCTTCAAATATGGCTTTGTGTAACAAAAGAAGACATTCGCTCCCCAAAATACCGCTTCTGATCCCCTAAGGAAGACTTTTCCTCCCCAAAACACCCCTTTGGATCCCCAAAATAAGAAATACTCTCCCCAAAGTAGCGCTTTCGTTTCCTTTCCCAAAAAGGAGACATTTGAAGATGAAGGGCAGTATTCTGGGGAGAAAATGCCTTTTTGGGGGGATAAAGAGTGGCACTTAAGAGGGAACCTGTTTGGTTTCTGGGATAAAGAGTGATATTCGGGGAGAAAATGTCGAATTGTTGGCAGAAATTGATATGCAGGGGAGAAAGGGTTGTATTTTGGAGAGAAAAAGCGTGTTTTGGGGAGAAAATGCATGAGTTTTGGGGATAAACTGCATTATTTTGGCGTGAAAGCACGGTATTGAGCTAATAAGCGGCATTTTGTGGAGAAAATGTCTTCTTTTGAGGAGAAAGGTGATCTTGAAGGGAGAAAATGCCTTATTTGCAGCATCAAAAGACGCATTTGGGGAAGATAGTGTCTTTTACTGGGACATCACGTTTTATTCCAAAAATAACACATTTTCTTCCCAGAATACCGCCTTTGATCCACAAAATAAGGCATTTTCTTACCAGAATACCGCTTTTTAGACCGAAAATAAGGCAACCTCTCCAAAAAAGACGTATTTCTGTCCTCAAAATGAGACATATTCTCCCCAAAATATCATTCTTGGTTCCAAATAGAAGACTTTTTCTCCAGTAAATACCACGTCGGGTTCCCAATATTACACATTTTCTCCCCCAAATTGCTCTTTGGATCCCCAAAATGAGCCGTTCTCACTCAAATAACACTTGTGATCCCAAGAATCAGGCGTTTTCTCCGCACAAGACTGATTTTATTACCAAAACAAAACATTTCTTTCCCAGAACACACCTTTTTATTCCCAACATTAGACATTGTCTCCCCCAGATGCCCATTGGTATCCCTCCAAGATGAAATTCTCCCCTTCAAATATGGCTTTGTGTAACAAAAGAAGACATTCGCTCCCCAAAATACCGCTTCTGATCCCCTAAGGAAGACTTTTCCTCCCCAAAACACCCCTTTGGATCCCCAAAATAAGAAATACTCTCCCCAAAGTAGCGCTTTCGTTTCCTTTCCCAAAAAGGAGACATTTGAAGATGAAGGGCAGTATTCTGGGGAGAAAATGCCTTTTTGGGGGGATAAAGAGTGGCACTTAAGAGGGAACCTGTTTGGTTTCTGGGATAAAGAGTGATATTCGGGGAGAAAATGTCGAATTGTTGGCAGAAATTGATATGCAGGGGAGAAAGGGTTGTATTTTGGAGAGAAAAAGCGTGTTTTGGGGAGAAAATGCATGAGTTTTGGGGATAAACTGCATTATTTTGGCGTGAAAGCACGGTATTGAGCTAATAAGCGGCATTTTGTGGAGAAAATGTCTTCTTTTGAGGAGAAAGGTGATCTTGAAGGGAGAAAATGCCTTATTTGCAGCATCAAAAGACGCATTTGGGGAAGATAGTGTCTTTTATTGGGACATCACGTTTTATTCCAAAAATAACACATTTTCTTCCCAGAATACCGCCTTTGATCCACAAAATAAGGCATTTTCTTCCCAGAATACCGCTTTTTAGACCGAAAATAAGGCAACCTCTCCAAAAAAGACGTATTTCTGTCCTCAAAATGAGACATATTCTCCCCAAAATATCATTCTTGGTTCCAAATAGAAGACTTTTTCTCCAGTAAATACCACGTCGGGTTCCCAATATTACACATTTTCTCCCCCAAATTGCTCTTTGGATCCCCAAAATGAGCCGTTCTCACTCAAATAACACTTGTGATCCCAAGAATCAGGCGTTTTCTCCGCACAAGACTGATTTTATTACCAAAACAAAACATTTCTTACCCAAAACACACCTTTTTATTCCCAACATTAGACATTGTCTCCCCCAGATGCCCATTGGTATCCCTCCAAGATGAAATTCTCCCCTTCAAATATGGCTTTGTGTAACAAAAGAAGACATTCGCTCCCCAAAATACCGCTTCTGATCCCCTAAGGAAGACTTTTCCTCCCCAAAACACCCCTTTGGATCCCCAAAATAAGAAATACTCTCCCCAAAGTAGCGCTTTCGTTTCCTTTCCCAAAAAGGAGACATTTGAAGATGAAGGGCAGTATTCTGGGGAGAAAATGCCTTTTTGGGGGGATAAAGAGTGGCACTTAAGAGGGAACCTGTTTGGTTTCTGGGATAAAGAGTGATATTCGGGGAGAAAATGTCGAATTGTTGGCAGAAATTGATATGCAGGGGAGAAAGGGTTGTATTTTGGAGAGAAAAAGCGTGTTTTGGGGAGAAAATGCATGAGTTTTGGGGATAAACTGCATTATTTTGGCGTGAAAGCACGGTATTGAGCTAATAAGCGGCATTTTGTGGAGAAAATGTCTTCTTTTGAGGAGAAAGGTGATCTTGAAGGGAGAAAATGCCTTATTTGCAGCATCAAAAGACGCATTTGGGGAAGATAGTGTCTTTTATTGGGACATCACGTTTTATTCCAAAAATAACACATTTTCTTCCCAGAATACCGCCTTTGATCCCCAAAATAAGGCTTTTTCTTCCCAGAATACCGCTTTTTAGACCGAAAATAAGGCAACCTCTCCAAAAAAGACGTATTTCTGTCCTCAAAATGAGACATATTCTCCCCAAAATATCATTCTTGGTTCCAAATAGAAGACTTTTTCTCCAGTAAATACCACGTCGGGTTCCCAATATTACACATTTTCTCCCCAAAATTGCTCTTTGGATCCCCAAAATGAGCCGTTCTCACTCAAATAACACTTGTGATCCCAAGAATCAGGCGTTTTCTCCGCACAAGACTGATTTTATTACCAAAACAAAACATTTCTTACCCAGAACACACCTTTTTATTCCCAACATTAGACATTGTCTCCCCCAGATGCCCATTGGTATCCCTCCAAGATGAAATTCTCCCCTTCAAATATGGCTTTGTGTAACAAAAGAAGACATTCGCTCCCCAAAATACCGCTTCTGATCCCCTAAGGAAGACTTTTCCTCCCCAAAACACCCCTTTGGATCCCCAAAATAAGAAATACTCTCCCCAAAGTAGCGCTTTCGTTTCCTTTCCCAAAAAGGAGACATTTGAAGATGAAGGGCAGTATTCTGGGGAGAAAATGCCTTTTTGGGGGGATAAAGAGTGGCACTTAAGAGGGAACCTGTTTGGTTTCTGGGATAAAGAGTGATATTCGGGGAGAAAATGTCGAATTGTTGGCAGAAATTGATATGCAGGGGAGAAAGGGTTGTATTTTGGAGAGAAAAAGCGTGTTTTGGGGAGAAAATGCATGAGTTTTGGGGATAAACTGCATTATTTTGGCGTGAAAGCACGGTATTGAGCTAATAAGCGGCATTTTGTGGAGAAAATGTCTTCTTTTGAGGAGAAAGGTGATCTTGAAGGGAGAAAATGCCTTATTTGCAGCATCAAAAGACGCATTTGGGGAAGATAGTGTCTTTTATTGGGACATCACGTTTTATTCCAAAAATAACACATTTTCTTCCCAGAATACCGCCTTTGATCCACAAAATAAGGCATTTTCTTCCCAGAATACCGCTTTTTAGACCGAAAATAAGGCAACCTCTCCAAAAAAGACGTATTTCTGTCCTCAAAATGAGACATATTCTCCCCAAAATATCATTCTTGGTTCCAAATAGAAGACTTTTTCTCCAGTAAATACCACGTCGGGTTCCCAATATTACACATTTTCTCCCCCAAATTGCTCTTTGGATCCCCAAAATGAGCCGTTCTCACTCAAATAACACTTGTGATCCCAAGAATCAGGTGTTTTCTCCGCACAAGACTGATTTTATTACCAAAACAAAACATTTCTTACCCAGAACACACCTTTTTATTCCCAACATTAGACATTGTCTCCCCCAGATGCCCATTGGTATCCCTCCAAGATGAAATTCTCCCCTTCAAATATGGCTTTGTGTAACAAAAGAAGACATTCGCTCCCCAAAATACCGCTTCTGATCCCCTAAGGAAGACTTTTCCTCCCCAAAACACCCCTTTGGATCCCCAAAATAAGAAATACTCTCCCCAAAGTAGCGCTTTCGTTTCCTTTCCCAAAAAGGAGACATTTGAAGATGAAGGGCAGTATTCTGGGGAGAAAATGCCTTTTTGGGGGGATAAAGAGTGGCACTTAAGAGGGAACCTGTTTGGTTTCTGGGATAAAGAGTGATATTCGGGGAGAAAATGTCGAATTGTTGGCAGAAATTGATATGCAGGGGAGAAAGGGTTGTATTTTGGAGAGAAAAAGCGTGTTTTGGGGAGAAAATGCATGAGTTTTGGGGATAAACTGCATTATTTTGGCGTGAAAGCACGGTATTGAGCTAATAAGCGGCATTTTGTGGAGAAAATGTCTTCTTTTGAGGAGAAAGGTGATCTTGAAGGGAGAAAATGCCTTATTTGCAGCATCAAAAGACGCATTTGGGGAAGATAGTGTCTTTTATTGGGACATCACGTTTTATTCCAAAAATAACACATTTTCTTCCCAGAATACCGCCTTTGATCCACAAAATAAGGCATTTTCTCACCAGAATACCGCTTTTTAGACCGAAAATAAGGCAACCTCTCCAAAAAAGACGTATTTCTGTCCTCAAAATGAGACATATTCTCCCCAAAATATCATTCTTGGTTCCAAATAGAAGACTTTTTCTCCAGTAAATACCACGTCGGGTTCCCAATATTACACATTTTCTCCCCCAAATTGCTCTTTGGATCCCCAAAATGAGCCGTTCTCACTCAAATAACACTTGTGATCCCAAGAATCAGGCGTTTTCTCCGCACAAGACTGATTTTATTACCAAAACAAAACATTTCTTACCCAAAACACACCTTTTTATTCCCAACATTAGACATTGTCTCCCCCAGATGCCCATTGGTATCCCTCCAAGATGAAATTCTCCCCTTCAAATATGGCTTTGTGTAACAAAAGAAGACATTCGCTCCCCAAAATACCGCTTCTGATCCCCTAAGGAAGACTTTTCCTCCCCAAAACACCCCTTTGGATCCCCAAAATAAGAAATACTCTCCCCAAAGTAGCGCTTTCGTTTCCTTTCCCAAAAAGGAGACATTTGAAGATGAAGGGCAGTATTCTGGGGAGAAAATGCCTTTTTGGGGGGATAAAGAGTGGCACTTAAGAGGGAACCTGTTTGGTTTCTGGGATAAAGAGTGATATTCGGGGAGAAAATGTCGAATTGTTGGCAGAAATTGATATGCAGGGGAGAAAGGGTTGTATTTTGGAGAGAAAAAGCGTGTTTTGGGGAGAAAATGCATGAGTTTTGGGGATAAACTGCATTATTTTGGCGTGAAAGCACGGTATTGAGCTAAGAAGCGGCATTTTGTGGAGAAAAAGTCTTCTTTTGAGGAGAAAGGTGATCTTGAAGGGAGAAAATGCCTTATTTGCAGCATCAAAAGACGCATTTGGGGAAGATAGTGTCTTTTATTGGGACATCACGTTTTATTCCAAAAATAACACATTTTCTTCCCAGAATACCGCCTTTGATCCACAAAATAAGGCATTTTCTTCCCAGAATACCGCTTTTTAGACCGAAAATAAGGCAACCTCTCCAAAAAAGACGTATTTCTGTCCTCAAAATGAGACATATTCTCCCCAAAATATCATTCTTGGTTCCAAATAGAAGACTTTTTCTCCAGTAAATACCACGTCGGGTTCCCAATATTACACATTTTCTCCCCCAAATTGCTCTTTGGATCCCCAAAATGAGCCGTTCTCACTCAAATAACACTTGTGATCCCAAGAATCAGGCGTTTTCTCCGCACAAGACCGATTTTATTACCAAAACAAAACATTTCTTACCCAAAACACACCTTTTTATTCCCAACATTAGACATTGTCTCCCCCAGATGCCCATTGGTATCCCTCCAAGATGAAATTCTCCCCTTCAAATATGGCTTTGTGTAACAAAAGAAGACATTCGCTCCCCAAAATACCGCTTCTGATCCCCTAAGGAAGACTTTTCCTCCCCAAAACACCCCTTTGGATCCCCAAAATAAGAAATACTCTCCCCAAAGTAGCGCTTTCGTTTCCTTTCCCAAAAAGGAGACATTTGAAGATGAAGGGCAGTATTCTGGGGAGAAAATGCCTTTTTGGGGGGATAAAGAGTGGCACTTAAGAGGGAACCTGTTTGGTTTCTGGGATAAAGAGTGATATTCGGGGAGAAAATGTCGAATTGTTGGCAGAAATTGATATGCAGGGGAGAAAGGGTTGTATTTTGGAGAGAAAAAGCGTGTTTTGGGGAGAAAATGCATGAGTTTTGGGGATAAACTGCATTATTTTGGCGTGAAAGCACGGTATTGAGCTAATAAGCGGCATTTTGTGGAGAAAATGTCTTCTTTTGAGGAGAAAGGTGATCTTGAAGGGAGAAAATGCCTTATTTGCAGCATCAAAAGACGCATTTGGGGAAGATAGTGTCTTTTATTGGGACATCACGTTTTATTCCAAAAATAACACATTTTCTTCCCAGAATACCGCCTTTGATCCCCAAAATAAGGCATTTTCTTCCCAGAATACCGCTTTTTAGACCGAAAATAAGGCAACCTCTCCAAAAAAGACGTATTTCTGTCCTCAAAATGAGACATATTCTCCCCAAAATATCATTCTTGGTTCCAAATAGAAGACTTTTTCTCCAGTAAATACCACGTCGGGTTCCCAATATTACACATTTTCTCCCCCAAATTGCTCTTTGGATCCCCAAAATGAGCCGTTCTCACTCAAATAACACTTGTGATCCCAAGAATCAGGCGTTTTCTCCCCACAAGACTGATTTTATTACCAAAACAAAACATTTCTTACCCAAAACACACCTTTTTATTCCCAACATTAGACATTGTCTCCCCCAGATGCCCATTGGTATCCCTCCAAGATGAAATTCTCCCCTTCAAATATGGCTTTGTGTAACAAAAGAAGACATTCGCTCCCCAAAATACCGCTTCTGATCCCCTAAGGAAGACTTTTCCTCCCCAAAACACCCCTTTGGATCCCCAAAATAAGAAATACTCTCCCCAAAGTAGCGCTTTCGTTTCCTTTCCCAAAAAGGAGACATTTGAAGATGAAGGGCAGTATTCTGGGGAGAAAATGCCTTTTTGGGGGGATAAAGAGTGGCACTTAAGAGGGAACCTGTTTGGTTTCTGGGATAAAGAGTGATATTCGGGGAGAAAATGTCGAATTGTTGGCAGAAATTGATATGCAGGGGAGAAAGGGTTGTATTTTGGAGAGAAAAAGCGTGTTTTGGGGAGAAAATGCATGAGTTTTGGGGATAAACTGCATTATTTTGGCGTGAAAGCACGGTATTGAGCTAATAAGCGGCATTTTGTGGAGAAAATGTCTTCTTTTGAGGAGAAAGGTGATCTTGAAGGGAGAAAATGCCTTATTTGCAGCATCAAAAGACGCATTTGGGGAAGATAGTGTCTTTTATTGGGACATCACGTTTTATTCCAAAAATAACACATTTTCTTCCCAGAATACCGCCTTTGATCCCCAAAATAAGGCTTTTTCTTACCAGAATACTGCTTTTTAGACCGAAAATAAGGCAACCTCTCCAAAAAAGACGTATTTCTGTCCTCAAAATGAGACATATTCTCCCCAAAATATCATTCTTGGTTCCAAATAGAAGACTTTTTCTCCAGTAAATACCACGTCGGGTTCCCAATATTACACATTTTCTCCCCAAAATTGCTCTTTGGATCCCCAAAATGAGCCGTTCTCACTCAAATAACACTTGTGATCCCAAGAATCAGGCGTTTTCTCCCCACAAGACTGATTTTATTACCAAAACAAAACATTTCTTACCCAAAACACACCTTTTTATTCCCAACATTAGACATTGTCTCCCCCAGATGCCCATTGGTATCCCTCCAAGATGAAATTCTCCCCTTCAAATATGGCTTTGTGTAACAAAAGAAGACATTCGCTCCCCAAAATACCGCTTCTGATCCCCTAAGGAAGACTTTTCCTCCCCAAAACACCCCTTTGGATCCCCAAAATAAGAAATACTCTCCCCAAAGTAGCGCTTTCGTTTCCTTTCCCAAAAAGGAGACATTTGAAGATGAAGGGCAGTATTCTGGGGAGAAAATGCCTTTTTGGGGGGATAAAGAGTGGCACTTAAGAGGGAACCTGTTTGGTTTCTGGGATAAAGAGTGATATTCGGGGAGAAAATGTCGAATTGTTGGCAGAAATTGATATGCAGGGGAGAAAGGGTTGTATTTTGGAGAGAAAAAGCGTGTTTTGGGGAGAAAATGCATGAGTTTTGGGGATAAACTGCATTATTTTGGCGTGAAAGCACGGTATTGAGCTAATAAGCGGCATTTTGTGGAGAAAATGTCTTCTTTTGAGGAGAAAGGTGATCTTGAAGGGAGAAAATGCCTTATTTGCAGCATCAAAAGACGCATTTGGGGAAGATAGTGTCTTTTATTGGGACATCACGTTTTATTCCAAAAATAACACATTTTCTTCCCAGAATACCGCCTTTGATCCACAAAATAAGGCATTTTCTTCCCAGAATACCGCTTTTTAGACCGAAAATAAGGCAACCTCTCCAAAAAAGACGTATTTCTGTCCTCAAAATGAGACATATTCTCCCCAAAATATCATTCTTGGTTCCAAATAGAAGACTTTTTCTCCAGTAAATACCACGTCGGGTTCCCAATATTACACATTTTCTCCCCCAAATTGCTCTTTGGATCCCCAAAATGAGCCGTTCTCACTCAAATAACACTTGTGATCCCAAGAATCAGGCGTTTTCTCCGCACAAGACTGATTTTATTACCAAAACAAAACATTTCTTACCCAAAACACACCTTTTTATTCCCAACATTAGACATTGTCTCCCCCAGATGCCCATTGGTATCCCTCCAAGATGAAATTCTCCCCTTCAAATATGGCTTTGTGTAACAAAAGAAGACATTCGCTCCCCAAAATACCGCTTCTGATCCCCTAAGGAAGACTTTTCCTCCCCAAAACACCCCTTTGGATCCCCAAAATAAGAAATACTCTCCCCAAAGTAGCGCTTTCGTTTCCTTTCCCAAAAAGGAGACATTTGAAGATGAAGGGCAGTATTCTGGGGAGAAAATGCCTTTTTGGGGGGATAAAGAGTGGCACTTAAGAGGGAACCTGTTTGGTTTCTGGGATAAAGAGTGATATTCGGGGAGAAAATGTCGAATTGTTGGCAGAAATTGATATGCAGGGGAGAAAGGGTTGTATTTTGGAGAGAAAAAGCGTGTTTTGGGGAGAAAATGCATGAGTTTTGGGGATAAACTGCATTATTTTGGTGTGAAAGCACGGTATTGAGCTAAGAAGCGGCATTTTGTGGAGAAAATGTCTTCTTTTGAGGAGAAAGGTGATCTTGAAGGGAGAAAATGCCTTATTTGCAGCATCAAAAGACGCATTTGGGGAAGATAGTGTCTTTTATTGGGACATCACGTTTTATTCCAAAAATAACACATTTTCTTCCCAGAATACCGCCTTTGATCCACAAAATAAGGCATTTTCTTCCCAGAATACCGCTTTTTAGACCGAAAATAAGGCAACCTCTCCAAAAAAGACGTATTTCTGTCCTCAAAATGAGACATATTCTCCCCAAAATATCATTCTTGGTTCCAAATAGAAGACTTTTTCTCCAGTAAATACCACGTCGGGTTCCCAATATTACACATTTTCTCCCCCAAATTGCTCTTTGGATCCCCAAAATGAGCCGTTCTCACTCAAATAACACTTGTGATCCCAAGAATCAGGCGTTTTCTCCGCACAAGACTGATTTTATTACCAAAACAAAACATTTCTTACCCAAAACACACCTTTTTATTCCCAACATTAGACATTGTCTCCCCCAGATGCCCATTGGTATCCCTCCAAGATGAAATTCTCCCCTTCAAATATGGCTTTGTGTAACAAAAGAAGACATTCGCTCCCCAAAATACCGCTTCTGATCCCCTAAGGAAGACTTTTCCTCCCCAAAACACCCCTTTGGATCCCCAAAATAAGAAATACTCTCCCCAAAGTAGCGCTTTCGTTTCCTTTCCCAAAAAGGAGACATTTGAAGATGAAGGGCAGTATTCTGGGGAGAAAATGCCTTTTTGGGGGGATAAAGAGTGGCACTTAAGAGGGAACCTGTTTGGTTTCTGGGATAAAGAGTGATATTCGGGGAGAAAATGTCGAATTGTTGGCAGAAATTGATATGCAGGGGAGAAAGGGTTGTATTTTGGAGAGAAAAAGCGTGTTTTGGGGAGAAAATGCATGAGTTTTGGGGATAAACTGCATTATTTTGGCGTGAAAGCACGGTATTGAGCTAATAAGCGGCATTTTGTGGAGAAAATGTCTTCTTTTGAGGAGAAAGGTGATCTTGAAGGGAGAAAATGCCTTATTTGCAGCATCAAAAGACGCATTTGGGGAAGATAGTGTCTTTTATTGGGACATCACGTTTTATTCCAAAAATAACACATTTTCTTCCCAGAATACCGCCTTTGATCCACAAAATAAGGCATTTTCTTCCCAGAATACCGCTTTTTAGACCGAAAATAAGGCAACCTCTCCAAAAAAGACGTATTTCTGTCCTCAAAATGAGACATATTCTCCCCAAAATATCATTCTTGGTTCCAAATAGAAGACTTTTTCTCCAGTAAATACCACGTCGGGTTCCCAATATTACACATTTTCTCCCCCAAATTGCTCTTTGGATCCCCAAAATGAGCCGTTCTCACTCAAATAACACTTGTGATCCCAAGAATCAGGTGTTTTCTCCCCACAAGACTGATTTTATTACCAAAACAAAACATTTCTTACCCAAAACACACCTTTTTATTCCCAACATTAGACATTGTCTCCCCCAGATGCCCATTGGTATCCCTCCAAGATGAAATTCTCCCCTTCAAATATGGCTTTGTGTAACAAAAGAAGACATTCGCTCCCCAAAATACCGCTTCTGATCCCCTAAGGAAGACTTTTCCTCCCCAAAACACCCCTTTGGATCCCCAAAATAAGAAATACTCTCCCCAAAGTAGCGCTTTCGTTTCCTTTCCCAAAAAGGAGACATTTGAAGATGAAGGGCAGTATTCTGGGGAGAAAATGCCTTTTTGGGGGGATAAAGAGTGGCACTTAAGAGGGAACCTGTTTGGTTTCTGGGATAAAGAGTGATATTCGGGGAGAAAATGTCGAATTGTTGGCAGAAATTGATATGCAGGGGAGAAAGGGTTGTATTTTGGAGAGAAAAAGCGTGTTTTGGGGAGAAAATGCATGAGTTTTGGGGATAAACTGCATTATTTTGGCGTGAAAGCACGGTATTGAGCTAATAAGCGGCATTTTGTGGAGAAAATGTCTTCTTTTGAGGAGAAAGGTGATCTTGAAGGGAGAAAATGCCTTATTTGCAGCATCAAAAGACGCATTTGGGGAAGATAGTGTCTTTTATTGGGACATCACGTTTTATTCCAAAAATAACACATTTTCTTCCCAGAATACCGCCTTTGATCCACAAAATAAGGCATTTTCTTCCCAGAATACCGCTTTTTAGACCGAAAATAAGGCAACCTCTCCAAAAAAGACGTATTTCTGTCCTCAAAATGAGACATATTCTCCCCAAAATATCATTCTTGGTTCCAAATAGAAGACTTTTTCTCCAGTAAATACCACGTCGGGTTCCCAATATTACACATTTTCTCCCCCAAATTGCTCTTTGGATCCCCAAAATGAGCCGTTCTCACTCAAATAACACTTGTGATCCCAAGAATCAGGCGTTTTCTCCGCACAAGACTGATTTTATTACCAAAACAAAACATTTCTTACCCAAAACACACCTTTTTATTCCCAACATTAGACATTGTCTCCCCCAGATGCCCATTGGTATCCCTCCAAGATGAAATTCTCCCCTTCAAATATGGCTTTGTGTAACAAAAGAAGACATTCGCTCCCCAAAATACCGCTTCTGATCCCCTAAGGAAGACTTTTCCTCCCCAAAACACCCCTTTGGATCCCCAAAATAAGAAATACTCTCCCCAAAGTAGCGCTTTCGTTTCCTTTCCCAAAAAGGAGACATTTGAAGATGAAGGGCAGTATTCTGGGGAGAAAATGCCTTTTTGGGGGGATAAAGAGTGGCACTTAAGAGGGAACCTGTTTGGTTTCTGGGATAAAGAGTGATATTCGGGGAGAAAATGTCGAATTGTTGGCAGAAATTGATATGCAGGGGAGAAAGGGTTGTATTTTGGAGAGAAAAAGCGTGTTTTGGGGAGAAAATGCATGAGTTTTGGGGATAAACTGCATTATTTTGGCGTGAAAGCACGGTATTGAGCTAAGAAGCGGCATTTTGTGGAGAAAATGTCTTCTTTTGAGGAGAAAGGTGATCTTGAAGGGAGAAAATGCCTTATTTGCAGCATCAAAAGACGCATTTGGGGAAGATAGTGTCTTTTATTGGGACATCACGTTTTATTCCAAAAATAACACATTTTCTTCCCAGAATACCGCCTTTGATCCCCAAAATAAGGCTTTTTCTTCCCAGAATACCGCTTTTTAGACCGAAAATAAGGCAACCTCTCCAAAAAAGACGTATTTCTGTCCTCAAAATGAGACATATTCTCCCCAAAATATCATTCTTGGTTCCAAATAGAAGACTTTTTCTCCAGTAAATACCACGTCGGGTTCCCAATATTACACATTTTCTCCCCCAAATTGCTCTTTGGATCCCCAAAATGAGCCGTTCTCACTCAAATAACACTTGTGATCCCAAGAATCAGGCGTTTTCTCCGCACAAGACTGATTTTATTACCAAAACAAAACATTTCTTACCCAGAACACACCTTTTTATTCCCAACATTAGACATTGTCTCCCCCAGATGCCCATTGGTATCCCTCCAAGATGAAATTCTCCCCTTCAAATATGGCTTTGTGTAACAAAAGAAGACATTCGCTCCCCAAAATACCGCTTCTGATCCCCTAAGGAAGACTTTTCCTCCCCAAAACACCCCTTTGGATCCCCAAAATAAGAAATACTCTCCCCAAAGTAGCGCTTTCGTTTCCTTTCCCAAAAAGGAGACATTTGAAGATGAAGGGCAGTATTCTGGGGAGAAAATGCCTTTTTGGGGGGATAAAGAGTGGCACTTAAGAGGGAACCTGTTTGGTTTCTGGGATAAAGAGTGATATTCGGGGAGAAAATGTCGAATTGTTGGCAGAAATTGATATGCAGGGGAGAAAGGGTTGTATTTTGGAGAGAAAAAGCGTGTTTTGGGGAGAAAATGCATGAGTTTTGGGGATAAACTGCATTATTTTGGCGTGAAAGCACGGTATTGAGCTAATAAGCGGCATTTTGTGGAGAAAATGTCTTCTTTTGAGGAGAAAGGTGATCTTGAAGGGAGAAAATGCCTTATTTGCAGCATCAAAAGACGCATTTGGGGAAGATAGTGTCTTTTATTGGGACATCACGTTTTATTCCAAAAATAACACATTTTCTTCCCAGAATACCGCCTTTGATCCACAAAATAAGGCTTTTTCTTCCCAGAATACCTCTTTTTAGACCGAAAATAAGGCAACCTCTCCAAAAAAGACGTATTTCTGTCCTCAAAATGAGACATATTCTCCCCAAAATATCATTCTTGGTTCCAAATAGAAGACTTTTTCTCCAGTAAATACCACGTCGGGTTCCCAATATTACACATTTTCTCCCCCAAATTGCTCTTTGGATCCCCAAAATGAGCCGTTCTCACTCAAATAACACTTGTGATCCCAAGAATCAGGCGTTTTCTCCGCACAAGACTGATTTTATTACCAAAACAAAACATTTCTTACCCAGAACACACCTTTTTATTCCCAACATTAGACATTGTCTCCCCCAGATGCCCATTGGTATCCCTCCAAGATGAAATTCTCCCCTTCAAATATGGCTTTGTGTAACAAAAGAAGACATTCGCTCCCCAAAATACCGCTTCTGATCCCCTAAGGAAGACTTTTCCTCCCCAAAACACCCCTTTGGATCCCCAAAATAAGAAATACTCTCCCCAAAGTAGCGCTTTCGTTTCCTTTCCCAAAAAGGAGACATTTGAAGATGAAGGGCAGTATTCTGGGGAGAAAATGCCTTTTTGGGGGGATAAAGAGTGGCACTTAAGAGGGAACCTGTTTGGTTTCTGGGATAAAGAGTGATATTCGGGGAGAAAATGTCGAATTGTTGGCAGAAATTGATATGCAGGGGAGAAAGGGTTGTATTTTGGAGAGAAAAAGCATGTTTTGGGGAGAAAATGCATGAGTTTTGGGGATAAACTGCATTATTTTGGCGTGAAAGCACGGTATTGAGCTAATAAGCGGCATTTTGTGGAGAAAATGTCTTCTTTTGAGGAGAAAGGTGATCTTGAAGGGAGAAAATGCCTTATTTGCAGCATCAAAAGACGCATTTGGGGAAGATAGTGTCTTTTATTGGGACATCACGTTTTATTCCAAAAATAACACATTTTCTTCCCAGAATACCGCCTTTGATCCACAAAATAAGGCATTTTCTTCCCAGAATACCGCTTTTTAGACCGAAAATAAGGCAACCTCTCCAAAAAAGACGTATTTCTGTCCTCAAAATGAGACATATTCTCCCCAAAATATCATTCTTGGTTCCAAATAGAAGACTTTTTCTCCAGTAAATACCACGTCGGGTTCCCAATATTACACATTTTCTCCCCCAAATTGCTCTTTGGATCCCCAAAATGAGCCGTTCTCACTCAAATAACACTTGTGATCCCAAGAATCAGGCGTTTTCTCCCCACAAGACTGATTTTATTACCAAAACAAAACATTTCTTACCCAAAACACACCTTTTTATTCCCAACATTAGACATTGTCTCCCCCAGATGCCCATTGGTATCCCTCCAAGATGAAATTCTCCCCTTCAAATATGGCTTTGTGTAACAAAAGAAGACATTCGCTCCCCAAAATACCGCTTCTGATCCCCTAAGGAAGACTTTTCCTCCCCAAAACACCCCTTTGGATCCCCAAAATAAGAAATACTCTCCCCAAAGTAGCGCTTTCGTTTCCTTTCCCAAAAAGGAGACATTTGAAGATGAAGGGCAGTATTCTGGGGAGAAAATGCCTTTTTGGGGGGATAAAGAGTGGCACTTAAGAGGGAACCTGTTTGGTTTCTGGGATAAAGAGTGATATTCGGGGAGAAAATGTCGAATTGTTGGCAGAAATTGATATGCAGGGGAGAAAGGGTTGTATTTTGGAGAGAAAAAGCGTGTTTTGGGGAGAAAATGCATGAGTTTTGGGGATAAACTGCATTATTTTGGCGTGAAAGCACGGTATTGAGCTAATAAGCGGCATTTTGTGGAGAAAATGTCTTCTTTTGAGGAGAAAGGTGATCTTGAAGGGAGAAAATGCCTTATTTGCAGCATCAAAAGACGCATTTGGGGAAGATAGTGTCTTTTATTGGGACATCATGTTTTATTCCAAAAATAACACATTTTCTTCCCAGAATACCGCCTTTGATCCACAAAATAAGGCATTTTCTTCCCAGAATACCGCTTTTTAGACCGAAAATAAGGCAACCTCTCCAAAAAAGACGTATTTCTGTCCTCAAAATGAGACATATTCTCCCCAAAATATCATTCTTGGTTCCAAATAGAAGACTTTTTCTCCAGTAAATACCACGTCGGGTTCCCAATATTACACATTTTCTCCCCAAAATTGCTCTTTGGATCCCCAAAATGAGCCGTTCTCACTCAAATAACACTTGTGATCCCAAGAATCAGGCGTTTTCTCCGCACAAGACTGATTTTATTACCAAAACAAAACATTTCTTACCCAAAACACACCTTTTTATTCCCAACATTAGACATTGTCTCCCCCAGATGCCCATTGGTATCCCTCCAAGATGAAATTCTCCCCTTCAAATATGGCTTTGTGTAACAAAAGAAGACATTCGCTCCCCAAAATACCGCTTCTGATCCCCTAAGGAAGACTTTTCCTCCCCAAAACACCCCTTTGGATCCCCAAAATAAGAAATACTCTCCCCAAAGTAGCGCTTTCGTTTCCTTTCCCAAAAAGGAGACATTTGAAGATGAAGGGCAGTATTCTGGGGAGAAAATGCCTTTTTGGGGGGATAAAGAGTGGCACTTAAGAGGGAACCTGTTTGGTTTCTGGGATAAAGAGTGATATTCGGGGAGAAAATGTCGAATTGTTGGCAGAAATTGATATGCAGGGGAGAAAGGGTTGTATTTTGGAGAGAAAAAGCGTGTTTTGGGGAGAAAATGCATGAGTTTTGGGGATAAACTGCATTATTTTGGCGTGAAAGCACGGTATTGAGCTAATAAGCGGCATTTTGTGGAGAAAATGTCTTCTTTTGAGGAGAAAGGTGATCTTGAAGGGAGAAAATGCCTTATTTGCAGCATCAAAAGACGCATTTGGGGAAGATAGTGTCTTTTATTGGGACATCACGTTTTATTCCAAAAATAACACATTTTCTTCCCAGAATACCGCCTTTGATCCACAAAATAAGGCATTTTCTTCCCAGAATACCGCTTTTTAGACCGAAAATAAGGCAACCTCTCCAAAAAAGACGTATTTCTGTCCTCAAAATGAGACATATTCTCCCCAAAATATCATTCTTGGTTCCAAATAGAAGACTTTTTCTCCAGTAAATACCACGTCGGGTTCCCAATATTACACATTTTCTCCCCCAAATTGCTCTTTGGATCCCCAAAATGAGCCGTTCTCACTCAAATAACACTTGTGATCCCAAGAATCAGGCGTTTTCTCCCCACAAGACTGATTTTATTACCAAAACAAAACATTTCTTACCCAAAACACACCTTTTTATTCCCAACATTAGACATTGTCTCCCCCAGATGCCCATTGGTATCCCTCCAAGATGAAATTCTCCCCTTCAAATATGGCTTTGTGTAACAAAAGAAGACATTCGCTCCCCAAAATACCGCTTCTGATCCCCTAAGGAAGACTTTTCCTCCCCAAAACACCCCTTTGGATCCCCAAAATAAGAAATACTCTCCCCAAAGTAGCGCTTTCGTTTCCTTTCCCAAAAAGGAGACATTTGAAGATGAAGGGCAGTATTCTGGGGAGAAAATGCCTTTTTGGGGGGATAAAGAGTGGCACTTAAGAGGGAACCTGTTTGGTTTCTGGGATAAAGAGTGATATTCGGGGAGAAAATGTCGAATTGTTGGCAGAAATTGATATGCAGGGGAGAAAGGGTTGTATTTTGGAGAGAAAAAGCGTGTTTTGGGGAGAAAATGCATGAGTTTTGGGGATAAACTGCATTATTTTGGCGTGAAAGCACGGTATTGAGCTAATAAGCGGCATTTTGTGGAGAAAATGTCTTCTTTTGAGGAGAAAGGTGATCTTGAAGGGAGAAAATGCCTTATTTGCAGCATCAAAAGACGCATTTGGGGAAGATAGTGTCTTTTATTGGGACATCACGTTTTATTCCAAAAATAACACATTTTCTTCCCAGAATACCGCCTTTGATCCCCAAAATAAGGCTTTTTCTTCCCAGAATACCGCTTTTTAGACCGAAAATAAGGCAACCTCTCCAAAAAAGACGTATTTCTGTCCTCAAAATGAGACATATTCTCCCCAAAATATCATTCTTGGTTCCAAATAGAAGACTTTTTCTCCAGTAAATACCACGTCGGGTTCCCAATATTACACATTTTCTCCCCAAAATTGCTCTTTGGATCCCCAAAATGAGCCGTTCTCACTCAAATAACACTTGTGATCCCAAGAATCAGGTGTTTTCTCCGCACAAGACTGATTTTATTACCAAAACAAAACATTTCTTACCCAGAACACACCTTTTTATTCCCAACATTAGACATTGTCTCCCCCAGATGCCCATTGGTATCCCTCCAAGATGAAATTCTCCCCTTCAAATATGGCTTTGTGTAACAAAAGAAGACATTCGCTCCCCAAAATACCGCTTCTGATCCCCTAAGGAAGACTTTTCCTCCCCAAAACACCCCTTTGGATCCCCAAAATAAGAAATACTCTCCCCAAAGTAGCGCTTTCGTTTCCTTTCCCAAAAAGGAGACATTTGAAGATGAAGGGCAGTATTCTGGGGAGAAAATGCCTTTTTGGGGGGATAAAGAGTGGCACTTAAGAGGGAACCTGTTTGGTTTCTGGGATAAAGAGTGATATTCGGGGAGAAAATGTCGAATTGTTGGCAGAAATTGATATGCAGGGGAGAAAGGGTTGTATTTTGGAGAGAAAAAGCGTGTTTTGGGGAGAAAATGCATGAGTTTTGGGGATAAACTGCATTATTTTGGCGTGAAAGCACGGTATTGAGCTAATAAGCGGCATTTTGTGGAGAAAATGTCTTCTTTTGAGGAGAAAGGTGATCTTGAAGGGAGAAAATGCCTTATTTGCAGCATCAAAAGACGCATTTGGGGAAGATAGTGTCTTTTATTGGGACATCACGTTTTATTCCAAAAATAACACATTTTCTTCCCAGAATACCGCCTTTGATCCCCAAATTAAGGCTTTTTCTTCCCAGAATACCTCTTTTTAGACCGAAAATAAGTCAACCTCTCCAAAAAAGACGTATTTCTGTCCTCAAAATGAGACATATTCTCCCCAAAATATCATTCTTGGTTCCAAATAGAAGACTTTTTCTCCAGTAAATACCACGTCGGGTTCCCAATATTACACATTTTCTCCCCCAAATTGCTCTTTGGATCCCCAAAATGAGCCGTTCTCACTCAAATAACACTTGTGATCCCAAGAATCAGGCGTTTTCTCCGCACAAGACTGATTTTATTACCAAAACAAAACATTTCTTACCCAAAACACACCTTTTTATTCCCAACATTAGACATTGTCTCCCCCAGATGCCCATTGGTATCCCTCCAAGATGAAATTCTCCCCTTCAAATATGGCTTTGTGTAACAAAAGAAGACATTCGCTCCCCAAAATACCGCTTCTGATCCCCTAAGGAAGACTTTTCCTCCCCAAAACACCCCTTTGGATCCCCAAAATAAGAAATACTCTCCCCAAAGTAGCGCTTTCGTTTCCTTTCCCAAAAAGGAGACATTTGAAGATGAAGGGCAGTATTCTGGGGAGAAAATGCCTTTTTGGGGGGATAAAGAGTGGCACTTAAGAGGGAACCTGTTTGGTTTCTGGGATAAAGAGTGATATTCGGGGAGAAAATGTCGAATTGTTGGCAGACATTGATATGCAGGGGAGAAAGGGTTGTATTTTGGAGAGAAAAAGCATGTTTTGGGGAGAAAATGCATGAGTTTTGGGGATAAACTGCATTATTTTGGCGTGAAAGCACGGTATTGAGCTAAAAAGCGGCATTTTGTGGAGAAAATGTCTTCTTTTGAGGAGAAAGGTGATCTTGAAGGGAGAAAATGCCTTATTTGCAGCATCAAAAGACGCATTTGGGGAAGATAGTGTCTTTTATTGGGACATCACGTTTTATTCCAAAAATAACACATTTTCTTCCCAGAATACCGCCTTTGATCCCCAAAATAAGGCATTTTCTTCCCAGAATACCGCTTTTTAGACCGAAAATAAGGCAACCTCTCCAAAAAAGACGTATTTCTGTCCTCAAAATGAGACATATTCTCCCCAAAATATCATTCTTGGTTCCAAATAGAAGACTTTTTCTCCAGTAAATACCACGTCGGGTTCCCAATATTACACATTTTCTCCCCCAAATTGCTCTTTGGATCCCCAAAATGAGCCGTTCTCACTCAAATAACACTTGTGATCCCAAGAATCAGGCGTTTTCTCCCCACAAGACTGATTTTATTACCAAAACAAAACATTTCTTACCCAAAACACACCTTTTTATTCCCAACATTAGACATTGTCTCCCCCAGATGCCCATTGGTATCCCTCCAAGATGAAATTCTCCCCTTCAAATATGGCTTTGTGTAACAAAAGAAGACATTCGCTCCCCAAAATACCGCTTCTGATCCCCTAAGGAAGACTTTTCCTCCCCAAAACACCCCTTTGGATCCCCAAAATAAGAAATACTCTCCCCAAAGTAGCGCTTTCGTTTCCTTTCCCAAAAAGGAGACATTTGAAGATGAAGGGCAGTATTCTGGGGAGAAAATGCCTTTTTGGGGGGATAAAGAGTGGCACTTAAGAGGGAACCTGTTTGGTTTCTGGGATAAAGAGTGATATTCGGGGAGAAAATGTCGAATTGTTGGCAGAAATTGATATGCAGGGGAGAAAGGGTTGTATTTTGGAGAGAAAAAGCGTGTTTTGGGGAGAAAATGCATGAGTTTTGGGGATAAACTGCATTATTTTGGCGTGAAAGCACGGTATTGAGCTAATAAGCGGCATTTTGTGGAGAAAATGTCTTCTTTTGAGGAGAAAGGTGATCTTGAAGGGAGAAAATGCCTTATTTGCAGCATCAAAAGACGCATTTGGGGAAGATAGTGTCTTTTATTGGGACATCACGTTTTATTCCAAAAATAACACATTTTCTTCCCAGAATACCGCCTTTGATCCACAAAATAAGGCATTTTCTTCCCAGAATACCGCTTTTTAGACCGAAAATAAGGCAACCTCTCCAAAAAAGACGTATTTCTGTCCTCAAAATGAGACATATTCTCCCCAAAATATCATTCTTGGTTCCAAATAGAAGACTTTTTCTCCAGTAAATACCACGTCGGGTTCCCAATATTACACATTTTCTCCCCCAAATTGCTCTTTGGATCCCCAAAATGAGCCGTTCTCACTCAAATAACACTTGTGATCCCAAGAATCAGGCGTTTTCTCCGCACAAGACTGATTTTATTACCAAAACAAAACATTTCTTACCCAAAACACACCTTTTTATTCCCAACATTAGACATTGTCTCCCCCAGATGCCCATTGGTATCCCTCCAAGATGAAATTCTCCCCTTCAAATATGGCTTTGTGTAACAAAAGAAGACATTCGCTCCCCAAAATACCGCTTCTGATCCCCTAAGGAAGACTTTTCCTCCCCAAAACACCCCTTTGGATCCCCAAAATAAGAAATACTCTCCCCAAAGTAGCGCTTTCGTTTCCTTTCCCAAAAAGGAGACATTTGAAGATGAAGGGCAGTATTCTGGGGAGAAAATGCCTTTTTGGGGGGATAAAGAGTGGCACTTAAGAGGGAACCTGTTTGGTTTCTGGGATAAAGAGTGATATTCGGGGAGAAAATGTCGAATTGTTGGCAGAAATTGATATGCAGGGGAGAAAGGGTTGTATTTTGGAGAGAAAAAGCATGTTTTGGGGAGAAAATGCATGAGTTTTGGGGATAAACTGCATTATTTTGGCGTGAAAGCACGGTATTGAGCTAATAAGCGGCATTTTGTGGAGAAAATGTCTTCTTTTGAGGAGAAAGGTGATCTTGAAGGGAGAAAATGCCTTATTTGCAGCATCAAAAGACGCATTTGGGGAAGATAGTGTCTTTTATTGGGACATCACGTTTTATTCCAAAAATAACACATTTTCTTCCCAGAATACCGCCTTTGATCCCCAAAATAAGGCTTTTTCTTCCCAGAATACCGCTTTTTAGACCGAAAATAAGGCAACCTCTCCAAAAAAGACGTATTTCTGTCCTCAAAATGAGACATATTCTCCCCAAAATATCATTCTTGGTTCCAAATAGAAGACTTTTTCTCCAGTAAATACCACGTCGGGTTCCCAATATTACACATTTTCTCCCCCAAATTGCTCTTTGGATCCCCAAAATGAGCCGCTCTCACTCAAATAACACTTGTGATCCCAAGAATCAGGTGTTTTCTCCCCACAAGACTGATTTTATTACCAAAACAAAACATTTCTTACCCAAAACACACCTTTTTATTCCCAACATTAGACATTGTCTCCCCCAGATGCCCATTGGTATCCCTCCAAGATGAAATTCTCCCCTTCAAATATGGCTTTGTGTAACAAAAGAAGACATTCGCTCCCCAAAATACCGCTTCTGATCCCCTAAGGAAGACTTTTCCTCCCCAAAACACCCCTTTGGATCCCCAAAATAAGAAATACTCTCCCCAAAGTAGCGCTTTCGTTTCCTTTCCCAAAAAGGAGACATTTGAAGATGAAGGGCAGTATTCTGGGGAGAAAATGCCTTTTTGGGGGGATAAAGAGTGGCACTTAAGAGGGAACCTGTTTGGTTTCTGGGATAAAGAGTGATATTCGGGGAGAAAATGTCGAATTGTTGGCAGAAATTGATATGCAGGGGAGAAAGGGTTGTATTTTGGAGAGAAAAAGCGTGTTTTGGGGAGAAAATGCATGAGTTTTGGGGATAAACTGCATTATTTTGGCGTGAAAGCACGGTATTGAGCTAATAAGCGGCATTTTGTGGAGAAAATGTCTTCTTTTGAGGAGAAAGGTGATCTTGAAGGGAGAAAATGCCTTATTTGCAGCATCAAAAGACGCATTTGGGGAAGATAGTGTCTTTTATTGGGACATCACGTTTTATTCCAAAAATAACACATTTTCTTCCCAGAATACCGCCTTTGATCCACAAAATAAGGCATTTTCTTCCCAGAATACCGCTTTTTAGACCGAAAATAAGGCAACCTCTCCAAAAAAGACGTATTTCTGTCCTCAAAATGAGACATATTCTCCCCAAAATATCATTCTTGGTTCCAAATAGAAGACTTTTTCTCCAGTAAATACCACGTCGGGTTCCCAATATTACACATTTTCTCCCCCAAATTGCTCTTTGGATCCCCAAAATGAGCCGTTCTCACTCAAATAACACTTGTGATCCCAAGAATCAGGCGTTTTCTCCGCACAAGACTGATTTTATTACCAAAACAAAACATTTCTTACCCAGAACACACCTTTTTATTCCCAACATTAGACATTGTCTCCCCCAGATGCCCATTGGTATCCCTCCAAGATGAAATTCTCCCCTTCAAATATGGCTCTGTGTAACAAAAGAAGACATTCGCTCCCCAAAATACCGCTTCTGATCCCCTAAGGAAGACTTTTCCTCCCCAAAACACCCCTTTGGATCCCCAAAATAAGAAATACTCTCCCCAAAGTAGCGCTTTCGTTTCCTTTCCCAAAAAGGAGACATTTGAAGATGAAGGGCAGTATTCTGGGGAGAAAATGCCTTTTTGGGGGGATAAAGAGTGGCACTTAAGAGGGAACCTGTTTGGTTTCTGGGATAAAGAGTGATATTCGGGGAGAAAATGTCGAATTGTTGGCAGAAATTGATATGCAGGGGAGAAAGGGTTGTATTTTGGAGAGAAAAAGCGTGTTTTGGGGAGAAAATGCATGAGTTTTGGGGATAAACTGCATTATTTTGGCGTGAAAGCACGGTATTGAGCTAAGAAGCGGCATTTTGTGGAGAAAATGTCTTCTTTTGAGGAGAAAGGTGATCTTGAAGGGAGGAAATGCCTTATTTGCAGCATCAAAAGACGCATTTGGGGAAGATAGTGTCTTTTATTGGGACATCACGTTTTATTCCAAAAATAACACATTTTCTTCCCAGAATACCGCCTTTGATCCCCAAAATAAGGCTTTTTCTTACCAGAATACCGCTTTTTAGACCGAAAATAAGGCAACCTCTCCAAAAAAGACGTATTTCTGTCCTCAAAATGAGACATATTCTCCCCAAAATATCATTCTTGGTTCCAAATAGAAGACTTTTTCTCCAGTAAATACCACGTCGGGTTCCCAATATTACACATTTTCTCCCCAAAATTGCTCTTTGGATCCCCAAAATGAGCCGCTCTCACTCAAATAACACTTGTGATCCCAAGAATCAGGCGTTTTCTCCGCACAAGACTGATTTTATTACCAAAACAAAACATTTCTTACCCAAAACACACCTTTTTATTCCCAACATTAGACATTGTCTCCCCCAGATGCCCATTGGTATCCCTCCAAGATGAAATTCTCCCCTTCAAATATGGCTTTGTGTAACAAAAGAAGACATTCGCTCCCCAAAATACCGCTTCTGATCCCCTAAGGAAGACTTTTCCTCCCCAAAACACCCCTTTGGATCCCCAAAATAAGAAATACTCTCCCCAAAGTAGCGCTTTCGTTTCCTTTCCCAAAAAGGAGACATTTGAAGATGAAGGGCAGTATTCTGGGGAGAAAATGCCTTTTTGGGGGGATAAAGAGTGGCACTTAAGAGGGAACCTGTTTGGTTTCTGGGATAAAGAGTGATATTCGGGGAGAAAATGTCGAATTGTTGGCAGAAATTGATATGCAGGGGAGAAAGGGTTGTATTTTGGAGAGAAAAAGCGTGTTTTGGGGAGAAAATGCATGAGTTTTGGGGATAAACTGCATTATTTTGGCGTGAAAGCACGGTATTGAGCTAAGAAGCGGCATTTTGTGGAGAAAATGTCTTCTTTTGAGGAGAAAGGTGATCTTGAAGGGAGAAAATGCCTTATTTGCAGCATCAAAAGACGCATTTGGGGAAGATAGTGTCTTTTATTGGGACATCACGTTTTATTCCAAAAATAACACATTTTCTTCCCAGAATACCGCCTTTGATCCACAAAATAAGGCATTTTCTTCCCAGAATACCGCTTTTTAGACCGAAAATAAGGCAACCTCTCCAAAAAAGACGTATTTCTGTCCTCAAAATGAGACATATTCTCCCCAAAATATCATTCTTGGTTCCAAATAGAAGACTTTTTCTCCAGTAAATACCACGTCGGGTTCCCAATATTACACATTTTCTCCCCAAAATTGCTCTTTGGATCCCCAAAATGAGCCGTTCTCACTCAAATAACACTTGTGATCCCAAGAATCAGGCGTTTTCTCCGCACAAGACTGATTTTATTACCAAAACAAAACATTTCTTACCCAGAACACACCTTTTTATTCCCAACATTAGACATTGTCTCCCCCAGATGCCCATTGGTATCCCTCCAAGATGAAATTCTCCCCTTCAAATATGGCTTTGTGTAACAAAAGAAGACATTCGCTCCCCAAAATACCGCTTCTGATCCCCTAAGGAAGACTTTTCCTCCCCAAAACACCCCTTTGGATCCCCAAAATAAGAAATACTCTCCCCAAAGTAGCGCTTTCGTTTCCTTTCCCAAAAAGGAGACATTTGAAGATGAAGGGCAGTATTCTGGGGAGAAAATGCCTTTTTGGGGGGATAAAGAGTGGCACTTAAGAGGGAACCTGTTTGGTTTCTGGGATAAAGAGTGATATTCGGGGAGAAAATGTCGAATTGTTGGCAGAAATTGATATGCAGGGGAGAAAGGGTTGTATTTTGGAGAGAAAAAGCGTGTTTTGGGGAGAAAATGCATGAGTTTTGGGGATAAACTGCATTATTTTGGCGTGAAAGCACGGTATTGAGCTAATAAGCGGCATTTTGTGGAGAAAATGTCTTCTTTTGAGGAGAAAGGTGATCTTGAAGGGAGGAAATGCCTTATTTGCAGCATCAAAAGACGCATTTGGGGAAGATAGTGTCTTTTATTGGGACATCACGTTTTATTCCAAAAATAACACATTTTCTTCCCAGAATACCGCCTTTGATCCCCAAAATAAGGCTTTTTCTTACCAGAATACCGCTTTTTAGACCGAAAATAAGGCAACCTCTCCAAAAAAGACGTATTTCTGTCCTCAAAATGAGACATATTCTCCCCAAAATATCATTCTTGGTTCCAAATAGAAGACTTTTTCTCCAGTAAATACCACGTCGGGTTCCCAATATTACACATTTTCTCCCCAAAATTGCTCTTTGGATCCCCAAAATGAGCCGCTCTCACTCAAATAACACTTGTGATCCCAAGAATCAGGCGTTTTCTCCGCACAAGACTGATTTTATTACCAAAACAAAACATTTCTTACCCAAAACACACCTTTTTATTCCCAACATTAGACATTGTCTCCCCCAGATGCCCATTGGTATCCCTCCAAGATGAAATTCTCCCCTTCAAATATGGCTTTGTGTAACAAAAGAAGACATTCGCTCCCCAAAATACCGCTTCTGATCCCCTAAGGAAGACTTTTCCTCCCCAAAACACCCCTTTGGATCCCCAAAATAAGAAATACTCTCCCCAAAGTAGCGCTTTCGTTTCCTTTCCCAAAAAGGAGACATTTGAAGATGAAGGGCAGTATTCTGGGGAGAAAATGCCTTTTTGGGGGGATAAAGAGTGGCACTTAAGAGGGAACCTGTTTGGTTTCTGGGATAAAGAGTGATATTCGGGGAGAAAATGTCGAATTGTTGGCAGAAATTGATATGCAGGGGAGAAAGGGTTGTATTTTGGAGAGAAAAAGCGTGTTTTGGGGAGAAAATGCATGAGTTTTGGGGATAAACTGCATTATTTTGGCGTGAAAGCACGGTATTGAGCTAAGAAGCGGCATTTTGTGGAGAAAATGTCTTCTTTTGAGGAGAAAGGTGATCTTGAAGGGAGAAAATGCCTTATTTGCAGCATCAAAAGACGCATTTGGGGAAGATAGTGTCTTTTATTGGGACATCACGTTTTATTCCAAAAATAACACATTTTCTTCCCAGAATACCGCCTTTGATCCACAAAATAAGGCATTTTCTTCCCAGAATACCGCTTTTTAGACCGAAAATAAGGCAACCTCTCCAAAAAAGACGTATTTCTGTCCTCAAAATGAGACATATTCTCCCCAAAATATCATTCTTGGTTCCAAATAGAAGACTTTTTCTCCAGTAAATACCACGTCGGGTTCCCAATATTACACATTTTCTCCCCCAAATTGCTCTTTGGATCCCCAAAATGAGCCGTTCTCACTCAAATAACACTTGTGATCCCAAGAATCAGGCGTTTTCTCCGCACAAGACTGATTTTATTACCAAAACAAAACATTTCTTACCCAGAACACACCTTTTTATTCCCAACATTAGACATTGTCTCCCCCAGATGCCCATTGGTATCCCTCCAAGATGAAATTCTCCCCTTCAAATATGGCTCTGTGTAACAAAAGAAGACATTCGCTCCCCAAAATACCGCTTCTGATCCCCTAAGGAAGACTTTTCCTCCCCAAAACACCCCTTTGGATCCCCAAAATAAGAAATACTCTCCCCAAAGTAGCGCTTTCGTTTCCTTTCCCAAAAAGGAGACATTTGAAGATGAAGGGCAGTATTCTGGGGAGAAAATGCCTTTTTGGGGGGATAAAGAGTGGCACTTAAGAGGGAACCTGTTTGGTTTCTGGGATAAAGAGTGATATTCGGGGAGAAAATGTCGAATTGTTGGCAGAAATTGATATGCAGGGGAGAAAGGGTTGTATTTTGGAGAGAAAAAGCGTGTTTTGGGGAGAAAATGCATGAGTTTTGGGGATAAACTGCATTATTTTGGCGTGAAAGCACGGTATTGAGCTAATAAGCGGCATTTTGTGGAGAAAATGTCTTCTTTTGAGGAGAAAGGTGATCTTGAAGGGAGAAAATGCCTTATTTGCAGCATCAAAAGACGCATTTGGGGAAGATAGTGTCTTTTATTGGGACATCACGTTTTATTCCAAAAATAACACATTTTCTTCCCAGAATACCGCCTTTGATCCACAAAATAAGGCTTTTTCTTCCCAGAATACCGCTTTTTAGACCGAAAATAAGGCAACCTCTCCAAAAAAGACGTATTTCTGTCCTCAAAATGAGACATATTCTCCCCAAAATATCATTCTTGGTTCCAAATAGAAGACTTTTTCTCCAGTAAATACCACGTCGGGTTCCCAATATTACACATTTTCTCCCAAAAATTGCTCTTTGGATCCCCAAAATGAGCCGCTCTCACTCAAATAACACTTGTGATCCCAAGAATCAGGTGTTTTCTCCGCACAAGACTGATTTTATTACCAAAACAAAACATTTCTTACCCAAAACACACCTTTTTATTCCCAACATTAGACATTGTCTCCCCCAGATGCCCATTGGTATCCCTCCAAGATGAAATTCTCCCCTTCAAATATGGCTTTGTGTAACAAAAGAAGACATTCGCTCCCCAAAATACCGCTTCTGATCCCCTAAGGAAGACTTTTCCTCCCCAAAACACCCCTTTGGATCCCCAAAATAAGAAATACTCTCCCCAAAGTAGCGCTTTCGTTTCCTTTCCCAAAAAGGAGACATTTGAAGATGAAGGGCAGTATTCTGGGGAGAAAATGCCTTTTTGGGGGGATAAAGAGTGGCACTTAAGAGGGAACCTGTTTGGTTTCTGGGATAAAGAGTGATATTCGGGGAGAAAATGTCGAATTGTTGGCAGAAATTGATATGCAGGGGAGAAAGGGTTGTATTTTGGAGAGAAAAAGCGTGTTTTGGGGAGAAAATGCATGAGTTTTGGGGATAAACTGCATTATTTTGGCGTGAAAGCACGGTATTGAGCTAAGAAGCGGCATTTTGTGGAGAAAATGTCTTCTTTTGAGGAGAAAGGTGATCTTGAAGGGAGAAAATGCCTTATTTGCAGCATCAAAAGACGCATTTGGGGAAGATAGTGTCTTTTATTGGGACATCACGTTTTATTCCAAAAATAACACATTTTCTTCCCAGAATACCGCCTTTGATCCACAAAATAAGGCATTTTCTTCCCAGAATACCGCTTTTTAGACCGAAAATAAGGCAACCTCTCCAAAAAAGACGTATTTCTGTCCTCAAAATGAGACATATTCTCCCCAAAATATCATTCTTGGTTCCAAATAGAAGACTTTTTCTCCAGTAAATACCACGTCGGGTTCCCAATATTACACATTTTCTCCCCCAAATTGCTCTTTGGATCCCCAAAATGAGCCGTTCTCACTCAAATAACACTTGTGATCCCAAGAATCAGGCGTTTTCTCCGCACAAGACTGATTTTATTACCAAAACAAAACATTTCTTACCCAGAACACACCTTTTTATTCCCAACATTAGACATTGTCTCCCCCAGATGCCCATTGGTATCCCTCCAAGATGAAATTCTCCCCTTCAAATATGGCTCTGTGTAACAAAAGAAGACATTCGCTCCCCAAAATACCGCTTCTGATCCCCTAAGGAAGACTTTTCCTCCCCAAAACACCCCTTTGGATCCCCAAAATAAGAAATACTCTCCCCAAAGTAGCGCTTTCGTTTCCTTTCCCAAAAAGGAGACATTTGAAGATGAAGGGCAGTATTCTGGGGAGAAAATGCCTTTTTGGGGGGATAAAGAGTGGCACTTAAGAGGGAACCTGTTTGGTTTCTGGGATAAAGAGTGATATTCGGGGAGAAAATGTCGAATTGTTGGCAGAAATTGATATGCAGGGGAGAAAGGGTTGTATTTTGGAGAGAAAAAGCGTGTTTTGGGGAGAAAATGCATGAGTTTTGGGGATAAACTGCATTATTTTGGCGTGAAAGCACGGTATTGAGCTAATAAGCGGCATTTTGTGGAGAAAATGTCTTCTTTTGAGGAGAAAGGTGATCTTGAAGGGAGAAAATGCCTTATTTGCAGCATCAAAAGACGCATTTGGGGAAGATAGTGTCTTTTATTGGGACATCACGTTTTATTCCAAAAATAACACATTTTCTTCCCAGAATACCGCCTTTGATCCACAAAATAAGGCTTTTTCTTCCCAGAATACCGCTTTTTAGACCGAAAATAAGGCAACCTCTCCAAAAAAGACGTATTTCTGTCCTCAAAATGAGACATATTCTCCCCAAAATATCATTCTTGGTTCCAAATAGAAGACTTTTTCTCCAGTAAATACCACGTCGGGTTCCCAATATTACACATTTTCTCCCAAAAATTGCTCTTTGGATCCCCAAAATGAGCCGCTCTCACTCAAATAACACTTGTGATCCCAAGAATCAGGTGTTTTCTCCGCACAAGACTGATTTTATTACCAAAACAAAACATTTCTTACCCAGAACACACCTTTTTATTCCCAACATTAGACATTGTCTCCCCCAGATGCCCATTGGTATCCCTCCAAGATGAAATTCTCCCCTTCAAATATGGCTTTGTGTAACAAAAGAAGACATTCGCTCCCCAAAATACCGCTTCTGATCCCCTAAGGAAGACTTTTCCTCCCCAAAACACCCCTTTGGATCCCCAAAATAAGAAATACTCTCCCCAAAGTAGCGCTTTCGTTTCCTTTCCCAAAAAGGAGACATTTGAAGATGAAGGGCAGTATTCTGGGGAGAAAATGCCTTTTTGGGGGGATAAAGAGTGGCACTTAAGAGGGAACCTGTTTGGTTTCTGGGATAAAGAGTGATATTCGGGGAGAAAATGTCGAATTGTTGGCAGAAATTGATATGCAGGGGAGAAAGGGTTGTATTTTGGAGAGAAAAAGCGTGTTTTGGGGAGAAAATGCATGAGTTTTGGGGATAAACTGCATTATTTTGGCGTGAAAGCACGGTATTGAGCTAATAAGCGGCATTTTGTGGAGAAAATGTCTTCTTTTGAGGAGAAAGGTGATCTTGAAGGGAGAAAATGCCTTATTTGCAGCATCAAAAGACGCATTTGGGGAAGATAGTGTCTTTTATTGGGACATCACGTTTTATTCCAAAAATAACACATTTTCTTCCCAGAATACCGCCTTTGATCCCCAAAATAAGGCTTTTTCTTACCAGAATACCGCTTTTTAGACCGAAAATAAGTCAACCTCTCCAAAAAAGACGTATTTCTGTCCTCAAAATGAGACATATTCTCCCCAAAATATCATTCTTGGTTCCAAATAGAAGACTTTTTCTCCAGTAAATACCACGTCGGGTTCCCAATATTACACATTTTCTCCCCAAAATTGCTCTTTGGATCCCCAAAATGAGCCGCTCTCACTCAAATAACACTTGTGATCCCAAGAATCAGGTGTTTTCTCCGCACAAGACTGATTTTATTACCAAAACAAAACATTTCTTACCCAAAACACACCTTTTTATTCCCAACATTAGACATTGTCTCCCCCAGATGCCCATTGGTATCCCTCCAAGATGAAATTCTCCCCTTCAAATATGGCTTTGTGTAACAAAAGAAGACATTCGCTCCCCAAAATACCGCTTCTGATCCCCTAAGGAAGACTTTTCCTCCCCAAAACACCCCTTTGGATCCCCAAAATAAGAAATACTCTCCCCAAAGTAGCGCTTTCGTTTCCTTTCCCAAAAAGGAGACATTTGAAGATGAAGGGCAGTATTCTGGGGAGAAAATGCCTTTTTGGGGGGATAAAGAGTGGCACTTAAGAGGGAACCTGTTTGGTTTCTGGGATAAAGAGTGATATTCGGGGAGAAAATGTCGAATTGTTGGCAGAAATTGATATGCAGGGGAGAAAGGGTTGTATTTTGGAGAGAAAAAGCGTGTTTTGGGGAGAAAATGCATGAGTTTTGGGGATAAACTGCATTATTTTGGCGTGAAAGCACGGTATTGAGCTAATAAGCGGCATTTTGTGGAGAAAATGTCTTCTTTTGAGGAGAAAGGTGATCTTGAAGGGAGAAAATGCCTTATTTGCAGCATCAAAAGACGCATTTGGGGAAGATAGTGTCTTTTATTGGGACATCACGTTTTATTCCAAAAATAACACATTTTCTTCCCAGAATACCGCCTTTGATCCACAAAATAAGGCATTTTCTTCCCAGAATACCGCTTTTTAGACCGAAAATAAGGCAACCTCTCCAAAAAAGACGTATTTCTGTCCTCAAAATGAGACATATTCTCCCCAAAATATCATTCTTGGTTCCAAATAGAAGACTTTTTCTCCAGTAAATACCACGTCGGGTTCCCAATATTACACATTTTCTCCCCCAAATTGCTCTTTGGATCCCCAAAATGAGCCGTTCTCACTCAAATAACACTTGTGATCCCAAGAATCAGGCGTTTTCTCCCCACAAGACTGATTTTATTACCAAAACAAAACATTTCTTACCCAAAACACACCTTTTTATTCCCAACATTAGACATTGTCTCCCCCAGATGCCCATTGGTATCCCTCCAAGATGAAATTCTCCCCTTCAAATATGGCTTTGTGTAACAAAAGAAGACATTCGCTCCCCAAAATACCGCTTCTGATCCCCTAAGGAAGACTTTTCCTCCCCAAAACACCCCTTTGGATCCCCAAAATAAGAAATACTCTCCCCAAAGTAGCGCTTTCGTTTCCTTTCCCAAAAAGGAGACATTTGAAGATGAAGGGCAGTATTCTGGGGAGAAAATGCCTTTTTGGGGGGATAAAGAGTGGCACTTAAGAGGGAACCTGTTTGGTTTCTGGGATAAAGAGTGATATTCGGGGAGAAAATGTCGAATTGTTGGCAGAAATTGATATGCAGGGGAGAAAGGGTTGTATTTTGGAGAGAAAAAGCGTGTTTTGGGGAGAAAATGCATGAGTTTTGGGGATAAACTGCATTATTTTGGCGTGAAAGCACGGTATTGAGCTAATAAGCGGCATTTTGTGGAGAAAATGTCTTCTTTTGAGGAGAAAGGTGATCTTGAAGGGAGAAAATGCCTTATTTGCAGCATCAAAAGACGCATTTGGGGAAGATAGTGTCTTTTATTGGGACATCACGTTTTATTCCAAAAATAACACATTTTCTTCCCAGAATACCGCCTTTGATCCCCAAAATAAGGCTTTTTCTTACCAGAATACCGCTTTTTAGACCGAAAATAAGGCAACCTCTCCAAAAAAGACGTATTTCTGTCCTCAAAATGAGACATATTCTCCCCAAAATATCATTCTTGGTTCCAAATAGAAGACTTTTTCTCCAGTAAATACCACGTCGGGTTCCCAATATTACACATTTTCTCCCCCAAATTGCTCTTTGGATCCCCAAAATGAGCCGTTCTCACTCAAATAACACTTGTGATCCCAAGAATCAGGCGTTTTCTCCCCACAAGACTGATTTTATTACCAAAACAAAACATTTCTTACCCAAAACACACCTTTTTATTCCCAACATTAGACATTGTCTCCCCCAGATGCCCATTGGTATCCCTCCAAGATGAAATTCTCCCCTTCAAATATGGCTTTGTGTAACAAAAGAAGACATTCGCTCCCCAAAATACCGCTTCTGATCCCCTAAGGAAGACTTTTCCTCCCCAAAACACCCCTTTGGATCCCCAAAATAAGAAATACTCTCCCCAAAGTAGCGCTTTCGTTTCCTTTCCCAAAAAGGAGACATTTGAAGATGAAGGGCAGTATTCTGGGGAGAAAATGCCTTTTTGGGGGGATAAAGAGTGGCACTTAAGAGGGAACCTGTTTGGTTTCTGGGATAAAGAGTGATATTCGGGGAGAAAATGTCGAATTGTTGGCAGAAATTGATATGCAGGGGAGAAAGGGTTGTATTTTGGAGAGAAAAAGCGTGTTTTGGGGAGAAAATGCATGAGTTTTGGGGATAAACTGCATTATTTTGGCGTGAAAGCACGGTATTGAGCTAAGAAGCGGCATTTTGTGGAGAAAATGTCTTCTTTTGAGGAGAAAGGTGATCTTGAAGGGAGAAAATGCCTTATTTGCAGCATCAAAAGACGCATTTGGGGAAGATAGTGTCTTTTATTGGGACATCACGTTTTATTCCAAAAATAACACATTTTCTTCCCAGAATACCGCCTTTGATCCACAAAATAAGGCATTTTCTTCCCAGAATACCGCTTTTTAGACCGAAAATAAGGCAACCTCTCCAAAAAAGACGTATTTCTGTCCTCAAAATGAGACATATTCTCCCCAAAATATCATTCTTGGTTCCAAATAGAAGACTTTTTCTCCAGTAAATACCACGTCGGGTTCCCAATATTACACATTTTCTCCCCCAAATTGCTCTTTGGATCCCCAAAATGAGCCGTTCTCACTCAAATAACACTTGTGATCCCAAGAATCAGGCGTTTTCTCCGCACAAGACTGATTTTATTACCAAAACAAAACATTTCTTACCCAGAACACACCTTTTTATTCCCAACATTAGACATTGTCTCCCCCAGATGCCCATTGGTATCCCTCCAAGATGAAATTCTCCCCTTCAAATATGGCTTTGTGTAACAAAAGAAGACATTCGCTCCCCAAAATACCGCTTCTGATCCCCTAAGGAAGACTTTTCCTCCCCAAAACACCCCTTTGGATCCCCAAAATAAGAAATACTCTCCCCAAAGTAGCGCTTTCGTTTCCTTTCCCAAAAAGGAGACATTTGAAGATGAAGGGCAGTATTCTGGGGAGAAAATGCCTTTTTGGGGGGATAAAGAGTGGCACTTAAGAGGGAACCTGTTTGGTTTCTGGGATAAAGAGTGATATTCGGGGAGAAAATGTCGAATTGTTGGCAGAAATTGATATGCAGGGGAGAAAGGGTTGTATTTTGGAGAGAAAAAGCGTGTTTTGGGGAGAAAATGCATGAGTTTTGGGGATAAACTGCATTATTTTGGCGTGAAAGCACGGTATTGAGCTAATAAGCGGCATTTTGTGGAGAAAATGTCTTCTTTTGAGGAGAAAGGTGATCTTGAAGGGAGAAAATGCCTTATTTGCAGCATCAAAAGACGCATTTGGGGAAGATAGTGTCTTTTATTGGGACATCACGTTTTATTCCAAAAATAACACATTTTCTTCCCAGAATACCGCCTTTGATCCCCAAAATAAGGCTTTTTCTTACCAGAATACCGCTTTTTAGACCGAAAATAAGGCAACCTCTCCAAAAAAGACGTATTTCTGTCCTCAAAATGAGACATATTCTCCCCAAAATATCATTCTTGGTTCCAAATAGAAGACTTTTTCTCCAGTAAATACCACGTCGGGTTCCCAATATTACACATTTTCTCCCCCAAATTGCTCTTTGGATCCCCAAAATGAGCCGTTCTCACTCAAATAACACTTGTGATCCCAAGAATCAGGCGTTTTCTCCCCACAAGACTGATTTTATTACCAAAACAAAACATTTCTTACCCAAAACACACCTTTTTATTCCCAACATTAGACATTGTCTCCCCCAGATGCCCATTGGTATCCCTCCAAGATGAAATTCTCCCCTTCAAATATGGCTTTGTGTAACAAAAGAAGACATTCGCTCCCCAAAATACCGCTTCTGATCCCCTAAGGAAGACTTTTCCTCCCCAAAACACCCCTTTGGATCCCCAAAATAAGAAATACTCTCCCCAAAGTAGCGCTTTCGTTTCCTTTCCCAAAAAGGAGACATTTGAAGATGAAGGGCAGTATTCTGGGGAGAAAATGCCTTTTTGGGGGGATAAAGAGTGGCACTTAAGAGGGAACCTGTTTGGTTTCTGGGATAAAGAGTGATATTCGGGGAGAAAATGTCGAATTGTTGGCAGAAATTGATATGCAGGGGAGAAAGGGTTGTATTTTGGAGAGAAAAAGCGTGTTTTGGGGAGAAAATGCATGAGTTTTGGGGATAAACTGCATTATTTTGGCGTGAAAGCACGGTATTGAGCTAATAAGCGGCATTTTGTGGAGAAAATGTCTTCTTTTGAGGAGAAAGGTGATCTTGAAGGGAGAAAATGCCTTATTTGCAGCATCAAAAGACGCATTTGGGGAAGATAGTGTCTTTTATTGGGACATCACGTTTTATTCCAAAAATAACACATTTTCTTCCCAGAATACCGCCTTTGATCCCCAAAATAAGGCATTTTCTTCCCAGAATACCGCTTTTTAGACCGAAAATAAGGCAACCTCTCCAAAAAAGACGTATTTCTGTCCTCAAAATGAGACATATTCTCCCCAAAATATCATTCTTGGTTCCAAATAGAAGACTTTTTCTCCAGTAAATACCACGTCGGGTTCCCAATATTACACATTTTCTCCCCCAAATTGCTCTTTGGATCCCCAAAATGAGCCGTTCTCACTCAAATAACACTTGTGATCCCAAGAATCAGGCGTTTTCTCCCCACAAGACTGATTTTATTACCAAAACAAAACATTTCTTACCCAAAACACACCTTTTTATTCCCAACATTAGACATTGTCTCCCCCAGATGCCCATTGGTATCCCTCCAAGATGAAATTCTCCCCTTCAAATATGGCTTTGTGTAACAAAAGAAGACATTCGCTCCCCAAAATACCGCTTCTGATCCCCTAAGGAAGACTTTTCCTCCCCAAAACACCCCTTTGGATCCCCAAAATAAGAAATACTCTCCCCAAAGTAGCGCTTTCGTTTCCTTTCCCAAAAAGGAGACATTTGAAGATGAAGGGCAGTATTCTGGGGAGAAAATGCCTTTTTGGGGGGATAAAGAGTGGCACTTAAGAGGGAACCTGTTTGGTTTCTGGGATAAAGAGTGATATTCGGGGAGAAAATGTCGAATTGTTGGCAGAAATTGATATGCAGGGGAGAAAGGGTTGTATTTTGGAGAGAAAAAGCGTGTTTTGGGGAGAAAATGCATGAGTTTTGGGGATAAACTGCATTATTTTGGCGTGAAAGCACGGTATTGAGCTAATAAGCGGCATTTTGTGGAGAAAATGTCTTCTTTTGAGGAGAAAGGTGATCTTGAAGGGAGAAAATGCCTTATTTGCAGCATCAAAAGACGCATTTGGGGAAGATAGTGTCTTTTATTGGGACATCACGTTTTATTCCAAAAATAACACATTTTCTTCCCAGAATACCGCCTTTGATCCCCAAAATAAGGCATTTTCTTCCCAGAATACCGCTTTTTAGACCGAAAATAAGGCAACCTCTCCAAAAAAGACGTATTTCTGTCCTCAAAATGAGACATATTCTCCCCAAAATATCATTCTTGGTTCCAAATAGAAGACTTTTTCTCCAGTAAATACCACGTCGGGTTCCCAATATTACACATTTTCTCCCCCAAATTGCTCTTTGGATCCCCAAAATGAGCCGTTCTCACTCAAATAACACTTGTGATCCCAAGAATCAGGCGTTTTCTCCCCACAAGACTGATTTTATTACCAAAACAAAACATTTCTTACCCAAAACACACCTTTTTATTCCCAACATTAGACATTGTCTCCCCCAGATGCCCATTGGTATCCCTCCAAGATGAAATTCTCCCCTTCAAATATGGCTTTGTGTAACAAAAGAAGACATTCGCTCCCCAAAATACCGCTTCTGATCCCCTAAGGAAGACTTTTCCTCCCCAAAACACCCCTTTGGATCCCCAAAATAAGAAATACTCTCCCCAAAGTAGCGCTTTCGTTTCCTTTCCCAAAAAGGAGACATTTGAAGATGAAGGGCAGTATTCTGGGGAGAAAATGCCTTTTTGGGGGGATAAAGAGTGGCACTTAAGAGGGAACCTGTTTGGTTTCTGGGATAAAGAGTGATATTCGGGGAGAAAATGTCGAATTGTTGGCAGAAATTGATATGCAGGGGAGAAAGGGTTGTATTTTGGAGAGAAAAAGCGTGTTTTGGGGAGAAAATGCATGAGTTTTGGGGATAAACTGCATTATTTTGGCGTGAAAGCACGGTATTGAGCTAAGAAGCGGCATTTTGTGGAGAAAATGTCTTCTTTTGAGGAGAAAGGTGATCTTGAAGGGAGAAAATGCCTTATTTGCAGCATCAAAAGACGCATTTGGGGAAGATAGTGTCTTTTATTGGGACATCACGTTTTATTCCAAAAATAACACATTTTCTTCCCAGAATACCGCCTTTGATCCCCAAAATAAGGCATTTTCTTCCCAGAATACCGCTTTTTAGACCGAAAATAAGGCAACCTCTCCAAAAAAGACGTATTTCTGTCCTCAAAATGAGACATATTCTCCCCAAAATATCATTCTTGGTTCCAAATAGAAGACTTTTTCTCCAGTAAATACCACGTCGGGTTCCCAATATTACACATTTTCTCCCCCAAATTGCTCTTTGGATCCCCAAAATGAGCCGTTCTCACTCAAATAACACTTGTGATCCCAAGAATCAGGCGTTTTCTCCCCACAAGACTGATTTTATTACCAAAACAAAACATTTCTTACCCAAAACACACCTTTTTATTCCCAACATTAGACATTGTCTCCCCCAGATGCCCATTGGTATCCCTCCAAGATGAAATTCTCCCCTTCAAATATGGCTTTGTGTAACAAAAGAAGACATTCGCTCCCCAAAATACCGCTTCTGATCCCCTAAGGAAGACTTTTCCTCCCCAAAACACCCCTTTGGATCCCCAAAATAAGAAATACTCTCCCCAAAGTAGCGCTTTCGTTTCCTTTCCCAAAAAGGAGACATTTGAAGATGAAGGGCAGTATTCTGGGGAGAAAATGCCTTTTTGGGGGGATAAAGAGTGGCACTTAAGAGGGAACCTGTTTGGTTTCTGGGATAAAGAGTGATATTCGGGGAGAAAATGTCGAATTGTTGGCAGAAATTGATATGCAGGGGAGAAAGGGTTGTATTTTGGAGAGAAAAAGCGTGTTTTGGGGAGAAAATGCATGAGTTTTGGGGATAAACTGCATTATTTTGGCGTGAAAGCACGGTATTGAGCTAATAAGCGGCATTTTGTGGAGAAAATGTCTTCTTTTGAGGAGAAAGGTGATCTTGAAGGGAGAAAATGCCTTATTTGCAGCATCAAAAGACGCATTTGGGGAAGATAGTGTCTTTTATTGGGACATCACGTTTTATTCCAAAAATAACACATTTTCTTCCCAGAATACCGCCTTTGATCCACAAAATAAGGCTTTTTCTTCCCAGAATACCGCTTTTTAGACCGAAAATAAGGCAACCTCTCCAAAAAAGACGTATTTCTGTCCTCAAAATGAGACATATTCTCCCCAAAATATCATTCTTGGTTCCAAATAGAAGACTTTTTCTCCAGTAAATACCACGTCGGGTTCCCAATATTACACATTTTCTCCCCCAAATTGCTCTTTGGATCCCCAAAATGAGCCGTTCTCACTCAAATAACACTTGTGATCCCAAGAATCAGGCGTTTTCTCCGCACAAGACTGATTTTATTACCAAAACAAAACATTTCTTACCCAAAACACACCTTTTTATTCCCAACATTAGACATTGTCTCCCCCAGATGCCCATTGGTATCCCTCCAAGATGAAATTCTCCCCTTCAAATATGGCTTTGTGTAACAAAAGAAGACATTCGCTCCCCAAAATACCGCTTCTGATCCCCTAAGGAAGACTTTTCCTCCCCAAAACACCCCTTTGGATCCCCAAAATAAGAAATACTCTCCCCAAAGTAGCGCTTTCGTTTCCTTTCCCAAAAAGGAGACATTTGAAGATGAAGGGCAGTATTCTGGGGAGAAAATGCCTTTTTGGGGGGATAAAGAGTGGCACTTAAGAGGGAACCTGTTTGGTTTCTGGGATAAAGAGTGATATTCGGGGAGAAAATGTCGAATTGTTGGCAGAAATTGATATGCAGGGGAGAAAGGGTTGTATTTTGGAGAGAAAAAGCGTGTTTTGGGGAGAAAATGCATGAGTTTTGGGGATAAACTGCATTATTTTGGCGTGAAAGCACGGTATTGAGCTAATAAGCGGCATTTTGTGGAGAAAATGTCTTCTTTTGAGGAGAAAGGTGATCTTGAAGGGAGAAAATGCCTTATTTGCAGCATCAAAAGACGCATTTGGGGAAGATAGTGTCTTTTATTGGGACATCACGTTTTATTCCAAAAATAACACATTTTCTTCCCAGAATACCGCCTTTGATCCACAAAATAAGGCATTTTCTTACCAGAATACCGCTTTTTAGACCGAAAATAAGGCAACCTCTCCAAAAAAGACGTATTTCTGTCCTCAAAATGAGACATATTCTCCCCAAAATATCATTCTTGGTTCCAAATAGAAGACTTTTTCTCCAGTAAATACCACGTCGGGTTCCCAATATTACACATTTTCTCCCCCAAATTGCTCTTTGGATCCCCAAAATGAGCCGTTCTCACTCAAATAACACTTGTGATCCCAAGAATCAGGCGTTTTCTCCCCACAAGACTGATTTTATTACCAAAACAAAACATTTCTTACCCAAAACACACCTTTTTATTCCCAACATTAGACATTGTCTCCCCCAGATGCCCATTGGTATCCCTCCAAGATGAAATTCTCCCCTTCAAATATGGCTTTGTGTAACAAAAGAAGACATTCGCTCCCCAAAATACCGCTTCTGATCCCCTAAGGAAGACTTTTCCTCCCCAAAACACCCCTTTGGATCCCCAAAATAAGAAATACTCTCCCCAAAGTAGCGCTTTCGTTTCCTTTCCCAAAAAGGAGACATTTGAAGATGAAGGGCAGTATTCTGGGGAGAAAATGCCTTTTTGGGGGGATAAAGAGTGGCACTTAAGAGGGAACCTGTTTGGTTTCTGGGATAAAGAGTGATATTCGGGGAGAAAATGTCGAATTGTTGGCAGAAATTGATATGCAGGGGAGAAAGGGTTGTATTTTGGAGAGAAAAAGCGTGTTTTGGGGAGAAAATGCATGAGTTTTGGGGATAAACTGCATTATTTTGGCGTGAAAGCACGGTATTGAGCTAATAAGCGGCATTTTGTGGAGAAAATGTCTTCTTTTGAGGAGAAAGGTGATCTTGAAGGGAGAAAATGCCTTATTTGCAGCATCAAAAGACGCATTTGGGGAAGATAGTGTCTTTTATTGGGACATCACGTTTTATTCCAAAAATAACACATTTTCTTCCCAGAATACCGCCTTTGATCCACAAAATAAGGCTTTTTCTTCCCAGAATACCGCTTTTTAGACCGAAAATAAGGCAACCTCTCCAAAAAAGACGTATTTCTGTCCTCAAAATGAGACATATTCTCCCCAAAATATCATTCTTGGTTCCAAATAGAAGACTTTTTCTCCAGTAAATACCACGTCGGGTTCCCAATATTACACATTTTCTCCCCCAAATTGCTCTTTGGATCCCCAAAATGAGCCGTTCTCACTCAAATAACACTTGTGATCCCAAGAATCAGGCGTTTTCTCCGCACAAGACTGATTTTATTACCAAAACAAAACATTTCTTACCCAAAACACACCTTTTTATTCCCAACATTAGACATTGTCTCCCCCAGATGCCCATTGGTATCCCTCCAAGATGAAATTCTCCCCTTCAAATATGGCTTTGTGTAACAAAAGAAGACATTCGCTCCCCAAAATACCGCTTCTGATCCCCTAAGGAAGACTTTTCCTCCCCAAAACACCCCTTTGGATCCCCAAAATAAGAAATACTCTCCCCAAAGTAGCGCTTTCGTTTCCTTTCCCAAAAAGGAGACATTTGAAGATGAAGGGCAGTATTCTGGGGAGAAAATGCCTTTTTGGGGGGATAAAGAGTGGCACTTAAGAGGGAACCTGTTTGGTTTCTGGGATAAAGAGTGATATTCGGGGAGAAAATGTCGAATTGTTGGCAGAAATTGATATGCAGGGGAGAAAGGGTTGTATTTTGGAGAGAAAAAGCGTGTTTTGGGGAGAAAATGCATGAGTTTTGGGGATAAACTGCATTATTTTGGCGTGAAAGCACGGTATTGAGCTAATAAGCGGCATTTTGTGGAGAAAATGTCTTCTTTTGAGGAGAAAGGTGATCTTGAAGGGAGAAAATGCCTTATTTGCAGCATCAAAAGACGCATTTGGGGAAGATAGTGTCTTTTATTGGGACATCACGTTTTATTCCAAAAATAACACATTTTCTTCCCAGAATACCGCCTTTGATCCCCAAAATAAGGCTTTTTCTTACCAGAATACCGCTTTTTAGACCGAAAATAAGGCAACCTCTCCAAAAAAGACGTATTTCTGTCCTCAAAATGAGACATATTCTCCCCAAAATATCATTCTTGGTTCCAAATAGAAGACTTTTTCTCCAGTAAATACCACGTCGGGTTCCCAATATTACACATTTTCTCCCCAAAATTGCTCTTTGGATCCCCAAAATGAGCCGCTCTCACTCAAATAACACTTGTGATCCCAAGAATCAGGTGTTTTCTCCGCACAAGACTGATTTTATTACCAAAACAAAACATTTCTTACCCAAAACACACCTTTTTATTCCCAACATTAGACATTGTCTCCCCCAGATGCCCATTGGTATCCCTCCAAGATGAAATTCTCCCCTTCAAATATGGCTTTGTGTAACAAAAGAAGACATTCGCTCCCCAAAATACCTCTTCTGATCCCCTAAGGAAGACTTTTCCTCCCCAAAACACCCCTTTGGATCCCCAAAATAAGAAATACTCTCCCCAAAGTAGCGCTTTCGTTTCCTTTCCCAAAAAGGAGACATTTGAAGATGAAGGGCAGTATTCTGGGGAGAAAATGCCTTTTTGGGGGGATAAAGAGTGGCACTTAAGAGGGAACCTGTTTGGTTTCTGGGATAAAGAGTGATATTCGGGGAGAAAATGTCGAATTGTTGGCAGACATTGATATGCAGGGGAGAAAGGGTTGTATTTTGGAGAGAAAAAGCGTGTTTTGGGGAGAAAATGCATGAGTTTTGGGGATAAACTGCATTATTTTGGCGTGAAAGCACGGTATTGAGCTAAGAAGCGGCATTTTGTGGAGAAAATGTCTTCTTTTGAGGAGAAAGGTGATCTTGAAGGGAGAAAATGCCTTATTTGCAGCATCAAAAGACGCATTTGGGGAAGATAGTGTCTTTTATTGGGACATCACGTTTTATTCCAAAAATAACACATTTTCTTCCCAGAATACCGCCTTTGATCCCCAAAATAAGGCTTTTTCTTCCCAGAATACCGCTTTTTAGACCGAAAATAAGTCAACCTCTCCAAAAAAGACGTATTTCTGTCCTCAAAATGAGACATATTCTCCCCAAAATATCATTCTTGGTTCCAAATAGAAGACTTTTTCTCCAGTAAATACCACGTCGGGTTCCCAATATTACACATTTTCTCCCCCAAATTGCTCTTTGGATCCCCAAAATGAGCCGTTCTCACTCAAATAACACTTGTGATCCCAAGAATCAGGCGTTTTCTCCGCACAAGACTGATTTTATTACCAAAACAAAACATTTCTTACCCAAAACACACCTTTTTATTCCCAACATTAGACATTGTCTCCCCCAGATGCCCATTGGTATCCCTCCAAGATGAAATTCTCCCCTTCAAATATGGCTTTGTGTAACAAAAGAAGACATTCGCTCCCCAAAATACCGCTTCTGATCCCCTAAGGAAGACTTTTCCTCCCCAAAACACCCCTTTGGATCCCCAAAATAAGAAATACTCTCCCCAAAGTAGCGCTTTCGTTTCCTTTCCCAAAAAGGAGACATTTGAAGATGAAGGGCAGTATTCTGGGGAGAAAATGCCTTTTTGGGGGGATAAAGAGTGGCACTTAAGAGGGAACCTGTTTGGTTTCTGGGATAAAGAGTGATATTCGGGGAGAAAATGTCGAATTGTTGGCAGAAATTGATATGCAGGGGAGAAAGGGTTGTATTTTGGAGAGAAAAAGCGTGTTTTGGGGAGAAAATGCATGAGTTTTGGGGATAAACTGCATTATTTTGGCGTGAAAGCACGGTATTGAGCTAAGAAGCGGCATTTTGTGGAGAAAATGTCTTCTTTTGAGGAGAAAGGTGATCTTGAAGGGAGAAAATGCCTTATTTGCAGCATCAAAAGACGCATTTGGGGAAGATAGTGTCTTTTATTGGGACATCACGTTTTATTCCAAAAATAACACATTTTCTTCCCAGAATACCGCCTTTGATCCCCAAAATAAGGCATTTTCTTCCCAGAATACCGCTTTTTAGACCGAAAATAAGTCAACCTCTCCAAAAAAGACGTATTTCTGTCCTCAAAATGAGACATATTCTCCCCAAAATATCATTCTTGGTTCCAAATAGAAGACTTTTTCTCCAGTAAATACCACGTCGGGTTCCCAATATTACACATTTTCTCCCCCAAATTGCTCTTTGGATCCCCAAAATGAGCCGTTCTCACTCAAATAACACTTGTGATCCCAAGAATCAGGCGTTTTCTCCGCACAAGACTGATTTTATTACCAAAACAAAACATTTCTTACCCAGAACACACCTTTTTATTCCCAACATTAGACATTGTCTCCCCCAGATGCCCATTGGTATCCCTCCAAGATGAAATTCTCCCCTTCAAATATGGCTTTGTGTAACAAAAGAAGACATTCGCTCCCCAAAATACCGCTTCTGATCCCCTAAGGAAGACTTTTCCTCCCCAAAACACCCCTTTGGATCCCCAAAATAAGAAATACTCTCCCCAAAGTAGCGCTTTCGTTTCCTTTCCCAAAAAGGAGACATTTGAAGATGAAGGGCAGTATTCTGGGGAGAAAATGCCTTTTTGGGGGGATAAAGAGTGGCACTTAAGAGGGAACCTGTTTGGTTTCTGGGATAAAGAGTGATATTCGGGGAGAAAATGTCGAATTGTTGGCAGAAATTGATATGCAGGGGAGAAAGGGTTGTATTTTGGAGAGAAAAAGCGTGTTTTGGGGAGAAAATGCATGAGTTTTGGGGATAAACTGCATTATTTTGGCGTGAAAGCACGGTATTGAGCTAAGAAGCGGCATTTTGTGGAGAAAATGTCTTCTTTTGAGGAGAAAGGTGATCTTGAAGGGAGAAAATGCCTTATTTGCAGCATCAAAAGACGCATTTGGGGAAGATAGTGTCTTTTATTGGGACATCACGTTTTATTCCAAAAATAACACATTTTCTTCCCAGAATACCGCCTTTGATCCCCAAAATAAGGCTTTTTCTTCCCAGAATACCGCTTTTTAGACCGAAAATAAGGCAACCTCTCCAAAAAAGACGTATTTCTGTCCTCAAAATGAGACATATTCTCCCCAAAATATCATTCTTGGTTCCAAATAGAAGACTTTTTCTCCAGTAAATACCACGTCGGGTTCCCAATATTACACATTTTCTCCCCCAAATTGCTCTTTGGATCCCCAAAATGAGCCGTTCTCACTCAAATAACACTTGTGATCCCAAGAATCAGGCGTTTTCTCCGCACAAGACTGATTTTATTACCAAAACAAAACATTTCTTACCCAAAACACACCTTTTTATTCCCAACATTAGACATTGTCTCCCCCAGATGCCCATTGGTATCCCTCCAAGATGAAATTCTCCCCTTCAAATATGGCTTTGTGTAACAAAAGAAGACATTCGCTCCCCAAAATACCGCTTCTGATCCCCTAAGGAAGACTTTTCCTCCCCAAAACACCCCTTTGGATCCCCAAAATAAGAAATACTCTCCCCAAAGTAGCGCTTTCGTTTCCTTTCCCAAAAAGGAGACATTTGAAGATGAAGGGCAGTATTCTGGGGAGAAAATGCCTTTTTGGGGGGATAAAGAGTGGCACTTAAGAGGGAACCTGTTTGGTTTCTGGGATAAAGAGTGATATTCGGGGAGAAAATGTCGAATTGTTGGCAGACATTGATATGCAGGGGAGAAAGGGTTGTATTTTGGAGAGAAAAAGCGTGTTTTGGGGAGAAAATGCATGAGTTTTGGGGATAAACTGCATTATTTTGGCGTGAAAGCACGGTATTGAGCTAATAAGCGGCATTTTGTGGAGAAAATGTCTTCTTTTGAGGAGAAAGGTGATCTTGAAGGGAGAAAATGCCTTATTTGCAGCATCAAAAGACGCATTTGGGGAAGATAGTGTCTTTTATTGGGACATCACGTTTTATTCCAAAAATAACACATTTTCTTCCCAGAATACCGCCTTTGATCCACAAAATAAGGCATTTTCTTCCCAGAATACCGCTTTTTAGACCGAAAATAAGGCAACCTCTCCAAAAAAGACGTATTTCTGTCCTCAAAATGAGACATATTCTCCCCAAAATATCATTCTTGGTTCCAAATAGAAGACTTTTTCTCCAGTAAATACCACGTCGGGTTCCCAATATTACACATTTTCTCCCCCAAATTGCTCTTTGGATCCCCAAAATGAGCCGTTCTCACTCAAATAACACTTGTGATCCCAAGAATCAGGCGTTTTCTCCCCACAAGACTGATTTTATTACCAAAACAAAACATTTCTTACCCAAAACACACCTTTTTATTCCCAACATTAGACATTGTCTCCCCCAGATGCCCATTGGTATCCCTCCAAGATGAAATTCTCCCCTTCAAATATGGCTTTGTGTAACAAAAGAAGACATTCGCTCCCCAAAATACCGCTTCTGATCCCCTAAGGAAGACTTTTCCTCCCCAAAACACCCCTTTGGATCCCCAAAATAAGAAATACTCTCCCCAAAGTAGCGCTTTCGTTTCCTTTCCCAAAAAGGAGACATTTGAAGATGAAGGGCAGTATTCTGGGGAGAAAATGCCTTTTTGGGGGGATAAAGAGTGGCACTTAAGAGGGAACCTGTTTGGTTTCTGGGATAAAGAGTGATATTCGGGGAGAAAATGTCGAATTGTTGGCAGAAATTGATATGCAGGGGAGAAAGGGTTGTATTTTGGAGAGAAAAAGCGTGTTTTGGGGAGAAAATGCATGAGTTTTGGGGATAAACTGCATTATTTTGGCGTGAAAGCACGGTATTGAGCTAATAAGCGGCATTTTGTGGAGAAAATGTCTTCTTTTGAGGAGAAAGGTGATCTTGAAGGGAGAAAATGCCTTATTTGCAGCATCAAAAGACGCATTTGGGGAAGATAGTGTCTTTTATTGGGACATCACGTTTTATTCCAAAAATAACACATTTTCTTCCCAGAATACCGCCTTTGATCCCCAAAATAAGGCATTTTCTTCCCAGAATACCGCTTTTTAGACCGAAAATAAGGCAACCTCTCCAAAAAAGACGTATTTCTGTCCTCAAAATGAGACATATTCTCCCCAAAATATCATTCTTGGTTCCAAATAGAAGACTTTTTCTCCAGTAAATACCACGTCGGGTTCCCAATATTACACATTTTCTCCCCCAAATTGCTCTTTGGATCCCCAAAATGAGCCGTTCTCACTCAAATAACACTTGTGATCCCAAGAATCAGGCGTTTTCTCCCCACAAGACTGATTTTATTACCAAAACAAAACATTTCTTACCCAAAACACACCTTTTTATTCCCAACATTAGACATTGTCTCCCCCAGATGCCCATTGGTATCCCTCCAAGATGAAATTCTCCCCTTCAAATATGGCTTTGTGTAACAAAAGAAGACATTCGCTCCCCAAAATACCGCTTCTGATCCCCTAAGGAAGACTTTTCCTCCCCAAAACACCCCTTTGGATCCCCAAAATAAGAAATACTCTCCCCAAAGTAGCGCTTTCGTTTCCTTTCCCAAAAAGGAGACATTTGAAGATGAAGGGCAGTATTCTGGGGAGAAAATGCCTTTTTGGGGGGATAAAGAGTGGCACTTAAGAGGGAACCTGTTTGGTTTCTGGGATAAAGAGTGATATTCGGGGAGAAAATGTCGAATTGTTGGCAGAAATTGATATGCAGGGGAGAAAGGGTTGTATTTTGGAGAGAAAAAGCGTGTTTTGGGGAGAAAATGCATGAGTTTTGGGGATAAACTGCATTATTTTGGCGTGAAAGCACGGTATTGAGCTAATAAGCGGCATTTTGTGGAGAAAATGTCTTCTTTTGAGGAGAAAGGTGATCTTGAAGGGAGAAAATGCCTTATTTGCAGCATCAAAAGACGCATTTGGGGAAGATAGTGTCTTTTATTGGGACATCACGTTTTATTCCAAAAATAACACATTTTCTTCCCAGAATACCGCCTTTGATCCCCAAAATAAGGCTTTTTCTTACCAGAATACCGCTTTTTAGACCGAAAATAAGGCAACCTCTCCAAAAAAGACGTATTTCTGTCCTCAAAATGAGACATATTCTCCCCAAAATATCATTCTTGGTTCCAAATAGAAGACTTTTTCTCCAGTAAATACCACGTCGGGTTCCCAATATTACACATTTTCTCCCCAAAATTGCTCTTTGGATCCCCAAAATGAGCCGTTCTCACTCAAATAACACTTGTGATCCCAAGAATCAGGCGTTTTCTCCCCACAAGACTGATTTTATTACCAAAACAAAACATTTCTTACCCAGAACACACCTTTTTATTCCCAACATTAGACATTGTCTCCCCCAGATGCCCATTGGTATCCCTCCAAGATGAAATTCTCCCCTTCAAATATGGCTTTGTGTAACAAAAGAAGACATTCGCTCCCCAAAATACCGCTTCTGATCCCCTAAGGAAGACTTTTCCTCCCCAAAACACCCCTTTGGATCCCCAAAATAAGAAATACTCTCCCCAAAGTAGCGCTTTCGTTTCCTTTCCCAAAAAGGAGACATTTGAAGATGAAGGGCAGTATTCTGGGGAGAAAATGCCTTTTTGGGGGGATAAAGAGTGGCACTTAAGAGGGAACCTGTTTGGTTTCTGGGATAAAGAGTGATATTCGGGGAGAAAATGTCGAATTGTTGGCAGACATTGATATGCAGGGGAGAAAGGGTTGTATTTTGGAGAGAAAAAGCGTGTTTTGGGGAGAAAATGCATGAGTTTTGGGGATAAACTGCATTATTTTGGCGTGAAAGCACGGTATTGAGCTAATAAGCGGCATTTTGTGGAGAAAATGTCTTCTTTTGAGGAGAAAGGTGATCTTGAAGGGAGAAAATGCCTTATTTGCAGCATCAAAAGACGCATTTGGGGAAGATAGTGTCTTTTATTGGGACATCACGTTTTATTCCAAAAATAACACATTTTCTTCCCAGAATACCGCCTTTGATCCACAAAATAAGGCTTTTTCTTACCAGAATACCGCTTTTTAGACCGAAAATAAGTCAACCTCTCCAAAAAAGACGTATTTCTGTCCTCAAAATGAGACATATTCTCCCCAAAATAGCATTCTTGGTTCCAAATAGAAGACTTTTTCTCCAGTAAATACCACGTCGGGTTCCCAATATTACACATTTTCTCCCCCAAATTGCTCTTTGGATCCCCAAAATGAGCCGTTCTCACTCAAATAACACTTGTGATCCCAAGAATCAGGCGTTTTCTCCCCACAAGACTGATTTTATTACCAAAACAAAACATTTCTTACCCAAAACACACCTTTTTATTCCCAACATTAGACATTGTCTCCCCCAGATGCCCATTGGTATCCCTCCAAGATGAAATTCTCCCCTTCAAATATGGCTTTGTGTAACAAAAGAAGACATTCGCTCCCCAAAATACCGCTTCTGATCCCCTAAGGAAGACTTTTCCTCCCCAAAACACCCCTTTGGATCCCCAAAATAAGAAATACTCTCCCCAAAGTAGCGCTTTCGTTTCCTTTCCCAAAAAGGAGACATTTGAAGATGAAGGGCAGTATTCTGGGGAGAAAATGCCTTTTTGGGGGGATAAAGAGTGGCACTTAAGAGGGAACCTGTTTGGTTTCTGGGATAAAGAGTGATATTCGGGGAGAAAATGTCGAATTGTTGGCAGACATTGATATGCAGGGGAGAAAGGGTTGTATTTTGGAGAGAAAAAGCGTGTTTTGGGGAGAAAATGCATGAGTTTTGGGGATAAACTGCATTATTTTGGCGTGAAAGCACGGTATTGAGCTAATAAGCGGCATTTTGTGGAGAAAATGTCTTCTTTTGAGGAGAAAGGTGATCTTGAAGGGAGAAAATGCCTTATTTGCAGCATCAAAAGACGCATTTGGGGAAGATAGTGTCTTTTATTGGGACATCACGTTTTATTCCAAAAATAACACATTTTCTTCCCAGAATACCGCCTTTGATCCCCAAAATAAGGCTTTTTCTTCCCAGAATACCGCTTTTTAGACCGAAAATAAGGCAACCTCTCCAAAAAAGACGTATTTCTGTCCTCAAAATGAGACATATTCTCCCCAAAATATCATTCTTGGTTCCAAATAGAAGACTTTTTCTCCAGTAAATACCACGTCGGGTTCCCAATATTACACATTTTCTCCCCCAAATTGCTCTTTGGATCCCCAAAATGAGCCGTTCTCACTCAAATAACACTTGTGATCCCAAGAATCAGGCGTTTTCTCCCCACAAGACTGATTTTATTACCAAAACAAAACATTTCTTACCCAAAACACACCTTTTTATTCCCAACATTAGACATTGTCTCCCCCAGATGCCCATTGGTATCCCTCCAAGATGAAATTCTCCCCTTCAAATATGGCTTTGTGTAACAAAAGAAGACATTCGCTCCCCAAAATACCGCTTCTGATCCCCTAAGGAAGACTTTTCCTCCCCAAAACACCCCTTTGGATCCCCAAAATAAGAAATACTCTCCCCAAAGTAGCGCTTTCGTTTCCTTTCCCAAAAAGGAGACATTTGAAGATGAAGGGCAGTATTCTGGGGAGAAAATGCCTTTTTGGGGGGATAAAGAGTGGCACTTAAGAGGGAACCTGTTTGGTTTCTGGGATAAAGAGTGATATTCGGGGAGAAAATGTCGAATTGTTGGCAGAAATTGATATGCAGGGGAGAAAGGGTTGTATTTTGGAGAGAAAAAGCGTGTTTTGGGGAGAAAATGCATGAGTTTTGGGGATAAACTGCATTATTTTGGCGTGAAAGCACGGTATTGAGCTAATAAGCGGCATTTTGTGGAGAAAATGTCTTCTTTTGAGGAGAAAGGTGATCTTGAAGGGAGAAAATGCCTTATTTGCAGCATCAAAAGACGCATTTGGGGAAGATAGTGTCTTTTATTGGGACATCACGTTTTATTCCAAAAATAACACATTTTCTTCCCAGAATACCGCCTTTGATCCCCAAAATAAGGCTTTTTCTTCCCAGAATACCGCTTTTTAGACCGAAAATAAGGCAACCTCTCCAAAAAAGACGTATTTCTGTCCTCAAAATGAGACATATTCTCCCCAAAATATCATTCTTGGTTCCAAATAGAAGACTTTTTCTCCAGTAAATACCACGTCGGGTTCCCAATATTACACATTTTCTCCCCAAAATTGCTCTTTGGATCCCCAAAATGAGCCGCTCTCACTCAAATAACACTTGTGATCCCAAGAATCAGGTGTTTTCTCCGCACAAGACTGATTTTATTACCAAAACAAAACATTTCTTACCCAAAACACACCTTTTTATTCCCAACATTAGACATTGTCTCCCCCAGATGCCCATTGGTATCCCTCCAAGATGAAATTCTCCCCTTCAAATATGGCTTTGTGTAACAAAAGAAGACATTCGCTCCCCAAAATACCGCTTCTGATCCCCTAAGGAAGACTTTTCCTCCCCAAAACACCCCTTTGGATCCCCAAAATAAGAAATACTCTCCCCAAAGTAGCGCTTTCGTTTCCTTTCCCAAAAAGGAGACATTTGAAGATGAAGGGCAGTATTCTGGGGAGAAAATGCCTTTTTGGGGGGATAAAGAGTGGCACTTAAGAGGGAACCTGTTTGGTTTCTGGGATAAAGAGTGATATTCGGGGAGAAAATGTCGAATTGTTGGCAGAAATTGATATGCAGGGGAGAAAGGGTTGTATTTTGGAGAGAAAAAGCGTGTTTTGGGGAGAAAATGCATGAGTTTTGGGGATAAACTGCATTATTTTGGCGTGAAAGCACGGTATTGAGCTAATAAGCGGCATTTTGTGGAGAAAATGTCTTCTTTTGAGGAGAAAGGTGATCTTGAAGGGAGAAAATGCCTTATTTGCAGCATCAAAAGACGCATTTGGGGAAGATAGTGTCTTTTATTGGGACATCACGTTTTATTCCAAAAATAACACATTTTCTTCCCAGAATACCGCCTTTGATCCACAAAATAAGGCATTTTCTTCCCAGAATACCGCTTTTTAGACCGAAAATAAGGCAACCTCTCCAAAAAAGACGTATTTCTGTCCTCAAAATGAGACATATTCTCCCCAAAATATCATTCTTGGTTCCAAATAGAAGACTTTTTCTCCAGTAAATACCACGTCGGGTTCCCAGTATTACACATTTTCTCCCCAAAATTGCTCTTTGGATCCCCAAAATGAGCCGTTCTCACTCAAATAACACTTGTGATCCCAAGAATCAGGCGTTTTCTCCCCACAAGACTGATTTTATTACCAAAACAAAACATTTCTTACCCAAAACACACCTTTTTATTCCCAACATTAGACATTGTCTCCCCCAGATGCCCATTGGTATCCCTCCAAGATGAAATTCTCCCCTTCAAATATGGCTTTGTGTAACAAAAGAAGACATTCGCTCCCCAAAATACCGCTTCTGATCCCCTAAGGAAGACTTTTCCTCCCCAAAACACCCCTTTGGATCCCCAAAATAAGAAATACTCTCCCCAAAGTAGCGCTTTCATTTCCTTTCCCAAAAAGGAGACATTTGAAGATGAAGGGCAGTATTCTGGGGAGAAAATGCCTTTTTGGGGGGATAAAGAGTGGCACTTAAGAGGGAACCTGTTTGGTTTCTGGGATAAAGAGTGATATTCGGGGAGAAAATGTCGAATTGTTGGCAGAAATTGATATGCAGGGGAGAAATGGTTGTATTTTGGAGAGAAAAAGCGTGTTTTGGGGAGAAAATGCATGAGTTTTGGGGATAAACTGCATTATTTTGGCGTGAAAGCACGGTATTGAGCTAATAAGCGGCATTTTGTGGAGAAAATGTCTTCTTTTGAGGAGAAAGGTGATCTTGAAGGGAGAAAATGCCTTATTTGCAGCATCAAAAGACGCATTTGGGGAAGATAGTGTCTTTTATTGGGACATCACGTTTTATTCCAAAAATAACACATTTTCTTCCCAGAATACCGCCTTTGATCCACAAAATAAGGCATTTTCTTCCCAGAATACCGCTTTTTAGACCGAAAATAAGGCAACCTCTCCAAAAAAGACGTATTTCTGTCCTCAAAATGAGACATATTCTCCCCAAAATATCATTCTTGGTTCCAAATAGAAGACTTTTTCTCCAGTAAATACCACGTCGGGTTCCCAATATTACACATTTTCTCCCCAAAATTGCTCTTTGGATCCCCAAAATGAGCCGTTCTCACTCAAATAACACTTGTGATCCCAAGAATCAGGCGTTTTCTCCCCACAAGACTGATTTTATTACCAAAACAAAACATTTCTTACCCAAAACACACCTTTTTATTCCCAACATTAGACATTGTCTCCCCCAGATGCCCATTGGTATCCCTCCAAGATGAAATTCTCCCCTTCAAATATGGCTTTGTGTAACAAAAGAAGACATTCGCTCCCCAAAATACCGCTTCTGATCCCCTAAGGAAGACTTTTCCTCCCCAAAACACCCCTTTGGATCCCCAAAATAAGAAATACTCTCCCCAAAGTAGCGCTTTCGTTTCCTTTCCCAAAAAGGAGACATTTGAAGATGAAGGGCAGTATTCTGGGGAGAAAATGCCTTTTTGGGGGGATAAAGAGTGGCACTTAAGAGGGAACCTGTTTGGTTTCTGGGATAAAGAGTGATATTCGGGGAGAAAATGTCGAATTGTTGGCAGACATTGATATGCAGGGGAGAAAGGGTTGTATTTTGGAGAGAAAAAGCGTGTTTTGGGGAGAAAATGCATGAGTTTTGGGGATAAACTGCATTATTTTGGCGTGAAAGCACGGTATTGAGCTAATAAGCGGCATTTTGTGGAGAAAATGTCTTCTTTTGAGGAGAAAGGTGATCTTGAAGGGAGAAAATGCCTTATTTGCAGCATCAAAAGACGCATTTGGGGAAGATAGTGTCTTTTATTGGGACATCACGTTTTATTCCAAAAATAACACATTTTCTTCCCAGAATACCGCCTTTGATCCCCAAAATAAGGCTTTTTCTTACCAGAATACCGCTTTTTAGACCGAAAATAAGGCAACCTCTCCAAAAAAGACGTATTTCTGTCCTCAAAATGAGACATATTCTCCCCAAAATATCATTCTTGGTTCCAAATAGAAGACTTTTTCTCCAGTAAATACCACGTCGGGTTCCCAATATTACACATTTTCTCCCCAAAATTGCTCTTTGGATCCCCAAAATGAGCCGTTCTCACTCAAATAACACTTGTGATCCCAAGAATCAGGCGTTTTCTCCCCACAAGACTGATTTTATTACCAAAACAAAACATTTCTTACCCAGAACACACCTTTTTATTCCCAACATTAGACATTGTCTCCCCCAGATGCCCATTGGTATCCCTCCAAGATGAAATTCTCCCCTTCAAATATGGCTTTGTGTAACAAAAGAAGACATTCGCTCCCCAAAATACCGCTTCTGATCCCCTAAGGAAGACTTTTCCTCCCCAAAACACCCCTTTGGATCCCCAAAATAAGAAATACTCTCCCCAAAGTAGCGCTTTCGTTTCCTTTCCCAAAAAGGAGACATTTGAAGATGAAGGGCAGTATTCTGGGGAGAAAATGCCTTTTTGGGGGGATAAAGAGTGGCACTTAAGAGGGAACCTGTTTGGTTTCTGGGATAAAGAGTGATATTCGGGGAGAAAATGTCGAATTGTTGGCAGACATTGATATGCAGGGGAGAAAGGGTTGTATTTTGGAGAGAAAAAGCGTGTTTTGGGGAGAAAATGCATGAGTTTTGGGGATAAACTGCATTATTTTGGCGTGAAAGCACGGTATTGAGCTAATAAGCGGCATTTTGTGGAGAAAATGTCTTCTTTTGAGGAGAAAGGTGATCTTGAAGGGAGAAAATGCCTTATTTGCAGCATCAAAAGACGCATTTGGGGAAGATAGTGTCTTTTATTGGGACATCACGTTTTATTCCAAAAATAACACATTTTCTTCCCAGAATACCGCCTTTGATCCACAAAATAAGGCTTTTTCTTACCAGAATACCGCTTTTTAGACCGAAAATAAGTCAACCTCTCCAAAAAAGACGTATTTCTGTCCTCAAAATGAGACATATTCTCCCCAAAATAGCATTCTTGGTTCCAAATAGAAGACTTTTTCTCCAGTAAATACCACGTCGGGTTCCCAATATTACACATTTTCTCCCCAAAATTGCTCTTTGGATCCCCAAAATGAGCCGTTCTCACTCAAATAACACTTGTGATCCCAAGAATCAGGCGTTTTCTCCCCACAAGACTGATTTTATTACCAAAACAAAACATTTCTTACCCAAAACACACCTTTTTATTCCCAACATTAGACATTGTCTCCCCCAGATGCCCATTGGTATCCCTCCAAGATGAAATTCTCCCCTTCAAATATGGCTTTGTGTAACAAAAGAAGACATTCGCTCCCCAAAATACCGCTTCTGATCCCCTAAGGAAGACTTTTCCTCCCCAAAACACCCCTTTGGATCCCCAAAATAAGAAATACTCTCCCCAAAGTAGCGCTTTCGTTTCCTTTCCCAAAAAGGAGACATTTGAAGATGAAGGGCAGTATTCTGGGGAGAAAATGCCTTTTTGGGGGGATAAAGAGTGGCACTTAAGAGGGAACCTGTTTGGTTTCTGGGATAAAGAGTGATATTCGGGGAGAAAATGTCGAATTGTTGGCAGACATTGATATGCAGGGGAGAAAGGGTTGTATTTTGGAGAGAAAAAGCGTGTTTTGGGGAGAAAATGCATGAGTTTTGGGGATAAACTGCATTATTTTGGCGTGAAAGCACGGTATTGAGCTAATAAGCGGCATTTTGTGGAGAAAATGTCTTCTTTTGAGGAGAAAGGTGATCTTGAAGGGAGAAAATGCCTTATTTGCAGCATCAAAAGACGCATTTGGGGAAGATAGTGTCTTTTATTGGGACATCACGTTTTATTCCAAAAATAACACATTTTCTTCCCAGAATACCGCCTTTGATCCCCAAAATAAGGCTTTTTCTTCCCAGAATACCGCTTTTTAGACCGAAAATAAGGCAACCTCTCCAAAAAAGACGTATTTCTGTCCTCAAAATGAGACATATTCTCCCCAAAATATCATTCTTGGTTCCAAATAGAAGACTTTTTCTCCAGTAAATACCACGTCGGGTTCCCAATATTACACATTTTCTCCCCCAAATTGCTCTTTGGATCCCCAAAATGAGCCGTTCTCACTCAAATAACACTTGTGATCCCAAGAATCAGGCGTTTTCTCCCCACAAGACTGATTTTATTACCAAAACAAAACATTTCTTACCCAAAACACACCTTTTTATTCCCAACATTAGACATTGTCTCCCCCAGATGCCCATTGGTATCCCTCCAAGATGAAATTCTCCCCTTCAAATATGGCTTTGTGTAACAAAAGAAGACATTCGCTCCCCAAAATACCGCTTCTGATCCCCTAAGGAAGACTTTTCCTCCCCAAAACACCCCTTTGGATCCCCAAAATAAGAAATACTCTCCCCAAAGTAGCGCTTTCGTTTCCTTTCCCAAAAAGGAGACATTTGAAGATGAAGGGCAGTATTCTGGGGAGAAAATGCCTTTTTGGGGGGATAAAGAGTGGCACTTAAGAGGGAACCTGTTTGGTTTCTGGGATAAAGAGTGATATTCGGGGAGAAAATGTCGAATTGTTGGCAGAAATTGATATGCAGGGGAGAAAGGGTTGTATTTTGGAGAGAAAAAGCGTGTTTTGGGGAGAAAATGCATGAGTTTTGGGGATAAACTGCATTATTTTGGCGTGAAAGCACGGTATTGAGCTAATAAGCGGCATTTTGTGGAGAAAATGTCTTCTTTTGAGGAGAAAGGTGATCTTGAAGGGAGAAAATGCCTTATTTGCAGCATCAAAAGACGCATTTGGGGAAGATAGTGTCTTTTATTGGGACATCACGTTTTATTCCAAAAATAACACATTTTCTTCCCAGAATACCGCCTTTGATCCCCAAAATAAGGCTTTTTCTTCCCAGAATACCGCTTTTTAGACCGAAAATAAGGCAACCTCTCCAAAAAAGACGTATTTCTGTCCTCAAAATGAGACATATTCTCCCCAAAATATCATTCTTGGTTCCAAATAGAAGACTTTTTCTCCAGTAAATACCACGTCGGGTTCCCAATATTACACATTTTCTCCCCAAAATTGCTCTTTGGATCCCCAAAATGAGCCGCTCTCACTCAAATAACACTTGTGATCCCAAGAATCAGGCGTTTTCTCCCCACAAGACTGATTTTATTACCAAAACAAAACATTTCTTACCCAAAACACACCTTTTTATTCCCAACATTAGACATTGTCTCCCCCAGATGCCCATTGGTATCCCTCCAAGATGAAATTCTCCCCTTCAAATATGGCTTTGTGTAACAAAAGAAGACATTCGCTCCCCAAAATACCGCTTCTGATCCCCTAAGGAAGACTTTTCCTCCCCAAAACACCCCTTTGGATCCCCAAAATAAGAAATACTCTCCCCAAAGTAGCGCTTTCGTTTCCTTTCCCAAAAAGGAGACATTTGAAGATGAAGGGCAGTATTCTGGGGAGAAAATGCCTTTTTGGGGGGATAAAGAGTGGCACTTAAGAGGGAACCTGTTTGGTTTCTGGGATAAAGAGTGATATTCGGGGAGAAAATGTCGAATTGTTGGCAGAAATTGATATGCAGGGGAGAAAGGGTTGTATTTTGGAGAGAAAAAGCGTGTTTTGGGGAGAAAATGCATGAGTTTTGGGGATAAACTGCATTATTTTGGCGTGAAAGCACGGTATTGAGCTAATAAGCGGCATTTTGTGGAGAAAATGTCTTCTTTTGAGGAGAAAGGTGATCTTGAAGGGAGAAAATGCCTTATTTGCAGCATCAAAAGACGCATTTGGGGAAGATAGTGTCTTTTATTGGGACATCACGTTTTATTCCAAAAATAACACATTTTCTTCCCAGAATACCGCCTTTGATCCACAAAATAAGGCATTTTCTTCCCAGAATACCGCTTTTTAGACCGAAAATAAGTCAACCTCTCCAAAAAAGACGTATTTCTGTCCTCAAAATGAGACATATTCTCCCCAAAATATCATTCTTGGTTCCAAATAGAAGACTTTTTCTCCAGTAAATACCACGTCGGGTTCCCAGTATTACACATTTTCTCCCCAAAATTGCTCTTTGGATCCCCAAAATGAGCCGTTCTCACTCAAATAACACTTGTGATCCCAAGAATCAGGCGTTTTCTCCGCACAAGACTGATTTTATTACCAAAACAAAACATTTCTTACCCAAAACACACCTTTTTATTCCCAACATTAGACATTGTCTCCCCCAGATGCCCATTGGTATCCCTCCAAGATGAAATTCTCCCCTTCAAATATGGCTTTGTGTAACAAAAGAAGACATTCGCTCCCCAAAATACCGCTTCTGATCCCCTAAGGAAGACTTTTCCTCCCCAAAACACCCCTTTGGATCCCCAAAATAAGAAATACTCTCCCCAAAGTAGCGCTTTCATTTCCTTTCCCAAAAAGGAGACATTTGAAGATGAAGGGCAGTATTCTGGGGAGAAAATGCCTTTTTGGGGGGATAAAGAGTGGCACTTAAGAGGGAACCTGTTTGGTTTCTGGGATAAAGAGTGATATTCGGGGAGAAAATGTCGAATTGTTGGCAGACATTGATATGCAGGGGAGAAAGGGTTGTATTTTGGAGAGAAAAAGCGTGTTTTGGGGAGAAAATGCATGAGTTTTGGGGATAAACTGCATTATTTTGGCGTGAAAGCACGGTATTGAGCTAATAAGCGGCATTTTGTGGAGAAAATGTCTTCTTTTGAGGAGAAAGGTGATCTTGAAGGGAGAAAATGCCTTATTTGCAGCATCAAAAGACGCATTTGGGGAAGATAGTGTCTTTTATTGGGACATCACGTTTTATTCCAAAAATAACACATTTTCTTCCCAGAATACCGCCTTTGATCCACAAAATAAGGCTTTTTCTTCCCAGAATACCGCTTTTTAGACCGAAAATAAGGCAACCTCTCCAAAAAAGACGTATTTCTGTCCTCAAAATGAGACATATTCTCCCCAAAATATCATTCTTGGTTCCAAATAGAAGACTTTTTCTCCAGTAAATACCACGTCGGGTTCCCAATATTACACATTTTCTCCCCCAAATTGCTCTTTGGATCCCCAAAATGAGCCGTTCTCACTCAAATAACACTTGTGATCCCAAGAATCAGGCGTTTTCTCCCCACAAGACTGATTTTATTACCAAAACAAAACATTTCTTACCCAAAACACACCTTTTTATTCCCAACATTAGACATTGTCTCCCCCAGATGCCCATTGGTATCCCTCCAAGATGAAATTCTCCCCTTCAAATATGGCTTTGTGTAACAAAAGAAGACATTCGCTCCCCAAAATACCGCTTCTGATCCCCTAAGGAAGACTTTTCCTCCCCAAAACACCCCTTTGGATCCCCAAAATAAGAAATACTCTCCCCAAAGTAGCGCTTTCGTTTCCTTTCCCAAAAAGGAGACATTTGAAGATGAAGGGCAGTATTCTGGGGAGAAAATGCCTTTTTGGGGGGATAAAGAGTGGCACTTAAGAGGGAACCTGTTTGGTTTCTGGGATAAAGAGTGATATTCGGGGAGAAAATGTCGAATTGTTGGCAGAAATTGATATGCAGGGGAGAAAGGGTTGTATTTTGGAGAGAAAAAGCGTGTTTTGGGGAGAAAATGCATGAGTTTTGGGGATAAACTGCATTATTTTGGCGTGAAAGCACGGTATTGAGCTAATAAGCGGCATTTTGTGGAGAAAATGTCTTCTTTTGAGGAGAAAGGTGATCTTGAAGGGAGAAAATGCCTTATTTGCAGCATCAAAAGACGCATTTGGGGAAGATAGTGTCTTTTATTGGGACATCACGTTTTATTCCAAAAATAACACATTTTCTTCCCAGAATACCGCCTTTGATCCACAAAATAAGGCATTTTCTTCCCAGAATACCGCTTTTTAGACCGAAAATAAGGCAACCTCTCCAAAAAAGACGTATTTCTGTCCTCAAAATGAGACATATTCTCCCCAAAATATCATTCTTGGTTCCAAATAGAAGACTTTTTCTCCAGTAAATACCACGTCGGGTTCCCAGTATTACACATTTTCTCCCCAAAATTGCTCTTTGGATCCCCAAAATGAGCCGTTCTCACTCAAATAACACTTGTGATCCCAAGAATCAGGCGTTTTCTCCCCACAAGACTGATTTTATTACCAAAACAAAACATTTCTTACCCAAAACACACCTTTTTATTCCCAACATTAGACATTGTCTCCCCCAGATGCCCATTGGTATCCCTCCAAGATGAAATTCTCCCCTTCAAATATGGCTTTGTGTAACAAAAGAAGACATTCGCTCCCCAAAATACCGCTTCTGATCCCCTAAGGAAGACTTTTCCTCCCCAAAACACCCCTTTGGATCCCCAAAATAAGAAATACTCTCCCCAAAGTAGCGCTTTCGTTTCCTTTCCCAAAAAGGAGACATTTGAAGATGAAGGGCAGTATTCTGGGGAGAAAATGCCTTTTTGGGGGGATAAAGAGTGGCACTTAAGAGGGAACCTGTTTGGTTTCTGGGATAAAGAGTGATATTCGGGGAGAAAATGTCGAATTGTTGGCAGAAATTGATATGCAGGGGAGAAAGGGTTGTATTTTGGAGAGAAAAAGCGTGTTTTGGGGAGAAAATGCATGAGTTTTGGGGATAAACTGCATTATTTTGGCGTGAAAGCACGGTATTGAGCTAATAAGCGGCATTTTGTGGAGAAAATGTCTTCTTTTGAGGAGAAAGGTGATCTTGAAGGGAGAAAATGCCTTATTTGCAGCATCAAAAGACGCATTTGGGGAAGATAGTGTCTTTTATTGGGACATCACGTTTTATTCCAAAAATAACACATTTTCTTCCCAGAATACCGCCTTTGATCCCCAAAATAAGGCATTTTCTTCCCAGAATACCGCTTTTTAGACCGAAAATAAGGCAACCTCTCCAAAAAAGACGTATTTCTGTCCTCAAAATGAGACATATTCTCCCCAAAATATCATTCTTGGTTCCAAATAGAAGACTTTTTCTCCAGTAAATACCACGTCGGGTTCCCAATATTACACATTTTCTCCCCCAAATTGCTCTTTGGATCCCCAAAATGAGCCGTTCTCACTCAAATAACACTTGTGATCCCAAGAATCAGGCGTTTTCTCCCCACAAGACTGATTTTATTACCAAAACAAAACATTTCTTACCCAAAACACACCTTTTTATTCCCAACATTAGACATTGTCTCCCCCAGATGCCCATTGGTATCCCTCCAAGATGAAATTCTCCCCTTCAAATATGGCTTTGTGTAACAAAAGAAGACATTCGCTCCCCAAAATACCGCTTCTGATCCCCTAAGGAAGACTTTTCCTCCCCAAAACACCCCTTTGGATCCCCAAAATAAGAAATACTCTCCCCAAAGTAGCGCTTTCGTTTCCTTTCCCAAAAAGGAGACATTTGAAGATGAAGGGCAGTATTCTGGGGAGAAAATGCCTTTTTGGGGGGATAAAGAGTGGCACTTAAGAGGGAACCTGTTTGGTTTCTGGGATAAAGAGTGATATTCGGGGAGAAAATGTCGAATTGTTGGCAGAAATTGATATGCAGGGGAGAAAGGGTTGTATTTTGGAGAGAAAAAGCGTGTTTTGGGGAGAAAATGCATGAGTTTTGGGGATAAACTGCATTATTTTGGCGTGAAAGCACGGTATTGAGCTAATAAGCGGCATTTTGTGGAGAAAATGTCTTCTTTTGAGGAGAAAGGTGATCTTGAAGGGAGAAAATGCCTTATTTGCAGCATCAAAAGACGCATTTGGGGAAGATAGTGTCTTTTATTGGGACATCACGTTTTATTCCAAAAATAACACATTTTCTTCCCAGAATACCGCCTTTGATCCCCAAAATAAGGCTTTTTCTTACCAGAATACCGCTTTTTAGACCGAAAATAAGTCAACCTCTCCAAAAAAGACGTATTTCTGTCCTCAAAATGAGACATATTCTCCCCAAAATATCATTCTTGGTTCCAAATAGAAGACTTTTTCTCCAGTAAATACCACGTCGGGTTCCCAATATTACACATTTTCTCCCCCAAATTGCTCTTTGGATCCCCAAAATGAGCCGTTCTCACTCAAATAACACTTGTGATCCCAAGAATCAGGCGTTTTCTCCGCACAAGACTGATTTTATTACCAAAACAAAACATTTCTTACCCAGAACACACCTTTTTATTCCCAACATTAGACATTGTCTCCCCCAGATGCCCATTGGTATCCCTCCAAGATGAAATTCTCCCCTTCAAATATGGCTTTGTGTAACAAAAGAAGACATTCGCTCCCCAAAATACCGCTTCTGATCCCCTAAGGAAGACTTTTCCTCCCCAAAACACCCCTTTGGATCCCCAAAATAAGAAATACTCTCCCCAAAGTAGCGCTTTCGTTTCCTTTCCCAAAAAGGAGACATTTGAAGATGAAGGGCAGTATTCTGGGGAGAAAATGCCTTTTTGGGGGGATAAAGAGTGGCACTTAAGAGGGAACCTGTTTGGTTTCTGGGATAAAGAGTGATATTGGGGGAGAAAATGTCGAATTGTTGGCAGAAATTGATATGCAGGGGAGAAAGGGTTGTATTTTGGAGAGAAAAAGCGTGTTTTGGGGAGAAAATGCATGAGTTTTGGGGATAAACTGCATTATTTTGGCGTGAAAGCACGGTATTGAGCTAATAAGCGGCATTTTGTGGAGAAAATGTCTTCTTTTGAGGAGAAAGGTGATCTTGAAGGGAGAAAATGCCTTATTTGCAGCATCAAAAGACGCATTTGGGGAAGATAGTGTCTTTTATTGGGACATCACGTTTTATTCCAAAAATAACACATTTTCTTCCCAGAATACCGCCTTTGATCCCCAAAATAAGGCTTTTTCTTCCCAGAATACCGCTTTTTAGACCGAAAATAAGGCAACCTCTCCAAAAAAGACGTATTTCTGTCCTCAAAATGAGACATATTCTCCCCAAAATATCATTCTTGGTTCCAAATAGAAGACTTTTTCTCCAGTAAATACCACGTCGGGTTCCCAATATTACACATTTTCTCCCCCAAATTGCTCTTTGGATCCCCAAAATGAGCCGTTCTCACTCAAATAACACTTGTGATCCCAAGAATCAGGCGTTTTCTCCCCACAAGACTGATTTTATTACCAAAACAAAACATTTCTTACCCAAAACACACCTTTTTATTCCCAACATTAGACATTGTCTCCCCCAGATGCCCATTGGTATCCCTCCAAGATGAAATTCTCCCCTTCAAATATGGCTTTGTGTAACAAAAGAAGACATTCGCTCCCCAAAATACCGCTTCTGATCCCCTAAGGAAGACTTTTCCTCCCCAAAACACCCCTTTGGATCCCCAAAATAAGAAATACTCTCCCCAAAGTAGCGCTTTCGTTTCCTTTCCCAAAAAGGAGACATTTGAAGATGAAGGGCAGTATTCTGGGGAGAAAATGCCTTTTTGGGGGGATAAAGAGTGGCACTTAAGAGGGAACCTGTTTGGTTTCTGGGATAAAGAGTGATATTCGGGGAGAAAATGTCGAATTGTTGGCAGAAATTGATATGCAGGGGAGAAAGGGTTGTATTTTGGAGAGAAAAAGCGTGCTTTGGGGAGAAAATGCATGAGTTTTGGGGATAAACTGCATTATTTTGGCGTGAAAGCACGGTATTGAGCTAATAAGCGGCATTTTGTGGAGAAAATGTCTTCTTTTGAGGAGAAAGGTGATCTTGAAGGGAGAAAATGCCTTATTTGCAGCATCAAAAGACGCATTTGGGGAAGATAGTGTCTTTCATTGGGACATCACGTTTTATTCCAAAAATAACACATTTTCTTCCCAGAATACCGCCTTTGATCCACAAAATAAGGCATTTTCTTCCCAGAATACGGCTTTTTAGACCGAAAATAAGGCAACCTCTCCAAAAAAGACGTATTTCTGTCCTCAAAATGAGACATATTCTCCCCAAAATATCATTCTTGGTTCCAAATAGAAGACTTTTTCTCCAGTAAATACCACGTCGGGTTCCCAATATTACACATTTTCTCCCCCAAATTGCTCTTTGGATCCCCAAAATGAGCCGTTCTCACTCAAATAACACTTGTGATCCCAAGAATCAGGCGTTTTCTCCCCACAAGACTGATTTTATTACCAAAACAAAACATTTCTTACCCAAAACACACCTTTTTATTCCCAACATTAGACATTGTCTCCCCCAGATGCCCATTGGTATCCCTCCAAGATGAAATTCTCCCCTTCAAATATGGCTTTGTGTAACAAAAGAAGACATTCGCTCCCCAAAATACCGCTTCTGATCCCCTAAGGAAGACTTTTCCTCCCCAAAACACCCCTTTGGATCCCCAAAATAAGAAATACTCTCCCCAAAGTAGCGCTTTTGTTTCCTTTCCCAAAAAGGAGACATTTGAAGATGAAGGGCAGTATTCTGGGGAGAAAATGCCTTTTTGGGGGGATAAAGAGTGGCACTTAAGAGGGAACCTGTTTGGTTTCTGGGATAAAGAGTGATATTCGGGGAGAAAATGTCGAATTGTTGGCAGAAATTGATATGCAGGGGAGAAAGGGTTGTATTTTGGAGAGAAAAAGCGTGTTTTGGGGAGAAAATGCATGAGTTTTGGGGATAAACTGCATTATTTTGGCGTGAAAGCACGGTATTGAGCTAATAAGCGGCGTTTTGTGGAGAAAATGTCTTCTTTTGAGGAGAAAGGTGATCTTGAAGGGAGAAAATGCCTTATTTGCAGCATCAAAAGACGCATTTGGGGAAGATAGTGTCTTTTATTGGGACATCACGTTTTATTCCAAAAATAACACATTTTCTTCCCAGAATACCGCTTTTTAGACCGAAAATAAGGCAACCTCTCCAAAAAAGACGTATTTCTGTCCTCAAAATGAGACATATTCTCCCCAAAATATCATTCTTGGTTCCAAATAGAAGACTTTTTCTCCAGTAAATACCACGTCGGGTTCCCAATATTACACATTTTCTCCCCCAAATTGCTCTTTGGATCCCCAAAATGAGCCGTTCTCACTCAAATAACACTTGTGATCCCAAGAATCAGGCGTTTTCTCCGCACAAGACTGATTTTATTACCAAAACAAAACATTTCTTACCCAAAACACACCTTTTTATTCCCAACATTAGACATTGTCTCCCCCAGATGCCCATTGGTATCCCTCCAAGATGAAATTCTCCCCTTCAAATATGGCTTTGTGTAACAAAAGAAGACATTCGCTCCCCAAAATACCGCTTCTGATCCCCTAAGGAAGACTTTTCCTCCCCAAAACACCCCTTTGGATCCCCAAAATAAGAAATACTCTCCCCAAAGTAGCGCTTTTGTTTCCTTTCCCAAAAAGGAGACATTTGAAGATGAAGGGCAGTATTCTGGGGAGAAAATGCCTTTTTGGGGGGATAAAGAGTGGCACTTAAGAGGGAACCTGTTTGGTTTCTGGGATAAAGAGTGATATTCGGGGAGAAAATGTCGAATTGTTGGCAGAAATTGATATGCAGGGGAGAAAGGGTTGTATTTTGGAGAGAAAAAGCGTGTTTTGGGGAGAAAATGCATGAGTTTTGGGGATAAACTGCATTATTTTGGCGTGAAAGCACGGTATTGAGCTAATAAGCGGCATTTTGTGGAGAAAATGTCTTCTTTTGAGGAGAAAGGTGATCTTGAAGGGAGAAAATGCCTTATTTGCAGCATCAAAAGACGCATTTGGGGAAGATAGTGTCTTTTATTGGGACATCACGTTTTATTCCAAAAATAACACATTTTCTTCCCAGAATACCGCCTTTGATCCCCAAAATAAGGCTTTTTCTTCCCAGAATACCGCTTTTTAGACCGAAAATAAGGCAACCTCTCCAAAAAAGACGTATTTCTGTCCTCAAAATGAGACATATTCTCCCCAAAATATCATTCTTGGTTCCAAATAGAAGACTTTTTCTCCAGTAAATACCACGTCGGGTTCCCAATATTACACATTTTCTCCCCCAAATTGCTCTTTGGATCCCCAAAATGAGCCGTTCTCACTCAAATAACACTTGTGATCCCAAGAATCAGGCGTTTTCTCCGCACAAGACTGATTTTATTACCAAAACAAAACATTTCTTACCCAAAACACACCTTTTTATTCCCAACATTAGACATTGTCTCCCCCAGATGCCCATTGGTATCCCTCCAAGATGAAATTCTCCCCTTCAAATATGGCTTTGTGTAACAAAAGAAGACATTCGCTCCCCAAAATACCGCTTCTGATCCCCTAAGGAAGACTTTTCCTCCCCAAAACACCCCTTTGGATCCCCAAAATAAGAAATACTCTCCCCAAAGTAGCGCTTTCGTTTCCTTTCCCAAAAAGGAGACATTTGAAGATGAAGGGCAGTATTCTGGGGAGAAAATGCCTTTTTGGGGGGATAAAGAGTGGCACTTAAGAGGGAACCTGTTTGGTTTCTGGGATAAAGAGTGATATTGGGGGAGAAAATGTCGAATTGTTGGCAGAAATTGATATGCAGGGGAGAAAGGGTTGTATTTTGGAGAGAAAAAGCGTGTTTTGGGGAGAAAATGCATGAGTTTTGGGGATAAACTGCATTATTTTGGCGTGAAAGCACGGTATTGAGCTAATAAGCGGCATTTTGTGGAGAAAATGTCTTCTTTTGAGGAGAAAGGTGATCTTGAAGGGAGAAAATGCCTTATTTGCAGCATCAAAAGACGCATTTGGGGAAGATAGTGTCTTTTATTGGGACATCACGTTTTATTCCAAAAATAACACATTTTCTTCCCAGAATACCGCCTTTGATCCACAAAATAAGGCTTTTTCTTCCCAGAATACCGCTTTTTAGACCGAAAATAAGTCAACCTCTCCAAAAAAGACGTATTTCTGTCCTCAAAATGAGACATATTCTCCCCAAAATAGCATTCTTGGTTCCAAATAGAAGACTTTTTCTCCAGTAAATACCACGTCGGGTTCCCAATATTACACATTTTCTCCCCAAAATTGCTCTTTGGATCCCCAAAATGAGCCGTTCTCACTCAAATAACACTTGTGATCCCAAGAATCAGGCGTTTTCTCCCCACAAGACTGATTTTATTACCAAAACAAAACATTTCTTACCCAAAACACACCTTTTTATTCCCAACATTAGACATTGTCTCCCCCAAATGCCCATTGGTATCCCTCCAAGATGAAATTCTCCCCTTCAAATATGGCTTTGTGTAACAAAAGAAGACATTCGCTCCCCAAAATACCGCTTCTGATCCCCTAAGGAAGACTTTTCCTCCCCAAAACACCCCTTTGGATCCCCAAAATAAGAAATACTCTCCCCAAAGTAGCGCTTTCGTTTCCTTTCCCAAAAAGGAGACATTTGAAGATGAAGGGCAGTATTCTGGGGAGAAAATGCCTTTTTGGGGGGATAAAGAGTGGCACTTAAGAGGGAACCTGTTTGGTTTCTGGGATAAAGAGTGATATTCGGGGAGAAAATGTCGAATTGTTGGCAGAAATTGATATGCAGGGGAGAAAGGGTTGTATTTTGGAGAGAAAAAGCGTGTTTTGGGGAGAAAATGCATGAGTTTTGGGGATAAACTGCATTATTTTGGCGTGAAAGCACGGTATTGAGCTAATAAGCGGCATTTTGTGGAGAAAATGTCTTCTTTTGAGGAGAAAGGTGATCTTGAAGGGAGAAAATGCCTTATTTGCAGCATCAAAAGACGCATTTGGGGAAGATAGTGTCTTTTATTGGGACATCACGTTTTATTCCAAAAATAACACATTTTCTTCCCAGAATACCGCCTTTGATCCACAAAATAAGGCATTTTCTTCCCAGAATACCGCTTTTTAGACCGAAAATAAGTCAACCTCTCCAAAAAAGACGTATTTCTGTCCTCAAAATGAGACATATTCTCCCCAAAATAGCATTCTTGGTTCCAAATAGAAGACTTTTTCTCCAGTAAATACCACGTCGGGTTCCCAATATTACACATTTTCTCCCCCAAATTGCTCTTTGGATCCCCAAAATGAGCCGTTCTCACTCAAATAACACTTGTGATCCCAAGAATCAGGCGTTTTCTCCCCACAAGACTGATTTTATTACCAAAACAAAACATTTCTTACCCAAAACACACCTTTTTATTCCCAACATTAGACATTGTCTCCCCCAGATGCCCATTGGTATCCCTCCAAGATGAAATTCTCCCCTTCAAATATGGCTTTGTGTAACAAAAGAAGACATTCGCTCCCCAAAATACCGCTTCTGATCCCCTAAGGAAGACTTTTCCTCCCCAAAACACCCCTTTGGATCCCCAAAATAAGAAATACTCTCCCCAAAGTAGCGCTTTCGTTTCCTTTCCCAAAAAGGAGACATTTGAAGATGAAGGGCAGTATTCTGGGGAGAAAATGCCTTTTTGGGGGGATAAAGAGTGGCACTTAAGAGGGAACCTGTTTGGTTTCTGGGATAAAGAGTGATATTCGGGGAGAAAATGTCGAATTGTTGGCAGAAATTGATATGCAGGGGAGAAAGGGTTGTATTTTGGAGAGAAAAAGCGTGTTTTGGGGAGAAAATGCATGAGTTTTGGGGATAAACTGCATTATTTTGGCGTGAAAGCACGGTATTGAGCTAATAAGCGGCATTTTGTGGAGAAAATGTCTTCTTTTGAGGAGAAAGGTGATCTTGAAGGGAGAAAATGCCTTATTTGCAGCATCAAAAGACGCATTTGGGGAAGATAGTGTCTTTTATTGGGACATCACGTTTTATTCCAAAAATAACACATTTTCTTCCCAGAATACCGCCTTTGATCCACAAAATAAGGCATTTTCTTCCCAGAATACCGCTTTTTAGACCGAAAATAAGTCAACCTCTCCAAAAAAGACGTATTTCTGTCCTCAAAATGAGACATATTCTCCCCAAAATAGCATTCTTGGTTCCAAATAGAAGACTTTTTCTCCAGTAAATACCACGTCGGGTTCCCAATATTACACATTTTCTCCCCCAAATTGCTCTTTGGATCCCCAAAATGAGCCGTTCTCACTCAAATAACACTTGTGATCCCAAGAATCAGGTGTTTTCTCCCCACAAGACTGATTTTATTACCAAAACAAAACATTTCTTACCCAAAACACACCTTTTTATTCCCAACATTAGACATTGTCTCCCCCAGATGCCCATTGGTATCCCTCCAAGATGAAATTCTCCCCTTCAAATATGGCTTTGTGTAACAAAAGAAGACATTCGCTCCCCAAAATACCGCTTCTGATCCCCTAAGGAAGACTTTTCCTCCCCAAAACACCCCTTTGGATCCCCAAAATAAGAAATACTCTCCCCAAAGTAGCGCTTTCATTTCCTTTCCCAAAAAGGAGACATTTGAAGATGAAGGGCAGTATTCTGGGGAGAAAATGCCTTTTTGGGGGGATAAAGAGTGGCACTTAAGAGGGAACCTGTTTGGTTTCTGGGATAAAGAGTGATATTCGGGGAGAAAATGTCGAATTGTTGGCAGAAATTGATATGCAGGGGAGAAAGGGTTGTATTTTGGAGAGAAAAAGCGTGTTTTGGGGAGAAAATGCATGAGTTTTGGGGATAAACTGCATTATTTTGGCGTGAAAGCACGGTATTGAGCTAATAAGCGGCATTTTGTGGAGAAAATGTCTTCTTTTGAGGAGAAAGGTGATCTTGAAGGGAGAAAATGCCTTATTTGCAGCATCAAAAGACGCATTTGGGGAAGATAGTGTCTTTTATTGGGACATCACGTTTTATTCCAAAAATAACACATTTTCTTCCCAGAATACCGCCTTTGATCCACAAAATAAGGCTTTTTCTTACCAGAATACCGCTTTTTAGACCGAAAATAAGTCAACCTCTCCAAAAAAGACGTATTTCTGTCCTCAAAATGAGACATATTCTCCCCAAAATATCATTCTTGGTTCCAAATAGAAGACTTTTTCTCCAGTAAATACCACGTCGGGTTCCCAATATTACACATTTTCTCCCCCAAATTGCTCTTTGGATCCCCAAAATGAGCCGTTCTCACTCAAATAACACTTGTGATCCCAAGAATCAGGCGTTTTCTCCGCACAAGACTGATTTTATTACCAAAACAAAACATTTCTTACCCAAAACACACCTTTTTATTCCCAACATTAGACATTGTCTCCCCCAGATGCCCATTGGTATCCCTCCAAGATGAAATTCTCCCCTTCAAATATGGCTTTGTGTAACAAAAGAAGACATTCGCTCCCCAAAATACCGCTTCTGATCCCCTAAGGAAGACTTTTCCTCCCCAAAACACCCCTTTGGATCCCCAAAATAAGAAATACTCTCCCCAAAGTAGCGCTTTCGTTTCCTTTCCCAAAAAGGAGACATTTGAAGATGAAGGGCAGTATTCTGGGGAGAAAATGCCTTTTTGGGGGGATAAAGAGTGGCACTTAAGAGGGAACCTGTTTGGTTTCTGGGATAAAGAGTGATATTCGGGGAGAAAATGTCGAATTGTTGGCAGAAATTGATATGCAGGGGAGAAAGGGTTGTATTTTGGAGAGAAAAAGCGTGTTTTGGGGAGAAAATGCATGAGTTTTGGGGATGAACTGCATTATTTTGGCGTGAAAGCACGGTATTGAGCTAAGAAGCGGCATTTTGTGGAGAAAATGTCTTCTTTTGAGGAGAAAGGTGATCTTGAAGGGAGAAAATGCCTTATTTGCAGCATCAAAAGACGCATTTGGGGAAGATAGTGTCTTTTATTGGGACATCACGTTTTATTCCAAAAATAACACATTTTCTTCCCAGAATACCGCTTTTTAGACCGAAAATAAGGCAACCTCTCCAAAAAAGACGTATTTCTGTCCTCAAAATGAGACATATTCTCCCCAAAATATCATTCTTGGTTCCAAATAGAAGACTTTTTCTCCAGTAAATACCACGTCGGGTTCCCAATATTACACATTTTCTCCCCCAAATTGCTCTTTGGATCCCCAAAATGAGCCGTTCTCACTCAAATAACACTTGTGATCCCAAGAATCAGGCGTTTTCTCCCCACAAGACTGATTTTATTACCAAAACAAAACATTTCTTACCCAAAACACACCTTTTTATTCCCAACATTAGACATTGTCTCCCCCAGATGCCCATTGGTATCCCTCCAAGATGAAATTCTCCCCTTCAAATATGGCTTTGTGTAACAAAAGAAGACATTCGCTCCCAAAAATACCGCTTCTGATCCCCTAAGGAAGACTTTTCCTCCCCAAAACACCCCTTTGGATCCCCAAAATAAGAAATACTCTCCCCAAAGTAGCGCTTTCGTTTCCTTTCCCAAAAAGGAGACATTTGAAGATGAAGGGCAGTATTCTGGGGAGAAAATGCCTTTTTGGGGGGATAAAGAGTGGCACTTAAGAGGGAACCTGTTTGGTTTCTGGGATAAAGAGTGATATTCGGGGAGAAAATGTCGAATTGTTGGCAGAAATTGATATGCAGGGGAGAAAGGGTTGTATTTTGGAGAGAAAAAGCGTGTTTTGGGGAGAAAATGCATGAGTTTTGGGGATGAACTGCATTATTTTGGCGTGAAAGCACGGTATTGAGCTAATAAGCGGCATTTTGTGGAGAAAATGTCTTCTTTTGAGGAGAAAGGTGATCTTGAAGGGAGAAAATGCCTTATTTGCAGCATCAAAAGACGCATTTGGGGAAGATAGTGTCTTTTATTGGGACATCACGTTTTATTCCAAAAATAACACATTTTCTTCCCAGAATACCGCCTTTGATCCCCAAAATAAGGCTTTTTCTTCCCAGAATACCGCTTTTTAGACCGAAAATAAGGCAACCTCTCCAAAAAAGACGTATTTCTGTCCTCAAAATGAGACATATTCTCCCCAAAATAGCATTCTTGGTTCCAAATAGAAGACTTTTTCTCCAGTAAATACCACGTCGGGTTCCCAATATTACACATTTTCTCCCCCAAATTGCTCTTTGGATCCCCAAAATGAGCCGTTCTCACTCAAATAACACTTGTGATCCCAAGAATCAGGCGTTTTCTCCCCACAAGACTGATTTTATTACCAAAACAAAACATTTCTTACCCAAAACACACCTTTTTATTCCCAACATTAGACATTGTCTCCCCCAGATGCCCATTGGTATCCCTCCAAGATGAAATTCTCCCCTTCAAATATGGCTTTGTGTAACAAAAGAAGACATTCGCTCCCCAAAATACCGCTTCTGATCCCCTAAGGAAGACTTTTCCTCCCCAAAACACCCCTTTGGATCCCCAAAATAAGAAATACTCTCCCCAAAGTAGCGCTTTCGTTTCCTTTCCCAAAAAGGAGACATTTGAAGATGAAGGGCAGTATTCTGGGGAGAAAATGCCTTTTTGGGGGGATAAAGAGTGGCACTTAAGAGGGAACCTGTTTGGTTTCTGGGATAAAGAGTGATATTCGGGGAGAAAATGTCGAATTGTTGGCAGAAATTGATATGCAGGGGAGAAAGGGTTGTATTTTGGAGAGAAAAAGCGTGTTTTGGGGAGAAAATGCATGAGTTTTGGGGATAAACTGCATTATTTTGGCGTGAAAGCACGGTATTGAGCTAATAAGCGGCATTTTGTGGAGAAAATGTCTTCTTTTGAGGAGAAAGGTGATCTTGAAGGGAGAAAATGCCTTATTTGCAGCATCAAAAGACGCATTTGGGGAAGATAGTGTCTTTTATTGGGACATCACGTTTTATTCCAAAAATAACACATTTTCTTCCCAGAATACCGCTTTTTAGACCGAAAATAAGGCAACCTCTCCAAAAAAGACGTATTTCTGTCCTCAAAATGAGACATATTCTCCCCAAAATATCATTCTTGGTTCCAAATAGAAGACTTTTTCTCCAGTAAATACCACGTCGGGTTCCCAATATTACACATTTTCTCCCCAAAATTGCTCTTTGGATCCCCAAAATGAGCCGTTCTCACTCAAATAACACTTGTGATCCCAAGAATCAGGCGTTTTCTCCGCACAAGACTGATTTTATTACCAAAACAAAACATTTCTTACCCAAAACACACCTTTTTATTCCCAACATTAGACATTGTCTCCCCCAGATGCCCATTGGTATCCCTCCAAGATGAAATTCTCCCCTTCAAATATGGCTTTGTGTAACAAAAGAAGACATTCGCTCCCCAAAATACCGCTTCTGATCCCCTAAGGAAGACTTTTCCTCCCCAAAACACCCCTTTGGATCCCCAAAATAAGAAATACTCTCCCCAAAGTAGCGCTTTCGTTTCCTTTCCCAAAAAGGAGACATTTGAAGATGAAGGGCAGTATTCTGGGGAGAAAATGCCTTTTTGGGGGGATAAAGAGTGGCACTTAAGAGGGAACCTGTTTGGTTTCTGGGATAAAGAGTGATATTCGGGGAGAAAATGTCGAATTGTTGGCAGAAATTGATATGCAGGGGAGAAAGGGTTGTATTTTGGAGAGAAAAAGCGTGTTTTGGGGAGAAAATGCATGAGTTTTGGGGATAAACTGCATTATTTTGGCGTGAAAGCACGGTATTGAGCTAATAAGCGGCATTTTGTGGAGAAAATGTCTTCTTTTGAGGAGAAAGGTGATCTTGAAGGGAGAAAATGCCTTATTTGCAGCATCAAAAGACGCATTTGGGGAAGATAGTGTCTTTTATTGGGACATCACGTTTTATTCCAAAAATAACACATTTTCTTCCCAGAATACCGCCTTTGATCCACAAAATAAGGCATTTTCTTCCCAGAATACCGCTTTTTAGACCGAAAATAAGGCAACCTCTCCAAAAAAGACGTATTTCTGTCCTCAAAATGAGACATATTCTCCCCAAAATAGCATTCTTGGTTCCAAATAGAAGACTTTTTCTCCAGTAAATACCACGTCGGGTTCCCAATATTACACATTTTCTCCCCCAAATTGCTCTTTGGATCCCCAAAATGAGCCGTTCTCACTCAAATAACACTTGTGATCCCAAGAATCAGGCGTTTTCTCCGCACAAGACTGATTTTATTACCAAAACAAAACATTTCTTACCCAAAACACACCTTTTTATTCCCAACATTAGACATTGTCTCCCCCAGATGCCCATTGGTATCCCTCCAAGATGAAATTCTCCCCTTCAAATATGGCTTTGTGTAACAAAAGAAGACATTCGCTCCCCAAAATACCGCTTCTGATCCCCTAAGGAAGACTTTTCCTCCCCAAAACACCCCTTTGGATCCCCAAAATAAGAAATACTCTCCCCAAAGTAGCGCTTTCGTTTCCTTTCCCAAAAAGGAGACATTTGAAGATGAAGGGCAGTATTCTGGGGAGAAAATGCCTTTTTGGGGGGATAAAGAGTGGCACTTAAGAGGGAACCTGTTTGGTTTCTGGGATAAAGAGTGATATTGGGGGAGAAAATGTCGAATTGTTGGCAGAAATTGATATGCAGGGGAGAAAGGGTTGTATTTTGGAGAGAAAAAGCGTGTTTTGGGGAGAAAATGCATGAGTTTTGGGGATAAACTGCATTATTTTGGCGTGAAAGCACGGTATTGAGCTAATAAGCGGCATTTTGTGGAGAAAATGTCTTCTTTTGAGGAGAAAGGTGATCTTGAAGGGAGAAAATGCCTTATTTGCAGCATCAAAAGACGCATTTGGGGAAGATAGTGTCTTTTATTGGGACATCACGTTTTATTCCAAAAATAACACATTTTCTTCCCAGAATACCGCCTTTGATCCCCAAAATAAGGCTTTTTCTTCCCAGAATACCGCTTTTTAGACCGAAAATAAGTCAACCTCTCCAAAAAAGACGTATTTCTGTCCTCAAAATGAGACATATTCTCCCCAAAATAGCATTCTTGGTTCCAAATAGAAGACTTTTTCTCCAGTAAATACCACGTCGGGTTCCCAATATTACACATTTTCTCCCCCAAATTGCTCTTTGGATCCCCAAAATGAGCCGTTCTCACTCAAATAACACTTGTGATCCCAAGAATCAGGCGTTTTCTCCGCACAAGACTGATTTTATTACCAAAACAAAACATTTCTTACCCAGAACACACCTTTTTATTCCCAACATTAGACATTGTCTCCCCCAAATGCCCATTGGTATCCCTCCAAGATGAAATTCTCCCCTTCAAATATGGCTTTGTGTAACAAAAGAAGACATTCGCTCCCCAAAATACCGCTTCTGATCCCCTAAGGAAGACTTTTCCTCCACAAAACACCCCTTTGGATCCCCAAAATAAGAAATACTCTCCCCAAAGTAGCGCTTTCGTTTCCTTTCCCAAAAAGGAGACATTTGAAGATGAAGGGCAGTATTCTGGGGAGAAAATGCCTTTTTGGGGGGATAAAGAGTGGCACTTAAGAGGGAACCTGTTTGGTTTCTGGGATAAAGAGTGATATTCGGGGAGAAAATGTCGAATTGTTGGCAGAAATTGATATGCAGGGGAGAAAGGGTTGTATTTTGGAGAGAAAAAGCGTGTTTTGGGGAGAAAATGCATGAGTTTTGGGGATAAACTGCATTATTTTGGCGTGAAAGCACGGTATTGAGCTAATAAGCGGCATTTTGTGGAGAAAATGTCTTCTTTTGAGGAGAAAGGTGATCTTGAAGGGAGAAAATGCCTTATTTGCAGCATCAAAAGACGCATTTGGGGAAGATAGTGTCTTTTATTGGGACATCACGTTTTATTCCAAAAATAACACATTTTCTTCCCAGAATACCGCCTTTGATCCACAAAATAAGGCATTTTCTTCCCAGAATACCGCTTTTTAGACCGAAAATAAGGCAACCTCTCCAAAAAAGACGTATTTCTGTCCTCAAAATGAGACATATTCTCCCCAAAATATCATTCTTGGTTCCAAATAGAAGACTTTTTCTCCAGTAAATACCACGTCGGGTTCCCAATATTACACATTTTCTCCCCAAAATTGCTCTTTGGATCCCCAAAATGAGCCGTTCTCACTCAAATAACACTTGTGATCCCAAGAATCAGGCGTTTTCTCCACACAAGACTGATTTTATTACCAAAACAAAACATTTCTTACCCAGAACACACCTTTTTATTCCCAACATTAGACATTGTCTCCCCCAGATGCCCATTGGTATCCCTCCAAGATGAAATTCTCCCCTTCAAATATGGCTTTGTGTAACAAAAGAAGACATTCGCTCCCCAAAATACCGCTTCTGATCCCCTAAGGAAGACTTTTCCTCCCCAAAACACCCCTTTGGATCCCCAAAATAAGAAATACTCTCCCCAAAGTAGCGCTTTCGTTTCCTTTCCCAAAAAGGAGACATTTGAAGATGAAGGGCAGTATTCTGGGGAGAAAATGCCTTTTTGGGGGGATAAAGAGTGGCACTTAAGAGGGAACCTGTTTGGTTTCTGGGATAAAGAGTGATATTCGGGGAGAAAATGTCGAATTGTTGGCAGAAATTGATATGCAGGGGAGAAAGGGTTGTATTTTGGAGAGAAAAAGCGTGTTTTGGGGAGAAAATGCATGAGTTTTGGGGATAAACTGCATTATTTTGGCGTGAAAGCACGGTATTGAGCTAATAAGCGGCATTTTGTGGAGAAAATGTCTTCTTTTGAGGAGAAAGGTGATCTTGAAGGGAGAAAATGCCTTATTTGCAGCATCAAAAGACGCATTTGGGGAAGATAGTGTCTTTTATTGGGACATCACGTTTTATTCCAAAAATAACACATTTTCTTCCCAGAATACCGCCTTTGATCCACAAAATAAGGCTTTTTCTTACCAGAATACCGCTTTTTAGACCGAAAATAAGTCAACCTCTCCAAAAAAGACGTATTTCTGTCCTCAAAATGAGACATATTCTCCCCAAAATAGCATTCTTGGTTCCAAATAGAAGACTTTTTCTCCAGTAAATACCACGTCGGGTTCCCAATATTACACATTTTCTCCCCCAAATTGCTCTTTGGATCCCCAAAATGAGCCGTTCTCACTCAAATAACACTTGTGATCCCAAGAATCAGGCGTTTTCTCCGCACAAGACTGATTTTATTACCAAAACAAAACATTTCTTACCCAAAACACACCTTTTTATTCCCAACATTAGACATTGTCTCCCCCAGATGCCCATTGGTATCCCTCCAAGATGAAATTCTCCCCTTCAAATATGGCTTTGTGTAACAAAAGAAGACATTCGCTCCCCAAAATACCGCTTCTGATCCCCTAAGGAAGACTTTTCCTCCCCAAAACACCCCTTTGGATCCCCAAAATAAGAAATACTCTCCCCAAAGTAGCGCTTTCGTTTCCTTTCCCAAAAAGGAGACATTTGAAGATGAAGGGCAGTATTCTGGGGAGAAAATGCCTTTTTGGGGGGATAAAGAGTGGCACTTAAGAGGGAACCTGTTTGGTTTCTGGGATAAAGAGTGATATTCGGGGAGAAAATGTCGAATTGTTGGCAGAAATTGATATGCAGGGGAGAAAGGGTTGTATTTTGGAGAGAAAAAGCGTGTTTTGGGGAGAAAATGCATGAGTTTTGGGGATAAACTGCATTATTTTGGCGTGAAAGCACGGTATTGAGCTAAGAAGCGGCATTTTGTGGAGAAAATGTCTTCTTTTGAGGAGAAAGGTGATCTTGAAGGGAGAAAATGCCTTATTTGCAGCATCAAAAGACGCATTTGGGGAAGATAGTGTCTTTTATTGGGACATCACGTTTTATTCCAAAAATAACACATTTTCTTCCCAGAATACCGCCTTTGATCCACAAAATAAGGCTTTTTCTTACCAGAATACCGCTTTTTAGACCGAAAATAAGTCAACCTCTCCAAAAAAGACGTATTTCTGTCCTCAAAATGAGACATATTCTCCCCAAAATATCATTCTTGGTTCCAAATAGAAGACTTTTTCTCCAGTAAATACCACGTCGGGTTCCCAATATTACACATTTTCTCCCCCAAATTGCTCTTTGGATCCCCAAAATGAGCCGTTCTCACTCAAATAACACTTGTGATCCCAAGAATCAGGCGTTTTCTCCGCACAAGACTGATTTTATTACCAAAACAAAACATTTCTTACCCAAAACACACCTTTTTATTCCCAACATTAGACATTGTCTCCCCCAGATGCCCATTGGTATCCCTCCAAGATGAAATTCTCCCCTTCAAATATGGCTTTGTGTAACAAAAGAAGACATTCGCTCCCCAAAATACCGCTTCTGATCCCCTAAGGAAGACTTTTCCTCCCCAAAACACCCCTTTGGATCCCCAAAATAAGAAATACTCTCCCCAAAGTAGCGCTTTCGTTTCCTTTCCCAAAAAGGAGACATTTGAAGATGAAGGGCAGTATTCTGGGGAGAAAATGCCTTTTTGGGGGGATAAAGAGTGGCACTTAAGAGGGAACCTGTTTGGTTTCTGGGATAAAGAGTGATATTCGGGGAGAAAATGTCGAATTGTTGGCAGAAATTGATATGCAGGGGAGAAAGGGTTGTATTTTGGAGAGAAAAAGCGTGTTTTGGGGAGAAAATGCATGAGTTTTGGGGATAAACTGCATTATTTTGGCGTGAAAGCACGGTATTGAGCTAATAAGCGGCATTTTGTGGAGAAAATGTCTTCTTTTGAGGAGAAAGGTGATCTTGAAGGGAGAAAATGCCTTATTTGCAGCATCAAAAGACGCATTTGGGGAAGATAGTGTCTTTTATTGGGACATCACGTTTTATTCCAAAAATAACACATTTTCTTCCCAGAATACCGCCTTTGATCCCCAAAATAAGGCTTTTTCTTACCAGAATACCGCTTTTTAGACCGAAAATAAGTCAACCTCTCCAAAAAAGACGTATTTCTGTCCTCAAAATGAGACATATTCTCCCCAAAATAGCATTCTTGGTTCCAAATAGAAGACTTTTTCTCCAGTAAATACCACGTCGGGTTCCCAATATTACACATTTTCTCCCCCAAATTGCTCTTTGGATCCCCAAAATGAGCCGTTCTCACTCAAATAACACTTGTGATCCCAAGAATCAGGCGTTTTCTCCGCACAAGACTGATTTTATTACCAAAACAAAACATTTCTTACCCAAAACACACCTTTTTATTCCCAACATTAGACATTGTCTCCCCCAGATGCCCATTGGTATCCCTCCAAGATGAAATTCTCCCCTTCAAATATGGCTTTGTGTAACAAAAGAAGACATTCGCTCCCCAAAATACCGCTTCTGATCCCCTAAGGAAGACTTTTCCTCCCCAAAACACCCCTTTGGATCCCCAAAATAAGAAATACTCTCCCCAAAGTAGCGCTTTCGTTTCCTTTCCCAAAAAGGAGACATTTGAAGATGAAGGGCAGTATTCTGGGGAGAAAATGCCTTTTTGGGGGGATAAAGAGTGGCACTTAAGAGGGAACCTGTTTGGTTTCTGGGATAAAGAGTGATATTGGGGGAGAAAATGTCGAATTGTTGGCAGAAATTGATATGCAGGGGAGAAAGGGTTGTATTTTGGAGAGAAAAAGCGTGTTTTGGGGAGAAAATGCATGAGTTTTGGGGATAAACTGCATTATTTTGGCGTGAAAGCACGGTATTGAGCTAATAAGCGGCATTTTGTGGAGAAAATGTCTTCTTTTGAGGAGAAAGGTGATCTTGAAGGGAGAAAATGCCTTATTTGCAGCATCAAAAGACGCATTTGGGGAAGATAGTGTCTTTTATTGGGACATCACGTTTTATTCCAAAAATAACACATTTTCTTCCCAGAATACCGCCTTTGATCCACAAAATAAGGCATTTTCTTCCCAGAATACCGCTTTTTAGACCGAAAATAAGGCAACCTCTCCAAAAAAGACGTATTTCTGTCCTCAAAATGAGACATATTCTCCCCAAAATATCATTCTTGGTTCCAAATAGAAGACTTTTTCTCCAGTAAATACCACGTCGGGTTCCCAATATTACACATTTTCTCCCCAAAATTGCTCTTTGGATCCCCAAAATGAGCCGTTCTCACTCAAATAACACTTGTGATCCCAAGAATCAGGCGTTTTCTCCACACAAGACTGATTTTATTACCAAAACAAAACATTTCTTACCCAGAACACACCTTTTTATTCCCAACATTAGACATTGTCTCCCCCAGATGCCCATTGGTATCCCTCCAAGATGAAATTCTCCCCTTCAAATATGGCTTTGTGTAACAAAAGAAGACATTCGCTCCCCAAAATACCGCTTCTGATCCCCTAAGGAAGACTTTTCCTCCCCAAAACACCCCTTTGGATCCCCAAAATAAGAAATACTCTCCCCAAAGTAGCGCTTTCGTTTCCTTTCCCAAAAAGGAGACATTTGAAGATGAAGGGCAGTATTCTGGGGAGAAAATGCCTTTTTGGGGGGATAAAGAGTGGCACTTAAGAGGGAACCTGTTTGGTTTCTGGGATAAAGAGTGATATTCGGGGAGAAAATGTCGAATTGTTGGCAGAAATTGATATGCAGGGGAGAAAGGGTTGTATTTTGGAGAGAAAAAGCGTGTTTTGGGGAGAAAATGCATGAGTTTTGGGGATAAACTGCATTATTTTGGCGTGAAAGCACGGTATTGAGCTAATAAGCGGCATTTTGTGGAGAAAATGTCTTCTTTTGAGGAGAAAGGTGATCTTGAAGGGAGAAAATGCCTTATTTGCAGCATCAAAAGACGCATTTGGGGAAGATAGTGTCTTTTATTGGGACATCACGTTTTATTCCAAAAATAACACATTTTCTTCCCAGAATACCGCCTTTGATCCACAAAATAAGGCTTTTTCTTACCAGAATACCGCTTTTTAGACCGAAAATAAGTCAACCTCTCCAAAAAAGACGTATTTCTGTCCTCAAAATGAGACATATTCTCCCCAAAATAGCATTCTTGGTTCCAAATAGAAGACTTTTTCTCCAGTAAATACCACGTCGGGTTCCCAATATTACACATTTTCTCCCCCAAATTGCTCTTTGGATCCCCAAAATGAGCCGTTCTCACTCAAATAACACTTGTGATCCCAAGAATCAGGCGTTTTCTCCGCACAAGACTGATTTTATTACCAAAACAAAACATTTCTTACCCAAAACACACCTTTTTATTCCCAACATTAGACATTGTCTCCCCCAGATGCCCATTGGTATCCCTCCAAGATGAAATTCTCCCCTTCAAATATGGCTTTGTGTAACAAAAGAAGACATTCGCTCCCCAAAATACCGCTTCTGATCCCCTAAGGAAGACTTTTCCTCCCCAAAACACCCCTTTGGATCCCCAAAATAAGAAATACTCTCCCCAAAGTAGCGCTTTCGTTTCCTTTCCCAAAAAGGAGACATTTGAAGATGAAGGGCAGTATTCTGGGGAGAAAATGCCTTTTTGGGGGGATAAAGAGTGGCACTTAAGAGGGAACCTGTTTGGTTTCTGGGATAAAGAGTGATATTGGGGGAGAAAATGTCGAATTGTTGGCAGAAATTGATATGCAGGGGAGAAAGGGTTGTATTTTGGAGAGAAAAAGCGTGTTTTGGGGAGAAAATGCATGAGTTTTGGGGATAAACTGCATTATTTTGGCGTGAAAGCACGGTATTGAGCTAATAAGCGGCATTTTGTGGAGAAAATGTCTTCTTTTGAGGAGAAAGGTGATCTTGAAGGGAGAAAATGCCTTATTTGCAGCATCAAAAGACGCATTTGGGGAAGATAGTGTCTTTTATTGGGACATCACGTTTTATTCCAAAAATAACACATTTTCTTCCCAGAATACCGCCTTTGATCCACAAAATAAGGCATTTTCTTCCCAGAATACCGCTTTTTAGACCGAAAATAAGGCAACCTCTCCAAAAAAGACGTATTTCTGTCCTCAAAATGAGACATATTCTCCCCAAAATATCATTCTTGGTTCCAAATAGAAGACTTTTTCTCCAGTAAATACCACGTCGGGTTCCCAATATTACACATTTTCTCCCCCAAATTGCTCTTTGGATCCCCAAAATGAGCCGTTCTCACTCAAATAACACTTGTGATCCCAAGAATCAGGCGTTTTCTCCGCACAAGACTGATTTTATTACCAAAACAAAACATTTCTTACCCAGAACACACCTTTTTATTCCCAACATTAGACATTGTCTCCCCCAAATGCCCATTGGTATCCCTCCAAGATGAAATTCTCCCCTTCAAATATGGCTTTGTGTAACAAAAGAAGACATTCGCTCCCCAAAATACCGCTTCTGATCCCCTAAGGAAGACTTTTCCTCCCCAAAACACCCCTTTGGATCCCCAAAATAAGAAATACTCTCCCCAAAGTAGCGCTTTCGTTTCCTTTCCCAAAAAGGAGACATTTGAAGATGAAGGGCAGTATTCTGGGGAGAAAATGCCTTTTTGGGGGGATAAAGAGTGGCACTTAAGAGGGAACCTGTTTGGTTTCTGGGATAAAGAGTGATATTCGGGGAGAAAATGTCGAATTGTTGGCAGAAATTGATATGCAGGGGAGAAAGGGTTGTATTTTGGAGAGAAAAAGCGTGTTTTGGGGAGAAAATGCATGAGTTTTGGGGATAAACTGCATTATTTTGGCGTGAAAGCACGGTATTGAGCTAATAAGCGGCATTTTGTGGAGAAAATGTCTTCTTTTGAGGAGAAAGGTGATCTTGAAGGGAGAAAATGCCTTATTTGCAGCATCAAAAGACGCATTTGGGGAAGATAGTGTCTTTTATTGGGACATCACGTTTTATTCCAAAAATAACACATTTTCTTCCCAGAATACCGCCTTTGATCCCCAAAATAAGGCTTTTTCTTACCAGAATACCGCTTTTTAGACCGAAAATAAGGCAACCTCTCCAAAAAAGACGTATTTCTGTCCTCAAAATGAGACATATTCTCCCCAAAATAGCATTCTTGGTTCCAAATAGAAGACTTTTTCTCCAGTAAATACCACGTCGGGTTCCCAATATTACACATTTTCTCCCCCAAATTGCTCTTTGGATCCCCAAAATGAGCCGTTCTCACTCAAATAACACTTGTGATCCCAAGAATCAGGCGTTTTCTCCGCACAAGACTGATTTTATTACCAAAACAAAACATTTCTTACCCAAAACACACCTTTTTATTCCCAACATTAGACATTGTCTCCCCCAGATGCCCATTGGTATCCCTCCAAGATGAAATTCTCCCCTTCAAATATGGCTTTGTGTAACAAAAGAAGACATTCGCTCCCCAAAATACCGCTTCTGATCCCCTAAGGAAGACTTTTCCTCCCCAAAACACCCCTTTGGATCCCCAAAATAAGAAATACTCTCCCCAAAGTAGCGCTTTCGTTTCCTTTCCCAAAAAGGAGACATTTGAAGATGAAGGGCAGTATTCTGGGGAGAAAATGCCTTTTTGGGGGGATAAAGAGTGGCACTTAAGAGGGAACCTGTTTGGTTTCTGGGATAAAGAGTGATATTCGGGGAGAAAATGTCGAATTGTTGGCAGAAATTGATATGCAGGGGAGAAAGGGTTGTATTTTGGAGAGAAAAAGCGTGTTTTGGGGAGAAAATGCATGAGTTTTGGGGATAAACTGCATTATTTTGGCGTGAAAGCACGGTATTGAGCTAAGAAGCGGCATTTTGTGGAGAAAATGTCTTCTTTTGAGGAGAAAGGTGATCTTGAAGGGAGAAAATGCCTTATTTGCAGCATCAAAAGACGCATTTGGGGAAGATAGTGTCTTTTATTGGGACATCACGTTTTATTCCAAAAATAACACATTTTCTTCCCAGAATACCGCCTTTGATCCACAAAATAAGGCATTTTCTTCCCAGAATACCGCTTTTTAGACCGAAAATAAGGCAACCTCTCCAAAAAAGACGTATTTCTGTCCTCAAAATGAGACATATTCTCCCCAAAATATCATTCTTGGTTCCAAATAGAAGACTTTTTCTCCAGTAAATACCACGTCGGGTTCCCAATATTACACATTTTCTCCCCAAAATTGCTCTTTGGATCCCCAAAATGAGCCGTTCTCACTCAAATAACACTTGTGATCCCAAGAATCAGGCGTTTTCTCCGCACAAGACTGATTTTATTACCAAAACAAAACATTTCTTACCCAGAACACACCTTTTTATTCCCAACATTAGACATTGTCTCCCCCAGATGCCCATTGGTATCCCTCCAAGATGAAATTCTCCCCTTCAAATATGGCTTTGTGTAACAAAAGAAGACATTCGCTCCCCAAAATACCGCTTCTGATCCCCTAAGGAAGACTTTTCCTCCCCAAAACACCCCTTTGGATCCCCAAAATAAGAAATACTCTCCCCAAAGTAGCGCTTTCGTTTCCTTTCCCAAAAAGGAGACATTTGAAGATGAAGGGCAGTATTCTGGGGAGAAAATGCCTTTTTGGGGGGATAAAGAGTGGCACTTAAGAGGGAACCTGTTTGGTTTCTGGGATAAAGAGTGATATTCGGGGAGAAAATGTCGAATTGTTGGCAGAAATTGATATGCAGGGGAGAAAGGGTTGTATTTTGGAGAGAAAAAGCGTGTTTTGGGGAGAAAATGCATGAGTTTTGGGGATAAACTGCATTATTTTGGCGTGAAAGCACGGTATTGAGCTAATAAGCGGCATTTTGTGGAGAAAATGTCTTCTTTTGAGGAGAAAGGTGATCTTGAAGGGAGAAAATGCCTTATTTGCAGCATCAAAAGACGCATTTGGGGAAGATAGTGTCTTTTATTGGGACATCACGTTTTATTCCAAAAATAACACATTTTCTTCCCAGAATACCGCCTTTGATCCACAAAATAAGGCTTTTTCTTCCCAGAATACCGCTTTTTAGACCGAAAATAAGTCAACCTCTCCAAAAAAGACGTATTTCTGTCCTCAAAATGAGACATATTCTCCCCAAAATAGCATTCTTGGTTCCAAATAGAAGACTTTTTCTCCAGTAAATACCACGTCGGGTTCCCAATATTACACATTTTCTCCCCCAAATTGCTCTTTGGATCCCCAAAATGAGCCGTTCTCACTCAAATAACACTTGTGATCCCAAGAATCAGGCGTTTTCTCCCCACAAGACTGATTTTATTACCAAAACAAAACATTTCTTACCCAAAACACACCTTTTTATTCCCAACATTAGACATTGTCTCCCCCAGATGCCCATTGGTATCCCTCCAAGATGAAATTCTCCCCTTCAAATATGGCTTTGTGTAACAAAAGAAGACATTCGCTCCCAAAAATACCGCTTCTGATCCCCTAAGGAAGACTTTTCCTCCCCAAAACACCCCTTTGGATCCCCAAAATAAGAAATACTCTCCCCAAAGTAGCGCTTTCGTTTCCTTTCCCAAAAAGGAGACATTTGAAGATGAAGGGCAGTATTCTGGGGAGAAAATGCCTTTTTGGGGGGATAAAGAGTGGCACTTAAGAGGGAACCTGTTTGGTTTCTGGGATAAAGAGTGATATTGGGGGAGAAAATGTCGAATTGTTGGCAGAAATTGATATGCAGGGGAGAAAGGGTTGTATTTTGGAGAGAAAAAGCGTGTTTTGGGGAGAAAATGCATGAGTTTTGGGGATGAACTGCATTATTTTGGCGTGAAAGCACGGTATTGAGCTAAGAAGCGGCATTTTGTGGAGAAAATGTCTTCTTTTGAGGAGAAAGGTGATCTTGAAGGGAGAAAATGCCTTATTTGCAGCATCAAAAGACGCATTTGGGGAAGATAGTGTCTTTTATTGGGACATCACGTTTTATTCCAAAAATAACACATTTTCTTCCCAGAATACCGCTTTTTAGACCGAAAATAAGGCAACCTCTCCAAAAAAGACGTATTTCTGTCCTCAAAATGAGACATATTCTCCCCAAAATATCATTCTTGGTTCCAAATAGAAGACTTTTTCTCCAGTAAATACCACGTCGGGTTCCCAATATTACACATTTTCTCCCCCAAATTGCTCTTTGGATCCCCAAAATGAGCCGTTCTCACTCAAATAACACTTGTGATCCCAAGAATCAGGCGTTTTCTCCGCACAAGACTGATTTTATTACCAAAACAAAACATTTCTTACCCAAAACACACCTTTTTATTCCCAACATTAGACATTGTCTCCCCCAGATGCCCATTGGTATCCCTCCAAGATGAAATTCTCCCCTTCAAATATGGCTTTGTGTAACAAAAGAAGACATTCGCTCCCCAAAATACCGCTTCTGATCCCCTAAGGAAGACTTTTCCTCCCCAAAACACCCCTTTGGATCCCCAAAATAAGAAATACTCTCCCCAAAGTAGCGCTTTTGTTTCCTTTCCCAAAAAGGAGACATTTGAAGATGAAGGGCAGTATTCTGGGGAGAAAATGCCTTTTTGGGGGGATAAAGAGTGGCACTTAAGAGGGAACCTGTTTGGTTTCTGGGATAAAGAGTGATATTCGGGGAGAAAATGTCGAATTGTTGGCAGAAATTGATATGCAGGGGAGAAAGGGTTGTATTTTGGAGAGAAAAAGCGTGTTTTGGGGAGAAAATGCATGAGTTTTGGGGATAAACTGCATTATTTTGGCGTGAAAGCACGGTATTGAGCTAATAAGCGGCGTTTTGTGGAGAAAATGTCTTCTTTTGAGGAGAAAGGTGATCTTGAAGGGAGGAAATGCCTTATTTGCAGCATCAAAAGACGCATTTGGGGAAGATAGTGTCTTTTATTGGGACATCACGTTTTATTCCAAAAATAACACATTTTCTTCCCAGAATACCGCCTTTGATCCACAAAATAAGGCATTTTCTTCCCAGAATACCGCTTTTTAGACCGAAAATAAGGCAACCTCTCCAAAAAAGACGTATTTCTGTCCTCAAAATGAGACATATTCTCCCCAAAATATCATTCTTGGTTCCAAATAGAAGACTTTTTCTCCAGTAAATACCACGTCGGGTTCCCAATATTACACATTTTCTCCCCAAAATTGCTCTTTGGATCCCCAAAATGAGCCGTTCTCACTCAAATAGCACTTGTGATCCCAAGAATCAGGCGTTTTCTCCGCACAAGACTGATTTTATTACCAAAACAAAACATTTCTTACCCAAAACACACCTTTTTATTCCCAACATTAGACATTGTCTCCCCCAGATGCCCATTGGTATCCCTCCAAGATGAAATTCTCCCCTTCAAATATGGCTTTGTGTAACAAAAGAAGACATTCGCTCCCCAAAATACCGCTTCTGATCCCCTAAGGAAGACTTTTCCTCCCCAAAACACCCCTTTGGATCCCCAAAATAAGAAATACTCTCCCCAAAGTAGCGCTTTCGTTTCCTTTCCCAAAAAGGAGACATTTGAAGATGAAGGGCAGTATTCTGGGGAGAAAATGCCTTTTTGGGGGGATAAAGAGTGGCACTTAAGAGGGAACCTGTTTGGTTTCTGGGATAAAGAGTGATATTCGGGGAGAAAATGTCGAATTGTTGGCAGAAATTGATATGCAGGGGAGAAAGGGTTGTATTTTGGAGAGAAAAAGCGTGTTTTGGGGAGAAAATGCATGAGTTTTGGGGATAAACTGCATTATTTTGGCGTGAAAGCACGGTATTGAGCTAATAAGCGGCATTTTGTGGAGAAAATGTCTTCTTTTGAGGAGAAAGGTGATCTTGAAGGGAGAAAATGCCTTATTTGCAGCATCAAAAGACGCATTTGGGGAAGATAGTGTCTTTTATTGGGACATCACGTTTTATTCCAAAAATAACACATTTTCTTCCCAGAATACCGCCTTTGATCCCCAAAATAAGGCTTTTTCTTCCCAGAATACCGCTTTTTAGACCGAAAATAAGTCAACCTCTCCAAAAAAGACGTATTTCTGTCCTCAAAATGAGACATATTCTCCCCAAAATAGCATTCTTGGTTCCAAATAGAAGACTTTTTCTCCAGTAAATACCACGTCGGGTTCCCAATATTACACATTTTCTCCCCAAAATTGCTCTTTGGATCCCCAAAATGAGCCGTTCTCACTCAAATAACACTTGTGATCCCAAGAATCAGGCGTTTTCTCCGCACAAGACTGATTTTATTACCAAAACAAAACATTTCTTACCCAAAACACACCTTTTTATTCCCAACATTAGACATTGTCTCCCCCAGATGCCCATTGGTATCCCTCCAAGATGAAATTCTCCCCTTCAAATATGGCTTTGTGTAACAAAAGAAGACATTCGCTCCCCAAAATACCGCTTCTGATCCCCTAAGGAAGACTTTTCCTCCCCAAAACACCCCTTTGGATCCCCAAAATAAGAAATACTCTCCCCAAAGTAGCGCTTTCGTTTCCTTTCCCAAAAAGGAGACATTTGAAGATGAAGGGCAGTATTCTGGGGAGAAAATGCCTTTTTGGGGGGATAAAGAGTGGCACTTAAGAGGGAACCTGTTTGGTTTCTGGGATAAAGAGTGATATTCGGGGAGAAAATGTCGAATTGTTGGCAGAAATTGATATGCAGGGGAGAAAGGGTTGTATTTTGGAGAGAAAAAGCGTGTTTTGGGGAGAAAATGCATGAGTTTTGGGGATAAACTGCATTATTTTGGCGTGAAAGCACGGTATTGAGCTAATAAGCGGCATTTTGTGGAGAAAATGTCTTCTTTTGAGGAGAAAGGTGATCTTGAAGGGAGAAAATGCCTTATTTGCAGCATCAAAAGACGCATTTGGGGAAGATAGTGTCTTTTATTGGGACATCACGTTTTATTCCAAAAATAACACATTTTCTTCCCAGAATACCGCCTTTGATCCACAAAATAAGGCATTTTCTTCCCAGAATACCGCTTTTTAGACCGAAAATAAGTCAACCTCTCCAAAAAAGACGTATTTCTGTCCTCAAAATGAGACATATTCTCCCCAAAATAGCATTCTTGGTTCCAAATAGAAGACTTTTTCTCCAGTAAATACCACGTCGGGTTCCCAATATTACACATTTTCTCCCCAAAATTGCTCTTTGGATCCCCAAAATGAGCCGTTCTCACTCAAATAACACTTGTGATCCCAAGAATCAGGCGTTTTCTCCGCACAAGACTGATTTTATTACCAAAACAAAACATTTCTTACCCAAAACACACCTTTTTATTCCCAACATTAGACATTGTCTCCCCCAGATGCCCATTGGTATCCCTCCAAGATGAAATTCTCCCCTTCAAATATGGCTTTGTGTAACAAAAGAAGACATTCGCTCCCCAAAATACCGCTTCTGATCCCCTAAGGAAGACTTTTCCTCCCCAAAACACCCCTTTGGATCCCCAAAATAAGAAATACTCTCCCCAAAGTAGCGCTTTCGTTTCCTTTCCCAAAAAGGAGACATTTGAAGATGAAGGGCAGTATTCTGGGGAGAAAATGCCTTTTTGGGGGGATAAAGAGTGGCACTTAAGAGGGAACCTGTTTGGTTTCTGGGATAAAGAGTGATATTCGGGGAGAAAATGTCGAATTGTTGGCAGAAATTGATATGCAGGGGAGAAAGGGTTGTATTTTGGAGAGAAAAAGCGTGTTTTGGGGAGAAAATGCATGAGTTTTGGGGATGAACTGCATTATTTTGGCGTGAAAGCACGGTATTGAGCTAAGAAGCGGCATTTTGTGGAGAAAATGTCTTCTTTTGAGGAGAAAGGTGATCTTGAAGGGAGAAAATGCCTTATTTGCAGCATCAAAAGACGCATTTGGGGAAGATAGTGTCTTTTATTGGGACATCACGTTTTATTCCAAAAATAACACATTTTCTTCCCAGAATACCGCCTTTGATCCACAAAATAAGGCATTTTCTTCCCAGAATACCGCTTTTTAGACCGAAAATAAGGCAACCTCTCCAAAAAAGACGTATTTCTGTCCTCAAAATGAGACATATTCTCCCCAAAATAGCATTCTTGGTTCCAAATAGAAGACTTTTTCTCCAGTAAATACCACGTCGGGTTCCCAATATTACACATTTTCTCCCCAAAATTGCTCTTTGGATCCCCAAAATGAGCCGTTCTCACTCAAATAACACTTGTGATCCCAAGAATCAGGCGTTTTCTCCCCACAAGACTGATTTTATTACCAAAACAAAACATTTCTTACCCAGAACACACCTTTTTATTCCCAACATTAGACATTGTCTCCCCCAGATGCCCATTGGTATCCCTCCAAGATGAAATTCTCCCTTTCAAATATGGCTTTGTGTAACAAAAGAAGACATTCGCTCCCCAAAATACCGCTTCTGATCCCCTAAGGAAGACTTTTCCTCCCCAAAACACCCCTTTGGATCCCCAAAATAAGAAATACTCTCCCCAAAGTAGCGCTTTCGTTTCCTTTCCCAAAAAGGAGACATTTGAAGATGAAGGGCAGTATTCTGGGGAGAAAATGCCTTTTTGGGGGGATAAAGAGTGGCACTTAAGAGGGAACCTGTTTGGTTTCTGGGATAAAGAGTGATATTCGGGGAGAAAATGTCGAATTGTTGGCAGAAATTGATATGCAGGGGAGAAAGGGTTGTATTTTGGAGAGAAAAAGCGTGTTTTGGGGAGAAAATGCATGAGTTTTGGGGATAAACTGCATTATTTTGGCGTGAAAGCACGGTATTGAGCTAATAAGCGGCATTTTGTGGAGAAAATGTCTTCTTTTGAGGAGAAAGGTGATCTTGAAGGGAGAAAATGCCTTATTTGCAGCATCAAAAGACGCATTTGGGGAAGATAGTGTCTTTTATTGGGACATCACGTTTTATTCCAAAAATAACACATTTTCTTCCCAGAATACCGCCTTTGATCCCCAAAATAAGGATTTTTCTTCCCAGAATACCGCTTTTTAGACCGAAAATAAGTCAACCTCTCCAAAAAAGACGTATTTCTGTCCTCAAAATGAGACATATTCTCCCCAAAATAGCATTCTTGGTTCCAAATAGAAGACTTTTTCTCCAGTAAATACCACGTCGGGTTCCCAATATTACACATTTTCTCCCCCAAATTGCTCTTTGGATCCCCAAAATGAGCCGTTCTCACTCAAATAACACTTGTGATCCCAAGAATCAGGTGTTTTCTCCGCACAAGACTGATTTTATTACCAAAACAAAACATTTCTTACCCAAAACACACCTTTTTATTCCCAACATTAGACATTGTCTCCCCCAGATGCCCATTGGTATCCCTCCAAGATGAAATTCTCCCCTTCAAATATGGCTTTGTGTAACAAAAGAAGACATTCGCTCCCCAAAATACCGCTTCTGATCCCCTAAGGAAGACTTTTCCTCCCCAAAACACCCCTTTGGATCCCCAAAATAAGAAATACTCTCCCCAAAGTAGCGCTTTCGTTTCCTTTCCCAAAAAGGAGACATTTGAAGATGAAGGGCAGTATTCTGGGGAGAAAATGCCTTTTTGGGGGGATAAAGAGTGGCACTTAAGAGGGAACCTGTTTGGTTTCTGGGATAAAGAGTGATATTCGGGGAGAAAATGTCGAATTGTTGGCAGAAATTGATATGCAGGGGAGAAAGGGTTGTATTTTGGAGAGAAAAAGCGTGTTTTGGGGAGAAAATGCATGAGTTTTGGGGATAAACTGCATTATTTTGGCGTGAAAGCACGGTATTGAGCTAATAAGCGGCATTTTGTGGAGAAAATGTCTTCTTTTGAGGAGAAAGGTGATCTTGAAGGGAGAAAATGCCTTATTTGCAGCATCAAAAGACGCATTTGGGGAAGATAGTGTCTTTTATTGGGACATCACGTTTTATTCCAAAAATAACACATTTTCTTCCCAGAATACCGCCTTTGATCCACAAAATAAGGCTTTTTCTTACCAGAATACCGCTTTTTAGACCGAAAATAAGTCAACCTCTCCAAAAAAGACGTATTTCTGTCCTCAAAATGAGACATATTCTCCCCAAAATATCATTCCTGGTTCCAAATAGAAGACTTTTTCTCCAGTAAATACCACGTCGGGTTCCCAATATTACACATTTTCTCCCCCAAATTGCTCTTTGGATCCCCAAAATGAGCCGTTCTCACTCAAATAACACTTGTGATCCCAAGAATCAGGCGTTTTCTCCCCACAAGACTGATTTTATTACCAAAACAAAACATTTCTTACCCAAAACACACCTTTTTATTCCCAACATTAGACATTGTCTCCCCCAGATGCCCATTGGTATCCCTCCAAGATGAAATTCTCCCCTTCAAATATGGCTTTGTGTAACAAAAGAAGACATTCGCTCCCCAAAATACCGCTTCTGATCCCCTAAGGAAGACTTTTCCTCCCCAAAACACCCCTTTGGATCCCCAAAATAAGAAATACTCTCCCCAAAGTAGCGCTTTCGTTTCCTTTCCCAAAAAGGAGACATTTGAAGATGAAGGGCAGTATTCTGGGGAGAAAATGCCTTTTTGGGGGGATAAAGAGTGGCACTTAAGAGGGAACCTGTTTGGTTTCTGGGATAAAGAGTGATATTCGGGGAGAAAATGTCGAATTGTTGGCAGAAATTGATATGCAGGGGAGAAAGGGTTGTATTTTGGAGAGAAAAAGCGTGTTTTGGGGAGAAAATGCATGAGTTTTGGGGATAAACTGCATTATTTTGGCGTGAAAGCACGGTATTGAGCTAATAAGCGGCATTTTGTGGAGAAAATGTCTTCTTTTGAGGAGAAAGGTGATCTTGAAGGGAGAAAATGCCTTATTTGCAGCATCAAAAGACGCATTTGGGGAAGATAGTGTCTTTTATTGGGACATCACGTTTTATTCCAAAAATAACACATTTTCTTCCCAGAATACCGCCTTTGATCCACAAAATAAGGCTTTTTCTTACCAGAATACCGCTTTTTAGACCGAAAATAAGGCAACCTCTCCAAAAAAGACGTATTTCTGTCCTCAAAATGAGACATATTCTCCCCAAAATATCATTCTTGGTTCCAAATAGAAGACTTTTTCTCCAGTAAATACCACGTCGGGTTCCCAATATTACACATTTTCTCCCCAAAATTGCTCTTTGGATCCCCAAAATGAGCCGCTCTCACTCAAATAACACTTGTGATCCCAAGAATCAGGCGTTTTCTCCCCACAAGACTGATTTTATTACCAAAACAAAACATTTCTTACCCAAAACACACCTTTTTATTCCCAACATTAGACATTGTCTCCCCCAGATGCCCATTGGTATCCCTCCAAGATGAAATTCTCCCCTTCAAATATGGCTTTGTGTAACAAAAGAAGACATTCGCTCCCCAAAATACCGCTTCTGATCCCCTAAGGAAGACTTTTCCTCCCCAAAACACCCCTTTGGATCCCCAAAATAAGAAATACTCTCCCCAAAGTAGCGCTTTCGTTTCCTTTCCCAAAAAGGAGACATTTGAAGATGAAGGGCAGTATTCTGGGGAGAAAATGCCTTTTTGGGGGGATAAAGAGTGGCACTTAAGAGGGAACCTGTTTGGTTTCTGGGATAAAGAGTGATATTCGGGGAGAAAATGTCGAATTGTTGGCAGAAATTGATATGCAGGGGAGAAAGGGTTGTATTTTGGAGAGAAAAAGCGTGTTTTGGGGAGAAAATGCATGAGTTTTGGGGATAAACTGCATTATTTTGGCGTGAAAGCACGGTATTGAGCTAATAAGCGGCATTTTGTGGAGAAAAAGTCTTCTTTTGAGGAGAAAGGTGATCTTGAAGGGAGAAAATGCCTTATTTGCAGCATAAAAAGACGCATTTGGGGAAGATAGTGTCTTTTATTGGGACATCACGTTTTATTCCAAAAATAACACATTTTCTTCCCAGAATACCGCCTTTGATCCCCAAAATAAGGCTTTTTCTTACCAGAATACCGCTTTTTAGACCGAAAATAAGGCAACCTCTCCAAAAAAGACGTATTTCTGTCCTCAAAATGAGACATATTCTCCCCAAAATAGCATTCTTGGTTCCAAATAGAAGACTTTTTCTCCAGTAAATACCACGTCGGGTTCCCAATATTACACATTTTCTCCCCCAAATTGCTCTTTGGATCCCCAAAATGAGCCGTTCTCACTCAAATAACACTTGTGATCCCAAGAATCAGGCGTTTTCTCCGCACAAGACTGATTTTATTACCAAAACAAAACATTTCTTACCCAAAACACACCTTTTTATTCCCAACATTAGACATTGTCTCCCCCAGATGCCCATTGGTATCCCTCCAAGATGAAATTCTCCCCTTCAAATATGGCTTTGTGTAACAAAAGAAGACATTCGCTCCCCAAAATACCGCTTCTGATCCCCTAAGGAAGACTTTTCCTCCCCAAAACACCCCTTTGGATCCCCAAAATAAGAAATACTCTCCCCAAAGTAGCGCTTTCGTTTCCTTTCCCAAAAAGGAGACATTTGAAGATGAAGGGCAGTATTCTGGGGAGAAAATGCCTTTTTGGGGGGATAAAGAGTGGCACTTAAGAGGGAACCTGTTTGGTTTCTGGGATAAAGAGTGATATTCGGGGAGAAAATGTCGAATTGTTGGCAGAAATTGATATGCAGGGGAGAAAGGGTTGTATTTTGGAGAGAAAAAGCGTGTTTTGGGGAGAAAATGCATGAGTTTTGGGGATAAACTGCATTATTTTGGCGTGAAAGCACGGTATTGAGCTAATAAGCGGCATTTTGTGGAGAAAAAGTCTTCTTTTGAGGAGAAAGGTGATCTTGAAGGGAGAAAATGCCTTATTTGCAGCATCAAAAGACGCATTTGGGGAAGATAGTGTCTTTTATTGGGACATCACGTTTTATTCCAAAAATAACACATTTTCTTCCCAGAATACCGCCTTTGATCCCCAAAATAAGGCTTTTTCTTACCAGAATACCGCTTTTTAGACCGAAAATAAGGCAACCTCTCCAAAAAAGACGTATTTCTGTCCTCAAAATGAGACATATTCTCCCCAAAATAGCATTCTTGGTTCCAAATAGAAGACTTTTTCTCCAGTAAATACCACGTCGGGTTCCCAATATTACACATTTTCTCCCCCAAATTGCTCTTTGGATCCCCAAAATGAGCCGTTCTCACTCAAATAACACTTGTGATCCCAAGAATCAGGCGTTTTCTCCGCACAAGACTGATTTTATTACCAAAACAAAACATTTCTTACCCAAAACACACCTTTTTATTCCCAACATTAGACATTGTCTCCCCCAGATGCCCATTGGTATCCCTCCAAGATGAAATTCTCCCCTTCAAATATGGCTTTGTGTAACAAAAGAAGACATTCGCTCCCCAAAATACCGCTTCTGATCCCCTAAGGAAGACTTTTCCTCCCCAAAACACCCCTTTGGATCCCCAAAATAAGAAATACTCTCCCCAAAGTAGCGCTTTCGTTTCCTTTCCCAAAAAGGAGACATTTGAAGATGAAGGGCAGTATTCTGGGGAGAAAATGCCTTTTTGGGGGGATAAAGAGTGGCACTTAAGAGGGAACCTGTTTGGTTTCTGGGATAAAGAGTGATATTCGGGGAGAAAATGTCGAATTGTTGGCAGAAATTGATATGCAGGGGAGAAAGGGTTGTATTTTGGAGAGAAAAAGCGTGTTTTGGGGAGAAAATGCATGAGTTTTGGGGATAAACTGCATTATTTTGGCGTGAAAGCACGGTATTGAGCTAATAAGCGGCATTTTGTGGAGAAAATGTCTTCTTTTGAGGAGAAAGGTGATCTTGAAGGGAGAAAATGCCTTATTTGCAGCATCAAAAGACGCATTTGGGGAAGATAGTGTCTTTTATTGGGACATCACGTTTTATTCCAAAAATAACACATTTTCTTCCCAGAATACCGCCTTTGATCCACAAAATAAGGCATTTTCTTCCCAGAATACCGCTTTTTAGACCGAAAATAAGGCAACCTCTCCAAAAAAGACGTATTTCTGTCCTCAAAATGAGACATATTCTCCCCAAAATAGCATTCTTGGTTCCAAATAGAAGACTTTTTCTCCAGTAAATACCACGTCGGGTTCCCAATATTACACATTTTCTCCCCAAAATTGCTCTTTGGATCCCCAAAATGAGCCGTTCTCACTCAAATAACACTTGTGATCCCAAGAATCAGGCGTTTTCTCCGCACAAGACTGATTTTATTACCAAAACAAAACATTTCTTACCCAAAACACACCTTTTTATTCCCAACATTAGACATTGTCTCCCCCAGATGCCCATTGGTATCCCTCCAAGATGAAATTCTCCCCTTCAAATATGGCTTTGTGTAACAAAAGAAGACATTCGCTCCCCAAAATACCGCTTCTGATCCCCTAAGGAAGACTTTTCCTCCCCAAAACACCCCTTTGGATCCCCAAAATAAGAAATACTCTCCCCAAAGTAGCGCTTTCGTTTCCTTTCCCAAAAAGGAGACATTTGAAGATGAAGGGCAGTATTCTGGGGAGAAAATGCCTTTTTGGGGGGATAAAGAGTGGCACTTAAGAGGGAACCTGTTTGGTTTCTGGGATAAAGAGTGATATTCGGGGAGAAAATGTCGAATTGTTGGCAGAAATTGATATGCAGGGGAGAAAGGGTTGTATTTTGGAGAGAAAAAGCGTGTTTTGGGGAGAAAATGCATGAGTTTTGGGGATAAACTGCATTATTTTGGCGTGAAAGCACGGTATTGAGCTAATAAGCGGCATTTTGTGGAGAAAATGTCTTCTTTTGAGGAGAAAGGTGATCTTGAAGGGAGAAAATGCCTTATTTGCAGCATCAAAAGACGCATTTGGGGAAGATAGTGTCTTTTATTGGGACATCACGTTTTATTCCAAAAATAACACATTTTCTTCCCAGAATACCGCCTTTGATCCCCAAAATAAGGCTTTTTCTTACCAGAATACCGCTTTTTAGACCGAAAATAAGTCAACCTCTCCAAAAAAGACGTATTTCTGTCCTCAAAATGAGACATATTCTCCCCAAAATATCATTCTTGGTTCCAAATAGAAGACTTTTTCTCCAGTAAATACCACGTCGGGTTCCCAATATTACACATTTTCTCCCCAAAATTGCTCTTTGGATCCTTAAAATGAGCCGTTCTCACTCAAATAACACTTGTGATCCCAAGAATCAGGTGTTTTCTCCGCACAAGACTGATTTTATTACCAAAACAAAACATTTCTTACCCAGAACACACCTTTTTATTCCCAACATTAGACATTGTCTCCCCCAGATGCCCATTGGTATCCCTCCAAGATGAAATTCTCCCCTTCAAATATGGCTTTGTGTAACAAAAGAAGACATTCGCTCCCCAAAATACCGCTTCTGATCCCCTAAGGAAGACTTTTCCTCCCCAAAACACCCCTTTGGATCCCCAAAATAAGAAATACTCTCCCCAAAGTAGCGCTTTCGTTTCCTTTCCCAAAAAGGAGACATTTGAAGATGAAGGGCAGTATTCTGGGGAGAAAATGCCTTTTTGGGGGGATAAAGAGTGGCACTTAAGAGGGAACCTGTTTGGTTTCTGGGATAAAGAGTGATATTCGGGGAGAAAATGTCGAATTGTTGGCAGAAATTGATATGCAGGGGAGAAAGGGTTGTATTTTGGAGAGAAAAAGCGTGTTTTGGGGAGAAAATGCATGAGTTTTGGGGATAAACTGCATTATTTTGGCGTGAAAGCACGGTATTGAGCTAATAAGCGGCATTTTGTGGAGAAAATGTCTTCTTTTGAGGAGAAAGGTGATCTTGAAGGGAGGAAATGCCTTATTTGCAGCATCAAAAGACGCATTTGGGGAAGATAGTGTCTTTTATTGGGACATCACGTTTTATTCCAAAAATAACACATTTTCTTCCCAGAATACCGCCTTTGATCCCCAAAATAAGGCTTTTTCTTACCAGAATACCGCTTTTTAGACCGAAAATAAGGCAACCTCTCCAAAAAAGACGTATTTCTGTCCTCAAAATGAGACATATTCTCCCCAAAATACCATTCTTGGTTCCAAATAGAAGACTTTTTCTCCAGTAAATACCACGTCGGGTTCCCAATATTACACATTTTCTCCCCAAAATTGCTCTTTGGATCCCCAAAATGAGCCGTTCTCACTCAAATAACACTTGTGATCCCAAGAATCAGGCGTTTTCTCCCCACAAGACTGATTTTATTACCAAAACAAAACATTTCTTACCCAAAACACACCTTTTTATTCCCAACATTAGACATTGTCTCCCCCAAATGCCCATTGGTATCCCTCCAAGATGAAATTCTCCCCTTCAAATATGGCTTTGTGTAACAAAAGAAGACATTCGCTCCCCAAAATACCGCTTCTGATCCCCTAAGGAAGACTTTTCCTCCCCAAAACACCCCTTTGGATCCCCAAAATAAGAAATACTCTCCCCAAAGTAGCGCTTTCGTTTCCTTTCCCAAAAAGGAGACATTTGAAGATGAAGGGCAGTATTCTGGGGAGAAAATGCCTTTTTGGGGGGATAAAGAGTGGCACTTAAGAGGGAACCTGTTTGGTTTCTGGGATAAAGAGTGATATTCGGGGAGAAAATGTCGAATTGTTGGCAGAAATTGATATGCAGGGGAGAAAGGGTTGTATTTTGGAGAGAAAAAGCGTGTTTTGGGGAGAAAATGCATGAGTTTTGGGGATAAACTGCATTATTTTGGCGTGAAAGCACGGTATTGAGCTAATAAGCGGCATTTTGTGGAGAAAATGTCTTCTTTTGAGGAGAAAGGTGATCTTGAAGGGAGAAAATGCCTTATTTGCAGCATCAAAAGACGCATTTGGGGAAGATAGTGTCTTTTATTGGGACATCACGTTTTATTCCAAAAATAACACATTTTCTTCCCAGAATACCGCTTTTTAGACCGAAAATAAGTCAACCTCTCCAAAAAAGACGTATTTCTGTCCTCAAAATGAGACATATTCTCCCCAAAATAGCATTCTTGGTTCCAAATAGAAGACTTTTTCTCCAGTAAATACCACGTCGGGTTCCCAATATTACACATTTTCTCCCCAAAATTGCTCTTTGGATCCCCAAAATGAGCCGTTCTCACTCAAATAACACTTGTGATCCCAAGAATCAGGCGTTTTCTCCGCACAAGACTGATTTTATTACCAAAACAAAACATTTCTTACCCAAAACACACCTTTTTATTCCCAACATTAGACATTGTCTCCCCCAGATGCCCATTGGTATCCCTCCAAGATGAAATTCTCCCCTTCAAATATGGCTTTGTGTAACAAAAGAAGACATTCGCTCCCCAAAATACCGCTTCTGATCCCCTAAGGAAGACTTTTCCTCCCCAAAACACCCCTTTGGATCCCCAAAATAAGAAATACTCTCCCCAAAGTAGCGCTTTCGTTTCCTTTCCCAAAAAGGAGACATTTGAAGATGAAGGGCAGTATTCTGGGGAGAAAATGCCTTTTTGGGGGGATAAAGAGTGGCACTTAAGAGGGAACCTGTTTGGTTTCTGGGATAAAGAGTGATATTCGGGGAGAAAGTGTCGAATTGTTGGCAGAAATTGATATGCAGGGGAGAAAGGGTTGTATTTTGGAGAGAAAAAGCGTGTTTTGGGGAGAAAATGCATGAGTTTTGGGGATAAACTGCATTATTTTGGCGTGAAAGCACGGTATTGAGCTAATAAGCGGCATTTTGTGGAGAAAATGTCTTCTTTTGAGGAGAAAGGTGATCTTGAAGGGAGAAAATGCCTTATTTGCAGCATCAAAAGACGCATTTGGGGAAGATAGTGTCTTTTATTGGGACATCACGTTTTATTCCAAAAATAACACATTTTCTTCCCAGAATACCGCCTTTGATCCACAAAATAAGGCATTTTCTTCCCAGAATACCGCTTTTTAGACCGAAAATAAGGCAACCTCTCCAAAAAAGACGTATTTCTGTCCTCAAAATGAGACATATTCTCCCCAAAATATCATTCTTGGTTCCAAATAGAAGACTTTTTCTCCAGTAAATACCACGTCGGGTTCCCAATATTACACATTTTCTCCCCAAAATTGCTCTTTGGATCCCCAAAATGAGCCGTTCTCACTCAAATAACACTTGTGATCCCAAGAATCAGGCGTTTTCTCCGCACAAGACTGATTTTATTACCAAAACAAAACATTTCTTACCCAAAACACACCTTTTTATTCCCAACATTAGACATTGTCTCCCCCAGATGCCCATTGGTATCCCTCCAAGATGAAATTCTCCCCTTCAAATATGGCTTTGTGTAACAAAAGAAGACATTCGCTCCCCAAAATACCGCTTCTGATCCCCTAAGGAAGACTTTTCCTCCCCAAAACACCCCTTTGGATCCCCAAAATAAGAAATACTCTCCCCAAAGTAGCGCTTTCGTTTCCTTTCCCAAAAAGGAGACATTTGAAGATGAAGGGCAGTATTCTGGGGAGAAAATGCCTTTTTGGGGGGATAAAGAGTGGCACTTAAGAGGGAACCTGTTTGGTTTCTGGGATAAAGAGTGATATTGGGGGAGAAAATGTCGAATTGTTGGCAGAAATTGATATGCAGGGGAGAAAGGGTTGTATTTTGGAGAGAAAAAGCGTGTTTTGGGGAGAAAATGCATGAGTTTTGGGGATAAACTGCATTATTTTGGCGTGAAAGCACGGTATTGAGCTAATAAGCGGCATTTTGTGGAGAAAATGTCTTCTTTTGAGGAGAAAGGTGATCTTGAAGGGAGAAAATGCCTTATTTGCAGCATCAAAAGACGCATTTGGGGAAGATAGTGTCTTTTATTGGGACATCACGTTTTATTCCAAAAATAACACATTTTCTTCCCAGAATACCGCCTTTGATCCACAAAATAAGGCATTTTCTTCCCAGAATACCGCTTTTTAGACCGAAAATAAGGCAACCTCTCCAAAAAAGACATATTTCTGTCCTCAAAATGAGACATATTCTCCCCAAAATATCATTCTTGGTTCCAAATAGAAGACTTTTTCTCCAGTAAATACCACGTCGGGTTCCCAATATTACACATTTTCTCCCCAAAATTGCTCTTTGGATCCCCAAAATGAGCCGTTCTCACTCAAATAACACTTGTGATCCCAAGAATCAGGCGTTTTCTCCGCACAAGACTGATTTTATTACCAAAACAAAACATTTCTTACCCAAAACACACATTTTATTCCCAACATTAGACATTGTCTCCCCCAGATGCCCATTGGTATCCCTCCAAGATGAAATTCTCCCCTTCAAATATGGCTTTGTGTAACAAAAGAAGACATTCGCTCCCAAAAATACCGCTTCTGATCCCCTAAGGAAGACTTTTCCTCCCCAAAACACCCCTTTGGATCCCCAAAATAAGAAATACTCTCCCCAAAGTAGCGCTTTCGTTTCCTTTCCCAAAAAGGAGACATTTGAAGATGAAGGGCAGTATTCTGGGGAGAAAATGCCTTTTTGGGGGGATAAAGAGTGGCACTTAAGAGGGAACCTGTTTGGTTTCTGGGATAAAGAGTGATATTGGGGGAGAAAATGTCGAATTGTTGGCAGAAATTGATATGCAGGGGAGAAAGGGTTGTATTTTGGAGAGAAAAAGCGTGTTTTGGGGAGAAAATGCATGAGTTTTGGGGATAAACTGCATTATTTTGGCGTGAAAGCACGGTATTGAGCTAATAAGCGGCATTTTGTGGAGAAAAAGTCTTCTTTTGAGGAGAAAGGTGATCTTGAAGGGAGAAAATGCCTTATTTGCAGCATCAAAAGACGCATTTGGGGAAGATAGTGTCTTTTATTGGGACATCACGTTTTATTCCAAAAATAACACATTTTCTTCCCAGAATACCGCCTTTGATCCACAAAATAAGGCATTTTCTTCCCAGAATACCGCTTTTTAGACCGAAAATAAGGCAACCTCTCCAAAAAAGACATATTTCTGTCCTCAAAATGAGACATATTCTCCCCAAAATATCATTCTTGGTTCCAAATAGAAGACTTTTTCTCCAGTAAATACCACGTCGGGTTCCCAATATTACACATTTTCTCCCCAAAATTGCTCTTTGGATCCCCAAAATGAGCCGTTCTCACTCAAATAACACTTGTGATCCCAAGAATCAGGCGTTTTCTCCGCACAAGACTGATTTTATTACCAAAACAAAACATTTCTTACCCAAAACACACATTTTATTCCCAACATTAGACATTGTCTCCCCCAGATGCCCATTGGTATCCCTCCGAGATGAAATTCTCCCCTTCAAATATGGCTTTGTGTAACAAAAGAAGACATTCGCTCCCCAAAATACCGCTTCTGATCCCCTAAGGAAGACTTTTCCTCCCCAAAACACCCCTTTGGATCCCCAAAATAAGAAATACTCTCCCCAAAGTAGCGCTTTCGTTTCCTTTCCCAAAAAGGAGACATTTGAAGATGAAGGGCAGTATTCTGGGGAGAAAATGCCTTTTTGGGGGGATAAAGAGTGGCACTTAAGAGGGAACCTGTTTGGTTTCTGGGATAAAGAGTGATATTCGGGGAGAAAGTGTCGAATTGTTGGCAGAAATTGATATGCAGGGGAGAAAGGGTTGTATTTTGGAGAGAAAAAGCGTGTTTTGGGGAGAAAATGCATGAGTTTTGGGGATAAACTGCATTATTTTGGCGTGAAAGCACGGTATTGAGCTAATAAGCGGCATTTTGTGGAGAAAATGTCTTCTTTTGAGGAGAAAGGTGATCTTGAAGGGAGAAAATGCCTTATTTGCAGCATCAAAAGACGCATTTGGGGAAGATAGTGTCTTTTATTGGGACATCACGTTTTATTCCAAAAATAACACATTTTCTTCCCAGAATACCGCCTTTGATCCACAAAATAAGGCATTTTCTTCCCAGAATACCGCTTTTTAGACCGAAAATAAGGCAACCTCTCCAAAAAAGACATATTTCTGTCCTCAAAATGAGACATATTCTCCCCAAAATATCATTCTTGGTTCCAAATAGAAGACTTTTTCTCCAGTAAATACCACGTCGGGTTCCCAATATTACACATTTTCTCCCCAAAATTGCTCTTTGGATCCCCAAAATGAGCCGTTCTCACTCAAATAACACTTGTGATCCCAAGAATCAGGCGTTTTCTCCGCACAAGACTGATTTTATTACCAAAACAAAACATTTCTTACCCAAAACACACCTTTTTATTCCCAACATTAGACATTGTCTCCCCCAGATGCCCATTGGTATCCCTCCAAGATGAAATTCTCCCCTTCAAATATGGCTTTGTGTAACAAAAGAAGACATTCGCTCCCCAAAATACCGCTTCTGATCCCCTAAGGAAGACTTTTCCTCCCCAAAACACCCCTTTGGATCCCCAAAATAAGAAATACTCTCCCCAAAGTAGCGCTTTCGTTTCCTTTCCCAAAAAGGAGACATTTGAAGATGAAGGGCAGTATTCTGGGGAGAAAATGCCTTTTTGGGGGGATAAAGAGTGGCACTTAAGAGGGAACCTGTTTGGTTTCTGGGATAAAGAGTGATATTGGGGGAGAAAATGTCGAATTGTTGGCAGAAATTGATATGCAGGGGAGAAAGGGTTGTATTTTGGAGAGAAAAAGCGTGTTTTGGGGAGAAAATGCATGAGTTTTGAGGATAAACTGCATTATTTTGGCGTGAAAGCACGGTATTGAGCTAATAAGCGGCATTTTGTGGAGAAAATGTCTTCTTTTGAGGAGAAAGGTGATCTTGAAGGGAGAAAATGCCTTATTTGCAGCATCAAAAGACGCATTTGGGGAAGATAGTGTCTTTTATTGGGACATCACGTTTTATTCCAAAAATAACACATTTTCTTCCCAGAATACCGCCTTTGATCCACAAAATAAGGCATTTTCTTCCCAGAATACCGCTTTTTAGACCGAAAATAAGTCAACCTCTCCAAAAAAGACGTATTTCTGTCCTCAAAATGAGACATATTCTCCCCAAAATAGCATTCTTGGTTCCAAATAGAAGACTTTTTCTCCAGTAAATACCACGTCGGGTTCCCAATATTACACATTTTCTCCCCAAAATTGCTCTTTGGATCCCCAAAATGAGCCGTTCTCACTCAAATAACACTTGTGATCCCAAGAATCAGGCGTTTTCTCCGCACAAGACTGATTTTATTACCAAAACAAAACATTTCTTACCCAAAACACACCTTTTTATTCCCAACATTAGACATTGTCTCCCCCAGATGCCCATTGGTATCCCTCCGAGATGAAATTCTCCCCTTCAAATATGGCTTTGTGTAACAAAAGAAGACATTCGCTCCCCAAAATACCGCTTCTGATCCCCTAAGGAAGACTTTTCCTCCCCAAAACACCCCTTTGGATCCCCAAAATAAGAAATACTCTCCCCAAAGTAGCGCTTTCGTTTCCTTTCCCAAAAAGGAGACATTTGAAGATGAAGGGCAGTATTCTGGGGAGAAAATGCCTTTTTGGGGGGATAAAGAGTGGCACTTAAGAGGGAACCTGTTTGGTTTCTGGGATAAAGAGTGATATTCGGGGAGAAAATGTCGAATTGTTGGCAGAAATTGATATGCAGGGGAGAAAGGGTTGTATTTTGGAGAGAAAAAGCGTGTTTTGGGGAGAAAATGCATGAGTTTTGGGGATAAACTGCATTATTTTGGCGTGAAAGCACAGTATTGAGCTAATAAGCGGCATTTTGTGGAGAAAATGTCTTCTTTTGAGGAGAAAGGTGATCTTGAAGGGAGAAAATGCCTTATTTGCAGCATCAAAAGACGCATTTGGGGAAGATAGTGTCTTTTATTGGGACATCACGTTTTATTCCAAAAATAACACATTTTCTTCCCAGAATACCGCCTTTGATCCACAAAATAAGGCATTTTCTTCCCAGAATACCGCTTTTTAGACCGAAAATAAGGCAACCTCTCCAAAAAAGACGTATTTCTGTCCTCAAAATGAGACATATTCTCCCCAAAATAGCATTCTTGGTTCCAAATAGAAGACTTTTTCTCCAGTAAATACCACGTCGGGTTCCCAATATTACACATTTTCTCCCCCAAATTGCTCTTTGGATCCCCAAAATGAGCCGTTCTCACTCAAATAACACTTGTGATCCCAAGAATCAGGCGTTTTCTCCGCACAAGACTGATTTTATTACCAAAACAAAACATTTCTTACCCAAAACACACATTTTATTCCCAACATTAGACATTGTCTCCCCCAGATGCCCATTGGTATCCCTCCAAGATGAAATTCTCCCCTTCAAATATGGCTTTGTGTAACAAAAGAAGACATTCGCTCCCCAAAATACCGCTTCTGATCCCCTAAGGAAGACTTTTCCTCCCCAAAACACCCCTTTGGATCCCCAAAATAAGAAATACTCTCCCCAAAGTAGCGCTTTCGTTTCCTTTCCCAAAAAGGAGACATTTGAAGATGAAGGGCAGTATTCTGGGGAGAAAATGCCTTTTTGGGGGGATAAAGAGTGGCACTTAAGAGGGAACCTGTTTGGTTTCTGGGATAAAGAGTGATATTCGGGGAGAAAGTGTCGAATTGTTGGCAGAAATTGATATGCAGGGGAGAAAGGGTTGTATTTTGGAGAGAAAAAGCGTGTTTTGGGGAGAAAATGCATGAGTTTTGGGGATAAACTGCATTATTTTGGCGTGAAAGCACGGTATTGAGCTAATAAGCGGCATTTTGTGGAGAAAATGTCTTCTTTTGAGGAGAAAGGTGATCTTGAAGGGAGAAAATGCCTTATTTGCAGCATCAAAAGACGCATTTGGGGAAGATAGTGTCTTTTATTGGGACATCACGTTTTATTCCAAAAATAACACATTTTCTTCCCAGAATACCGCCTTTGATCCACAAAATAAGGCATTTTCTTCCCAGAATACCGCTTTTTAGACCGAAAATAAGGCAACCTCTCCAAAAAAGACATATTTCTGTCCTCAAAATGAGACATATTCTCCCCAAAATATCATTCTTGGTTCCAAATAGAAGACTTTTTCTCCAGTAAATACCACGTCGGGTTCCCAATATTACACATTTTCTCCCCAAAATTGCTCTTTGGATCCCCAAAATGAGCCGTTCTCACTCAAATAACACTTGTGATCCCAAGAATCAGGCGTTTTCTCCGCACAAGACTGATTTTATTACCAAAACAAAACATTTCTTACCCAAAACACACCTTTTTATTCCCAACATTAGACATTGTCTCCCCCAGATGCCCATTGGTATCCCTCCAAGATGAAATTCTCCCCTTCAAATATGGCTTTGTGTAACAAAAGAAGACATTCGCTCCCCAAAATACCGCTTCTGATCCCCTAAGGAAGACTTTTCCTCCCCAAAACACCCCTTTGGATCCCCAAAATAAGAAATACTCTCCCCAAAGTAGCGCTTTCGTTTCCTTTCCCAAAAAGGAGACATTTGAAGATGAAGGGCAGTATTCTGGGGAGAAAATGCCTTTTTGGGGGGATAAAGAGTGGCACTTAAGAGGGAACCTGTTTGGTTTCTGGGATAAAGAGTGATATTCGGGGAGAAAATGTCGAATTGTTGGCAGAAATTGATATGCAGGGGAGAAAGGGTTGTATTTTGGAGAGAAAAAGCGTGTTTTGGGGAGAAAATGCATGAGTTTTGAGGATAAACTGCATTATTTTGGCGTGAAAGCACGGTATTGAGCTAAGAAGCGGCATTTTGTGGAGAAAATGTCTTCTTTTGAGGAGAAAGGTGATCTTGAAGGGAGAAAATGCCTTATTTGCAGCATCAAAAGACGCATTTGGGGAAGATAGTGTCTTTTATTGGGACATCACGTTTTATTCCAAAAATAACACATTTTCTTCCCAGAATACCGCCTTTGATCCACAAAATAAGGCATTTTCTTCCCAGAATACCGCTTTTTAGACCGAAAATAAGGCAACCTCTCCAAAAAAGACGTATTTCTGTCCTCAAAATGAGACATATTCTCCCCAAAATAGCATTCTTGGTTCCAAATAGAAGACTTTTTCTCCAGTAAATACCACGTCGGGTTCCCAATATTACACATTTTCTCCCCAAAATTGCTCTTTGGATCCCCAAAATGAGCCGTTCTCACTCAAATAACACTTGTGATCCCAAGAATCAGGCGTTTTCTCCCCACAAGACTGATTTTATTACCAAAACAAAACATTTCTTACCCAAAACACACCTTTTTATTCCCAACATTAGACATTGTCTCCCCCAGATGCCCATTGGTATCCCTCCAAGATGAAATTCTCCCCTTCAAATATGGCTTTGTGTAACAAAAGAAGACATTCGCTCCCCAAAATACCGCTTCTGATCCCCTAAGGAAGACTTTTCCTCCCCAAAACACCCCTTTGGATCCCCAAAATAAGAAATACTCTCCCCAAAGTAGCGCTTTCGTTTCCTTTCCCAAAAAGGAGACATTTGAAGATGAAGGGCAGTATTCTGGGGAGAAAATGCCTTTTTGGGGGGATAAAGAGTGGCACTTAAGAGGGAACCTGTTTGGTTTCTGGGATAAAGAGTGATATTCGGGGAGAAAATGTCGAATTGTTGGCAGAAATTGATATGCAGGGGAGAAAGGGTTGTATTTTGGAGAGAAAAAGCGTGTTTTGGGGAGAAAATGCATGAGTTTTGAGGATAAACTGCATTATTTTGGCGTGAAAGCACGGTATTGAGCTAATAAGCGGCATTTTGTGGAGAAAATGTCTTCTTTTGAGGAGAAAGGTGATCTTGAAGGGAGAAAATGCCTTATTTGCAGCATCAAAAGACGCATTTGGGGAAGATAGTGTCTTTTATTGGGACATCACGTTTTATTCCAAAAATAACACATTTTCTTCCCAGAATACCGCCTTTGATCCACAAAATAAGGCATTTTCTTCCCAGAATACCGCTTTTTAGACCGAAAATAAGGCAACCTCTCCAAAAAAGACGTATTTCTGTCCTCAAAATGAGACATATTCTCCCCAAAATAGCATTCTTGGTTCCAAATAGAAGACTTTTTCTCCAGTAAATACCACGTCGGGTTCCCAATATTACACATTTTCTCCCCAAAATTGCTCTTTGGATCCCCAAAATGAGCCGTTCTCACTCAAATAACACTTGTGATCCCAAGAATCAGGCGTTTTCTCCGCACAAGACTGATTTTATTACCAAAACAAAACATTTCTTACCCAAAACACACCTTTTTATTCCCAACATTAGACATTGTCTCCCCCAGATGCCCATTGGTATCCCTCCAAGATGAAATTCTCCCCTTCAAATATGGCTTTGTGTAACAAAAGAAGACATTCGCTCCCCAAAATACCGCTTCTGATCCCCTAAGGAAGACTTTTCCTCCCCAAAACACCCCTTTGGATCCCCAAAATAAGAAATACTCTCCCCAAAGTAGCGCTTTCGTTTCCTTTCCCAAAAAGGAGACATTTGAAGATGAAGGGCAGTATTCTGGGGAGAAAATGCCTTTTTGGGGGGATAAAGAGTGGCACTTAAGAGGGAACCTGTTTGGTTTCTGGGATAAAGAGTGATATTCGGGGAGAAAATGTCGAATTGTTGGCAGAAATTGATATGCAGGGGAGAAAGGGTTGTATTTTGGAGAGAAAAAGCGTGTTTTGGGGAGAAAATGCATGAGTTTTGGGGATAAACTGCATTATTTTGGCGTGAAAGCACGGTATTGAGCTAATAAGCGGCATTTTGTGGAGAAAATGTCTTCTTTTGAGGAGAAAGGTGATCTTGAAGGGAGAAAATGCCTTATTTGCAGCATCAAAAGACGCATTTGGGGAAGATAGTGTCTTTTATTGGGACATCACGTTTTATTCCAAAAATAACACATTTTCTTCCCAGAATACCGCCTTTGATCCACAAAATAAGGCATTTTCTTCCCAGAATACCGCTTTTTAGACCGAAAATAAGGCAACCTCTCCAAAAAAGACATATTTCTGTCCTCAAAATGAGACATATTCTCCCCAAAATAGCATTCTTGGTTCCAAATAGAAGACTTTTTCTCCAGTAAATACCACGTCGGGTTCCCAATATTACACATTTTCTCCCCAAAATTGCTCTTTGGATCCCCAAAATGAGCCGTTCTCACTCAAATAACACTTGTGATCCCAAGAATCAGGCGTTTTCTCCGCACAAGACTGATTTTATTACCAAAACAAAACATTTCTTACCCAAAACACACCTTTTTATTCCCAACATTAGACATTGTCTCCCCCAGATGCCCATTGGTATCCCTCCAAGATGAAATTCTCCCCTTCAAATATGGCTTTGTGTAACAAAAGAAGACATTCGCTCCCCAAAATACCGCTTCTGATCCCCTAAGGAAGACTTTTCCTCCCCAAAACACCCCTTTGGATCCCCAAAATAAGAAATACTCTCCCCAAAGTAGCGCTTTCGTTTCCTTTCCCAAAAAGGAGACATTTGAAGATGAAGGGCAGTATTCTGGGGAGAAAATGCCTTTTTGGGGGGATAAAGAGTGGCACTTAAGAGGGAACCTGTTTGGTTTCTGGGATAAAGAGTGATATTCGGGGAGAAAGTGTCGAATTGTTGGCAGAAATTGATATGCAGGGGAGAAAGGGTTGTATTTTGGAGAGAAAAAGCGTGTTTTGGGGAGAAAATGCATGAGTTTTGGGGATAAACTGCATTATTTTGGCGTGAAAGCACGGTATTGAGCTAATAAGCGGCATTTTGTGGAGAAAATGTCTTCTTTTGAGGAGAAAGGTGATCTTGAAGGGAGAAAATGCCTTATTTGCAGCATCAAAAGACGCATTTGGGGAAGATAGTGTCTTTTATTGGGACATCACGTTTTATTCCAAAAATAACACATTTTCTTCCCAGAATACCGCCTTTGATCCACAAAATAAGGCATTTTCTTCCCAGAATACCGCTTTTTAGACCGAAAATAAGTCAACCTCTCCAAAAAAGACGTATTTCTGTCCTCAAAATGAGACATATTCTCCCCAAAATAGCATTCTTGGTTCCAAATAGAAGACTTTTTCTCCAGTAAATACCACGTCGGGTTCCCAATATTACACATTTTCTCCCCAAAATTGCTCTTTGGATCCCCAAAATGAGCCGTTCTCACTCAAATAACACTTGTGATCCCAAGAATCAGGTGTTTTCTCCGCACAAGACTGATTTTATTACCAAAACAAAACATTTCTTACCCAAAACACACCTTTTTATTCCCAACATTAGACATTGTCTCCCCCAGATGCCCATTGGTATCCCTCCAAGATGAAATTCTCCCCTTCAAATATGGCTTTGTGTAACAAAAGAAGACATTCGCTCCCAAAAATACCGCTTCTGATCCCCTAAGGAAGACTTTTCCTCCCCAAAACACCCCTTTGGATCCCCAAAATAAGAAATACTCTCCCCAAAGTAGCGCTTTCGTTTCCTTTCCCAAAAAGGAGACATTTGAAGATGAAGGGCAGTATTCTGGGGAGAAAATGCCATTTTGGGGGGATAAAGAGTGGCACTTAAGAGGGAACCTGTTTGGTTTCTGGGATAAAGAGTGATATTCGGGGAGAAAGTGTCGAATTGTTGGCAGAAATTGATATGCAGGGGAGAAAGGGTTGTATTTTGGAGAGAAAAAGCGTGTTTTGGGGAGAAAATGCATGAGTTTTGGGGATAAACTGCATTATTTTGGCGTGAAAGCACGGTATTGAGCTAATAAGCGGCATTTTGTGGAGAAAATGTCTTCTTTTGAGGAGAAAGGTGATCTTGAAGGGAGAAAATGCCTTATTTGCAGCATCAAAAGACGCATTTGGGGAAGATAGTGTCTTTTATTGGGACATCACGTTTTATTCCAAAAATAACACATTTTCTTCCCAGAATACCGCCTTTGATCCACAAAATAAGGCATTTTCTTCCCAGAATACCGCTTTTTAGACCGAAAATAAGGCAACCTCTCCAAAAAAGACGTATTTCTGTCCTCAAAATGAGACATATTCTCCCCAAAATATCATTCTTGGTTCCAAATAGAAGACTTTTTCTCCAGTAAATACCACGTCGGGTTCCCAATATTACACATTTTCTCCCCAAAATTGCTCTTTGGATCCCCAAAATGAGCCGTTCTCACTCAAATAACACTTGTGATCCCAAGAATCAGGTGTTTTCTCCGCACAAGACTGATTTTATTACCAAAACAAAACATTTCTTACCCAAAACACACCTTTTTATTCCCAACATTAGACATTGTCTCCCCCAGATGCCCATTGGTATCCCTCCAAGATGAAATTCTCCCCTTCAAATATGGCTTTGTGTAACAAAAGAAGACATTCGCTCCCCAAAATACCGCTTCTGATCCCCTAAGGAAGACTTTTCCTCCCCAAAACACCCCTTTGGATCCCCAAAATAAGAAATACTCTCCCCAAAGTAGCGCTTTCGTTTCCTTTCCCAAAAAGGAGACATTTGAAGATGAAGGGCAGTATTCTGGGGAGAAAATGCCTTTTTGGGGGGATAAAGAGTGGCACTTAAGAGGGAACCTGTTTGGTTTCTGGGATAAAGAGTGATATTCGGGGAGAAAATGTCGAATTGTTGGCAGAAATTGATATGCAGGGGAGAAAGGGTTGTATTTTGGAGAGAAAAAGCGTGTTTTGGGGAGAAAATGCATGAGTTTTGGGGATAAACTGCATTATTTTGGCGTGAAAGCACGGTATTGAGCTAATAAGCGGCATTTTGTGGAGAAAATGTCTTCTTTTGAGGAGAAAGGTGATCTTGAAGGGAGAAAATGCCTTATTTGCAGCATCAAAAGACGCATTTGGGGAAGATAGTGTCTTTTATTGGGACATCACGTTTTATTCCAAAAATAACACATTTTCTTCCCAGAATACCGCCTTTGATCCACAAAATAAGGCATTTTCTTCCCAGAATACCGCTTTTTAGACCGAAAATAAGGCAACCTCTCCAAAAAAGACGTATTTCTGTCCTCAAAATGAGACATATTCTCCCCAAAATAGCATTCTTGGTTCCAAATAGAAGACTTTTTCTCCAGTAAATACCACGTCGGGTTCCCAATATTACACATTTTCTCCCCCAAATTGCTCTTTGGATCCCCAAAATGAGCCGTTCTCACTCAAATAACACTTGTGATCCCAAGAATCAGGCGTTTTCTCCGCACAAGACTGATTTTATTACCAAAACAAAACATTTCTTACCCAAAACACACCTTTTTATTCCCAACATTAGACATTGTCTCCCCCAGATGCCCATTGGTATCCCTCCAAGATGAAATTCTCCCCTTCAAATATGGCTTTGTGTAACAAAAGAAGACATTCGCTCCCCAAAATACCGCTTCTGATCCCCTAAGGAAGACTTTTCCTCCCCAAAACACCCCTTTGGATCCCCAAAATAAGAAATACTCTCCCCAAAGTAGCGCTTTCGTTTCCTTTCCCAAAAAGGAGACATTTGAAGATGAAGGGCAGTATTCTGGGGAGAAAATGCCTTTTTGGGGGGATAAAGAGTGGCACTTAAGAGGGAACCTGTTTGGTTTCTGGGATAAAGAGTGATATTCGGGGAGAAAATGTCGAATTGTTGGCAGAAATTGATATGCAGGGGAGAAAGGGTTGTATTTTGGAGAGAAAAAGCGTGTTTTGGGGAGAAAATGCATGAGTTTTGGGGATAAACTGCATTATTTTGGCGTGAAAGCACGGTATTGAGCTAATAAGCGGCATTTTGTGGAGAAAAAGTCTTCTTTTGAGGAGAAAGGTGATCTTGAAGGGAGAAAATGCCTTATTTGCAGCATCAAAAGACGCATTTGGGGAAGATAGTGTCTTTTATTGGGACATCACGTTTTATTCCAAAAATAACACATTTTCTTCCCAGAATACCGCCTTTGATCCACAAAATAAGGCATTTTCTTCCCAGAATACCGCTTTTTAGACCGAAAATAAGGCAACCTCTCCAAAAAAGACGTATTTCTGTCCTCAAAATGAGACATATTCTCCCCAAAATAGCATTCTTGGTTCCAAATAGAAGACTTTTTCTCCAGTAAATACCACGTCGGGTTCCCAATATTACACATTTTCTCCCCCAAATTGCTCTTTGGATCCCCAAAATGAGCCGTTCTCACTCAAATAACACTTGTGATCCCAAGAATCAGGTGTTTTCTCCGCACAAGACTGATTTTATTACCAAAACAAAACATTTCTTACCCAAAACACACCTTTTTATTCCCAACATTAGACATTGTCTCCCCCAGATGCCCATTGGTATCCCTCCAAGATGAAATTCTCCCCTTCAAATATGGCTTTGTGTAACAAAAGAAGACATTCGCTCCCAAAAATACCGCTTCTGATCCCCTAAGGAAGACTTTTCCTCCCCAAAACACCCCTTTGGATCCCCAAAATAAGAAATACTCTCCCCAAAGTAGCGCTTTCGTTTCCTTTCCCAAAAAGGAGACATTTGAAGATGAAGGGCAGTATTCTGGGGAGAAAATGCCTTTTTGGGGGGATAAAGAGTGGCACTTAAGAGGGAACCTGTTTGGTTTCTGGGATAAAGAGTGATATTCGGGGAGAAAGTGTCGAATTGTTGGCAGAAATTGATATGCAGGGGAGAAAGGGTTGTATTTTGGAGAGAAAAAGCGTGTTTTGGGGAGAAAATGCATGAGTTTTGGGGATAAACTGCATTATTTTGGCGTGAAAGCACGGTATTGAGCTAATAAGCGGCATTTTGTGGAGAAAATGTCTTCTTTTGAGGAGAAAGGTGATCTTGAAGGGAGAAAATGCCTTATTTGCAGCATCAAAAGACGCATTTGGGGAAGATAGTGTCTTTTATTGGGACATCACGTTTTATTCCAAAAATAACACATTTTCTTCCCAGAATACCGCCTTTGATCCACAAAATAAGGCATTTTCTTCCCAGAATACCGCTTTTTAGACCGAAAATAAGGCAACCTCTCCAAAAAAGACGTATTTCTGTCCTCAAAATGAGACATATTCTCCCCAAAATAGCATTCTTGGTTCCAAATAGAAGACTTTTTCTCCAGTAAATACCACGTCGGGTTCCCAATATTACACATTTTCTCCCCAAAATTGCTCTTTGGATCCCCAAAATGAGCCGTTCTCACTCAAATAACACTTGTGATCCCAAGAATCAGGCGTTTTCTCCCCACAAGACTGATTTTATTACCAAAACAAAACATTTCTTACCCAAAACACACATTTTATTCCCAACATTAGACATTGTCTCCCCCAGATGCCCATTGGTATCCCTCCAAGATGAAATTCTCCCCTTCAAATATGGCTTTGTGTAACAAAAGAAGACATTCGCTCCCCAAAATACCGCTTCTGATCCCCTAAGGAAGACTTTTCCTCCCCAAAACACCCCTTTGGATCCCCAAAATAAGAAATACTCTCCCCAAAGTAGCGCTTTCGTTTCCTTTCCCAAAAAGGAGACATTTGAAGATGAAGGGCAGTATTCTGGGGAGAAAATGCCTTTTTGGGGGGATAAAGAGTGGCACTTAAGAGGGAACCTGTTTGGTTTCTGGGATAAAGAGTGATATTCGGGGAGAAAGTGTCGAATTGTTGGCAGAAATTGATATGCAGGGGAGAAAGGGTTGTATTTTGGAGAGAAAAAGCGTGTTTTGGGGAGAAAATGCATGAGTTTTGGGGATAAACTGCATTATTTTGGCGTGAAAGCACGGTATTGAGCTAATAAGCGGCATTTTGTGGAGAAAATGTCTTCTTTTGAGGAGAAAGGTGATCTTGAAGGGAGGAAATGCCTTATTTGCAGCATCAAAAGACGCATTTGGGGAAGATAGTGTCTTTTATTGGGACATCACGTTTTATTCCAAAAATAACACATTTTCTTCCCAGAATACCGCCTTTGATCCCCAAAATAAGGCATTTTCTTCCCAGAATACCGCTTTTTAGACTGAAAATAAGGCAACCTCTCCAAAAAAGACGTATTTCTGTCCTCAAAATGAGACATATTCTCCCCAAAATAGCATTCTTGGTTCCAAATAGAAGACTTTTTCTCCAGTAAATACCACGTCGGGTTCCCAATATTACACATTTTCTCCCCCAAATTGCTCTTTGGATCCCCAAAATGAGCCGTTCTCACTCAAATAACACTTGTGATCCCAAGAATCAGGTGTTTTCTCCGCACAAGACTGATTTTATTACCAAAACAAAACATTTCTTACCCAAAACACACCTTTTTATTCCCAACATTAGACATTGTCTCCCCCAGATGCCCATTGGTATCCCTCCAAGATGAAATTCTCCCCTTCAAATATGGCTTTGTGTAACAAAAGAAGACATTCGCTCCCAAAAATACCGCTTCTGATCCCCTAAGGAAGACTTTTCCTCCCCAAAACACCCCTTTGGATCCCCAAAATAAGAAATACTCTCCCCAAAGTAGCGCTTTCGTTTCCTTTCCCAAAAAGGAGACATTTGAAGATGAAGGGCAGTATTCTGGGGAGAAAATGCCTTTTTGGGGGGATAAAGAGTGGCACTTAAGAGGGAACCTGTTTGGTTTCTGGGATAAAGAGTGATATTCGGGGAGAAAGTGTCGAATTGTTGGCAGAAATTGATATGCAGGGGAGAAAGGGTTGTATTTTGGAGAGAAAAAGCGTGTTTTGGGGAGAAAATGCATGAGTTTTGGGGATAAACTGCATTATTTTGGCGTGAAAGCACGGTATTGAGCTAATAAGCGGCATTTTGTGGAGAAAATGTCTTCTTTTGAGGAGAAAGGTGATCTTGAAGGGAGAAAATGCCTTATTTGCAGCATCAAAAGACGCATTTGGGGAAGATAGTGTCTTTTATTGGGACATCACGTTTTATTCCAAAAATAACACATTTTCTTCCCAGAATACCGCCTTTGATCCACAAAATAAGGCATTTTCTTCCCAGAATACCGCTTTTTAGACCGAAAATAAGGCAACCTCTCCAAAAAAGACGTATTTCTGTCCTCAAAATGAGACATATTCTCCCCAAAATAGCATTCTTGGTTCCAAATAGAAGACTTTTTCTCCAGTAAATACCACGTCGGGTTCCCAATATTACACATTTTCTCCCCCAAATTGCTCTTTGGATCCCCAAAATGAGCCGTTCTCACTCAAATAACACTTGTGATCCCAAGAATCAGGCGTTTTCTCCGCACAAGACTGATTTTATTACCAAAACAAAACATTTCTTACCCAAAACACACCTTTTTATTCCCAACATTAGACATTGTCTCCCCCAGATGCCCATTGGTATCCCTCCAAGATGAAATTCTCCCCTTCAAATATGGCTTTGTGTAACAAAAGAAGACATTCGCTCCCCAAAATACCGCTTCTGATCCCCTAAGGAAGACTTTTCCTCCCCAAAACACCCCTTTGGATCCCCAAAATAAGAAATACTCTCCCCAAAGTAGCGCTTTCGTTTCCTTTCCCAAAAAGGAGACATTTGAAGATGAAGGGCAGTATTCTGGGGAGAAAATGCCTTTTTGGGGGGATAAAGAGTGGCACTTAAGAGGGAACCTGTTTGGTTTCTGGGATAAAGAGTGATATTCGGGGAGAAAATGTCGAATTGTTGGCAGAAATTGATATGCAGGGGAGAAAGGGTTGTATTTTGGAGAGAAAAAGCGTGTTTTGGGGAGAAAATGCATGAGTTTTGAGGATAAACTGCATTATTTTGGCGTGAAAGCACGGTATTGAGCTAATAAGCGGCATTTTGTGGAGAAAATGTCTTCTTTTGAGGAGAAAGGTGATCTTGAAGGGAGAAAATGCCTTATTTGCAGCATCAAAAGACGCATTTGGGGAAGATAGTGTCTTTTATTGGGACATCACGTTTTATTCCAAAAATAACACATTTTCTTCCCAGAATACCGCCTTTGATCCACAAAATAAGGCATTTTCTTCCCAGAATACCGCTTTTTAGACCGAAAATAAGGCAACCTCTCCAAAAAAGACGTATTTCTGTCCTCAAAATGAGACATATTCTCCCCAAAATATCATTCTTGGTTCCAAATAGAAGACTTTTTCTCCAGTAAATACCACGTCGGGTTCCCAATATTACACATTTTCTCCCCCAAATTGCTCTTTGGATCCCCAAAATGAGCCGTTCTCACTCAAATAACACTTGTGATCCCAAGAATCAGGCGTTTTCTCCGCACAAGACTGATTTTATTACCAAAACAAAACATTTCTTACCCAAAACACACCTTTTTATTCCCAACATTAGACATTGTCTCCCCCAGATGCCCATTGGTATCCCTCCAAGATGAAATTCTCCCCTTCAAATATGGCTTTGTGTAACAAAAGAAGACATTCGCTCCCCAAAATACCGCTTCTGATCCCCTAAGGAAGACTTTTCCTCCCCAAAACACCCCTTTGGATCCCCAAAATAAGAAATACTCTCCCCAAAGTAGCGCTTTCGTTTCCTTTCCCAAAAAGGAGACATTTGAAGATGAAGGGCAGTATTCTGGGGAGAAAATGCCTTTTTGGGGGGATAAAGAGTGGCACTTAAGAGGGAACCTGTTTGGTTTCTGGGATAAAGAGTGATATTCGGGGAGAAAATGTCGAATTGTTGGCAGAAATTGATATGCAGGGGAGAAAGGGTTGTATTTTGGAGAGAAAAAGCGTGTTTTGGGGAGAAAATGCATGAGTTTTGGGGATAAACTGCATTATTTTGGCGTGAAAGCACGGTATTGAGCTAATAAGCGGCGTTTTGTGGAGAAAAAGTCTTCTTTTGAGGAGAAAGGTGATCTTGAAGGGAGAAAATGCCTTATTTGCAGCATCAAAAGACGCATTTGGGGAAGATAGTGTCTTTTATTGGGACATCACGTTTTATTCCAAAAATAACACATTTTCTTCCCAGAATACCGCCTTCGATCCACAAAATAAGGCATTTTCTTCCCAGAATACCGCTTTTTAGACCGAAAATAAGGCAACCTCTCCAAAAAAGACGTATTTCTGTCCTCAAAATGAGACATATTCTCCCCAAAATAGCATTCTTGGTTCCAAATAGAAGACTTTTTCTCCAGTAAATACCACGTCGGGTTCCCAATATTACACATTTTCTCCCCCAAATTGCTCTTTGGATCCCCAAAATGAGCCGTTCTCACTCAAATAACACTTGTGATCCCAAGAATCAGGCGTTTTCTCCGCACAAGACTGATTTTATTACCAAAACAAAACATTTCTTACCCAAAACACACCTTTTTATTCCCAACATTAGACATTGTCTCCCCCAGATGCCCATTGGTATCCCTCCAAGATGAAATTCTCCCCTTCAAATATGGCTTTGTGTAACAAAAGAAGACATTCGCTCCCAAAAATACCGCTTCTGATCCCCTAAGGAAGACTTTTCCTCCCCAAAACACCCCTTTGGATCCCCAAAATAAGAAATACTCTCCCCAAAGTAGCGCTTTCGTTTCCTTTCCCAAAAAGGAGACATTTGAAGATGAAGGGCAGTATTCTGGGGAGAAAATGCCTTTTTGGGGGGATAAAGAGTGGCACTTAAGAGGGAACCTGTTTGGTTTCTGGGATAAAGAGTGATATTCGGGGAGAAAGTGTCGAATTGTTGGCAGAAATTGATATGCAGGGGAGAAAGGGTTGTATTTTGGAGAGAAAAAGCGTGTTTTGGGGAGAAAATGCATGAGTTTTGGGGATAAACTGCATTATTTTGGCGTGAAAGCACGGTATTGAGCTAAGAAGCGGCATTTTGTGGAGAAAATGTCTTCTTTTGAGGAGAAAGGTGATCTTGAAGGGAGAAAATGCCTTATTTGCAGCATCAAAAGACGCATTTGGGGAAGATAGTGTCTTTTATTGGGACATCACGTTTTATTCCAAAAATAACACATTTTCTTCCCAGAATACCGCCTTTGATCCACAAAATAAGGCATTTTCTTCCCAGAATACCGCTTTTTAGACCGAAAATAAGGCAACCTCTCCAAAAAAGACGTATTTCTGTCCTCAAAATGAGACATATTCTCCCCAAAATAGCATTCTTGGTTCCAAATAGAAGACTTTTTCTCCAGTAAATACCACGTCGGGTTCCCAATATTACACATTTTCTCCCCAAAATTGCTCTTTGGATCCCCAAAATGAGCCGTTCTCACTCAAATAACACTTGTGATCCCAAGAATCAGGCGTTTTCTCCGCACAAGACTGATTTTATTACCAAAACAAAACATTTCTTACCCAAAACACACATTTTATTCCCAACATTAGACATTGTCTCCCCCAGATGCCCATTGGTATCCCTCCAAGATGAAATTCTCCCCTTCAAATATGGCTTTGTGTAACAAAAGAAGACATTCGCTCCCCAAAATACCGCTTCTGATCCCCTAAGGAAGACTTTTCCTCCCCAAAACACCCCTTTGGATCCCCAAAATAAGAAATACTCTCCCCAAAGTAGCGCTTTCGTTTCCTTTCCCAAAAAGGAGACATTTGAAGATGAAGGGCAGTATTCTGGGGAGAAAATGCCTTTTTGGGGGGATAAAGAGTGGCACTTAAGAGGGAACCTGTTTGGTTTCTGGGATAAAGAGTGATATTCGGGGAGAAAGTGTCGAATTGTTGGCAGAAATTGATATGCAGGGGAGAAAGGGTTGTATTTTGGAGAGAAAAAGCGTGTTTTGGGGAGAAAATGCATGAGTTTTGGGGATAAACTGCATTATTTTGGCGTGAAAGCACGGTATTGAGCTAATAAGCGGCATTTTGTGGAGAAAATGTCTTCTTTTGAGGAGAAAGGTGATCTTGAAGGGAGAAAATGCCTTATTTGCAGCATCAAAAGACGCATTTGGGGAAGATAGTGTCTTTTATTGGGACATCACGTTTTATTCCAAAAATAACACATTTTCTTCCCAGAATACCGCCTTTGATCCACAAAATAAGGCATTTTCTTCCCAGAATACCGCTTTTTAGACCGAAAATAAGGCAACCTCTCCAAAAAAGACGTATTTCTGTCCTCAAAATGAGACATATTCTCCCCAAAATAGCATTCTTGGTTCCAAATAGAAGACTTTTTCTCCAGTAAATACCACGTCGGGTTCCCAATATTACACATTTTCTCCCCCAAATTGCTCTTTGGATCCCCAAAATGAGCCGTTCTCACTCAAATAACACTTGTGATCCCAAGAATCAGGCGTTTTCTCCGCACAAGACTGATTTTATTACCAAAACAAAACATTTCTTACCCAAAACACACATTTTATTCCCAACATTAGACATTGTCTCCCCCAGATGCCCATTGGTATCCCTCCAAGATGAAATTCTCCCCTTCAAATATGGCTTTGTGTAACAAAAGAAGACATTCGCTCCCCAAAATACCGCTTCTGATCCCCTAAGGAAGACTTTTCCTCCCCAAAACACCCCTTTGGATCCCCAAAATAAGAAATACTCTCCCCAAAGTAGCGCTTTCGTTTCCTTTCCCAAAAAGGAGACATTTGAAGATGAAGGGCAGTATTCTGGGGAGAAAATGCCTTTTTGGGGGGATAAAGAGTGGCACTTAAGAGGGAACCTGTTTGGTTTCTGGGATAAAGAGTGATATTCGGGGAGAAAGTGTCGAATTGTTGGCAGAAATTGATATGCAGGGGAGAAAGGGTTGTATTTTGGAGAGAAAAAGCGTGTTTTGGGGAGAAAATGCATGAGTTTTGGGGATAAACTGCATTATTTTGGCGTGAAAGCACGGTATTGAGCTAATAAGCGGCATTTTGTGGAGAAAATGTCTTCTTTTGAGGAGAAAGGTGATCTTGAAGGGAGAAAATGCCTTATTTGCAGCATCAAAAGACGCATTTGGGGAAGATAGTGTCTTTTATTGGGACATCACGTTTTATTCCAAAAATAACACATTTTCTTCCCAGAATACCGCCTTCGATCCACAAAATAAGGCATTTTCTTCCCAGAATACCGCTTTTTAGACCGAAAATAAGGCAACCTCTCCAAAAAAGACGTATTTCTGTCCTCAAAATGAGACATATTCTCCCCAAAATAGCATTCTTGGTTCCAAATAGAAGACTTTTTCTCCAGTAAATACCACGTCGGGTTCCCAATATTACACATTTTCTCCCCCAAATTGCTCTTTGGATCCCCAAAATGAGCCGTTCTCACTCAAATAACACTTGTGATCCCAAGAATCAGGCGTTTTCTCCGCACAAGACTGATTTTATTACCAAAACAAAACATTTCTTACCCAAAACACACCTTTTTATTCCCAACATTAGACATTGTCTCCCCCAGATGCCCATTGGTATCCCTCCAAGATGAAATTCTCCCCTTCAAATATGGCTTTGTGTAACAAAAGAAGACATTCGCTCCCAAAAATACCGCTTCTGATCCCCTAAGGAAGACTTTTCCTCCCCAAAACACCCCTTTGGATCCCCAAAATAAGAAATACTCTCCCCAAAGTAGCGCTTTCGTTTCCTTTCCCAAAAAGGAGACATTTGAAGATGAAGGGCAGTATTCTGGGGAGAAAATGCCTTTTTGGGGGGATAAAGAGTGGCACTTAAGAGGGAACCTGTTTGGTTTCTGGGATAAAGAGTGATATTCGGGGAGAAAGTGTCGAATTGTTGGCAGAAATTGATATGCAGGGGAGAAAGGGTTGTATTTTGGAGAGAAAAAGCGTGTTTTGGGGAGAAAATGCATGAGTTTTGAGGATAAACTGCATTATTTTGGCGTGAAAGCACGGTATTGAGCTAATAAGCGGCATTTTGTGGAGAAAATGTCTTCTTTTGAGGAGAAAGGTGATCTTGAAGGGAGAAAATGCCTTATTTGCAGCATCAAAAGACGCATTTGGGGAAGATAGTGTCTTTTATTGGGACATCACGTTTTATTCCAAAAATAACACATTTTCTTCCCAGAATACCGCCTTTGATCCACAAAATAAGGCATTTTCTTCCCAGAATACCGCTTTTTAGACCGAAAATAAGGCAACCTCTCCAAAAAAGACGTATTTCTGTCCTCAAAATGAGACATATTCTCCCCAAAATAGCATTCTTGGTTCCAAATAGAAGACTTTTTCTCCAGTAAATACCACGTCGGGTTCCCAATATTACACATTTTCTCCCCAAAATTGCTCTTTGGATCCCCAAAATGAGCCGTTCTCACTCAAATAACACTTGTGATCCCAAGAATCAGGCGTTTTCTCCGCACAAGACTGATTTTATTACCAAAACAAAACATTTCTTACCCAAAACACACCTTTTTATTCCCAACATTAGACATTGTCTCCCCCAGATGCCCATTGGTATCCCTCCAAGATGAAATTCTCCCCTTCAAATATGGCTTTGTGTAACAAAAGAAGACATTCGCTCCCCAAAATACCGCTTCTGATCCCCTAAGGAAGACTTTTCCTCCCCAAAACACCCCTTTGGATCCCCAAAATAAGAAATACTCTCCCCAAAGTAGCGCTTTCGTTTCCTTTCCCAAAAAGGAGACATTTGAAGATGAAGGGCAGTATTCTGGGGAGAAAATGCCTTTTTGGGGGGATAAAGAGTGGCACTTAAGAGGGAACCTGTTTGGTTTCTGGGATAAAGAGTGATATTCGGGGAGAAAGTGTCGAATTGTTGGCAGAAATTGATATGCAGGGGAGAAAGGGTTGTATTTTGGAGAGAAAAAGCGTGTTTTGGGGAGAAAATGCATGAGTTTTGAGGATAAACTGCATTATTTTGGCGTGAAAGCACGGTATTGAGCTAATAAGCGGCATTTTGTGGAGAAAATGTCTTCTTTTGAGGAGAAAGGTGATCTTGAAGGGAGAAAATGCCTTATTTGCAGCATCAAAAGACGCATTTGGGGAAGATAGTGTCTTTTATTGGGACATCACGTTTTATTCCAAAAATAACACATTTTCTTCCCAGAATACCGCCTTTGATCCACAAAATAAGGCATTTTCTTCCCAGAATACCGCTTTTTAGACCGAAAATAAGGCAACCTCTCCAAAAAAGACGTATTTCTGTCCTCAAAATGAGACATATTCTCCCCAAAATAGCATTCTTGGTTCCAAATAGAAGACTTTTTCTCCAGTAAATACCACGTCGGGTTCCCAATATTACACATTTTCTCCCCAAAATTGCTCTTTGGATCCCCAAAATGAGCCGTTCTCACTCAAATAACACTTGTGATCCCAAGAATCAGGCGTTTTCTCCGCACAAGACTGATTTTATTACCAAAACAAAACATTTCTTACCCAAAACACACCTTTTTATTCCCAACATTAGACATTGTCTCCCCCAGATGCCCATTGGTATCCCTCCAAGATGAAATTCTCCCCTTCAAATATGGCTTTGTGTAACAAAAGAAGACATTCGCTCCCCAAAATACCGCTTCTGATCCCCTAAGGAAGACTTTTCCTCCCCAAAACACCCCTTTGGATCCCCAAAATAAGAAATACTCTCCCCAAAGTAGCGCTTTCGTTTCCTTTCCCAAAAAGGAGACATTTGAAGATGAAGGGCAGTATTCTGGGGAGAAAATGCCTTTTTGGGGGGATAAAGAGTGGCACTTAAGAGGGAACCTGTTTGGTTTCTGGGATAAAGAGTGATATTCGGGGAGAAAGTGTCGAATTGTTGGCAGAAATTGATATGCAGGGGAGAAAGGGTTGTATTTTGGAGAGAAAAAGCGTGTTTTGGGGAGAAAATGCATGAGTTTTGGGGATAAACTGCATTATTTTGGCGTGAAAGCACGGTATTGAGCTAATAAGCGGCATTTTGTGGAGAAAATGTCTTCTTTTGAGGAGAAAGGTGATCTTGAAGGGAGAAAATGCCTTATTTGCAGCATCAAAAGACGCATTTGGGGAAGATAGTGTCTTTTATTGGGACATCACGTTTTATTCCAAAAATAACACATTTTCTTCCCAGAATACCGCCTTTGATCCACAAAATAAGGCATTTTCTTCCCAGAATACCGCTTTTTAGACCGAAAATAAGTCAACCTCTCCAAAAAAGACGTATTTCTGTCCTCAAAATGAGACATATTCTCCCCAAAATAGCATTCTTGGTTCCAAATAGAAGACTTTTTCTCCAGTAAATACCACGTCGGGTTCCCAATATTACACATTTTCTCCCCAAAATTGCTCTTTGGATCCCCAAAATGAGCCGTTCTCACTCAAATAACACTTGTGATCCCAAGAATCAGGCGTTTTCTCCCCACAAGACTGATTTTATTACCAAAACAAAACATTTCTTACCCAAAACACACCTTTTTATTCCCAACATTAGACATTGTCTCCCCCAGATGCCCATTGGTATCCCTCCAAGATGAAATTCTCCCCTTCAAATATGGCTTTGTGTAACAAAAGAAGACATTCGCTCCCCAAAATACCGCTTCTGATCCCCTAAGGAAGACTTTTCCTCCCCAAAACACCCCTTTGGATCCCCAAAATAAGAAATACTCTCCCCAAAGTAGCGCTTTCGTTTCCTTTCCCAAAAAGGAGACATTTGAAGATGAAGGGCAGTATTCTGGGGAGAAAATGCCTTTTTGGGGGGATAAAGAGTGGCACTTAAGAGGGAACCTGTTTGGTTTCTGGGATAAAGAGTGATATTCGGGGAGAAAGTGTCGAATTGTTGGCAGAAATTGATATGCAGGGGAGAAAGGGTTGTATTTTGGAGAGAAAAAGCGTGTTTTGGGGAGAAAATGCATGAGTTTTGGGGATAAACTGCATTATTTTGGCGTGAAAGCACGGTATTGAGCTAATAAGCGGCATTTTGTGGAGAAAATGTCTTCTTTTGAGGAGAAAGGTGATCTTGAAGGGAGAAAATGCCTTATTTGCAGCATCAAAAGACGCATTTGGGGAAGATAGTGTCTTTTATTGGGACATCACGTTTTATTCCAAAAATAACACATTTTCTTCCCAGAATACCGCCTTTGATCCACAAAATAAGGCATTTTCTTCCCAGAATACCGCTTTTTAGACCGAAAATAAGTCAACCTCTCCAAAAAAGACGTATTTCTGTCCTCAAAATGAGACATATTCTCCCCAAAATAGCATTCTTGGTTCCAAATAGAAGACATTTTCTCCAGTAAATACCACGTCGGGTTCCCAATATTACACATTTTCTCCCCAAAATTGCTCTTTGGATCCCCAAAATGAGCCGTTCTCACTCAAATAACACTTGTGATCCCAAGAATCAGGCGTTTTCTCCCCACAAGACTGATTTTATTACCAAAACAAAACATTTCTTACCCAAAACACACCTTTTTATTCCCAACATTAGACATTGTCTCCCCCAGATGCCCATTGGTATCCCTCCAAGATGAAATTCTCCCCTTCAAATATGGCTTTGTGTAACAAAAGAAGACATTCGCTCCCCAAAATACCGCTTCTGATCCCCTAAGGAAGACTTTTCCTCCCCAAAACACCCCTTTGGATCCCCAAAATAAGAAATACTCTCCCCAAAGTAGCGCTTTCGTTTCCTTTCCCAAAAAGGAGACATTTGAAGATGAAGGGCAGTATTCTGGGGAGAAAATGCCTTTTTGGGGGGATAAAGAGTGGCACTTAAGAGGGAACCTGTTTGGTTTCTGGGATAAAGAGTGATATTCGGGGAGAAAGTGTCGAATTGTTGGCAGAAATTGATATGCAGGGGAGAAAGGGTTGTATTTTGGAGAGAAAAAGCGTGTTTTGGGGAGAAAATGCATGAGTTTTGGGGATAAACTGCATTATTTTGGCGTGAAAGCACGGTATTGAGCTAATAAGCGGCATTTTGTGGAGAAAATGTCTTCTTTTGAGGAGAAAGGTGATCTTGAAGGGAGAAAATGCCTTATTTGCAGCATCAAAAGACGCATTTGGGGAAGATAGTGTCTTTTATTGGGACATCACGTTTTATTCCAAAAATAACACATTTTCTTCCCAGAATACCGCCTTTGATCCACAAAATAAGGCATTTTCTTCCCAGAATACCGCTTTTTAGACCGAAAATAAGGCAACCTCTCCAAAAAAGACGTATTTCTGTCCTCAAAATGAGACATATTCTCCCCAAAATAGCATTCTTGGTTCCAAATAGAAGACATTTTCTCCAGTAAATACCACGTCGGGTTCCCAATATTACACATTTTCTCCCCAAAATTGCTCTTTGGATCCCCAAAATGAGCCGTTCTCACTCAAATAACACTTGTGATCCCAAGAATCAGGCGTTTTCTCCCCACAAGACTGATTTTATTACCAAAACAAAACATTTCTTACCCAAAACACACCTTTTTATTCCCAACATTAGACATTGTCTCCCCCAGATGCCCATTGGTATCCCTCCAAGATGAAATTCTCCCCTTCAAATATGGCTTTGTGTAACAAAAGAAGACATTCGCTCCCCAAAATACCGCTTCTGATCCCCTAAGGAAGACTTTTCCTCCCCAAAACACCCCTTTGGATCCCCAAAATAAGAAATACTCTCCCCAAAGTAGTGCTTTCGTTTCCTTTCCCAAAAAGGAGACATTTGAAGATGAAGGGCAGTATTCTGGGGAGAAAATGCCTTTTTGGGGGGATAAAGAGTGGCACTTAAGAGGGAACCTGTTTGGTTTCTGGGATAAAGAGTGATATTCGGGGAGAAAGTGTCGAATTGTTGGCAGAAATTGATATGCAGGGGAGAAAGGGTTGTATTTTGGAGAGAAAAAGCGTGTTTTGGGGAGAAAATGCATGAGTTTTGGGGATAAACTGCATTATTTTGGCGTGAAAGCACGGTATTGAGCTAATAAGCGGCATTTTGTGGAGAAAATGTCTTCTTTTGAGGAGAAAGGTGATCTTGAAGGGAGAAAATGCCTTATTTGCAGCATCAAAAGACGCATTTGGGGAAGATAGTGTCTTTTATTGGGACATCACGTTTTATTCCAAAAATAACACATTTTCTTCCCAGAATACCGCCTTTGATCCACAAAATAAGGCATTTTCTTCCCAGAATACCGCTTTTTAGACCGAAAATAAGGCAACCTCTCCAAAAAAGACGTATTTCTGTCCTCAAAATGAGACATATTCTCCCCAAAATAGCATTCTTGGTTCCAAATAGAAGACATTTTCTCCAGTAAATACCACGTCGGGTTCCCAATATTACACATTTTCTCCCCCAAATTGCTCTTTGGATCCCCAAAATGAGCCGTTCTCACTCAAATAACACTTGTGATCCCAAGAATCAGGCGTTTTCTCCCCACAAGACTGATTTTATTACCAAAACAAAACATTTCTTACCCAAAACACACCTTTTTATTCCCAACATTAGACATTGTCTCCCCCAGATGCCCATTGGTATCCCTCCAAGATGAAATTCTCCCCTTCAAATATGGCTTTGTGTAACAAAAGAAAACATTCGCTCCCCAAAATACCGCTTCTGATCCCCTAAGGAAGACTTTTCCTCCCCAAAACACCCCTTTGGATCCCCAAAATAAGAAATACTCTCCCCAAAGTAGCGCTTTCGTTTCCTTTCCCAAAAAGGAGACATTTGAAGATGAAGGGCAGTATTCTGGGGAGAAAATGCCTTTTTGGGGGGATAAAGAGTGGCACTTAAGAGGGAACCTGTTTGGTTTCTGGGATAAAGAGTGATATTCGGGGAGAAAGTGTCGAATTGTTGGCAGAAATTGATATGCAGGGGAGAAAGGGTTGTATTTTGGAGAGAAAAAGCGTGTTTTGGGGAGAAAATGCATGAGTTTTGGGGATAAACTGCATTATTTTGGCGTGAAAGCACGGTATTGAGCTAATAAGCGGCATTTTGTGGAGAAAATGTCTTCTTTTGAGGAGAAAGGTGATCTTGAAGGGAGAAAATGCCTTATTTGCAGCATCAAAAGACGCATTTGGGGAAGATAGTGTCTTTTATTGGGACATCACGTTTTATTCCAAAAATAACACATTTTCTTCCCAGAATACCGCCTTTGATCCACAAAATAAGGCATTTTCTTCCCAGAATACCGCTTTTTAGACCGAAAATAAGTCAACCTCTCCAAAAAAGACGTATTTCTGTCCTCAAAATGAGACATATTCTCCCCAAAATAGCATTCTTGGTTCCAAATAGAAGACATTTTCTCCAGTAAATACCACGTCGGGTTCCCAATATTACACATTTTCTCCCCAAAATTGCTCTTTGGATCCCCAAAATGAGCCGTTCTCACTCAAATAACACTTGTGATCCCAAGAATCAGGCGTTTTCTCCGCACAAGACTGATTTTATTACCAAAACAAAACATTTCTTACCCAAAACACACCTTTTTATTCCCAACATTAGACATTGTCTCCCCCAGATGCCCATTGGTATCCCTCCAAGATGAAATTCTCCCCTTCAAATATGGCTTTGTGTAACAAAAGAAGACATTCGCTCCCCAAAATACCGCTTCTGATCCCCTAAGGAAGACTTTTCCTCCCCAAAACACCCCTTTGGATCCCCAAAATAAGAAATACTCTCCCCAAAGTAGCGCTTTCGTTTCCTTTCCCAAAAAGGAGACATTTGAAGATGAAGGGCAGTATTCTGGGGAGAAAATGCCTTTTTGGGGGGATAAAGAGTGGCACTTAAGAGGGAACCTGTTTGGTTTCTGGGATAAAGAGTGATATTCGGGGAGAAAGTGTCGAATTGTTGGCAGAAATTGATATGCAGGGGAGAAAGGGTTGTATTTTGGAGAGAAAAAGCGTGTTTTGGGGAGAAAATGCATGAGTTTTGGGGATAAACTGCATTATTTTGGCGTGAAAGCACGGTATTGAGCTAATAAGCGGCATTTTGTGGAGAAAATGTCTTCTTTTGAGGAGAAAGGTGATCTTGAAGGGAGAAAATGCCTTATTTGCAGCATCAAAAGACGCATTTGGGGAAGATAGTGTCTTTTATTGGGACATCACGTTTTATTCCAAAAATAACACATTTTCTTCCCAGAATACCGCCTTTGATCCACAAAATAAGGCATTTTCTTCCCAGAATACCGCTTTTTAGACCGAAAATAAGGCAACCTCTCCAAAAAAGACATATTTCTGTCCTCAAAATGAGACATATTCTCCCCAAAATAGCATTCTTGGTTCCAAATAGAAGACTTTTTCTCCAGTAAATACCACGTCGGGTTCCCAATATTACACATTTTCTCCCCCAAATTGCTCTTTGGATCCCCAAAATGAGCCGTTCTCACTCAAATAACACTTGTGATCCCAAGAATCAGGCGTTTTCTCCACACAAGACTGATTTTATTACCAAAACAAAACATTTCTTACCCAAAACACACCTTTTTATTCCCAACATTAGACATTGTCTCCCCCAGATGCCCATTGGTATCCCTCCAAGATGAAATTCTCCCCTTCAAATATGGCTTTGTGTAACAAAAGAAGACATTCGCTCCCCAAAATACCGCTTCTGATCCCCTAAGGAAGACTTTTCCTCCCCAAAACACCCCTTTGGATCCCCAAAATAAGAAATACTCTCCCCAAAGTAGCGCTTTCGTTTCCTTTCCCAAAAAGGAGACATTTGAAGATGAAGGGCAGTATTCTGGGGAGAAAATGCCTTTTTGGGGGGATAAAGAGTGGCACTTAAGAGGGAACCTGTTTGGTTTCTGGGATAAAGAGTGATATTCGGGGAGAAAGTGTCGAATTGTTGGCAGAAATTGATATGCAGGGGAGAAAGGGTTGTATTTTGGAGAGAAAAAGCGTGTTTTGGGGAGAAAATGCATGAGTTTTGGGGATAAACTGCATTATTTTGGCGTGAAAGCACGGTATTGAGCTAATAAGCGGCATTTTGTGGAGAAAATGTCTTCTTTTGAGGAGAAAGGTGATCTTGAAGGGAGAAAATGCCTTATTTGCAGCATCAAAAGACGCATTTGGGGAAGATAGTGTCTTTTATTGGGACATCACGTTTTATTCCAAAAATAACACATTTTCTTCCCAGAATACCGCCTTTGATCCACAAAATAAGGCATTTTCTTCCCAGAATACCGCTTTTTAGACCGAAAATAAGTCAACCTCTCCAAAAAAGACGTATTTCTGTCCTCAAAATGAGACATATTCTCCCCAAAATAGCATTCTTGGTTCCAAATAGAAGACATTTTCTCCAGTAAATACCACGTCGGGTTCCCAATATTACACATTTTCTCCCCAAAATTGCTCTTTGGATCCCCAAAATGAGCCGTTCTCACTCAAATAACACTTGTGATCCCAAGAATCAGGCGTTTTCTCCCCACAAGACTGATTTTATTACCAAAACAAAACATTTCTTACCCAAAACACACCTTTTTATTCCCAACATTAGACATTGTCTCCCCCAGATGCCCATTGGTATCCCTCCAAGATGAAATTCTCCCCTTCAAATATGGCTTTGTGTAACAAAAGAAGACATTCGCTCCCCAAAATACCGCTTCTGATCCCCTAAGGAAGACTTTTCCTCCCCAAAACACCCCTTTGGATCCCCAAAATAAGAAATACTCTCCCCAAAGTAGCGCTTTCGTTTCCTTTCCCAAAAAGGAGACATTTGAAGATGAAGGGCAGTATTCTGGGGAGAAAATGCCTTTTTGGGGGGATAAAGAGTGGCACTTAAGAGGGAACCTGTTTGGTTTCTGGGATAAAGAGTGATATTCGGGGAGAAAGTGTCGAATTGTTGGCAGAAATTGATATGCAGGGGAGAAAGGGTTGTATTTTGGAGAGAAAAAGCGTGTTTTGGGGAGAAAATGCATGAGTTTTGGGGATAAACTGCATTATTTTGGCGTGAAAGCACGGTATTGAGCTAATAAGCGGCATTTTGTGGAGAAAATGTCTTCTTTTGAGGAGAAAGGTGATCTTGAAGGGAGAAAATGCCTTATTTGCAGCATCAAAAGACGCATTTGGGGAAGATAGTGTCTTTTATTGGGACATCACGTTTTATTCCAAAAATAACACATTTTCTTCCCAGAATACCGCCTTTGATCCACAAAATAAGGCATTTTCTTCCCAGAATACCGCTTTTTAGACCGAAAATAAGTCAACCTCTCCAAAAAAGACGTATTTCTGTCCTCAAAATGAGACATATTCTCCCCAAAATAGCATTCTTGGTTCCAAATAGAAGACATTTTCTCCAGTAAATACCACGTCGGGTTCCCAATATTACACATTTTCTCCCCAAAATTGCTCTTTGGATCCCCAAAATGAGCCGTTCTCACTCAAATAACACTTGTGATCCCAAGAATCAGGCGTTTTCTCCCCACAAGACTGATTTTATTACCAAAACAAAACATTTCTTACCCAAAACACACCTTTTTATTCCCAACATTAGACATTGTCTCCCCCAGATGCCCATTGGTATCCCTCCAAGATGAAATTCTCCCCTTCAAATATGGCTTTGTGTAACAAAAGAAGACATTCGCTCCCCAAAATACCGCTTCTGATCCCCTAAGGAAGACTTTTCCTCCCCAAAACACCCCTTTGGATCCCCAAAATAAGAAATACTCTCCCCAAAGTAGCGCTTTCGTTTCCTTTCCCAAAAAGGAGACATTTGAAGATGAAGGGCAGTATTCTGGGGAGAAAATGCCTTTTTGGGGGGATAAAGAGTGGCACTTAAGAGGGAACCTGTTTGGTTTCTGGGATAAAGAGTGATATTCGGGGAGAAAGTGTCGAATTGTTGGCAGAAATTGATATGCAGGGGAGAAAGGGTTGTATTTTGGAGAGAAAAAGCGTGTTTTGGGGAGAAAATGCATGAGTTTTGGGGATAAACTGCATTATTTTGGCGTGAAAGCACGGTATTGAGCTAATAAGCGGCATTTTGTGGAGAAAATGTCTTCTTTTGAGGAGAAAGGTGATCTTGAAGGGAGAAAATGCCTTATTTGCAGCATCAAAAGACGCATTTGGGGAAGATAGTGTCTTTTATTGGGACATCACGTTTTATTCCAAAAATAACACATTTTCTTCCCAGAATACCGCCTTTGATCCACAAAATAAGGCATTTTCTTCCCAGAATACCGCTTTTTAGACCGAAAATAAGTCAACCTCTCCAAAAAAGACGTATTTCTGTCCTCAAAATGAGACATATTCTCCCCAAAATAGCATTCTTGGTTCCAAATAGAAGACATTTTCTCCAGTAAATACCACGTCGGGTTCCCAATATTACACATTTTCTCCCCAAAATTGCTCTTTGGATCCCCAAAATGAGCCGTTCTCACTCAAATAACACTTGTGATCCCAAGAATCAGGCGTTTTCTCCCCACAAGACTGATTTTATTACCAAAACAAAACATTTCTTACCCAAAACACACCTTTTTATTCCCAACATTAGACATTGTCTCCCCCAGATGCCCATTGGTATCCCTCCAAGATGAAATTCTCCCCTTCAAATATGGCTTTGTGTAACAAAAGAAGACATTCGCTCCCCAAAATACCGCTTCTGATCCCCTAAGGAAGACTTTTCCTCCCCAAAACACCCCTTTGGATCCCCAAAATAAGAAATACTCTCCCCAAAGTAGTGCTTTCGTTTCCTTTCCCAAAAAGGAGACATTTGAAGATGAAGGGCAGTATTCTGGGGAGAAAATGCCTTTTTGGGGGGATAAAGAGTGGCACTTAAGAGGGAACCTGTTTGGTTTCTGGGATAAAGAGTGATATTCGGGGAGAAAGTGTCGAATTGTTGGCAGAAATTGATATGCAGGGGAGAAAGGGTTGTATTTTGGAGAGAAAAAGCGTGTTTTGGGGAGAAAATGCATGAGTTTTGGGGATAAACTGCATTATTTTGGCGTGAAAGCACGGTATTGAGCTAATAAGCGGCATTTTGTGGAGAAAATGTCTTCTTTTGAGGAGAAAGGTGATCTTGAAGGGAGAAAATGCCTTATTTGCAGCATCAAAAGACGCATTTGGGGAAGATAGTGTCTTTTATTGGGACATCACGTTTTATTCCAAAAATAACACATTTTCTTCCCAGAATACCGCCTTTGATCCACAAAATAAGGCATTTTCTTCCCAGAATACCGCTTTTTAGACCGAAAATAAGGCAACCTCTCCAAAAAAGACGTATTTCTGTCCTCAAAATGAGACATATTCTCCCCAAAATAGCATTCTTGGTTCCAAATAGAAGACATTTTCTCCAGTAAATACCACGTCGGGTTCCCAATATTACACATTTTCTCCCCCAAATTGCTCTTTGGATCCCCAAAATGAGCCGTTCTCACTCAAATAACACTTGTGATCCCAAGAATCAGGCGTTTTCTCCCCACAAGACTGATTTTATTACCAAAACAAAACATTTCTTACCCAAAACACACCTTTTTATTCCCAACATTAGACATTGTCTCCCCCAGATGCCCATTGGTATCCCTCCAAGATGAAATTCTCCCCTTCAAATATGGCTTTGTGTAACAAAAGAAAACATTCGCTCCCCAAAATACCGCTTCTGATCCCCTAAGGAAGACTTTTCCTCCCCAAAACACCCCTTTGGATCCCCAAAATAAGAAATACTCTCCCCAAAGTAGCGCTTTCGTTTCCTTTCCCAAAAAGGAGACATTTGAAGATGAAGGGCAGTATTCTGGGGAGAAAATGCCTTTTTGGGGGGATAAAGAGTGGCACTTAAGAGGGAACCTGTTTGGTTTCTGGGATAAAGAGTGATATTCGGGGAGAAAGTGTCGAATTGTTGGCAGAAATTGATATGCAGGGGAGAAAGGGTTGTATTTTGGAGAGAAAAAGCGTGTTTTGGGGAGAAAATGCATGAGTTTTGGGGATAAACTGCATTATTTTGGCGTGAAAGCACGGTATTGAGCTAATAAGCGGCATTTTGTGGAGAAAATGTCTTCTTTTGAGGAGAAAGGTGATCTTGAAGGGAGAAAATGCCTTATTTGCAGCATCAAAAGACGCATTTGGGGAAGATAGTGTCTTTTATTGGGACATCACGTTTTATTCCAAAAATAACACATTTTCTTCCCAGAATACCGCCTTTGATCCACAAAATAAGGCATTTTCTTCCCAGAATACCGCTTTTTAGACCGAAAATAAGTCAACCTCTCCAAAAAAGACGTATTTCTGTCCTCAAAATGAGACATATTCTCCCCAAAATAGCATTCTTGGTTCCAAATAGAAGACATTTTCTCCAGTAAATACCACGTCGGGTTCCCAATATTACACATTTTCTCCCCAAAATTGCTCTTTGGATCCCCAAAATGAGCCGTTCTCACTCAAATAACACTTGTGATCCCAAGAATCAGGCGTTTTCTCCCCACAAGACTGATTTTATTACCAAAACAAAACATTTCTTACCCAAAACACACCTTTTTATTCCCAACATTAGACATTGTCTCCCCCAGATGCCCATTGGTATCCCTCCAAGATGAAATTCTCCCCTTCAAATATGGCTTTGTGTAACAAAAGAAGACATTCGCTCCCCAAAATACCGCTTCTGATCCCCTAAGGAAGACTTTTCCTCCCCAAAACACCCCTTTGGATCCCCAAAATAAGAAATACTCTCCCCAAAGTAGCGCTTTCGTTTCCTTTCCCAAAAAGGAGACATTTGAAGATGAAGGGCAGTATTCTGGGGAGAAAATGCCTTTTTGGGGGGATAAAGAGTGGCACTTAAGAGGGAACCTGTTTGGTTTCTGGGATAAAGAGTGATATTCGGGGAGAAAGTGTCGAATTGTTGGCAGAAATTGATATGCAGGGGAGAAAGGGTTGTATTTTGGAGAGAAAAAGCGTGTTTTGGGGAGAAAATGCATGAGTTTTGGGGATAAACTGCATTATTTTGGCGTGAAAGCACGGTATTGAGCTAATAAGCGGCATTTTGTGGAGAAAATGTCTTCTTTTGAGGAGAAAGGTGATCTTGAAGGGAGAAAATGCCTTATTTGCAGCATCAAAAGACGCATTTGGGGAAGATAGTGTCTTTTATTGGGACATCACGTTTTATTCCAAAAATAACACATTTTCTTCCCAGAATACCGCCTTTGATCCACAAAATAAGGCATTTTCTTCCCAGAATACCGCTTTTTAGACCGAAAATAAGTCAACCTCTCCAAAAAAGACGTATTTCTGTCCTCAAAATGAGACATATTCTCCCCAAAATAGCATTCTTGGTTCCAAATAGAAGACATTTTCTCCAGTAAATACCACGTCGGGTTCCCAATATTACACATTTTCTCCCCCAAATTGCTCTTTGGATCCCCAAAATGAGCCGTTCTCACTCAAATAACACTTGTGATCCCAAGAATCAGGCGTTTTCTCCCCACAAGACTGATTTTATTACCAAAACAAAACATTTCTTACCCAAAACACACCTTTTTATTCCCAACATTAGATATTGTCTCCCCCAGATGCCCATTGGTATCCCTCCAAGATGAAATTCTCCCCTTCAAATATGGCTTTGTGTAACAAAAGAAAACATTCGCTCCCCAAAATACCGCTTCTGATCCCCTAAGGAAGACTTTTCCTCCCCAAAACACCCCTTTGGATCCCCAAAATAAGAAATACTCTCCCCAAAGTAGCGCTTTCGTTTCCTTTCCCAAAAAGGAGACATTTGAAGATGAAGGGCAGTATTCTGGGGAGAAAATGCCTTTTTGGGGGGATAAAGAGTGGCACTTAAGAGGGAACCTGTTTGGTTTCTGGGATAAAGAGTGATATTCGGGGAGAAAGTGTCGAATTGTTGGCAGAAATTGATATGCAGGGGAGAAAGGGTTGTATTTTGGAGAGAAAAAGCGTGTTTTGGGGAGAAAATGCATGAGTTTTGGGGATAAACTGCATTATTTTGGCGTGAAAGCACGGTATTGAGCTAATAAGCGGCATTTTGTGGAGAAAAAGTCTTCTTTTGAGGAGAAAGGTGATCTTGAAGGGAGAAAATGCCTTATTTGCAGCATCAAAAGACGCATTTGGGGAAGATAGTGTCTTTTATTGGGACATCACGTTTTATTCCAAAAATAACACATTTTCTTCCCAGAATACCGCCTTTGATCCACAAAATAAGGCATTTTCTTCCCAGAATACCGCTTTTTAGACCGAAAATAAGGCAACCTCTCCAAAAAAGACGTATTTCTGTCCTCAAAATGAGACATATTCTCCCCAAAATAGCATTCTTGGTTCCAAATAGAAGACTTTTTCTCCAGTAAATACCACGTCGGGTTCCCAATATTACACATTTTCTCCCCAAAATTGCTCTTTGGATCCCCAAAATGAGCCGTTCTCACTCAAATAACACTTGTGATCCCAAGAATCAGGCGTTTTCTCCGCACAAGACTGATTTTATTACCAAAACAAAACATTTCTTACCCAAAACACACCTTTTTATTCCCAACATTAGACATTGTCTCCCCCAGATGCCCATTGGTATCCCTCCAAGATGAAATTCTCCCCTTCAAATATGGCTTTGTGTAACAAAAGAAGACATTCGCTCCCCAAAATACCGCTTCTGATCCCCTAAGGAAGACTTTTCCTCCCCAAAACACCCCTTTGGATCCCCAAAATAAGAAATACTCTCCCCAAAGTAGCGCTTTCGTTTCCTTTCCCAAAAAGGAGACATTTGAAGATGAAGGGCAGTATTCTGGGGAGAAAATGCCTTTTTGGGGGGATAAAGAGTGGCACTTAAGAGGGAACCTGTTTGGTTTCTGGGATAAAGAGTGATATTCGGGGAGAAAATGTCGAATTGTTGGCAGAAATTGATATGCAGGGGAGAAAGGGTTGTATTTTGGAGAGAAAAAGCGTGTTTTGGGGAGAAAATGCATGAGTTTTGGGGATAAACTGCATTATTTTGGCGTGAAAGCACGGTATTGAGCTAATAAGCGGCATTTTGTGGAGAAAATGTCTTCTTTTGAGGAGAAAGGTGATCTTGAAGGGAGAAAATGCCTTATTTGCAGCATCAAAAGACGCATTTGGGGAAGATAGTGTCTTTTATTGGGACATCACGTTTTATTCCAAAAATAACACATTTTCTTCCCAGAATACCGCCTTTGATCCACAAAATAAGGCATTTTCTTCCCAGAATACCGCTTTTTAGACCGAAAATAAGTCAACCTCTCCAAAAAAGACGTATTTCTGTCCTCAAAATGAGACATATTCTCCCCAAAATAGCATTCTTGGTTCCAAATAGAAGACTTTTTCTCCAGTAAATACCACGTCGGGTTCCCAATATTACACATTTTCTCCCCAAAATTGCTCTTTGGATCCCCAAAATGAGCCGTTCTCACTCAAATAACACTTGTGATCCCAAGAATCAGGCGTTTTCTCCGCACAAGACTGATTTTATTACCAAAACAAAACATTTCTTACCCAAAACACACCTTTTTATTCCCAACATTAGACATTGTCTCCCCCAGATGCCCATTGGTATCCCTCCAAGATGAAATTCTCCCCTTCAAATATGGCTTTGTGTAACAAAAGAAGACATTCGCTCCCCAAAATACCGCTTCTGATCCCCTAAGGAAGACTTTTCCTCCCCAAAACACCCCTTTGGATCCCCAAAATAAGAAATACTCTCCCCAAAGTAGCGCTTTCGTTTCCTTTCCCAAAAAGGAGACATTTGAAGATGAAGGGCAGTATTCTGGGGAGAAAATGCCTTTTTGGGGGGATAAAGAGTGGCACTTAAGAGGGAACCTGTTTGGTTTCTGGGATAAAGAGTGATATTCGGGGAGAAAGTGTCAAATTGTTGGCAGAAATTGATATGCAGGGGAGAAAGGGTTGTATTTTGGAGAGAAAAAGCGTGTTTTGGGGAGAAAATGCATGAGTTTTGGGGATAAACTGCATTATTTTGGCGTGAAAGCACGGTATTGAGCTAATAAGCAGCATTTTGTGGAGAAAATGTCTTCTTTTGAGGAGAAAGGTGATCTTGAAGGGAGAAAATGCCTTATTTGCAGCATCAAAAGACGCATTTGGGGAAGATAGTGTCTTTTATTGGGACATCACGTTTTATTCCAAAAATAACACATTTTCTTCCCAGAATACCGCCTTTGATCCACAAAATAAGGCATTTTCTTCCCAGAATACCGCTTTTTAGACCGAAAATAAGGCAACCTCTCCAAAAAAGACATATTTCTGTCCTCAAAATGAGACATATTCTCCCCAAAATAGCATTCTTGGTTCCAAATAGAAGACTTTTTCTCCAGTAAATACCACGTCGGGTTCCCAATATTACACATTTTCTCCCCCAAATTGCTCTTTGGATCCCCAAAATGAGCCGTTCTCACTCAAATAACACTTGTGATCCCAAGAATCAGGCGTTTTCTCCGCACAAGACTGATTTTATTACCAAAACAAAACATTTCTTACCCAGAACACACCTTTTTATTCCCAACATTAGACATTGTCTCCCCCAGATGCCCATTGGTATCCCTCCAAGATGAAATTCTCCCCTTCAAATATGGCTTTGTGTAACAAAAGAAGACATTCGCTCCCCAAAATACCGCTTCTGATCCCCTAAGGAAGACTTTTCCTCCCCAAAACACCCCTTTGGATCCCCAAAATAAGAAATACTCTCCCCAAAGTAGCGCTTTCGTTTCCTTTCCCAAAAAGGAGACATTTGAAGATGAAGGGCAGTATTCTGGGGAGAAAATGCCTTTTTGGGGGGATAAAGAGTGGCACTTAAGAGGGAACCTGTTTGGTTTCTGGGATAAAGAGTGATATTCGGGGAGAAAGTGTCAAATTGTTGGCAGAAATTGATATGCAGGGGAGAAAGGGTTGTATTTTGGAGAGAAAAAGCGTGTTTTGGGGAGAAAATGCATGAGTTTTGGGGATAAACTGCATTATTTTGGCGTGAAAGCACGGTATTGAGCTAATAAGCAGCATTTTGTGGAGAAAATGTCTTCTTTTGAGGAGAAAGGTGATCTTGAAGGGAGAAAATGCCTTATTTGCAGCATCAAAAGACGCATTTGGGGAAGATAGTGTCTTTTATTGGGACATCACGTTTTATTCCAAAAATAACACATTTTCTTCCCAGAATACCGCCTTTGATCCACAAAATAAGGCATTTTCTTCCCAGAATACCGCTTTTTAGACCGAAAATAAGGCAACCTCTCCAAAAAAGACGTATTTCTGTCCTCAAAATGAGACATATTCTCCCCAAAATAGCATTCTTGGTTCCAAATAGAAGACTTTTTCTCCAGTAAATACCACGTCGGGTTCCCAATATTACACATTTTCTCCCCAAAATTGCTCTTTGGATCCCCAAAATGAGCCGTTCTCACTCAAATAACACTTGTGATCCCAAGAATCAGGCGTTTTCTCCGCACAAGACTGATTTTATTACCAAAACAAAACATTTCTTACCCAAAACACACCTTTTTATTCCCAACATTAGACATTGTCTCCCCCAGATGCCCATTGGTATCCCTCCAAGATGAAATTCTCCCCTTCAAATATGGCTTTGTGTAACAAAAGAAGACATTCGCTCCCCAAAATACCGCTTCTGATCCCCTAAGGAAGACTTTTCCTCCCCAAAACACCCCTTTGGATCCCCAAAATAAGAAATACTCTCCCCAAAGTAGCGCTTTCGTTTCCTTTCCCAAAAAGGAGACATTTGAAGATGAAGGGCAGTATTCTGGGGAGAAAATGCCTTTTTGGGGGGATAAAGAGTGGCACTTAAGAGGGAACCTGTTTGGTTTCTGGGATAAAGAGTGATATTCGGGGAGAAAGTGTCGAATTGTTGGCAGAAATTGATATGCAGGGGAGAAAGGGTTGTATTTTGGAGAGAAAAAGCGTGTTTTGGGGAGAAAATGCATGAGTTTTGGGGATAAACTGCATTATTTTGGCGTGAAAGCACGGTATTGAGCTAATAAGCGGCATTTTGTGGAGAAAAAGTCTTCTTTTGAGGAGAAAGGTGATCTTGAAGGGAGAAAATGCCTTATTTGCAGCATCAAAAGACGCATTTGGGGAAGATAGTGTCTTTTATTGGGACATCACGTTTTATTCCAAAAATAACACATTTTCTTCCCAGAATACCGCCTTTGATCCCCAAAATAAGGCATTTTCTTCCCAGAATACCGCTTTTTAGACCGAAAATAAGGCAACCTCTCCAAAAAAGACATATTTCTGTTCTCAAAATGAGACATATTCTCCCCAAAATATCATTCTTGGTTCCAAATAGAAGACTTTTTCTCCAGTAAATACCACGTCGGGTTCCCAATATTACACATTTTCTCCCCAAAATTGCTCTTTGGATCCCCAAAATGAGCCGTTCTCACTCAAATAACACTTGTGATCCCAAGAATCAGGCGTTTTCTCCCCACAAGACTGATTTTATTACCAAAACAAAACATTTCTTACCCAAAACACACCTTTTTATTCCCAACATTAGACATTGTCTCCCCCAGATGCCCATTGGTATCCCTCCGAGATGAAATTCTCCCCTTCAAATATGGCTTTGTGTAACAAAAGAAGACATTCGCTCCCCAAAATACCGCTTCTGATCCCCTAAGGAAGACTTTTCCTCCCCAAAACACCCCTTTGGATCCCCAAAATAAGAAATACTCTCCCCAAAGTAGCGCTTTCGTTTCCTTTCCCAAAAAGGAGACATTTGAAGATGAAGGGCAGTATTCTGGGGAGAAAATGCCTTTTTGGGGGGATAAAGAGTGGCACTTAAGAGGGAACCTGTTTGGTTTCTGGGATAAAGAGTGATATTCGGGGAGAAAGTGTCAAATTGTTGGCAGAAATTGATATGCAGGGGAGAAAGGGTTGTATTTTGGAGAGAAAAAGCGTGTTTTGGGGAGAAAATGCATGAGTTTTGGGGATAAACTGCATTATTTTGGCGTGAAAGCACGGTATTGAGCTAATAAGCAGCATTTTGTGGAGAAAAAGTCTTCTTTTGAGGAGAAAGGTGATCTTGAAGGGAGAAAATGCCTTATTTGCAGCATCAAAAGACGCATTTGGGGAAGATAGTGTCTTTTATTGGGACATCACGTTTTATTCCAAAAATAACACATTTTCTTCCCAGAATACCGCCTTCGATCCACAAAATAAGGCATTTTCTTCCCAGAATACCGCTTTTTAGACCGAAAATAAGTCAACCTCTCCAAAAAAGACGTATTTCTGTCCTCAAAATGAGACATATTCTCCCCAAAATATCATTCTTGGTTCCAAATAGAAGACTTTTTCTCCAGTAAATACCACGTCAGGTTCCCAATATTACACATTTTCTCCCCAAAATTGCTCTTTGGATCCCCAAAATGAGCCGTTCTCACTCAAATAACACTTGTGATCCCAAGAATCAGGCGTTTTCTCCGCACAAGACTGATTTTATTACCAAAACAAAACATTTCTTACCCAAAACACACCTTTTTATTCCCAACATTAGACATTGTCTCCCCCAGATGCCCATTGGTATCCCTCCAAGATGAAATTCTCCCCTTCAAATATGGCTTTGTGTAACAAAAGAAGACATTCGCTCCCCAAAATACCGCTTCTGATCCCCTAAGGAAGACTTTTCCTCCCCAAAACACCCCTTTGGATCCCCAAAATAAGAAATACTCTCCCCAAAGTAGCGCTTTCGTTTCCTTTCCCAAAAAGGAGACATTTGAAGATGAAGGGCAGTATTCTGGGGAGAAAATGCCTTTTTGGGGGGATAAAGAGTGGCACTTAAGAGGGAACCTGTTTGGTTTCTGGGATAAAGAGTGATATTCGGGGAGAAAATGTCGAATTGTTGGCAGAAATTGATATGCAGGGGAGAAAGGGTTGTATTTTGGAGAGAAAAAGCGTGTTTTGGGGAGAAAATGCATGAGTTTTGGGGATAAACTGCATTATTTTGGCGTGAAAGCACGGTATTGAGCTAATAAGCGGCATTTTGTGGAGAAAATGTCTTCTTTTGAGGAGAAAGGTGATCTTGAAGGGAGAAAATGCCTTATTTGCAGCATCAAAAGACGCATTTGGGGAAGATAGTGTCTTTTATTGGGACATCACGTTTTATTCCAAAAATAACACATTTTCTTCCCAGAATACCGCCTTTGATCCACAAAATAAGGCATTTTCTTCCCAGAATACCGCTTTTTAGACCGAAAATAAGGCAACCTCTCCAAAAAAGACATATTTCTGTTCTCAAAATGAGACATATTCACCCCAAAATATCATTCTTGGTTCCAAATAGAAGACTTTTTCTCCAGTAAATACCACGTCGGGTTCCCAATATTACACATTTTCTCCCCAAAATTGCTCTTTGGATCCCCAAAATGAGCCGTTCTCACTCAAATAACACTTGTGATCCCAAGAATCAGGCGTTTTCTCCCCACAAGACTGATTTTATTACCAAAACAAAACATTTCTTACCCAAAACACACCTTTTTATTCCCAACATTAGACATTGTCTCCCCCAAATGCCAATTGGTATCCCTCCGAGATGAAATTCTCCCCTTCAAATATGGCTTTGTGTAACAAAAGAAGACATTCGCTCCCCAAAATACCGCTTCTGATCCCCTAAGGAAGACTTTTCCTCCCCAAAACACCCCTTTGGATCCCCAAAATAAGAAATACTCTCCCCAAAGTAGCGCTTTCGTTTCCTTTCCCAAAAAGGAGACATTTGAAGATGAAGGGCAGTATTCTGGGGAGAAAATGCCTTTTTGGGGGGATAAAGAGTGGCACTTAAGAGGGAACCTGTTTGGTTTCTGGGATAAAGAGTGATATTCGGGGAGAAAATGTCGAATTGTTGGCAGAAATTGATATGCAGGGGAGAAAGGGTTGTATTTTGGAGAGAAAAAGCGTGTTTTGGGGAGAAAATGCATGAGTTTTGGGGATAAACTGCATTATTTTGGCGTGAAAGCACGGTATTGAGCTAATAAGCGGCATTTTGTGGAGAAAATGTCTTCTTTTGAGGAGAAAGGTGATCTTGAAGGGAGAAAATGCCTTATTTGCAGCATCAAAAGACGCATTTGGGGAAGATAGTGTCTTTTATTGGGACATCACGTTTTATTCCAAAAATAACACATTTTCTTCCCAGAATACCGCCTTCGATCCACAAAATAAGGCATTTTCTTCCCAGAATACCGCTTTTTAGACCGAAAATATGTCAACCTCTCCAAAAAAGACATATTTCTGTCCTCAAAATGAGACATATTCTCCCCAAAATAGCATTCTTGGTTCCAAATAGAAGACTTTTTCTCCAGTAAATACCACGTCGGGTTCCCAATATTACACATTTTCTCCCCAAAATTGCTCTTTGGATCCCCAAAATGAGCCGTTCTCACTCAAATAACACTTGTGATCCCAAGAATCAGGCGTTTTCTCCGCACAAGACTGATTTTATTACCAAAACAAAACATTTCTTACCCAAAACACACCTTTTTATTCCCAACATTAGACATTGTCTCCCCCAGATGCCCATTGGTATCCCTCCAAGATGAAATTCTCCCCTTCAAATATGGCTTTGTGTAACAAAAGAAGACATTCGCTCCCCAAAATACCGCTTCTGATCCCCTAAGGAAGACTTTTCCTCCCCAAAACACCCCTTTGGATCCCCAAAATAAGAAATACTCTCCCCAAAGTAGCGCTTTCGTTTCCTTTCCCAAAAAGGAGACATTTGAAGATGAAGGGCAGTATTCTGGGGAGAAAATGCCTTTTTGGGGGGATAAAGAGTGGCACTTAAGAGGGAACCTGTTTGGTTTCTGGGATAAAGAGTGATATTCGGGGAGAAAATGTCGAATTGTTGGCAGAAATTGATATGCAGGGGAGAAAGGGTTGTATTTTGGAGAGAAAAAGCGTGTTTTGGGGAGAAAATGCATGAGTTTTGGGGATAAACTGCATTATTTTGGCGTGAAAGCACGGTATTGAGCTAATAAGCGGCATTTTGTGGAGAAAAAGTCTTCTTTTGAGGAGAAAGGTGATCTTGAAGGGAGAAAATGCCTTATTTGCAGCATCAAAAGACGCATTTGGGGAAGATAGTGTCTTTTATTGGGACATCACGTTTTATTCCAAAAATAACACATTTTCTTCCCAGAATACCGCCTTCGATCCACAAAATAAGGCATTTTCTTCCCAGAATACCGCTTTTTAGACCGAAAATAAGGCAACCTCTCCAAAAAAGACATATTTCTGTTCTCAAAATGAGACATATTCACCCCAAAATATCATTCTTGGTTCCAAATAGAAGACTTTTTCTCCAGTAAATACCACGTCGGGTTCCCAATATTACACATTTTCTCCCAAAAATTGCTCTTTGGATCCCCAAAATGAGCCGTTCTCACTCAAATAACACTTGTGATCCCAAGAATCAGGCGTTTTCTCCGCACAAGACTGATTTTATTACCAAAACAAAACATTTCTTACCCAAAACACACCTTTTTATTCCCAACATTAGACATTGTCTCCCCCAGATGCCCATTGGTATCCCTCCAAGATGAAATTCTCCCCTTCAAATATGGCTTTGTGTAACAAAAGAAGACATTCGCTCCCCAAAATACCGCTTCTGATCCCCTAAGGAAGACTTTTCCTCCCCAAAACACCCCTTTGGATCCCCAAAATAAGAAATACTCTCCCCAAAGTAGCGCTTTCGTTTCCTTTCCCAAAAAGGAGACATTTGAAGATGAAGGGCAGTATTCTGGGGAGAAAATGCCTTTTTGGGGGGATAAAGAGTGGCACTTAAGAGGGAACCTGTTTGGTTTCTGGGATAAAGAGTGATATTCGGGGAGAAAGTGTCGAATTGTTGGCAGAAATTGATATGCAGGGGAGAAAGGGTTGTATTTTGGAGAGAAAAAGCGTGTTTTGGGGAGAAAATGCATGAGTTTTGGGGATAAACTGCATTATTTTGGCGTGAAAGCACGGTATTGAGCTAATAAGCGGCGTTTTGTGGAGAAAATGTCTTCTTTTGAGGAGAAAGGTGATCTTGAAGGGAGAAAATGCCTTATTTGCAGCATCAAAAGACGCATTTGGGGAAGATAGTGTCTTTTATTGGGACATCACGTTTTATTCCAAAAATAACACATTTTCTTCCCAGAATACCGCCTTTGATCCACAAAATAAGGAATTTTCTTCCCGGAATACCGCTTTTTAGACCGAAAATAAGTCAACCTCTCCAAAAAAGACGTATTTCTGTCCTCAAAATGAGACATATTCTCCCCAAAATATCATTCTTGGTTCCAAATAGAAGACTTTTTCTCCAGTAAATACCACGTCGGGTTCCCAATATTACACATTTTCTCCCCCAAATTGCTCTTTGGATCCCCAAAATGAGCCGTTCTCACTCAAATAACACTTGTGATCCCAAGAATCAGGCGTTTTCTCCGCACAAGACTGATTTTATTACCAAAACAAAACATTTCTTACCCAAAACACACCTTTTTATTCCCAACATTAGACATTGTCTCCCCCAGATGCCCATTGGTATCCCTCCAAGATGAAATTCTCCCCTTCAAATATGGCTTTGTGTAACAAAAGAAGACATTCGCTCCCCAAAATACCGCTTCTGATCCCCTAAGGAAGACTTTTCCTCCCCAAAACACCCCTTTGGATCCCCAAAATAAGAAATACTCTCCCCAAAGTAGCGCTTTCGTTTCCTTTCCCAAAAAGGAGACATTTGAAGATGAAGGGCAGTATTCTGGGGAGAAAATGCCTTTTTGGGGGGATAAAGAGTGGCACTTAAGAGGGAACCTGTTTGGTTTCTGGGATAAAGAGTGATATTCGGGGAGAAAATGTCGAATTGTTGGCAGAAATTGATATGCAGGGGAGAAAGGGTTGTATTTTGGAGAGAAAAAGCGTGTTTTGGGGAGAAAATGCATGAGTTTTGGGGATAAACTGCATTATTTTGGCGTGAAAGCACGGTATTGAGCTAATAAGCGGCATTTTGTGGAGAAAATGTCTTCTTTTGAGGAGAAAGGTGATCTTGAAGGGAGAAAATGCCTTATTTGCAGCATCAAAAGACGCATTTGGGGAAGATAGTGTCTTTTATTGGGACATCACGTTTTATTCCAAAAATAACACATTTTCTTCCCAGAATACCGCCTTTGATCCACAAAATAAGGCATTTTCTTCCCAGAATACCGCTTTTTAGACCGAAAATAAGGCAACCTCTCCAAAAAAGACGTATTTCTGTCCTCAAAATGAGACATATTCTCCCCAAAATAGCATTCTTGGTTCCAAATAGAAGACTTTTTCTCCAGTAAATACCACGTCGGGTTCCCAATATTACACATTTTCTCCCCAAAATTGCTCTTTGGATCCCCAAAATGAGCCGTTCTCACTCAAATAACACTTGTGATCCCAAGAATCAGGCGTTTTCTCCCCACAAGACTGATTTTATTACCAAAACAAAACATTTCTTACCCGAAACACACATTTTATTCCCAACATTAGACATTGTCTCCCCCAGATGCCCATTGGTATCCCTCCGAGATGAAATTCTCCCCTTCAAATATGGCTTTGTGTAACAAAAGAAGACATTCGCTCCCCAAAATACCGCTTCTGATCCCCTAAGGAAGACTTTTCCTCCCCAAAACACCCCTTTGGATCCCCAAAATAAGAAATACTCTCCCCAAAGTAGCGCTTTCGTTTCCTTTCCCAAAAAGGAGACATTTGAAGATGAAGGGCAGTATTCTGGGGAGAAAATGCCTTTTTGGGGGGATAAAGAGTGGCACTTAAGAGGGAACCTGTTTGGTTTCTGGGATAAAGAGTGATATTCGGGGAGAAAGTGTCGAATTGTTGGCAGAAATTGATATGCAGGGGAGAAAGGGTTGTATTTTGGAGAGAAAAAGCGTGTTTTGGGGAGAAAATGCATGAGTTTTGGGGATAAACTGCATTATTTTGGCGTGAAAGCATGGTATTGAGCTAATAAGCGGCATTTTGTGGAGAAAATGTCTTCTTTTGAGGAGAAAGGTGATCTTGAAGGGAGAAAATGCCTTATTTGCAGCATCAAAAGACGCATTTGGGGAAGATAGTGTCTTTTATTGGGACATCACGTTTTATTCCAAAAATAACACATTTTCTTCCCAGAATACCGCCTTTGATCCACAAAATAAGGCATTTTCTTCCCAGAATACCGCTTTTTAGACCGAAAATAAGGCAACCTCTCCAAAAAAGACGTATTTCTGTCCTCAAAATGAGACATATTCTCCCCAAAATAGCATTCTTGGTTCCAAATAGAAGACTTTTTCTCCAGTAAATACCACGTCGGGTTCCCAATATTACACATTTTCTCCCCAAAATTGCTCTTTGGATCCCCAAAATGAGCCGTTCTCACTCAAATAACACTTGTGATCCCAAGAATCAGGCGTTTTCTCCGCACAAGACTGATTTTATTACCAAAACAAAACATTTCTTACCCAAAACACACCTTTTTATTCCCAACATTAGACATTGTCTCCCCCAGATGCCCATTGGTATCCCTCCAAGATGAAATTCTCCCCTTCAAATATGGCTTTGTGTAACAAAAGAAGACATTCGCTCCCCAAAATACCGCTTCTGATCCCCTAAGGAAGACTTTTCCTCCCCAAAACACCCCTTTGGATCCCCAAAATAAGAAATACTCTCCCCAAAGTAGCGCTTTCGTTTCCTTTCCCAAAAAGGAGACATTTGAAGATGAAGGGCAGTATTCTGGGGAGAAAATGCCTTTTTGGGGGGATAAAGAGTGGCACTTAAGAGGGAACCTGTTTGGTTTCTGGGATAAAGAGTGATATTCGGGGAGAAAATGTCGAATTGTTGGCAGAAATTGATATGCAGGGGAGAAAGGGTTGTATTTTGGAGAGAAAAAGCGTGTTTTGGGGAGAAAATGCATGAGTTTTGGGGATAAACTGCATTATTTTGGCGTGAAAGCACGGTATTGAGCTAATAAGCGGCATTTTGTGGAGAAAATGTCTTCTTTTGAGGAGAAAGGTGATCTTGAAGGGAGAAAATGCCTTATTTGCAGCATCAAAAGACGCATTTGGGGAAGATAGTGTCTTTTATTGGGACATCACGTTTTATTCCAAAAATAACACATTTTCTTCCCAGAATACCGCCTTTGATCCACAAAATAAGGCATTTTCTTCCCAGAATACCGCTTTTTAGACCGAAAATAAGGCAACCTCTCCAAAAAAGACGTATTTCTGTCCTCAAAATGAGACATATTCTCCCCAAAATAGCATTCTTGGTTCCAAATAGAAGACTTTTTCTCCAGTAAATACCACGTCGGGTTCCCAATATTACACATTTTCTCCCCAAAATTGCTCTTTGGATCCCCAAAATGAGCCGTTCTCACTCAAATAACACTTGTGATCCCAAGAATCAGGCGTTTTCTCCGCACAAGACTGATTTTATTACCAAAACAAAACATTTCTTACCCAAAACACACCTTTTTATTCCCAACATTAGACATTGTCTCCCCCAGATGCCCATTGGTATCCCTCCAAGATGAAATTCTCCCCTTCAAATATGGCTTTGTGTAACAAAAGAAGACATTCGCTCCCCAAAATACCGCTTCTGATCCCCTAAGGAAGACTTTTCCTCCCCAAAACACCCCTTTGGATCCCCAAAATAAGAAATACTCTCCCCAAAGTAGCGCTTTCGTTTCCTTTCCCAAAAAGGAGACATTTGAAGATGAAGGGCAGTATTCTGGGGAGAAAATGCCTTTTTGGGGGGATAAAGAGTGGCACTTAAGAGGGAACCTGTTTGGTTTCTGGGATAAAGAGTGATATTCGGGGAGAAAATGTCGAATTGTTGGCAGAAATTGATATGCAGGGGAGAAAGGGTTGTATTTTGGAGAGAAAAAGCGTGTTTTGGGGAGAAAATGCATGAGTTTTGGGGATAAACTGCATTATTTTGGCGTGAAAGCACGGTATTGAGCTAATAAGCGGCATTTTGTGGAGAAAATGTCTTCTTTTGAGGAGAAAGGTGATCTTGAAGGGAGAAAATGCCTTATTTGCAGCATCAAAAGACGCATTTGGGGAAGATAGTGTCTTTTATTGGGACATCACGTTTTATTCCAAAAATAACACATTTTCTTCCCAGAATACCGCCTTTGATCCACAAAATAAGGCATTTTCTTCCCAGAATACCGCTTTTTAGACCGAAAATAAGTCAACCTCTCCAAAAAAGACGTATTTCTGTCCTCAAAATGAGACATATTCTCCCCAAAATATCATTCTTGGTTCCAAATAGAAGACTTTTTCTCCAGTAAATACCACGTCGGGTTCCCAATATTACACATTTTCTCCCCCAAATTGCTCTTTGGATCCCCAAAATGAGCCGTTCTCACTCAAATAACACTTGTGATCCCAAGAATCAGGCGTTTTCTCCGCACAAGACTGATTTTATTACCAAAACAAAACATTTCTTACCCAAAACACACCTTTTTATTCCCAACATTAGACATTGTCTCCCCCAGATGCCCATTGGTATCCCTCCGAGATGAAATTCTCCCCTTCAAATATGGCTTTGTGTAACAAAAGAAGACATTCGCTCCCCAAAATACCGCTTCTGATCCCCTAAGGAAGACTTTTCCTCCCCAAAACACCCCTTTGGATCCCCAAAATAAGAAATACTCTCCCCAAAGTAGCGCTTTCGTTTCCTTTCCCAAAAAGGAGACATTTGAAGATGAAGGGCAGTATTCTGGGGAGAAAATGCCTTTTTGGGGGGATAAAGAGTGGCACTTAAGAGGGAACCTGTTTGGTTTCTGGGATAAAGAGTGATATTCGGGGAGAAAGTGTCAAATTGTTGGCAGAAATTGATATGCAGGGGAGAAAGGGTTGTATTTTGGAGAGAAAAAGCGTGTTTTGGGGAGAAAATGCATGAGTTTTGGGGATAAACTGCATTATTTTGGCGTGAAAGCATGGTATTGAGCTAATAAGCGGCATTTTGTGGAGAAAATGTCTTCTTTTGAGGAGAAAGGTGATCTTGAAGGGAGAAAATGCCTTATTTGCAGCATCAAAAGACGCATTTGGGGAAGATAGTGTCTTTTATTGGGACATCACGTTTTATTCCAAAAATAACACATTTTCTTCCCAGAATACCGCCTTTGATCCACAAAATAAGGCATTTTCTTCCCAGAATACCGCTTTTTAGACCGAAAATAAGGCAACCTCTCCAAAAAAGACGTATTTCTGTCCTCAAAATGAGACATATTCTCCCCAAAATAGCATTCTTGGTTCCAAATAGAAGACTTTTTCTCCAGTAAATACCACGTCGGGTTCCCAATATTACACATTTTCTCCCCAAAATTGCTCTTTGGATCCCCAAAATGAGCCGTTCTCACTCAAATAACACTTGTGATCCCAAGAATCAGGCGTTTTCTCCCCACAAGACTGATTTTATTACCAAAACAAAACATTTCTTACCCAAAACACACCTTTTTATTCCCAACATTAGACATTGTCTCCCCCAGATGCCCATTGGTATCCCTCCAAGATGAAATTCTCCCCTTCAAATAGTGCTTTGTGTAACAAAAGAAGACATTCGCTCCCCAAAATACCGCTTCTGATCCCCTAAGGAAGACTTTTCCTCCCCAAAACACCCCTTTGGATCCCCAAAATAAGAAATACTCTCCCCAAAGTAGCGCTTTCGTTTCCTTTCCCAAAAAGGAGACATTTGAAGATGAAGGGCAGTATTCTGGGGAGAAAATGCCTTTTTGGGGGGATAAAGAGTGGCACTTAAGAGGGAACCTGTTTGGTTTCTGGGATAAAGAGTGATATTCGGGGAGAAAATGTCGAATTGTTGGCAGAAATTGATATGCAGGGGAGAAAGGGTTGTATTTTGGAGAGAAAAAGCGTGTTTTGGGGAGAAAATGCATGAGTTTTGGGGATAAACTGCATTATTTTGGCGTGAAAGCACGGTATTGAGCTAATAAGCGGCGTTTTGTGGAGAAAATGTCTTCTTTTGAGGAGAAAGGTGATCTTGAAGGGAGAAAATGCCTTATTTGCAGCATCAAAAGACGCATTTGGGGAAGATAGTGTCTTTTATTGGGACATCACGTTTTATTCCAAAAATAACACATTTTCTTCCCAGAATACCGCCTTTGATCCACAAAATAAGGAATTTTCTTCCCGGAATACCGCTTTTTAGACCGAAAATAAGGCAACCTCTCCAAAAAAGACGTATTTCTGTCCTCAAAATGAGACATATTCTCCCCAAAATATCATTCTTGGTTCCAAATAGAAGACTTTTTCTCCAGTAAATACCACGTCGGGTTCCCAATATTACACATTTTCTCCCCAAAATTGCTCTTTGGATCCCCAAAATGAGCCGTTCTCACTCAAATAACACTTGTGATCCCAAGAATCAGGCGTTTTCTCCGCACAAGACTGATTTTATTACCAAAACAAAACATTTCTTACCCAAAACACACCTTTTTATTCCCAACATTAGACATTGTCTCCCCCAGATGCCCATTGGTATCCCTCCAAGATGAAATTCTCCCCTTCAAATATGGCTTTGTGTAACAAAAGAAGACATTCGCTCCCCAAAATACCGCTTCTGATCCCCTAAGGAAGACTTTTCCTCCCCAAAACACCCCTTTGGATCCCCAAAATAAGAAATACTCTCCCCAAAGTAGCGCTTTCGTTTCCTTTCCCAAAAAGGAGACATTTGAAGATGAAGGGCAGTATTCTGGGGAGAAAATGCCTTTTTGGGGGGATAAAGAGTGGCACTTAAGAGGGAACCTGTTTGGTTTCTGGGATAAAGAGTGATATTCGGGGAGAAAATGTCGAATTGTTGGCAGAAATTGATATGCAGGGGAGAAAGGGTTGTATTTTGGAGAGAAAAAGCGTGTTTTGGGGAGAAAATGCATGAGTTTTGGGGATAAACTGCATTATTTTGGCGTGAAAGCACGGTATTGAGCTAATAAGCGGCATTTTGTGGAGAAAATGTCTTCTTTTGAGGAGAAAGGTGATCTTGAAGGGAGAAAATGCCTTATTTGCAGCATCAAAAGACGCATTTGGGGAAGATAGTGTCTTTTATTGGGACATCACGTTTTATTCCAAAAATAACACATTTTCTTCCCAGAATACCGCCTTTGATCCACAAAATAAGGCATTTTCTTCCCAGAATACCGCTTTTTAGACCGAAAATAAGGCAACCTCTCCAAAAAAGACGTATTTCTGTCCTCAAAATGAGACATATTCTCCCCAAAATAGCATTCTTGGTTCCAAATAGAAGACTTTTTCTCCAGTAAATACCACGTCGGGTTCCCAATATTACACATTTTCTCCCCAAAATTGCTCTTTGGATCCCCAAAATGAGCCGTTCTCACTCAAATAACACTTGTGATCCCAAGAATCAGGCGTTTTCTCCCCACAAGACTGATTTTATTACCAAAACAAAACATTTCTTACCCGAAACACACATTTTATTCCCAACATTAGACATTGTCTCCCCCAGATGCCCATTGGTATCCCTCCAAGATGAAATTCTCCCCTTCAAATATGGCTTTGTGTAACAAAAGAAGACATTCGCTCCCCAAAATACCGCTTCTGATCCCCTAAGGAAGACTTTTCCTCCCCAAAACACCCCTTTGGATCCCCAAAATAAGAAATACTCTCCCCAAAGTAGCGCTTTCGTTTCCTTTCCCAAAAAGGAGACATTTGAAGATGAAGGGCAGTATTCTGGGGAGAAAATGCCTTTTTGGGGGGATAAAGAGTGGCACTTAAGAGGGAACCTGTTTGGTTTCTGGGATAAAGAGTGATATTCGGGTAGAAAGTGTCGAATTGTTAGCAGAAATTGATATGCAGGGGAGAAAGGGTTGTATTTTGGAGAGAAAAAGCGTGTTTTGGGGAGAAAATGCATGAGTTTTGGGGATAAACTGCATTATTTTGGCGTGAAAGCATGGTATTGAGCTAATAAGCGGCATTTTGTGGAGAAAATGTCTTCTTTTGAGGAGAAAGGTGATCTTGAAGGGAGAAAATGCCTTATTTGCAGCATCAAAAGACGCATTTGGGGAAGATAGTGTCTTTTATTGGGACATCACGTTTTATTCCAAAAATAACACATTTTCTTCCCAGAATACCGCCTTTGATCCACAAAATAAGGCATTTTCTTCCCAGAATACCGCTTTTTAGACCGAAAATAAGGCAACCTCTCCAAAAAAGACGTATTTCTGTCCTCAAAATGAGACATATTCTCCCCAAAATAGCATTCTTGGTTCCAAATAGAAGACTTTTTCTCCAGTAAATACCACGTCGGGTTCCCAATATTACACATTTTCTCCCCAAAATTGCTCTTTGGATCCCCAAAATGAGCTGTTCTCACTCAAATAACACTTGTGATCCCAAGAATCAGGCGTTTTCTCCCCACAAGACTGATTTTATTACCAAAACAAAACATTTCTTACCCAAAACACACCTTTTTATTCCCAACATTAGACATTGTCTCCCCCAGATGCCCATTGGTATCCCTCCGAGATGAAATTCTCCCCTTCAAATAGTGCTTTGTGTAACAAAAGAAGACATTCGCTCCCCAAAATACCGCTTCTGATCCCCTAAGGAAGACTTTTCCTCCCCAAAACACCCCTTTGGATCCCCAAAATAAGAAATACTCTCCCCAAAGTAGCGCTTTCGTTTCCTTTCCCAAAAAGGAGACATTTGAAGATGAAGGGCAGTATTCTGGGGAGAAAATGCCTTTTTGGGGGGATAAAGAGTGGCACTTAAGAGGGAACCTGTTTGGTTTCTGGGATAAAGAGTGATATTCGGGGAGAAAATGTCGAATTGTTGGCAGAAATTGATATGCAGGGGAGAAAGGGTTGTATTTTGGAGAGAAAAAGCGTGTTTTGGGGAGAAAATGCATGAGTTTTGGGGATAAACTGCATTATTTTGGCGTGAAAGCACGGTATTGAGCTAATAAGCGGCGTTTTGTGGAGAAAATGTCTTCTTTTGAGGAGAAAGGTGATCTTGAAGGGAGAAAATGCCTTATTTGCAGCATCAAAAGACGCATTTGGGGAAGATAGTGTCTTTTATTGGGACATCACGTTTTATTCCAAAAATAACACATTTTCTTCCCAGAATACCGCTTTTTAGACCGAAAATAAGGCAACCTCTCCAAAAAAGACGTATTTCTGTCCTCAAAATGAGACATATTCTCCCCAAAATATCATTCTTGGTTCCAAATAGAAGACTTTTTCTCCAGTAAATACCACGTCGGGTTCCCAATATTACACATTTTCTCCCCAAAATTGCTCTTTGGATCCCCAAAATGAGCCGTTCTCACTCAAATAACACTTGTGATCCCAAGAATCAGGCGTTTTCTCCGCACAAGACTGATTTTATTACCAAAACAAAACATTTCTTACCCAAAACACACCTTTTTATTCCCAACATTAGACATTGTCTCCCCCAGATGCCCATTGGTATCCCTCCAAGATGAAATTCTCCCCTTCAAATATGGCTTTGTGTAACAAAAGAAGACATTCGCTCCCCAAAATACCGCTTCTGATCCCCTAAGGAAGACTTTTCCTCCCCAAAACACCCCTTTGGATCCCCAAAATAAGAAATACTCTCCCCAAAGTAGCGCTTTCGTTTCCTTTCCCAAAAAGGAGACATTTGAAGATGAAGGGCAGTATTCTGGGGAGAAAATGCCTTTTTGGGGGGATAAAGAGTGGCACTTAAGAGGGAACCTGTTTGGTTTCTGGGATAAAGAGTGATATTCGGGGAGAAAGTGTCGAATTGTTGGCAGAAATTGATATGCAGGGGAGAAAGGGTTGTATTTTGGAGAGAAAAAGCGTGTTTTGGGGAGAAAATGCATGAGTTTTGGGGATAAACTGCATTATTTTGGCGTGAAAGCACGGTATTGAGCTAATAAGCGGCATTTTGTGGAGAAAATGTCTTCTTTTGAGGAGAAAGGTGATCTTGAAGGGAGAAAATGCCTTATTTGCAGCATCAAAAGACGCATTTGGGGAAGATAGTGTCTTTTATTGGGACATCACGTTTTATTCCAAAAATAACACATTTTCTTCCCAGAATACCGCCTTTGATCCACAAAATAAGGCATTTTCTTCCCAGAATACCGCTTTTTAGACCGAAAATAAGGCAACCTCTCCAAAAAAGACGTATTTCTGTCCTCAAAATGAGACATATTCTCCCCAAAATAGCATTCTTGGTTCCAAATAGAAGACTTTTTCTCCAGTAAATACCACGTCGGGTTCCCAATATTACACATTTTCTCCCCAAAATTGCTCTTTGGATCCCCAAAATGAGCCGTTCTCACTCAAATAACACTTGTGATCCCAAGAATCAGGCGTTTTCTCCCCACAAGACTGATTTTATTACCAAAACAAAACATTTCTTACCCAAAACACACCTTTTTATTCCCAACATTAGACATTGTCTCCCCCAGATGCCCATTGGTATCCCTCCAAGATGAAATTCTCCCCTTCAAATATGGCTTTGTGTAACAAAAGAAGACATTCGCTCCCCAAAATACCGCTTCTGATCCCCTAAGGAAGACTTTTCCTCCCCAAAACACCCCTTTGGATCCCCAAAATAAGAAATACTCTCCCCAAAGTAGCGCTTTCGTTTCCTTTCCCAAAAAGGAGACATTTGAAGATGAAGGGCAGTATTCTGGGGAGAAAATGCCTTTTTGGGGGGATAAAGAGTGGCACTTAAGAGGGAACCTGTTTGGTTTCTGGGATAAAGAGTGATATTCGGGTAGAAAGTGTCGAATTGTTAGCAGAAATTGATATGCAGGGGAGAAAGGGTTGTATTTTGGAGAGAAAAAGCGTGTTTTGGGGAGAAAATGCATGAGTTTTGGGGATAAACTGCATTATTTTGGCGTGAAAGCACGGTATTGAGCTAATAAGCGGCGTTTTGTGGAGAAAATGTCTTCTTTTGAGGAGAAAGGTGATCTTGAAGGGAGAAAATGCCTTATTTGCAGCATCAAAAGACGCATTTGGGGAAGATAGTGTCTTTTATTGGGACATCACGTTTTATTCCAAAAATAACACATTTTCTTCCCAGAATACCGCTTTTTAGACCGAAAATAAGTCAACCTCTCCAAAAAAGACGTATTTCTGTCCTCAAAATGAGACATATTCTCCCCAAAATATCATTCTTGGTTCCAAATAGAAGACTTTTTCTCCAGTAAATACCACGTCGGGTTCCCAATATTACACATTTTCTCCCCAAAATTGCTCTTTGGATCCCCAAAATGAGCCGTTCTCACTCAAATAACACTTGTGATCCCAAGAATCAGGCGTTTTCTCCGCACAAGACTGATTTTATTACCAAAACAAAACATTTCTTACCCAAAACACACCTTTTTATTCCCAACATTAGACATTGTCTCCCCCAGATGCCCATTGGTATCCCTCCAAGATGAAATTCTCCCCTTCAAATATGGCTTTGTGTAACAAAAGAAGACATTCGCTCCCCAAAATACCGCTTCTGATCCCCTAAGGAAGACTTTTCCTCCCCAAAACACCCCTTTGGATCCCCAAAATAAGAAATACTCTCCCCAAAGTAGCGCTTTCGTTTCCTTTCCCAAAAAGGAGACATTTGAAGATGAAGGGCAGTATTCTGGGGAGAAAATGCCTTTTTGGGGGGATAAAGAGTGGCACTTAAGAGGGAACCTGTTTGGTTTCTGGGATAAAGAGTGATATTCGGGGAGAAAATGTCGAATTGTTGGCAGAAATTGATATGCAGGGGAGAAAGGGTTGTATTTTGGAGAGAAAAAGCGTGTTTTGGGGAGAAAATGCATGAGTTTTGGGGATAAACTGCATTATTTTGGCGTGAAAGCACGGTATTGAGCTAATAAGCGGCATTTTGTGGAGAAAATGTCTTCTTTTGAGGAGAAAGGTGATCTTGAAGGGAGGAAATGCCTTATTTGCAGCATCAAAAGACGCATTTGGGGAAGATAGTGTCTTTTATTGGGACATCACGTTTTATTCCAAAAATAACACATTTTCTTCCCAGAATACCGCCTTTGATCCACAAAATAAGGCATTTTCTTCCCAGAATACCGCTTTTTAGACCGAAAATAAGTCAACCTCTCCAAAAAAGACGTATTTCTGTCCTCAAAATGAGACATATTCTCCCCAAAATATCATTCTTGGTTCCAAATAGAAGACTTTTTCTCCAGTAAATACCACGTCGGGTTCCCAATATTACACATTTTCTCCCCCAAATTGCTCTTTGGATCCCCAAAATGAGCCGTTCTCACTCAAATAACACTTGTGATCCCAAGAATCAGGCGTTTTCTCCGCACAAGACTGATTTTATTACCAAAACAAAACATTTCTTACCCAAAACACACCTTTTTATTCCCAACATTAGACATTGTCTCCCCCAGATGCCCATTGGTATCCCTCCGAGATGAAATTCTCCCCTTCAAATATGGCTTTGTGTAACAAAAGAAGACATTCGCTCCCCAAAATACCGCTTCTGATCCCCTAAGGAAGACTTTTCCTCCCCAAAACACCCCTTTGGATCCCCAAAATAAGAAATACTCTCCCCAAAGTAGCGCTTTTGTTTCCTTTCCCAAAAAGGAGACATTTGAAGATGAAGGGCAGTATTCTGGGGAGAAAATGCCTTTTTGGGGGGATAAAGAGTGGCACTTAAGAGGGAACCTGTTTGGTTTCTGGGATAAAGAGTGATATTCGGGGAGAAAGTGTCGAATTGTTGGCAGAAATTGATATGCAGGGGAGAAAGGGTTGTATTTTGGAGAGAAAAAGCGTGTTTTGGGGAGAAAATGCATGAGTTTTGGGGATAAACTGCATTATTTTGGCGTGAAAGCATGGTATTGAGCTAATAAGCGGCATTTTGTGGAGAAAATGTCTTCTTTTGAGGAGAAAGGTGATCTTGAAGGGAGAAAATGCCTTATTTGCAGCATCAAAAGACGCATTTGGGGAAGATAGTGTCTTTTATTGGGACATCACGTTTTATTCCAAAAATAACACATTTTCTTCCCAGAATACCGCCTTTGATCCACAAAATAAGGCATTTTCTTCCCAGAATACCGCTTTTTAGACCGAAAATAAGGCAACCTCTCCAAAAAAGACGTATTTCTGTCCTCAAAATGAGACATATTCTCCCCAAAATAGCATTCTTGGTTCCAAATAGAAGACTTTTTCTCCAGTAAATACCACGTCGGGTTCCCAATATTACACATTTTCTCCCCCAAATTGCTCTTTGGATCCCCAAAATGAGCCGTTCTCACTCAAATAACACTTGTGATCCCAAGAATCAGGCGTTTTCTCCCCACAAGACTGATTTTATTACCAAAACAAAACATTTCTTACCCAAAACACACCTTTTTATTCCCAACATTAGACATTGTCTCCCCCAGATGCCCATTGGTATCCCTCCAAGATGAAATTCTCCCCTTCAAATAGTGCTTTGTGTAACAAAAGAAGACATTCGCTCCCCAAAATACCGCTTCTGATCCCCTAAGGAAGACTTTTCCTCCCCAAAACACCCCTTTGGATCCCCAAAATAAGAAATACTCTCCCCAAAGTAGCGCTTTCGTTTCCTTTCCCAAAAAGGAGACATTTGAAGATGAAGGGCAGTATTCTGGGGAGAAAATGCCTTTTTGGGGGGATAAAGAGTGGCACTTAAGAGGGAACCTGTTTGGTTTCTGGGATAAAGAGTGATATTCGGGGAGAAAATGTCGAATTGTTGGCAGAAATTGATATGCAGGGGAGAAAGGGTTGTATTTTGGAGAGAAAAAGCGTGTTTTGGGGAGAAAATGCATGAGTTTTGGGGATAAACTGCATTATTTTGGCGTGAAAGCACGGTATTGAGCTAATAAGCGGCGTTTTGTGGAGAAAATGTCTTCTTTTGAGGAGAAAGGTGATCTTGAAGGGAGAAAATGCCTTATTTGCAGCATCAAAAGACGCATTTGGGGAAGATAGTGTCTTTTATTGGGACATCACGTTTTATTCCAAAAATAACACATTTTCTTCCCAGAATACCGCCTTTGATCCACAAAATAAGGAATTTTCTTCCCGGAATACCGCTTTTTAGACCGAAAATAAGGTAACCTCTCCAAAAAAGACGTATTTCTGTCCTCAAAATGAGACATATTCTCCCCAAAATATCATTCTTGGTTCCAAATAGAAGACTTTTTCTCCAGTAAATACCACGTCGGGTTCCCAATATTACACATTTTCTCCCCAAAATTGCTCTTTGGATCCCCAAAATGAGCCGTTCTCACTCAAATAACACTTGTGATCCCAAGAATCAGGCGTTTTCTCCGCACAAGACTGATTTTATTACCAAAACAAAACATTTCTTACCCAAAACACACCTTTTTATTCCCAACATTAGACATTGTCTCCCCCAGATGCCCATTGGTATCCCTCCAAGATGAAATTCTCCCCTTCAAATATGGCTTTGTGTAACAAAAGAAGACATTCGCTCCCCAAAATACCGCTTCTGATCCCCTAAGGAAGACTTTTCCTCCCCAAAACACCCCTTTGGATCCCCAAAATAAGAAATACTCTCCCCAAAGTAGCGCTTTCGTTTCCTTTCCCAAAAAGGAGACATTTGAAGATGAAGGGCAGTATTCTGGGGAGAAAATGCCTTTTTGGGGGGATAAAGAGTGGCACTTAAGAGGGAACCTGTTTGGTTTCTGGGATAAAGAGTGATATTCGGGGAGAAAATGTCGAATTGTTGGCAGAAATTGATATGCAGGGGAGAAAGGGTTGTATTTTGGAGAGAAAAAGCGTGTTTTGGGGAGAAAATGCATGAGTTTTGGGGATAAACTGCATTATTTTGGCGTGAAAGCACGGTATTGAGCTAATAAGCGGCATTTTGTGGAGAAAATGTCTTCTTTTGAGGAGAAAGGTGATCTTGAAGGGAGAAAATGCCTTATTTGCAGCATCAAAAGACGCATTTGGGGAAGATAGTGTCTTTTATTGGGACATCACGTTTTATTCCAAAAATAACACATTTTCTTCCCAGAATACCGCCTTTGATCCACAAAATAAGGCATTTTCTTCCCAGAATACCGCTTTTTAGACCGAAAATAAGGCAACCTCTCCAAAAAAGACGTATTTCTGTCCTCAAAATGAGACATATTCTCCCCAAAATAGCATTCTTGGTTCCAAATAGAAGACTTTTTCTCCAGTAAATACCACGTCGGGTTCCCAATATTACACATTTTCTCCCCAAAATTGCTCTTTGGATCCCCAAAATGAGCCGTTCTCACTCAAATAACACTTGTGATCCCAAGAATCAGGCGTTTTCTCCCCACAAGACTGATTTTATTACCAAAACAAAACATTTCTTACCCGAAACACACATTTTATTCCCAACATTAGACATTGTCTCCCCCAGATGCCCATTGGTATCCCTCCAAGATGAAATTCTCCCCTTCAAATATGGCTTTGTGTAACAAAAGAAGACATTCGCTCCCCAAAATACCGCTTCTGATCCCCTAAGGAAGACTTTTCCTCCCCAAAACACCCCTTTGGATCCCCAAAATAAGAAATACTCTCCCCAAAGTAGCGCTTTCGTTTCCTTTCCCAAAAAGGAGACATTTGAAGATGAAGGGCAGTATTCTGGGGAGAAAATGCCTTTTTGGGGGGATAAAGAGTGGCACTTAAGAGGGAACCTGTTTGGTTTCTGGGATAAAGAGTGATATTCGGGTAGAAAGTGTCGAATTGTTAGCAGAAATTGATATGCAGGGGAGAAAGGGTTGTATTTTGGAGAGAAAAAGCGTGTTTTGGGGAGAAAATGCATGAGTTTTGGGGATAAACTGCATTATTTTGGCGTGAAAGCACGGTATTGAGCTAATAAGCGGCATTTTGTGGAGAAAATGTCTTCTTTTGAGGAGAAAGGTGATCTTGAAGGGAGAAAATGCCTTATTTGCAGCATCAAAAGACGCATTTGGGGAAGATAGTGTCTTTTATTGGGACATCACGTTTTATTCCAAAAATAACACATTTTCTTCCCAGAATACCGCCTTTGATCCACAAAATAAGGCATTTTCTTCCCAGAATACCGCTTTTTAGACCGAAAATAAGGCAACCTCTCCAAAAAAGACGTATTTCTGTCCTCAAAATGAGACATATTCTCCCCAAAATAGCATTCTTGGTTCCAAATAGAAGACTTTTTCTCCAGTAAATACCACGTCGGGTTCCCAATATTACACATTTTCTCCCCAAAATTGCTCTTTGGATCCCCAAAATGAGCTGTTCTCACTCAAATAACACTTGTGATCCCAAGAATCAGGCGTTTTCTCCCCACAAGACTGATTTTATTACCAAAACAAAACATTTCTTACCCAAAACACACCTTTTTATTCCCAACATTAGACATTGTCTCCCCCAGATGCCCATTGGTATCCCTCCAAGATGAAATTCTCCCCTTCAAATATGGCTTTGTGTAACAAAAGAAGACATTCGCTCCCCAAAATACCGCTTCTGATCCCCTAAGGAAGACTTTTCCTCCCCAAAACACCCCTTTGGATCCCCAAAATAAGAAATACTCTCCCCAAAGTAGCGCTTTCGTTTCCTTTCCCAAAAAGGAGACATTTGAAGATGAAGGGCAGTATTCTGGGGAGAAAATGCCTTTTTGGGGGGATAAAGAGTGGCACTTAAGAGGGAACCTGTTTGGTTTCTGGGATAAAGAGTGATATTCGGGGAGAAAATGTCGAATTGTTGGCAGAAATTGATATGCAGGGGAGAAAGGGTTGTATTTTGGAGAGAAAAAGCGTGTTTTGGGGAGAAAATGCATGAGTTTTGGGGATAAACTGCATTATTTTGGCGTGAAAGCACGGTATTGAGCTAATAAGCGGCGTTTTGTGGAGAAAATGTCTTCTTTTGAGGAGAAAGGTGATCTTGAAGGGAGAAAATGCCTTATTTGCAGCATCAAAAGACGCATTTGGGGAAGATAGTGTCTTTTATTGGGACATCACGTTTTATTCCAAAAATAACACATTTTCTTCCCAGAATACCGCTTTTTAGACCGAAAATAAGGCAACCTCTCCAAAAAAGACGTATTTCTGTCCTCAAAATGAGACATATTCTCCCCAAAATATCATTCTTGGTTCCAAATAGAAGACTTTTTCTCCAGTAAATACCACGTCGGGTTCCCAATATTACACATTTTCTCCCCAAAATTGCTCTTTGGATCCCCAAAATGAGCCGTTCTCACTCAAATAACACTTGTGATCCCAAGAATCAGGCGTTTTCTCCGCACAAGACTGATTTTATTACCAAAACAAAACATTTCTTACCCAAAACACACCTTTTTATTCCCAACATTAGACATTGTCTCCCCCAGATGCCCATTGGTATCCCTCCAAGATGAAATTCTCCCCTTCAAATATGGCTTTGTGTAACAAAAGAAGACATTCGCTCCCCAAAATACCGCTTCTGATCCCCTAAGGAAGACTTTTCCTCCCCAAAACACCCCTTTGGATCCCCAAAATAAGAAATACTCTCCCCAAAGTAGCGCTTTCGTTTCCTTTCCCAAAAAGGAGACATTTGAAGATGAAGGGCAGTATTCTGGGGAGAAAATGCCTTTTTGGGGGGATAAAGAGTGGCACTTAAGAGGGAACCTGTTTGGTTTCTGGGATAAAGAGTGATATTCGGGGAGAAAATGTCGAATTGTTGGCAGAAATTGATATGCAGGGGAGAAAGGGTTGTATTTTGGAGAGAAAAAGCGTGTTTTGGGGAGAAAATGCATGAGTTTTGGGGACAAACTGCATTATTTTGGCGTGAAAGCACGGTATTGAGCTAATAAGCGGCGTTTTGTGGAGAAAATGTCTTCTTTTGAGGAGAAAGGTGATCTTGAAGGGAGGAAATGCCTTATTTGCAGCATCAAAAGACGCATTTGGGGAAGATAGTGTCTTTTATTGGGACATCACGTTTTATTCCAAAAATAACACATTTTCTTCCCAGAATACCGCCTTTGATCCACAAAATAAGGCATTTTCTTCCCAGAATACCGCTTTTTAGACCGAAAATAAGTCAACCTCTCCAAAAAAGACGTATTTCTGTCCTCAAAATGAGACATATTCTCCCCAAAATATCATTCTTGGTTCCAAATAGAAGACTTTTTCTCCAGTAAATACCACGTCGGGTTCCCAATATTACACATTTTCTCCCCCAAATTGCTCTTTGGATCCCCAAAATGAGCCGTTCTCACTCAAATAACACTTGTGATCCCAAGAATCAGGCGTTTTCTCCGCACAAGACTGATTTTATTACCAAAACAAAACATTTCTTACCCAAAACACACCTTTTTATTCCCAACATTAGACATTGTCTCCCCCAGATGCCCATTGGTATCCCTCCGAGATGAAATTCTCCCCTTCAAATATGGCTTTGTGTAACAAAAGAAGACATTCGCTCCCCAAAATACCGCTTCTGATCCCCTAAGGAAGACTTTTCCTCCCCAAAACACCCCTTTGGATCCCCAAAATAAGAAATACTCTCCCCAAAGTAGCGCTTTCGTTTCCTTTCCCAAAAAGGAGACATTTGAAGATGAAGGGCAGTATTCTGGGGAGAAAATGCCTTTTTGGGGGGATAAAGAGTGGCACTTAAGAGGGAACCTGTTTGGTTTCTGGGATAAAGAGTGATATTCGGGGAGAAAGTGTCGAATTGTTGGCAGAAATTGATATGCAGGGGAGAAAGGGTTGTATTTTGGAGAGAAAAAGCGTGTTTTGGGGAGAAAATGCATGAGTTTTGGGGATAAACTGCATTATTTTGGCGTGAAAGCATGGTATTGAGCTAATAAGCGGCATTTTGTGGAGAAAATGTCTTCTTTTGAGGAGAAAGGTGATCTTGAAGGGAGGAAATGCCTTATTTGCAGCATCAAAAGACGCATTTGGGGAAGATAGTGTCTTTTATTGGGACATCACGTTTTATTCCAAAAATAACACATTTTCTTCCCAGAATACCGCCTTTGATCCACAAAATAAGGCATTTTCTTCCCAGAATACCGCTTTTTAGACCGAAAATAAGGCAACCTCTCCAAAAAAGACGTATTTCTGTCCTCAAAATGAGACATATTCTCCCCAAAATAGCATTCTTGGTTCCAAATAGAAGACTTTTTCTCCAGTAAATACCACGTCGGGTTCCCAATATTACACATTTTCTCCCCAAAATTGCTCTTTGGATCCCCAAAATGAGCCGTTCTCACTCAAATAACACTTGTGATCCCAAGAATCAGGCGTTTTCTCCCCACAAGACTGATTTTATTACCAAAACAAAACATTTCTTACCCAAAACACACCTTTTTATTCCCAACATTAGACATTGTCTCCCCCAGATGCCCATTGGTATCCCTCCAAGATGAAATTCTCCCCTTCAAATAGTGCTTTGTGTAACAAAAGAAGACATTCGCTCCCCAAAATACCGCTTCTGATCCCCTAAGGAAGACTTTTCCTCCCCAAAACACCCCTTTGGATCCCCAAAATAAGAAATACTCTCCCCAAAGTAGCGCTTTCGTTTCCTTTCCCAAAAAGGAGACATTTGAAGATGAAGGGCAGTATTCTGGGGAGAAAATGCCTTTTTGGGGGGATAAAGAGTGGCACTTAAGAGGGAACCTGTTTGGTTTCTGGGATAAAGAGTGATATTCGGGGAGAAAATGTCGAATTGTTGGCAGAAATTGATATGCAGGGGAGAAAGGGTTGTATTTTGGAGAGAAAAAGCGTGTTTTGGGGAGAAAATGCATGAGTTTTGGGGATAAACTGCATTATTTTGGCGTGAAAGCACGGTATTGAGCTAATAAGCGGCGTTTTGTGGAGAAAATGTCTTCTTTTGAGGAGAAAGGTGATCTTGAAGGGAGAAAATGCCTTATTTGCAGCATCAAAAGACGCATTTGGGGAAGATAGTGTCTTTTATTGGGACATCACGTTTTATTCCAAAAATAACACATTTTCTTCCCAGAATACCGCTTTTTAGACCGAAAATAAGTCAACCTCTCCAAAAAAGACGTATTTCTGTCCTCAAAATGAGACATATTCTCCCCAAAATATCATTCTTGGTTCCAAATAGAAGACTTTTTCTCCAGTAAATACCACGTCGGGTTCCCAATATTACACATTTTCTCCCCAAAATTGCTCTTTGGATCCCCAAAATGAGCCGTTCTCACTCAAATAACACTTGTGATCCCAAGAATCAGGCGTTTTCTCCGCACAAGACTGATTTTATTACCAAAACAAAACATTTCTTACCCAAAACACACCTTTTTATTCCCAACATTAGACATTGTCTCCCCCAGATGCCCATTGGTATCCCTCCAAGATGAAATTCTCCCCTTCAAATATGGCTTTGTGTAACAAAAGAAGACATTCGCTCCCCAAAATACCGCTTCTGATCCCCTAAGGAAGACTTTTCCTCCCCAAAACACCCCTTTGGATCCCCAAAATAAGAAATACTCTCCCCAAAGTAGCGCTTTCGTTTCCTTTCCCAAAAAGGAGACATTTGAAGATGAAGGGCAGTATTCTGGGGAGAAAATGCCTTTTTGGGGGGATAAAGAGTGGCACTTAAGAGGGAACCTGTTTGGTTTCTGGGATAAAGAGTGATATTCGGGGAGAAAATGTCGAATTGTTGGCAGAAATTGATATGCAGGGGAGAAAGGGTTGTATTTTGGAGAGAAAAAGCGTGTTTTGGGGAGAAAATGCATGAGTTTTGAGGATAAACTGCATTATTTTGGCGTGAAAGCACGGTATTGAGCTAATAAGCGGCATTTTGTGGAGAAAATGTCTTCTTTTGAGGAGAAAGGTGATCTTGAAGGGAGGAAATGCCTTATTTGCAGCATCAAAAGACGCATTTGGGGAAGATAGTGTCTTTTATTGGGACATCACGTTTTATTCCAAAAATAACACATTTTCTTCCCAGAATACCGCCTTTGATCCACAAAATAAGGCTTTTTCTTCCCAGAATACCGCTTTTTAGACCGAAAATAAGGCAACCTCTCCAAAAAAGACGTATTTCTGTCCTCAAAATGAGACATATTCTCCCCAAAATATCATTCTTGGTTCCAAATAGAAGACTTTTTCTCCAGTAAATACCACGTCGGGTTCCCAATATTACACATTTTCTCCCCCAAATTGCTCTTTGGATCCCCAAAATGAGCCGTTCTCACTCAAATAACACTTGTGATCCCAAGAATCAGGCGTTTTCTCCCCACAAGACTGATTTTATTACCAAAACAAAACATTTCTTACCCAAAACACACCTTTTTATTCCCAACATTAGACATTGTCTCCCCCAGATGCCCATTGGTATCCCTCCAAGATGAAATTCTCCCCTTCAAATATGGCTTTGTGTAACAAAAGAAGACATTCGCTCCCCAAAATACCGCTTCTGATCCCCTAAGGAAGACTTTTCCTCCCCAAAACACCCCTTTGGATCCCCAAAATAAGAAATACTCTCCCCAAAGTAGCGCTTTCGTTTCCTTTCCCAAAAAGGAGACATTTGAAGATGAAGGGCAGTATTCTGGGGAGAAAATGCCTTTTTGGGGGGATAAAGAGTGGCACTTAAGAGGGAACCTGTTTGGTTTCTGGGATAAAGAGTGATATTCGGGGAGAAAATGTCGAATTGTTGGCAGAAATTGATATGCAGGGGAGAAAGGGTTGTATTTTGGAGAGAAAAAGCGTGTTTTGGGGAGAAAATGCATGAGTTTTGGGGATAAACTGCATTATTTTGGCGTGAAAGCACGGTATTGAGCTAATAAGCGGCATTTTGTGGAGAAAATGTCTTCTTTTGAGGAGAAAGGTGATCTTGAAGGGAGGAAATGCCTTATTTGCAGCATCAAAAGACGCATTTGGGGAAGATAGTGTCTTTTATTGGGACATCACGTTTTATTCCAAAAATAACACATTTTCTTCCCAGAATACCGCCTTTGATCCACAAAATAAGGCATTTTCTTCCCAGAATACCGCTTTTTAGACCGAAAATAAGGCAACCTCTCCAAAAAAGACGTATTTCTGTCCTCAAAATGAGACATATTCTCCCCAAAATAGCATTCTTGGTTCCAAATAGAAGACTTTTTCTCCAGTAAATACCACGTCGGGTTCCCAATATTACACATTTTCTCCCCCAAATTGCTCTTTGGATCCCCAAAATGAGCCGTTCTCACTCAAATAACACTTGTGATCCCAAGAATCAGGCGTTTTCTCCGCACAAGACTGATTTTATTACCAAAACAAAACATTTCTTACCCAAAACACACATTTTATTCCCAACATTAGACATTGTCTCCCCCAGATGCCCATTGGTATCCCTCCAAGATGAAATTCTCCCCTTCAAATATGGCTTTGTGTAACAAAAGAAGACATTCGCTCCCCAAAATACCGCTTCTGATCCCCTAAGGAAGACTTTTCCTCCCCAAAACACCCCTTTGGATCCCCAAAATAAGAAATACTCTCCCCAAAGTAGCGCTTTCGTTTCCTTTCCCAAAAAGGAGACATTTGAAGATGAAGGGCAGTATTCTGGGGAGAAAATGCCTTTTTGGGGGGATAAAGAGTGGCACTTAAGAGGGAACCTGTTTGGTTTCTGGGATAAAGAGTGATATTCGGGGAGAAAATGTCGAATTGTTGGCAGAAATTGATATGCAGGGGAGAAAGGGTTGTATTTTGGAGAGAAAAAGCGTGTTTTGGGGAGAAAATGCATGAGTTTTGAGGATAAACTGCATTATTTTGGCGTGAAAGCACGGTATTGAGCTAATAAGCGGCATTTTGTGGAGAAAATGTCTTCTTTTGAGGAGAAAGGTGATCTTGAAGGGAGGAAATGCCTTATTTGCAGCATCAAAAGACGCATTTGGGGAAGATAGTGTCTTTTATTGGGACATCACGTTTTATTCCAAAAATAACACATTTTCTTCCCAGAATACCGCCTTTGATCCACAAAATAAGGCTTTTTCTTCCCAGAATACCGCTTTTTAGACCGAAAATAAGGCAACCTCTCCAAAAAAGACGTATTTCTGTCCTCAAAATGAGACATATTCTCCCCAAAATATCATTCTTGGTTCCAAATAGAAGACTTTTTCTCCAGTAAATACCACGTCGGGTTCCCAATATTACACATTTTCTCCCCCAAATTGCTCTTTGGATCCCCAAAATGAGCCGTTCTCACTCAAATAACACTTGTGATCCCAAGAATCAGGCGTTTTCTCCCCACAAGACTGATTTTATTACCAAAACAAAACATTTCTTACCCAAAACACACCTTTTTATTCCCAACATTAGACATTGTCTCCCCCAGATGCCCATTGGTATCCCTCCAAGATGAAATTCTCCCCTTCAAATATGGCTTTGTGTAACAAAAGAAGACATTCGCTCCCCAAAATACCGCTTCTGATCCCCTAAGGAAGACTTTTCCTCCCCAAAACACCCCTTTGGATCCCCAAAATAAGAAATACTCTCCCCAAAGTAGCGCTTTCGTTTCCTTTCCCAAAAAGGAGACATTTGAAGATGAAGGGCAGTATTCTGGGGAGAAAATGCCTTTTTGGGGGGATAAAGAGTGGCACTTAAGAGGGAACCTGTTTGGTTTCTGGGATAAAGAGTGATATTCGGGGAGAAAATGTCGAATTGTTGGCAGAAATTGATATGCAGGGGAGAAAGGGTTGTATTTTGGAGAGAAAAAGCGTGTTTTGGGGAGAAAATGCATGAGTTTTGGGGATAAACTGCATTATTTTGGCGTGAAAGCACGGTATTGAGCTAATAAGCGGCATTTTGTGGAGAAAATGTCTTCTTTTGAGGAGAAAGGTGATCTTGAAGGGAGGAAATGCCTTATTTGCAGCATCAAAAGACGCATTTGGGGAAGATAGTGTCTTTTATTGGGACATCACGTTTTATTCCAAAAATAACACATTTTCTTCCCAGAATACCGCCTTTGATCCACAAAATAAGGCATTTTCTTCCCAGAATACCGCTTTTTAGACCGAAAATAAGGCAACCTCTCCAAAAAAGACGTATTTCTGTCCTCAAAATGAGACATATTCTCCCCAAAATAGCATTCTTGGTTCCAAATAGAAGACTTTTTCTCCAGTAAATACCACGTCGGGTTCCCAATATTACACATTTTCTCCCCCAAATTGCTCTTTGGATCCCCAAAATGAGCCGTTCTCACTCAAATAACACTTGTGATCCCAAGAATCAGGCGTTTTCTCCGCACAAGACTGATTTTATTACCAAAACAAAACATTTCTTACCCAAAACACACATTTTATTCCCAACATTAGACATTGTCTCCCCCAGATGCCCATTGGTATCCCTCCAAGATGAAATTCTCCCCTTCAAATATGGCTTTGTGTAACAAAAGAAGACATTCGCTCCCCAAAATACCGCTTCTGATCCCCTAAGGAAGACTTTTCCTCCCCAAAACACCCCTTTGGATCCCCAAAATAAGAAATACTCTCCCCAAAGTAGCGCTTTCGTTTCCTTTCCCAAAAAGGAGACATTTGAAGATGAAGGGCAGTATTCTGGGGAGAAAATGCCTTTTTGGGGGGATAAAGAGTGGCACTTAAGAGGGAACCTGTTTGGTTTCTGGGATAAAGAGTGATATTCGGGGAGAAAGTGTCGAATTGTTGGCAGAAATTGATATGCAGGGGAGAAAGGGTTGTATTTTGGAGAGAAAAAGCGTGTTTTGGGGAGAAAATGCATGAGTTTTGGGGATAAACTGCATTATTTTGGCGTGAAAGCACGGTATTGAGCTAATAAGCGGCATTTTGTGGAGAAAATGTCTTCTTTTGAGGAGAAAGGTGATCTTGAAGGGAGGAAATGCCTTATTTGCAGCATCAAAAGACGCATTTGGGGAAGATAGTGTCTTTTATTGGGACATCACGTTTTATTCCAAAAATAACACATTTTCTTCCCAGAATACCGCCTTTGATCCACAAAATAAGGCATTTTCTTCCCAGAATACCGCTTTTTAGACCGAAAATAAGGCAACCTCTCCAAAAAAGACGTATTTCTGTCCTCAAAATGAGACATATTCTCCCCAAAATAGCATTCTTGGTTCCAAATAGAAGACTTTTTCTCCAGTAAATACCACGTCGGGTTCCCAATATTACACATTTTCTCCCCAAAATTGCTCTTTGGATCCCCAAAATGAGCCGTTCTCACTCAAATAACACTTGTGATCCCAAGAATCAGGCGTTTTCTCCGCACAAGACTGATTTTATTACCAAAACAAAACATTTCTTACCCAAAACACACCTTTTTATTCCCAACATTAGACATTGTCTCCCCCAGATGCCCATTGGTATCCCTCCAAGATGAAATTCTCCCCTTCAAATATGGCTTTGTGTAACAAAAGAAGACATTCGCTCCCCAAAATACCGCTTCTGATCCCCTAAGGAAGACTTTTCCTCCCCAAAACACCCCTTTGGATCCCCAAAATAAGAAATACTCTCCCCAAAGTAGCGCTTTCGTTTCCTTTCCCAAAAAGGAGACATTTGAAGATGAAGGGCAGTATTCTGGGGAGAAAATGCCTTTTTGGGGAGATAAAGAGTGGCACTTAAGAGGGAACCTGTTTGGTTTCTGGGATAAAGAGTGATATTCGGGGAGAAAATGTCGAATTGTTGGCAGAAATTGATATGCAGGGGAGAAAGGGTTGTATTTTGGAGAGAAAAAGCGTGTTTTGGGGAGAAAATGCATGAGTTTTGGGGATAAACTGCATTATTTTGGCGTGAAAGCACGGTATTGAGCTAATAAGCGGCATTTTGTGGAGAAAATGTCTTCTTTTGAGGAGAAAGGTGATCTTGAAGGGAGAAAATGCCTTATTTGCAGCATCAAAAGACGCATTTGGGGAAGATAGTGTCTTTTATTGGGACATCACGTTTTATTCCAAAAATAACACATTTTCTTCCCAGAATACCGCCTTCGATCCACAAAATAAGGCATTTTCTTCCCAGAATACCGCTTTTTAGACCGAAAATAAGTCAACCTCTCCAAAAAAGACATATTTCTGTCCTCAAAATGAGACATATTCTCCCCAAAATAGCATTCTTGGTTCCAAATAGAAGACTTTTTCTCCAGTAAATACCACGTCGGGTTCCCAATATTACACATTTTCTCCCCAAAATTGCTCTTTGGATCCCCAAAATGAGCCGTTCTCACTCAAATAACACTTGTGATCCCAAGAATCAGGCGTTTTCTCCGCACAAGACTGATTTTATTACCAAAACAAAACATTTCTTACCCAAAACACACCTTTTTATTCCCAACATTAGACATTGTCTCCCCCAGATGCCCATTGGTATCCCTCCAAGATGAAATTCTCCCCTTCAAATATGGCTTTGTGTAACAAAAGAAGACATTCGCTCCCCAAAATACCGCTTCTGATCCCCTAAGGAAGACTTTTCCTCCCCAAAACACCCCTTTGGATCCCCAAAATAAGAAATACTCTCCCCAAAGTAGCGCTTTCGTTTCCTTTCCCAAAAAGGAGACATTTGAAGATGAAGGGCAGTATTCTGGGGAGAAAATGCCTTTTTGGGGGGATAAAGAGTGGCACTTAAGAGGGAACCTGTTTGGTTTCTGGGATAAAGAGTGATATTCGGGGAGAAAGTGTTGAATTGTTGGCAGAAATTGATATGCAGGGGAGAAAGGGTTGTATTTTGGAGAGAAAAAGCGTGTTTTGGGGAGAAAATGCATGAGTTTTGGGGATAAACTGCATTATTTTGGCGTGAAAGCACGGTATTGAGCTAATAAGCGGCATTTTGTGGAGAAAATGTCTTCTTTTGAGGAGAAAGGTGATCTTGAAGGGAGGAAATGCCTTATTTGCAGCATCAAAAGACGCATTTGGGGAAGATAGTGTCTTTTATTGGGACATCACGTTTTATTCCAAAAATAACACATTTTCTTCCCAGAATACCGCCTTTGATCCACAAAATAAGGCATTTTCTTCCCAGAATACCGCTTTTTAGACCGAAAATAAGGCAACCTCTCCAAAAAAGACGTATTTCTGTCCTCAAAATGAGACATATTCTCCCCAAAATAGCATTCTTGGTTCCAAATAGAAGACTTTTTCTCCAGTAAATACCACGTCGGGTTCCCAATATTACACATTTTCTCCCCAAAATTGCTCTTTGGATCCCCAAAATGAGCCGTTCTCACTCAAATAACACTTGTGATCCCAAGAATCAGGCGTTTTCTCCCCACAAGACTGATTTTATTACCAAAACAAAACATTTCTTACCCAAAACACACCTTTTTATTCCCAACATTAGACATTGTCTCCCCCAGATGCCCATTGGTATCCCTCCAAGATGAAATTCTCCCCTTCAAATATGGCTTTGTGTAACAAAAGAAGACATTCGCTCCCCAAAATACCGCTTCTGATCCCCTAAGGAAGACTTTTCCTCCCCAAAACACCCCTTTGGATCCCCAAAATAAGAAATACTCTCCCCAAAGTAGCGCTTTCGTTTCCTTTCCCAAAAAGGAGACATTTGAAGATGAAGGGCAGTATTCTGGGGAGAAAATGCCTTTTTGGGGAGATAAAGAGTGGCACTTAAGAGGGAACCTGTTTGGTTTCTGGGATAAAGAGTGATATTCGGGGAGAAAATGTCGAATTGTTGGCAGAAATTGATATGCAGGGGAGAAAGGGTTGTATTTTGGAGAGAAAAAGCGTGTTTTGGGGAGAAAATGCATGAGTTTTGGGGATAAACTGCATTATTTTGGCGTGAAAGCACGGTATTGAGCTAATAAGCGGCATTTTGTGGAGAAAATGTCTTCTTTTGAGGAGAAAGGTGATCTTGAAGGGAGAAAATGCCTTATTTGCAGCATCAAAAGACGCATTTGGGGAAGATAGTGTCTTTTATTGGGACATCACGTTTTATTCCAAAAATAACACATTTTCTTCCCAGAATACCGCCTTTGATCCACAAAATAAGGCATTTTCTTCCCAGAATACCGCTTTTTAGACCGAAAATAAGTCAACCTCTCCAAAAAAGACATATTTCTGTCCTCAAAATGAGACATATTCTCCCCAAAATAGCATTCTTGGTTCCAAATAGAAGACTTTTTCTCCAGTAAATACCACGTCGGGTTCCCAATATTACACATTTTCTCCCCAAAATTGCTCTTTGGATCCCCAAAATGAGCCGTTCTCACTCAAATAACACTTGTGATCCCAAGAATCAGGCGTTTTCTCCGCACAAGACTGATTTTATTACCAAAACAAAACATTTCTTACCCAAAACACACCTTTTTATTCCCAACATTAGACATTGTCTCCCCCAGATGCCCATTGGTATCCCTCCAAGATGAAATTCTCCCCTTCAAATATGGCTTTGTGTAACAAAAGAAGACATTCGCTCCCCAAAATACCGCTTCTGATCCCCTAAGGAAGACTTTTCCTCCCCAAAACACCCCTTTGGATCCCCAAAATAAGAAATACTCTCCCCAAAGTAGCGCTTTCGTTTCCTTTCCCAAAAAGGAGACATTTGAAGATGAAGGGCAGTATTCTGGGGAGAAAATGCCTTTTTGGGGGGATAAAGAGTGGCACTTAAGAGGGAACCTGTTTGGTTTCTGGGATAAAGAGTGATATTCGGGGAGAAAATGTCGAATTGTTGGCAGAAATTGATATGCAGGGGAGAAAGGGTTGTATTTTGGAGAGAAAAAGCGTGTTTTGGGGAGAAAATGCATGAGTTTTGGGGATAAACTGCATTATTTTGGCGTGAAAGCACGGTATTGAGCTAATAAGCGGCATTTTGTGGAGAAAATGTCTTCTTTTGAGGAGAAAGGTGATCTTGAAGGGAGAAAATGCCTTATTTGCAGCATCAAAAGACGCATTTGGGGAAGATAGTGTCTTTTATTGGGACATCACGTTTTATTCCAAAAATAACACATTTTCTTCCCAGAATACCGCCTTTGATCCACAAAATAAGGCATTTTCTTCCCAGAATACCGCTTTTTAGACCGAAAATAAGTCAACCTCTCCAAAAAAGACATATTTCTGTCCTCAAAATGAGACATATTCTCCCCAAAATAGCATTCTTGGTTCCAAATAGAAGACTTTTTCTCCAGTAAATACCACGTCGGGTTCCCAATATTACACATTTTCTCCCCAAAATTGCTCTTTGGATCCCCAAAATGAGCCGTTCTCACTCAAATAACACTTGTGATCCCAAGAATCAGGCGTTTTCTCCACACAAGACTGATTTTATTACCAAAACAAAACATTTCTTACCCAAAACACACCTTTTTATTCCCAACATTAGACATTGTCTCCCCCAGATGCCCATTGGTATCCCTCCAAGATGAAATTCTCCCCTTCAAATATGGCTTTGTGTAACAAAAGAAGACATTCGCTCCCCAAAATACCGCTTCTGATCCCCTAAGGAAGACTTTTCCTCCCCAAAACACCCCTTTGGATCCCCAAAATAAGAAATACTCTCCCCAAAGTAGCGCTTTCGTTTCCTTTCCCAAAAAGGAGACATTTGAAGATGAAGGGCAGTATTCTGGGGAGAAAATGCCTTTTTGGGGGGATAAAGAGTGGCACTTAAGAGGGAACCTGTTTGGTTTCTGGGATAAAGAGTGATATTCGGGGAGAAAATGTCGAATTGTTGGCAGAAATTGATATGCAGGGGAGAAAGGGTTGTATTTTGGAGAGAAAAAGCGTGTTTTGGGGAGAAAATGCATGAGTTTTGGGGATAAACTGCATTATTTTGGCGTGAAAGCACGGTATTGAGCTAATAAGCGGCGTTTTGTGGAGAAAAAGTCTTCTTTTGAGGAGAAAGGTGATCTTGAAGGGAGAAAATGCCTTATTTGCAGCATCAAAAGACGCATTTGGGGAAGATAGTGTCTTTTATTGGGACATCACGTTTTATTCCAAAAATAACACATTTTCTTCCCAGAATACCGCCTTCGATCCACAAAATAAGGCATTTTCTTCCCAGAATACCGCTTTTTAGACCGAAAATAAGTCAACCTCTCCAAAAAAGACATATTTCTGTCCTCAAAATGAGACATATTCTCCCCAAAATAGCATTCTTGGTTCCAAATAGAAGACTTTTTCTCCAGTAAATACCACGTCGGGTTCCCAATATTACACATTTTCTCCCCAAAATTGCTCTTTGGATCCCCAAAATGAGCCGTTCTCACTCAAATAACACTTGTGATCCCAAGAATCAGGCGTTTTCTCCGCACAAGACTGATTTTATTACCAAAACAAAACATTTCTTACCCAAAACACACCTTTTTATTCCCAACATTAGACATTGTCTCCCCCAGATGCCCATTGGTATCCCTCCAAGATGAAATTCTCCCCTTCAAATATGGCTTTGTGTAACAAAAGAAGACATTCGCTCCCCAAAATACCGCTTCTGATCCCCTAAGGAAGACTTTTCCTCCCCAAAACACCCCTTTGGATCCCCAAAATAAGAAATACTCTCCCCAAAGTAGCGCTTTCGTTTCCTTTCCCAAAAAGGAGACATTTGAAGATGAAGGGCAGTATTCTGGGGAGAAAATGCCTTTTTGGGGGGATAAAGAGTGGCACTTAAGAGGGAACCTGTTTGGTTTCTGGGATAAAGAGTGATATTCGGGGAGAAAATGTCGAATTGTTGGCAGAAATTGATATGCAGGGGAGAAAGGGTTGTATTTTGGAGAGAAAAAGCGTGTTTTGGGGAGAAAATGCATGAGTTTTGGGGATAAACTGCATTATTTTGGCGTGAAAGCACGGTATTGAGCTAATAAGCGGCGTTTTGTGGAGAAAAAGTCTTCTTTTGAGGAGAAAGGTGATCTTGAAGGGAGAAAATGCCTTATTTGCAGCATCAAAAGACGCATTTGGGGAAGATAGTGTCTTTTATTGGGACATCACGTTTTATTCCAAAAATAACACATTTTCTTCCCAGAATACCGCCTTCGATCCACAAAATAAGGCATTTTCTTCCCAGAATACCGCTTTTTAGACCGAAAATAAGGCAACCTCTCCAAAAAAGACATATTTCTGTCCTCAAAATGAGACATATTCTCCCCAAAATAGCATTCTTGGTTCCAAATAGAAGACTTTTTCTCCAGTAAATACCACGTCGGGTTCCCAATATTACACATTTTCTCCCCAAAATTGCTCTTTGGATCCCCAAAATGAGCCGTTCTCACTCAAATAACACTTGTGATCCCAAGAATCAGGCGTTTTCTCCGCACAAGACTGATTTTATTACCAAAACAAAACATTTCTTACCCAAAACACACCTTTTTATTCCCAACATTAGACATTGTCTCCCCCAGATGCCCATTGGTATCCCTCCAAGATGAAATTCTCCCCTTCAAATATGGCTTTGTGTAACAAAAGAAGACATTCGCTCCCCAAAATACCGCTTCTGATCCCCTAAGGAAGACTTTTCCTCCCCAAAACACCCCTTTGGATCCCCAAAATAAGAAATACTCTCCCCAAAGTAGCGCTTTCGTTTCCTTTCCCAAAAAGGAGACATTTGAAGATGAAGGGCAGTATTCTGGGGAGAAAATGCCTTTTTGGGGGGATAAAGAGTGGCACTTAAGAGGGAACCTGTTTGGTTTCTGGGATAAAGAGTGATATTCGGGGAGAAAATGTCGAATTGTTGGCAGAAATTGATATGCAGGGGAGAAAGGGTTGTATTTTGGAGAGAAAAAGCGTGTTTTGGGGAGAAAATGCATGAGTTTTGGGGATAAACTGCATTATTTTGGCGTGAAAGCACGGTATTGAGCTAATAAGCGGCATTTTGTGGAGAAAATGTCTTCTTTTGAGGAGAAAGGTGATCTTGAAGGGAGAAAATGCCTTATTTGCAGCATCAAAAGACGCATTTGGGGAAGATAGTGTCTTTTATTGGGACATCACGTTTTATTCCAAAAATAACACATTTTCTTCCCAGAATACCGCCTTTGATCCACAAAATAAGGCATTTTCTTCCCAGAATACCGCTTTTTAGACCGAAAATAAGTCAACCTCTCCAAAAAAGACATATTTCTGTCCTCAAAATGAGACATATTCTCCCCAAAATAGCATTCTTGGTTCCAAATAGAAGACTTTTTCTCCAGTAAATACCACGTCGGGTTCCCAATATTACACATTTTCTCCCCAAAATTGCTCTTTGGATCCCCAAAATGAGCCGTTCTCACTCAAATAACACTTGTGATCCCAAGAATCAGGCGTTTTCTCCGCACAAGACTGATTTTATTACCAAAACAAAACATTTCTTACCCAAAACACACCTTTTTATTCCCAACATTAGACATTGTCTCCCCCAGATGCCCATTGGTATCCCTCCAAGATGAAATTCTCCCCTTCAAATATGGCTTTGTGTAACAAAAGAAGACATTCGCTCCCCAAAATACCGCTTCTGATCCCCTAAGGAAGACTTTTCCTCCCCAAAACACCCCTTTGGATCCCCAAAATAAGAAATACTCTCCCCAAAGTAGCGCTTTCGTTTCCTTTCCCAAAAAGGAGACATTTGAAGATGAAGGGCAGTATTCTGGGGAGAAAATGCCTTTTTGGGGGGATAAAGAGTGGCACTTAAGAGGGAACCTGTTTGGTTTCTGGGATAAAGAGTGATATTCGGGGAGAAAATGTCGAATTGTTGGCAGAAATTGATATGCAGGGGAGAAAGGGTTGTATTTTGGAGAGAAAAAGCGTGTTTTGGGGAGAAAATGCATGAGTTTTGGGGATAAACTGCATTATTTTGGCGTGAAAGCACGGTATTGAGCTAATAAGCGGCGTTTTGTGGAGAAAAAGTCTTCTTTTGAGGAGAAAGGTGATCTTGAAGGGAGAAAATGCCTTATTTGCAGCATCAAAAGACGCATTTGGGGAAGATAGTGTCTTTTATTGGGACATCACGTTTTATTCCAAAAATAACACATTTTCTTCCCAGAATACCGCCTTTGATCCACAAAATAAGGCATTTTCTTCCCAGAATACCGCTTTTTAGACCGAAAATAAGTCAACCTCTCCAAAAAAGACATATTTCTGTCCTCAAAATGAGACATATTCTCCCCAAAATAGCATTCTTGGTTCCAAATAGAAGACTTTTTCTCCAGTAAATACCACGTCGGGTTCCCAATATTACACATTTTCTCCCCAAAATTGCTCTTTGGATCCCCAAAATGAGCCGTTCTCACTCAAATAACACTTGTGATCCCAAGAATCAGGCGTTTTCTCCACACAAGACTGATTTTATTACCAAAACAAAACATTTCTTACCCAAAACACACCTTTTTATTCCCAACATTAGACATTGTCTCCCCCAGATGCCCATTGGTATCCCTCCAAGATGAAATTCTCCCCTTCAAATATGGCTTTGTGTAACAAAAGAAGACATTCGCTCCCCAAAATACCGCTTCTGATCCCCTAAGGAAGACTTTTCCTCCCCAAAACACCCCTTTGGATCCCCAAAATAAGAAATACTCTCCCCAAAGTAGCGCTTTCGTTTCCTTTCCCAAAAAGGAGACATTTGAAGATGAAGGGCAGTATTCTGGGGAGAAAATGCCTTTTTGGGGGGATAAAGAGTGGCACTTAAGAGGGAACCTGTTTGGTTTCTGGGATAAAGAGTGATATTCGGGGAGAAAATGTCGAATTGTTGGCAGAAATTGATATGCAGGGGAGAAAGGGTTGTATTTTGGAGAGAAAAAGCGTGTTTTGGGGAGAAAATGCATGAGTTTTGGGGATAAACTGCATTATTTTGGCGTGAAAGCACGGTATTGAGCTAATAAGCGGCGTTTTGTGGAGAAAAAGTCTTCTTTTGAGGAGAAAGGTGATCTTGAAGGGAGAAAATGCCTTATTTGCAGCATCAAAAGACGCATTTGGGGAAGATAGTGTCTTTTATTGGGACATCACGTTTTATTCCAAAAATAACACATTTTCTTCCCAGAATACCGCCTTCGATCCACAAAATAAGGCATTTTCTTCCCAGAATACCGCTTTTTAGACCGAAAATAAGTCAACCTCTCCAAAAAAGACATATTTCTGTCCTCAAAATGAGACATATTCTCCCCAAAATAGCATTCTTGGTTCCAAATAGAAGACTTTTTCTCCAGTAAATACCACGTCGGGTTCCCAATATTACACATTTTCTCCCCAAAATTGCTCTTTGGATCCCCAAAATGAGCCGTTCTCACTCAAATAACACTTGTGATCCCAAGAATCAGGCGTTTTCTCCGCACAAGACTGATTTTATTACCAAAACAAAACATTTCTTACCCAAAACACACCTTTTTATTCCCAACATTAGACATTGTCTCCCCCAGATGCCCATTGGTATCCCTCCAAGATGAAATTCTCCCCTTCAAATATGGCTTTGTGTAACAAAAGAAGACATTCGCTCCCCAAAATACCGCTTCTGATCCCCTAAGGAAGACTTTTCCTCCCCAAAACACCCCTTTGGATCCCCAAAATAAGAAATACTCTCCCCAAAGTAGCGCTTTCGTTTCCTTTCCCAAAAAGGAGACATTTGAAGATGAAGGGCAGTATTCTGGGGAGAAAATGCCTTTTTGGGGGGATAAAGAGTGGCACTTAAGAGGGAACCTGTTTGGTTTCTGGGATAAAGAGTGATATTCGGGGAGAAAATGTCGAATTGTTGGCAGAAATTGATATGCAGGGGAGAAAGGGTTGTATTTTGGAGAGAAAAAGCGTGTTTTGGGGAGAAAATGCATGAGTTTTGGGGATAAACTGCATTATTTTGGCGTGAAAGCACGGTATTGAGCTAATAAGCGGCGTTTTGTGGAGAAAAAGTCTTCTTTTGAGGAGAAAGGTGATCTTGAAGGGAGAAAATGCCTTATTTGCAGCATCAAAAGACGCATTTGGGGAAGATAGTGTCTTTTATTGGGACATCACGTTTTATTCCAAAAATAACACATTTTCTTCCCAGAATACCGCCTTCGATCCACAAAATAAGGCATTTTCTTCCCAGAATACCGCTTTTTAGACCGAAAATAAGGCAACCTCTCCAAAAAAGACATATTTCTGTCCTCAAAATGAGACATATTCTCCCCAAAATAGCATTCTTGGTTCCAAATAGAAGACTTTTTCTCCAGTAAATACCACGTCGGGTTCCCAATATTACACATTTTCTCCCCAAAATTGCTCTTTGGATCCCCAAAATGAGCCGTTCTCACTCAAATAACACTTGTGATCCCAAGAATCAGGCGTTTTCTCCGCACAAGACTGATTTTATTACCAAAACAAAACATTTCTTACCCAAAACACACCTTTTTATTCCCAACATTAGACATTGTCTCCCCCAGATGCCCATTGGTATCCCTCCAAGATGAAATTCTCCCCTTCAAATATGGCTTTGTGTAACAAAAGAAGACATTCGCTCCCCAAAATACCGCTTCTGATCCCCTAAGGAAGACTTTTCCTCCCCAAAACACCCCTTTGGATCCCCAAAATAAGAAATACTCTCCCCAAAGTAGCGCTTTCGTTTCCTTTCCCAAAAAGGAGACATTTGAAGATGAAGGGCAGTATTCTGGGGAGAAAATGCCTTTTTGGGGGGATAAAGAGTGGCACTTAAGAGGGAACCTGTTTGGTTTCTGGGATAAAGAGTGATATTCGGGGAGAAAATGTCGAATTGTTGGCAGAAATTGATATGCAGGGGAGAAAGGGTTGTATTTGGGAGAGAAAAAGCGTGTTTTGGGGAGAAAATGCATGAGTTTTGGGGATAAACTGCATTATTTTGGCGTGAAAGCACGGTATTGAGCTAATAAGCGGCATTTTGTGGAGAAAATGTCTTCTTTTGAGGAGAAAGGTGATCTTGAAGGGAGGAAATGCCTTATTTGCAGCATCAAAAGACGCATTTGGGGAAGATAGTGTCTTTTATTGGGACATCACGTTTTATTCCAAAAATAACACATTTTCTTCCCAGAATACCGCCTTTGATCCACAAAATAAGGCATTTTCTTCCCAGAATACCGCTTTTTAGACCGAAAATAAGGCAACCTCTCCAAAAAAGACGTATTTCTGTCCTCAAAATGAGACATATTCTCCCCAAAATAGCATTCTTGGTTCCAAATAGAAGACTTTTTCTCCAGTAAATACCACGTCGGGTTCCCAATATTACACATTTTCTCCCCAAAATTGCTCTTTGGATCCCCAAAATGAGCCGTTCTCACTCAAATAACACTTGTGATCCCAAGAATCAGGCGTTTTCTCCCCACAAGACTGATTTTATTACCAAAACAAAACATTTCTTACCCAAAACACACCTTTTTATTCCCAACATTAGACATTGTCTCCCCCAGATGCCCATTGGTATCCCTCCAAGATGAAATTCTCCCCTTCAAATATGGCTTTGTGTAACAAAAGAAGACATTCGCTCCCCAAAATACCGCTTCTGATCCCCTAAGGAAGACTTTTCCTCCCCAAAACACCCCTTTGGATCCCCAAAATAAGAAATACTCTCCCCAAATTAGCGCTTTCGTTTCCTTTCCCAAAAAGGAGACATTTGAAGATGAAGGGCAGTATTCTGGGGAGAAAATGCCTTTTTGGGGAGATAAAGAGTGGCACTTAAGAGGGAACCTGTTTGGTTTCTGGGATAAAGAGTGATATTCGGGGAGAAAATGTCGAATTGTTGGCAGAAATTGATATGCAGGGGAGAAAGGGTTGTATTTTGGAGAGAAAAAGCGTGTTTTGGGGAGAAAATGCATGAGTTTTGGGGATAAACTGCATTATTTTGGCGTGAAAGCACGGTATTGAGCTAATAAGCGGCATTTTGTGGAGAAAATGTCTTCTTTTGAGGAGAAAGGTGATCTTGAAGGGAGAAAATGCCTTATTTGCAGCATCAAAAGACGCATTTGGGGAAGATAGTGTCTTTTATTGGGACATCACGTTTTATTCCAAAAATAACACATTTTCTTCCCAGAATACCGCCTTTGATCCACAAAATAAGGCATTTTCTTCCCAGAATACCGCTTTTTAGACCGAAAATAAGGCAACCTCTCCAAAAAAGACGTATTTCTGTCCTCAAAATGAGACATATTCTCCCCAAAATAGCATTCTTGGTTCCAAATAGAAGACTTTTTCTCCAGTAAATACCACGTCGGGTTCCCAATATTACACATTTTCTCCCCAAAATTGCTCTTTGGATCCCCAAAATGAGCCGTTCTCACTCAAATAACACTTGTGATCCCAAGAATCAGGCGTTTTCTCCGCACAAGACTGATTTTATTACCAAAACAAAACATTTCTTACCCAAAACACACCTTTTTATTCCCAACATTAGACATTGTCTCCCCCAGATGCCCATTGGTATCCCTCCAAGATGAAATTCTCCCCTTCAAATATGGCTTTGTGTAACAAAAGAAGACATTCGCTCCCCAAAATACCGCTTCTGATCCCCTAAGGAAGACTTTTCCTCCCCAAAACACCCCTTTGGATCCCCAAAATAAGAAATACTCTCCCCAAAGTAGCGCTTTCGTTTCCTTTCCCAAAAAGGAGACATTTGAAGATGAAGGGCAGTATTCTGGGGAGAAAATGCCTTTTTGGGGGGATAAAGAGTGGCACTTAAGAGGGAACCTGTTTGGTTTCTGGGATAAAGAGTGATATTCGGGGAGAAAATGTCGAATTGTTGGCAGAAATTGATATGCAGGGGAGAAAGGGTTGTATTTTGGAGAGAAAAAGCGTGTTTTGGGGAGAAAATGCATGAGTTTTGGGGATAAACTGCATTATTTTGGCGTGAAAGCACGGTATTGAGCTAATAAGCGGCATTTTGTGGAGAAAATGTCTTCTTTTGAGGAGAAAGGTGATCTTGAAGGGAGAAAATGCCTTATTTGCAGCATCAAAAGACGCATTTGGGGAAGATAGTGTCTTTTATTGGGACATCACGTTTTATTCCAAAAATAACACATTTTCTTCCCAGAATACCGCCTTTGATCCACAAAATAAGGCATTTTCTTCCCAGAATACCGCTTTTTAGACCGAAAATAAGGCAACCTCTCCAAAAAAGACATATTTCTGTCCTCAAAATGAGACATATTCTCCCCAAAATAGCATTCTTGGTTCCAAATAGAAGACTTTTTCTCCAGTAAATACCACGTCGGGTTCCCAATATTACACATTTTCTCCCCAAAATTGCTCTTTGGATCCCCAAAATGAGCCGTTCTCACTCAAATAACACTTGTGATCCCAAGAATCAGGCGTTTTCTCCGCACAAGACTGATTTTATTACCAAAACAAAACATTTCTTACCCAAAACACACCTTTTTATTCCCAACATTAGACATTGTCTCCCCCAGATGCCCATTGGTATCCCTCCAAGATGAAATTCTCCCCTTCAAATATGGCTTTGTGTAACAAAAGAAGACATTCGCTCCCCAAAATACCGCTTCTGATCCCCTAAGGAAGACTTTTCCTCCCCAAAACACCCCTTTGGATCCCCAAAATAAGAAATACTCTCCCCAAAGTAGCGCTTTCGTTTCCTTTCCCAAAAAGGAGACATTTGAAGATGAAGGGCAGTATTCTGGGGAGAAAATGCCTTTTTGGGGGGATAAAGAGTGGCACTTAAGAGGGAACCTGTTTGGTTTCTGGGATAAAGAGTGATATTCGGGGAGAAAATGTCGAATTGTTGGCAGAAATTGATATGCAGGGGAGAAAGGGTTGTATTTTGGAGAGAAAAAGCGTGTTTTGGGGAGAAAATGCATGAGTTTTGGGGATAAACTGCATTATTTTGGCGTGAAAGCACGGTATTGAGCTAATAAGCGGCATTTTGTGGAGAAAATGTCTTCTTTTGAGGAGAAAGGTGATCTTGAAGGGAGAAAATGCCTTATTTGCAGCATCAAAAGACGCATTTGGGGAAGATAGTGTCTTTTATTGGGACATCACGTTTTATTCCAAAAATAACACATTTTCTTCCCAGAATACCGCCTTTGATCCACAAAATAAGGCATTTTCTTCCCAGAATACCGCTTTTTAGACCGAAAATAAGTCAACCTCTCCAAAAAAGACATATTTCTGTCCTCAAAATGAGACATATTCTCCCCAAAATAGCATTCTTGGTTCCAAATAGAAGACTTTTTCTCCAGTAAATACCACGTCGGGTTCCCAATATTACACATTTTCTCCCCAAAATTGCTCTTTGGATCCCCAAAATGAGCCGTTCTCACTCAAATAACACTTGTGATCCCAAGAATCAGGCGTTTTCTCCACACAAGACTGATTTTATTACCAAAACAAAACATTTCTTACCCAAAACACACCTTTTTATTCCCAACATTAGACATTGTCTCCCCCAGATGCCCATTGGTATCCCTCCAAGATGAAATTCTCCCCTTCAAATATGGCTTTGTGTAACAAAAGAAGACATTCGCTCCCCAAAATACCGCTTCTGATCCCCTAAGGAAGACTTTTCCTCCCCAAAACACCCCTTTGGATCCCCAAAATAAGAAATACTCTCCCCAAAGTAGCGCTTTCGTTTCCTTTCCCAAAAAGGAGACATTTGAAGATGAAGGGCAGTATTCTGGGGAGAAAATGCCTTTTTGGGGGGATAAAGAGTGGCACTTAAGAGGGAACCTGTTTGGTTTCTGGGATAAAGAGTGATATTCGGGGAGAAAATGTCGAATTGTTGGCAGAAATTGATATGCAGGGGAGAAAGGGTTGTATTTTGGAGAGAAAAAGCGTGTTTTGGGGAGAAAATGCATGAGTTTTGGGGATAAACTGCATTATTTTGGCGTGAAAGCACGGTATTGAGCTAATAAGCGGCGTTTTGTGGAGAAAAAGTCTTCTTTTGAGGAGAAAGGTGATCTTGAAGGGAGAAAATGCCTTATTTGCAGCATCAAAAGACGCATTTGGGGAAGATAGTGTCTTTTATTGGGACATCACGTTTTATTCCAAAAATAACACATTTTCTTCCCAGAATACCGCCTTCGATCCACAAAATAAGGCATTTTCTTCCCAGAATACCGCTTTTTAGACCGAAAATAAGTCAACCTCTCCAAAAAAGACATATTTCTGTCCTCAAAATGAGACATATTCTCCCCAAAATAGCATTCTTGGTTCCAAATAGAAGACTTTTTCTCCAGTAAATACCACGTCGGGTTCCCAATATTACACATTTTCTCCCCAAAATTGCTCTTTGGATCCCCAAAATGAGCCGTTCTCACTCAAATAACACTTGTGATCCCAAGAATCAGGCGTTTTCTCCGCACAAGACTGATTTTATTACCAAAACAAAACATTTCTTACCCAAAACACACCTTTTTATTCCCAACATTAGACATTGTCTCCCCCAGATGCCCATTGGTATCCCTCCAAGATGAAATTCTCCCCTTCAAATATGGCTTTGTGTAACAAAAGAAGACATTCGCTCCCCAAAATACCGCTTCTGATCCCCTAAGGAAGACTTTTCCTCCCCAAAACACCCCTTTGGATCCCCAAAATAAGAAATACTCTCCCCAAAGTAGCGCTTTCGTTTCCTTTCCCAAAAAGGAGACATTTGAAGATGAAGGGCAGTATTCTGGGGAGAAAATGCCTTTTTGGGGGGATAAAGAGTGGCACTTAAGAGGGAACCTGTTTGGTTTCTGGGATAAAGAGTGATATTCGGGGAGAAAATGTCGAATTGTTGGCAGAAATTGATATGCAGGGGAGAAAGGGTTGTATTTTGGAGAGAAAAAGCGTGTTTTGGGGAGAAAATGCATGAGTTTTGGGGATAAACTGCATTATTTTGGCGTGAAAGCACGGTATTGAGCTAATAAGCGGCGTTTTGTGGAGAAAAAGTCTTCTTTTGAGGAGAAAGGTGATCTTGAAGGGAGAAAATGCCTTATTTGCAGCATCAAAAGACGCATTTGGGGAAGATAGTGTCTTTTATTGGGACATCACGTTTTATTCCAAAAATAACACATTTTCTTCCCAGAATACCGCCTTCGATCCACAAAATAAGGCATTTTCTTCCCAGAATACCGCTTTTTAGACCGAAAATAAGGCAACCTCTCCAAAAAAGACGTATTTCTGTCCTCAAAATGAGACATATTCTCCCCAAAATAGCATTCTTGGTTCCAAATAGAAGACTTTTTCTCCAGTAAATACCACGTCGGGTTCCCAATATTACACATTTTCTCCCCAAAATTGCTCTTTGGATCCCCAAAATGAGCCGTTCTCACTCAAATAACACTTGTGATCCCAAGAATCAGGCGTTTTCTCCGCACAAGACTGATTTTATTACCAAAACAAAACATTTCTTACCCAAAACACACCTTTTTATTCCCAACATTAGACATTGTCTCCCCCAGATGCCCATTGGTATCCCTCCGAGATGAAATTCTCCCCTTCAAATATGGCTTTGTGTAACAAAAGAAGACATTCGCTCCCCAAAATACCGCTTCTGATCCCCTAAGGAAGACTTTTCCTCCCCAAAACACCCCTTTGGATCCCCAAAATAAGAAATACTCTCCCCAAAGTAGCGCTTTCGTTTCCTTTCCCAAAAAGGAGACATTTGAAGATGAAGGGCAGTATTCTGGGGAGAAAATGCCTTTTTGGGGGGATAAAGAGTGGCACTTAAGAGGGAACCTGTTTGGTTTCTGGGATAAAGAGTGATATTCGGGGAGAAAATGTCGAATTGTTGGCAGAAATTGATATGCAGGGGAGAAAGGGTTGTATTTTGGAGAGAAAAAGCGTGTTTTGGGGAGAAAATGCATGAGTTTTGGGGATAAACTGCATTATTTTGGCGTGAAAGCACGGTATTGAGCTAATAAGCGGCATTTTGTGGAGAAAATGTCTTCTTTTGAGGAGAAAGGTGATCTTGAAGGGAGAAAATGCCTTATTTGCAGCATCAAAAGACGCATTTGGGGAAGATAGTGTCTTTTATTGGGACATCACGTTTTATTCCAAAAATAACACATTTTCTTCCCAGAATACCGCCTTCGATCCACAAAATAAGGCATTTTCTTCCCAGAATACCGCTTTTTAGACCGAAAATAAGGCAACCTCTCCAAAAAAGACGTATTTCTGTCCTCAAAATGAGACATATTCTCCCCAAAATAGCGTTCTTGGTTCCAAATAGAAGACTTTTTCTCCAGTAAATACCACGTCGGGTTCCCAGTATTACACATTTTCTCCCCAAAATTGCTCTTTGGATCCCCAAAATGAGCCGTTCTCACTCAAATAACACTTGTGATCCCAAGAATCAGGCGTTTTCTCCCCACAAGACTGATTTTATTACCAAAACAAAACATTTCTTACCCAAAACACACCTTTTTATTCCCAACATTAGACATTGTCTCCCCCAGATGCCCATTGGTGTCCCTCCAAGATGAAATTCTCCCCTTCAAATATGGCTTTGTGTAACAAAAGAAGACATTCGCTCCCCAAAATACCGCTTCTGATCCCCTAAGGAAGACTTTTCCTCCCCAAAACACCCCTTTGGATCCCCAAAATAAGAAATACTCTCCCCAAAGTAGCGCTTTCGTTTCCTTTCCCAAAAAGGAGACATTTGAAGATGAAGGGCAGTATTCTGGGGAGAAAATGCCTTTTTGGGGGGATAAAGAGTGGCACTTAAGAGGGAACCTGTTTGGTTTCTGGGATAAAGAGTGATATTCGGGGAGAAAATGTCGAATTGTTGGCAGAAATTGATATGCAGGGGAGAAAGGGTTGTATTTTGGAGAGAAAAAGCGTGTTTTGGGGAGAAAATGCATGAGTTTTGGGGATAAACTGCATTATTTTGGCGTGAAAGCACGGTATTGAGCTAATAAGCGGCATTTTGTGGAGAAAATGTCTTCTTTTGAGGAGAAAGGTGATCTTGAAGGGAGAAAATGCCTTATTTGCAGCATCAAAAGACGCATTTGGGGAAGATAGTGTCTTTTATTGGGACATCACGTTTTATTCCAAAAATAACACATTTTCTTCCCAGAATACCGCCTTTGATCCACAAAATAAGGCATTTTCTTCCCAGAATACCGCTTTTTAGACCGAAAATAAGGCAACCTCTCCAAAAAAGACGTATTTCTGTCCTCAAAATGAGACATATTCTCCCCAAAATATCATTCTTGGTTCCAAATAGAAGACTTTTTCTCCAGTAAATACCACGTCGGGTTCCCAATATTACACATTTTCTCCCCAAAATTGCTCTTTGGATCCCCAAAATGAGCCGTTCTCACTCAAATAACACTTGTGATCCCAAGAATCAGGCGTTTTCTCCGCACAAGACTGATTTTATTACCAAAACAAAACATTTCTTACCCAAAACACACCTTTTTATTCCCAACATTAGACATTGTCTCCCCCAGATGCCCATTGGTATCCCTCCAAGATGAAATTCTCCCCTTCAAATATGGCTTTGTGTAACAAAAGAAGACATTCGCTCCCCAAAATACCGCTTCTGATCCCCTAAGGAAGACTTTTCCTCCCCAAAACACCCCTTTGGATCCCCAAAATAAGAAATACTCTCCCCAAAGTAGCGCTTTCGTTTCCTTTCCCAAAAAGGAGACATTTGAAGATGAAGGGCAGTATTCTGGGGAGAAAATGCCTTTTTGGGGGGATAAAGAGTGGCACTTAAGAGGGAACCTGTTTGGTTTCTGGGATAAAGAGTGATATTCGGGGAGAAAATGTCGAATTGTTGGCAGAAATTGATATGCAGGGGAGAAAGGGTTGTATTTTGGAGAGAAAAAGCGTGTTTTGGGGAGAAAATGCATGAGTTTTGGGGATAAACTGCATTATTTTGGCGTGAAAGCACGGTATTGAGCTAATAAGCGGCGTTTTGTGGAGAAAATGTCTTCTTTTGAGGAGAAAGGTGATCTTGAAGGGAGAAAATGCCTTATTTGCAGCATCAAAAGACGCATTTGGGGAAGATAGTGTCTTTTATTGGGACATCACGTTTTATTCCAAAAATAACACATTTTCTTCCCAGAATACCGCCTTCGATCCACAAAATAAGGCATTTTCTTCCCAGAATACCGCTTTTTAGACCGAAAATAAGGCAACCTCTCCAAAAAAGACGTATTTCTGTCCTCAAAATGAGACATATTCTCCCCAAAATAGCATTCTTGGTTCCAAATAGAAGACTTTTTCTCCAGTAAATACCACGTCGGGTTCCCAATATTACACATTTTCTCCCCAAAATTGCTCTTTGGATCCCCAAAATGAGCTGTTCTCACTCAAATAACACTTGTGATCCCAAGAATCAGGCGTTTTCTCCGCACAAGACTGATTTTATTACCAAAACAAAACATTTCTTACCCAAAACACACCTTTTTATTCCCAACATTAGACATTGTCTCCCCCAGATGCCCATTGGTATCCCTCCAAGATGAAATTCTCCCCTTCAAATATGGCTTTGTGTAACAAAAGAAGACATTCGCTCCCCAAAATACCGCTTCTGATCCCCTAAGGAAGACTTTTCCTCCCCAAAACACCCCTTTGGATCCCCAAAATAAGAAATACTCTCCCCAAAGTAGCGCTTTCGTTTCCTTTCCCAAAAAGGAGACATTTGAAGATGAAGGGCAGTATTCTGGGGAGAAAATGCCTTTTTGGGGGGATAAAGAGTGGCACTTAAGAGGGAACCTGTTTGGTTTCTGGGATAAAGAGTGATATTCGGGGAGAAAATGTCGAATTGTTGGCAGAAATTGATATGCAGGGGAGAAAGGGTTGTATTTTGGAGAGAAAAAGCGTGTTTTGGGGAGAAAATGCATGAGTTTTGGGGATAAACTGCATTATTTTGGCGTGAAAGCACGGTATTGAGCTAATAAGCGGCGTTTTGTGGAGAAAATGTCTTCTTTTGAGGAGAAAGGTGATCTTGAAGGGAGAAAATGCCTTATTTGCAGCATCAAAAGACGCATTTGGGGAAGATAGTGTCTTTTATTGGGACATCACGTTTTATTCCAAAAATAACACATTTTCTTCCCAGAATACCGCCTTCGATCCACAAAATAAGGCATTTTCTTCCCAGAATACCGCTTTTTAGACCGAAAATAAGGCAACCTCTCCAAAAAAGACGTATTTCTGTCCTCAAAATGAGACATATTCTCCCCAAAATATCATTCTTGGTTCCAAATAGAAGACTTTTTCTCCAGTAAATACCACGTCGGGTTCCCAATATTACACATTTTCTCCCCAAAATTGCTCTTTGGATCCCCAAAATGAGCTGTTCTCACTCAAATAACACTTGTGATCCCAAGAATCAGGCGTTTTCTCCGCACAAGACTGATTTTATTACCAAAACAAAACATTTCTTACCCAAAACACACCTTTTTATTCCCAACATTAGACATTGTCTCCCCCAGATGCCCATTGGTATCCCTCCAAGATGAAATTCTCCCCTTCAAATATGGCTTTGTGTAACAAAAGAAGACATTCGCTCCCCAAAATACCGCTTCTGATCCCCTAAGGAAGACTTTTCCTCCCCAAAACACCCCTTTGGATCCCCAAAATAAGAAATACTCTCCCCAAAGTAGCGCTTTCGTTTCCTTTCCCAAAAAGGAGACATTTGAAGATGAAGGGCAGTATTCTGGGGAGAAAATGCCTTTTTGGGGGGATAAAGAGTGGCACTTAAGAGGGAACCTGTTTGGTTTCTGGGATAAAGAGTGATATTCGGGGAGAAAATGTCGAATTGTTGGCAGAAATTGATATGCAGGGGAGAAAGGGTTGTATTTTGGAGAGAAAAAGCGTGTTTTGGGGAGAAAATGCATGAGTTTTGGGGATAAACTGCATTATTTTGGCGTGAAAGCACGGTATTGAGCTAATAAGCGGCATTTTGTGGAGAAAAAGTCTTCTTTTGAGGAGAAAGGTGATCTTGAAGGGAGAAAATGCCTTATTTGCAGCATCAAAAGACGCATTTGGGGAAGATAGTGTCTTTTATTGGGACATCACGTTTTATTCCAAAAATAACACATTTTCTTCCCAGAATACCGCCTTCGATCCACAAAATAAGGCATTTTCTTCCCAGAATACCGCTTTTTAGACCGAAAATAAGGCAACCTCTCCAAAAAAGACGTATTTCTGTCCTCAAAATGAGACATATTCTCCCCAAAATATCATTCTTGGTTCCAAATAGAAGACTTTTTCTCCAGTAAATACCACGTCGGGTTCCCAGTATTACACATTTTCTCCCCAAAATTGCTCTTTGGATCCCCAAAATGAGCCGTTCTCACTCAAATAACACTTGTGATCCCAAGAATCAGGCGTTTTCTCCGCACAAGACTGATTTTATTACCAAAACAAAACATTTCTTACCCAAAACACACCTTTTTATTCCCAACATTAGACATTGTCTCCCCCAGATGCCCATTGGTATCCCTCCAAGATGAAATTCTCCCCTTCAAATATGGCTTTGTGTAACAAAAGAAGATATTCGCTCCCCAAAATACCGCTTCTGATCCCCTAAGGAAGACTTTTCCTCCCCAAAACACCCCTTTGGATCCCCAAAATAAGAAATACTCTCCCCAAAGTAGCGCTTTCGTTTCCTTTCCCAAAAAGGAGACATTTGAAGATGAAGGGCAGTATTCTGGGGAGAAAATGCCTTTTTGGGGGGATAAAGAGTGGCACTTAAGAGGGAACCTGTTTGGTTTCTGGGATAAAGAGTGATATTCGGGGAGAAAATGTCGAATTGTTGGCAGAAATTGATATGCAGGGGAGAAAGGGTTGTATTTTGGAGAGAAAAAGCGTGTTTTGGGGAGAAAATGCATGAGTTTTGGGGATAAACTGCATTATTTTGGCGTGAAAGCACGGTATTGAGCTAATAAGCGGCGTTTTGTGGAGAAAATGTCTTCTTTTGAGGAGAAAGGTGATCTTGAAGGGAGAAAATGCCTTATTTGCAGCATCAAAAGACGCATTTGGGGAAGATAGTGTCTTTTATTGGGACATCACGTTTTATTCCAAAAATAACACATTTTCTTCCCAGAATACCGCCTTCGATCCACAAAATAAGGCATTTTCTTCCCAGAATACCGCTTTTTAGACCGAAAATAAGGCAACCTCTCCAAAAAAGACGTATTTCTGTCCTCAAAATGAGACATATTCTCCCCAAAATAGCATTCTTGGTTCCAAATAGAAGACTTTTTCTCCAGTAAATACCACGTCGGGTTCCCAATATTACACATTTTCTCCCCCAAATTGCTCTTTGGATCCCCAAAATGAGCCGTTCTCACTCAAATAACACTTGTGATCCCAAGAATCAGGCGTTTTCTCCCCACAAGACTGATTTTATTACCAAAACAAAACATTTCTTACCCAAAACACACCTTTTTATTCCCAACATTAGACATTGTCTCCCCCAGATGCCCATTGGTATCCCTCCAAGATGAAATTCTCCCCTTCAAATATGGCTTTGTGTAACAAAAGAAGACATTCGCTCCCCAAAATACCGCTTCTGATCCCCTAAGGAAGACTTTTCCTCCCCAAAACACCCCTTTGGATCCCCAAAATAAGAAATACTCTCCCCAAAGTAGCGCTTTCGTTTCCTTTCCCAAAAAGGAGACATTTGAAGATGAAGGGCAGTATTCTGGGGAGAAAATGCCTTTTTGGGGGGATAAAGAGTGGCACTTAAGAGGGAACCTGTTTGGTTTCTGGGATAAAGAGTGATATTCGGGGAGAAAATGTCGAATTGTTGGCAGACATTGATATGCAGGGGAGAAAGGGTTGTATTTTGGAGAGAAAAAGCGTGTTTTGGGGAGAAAATGCATGAGTTTTGGGGATAAACTGCATTATTTTGGCGTGAAAGCACGGTATTGAGCTAATAAGCGGCGTTTTGTGGAGAAAATGTCTTCTTTTGAGGAGAAAGGTGATCTTGAAGGGAGAAAATGCCTTATTTGCAGCATCAAAAGACGCATTTGGGGAAGATAGTGTCTTTTATTGGGACATCACGTTTTATTCCAAAAATAACACATTTTCTTCCCAGAATACCGCCTTCGATCCACAAAATAAGGCATTTTCTTCCCAGAATACCGCTTTTTAGACCGAAAATAAGGCAACCTCTCCAAAAAAGACGTATTTCTGTCCTCAAAATGAGACATATTCTCCCCAAAATAGCATTCTTGGTTCCAAATAGAAGACTTTTTCTCCAGTAAATACCACGTCGGGTTCCCAATATTACACATTTTCTCCCCAAAATTGCTCTTTGGATCCCCAAAATGAGCCGTTCTCACTCAAATAACACTTGTGATCCCAAGAATCAGGCGTTTTCTCCGCACAAGACTGATTTTATTACCAAAACAAAACATTTCTTACCCAAAACACACCTTTTTATTCCCAACATTAGACATTGTCTCCCCCAGATGCCCATTGGTATCCCTCCAAGATGAAATTCTCCCCTTCAAATATGGCTTTGTGTAACAAAAGAAGACATTCGCTCCCCAAAATACCGCTTCTGATCCCCTAAGGAAGACTTTTCCTCCCCAAAACACCCCTTTGGATCCCCAAAATAAGAAATACTCTCCCCAAAGTAGTGCTTTCGTTTCCTTTCCCAAAAAGGAGACATTTGAAGATGAAGGGCAGTATTCTGGGGAGAAAATGCCTTTTTGGGGGGATAAAGAGTGGCACTTAAGAGGGAACCTGTTTGGTTTCTGGGATAAAGAGTGATATTCGGGGAGAAAATGTCGAATTGTTGGCAGACATTGATATGCAGGGGAGAAAGGGTTGTATTTTGGAGAGAAAAAGCGTGTTTTGGGGAGAAAATGCATGAGTTTTGGGGATAAACTGCATTATTTTGGCGTGAAAGCACGGTATTGAGCTAATAAGCGGCGTTTTGTGGAGAAAATGTCTTCTTTTGAGGAGAAAGGTGATCTTGAAGGGAGAAAATGCCTTATTTGCAGCATCAAAAGACGCATTTGGGGAAGATAGTGTCTTTTATTGGGACATCACGTTTTATTCCAAAAATAACACATTTTCTTCCCAGAATACCGCCTTCGATCCACAAAATAAGGCATTTTCTTCCCAGAATACCGCTTTTTAGACCGAAAATAAGGCAACCTCTCCAAAAAAGACGTATTTCTGTCCTCAAAATGAGACATATTCTCCCCAAAATAGCATTCTTGGTTCCAAATAGAAGACTTTTTCTCCAGTAAATACCACGTCGGGTTCCCAATATTACACATTTTCTCCCCAAAATTGCTCTTTGGATCCCCAAAATGAGCCGTTCTCACTCAAATAACACTTGTGATCCCAAGAATCAGGCGTTTTCTCCGCACAAGACTGATTTTATTACCAAAACAAAACATTTCTTACCCAAAACACACCTTTTTATTCCCAACATTAGACATTGTCTCCCCCAGATGCCCATTGGTATCCCTCCAAGATGAAATTCTCCCCTTCAAATATGGCTTTGTGTAACAAAAGAAGACATTCGCTCCCCAAAATACCGCTTCTGATCCCCTAAGGAAGACTTTTCCTCCCCAAAACACCCCTTTGGATCCCCAAAATAAGAAATACTCTCCCCAAAGTAGCGCTTTCGTTTCCTTTCCCAAAAAGGAGACATTTGAAGATGAAGGGCAGTATTCTGGGGAGAAAATGCCTTTTTGGGGGGATAAAGAGTGGCACTTAAGAGGGAACCTGTTTGGTTTCTGGGATAAAGAGTGATATTCGGGGAGAAAATGTCGAATTGTTGGCAGAAATTGATATGCAGGGGAGAAAGGGTTGTATTTTGGAGAGAAAAAGCGTGTTTTGGGGAGAAAATGCATGAGTTTTGGGGATAAACTGCATTATTTTGGCGTGAAAGCACGGTATTGAGCTAATAAGCGGCGTTTTGTGGAGAAAAAGTCTTCTTTTGAGGAGAAAGGTGATCTTGAAGGGAGAAAATGCCTTATTTGCAGCATCAAAAGACGCATTTGGGGAAGATAGTGTCTTTTATTGGGACATCACGTTTTATTCCAAAAATAACACATTTTCTTCCCAGAATACCGCCTTCGATCCACAAAATAAGGCATTTTCTTCCCAGAATACCGCTTTTTAGACCGAAAATAAGGCAACCTCTCCAAAAAAGACGTATTTCTGTCCTCAAAATGAGACATATTCTCCCCAAAATATCATTCTTGGTTCCAAATAGAAGACTTTTTCTCCAGTAAATACCACGTCGGGTTCCCAGTATTACACATTTTCTCCCCAAAATTGCTCTTTGGATCCCCAAAATGAGCCGTTCTCACTCAAATAACACTTGTGATCCCAAGAATCAGGCGTTTTCTCCCCACAAGACTGATTTTATTACCAAAACAAAACATTTCTTACCCAAAACACACCTTTTTATTCCCAACATTAGACATTGTCTCCCCCAGATGCCCATTGGTATCCCTCCAAGATGAAATTCTCCCCTTCAAATATGGCTTTGTGTAACAAAAGAAGATATTCGCTCCCCAAAATACCGCTTCTGATCCCCTAAGGAAGACTTTTCCTCCCCAAAACACCCCTTTGGATCCCCAAAATAAGAAATACTCTCCCCAAAGTAGCGCTTTCGTTTCCTTTCCCAAAAAGGAGACATTTGAAGATGAAGGGCAGTATTCTGGGGAGAAAATGCCTTTTTGGGGGGATAAAGAGTGGCACTTAAGAGGGAACCTGTTTGGTTTCTGGGATAAAGAGTGATATTCGGGGAGAAAATGTCGAATTGTTGGCAGAAATTGATATGCAGGGGAGAAAGGGTTGTATTTTGGAGAGAAAAAGCGTGTTTTGGGGAGAAAATGCATGAGTTTTGGGGATAAACTGCATTATTTTGGCGTGAAAGCACGGTATTGAGCTAATAAGCGGCGTTTTGTGGAGAAAATGTCTTCTTTTGAGGAGAAAGGTGATCTTGAAGGGAGAAAATGCCTTATTTGCAGCATCAAAAGACGCATTTGGGGAAGATAGTGTCTTTTATTGGGACATCACGTTTTATTCCAAAAATAACACATTTTCTTCCCAGAATACCGCCTTCGATCCACAAAATAAGGCATTTTCTTCCCAGAATACCGCTTTTTAGACCGAAAATAAGGCAACCTCTCCAAAAAAGACGTATTTCTGTCCTCAAAATGAGACATATTCTCCCCAAAATAGCATTCTTGGTTCCAAATAGAAGACTTTTTCTCCAGTAAATACCACGTCGGGTTCCCAATATTACACATTTTCTCCCCCAAATTGCTCTTTGGATCCCCAAAATGAGCCGTTCTCACTCAAATAACACTTGTGATCCCAAGAATCAGGCGTTTTCTCCCCACAAGACTGATTTTATTACCAAAACAAAACATTTCTTACCCAAAACACACCTTTTTATTCCCAACATTAGACATTGTCTCCCCCAGATGCCCATTGGTATCCCTCCAAGATGAAATTCTCCCCTTCAAATATGGCTTTGTGTAACAAAAGAAGACATTCGCTCCCCAAAATACCGCTTCTGATCCCCTAAGGAAGACTTTTCCTCCCCAAAACACCCCTTTGGATCCCCAAAATAAGAAATACTCTCCCCAAAGTAGCGCTTTCGTTTCCTTTCCCAAAAAGGAGACATTTGAAGATGAAGGGCAGTATTCTGGGGAGAAAATGCCTTTTTGGGGGGATAAAGAGTGGCACTTAAGAGGGAACCTGTTTGGTTTCTGGGATAAAGAGTGATATTCGGGGAGAAAATGTCGAATTGTTGGCAGACATTGATATGCAGGGGAGAAAGGGTTGTATTTTGGAGAGAAAAAGCGTGTTTTGGGGAGAAAATGCATGAGTTTTGGGGATAAACTGCATTATTTTGGCGTGAAAGCACGGTATTGAGCTAATAAGCGGCGTTTTGTGGAGAAAATGTCTTCTTTTGAGGAGAAAGGTGATCTTGAAGGGAGAAAATGCCTTATTTGCAGCATCAAAAGACGCATTTGGGGAAGATAGTGTCTTTTATTGGGACATCACGTTTTATTCCAAAAATAACACATTTTCTTCCCAGAATACCGCCTTCGATCCACAAAATAAGGCATTTTCTTCCCAGAATACCGCTTTTTAGACCGAAAATAAGGCAACCTCTCCAAAAAAGACGTATTTCTGTCCTCAAAATGAGACATATTCTCCCCAAAATAGCATTCTTGGTTCCAAATAGAAGACTTTTTCTCCAGTAAATACCACGTCGGGTTCCCAATATTACACATTTTCTCCCCAAAATTGCTCTTTGGATCCCCAAAATGAGCCGTTCTCACTCAAATAACACTTGTGATCCCAAGAATCAGGCGTTTTCTCCGCACAAGACTGATTTTATTACCAAAACAAAACATTTCTTACCCAAAACACACCTTTTTATTCCCAACATTAGACATTGTCTCCCCCAGATGCCCATTGGTATCCCTCCAAGATGAAATTCTCCCCTTCAAATATGGCTTTGTGTAACAAAAGAAGACATTCGCTCCCCAAAATACCGCTTCTGATCCCCTAAGGAAGACTTTTCCTCCCCAAAACACCCCTTTGGATCCCCAAAATAAGAAATACTCTCCCCAAAGTAGTGCTTTCGTTTCCTTTCCCAAAAAGGAGACATTTGAAGATGAAGGGCAGTATTCTGGGGAGAAAATGCCTTTTTGGGGGGATAAAGAGTGGCACTTAAGAGGGAACCTGTTTGGTTTCTGGGATAAAGAGTGATATTCGGGGAGAAAATGTCGAATTGTTGGCAGACATTGATATGCAGGGGAGAAAGGGTTGTATTTTGGAGAGAAAAAGCGTGTTTTGGGGAGAAAATGCATGAGTTTTGGGGATAAACTGCATTATTTTGGCGTGAAAGCACGGTATTGAGCTAATAAGCGGCGTTTTGTGGAGAAAATGTCTTCTTTTGAGGAGAAAGGTGATCTTGAAGGGAGAAAATGCCTTATTTGCAGCATCAAAAGACGCATTTGGGGAAGATAGTGTCTTTTATTGGGACATCACGTTTTATTCCAAAAATAACACATTTTCTTCCCAGAATACCGCCTTCGATCCACAAAATAAGGCATTTTCTTCCCAGAATACCGCTTTTTAGACCGAAAATAAGGCAACCTCTCCAAAAAAGACGTATTTCTGTCCTCAAAATGAGACATATTCTCCCCAAAATAGCATTCTTGGTTCCAAATAGAAGACTTTTTCTCCAGTAAATACCACGTCGGGTTCCCAATATTACACATTTTCTCCCCAAAATTGCTCTTTGGATCCCCAAAATGAGCCGTTCTCACTCAAATAACACTTGTGATCCCAAGAATCAGGCGTTTTCTCCGCACAAGACTGATTTTATTACCAAAACAAAACATTTCTTACCCAAAACACACCTTTTTATTCCCAACATTAGACATTGTCTCCCCCAGATGCCCATTGGTATCCCTCCAAGATGAAATTCTCCCCTTCAAATATGGCTTTGTGTAACAAAAGAAGACATTCGCTCCCCAAAATACCGCTTCTGATCCCCTAAGGAAGACTTTTCCTCCCCAAAACACCCCTTTGGATCCCCAAAATAAGAAATACTCTCCCCAAAGTAGCGCTTTCGTTTCCTTTCCCAAAAAGGAGACATTTGAAGATGAAGGGCAGTATTCTGGGGAGAAAATGCCTTTTTGGGGGGATAAAGAGTGGCACTTAAGAGGGAACCTGTTTGGTTTCTGGGATAAAGAGTGATATTCGGGGAGAAAATGTCGAATTGTTGGCAGAAATTGATATGCAGGGGAGAAAGGGTTGTATTTTGGAGAGAAAAAGCGTGTTTTGGGGAGAAAATGCATGAGTTTTGGGGATAAACTGCATTATTTTGGCGTGAAAGCACGGTATTGAGCTAATAAGCGGCGTTTTGTGGAGAAAATGTCTTCTTTTGAGGAGAAAGGTGATCTTGAAGGGAGAAAATGCCTTATTTGCAGCATCAAAAGACGCATTTGGGGAAGATAGTGTCTTTTATTGGGACATCACGTTTTATTCCAAAAATAACACATTTTCTTCCCAGAATACCGCCTTTGATCCACAAAATAAGGCATTTTCTTCCCAGAATACCGCTTTTTAGACCGAAAATAAGGCAACCTCTCCAAAAAAGACGTATTTCTGTCCTCAAAATGAGACATATTCTCCCCAAAATAGCATTCTTGGTTCCAAATAGAAGACTTTTTCTCCAGTAAATACCACGTCGGGTTCCCAATATTACACATTTTCTCCCCCAAATTGCTCTTTGGATCCCCAAAATGAGCCGTTCTCACTCAAATAACACTTGTGATCCCAAGAATCAGGCGTTTTCTCCGCACAAGACTGATTTTATTACCAAAACAAAACATTTCTTACCCAAAACACACCTTTTTATTCCCAACATTAGACATTGTCTCCCCCAGATGCCCATTGGTATCCCTCCAAGATGAAATTCTCCCCTTCAAATATGGCTTTGTGTAACAAAAGAAGACATTCGCTCCCCAAAATACCGCTTCTGATCCCCTAAGGAAGACTTTTCCTCCCCAAAACACCCCTTTGGATCCCCAAAATAAGAAATACTCTCCCCAAAGTAGCGCTTTCGTTTCCTTTCCCAAAAAGGAGACATTTGAAGATGAAGGGCAGTATTCTGGGGAGAAAATGCCTTTTTGGGGGGATAAAGAGTGGCACTTAAGAGGGAACCTGTTTGGTTTCTGGGATAAAGAGTGATATTCGGGGAGAAAATGTCGAATTGTTGGCAGAAATTGATATGCAGGGGAGAAAGGGTTGTATTTTGGAGAGAAAAAGCGTGTTTTGGGGAGAAAATGCATGAGTTTTGGGGATAAACTGCATTATTTTGGCGTGAAAGCACGGTATTGAGCTAATAAGCGGCGTTTTGTGGAGAAAATGTCTTCTTTTGAGGAGAAAGGTGATCTTGAAGGGAGAAAATGCCTTATTTGCAGCATCAAAAGACGCATTTGGGGAAGATAGTGTCTTTTATTGGGACATCACGTTTTATTCCAAAAATAACACATTTTCTTCCCAGAATACCGCCTTTGATCCACAAAATAAGGCATTTTCTTCCCAGAATACCGCTTTTTAGACCGAAAATAAGGCAACCTCTCCAAAAAAGACGTATTTCTGTCCTCAAAATGAGACATATTCTCCCCAAAATAGCATTCTTGGTTCCAAATAGAAGACTTTTTCTCCAGTAAATACCACGTCGGGTTCCCAATATTACACATTTTCTCCCCCAAATTGCTCTTTGGATCCCCAAAATGAGCCGTTCTCACTCAAATAACACTTGTGATCCCAAGAATCAGGCGTTTTCTCCGCACAAGACTGATTTTATTACCAAAACAAAACATTTCTTACCCAAAACACACCTTTTTATTCCCAACATTAGACATTGTCTCCCCCAGATGCCCATTGGTATCCCTCCAAGATGAAATTCTCCCCTTCAAATAGTGCTTTGTGTAACAAAAGAAGACATTCGCTCCCCAAAATACCGCTTCTGATCCCCTAAGGAAGACTTTTCCTCCCCAAAACACCCCTTTGGATCCCCAAAATAAGAAATACTCTCCCCAAAGTAGCGCTTTCGTTTCCTTTCCCAAAAAGGAGACATTTGAAGATGAAGGGCAGTATTCTGGGGAGAAAATGCCTTTTTGGGGGGATAAAGAGTGGCACTTAAGAGGGAACCTGTTTGGTTTCTGGGATAAAGAGTGATATTCGGGGAGAAAATGTCGAATTGTTGGCAGAAATTGATATGCAGGGGAGAAAGGGTTGTATTTTGGAGAGAAAAAGCGTGTTTTGGGGAGAAAATGCATGAGTTTTGGGGATAAACTGCATTATTTTGGCGTGAAAGCACGGTATTGAGCTAATAAGCGGCATTTTGTGGAGAAAAAGTCTTCTTTTGAGGAGAAAGGTGATCTTGAAGGGAGAAAATGCCTTATTTGCAGCATCAAAAGACGCATTTGGGGAAGATAGTGTCTTTTATTGGGACATCACGTTTTATTCCAAAAATAACACATTTTCTTCCCAGAATACCGCCTTTGATCCACAAAATAAGGCATTTTCTTCCCAGAATACCGCTTTTTAGACCGAAAATAAGGCAACCTCTCCAAAAAAGACGTATTTCTGTCCTCAAAATGAGACATATTCTCCCCAAAATATCATTCTTGGTTCCAAATAGAAGACTTTTTCTCCAGTAAATACCACGTCGGGTTCCCAGTATTACACATTTTCTCCCCAAAATTGCTCTTTGGATCCCCAAAATGAGCCGTTCTCACTCAAATAACACTTGTGATCCCAAGAATCAGGCGTTTTCTCCGCACAAGACTGATTTTATTACCAAAACAAAACATTTCTTACCCAAAACACACCTTTTTATTCCCAACATTAGACATTGTCTCCCCCAGATGCCCATTGGTATCCCTCCAAGATGAAATTCTCCCCTTCAAATAGTGCTTTGTGTAACAAAAGAAGACATTCGCTCCCCAAAATACCGCTTCTGATCCCCTAAGGAAGACTTTTCCTCCCCAAAACACCCCTTTGGATCCCCAAAATAAGAAATACTCTCCCCAAAGTAGCGCTTTCGTTTCCTTTCCCAAAAAGGAGACATTTGAAGATGAAGGGCAGTATTCTGGGGAGAAAATGCCTTTTTGGGGGGATAAAGAGTGGCACTTAAGAGGGAACCTGTTTGGTTTCTGGGATAAAGAGTGATATTCGGGGAGAAAATGTCGAATTGTTGGCAGAAATTGATATGCAGGGGAGAAAGGGTTGTATTTTGGAGAGAAAAAGCGTGTTTTGGGGAGAAAATGCATGAGTTTTGGGGATAAACTGCATTATTTTGGCGTGAAAGCACGGTATTGAGCTAATAAGCGGCATTTTGTGGAGAAAATGTCTTCTTTTGAGGAGAAAGGTGATCTTGAAGGGAGAAAATGCCTTATTTGCAGCATCAAAAGACGCATTTGGGGAAGATAGTGTCTTTTATTGGGACATCACGTTTTATTCCAAAAATAACACATTTTCTTCCCAGAATACCGCCTTTGATCCACAAAATAAGGCATTTTCTTCCCAGAATACCGCTTTTTAGACCGAAAATAAGGCAACCTCTCCAAAAAAGACGTATTTCTGTCCTCAAAATGAGACATATTCTCCCCAAAATATCATTCTTGGTTCCAAATAGAAGACTTTTTCTCCAGTAAATACCACGTCGGGTTCCCAATATTACACATTTTCTCCCCCAAATTGCTCTTTGGATCCCCAAAATGAGCCGTTCTCACTCAAATAACACTTGTGATCCCAAGAATCAGGCGTTTTCTCCGCACAAGACTGATTTTATTACCAAAACAAAACATTTCTTACCCAAAACACACCTTTTTATTCCCAACATTAGACATTGTCTCCCCCAAATGCCCATTGCTATCAATCCAAGATGAAATTCTCCCCTTCAAATATGGCTTTGTGTAACAAAAGAAGACATTCGCTCCCCAAAATACCGCTTCTGATGCCCTAAGGAAGACTTTTCCTCCCCAAAACACCCCTTTGGATCCCCAAAATAAGAAATACTCTCCCCAAAGTAGCGCTTTCGTTTCCTTTCCCAAAAAGGAGACATTTGAAGATGAAGGGCAGTATTCTGGGGAGAAAATGCCTTTTTGGGGGGATAAAGAGTGGCACTTAAGAGGGAACCTGTTTGGTTTCTGGGATAAAGAGTGATATTCGGGGAGAAAATGTCGAATTGTTGGCAGAAATTGATATGCAGGGGAGAAAGGGTTGTATTTTGGAGAGAAAAAGCGTGTTTTGGGGAGAAAATGCATGAGTTTTGGGGATAAACTGCATTATTTTGGCGTGAAAGCACAGTATTGAGCTAATAAGCGGCATTTTGTGGAGAAAAAGTCTTCTTTTGAGGAGAAAGGTGATCTTGAAGGGAGAAAATGCCTTATTTGCAGCATCAAAAGACGCATTTGGGGAAGATAGTGTCTTTTATTGGGACATCACGTTTTATTCCAAAAATAACACATTTTCTTCCCAGAATACCGCCTTTGATCCACAAAATAAGGCATTTTCTTCCCAGAATACCGCTTTTTAGACCGAAAATAAGGCAACCTCTCCAAAAAAGACGTATTTCTGTCCTCAAAATGAGACATATTCTCCCCAAAATAGCATTCTTGGTTCCAAATAGAAGACTTTTTCTCCAGTAAATACCACGTCGGGTTCCCAATATTACACATTTTCTCCCCAAAATTGCTCTTTGGATCCCCAAAATGAGCCGTTCTCACTCAAATAACACTTGTGATCCCAAGAATCAGGCGTTTTCTCCCCACAAGACTGATTTTATTACCAAAACAAAACATTTCTTACCCAAAACACACCTTTTTATTCCCAACATTAGACATTGTCTCCCCCAGATGCCCATTGGTATCCCTCCAAGATGAAATTCTCCCCTTCAAATATGGCTTTGTGTAACAAAAGAAGACATTCGCTCCCCAAAATACCGCTTCTGATCCCCTAAGGAAGACTTTTCCTCCCCAAAACACCCCTTTGGATCCCCAAAATAAGAAATACTCTCCCCAAAGTAGCGCTTTCGTTTCCTTTCCCAAAAAGGAGACATTTGAAGATGAAGGGCAGTATTCTGGGGAGAAAATGCCTTTTTGGGGGGATAAAGAGTGGCACTTAAGAGGGAACCTGTTTGGTTTCTGGGATAAAGAGTGATATTCGGGGAGAAAATGTCGAATTGTTGGCAGAAATTGATATGCAGGGGAGAAAGGGTTGTATTTTGGAGAGAAAAAGCGTGTTTTGGGGAGAAAATGCATGAGTTTTGGGGATAAACTGCATTATTTTGGCGTGAAAGCACAGTATTGAGCTAATAAGCGGCATTTTGTGGAGAAAAAGTCTTCTTTTGAGGAGAAAGGTGATCTTGAAGGGAGAAAATGCCTTATTTGCAGCATCAAAAGACGCATTTGGGGAAGATAGTGTCTTTTATTGGGACATCACGTTTTATTCCAAAAATAACACATTTTCTTCCCAGAATACCGCCTTCGATCCACAAAATAAGGCATTTTCTTCCCAGAATACCGCTTTTTAGACCGAAAATAAGGCAACCTCTCCAAAAAAGACGTATTTCTGTCCTCAAAATGAGACATATTCTCCCCAAAATAGCATTCTTGGTTCCAAATAGAAGACTTTTTCTCCAGTAAATACCACGTCGGGTTCCCAATATTACACATTTTCTCCCCCAAATTGCTCTTTGGATCCCCAAAATGAGCCGTTCTCACTCAAATAACACTTGTGATCCCAAGAATCAGGCGTTTTCTCCGCACAAGACTGATTTTATTACCAAAACAAAACATTTCTTACCCAAAACACACCTTTTTATTCCCAACATTAGACATTGTCTCCCCCAGATGCCCATTGGTATCCCTCCAAGATGAAATTCTCCCCTTCAAATATGGCTTTGTGTAACAAAAGAAGACATTCGCTCCCCAAAATACCGCTTCTGATCCCCTAAGGAAGACTTTTCCTCCCCAAAACACCCCTTTGGATCCCCAAAATAAGAAATACTCTCCCCAAAGTAGCGCTTTCGTTTCCTTTCCCAAAAAGGAGACATTTGAAGATGAAGGGCAGTATTCTGGGGAGAAAATGCCTTTTTGGGGGGATAAAGAGTGGCACTTAAGAGGGAACCTGTTTGGTTTCTGGGATAAAGAGTGATATTCGGGGAGAAAGTGTCGAATTGTTGGCAGAAATTGATATGCAGGGGAGAAAGGGTTGTATTTTGGAGAGAAAAAGCGTGTTTTGGGGAGAAAATGCATGAGTTTTGGGGATAAACTGCATTATTTTGGCGTGAAAGCATGGTATTGAGCTAATAAGCGGCATTTTGTGGAGAAAATGTCTTCTTTTGAGGAGAAAGGTGATCTTGAAGGGAGAAAATGCCTTATTTGCAGCATCAAAAGACGCATTTGGGGAAGATAGTGTCTTTTATTGGGACATCACGTTTTATTCCAAAAATAACACATTTTCTTCCCAGAATACCGCCTTCGATCCACAAAATAAGGCATTTTCTTCCCAGAATACCGCTTTTTAGACCGAAAATAAGGCAACCTCTCCAAAAAAGACGTATTTCTGTCCTCAAAATGAGACATATTCTCCCCAAAATAGCATTCTTGGTTCCAAATAGAAGACTTTTTCTCCAGTAAATACCACGTCGGGTTCCCAATATTACACATTTTCTCCCCCAAATTGCACTTTGGATCCCCAAAATGAGCCGTTCTCACTCAAATAACACTTGTGATCCCAAGAATCAGGCGTTTTCTCCGCACAAGACTGATTTTATTACCAAAACAAAACATTTCTTACCCAAAACACACCTTTTTATTCCCAACATTAGACATTGTCTCCCCCAAATGCCCATTGCTATCAATCCAAGATGAAATTCTCCCCTTCAAATATGGCTTTGTGTAACAAAAGAAGACATTCGCTCCCCAAAATACCGCTTCTGATGCCCTAAGGAAGACTTTTCCTCCCCAAAACACCCCTTTGGATCCCCAAAATAAGAAATACTCTCCCCAAAGTAGCGCTTTCGTTTCCTTTCCCAAAAAGGAGACATTTGAAGATGAAGGGCAGTATTCTGGGGAGAAAATGCCTTTTTGGGGGGATAAAGAGTGGCACTTAAGAGGGAACCTGTTTGGTTTCTGGGATAAAGAGTGATATTCGGGGAGAAAATGTCGAATTGTTGGCAGAAATTGATATGCAGGGGAGAAAGGGTTGTATTTTGGAGAGAAAAAGCGTGTTTTGGGGAGAAAATGCATGAGTTTTGGGGATAAACTGCATTATTTTGGCGTGAAAGCACAGTATTGAGCTAATAAGCGGCATTTTGTGGAGAAAAAGTCTTCTTTTGAGGAGAAAGGTGATCTTGAAGGGAGAAAATGCCTTATTTGCAGCATCAAAAGACGCATTTGGGGAAGATAGTGTCTTTTATTGGGACATCACGTTTTATTCCAAAAATAACACATTTTCTTCCCAGAATACCGCCTTCGATCCACAAAATAAGGCATTTTCTTCCCAGAATACCGCTTTTTAGACCGAAAATAAGGCAACCTCTCCAAAAAAGACGTATTTCTGTCCTCAAAATGAGACATATTCTCCCCAAAATAGCATTCTTGGTTCCAAATAGAAGACTTTTTCTCCAGTAAATACCACGTCGGGTTCCCAATATTACACATTTTCTCCCCAAAATTGCTCTTTGGATCCCCAAAATGAGCCGTTCTCGCTCAAATAACACTTGTGATCCCAAGAATCAGGCGTTTTCTCCCCACAAGACTGATTTTATTACCAAAACAAAACATTTCTTACCCAAAACACACCTTTTTATTCCCAACATTAGACATTGTCTCCCCCAGATGCCCATTGGTATCCCTCCAAGATGAAATTCTCCCCTTCAAATATGGCTTTGTGTAACAAAAGAAGACATTCGCTCCCCAAAATACCGCTTCTGATCCCCTAAGGAAGACTTTTCCTCCCCAAAACACCCCTTTGGATCCCCAAAATAAGAAATACTCTCCCCAAAGTAGCGCTTTCGTTTCCTTTCCCAAAAAGGAGACATTTGAAGATGAAGGGCAGTATTCTGGGGAGAAAATGCCTTTTTGGGGGGATAAAGAGTGGCACTTAAGAGGGAACCTGTTTGGTTTCTGGGATAAAGAGTGATATTCGGGGAGAAAGTGTCGAATTGTTGGCAGAAATTGATATGCAGGGGAGAAAGGGTTGTATTTTGGAGAGAAAAAGCGTGTTTTGGGGAGAAAATGCATGAGTTTTGGGGATAAACTGCATTATTTTGGCGTGAAAGCACGGTATTGAGCTAATAAGCGGCATTTTGTGGAGAAAATGTCTTCTTTTGAGGAGAAAGGTGATCTTGAAGGGAGAAAATGCCTTATTTGCAGCATCAAAAGACGCATTTGGGGAAGATAGTGTCTTTTATTGGGACATCACGTTTTATTCCAAAAATAACACATTTTCTTCCCAGAATACCGCCTTCGATCCACAAAATAAGGCATTTTCTTCCCAGAATACCGCTTTTTAGACCGAAAATAAGGCAACCTCTCCAAAAAAGACGTATTTCTGTCCTCAAAATGAGACATATTCTCCCCAAAATATCATTCTTGGTTCCAAATAGAAGACTTTTTCTCCAGTAAATACCACGTCGGGTTCCCAATATTACACATTTTCTCCCCAAAATTGCTCTTTGGATCCCCAAAATGAGCCGTTCTCACTCAAATAACACTTGTGATCCCAAGAATCAGGCGTTTTCTCCGCACAAGACTGATTTTATTACCAAAACAAAACATTTCTTACCCAAAACACACCTTTTTATTCCCAACATTAGACATTGTCTCCCGCAGATGCCCATTGGTATCCCTCCAAGATGAAATTCTCCCCTTCAAATATGGCTTTGTGTAACAAAAGAAGACATTCGCTCCCCAAAATACCGCTTCTGATCCCCTAAGGAAGACTTTTCCTCCCCAAAACACCCCTTTGGATCCCCAAAATAAGAAATACTCTCCCCAAAGTAGCGCTTTCGTTTCCTTTCCCAAAAAGGAGACATTTGAAGATGAAGGGCAGTATTCTGGGGAGAAAATGCCTTTTTGGGGGGATAAAGAGTGGCACTTAAGAGGGAACCTGTTTGGTTTCTGGGATAAAGAGTGATATTCGGGGAGAAAATGTCGAATTGTTGGCAGACATTGATATGCAGGGGAGAAAGGGTTGTATTTTGGAGAGAAAAAGCGTGTTTTGGGGAGAAAATGCATGAGTTTTGGGGATAAACTGCATTATTTTGGCGTGAAAGCACGGTATTGAGCTAATAAGCGGCGTTTTGTGGAGAAAATGTCTTCTTTTGAGGAGAAAGGTGATCTTGAAGGGAGAAAATGCCTTATTTGCAGCATCAAAAGACGCATTTGGGGAAGATAGTGTCTTTTATTGGGACATCACGTTTTATTCCAAAAATAACACATTTTCTTCCCAGAATACCGCCTTTGATCCACAAAATAAGGCATTTTCTTCCCAGAATACCGCTTTTTAGACCGAAAATAAGGCAACCTCTCCAAAAAAGACGTATTTCTGTCCTCAAAATGAGACATATTCTCCCCAAAATAGCATTCTTGGTTCCAAATAGAAGACTTTTTCTCCAGTAAATACCACGTCGGGTTCCCAATATTACACATTTTCTCCCCAAAATTGCTCTTTGGATCCCCAAAATGAGCCGTTCTCACTCAAATAACACTTGTGATCCCAAGAATCAGGCGTTTTCTCCCCACAAGACTGATTTTATTACCAAAACAAAACATTTCTTACCCAAAACACACCTTTTTATTCCCAACATTAGACATTGTCTCCCCCAGATGCCCATTGGTATCCCTCCAAGATGAAATTCTCCCCTTCAAATATGGCTTTGTGTAACAAAAGAAGACATTCGCTCCCCAAAATACCGCTTCTGATCCCCTAAGGAAGACTTTTCCTCCCCAAAACACCCCTTTGGATCCCCAAAATAAGAAATACTCTCCCCAAAGTAGCGCTTTCGTTTCCTTTCCCAAAAAGGAGACATTTGAAGATGAAGGGCAGTATTCTGGGGAGAAAATGCCTTTTTGGGGGGATAAAGAGTGGCACTTAAGAGGGAACCTGTTTGGTTTCTGGGATAAAGAGTGATATTCGGGGAGAAAATGTCGAATTGTTGGCAGAAATTGATATGCAGGGGAGAAAGGGTTGTATTTTGGAGAGAAAAAGCGTGTTTTGGGGAGAAAATGCATGAGTTTTGGGGATAAACTGCATTATTTTGGCGTGAAAGCACGGTATTGAGCTAATAAGCGGCATTTTGTGGAGAAAATGTCTTCTTTTGAGGAGAAAGGTGATCTTGAAGGGAGAAAATGCCTTATTTGCAGCATCAAAAGACGCATTTGGGGAAGATAGTGTCTTTTATTGGGACATCACGTTTTATTCCAAAAATAACACATTTTCTTCCCAGAATACCGCCTTTGATCCACAAAATAAGGCATTTTCTTCCCAGAATACCGCTTTTTAGACCGAAAATAAGGCAACCTCTCCAAAAAAGACATATTTCTGTTCTCAAAATGAGACATATTCACCCCAAAATATCATTCTTGGTTCCAAATAGAAGACTTTTTCTCCAGTAAATACCACGTCGGGTTCCCAATATTACACATTTTCTCCCAAAAATTGCTCTTTGGATCCCCAAAATGAGCCGTTCTCACTCAAATAACACTTGTGATCCCAAGAATCAGGCGTTTTCTCCCCACAAGACTGATTTTATTACCAAAACAAAACATTTCTTACCCAAAACACACCTTTTTATTCCCAACATTAGACATTGTCTCCCCCAGATGCCCATTGGTATCCCTCCAAGATGAAATTCTCCCCTTCAAATATGGCTTTGTGTAACAAAAGAAGACATTCGCTCCCCAAAATACCGCTTCTGATCCCCTAAGGAAGACTTTTCCTCCCCAAAACACCCCTTTGGATCCCCAAAATAAGAAATACCCTCCCCAAAGTAGCGCTTTCGTTTCCTTTCCCAAAAAGGAGATATTTGAAGATGAAGGGCAGTATTCTGGGGAGAAAATGCCTTTTTGGGGGGATAAAGAGTGGCACTTAAGAGGGAACCTGTTTGGTTTCTGGGATAAAGAGTGATATTCGGGGAGAAAATGTTGAATTGTTGGCAGAAATTGATATGCAGGGGAGAAAGGGTTGTATTTTGGAGAGAAAAAGCGTGTTTTGGGGAGAAAATGCATGAGTTTTGGGGATAAACTGCATTATTTTGGCGTGAAAGCACGGTATTGAGCTAATAAGCGGCGTTTTGTGGAGAAAAAGTCTTCTTTTGAGGAGAAAGGTGATCTTGAAGGGAGAAAATGCCTTATTTGCAGCATCAAAAGACGCATTTGGGGAAGATAGTGTCTTTTATTGGGACATCACGTTTTATTCCAAAAATAACACATTTTCTTCCCAGAATACCGCCTTTGATCCACAAAATAAGGCATTTTCTTCCCAGAATACCGCTTTTTAGACCGAAAATAAGGCAACCTCTCCAAAAAAGACGTATTTCTGTCCTCAAAATGAGACATATTCTCCCCAAAATAGCATTCTTGGTTCCAAATAGAAGACTTTTTCTCCAGTAAATACCACGTCGGGTTCCCAATATTACACATTTTCTCCCCAAAATTGCTCTTTGGATCCCCAAAATGAGCCGTTCTCACTCAAATAACACTTGTGATCCCAAGAATCAGGCGTTTTCTCCGCACAAGACTGATTTTATTACCAAAACAAAACATTTCTTACCCAAAACACACCTTTTTATTCCCAACATTAGACATTGTCTCCCCCAGATGCCCATTGGTATCCCTCCAAGATGAAATTCTCCCCTTCAAATATGGCTTTGTGTAACAAAAGAAGACATTCGCTCCCCAAAATACCGCTTCTGATCCCCTAAGGAAGACTTTTCCTCCCCAAAACACCCCTTTGGATCCCCAAAATAAGAAATACTCTCCCCAAAGTAGCGCTTTCGTTTCCTTTCCCAAAAAGGAGACATTTGAAGATGAAGGGCAGTATTCTGGGGAGAAAATGCCTTTTTGGGGGGATAAAGAGTGGCACTTAAGAGGGAACCTGTTTGGTTTCTGGGATAAAGAGTGATATTCGGGGAGAAAATGTCGAATTGTTGGCAGACATTGATATGCAGGGGAGAAAGGGTTGTATTTTGGAGAGAAAAAGCGTGTTTTGGGGAGAAAATGCATGAGTTTTGGGGATAAACTGCATTATTTTGGCGTGAAAGCACGGTATTGAGCTAATAAGCGGCGTTTTGTGGAGAAAATGTCTTCTTTTGAGGAGAAAGGTGATCTTGAAGGGAGAAAATGCCTTATTTGCAGCATCAAAAGACGCATTTGGGGAAGATAGTGTCTTTTATTGGGACATCACGTTTTATTCCAAAAATAACACATTTTCTTCCCAGAATACCGCCTTTGATCCACAAAATAAGGCATTTTCTTCCCAGAATACCGCTTTTTAGACCGAAAATAAGGCAACCTCTCCAAAAAAGACGTATTTCTGTCCTCAAAATGAGACATATTCTCCCCAAAATAGCATTCTTGGTTCCAAATAGAAGACTTTTTCTCCAGTAAATACCACGTCGGGTTCCCAATATTACACATTTTCTCCCAAAAATTGCTCTTTGGATCCCCAAAATGAGCTGTTCTCACTCAAATAACACTTGTGATCCCAAGAATCAGGCGTTTTCTCCGCACAAGACTGATTTTATTACCAAAACAAAACATTTCTTACCCAAAACACACCTTTTTATTCCCAACATTAGACATTGTCTCCCCCAGATGCCCATTGGTATCCCTCCAAGATGAAATTCTCCCCTTCAAATATGGCTTTGTGTAACAAAAGAAGACATTCGCTCCCCAAAATACCGCTTCTGATCCCCTAAGGAAGACTTTTCCTCCCCAAAACACCCCTTTGGATCCCCAAAATAAGAAATACTCTCCCCAAAGTAGCGCTTTCGTTTCCTTTCCCAAAAAGGAGACATTTGAAGATGAAGGGCAGTATTCTGGGGAGAAAATGCCTTTTTGGGGGGATAAAGAGTGGCACTTAAGAGGGAACCTGTTTGGTTTCTGGGATAAAGAGTGATATTCGGGGAGAAAATGTCGAATTGTTGGCAGAAATTGATATGCAGGGGAGAAAGGGTTGTATTTTGGAGAGAAAAAGCGTGTTTTGGGGAGAAAATGCATGAGTTTTGGGGATAAACTGCATTATTTTGGCGTGAAAGCATGGTATTGAGCTAATAAGCGGCATTTTGTGGAGAAAATGTCTTCTTTTGAGGAGAAAGGTGATCTTGAAGGGAGAAAATGCCTTATTTGCAGCATCAAAAGACGCATTTGGGGAAGATAGTGTCTTTTATTGGGACATCACGTTTTATTCCAAAAATAACACATTTTCTTCCCAGAATACCGCCTTTGATCCACAAAATAAGGCATTTTCTTCCCAGAATACCGCTTTTTAGACCGAAAATAAGGCAACCTCTCCAAAAAAGACGTATTTCTGTCCTCAAAATGAGACATATTCTCCCCAAAATATCATTCTTGGTTCCAAATAGAAGACTTTTTCTCCAGTAAATACCACGTCGGGTTCCCAATATTACACATTTTCTCCCCAAAATTGCTCTTTGGATCCCCAAAATGAGCCGTTCTCACTCAAATAACACTTGTGATCCCAAGAATCAGGCGTTTTCTCCGCACAAGACTGATTTTATTACCAAAACAAAACATTTCTTACCCAAAACACACCTTTTTATTCCCAACATTAGACATTGTCTCCCCCAGATGCCCATTGGTATCCCTCCAAGATGAAATTCTCCCCTTCAAATATGGCTTTGTGTAACAAAAGAAGACATTCGCTCCCCAAAATACCGCTTCTGATCCCCTAAGGAAGACTTTTCCTCCCCAAAACACCCCTTTGGATCCCCAAAATAAGAAATACTCTCCCCAAAGTAGCGCTTTCGTTTCCTTTCCCAAAAAGGAGACATTTGAAGATGAAGGGCAGTATTCTGGGGAGAAAATGCCTTTTTGGGGGGATAAAGAGTGGCACTTAAGAGGGAACCTGTTTGGTTTCTGGGATAAAGAGTGATATTCGGGGAGAAAGTGTCGAATTGTTGGCAGAAATTGATATGCAGGGGAGAAAGGGTTGTATTTTGGAGAGAAAAAGCGTGTTTTGGGGAGAAAATGCATGAGTTTTGGGGATAAACTGCATTATTTTGGCGTGAAAGCACGGTATTGAGCTAATAAGCGGCATTTTGTGGAGAAAATGTCTTCTTTTGAGGAGAAAGGTGATCTTGAAGGGAGAAAATGCCTTATTTGCAGCATCAAAAGACGCATTTGGGGAAGATAGTGTCTTTTATTGGGACATCACGTTTTATTCCAAAAATAACACATTTTCTTCCCAGAATACCGCCTTTGATCCACAAAATAAGGCATTTTCTTCCCAGAATACCGCTTTTTAGACCGAAAATAAGGCAACCTCTCCAAAAAAGACGTATTTCTGTCCTCAAAATGAGACATATTCTCCCCAAAATAGCATTCTTGGTTCCAAATAGAAGACTTTTTCTCCAGTAAATACCACGTCGGGTTCCCAATATTACACATTTTCTCCCCAAAATTGCTCTTTGGATCCCCAAAATGAGCCGTTCTCACTCAAATAACACTTGTGATCCCAAGAATCAGGCGTTTTCTCCGCACAAGACTGATTTTATTACCAAAACAAAACATTTCTTACCCAAAACACACCTTTTTATTCCCAACATTAGACATTGTCTCCCCCAGATGCCCATTGGTATCCCTCCAAGATGAAATTCTCCCCTTCAAATATGGCTTTGTGTAACAAAAGAAGACATTCGCTCCCCAAAATACCGCTTCTGATCCCCTAAGGAAGACTTTTCCTCCCCAAAACACCCCTTTGGATCCCCAAAATAAGAAATACTCTCCCCAAAGTAGCGCTTTCGTTTCCTTTCCCAAAAAGGAGACATTTGAAGATGAAGGGCAGTATTCTGGGGAGAAAATGCCTTTTTGGGGGGATAAAGAGTGGCACTTAAGAGGGAACCTGTTTGGTTTCTGGGATAAAGAGTGATATTCGGGGAGAAAATGTCGAATTGTTGGCAGAAATTGATATGCAGGGGAGAAAGGGTTGTATTTTGGAGAGAAAAAGCGTGTTTTGGGGAGAAAATGCATGAGTTTTGGGGATAAACTGCATTATTTTGGCGTGAAAGCACGGTATTGAGCTAATAAGCGGCGTTTTGTGGAGAAAATGTCTTCTTTTGAGGAGAAAGGTGATCTTGAAGGGAGAAAATGCCTTATTTGCAGCATCAAAAGACGCATTTGGGGAAGATAGTGTCTTTTATTGGGACATCACGTTTTATTCCAAAAATAACACATTTTCTTCCCAGAATACCGCCTTTGATCCACAAAATAAGGCATTTTCTTCCCAGAATACCGCTTTTTAGACCGAAAATAAGGCAACCTCTCCAAAAAAGACGTATTTCTGTCCTCAAAATGAGACATATTCACCCCAAAATATCATTCTTGGTTCCAAATAGAAGACTTTTTCTCCAGTAAATACCACGTCGGGTTCCCAATATTACACATTTTCTCCCCAAAATTGCTCTTTGGATCCCCAAAATGAGCCGTTCTCACTCAAATAACACTTGTGATCCCAAGAATCAGGCGTTTTCTCCCCACAAGACTGATTTTATTACCAAAACAAAACATTTCTTACCCAAAACACACCTTTTTATTCCCAACATTAGACATTGTCTCCCCCAGATGCCAATTCGTATCCCTCCAAGATGAAATTCTCCCCTTCAAATAGTGCTTTGTGTAACAAAAGAAGACATTCGCTCCCCAAAATACCGCTTCTGATCCCCTAAGGAAGACTTTTCCTCCCCAAAACACCCCTTTGGATCCCCAAAATAAGAAATACTCTCCCCAAAGTAGCGCTTTCGTTTCCTTTCCCAAAAAGGAGACATTTGAAGATGAAGGGCAGTATTCTGGGGAGAAAATGCCTTTTTGGGGGGATAAAGAGTGGCACTTAAGAGGGAACCTGTTTGGTTTCTGGGATAAAGAGTGATATTCGGGGAGAAAATGTCGAATTGTTGGCAGACATTGATATGCAGGGGAGAAAGGGTTGTATTTTGGAGAGAAAAAGCGTGTTTTGGGGAGAAAATGCATGAGTTTTGGGGATAAACTGCATTATTTTGGCGTGAAAGCACGGTATTGAGCTAATAAGCGGCGTTTTGTGGAGAAAATGTCTTCTTTTGAGGAGAAAGGTGATCTTGAAGGGAGAAAATGCCTTATTTGCAGCATCAAAAGACGCATTTGGGGAAGATAGTGTCTTTTATTGGGACATCACGTTTTATTCCAAAAATAACACATTTTCTTCCCAGAATACCGCCTTTGATCCACAAAATAAGGCATTTTCTTCCCAGAATACCGCTTTTTAGACCGAAAATAAGGCAACCTCTCCAAAAAAGACGTATTTCTGTCCTCAAAATGAGACATATTCTCCCCAAAATAGCATTCTTGGTTCCAAATAGAAGACTTTTTCTCCAGTAAATACCACGTCGGGTTCCCAATATTACACATTTTCTCCCCAAAATTGCTCTTTGGATCCCCAAAATGAGCCGTTCTCACTCAAATAACACTTGTGATCCCAAGAATCAGGCGTTTTCTCCGCACAAGACTGATTTTATTACCAAAACAAAACATTTCTTACCCAAAACACACCTTTTTATTCCCAACATTAGACATTGTCTCCCCCAGATGCCAATTCGTATCCCTCCAAGATGAAATTCTCCCCTTCAAATAGTGCTTTGTGTAACAAAAGAAGACATTCGCTCCCCAAAATACCGCTTCTGATCCCCTAAGGAAGACTTTTCCTCCCCAAAACACCCCTTTGGATCCCCAAAATAAGAAATACTCTCCCCAAAGTAGCGCTTTCGTTTCCTTTCCCAAAAAGGAGACATTTGAAGATGAAGGGCAGTATTCTGGGGAGAAAATGCCTTTTTGGGGGGATAAAGAGTGGCACTTAAGAGGGAACCTGTTTGGTTTCTGGGATAAAGAGTGATATTCGGGGAGAAAAGGTCGAATTGTTGGCAGAAATTGATATGCAGGGGAGAAAGGGTTGTATTTTGGAGAGAAAAAGCGTGTTTTGGGGAGAAAATGCATGAGTTTTGGGGATAAACTGCATTATTTTGGCGTGAAAGCACGGTATTGAGCTAATAAGCGGCGTTTTGTGGAGAAAAAGTCTTCTTTTGAGGAGAAAGGTGATCTTGAAGGGAGAAAATGCCTTATTTGCAGCATCAAAAGACGCATTTGGGGAAGATAGTGTCTTTTATTGGGACATCACGTTTTATTCCAAAAATAACACATTTTCTTCCCAGAATACCGCCTTTGATCCACAAAATAAGGCATTTTCTTCCCAGAATACCGCTTTTTAGACCGAAAATAAGGCAACCTCTCCAAAAAAGACGTATTTCTGTCCTCAAAATGAGACATATTCTCCCCAAAATATCATTCTTGGTTCCAAATAGAAGACTTCTTCTCCAGTAAATACCACGTCGGGTTCCCAATATTACACATTTTCTCCCCAAAATTGCTCTTTGGATCCCCAAAATGAGCCGTTCTCACTCAAATAACACTTGTGATCCCAAGAATCAGGCGTTTTCTCCGCACAAGACTGATTTTATTACCAAAACAAAACATTTCTTACCCAAAACACACCTTTTTATTCCCAACATTAGACATTGTCTCCCCCAGATGCCCATTGGTATCCCTCCAAGATGAAATTTTCCCCTTCAAATATGGCTTTGTGTAACAAAAGAAGACATTCGCTCCCCAAAATACCGCTTCTGATCCCCTAAGGAAGACTTTTCCTCCCCAAAACACCCCTTTGGATCCCCAAAATAAGAAATACTCTCCCCAAAGTAGCGCTTTCGTTTCCTTTCCCAAAAAGGAGACATTTGAAGATGAAGGGCAGTATTCTGGGGAGAAAATGCCTTTTTGGGGGGATAAAGAGTGGCACTTAAGAGGGAACCTGTTTGGTTTCTGGGATAAAGAGTGATATTCGGGGAGAAAATGTCGAATTGTTGGCAGACATTGATATGCAGGGGAGAAAGGGTTGTATTTTGGAGAGAAAAAGCGTGTTTTGGGGAGAAAATGCATGAGTTTTGGGGATAAACTGCATTATTTTGGCGTGAAAGCACGGTATTGAGCTAATAAGCGGCATTTTGTGGAGAAAATGTCTTCTTTTGAGGAGAAAGGTGATCTTGAAGGGAGAAAATGCCTTATTTGCAGCATCAAAAGACGCATTTGGGGAAGATAGTGTCTTTTATTGGGACATCACGTTTTATTCCAAAAATAACACATTTTCTTCCCAGAATACCGCCTTCGATCCACAAAATAAGGCATTTTCTTCCCAGAATACCGCTTTTTAGACCGAAAATAAGGCAACCTCTCCAAAAAAGACGTATTTCTGTCCTCAAAATGAGACATATTCTCCCCAAAATAGCATTCTTGGTTCCAAATAGAAGACTTTTTCTCCAGTAAATACCACGTCGGGTTCCCAATATTACACATTTTCTCCCCAAAATTGCTCTTTGGATCCCCAAAATGAGCCGTTCTCACTCAAATAACACTTGTGATCCCAAGAATCAGGCGTTTTCTCCGCACAAGACTGATTTTATTACCAAAACAAAACATTTCTTACCCAAAACACACCTTTTTATTCCCAACATTAGACATTGTCTCCCCCAGATGCCCATTGGTATCCCTCCAAGATGAAATTCTCCCCTTCAAATATGGCTTTGTGTAACAAAAGAAGACATTCGCTCCCCAAAATACCGCTTCTGATCCCCTAAGGAAGACTTTTCCTCCCCAAAACACCCCTTTGGATCCCCAAAATAAGAAATACCCTCCCCAAAGTAGCGCTTTCGTTTCCTTTCCCAAAAAGGAGACATTTGAAGATGAAGGGCAGTATTCTGGGGAGAAAATGCCTTTTTGGGGGGATAAAGAGTGGCACTTAAGAGGGAACCTGTTTGGTTTCTGGGATAAAGAGTGATATTCGGGGAGAAAAGGTCGAATTGTTGGCAGAAATTGATATGCAGGGGAGAAAGGGTTGTATTTTGGAGAGAAAAAGCGTGTTTTGGGGAGAAAATGCATGAGTTTTGGGGATAAACTGCATTATTTTGGCGTGAAAGCACGGTATTGAGCTAATAAGCGGCATTTTGTGGAGAAAAAGTCTTCTTTTGAGGAGAAAGGTGATCTTGAAGGGAGAAAATGCCTTATTTGCAGCATCAAAAGACGCATTTGGGGAAGATAGTGTCTTTTATTGGGACATCACGTTTTATTCCAAAAATAACACATTTTCTTCCCAGAATACCGCCTTTGATCCACAAAATAAGGCATTTTCTTCCCAGAATACCACTTTTTAGACCGAAAATAAGGCAACCTCTCCAAAAAAGACATATTTCTGTTCTCAAAATGAGACATATTCACCCCAAAATATCATTCTTGGTTCCAAATAGAAGACTTTTTCTCCAGTAAATACCACGTCGGGTTCCCAATATTACACATTTTCTCCCCAAAATTGCTCTTTGGATCCCCAAAATGAGCCGTTCTCACTCAAATAACACTTGTGATCCCAAGAATCAGGCGTTTTCTCCGCACAAGACTGATTTTATTACCAAAACAAAACATTTCTTACCCAAAACACACCTTTTTATTCCCAACATTAGACATTGTCTCCCCCAGATGCCCATTGGTATCCCTCCAAGATGAAATTCTCCCCTTCAAATATGGCTTTGTGTAACAAAAGAAGACATTCGCTCCCCAAAATACCGCTTCTGATCCCCTAAGGAAGACTTTTCCTCCCCAAAACACCCCTTTGGATCCCCAAAATAAGAAATACCCTCCCCAAAGTAGCGCTTTCGTTTCCTTTCCCAAAAAGGAGACATTTGAAGATGAAGGGCAGTATTCTGGGGAGAAAATGCCTTTTTGGGGGGATAAAGAGTGGCACTTAAGAGGGAACCTGTTTGGTTTCTGGGATAAAGAGTGATATTCGGGGAGAAAATGTCGAATTGTTGGCAGAAATTGATATGCAGGGGAGAAAGGGTTGTATTTTGGAGAGAAAAAGCGTGTTTTGGGGAGAAAATGCATGAGTTTTGGGGATAAACTGCATTATTTTGGCGTGAAAGCACGGTATTGAGCTAATAAGCGGCATTTTGTGGAGAAAATGTCTTCTTTTGAGGAGAAAGGTGATCTTGAAGGGAGAAAATGCCTTATTTGCAGCATCAAAAGACGCATTTGGGGAAGATAGTGTCTTTTATTGGGACATCACGTTTTATTCCAAAAATAACACATTTTCTTCCCAGAATACCGCCTTTGATCCACAAAATAAGGCATTTTCTTCCCAGAATACCGCTTTTTAGACCGAAAATAAGGCAACCTCTCCAAAAAAGACGTATTTCTGTCCTCAAAATGAGACATATTCTCCCCAAAATATCATTCTTGGTTCCAAATAGAAGACTTTTTCTCCAGTAAATACCACGTCGGGTTCCCAATATTACACATTTTCTCCCCAAAATTGCTCTTTGGATCCCCAAAATGAGCCGTTCTCACTCAAATAACACTTGTGATCCCAAGAATCAGGCGTTTTCTCCGCACAAGACTGATTTTATTACCAAAACAAAACATTTCTTACCCAAAACACACCTTTTTATTCCCAACATTAGACATTGTCTCCCCCAGATGCCCATTGGTATCCCTCCAAGATGAAATTCTCCCCTTCAAATATGGCTTTGTGTAACAAAAGAAGACATTCGCTCCCCAAAATACCGCTTCTGATCCCCTAAGGAAGACTTTTCCTCCCCAAAACACCCCTTTGGATCCCCAAAATAAGAAATACCCTCCCCAAAGTAGCGCTTTCGTTTCCTTTCCCAAAAAGGAGACATTTGAAGATGAAGGGCAGTATTCTGGGGAGAAAATGCCTTTTTGGGGGGATAAAGAGTGGCACTTAAGAGGGAACCTGTTTGGTTTCTGGGATAAAGAGTGATATTCGGGGAGAAAATGTCGAATTGTTGGCAGAAATTGATATGCAGGGGAGAAAGGGTTGTATTTTGGAGAGAAAAAGCGTGTTTTGGGGAGAAAATGCATGAGTTTTGGGGATAAACTGCATTATTTTGGCGTGAAAGCACAGTATTGAGCTAATAAGCGGCATTTTGTGGAGAAAAAGTCTTCTTTTGAGGAGAAAGGTGATCTTGAAGGGAGAAAATGCCTTATTTGCAGCATCAAAAGACGCATTTGGGGAAGATAGTGTCTTTTATTGGGACATCACGTTTTATTCCAAAAATAACACATTTTCTTCCCAGAATACCGCCTTCGATCCACAAAATAAGGCATTTTCTTCCCAGAATACCGCTTTTTAGACCGAAAATAAGGCAACCTCTCCAAAAAAGACGTATTTCTGTCCTCAAAATGAGACATATTCTCCCCAAAATAGCATTCTTGGTTCCAAATAGAAGACTTTTTCTCCAGTAAATACCACATCGGGTTCCCAATATTACACATTTTCTCCCCAAAATTGCTCTTTGGATCCCCAAAATGAGCCGTTCTCACTCAAATAACACTTGTGATCCCAAGAATCAGGCGTTTTCTCCGCACAAGACTGATTTTATTACCAAAACAAAACATTTCTTACCCAAAACACACCTTTTTATTCCCAACATTAGACATTGTCTCCCCCAGATGCCCATTGGTATCCCTCCAAGATGAAATTCTCCCCTTCAAATATGGCTTTGTGTAACAAAAGAAGACATTCGCTCCCCAAAATACCGCTTCTGATCCCCTAAGGAAGACTTTTCCTCCCCAAAACACCCCTTTGGATCCCCAAAATAAGAAATACTCTCCCCAAAGTAGCGCTTTCGTTTCCTTTCCCAAAAAGGAGACATTTGAAGATGAAGGGCAGTATTCTGGGGAGAAAATGCCTTTTTGGGGGGATAAAGAGTGGCACTTAAGAGGGAACCTGTTTGGTTTCTGGGATAAAGAGTGATATTCGGGGAGAAAAGGTCGAATTGTTGGCAGAAATTGATATGCAGGGGAGAAAGGGTTGTATTTTGGAGAGAAAAAGCGTGTTTTGGGGAGAAAATGCATGAGTTTTGGGGATAAACTGCATTATTTTGGCGTGAAAGCACGGTATTGAGCTAATAAGCGGCGTTTTGTGGAGAAAAAGTCTTCTTTTGAGGAGAAAGGTGATCTTGAAGGGAGAAAATGCCTTATTTGCAGCATCAAAAGACGCATTTGGGGAAGATAGTGTCTTTTATTGGGACATCACGTTTTATTCCAAAAATAACACATTTTCTTCCCAGAATACCGCCTTTGATCCACAAAATAAGGCATTTTCTTCCCAGAATACCGCTTTTTAGACCGAAAATAAGGCAACCTCTCCAAAAAAGACATATTTCTGTCCTCAAAATGAGACATATTCTCCCCAAAATATCATTCTTGGTTCCAAATAGAAGACTTTTTCTCCAGTAAATACCACGTCGGGTTCCCAATATTACACATTTTCTCCCCCAAATTGCTCTTTGGATCCCCAAAATGAGCCGTTCTCACTCAAATAACACTTGTGATCCCAAGAATCAGGCGTTTTCTCCGCACAAGACTGATTTTATTACCAAAACAAAACATTTCTTACCCAAAACACACCTTTTTATTCCCAACATTAGACATTGTCTCCCCCAGATGCCCATTGGTATCCCTCCAAGATGAAATTCTCCCCTTCAAATATGGCTTTGTGTAACAAAAGAAGACATTCGCTCCCCAAAATACCGCTTCTGATCCCCTAAGGAAGACTTTTCCTCCCCAAAACACCCCTTTGGATCCCCAAAATAAGAAATACTCTCCCCAAAGTAGCGCTTTCGTTTCCTTTCCCAAAAAGGAGACATTTGAAGATGAAGGGCAGTATTCTGGGGAGAAAATGCCTTTTTGGGGGGATAAAGAGTGGCACTTAAGAGGGAACCTGTTTGGTTTCTGGGATAAAGAGTGATATTCGGGGAGAAAATGTCGAATTGTTGGCAGAAATTGATATGCAGGGGAGAAAGGGTTGTATTTTGGAGAGAAAAAGCGTGTTTTGGGGAGAAAATGCATGAGTTTTGGGGATAAACTGCATTATTTTGGCGTGAAAGCACGGTATTGAGCTAATAAGCGGCGTTTTGTGGAGAAAAAGTCTTCTTTTGAGGAGAAAGGTGATCTTGAAGGGAGAAAATGCCTTATTTGCAGCATCAAAAGACGCATTTGGGGAAGATAGTGTCTTTTATTGGGACATCACGTTTTATTCCAAAAATAACACATTTTCTTCCCAGAATACCGCCTTTGATCCACAAAATAAGGCATTTTCTTCCCAGAATACCGCTTTTTAGACCGAAAATAAGGCAACCTCTCCAAAAAAGACGTATTTCTGTCCTCAAAATGAGACATATTCTCCCCAAAATATCATTCTTGGTTCCAAATAGAAGACTTTTTCTCCAGTAAATACCACGTCGGGTTCCCAATATTACACATTTTCTCCCCAAAATTGCTCTTTGGATCCCCAAAATGAGCCGTTCTCACTCAAATAACACTTGTGATCCCAAGAATCAGGCGTTTTCTCCGCACAAGACTGATTTTATTACCAAAACAAAACATTTCTTACCCAAAACACACCTTTTTATTCCCAACATTAGACATTGTCTCCCCCAGATGCCCATTGGTATCCCTCCAAGATGAAATTTTCCCCTTCAAATATGGCTTTGTGTAACAAAAGAAGACATTCGCTCCCCAAAATACCGCTTCTGATCCCCTAAGGAAGACTTTTCCTCCCCAAAACACCCCTTTGGATCCCCAAAATAAGAAATACTCTCCCCAAAGTAGCGCTTTCGTTTCCTTTCCCAAAAAGGAGACATTTGAAGATGAAGGGCAGTATTCTGGGGAGAAAATGCCTTTTTGGGGGGATAAAGAGTGGCACTTAAGAGGGAACCTGTTTGGTTTCTGGGATAAAGAGTGATATTCGGGGAGAAAATGTCGAATTGTTGGCAGACATTGATATGCAGGGGAGAAAGGGTTGTATTTTGGAGAGAAAAAGCGTGTTTTGGGGAGAAAATGCATGAGTTTTGGGGATAAACTGCATTATTTTGGCGTGAAAGCACGGTATTGAGCTAATAAGCGGCATTTTGTGGAGAAAATGTCTTCTTTTGAGGAGAAAGGTGATCTTGAAGGGAGAAAATGCCTTATTTGCAGCATCAAAAGACGCATTTGGGGAAGATAGTGTCTTTTATTGGGACATCACGTTTTATTCCAAAAATAACACATTTTCTTCCCAGAATACCGCCTTCGATCCACAAAATAAGGCATTTTCTTCCCAGAATACCGCTTTTTAGACCGAAAATAAGGCAACCTCTCCAAAAAAGACGTATTTCTGTCCTCAAAATGAGACATATTCTCCCCAAAATAGCATTCTTGGTTCCAAATAGAAGACTTTTTCTCCAGTAAATACCACATCGGGTTCCCAATATTACACATTTTCTCCCCAAAATTGCTCTTTGGATCCCCAAAATGAGCCGTTCTCACTCAAATAACACTTGTGATCCCAAGAATCAGGCGTTTTCTCCGCACAAGACTGATTTTATTACCAAAACAAAACATTTCTTACCCAAAACACACCTTTTTATTCCCAACATTAGACATTGTCTCCCCCAGATGCCCATTGGTATCCCTCCAAGATGAAATTCTCCCCTTCAAATATGGCTTTGTGTAACAAAAGAAGACATTCGCTCCCCAAAATACCGCTTCTGATCCCCTAAGGAAGACTTTTCCTCCCCAAAACACCCCTTTGGATCCCCAAAATAAGAAATACCCTCCCCAAAGTAGCGCTTTCGTTTCCTTTCCCAAAAAGGAGACATTTGAAGATGAAGGGCAGTATTCTGGGGAGAAAATGCCTTTTTGGGGGGATAAAGAGTGGCACTTAAGAGGGAACCTGTTTGGTTTCTGGGATAAAGAGTGATATTCGGGGAGAAAGTGTCGAATTGTTGGCAGAAATTGATATGCAGGGGAGAAAGGGTTGTATTTTGGAGAGAAAAAGCGTGTTTTGGGGAGAAAATGCATGAGTTTTGGGGATAAACTGCATTATTTTGGCGTGAAAGCACGGTATTGAGCTAATAAGCGGCATTTTGTGGAGAAAAAGTCTTCTTTTGAGGAGAAAGGTGATCTTGAAGGGAGAAAATGCCTTATTTGCAGCATCAAAAGACGCATTTGGGGAAGATAGTGTCTTTTATTGGGACATCACGTTTTATTCCAAAAATAACACATTTTCTTCCCAGAATACCGCCTTTGATCCACAAAATAAGGCATTTTCTTCCCAGAATACCACTTTTTAGACCGAAAATAAGGCAACCTCTCCAAAAAAGACATATTTCTGTTCTCAAAATGAGACATATTCACCCCAAAATATCATTCTTGGTTCCAAATAGAAGACTTTTTCTCCAGTAAATACCACGTCGGGTTCCCAATATTACACATTTTCTCCCCAAAATTGCTCTTTGGATCCCCAAAATGAGCCGTTCTCACTCAAATAACACTTGTGATCCCAAGAATCAGGCGTTTTCTCCGCACAAGACTGATTTTATTACCAAAACAAAACATTTCTTACCCAAAACACACCTTTTTATTCCCAACATTAGACATTGTCTCCCCCAGATGCCCATTGGTATCCCTCCAAGATGAAATTCTCCCCTTCAAATATGGCTTTGTGTAACAAAAGAAGACATTCGCTCCCCAAAATACCGCTTCTGATCCCCTAAGGAAGACTTTTCCTCCCCAAAACACCCCTTTGGATCCCCAAAATAAGAAATACCCTCCCCAAAGTAGCGCTTTTGTTTCCTTTCCCAAAAAGGAGACATTTGAAGATGAAGGGCAGTATTCTGGGGAGAAAATGCCTTTTTGGGGGGATAAAGAGTGGCACTTAAGAGGGAACCTGTTTGGTTTCTGGGATAAAGAGTGATATTCGGGGAGAAAATGTCGAATTGTTGGCAGAAATTGATATGCAGGGGAGAAAGGGTTGTATTTTGGAGAGAAAAAGCGTGTTTTGGGGAGAAAATGCATGAGTTTTGGGGATAAACTGCATTATTTTGGCGTGAAAGCACGGTATTGAGCTAATAAGCGGCATTTTGTGGAGAAAATGTCTTCTTTTGAGGAGAAAGGTGATCTTGAAGGGAGAAAATGCCTTATTTGCAGCATCAAAAGACGCATTTGGGGAAGATAGTGTCTTTTATTGGGACATCACGTTTTATTCCAAAAATAACACATTTTCTTCCCAGAATACCGCCTTTGATCCACAAAATAAGGCATTTTCTTCCCAGAATACCGCTTTTTAGACCGAAAATAAGGCAACCTCTCCAAAAAAGACGTATTTCTGTCCTCAAAATGAGACATATTCTCCCCAAAATATCATTCTTGGTTCCAAATAGAAGACTTTTTCTCCAGTAAATACCACGTCGGGTTCCCAATATTACACATTTTCTCCCCAAAATTGCTCTTTGGATCCCCAAAATGAGCCGTTCTCACTCAAATAACACTTGTGATCCCAAGAATCAGGCGTTTTCTCCGCACAAGACTGATTTTATTACCAAAACAAAACATTTCTTACCCAAAACACACCTTTTTATTCCCAACATTAGACATTGTCTCCCCCAGATGCCCATTGGTATCCCTCCAAGATGAAATTCTCCCCTTCAAATATGGCTTTGTGTAACAAAAGAAGACATTCGCTCCCCAAAATACCGCTTCTGATCCCCTAAGGAAGACTTTTCCTCCCCAAAACACCCCTTTGGATCCCCAAAATAAGAAATACCCTCCCCAAAGTAGCGCTTTCGTTTCCTTTCCCAAAAAGGAGACATTTGAAGATGAAGGGCAGTATTCTGGGGAGAAAATGCCTTTTTGGGGGGATAAAGAGTGGCACTTAAGAGGGAACCTGTTTGGTTTCTGGGATAAAGAGTGATATTCGGGGAGAAAATGTCGAATTGTTGGCAGAAATTGATATGCAGGGGAGAAAGGGTTGTATTTTGGAGAGAAAAAGCGTGTTTTGGGGAGAAAATGCATGAGTTTTGGGGATAAACTGCATTATTTTGGCGTGAAAGCACAGTATTGAGCTAATAAGCGGCATTTTGTGGAGAAAAAGTCTTCTTTTGAGGAGAAAGGTGATCTTGAAGGGAGAAAATGCCTTATTTGCAGCATCAAAAGACGCATTTGGGGAAGATAGTGTCTTTTATTGGGACATCACGTTTTATTCCAAAAATAACACATTTTCTTCCCAGAATACCGCCTTCGATCCACAAAATAAGGCATTTTCTTCCCAGAATACCGCTTTTTAGACCGAAAATAAGGCAACCTCTCCAAAAAAGACGTATTTCTGTCCTCAAAATGAGACATATTCTCCCCAAAATAGCATTCTTGGTTCCAAATAGAAGACTTTTTCTCCAGTAAATACCACATCGGGTTCCCAATATTACACATTTTCTCCCCAAAATTGCTCTTTGGATCCCCAAAATGAGCCGTTCTCACTCAAATAACACTTGTGATCCCAAGAATCAGGCGTTTTCTCCGCACAAGACTGATTTTATTACCAAAACAAAACATTTCTTACCCAAAACACACCTTTTTATTCCCAACATTAGACATTGTCTCCCCCAGATGCCCATTGGTATCCCTCCAAGATGAAATTCTCCCCTTCAAATATGGCTTTGTGTAACAAAAGAAGACATTCGCTCCCCAAAATACCGCTTCTGATCCCCTAAGGAAGACTTTTCCTCCCCAAAACACCCCTTTGGATCCCCAAAATAAGAAATACTCTCCCCAAAGTAGCGCTTTCGTTTCCTTTCCCAAAAAGGAGACATTTGAAGATGAAGGGCAGTATTCTGGGGAGAAAATGCCTTTTTGGGGGGATAAAGAGTGGCACTTAAGAGGGAACCTGTTTGGTTTCTGGGATAAAGAGTGATATTCGGGGAGAAAAGGTCGAATTGTTGGCAGAAATTGATATGCAGGGGAGAAAGGGTTGTATTTTGGAGAGAAAAAGCGTGTTTTGGGGAGAAAATGCATGAGTTTTGGGGATAAACTGCATTATTTTGGCGTGAAAGCACGGTATTGAGCTAATAAGCGGCGTTTTGTGGAGAAAAAGTCTTCTTTTGAGGAGAAAGGTGATCTTGAAGGGAGAAAATGCCTTATTTGCAGCATCAAAAGACGCATTTGGGGAAGATAGTGTCTTTTATTGGGACATCACGTTTTATTCCAAAAATAACACATTTTCTTCCCAGAATACCGCCTTTGATCCACAAAATAAGGCATTTTCTTCCCAGAATACCGCTTTTTAGACCGAAAATAAGGCAACCTCTCCAAAAAAGACATATTTCTGTCCTCAAAATGAGACATATTCTCCCCAAAATATCATTCTTGGTTCCAAATAGAAGACTTTTTCTCCAGTAAATACCACGTCGGGTTCCCAATATTACACATTTTCTCCCCCAAATTGCTCTTTGGATCCCCAAAATGAGCCGTTCTCACTCAAATAACACTTGTGATCCCAAGAATCAGGCGTTTTCTCCGCACAAGACTGATTTTATTACCAAAACAAAACATTTCTTACCCAAAACACACCTTTTTATTCCCAACATTAGACATTGTCTCCCCCAGATGCCCATTGGTATCCCTCCAAGATGAAATTCTCCCCTTCAAATATGGCTTTGTGTAACAAAAGAAGACATTCGCTCCCCAAAATACCGCTTCTGATCCCCTAAGGAAGACTTTTCCTCCCCAAAACACCCCTTTGGATCCCCAAAATAAGAAATACTCTCCCCAAAGTAGCGCTTTCGTTTCCTTTCCCAAAAAGGAGACATTTGAAGATGAAGGGCAGTATTCTGGGGAGAAAATGCCTTTTTGGGGGGATAAAGAGTGGCACTTAAGAGGGAACCTGTTTGGTTTCTGGGATAAAGAGTGATATTCGGGGAGAAAATGTCGAATTGTTGGCAGAAATTGATATGCAGGGGAGAAAGGGTTGTATTTTGGAGAGAAAAAGCGTGTTTTGGGGAGAAAATGCATGAGTTTTGGGGATAAACTGCATTATTTTGGCGTGAAAGCACGGTATTGAGCTAATAAGCGGCGTTTTGTGGAGAAAATGTCTTCTTTTGAGGAGAAAGGTGATCTTGAAGGGAGAAAATGCCTTATTTGCAGCATCAAAAGACGCATTTGGGGAAGATAGTGTCTTTTATTGGGACATCACGTTTTATTCCAAAAATAACACATTTTCTTCCCAGAATACCGCCTTTGATCCACAAAATAAGGAATTTTCTTCCCAGAATACCGCTTTTTAGACCGAAAATAAGGCAACCTCTCCAAAAAAGACGTATTTCTGTCCTCAAAATGAGACATATTCTCCCCAAAATATCATTCTTGGTTCCAAATAGAAGACTTTTTCTCCAGTAAATACCACGTCGGGTTCCCAATATTACACATTTTCTCCCCAAAATTGCTCTTTGGATCCCCAAAATGAGCTGTTCTCACTCAAATAACACTTGTGATCCCAAGAATCAGGCGTTTTCTCCGCACAAGACTGATTTTATTACCAAAACAAAACATTTCTTACCCAAAACACACCTTTTTATTCCCAACATTAGACATTGTCTCCCCCAGATGCCCATTGGTATCCCTCCAAGATGAAATTCTCCCCTTCAAATATGGCTTTGTGTAACAAAAGAAGACATTCGCTCCCCAAAATACCGCTTCTGATCCCCTAAGGAAGACTTTTCCTCCCCAAAACACCCCTTTGGATCCCCAAAATAAGAAATACTCTCCCCAAAGTAGCGCTTTCGTTTCCTTTCCCAAAAAGGAGACATTTGAAGATGAAGGGCAGTATTCTGGGGAGAAAATGCCTTTTTGGGGGGATAAAGAGTGGCACTTAAGAGGGAACCTGTTTGGTTTCTGGGATAAAGAGTGATATTCGGGGAGAAAATGTCGAATTGTTGGCAGAAATTGATATGCAGGGGAGAAAGGGTTGTATTTTGGAGAGAAAAAGCGTGTTTTGGGGAGAAAATGCATGAGTTTTGGGGATAAACTGCATTATTTTGGCGTGAAAGCACGGTATTGAGCTAATAAGCGGCGTTTTGTGGAGAAAATGTCTTCTTTTGAGGAGAAAGGTGATCTTGAATGGAGAAAACGCCTTATTTGCAGCATCAAAAGACGCATTTGGGGAAGATAGTGTCTTTTATTGGGACATCACGTTTTATTCCAAAAATAACACATTTTCTTCCCAGAATACCGCCTTCGATCCACAAAATAAGGCATTTTCTTCCCAGAATACCGCTTTTTAGACCGAAAATAAGGCAACCTCTCCAAAAAAGACGTATTTCTGTCCTCAAAATGAGACATATTCTCCCCAAAATATCATTCTTGGTTCCAAATAGAAGACTTTTTCTCCAGTAAATACCACGTCGGGTTCCCAATATTACACATTTTCTCCCCAAAATTGCTCTTTGGATCCCCAAAATGAGCTGTTCTCACTCAAATAACACTTGTGATCCCAAGAATCAGGCGTTTTCTTCGCACAAGACTGATTTTATTACCAAAACAAAACATTTCTTACCCAAAACACACCTTTTTATTCCCAACATTAGACATTGTCTCCCCCAGATGCCCATTGGTATCCCTCCAAGATGAAATTCTCCCCTTCAAATATGGCTTTGTGTAACAAAAGAAGACATTCGCTCCCCAAAATACCGCTTCTGATCCCCTAAGGAAGACTTTTCCTCCCCAAAACACCCCTTTGGATCCCCAAAATAAGAAATACTCTCCCCAAAGTAGCGCTTTCGTTTCCTTTCCCAAAAAGGAGACATTTGAAGATGAAGGGCAGTATTCTGGGGAGAAAATGCCTTTTTGGGGGGATAAAGAGTGGCACTTAAGAGGGAACCTGTTTGGTTTCTGGGATAAAGAGTGATATTCGGGGAGAAAATGTCGAATTGTTGGCAGAAATTGATATGCAGGGGAGAAAGGGTTGTATTTTGGAGAGAAAAAGCGTGTTTTGGGGAGAAAATGCATGAGTTTTGGGGATAAACTGCATTATTTTGGCGTGAAAGCACGGTATTGAGCTAATAAGCGGCGTTTTGTGGAGAAAATGTCTTCTTTTGAGGAGAAAGGTGATCTTGAAGGGAGAAAACGCCTTATTTGCAGCATCAAAAGACGCATTTGGGGAAGATAGTGTCTTTTATTGGGACATCACGTTTTATTCCAAAAATAACACATTTTCTTCCCAGAATACCGCCTTTGATCCACAAAATAAGGCTTTTTCTTCCCAGAATACCGCTTTTTAGACCGAAAATAAGGCAACCTCTCCAAAAAAGACGTATTTCTGTCCTCAAAATGAGACATATTCTCCCCAAAATATCATTCTTGGTTCCAAATAGAAGACTTTTTCTCCAGTAAATACCACGTCGGGTTCCCAATATTACACATTTTCTCCCCAAAATTGCTCTTTGGATCCCCAAAATGAGCTGTTCTCACTCAAATAACACTTGTGATCCCAAGAATCAGGCGTTTTCTCCGCACAAGACTGATTTTATTACCAAAACAAAACATTTCTTACCCAAAACACACCTTTTTATTCCCAACATTAGACATTGTCTCCCCCAGATGCCCATTGGTATCCCTCCAAGATGAAATTCTCCCCTTCAAATATGGCTTTGTGTAACAAAAGAAGACATTCGCTCCCCAAAATACCGCTTCTGATCCCCTAAGGAAGACTTTTCCTCCCCAAAACACCCCTTTGGATCCCCAAAATAAGAAATACTCTCCCCAAAGTAGCGCTTTCGTTTCCTTTCCCAAAAAGGAGACATTTGAAGATGAAGGGCAGTATTCTGGGGAGAAAATGCCTTTTTGGGGGGATAAAGAGTGGCACTTAAGAGGGAACCTGTTTGGTTTCTGGGATAAAGAGTGATATTCGGGGAGAAAATGTCGAATTGTTGGCAGAAATTGATATGCAGGGGAGAAAGGGTTGTATTTTGGAGAGAAAAAGCGTGTTTTGGGGAGAAAATGCATGAGTTTTGGGGATAAACTGCATTATTTTGGCGTGAAAGCACGGTATTGAGCTAATAAGCGGCGTTTTGTGGAGAAAATGTCTTCTTTTGAGGAGAAAGGTGATCTTGAAGGGAGAAAATGCCTTATTTGCAGCATCAAAAGACGCATTTGGGGAAGATAGTGTCTTTTATTGGGACATCACGTTTTATTCCAAAAATAACACATTTTCTTCCCAGAATACCGCCTTTGATCCACAAAATAAGGCATTTTCTTCCCAGAATACCGCTTTTTAGACCGAAAATAAGGCAACCTCTCCAAAAAAGACGTATTTCTGTCCTCAAAATGAGACATATTCTCCCCAAAATAGCATTCTTGGTTCCAAATAGAAGACTTTTTCTCCAGTAAATACCACGTCGGGTTCCCAATATTACACATTTTCTCCCCAAAATTGCTCTTTGGATCCCCAAAATGAGCCGTTCTCACTCAAATAACACTTGTGATCCCAAGAATCAGGCGTTTTCTCCGCACAAGACTGATTTTATTACCAAAACAAAACATTTCTTACCCAAAACACACCTTTTTATTCCCAACATTAGACATTGTCTCCCCCAGATGCCCATTGGTATCCCTCCAAGATGAAATTCTCCCCTTCAAATATGGCTTTGTGTAACAAAAGAAGACATTCGCTCCCCAAAATACCGCTTCTGATCCCCTAAGGAAGACTTTTCCTCCCCAAAACACCCCTTTGGATCCCCAAAATAAGAAATACTCTCCCCAAAGTAGCGCTTTCGTTTCCTTTCCCAAAAAGGAGACATTTGAAGATGAAGGGCAGTATTCTGGGGAGAAAATGCCTTTTTGGGGGGATAAAGAGTGGCACTTAAGAGGGAACCTGTTTGGTTTCTGGGATAAAGAGTGATATTCGGGGAGAAAATGTCGAATTGTTGGCAGAAATTGATATGCAGGGGAGAAAGGGTTGTATTTTGGAGAGAAAAAGCGTGTTTTGGGGAGAAAATGCATGAGTTTTGGGGATAAACTGCATTATTTTGGCGTGAAAGCACGGTATTGAGCTAATAAGCGGCGTTTTGTGGAGAAAATGTCTTCTTTTGAGGAGAAAGGTGATCTTGAAGGGAGAAAATGCCTTATTTGCAGCATCAAAAGACGCATTTGGGGAAGATAGTGTCTTTTATTGGGACATCACGTTTTATTCCAAAAATAACACATTTTCTTCCCAGAATACCGCCTTTGATCCACAAAATAAGGAATTTTCTTCCCAGAATACCGCTTTTTAGACCGAAAATAAGGCAACCTCTCCAAAAAAGACGTATTTCTGTCCTCAAAATGAGACATATTCTCCCCAAAATAGCATTCTTGGTTCCAAATAGAAGACTTTTTCTCCAGTAAATACCACGTCGGGTTCCCAATATTACACATTTTCTCCCCAAAATTGCTCTTTGGATCCCCAAAATGAGCCGTTCTCACTCAAATAACACTTGTGATCCCAAGAATCAGGCGTTTTCTCCGCACAAGACTGATTTTATTACCAAAACAAAACATTTCTTACCCAAAACACACCTTTTTATTCCCAACATTAGACATTGTCTCCCCCAGATGCCCATTGGTATCCCTCCAAGATGAAATTCTCCCCTTCAAATATGGCTTTGTGTAACAAAAGAAGACATTCGCTCCCCAAAATACCGCTTCTGATCCCCTAAGGAAGACTTTTCCTCCCCAAAACACCCCTTTGGATCCCCAAAATAAGAAATACTCTCCCCAAAGTAGCGCTTTCGTTTCCTTTCCCAAAAAGGAGACATTTGAAGATGAAGGGCAGTATTCTGGGGAGAAAATGCCTTTTTGGGGGGATAAAGAGTGGCACTTAAGAGGGAACCTGTTTGGTTTCTGGGATAAAGAGTGATATTCGGGGAGAAAATGTCGAATTGTTGGCAGAAATTGATATGCAGGGGAGAAAGGGTTGTATTTTGGAGAGAAAAAGCGTGTTTTGGGGAGAAAATGCATGAGTTTTGGGGATAAACTGCATTATTTTGGCGTGAAAGCCTGGTATTGAGCTAATAAGCGGCATTTTGTGGAGAAAATGTCTTCTTTTGAGGAGAAAGGTGATCTTGAAGGGAGAAAACGCCTTATTTGCAGCATCAAAAGACGCATTTGGGGAAGATAGTGTCTTTTATTGGGACATCACGTTTTATTCCAAAAATAACACATTTTCTTCCCAGAATACCGCCTTTGATCCACAAAATAAGGCATTTTCTTCCCAGAATACAGCTTTTTAGACCAAAAATAAGGCAACCTCTCCAAAAAAGACGTATTTCTGTCCTCAAAATGAGACATATTCTCCCCAAAATAGCATTCTTGGTTCCAAATAGAAGACTTTTTCTCCAGTAAATACCACGTCGGGTTCCCAATATTACACATTTTCTCCCCCAAATTGCTCTTTGGATCCCCAAAATGAGCCGTTCTCACTCAAATAACACTTGTGATCCCAAGAATCAGGCGTTTTCTCCGCACAAGACTGATTTTATTACCAAAACAAAACATTTCTTACCCAAAACACACCTTTTTATTCCCAACATTAGACATTGTCTCCCCCAGATGCCCATTGGTATCCCTCCAAGATGAAATTCTCCCCTTCAAATATGGCTTTGTGTAACAAAAGAAGACATTCGCTCCCCAAAATACCGCTTCTGATCCCCTAAGGAAGACTTTTCCTCCCCAAAACACCCCTTTGGATCCCCAAAATAAGAAATACTCTCCCCAAAGTAGCGCTTTTGTTTCCTTTCCCAAAAAGGAGACATTTGAAGATGAAGGGCAGTATTCTGGGGAGAAAATGCCTTTTTGGGGGGATAAAGAGTGGCACTTAAGAGGGAACCTGTTTGGTTTCTGGGATAAAGAGTGATATTCGGGGAGAAAATGTCGAATTGTTGGCAGAAATTGATATGCAGGGGAGAAAGGGTTGTATTTTGGAGAGAAAAAGCGTGTTTTGGGGAGAAAATGCATGAGTTTTGGGGATAAACTGCATTATTTTGGCATGAAAGCACGGTATTGAGCTAATAAGCGGCGTTTTGTGGAGAAAATGTCTTCTTTTGAGGAGAAAGGTGATCTTGAAGGGAGGAAATGCCTTATTTGCAGCATCAAAAGACGCATTTGGGGAAGATAGTGTCTTTTATTGGGACATCACGTTTTATTCCAAAAATAACACATTTTCTTCCCAGAATACCGCCTTTGATCCACAAAATAAGGTATTTTCTTCCCAGAATACCGCTTTTTAGACCGAAAATAAGGCAACCTCTCCAAAAAAGACGTATTTCTGTCCTCAAAATGAGACATATTCTCCCCAAAATATCATTCTTGGTTCCAAATAGAAGACTTTTTCTCCAGTAAATACCACGTCGGGTTCCCAATATTACACATTTTCTCCCCAAAATTGCTCTTTGGATCCCCAAAATGAGCCGTTCTCACTCAAATAACACTTGTGATCCCAAGAATCAGGCGTTTTCTCCGCACAAGACTGATTTTATTACCAAAACAAAACATTTCTTACCCAAAACACACCTTTTTATTCCCAACATTAGACATTGTCTCCCCCAGATGCCCATTGGTATCCCTCCAAGATGAAATTCTCCCCTTCAAATATGGCTTTGTGTAACAAAAGAAGACATTCGCTCCCCAAAATACCGCTTCTGATCCCCTAAGGAAGACTTTTCCTCCCCAAAACACCCCTTTGGATCCCCAAAATAAGAAATACTCTCCCCAAAGTAGCGCTTTCGTTTCCTTTCCCAAAAAGGAGACATTTGAAGATGAAGGGCAGTATTCTGGGGAGAAAATGCCTTTTTGGGGGGATAAAGAGTGGCACTTAAGAGGGAACCTGTTTGGTTTCTGGGATAAAGAGTGATATTCGGGGAGAAAGTGTCGAATTGTTGGCAGACATTGATATGCAGGGGAGAAAGGGTTGTATTTTGGAGAGAAAAAGCGTGTTTTGGGGAGAAAATGCATGAGTTTTGGGGATAAACTGCATTATTTTGGCGTGAAAGCACGGTATTGAGCTAATAAGCGGCGTTTTGTGGAGAAAATGTCTTCTTTTGAGGAGAAAGGTGATCTTGAAGGGAGAAAATGCCTTATTTGCAGCATCAAAAGACGCATTTGGGGAAGATAGTGTCTTTTATTGGGACATCACGTTTTATTCCAAAAATAACACATTTTCTTCCCAGAATACCGCCTTTGATCCACAAAATAAGGCATTTTCTTCCCAGAATACCGCTTTTTAGACCGAAAATAAGGCAACCTCTCCAAAAAAGACGTATTTCTGTCCTCAAAATGAGACATATTCTCCCCAAAATATCATTCTTGGTTCCAAATAGAAGACTTTTTCTCCAGTAAATACCACGTCGGGTTCCCAATATTACACATTTTCTCCCCAAAATTGCTCTTTGGATCCCCAAAATGAGCCGTTCTCACTCAAATAACACTTGTGATCCCAAGAATCAGGCGTTTTCTCCGCACAAGACTGATTTTATTACCAAAACAAAACATTTCTTACCCAAAACACACCTTTTTATTCCCAACATTAGACATTGTCTCCCCCAGATGCCCATTGGTATCCCTCCAAGATGAAATTCTCCCCTTCAAATATGGCTTTGTGTAACAAAAGAAGACATTCGCTCCCCAAAATACCGCTTCTGATCCCCTAAGGAAGACTTTTCCTCCCCAAAACACCCCTTTGGATCCCCAAAATAAGAAATACTCTCCCCAAAGTAGCGCTTTCGTTTCCTTTCCCAAAAAGGAGACATTTGAAGATGAAGGGCAGTATTCTGGGGAGAAAATGCCTTTTTGGGGGGATAAAGAGTGGCACTTAAGAGGGAACCTGTTTGGTTTCTGGGATAAAGAGTGATATTCGGGGAGAAAGTGTCGAATTGTTGGCAGAAATTGATATGCAGGGGAGAAAGGGTTGTATTTTGGAGAGAAAAAGCGTGTTTTGGGGAGAAAATGCATGAGTTTTGGGGATAAACTGCATTATTTTGGCGTGAAAGCACGGTATTGAGCTAATAAGCGGCATTTTGTGGAGAAAATGTCTTCTTTTGAGGAGAAAGGTGATCTTGAAGGGAGAAAATGCCTTATTTGCAGCATCAAAAGACGCATTTGGGGAAGATAGTGTCTTTTATTGGGACATCACGTTTTATTCCAAAAATAACACATTTTCTTCCCAGAATACCGCCTTTGATCCACAAAATAAGGCATTTTCTTCCCAGAATACCGCTTTTTAGACCGAAAATAAGTCAATCTCTCCAAAAAAGACGTATTTCTGTCCTCAAAATGAGACATATTCTCCCCAAAATATCATTCTTGGTTCCAAATAGAAGACTTTTTCTCCAGTAAATACCACGTCGGGTTCCCAATATTACACATTTTCTCCCCCAAATTGCTCTTTGGATCCCCAAAATGAGCCGTTCTCACTCAAATAACACTTGTGATCCCAAGAATCAGGCGTTTTCTCCGCACAAGACTGATTTTATTACCAAAACAAAACATTTCTTACCCAAAACACACCTTTTTATTCCCAACATTAGACATTGTCTCCCCCAGATGCCCATTGGTATCCCTCCAAGATGAAATTCTCCCCTTCAAATATGGCTTTGTGTAACAAAAGAAGACATTCGCTCCCCAAAATACCGCTTCTGATCCCCTAAGGAAGACTTTTCCTCCCCAAAACACCCCTTTGGATCCCCAAAATAAGAAATACCCTCCCCAAAGTAGCGCTTTCGTTTCCTTTCCCAAAAAGGAGACATTTGAAGATGAAGGGCAGTATTCTGGGGAGAAAATGCCTTTTTGGGGGGATAAAGAGTGGCACTTAAGAGGGAACCTGTTTGGTTTCTGGGATAAAGAGTGATATTCGGGGAGAAAAGGTCGAATTGTTGGCAGAAATTGATATGCAGGGGAGAAAGGGTTGTATTTTGGAGAGAAAAAGCGTGTTTTGGGGAGAAAATGCATGAGTTTTGGGGATAAACTGCATTATTTTGGCGTGAAAGCACGGTATTGAGCTAATAAGCGGCGTTTTGTGGAGAAAATGTCTTCTTTTGAGGAGAAAGGTGATCTTGAAGGGAGAAAATGCCTTATTTGCAGCATCAAAAGACGCATTTGGGGAAGATAGTGTCTTTTATTGGGACATCACGTTTTATTCCAAAAATAACACATTTTCTTCCCAGAATACCGCCTTTGATCCACAAAATAAGGCATTTTCTTCCCAGAATACCGCTTTTTAGACCGAAAATAAGGCAACCTCTCCAAAAAAGACATATTTCTGTTCTCAAAATGAGACATATTCACCCCAAAATATCATTCTTGGTTCCAAATAGAAGACTTTTTCTCCAGTAAATACCACGTCGGGTTCCCAATATTACACATTTTCTCCCCAAAATTGCTCTTTGGATCCCCAAAATGAGCCGTTCTCACTCAAATAACACTTGTGATCCCAAGAATCAGGCGTTTTCTCCCCACAAGACTGATTTTATTACCAAAACAAAACATTTCTTACCCAAAACACACCTTTTTATTCCCAACATTAGACATTGTCTCCCCCAAATGCCAATTGGTATCCCTCCAAGATGAAATTCTCCCCTTCAAATATGGCTTTGTGTAACAAAAGAAGACATTCGCTCCCCAAAATACCGCTTCTGATCCCCTAAGGAAGACTTTTCCTCCCCAAAACACCCCTTTGGATCCCCAAAATAAGAAATACTCTCCCCAAAGTAGCGCTTTCGTTTCCTTTCCCAAAAAGGAGACATTTGAAGATGAAGGGCAGTATTCTGGGGAGAAAATGCCTTTTTGGGGGGATAAAGAGTGGCACTTAAGAGGGAACCTGTTTGGTTTCTGGGATAAAGAGTGATATTCGGGGAGAAAATGTCGAATTGTTGGCAGAAATTGATATGCAGGGGAGAAAGGGTTGTATTTTGGAGAGAAAAAGCGTGTTTTGGGGAGAAAATGCATGAGTTTTGGGGATAAACTGCATTATTTTGGCGTGAAAGCACGGTATTGAGCTAATAAGCGGCATTTTGTGGAGAAAATGTCTTCTTTTGAGGAGAAAGGTGATCTTGAAGGGAGAAAATGCCTTATTTGCAGCATCAAAAGACGCATTTGGGGAAGATAGTGTCTTTTATTGGGACATCACGTTTTATTCCAAAAATAACACATTTTCTTCCCAGAATACCGCCTTTGATCCACAAAATAAGGCATTTTCTTCCCAGAATACCGCTTTTTAGACCGAAAATACGGCAACCTCTCCAAAAAAGACGTATTTCTGTCCTCAAAATGAGACATATTCTCCCCAAAATAGCATTCTTGGTTCCAAATAGAAGACTTTTTCTCCAGTAAATACCACGTCGGGTTCCCAATATTACACATTTTCTCCCCCAAATTGCTCTTTGGATCCCCAAAATGAGCCGTTCTCACTCAAATAACACTTGTGATCCCAAGAATCAGGCGTTTTCTCCGCACAAGACTGATTTTATTACCAAAACAAAACATTTCTTACCCAAAACACACCTTTTTATTCCCAACATTAGACATTGTCTCCCCCAGATGCCCATTGGTATCCCTCCAAGATGAAATTCTCCCCTTCAAATATGGCTTTGTGTAACAAAAGAAGACATTCGCTCCCCAAAATACCGCTTCTGATCCCCTAAGGAAGACTTTTCCTCCCCAAAACACCCCTTTGGATCCCCAAAATAAGAAATACTCTCCCCAAAGTAGCGCTTTCGTTTCCTTTCCCAAAAAGGAGACATTTGAAGATGAAGGGCAGTATTCTGGGGAGAAAATGCCTTTTTGGGGGGATAAAGAGTGGCACTTAAGAGGGAACCTGTTTGGTTTCTGGGATAAAGAGTGATATTCGGGGAGAAAATGTCGAATTGTTGGCAGAAATTGATATGCAGGGGAGAAAGGGTTGTATTTTGGAGAGAAAAAGCGTGTTTTGGGGAGAAAATGCATGAGTTTTGGGGATAAACTGCATTATTTTGGCGTGAAAGCACGGTATTGAGCTAATAAGCGGCGTTTTGTGGATAAAATGTCTTCTTTTGAGGAGAAAGGTGATCTTGAAGGGAGAAAATGCCTTATTTGCAGCATCAAAAGACGCATTTGGGGAAGATAGTGTCTTTTATTGGGACATCACGTTTTATTCCAAAAATAACACATTTTCTTCCCAGAATACCGCCTTCGATCCACAAAATAAGGCATTTTCTTCCCAGAATACCGCTTTTTAGACCGAAAATAAGGCAACCTCTCCAAAAAAGACGTATTTCTGTCCTCAAAATGAGACATATTCACCCCAAAATATCATTCTTGGTTCCAAATAGACTTTTTCTCCAGTAAATACCACGTCGGGTTCCCAATATTACACATTTTCTCCCCAAAATTGCTCTTTGGATCCCCAAAATGAGCCGTTCTCACTCAAATAACACTTGTGATCCCAAGAATCAGGCGTTTTCTCCGCACAAGACTGATTTTATTACCAAAACAAAACATTTCTTACCCAAAACACACCTTTTTATTCCCAACATTAGACATTGTCTCCCCCAGATGCCCATTGGTATCCCTCCAAGATGAAATTCTCCCCTTCAAATATGGCTTTGTGTAACAAAAGAAGACATTCGCTCCCCAAAATACCGCTTCTGATCCCCTAAGGAAGACTTTTCCTCCCCAAAACACCCCTTTGGATCCCCAAAATAAGAAATACTCTCCCCAAAGTAGCGCTTTCGTTTCCTTTCCCAAAAAGGAGACATTTGAAGATGAAGGGCAGTATTCTGGGGAGAAAATGCCTTTTTGGGGGGATAAAGAGTGGCACTTAAGAGGGAACCTGTTTGGTTTCTGGGATAAAGAGTGATATTCGGGGAGAAAATGTCGAATTGTTGGCAGAAATTGATATGCAGGGGAGAAAGGGTTGTATTTTGGAGAGAAAAAGCGTGTTTTGGGGAGAAAATGCATGAGTTTTGGGGATAAACTGCATTATTTTGGCGTGAAAGCACGGTATTGAGCTAATAAGCGGCGTTTTGTGGATAAAATGTCTTCTTTTGAGGAGAAAGGTGATCTTGAAGGGAGAAAATGCCTTATTTGCAGCATCAAAAGACGCATTTGGGGAAGATAGTGTCTTTTATTGGGACATCACGTTTTATTCCAAAAATAACACATTTTCTTCCCAGAATACCGCCTTTGATCCACAAAATAAGGCATTTTCTTCCCAGAATACCGCTTTTTAGACCGAAAATAAGGCAACCTCTCCAAAAAAGACATATTTCTGTTCTCAAAATGAGACATATTCACCCCAAAATATCATTCTTGGTTCCAAATAGAAGACTTTTTCTCCAGTAAATACCACGTCGGGTTCCCAATATTACACATTTTCTCCCAAAAATTGCTCTTTGGATCCCCAAAATGAGCCGTTCTCACTCAAATAACACTTGTGATCCCAAGAATCAGGCGTTTTCTCCGCACAAGACTGATTTTATTACCAAAACAAAACATTTCTTACCCAAAACACACCTTTTTATTCCCAACATTAGACATTGTCTCCCCCAGATGCCCATTGGTATCCCTCCAAGATGAAATTCTCCCCTTCAAATATGGCTTTGTGTAACAAAAGAAGACATTCGCTCCCCAAAATACCGCTTCTGATCCCCTAAGGAAGACTTTTCCTCCCCAAAACACCCCTTTGGATCCCCAAAATAAGAAATACTCTCCCCAAAGTAGCGCTTTCGTTTCCTTTCCCAAAAAGGAGACATTTGAAGATGAAGGGCAGTATTCTGGGGAGAAAATGCCTTTTTGGGGGGATAAAGAGTGGCACTTAAGAGGGAACCTGTTTGGTTTCTGGGATAAAGAGTGATATTCGGGGAGAAAGTGTCGAATTGTTGGCAGAAATTGATATGCAGGGGAGAAAGGGTTGTATTTTGGAGAGAAAAAGCGTGTTTTGGGGAGAAAATGCATGAGTTTTGGGGATAAACTGCATTATTTTGGCGTGAAAGCACGGTATTGAGCTAATAAGCGGCGTTTTGTGGAGAAAATGTCTTCTTTTGAGGAGAAAGGTGATCTTGAAGGGAGAAAATGCCTTATTTGCAGCATCAAAAGACGCATTTGGGGAAGATAGTGTCTTTTATTGGGACATCACGTTTTATTCCAAAAATAACACATTTTCTTCCCAGAATACCGCCTTTGATCCACAAAATAAGGAATTTTCTTCCCGGAATACCGCTTTTTAGACCGAAAATAAGGCAACCTCTCCAAAAAAGACGTATTTCTGTCCTCAAAATGAGACATATTCTCCCCAAAATATCATTCTTGGTTCCAAATAGAAGACTTTTTCTCCAGTAAATACCACGTCGGGTTCCCAATATTACACATTTTCTCCCCAAAATTGCTCTTTGGATCCCCAAAATGAGCTGTTCTCACTCAAATAACACTTGTGATCCCAAGAATCAGGCGTTTTCTCCGCACAAGACTGATTTTATTACCAAAACAAAACATTTCTTACCCAAAACACACCTTTTTATTCCCAACATTAGACATTGTCTCCCCCAGATGCCCATTGGTATCCCTCCAAGATGAAATTCTCCCCTTCAAATATGGCTTTGTGTAACAAAAGAAGACATTCGCTCCCCAAAATACCGCTTCTGATCCCCTAAGGAAGACTTTTCCTCCCCAAAACACCCCTTTGGATCCCCAAAATAAGAAATACCCTCCCCAAAGTAGCGCTTTCGTTTCCTTTCCCAAAAAGGAGACATTTGAAGATGAAGGGCAGTATTCTGGGGAGAAAATGCCTTTTTGGGGGGATAAAGAGTGGCACTTAAGAGGGAACCTGTTTGGTTTCTGGGATAAAGAGTGATATTCGGGGAGAAAAGGTCGAATTGTTGGCAGAAATTGATATGCAGGGGAGAAAGGGTTGTATTTTGGAGAGAAAAAGCGTGTTTTGGGGAGAAAATGCATGAGTTTTGGGGATAAACTGCATTATTTTGGCGTGAAAGCACGGTATTGAGCTAATAAGCGGCGTTTTGTGGAGAAAATGTCTTCTTTTGAGGAGAAAGGTGATCTTGAAGGGAGAAAATGCCTTATTTGCAGCATCAAAAGACGCATTTGGGGAAGATAGTGTCTTTTATTGGGACATCACGTTTTATTCCAAAAATAACACATTTTCTTCCCAGAATACCGCCTTTGATCCACAAAATAAGGAATTTTCTTCCCGGAATACCGCTTTTTAGACCGAAAATAAGGCAACCTCTCCAAAAAAGACGTATTTCTGTCCTCAAAATGAGACATATTCTCCCCAAAATATCATTCTTGGTTCCAAATAGAAGACTTTTTCTCCAGTAAATACCACGTCGGGTTCCCAATATTACACATTTTCTCCCCAAAATTGCTCTTTGGATCCCCAAAATGAGCCGTTCTCACTCAAATAACACTTGTGATCCCAAGAATCAGGCGTTTTCTCCCCACAAGACTGATTTTATTACCAAAACAAAACATTTCTTACCCAAAACACACCTTTTTATTCCCAACATTAGACATTGTCTCCCCCAGATGCCCATTGGTATCCCTCCAAGATGAAATTCTCCCCTTCAAATATGGCTTTGTGTAACAAAAGAAGACATTCGCTCCCCAAAATACCGCTTCTGATCCCCTAAGGAAGACTTTTCCTCCCCAAAACACCCCTTTGGATCCCCAAAATAAGAAATACTCTCCCCAAAGTAGCGCTTTCGTTTCCTTTCCCAAAAAGGAGACATTTGAAGATGAAGGGCAGTATTCTGGGGAGAAAATGCCTTTTTGGGGGGATAAAGAGTGGCACTTAAGAGGGAACCTGTTTGGTTTCTGGGATAAAGAGTGATATTCGGGGAGAAAATGTCGAATTGTTGGCAGAAATTGATATGCAGGGGAGAAAGGGTTGTATTTTGGAGAGAAAAAGCGTGTTTTGGGGAGAAAATGCATGAGTTTTGGGGATAAACTGCATTATTTTGGCGTGAAAGCACGGTATTGAGCTAATAAGCGGCATTTTGTGGAGAAAATGTCTTCTTTTGAGGAGAAAGGTGATCTTGAAGGGAGAAAATGCCTTATTTGCAGCATCAAAAGACGCATTTGGGGAAGATAGTGTCTTTTATTGGGACATCACGTTTTATTCCAAAAATAACACATTTTCTTCCCAGAATACCGCCTTTGATCCACAAAATAAGGCATTTTCTTCCCAGAATACAGCTTTTTAGACCAAAAATAAGGCAACCTCTCCAAAAAAGACGTATTTCTGTCCTCAAAATGAGACATATTCTCCCCAAAATAGCATTCTTGGTTCCAAATAGAAGACTTTTTCTCCAGTAAATACCACGTCGGGTTCCCAATATTACACATTTTCTCCCCCAAATTGCTCTTTGGATCCCCAAAATGAGCCGTTCTCACTCAAATAACACTTGTGATCCCAAGAATCAGGCGTTTTCTCCGCACAAGACTGATTTTATTACCAAAACAAAACATTTCTTACCCAAAACACACCTTTTTATTCCCAACATTAGACATTGTCTCCCCCAGATGCCCATTGGTATCCCTCCAAGATGAAATTCTCCCCTTCAAATATGGCTTTGTGTAACAAAAGAAGACATTCGCTCCCCAAAATACCGCTTCTGATCCCCTAAGGAAGACTTTTCCTCCCCAAAACACCCCTTTGGATCCCCAAAATAAGAAATACTCTCCCCAAAGTAGCGCTTTCGTTTCCTTTCCCAAAAAGGAGACATTTGAAGATGAAGGGCAGTATTCTGGGGAGAAAATGCCTTTTTGGGGGGATAAAGAGTGGCACTTAAGAGGGAACCTGTTTGGTTTCTGGGATAAAGAGTGATATTCGGGGAGAAAATGTCGAATTGTAGGCAGAAATTGATATGCAGGGGAGAAAGGGTTGTATTTTGGAGAGAAAAAGCGTGTTTTGGGGAGAAAATGCATGAGTTTTGGGGATAAACTGCATTATTTTGGCGTGAAAGCACGGTATTGAGCTAATAAGCGGCGTTTTGTGGAGAAAATGTCTTCTTTTGAGGAGAAAGGTGATCTTGAAGGGAGAAAACGCCTTATTTGCAGCATCAAAAGACGCATTTGGGGAAGATAGTGTCTTTTATTGGGACATCACGTTTTATTCCAAAAATAACACATTTTCTTCCCAGAATACCGCCTTTGATCCACAAAATAAGGAATTTTCTTCCCGGAATACCGCTTTTTAGACCGAAAATAAGGCAACCTCTCCAAAAAAGACGTATTTCTGTCCTCAAAATGAGACATATTCTCCCCAAAATAGCATTCTTGGTTCCAAATAGAAGACTTTTTCTCCAGTAAATACCACGTCGGGTTCCCAATATTACACATTTTCTCCCCCAAATTGCTCTTTGGATCCCCAAAATGAGCTGTTCTCACTCAAATAACACTTGTGATCCCAAGAATCAGGCGTTTTCTCCGCACAAGACTGATTTTATTACCAAAACAAAACATTTCTTACCCAAAACACACCTTTTTATTCCCAACATTAGACATTGTCTCCCCCAGATGCCCATTGGTATCCCTCCAAGATGAAATTCTCCCCTTCAAATATGGCTTTGTGTAACAAAAGAAGACATTCGCTCCCCAAAATACCGCTTCTGATCCCCTAAGGAAGACTTTTCCTCCCCAAAACACCCCTTTGGATCCCCAAAATAAGAAATACTCTCCCCAAAGTAGCGCTTTCGTTTCCTTTCCCAAAAAGGAGACATTTGAAGATGAAGGGCAGTATTCTGGGGAGAAAATGCCTTTTTGGGGGGATAAAGAGTGGCACTTAAGAGGGAACCTGTTTGGTTTCTGGGATAAAGAGTGATATTCGGGGAGAAAATGTCGAATTGTTGGCAGAAATTGATATGCAGGGGAGAAAGGGTTGTATTTTGGAGAGAAAAAGCGTGTTTTGGGGAGAAAATGCATGAGTTTTGGGGATAAACTGCATTATTTTGGCGTGAAAGCACGGTATTGAGCTAATAAGCGGCATTTTGTGGAGAAAAAGTCTTCTTTTGAGGAGAAAGGTGATCTTGAAGGGAGAAAACGCCTTATTTGCAGCATCAAAAGACGCATTTGGGGAAGATAGTGTCTTTTATTGGGACATCACGTTTTATTCCAAAAATAACACATTTTCTTCCCAGAATACCGCCTTTGATCCACAAAATAAGGCATTTTCTTCCCAGAATACAGCTTTTTAGACCAAAAATAAGGCAACCTCTCCAAAAAAGACGTATTTCTGTCCTCAAAATGAGACATATTCTCCCCAAAATAGCATTCTTGGTTCCAAATAGAAGACTTTTTCTCCAGTAAATACCACGTCGGGTTCCCAATATTACACATTTTCTCCCCCAAATTGCTCTTTGGATCCCCAAAATGAGCCGTTCTCACTCAAATAACACTTGTGATCCCAAGAATCAGGCGTTTTCTCCGCACAAGACTGATTTTATTACCAAAACAAAACATTTCTTACCCAAAACACACCTTTTTATTCCCAACATTAGACATTGTCTCCCCCAGATGCCCATTGGTATCCCTCCAAGATGAAATTCTCCCCTTCAAATATGGCTTTGTGTAACAAAAGAAGACATTCGCTCCCCAAAATACCGCTTCTGATCCCCTAAGGAAGACTTTTCCTCCCCAAAACACCCCTTTGGATCCCCAAAATAAGAAATACTCTCCCCAAAGTAGCGCTTTCGTTTCCTTTCCCAAAAAGGAGACATTTGAAGATGAAGGGCAGTATTCTGGGGAGAAAATGCCTTTTTGGGGGGATAAAGAGTGGCACTTAAGAGGGAACCTGTTTGGTTTCTGGGATAAAGAGTGATATTCGGGGAGAAAATGTCGAATTGTTGGCAGAAATTGATATGCAGGGGAGAAAGGGTTGTATTTTGGAGAGAAAAAGCGTGTTTTGGGGAGAAAATGCATGAGTTTTGGGGATAAACTGCATTATTTTGGCGTGAAAGCACGGTATTGAGCTAATAAGCGGCGTTTTGTGGAGAAAAAGTCTTCTTTTGAGGAGAAAGGTGATCTTGAAGGGAGAAAACGCCTTATTTGCAGCATCAAAAGACGCATTTGGGGAAGATAGTGTCTTTTATTGGGACATCACGTTTTATTCCAAAAATAACACATTTTCTTCCCAGAATACCGCCTTTGATCCACAAAATAAGGCATTTTCTTCCCAGAATACAGCTTTTTAGACCGAAAATAAGGCAACCTCTCCAAAAAAGACGTATTTCTGTCCTCAAAATGAGACATATTCTCCCCAAAATAGCATTCTTGGTTCCAAATAGAAGACTTTTTCTCCAGTAAATACCACGTCGGGTTCCCAATATTACACATTTTCTCCCCCAAATTGCTCTTTGGATCCCCAAAATGAGCCGTTCTCACTCAAATAACACTTGTGATCCCAAGAATCAGGCGTTTTCTCCGCACAAGACTGATTTTATTACCAAAACAAAACATTTCTTACCCAAAACACACCTTTTTATTCCCAACATTAGACATTGTCTCCCCCAGATGCCCATTGGTATCCCTCCAAGATGAAATTCTCCCCTTCAAATATGGCTTTGTGTAACAAAAGAAGACATTCGCTCCCCAAAATACCGCTTCTGATCCCCTAAGGAAGACTTTTCCTCCCCAAAACACCCCTTTGGATCCCCAAAATAAGAAATACTCTCCCCAAAGTAGCGCTTTCGTTTCCTTTCCCAAAAAGGAGACATTTGAAGATGAAGGGCAGTATTCTGGGGAGAAAATGCCTTTTTGGGGGGATAAAGAGTGGCACTTAAGAGGGAACCTGTTTGGTTTCTGGGATAAAGAGTGATATTCGGGGAGAAAATGTCGAATTGTTGGCAGACATTGATATGCAGGGGAGAAAGGGTTGTATTTTGGAGAGAAAAAGCGTGTTTTGGGGAGAAAATGCATGAGTTTTGGGGATAAACTGCATTATTTTGGCGTGAAAGCACGGTATTGAGCTAATAAGCGGCGTTTTGTGGAGAAAATGTCTTCTTTTGAGGAGAAAGGTGATCTTGAAGGGAGAAAATGCCTTATTTGCAGCATCAAAAGACGCATTTGGGGAAGATAGTGTCTTTTATTGGGACATCACGTTTTATTCCAAAAATAACACATTTTCTTCCCAGAATACCGCCTTTGATCCACAAAATAAGGCATTTTCTTCCCAGAATACCGCTTTTTAGACCGAAAATAAGGCAACCTCTCCAAAAAAGACGTATTTCTGTCCTCAAAATGAGACATATTCTCCCCAAAATAGCATTCTTGGTTCCAAATAGAAGACTTTTTCTCCAGTAAATACCACGTCGGGTTCCCAATATTACACATTTTCTCCCCCAAATTGCTCTTTGGATCCCCAAAATGAGCCGTTCTCACTCAAATAACACTTGTGATCCCAAGAATCAGGCGTTTTCTCCGCACAAGACTGATTTTATTACCAAAACAAAACATTTCTTACCCAAAACACACCTTTTTATTCCCAACATTAGACATTGTCTCCCCCAGATGCCCATTGGTATCCCTCCAAGATGAAATTCTCCCCTTCAAATATGGCTTTGTGTAACAAAAGAAGACATTCGCTCCCCAAAATACCGCTTCTGATCCCCTAAGGAAGACTTTTCCTCCCCAAAACACCCCTTTGGATCCCCAAAATAAGAAATACTCTCCCCAAAGTAGCGCTTTCGTTTCCTTTCCCAAAAAGGAGACATTTGAAGATGAAGGGCAGTATTCTGGGGAGAAAATGCCTTTTTGGGGGGATAAAGAGTGGCACTTAAGAGGGAACCTGTTTGGTTTCTGGGATAAAGAGTGATATTCGGGGAGAAAGTGTCGAATTGTTGGCAGAAATTGATATGCAGGGGAGAAAGGGTTGTATTTTGGAGAGAAAAAGCGTGTTTTGGGGAGAAAATGCATGAGTTTTGGGGATAAACTGCATTATTTTGGCGTGAAAGCACGGTATTGAGCTAATAAGCGGCATTTTGTGGAGAAAATGTCTTCTTTTGAGGAGAAAGGTGATCTTGAAGGGAGAAAATGCCTTATTTGCAGCATCAAAAGACGCATTTGGGGAAGATAGTGTCTTTTATTGGGACATCACGTTTTATTCCAAAAATAACACATTTTCTTCCCAGAATACCGCCTTTGATCCACAAAATAAGGCATTTTCTTCCCAGAATACCGCTTTTTAGACCGAAAATAAGGCAACCTCTCCAAAAAAGACGTATTTCTGTCCTCAAAATGAGACATATTCTCCCCAAAATATCATTCTTGGTTCCAAATAGAAGACTTTTTCTCCAGTAAATACCACGTCGGGTTCCCAATATTACACATTTTCTCCCCAAAATTGCTCTTTGGATCCCCAAAATGAGCCGTTCTCACTCAAATAACACTTGTGATCCCAAGAATCAGGCGTTTTCTCCGCACAAGACTGATTTTATTACCAAAACAAAACATTTCTTACCCAAAACACACCTTTTTATTCCCAACATTAGACATTGTCTCCCTCAGATGCCCATTGGTATCCCTCCAAGATGAAATTCTCCCCTTCAAATATGGCTTTGTGTAACAAAAGAAGACATTCGCTCCCCAAAATACCGCTTCTGATCCCCTAAGGAAGACTTTTCCTCCCCAAAACACCCCTTTGGATCCCCAAAATAAGAAATACTCTCCCCAAAGTAGCGCTTTCGTTTCCTTTCCCAAAAAGGAGACATTTGAAGATGAAGGGCAGTATTCTGGGGAGAAAATGCCTTTTTGGGGGGATAAAGAGTGGCACTTAAGAGGGAACCTGTTTGGTTTCTGGGATAAAGAGTGATATTCGGGGAGAAAATGTCGAATTGTTGGCAGAAATTGATATGCAGGGGAGAAAGGGTTGTATTTTGGAGAGAAAAAGCGTATTTTGGGGAGAAAATGCATGAGTTTTGGGGATAAACTGCATTATTTTGGCGTGAAAGCACGGTATTGAGCTAATAAGCGGCATTTTGTGGAGAAAAAGTCTTCTTTTGAGGAGAAAGGTGATCTTGAAGGGAGAAAATGCCTTATTTGCAGCATCAAAAGACGCATTTGGGGAAGATAGTGTCTTTTATTGGGACATCACGTTTTATTCCAAAAATAACACATTTTCTTCCCAGAATACCGCCTTTGATCCACAAAATAAGGCTTTTTCTTCCCAGAATACCGCTTTTTAGACCGAAAATAAGGCAACCTCTCCAAAAAAGACGTATTTCTGTCCTCAAAATGAGACATATTCTCCCCAAAATAGCATTCTTGGTTCCAAATAGAAGACTTTTTCTCCAGTAAATACCACGTCGGGTTCCCAATATTACACATTTTCTCCCCAAAATTGCTCTTTGGATCCCCAAAATGAGCCGTTCTCACTCAAATAACACTTGTGATCCCAAGAATCAGGCGTTTTCTCCGCACAAGACTGATTTTATTACCAAAACAAAACATTTCTTACCCAAAACACACCTTTTTATTCCCAACATTAGACATTGTCTCCCCCAGATGCCCATTGGTATCCCTCCAAGATGAAATTCTCCCCTTCAAATATGGCTTTGTGTAACAAAAGAAGACATTCGCTCCCCAAAATACCGCTTCTGATCCCCTAAGGAAGACTTTTCCTCCCCAAAACACCCCTTTGGATCCCCAAAATAAGAAATACTCTCCCCAAAGTAGCGCTTTTGTTTCCTTTCCCAAAAAGGAGACATTTGAAGATGAAGGGCAGTATTCTGGGGAGAAAATGCCTTTTTGGGGGGATAAAGAGTGGCACTTAAGAGGGAACCTGTTTGGTTTCTGGGATAAAGAGTGATATTCGGGGAGAAAGTGTCGAATTGTTGGCAGAAATTGATATGCAGGGGAGAAAGGGTTGTATTTTGGAGAGAAAAAGCGTGTTTTGGGGAGAAAATGCATGAGTTTTGGGGATAAACTGCATTATTTTGGCGTGAAAGCACGGTATTGAGCTAATAAGCGGCGTTTTGTGGAGAAAATGTCTTCTTTTGAGGAGAAAGGTGATCTTGAAGGGAGAAAACGCCTTATTTGCAGCATCAAAAGACGCATTTGGGGAAGATAGTGTCTTTTATTGGGACATCACGTTTTATTCCAAAAATAACACATTTTCTTCCCAGAATACCGCCTTTGATCCACAAAATAAGGCATTTTCTTCCCAGAATACCGCTTTTTAGACCGAAAATAAGGCAACCTCTCCAAAAAAGACGTATTTCTGTCCTCAAAATGAGACATATTCTCCCCAAAATATCATTCTTGGTTCCAAATAGAAGACTTTTTCTCCAGTAAATACCACGTCGGGTTCCCAATATTACACATTTTCTCCCCCAAATTGCTCTTTGGATCCCCAAAATGAGCCGTTCTCACTCAAATAACACTTGTGATCCCAAGAATCAGGCGTTTTCTCCGCACAAGACTGATTTTATTACCAAAACAAAACATTTCTTACCCAAAACACACCTTTTTATTCCCAACATTAGACATTGTCTCCCCCAGATGCCCATTGGTATCCCTCCAAGATGAAATTCTCCCCTTCAAATATGGCTTTGTGTAACAAAAGAAGACATTCGCTCCCCAAAATACCGCTTCTGATCCCCTAAGGAAGACTTTTCCTCCCCAAAACACCCCTTTGGATCCCCAAAATAAGAAATACTCTCCCCAAAGTAGCGCTTTCGTTTCCTTTCCCAAAAAGGAGACATTTGAAGATGAAGGGCAGTATTCTGGGGAGAAAATGCCTTTTTGGGGGGATAAAGAGTGGCACTTAAGAGGGAACCTGTTTGGTTTCTGGGATAAAGAGTGATATTCGGGGAGAAAATGTCGAATTGTTGGCAGACATTGATATGCAGGGGAGAAAGGGTTGTATTTTGGAGAGAAAAAGCGTGTTTTGGGGAGAAAATGCATGAGTTTTGGGGATAAACTGCATTATTTTGGCGTGAAAGCACGGTATTGAGCTAATAAGCGGCATTTTGTGGAGAAAAAGTCTTCTTTTGAGGAGAAAGGTGATCTTGAAGGGAGAAAATGCCTTATTTGCAGCATCAAAAGACGCATTTGGGGAAGATAGTGTCTTTTATTGGGACATCACGTTTTATTCCAAAAATAACACATTTTCTTCCCAGAATACCGCTTTTTAGACCGAAAATAAGGCAACCTCTCCAAAAAAGACGTATTTCTGTCCTCAAAATGAGACATATTCTCCCCAAAATAGCATTCTTGGTTCCAAATAGAAGACTTTTTCTCCAGTAAATACCACGTCGGGTTCCCAATATTACACATTTTCTCCCCAAAATTGCTCTTTGGATCCCCAAAATGAGCCGTTCTCACTCAAATAACACTTGTGATCCCAAGAATCAGGCGTTTTCTCCGCACAAGACTGATTTTATTACCAAAACAAAACATTTCTTACCCAAAACACACCTTTTTATTCCCAACATTAGACATTGTCTCCCCCAGATGCCCATTGGTATCCCTCCAAGATGAAATTCTCCCCTTCAAATATGGCTTTGTGTAACAAAAGAAGACATTCGCTCCCCAAAATACCGCTTCTGATCCCCTAAGGAAGACTTTTCCTCCCCAAAACACCCCTTTGGATCCCCAAAATAAGAAATACTCTCCCCAAAGTAGCGCTTTCGTTTCCTTTCCCAAAAAGGAGACATTTGAAGATGAAGGGCAGTATTCTGGGGAGAAAATGCCTTTTTGGGGGGATAAAGAGTGGCACTTAAGAGGGAACCTGTTTGGTTTCTGGGATAAAGAGTGATATTCGGGGAGAAAATGTCGAATTGTTGGCAGACATTGATATGCAGGGGAGAAAGGGTTGTATTTTGGAGAGAAAAAGCGTGTTTTGGGGAGAAAATGCATGAGTTTTGGGGATAAACTGCATTATTTTGGCGTGAAAGCACGGTATTGAGCTAATAAGCGGCATTTTGTGGAGAAAATGTCTTCTTTTGAGGAGAAAGGTGATCTTGAAGGGAGAAAATGCCTTATTTGCAGCATCAAAAGACGCATTTGGGGAAGATAGTGTCTTTTATTGGGACATCACGTTTTATTCCAAAAATAACACATTTTCTTCCCAGAATACCGCTTTTTAGACCGAAAATAAGGCAACCTCTCCAAAAAAGACGTATTTCTGTCCTCAAAATGAGACATATTCTCCCCAAAATAGCATTCTTGGTTCCAAATAGAAGACTTTTTCTCCAGTAAATACCACGTCGGGTTCCCAATATTACACATTTTCTCCCCCAAATTGCTCTTTGGATCCCCAAAATGAGCCGTTCTCACTCAAATAACACTTGTGATCCCAAGAATCAGGCGTTTTCTCCGCACAAGACTGATTTTATTACCAAAACAAAACATTTCTTACCCAAAACACACCTTTTTATTCCCAACATTAGACATTGTCTCCCCCAGATGCCCATTGGTATCCCTCCAAGATGAAATTCTCCCCTTCAAATATGGCTTTGTGTAACAAAAGAAGACATTCGCTCCCCAAAATACCGCTTCTGATCCCCTAAGGAAGACTTTTCCTCCCCAAAACACCCCTTTGGATCCCCAAAATAAGAAATACTCTCCCCAAAGTAGCGCTTTCGTTTCCTTTCCCAAAAAGGAGACATTTGAAGATGAAGGGCAGTATTCTGGGGAGAAAATGCCTTTTTGGGGGGATAAAGAGTGGCACTTAAGAGGGAACCTGTTTGGTTTCTGGGATAAAGAGTGATATTCGGGGAGAAAGTGTCGAATTGTTGGCAGACATTGATATGCAGGGGAGAAAGGGTTGTATTTTGGAGAGAAAAAGCGTGTTTTGGGGAGAAAATGCATGAGTTTTGGGGATAAACTGCATTATTTTGGCGTGAAAGCACGGTATTGAGCTAATAAGCAGCATTTTGTGGAGAAAATGTCTTCTTTTGAGGAGAAAGGTGATCTTGAAGGGAGAAAATGCCTTATTTGCAGCATTAAAAGACGCATTTGGGGAAGATAGTGTCTTTTATTGGGACATCACGTTTTATTCCAAAAATAACACATTTTCTTCCCAGAATACCGCCTTTGATCCACAAAATAAGGCATTTTCTTCCCAGAATACCGCTTTTTAGACCGAAAATAAGGCAACCTCTCCAAAAAAGACGTATTTCTGTCCTCAAAATGAGACATATTCTCCCCAAAATAGCATTCTTGGTTCCAAATAGAAGACTTTTTCTCCAGTAAATACCACGTCGGGTTCCCAATATTACACATTTTCTCCCCAAAATTGCTCTTTGGATCCCCAAAATGAGCCGTTCTCACTCAAATAACACTTGTGATCCCAAGAATCAGGCGTTTTCTCCGCACAAGACTGATTTTATTACCAAAACAAAACATTTCTTACCCAAAACACACCTTTTTATTCCCAACATTAGACATTGTCTCCCCCAGATGCCCATTGGTATCCCTCCAAGATGAAATTCTCCCCTTCAAATATGGCTTTGTGTAACAAAAGAAGACATTCGCTCCCCAAAATACCGCTTCTGATCCCCTAAGGAAGACTTTTCCTCCCCAAAACACCCCTTTGGATCCCCAAAATAAGAAATACTCTCCCCAAAGTAGCGCTTTCGTTTCCTTTCCCAAAAAGGAGACATTTGAAGATGAAGGGCAGTATTCTGGGGAGAAAATGCCTTTTTGGGGGGATAAAGAGTGGCACTTAAGAGGGAACCTGTTTGGTTTCTGGGATAAAGAGTGATATTCGGGGAGAAAATGTCGAATTGTTGGCAGAAATTGATATGCAGGGGAGAAAGGGTTGTATTTTGGAGAGAAAAAGCGTGTTTTGGGGAGAAAATGCATGAGTTTTGGGGATAAACTGCATTATTTTGGCGTGAAAGCACGGTATTGAGCTAATAAGCGGCATTTTGTGGAGAAAATGTCTTCTTTTGAGGAGAAAGGTGATCTTGAAGGGAGAAAATGCCTTATTTGCAGCATCAAAAGACGCATTTGGGGAAGATAGTGTCTTTTATTGGGACATCACGTTTTATTCCAAAAATAACACATTTTCTTCCCAGAATACCGCCTTTGATCCACAAAATAAGGCATTTTCTTCCCAGAATACCGCTTTTTAGACCGAAAATAAGGCAACCTCTCCAAAAAAGACGTATTTCTGTCCTCAAAATGAGACATATTCTCCCCAAAATAGCATTCTTGGTTCCAAATAGAAGACTTTTTCTCCAGTAAATACCACGTCGGGTTCCCAATATTACACATTTTCTCCCCAAATTGCTCTTTGGATCCCCAAAATGAGCCGTTCTCACTCAAATAACACTTGTGATCCCAAGAATCAGGCGTTTTCTCCGCACAAGACTGATTTTATTACCAAAACAAAACATTTCTTACCCAAAACACACCTTTTTATTCCCAACATTAGACATTGTCTCCCCCAGATGCCCATTGGTATCCCTCCAAGATGAAATTCTCCCCTTCAAATATGGCTTTGTGTAACAAAAGAAGACATTCGCTCCCCAAAATACCGCTTCTGATCCCCTAAGGAAGACTTTTCCTCCCCAAAACACCCCTTTGGATCCCCAAAATAAGAAATACTCTCCCCAAAGTAGCGCTTTTGTTTCCTTTCCCAAAAAGGAGACATTTGAAGATGAAGGGCAGTATTCTGGGGAGAAAATGCCTTTTTGGGGGGATAAAGAGTGGCACTTAAGAGGGAACCTGTTTGGTTTCTGGGATAAAGAGTGATATTCGGGGAGAAAATGTCGAATTGTTGGCAGACATTGATATGCAGGGGAGAAAGGGTTGTATTTTGGAGAGAAAAAGCGTGTTTTGGGGAGAAAATGCATGAGTTTTGGGGATAAACTGCATTATTTTGGCGTGAAAGCACGGTATTGAGCTAATAAGCGGCATTTTGTGGAGAAAATGTCTTCTTTTGAGGAGAAAGGTGATCTTGAAGGGAGAAAATGCCTTATTTGCAGCATCAAAAGACGCATTTGGGGAAGATAGTGTCTTTTATTGGGACATCACGTTTTATTCCAAAAATAACACATTTTCTTCCCAGAATACCGCCTTTGATCCACAAAATAAGGCATTTTCTTCCCAGAATACCGCTTTTTAGACCGAAAATAAGGCAACCTCTCCAAAAAAGACGTATTTCTGTCCTCAAAATGAGACATATTCTCCCCAAAATAGCATTCTTGGTTCCAAATAGAAGACTTTTTCTCCAGTAAATACCACGTCGGGTTCCCAATATTACACATTTTCTCCCCAAAATTGCTCTTTGGATCCCCAAAATGAGCCGTTCTCACTCAAATAACACTTGTGATCCCAAGAATCAGGCGTTTTCTCCGCACAAGACTGATTTTATTACCAAAACAAAACATTTCTTACCCAAAACACACCTTTTTATTCCCAACATTAGACATTGTCTCCCCCAGATGCCCATTGGTATCCCTCCAAGATGAAATTCTCCCCTTCAAATATGGCTTTGTGTAACAAAAGAAGACATTCGCTCCCCAAAATACCGCTTCTGATCCCCTAAGGAAGACTTTTCCTCCCCAAAACACCCCTTTGGATCCCCAAAATAAGAAATACTCTCCCCAAAGTAGCGCTTTCGTTTCCTTTCCCAAAAAGGAGACATTTGAAGATGAAGGGCAGTATTCTGGGGAGAAAATGCCTTTTTGGGGGGATAAAGAGTGGCACTTAAGAGGGAACCTGTTTGGTTTCTGGGATAAAGAGTGATATTCGGGGAGAAAATGTCGAATTGTTGGCAGACATTGATATGCAGGGGAGAAAGGGTTGTATTTTGGAGAGAAAAAGCGTGTTTTGGGGAGAAAATGCATGAGTTTTGGGGATAAACTGCATTATTTTGGCGTGAAAGCACGGTATTGAGCTAAGAAGCGGCATTTTGTGGAGAAAATGTCTTCTTTTGAGGAGAAAGGTGATCTTGAAGGGAGAAAATGCCTTATTTGCAGCATCAAAAGACGCATTTGGGGAAGATAGTGTCTTTTATTGGGACATCACGTTTTATTCCAAAAATAACACATTTTCTTCCCAGAATACCGCCTTTGATCCACAAAATAAGGCATTTTCTTCCCAGAATACCGCTTTTTAGACCGAAAATAAGGCAACCTCTCCAAAAAAGACGTATTTCTGTCCTCAAAATGAGACATATTCTCCCCAAAATAGCATTCTTGGTTCCAAATAGAAGACTTTTTCTCCAGTAAATACCACGTCGGGTTCCCAATATTACACATTTTCTCCCCAAAATTGCTCTTTGGATCCCCAAAATGAGCCGTTCTCACTCAAATAACACTTGTGATCCCAAGAATCAGGCGTTTTCTCCGCACAAGACTGATTTTATTACCAAAACAAAACATTTCTTACCCAAAACACACCTTTTTATTCCCAACATTAGACATTGTCTCCCCCAGATGCCCATTGGTATCCCTCCAAGATGAAATTCTCCCCTTCAAATATGGCTTTGTGTAACAAAAGAAGACATTCGCTCCCCAAAATACCGCTTCTGATCCCCTAAGGAAGACTTTTCCTCCCCAAAACACCCCTTTGGATCCCCAAAATAAGAAATACTCTCCCCAAAGTAGCGCTTTCGTTTCCTTTCCCAAAAAGGAGACATTTGAAGATGAAGGGCAGTATTCTGGGGAGAAAATGCCTTTTTGGGGGGATAAAGAGTGGCACTTAAGAGGGAACCTGTTTGGTTTCTGGGATAAAGAGTGATATTCGGGGAGAAAATGTCGAATTGTTGGCAGAAATTGATATGCAGGGGAGAAAGGGTTGTATTTTGGAGAGAAAAAGCGTGTTTTGGGGAGAAAATGCATGAGTTTTGGGGATAAACTGCATTATTTTGGCGTGAAAGCACGGTATTGAGCTAATAAGCGGCGTTTTGTGGAGAAAATGTCTTCTTTTGAGGAGAAAGGTGATCTTGAAGGGAGAAAATGCCTTATTTGCAGCATCAAAAGACGCATTTGGGGAAGATAGTGTCTTTTATTGGGACATCACGTTTTATTCCAAAAATAACACATTTTCTTCCCAGAATACCGCCTTTGATCCACAAAATAAGGCATTTTCTTCCCAGAATACCGCTTTTTAGACCGAAAATAAGGCAACCTCTCCAAAAAAGACGTATTTCTGTCCTCAAAATGAGACATATTCTCCCCAAAATAGCATTCTTGGTTCCAAATAGAAGACTTTTTCTCCAGTAAATACCACGTCGGGTTCCCAATATTACACATTTTCTCCCCCAAATTGCTCTTTGGATCCCCAAAATGAGCCGTTCTCACTCAAATAACACTTGTGATCCCAAGAATCAGGCGTTTTCTCCGCACAAGACTGATTTTATTACCAAAACAAAACATTTCTTACCCAAAACACACCTTTTTATTCCCAACATTAGACATTGTCTCCCCCAGATGCCCATTGGTATCCCTCCAAGATGAAATTCTCCCCTTCAAATATGGCTTTGTGTAACAAAAGAAGACATTCGCTCCCCAAAATACCGCTTCTGATCCCCTAAGGAAGACTTTTCCTCCCCAAAACACCCCTTTGGATCCCCAAAATAAGAAATACTCTCCCCAAAGTAGCGCTTTTGTTTCCTTTCCCAAAAAGGAGACATTTGAAGATGAAGGGCAGTATTCTGGGGAGAAAATGCCTTTTTGGGGGGATAAAGAGTGGCACTTAAGAGGGAACCTGTTTGGTTTCTGGGATAAAGAGTGATATTCGGGGAGAAAATGTCGAATTGTAGGCAGAAATTGATATGCAGGGGAGAAAGGGTTGTATTTTGGAGAGAAAAAGCGTGTTTTGGGGAGAAAATGCATGAGTTTTGGGGATAAACTGCATTATTTTGGCGTGAAAGCACGGTATTGAGCTAATAAGCGGCATTTTGTGGAGAAAATGTCTTCTTTTGAGGAGAAAGGTGATCTTGAAGGGAGAAAATGCCTTATTTGCAGCATCAAAAGACGCATTTGGGGAAGATAGTGTCTTTTATTGGGACATCACGTTTTATTCCAAAAATAACACATTTTCTTCCCAGAATACCGCCTTTGATCCACAAAATAAGGCATTTTCTTCCCAGAATACCGCTTTTTAGACCGAAAATAAGGCAACCTCTCCAAAAAAGACGTATTTCTGTCCTCAAAATGAGACATATTCTCCCCAAAATAGCATTCTTGGTTCCAAATAGAAGACTTTTTCTCCAGTAAATACCACGTCGGGTTCCCAATATTACACATTTTCTCCCCAAAATTGCTCTTTGGATCCCCAAAATGAGCCGTTCTCACTCAAATAACACTTGTGATCCCAAGAATCAGGCGTTTTCTCCGCACAAGACTGATTTTATTACCAAAACAAAACATTTCTTACCCAAAACACACCTTTTTATTCCCAACATTAGACATTGTCTCCCCCAGATGCCCATTGGTATCCCTCCAAGATGAAATTCTCCCCTTCAAATATGGCTTTGTGTAACAAAAGAAGACATTCGCTCCCCAAAATACCGCTTCTGATCCCCTAAGGAAGACTTTTCCTCCCCAAAACACCCCTTTGGATCCCCAAAATAAGAAATACTCTCCCCAAAGTAGCGCTTTCGTTTCCTTTCCCAAAAAGGAGACATTTGAAGATGAAGGGCAGTATTCTGGGGAGAAAATGCCTTTTTGGGGGGATAAAGAGTGGCACTTAAGAGGGAACCTGTTTGGTTTCTGGGATAAAGAGTGATATTCGGGGAGAAAATGTCGAATTGTTGGCAGAAATTGATATGCAGGGGAGAAAGGGTTGTATTTTGCAGAGAAAAAGCGTGTTTTGGGGAGAAAATGCATGAGTTTTGGGGATAAACTGCATTATTTTGGCGTGAAAGCACGGTATTGAGCTAATAAGCGGCGTTTTGTGGAGAAAATGTCTTCTTTTGAGGAGAAAGGTGATCTTGAAGGGAGAAAATGCCTTATTTGCAGCATCAAAAGACGCATTTGGGGAAGATAGTGTCTTTTATTGGGACATCACGTTTTATTCCAAAAATAACACATTTTCTTCCCAGAATACCGCCTTTGATCCACAAAATAAGGCATTTTCTTCCCAGAATACCGCTTTTTAGACCGAAAATAAGGCAACCTCTCCAAAAAAGACGTATTTCTGTCCTCAAAATGAGACATATTCTCCCCAAAATAGCATTCTTGGTTCCAAATAGAAGACTTTTTCTCCAGTAAATACCACGTCGGGTTCCCAATATTACACATTTTCTCCCCAAATTGCTCTTTGGATCCCCAAAATGAGCCGTTCTCACTCAAATAACACTTGTGATCCCAAGAATCAGGCGTTTTCTCCGCACAAGACTGATTTTATTACCAAAACAAAACATTTCTTACCCAAAACACACCTTTTTATTCCCAACATTAGACATTGTCTCCCCCAGATGCCCATTGGTATCCCTCCAAGATGAAATTCTCCCCTTCAAATATGGCTTTGTGTAACAAAAGAAGACATTCGCTCCCCAAAATACCGCTTCTGATCCCCTAAGGAAGACTTTTCCTCCCCAAAACACCCCTTTGGATCCCCAAAATAAGAAATACTCTCCCCAAAGTAGCGCTTTCGTTTCCTTTCCCAAAAAGGAGACATTTGAAGATGAAGGGCAGTATTCTGGGGAGAAAATGCCTTTTTGGGGGGATAAAGAGTGGCACTTAAGAGGGAACCTGTTTGGTTTCTGGGATAAAGAGTGATATTCGGGGAGAAAATGTCGAATTGTTGGCAGACATTGATATGCAGGGGAGAAAGGGTTGTATTTTGGAGAGAAAAAGCGTGTTTTGGGGAGAAAATGCATGAGTTTTGGGGATAAACTGCATTATTTTGGCGTGAAAGCACGGTATTGAGCTAATAAGCGGCGTTTTGTGGAGAAAATGTCTTCTTTTGAGGAGAAAGGTGATCTTGAAGGGAGAAAATGCCTTATTTGCAGCATCAAAAGACGCATTTGGGGAAGATAGTGTCTTTTATTGGGACATCACGTTTTATTCCAAAAATAACACATTTTCTTCCCAGAATACCGCCTTTGATCCACAAAATAAGGCTTTTTCTTCCCAGAATACCGCTTTTTAGACCGAAAATAAGGCAACCTCTCCAAAAAAGACGTATTTCTGTCCTCAAAATGAGACATATTCTCCCCAAAATATCATTCTTGGTTCCAAATAGAAGACTTTTTCTCCAGTAAATACCACGTCGGGTTCCCAATATTACACATTTTCTCCCCCAAATTGCTCTTTGGATCCCCAAAATGAGCCGTTCTCACTCAAATAACACTTGTGATCCCAAGAATCAGGCGTTTTCTCCGCACAAGACTGATTTTATTACCAAAACAAAACATTTCTTACCCAAAACACACCTTTTTATTCCCAACATTAGACATTGTCTCCCCCAGATGCCCATTGGTATCCCTCCAAGATGAAATTCTCCCCTTCAAATATGGCTTTGTGTAACAAAAGAAGACATTCGCTCCCCAAAATACCGCTTCTGATCCCCTAAGGAAGACTTTTCCTCCCCAAAACACCCCTTTGGATCCCCAAAATAAGAAATACTCTCCCCAAAGTAGCGCTTTCGTTTCCTTTCCCAAAAAGGAGACATTTGAAGATGAAGGGCAGTATTCTGGGGAGAAAATGCCTTTTTGGGGGGATAAAGAGTGGCACTTAAGAGGGAACCTGTTTGGTTTCTGGGATAAAGAGTGATATTCGGGGAGAAAATGTCGAATTGTTGGCAGACATTGATATGCAGGGGAGAAAGGGTTGTATTTTGGAGAGAAAAAGCGTGTTTTGGGGAGAAAATGCATGAGTTTTGGGGATAAACTGCATTATTTTGGCGTGAAAGCACGGTATTGAGCTAATAAGCGGCATTTTGTGGAGAAAATGTCTTCTTTTGAGGAGAAAGGTGATCTTGAAGGGAGAAAATGCCTTATTTGCAGCATCAAAAGACGCATTTGGGGAAGATAGTGTCTTTTATTGGGACATTACGTTTTATTCCAAAAATAACACATTTTCTTCCCAGAATACCGCTTTTTAGACCGAAAATAAGGCAACCTCTCCAAAAAAGACGTATTTCTGTCCTCAAAATGAGACATATTCTCCCCAAAATAGCATTCTTGGTTCCAAATAGAAGACTTTTTCTCCAGTAAATACCACATCGGGTTCCCAATATTACACATTTTCTCCCCCAAATTGCTCTTTGGATCCCCAAAATGAGCCGTTCTCACTCAAATAACACTTGTGATCCCAAGAATCAGGCGTTTTCTCCCCACAAGACTGATTTTATTACCAAAACAAAACATTTCTTACCCAAAACACACCTTTTTATTCCCAACATTAGACATTGTCTCCCCCAGATGCCCATTGGTATCCCTCCAAGATGAAATTCTCCCCTTCAAATATGGCTTTGTGTAACAAAAGAAGACATTCGCTCCCCAAAATACCGCTTCTGATCCCCTAAGGAAGACTTTTCCTCCCCAAAACACCCCTTTGGATCCCCAAAATAAGAAATACTCTCCCCAAAGTAGCGCTTTCGTTTCCTTTCCCAAAAAGGAGACATTTGAAGATGAAGGGCAGTATTCTGGGGAGAAAATGCCTTTTTGGGGGGATAAAGAGTGGCACTTAAGAGGGAACCTGTTTGGTTTCTGGGATAAAGAGTGATATTCGGGGAGAAAATGTCGAATTGTTGGCAGACATTGATATGCAGGGGAGAAAGGGTTGTATTTTGGAGAGAAAAAGCGTGTTTTGGGGAGAAAATGCATGAGTTTTGGGGATAAAGTGCATTATTTTGGCGTGAAAGCACGGTATTGAGCTAATAAGCGGCGTTTTGTGGAGAAAATGTCTTCTTTTGAGGAGAAAGGTGATCTTGAAGGGAGAAAATGCCTTATTTGCAGCATCAAAAGACGCATTTGGGGAAGATAGTGTCTTTTATTGGGACATCACGTTTTATTCCAAAAATAACACATTTTCTTCCCAGAATACCGCCTTTGATCCACAAAATAAGGCATTTTCTTCCCAGAATACCGCTTTTTAGACCGAAAATAAGGCAACCTCTCCAAAAAAGACGTATTTCTGTCCTCAAAATGAGACATATTCTCCCCAAAATAGCATTCTTGGTTCCAAATAGAAGACTTTTTCTCCAGTAAATACCACGTCGGGTTCCCAATATTACACATTTTCTCCCCAAATTGCTCTTTGGATCCCCAAAATGAGCCGTTCTCACTCAAATAACACTTGTGATCCCAAGAATCAGGCGTTTTCTCCCCACAAGACTGATTTTATTACCAAAACAAAACATTTCTTACCCAAAACACACCTTTTTATTCCCAACATTAGACATTGTCTCCCCCAGATGCCCATTGGTATCCCTCCAAGATGAAATTCTCCCCTTCAAATATGGCTTTGTGTAACAAAAGAAGACATTCGCTCCCCAAAATACCGCTTCTGATCCCCTAAGGAAGACTTTTCCTCCCCAAAACACCCCTTTGGATCCCCAAAATAAGAAATACTCTCCCCAAAGTAGCGCTTTCGTTTCCTTTCCCAAAAAGGAGACATTTGAAGATGAAGGGCAGTATTCTGGGGAGAAAATGCCTTTTTGGGGGGATAAAGAGTGGCACTTAAGAGGGAACCTGTTTGGTTTCTGGGATAAAGAGTGATATTCGGGGAGAAAATGTCGAATTGTTGGCAGACATTGATATGCAGGGGAGAAAGGGTTGTATTTTGGAGAGAAAAAGCGTGTTTTGGGGAGAAAATGCATGAGTTTTGGGGATAAACTGCATTATTTTGGCGTGAAAGCACGGTATTGAGCTAATAAGCGGCATTTTGTGGAGAAAATGTCTTCTTTTGAGGAGAAAGGTGATCTTGAAGGGAGAAAATGCCTTATTTGCAGCATCAAAAGACGCATTTGGGGAAGATAGTGTCTTTTATTGGGACATCACGTTTTATTCCAAAAATAACACATTTTCTTCCCAGAATACCGCCTTTGATCCACAAAATAAGGCATTTTCTTCCCAGAATACCGCTTTTTAGACCGAAAATAAGGCAACCTCTCCAAAAAAGACGTATTTCTGTCCTCAAAATGAGACATATTCTCCCCAAAATAGCATTCTTGGTTCCAAATAGAAGACTTTTTCTCCAGTAAATACCACGTCGGGTTCCCAATATTACACATTTTCTCCCCAAAATTGCTCTTTGGATCCCCAAAATGAGCCGTTCTCACTCAAATAACACTTGTGATCCCAAGAATCAGGCGTTTTCTCCGCACAAGACTGATTTTATTACCAAAACAAAACATTTCTTACCCAAAACACACCTTTTTATTCCCAACATTAGACATTGTCTCCCCCAGATGCCCATTGGTATCCCTCCAAGATGAAATTCTCCCCTTCAAATATGGCTTTGTGTAACAAAAGAAGACATTCGCTCCCCAAAATACCGCTTCTGATCCCCTAAGGAAGACTTTTCCTCCCCAAAACACCCCTTTGGATCCCCAAAATAAGAAATACTCTCCCCAAAGTAGCGCTTTCGTTTCCTTTCCCAAAAAGGAGACATTTGAAGATGAAGGGCAGTATTCTGGGGAGAAAATGCCTTTTTGGGGGGATAAAGAGTGGCACTTAAGAGGGAACCTGTTTGGTTTCTGGGATAAAGAGTGATATTCGGGGAGAAAATGTCGAATTGTAGGCAGAAATTGATATGCAGGGGAGAAAGGGTTGTATTTTGGAGAGAAAAAGCGTGTTTTGGGGAGAAAATGCATGAGTTTTGGGGATAAACTGCATTATTTTGGCGTGAAAGCACGGTATTGAGCTAATAAGCGGCATTTTGTGGAGAAAATGTCTTCTTTTGAGGAGAAAGGTGATCTTGAAGGGAGAAAATGCCTTATTTGCAGCATCAAAAGACGCATTTGGGGAAGATAGTGTCTTTTATTGGGACATCACGTTTTATTCCAAAAATAACACATTTTCTTCCCAGAATACCGCCTTTGATCCACAAAATAAGGCATTTTCTTCCCAGAATACCGCTTTTTAGACCGAAAATAAGGCAACCTCTCCAAAAAAGACGTATTTCTGTCCTCAAAATGAGACATATTCTCCCCAAAATAGCATTCTTGGTTCCAAATAGAAGACTTTTTCTCCAGTAAATACCACGTCGGGTTCCCAATATTACACATTTTCTCCCCCAAATTGCTCTTTGGATCCCCAAAATGAGCCGTTCTCACTCAAATAACACTTGTGATCCCAAGAATCAGGCGTTTTCTCCGCACAAGACTGATTTTATTACCAAAACAAAACATTTCTTACCCAAAACACACCTTTTTATTCCCAACATTAGACATTGTCTCCCCCAGATGCCCATTGGTATCCCTCCAAGATGAAATTCTCCCCTTCAAATATGGCTTTGTGTAACAAAAGAAGACATTCGCTCCCCAAAATACCGCTTCTGATCCCCTAAGGAAGACTTTTCCTCCCCAAAACACCCCTTTGGATCCCCAAAATAAGAAATACTCTCCCCAAAGTAGCGCTTTCGTTTCCTTTCCCAAAAAGGAGACATTTGAAGATGAAGGGCAGTATTCTGGGGAGAAAATGCCTTTTTGGGGGGATAAAGAGTGGCACTTAAGAGGGAACCTGTTTGGTTTCTGGGATAAAGAGTGATATTCGGGGAGAAAATGTCGAATTGTTGGCAGACATTGATATGCAGGGGAGAAAGGGTTGTATTTTGGAGAGAAAAAGCGTGTTTTGGGGAGAAAATGCATGAGTTTTGGGGATAAACTGCATTATTTTGGCGTGAAAGCACGGTATTGAGCTAATAAGCGGCATTTTGTGGAGAAAATGTCTTCTTTTGAGGAGAAAGGTGATCTTGAAGGGAGAAAATGCCTTATTTGCAGCATCAAAAGACGCATTTGGGGAAGATAGTGTCTTTTATTGGGACATCACGTTTTATTCCAAAAATAACACATTTTCTTCCCAGAATACCGCCTTTGATCCACAAAATAAGGCATTTTCTTCCCAGAATACCGCTTTTTAGACCGAAAATAAGGCAACCTCTCCAAAAAAGACGTATTTCTGTCCTCAAAATGAGACATATTCTCCCCAAAATAGCATTCTTGGTTCCAAATAGAAGACTTTTTCTCCAGTAAATACCACGTCGGGTTCCCAATATTACACATTTTCTCCCCAAAATTGCTCTTTGGATCCCCAAAATGAGCCGTTCTCACTCAAATAACACTTGTGATCCCAAGAATCAGGCGTTTTCTCCGCACAAGACTGATTTTATTACCAAAACAAAACATTTCTTACCCAAAACACACCTTTTTATTCCCAACATTAGACATTGTCTCCCCCAGATGCCCATTGGTATCCCTCCAAGATGAAATTCTCCCCTTCAAATATGGCTTTGTGTAACAAAAGAAGACATTCGCTCCCCAAAATACCGCTTCTGATCCCCTAAGGAAGACTTTTCCTCCCCAAAACACCCCTTTGGATCCCCAAAATAAGAAATACTCTCCCCAAAGTAGCGCTTTCGTTTCCTTTCCCAAAAAGGAGACATTTGAAGATGAAGGGCAGTATTCTGGGGAGAAAATGCCTTTTTGGGGGGATAAAGAGTGGCACTTAAGAGGGAACCTGTTTGGTTTCTGGGATAAAGAGTGATATTCGGGGAGAAAATGTCGAATTGTTGGCAGACATTGATATGCAGGGGAGAAAGGGTTGTATTTTGCAGAGAAAAAGCGTGTTTTGGGGAGAAAATGCATGAGTTTTGGGGATAAACTGCATTATTTTGGCGTGAAAGCACGGTATTGAGCTAATAAGCGGCGTTTTGTGGAGAAAATGTCTTCTTTTGAGGAGAAAGGTGATCTTGAAGGGAGAAAATGCCTTATTTGCAGCATCAAAAGACGCATTTGGGGAAGATAGTGTCTTTTATTGGGACATCACGTTTTATTCCAAAAATAACACATTTTCTTCCCAGAATACCGCCTTTGATCCACAAAATAAGGCATTTTCTTCCCAGAATACCGCTTTTTAGACCGAAAATAAGGCAACCTCTCCAAAAAAGACGTATTTCTGTCCTCAAAATGAGACATATTCTCCCCAAAATAGCATTCTTGGTTCCAAATAGAAGACTTTTTCTCCAGTAAATACCACGTCGGGTTCCCAATATTACACATTTTCTCCCCCAAATTGCTCTTTGGATCCCCAAAATGAGCCGTTCTCACTCAAATAACACTTGTGATCCCAAGAATCAGGCGTTTTCTCCGCACAAGACTGATTTTATTACCAAAACAAAACATTTCTTACCCAAAACACACCTTTTTATTCCCAACATTAGACATTGTCTCCCCCAGATGCCCATTGGTATCCCTCCAAGATGAAATTCTCCCCTTCAAATATGGCTTTGTGTAACAAAAGAAGACATTCGCTCCCCAAAATACCGCTTCTGATCCCCTAAGGAAGACTTTTCCTCCCCAAAACACCCCTTTGGATCCCCAAAATAAGAAATACTCTCCCCAAAGTAGCGCTTTCGTTTCCTTTCCCAAAAAGGAGACATTTGAAGATGAAGGGCAGTATTCTGGGGAGAAAATGCCTTTTTGGGGGGATAAAGAGTGGCACTTAAGAGGGAACCTGTTTGGTTTCTGGGATAAAGAGTGATATTCGGGGAGAAAATGTCGAATTGTTGGCAGAAATTGATATGCAGGGGAGAAAGGGTTGTATTTTGGAGAGAAAAAGCGTGTTTTGGGGAGAAAATGCATGAGTTTTGGGGATAAAGTGCATTATTTTGGCGTGAAAGCACGGTATTGAGCTAATAAGCGGCATTTTGTGGAGAAAATGTCTTCTTTTGAGGAGAAAGGTGATCTTGAAGGGAGAAAATGCCTTATTTGCAGCATCAAAAGACGCATTTGGGGAAGATAGTGTCTTTTATTGGGACATCACGTTTTATTCCAAAAATAACACATTTTCTTCCCAGAATACCGCCTTTGATCCACAAAATAAGGCATTTTCTTCCCAGAATACCGCTTTTTAGACCGAAAATAAGGCAACCTCTCCAAAAAAGACGTATTTCTGTCCTCAAAATGAGACATATTCTCCCCAAAATAGCATTCTTGGTTCCAAATAGAAGACTTTTTCTCCAGTAAATACCACGTCGGGTTCCCAATATTACACATTTTCTCCCCAAAATTGCTCTTTGGATCCCCAAAATGAGCCGTTCTCACTCAAATAACACTTGTGATCCCAAGAATCAGGCGTTTTCTCCGCACAAGACTGATTTTATTACCAAAACAAAACATTTCTTACCCAAAACACACCTTTTTATTCCCAACATTAGACATTGTCTCCCCCAGATGCCCATTGGTATCCCTCCAAGATGAAATTCTCCCCTTCAAATATGGCTTTGTGTAACAAAAGAAGACATTCGCTCCCCAAAATACCGCTTCTGATCCCCTAAGGAAGACTTTTCCTCCCCAAAACACCCCTTTGGATCCCCAAAATAAGAAATACTCTCCCCAAAGTAGCGCTTTTGTTTCCTTTCCCAAAAAGGAGACATTTGAAGATGAAGGGCAGTATTCTGGGGAGAAAATGCCTTTTTGGGGGGATAAAGAGTGGCACTTAAGAGGGAACCTGTTTGGTTTCTGGGATAAAGAGTGATATTCGGGGAGAAAATGTCGAATTGTTGGCAGAAATTGATATGCAGGGGAGAAAGGGTTGTATTTTGGAGAGAAAAAGCGTGTTTTGGGGAGAAAATGCATGAGTTTTGGGGATAAACTGCATTATTTTGGCGTGAAAGCACGGTATTGAGCTAATAAGCGGCATTTTGTGGAGAAAAAGTCTTCTTTTGAGGAGAAAGGTGATCTTGAAGGGAGAAAATGCCTTATTTGCAGCATCAAAAGACGCATTTGGGGAAGATAGTGTCTTTTATTGGGACATCACGTTTTATTCCAAAAATAACACATTTTCTTCCCAGAATACCGCCTTTGATCCACAAAATAAGGCATTTTCTTCCCAGAATACCGCTTTTTAGACCGAAAATAAGGCAACCTCTCCAAAAAAGACGTATTTCTGTCCTCAAAATGAGACATATTCTCCCCAAAATATCATTCTTGGTTCCATATAGAAGACTTTTTCTCCAGTAAATACCACGTCGGGTTCCCAATATTACACATTTTCTCCCCCAAATTGCTCTTTGGATCCCCAAAATGAGCCGTTCTCACTCAAATAACACTTGTGATCCCAAGAATCAGGCGTTTTCTCCGCACAAGACTGATTTTATTACCAAAACAAAACATTTCTTACCCAAAACACACCTTTTTATTCCCAACATTAGACATTGTCTCCCCCAGATGCCCATTGGTATCCCTCCAAGATGAAATTCTCCCCTTCAAATATGGCTTTGTGTAACAAAAGAAGACATTCGCTCCCCAAAATACCGCTTCTGATCCCCTAAGGAAGACTTTTCCTCCCCAAAACACCCCTTTGGATCCCCAAAATAAGAAATACTCTCCCCAAAGTAGCGCTTTTGTTTCCTTTCCCAAAAAGGAGACATTTGAAGATGAAGGGCAGTATTCTGGGGAGAAAATGCCTTTTTGGGGGGATAAAGAGTGGCACTTAAGAGGGAACCTGTTTGGTTTCTGGGATAAAGAGTGATATTCGGGGAGAAAATGTCGAATTGTAGGCAGAAATTGATATGCAGGGGAGAAAGGGTTGTATTTTGCAGAGAAAAAGCGTGTTTTGGGGAGAAAATGCATGAGTTTTGGGGATAAACTGCATTATTTTGGCGTGAAAGCACGGTATTGAGCTAATAAGCGGCATTTTGTGGAGAAAATGTCTTCTTTTGAGGAGAAAGGTGATCTTGAAGGGAGAAAATGCCTTATTTGCAGCATCAAAAGACGCATTTGGGGAAGATAGTGTCTTTTATTGGGACATCACGTTTTATTCCAAAAATAACACATTTTCTTCCCAGAATACCGCCTTTGATCCACAAAATAAGGCATTTTCTTCCCAGAATACCGCTTTTTAGACCGAAAATAAGGCAACCTCTCCAAAAAAGACGTATTTCTGTCCTCAAAATGAGACATATTCTCCCCAAAATAGCATTCTTGGTTCCAAATAGAAGACTTTTTCTCCAGTAAATACCACGTCGGGTTCCCAATATTACACATTTTCTCCCCAAAATTGCTCTTTGGATCCCCAAAATGAGCCGTTCTCACTCAAATAACACTTGTGATCCCAAGAATCAGGCGTTTTCTCCGCACAAGACTGATTTTATTACCAAAACAAAACATTTCTTACCCAAAACACACCTTTTTATTCCCAACATTAGACATTGTCTCCCCCAGATGCCCATTGGTATCCCTCCAAGATGAAATTCTCCCCTTCAAATATGGCTTTGTGTAACAAAAGAAGACATTCGCTCCCCAAAATACCGCTTCTGATCCCCTAAGGAAGACTTTTCCTCCCCAAAACACCCCTTTGGATCCCCAAAATAAGAAATACTCTCCCCAAAGTAGCGCTTTCGTTTCCTTTCCCAAAAAGGAGACATTTGAAGATGAAGGGCAGTATTCTGGGGAGAAAATGCCTTTTTGGGGGGATAAAGAGTGGCACTTAAGAGGGAACCTGTTTGGTTTCTGGGATAAAGAGTGATATTCGGGGAGAAAATGTCGAATTGTTGGCAGACATTGATATGCAGGGGAGAAAGGGTTGTATTTTGCAGAGAAAAAGCGTGTTTTGGGGAGAAAATGCATGAGTTTTGGGGATAAACTGCATTATTTTGGCGTGAAAGCACGGTATTGAGCTAATAAGCGGCATTTTGTGGAGAAAATGTCTTCTTTTGAGGAGAAAGGTGATCTTGAAGGGAGAAAATGCCTTATTTGCAGCATCAAAAGACGCATTTGGGGAAGATAGTGTCTTTTATTGGGACATCACGTTTTATTCCAAAAATAACACATTTTCTTCCCAGAATACCGCCTTTGATCCACAAAATAAGGCATTTTCTTCCCAGAATACCGCTTTTTAGACCGAAAATAAGGCAACCTCTCCAAAAAAGACGTATTTCTGTCCTCAAAATGAGACATATTCTCCCCAAAATAGCATTCTTGGTTCCAAATAGAAGACTTTTTCTCCAGTAAATACCACGTCGGGTTCCCAATATTACACATTTTCTCCCCAAAATTGCTCTTTGGATCCCCAAAATGAGCCGTTCTCACTCAAATAACACTTGTGATCCCAAGAATCAGGCGTTTTCTCCCCACAAGACTGATTTTATTACCAAAACAAAACATTTCTTACCCAAAACACACCTTTTTATTCCCAACATTAGACATTGTCTCCCCCAGATGCCCATTGGTATCCCTCCAAGATGAAATTCTCCCCTTCAAATATGGCTTTGTGTAACAAAAGAAGACATTCGCTCCCCAAAATACCGCTTCTGATCCCCTAAGGAAGACTTTTCCTCCCCAAAACACCCCTTTGGATCCCCAAAATAAGAAATACTCTCCCCAAAGTAGCGCTTTCGTTTCCTTTCCCAAAAAGGAGACATTTGAAGATGAAGGGCAGTATTCTGGGGAGAAAATGCCTTTTTGGGGGGATAAAGAGTGGCACTTAAGAGGGAACCTGTTTGGTTTCTGGGATAAAGAGTGATATTCGGGGAGAAAATGTCGAATTGTTGGCAGACATTGATATGCAGGGGAGAAAGGGTTGTATTTTGCAGAGAAAAAGCGTGTTTTGGGGAGAAAATGCATGAGTTTTGGGGATAAACTGCATTATTTTGGCGTGAAAGCACGGTATTGAGCTAATAAGCGGCATTTTGTGGAGAAAATGTCTTCTTTTGAGGAGAAAGGTGATCTTGAAGGGAGAAAATGCCTTATTTGCAGCATCAAAAGACGCATTTGGGGAAGATAGTGTCTTTTATTGGGACATCACGTTTTATTCCAAAAATAACACATTTTCTTCCCAGAATACCGCCTTTGATCCACAAAATAAGGCATTTTCTTCCCAGAATACCGCTTTTTAGACCGAAAATAAGGCAACCTCTCCAAAAAAGACGTATTTCTGTCCTCAAAATGAGACATATTCTCCCCAAAATAGCATTCTTGGTTCCAAATAGAAGACTTTTTCTCCAGTAAATACCACGTCGGGTTCCCAATATTACACATTTTCTCCCCAAAATTGCTCTTTGGATCCCCAAAATGAGCCGTTCTCACTCAAATAACACTTGTGATCCCAAGAATCAGGCGTTTTCTCCGCACAAGACTGATTTTATTACCAAAACAAAACATTTCTTACCCAAAACACACCTTTTTATTCCCAACATTAGACATTGTCTCCCCCAGATGCCCATTGGTATCCCTCCAAGATGAAATTCTCCCCTTCAAATATGGCTTTGTGTAACAAAAGAAGACATTCGCTCCCCAAAATACCGCTTCTGATCCCCTAAGGAAGACTTTTCCTCCCCAAAACACCCCTTTGGATCCCCAAAATAAGAAATACTCTCCCCAAAGTAGCGCTTTCGTTTCCTTTCCCAAAAAGGAGACATTTGAAGATGAAGGGCAGTATTCTGGGGAGAAAATGCCTTTTTGGGGGGATAAAGAGTGGCACTTAAGAGGGAACCTGTTTGGTTTCTGGGATAAAGAGTGATATTCGGGGAGAAAATGTCGAATTGTTGGCAGAAATTGATATGCAGGGGAGAAAGGGTTGTATTTTGGAGAGAAAAAGCGTGTTTTGGGGAGAAAATGCATGAGTTTTGGGGATAAACTGCATTATTTTGGCGTGAAAGCACGGTATTGAGCTAATAAGCGGCATTTTGTGGAGAAAATGTCTTCTTTTGAGGAGAAAGGTGATCTTGAAGGGAGAAAATGCCTTATTTGCAGCATCAAAAGACGCATTTGGGGAAGATAGTGTCTTTTATTGGGACATCACGTTTTATTCCAAAAATAACACATTTTCTTCCCAGAATACCGCCTTTGATCCACAAAATAAGGCATTTTCTTCCCAGAATACCGCTTTTTAGACCGAAAATAAGTCAACCTCTCCAAAAAAGACGTATTTCTGTCCTCAAAATGAGACATATTCTCCCCAAAATATCATTCTTGGTTCCAAATAGAAGACTTTTTCTCCAGTAAATACCACGTCGGGTTCCCAATATTACACATTTTCTCCCCAAAATTGCTCTTTGGATCCCCAAAATGAGCCGTTCTCACTCAAATAACACTTGTGATCCCAAGAATCAGGCGTTTTCTCCGCACAAGACTGATTTTATTACCAAAACAAAACATTTCTTACCCAAAACACACCTTTTTATTCCCAACATTAGACATTGTCTCCCCCAGATGCCCATTGGTATCCCTCCAAGATGAAATTCTCCCCTTCAAATATGGCTTTGTGTAACAAAAGAAGACATTCGCTCCCCAAAATACCGCTTCTGATCCCCTAAGGAAGACTTTTCCTCCCCAAAACACCCCTTTGGATCCCCAAAATAAGAAATACTCTCCCCAAAGTAGCGCTTTCGTTTCCTTTCCCAAAAAGGAGACATTTGAAGATGAAGGGCAGTATTCTGGGGAGAAAATGCCTTTTTGGGGGGATAAAGAGTGGCACTTAAGAGGGAACCTGTTTGGTTTCTGGGATAAAGAGTGATATTCGGGGAGAAAATGTCGAATTGTAGGCAGAAATTGATATGCAGGGGAGAAAGGGTTGTATTTTGGAGAGAAAAAGCGTGTTTTGGGGAGAAAATGCATGAGTTTTGGGGATAAACTGCATTATTTTGGCGTGAAAGCACGGTATTGAGCTAATAAGCAGCATTTTGTGGAGAAAATGTCTTCTTTTGAGGAGAAAGGTGATCTTGAAGGGAGAAAATGCCTTATTTGCAGCATCAAAAGACGCATTTGGGGAAGATAGTGTCTTTTATTGGGACATCACGTTTTATTCCAAAAATAACACATTTTCTTCCCAGAATACCGCCTTCGATCCACAAAATAAGGCATTTTCTTCCCAGAATACCGCTTTTTAGACCGAAAATAAGGCAACCTCTCCAAAAAAGACGTATTTCTGTCCTCAAAATGAGACATATTCTCCCCAAAATATCATTCTTGGTTCCAAATAGAAGACTTTTTCTCCAGTAAATACCACGTCGGGTTCCCAATATTACACATTTTCTCCCCCAAATTGCTCTTTGGATCCCCAAAATGAGCCGTTCTCACTCAAATAACACTTGTGATCCCAAGAATCAGGCGTTTTCTCCGCACAAGACTGATTTTATTACCAAAACAAAACATTTCTTACCCAAAACACACCTTTTTATTCCCAACATTAGACATTGTCTCCCCCAGATGCCCATTGGTATCCCTCCAAGATGAAATTCTCCCCTTCAAATATGGCTTTGTGTAACAAAAGAAGACATTCGCTCCCCAAAATACCGCTTCTGATCCCCTAAGGAAGACTTTTCCTCCCCAAAACACCCCTTTGGATCCCCAAAATAAGAAATACTCTCCCCAAAGTAGCGCTTTCGTTTCCTTTCCCAAAAAGGAGACATTTGAAGATGAAGGGCAGTATTCTGGGGAGAAAATGCCTTTTTGGGGGGATAAAGAGTGGCACTTAAGAGGGAACCTGTTTGGTTTCTGGGATAAAGAGTGATATTCGGGGAGAAAATGTCGAATTGTTGGCAGAAATTGATATGCAGGGGAGAAAGGGTTGTATTTTGGAGAGAAAAAGCGTGTTTTGGGGAGAAAATGCATGAGTTTTGGGGATAAACTGCATTATTTTGGCGTGAAAGCACGGTATTGAGCTAATAAGCGGCATTTTGTGGAGAAAATGTCTTCTTTTGAGGAGAAAGGTGATCTTGAAGGGAGAAAATGCCTTATTTGCAGCATCAAAAGACGCATTTGGGGAAGATAGTGTCTTTTATTGGGACATCACGTTTTATTCCAAAAATAACACATTTTCTTCCCAGAATACCGCCTTTGATCCACAAAATAAGGCATTTTCTTCCCAGAATACCGCTTTTTAGACCGAAAATAAGGCAACCTCTCCAAAAAAGACGTATTTCTGTCCTCAAAATGAGACATATTCTCCCCAAAATAGCATTCTTGGTTCCAAATAGAAGACTTTTTCTCCAGTAAATACCACGTCGGGTTCCCAATATTACACATTTTCTCCCCAAAATTGCTCTTTGGATCCCCAAAATGAGCCGTTCTCACTCAAATAACACTTGTGATCCCAAGAATCAGGCGTTTTCTCCGCACAAGACTGATTTTATTACCAAAACAAAACATTTCTTACCCAAAACACACCTTTTTATTCCCAACATTAGACATTGTCTCCCCCAGATGCCCATTGGTATCCCTCCAAGATGAAATTCTCCCCTTCAAATATGGCTTTGTGTAACAAAAGAAGACATTCGCTCCCCAAAATACCGCTTCTGATCCCCTAAGGAAGACTTTTCCTCCCCAAAACACCCCTTTGGATCCCCAAAATAAGAAATACTCTCCCCAAAGTAGCGCTTTCGTTTCCTTTCCCAAAAAGGAGACATTTGAAGATGAAGGGCAGTATTCTGGGGAGAAAATGCCTTTTTGGGGGGATAAAGAGTGGCACTAAGAGGGAACCTGTTTGGTTTCTGGGATAAAGAGTGATATTCGGGGAGAAAATGTCGAATTGTAGGCAGAAATTGATATGCAGGGGAGAAAGGGTTGTATTTTGGAGAGAAAAAGCGTGTTTTGGGGAGAAAATGCATGAGTTTTGGGGATAAACTGCATTATTTTGGCGTGAAAGCACGGTATTGAGCTAATAAGCGGCATTTTGTGGAGAAAATGTCTTCTTTTGAGGAGAAAGGTGATCTTGAAGGGAGAAAATGCCTTATTTGCAGCATCAAAAGACGCATTTGGGGAAGATAGTGTCTTTTATTGGGACATCACGTTTTATTCCAAAAATAACACATTTTCTTCCCAGAATACCGCCTTTGATCCACAAAATAAGGCATTTTCTTCCCAGAATACTGCTTTTTAGACCGAAAATAAGGCAACCTCTCCAAAAAAGACGTATTTCTGTCCTCAAAATGAGACATATTCTCCCCAAAATAGCATTCTTGGTTCCAAATAGAAGACTTTTTCTCCAGTAAATACCACGTCGGGTTCCCAATATTACACATTTTCTCCCCCAAATTGCTCTTTGGATCCCCAAAATGAGCCGTTCTCACTCAAATAACACTTGTGATCCCAAGAATCAGGCGTTTTCTCCGCACAAGACTGATTTTATTACCAAAACAAAACATTTCTTACCCAAAACACACCTTTTTATTCCCAACATTAGACATTGTCTCCCCCAGATGCCCATTGGTATCCCTCCAAGATGAAATTCTCCCCTTCAAATATGGCTTTGTGTAACAAAAGAAGACATTCGCTCCCCAAAATACCGCTTCTGATCCCCTAAGGAAGACTTTTCCTCCCCAAAACACCCCTTTGGATCCCCAAAATAAGAAATACTCTCCCCAAAGTAGCGCTTTCGTTTCCTTTCCCAAAAAGGAGACATTTGAAGATGAAGGGCAGTATTCTGGGGAGAAAATGCCTTTTTGGGGGGATAAAGAGTGGCACTTAAGAGGGAACCTGTTTGGTTTCTGGGATAAAGAGTGATATTCGGGGAGAAAATGTCGAATTGTTGGCAGAAATTGATATGCAGGGGAGAAAGGGTTGTATTTTGGAGAGAAAAAGCGTGTTTTGGGGAGAAAATGCATGAGTTTTGGGGATAAACTGCATTATTTTGGCGTGAAAGCACGGTATTGAGCTAATAAGCGGCATTTTGTGGAGAAAATGTCTTCTTTTGAGGAGAAAGGTGATCTTGAAGGGAGAAAATGCCTTATTTGCAGCATCAAAAGACGCATTTGGGGAAGATAGTGTCTTTTATTGGGACATCACGTTTTATTCCAAAAATAACACATTTTCTTCCCAGAATACCGCCTTTGATCCACAAAATAAGGCATTTTCTTCCCAGAATACCGCTTTTTAGACCGAAAATAAGGCAACCTCTCCAAAAAAGACATATTTCTGTCCTCAAAATGAGACATATTCTCCCCAAAATAGCATTCTTGGTTCCAAATAGAAGACTTTTTCTCCAGTAAATACCACGTCGGGTTCCCAATATTACACATTTTCTCCCCCAAATTGCTCTTTGGATCCCCAAAATGAGCCGTTCTCACTCAAATAACACTTGTGATCCCAAGAATCAGGCGTTTTCTCCCCACAAGACTGATTTTATTACCAAAACAAAACATTTCTTACCCAAAACACACCTTTTTATTCCCAACATTAGACATTGTCTCCCCCAGATGCCCATTGGTATCCCTCCAAGATGAAATTCTCCCCTTCAAATATGGCTTTGTGTAACAAAAGAAGACATTCGCTCCCCAAAATACCGCTTCTGATCCCCTAAGGAAGACTTTTCCTCCCCAAAACACCCCTTTGGATCCCCAAAATAAGAAATACTCTCCCCAAAGTAGCGCTTTCGTTTCCTTTCCCAAAAAGGAGACATTTGAAGATGAAGGGCAGTATTCTGGGGAGAAAATGCCTTTTTGGGGGGATAAAGAGTGGCACTTAAGAGGGAACCTGTTTGGTTTCTGGGATAAAGAGTGATATTCGGGGAGAAAATGTCGAATTGTTGGCAGAAATTGATATGCAGGGGAGAAAGGGTTGTATTTTGGAGAGAAAAAGCGTGTTTTGGGGAGAAAATGCATGAGTTTTGGGGATAAACTGCATTATTTTGGCGTGAAAGCACGGTATTGAGCTAATAAGCGGCATTTTGTGGAGAAAATGTCTTCTTTTGAGGAGAAAGGTGATCTTGAAGGGAGAAAATGCCTTATTTGCAGCATCAAAAGACGCATTTGGGGAAGATAGTGTCTTTTATTGGGACATCACGTTTTATTCCAAAAATAACACATTTTCTTCCCAGAATACCGCCTTCGATCCACAAAATAAGGCATTTTCTTCCCAGAATACCGCTTTTTAGACCGAAAATAAGGCAACCTCTCCAAAAAAGACGTATTTCTGTCCTCAAAATGAGACATATTCTCCCCAAAATAGCATTCTTGGTTCCAAATAGAAGACTTTTTCTCCAGTAAATACCACGTCGGGTTCCCAATATTACACATTTTCTCCCCAAAATTGCTCTTTGTATCCCCAAAATGAGCCGTTCTCACTCAAATAACACTTGTGATCCCAAGAATCAGGCGTTTTCTCCGCACAAGACTGATTTTATTACCAAAACAAAACATTTCTTACCCAAAACACACCTTTTTATTCCCAACATTAGACATTGTCTCCCCCAGATGCCCATTGGTATCCCTCCAAGATGAAATTCTCCCCTTCAAATATGGCTTTGTGTAACAAAAGAAGACATTCGCTCCCCAAAATACCGCTTCTGATCCCCTAAGGAAGACTTTTCCTCCCCAAAACACCCCTTTGGATCCCCAAAATAAGAAATACTCTCCCCAAAGTAGCGCTTTCGTTTCCTTTCCCAAAAAGGAGACATTTGAAGATGAAGGGCAGTATTCTGGGGAGAAAATGCCTTTTTGGGGGGATAAAGAGTGGCACTTAAGAGGGAACCTGTTTGGTTTCTGGGATAAAGAGTGATATTCGGGGAGAAAATGTCGAATTGTTGGCAGAAATTGATATGCAGGGGAGAAAGGGTTGTATTTTGCAGAGAAAAAGCGTGTTTTGGGGAGAAAATGCATGAGTTTTGGGGATAAACTGCATTATTTTGGCGTGAAAGCACGGTATTGAGCTAATAAGCGGCATTTTGTGGAGAAAATGTCTTCTTTTGAGGAGAAAGGTGATCTTGAAGGGAGAAAATGCCTTATTTGCAGCATCAAAAGACGCATTTGGGGAAGATAGTGTCTTTTATTGGGACATCACGTTTTATTCCAAAAATAACACATTTTCTTCCCAGAATACCGCCTTTGATCCACAAAATAAGGCATTTTCTTCCCAGAATACCGCTTTTTAGACCGAAAATAAGGCAACCTCTCCAAAAAAGACGTATTTCTGTCCTCAAAATGAGACATATTCTCCCCAAAATAGCATTCTTGGTTCCAAATAGAAGACTTTTTCTCCAGTAAATACCACGTCGGGTTCCCAATATTACACATTTTCTCCCCAAAATTGCTCTTTGGATCCCCAAAATGAGCCGTTCTCACTCAAATAACACTTGTGATCCCAAGAATCAGGCGTTTTCTCCGCACAAGACTGATTTTATTACCAAAACAAAACATTTCTTACCCAAAACACACCTTTTTATTCCCAACATTAGACATTGTCTCCCCCAGATGCCCATTGGTATCCCTCCAAGATGAAATTCTCCCCTTCAAATATGGCTTTGTGTAACAAAAGAAGACATTCGCTCCCCAAAATACCGCTTCTGATCCCCTAAGGAAGACTTTTCCTCCCCAAAACACCCCTTTGGATCCCCAAAATAAGAAATACTCTCCCCAAAGTAGCGCTTTCGTTTCCTTTCCCAAAAAGGAGACATTTGAAGATGAAGGGCAGTATTCTGGGGAGAAAATGCCTTTTTGGGGGGATAAAGAGTGGCACTAAGAGGGAACCTGTTTGGTTTCTGGGATAAAGAGTGATATTCGGGGAGAAAATGTCGAATTGTAGGCAGAAATTGATATGCAGGGGAGAAAGGGTTGTATTTTGGAGAGAAAAAGCGTGTTTTGGGGAGAAAATGCATGAGTTTTGGGGATAAACTGCATTATTTTGGCGTGAAAGCACGGTATTGAGCTAATAAGCGGCATTTTGTGGAGAAAATGTCTTCTTTTGAGGAGAAAGGTGATCTTGAAGGGAGAAAATGCCTTATTTGCAGCATCAAAAGACGCATTTGGGGAAGATAGTGTCTTTTATTGGGACATCACGTTTTATTCCAAAAATAACACATTTTCTTCCCAGAATACCGCCTTTGATCCACAAAATAAGGCATTTTCTTCCCAGAATACTGCTTTTTAGACCGAAAATAAGGCAACCTCTCCAAAAAAGACGTATTTCTGTCCTCAAAATGAGACATATTCTCCCCAAAATAGCATTCTTGGTTCCAAATAGAAGACTTTTTCTCCAGTAAATACCACGTCGGGTTCCCAATATTACACATTTTCTCCCCCAAATTGCTCTTTGGATCCCCAAAATGAGCCGTTCTCACTCAAATAACACTTGTGATCCCAAGAATCAGGCGTTTTCTCCGCACAAGACTGATTTTATTACCAAAACAAAACATTTCTTACCCAAAACACACCTTTTTATTCCCAACATTAGACATTGTCTCCCCCAGATGCCCATTGGTATCCCTCCAAGATGAAATTCTCCCCTTCAAATATGGCTTTGTGTAACAAAAGAAGACATTCGCTCCCCAAAATACCGCTTCTGATCCCCTAAGGAAGACTTTTCCTCCCCAAAACACCCCTTTGGATCCCCAAAATAAGAAATACTCTCCCCAAAGTAGCGCTTTCGTTTCCTTTCCCAAAAAGGAGACATTTGAAGATGAAGGGCAGTATTCTGGGGAGAAAATGCCTTTTTGGGGGGATAAAGAGTGGCACTTAAGAGGGAACCTGTTTGGTTTCTGGGATAAAGAGTGATATTCGGGGAGAAAATGTCGAATTGTTGGCAGAAATTGATATGCAGGGGAGAAAGGGTTGTATTTTGGAGAGAAAAAGCGTGTTTTGGGGAGAAAATGCATGAGTTTTGGGGATAAACTGCATTATTTTGGCGTGAAAGCACGGTATTGAGCTAATAAGCGGCATTTTGTGGAGAAAATGTCTTCTTTTGAGGAGAAAGGTGATCTTGAAGGGAGAAAATGCCTTATTTGCAGCATCAAAAGACGCATTTGGGGAAGATAGTGTCTTTTATTGGGACATCACGTTTTATTCCAAAAATAACACATTTTCTTCCCAGAATACCGCCTTTGATCCACAAAATAAGGCATTTTCTTCCCAGAATACCGCTTTTTAGACCGAAAATAAGGCAACCTCTCCAAAAAAGACGTATTTCTGTCCTCAAAATGAGACATATTCTCCCCAAAATAGCATTCTTGGTTCCAAAAAGAAGACTTTTTCTCCAGTAAATACCACGTCGGGTTCCCAATATTACACATTTTCTCCCCCAAATTGCTCTTTGGATCCCCAAAATGAGCCGTTCTCACTCAAATAACACTTGTGATCCCAAGAATCAGGCGTTTTCTCCGCACAAGACTGATTTTATTACCAAAACAAAACATTTCTTACCCAAAACACACCTTTTTATTCCCAACATTAGACATTGTCTCCCCCAGATGCCCATTGGTATCCCTCCAAGATGAAATTCTCCCCTTCAAATATGGCTTTGTGTAACAAAAGAAGACATTCGCTCCCCAAAATACCGCTTCTGATCCCCTAAGGAAGACTTTTCCTCCCCAAAACACCCCTTTGGATCCCCAAAATAAGAAATACTCTCCCCAAAGTAGCGCTTTCGTTTCCTTTCCCAAAAAGGAGACATTTGAAGATGAAGGGCAGTATTCTGGGGAGAAAATGCCTTTTTGGGGGGATAAAGAGTGGCACTTAAGAGGGAACCTGTTTGGTTTCTGGGATAAAGAGTGATATTCGGGGAGAAAATGTCGAATTGTTGGCAGACATTGATATGCAGGGGAGAAAGGGTTGTATTTTGGAGAGAAAAAGCGTGTTTTGGGGAGAAAATGCATGAGTTTTGGGGATAAACTGCATTATTTTGGCGTGAAAGCACGGTATTGAGCTAATAAGCGGCATTTTGTGGAGAAAATGTCTTCTTTTGAGGAGAAAGGTGATCTTGAAGGGAGAAAATGCCTTATTTGCAGCATCAAAAGACGCATTTGGGGAAGATAGTGTCTTTTATTGGGACATCACGTTTTATTCCAAAAATAACACATTTTCTTCCCAGAATACCGCCTTTGATCCACAAAATAAGGCATTTTCTTCCCAGAATACCGCTTTTTAGACCGAAAATAAGGCAACCTCTCCAAAAAAGACGTATTTCTGTCCTCAAAATGAGACATATTCTCCCCAAAATAGCATTCTTGGTTCCAAATAGAAGACTTTTTCTCCAGTAAATACCACGTCGGGTTCCCAATATTACACATTTTCTCCCCAAAATTGCTCTTTGGATCCCCAAAATGAGCCGTTCTCACTCAAATAACACTTGTGATCCCAAGAATCAGGCGTTTTCTCCGCACAAGACTGATTTTATTACCAAAACAAAACATTTCTTACCCAAAACACACCTTTTTATTCCCAACATTAGACATTGTCTCCCCCAGATGCCCATTGGTATCCCTCCAAGATGAAATTCTCCCCTTCAAATATGGCTTTGTGTAACAAAAGAAGACATTCGCTCCCCAAAATACCGCTTCTGATCCCCTAAGGAAGACTTTTCCTCCCCAAAACACCCCTTTGGATCCCCAAAATAAGAAATACTCTCCCCAAAGTAGCGCTTTCGTTTCCTTTCCCAAAAAGGAGACATTTGAAGATGAAGGGCAGTATTCTGGGGAGAAAATGCCTTTTTGGGGGGATAAAGAGTGGCACTTAAGAGGGAACCTGTTTGGTTTCTGGGATAAAGAGTGATATTCGGGGAGAAAATGTCGAATTGTTGGCAGACATTGATATGCAGGGGAGAAAGGGTTGTATTTTGGAGAGAAAAAGCGTGTTTTGGGGAGAAAATGCATGAGTTTTGGGGATAAACTGCATTATTTTGGCGTGAAAGCACGGTATTGAGCTAATAAGCGGCATTTTGTGGAGAAAATGTCTTCTTTTGAGGAGAAAGGTGATCTTGAAGGGAGAAAATGCCTTATTTGCAGCATCAAAAGACGCATTTGGGGAAGATAGTGTCTTTTATTGGGACATCACGTTTTATTCCAAAAATAACACATTTTCTTCCCAGAATACCGCCTTTGATCCACAAAATAAGGCATTTTCTTCCCAGAATACCGCTTTTTAGACCGAAAATAAGGCAACCTCTCCAAAAAAGACGTATTTCTGTCCTCAAAATGAGACATATTCTCCCCAAAATAGCATTCTTGGTTCCAAATAGAAGACTTTTTCTCCAGTAAATACCACGTCGGGTTCCCAATATTACACATTTTCTCCCCAAAATTGCTCTTTGGATCCCCAAAATGAGCCGTTCTCACTCAAATAACACTTGTGATCCCAAGAATCAGGCGTTTTCTCCGCACAAGACTGATTTTATTACCAAAACAAAACATTTCTTACCCAAAACACACCTTTTTATTCCCAACATTAGACATTGTCTCCCCCAGATGCCCATTGGTATCCCTCCAAGATGAAATTCTCCCCTTCAAATATGGCTTTGTGTAACAAAAGAAGACATTCGCTCCCCAAAATACCGCTTCTGATCCCCTAAGGAAGACTTTTCCTCCCCAAAACACCCCTTTGGATCCCCAAAATAAGAAATACTCTCCCCAAAGTAGCGCTTTCGTTTCCTTTCCCAAAAAGGAGACATTTGAAGATGAAGGGCAGTATTCTGGGGAGAAAATGCCTTTTTGGGGGGATAAAGAGTGGCACTTAAGAGGGAACCTGTTTGGTTTCTGGGATAAAGAGTGATATTCGGGGAGAAAATGTCGAATTGTTGGCAGACATTGATATGCAGGGGAGAAAGGGTTGTATTTTGGAGAGAAAAAGCGTGTTTTGGGGAGAAAATGCATGAGTTTTGGGGATAAACTGCATTATTTTGGCGTGAAAGCACGGTATTGAGCTAATAAGCGGCATTTTGTGGAGAAAATGTCTTCTTTTGAGGAGAAAGGTGATCTTGAAGGGAGAAAATGCCTTATTTGCAGCATCAAAAGACGCATTTGGGGAAGATAGTGTCTTTTATTGGGACATCACGTTTTATTCCAAAAATAACACATTTTCTTCCCAGAATACCGCCTTTGATCCACAAAATAAGGCATTTTCTTCCCAGAATACCGCTTTTTAGACCGAAAATAAGGCAACCTCTCCAAAAAAGACGTATTTCTGTCCTCAAAATGAGACATATTCTCCCCAAAATAGCATTCTTGGTTCCAAATAGAAGACTTTTTCTCCAGTAAATACCACGTCGGGTTCCCAATATTACACATTTTCTCCCCAAAATTGCTCTTTGGATCCCCAAAATGAGCCGTTCTCACTCAAATAACACTTGTGATCCCAAGAATCAGGCGTTTTCTCCGCACAAGACTGATTTTATTACCAAAACAAAACATTTCTTACCCAAAACACACCTTTTTATTCCCAACATTAGACATTGTCTCCCCCAGATGCCCATTGGTATCCCTCCAAGATGAAATTCTCCCCTTCAAATATGGCTTTGTGTAACAAAAGAAGACATTCGCTCCCCAAAATACCGCTTCTGATCCCCTAAGGAAGACTTTTCCTCCCCAAAACACCCCTTTGGATCCCCAAAATAAGAAATACTCTCCCCAAAGTAGCGCTTTCGTTTCCTTTCCCAAAAAGGAGACATTTGAAGATGAAGGGCAGTATTCTGGGGAGAAAATGCCTTTTTGGGGGGATAAAGAGTGGCACTTAAGAGGGAACCTGTTTGGTTTCTGGGATAAAGAGTGATATTCGGGGAGAAAAGGTCGAATTGTTGGCAGAAATTGATATGCAGGGGAGAAAGGGTTGTATTTTGGAGAGAAAAAGCGTGTTTTGGGGAGAAAATGCATGAGTTTTGGGGATAAACTGCATTATTTTGGCGTGAAAGCACGGTATTGAGCTAATAAGCGGCATTTTGTGGAGAAAAAGTCTTCTTTTGAGGAGAAAGGTGATCTTGAAGGGAGAAAATGCCTTATTTGCAGCATCAAAAGACGCATTTGGGGAAGATAGTGTCTTTTATTGGGACATCACGTTTTATTCCAAAAATAACACATTTTCTTCCCAGAATACCGCCTTTGATCCACAAAATAAGGCATTTTCTTCCCAGAATACCGCTTTTTAGACCGAAAATAAGGCAACCTCTCCAAAAAAGACGTATTTCTGTCCTCAAAATGAGACATATTCTCCCCAAAATAGCATTCTTGGTTCCAAATAGAAGACTTTTTCTCCAGTAAATACCACGTCGGGTTCCCAATATTACACATTTTCTCCCCCAAATTGCTCTTTGGATCCCCAAAATGAGCCGTTCTCACTCAAATAACACTTGTGATCCCAAGAATCAGGCGTTTTCTCCGCACAAGACTGATTTTATTACCAAAACAAAACATTTCTTACCCAAAACACACCTTTTTATTCCCAACATTAGACATTGTCTCCCCCAGATGCCCATTGGTATCCCTCCAAGATGAAATTCTCCCCTTCAAATATGGCTTTGTGTAACAAAAGAAGACATTCGCTCCCCAAAATACCGCTTCTGATCCCCTAAGGAAGACTTTTCCTCCCCAAAACACCCCTTTGGATCCCCAAAATAAGAAATACTCTCCCCAAAGTAGCGCTTTCGTTTCCTTTCCCAAAAAGGAGACATTTGAAGATGAAGGGCAGTATTCTGGGGAGAAAATGCCTTTTTGGGGGGATAAAGAGTGGCACTTAAGAGGGAACCTGTTTGGTTTCTGGGATAAAGAGTGATATTCGGGGAGAAAATGTCGAATTGTTGGCAGACATTGATATGCAGGAGAGAAAGGGTTGTATTTTGGAGAGAAAAAGCGTGTTTTGGGGAGAAAATGCATGAGTTTTGGGGATAAACTGCATTATTTTGGCGTGAAAGCACGGTATTGAGCTAATAAGCGGCATTTTGTGGAGAAAATGTCTTCTTTTGAGGAGAAAGGTGATCTTGAAGGGAGAAAATGCCTTATTTGCAGCATCAAAAGACGCATTTGGGGAAGATAGTGTCTTTTATTGGGACATCACATTTTATTCCAAAAATAACACATTTTCTTCCCAGAATACCGCCTTTGATCCACAAAATAAGGCATTTTCTTCCCAGAATACCGCTTTTTAGACCGAAAATAAGGCAACCTCTCCAAAAAAGACGTATTTCTGTCCTCAAAATGAGACATATTCTCCCCAAAATAGCATTCTTGGTTCCAAATAGAAGACTTTTTCTCCAGTAAATACCACATCGGGTTCCCAATATTACACATTTTCTCCCCAAAATTGCTCTTTGGATCCCCAAAATGAGCCGTTCTCACTCAAATAACACTTGTGATCCCAAGAATCAGGCGTTTTCTCCGCACAAGACTGATTTTATTACCAAAACAAAACATTTCTTACCCAAAACACACCTTTTTATTCCCAACATTAGACATTGTCTCCCCCAGATGCCCATTGGTATCCCTCCAAGATGAAATTCTCCCCTTCAAATATGGCTTTGTGTAACAAAAGAAGACATTCGCTCCCCAAAATACCGCTTCTGATCCCCTAAGGAAGACTTTTCCTCCCCAAAACACCCCTTTGGATCCCCAAAATAAGAAATACTCTCCCCAAAGTAGCGCTTTCGTTTCCTTTCCCAAAAAGGAGACATTTGAAGATGAAGGGCAGTATTCTGGGGAGAAAATGCCTTTTTGGGGGGATAAAGAGTGGCACTTAAGAGGGAACCTGTTTGGTTTCTGGGATAAAGAGTGATATTCGGGGAGAAAATGTCGAATTGTTGGCAGAAATTGATATGCAGGGGAGAAAGGGTTGTATTTTGGAGAGAAAAAGCGTGTTTTGGGGAGAAAATGCATGAGTTTTGGGGATAAACTGCATTATTTTGGCGTGAAAGCACGGTATTGAGCTAATAAGCGGCGTTTTGTGGAGAAAATGTCTTCTTTTGAGGAGAAAGGTGATCTTGAAGGGAGAAAATGCCTTATTTGCAGCATCAAAAGACGCATTTGGGGAAGATAGTGTCTTTTATTGGGACATCACGTTTTATTCCAAAAATAACACATTTTCTTCCCAGAATACCGCCTTTGATCCACAAAATAAGGCATTTTCTTCCCAGAATACCGCTTTTTAGACCGAAAATAAGGCAACCTCTCCAAAAAAGACGTATTTCTGTCCTCAAAATGAGACATATTCTCCCCAAAATAGCATTCTTGGTTCCAAATAGAAGACTTTTTCTCCAGTAAATACCACGTCGGGTTCCCAATATTACACATTTTCTCCCCAAAATTGCTCTTTGGATCCCCAAAATGAGCCGTTCTCACTCAAATAACACTTGTGATCCCAAGAATCAGGCGTTTTCTCCGCACAAGACTGATTTTATTACCAAAACAAAACATTTCTTACCCAAAACACACCTTTTTATTCCCAACATTAGACATTGTCTCCCCCAGATGCCCATTGGTATCCCTCCAAGATGAAATTCTCCCCTTCAAATATGGCTTTGTGTAACAAAAGAAGACATTCGCTCCCCAAAATACCGCTTCTGATCCCCTAAGGAAGACTTTTCCTCCCCAAAACACCCCTTTGGATCCCCAAAATAAGAAATACTCTCCCCAAAGTAGCGCTTTCGTTTCCTTTCCCAAAAAGGAGACATTTGAAGATGAAGGGCAGTATTCTGGGGAGAAAATGCCTTTTTGGGGGGATAAAGAGTGGCACTTAAGAGGGAACCTGTTTGGTTTCTGGGATAAAGAGTGATATTCGGGGAGAAAATGTCGAATTGTAGGCAGAAATTGATATGCAGGGGAGAAAGGGTTGTATTTTGGAGAGAAAAAGCGTGTTTTGGGGAGAAAATGCATGAGTTTTGGGGATAAACTGCATTATTTTGGCGTGAAAGCACGGTATTGAGCTAATAAGCGGCATTTTGTGGAGAAAATGTCTTCTTTTGAGGAGAAAGGTGATCTTGAAGGGAGAAAATGCCTTATTTGCAGCATCAAAAGACGCATTTGGGGAAGATAGTGTCTTTTATTGGGACATCACGTTTTATTCCAAAAATAACACATTTTCTTCCCAGAATACCGCCTTTGATCCACAAAATAAGGCATTTTCTTCCCAGAATACCGCTTTTTAGACCGAAAATAAGGCAACCTCTCCAAAAAAGACGTATTTCTGTCCTCAAAATGAGACATATTCTCCCCAAAATATCATTCTTGGTTCCAAATAGAAGACTTTTTCTCCAGTAAATACCACGTCGGGTTCCCAATATTACACATTTTCTCCCCCAAATTGCTCTTTGGATCCCCAAAATGAGCCGTTCTCACTCAAATAACACTTGTGATCCCAAGAATCAGGCGTTTTCTCCGCACAAGACTGATTTTATTACCAAAACAAAACATTTCTTACCCAAAACACACCTTTTTATTCCCAACATTAGACATTGTCTCCCCCAGATGCCCATTGGTATCCCTCCAAGATGAAATTCTCCCCTTCAAATATGGCTTTGTGTAACAAAAGAAGACATTCGCTCCCCAAAATACCGCTTCTGATCCCCTAAGGAAGACTTTTCCTCCCCAAAACACCCCTTTGGATCCCCAAAATAAGAAATACTCTCCCCAAAGTAGCGCTTTCGTTTCCTTTCCCAAAAAGGAGACATTTGAAGATGAAGGGCAGTATTCTGGGGAGAAAATGCCTTTTTGGGGGGATAAAGAGTGGCACTTAAGAGGGAACCTGTTTGGTTTCTGGGATAAAGAGTGATATTCGGGGAGAAAATGTCGAATTGTTGGCAGACATTGATATGCAGGGGAGAAAGGGTTGTATTTTGGAGAGAAAAAGCGTGTTTTGGGGAGAAAATGCATGAGTTTTGGGGATAAACTGCATTATTTTGGCGTGAAAGCACGGTATTGAGCTAATAAGCGGCATTTTGTGGAGAAAATGACTTCTTTTGAGGAGAAAGGGTAATCTTGAAGGGAGAAAATGCCTTATTTGCAGCATCAAAAGACGCATTTGGGGAAGATAGTGTCTTTTATTGGGACATCACGTTTTATTCCAAAAATAACACATTTTCTTCCCAGAATACCGCCTTTGATCCACAAAATAAGGCATTTTCTTCCCAGAATACCGCTTTTTAGACCGAAAATAAGGCAACCTCTCCAAAAAAGACGTATTTCTGTCCTCAAAATGAGACATATTCTCCCCAAAATAGCATTCTTGGTTCCAAATAGAAGACTTTTTCTCCAGTAAATACCACGTCGGGTTCCCAATATTACACATTTTCTCCCCAAAATTGCTCTTTGGATCCCCAAAATGAGCCGTTCTCACTCAAATAACACTTGTGATCCCAAGAATCAGGCGTTTTCTCCGCACAAGACTGATTTTATTACCAAAACAAAACATTTCTTACCCAAAACACACCTTTTTATTCCCAACATTAGACATTGTCTCCCCCAGATGCCCATTGGTATCCCTCCAAGATGAAATTCTCCCCTTCAAATATGGCTTTGTGTAACAAAAGAAGACATTCGCTCCCCAAAATACCGCTTCTGATCCCCTAAGGAAGACTTTTCCTCCCCAAAACACCCCTTTGGATCCCCAAAATAAGAAATACTCTCCCCAAAGTAGCGCTTTCGTTTCCTTTCCCAAAAAGGAGACATTTGAAGATGAAGGGCAGTATTCTGGGGAGAAAATGCCTTTTTGGGGGGATAAAGAGTGGCACTTAAGAGGGAACCTGTTTGGTTTCTGGGATAAAGAGTGATATTCGGGGAGAAAATGTCGAATTGTTGGCAGAAATTGATATGCAGGGGAGAAAGGGTTGTATTTTGGAGAGAAAAAGCGTGTTTTGGGGAGAAAATGCATGAGTTTTGGGGATAAACTGCATTATTTTGGCGTGAAAGCACGGTATTGAGCTAATAAGCGGCGTTTTGTGGAGAAAATGTCTTCTTTTGAGGAGAAAGGTGATCTTGAAGGGAGAAAATGCCTTATTTGCAGCATCAAAAGACGCATTTGGGGAAGATAGTGTCTTTTATTGGGACATCACGTTTTATTCCAAAAATAACACATTTTCTTCCCAGAATACCGCCTTTGATCCACAAAATAAGGCATTTTCTTCCCAGAATACCGCTTTTTAGACCGAAAATAAGGCAACCTCTCCAAAAAAGACGTATTTCTGTCCTCAAAATGAGACATATTCTCCCCAAAATAGCATTCTTGGTTCCAAATAGAAGACTTTTTCTCCAGTAAATACCACGTCGGGTTCCCAATATTACACATTTTCTCCCCCAAATTGCTCTTTGGATCCCCAAAATGAGCCGTTCTCACTCAAATAACACTTGTGATCCCAAGAATCAGGCGTTTTCTCCGCACAAGACTGATTTTATTACCAAAACAAAACATTTCTTACCCAAAACACACCTTTTTATTCCCAACATTAGACATTGTCTCCCCCAGATGCCCATTGGTATCCCTCCAAGATGAAATTCTCCCCTTCAAATATGGCTTTGTGTAACAAAAGAAGACATTCGCTCCCCAAAATACCGCTTCTGATCCCCTAAGGAAGACTTTTCCTCCCCAAAACACCCCTTTGGATCCCCAAAATAAGAAATACTCTCCCCAAAGTAGCGCTTTCGTTTCCTTTCCCAAAAAGGAGACATTTGAAGATGAAGGGCAGTATTCTGGGGAGAAAATGCCTTTTTGGGGGGATAAAGAGTGGCACTTAAGAGGGAACCTGTTTGGTTTCTGGGATAAAGAGTGATATTCGGGGAGAAAATGTCGAATTGTAGGCAGAAATTGATATGCAGGGGAGAAAGGGTTGTATTTTGGAGAGAAAAAGCGTGTTTTGGGGAGAAAATGCATGAGTTTTGGGGATAAACTGCATTATTTTGGCGTGAAAGCACGGTATTGAGCTAATAAGCGGCATTTTGTGGAGAAAATGTCTTCTTTTGAGGAGAAAGGTGATCTTGAAGGGAGAAAATGCCTTATTTGCAGCATCAAAAGACGCATTTGGGGAAGATAGTGTCTTTTATTGGGACATCACGTTTTATTCCAAAAATAACACATTTTCTTCCCAGAATACCGCCTTTGATCCACAAAATAAGGCATTTTCTTCCCAGAATACCGCTTTTTAGACCGAAAATAAGGCAACCTCTCCAAAAAAGACGTATTTCTGTCCTCAAAATGAGACATATTCTCCCCAAAATATCATTCTTGGTTCCAAATAGAAGACTTTTTCTCCAGTAAATACCACGTCGGGTTCCCAATATTACACATTTTCTCCCCCAAATTGCTCTTTGGATCCCCAAAATGAGCCGTTCTCACTCAAATAACACTTGTGATCCCAAGAATCAGGCGTTTTCTCCGCACAAGACTGATTTTATTACCAAAACAAAACATTTCTTACCCAAAACACACCTTTTTATTCCCAACATTAGACATTGTCTCCCCCAGATGCCCATTGGTATCCCTCCAAGATGAAATTCTCCCCTTCAAATATGGCTTTGTGTAACAAAAGAAGACATTCGCTCCCCAAAATACCGCTTCTGATCCCCTAAGGAAGACTTTTCCTCCCCAAAACACCCCTTTGGATCCCCAAAATAAGAAATACTCTCCCCAAAGTAGCGCTTTCGTTTCCTTTCCCAAAAAGGAGACATTTGAAGATGAAGGGCAGTATTCTGGGGAGAAAATGCCTTTTTGGGGGGATAAAGAGTGGCACTTAAGAGGGAACCTGTTTGGTTTCTGGGATAAAGAGTGATATTCGGGGAGAAAATGTCGAATTGTTGGCAGACATTGATATGCAGGGGAGAAAGGGTTGTATTTTGGAGAGAAAAAGCGTGTTTTGGGGAGAAAATGCATGAGTTTTGGGGATAAACTGCATTATTTTGGCGTGAAAGCACGGTATTGAGCTAATAAGCGGCATTTTGTGGAGAAAATGACTTCTTTTGAGGAGAAAGGGTAATCTTGAAGGGAGAAAATGCCTTATTTGCAGCATCAAAAGACGCATTTGGGGAAGATAGTGTCTTTTATTGGGACATCACGTTTTATTCCAAAAATAACACATTTTCTTCCCAGAATACCGCCTTTGATCCACAAAATAAGGCATTTTCTTCCCAGAATACCGCTTTTTAGACCGAAAATAAGGCAACCTCTCCAAAAAAGACGTATTTCTGTCCTCAAAATGAGACATATTCTCCCCAAAATAGCATTCTTGGTTCCAAATAGAAGACTTTTTCTCCAGTAAATACCACGTCGGGTTCCCAATATTACACATTTTCTCCCCAAAATTGCTCTTTGGATCCCCAAAATGAGCCGTTCTCACTCAAATAACACTTGTGATCCCAAGAATCAGGCGTTTTCTCCGCACAAGACTGATTTTATTACCAAAACAAAACATTTCTTACCCAAAACACACCTTTTTATTCCCAACATTAGACATTGTCTCCCCCAGATGCCCATTGGTATCCCTCCAAGATGAAATTCTCCCCTTCAAATATGGCTTTGTGTAACAAAAGAAGACATTCGCTCCCCAAAATACCGCTTCTGATCCCCTAAGGAAGACTTTTCCTCCCCAAAACACCCCTTTGGATCCCCAAAATAAGAAATACTCTCCCCAAAGTAGCGCTTTCGTTTCCTTTCCCAAAAAGGAGACATTTGAAGATGAAGGGCAGTATTCTGGGGAGAAAATGCCTTTTTGGGGGGATAAAGAGTGGCACTTAAGAGGGAACCTGTTTGGTTTCTGGGATAAAGAGTGATATTCGGGGAGAAAATGTCGAATTGTTGGCAGACATTGATATGCAGGGGAGAAAGGGTTGTATTTTGGAGAGAAAAAGCGTGTTTTGGGGAGAAAATGCATGAGTTTTGGGGATAAACTGCATTATTTTGGCGTGAAAGCACGGTATTGAGCTAATAAGCGGCATTTTGTGGAGAAAATGTCTTCTTTTGAGGAGAAAGGTGATCTTGAAGGGAGAAAATGCCTTATTTGCAGCATCAAAAGACGCATTTGGGGAAGATAGTGTCTTTTATTGGGACATCACATTTTATTCCAAAAATAACACATTTTCTTCCCAGAATACCGCCTTTGATCCACAAAATAAGGCATTTTCTTCCCAGAATACCGCTTTTTAGACCGAAAATAAGGCAACCTCTCCAAAAAAGACGTATTTCTGTCCTCAAAATGAGACATATTCTCCCCAAAATAGCATTCTTGGTTCCAAAAAGAAGACTTTTTCTCCAGTAAATACCACGTCGGGTTCCCAATATTACACATTTTCTCCCCAAAATTGCTCTTTGGATCCCCAAAATGAGCCGTTCTCACTCAAATAACACTTGTGATCCCAAGAATCAGGCGTTTTCTCCGCACAAGACTGATTTTATTACCAAAACAAAACATTTCTTACCCAAAACACACCTTTTTATTCCCAACATTAGACATTGTCTCCCCCAGATGCCCATTGGTATCCCTCCAAGATGAAATTCTCCCCTTCAAATATGGCTTTGTGTAACAAAAGAAGACATTCGCTCCCCAAAATACCGCTTCTGATCCCCTAAGGAAGACTTTTCCTCCCCAAAACACCCCTTTGGATCCCCAAAATAAGAAATACTCTCCCCAAAGTAGCGCTTTCGTTTCCTTTCCCAAAAAGGAGACATTTGAAGATGAAGGGCAGTATTCTGGGGAGAAAATGCCTTTTTGGGGGGATAAAGAGTGGCACTTAAGAGGGAACCTGTTTGGTTTCTGGGATAAAGAGTGATATTCGGGGAGAAAATGTCGAATTGTTGGCAGACATTGATATGCAGGGGAGAAAGGGTTGTATTTTGGAGAGAAAAAGCGTGTTTTGGGGAGAAAATGCATGAGTTTTGGGGATAAACTGCATTATTTTGGCGTGAAAGCACGGTATTGAGCTAATAAGCGGCATTTTGTGGAGAAAATGTCTTCTTTTGAGGAGAAAGGTGATCTTGAAGGGAGAAAATGCCTTATTTGCAGCATCAAAAGACGCATTTGGGGAAGATAGTGTCTTTTATTGGGACATCACGTTTTATTCCAAAAATAACACATTTTCTTCCCAGAATACCGCCTTTGATCCACAAAATAAGGCATTTTCTTCCCAGAATACCGCTTTTTAGACCAAAAATAAGGCAACCTCTCCAAAAAAGACGTATTTCTGTCCTCAAAATGAGACATATTCTCCCCAAAATAGCATTCTTGGTTCCAAATAGAAGACATTTTCTCCAGTAAATACCACGTCGGGTTCCCAATATTACACATTTTCTCCCCCAAATTGCTCTTTGGATCCCCAAAATGAGCCGTTCTCACTCAAATAACACTTGTGATCCCAAGAATCAGGCGTTTTCTCCGCACAAGACTGATTTTATTACCAAAACAAAACATTTCTTACCCAAAACACACCTTTTTATTCCCAACATTAGACATTGTCTCCCCCAGATGCCCATTGGTATCCCTCCAAGATGAAATTCTCCCCTTCAAATATGGCTTTGTGTAACAAAAGAAGACATTCGCTCCCCAAAATACCGCTTCTGATCCCCTAAGGAAGACTTTTCCTCCCCAAAACACCCCTTTGGATCCCCAAAATAAGAAATACTCTCCCCAAAGTAGCGCTTTCGTTTCCTTTCCCAAAAAGGAGACATTTGAAGATGAAGGGCAGTATTCTGGGGAGAAAATGCCTTTTTGGGGGGATAAAGAGTGGCACTTAAGAGGGAACCTGTTTGGTTTCTGGGATAAAGAGTGATATTCGGGGAGAAAATGTCGAATTGTTGGCAGACATTGATATGCAGGGGAGAAAGGGTTGTATTTTGGAGAGAAAAAGCGTGTTTTGGGGAGAAAATGCATGAGTTTTGGGGATAAACTGCATTATTTTGGCGTGAAAGCACGGTATTGAGCTAATAAGCGGCATTTTGTGGAGAAAATGTCTTCTTTTGAGGAGAAAGGTGATCTTGAAGGGAGAAAATGCCTTATTTGCAGCATCAAAAGACGCATTTGGGGAAGATAGTGTCTTTTATTGGGACATCACGTTTTATTCCAAAAATAACACATTTTCTTCCCAGAATACCGCCTTTGATCCACAAAATAAGGCATTTTCTTCCCAGAATACCGCTTTTTAGACCGAAAATAAGGCAACCTCTCCAAAAAAGACGTATTTCTGTCCTCAAAATGAGACATATTCTCCCCAAAATATCATTCTTGGTTCCAAATAGAAGACTTTTTCTCCAGTAAATACCACGTCGGGTTCCCAATATTACACATTTTCTCCCCCAAATTGCTCTTTGGATCCCCAAAATGAGCCGTTCTCACTCAAATAACACTTGTGATCCCAAGAATCAGGCGTTTTCTCCGCACGAGACTGATTTTATTACCAAAACAAAACATTTCTTACCCAAAACACACCTTTTTATTCCCAACATTAGACATTGTCTCCCCCAGATGCCCATTGGTATCCCTCCAAGATGAAATTCTCCCCTTCAAATATGGCTTTGTGTAACAAAAGAAGACATTCGCTCCCCAAAATACCGCTTCTGATCCCCTAAGGAAGACTTTTCCTCCCCAAAACACCCCTTTGGATCCCCAAAATAAGAAATACTCTCCCCAAAGTAGCGCTTTCGTTTCCTTTCCCAAAAAGGAGACATTTGAAGATGAAGGGCAGTATTCTGGGGAGAAAATGCCTTTTTGGGGGGATAAAGAGTGGCACTTAAGAGGGAACCTGTTTGGTTTCTGGGATAAAGAGTGATATTCGGGGAGAAAATGTCGAATTGTTGGCAGACATTGATATGCAGGGGAGAAAGGGTTGTATTTTGGAGAGAAAAAGCGTGTTTTGGGGAGAAAATGCATGAGTTTTGGGGATAAACTGCATTATTTTGGCGTGAAAGCACGGTATTGAGCCAATAAGCGGCATTTTGTGGAGAAAATGACTTCTTTTGAGGAGAAAGGGTAATCTTGAAGGGAGAAAATGCCTTATTTGCAGCATCAAAAGACGCATTTGGGGAAGATAGTGTCTTTTATTGGGACATCACGTTTTATTCCAAAAATAACACATTTTCTTCCCAGAATACCGCCTTTGATCCACAAAATAAGGCATTTTCTTCCCAGAATACCGCTTTTTAGACCGAAAATAAGGCAACCTCTCCAAAAAAGACGTATTTCTGTCCTCAAAATGAGACATATTCTCCCCAAAATATCATTCTTGGTTCCAAATAGAAGACTTTTTCTCCAGTAAATACCACGTCGGGTTCCCAATATTACACATTTTCTCCCCAAACTTGCTCTTTGGATCCCCAAAATGAGCCGTTCTCACTCAAATAACACTTGTGATCCCAAGAATCAGGCGTTTTCTCCCCACAAGACTGATTTTATTACCAAAACAAAACATTTCTTACCCAAAACACACCTTTTTATTCCCAACATTAGACATTGTCTCCCCCAGATGCCCATTGGTATCCCTCCAAGATGAAATTCTCCCCTTCAAATATGGCTTTGTGTAACAAAAGAAGACATTCGCTCCCCAAAATACCGCTTCTGATCCCCTAAGGAAGACTTTTCCTCCCCAAAACACCCCTTTGGATCCCCAAAATAAGAAATACTCTCCCCAAAGTAGCGCTTTCGTTTCCTTTCCCAAAAAGGAGACATTTGAAGATGAAGGGCAGTATTCTGGGGAGAAAATGCCTTTTTGGGGGGATAAAGAGTGGCACTTAAGAGGGAACCTGTTTGGTTTCTGGGATAAAGAGTGATATTCGGGGAGAAAATGTCGAATTGTTGGCAGAAATTGATATGCAGGGGAGAAAGGGTTGTATTTTGGAGAGAAAAAGCGTGTTTTGGGGAGAAAATGCATGAGTTTTGGGGATAAACTGCATTATTTTGGCGTGAAAGCACGGTATTGAGCTAATAAGCGGCATTTTGTGGAGAAAATGTCTTCTTTTGAGGAGAAAGGTGATCTTGAAGGGAGAAAATGCCTTATTTGCAGCATCAAAAGACGCATTTGGGGAAGATAGTGTCTTTTATTGGGACATCACGTTTTATTCCAAAAATAACACATTTTCTTCCCAGAATACCGCCTTTGATCCACAAAATAAGGCATTTTCTTCCCAGAATACCGCTTTTTAGACCGAAAATAAGGCAACCTCTCCAAAAAAGACGTATTTCTGTCCTCAAAATGAGACATATTCTCCCCAAAATATCATTCTTGGTTCCAAATAGAAGACTTTTTCTCCAGTAAATACCACGTCGGGTTCCCAATATTACACATTTTCTCCCCCAAATTGCTCTTTGGATCCCCAAAATGAGCCGTTCTCACTCAAATAACACTTGTGATCCCAAGAATCAGGCGTTTTCTCCGCACAAGACTGATTTTATTACCAAAACAAAACATTTCTTACCCAAAACACACCTTTTTATTCCCAACATTAGACATTGTCTCCCCCAGATGCCCATTGGTATCCCTCCAAGATGAAATTCTCCCCTTCAAATATGGCTTTGTGTAACAAAAGAAGACATTCGCTCCCCAAAATACCGCTTCTGATGCCCTAAGGAAGACTTTTCCTCCCCAAAACACCCCTTTGGATCCCCAAAATAAGAAATACTCTCCCCAAAGTAGCGCTTTCGTTTCCTTTCCCAAAAAGGAGACATTTGAAGATGAAGGGCAGTATTCTGGGGAGAAAATGCCTTTTTGGGGGGATAAAGAGTGGCACTTAAGAGGGAACCTGTTTGGTTTCTGGGATAAAGAGTGATATTCGGGGAGAAAATGTCGAATTGTAGGCAGAAATTGATATGCAGGGGAGAAAGGGTTGTATTTTGGAGAGAAAAAGCGTGTTTTGGGGAGAAAATGCATGAGTTTTGGGGATAAACTGCATTATTTTGGCATGAAAGCACAGTATTGAGCTAATAAGCGGCATTTTGTGGAGAAAAAGTCTTCTTTTGAGGAGAAAGGTGATCTTGAAGGGAGAAAATGCCTTATTTGCAGCATCAAAAGACGCATTTGGGGAAGATAGTGTCTTTTATTGGGACATCACGTTTTATTCCAAAAATAACACATTTTCTTCCCAGAATACCGCCTTTGATCCACAAAATAAGGCATTTTCTTCCCAGAATACCGCTTTTTAGACCGAAAATAAGGCAACCTCTCCAAAAAAGACGTATTTCTGTCCTCAAAATGAGACATATTCTCCCCAAAATAGCATTCTTGGTTCCAAATAGAAGACTTTTTCTCCAGTAAATACCACGTCGGGTTCCCAATATTACACATTTTCTCCCCCAAATTGCTCTTTGGATCCCCAAAATGAGCCGTTCTCACTCAAATAACACTTGTGATCCCAAGAATCAGGCGTTTTCTCCGCACAAGACTGATTTTATTACCAAAACAAAACATTTCTTACCCAAAACACACCTTTTTATTCCCAACATTAGACATTGTCTCCCCCAGATGCCCATTGGTATCCCTCCAAGATGAAATTCTCCCCTTCAAATATGGCTTTGTGTAACAAAAGAAGACATTCGCTCCCCAAAATACCGCTTCTGATCCCCTAAGGAAGACTTTTCCTCCCCAAAACACCCCTTTGGATCCCCAAAATAAGAAATACTCTCCCCAAAGTAGCGCTTTCGTTTCCTTTCCCAAAAAGGAGACATTTGAAGATGAAGGGCAGTATTCTGGGGAGAAAATGCCTTTTTGGGGGGATAAAGAGTGGCACTTAAGAGGGAACCTGTTTGGTTTCTGGGATAAAGAGTGATATTCGGGGAGAAAATGTCGAATTGTTGGCAGACATTGATATGCAGGGGAGAAAGGGTTGTATTTTGGAGAGAAAAAGCGTGTTTTGGGGAGAAAATGCATGAGTTTTGGGGATAAACTGCATTATTTTGGCGTGAAAGCACGGTATTGAGCTAATAAGCGGCATTTTGTGGAGAAAATGTCTTCTTTTGAGGAGAAAGGTGATCTTGAAGGGAGAAAATGCCTTATTTGCAGCATCAAAAGACGCATTTGGGGAAGATAGTGTCTTTTATTGGGACATCACGTTTTATTCCAAAAATAACACATTTTCTTCCCAGAATACCGCCTTTGATCCACAAAATAAGGCATTTTCTTCCCAGAATACCGCTTTTTAGACCGAAAATAAGGCAACCTCTCCAAAAAAGACGTATTTCTGTCCTCAAAATGAGACATATTCTCCCCAAAATAGCATTCTTGGTTCCAAATAGAAGACTTTTTCTCCAGTAAATACCACGTCGGGTTCCCAATATTACACATTTTCTCCCCAAAATTGCTCTTTGGATCCCCAAAATGAGCCGTTCTCACTCAAATAACACTTGTGATCCCAAGAATCAGGCGTTTTCTCCCCACAAGACTGATTTTATTACCAAAACAAAACATTTCTTACCCAAAACACACCTTTTTATTCCCAACATTAGACATTGTCTCCCCCAGATGCCCATTGGTATCCCTCCAAGATGAAATTCTCCCCTTCAAATATGGCTTTGTGTAACAAAAGAAGACATTCGCTCCCCAAAATACCGCTTCTGATCCCCTAAGGAAGACTTTTCCTCCCCAAAACACCCCTTTGGATCCCCAAAATAAGAAATACTCTCCCCAAAGTAGCGCTTTCGTTTCCTTTCCCAAAAAGGAGACATTTGAAGATGAAGGGCAGTATTCTGGGGAGAAAATGCCTTTTTGGGGGGGATAAAGAGTGGCACTTAAGAGGGAACCTGTTTGGTTTCTGGGATAAAGAGTGATATTCGGGGAGAAAATGTCGAATTGTTGGCAGAAATTGATATGCAGGGGAGAAAGGGTTGTATTTTGGAGAGAAAAAGCGTGTTTTGGGGAGAAAATGCATGAGTTTTGGGGATAAACTGCATTATTTTGGCGTGAAAGCACGGTATTGAGCTAATAAGCGGCATTTTGTGGAGAAAATGTCTTCTTTTGAGGAGAAAGGTGATCTTGAAGGGAGAAAATGCCTTATTTGCAGCATCAAAAGACGCATTTGGGGAAGATAGTGTCTTTTATTGGGACATCACGTTTTATTCCAAAAATAACACATTTTCTTCCCAGAATACCGCCTTTGATCCACAAAATAAGGCATTTTCTTCCCAGAATACCGCTTTTTAGACCGAAAATAAGGCAACCTCTCCAAAAAAGACGTATTTCTGTCCTCAAAATGAGACATATTCTCCCCAAAATATCATTCTTGGTTCCAAATAGAAGACTTTTTCTCCAGTAAATACCACGTCGGGTTCCCAATATTACACATTTTCTCCCCCAAATTGCTCTTTGGATCCCCAAAATGAGCCGTTCTCACTCAAATAACACTTGTGATCCCAAGAATCAGGCGTTTTCTCCGCACAAGACTGATTTTATTACCAAAACAAAACATTTCTTACCCAAAACACACCTTTTTATTCCCAACATTAGACATTGTCTCCCCCAGATGCCCATTGGTATCCCTCCAAGATGAAATTCTCCCCTTCAAATATGGCTTTGTGTAACAAAAGAAGACATTCGCTCCCCAAAATACCGCTTCTGATCCCCTAAGGAAGACTTTTCCTCCCCAAAACACCCCTTTGGATCCCCAAAATAAGAAATACTCTCCCCAAAGTAGCGCTTTCGTTTCCTTTCCCAAAAAGGAGACATTTGAAGATGAAGGGCAGTATTCTGGGGAGAAAATGCCTTTTTGGGGGGATAAAGAGTGGCACTTAAGAGGGAACCTGTTTGGTTTCTGGGATAAAGAGTGATATTCGGGGAGAAAATGTCGAATTGTTGGCAGAAATTGATATGCAGGGGAGAAAGGGTTGTATTTTGGAGAGAAAAAGCGTGTTTTGGGGAGAAAATGCATGAGTTTTGGGGATAAACTGCATTATTTTGGCGTGAAAGCACGGTATTGAGCTAATAAGCGGCGTTTTGTGGAGAAAAAGTCTTCTTTTGAGGAGAAAGGTGATCTTGAAGGGAGAAAATGCCTTATTTGCAGCATCAAAAGACGCATTTGGGGAAGATAGTGTCTTTTATTGGGACATCACGTTTTATTCCAAAAATAACACATTTTCTTCCCAGAATACCGCCTTTGATCCACAAAATAAGGCATTTTCTTCCCAGAATACCGCTTTTTAGACCGAAAATAAGGCAACCTCTCCAAAAAAGACGTATTTCTGTCCTCAAAATGAGACATATTCTCCCCAAAATAGCATTCTTGGTTCCAAATAGAAGACTTTTTCTCCAGTAAATACCACGTCGGGTTCCCAATATTACACATTTTCTCCCCAAAATTGCTCTTTGGATCCCCAAAATGAGCCGTTCTCACTCAAATAACACTTGTGATCCCAAGAATCAGGCGTTTTCTCCGCACAAGACTGATTTTATTACCAAAACAAAACATTTCTTACCCAAAACACACCTTTTTATTCCCAACATTAGACATTGTCTCCCCCAGATGCCCATTGGTATCCCTCCAAGATGAAATTCTCCCCTTCAAATATGGCTTTGTGTAACAAAAGAAGACATTCGCTCCCCAAAATACCGCTTCTGATGCCCTAAGGAAGACTTTTCCTCCCCAAAACACCCCTTTGGATCCCCAAAATAAGAAATACTCTCCCCAAAGTAGCGCTTTCGTTTCCTTTCCCAAAAAGGAGACATTTGAAGATGAAGGGCAGTATTCTGGGGAGAAAATGCCTTTTTGGGGGGATAAAGAGTGGCACTTAAGAGGGAACCTGTTTGGTTTCTGGGATAAAGAGTGATATTCGGGGAGAAAATGTCGAATTGTAGGCAGAAATTGATATGCAGGGGAGAAAGGGTTGTATTTTGGAGAGAAAAAGCGTGTTTTGGGGAGAAAATGCATGAGTTTTGGGGATAAACTGCATTATTTTGGCATGAAAGCACAGTATTGAGCTAATAAGCGGCATTTTGTGGAGAAAAAGTCTTCTTTTGAGGAGAAAGGTGATCTTGAAGGGAGAAAATGCCTTATTTGCAGCATCAAAAGACGCATTTGGGGAAGATAGTGTCTTTTATTGGGACATCACGTTTTATTCCAAAAATAACACATTTTCTTCCCAGAATACCGCCTTTGATCCACAAAATAAGGCATTTTCTTCCCAGAATACCGCTTTTTAGACCGAAAATAAGGCAACCTCTCCAAAAAAGACGTATTTCTGTCCTCAAAATGAGACATATTCTCCCCAAAATAGCATTCTTGGTTCCAAATAGAAGACTTTTTCTCCAGTAAATACCACGTCGGGTTCCCAATATTACACATTTTCTCCCCCAAATTGCTCTTTGGATCCCCAAAATGAGCCGTTCTCACTCAAATAACACTTGTGATCCCAAGAATCAGGCGTTTTCTCCGCACAAGACTGATTTTATTACCAAAACAAAACATTTCTTACCCAAAACACACCTTTTTATTCCCAACATTAGACATTGTCTCCCCCAGATGCCCATTGGTATCCCTCCAAGATGAAATTCTCCCCTTCAAATATGGCTTTGTGTAACAAAAGAAGACATTCGCTCCCCAAAATACCGCTTCTGATCCCCTAAGGAAGACTTTTCCTCCCCAAAACACCCCTTTGGATCCCCAAAATAAGAAATACTCTCCCCAAAGTAGCGCTTTCGTTTCCTTTCCCAAAAAGGAGACATTTGAAGATGAAGGGCAGTATTCTGGGGAGAAAATGCCTTTTTGGGGGGATAAAGAGTGGCACTTAAGAGGGAACCTGTTTGGTTTCTGGGATAAAGAGTGATATTCGGGGAGAAAATGTCGAATTGTTGGCAGACATTGATATGCAGGGGAGAAAGGGTTGTATTTTGGAGAGAAAAAGCGTGTTTTGGGGAGAAAATGCATGAGTTTTGGGGATAAACTGCATTATTTTGGCGTGAAAGCACGGTATTGAGCTAATAAGCGGCATTTTGTGGAGAAAATGTCTTCTTTTGAGGAGAAAGGTGATCTTGAAGGGAGAAAATGCCTTATTTGCAGCATCAAAAGACGCATTTGGGGAAGATAGTGTCTTTTATTGGGACATCACGTTTTATTCCAAAAATAACACATTTTCTTCCCAGAATACCGCCTTTGATCCACAAAATAAGGCATTTTCTTCCCAGAATACCGCTTTTTAGACCGAAAATAAGGCAACCTCTCCAAAAAAGACGTATTTCTGTCCTCAAAATGAGACATATTCTCCCCAAAATAGCATTCTTGGTTCCAAATAGAAGACTTTTTCTCCAGTAAATACCACGTCGGGTTCCCAATATTACACATTTTCTCCCCAAAATTGCTCTTTGGATCCCCAAAATGAGCCGTTCTCACTCAAATAACACTTGTGATCCCAAGAATCAGGCGTTTTCTCCCCACAAGACTGATTTTATTACCAAAACAAAACATTTCTTACCCAAAACACACCTTTTTATTCCCAACATTAGACATTGTCTCCCCCAGATGCCCATTGGTATCCCTCCAAGATGAAATTCTCCCCTTCAAATATGGCTTTGTGTAACAAAAGAAGACATTCGCTCCCCAAAATACCGCTTCTGATCCCCTAAGGAAGACTTTTCCTCCCCAAAACACCCCTTTGGATCCCCAAAATAAGAAATACTCTCCCCAAAGTAGCGCTTTCGTTTCCTTTCCCAAAAAGGAGACATTTGAAGATGAAGGGCAGTATTCTGGGGAGAAAATGCCTTTTTGGGGGGGATAAAGAGTGGCACTTAAGAGGGAACCTGTTTGGTTTCTGGGATAAAGAGTGATATTCGGGGAGAAAATGTCGAATTGTTGGCAGAAATTGATATGCAGGGGAGAAAGGGTTGTATTTTGGAGAGAAAAAGCGTGTTTTGGGGAGAAAATGCATGAGTTTTGGGGATAAACTGCATTATTTTGGCGTGAAAGCACGGTATTGAGCTAATAAGCGGCATTTTGTGGAGAAAATGTCTTCTTTTGAGGAGAAAGGTGATCTTGAAGGGAGAAAATGCCTTATTTGCAGCATCAAAAGACGCATTTGGGGAAGATAGTGTCTTTTATTGGGACATCACGTTTTATTCCAAAAATAACACATTTTCTTCCCAGAATACCGCCTTTGATCCACAAAATAAGGCATTTTCTTCCCAGAATACCGCTTTTTAGACCGAAAATAAGGCAACCTCTCCAAAAAAGACGTATTTCTGTCCTCAAAATGAGACATATTCTCCCCAAAATATCATTCTTGGTTCCAAATAGAAGACTTTTTCTCCAGTAAATACCACGTCGGGTTCCCAATATTACACATTTTCTCCCCCAAATTGCTCTTTGGATCCCCAAAATGAGCCGTTCTCACTCAAATAACACTTGTGATCCCAAGAATCAGGCGTTTTCTCCGCACAAGACTGATTTTATTACCAAAACAAAACATTTCTTACCCAAAACACACCTTTTTATTCCCAACATTAGACATTGTCTCCCCCAGATGCCCATTGGTATCCCTCCAAGATGAAATTCTCCCCTTCAAATATGGCTTTGTGTAACAAAAGAAGACATTCGCTCCCCAAAATACCGCTTCTGATCCCCTAAGGAAGACTTTTCCTCCCCAAAACACCCCTTTGGATCCCCAAAATAAGAAATACTCTCCCCAAAGTAGCGCTTTCGTTTCCTTTCCCAAAAAGGAGACATTTGAAGATGAAGGGCAGTATTCTGGGGAGAAAATGCCTTTTTGGGGGGATAAAGAGTGGCACTTAAGAGGGAACCTGTTTGGTTTCTGGGATAAAGAGTGATATTCGGGGAGAAAATGTCGAATTGTTGGCAGAAATTGATATGCAGGGGAGAAAGGGTTGTATTTTGGAGAGAAAAAGCGTGTTTTGGGGAGAAAATGCATGAGTTTTGGGGATAAACTGCATTATTTTGGCGTGAAAGCACGGTATTGAGCTAATAAGCGGCGTTTTGTGGAGAAAAAGTCTTCTTTTGAGGAGAAAGGTGATCTTGAAGGGAGAAAATGCCTTATTTGCAGCATCAAAAGACGCATTTGGGGAAGATAGTGTCTTTTATTGGGACATCACGTTTTATTCCAAAAATAACACATTTTCTTCCCAGAATACCGCCTTTGATCCACAAAATAAGGCATTTTCTTCCCAGAATACCGCTTTTTAGACCGAAAATAAGGCAACCTCTCCAAAAAAGACGTATTTCTGTCCTCAAAATGAGACATATTCTCCCCAAAATAGCATTCTTGGTTCCAAATAGAAGACTTTTTCTCCAGTAAATACCACGTCGGGTTCCCAATATTACACATTTTCTCCCCAAAATTGCTCTTTGGATCCCCAAAATGAGCCGTTCTCACTCAAATAACACTTGTGATCCCAAGAATCAGGCGTTTTCTCCCCACAAGACTGATTTTATTACCAAAACAAAACATTTCTTACCCAAAACACACCTTTTTATTCCCAACATTAGACATTGTCTCCCCCAGATGCCCATTGGTATCCCTCCAAGATGAAATTCTCCCCTTCAAATATGGCTTTGTGTAACAAAAGAAGACATTCGCTCCCCAAAATACCGCTTCTGATCCCCTAAGGAAGACTTTTCCTCCCCAAAACACCCCTTTGGATCCCCAAAATAAGAAATACTCTCCCCAAAGTAGCGCTTTCGTTTCCTTTCCCAAAAAGGAGACATTTGAAGATGAAGGGCAGTATTCTGGGGAGAAAATGCCTTTTTGGGGGGGATAAAGAGTGGCACTTAAGAGGGAACCTGTTTGGTTTCTGGGATAAAGAGTGATATTCGGGGAGAAAATGTCGAATTGTTGGCAGAAATTGATATGCAGGGGAGAAAGGGTTGTATTTTGGAGAGAAAAAGCGTGTTTTGGGGAGAAAATGCATGAGTTTTGGGGATAAACTGCATTATTTTGGCGTGAAAGCACGGTATTGAGCTAATAAGCGGCATTTTGTGGAGAAAATGTCTTCTTTTGAGGAGAAAGGTGATCTTGAAGGGAGAAAATGCCTTATTTGCAGCATCAAAAGACGCATTTGGGGAAGATAGTGTCTTTTATTGGGACATCACGTTTTATTCCAAAAATAACACATTTTCTTCCCAGAATACCGCCTTTGATCCACAAAATAAGGCATTTTCTTCCCAGAATACCGCTTTTTAGACCGAAAATAAGGCAACCTCTCCAAAAAAGACGTATTTCTGTCCTCAAAATGAGACATATTCTCCCCAAAATATCATTCTTGGTTCCAAATAGAAGACTTTTTCTCCAGTAAATACCACGTCGGGTTCCCAATATTACACATTTTCTCCCCCAAATTGCTCTTTGGATCCCCAAAATGAGCCGTTCTCACTCAAATAACACTTGTGATCCCAAGAATCAGGCGTTTTCTCCGCACAAGACTGATTTTATTACCAAAACAAAACATTTCTTACCCAAAACACACCTTTTTATTCCCAACATTAGACATTGTCTCCCCCAGATGCCCATTGGTATCCCTCCAAGATGAAATTCTCCCCTTCAAATATGGCTTTGTGTAACAAAAGAAGACATTCGCTCCCCAAAATACCGCTTCTGATCCCCTAAGGAAGACTTTTCCTCCCCAAAACACCCCTTTGGATCCCCAAAATAAGAAATACTCTCCCCAAAGTAGCGCTTTCGTTTCCTTTCCCAAAAAGGAGACATTTGAAGATGAAGGGCAGTATTCTGGGGAGAAAATGCCTTTTTGGGGGGATAAAGAGTGGCACTTAAGAGGGAACCTGTTTGGTTTCTGGGATAAAGAGTGATATTCGGGGAGAAAATGTCGAATTGTTGGCAGAAATTGATATGCAGGGGAGAAAGGGTTGTATTTTGGAGAGAAAAAGCGTGTTTTGGGGAGAAAATGCATGAGTTTTGGGGATAAACTGCATTATTTTGGCGTGAAAGCACGGTATTGAGCTAATAAGCGGCGTTTTGTGGAGAAAAAGTCTTCTTTTGAGGAGAAAGGTGATCTTGAAGGGAGAAAATGCCTTATTTGCAGCATCAAAAGACGCATTTGGGGAAGATAGTGTCTTTTATTGGGACATCACGTTTTATTCCAAAAATAACACATTTTCTTCCCAGAATACCGCCTTTGATCCACAAAATAAGGCATTTTCTTCCCAGAATACCGCTTTTTAGACCGAAAATAAGGCAACCTCTCCAAAAAAGACGTATTTCTGTCCTCAAAATGAGACATATTCTCCCCAAAATATCGTTCTTGGTTCCAAATAGAAGACTTTTTCTCCAGTAAATACCACGTCGGGTTCCCAATATTACACATTTTCTCCCCCAAATTGCTCTTTGGATCCCCAAAATGAGCCGTTCTCACTCAAATAACACTTGTGATCCCAAGAATCAGGCGTTTTCTCCGCACAAGACTGATTTTATTACCAAAACAAAACATTTCTTACCCAAAACACACCTTTTTATTCCCAACATTAGACATTGTCTCCCCCAGATGCCCATTGGTATCCCTCCAAGATGAAATTCTCCCCTTCAAATATGGCTTTGTGTAACAAAAGAAGACATTCGCTCCCCAAAATACCGCTTCTGATCCCCTAAGGAAGACTTTTCCTCCCCAAAACACCCCTTTGGATCCCCAAAATAAGAAATACTCTCCCCAAAGTAGCGCTTTCGTTTCCTTTCCCAAAAAGGAGACATTTGAAGATGAAGGGCAGTATTCTGGGGAGAAAATGCCTTTTTGGGGGGATAAAGAGTGGCACTTAAGAGGGAACCTGTTTGGTTTCTGGGATAAAGAGTGATATTCGGGGAGAAAATGTCGAATTGTTGGCAGACATTGATATGCAGGGGAGAAAGGGTTGTATTTTGGAGAGAAAAAGCGTGTTTTGGGGAGAAAATGCATGAGTTTTGGGGATAAACTGCATTATTTTGGCGTGAAAGCACGGTATTGAGCTAATAAGCGGCATTTTGTGGAGAAAATGTCTTCTTTTGAGGAGAAAGGTGATCTTGAAGGGAGAAAATGCCTTATTTGCAGCATCAAAAGACGCATTTGGGGAAGATAGTGTCTTTTATTGGGACATCACGTTTTATTCCAAAAATAACACATTTTCTTCCCAGAATACCGCCTTTGATCCACAAAATAAGGCATTTTCTTCCCAGAATACCGCTTTTTAGACCGAAAATAAGGCAACCTCTCCAAAAAAGACGTATTTCTGTCCTCAAAATGAGACATATTCTCCCCAAAATATCATTCTTGGTTCCAAATAGAAGACTTTTTCTCCAGTAAATACCACGTCGGGTTCCCAATATTACACATTTTCTCCCCCAAATTGCTCTTTGGATCCCCAAAATGAGCCGTTCTCACTCAAATAACACTTGTGATCCCAAGAATCAGGCGTTTTCTCCGCACAAGACTGATTTTATTACCAAAACAAAACATTTCTTACCCAAAACACACCTTTTTATTCCCAACATTAGACATTGTCTCCCCCAGATGCCCATTGGTATCCCTCCAAGATGAAATTCTCCCCTTCAAATATGGCTTTGTGTAACAAAAGAAGACATTCGCTCCCCAAAATACCGCTTCTGATCCCCTAAGGAAGACTTTTCCTCCCCAAAACACCCCTTTGGATCCCCAAAATAAGAAATACTCTCCCCAAAGTAGCGCTTTCGTTTCCTTTCCCAAAAAGGAGACATTTGAAGATGAAGGGCAGTATTCTGGGGAGAAAATGCCTTTTTGGGGGGATAAAGAGTGGCACTTAAGAGGGAACCTGTTTGGTTTCTGGGATAAAGAGTGATATTCGGGGAGAAAATGTCGAATTGTTGGCAGACATTGATATGCAGGGGAGAAAGGGTTGTATTTTGGAGAGAAAAAGCGTGTTTTGGGGAGAAAATGCATGAGTTTTGGGGATAAACTGCATTATTTTGGCGTGAAAGCACGGTATTGAGCTAATAAGCGGCATTTTGTGGAGAAAATGTCTTCTTTTGAGGAGAAAGGTGATCTTGAAGGGAGAAAATGCCTTATTTGCAGCATCAAAAGACGCATTTGGGGAAGATAGTGTCTTTTATTGGGACATCACGTTTTATTCCAAAAATAACACATTTTCTTCCCAGAATACCGCCTTTGATCCACAAAATAAGGCATTTTCTTCCCAGAATACCGCTTTTTAGACCGAAAATAAGGCAACCTCTCCAAAAAAGACGTATTTCTGTCCTCAAAATGAGACATATTCTCCCCAAAATAGCATTCTTGGTTCCAAATAGAAGACTTTTTCTCCAGTAAATACCACGTCGGGTTCCCAATATTACACATTTTCTCCCCAAACTTGCTCTTTGGATCCCCAAAATGAGCCGTTCTCACTCAAATAACACTTGTGATCCCAAGAATCAGGCGTTTTCTCCGCACAAGACTGATTTTATTACCAAAACAAAACATTTCTTACCCAAAACACACCTTTTTATTCCCAACATTAGACATTGTCTCCCCCAGATGCCCATTGGTATCCCTCCAAGATGAAATTCTCCCCTTCAAATATGGCTTTGTGTAACAAAAGAAGACATTCGCTCCCCAAAATACCGCTTCTGATCCCCTAAGGAAGACTTTTCCTCCCCAAAACACCCCTTTGGATCCCCAAAATAAGAAATACTCTCCCCAAAGTAGCGCTTTCGTTTCCTTTCCCAAAAAGGAGACATTTGAAGATGAAGGGCAGTATTCTGGGGAGAAAATGCCTTTTTGGGGGGATAAAGAGTGGCACTTAAGAGGGAACCTGTTTGGTTTCTGGGATAAAGAGTGATATTCGGGGAGAAAATGTCGAATTGTTGGCAGACATTGATATGCAGGGGAGAAAGGGTTGTATTTTGGAGAGAAAAAGCGTGTTTTGGGGAGAAAATGCATGAGTTTTGGGGATAAACTGCATTATTTTGGCGTGAAAGCACGGTATTGAGCTAATAAGCGGCATTTTGTGGAGAAAATGTCTTCTTTTGAGGAGAAAGGTGATCTTGAAGGGAGAAAATGCCTTATTTGCAGCATCAAAAGACGCATTTGGGGAAGATAGTGTCTTTTATTGGGACATCACGTTTTATTCCAAAAATAACACATTTTCTTCCCAGAATACCGCCTTTGATCCACAAAATAAGGCATTTTCTTCCCAGAATACCGCTTTTTAGACCGAAAATAAGGCAACCTCTCCAAAAAAGACGTATTTCTGTCCTCAAAATGAGACATATTCTCCCCAAAATAGCGTTCTTGGTTCCAAATAGAAGACTTTTTCTCCAGTAAATACCACGTCGGGTTCCCAATATTACACATTTTCTCCCCAAACTTGCTCTTTGGATCCCCAAAATGAGCCGTTCTCACTCAAATAACACTTGTGATCCCAAGAATCAGGCGTTTTCTCCGCACAAGACTGATTTTATTACCAAAACAAAACATTTCTTACCCAAAACACACCTTTTTATTCCCAACATTAGACATTGTCTCCCCCAGATGCCCATTGGTATCCCTCCAAGATGAAATTCTCCCCTTCAAATATGGCTTTGTGTAACAAAAGAAGACATTCGCTCCCCAAAATACCGCTTCTGATCCCCTAAGGAAGACTTTTCCTCCCCAAAACACCCCTTTGGATCCCCAAAATAAGAAATACTCTCCCCAAAGTAGCGCTTTCGTTTCCTTTCCCAAAAAGGAGACATTTGAAGATGAAGGGCAGTATTCTGGGGAGAAAATGCCTTTTTGGGGGGATAAAGAGTGGCACTTAAGAGGGAACCTGTTTGGTTTCTGGGATAAAGAGTGATATTCGGGGAGAAAATGTCGAATTGTTGGCAGAAATTGATATGCAGGGGAGAAAGGGTTGTATTTTGGAGAGAAAAAGCGTGTTTTGGGGAGAAAATGCATGAGTTTTGGGGATAAACTGCATTATTTTGGCGTGAAAGCACGGTATTGAGCTAATAAGCGGCATTTTGTGGAGAAAATGTCTTCTTTTGAGGAGAAAGGTGATCTTGAAGGGAGAAAATGCCTTATTTGCAGCATCAAAAGACGCATTTGGGGAAGATAGTGTCTTTTATTGGGACATCACGTTTTATTCCAAAAATAACACATTTTCTTCCCAGAATACCGCCTTTGATCCACAAAATAAGGCATTTTCTTCCCAGAATACCGCTTTTTAGACCGAAAATAAGGCAACCTCTCCAAAAAAGACGTATTTCTGTCCTCAAAATGAGACATATTCTCCCCAAAATATCGTTCTTGGTTCCAAATAGAAGACTTTTTCTCCAGTAAATACCACGTCGGGTTCCCAATATTACACATTTTCTCCCCCAAATTGCTCTTTGGATCCTCTAAATGAGCCGTTCTCACTCAAATAACACTTGTGATCCCAAGAATCAGGCGTTTTCTCCGCACAAGACTGATTTTATTACCAAAACAAAACATTTCTTACCCAAAACACACCTTTTTATTCCCAACATTAGACATTGTCTCCCCCAGATGCCCATTGGTATCCCTCCAAGATGAAATTCTCCCCTTCAAATATGGCTTTGTGTAACAAAAGAAGACATTCGCTCCCCAAAATACCGCTTCTGATGCCCTAAGGAAGACTTTTCCTCCCCAAAACACCCCTTTGGATCCCCAAAATAAGAAATACTCTCCCCAAAGTAGCGCTTTCGTTTCCTTTCCCAAAAAGGAGACATTTGAAGATGAAGGGCAGTATTCTGGGGAGAAAATGCCTTTTTGGGGGGATAAAGAGTGGCACTTAAGAGGGAACCTGTTTGGTTTCTGGGATAAAGAGTGATATTCGGGGAGAAAATGTCGAATTGTTGGCAGAAATTGATATGCAGGGGAGAAAGGGTTGTATTTTGGAGAGAAAAAGCGTGTTTTGGGGAGAAAATGCATGAGTTTTGGGGATAAACTGCATTATTTTGGCGTGAAAGCACGGTATTGAGCTAATAAGCGGCATTTTGTGGAGAAAATGTCTTCTTTTGAGGAGAAAGGTGATCTTGAAGGGAGAAAATGCCTTATTTGCAGCATCAAAAGACGCATTTGGGGAAGATAGTGTCTTTTATTGGGACATCACGTTTTATTCCAAAAATAACACATTTTCTTCCCAGAATACCGCCTTTGATCCACAAAATAAGGCATTTTCTTCCCAGAATACCGCTTTTTAGACCGAAAATAAGGCAACCTCTCCAAAAAAGACGTATTTCTGTCCTCAAAATGAGACATATTCTCCCCAAAATAGCGTTCTTGGTTCCAAATAGAAGACTTTTTCTCCAGTAAATACCACGTCGGGTTCCCAATATTACACATTTTCTCCCCAAACTTGCTCTTTGGATCCCCAAAATGAGCCGTTCTCACTCAAATAACACTTGTGATCCCAAGAATCAGGCGTTTTCTCCGCACAAGACTGATTTTATTACCAAAACAAAACATTTCTTACCCAAAACACACCTTTTTATTCCCAACATTAGACATTGTCTCCCCCAGATGCCCATTGGTATCCCTCCAAGATGAAATTCTCCCCTTCAAATATGGCTTTGTGTAACAAAAGAAGACATTCGCTCCCCAAAATACCGCTTCTGATCCCCTAAGGAAGACTTTTCCTCCCCAAAACACCCCTTTGGATCCCCAAAATAAGAAATACTCTCCCCAAAGTAGCGCTTTCGTTTCCTTTCCCAAAAAGGAGACATTTGAAGATGAAGGGCAGTATTCTGGGGAGAAAATGCCTTTTTGGGGGGATAAAGAGTGGCACTTAAGAGGGAACCTGTTTGGTTTCTGGGATAAAGAGTGATATTCGGGGAGAAAATGTCGAATTGTTGGCAGAAATTGATATGCAGGGGAGAAAGGGTTGTATTTTGGAGAGAAAAAGCGTGTTTTGGGGAGAAAATGCATGAGTTTTGGGGATAAACTGCATTATTTTGGCGTGAAAGCACGGTATTGAGCTAATAAGCGGCATTTTGTGGAGAAAAAGTCTTCTTTTGAGGAGAAAGGTGATCTTGAAGGGAGAAAATGCCTTATTTGCAGCATCAAAAGACGCATTTGGGGAAGATAGTGTCTTTTATTGGGACATCACGTTTTATTCCAAAAATAACACATTTTCTTCCCAGAATACCGCCTTTGATCCACAAAATAAGGCATTTTCTTCCCAGAATACCGCTTTTTAGACCGAAAATAAGGCAACCTCTCCAAAAAAGACGTATTTCTGTCCTCAAAATGAGACATATTCTCCCCAAAATATCGTTCTTGGTTCCAAATAGAAGACTTTTTCTCCAGTAAATACCACGTCGGGTTCCCAATATTACACATTTTCTCCCCAAACTTGCTCTTTGGATCCCCAAAATGAGCCGTTCTCACTCAAATAACACTTGTGATCCCAAGAATCAGGCGTTTTCTCCGCACAAGACTGATTTTATTACCAAAACAAAACATTTCTTACCCAAAACACACCTTTTTATTCCCAACATTAGACATTGTCTCCCCCAGATGCCCATTGGTATCCCTCCAAGATGAAATTCTCCCCTTCAAATATGGCTTTGTGTAACAAAAGAAGACATTCGCTCCCCAAAATACCGCTTCTGATCCCCTAAGGAAGACTTTTCCTCCCCAAAACACCCCTTTGGATCCCCAAAATAAGAAATACTCTCCCCAAAGTAGCGCTTTCGTTTCCTTTCCCAAAAAGGAGACATTTGAAGATGAAGGGCAGTATTCTGGGGAGAAAATGCCTTTTTGGGGGGATAAAGAGTGGCACTTAAGAGGGAACCTGTTTGGTTTCTGGGATAAAGAGTGATATTCGGGGAGAAAATGTCGAATTGTTGGCAGACATTGATATGCAGGGGAGAAAGGGTTGTATTTTGGAGAGAAAAAGCGTGTTTTGGGGAGAAAATGCATGAGTTTTGGGGATAAACTGCATTATTTTGGCGTGAAAGCACGGTATTGAGCTAATAAGCGGCATTTTGTGGAGAAAATGTCTTCTTTTGAGGAGAAAGGTGATCTTGAAGGGAGAAAATGCCTTATTTGCAGCATCAAAAGACGCATTTGGGGAAGATAGTGTCTTTTATTGGGACATCACGTTTTATTCCAAAAATAACACATTTTCTTCCCAGAATACCGCCTTTGATCCACAAAATAAGGCATTTTCTTCCCAGAATACCGCTTTTTAGACCGAAAATAAGGCAACCTCTCCAAAAAAGACGTATTTCTGTCCTCAAAATGAGACATATTCTCCCCAAAATAGCGTTCTTGGTTCCAAATAGAAGACTTTTTCTCCAGTAAATACCACGTCGGGTTCCCAATATTACACATTTTCTCCCCAAACTTGCTCTTTGGATCCCCAAAATGAGCCGTTCTCACTCAAATAACACTTGTCATCCCAAGAATCAGGCGTTTTCTCCGCACAAGACTGATTTTATTACCAAAACAAAACATTTCTTACCCAAAACACACCTTTTTATTCCCAACATTAGACATTGTCTCCCCCAGATGCCCATTGGTATCCCTCCAAGATGAAATTCTCCCCTTCAAATATGGCTTTGTGTAACAAAAGAAGACATTCGCTCCCCAAAATACCGCTTCTGATCCCCTAAGGAAGACTTTTCCTCCCCAAAACACCCCTTTGGATCCCCAAAATAAGAAATACTCTCCCCAAAGTAGCGCTTTCGTTTCCTTTCCCAAAAAGGAGACATTTGAAGATGAAGGGCAGTATTCTGGGGAGAAAATGCCTTTTTGGGGGGATAAAGAGTGGCACTTAAGAGGGAACCTGTTTGGTTTCTGGGATAAAGAGTGATATTCGGGGAGAAAATGTCGAATTGTTGGCAGAAATTGATATGCAGGGGAGAAAGGGTTGTATTTTGGAGAGAAAAAGCGTGTTTTGGGGAGAAAATGCATGAGTTTTGGGGATAAACTGCATTATTTTGGCGTGAAAGCACGGTATTGAGCTAATAAGCGGCGTTTTGTGGAGAAAATGTCTTCTTTTGAGGAGAAAGGTGATCTTGAAGGGAGAAAATGCCTTATTTGCAGCATCAAAAGACGCATTTGGGGAAGATAGTGTCTTTTATTGGGACATCACGTTTTATTCCAAAAATAACACATTTTCTTCCCAGAATACCGCCTTTGATCCACAAAATAAGGCATTTTCTTCCCAGAATACCGCTTTTTAGACCGAAAATAAGGCAACCTCTCCAAAAAAGACGTATTTCTGTCCTCAAAATGAGACATATTCTCCCCAAAATATCGTTCTTGGTTCCAAATAGAAGACTTTTTCTCCAGTAAATACCACGTCGGGTTCCCAATATTACACATTTTCTCCCCCAAATTGCTCTTTGGATCCTCTAAATGAGCCGTTCTCACTCAAATAACACTTGTGATCCCAAGAATCAGGCGTTTTCTCCGCACAAGACTGATTTTATTACCAAAACAAAACATTTCTTACCCAAAACACACCTTTTTATTCCCAACATTAGACATTGTCTCCCCCAGATGCCCATTGGTATCCCTCCAAGATGAAATTCTCCCCTTCAAATATGGCTTTGTGTAACAAAAGAAGACATTCGCTCCCCAAAATACCGCTTCTGATCCCCTAAGGAAGACTTTTCCTCCCCAAAACACCCCTTTGGATCCCCAAAATAAGAAATACTCTCCCCAAAGTAGCGCTTTCGTTTCCTTTCCCAAAAAGGAGACATTTGAAGATGAAGGGCAGTATTCTGGGGAGAAAATGCCTTTTTGGGGGGATAAAGAGTGGCACTTAAGAGGGAACCTGTTTGGTTTCTGGGATAAAGAGTGATATTCGGGGAGAAAATGTCGAATTGTTGGCAGACATTGATATGCAGGGGAGAAAGGGTTGTATTTTGGAGAGAAAAAGCGTGTTTTGGGGAGAAAATGCATGAGTTTTGGGGATAAACTGCATTATTTTGGCGTGAAAGCACGGTATTGAGCTAATAAGCGGCATTTTGTGGAGAAAATGTCTTCTTTTGAGGAGAAAGGTGATCTTGAAGGGAGAAAATGCCTTATTTGCAGCATCAAAAGACGCATTTGGGGAAGATAGTGTCTTTTATTGGGACATCACGTTTTATTCCAAAAATAACACATTTTCTTCCCAGAATACCGCCTTTGATCCACAAAATAAGGCATTTTCTTCCCAGAATACCGCTTTTTAGACCGAAAATAAGGCAACCTCTCCAAAAAAGACGTATTTCTGTCCTCAAAATGAGACATATTCTCCCCAAAATAGCGTTCTTGGTTCCAAATAGAAGACTTTTTCTCCAGTAAATACCACGTCGGGTTCCCAATATTACACATTTTCTCCCCCAAATTGCTCTTTGGATCCCCAAAATGAGCCGTTCTCACTCAAATAACACTTGTGATCCCAAGAATCAGGCGTTTTCTCCGCACAAGACTGATTTTATTACCAAAACAAAACATTTCTTACCCAAAACACACCTTTTTATTCCCAACATTAGACATTGTCTCCCCCAGATGCCCATTGGTATCCCTCCAAGATGAAATTCTCCCCTTCAAATATGGCTTTGTGTAACAAAAGAAGACATTCGCTCCCCAAAATACCGCTTCTGATCCCCTAAGGAAGACTTTTCCTCCCCAAAACACCCCTTTGGATCCCCAAAATAAGAAATACTCTCCCCAAAGTAGCGCTTTCGTTTCCTTTCCCAAAAAGGAGACATTTGAAGATGAAGGGCAGTATTCTGGGGAGAAAATGCCTTTTTGGGGGGATAAAGAGTGGCACTTAAGAGGGAACCTGTTTGGTTTCTGGGATAAAGAGTGATATTCGGGGAGAAAATGTCGAATTGTTGGCAGAAATTGATATGCAGGGGAGAAAGGGTTGTATTTTGGAGAGAAAAAGCGTGTTTTGGGGAGAAAATGCATGAGTTTTGGGGATAAACTGCATTATTTTGGCGTGAAAGCACGGTATTGAGCTAATAAGCGGCATTTTGTGGAGAAAATGTCTTCTTTTGAGGAGAAAGGTGATCTTGAAGGGAGAAAATGCCTTATTTGCAGCATCAAAAGACGCATTTGGGGAAGATAGTGTCTTTTATTGGGACATCACGTTTTATTCCAAAAATAACACATTTTCTTCCCAGAATACCGCCTTTGATCCACAAAATAAGGCATTTTCTTCCCAGAATACCGCTTTTTAGACCGAAAATAAGGCAACCTCTCCAAAAAAGACGTATTTCTGTCCTCAAAATGAGACATATTCTCCCCAAAATAGCATTCTTGGTTCCAAATAGAAGACTTTTTCTCCAGTAAATACCACGTCGGGTTCCCAATATTACACATTTTCTCCCCCAAATTGCTCTTTGGATCCCCAAAATGAGCCGTTCTCACTCAAATAACACTTGTGATCCCAAGAATCAGGCGTTTTCTCCGCACAAGACTGATTTTATTACCAAAACAAAACATTTCTTACCCAAAACACACCTTTTTATTCCCAACATTAGACATTGTCTCCCCCAGATGCCCATTGGTATCCCTCCAAGATGAAATTCTCCCCTTCAAATATGGCTTTGTGTAACAAAAGAAGACATTCGCTCCCCAAAATACCGCTTCTGATCCCCTAAGGAAGACTTTTCCTCCCCAAAACACCCCTTTGGATCCCCAAAATAAGAAATACTCTCCCCAAAGTAGCGCTTTCGTTTCCTTTCCCAAAAAGGAGACATTTGAAGATGAAGGGCAGTATTCTGGGGAGAAAATGCCTTTTTGGGGGGATAAAGAGTGGCACTTAAGAGGGAACCTGTTTGGTTTCTGGGATAAAGAGTGATATTCGGGGAGAAAATGTCGAATTGTTGGCAGAAATTGATATGCAGGGGAGAAAGGGTTGTATTTTGGAGAGAAAAAGCGTGTTTTGGGGAGAAAATGCATGAGTTTTGGGGATAAACTGCATTATTTTGGCGTGAAAGCACGGTATTGAGCTAATAAGCGGCATTTTGTGGAGAAAATGTCTTCTTTTGAGGAGAAAGGTGATCTTGAAGGGAGAAAATGCCTTATTTGCAGCATCAAAAGACGCATTTGGGGAAGATAGTGTCTTTTATTGGGACATCACGTTTTATTCCAAAAATAACACATTTTCTTCCCAGAATACCGCCTTTGATCCACAAAATAAGGCATTTTCTTCCCAGAATACCGCTTTTTAGACCGAAAATAAGGCAACCTCTCCAAAAAAGACGTATTTCTGTCCTCAAAATGAGACATATTCTCCCCAAAATAGCGTTCTTGGTTCCAAATAGAAGACTTTTTCTCCAGTAAATACCACGTCGGGTTCCCAATATTACACATTTTCTCCCCAAACTTGCTCTTTGGATCCCCAAAATGAGCCGTTCTCACTCAAATAACACTTGTGATCCCAAGAATCAGGCGTTTTCTCCGCACAAGACTGATTTTATTACCAAAACAAAACATTTCTTACCCAAAACACACCTTTTTATTCCCAACATTAGACATTGTCTCCCCCAGATGCCCATTGGTATCCCTCCAAGATGAAATTCTCCCCTTCAAATATGGCTTTGTGTAACAAAAGAAGACATTCGCTCCCCAAAATACCGCTTCTGATCCCCTAAGGAAGACTTTTCCTCCCCAAAACACCCCTTTGGATCCCCAAAATAAGAAATACTCTCCCCAAAGTAGCGCTTTCGTTTCCTTTCCCAAAAAGGAGACATTTGAAGATGAAGGGCAGTATTCTGGGGAGAAAATGCCTTTTTGGGGGGATAAAGAGTGGCACTTAAGAGGGAACCTGTTTGGTTTCTGGGATAAAGAGTGATATTCGGGGAGAAAATGTCGAATTGTTGGCAGACATTGATATGCAGGGGAGAAAGGGTTGTATTTTGGAGAGAAAAAGCGTGTTTTGGGGAGAAAATGCATGAGTTTTGGGGATAAACTGCATTATTTTGGCGTGAAAGCACGGTATTGAGCTAATAAGCGGCATTTTGTGGAGAAAATGTCTTCTTTTGAGGAGAAAGGTGATCTTGAAGGGAGAAAATGCCTTATTTGCAGCATCAAAAGACGCATTTGGGGAAGATAGTGTCTTTTATTGGGACATCACGTTTTATTCCAAAAATAACACATTTTCTTCCCAGAATACCGCCTTTGATCCACAAAATAAGGCATTTTCTTCCCAGAATACCGCTTTTTAGACCGAAAATAAGGCAACCTCTCCAAAAAAGACGTATTTCTGTCCTCAAAATGAGACATATTCTCCCCAAAATAGCGTTCTTGGTTCCAAATAGAAGACTTTTTCTCCAGTAAATACCACGTCGGGTTCCCAATATTACACATTTTCTCCCCAAACTTGCTCTTTGGATCCCCAAAATGAGCCGTTCTCACTCAAATAACACTTGTGATCCCAAGAATCAGGCGTTTTCTCCGCACAAGACTGATTTTATTACCAAAACAAAACATTTCTTACCCAAAACACACCTTTTTATTCCCAACATTAGACATTGTCTCCCCCAGATGCCCATTGGTATCCCTCCAAGATGAAATTCTCCCCTTCAAATATGGCTTTGTGTAACAAAAGAAGACATTCGCTCCCCAAAATACCGCTTCTGATCCCCTAAGGAAGACTTTTCCTCCCCAAAACACCCCTTTGGATCCCCAAAATAAGAAATACTCTCCCCAAAGTAGCGCTTTCGTTTCCTTTCCCAAAAAGGAGACATTTGAAGATGAAGGGCAGTATTCTGGGGAGAAAATGCCTTTTTGGGGGGATAAAGAGTGGCACTTAAGAGGGAACCTGTTTGGTTTCTGGGATAAAGAGTGATATTCGGGGAGAAAATGTCGAATTGTTGGCAGACATTGATATGCAGGGGAGAAAGGGTTGTATTTTGGAGAGAAAAAGCGTGTTTTGGGGAGAAAATGCATGAGTTTTGGGGATAAACTGCATTATTTTGGCGTGAAAGCACGGTATTGAGCTAATAAGCGGCATTTTGTGGAGAAAATGTCTTCTTTTGAGGAGAAAGGTGATCTTGAAGGGAGAAAATGCCTTATTTGCAGCATCAAAAGACGCATTTGGGGAAGATAGTGTCTTTTATTGGGACATCACGTTTTATTCCAAAAATAACACATTTTCTTCCCAGAATACCGCCTTTGATCCACAAAATAAGGCATTTTCTTCCCAGAATACCGCTTTTTAGACCGAAAATAAGGCAACCTCTCCAAAAAAGACGTATTTCTGTCCTCAAAATGAGACATATTCTCCCCAAAATAGCGTTCTTGGTTCCAAATAGAAGACTTTTTCTCCAGTAAATACCACGTCGGGTTCCCAATATTACACATTTTCTCCCCAAACTTGCTCTTTGGATCCCCAAAATGAGCCGTTCTCACTCAAATAACACTTGTGATCCCAAGAATCAGGCGTTTTCTCCGCACAAGACTGATTTTATTACCAAAACAAAACATTTCTTACCCAAAACACACCTTTTTATTCCCAACATTAGACATTGTCTCCCCCAGATGCCCATTGGTATCCCTCCAAGATGAAATTCTCCCCTTCAAATATGGCTTTGTGTAACAAAAGAAGACATTCGCTCCCCAAAATACCGCTTCTGATCCCCTAAGGAAGACTTTTCCTCCCCAAAACACCCCTTTGGATCCCCAAAATAAGAAATACTCTCCCCAAAGTAGCGCTTTCGTTTCCTTTCCCAAAAAGGAGACATTTGAAGATGAAGGGCAGTATTCTGGGGAGAAAATGCCTTTTTGGGGGGATAAAGAGTGGCACTTAAGAGGGAACCTGTTTGGTTTCTGGGATAAAGAGTGATATTCGGGGAGAAAATGTCGAATTGTTGGCAGAAATTGATATGCAGGGGAGAAAGGGTTGTATTTTGGAGAGAAAAAGCGTGTTTTGGGGAGAAAATGCATGAGTTTTGGGGATAAACTGCATTATTTTGGCGTGAAAGCACGGTATTGAGCTAATAAGCGGCATTTTGTGGAGAAAAAGTCTTCTTTTGAGGAGAAAGGTGATCTTGAAGGGAGAAAATGCCTTATTTGCAGCATCAAAAGACGCATTTGGGGAAGATAGTGTCTTTTATTGGGACATCACGTTTTATTCCAAAAATAACACATTTTCTTCCCAGAATACCGCCTTTGATCCACAAAATAAGGCATTTTCTTCCCAGAATACCGCTTTTTAGACCGAAAATAAGGCAACCTCTCCAAAAAAGACGTATTTCTGTCCTCAAAATGAGACATATTCTCCCCAAAATATCATTCTTGGTTCCAAATAGAAGACTTTTTCTCCAGTAAATACCACGTCGGGTTCCCAATATTACACATTTTCTCCCCAGACTTGCTCTTTGGATCCCCAAAATGAGCCGTTCTCACTCAAATAACACTTGTGATCCCAAGAATCAGGCGTTTTCTCCGCACAAGACTGATTTTATTACCAAAACAAAACATTTCTTACCCAAAACACACCTTTTTATTCCCAACATTAGACATTGTCTCCCCCAGATGCCCATTGGTATCCCTCCAAGATGAAATTCTCCCCTTCAAATATGGCTTTGTGTAACAAAAGAAGACATTCGCTCCCCAAAATACCGCTTCTGATCCCCTAAGGAAGACTTTTCCTCCCCAAAACACCCCTTTGGATCCCCAAAATAAGAAATACTCTCCCCAAAGTAGCGCTTTCGTTTCCTTTCCCAAAAAGGAGACATTTGAAGATGAAGGGCAGTATTCTGGGGAGAAAATGCCTTTTTGGGGGGATAAAGAGTGGCACTTAAGAGGGAACCTGTTTGGTTTCTGGGATAAAGAGTGATATTCGGGGAGAAAATGTCGAATTGTTGGCAGACATTGATATGCAGGGGAGAAAGGGTTGTATTTTGGAGAGAAAAAGCGTGTTTTGGGGAGAAAATGCATGAGTTTTGGGGATAAACTGCATTATTTTGGCGTGAAAGCACGGTATTGAGCTAATAAGCGGCATTTTGTGGAGAAAATGTCTTCTTTTGAGGAGAAAGGTGATCTTGAAGGGAGAAAATGCCTTATTTGCAGCATCAAAAGACGCATTTGGGGAAGATAGTGTCTTTTATTGGGACATCACGTTTTATTCCAAAAATAACACATTTTCTTCCCAGAATACCGCCTTTGATCCACAAAATAAGGCATTTTCTTCCCAGAATACCGCTTTTTAGACCGAAAATAAGGCAACCTCTCCAAAAAAGACGTATTTCTGTCCTCAAAATGAGACATATTCTCCCCAAAATAGCATTCTTGGTTCCAAATAGAAGACTTTTTCTCCAGTAAATACCACGTCGGGTTCCCAATATTACACATTTTCTCCCCAAAATTGCTCTTTGGATCCCCAAAATGAGCCGTTCTCACTCAAATAACACTTGTGATCCCAAGAATCAGGCGTTTTCTCCGCACAAGACTGATTTTATTACCAAAACAAAACATTTCTTACCCAAAACACACCTTTTTATTCCCAACATTAGACATTGTCTCCCCCAGATGCCCATTGGTATCCCTCCAAGATGAAATTCTCCCCTTCAAATATGGCTTTGTGTAACAAAAGAAGACATTCGCTCCCCAAAATACCGCTTCTGATCCCCTAAGGAAGACTTTTCCTCCCCAAAACACCCCTTTGGATCCCCAAAATAAGAAATACTCTCCCCAAAGTAGCGCTTTCGTTTCCTTTCCCAAAAAGGAGACATTTGAAGATGAAGGGCAGTATTCTGGGGAGAAAATGCCTTTTTGGGGGGATAAAGAGTGGCACTTAAGAGGGAACCTGTTTGGTTTCTGGGATAAAGAGTGATATTCGGGGAGAAAATGTCGAATTGTTGGCAGACATTGATATGCAGGGGAGAAAGGGTTGTATTTTGGAGAGAAAAAGCGTGTTTTGGGGAGAAAATGCATGAGTTTTGGGGATAAACTGCATTATTTTGGCGTGAAAGCACGGTATTGAGCTAATAAGCGGCATTTTGTGGAGAAAATGTCTTCTTTTGAGGAGAAAGGTGATCTTGAAGGGAGAAAATGCCTTATTTGCAGCATCAAAAGACGCATTTGGGGAAGATAGTGTCTTTTATTGGGACATCACGTTTTATTCCAAAAATAACACATTTTCTTCCCAGAATACCGCCTTTGATCCACAAAATAAGGCATTTTCTTCCCAGAATACCGCTTTTTAGACCGAAAATAAGGCAACCTCTCCAAAAAAGACGTATTTCTGTCCTCAAAATGAGACATATTCTCCCCAAAATAGCGTTCTTGGTTCCAAATAGAAGACTTTTTCTCCAGTAAATACCACGTCGGGTTCCCAATATTACACATTTTCTCCCCAAACTTGCTCTTTGGATCCCCAAAATGAGCTGTTCTCACTCAAATAACACTTGTGATCCCAAGAATCAGGCGTTTTCTCCGCACAAGACTGATTTTATTACCAAAACAAAACATTTCTTACCCAAAACACACCTTTTTATTCCCAACATTAGACATTGTCTCCCCCAGATGCCCATTGGTATCCCTCCAAGATGAAATTCTCCCCTTCAAATATGGCTTTGTGTAACAAAAGAAGACATTCGCTCCCCAAAATACCGCTTCTGATCCCCTAAGGAAGACTTTTCCTCCCCAAAACACCCCTTTGGATCCCCAAAATAAGAAATACTCTCCCCAAAGTAGCGCTTTCGTTTCCTTTCCCAAAAAGGAGACATTTGAAGATGAAGGGCAGTATTCTGGGGAGAAAATGCCTTTTTGGGGGGATAAAGAGTGGCACTTAAGAGGGAACCTGTTTGGTTTCTGGGATAAAGAGTGATATTCGGGGAGAAAATGTCGAATTGTTGGCAGAAATTGATATGCAGGGGAGAAAGGGTTGTATTTTGGAGAGAAAAAGCGTGTTTTGGGGAGAAAATGCATGAGTTTTGGGGATAAACTGCATTATTTTGGCGTGAAAGCACGGTATTGAGCTAATAAGCGGCATTTTGTGGAGAAAATGTCTTCTTTTGAGGAGAAAGGTGATCTTGAAGGGAGAAAATGCCTTATTTGCAGCATCAAAAGACGCATTTGGGGAAGATAGTGTCTTTTATTGGGACATCACGTTTTATTCCAAAAATAACACATTTTCTTCCCAGAATACCGCCTTTGATCCACAAAATAAGGCATTTTCTTCCCAGAATACCGCTTTTTAGACCGAAAATAAGGCAACCTCTCCAAAAAAGACGTATTTCTGTCCTCAAAATGAGACATATTCTCCCCAAAATAGCGTTCTTGGTTCCAAATAGAAGACTTTTTCTCCAGTAAATACCACGTCGGGTTCCCAATATTACACATTTTCTCCCCCAAATTGCTCTTTGGATCCTCTAAATGAGCCGTTCTCACTCAAATAACACTTGTCATCCCAAGAATCAGGCGTTTTCTCCCCACAAGACTGATTTTATTACCAAAACAAAACATTTCTTACCCAAAACACACCTTTTTATTCCCAACATTAGACATTGTCTCCCCCAGATGCCCATTGGTATCCCTCCAAGATGAAATTCTCCCCTTCAAATATGGCTTTGTGTAACAAAAGAAGACATTCGCTCCCCAAAATACCGCTTCTGATCCCCTAAGGAAGACTTTTCCTCCCCAAAACACCCCTTTGGATCCCCAAAATAAGAAATACTCTCCCCAAAGTAGCGCTTTCGTTTCCTTTCCCAAAAAGGAGACATTTGAAGATGAAGGGCAGTATTCTGGGGAGAAAATGCCTTTTTGGGGGGATAAAGAGTGGCACTTAAGAGGGAACCTGTTTGGTTTCTGGGATAAAGAGTGATATTCGGGGAGAAAATGTCGAATTGTTGGCAGAAATTGATATGCAGGGGAGAAAGGGTTGTATTTTGGAGAGAAAAAGCGTGTTTTGGGGAGAAAATGCATGAGTTTTGGGGATAAACTGCATTATTTTGGCGTGAAAGCACGGTATTGAGCTAATAAGCGGCATTTTGTGGAGAAAATGTCTTCTTTTGAGGAGAAAGGTGATCTTGAAGGGAGAAAATGCCTTATTTGCAGCATCAAAAGACGCATTTGGGGAAGATAGTGTCTTTTATTGGGACATCACGTTTTATTCCAAAAATAACACATTTTCTTCCCAGAATACCGCCTTTGATCCACAAAATAAGGCATTTTCTTCCCAGAATACCGCTTTTTAGACCGAAAATAAGGCAACCTCTCCAAAAAAGACGTATTTCTGTCCTCAAAATGAGACATATTCTCCCCAAAATATCGTTCTTGGTTCCAAATAGAAGACTTTTTCTCCAGTAAATACCACGTCGGGTTCCCAATATTACACATTTTCTCCCCAAAATTGCTCTTTGGATCCCCAAAATGAGCCGTTCTCACTCAAATAACACTTGTGATCCCAAGAATCAGGCGTTTTCTCCGCACAAGACTGATTTTATTACCAAAACAAAACATTTCTTACCCAAAACACACCTTTTTATTCCCAACATTAGACATTGTCTCCCCCAGATGCCCATTGGTATCCCTCCAAGATGAAATTCTCCCCTTCAAATATGGCTTTGTGTAACAAAAGAAGACATTCGCTCCCCAAAATACCGCTTCTGATCCCCTAAGGAAGACTTTTCCTCCCCAAAACACCCCTTTGGATCCCCAAAATAAGAAATACTCTCCCCAAAGTAGCGCTTTCGTTTCCTTTCCCAAAAAGGAGACATTTGAAGATGAAGGGCAGTATTCTGGGGAGAAAATGCCTTTTTGGGGGGATAAAGAGTGGCACTTAAGAGGGAACCTGTTTGGTTTCTGGGATAAAGAGTGATATTCGGGGAGAAAATGTCGAATTGTTGGCAGACATTGATATGCAGGGGAGAAAGGGTTGTATTTTGGAGAGAAAAAGCGTGTTTTGGGGAGAAAATGCATGAGTTTTGGGGATAAACTGCATTATTTTGGCGTGAAAGCACGGTATTGAGCTAATAAGCGGCATTTTGTGGAGAAAAAGTCTTCTTTTGAGGAGAAAGGTGATCTTGAAGGGAGAAAATGCCTTATTTGCAGCATCAAAAGACGCATTTGGGGAAGATAGTGTCTTTTATTGGGACATCACGTTTTATTCCAAAAATAACACATTTTCTTCCCAGAATACCGCCTTTGATCCACAAAATAAGGCATTTTCTTCCCAGAATACCGCTTTTTAGACCGAAAATAAGGCAACCTCTCCAAAAAAGACGTATTTCTGTCCTCAAAATGAGACATATTCTCCCCAAAATATCGTTCTTGGTTCCAAATAGAAGACTTTTTCTCCAGTAAATACCACGTCGGGTTCCCAATATTACACATTTTCTCCCCCAAATTGCTCTTTGGATCCTCTAAATGAGCCGTTCTCACTCAAATAACACTTGTCATCCCAAGAATCAGGCGTTTTCTCCGCACAAGACTGATTTTATTACCAAAACAAAACATTTCTTACCCAAAACACACCTTTTTATTCCCAACATTAGACATTGTCTCCCCCAGATGCCCATTGGTATCCCTCCAAGATGAAATTCTCCCCTTCAAATATGGCTTTGTGTAACAAAAGAAGACATTCGCTCCCCAAAATACCGCTTCTGATCCCCTAAGGAAGACTTTTCCTCCCCAAAACACCCCTTTGGATCCCCAAAATAAGAAATACTCTCCCCAAAGTAGCGCTTTCGTTTCCTTTCCCAAAAAGGAGACATTTGAAGATGAAGGGCAGTATTCTGGGGAGAAAATGCCTTTTTGGGGGGATAAAGAGTGGCACTTAAGAGGGAACCTGTTTGGTTTCTGGGATAAAGAGTGATATTCGGGGAGAAAATGTCGAATTGTTGGCAGAAATTGATATGCAGGGGAGAAAGGGTTGTATTTTGGAGAGAAAAAGCGTGTTTTGGGGAGAAAATGCATGAGTTTTGGGGATAAACTGCATTATTTTGGCGTGAAAGCACGGTATTGAGCTAATAAGCGGCATTTTGTGGAGAAAATGTCTTCTTTTGAGGAGAAAGGTGATCTTGAAGGGAGAAAATGCCTTATTTGCAGCATCAAAAGACGCATTTGGGGAAGATAGTGTCTTTTATTGGGACATCACGTTTTATTCCAAAAATAACACATTTTCTTCCCAGAATACCGCCTTTGATCCACAAAATAAGGCATTTTCTTCCCAGAATACCGCTTTTTAGACCGAAAATAAGGCAACCTCTCCAAAAAAGACGTATTTCTGTCCTCAAAATGAGACATATTCTCCCCAAAATATCATTCTTGGTTCCAAATAGAAGACTTTTTCTCCAGTAAATACCACGTCGGGTTCCCAATATTACACATTTTCTCCCCAAAATTGCTCTTTGGATCCCCAAAATGAGCCGTTCTCACTCAAATAACACTTGTGATCCCAAGAATCAGGCGTTTTCTCCGCACAAGACTGATTTTATTACCAAAACAAAACATTTCTTACCCAAAACACACCTTTTTATTCCCAACATTAGACATTGTCTCCCCCAGATGCCCATTGGTATCCCTCCAAGATGAAATTCTCCCCTTCAAATATGGCTTTGTGTAACAAAAGAAGACATTCGCTCCCCAAAATACCGCTTCTGATCCCCTAAGGAAGACTTTTCCTCCCCAAAACACCCCTTTGGATCCCCAAAATAAGAAATACTCTCCCCAAAGTAGCGCTTTCGTTTCCTTTCCCAAAAAGGAGACATTTGAAGATGAAGGGCAGTATTCTGGGGAGAAAATGCCTTTTTGGGGGGATAAAGAGTGGCACTTAAGAGGGAACCTGTTTGGTTTCTGGGATAAAGAGTGATATTCGGGGAGAAAATGTCGAATTGTTGGCAGACATTGATATGCAGGGGAGAAAGGGTTGTATTTTGGAGAGAAAAAGCGTGTTTTGGGGAGAAAATGCATGAGTTTTGGGGATAAACTGCATTATTTTGGCGTGAAAGCACGGTATTGAGCTAATAAGCGGCATTTTGTGGAGAAAATGTCTTCTTTTGAGGAGAAAGGTGATCTTGAAGGGAGAAAATGCCTTATTTGCAGCATCAAAAGACGCATTTGGGGAAGATAGTGTCTTTTATTGGGACATCACGTTTTATTCCAAAAATAACACATTTTCTTCCCAGAATACCGCCTTTGATCCACAAAATAAGGCATTTTCTTCCCAGAATACCGCTTTTTAGACCGAAAATAAGGCAACCTCTCCAAAAAAGACGTATTTCTGTCCTCAAAATGAGACATATTCTCCCCAAAATAGCATTCTTGGTTCCAAATAGAAGACTTTTTCTCCAGTAAATACCACGTCGGGTTCCCAATATTACACATTTTCTCCCCAAAATTGCTCTTTGGATCCCCAAAATGAGCCGTTCTCACTCAAATAACACTTGTGATCCCAAGAATCAGGCGTTTTCTCCGCACAAGACTGATTTTATTACCAAAACAAAACATTTCTTACCCAAAACACACCTTTTTATTCCCAACATTAGACATTGTCTCCCCCAGATGCCCATTGGTATCCCTCCAAGATGAAATTCTCCCCTTCAAATATGGCTTTGTGTAACAAAAGAAGACATTCGCTCCCCAAAATACCGCTTCTGATCCCCTAAGGAAGACTTTTCCTCCCCAAAACACCCCTTTGGATCCCCAAAATAAGAAATACTCTCCCCAAAGTAGCGCTTTCGTTTCCTTTCCCAAAAAGGAGACATTTGAAGATGAAGGGCAGTATTCTGGGGAGAAAATGCCTTTTTGGGGGGATAAAGAGTGGCACTTAAGAGGGAACCTGTTTGGTTTCTGGGATAAAGAGTGATATTCGGGGAGAAAATGTCGAATTGTTGGCAGAAATTGATATGCAGGGGAGAAAGGGTTGTATTTTGGAGAGAAAAAGCGTGTTTTGGGGAGAAAATGCATGAGTTTTGGGGATAAACTGCATTATTTTGGCGTGAAAGCACGGTATTGAGCTAATAAGCGGCATTTTGTGGAGAAAATGTCTTCTTTTGAGGAGAAAGGTGATCTTGAAGGGAGAAAATGCCTTATTTGCAGCATCAAAAGACGCATTTGGGGAAGATAGTGTCTTTTATTGGGACATCACGTTTTATTCCAAAAATAACACATTTTCTTCCCAGAATACCGCCTTTGATCCACAAAATAAGGCATTTTCTTCCCAGAATACTGCTTTTTAGACCGAAAATAAGGCAACCTCTCCAAAAAAGACGTATTTCTGTCCTCAAAATGAGACATATTCTCCCCAAAATAGCATTCTTGGTTCCAAATAGAAGACTTTTTCTCCAGTAAATACCACGTCGGGTTCCCAATATTACACATTTTCTCCCCCAAATTGCTCTTTGGATCCCCAAAATGAGCCGTTCTCACTCAAATAACACTTGTGATCCCAAGAATCAGGCGTTTTCTCCGCACAAGACTGATTTTATTACCAAAACAAAACATTTCTTACCCAAAACACACCTTTTTATTCCCAACATTAGACATTGTCTCCCCCAGATGCCCATTGGTATCCCTCCAAGATGAAATTCTCCCCTTCAAATATGGCTTTGTGTAACAAAAGAAGACATTCGCTCCCCAAAATACCGCTTCTGATCCCCTAAGGAAGACTTTTCCTCCCCAAAACACCCCTTTGGATCCCCAAAATAAGAAATACTCTCCCCAAAGTAGCGCTTTCGTTTCCTTTCCCAAAAAGGAGACATTTGAAGATGAAGGGCAGTATTCTGGGGAGAAAATGCCTTTTTGGGGGGATAAAGAGTGGCACTTAAGAGGGAACCTGTTTGGTTTCTGGGATAAAGAGTGATATTCGGGGAGAAAATGTCGAATTGTTGGCAGACATTGATATGCAGGGGAGAAAGGGTTGTATTTTGGAGAGAAAAAGCGTGTTTTGGGGAGAAAATGCATGAGTTTTGGGGATAAACTGCATTATTTTGGCGTGAAAGCACGGTATTGAGCTAATAAGCGGCATTTTGTGGAGAAAAAGTCTTCTTTTGAGGAGAAAGGTGATCTTGAAGGGAGAAAATGCCTTATTTGCAGCATCAAAAGACGCATTTGGGGAAGATAGTGTCTTTTATTGGGACATCACGTTTTATTCCAAAAATAACACATTTTCTTCCCAGAATACCGCCTTTGATCCACAAAATAAGGCATTTTCTTCCCAGAATACCGCTTTTTAGACCGAAAATAAGGCAACCTCTCCAAAAAAGACGTATTTCTGTCCTCAAAATGAGACATATTCTCCCCAAAATATCATTCTTGGTTCCAAATAGAAGACTTTTTCTCCAGTAAATACCACGTCGGGTTCCCAATATTACACATTTTCTCCCCCAAATTGCTCTTTGGATCCCCAAAATGAGCCGTTCTCACTCAAATAACACTTGTGATCCCAAGAATCAGGCGTTTTCTCCGCACAAGACTGATTTTATTACCAAAACAAAACATTTCTTACCCAAAACACACCTTTTTATTCCCAACATTAGACATTGTCTCCCCCAGATGCCCATTGGTATCCCTCCAAGATGAAATTCTCCCCTTCAAATATGGCTTTGTGTAACAAAAGAAGACATTCGCTCCCCAAAATACCGCTTCTGATCCCCTAAGGAAGACTTTTCCTCCCCAAAACACCCCTTTGGATCCCCAAAATAAGAAATACTCTCCCCAAAGTAGCGCTTTCGTTTCCTTTCCCAAAAAGGAGACATTTGAAGATGAAGGGCAGTATTCTGGGGAGAAAATGCCTTTTTGGGGGGATAAAGAGTGGCACTTAAGAGGGAACCTGTTTGGTTTCTGGGATAAAGAGTGATATTCGGGGAGAAAATGTCGAATTGTTGGCAGACATTGATATGCAGGGGAGAAAGGGTTGTATTTTGGAGAGAAAAAGCGTGTTTTGGGGAGAAAATGCATGAGTTTTGGGGATAAACTGCATTATTTTGGCGTGAAAGCACGGTATTGAGCTAATAAGCGGCATTTTGTGGAGAAAATGTCTTCTTTTGAGGAGAAAGGTGATCTTGAAGGGAGAAAATGCCTTATTTGCAGCATCAAAAGACGCATTTGGGGAAGATAGTGTCTTTTATTGGGACATCACGTTTTATTCCAAAAATAACACATTTTCTTCCCAGAATACCGCCTTTGATCCACAAAATAAGGCATTTTCTTCCCAGAATACCGCTTTTTAGACCGAAAATAAGGCAACCTCTCCAAAAAAGACGTATTTCTGTCCTCAAAATGAGACATATTCTCCCCAAAATAGCATTCTTGGTTCCAAATAGAAGACTTTTTCTCCAGTAAATACCACGTCGGGTTCCCAATATTACACATTTTCTCCCCCAAATTGCTCTTTGGATCCCCAAAATGAGCCGTTCTCACTCAAATAACACTTGTGATCCCAAGAATCAGGCGTTTTCTCCGCACAAGACTGATTTTATTACCAAAACAAAACATTTCTTACCCAAAACACACCTTTTTATTCCCAACATTAGACATTGTCTCCCCCAGATGCCCATTGGTATCCCTCCAAGATGAAATTCTCCCCTTCAAATATGGCTTTGTGTAACAAAAGAAGACATTCGCTCCCCAAAATACCGCTTCTGATCCCCTAAGGAAGACTTTTCCTCCCCAAAACACCCCTTTGGATCCCCAAAATAAGAAATACTCTCCCCAAAGTAGCGCTTTCGTTTCCTTTCCCAAAAAGGAGACATTTGAAGATGAAGGGCAGTATTCTGGGGAGAAAATGCCTTTTTGGGGGGATAAAGAGTGGCACTTAAGAGGGAACCTGTTTGGTTTCTGGGATAAAGAGTGATATTCGGGGAGAAAATGTCGAATTGTTGGCAGACATTGATATGCAGGGGAGAAAGGGTTGTATTTTGGAGAGAAAAAGCGTGTTTTGGGGAGAAAATGCATGAGTTTTGGGGATAAACTGCATTATTTTGGCGTGAAAGCACGGTATTGAGCTAATAAGCGGCATTTTGTGGAGAAAATGTCTTCTTTTGAGGAGAAAGGTGATCTTGAAGGGAGAAAATGCCTTATTTGCAGCATCAAAAGACGCATTTGGGGAAGATAGTGTCTTTTATTGGGACATCACGTTTTATTCCAAAAATAACACATTTTCTTCCCAGAATACCGCCTTTGATCCACAAAATAAGGCATTTTCTTCCCAGAATACTGCTTTTTAGACCGAAAATAAGGCAACCTCTCCAAAAAAGACGTATTTCTGTCCTCAAAATGAGACATATTCTCCCCAAAATAGCATTCTTGGTTCCAAATAGAAGACTTTTTCTCCAGTAAATACCACGTCGGGTTCCCAATATTACACATTTTCTCCCCCAAATTGCTCTTTGGATCCCCAAAATGAGCCGTTCTCACTCAAATAACACTTGTGATCCCAAGAATCAGGCGTTTTCTCCGCACAAGACTGATTTTATTACCAAAACAAAACATTTCTTACCCAAAACACACCTTTTTATTCCCAACATTAGACATTGTCTCCCCCAGATGCCCATTGGTATCCCTCCAAGATGAAATTCTCCCCTTCAAATATGGCTTTGTGTAACAAAAGAAGACATTCGCTCCCCAAAATACCGCTTCTGATCCCCTAAGGAAGACTTTTCCTCCCCAAAACACCCCTTTGGATCCCCAAAATAAGAAATACTCTCCCCAAAGTAGCGCTTTCGTTTCCTTTCCCAAAAAGGAGACATTTGAAGATGAAGGGCAGTATTCTGGGGAGAAAATGCCTTTTTGGGGGGATAAAGAGTGGCACTTAAGAGGGAACCTGTTTGGTTTCTGGGATAAAGAGTGATATTCGGGGAGAAAATGTCGAATTGTTGGCAGACATTGATATGCAGGGGAGAAAGGGTTGTATTTTGGAGAGAAAAAGCGTGTTTTGGGGAGAAAATGCATGAGTTTTGGGGATAAACTGCATTATTTTGGCGTGAAAGCACGGTATTGAGCTAATAAGCGGCATTTTGTGGAGAAAAAGTCTTCTTTTGAGGAGAAAGGTGATCTTGAAGGGAGAAAATGCCTTATTTGCAGCATCAAAAGACGCATTTGGGGAAGATAGTGTCTTTTATTGGGACATCACGTTTTATTCCAAAAATAACACATTTTCTTCCCAGAATACCGCCTTTGATCCACAAAATAAGGCATTTTCTTCCCAGAATACCGCTTTTTAGACCGAAAATAAGGCAACCTCTCCAAAAAAGACGTATTTCTGTCCTCAAAATGAGACATATTCTCCCCAAAATATCATTCTTGGTTCCAAATAGAAGACTTTTTCTCCAGTAAATACCACGTCGGGTTCCCAATATTACACATTTTCTCCCCCAAATTGCTCTTTGGATCCCCAAAATGAGCCGTTCTCACTCAAATAACACTTGTGATCCCAAGAATCAGGCGTTTTCTCCGCACAAGACTGATTTTATTACCAAAACAAAACATTTCTTACCCAAAACACACCTTTTTATTCCCAACATTAGACATTGTCTCCCCCAGATGCCCATTGGTATCCCTCCAAGATGAAATTCTCCCCTTCAAATATGGCTTTGTGTAACAAAAGAAGACATTCGCTCCCCAAAATACCGCTTCTGATCCCCTAAGGAAGACTTTTCCTCCCCAAAACACCCCTTTGGATCCCCAAAATAAGAAATACTCTCCCCAAAGTAGCGCTTTCGTTTCCTTTCCCAAAAAGGAGACATTTGAAGATGAAGGGCAGTATTCTGGGGAGAAAATGCCTTTTTGGGGGGATAAAGAGTGGCACTTAAGAGGGAACCTGTTTGGTTTCTGGGATAAAGAGTGATATTCGGGGAGAAAATGTCGAATTGTTGGCAGACATTGATATGCAGGGGAGAAAGGGTTGTATTTTGGAGAGAAAAAGCGTGTTTTGGGGAGAAAATGCATGAGTTTTGGGGATAAACTGCATTATTTTGGCGTGAAAGCACGGTATTGAGCTAATAAGCGGCATTTTGTGGAGAAAATGTCTTCTTTTGAGGAGAAAGGTGATCTTGAAGGGAGAAAATGCCTTATTTGCAGCATCAAAAGACGCATTTGGGGAAGATAGTGTCTTTTATTGGGACATCACGTTTTATTCCAAAAATAACACATTTTCTTCCCAGAATACCGCCTTTGATCCACAAAATAAGGCATTTTCTTCCCAGAATACCGCTTTTTAGACCGAAAATAAGGCAACCTCTCCAAAAAAGACGTATTTCTGTCCTCAAAATGAGACATATTCTCCCCAAAATAGCATTCTTGGTTCCAAATAGAAGACTTTTTCTCCAGTAAATACCACGTCGGGTTCCCAATATTACACATTTTCTCCCCCAAATTGCTCTTTGGATCCCCAAAATGAGCCGTTCTCACTCAAATAACACTTGTGATCCCAAGAATCAGGCGTTTTCTCCCCACAAGACTGATTTTATTACCAAAACAAAACATTTCTTACCCAAAACACACCTTTTTATTCCCAACATTAGACATTGTCTCCCCCAGATGCCCATTGGTATCCCTCCAAGATGAAATTCTCCCCTTCAAATATGGCTTTGTGTAACAAAAGAAGACATTCGCTCCCCAAAATACCGCTTCTGATCCCCTAAGGAAGACTTTTCCTCCCCAAAACACCCCTTTGGATCCCCAAAATAAGAAATACTCTCCCCAAAGTAGCGCTTTCGTTTCCTTTCCCAAAAAGGAGACATTTGAAGATGAAGGGCAGTATTCTGGGGAGAAAATGCCTTTTTGGGGGGATAAAGAGTGGCACTTAAGAGGGAACCTGTTTGGTTTCTGGGATAAAGAGTGATATTCGGGGAGAAAATGTCGAATTGTTGGCAGACATTGATATGCAGGGGAGAAAGGGTTGTATTTTGGAGAGAAAAAGCGTGTTTTGGGGAGAAAATGCATGAGTTTTGGGGATAAACTGCATTATTTTGGCGTGAAAGCACGGTATTGAGCTAATAAGCGGCATTTTGTGGAGAAAATGTCTTCTTTTGAGGAGAAAGGTGATCTTGAAGGGAGAAAATGCCTTATTTGCAGCATCAAAAGACGCATTTGGGGAAGATAGTGTCTTTTATTGGGACATCACGTTTTATTCCAAAAATAACACATTTTCTTCCCAGAATACCGCCTTTGATCCACAAAATAAGGCATTTTCTTCCCAGAATACCGCTTTTTAGACCGAAAATAAGGCAACCTCTCCAAAAAAGACGTATTTCTGTCCTCAAAATGAGACATATTCTCCCCAAAATATCATTCTTGGTTCCAAATAGAAGACTTTTTCTCCAGTAAATACCACGTCGGGTTCCCAATATTACACATTTTCTCCCCCAAATTGCTCTTTGGATCCCCAAAATGAGCCGTTCTCACTCAAATAACACTTGTGATCCCAAGAATCAGGCGTTTTCTCCGCACAAGACTGATTTTATTACCAAAACAAAACATTTCTTACCCAAAACACACCTTTTTATTCCCAACATTAGACATTGTCTCCCCCAGATGCCCATTGGTATCCCTCCAAGATGAAATTCTCCCCTTCAAATATGGCTTTGTGTAACAAAAGAAGACATTCGCTCCCCAAAATACCGCTTCTGATCCCCTAAGGAAGACTTTTCCTCCCCAAAACACCCCTTTGGATCCCCAAAATAAGAAATACTCTCCCCAAAGTAGCGCTTTCGTTTCCTTTCCCAAAAAGGAGACATTTGAAGATGAAGGGCAGTATTCTGGGGAGAAAATGCCTTTTTGGGGGGATAAAGAGTGGCACTTAAGAGGGAACCTGTTTGGTTTCTGGGATAAAGAGTGATATTCGGGGAGAAAATGTCGAATTGTTGGCAGACATTGATATGCAGGGGAGAAAGGGTTGTATTTTGGAGAGAAAAAGCGTGTTTTGGGGAGAAAATGCATGAGTTTTGGGGATAAACTGCATTATTTTGGCGTGAAAGCACGGTATTGAGCTAATAAGCGGCATTTTGTGGAGAAAAAGTCTTCTTTTGAGGAGAAAGGTGATCTTGAAGGGAGAAAATGCCTTATTTGCAGCATCAAAAGACGCATTTGGGGAAGATAGTGTCTTTTATTGGGACATCACGTTTTATTCCAAAAATAACACATTTTCTTCCCAGAATACCGCCTTTGATCCACAAAATAAGGCATTTTCTTCCCAGAATACCGCTTTTTAGACCGAAAATAAGGCAACCTCTCCAAAAAAGACGTATTTCTGTCCTCAAAATGAGACATATTCTCCCCAAAATATCATTCTTGGTTCCAAATAGAAGACTTTTTCTCCAGTAAATACCACGTCGGGTTCCCAATATTACACATTTTCTCCCCCAAATTGCTCTTTGGATCCCCAAAATGAGCCGTTCTCACTCAAATAACACTTGTGATCCCAAGAATCAGGCGTTTTCTCCGCACAAGACTGATTTTATTACCAAAACAAAACATTTCTTACCCAAAACACACCTTTTTATTCCCAACATTAGACATTGTCTCCCCCAGATGCCCATTGGTATCCCTCCAAGATGAAATTCTCCCCTTCAAATATGGCTTTGTGTAACAAAAGAAGACATTCGCTCCCCAAAATACCGCTTCTGATCCCCTAAGGAAGACTTTTCCTCCCCAAAACACCCCTTTGGATCCCCAAAATAAGAAATACTCTCCCCAAAGTAGCGCTTTCGTTTCCTTTCCCAAAAAGGAGACATTTGAAGATGAAGGGCAGTATTCTGGGGAGAAAATGCCTTTTTGGGGGGATAAAGAGTGGCACTTAAGAGGGAACCTGTTTGGTTTCTGGGATAAAGAGTGATATTCGGGGAGAAAATGTCGAATTGTTGGCAGACATTGATATGCAGGGGAGAAAGGGTTGTATTTTGGAGAGAAAAAGCGTGTTTTGGGGAGAAAATGCATGAGTTTTGGGGATAAACTGCATTATTTTGGCGTGAAAGCACGGTATTGAGCTAATAAGCGGCATTTTGTGGAGAAAATGTCTTCTTTTGAGGAGAAAGGTGATCTTGAAGGGAGAAAATGCCTTATTTGCAGCATCAAAAGACGCATTTGGGGAAGATAGTGTCTTTTATTGGGACATCACGTTTTATTCCAAAAATAACACATTTTCTTCCCAGAATACCGCCTTTGATCCACAAAATAAGGCATTTTCTTCCCAGAATACCGCTTTTTAGACCGAAAATAAGGCAACCTCTCCAAAAAAGACGTATTTCTGTCCTCAAAATGAGACATATTCTCCCCAAAATAGCATTCTTGGTTCCAAATAGAAGACTTTTTCTCCAGTAAATACCACGTCGGGTTCCCAATATTACACATTTTCTCCCCCAAATTGCTCTTTGGATCCCCAAAATGAGCCGTTCTCACTCAAATAACACTTGTGATCCCAAGAATCAGGCGTTTTCTCCGCACAAGACTGATTTTATTACCAAAACAAAACATTTCTTACCCAAAACACACCTTTTTATTCCCAACATTAGACATTGTCTCCCCCAGATGCCCATTGGTATCCCTCCAAGATGAAATTCTCCCCTTCAAATATGGCTTTGTGTAACAAAAGAAGACATTCGCTCCCCAAAATACCGCTTCTGATCCCCTAAGGAAGACTTTTCCTCCCCAAAACACCCCTTTGGATCCCCAAAATAAGAAATACTCTCCCCAAAGTAGCGCTTTCGTTTCCTTTCCCAAAAAGGAGACATTTGAAGATGAAGGGCAGTATTCTGGGGAGAAAATGCCTTTTTGGGGGGATAAAGAGTGGCACTTAAGAGGGAACCTGTTTGGTTTCTGGGATAAAGAGTGATATTCGGGGAGAAAATGTCGAATTGTTGGCAGAAATTGATATGCAGGGGAGAAAGGGTTGTATTTTGGAGAGAAAAAGCGTGTTTTGGGGAGAAAATGCATGAGTTTTGGGGATAAACTGCATTATTTTGGCGTGAAAGCACGGTATTGAGCTAATAAGCGGCATTTTGTGGAGAAAATGTCTTCTTTTGAGGAGAAAGGTGATCTTGAAGGGAGAAAATGCCTTATTTGCAGCATCAAAAGACGCATTTGGGGAAGATAGTGTCTTTTATTGGGACATCACGTTTTATTCCAAAAATAACACATTTTCTTCCCAGAATACCGCCTTTGATCCACAAAATAAGGCATTTTCTTCCCAGAATACCGCTTTTTAGACCGAAAATAAGGCAACCTCTCCAAAAAAGACGTATTTCTGTCCTCAAAATGAGACATATTCTCCCCAAAATAGCATTCTTGGTTCCAAATAGAAGACTTTTTCTCCAGTAAATACCACGTCGGGTTCCCAATATTACACATTTTCTCCCCAAAATTGCTCTTTGGATCCCCAAAATGAGCCGTTCTCACTCAAATAACACTTGTGATCCCAAGAATCAGGCGTTTTCTCCGCACAAGACTGATTTTATTACCAAAACAAAACATTTCTTACCCAAAACACACCTTTTTATTCCCAACATTAGACATTGTCTCCCCCAGATGCCCATTGGTATCCCTCCAAGATGAAATTCTCCCCTTCAAATATGGCTTTGTGTAACAAAAGAAGACATTCGCTCCCCAAAATACCGCTTCTGATCCCCTAAGGAAGACTTTTCCTCCCCAAAACACCCCTTTGGATCCCCAAAATAAGAAATACTCTCCCCAAAGTAGCGCTTTCGTTTCCTTTCCCAAAAAGGAGACATTTGAAGATGAAGGGCAGTATTCTGGGGAGAAAATGCCTTTTTGGGGGGATAAAGAGTGGCACTTAAGAGGGAACCTGTTTGGTTTCTGGGATAAAGAGTGATATTCGGGGAGAAAATGTCGAATTGTTGGCAGACATTGATATGCAGGGGAGAAAGGGTTGTATTTTGGAGAGAAAAAGCGTGTTTTGGGGAGAAAATGCATGAGTTTTGGGGATAAACTGCATTATTTTGGCGTGAAAGCACGGTATTGAGCTAATAAGCGGCATTTTGTGGAGAAAATGTCTTCTTTTGAGGAGAAAGGTGATCTTGAAGGGAGAAAATGCCTTATTTGCAGCATCAAAAGACGCATTTGGGGAAGATAGTGTCTTTTATTGGGACATCACGTTTTATTCCAAAAATAACACATTTTCTTCCCAGAATACCGCCTTTGATCCACAAAATAAGGCATTTTCTTCCCAGAATACCGCTTTTTAGACCGAAAATAAGGCAACCTCTCCAAAAAAGACGTATTTCTGTCCTCAAAATGAGACATATTCTCCCCAAAATAGCATTCTTGGTTCCAAATAGAAGACTTTTTCTCCAGTAAATACCACGTCGGGTTCCCAATATTACACATTTTCTCCCCCAAATTGCTCTTTGGATCCCCAAAATGAGCCGTTCTCACTCAAATAACACTTGTGATCCCAAGAATCAGGCGTTTTCTCCGCACAAGACTGATTTTATTACCAAAACAAAACATTTCTTACCCAAAACACACCTTTTTATTCCCAACATTAGACATTGTCTCCCCCAGATGCCCATTGGTATCCCTCCAAGATGAAATTCTCCCCTTCAAATATGGCTTTGTGTAACAAAAGAAGACATTCGCTCCCCAAAATACCGCTTCTGATCCCCTAAGGAAGACTTTTCCTCCCCAAAACACCCCTTTGGATCCCCAAAATAAGAAATACTCTCCCCAAAGTAGCGCTTTCGTTTCCTTTCCCAAAAAGGAGACATTTGAAGATGAAGGGCAGTATTCTGGGGAGAAAATGCCTTTTTGGGGGGATAAAGAGTGGCACTTAAGAGGGAACCTGTTTGGTTTCTGGGATAAAGAGTGATATTCGGGGAGAAAATGTCGAATTGTTGGCAGAAATTGATATGCAGGGGAGAAAGGGTTGTATTTTGGAGAGAAAAAGCGTGTTTTGGGGAGAAAATGCATGAGTTTTGGGGATAAACTGCATTATTTTGGCGTGAAAGCACGGTATTGAGCTAATAAGCGGCATTTTGTGGAGAAAATGTCTTCTTTTGAGGAGAAAGGTGATCTTGAAGGGAGAAAATGCCTTATTTGCAGCATCAAAAGACGCATTTGGGGAAGATAGTGTCTTTTATTGGGACATCACGTTTTATTCCAAAAATAACACATTTTCTTCCCAGAATACCGCCTTTGATCCACAAAATAAGGCATTTTCTTCCCAGAATACCGCTTTTTAGACCGAAAATAAGGCAACCTCTCCAAAAAAGACGTATTTCTGTCCTCAAAATGAGACATATTCTCCCCAAAATAGCATTCTTGGTTCCAAATAGAAGACTTTTTCTCCAGTAAATACCACGTCGGGTTCCCAATATTACACATTTTCTCCCCCAAATTGCTCTTTGGATCCCCAAAATGAGCCGTTCTCACTCAAATAACACTTGTGATCCCAAGAATCAGGCGTTTTCTCCGCACAAGACTGATTTTATTACCAAAACAAAACATTTCTTACCCAAAACACACCTTTTTATTCCCAACATTAGACATTGTCTCCCCCAGATGCCCATTGGTATCCCTCCAAGATGAAATTCTCCCCTTCAAATATGGCTTTGTGTAACAAAAGAAGACATTCGCTCCCCAAAATACCGCTTCTGATCCCCTAAGGAAGACTTTTCCTCCCCAAAACACCCCTTTGGATCCCCAAAATAAGAAATACTCTCCCCAAAGTAGCGCTTTCGTTTCCTTTCCCAAAAAGGAGACATTTGAAGATGAAGGGCAGTATTCTGGGGAGAAAATGCCTTTTTGGGGGGATAAAGAGTGGCACTTAAGAGGGAACCTGTTTGGTTTCTGGGATAAAGAGTGATATTCGGGGAGAAAATGTCGAATTGTTGGCAGACATTGATATGCAGGGGAGAAAGGGTTGTATTTTGGAGAGAAAAAGCGTGTTTTGGGGAGAAAATGCATGAGTTTTGGGGATAAACTGCATTATTTTGGCGTGAAAGCACGGTATTGAGCTAATAAGCGGCATTTTGTGGAGAAAATGTCTTCTTTTGAGGAGAAAGGTGATCTTGAAGGGAGAAAATGCCTTATTTGCAGCATCAAAAGACGCATTTGGGGAAGATAGTGTCTTTTATTGGGACATCACGTTTTATTCCAAAAATAACACATTTTCTTCCCAGAATACCGCCTTTGATCCACAAAATAAGGCATTTTCTTCCCAGAATACCGCTTTTTAGACCGAAAATAAGGCAACCTCTCCAAAAAAGACGTATTTCTGTCCTCAAAATGAGACATATTCTCCCCAAAATAGCATTCTTGGTTCCAAATAGAAGACTTTTTCTCCAGTAAATACCACGTCGGGTTCCCAATATTACACATTTTCTCCCCAAAATTGCTCTTTGGATCCCCAAAATGAGCCGTTCTCACTCAAATAACACTTGTGATCCCAAGAATCAGGCGTTTTCTCCGCACAAGACTGATTTTATTACCAAAACAAAACATTTCTTACCCAAAACACACCTTTTTATTCCCAACATTAGACATTGTCTCCCCCAGATGCCCATTGGTATCCCTCCAAGATGAAATTCTCCCCTTCAAATATGGCTTTGTGTAACAAAAGAAGACATTCGCTCCCCAAAATACCGCTTCTGATCCCCTAAGGAAGACTTTTCCTCCCCAAAACACCCCTTTGGATCCCCAAAATAAGAAATACTCTCCCCAAAGTAGCGCTTTCGTTTCCTTTCCCAAAGAGGAGACATTTGAAGATGAAGGGCAGTATTCTGGGGAGAAAATGCCTTTTTGGGGGGATAAAGAGTGGCACTTAAGAGGGAACCTGTTTGGTTTCTGGGATAAAGAGTGATATTCGGGGAGAAAATGTCGAATTGTTGGCAGAAATTGATATGCAGGGGAGAAAGGGTTGTATTTTGGAGAGAAAAAGCGTGTTTTGGGGAGAAAATGCATGAGTTTTGGGGATAAACTGCATTATTTTGGCGTGAAAGCACGGTATTGAGCTAATAAGCGGCATTTTGTGGAGAAAATGTCTTCTTTTGAGGAGAAAGGTGATCTTGAAGGGAGAAAATGCCTTATTTGCAGCATCAAAAGACGCATTTGGGGAAGATAGTGTCTTTTATTGGGACATCACGTTTTATTCCAAAAATAACACATTTTCTTCCCAGAATACCGCCTTTGATCCACAAAATAAGGCATTTTCTTCCCAGAATACCGCTTTTTAGACCGAAAATAAGGCAACCTCTCCAAAAAAGACGTATTTCTGTCCTCAAAATGAGACATATTCTCCCCAAAATAGCATTCTTGGTTCCAAATAGAAGACTTTTTCTCCAGTAAATACCACGTCGGGTTCCCAATATTACACATTTTCTCCCCCAAATTGCTCTTTGGATTCCCAAAATGAGCCGTTCTCACTCAAATAACACTTGTGATCCCAAGAATCAGGCGTTTTCTCCCCACAAGACTGATTTTATTACCAAAACAAAACATTTCTTACCCAAAACACACCTTTTTATTCCCAACATTAGACATTGTCTCCCCCAGATGCCCATTGGTATCCCTCCAAGATGAAATTCTCCCCTTCAAATATGGCTTTGTGTAACAAAAGAAGACATTCGCTCCCCAAAATACCGCTTCTGATCCCCTAAGGAAGACTTTTCCTCCCCAAAACACCCCTTTGGATCCCCAAAATAAGAAATACTCTCCCCAAAGTAGCGCTTTCGTTTCCTTTCCCAAAAAGGAGACATTTGAAGATGAAGGGCAGTATTCTGGGGAGAAAATGCCTTTTTGGGGGGATAAAGAGTGGCACTTAAGAGGGAACCTGTTTGGTTTCTGGGATAAAGAGTGATATTCGGGGAGAAAATGTCGAATTGTTGGCAGAAATTGATATGCAGGGGAGAAAGGGTTGTATTTTGGAGAGAAAAAGCGTGTTTTGGGGAGAAAATGCATGAGTTTTGGGGATAAACTGCATTATTTTGGCGTGAAAGCACGGTATTGAGCTAATAAGCGGCATTTTGTGGAGAAAATGTCTTCTTTTGAGGAGAAAGGTGATCTTGAAGGGAGAAAATGCCTTATTTGCAGCATCAAAAGACGCATTTGGGGAAGATAGTGTCTTTTATTGGGACATCACGTTTTATTCCAAAAATAACACATTTTCTTCCCAGAATACCGCCTTTGATCCACAAAATAAGGCATTTTCTTCCCAGAATACCGCTTTTTAGACCGAAAATAAGGCAACCTCTCCAAAAAAGACGTATTTCTGTCCTCAAAATGAGACATATTCTCCCCAAAATAGCATTCTTGGTTCCAAATAGAAGACTTTTTCTCCAGTAAATACCACGTCGGGTTCCCAATATTACACATTTTCTCCCCCAAATTGCTCTTTGGATCCCCAAAATGAGCCGTTCTCACTCAAATAACACTTGTGATCCCAAGAATCAGGCGTTTTCTCCGCACAAGACTGATTTTATTACCAAAACAAAACATTTCTTACCCAAAACACACCTTTTTATTCCCAACATTAGACATTGTCTCCCCCAGATGCCCATTGGTATCCCTCCAAGATGAAATTCTCCCCTTCAAATATGGCTTTGTGTAACAAAAGAAGACATTCGCTCCCCAAAATACCGCTTCTGATCCCCTAAGGAAGACTTTTCCTCCCCAAAACACCCCTTTGGATCCCCAAAATAAGAAATACTCTCCCCAAAGTAGCGCTTTCGTTTCCTTTCCCAAAAAGGAGACATTTGAAGATGAAGGGCAGTATTCTGGGGAGAAAATGCCTTTTTGGGGGGATAAAGAGTGGCACTTAAGAGGGAACCTGTTTGGTTTCTGGGATAAAGAGTGATATTCGGGGAGAAAATGTCGAATTGTTGGCAGAAATTGATATGCAGGGGAGAAAGGGTTGTATTTTGGAGAGAAAAAGCGTGTTTTGGGGAGAAAATGCATGAGTTTTGGGGATAAACTGCATTATTTTGGCGTGAAAGCACGGTATTGAGCTAATAAGCGGCATTTTGTGGAGAAAATGTCTTCTTTTGAGGAGAAAGGTGATCTTGAAGGGAGGAAATGCCTTATTTGCAGCATCAAAAGACGCATTTGGGGAAGATAGTGTCTTTTATTGGGACATCACGTTTTATTCCAAAAATAACACATTTTCTTCCCAGAATACCGCCTTTGATCCACAAAATAAGGCATTTTCTTCCCAGAATACCGCTTTTTAGACCGAAAATAAGGCAACCTCTCCAAAAAAGACGTATTTCTGTCCTCAAAATGAGACATATTCTCCCCAAAATAGCATTCTTGGTTCCAAATAGAAGACTTTTTCTCCAGTAAATACCACGTCGGGTTCCCAATATTACACATTTTCTCCCCCAAATTGCTCTTTGGATCCCCAAAATGAGCCGTTCTCACTCAAATAACACTTGTGATCCCAAGAATCAGGCGTTTTCTCCGCACAAGACTGATTTTATTACCAAAACAAAACATTTCTTACCCAAAACACACCTTTTTATTCCCAACATTAGACATTGTCTCCCCCAGATGCCCATTGGTATCCCTCCAAGATGAAATTCTCCCCTTCAAATATGGCTTTGTGTAACAAAAGAAGACATTCGCTCCCCAAAATACCGCTTCTGATCCCCTAAGGAAGACTTTTCCTCCCCAAAACACCCCTTTGGATCCCCAAAATAAGAAATACTCTCCCCAAAGTAGCGCTTTCGTTTCCTTTCCCAAAAAGGAGACATTTGAAGATGAAGGGCAGTATTCTGGGGAGAAAATGCCTTTTTGGGGGGATAAAGAGTGGCACTTAAGAGGGAACCTGTTTGGTTTCTGGGATAAAGAGTGATATTCGGGGAGAAAATGTCGAATTGTTGGCAGACATTGATATGCAGGGGAGAAAGGGTTGTATTTTGGAGAGAAAAAGCGTGTTTTGGGGAGAAAATGCATGAGTTTTGGGGATAAACTGCATTATTTTGGCGTGAAAGCACGGTATTGAGCTAATAAGCGGCATTTTGTGGAGAAAATGTCTTCTTTTGAGGAGAAAGGTGATCTTGAAGGGAGAAAATGCCTTATTTGCAGCATCAAAAGACGCATTTGGGGAAGATAGTGTCTTTTATTGGGACATCACGTTTTATTCCAAAAATAACACATTTTCTTCCCAGAATACCGCCTTTGATCCACAAAATAAGGCATTTTCTTCCCAGAATACCGCTTTTTAGACCGAAAATAAGGCAACCTCTCCAAAAAAGACGTATTTCTGTCCTCAAAATGAGACATATTCTCCCCAAAATAGCATTCTTGGTTCCAAATAGAAGACTTTTTCTCCAGTAAATACCACGTCGGGTTCCCAATATTACACATTTTCTCCCCAAAATTGCTCTTTGGATCCCCAAAATGAGCCGTTCTCACTCAAATAACACTTGTGATCCCAAGAATCAGGCGTTTTCTCCGCACAAGACTGATTTTATTACCAAAACAAAACATTTCTTACCCAAAACACACCTTTTTATTCCCAACATTAGACATTGTCTCCCCCAGATGCCCATTGGTATCCCTCCAAGATGAAATTCTCCCCTTCAAATATGGCTTTGTGTAACAAAAGAAGACATTCGCTCCCCAAAATACCGCTTCTGATCCCCTAAGGAAGACTTTTCCTCCCCAAAACACCCCTTTGGATCCCCAAAATAAGAAATACTCTCCCCAAAGTAGCGCTTTCGTTTCCTTTCCCAAAAAGGAGACATTTGAAGATGAAGGGCAGTATTCTGGGGAGAAAATGCCTTTTTGGGGGGATAAAGAGTGGCACTTAAGAGGGAACCTGTTTGGTTTCTGGGATAAAGAGTGATATTCGGGGAGAAAATGTCGAATTGTTGGCAGACATTGATATGCAGGGGAGAAAGGGTTGTATTTTGGAGAGAAAAAGCGTGTTTTGGGGAGAAAATGCATGAGTTTTGGGGATAAACTGCATTATTTTGGCGTGAAAGCACGGTATTGAGCTAATAAGCGGCATTTTGTGGAGAAAATGTCTTCTTTTGAGGAGAAAGGTGATCTTGAAGGGAGAAAATGCCTTATTTGCAGCATCAAAAGACGCATTTGGGGAAGATAGTGTCTTTTATTGGGACATCACGTTTTATTCCAAAAATAACACATTTTCTTCCCAGAATACCGCCTTTGATCCACAAAATAAGGCATTTTCTTCCCAGAATACCGCTTTTTAGACCGAAAATAAGGCAACCTCTCCAAAAAAGACGTATTTCTGTCCTCAAAATGAGACATATTCTCCCCAAAATAGCATTCTTGGTTCCAAATAGAAGACTTTTTCTCCAGTAAATACCACGTCGGGTTCCCAATATTACACATTTTCTCCCCAAAATTGCTCTTTGGATCCCCAAAATGAGCCGTTCTCACTCAAATAACACTTGTGATCCCAAGAATCAGGCGTTTTCTCCGCACAAGACTGATTTTATTACCAAAACAAAACATTTCTTACCCAAAACACACCTTTTTATTCCCAACATTAGACATTGTCTCCCCCAGATGCCCATTGGTATCCCTCCAAGATGAAATTCTCCCCTTCAAATATGGCTTTGTGTAACAAAAGAAGACATTCGCTCCCCAAAATACCGCTTCTGATCCCCTAAGGAAGACTTTTCCTCCCCAAAACACCCCTTTGGATCCCCAAAATAAGAAATACTCTCCCCAAAGTAGCGCTTTCGTTTCCTTTCCCAAAAAGGAGACATTTGAAGATGAAGGGCAGTATTCTGGGGAGAAAATGCCTTTTTGGGGGGATAAAGAGTGGCACTTAAGAGGGAACCTGTTTGGTTTCTGGGATAAAGAGTGATATTCGGGGAGAAAATGTCGAATTGTTGGCAGAAATTGATATGCAGGGGAGAAAGGGTTGTATTTTGGAGAGAAAAAGCGTGTTTTGGGGAGAAAATGCATGAGTTTTGGGGATAAACTGCATTATTTTGGCGTGAAAGCACGGTATTGAGCTAATAAGCGGCATTTTGTGGAGAAAATGTCTTCTTTTGAGGAGAAAGGTGATCTTGAAGGGAGAAAATGCCTTATTTGCAGCATCAAAAGACGCATTTGGGGAAGATAGTGTCTTTTATTGGGACATCACGTTTTATTCCAAAAATAACACATTTTCTTCCCAGAATACCGCCTTTGATCCACAAAATAAGGCATTTTCTTCCCAGAATACCGCTTTTTAGACCGAAAATAAGGCAACCTCTCCAAAAAAGACGTATTTCTGTCCTCAAAATGAGACATATTCTCCCCAAAATAGCATTCTTGGTTCCAAATAGAAGACTTTTTCTCCAGTAAATACCACGTCGGGTTCCCAATATTACACATTTTCTCCCCCAAATTGCTCTTTGGATCCCCAAAATGAGCCGTTCTCACTCAAATAACACTTGTGATCCCAAGAATCAGGCGTTTTCTCCGCACAAGACTGATTTTATTACCAAAACAAAACATTTCTTACCCAAAACACACCTTTTTATTCCCAACATTAGACATTGTCTCCCCCAGATGCCCATTGGTATCCCTCCAAGATGAAATTCTCCCCTTCAAATATGGCTTTGTGTAACAAAAGAAGACATTCGCTCCCCAAAATACCGCTTCTGATCCCCTAAGGAAGACTTTTCCTCCCCAAAACACCCCTTTGGATCCCCAAAATAAGAAATACTCTCCCCAAAGTAGCGCTTTCGTTTCCTTTCCCAAAAAGGAGACATTTGAAGATGAAGGGCAGTATTCTGGGGAGAAAATGCCTTTTTGGGGGGATAAAGAGTGGCACTTAAGAGGGAACCTGTTTGGTTTCTGGGATAAAGAGTGATATTCGGGGAGAAAATGTCGAATTGTTGGCAGACATTGATATGCAGGGGAGAAAGGGTTGTATTTTGGAGAGAAAAAGCGTGTTTTGGGGAGAAAATGCATGAGTTTTGGGGATAAACTGCATTATTTTGGCGTGAAAGCACGGTATTGAGCTAATAAGCGGCATTTTGTGGAGAAAATGTCTTCTTTTGAGGAGAAAGGTGATCTTGAAGGGAGAAAATGCCTTATTTGCAGCATCAAAAGACGCATTTGGGGAAGATAGTGTCTTTTATTGGGACATCACGTTTTATTCCAAAAATAACACATTTTCTTCCCAGAATACCGCCTTTGATCCACAAAATAAGGCATTTTCTTCCCAGAATACCGCTTTTTAGACCGAAAATAAGGCAACCTCTCCAAAAAAGACGTATTTCTGTCCTCAAAATGAGACATATTCTCCCCAAAATATCGTTCTTGGTTCCAAATAGAAGACTTTTTCTCCAGTAAATACCACGTCGGGTTCCCAATATTACACATTTTCTCCCCAAACTTGCTCTTTGGATCCCCAAAATGAGCCGTTCTCACTCAAATAACACTTGTGATCCCAAGAATCAGGCGTTTTCTCCGCACAAGACTGATTTTATTACCAAAACAAAACATTTCTTACCCAAAACACACCTTTTTATTCCCAACATTAGACATTGTCTCCCCCAGATGCCCATTGGTATCCCTCCAAGATGAAATTCTCCCCTTCAAATATGGCTTTGTGTAACAAAAGAAGACATTCGCTCCCCAAAATACCGCTTCTGATCCCCTAAGGAAGACTTTTCCTCCCCAAAACACCCCTTTGGATCCCCAAAATAAGAAATACTCTCCCCAAAGTAGCGCTTTCGTTTCCTTTCCCAAAAAGGAGACATTTGAAGATGAAGGGCAGTATTCTGGGGAGAAAATGCCTTTTTGGGGGGATAAAGAGTGGCACTTAAGAGGGAACCTGTTTGGTTTCTGGGATAAAGAGTGATATTCGGGGAGAAAATGTCGAATTGTTGGCAGACATTGATATGCAGGGGAGAAAGGGTTGTATTTTGGAGAGAAAAAGCGTGTTTTGGGGAGAAAATGCATGAGTTTTGGGGATAAACTGCATTATTTTGGCGTGAAAGCACGGTATTGAGCTAATAAGCGGCATTTTGTGGAGAAAATGTCTTCTTTTGAGGAGAAAGGTGATCTTGAAGGGAGAAAATGCCTTATTTGCAGCATCAAAAGACGCATTTGGGGAAGATAGTGTCTTTTATTGGGACATCACGTTTTATTCCAAAAATAACACATTTTCTTCCCAGAATACCGCCTTTGATCCACAAAATAAGGCATTTTCTTCCCAGAATACCGCTTTTTAGACCGAAAATAAGGCAACCTCTCCAAAAAAGACGTATTTCTGTCCTCAAAATGAGACATATTCTCCCCAAAATAGCATTCTTGGTTCCAAAAAGAAGACTTTTTCTCCAGTAAATACCACGTCGGGTTCCCAATATTACACATTTTCTCCCCCAAATTGCTCTTTGGATCCCCAAAATGAGCCGTTCTCACTCAAATAACACTTGTGATCCCAAGAATCAGGCGTTTTCTCCGCACAAGACTGATTTTATTACCAAAACAAAACATTTCTTACCCAAAACACACCTTTTTATTCCCAACATTAGACATTGTCTCCCCCAGATGCCCATTGGTATCCCTCCAAGATGAAATTCTCCCCTTCAAATATGGCTTTGTGTAACAAAAGAAGACATTCGCTCCCCAAAATACCGCTTCTGATCCCCTAAGGAAGACTTTTCCTCCCCAAAACACCCCTTTGGATCCCCAAAATAAGAAATACTCTCCCCAAAGTAGCGCTTTCGTTTCCTTTCCCAAAAAGGAGACATTTGAAGATGAAGGGCAGTATTCTGGGGAGAAAATGCCTTTTTGGGGGGATAAAGAGTGGCACTTAAGAGGGAACCTGTTTGGTTTCTGGGATAAAGAGTGATATTCGGGGAGAAAATGTCGAATTGTTGGCAGACATTGATATGCAGGGGAGAAAGGGTTGTATTTTGGAGAGAAAAAGCGTGTTTTGGGGAGAAAATGCATGAGTTTTGGGGATAAACTGCATTATTTTGGCGTGAAAGCACGGTATTGAGCTAATAAGCGGCATTTTGTGGAGAAAATGTCTTCTTTTGAGGAGAAAGGTGATCTTGAAGGGAGAAAATGCCTTATTTGCAGCATCAAAAGACGCATTTGGGGAAGATAGTGTCTTTTATTGGGACATCACGTTTTATTCCAAAAATAACACATTTTCTTCCCAGAATACCGCCTTTGATCCACAAAATAAGGCATTTTCTTCCCAGAATACCGCTTTTTAGACCGAAAATAAGGCAACCTCTCCAAAAAAGACGTATTTCTGTCCTCAAAATGAGACATATTCTCCCCAAAATAGCATTCTTGGTTCCAAATAGAAGACTTTTTCTCCAGTAAATACCACGTCGGGTTCCCAATATTACACATTTTCTCCCCCAAATTGCTCTTTGGATCCCCAAAATGAGCCGTTCTCACTCAAATAACACTTGTGATCCCAAGAATCAGGCGTTTTCTCCGCACAAGACTGATTTTATTACCAAAACAAAACATTTCTTACCCAAAACACACCTTTTTATTCCCAACATTAGACATTGTCTCCCCCAGATGCCCATTGGTATCCCTCCAAGATGAAATTCTCCCCTTCAAATATGGCTTTGTGTAACAAAAGAAGACATTCGCTCCCCAAAATACCGCTTCTGATCCCCTAAGGAAGACTTTTCCTCCCCAAAACACCCCTTTGGATCCCCAAAATAAGAAATACTCTCCCCAAAGTAGCGCTTTCGTTTCCTTTCCCAAAAAGGAGACATTTGAAGATGAAGGGCAGTATTCTGGGGAGAAAATGCCTTTTTGGGGGGATAAAGAGTGGCACTTAAGAGGGAACCTGTTTGGTTTCTGGGATAAAGAGTGATATTCGGGGAGAAAATGTCGAATTGTTGGCAGAAATTGATATGCAGGGGAGAAAGGGTTGTATTTTGGAGAGAAAAAGCGTGTTTTGGGGAGAAAATGCATGAGTTTTGGGGATAAACTGCATTATTTTGGCGTGAAAGCACGGTATTGAGCTAATAAGCGGCGTTTTGTGGAGAAAATGTCTTCTTTTGAGGAGAAAGGTGATCTTGAAGGGAGAAAATGCCTTATTTGCAGCATCAAAAGACGCATTTGGGGAAGATAGTGTCTTTTATTGGGACATCACGTTTTATTCCAAAAATAACACATTTTCTTCCCAGAATACCGCCTTTGATCCACAAAATAAGGCATTTTCTTCCCAGAATACCGCTTTTTAGACCGAAAATAAGGCAACCTCTCCAAAAAAGACGTATTTCTGTCCTCAAAATGAGACATATTCTCCCCAAAATAGCATTCTTGGTTCCAAATAGAAGACTTTTTCTCCAGTAAATACCACGTCGGGTTCCCAATATTACACATTTTCTCCCCCAAATTGCTCTTTGGATCCCCAAAATGAGCCGTTCTCACTCAAATAACACTTGTGATCCCAAGAATCAGGCGTTTTCTCCGCACAAGACTGATTTTATTACCAAAACAAAACATTTCTTACCCAAAACACACCTTTTTATTCCCAACATTAGACATTGTCTCCCCCAGATGCCCATTGGTATCCCTCCAAGATGAAATTCTCCCCTTCAAATATGGCTTTGTGTAACAAAAGAAGACATTCGCTCCCCAAAATACCGCTTCTGATCCCCTAAGGAAGACTTTTCCTCCCCAAAACACCCCTTTGGATCCCCAAAATAAGAAATACTCTCCCCAAAGTAGCGCTTTCGTTTCCTTTCCCAAAAAGGAGACATTTGAAGATGAAGGGCAGTATTCTGGGGAGAAAATGCCTTTTTGGGGGGATAAAGAGTGGCACTTAAGAGGGAACCTGTTTGGTTTCTGGGATAAAGAGTGATATTCGGGGAGAAAATGTCGAATTGTTGGCAGAAATTGATATGCAGGGGAGAAAGGGTTGTATTTTGGAGAGAAAAAGCGTGTTTTGGGGAGAAAATGCATGAGTTTTGGGGATAAACTGCATTATTTTGGCGTGAAAGCACGGTATTGAGCTAATAAGCGGCATTTTGTGGAGAAAATGTCTTCTTTTGAGGAGAAAGGTGATCTTGAAGGGAGAAAATGCCTTATTTGCAGCATCAAAAGACGCATTTGGGGAAGATAGTGTCTTTTATTGGGACATCACGTTTTATTCCAAAAATAACACATTTTCTTCCCAGAATACCGCCTTTGATCCACAAAATAAGGCATTTTCTTCCCAGAATACCGCTTTTTAGACCGAAAATAAGGCAACCTCTCCAAAAAAGACGTATTTCTGTCCTCAAAATGAGACATATTCTCCCCAAAATAGCATTCTTGGTTCCAAATAGAAGACTTTTTCTCCAGTAAATACCACGTCGGGTTCCCAATATTACACATTTTCTCCCCAAAATTGCTCTTTGGATCCCCAAAATGAGCCGTTCTCACTCAAATAACACTTGTGATCCCAAGAATCAGGCGTTTTCTCCGCACAAGACTGATTTTATTACCAAAACAAAACATTTCTTACCCAAAACACACCTTTTTATTCCCAACATTAGACATTGTCTCCCCCAGATGCCCATTGGTATCCCTCCAAGATGAAATTCTCCCCTTCAAATATGGCTTTGTGTAACAAAAGAAGACATTCGCTCCCCAAAATACCGCTTCTGATCCCCTAAGGAAGACTTTTCCTCCCCAAAACACCCCTTTGGATCCCCAAAATAAGAAATACTCTCCCCAAAGTAGCGCTTTCGTTTCCTTTCCCAAAAAGGAGACATTTGAAGATGAAGGGCAGTATTCTGGGGAGAAAATGCCTTTTTGGGGGGATAAAGAGTGGCACTTAAGAGGGAACCTGTTTGGTTTCTGGGATAAAGAGTGATATTCGGGGAGAAAATGTCGAATTGTTGGCAGAAATTGATATGCAGGGGAGAAAGGGTTGTATTTTGGAGAGAAAAAGCGTGTTTTGGGGAGAAAATGCATGAGTTTTGGGGATAAACTGCATTATTTTGGCGTGAAAGCACGGTATTGAGCTAATAAGCGGCATTTTGTGGAGAAAATGTCTTCTTTTGAGGAGAAAGGTGATCTTGAAGGGAGAAAATGCCTTATTTGCAGCATCAAAAGACGCATTTGGGGAAGATAGTGTCTTTTATTGGGACATCACGTTTTATTCCAAAAATAACACATTTTCTTCCCAGAATACCGCCTTTGATCCACAAAATAAGGCATTTTCTTCCCAGAATACCGCTTTTTAGACCGAAAATAAGGCAACCTCTCCAAAAAAGACGTATTTCTGTCCTCAAAATGAGACATATTCTCCCCAAAATAGCATTCTTGGTTCCAAATAGAAGACTTTTTCTCCAGTAAATACCACGTCGGGTTCCCAATATTACACATTTTCTCCCCCAAATTGCTCTTTGGATCCCCAAAATGAGCCGTTCTCACTCAAATAACACTTGTGATCCCAAGAATCAGGCGTTTTCTCCCCACAAGACTGATTTTATTACCAAAACAAAACATTTCTTACCCAAAACACACCTTTTTATTCCCAACATTAGACATTGTCTCCCCCAGATGCCCATTGGTATCCCTCCAAGATGAAATTCTCCCCTTCAAATATGGCTTTGTGTAACAAAAGAAGACATTCGCTCCCCAAAATACCGCTTCTGATCCCCTAAGGAAGACTTTTCCTCCCCAAAACACCCCTTTGGATCCCCAAAATAAGAAATACTCTCCCCAAAGTAGCGCTTTCGTTTCCTTTCCCAAAAAGGAGACATTTGAAGATGAAGGGCAGTATTCTGGGGAGAAAATGCCTTTTTGGGGGGATAAAGAGTGGCACTTAAGAGGGAACCTGTTTGGTTTCTGGGATAAAGAGTGATATTCGGGGAGAAAATGTCGAATTGTTGGCAGAAATTGATATGCAGGGGAGAAAGGGTTGTATTTTGGAGAGAAAAAGCGTGTTTTGGGGAGAAAATGCATGAGTTTTGGGGATAAACTGCATTATTTTGGCGTGAAAGCACGGTATTGAGCTAATAAGCGGCATTTTGTGGAGAAAAAGTCTTCTTTTGAGGAGAAAGGTAATCTTGAAGGGAGAAAATGCCTTATTTGCAGCATCAAAAGACGCATTTGGGGAAGATAGTGTCTTTTATTGGGACATCACGTTTTATTCCAAAAATAACACATTTTCTTCCCAGAATACCGCCTTTGATCCACAAAATAAGGCATTTTCTTCCCAGAATACCGCTTTTTAGACCGAAAATAAGGCAACCTCTCCAAAAAAGACGTATTTCTGTCCTCAAAATGAGACATATTCTCCCCAAAATAGCATTCTTGGTTCCAAATAGAAGACTTTTTCTCCAGTAAATACCACGTCGGGTTCCCAATATTACACATTTTCTCCCCAAAATTGCTCTTTGGATCCCCAAAATGAGCCGTTCTCACTCAAATAACACTTGTGATCCCAAGAATCAGGCGTTTTCTCCGCACAAGACTGATTTTATTACCACAACAAAACATTTCTTACCCAAAACACACCTTTTTATTCCCAACATTAGACATTGTCTCCCCCAGATGCCCATTGGTATCCCTCCAAGATGAAATTCTCCCCTTCAAATATGGCTTTGTGTAACAAAAGAAGACATTCGCTCCCCAAAATACCGCTTCTGATCCCCTAAGGAAGACTTTTCCTCCCCAAAACACCCCTTTGGATCCCCAAAATAAGAAATACTCTCCCCAAAGTAGCGCTTTCGTTTCCTTTCCCAAAAAGGAGACATTTGAAGATGAAGGGCAGTATTCTGGGGAGAAAATGCCTTTTTGGGGGGATAAAGAGTGGCACTTAAGAGGGAACCTGTTTGGTTTCTGGGATAAAGAGTGATATTCGGGGAGAAAATGTCGAATTGTTGGCAGACATTGATATGCAGGGGAGAAAGGGTTGTATTTTGGAGAGAAAAAGCGTGTTTTGGGGAGAAAATGCATGAGTTTTGGGGATAAACTGCATTATTTTGGCGTGAAAGCACGGTATTGAGCTAATAAGCGGCATTTTGTGGAGAAAATGTCTTCTTTTGAGGAGAAAGGTGATCTTGAAGGGAGAAAATGCCTTATTTGCAGCATCAAAAGACGCATTTGGGGAAGATAGTGTCTTTTATTGGGACATCACGTTTTATTCCAAAAATAACACATTTTCTTCCCAGAATACCGCCTTTGATCCACAAAATAAGGCATTTTCTTCCCAGAATACCGCTTTTTAGACCGAAAATAAGGCAACCTCTCCAAAAAAGACGTATTTCTGTCCTCAAAATGAGACATATTCTCCCCAAAATAGCATTCTTGGTTCCAAATAGAAGACTTTTTCTCCAGTAAATACCACGTCGGGTTCCCAATATTACACATTTTCTCCCCAAAATTGCTCTTTGGATCCCCAAAATGAGCCGTTCTCACTCAAATAACACTTGTGATCCCAAGAATCAGGCGTTTTCTCCCCACAAGACTGATTTTATTACCAAAACAAAACATTTCTTACCCAAAACACACCTTTTTATTCCCAACATTAGACATTGTCTCCCCCAGATGCCCATTGGTATCCCTCCAAGATGAAATTCTCCCCTTCAAATATGGCTTTGTGTAACAAAAGAAGACATTCGCTCCCCAAAATACCGCTTCTGATCCCCTAAGGAAGACTTTTCCTCCCCAAAACACCCCTTTGGATCCCCAAAATAAGAAATACTCTCCCCAAAGTAGCGCTTTCGTTTCCTTTCCCAAAAAGGAGACATTTGAAGATGAAGGGCAGTATTCTGGGGAGAAAATGCCTTTTTGGGGGGATAAAGAGTGGCACTTAAGAGGGAACCTGTTTGGTTTCTGGGATAAAGAGTGATATTCGGGGAGAAAATGTCGAATTGTTGGCAGAAATTGATATGCAGGGGAGAAAGGGTTGTATTTTGGAGAGAAAAAGCGTGTTTTGGGGAGAAAATGCATGAGTTTTGGGGATAAACTGCATTATTTTGGCGTGAAAGCACGGTATTGAGCTAATAAGCGGCATTTTGTGGAGAAAATGTCTTCTTTTGAGGAGAAAGGTGATCTTGAAGGGAGAAAATGCCTTATTTGCAGCATCAAAAGACGCATTTGGGGAAGATAGTGTCTTTTATTGGGACATCACGTTTTATTCCAAAAATAACACATTTTCTTCCCAGAATACCGCCTTTGATCCACAAAATAAGGCATTTTCTTCCCAGAATACCGCTTTTTAGACCGAAAATAAGGCAACCTCTCCAAAAAAGACGTATTTCTGTCCTCAAAATGAGACATATTCTCCCCAAAATAGCATTCTTGGTTCCAAATAGAAGACTTTTTCTCCAGTAAATACCACGTCGGGTTCTCAATATTACACATTTTCTCCCCCAAATTGCTCTTTGGATCCCCAAAATGAGCCGTTCTCACTCAAATAACACTTGTGATCCCAAGAATCAGGCGTTTTCTCCGCACAAGACTGATTTTATTACCAAAACAAAACATTTCTTACCCAAAACACACCTTTTTATTCCCAACATTAGACATTGTCTCCCCCAGATGCCCATTGGTATCCCTCCAAGATGAAATTCTCCCCTTCAAATATGGCTTTGTGTAACAAAAGAAGACATTCGCTCCCCAAAATACCGCTTCTGATCCCCTAAGGAAGACTTTTCCTCCCCAAAACACCCCTTTGGATCCCCAAAATAAGAAATACTCTCCCCAAAGTAGCGCTTTCGTTTCCTTTCCCAAAAAGGAGACATTTGAAGATGAAGGGCAGTATTCTGGGGAGAAAATGCCTTTTTGGGGGGATAAAGAGTGGCACTTAAGAGGGAACCTGTTTGGTTTCTGGGATAAAGAGTGATATTCGGGGAGAAAATGTCGAATTGTTGGCAGAAATTGATATGCAGGGGAGAAAGGGTTGTATTTTGGAGAGAAAAAGCGTGTTTTGGGGAGAAAATGCATGAGTTTTGGGGATAAACTGCATTATTTTGGCGTGAAAGCACGGTATTGAGCTAATAAGCGGCATTTTGTGGAGAAAATGTCTTCTTTTGAGGAGAAAGGTGATCTTGAAGGGAGAAAATGCCTTATTTGCAGCATCAAAAGACGCATTTGGGGAAGATAGTGTCTTTTATTGGGACATCACGTTTTATTCCAAAAATAACACATTTTCTTCCCAGAATACCGCCTTTGATCCACAAAATAAGGCATTTTCTTCCCAGAATACCGCTTTTTAGACCGAAAATAAGGCAACCTCTCCAAAAAAGACGTATTTCTGTCCTCAAAATGAGACATATTCTCCCCAAAATATCATTCTTGGTTCCAAATAGAAGACTTTTTCTCCAGTAAATACCACGTCGGGTTCCCAATATTACACATTTTCTCCCCCAAATTGCTCTTTGGATCCCCAAAATGAGCCGTTCTCACTCAAATAACACTTGTGATCCCAAGAATCAGGCGTTTTCTCCCCACAAGACTGATTTTATTACCAAAACAAAACATTTCTTACCCAAAACACACCTTTTTATTCCCAACATTAGACATTGTCTCCCCCAGATGCCCATTGGTATCCCTCCAAGATGAAATTCTCCCCTTCAAATATGGCTTTGTGTAACAAAAGAAGACATTCGCTCCCCAAAATACCGCTTCTGATCCCCTAAGGAAGACTTTTCCTCCCCAAAACACCCCTTTGGATCCCCAAAATAAGAAATACTCTCCCCAAAGTAGCGCTTTCGTTTCCTTTCCCAAAAAGGAGACATTTGAAGATGAAGGGCAGTATTCTGGGGAGAAAATGCCTTTTTGGGGGGATAAAGAGTGGCACTTAAGAGGGAACCTGTTTGGTTTCTGGGATAAAGAGTGATATTCGGGGAGAAAATGTCGAATTGTTGGCAGAAATTGATATGCAGGGGAGAAAGGGTTGTATTTTGGAGAGAAAAAGCGTGTTTTGGGGAGAAAATGCATGAGTTTTGGGGATAAACTGCATTATTTTGGCGTGAAAGCACGGTATTGAGCTAATAAGCGGCATTTTGTGGAGAAAATGTCTTCTTTTGAGGAGAAAGGTGATCTTGAAGGGAGAAAATGCCTTATTTGCAGCATCAAAAGACGCATTTGGGGAAGATAGTGTCTTTTATTGGGACATCACGTTTTATTCCAAAAATAACACATTTTCTTCCCAGAATACCGCCTTTGATCCACAAAATAAGGCATTTTCTTCCCAGAATACCGCTTTTTAGACCGAAAATAAGGCAACCTCTCCAAAAAAGACGTATTTCTGTCCTCAAAATGAGACATATTCTCCCCAAAATAGCATTCTTGGTTCCAAATAGAAGACTTTTTCTCCAGTAAATACCACGTCGGGTTCCCAATATTACACATTTTCTCCCCCAAATTGCTCTTTGGATCCCCAAAATGAGCCGTTCTCACTCAAATAACACTTGTGATCCCAAGAATCAGGCGTTTTCTCCGCACAAGACTGATTTTATTACCAAAACAAAACATTTCTTACCCAAAACACACCTTTTTATTCCCAACATTAGACATTGTCTCCCCCAGATGCCCATTGGTATCCCTCCAAGATGAAATTCTCCCCTTCAAATATGGCTTTGTGTAACAAAAGAAGACATTCGCTCCCCAAAATACCGCTTCTGATCCCCTAAGGAAGACTTTTCCTCCCCAAAACACCCCTTTGGATCCCCAAAATAAGAAATACTCTCCCCAAAGTAGCGCTTTCGTTTCCTTTCCCAAAAAGGAGACATTTGAAGATGAAGGGCAGTATTCTGGGGAGAAAATGCCTTTTTGGGGGGATAAAGAGTGGCACTTAAGAGGGAACCTGTTTGGTTTCTGGGATAAAGAGTGATATTCGGGGAGAAAATGTCGAATTGTTGGCAGAAATTGATATGCAGGGGAGAAAGGGTTGTATTTTGGAGAGAAAAAGCGTGTTTTGGGGAGAAAATGCATGAGTTTTGGGGATAAACTGCATTATTTTGGCGTGAAAGCACGGTATTGAGCTAATAAGCGGCATTTTGTGGAGAAAATGTCTTCTTTTGAGGAGAAAGGTGATCTTGAAGGGAGAAAATGCCTTATTTGCAGCATCAAAAGACGCATTTGGGGAAGATAGTGTCTTTTATTGGGACATCACGTTTTATTCCAAAAATAACACATTTTCTTCCCAGAATACCGCCTTTGATCCACAAAATAAGGCATTTTCTTCCCAGAATACCGCTTTTTAGACCGAAAATAAGGCAACCTCTCCAAAAAAGACGTATTTCTGTCCTCAAAATGAGACATATTCTCCCCAAAATAGCATTCTTGGTTCCAAATAGAAGACTTTTTCTCCAGTAAATACCACGTCGGGTTCCCAATATTACACATTTTCTCCCCCAAATTGCTCTTTGGATCCCCAAAATGAGCCGTTCTCACTCAAATAACACTTGTGATCCCAAGAATCAGGCGTTTTCTCCGCACAAGACTGATTTTATTACCAAAACAAAACATTTCTTACCCAAAACACACCTTTTTATTCCCAACATTAGACATTGTCTCCCCCAGATGCCCATTGGTATCCCTCCAAGATGAAATTCTCCCCTTCAAATATGGCTTTGTGTAACAAAAGAAGACATTCGCTCCCCAAAATACCGCTTCTGATCCCCTAAGGAAGACTTTTCCTCCCCAAAACACCCCTTTGGATCCCCAAAATAAGAAATACTCTCCCCAAAGTAGCGCTTTCGTTTCCTTTCCCAAAAAGGAGACATTTGAAGATGAAGGGCAGTATTCTGGGGAGAAAATGCCTTTTTGGGGGGATAAAGAGTGGCACTTAAGAGGGAACCTGTTTGGTTTCTGGGATAAAGAGTGATATTCGGGGAGAAAATGTCGAATTGTTGGCAGAAATTGATATGCAGGGGAGAAAGGGTTGTATTTTGGAGAGAAAAAGCGTGTTTTGGGGAGAAAATGCATGAGTTTTGGGGATAAACTGCATTATTTTGGCGTGAAAGCACGGTATTGAGCTAATAAGCGGCATTTTGTGGAGAAAATGTCTTCTTTTGAGGAGAAAGGTGATCTTGAAGGGAGAAAATGCCTTATTTGCAGCATCAAAAGACGCATTTGGGGAAGATAGTGTCTTTTATTGGGACATCACGTTTTATTCCAAAAATAACACATTTTCTTCCCAGAATACCGCCTTTGATCCACAAAATAAGGCATTTTCTTCCCAGAATACCGCTTTTTAGACCGAAAATAAGGCAACCTCTCCAAAAAAGACGTATTTCTGTCCTCAAAATGAGACATATTCTCCCCAAAATAGCATTCTTGGTTCCAAATAGAAGACATTTTCTCCAGTAAATACCACGTCGGGTTCCCAATATTACACATTTTCTCCCCCAAATTGCTCTTTGGATCCCCAAAATGAGCCGTTCTCACTCAAATAACACTTGTGATCCCAAGAATCAGGCGTTTTCTCCGCACAAGACTGATTTTATTACCAAAACAAAACATTTCTTACCCAAAACACACCTTTTTATTCCCAACATTAGACATTGTCTCCCCCAGATGCCCATTGGTATCCCTCCAAGATGAAATTCTCCCCTTCAAATATGGCTTTGTGTAACAAAAGAAGACATTCGCTCCCCAAAATACCGCTTCTGATCCCCTAAGGAAGACTTTTCCTCCCCAAAACACCCCTTTGGATCCCCAAAATAAGAAATACTCTCCCCAAAGTAGCGCTTTCGTTTCCTTTCCCAAAAAGGAGACATTTGAAGATGAAGGGCAGTATTCTGGGGAGAAAATGCCTTTTTGGGGGGATAAAGAGTGGCACTTAAGAGGGAACCTGTTTGGTTTCTGGGATAAAGAGTGATATTCGGGGAGAAAATGTCGAATTGTTGGCAGACATTGATATGCAGGGGAGAAAGGGTTGTATTTTGGAGAGAAAAAGCGTGTTTTGGGGAGAAAATGCATGAGTTTTGGGGATAAACTGCATTATTTTGGCGTGAAAGCACGGTATTGAGCTAATAAGCGGCATTTTGTGGAGAAAATGTCTTCTTTTGAGGAGAAAGGTGATCTTGAAGGGAGAAAATGCCTTATTTGCAGCATCAAAAGACGCATTTGGGGAAGATAGTGTCTTTTATTGGGACATCACGTTTTATTCCAAAAATAACACATTTTCTTCCCAGAATACCGCCTTTGATCCACAAAATAAGGCATTTTCTTCCCAGAATACCGCTTTTTAGACCGAAAATAAGGCAACCTCTCCAAAAAAGACGTATTTCTGTCCTCAAAATGAGACATATTCTCCCCAAAATAGCATTCTTGGTTCCAAATAGAAGACTTTTTCTCCAGTAAATACCACGTCGGGTTCCCAATATTACACATTTTCTCCCCCAAATTGCTCTTTGGATCCCCAAAATGAGCCGTTCTCACTCAAATAACACTTGTGATCCCAAGAATCAGGCGTTTTCTCCGCACAAGACTGATTTTATTACCAAAACAAAACATTTCTTACCCAAAACACACCTTTTTATTCCCAACATTAGACATTGTCTCCCCCAGATGCCCATTGGTATCCCTCCAAGATGAAATTCTCCCCTTCAAATATGGCTTTGTGTAACAAAAGAAGACATTCGCTCCCCAAAATACCGCTTCTGATCCCCTAAGGAAGACTTTTCCTCCCCAAAACACCCCTTTGGATCCCCAAAATAAGAAATACTCTCCCCAAAGTAGCGCTTTCGTTTCCTTTCCCAAAAAGGAGACATTTGAAGATGAAGGGCAGTATTCTGGGGAGAAAATGCCTTTTTGGGGGGATAAAGAGTGGCACTTAAGAGGGAACCTGTTTGGTTTCTGGGATAAAGAGTGATATTCGGGGAGAAAATGTCGAATTGTTGGCAGAAATTGATATGCAGGGGAGAAAGGGTTGTATTTTGGAGAGAAAAAGCGTGTTTTGGGGAGAAAATGCATGAGTTTTGGGGATAAACTGCATTATTTTGGCGTGAAAGCACGGTATTGAGCTAATAAGCGGCATTTTGTGGAGAAAATGTCTTCTTTTGAGGAGAAAGGTGATCTTGAAGGGAGAAAATGCCTTATTTGCAGCATCAAAAGACGCATTTGGGGAAGATAGTGTCTTTTATTGGGACATCACGTTTTATTCCAAAAATAACACATTTTCTTCCCAGAATACCGCCTTTGATCCACAAAATAAGGCATTTTCTTCCCAGAATACCGCTTTTTAGACCGAAAATAAGGCAACCTCTCCAAAAAAGACGTATTTCTGTCCTCAAAATGAGACATATTCTCCCCAAAATAGCATTCTTGGTTCCAAATAGAAGACTTTTTCTCCAGTAAATACCACGTCGGGTTCCCAATATTACACATTTTCTCCCCCAAATTGCTCTTTGGATCCCCAAAATGAGCCGTTCTCACTCAAATAACACTTGTGATCCCAAGAATCAGGCGTTTTCTCCGCACAAGACTGATTTTATTACCAAAACAAAACATTTCTTACCCAAAACACACCTTTTTATTCCCAACATTAGACATTGTCTCCCCCAGATGCCCATTGGTATCCCTCCAAGATGAAATTCTCCCCTTCAAATATGGCTTTGTGTAACAAAAGAAGACATTCGCTCCCCAAAATACCGCTTCTGATCCCCTAAGGAAGACTTTTCCTCCCCAAAACACCCCTTTGGATCCCCAAAATAAGAAATACTCTCCCCAAAGTAGCGCTTTCGTTTCCTTTCCCAAAAAGGAGACATTTGAAGATGAAGGGCAGTATTCTGGGGAGAAAATGCCTTTTTGGGGGGATAAAGAGTGGCACTTAAGAGGGAACCTGTTTGGTTTCTGGGATAAAGAGTGATATTCGGGGAGAAAGTGTCGAATTGTTGGCAGAAATTGATATGCAGGGGAGAAAGGGTTGTATTTTGGAGAGAAAAAGCGTGTTTTGGGGAGAAAATGCATGAGTTTTGGGGATAAACTGCATTATTTTGGCGTGAAAGCACGGTATTGAGCTAATAAGCGGCATTTTGTGGAGAAAATGTCTTCTTTTGAGGAGAAAGGTGATCTTGAAGGGAGAAAATGCCTTATTTGCAGCATCAAAAGACGCATTTGGGGAAGATAGTGTCTTTTATTGGGACATCACGTTTTATTCCAAAAATAACACATTTTCTTCCCAGAATACCGCCTTTGATCCACAAAATAAGGCATTTTCTTCCCAGAATACCGCTTTTTAGACCGAAAATAAGGCAACCTCTCCAAAAAAGACGTATTTCTGTCCTCAAAATGAGACATATTCTCCCCAAAATAGCATTCTTGGTTCCAAATAGAAGACTTTTTCTCCAGTAAATACCACGTCGGGTTCCCAATATTACACATTTTCTCCCCCAAATTGCTCTTTGGATCCCCAAAATGAGCCGTTCTCACTCAAATAACACTTGTGATCCCAAGAATCAGGCGTTTTCTCCGCACAAGACTGATTTTATTACCACAACAAAACATTTCTTACCCAAAACACACCTTTTTATTCCCAACATTAGACATTGTCTCCCCCAGATGCCCATTGGTATCCCTCCAAGATGAAATTCTCCCCTTCAAATATGGCTTTGTGTAACAAAAGAAGACATTCGCTCCCCAAAATACCGCTTCTGATCCCCTAAGGAAGACTTTTCCTCCCCAAAACACCCCTTTGGATCCCCAAAATAAGAAATACTCTCCCCAAAGTAGCGCTTTCGTTTCCTTTCCCAAAAAGGAGACATTTGAAGATGAAGGGCAGTATTCTGGGGAGAAAATGCCTTTTTGGGGGGATAAAGAGTGGCACTTAAGAGGGAACCTGTTTGGTTTCTGGGATAAAGAGTGATATTCGGGGAGAAAATGTCGAATTGTTGGCAGAAATTGATATGCAGGGGAGAAAGGGTTGTATTTTGGAGAGAAAAAGCGTGTTTTGGGGAGAAAATGCATGAGTTTTGGGGATAAACTGCATTATTTTGGCGTGAAAGCACGGTATTGAGCTAATAAGCGGCATTTTGTGGAGAAAATGTCTTCTTTTGAGGAGAAAGGTGATCTTGAAGGGAGAAAATGCCTTATTTGCAGCATCAAAAGACGCATTTGGGGAAGATAGTGTCTTTTATTGGGACATCACGTTTTATTCCAAAAATAACACATTTTCTTCCCAGAATACCGCCTTTGATCCACAAAATAAGGCATTTTCTTCCCAGAATACCGCTTTTTAGACCGAAAATAAGGCAACCTCTCCAAAAAAGACGTATTTCTGTCCTCAAAATGAGACATATTCTCCCCAAAATAGCATTCTTGGTTCCAAATAGAAGACTTTTTCTCCAGTAAATACCACGTCGGGTTCTCAATATTACACATTTTCTCCCCCAAATTGCTCTTTGGATCCCCAAAATGAGCCGTTCTCACTCAAATAACACTTGTGATCCCAAGAATCAGGCGTTTTCTCCGCACAAGACTGATTTTATTACCAAAACAAAACATTTCTTACCCAAAACACACCTTTTTATTCCCAACATTAGACATTGTCTCCCCCAGATGCCCATTGGTATCCCTCCAAGATGAAATTCTCCCCTTCAAATATGGCTTTGTGTAACAAAAGAAGACATTCGCTCCCCAAAATACCGCTTCTGATCCCCTAAGGAAGACTTTTCCTCCCCAAAACACCCCTTTGGATCCCCAAAATAAGAAATACTCTCCCCAAAGTAGCGCTTTCGTTTCCTTTCCCAAAAAGGAGACATTTGAAGATGAAGGGCAGTATTCTGGGGAGAAAATGCCTTTTTGGGGGGATAAAGAGTGGCACTTAAGAGGGAACCTGTTTGGTTTCTGGGATAAAGAGTGATATTCGGGGAGAAAATGTCGAATTGTTGGCAGAAATTGATATGCAGGGGAGAAAGGGTTGTATTTTGGAGAGAAAAAGCGTGTTTTGGGGAGAAAATGCATGAGTTTTGGGGATAAACTGCATTATTTTGGCGTGAAAGCACGGTATTGAGCTAATAAGCGGCATTTTGTGGAGAAAATGTCTTCTTTTGAGGAGAAAGGTGATCTTGAAGGGAGAAAATGCCTTATTTGCAGCATCAAAAGACGCATTTGGGGAAGATAGTGTCTTTTATTGGGACATCACGTTTTATTCCAAAAATAACACATTTTCTTCCCAGAATACCGCCTTTGATCCACAAAATAAGGCATTTTCTTCCCAGAATACCGCTTTTTAGACCGAAAATAAGGCAACCTCTCCAAAAAAGACGTATTTCTGTCCTCAAAATGAGACATATTCTCCCCAAAATATCATTCTTGGTTCCAAATAGAAGACTTTTTCTCCAGTAAATACCACGTCGGGTTCCCAATATTACACATTTTCTCCCCCAAATTGCTCTTTGGATCCCCAAAATGAGCCGTTCTCACTCAAATAACACTTGTGATCCCAAGAATCAGGCGTTTTCTCCGCACAAGACTGATTTTATTACCAAAACAAAACATTTCTTACCCAAAACACACCTTTTTATTCCCAACATTAGACATTGTCTCCCCCAGATGCCCATTGGTATCCCTCCAAGATGAAATTCTCCCCTTCAAATATGGCTTTGTGTAACAAAAGAAGACATTCGCTCCCCAAAATACCGCTTCTGATCCCCTAAGGAAGACTTTTCCTCCCCAAAACACCCCTTTGGATCCCCAAAATAAGAAATACTCTCCCCAAAGTAGCGCTTTCGTTTCCTTTCCCAAAAAGGAGACATTTGAAGATGAAGGGCAGTATTCTGGGGAGAAAATGCCTTTTTGGGGGGATAAAGAGTGGCACTTAAGAGGGAACCTGTTTGGTTTCTGGGATAAAGAGTGATATTCGGGGAGAAAATGTCGAATTGTTGGCAGAAATTGATATGCAGGGGAGAAAGGGTTGTATTTTGGAGAGAAAAAGCGTGTTTTGGGGAGAAAATGCATGAGTTTTGGGGATAAACTGCATTATTTTGGCGTGAAAGCACGGTATTGAGCTAATAAGCGGCATTTTGTGGAGAAAATGTCTTCTTTTGAGGAGAAAGGTGATCTTGAAGGGAGAAAATGCCTTATTTGCAGCATCAAAAGACGCATTTGGGGAAGATAGTGTCTTTTATTGGGACATCACGTTTTATTCCAAAAATAACACATTTTCTTCCCAGAATACCGCCTTTGATCCACAAAATAAGGCATTTTCTTCCCAGAATACCGCTTTTTAGACCGAAAATAAGGCAACCTCTCCAAAAAAGACGTATTTCTGTCCTCAAAATGAGACATATTCTCCCCAAAATAGCATTCTTGGTTCCAAATAGAAGACTTTTTCTCCAGTAAATACCACGTCGGGTTCCCAATATTACACATTTTCTCCCCCAAATTGCTCTTTGGATCCCCAAAATGAGCCGTTCTCACTCAAATAACACTTGTGATCCCAAGAATCAGGCGTTTTCTCCGCACAAGACTGATTTTATTACCAAAACAAAACATTTCTTACCCAAAACACACCTTTTTATTCCCAACATTAGACATTGTCTCCCCCAGATGCCCATTGGTATCCCTCCAAGATGAAATTCTCCCCTTCAAATATGGCTTTGTGTAACAAAAGAAGACATTCGCTCCCCAAAATACCGCTTCTGATCCCCTAAGGAAGACTTTTCCTCCCCAAAACACCCCTTTGGATCCCCAAAATAAGAAATACTCTCCCCAAAGTAGCGCTTTCGTTTCCTTTCCCAAAAAGGAGACATTTGAAGATGAAGGGCAGTATTCTGGGGAGAAAATGCCTTTTTGGGGGGATAAAGAGTGGCACTTAAGAGGGAACCTGTTTGGTTTCTGGGATAAAGAGTGATATTCGGGGAGAAAATGTCGAATTGTTGGCAGAAATTGATATGCAGGGGAGAAAGGGTTGTATTTTGGAGAGAAAAAGCGTGTTTTGGGGAGAAAATGCATGAGTTTTGGGGATAAACTGCATTATTTTGGCGTGAAAGCACGGTATTGAGCTAATAAGCGGCATTTTGTGGAGAAAATGTCTTCTTTTGAGGAGAAAGGTGATCTTGAAGGGAGAAAATGCCTTATTTGCAGCATCAAAAGACGCATTTGGGGAAGATAGTGTCTTTTATTGGGACATCACGTTTTATTCCAAAAATAACACATTTTCTTCCCAGAATACCGCCTTTGATCCACAAAATAAGGCATTTTCTTCCCAGAATACCGCTTTTTAGACCGAAAATAAGGCAACCTCTCCAAAAAAGACGTATTTCTGTCCTCAAAATGAGACATATTCTCCCCAAAATAGCATTCTTGGTTCCAAATAGAAGACATTTTCTCCAGTAAATACCACGTCGGGTTCCCAATATTACACATTTTCTCCCCCAAATTGCTCTTTGGATCCCCAAAATGAGCCGTTCTCACTCAAATAACACTTGTGATCCCAAGAATCAGGCGTTTTCTCCGCACAAGACTGATTTTATTACCAAAACAAAACATTTCTTACCCAAAACACACCTTTTTATTCCCAACATTAGACATTGTCTCCCCCAGATGCCCATTGGTATCCCTCCAAGATGAAATTCTCCCCTTCAAATATGGCTTTGTGTAACAAAAGAAGACATTCGCTCCCCAAAATACCGCTTCTGATCCCCTAAGGAAGACTTTTCCTCCCCAAAACACCCCTTTGGATCCCCAAAATAAGAAATACTCTCCCCAAAGTAGCGCTTTCGTTTCCTTTCCCAAAAAGGAGACATTTGAAGATGAAGGGCAGTATTCTGGGGAGAAAATGCCTTTTTGGGGGGATAAAGAGTGGCACTTAAGAGGGAACCTGTTTGGTTTCTGGGATAAAGAGTGATATTCGGGGAGAAAATGTCGAATTGTTGGCAGACATTGATATGCAGGGGAGAAAGGGTTGTATTTTGGAGAGAAAAAGCGTGTTTTGGGGAGAAAATGCATGAGTTTTGGGGATAAACTGCATTATTTTGGCGTGAAAGCACGGTATTGAGCTAATAAGCGGCATTTTGTGGAGAAAATGTCTTCTTTTGAGGAGAAAGGTGATCTTGAAGGGAGAAAATGCCTTATTTGCAGCATCAAAAGACGCATTTGGGGAAGATAGTGTCTTTTATTGGGACATCACGTTTTATTCCAAAAATAACACATTTTCTTCCCAGAATACCGCCTTTGATCCACAAAATAAGGCATTTTCTTCCCAGAATACCGCTTTTTAGACCGAAAATAAGGCAACCTCTCCAAAAAAGACGTATTTCTGTCCTCAAAATGAGACATATTCTCCCCAAAATAGCATTCTTGGTTCCAAATAGAAGACTTTTTCTCCAGTAAATACCACGTCGGGTTCCCAATATTACACATTTTCTCCCCCAAATTGCTCTTTGGATCCCCAAAATGAGCCGTTCTCACTCAAATAACACTTGTGATCCCAAGAATCAGGCGTTTTCTCCGCACAAGACTGATTTTATTACCAAAACAAAACATTTCTTACCCAAAACACACCTTTTTATTCCCAACATTAGACATTGTCTCCCCCAGATGCCCATTGGTATCCCTCCAAGATGAAATTCTCCCCTTCAAATATGGCTTTGTGTAACAAAAGAAGACATTCGCTCCCCAAAATACCGCTTCTGATCCCCTAAGGAAGACTTTTCCTCCCCAAAACACCCCTTTGGATCCCCAAAATAAGAAATACTCTCCCCAAAGTAGCGCTTTCGTTTCCTTTCCCAAAAAGGAGACATTTGAAGATGAAGGGCAGTATTCTGGGGAGAAAATGCCTTTTTGGGGGGATAAAGAGTGGCACTTAAGAGGGAACCTGTTTGGTTTCTGGGATAAAGAGTGATATTCGGGGAGAAAATGTCGAATTGTTGGCAGAAATTGATATGCAGGGGAGAAAGGGTTGTATTTTGGAGAGAAAAAGCGTGTTTTGGGGAGAAAATGCATGAGTTTTGGGGATAAACTGCATTATTTTGGCGTGAAAGCACGGTATTGAGCTAATAAGCGGCATTTTGTGGAGAAAATGTCTTCTTTTGAGGAGAAAGGTGATCTTGAAGGGAGAAAATGCCTTATTTGCAGCATCAAAAGACGCATTTGGGGAAGATAGTGTCTTTTATTGGGACATCACGTTTTATTCCAAAAATAACACATTTTCTTCCCAGAATACCGCCTTTGATCCACAAAATAAGGCATTTTCTTCCCAGAATACCGCTTTTTAGACCGAAAATAAGGCAACCTCTCCAAAAAAGACGTATTTCTGTCCTCAAAATGAGACATATTCTCCCCAAAATAGCATTCTTGGTTCCAAATAGAAGACTTTTTCTCCAGTAAATACCACGTCGGGTTCCCAATATTACACATTTTCTCCCCCAAATTGCTCTTTGGATCCCCAAAATGAGCCGTTCTCACTCAAATAACACTTGTGATCCCAAGAATCAGGCGTTTTCTCCGCACAAGACTGATTTTATTACCAAAACAAAACATTTCTTACCCAAAACACACCTTTTTATTCCCAACATTAGACATTGTCTCCCCCAGATGCCCATTGGTATCCCTCCAAGATGAAATTCTCCCCTTCAAATATGGCTTTGTGTAACAAAAGAAGACATTCGCTCCCCAAAATACCGCTTCTGATCCCCTAAGGAAGACTTTTCCTCCCCAAAACACCCCTTTGGATCCCCAAAATAAGAAATACTCTCCCCAAAGTAGCGCTTTCGTTTCCTTTCCCAAAAAGGAGACATTTGAAGATGAAGGGCAGTATTCTGGGGAGAAAATGCCTTTTTGGGGGGATAAAGAGTGGCACTTAAGAGGGAACCTGTTTGGTTTCTGGGATAAAGAGTGATATTCGGGGAGAAAGTGTCGAATTGTTGGCAGAAATTGATATGCAGGGGAGAAAGGGTTGTATTTTGGAGAGAAAAAGCGTGTTTTGGGGAGAAAATGCATGAGTTTTGGGGATAAACTGCATTATTTTGGCGTGAAAGCACGGTATTGAGCTAATAAGCGGCATTTTGTGGAGAAAATGTCTTCTTTTGAGGAGAAAGGTGATCTTGAAGGGAGAAAATGCCTTATTTGCAGCATCAAAAGACGCATTTGGGGAAGATAGTGTCTTTTATTGGGACATCACGTTTTATTCCAAAAATAACACATTTTCTTCCCAGAATACCGCCTTTGATCCACAAAATAAGGCATTTTCTTCCCAGAATACCGCTTTTTAGACCGAAAATAAGGCAACCTCTCCAAAAAAGACGTATTTCTGTCCTCAAAATGAGACATATTCTCCCCAAAATAGCATTCTTGGTTCCAAATAGAAGACTTTTTCTCCAGTAAATACCACGTCGGGTTCCCAATATTACACATTTTCTCCCCAAAATTGCTCTTTGGATCCCCAAAATGAGCCGTTCTCACTCAAATAACACTTGTGATCCCAAGAATCAGGCGTTTTCTCCGCACAAGACTGATTTTATTACCAAAACAAAACATTTCTTACCCAAAACACACCTTTTTATTCCCAACATTAGACATTGTCTCCCCCAGATGCCCATTGGTATCCCTCCAAGATGAAATTCTCCCCTTCAAATATGGCTTTGTGTAACAAAAGAAGACATTCGCTCCCCAAAATACCGCTTCTGATCCCCTAAGGAAGACTTTTCCTCCCCAAAACACCCCTTTGGATCCCCAAAATAAGAAATACTCTCCCCAAAGTAGCGCTTTCGTTTCCTTTCCCAAAAAGGAGACATTTGAAGATGAAGGGCAGTATTCTGGGGAGAAAATGCCTTTTTGGGGGGATAAAGAGTGGCACTTAAGAGGGAACCTGTTTGGTTTCTGGGATAAAGAGTGATATTCGGGGAGAAAATGTCGAATTGTTGGCAGAAATTGATATGCAGGGGAGAAAGGGTTGTATTTTGGAGAGAAAAAGCGTGTTTTGGGGAGAAAATGCATGAGTTTTGGGGATAAACTGCATTATTTTGGCGTGAAAGCACGGTATTGAGCTAATAAGCGGCGTTTTGTGGAGAAAATGTCTTCTTTTGAGGAGAAAGGTGATCTTGAAGGGAGAAAATGCCTTATTTGCAGCATCAAAAGACGCATTTGGGGAAGATAGTGTCTTTTATTGGGACATCACGTTTTATTCCAAAAATAACACATTTTCTTCCCAGAATACCGCCTTTGATCCACAAAATAAGGCATTTTCTTCCCAGAATACCGCTTTTTAGACCGAAAATAAGGCAACCTCTCCAAAAAAGACGTATTTCTGTCCTCAAAATGAGACATATTCTCCCCAAAATATCATTCTTGGTTCCAAATAGAAGACATTTTCTCCAGTAAATACCACGTCGGGTTCTCAATATTACACATTTTCTCCCCCAAATTGCTCTTTGGATCCCCAAAATGAGCCGTTCTCACTCAAATAACACTTGTGATCCCAAGAATCAGGCGTTTTCTCCCCACAAGACTGATTTTATTACCAAAACAAAACATTTCTTACCCAAAACACACCTTTTTATTCCCAACATTAGACATTGTCTCCCCCAGATGCCCATTGGTATCCCTCCAAGATGAAATTCTCCCCTTCAAATATGGCTTTGTGTAACAAAAGAAGACATTCGCTCCCCAAAATACCGCTTCTGATCCCCTAAGGAAGACTTTTCCTCCCCAAAACACCCCTTTGGATCCCCAAAATAAGAAATACTCTCCCCAAAGTAGCGCTTTCGTTTCCTTTCCCAAAAAGGAGACATTTGAAGATGAAGGGCAGTATTCTGGGGAGAAAATGCCTTTTTGGGGGGATAAAGAGTGGCACTTAAGAGGGAACCTGTTTGGTTTCTGGGATAAAGAGTGATATTCGGGGAGAAAATGTCGAATTGTTGGCAGAAATTGATATGCAGGGGAGAAAGGGTTGTATTTTGGAGAGAAAAAGCGTGTTTTGGGGAGAAAATGCATGAGTTTTGGGGATAAACTGCATTATTTTGGCGTGAAAGCACGGTATTGAGCTAATAAGCGGCATTTTGTGGAGAAAAAGTCTTCTTTTGAGGAGAAAGGTGATCTTGAAGGGAGAAAATGCCTTATTTGCAGCATCAAAAGACGCATTTGGGGAAGATAGTGTCTTTTATTGGGACATCACGTTTTATTCCAAAAATAACACATTTTCTTCCCAGAATACCGCCTTTGATCCACAAAATAAGGCATTTTCTTCCCAGAATACCGCTTTTTAGACCGAAAATAAGGCAACCTCTCCAAAAAAGACGTATTTCTGTCCTCAAAATGAGACATATTCTCCCCAAAATAGCATTCTTGGTTCCAAATAGAAGACTTTTTCTCCAGTAAATACCACGTCGGGTTCCCAATATTACACATTTTCTCCCCAAAATTGCTCTTTGGATCCCCAAAATGAGCCGTTCTCACTCAAATAACACTTGTGATCCCAAGAATCAGGCGTTTTCTCCGCACAAGACTGATTTTATTACCAAAACAAAACATTTCTTACCCAAAACACACCTTTTTATTCCCAACATTAGACATTGTCTCCCCCAGATGCCCATTGGTATCCCTCCAAGATGAAATTCTCCCCTTCAAATATGGCTTTGTGTAACAAAAGAAGACATTCGCTCCCCAAAATACCGCTTCTGATCCCCTAAGGAAGACTTTTCCTCCCCAAAACACCCCTTTGGATCCCCAAAATAAGAAATACTCTCCCCAAAGTAGCGCTTTCGTTTCCTTTCCCAAAAAGGAGACATTTGAAGATGAAGGGCAGTATTCTGGGGAGAAAATGCCTTTTTGGGGGGATAAAGAGTGGCACTTAAGAGGGAACCTGTTTGGTTTCTGGGATAAAGAGTGATATTCGGGGAGAAAATGTCGAATTGTTGGCAGAAATTGATATGCAGGGGAGAAAGGGTTGTATTTTGGAGAGAAAAAGCGTGTTTTGGGGAGAAAATGCATGAGTTTTGGGGATAAACTGCATTATTTTGGCGTGAAAGCACGGTATTGAGCTAATAAGCGGCATTTTGTGGAGAAAATGTCTTCTTTTGAGGAGAAAGGTGATCTTGAAGGGAGAAAATGCCTTATTTGCAGCATCAAAAGACGCATTTGGGGAAGATAGTGTCTTTTATTGGGACATCACGTTTTATTCCAAAAATAACACATTTTCTTCCCAGAATACCGCCTTTGATCCACAAAATAAGGCATTTTCTTCCCAGAATACCGCTTTTTAGACCGAAAATAAGGCAACCTCTCCAAAAAAGACGTATTTCTGTCCTCAAAATGAGACATATTCTCCCCAAAATAGCATTCTTGGTTCCAAATAGAAGACTTTTTCTCCAGTAAATACCACGTCGGGTTCCCAATATTACACATTTTCTCCCCCAAATTGCTCTTTGGATCCCCAAAATGAGCCGTTCTCACTCAAATAACACTTGTGATCCCAAGAATCAGGCGTTTTCTCCGCACAAGACTGATTTTATTACCAAAACAAAACATTTCTTACCCAAAACACACCTTTTTATTCCCAACATTAGACATTGTCTCCCCCAGATGCCCATTGGTATCCCTCCAAGATGAAATTCTCCCCTTCAAATATGGCTTTGTGTAACAAAAGAAGACATTCGCTCCCCAAAATACCGCTTCTGATCCCCTAAGGAAGACTTTTCCTCCCCAAAACACCCCTTTGGATCCCCAAAATAAGAAATACTCTCCCCAAAGTAGCGCTTTCGTTTCCTTTCCCAAAAAGGAGACATTTGAAGATGAAGGGCAGTATTCTGGGGAGAAAATGCCTTTTTGGGGGGATAAAGAGTGGCACTTAAGAGGGAACCTGTTTGGTTTCTGGGATAAAGAGTGATATTCGGGGAGAAAATGTCGAATTGTTGGCAGACATTGATATGCAGGGGAGAAAGGGTTGTATTTTGGAGAGAAAAAGCGTGTTTTGGGGAGAAAATGCATGAGTTTTGGGGATAAACTGCATTATTTTGGCGTGAAAGCACGGTATTGAGCTAATAAGCGGCATTTTGTGGAGAAAATGTCTTCTTTTGAGGAGAAAGGTGATCTTGAAGGGAGAAAATGCCTTATTTGCAGCATCAAAAGACGCATTTGGGGAAGATAGTGTCTTTTATTGGGACATCACGTTTTATTCCAAAAATAACACATTTTCTTCCCAGAATACCGCCTTTGATCCACAAAATAAGGCATTTTCTTCCCAGAATACCGCTTTTTAGACCGAAAATAAGGCAACCTCTCCAAAAAAGACGTATTTCTGTCCTCAAAATGAGACATATTCCCCCCAAAATAGCATTCTTGGTTCCAAATAGAAGACTTTTTCTCCAGTAAATACCACGTCGGGTTCCCAATATTACACATTTTCTCCCCAAAATTGCTCTTTGGATCCCCAAAATGAGCCGTTCTCACTCAAATAACACTTGTGATCCCAAGAATCAGGCGTTTTCTCCCCACAAGACTGATTTTATTACCAAAACAAAACATTTCTTACCCAAAACACACCTTTTTATTCCCAACATTAGACATTGTCTCCCCCAGATGCCCATTGGTATCCCTCCAAGATGAAATTCTCCCCTTCAAATATGGCTTTGTGTAACAAAAGAAGACATTCGCTCCCCAAAATACCGCTTCTGATCCCCTAAGGAAGACTTTTCCTCCCCAAAACACCCCTTTGGATCCCCAAAATAAGAAATACTCTCCCCAAAGTAGCGCTTTCGTTTCCTTTCCCAAAAAGGAGACATTTGAAGATGAAGGGCAGTATTCTGGGGAGAAAATGCCTTTTTGGGGGGATAAAGAGTGGCACTTAAGAGGGAACCTGTTTGGTTTCTGGGATAAAGAGTGATATTCGGGGAGAAAATGTCGAATTGTTGGCAGAAATTGATATGCAGGGGAGAAAGGGTTGTATTTTGGAGAGAAAAAGCGTGTTTTGGGGAGAAAATGCATGAGTTTTGGGGATAAACTGCATTATTTTGGCGTGAAAGCACGGTATTGAGCTAATAAGCGGCATTTTGTGGAGAAAATGTCTTCTTTTGAGGAGAAAGGTGATCTTGAAGGGAGAAAATGCCTTATTTGCAGCATCAAAAGACGCATTTGGGGAAGATAGTGTCTTTTATTGGGACATCACGTTTTATTCCAAAAATAACACATTTTCTTCCCAGAATACCGCCTTTGATCCACAAAATAAGGCATTTTCTTCCCAGAATACCGCTTTTTAGACCGAAAATAAGGCAACCTCTCCAAAAAAGACGTATTTCTGTCCTCAAAATGAGACATATTCTCCCCAAAATAGCATTCTTGGTTCCAAATAGAAGACTTTTTCTCCAGTAAATACCACGTCGGGTTCCCAATATTACACATTTTCTCCCCCAAATTGCTCTTTGGATCCCCAAAATGAGCCGTTCTCACTCAAATAACACTTGTGATCCCAAGAATCAGGCGTTTTCTCCCCACAAGACTGATTTTATTACCAAAACAAAACATTTCTTACCCAAAACACACCTTTTTATTCCCAACATTAGACATTGTCTCCCCCAGATGCCCATTGGTATCCCTCCAAGATGAAATTCTCCCCTTCAAATATGGCTTTGTGTAACAAAAGAAGACATTCGCTCCCCAAAATACCGCTTCTGATCCCCTAAGGAAGACTTTTCCTCCCCAAAACACCCCTTTGGATCCCCAAAATAAGAAATACTCTCCCCAAAGTAGCGCTTTCGTTTCCTTTCCCAAAAAGGAGACATTTGAAGATGAAGGGCAGTATTCTGGGGAGAAAATGCCTTTTTGGGGGGATAAAGAGTGGCACTTAAGAGGGAACCTGTTTGGTTTCTGGGATAAAGAGTGATATTCGGGGAGAAAATGTCGAATTGTTGGCAGAAATTGATATGCAGGGGAGAAAGGGTTGTATTTTGGAGAGAAAAAGCGTGTTTTGGGGAGAAAATGCATGAGTTTTGGGGATAAACTGCATTATTTTGGCGTGAAAGCACGGTATTGAGCTAATAAGCGGCATTTTGTGGAGAAAATGTCTTCTTTTGAGGAGAAAGGTGATCTTGAAGGGAGAAAATGCCTTATTTGCAGCATCAAAAGACGCATTTGGGGAAGATAGTGTCTTTTATAGGGACATCACGTTTTATTCCAAAAATAACACATTTTCTTCCCAGAATACCGCCTTTGATCCACAAAATAAGGCATTTTCTTCCCAGAATACCGCTTTTTAGACCGAAAATAAGGCAACCTCTCCAAAAAAGACGTATTTCTGTCCTCAAAATGAGACATATTCTCCCCAAAATAGCATTCTTGGTTCCAAATAGAAGACTTTTTCTCCAGTAAATACCACGTCGGGTTCCCAATATTACACATTTTCTCCCCCAAATTGCTCTTTGGATCCCCAAAATGAGCCGTTCTCACTCAAATAACACTTGTGATCCCAAGAATCAGGCGTTTTCTCCGCACAAGACTGATTTTATTACCAAAACAAAACATTTCTTACCCAAAACACACCTTTTTATTCCCAACATTAGACATTGTCTCCCCCAGATGCCCATTGGTATCCCTCCAAGATGAAATTCTCCCCTTCAAATATGGCTTTGTGTAACAAAAGAAGACATTCGCTCCCCAAAATACCGCTTCTGATCCCCTAAGGAAGACTTTTCCTCCCCAAAACACCCCTTTGGATCCCCAAAATAAGAAATACTCTCCCCAAAGTAGCGCTTTCGTTTCCTTTCCCAAAAAGGAGACATTTGAAGATGAAGGGCAGTATTCTGGGGAGAAAATGCCTTTTTGGGGGGATAAAGAGTGGCACTTAAGAGGGAACCTGTTTGGTTTCTGGGATAAAGAGTGATATTCGGGGAGAAAATGTCGAATTGTTGGCAGAAATTGATATGCAGGGGAGAAAGGGTTGTATTTTGGAGAGAAAAAGCGTGTTTTGGGGAGAAAATGCATGAGTTTTGGGGATAAACTGCATTATTTTGGCGTGAAAGCACGGTATTGAGCTAATAAGCGGCATTTTGTGGAGAAAATGTCTTCTTTTGAGGAGAAAGGTGATCTTGAAGGGAGAAAATGCCTTATTTGCAGCATCAAAAGACGCATTTGGGGAAGATAGTGTCTTTTATTGGGACATCACGTTTTATTCCAAAAATAACACATTTTCTTCCCAGAATACCGCCTTTGATCCACAAAATAAGGCATTTTCTTCCCAGAATACCGCTTTTTAGACCGAAAATAAGGCAACCTCTCCAAAAAAGACGTATTTCTGTCCTCAAAATGAGACATATTCTCCCCAAAATAGCATTCTTGGTTCCAAATAGAAGACTTTTTCTCCAGTAAATACCACATCGGGTTCCCAATATTACACATTTTCTCCCCCAAATTGCTCTTTGGATCCCCAAAATGAGCCGTTCTCACTCAAATAACACTTGTGATCCCAAGAACCAGGCGTTTTCTCCGCACAAGACTGATTTTATTACCAAAACAAAACATTTCTTACCCAAAACACACCTTTTTATTCCCAACATTAGACATTGTCTCCCCCAGATGCCCATTGGTATCCCTCCAAGATGAAATTCTCCCCTTCAAATATGGCTTTGTGTAACAAAAGAAGACATTCGCTCCCCAAAATACCGCTTCTGATCCCCTAAGGAAGACTTTTCCTCCCCAAAACACCCCTTTGGATCCCCAAAATAAGAAATACTCTCCCCAAAGTAGCGCTTTCGTTTCCTTTCCCAAAAAGGAGACATTTGAAGATGAAGGGCAGTATTCTGGGGAGAAAATGCCTTTTTGGGGGGATAAAGAGTGGCACTTAAGAGGGAACCTGTTTGGTTTCTGGGATAAAGAGTGATATTCGGGGAGAAAATGTCGAATTGTTGGCAGACATTGATATGCAGGGGAGAAAGGGTTGTATTTTGGAGAGAAAAAGCGTGTTTTGGGGAGAAAATGCATGAGTTTTGGGGATAAACTGCATTATTTTGGCGTGAAAGCACGGTATTGAGCTAATAAGCGGCATTTTGTGGAGAAAATGTCTTCTTTTGAGGAGAAAGGTGATCTTGAAGGGAGAAAATGCCTTATTTGCAGCATCAAAAGACGCATTTGGGGAAGATAGTGTCTTTTATTGGGACATCACGTTTTATTCCAAAAATAACACATTTTCTTCCCAGAATACCGCCTTTGATCCACAAAATAAGGCATTTTCTTCCCAGAATACCGCTTTTTAGACCGAAAATAAGGCAACCTCTCCAAAAAAGACGTATTTCTGTCCTCAAAATGAGACATATTCTCCCCAAAATAGCATTCTTGGTTCCAAATAGAAGACTTTTTCTCCAGTAAATACCACGTCGGGTTCCCAATATTACACATTTTCTCCCCCAAATTGCTCTTTGGATCCCCAAAATGAGCCGTTCTCACTCAAATAACACTTGTGATCCCAAGAATCAGGCGTTTTCTCCGCACAAGACTGATTTTATTACCAAAACAAAACATTTCTTACCCAAAACACACCTTTTTATTCCCAACATTAGACATTGTCTCCCCCAGATGCCCATTGGTATCCCTCCAAGATGAAATTCTCCCCTTCAAATATGGCTTTGTGTAACAAAAGAAGACATTCGCTCCCCAAAATACCGCTTCTGATCCCCTAAGGAAGACTTTTCCTCCCCAAAACACCCCTTTGGATCCCCAAAATAAGAAATACTCTCCCCAAAGTAGCGCTTTCGTTTCCTTTCCCAAAAAGGAGACATTTGAAGATGAAGGGCAGTATTCTGGGGAGAAAATGCCTTTTTGGGGGGATAAAGAGTGGCACTTAAGAGGGAACCTGTTTGGTTTCTGGGATAAAGAGTGATATTCGGGGAGAAAATGTCGAATTGTTGGCAGACATTGATATGCAGGGGAGAAAGGGTTGTATTTTGGAGAGAAAAAGCGTGTTTTGGGGAGAAAATGCATGAGTTTTGGGGATAAACTGCATTATTTTGGCGTGAAAGCACGGTATTGAGCTAATAAGCGGCATTTTGTGGAGAAAATGTCTTCTTTTGAGGAGAAAGGTGATCTTGAAGGGAGAAAATGCCTTATTTGCAGCATCAAAAGACGCATTTGGGGAAGATAGTGTCTTTTATTGGGACATCACGTTTTATTCCAAAAATAACACATTTTCTTCCCAGAATACCGCCTTTGATCCACAAAATAAGGCATTTTCTTCCCAGAATACCGCTTTTTAGACCGAAAATAAGGCAACCTCTCCAAAAAAGACGTATTTCTGTCCTCAAAATGAGACATATTCTCCCCAAAATATCATTCTTGGTTCCAAATAGAAGACTTTTTCTCCAGTAAATACCACGTCGGGTTCCCAATATTACACATTTTCTCCCCCAAATTGCTCTTTGGATCCCCAAAATGAGCCGTTCTCACTCAAATAACACTTGTGATCCCAAGAATCAGGCGTTTTCTCCGCACAAGACTGATTTTATTACCAAAACAAAACATTTCTTACCCAAAACACACCTTTTTATTCCCAACATTAGACATTGTCTCCCCCAGATGCCCATTGGTATCCCTCCAAGATGAAATTCTCCCCTTCAAATATGGCTTTGTGTAACAAAAGAAGACATTCGCTCCCCAAAATACCGCTTCTGATCCCCTAAGGAAGACTTTTCCTCCCCAAAACACCCCTTTGGATCCCCAAAATAAGAAATACTCTCCCCAAAGTAGCGCTTTCGTTTCCTTTCCCAAAAAGGAGACATTTGAAGATGAAGGGCAGTATTCTGGGGAGAAAATGCCTTTTTGGGGGGATAAAGAGTGGCACTTAAGAGGGAACCTGTTTGGTTTCTGGGATAAAGAGTGATATTCGGGGAGAAAATGTCGAATTGTTGGCAGACATTGATATGCAGGGGAGAAAGGGTTGTATTTTGGAGAGAAAAAGCGTGTTTTGGGGAGAAAATGCATGAGTTTTGGGGATAAACTGCATTATTTTGGCGTGAAAGCACGGTATTGAGCTAATAAGCGGCATTTTGTGGAGAAAATGTCTTCTTTTGAGGAGAAAGGTGATCTTGAAGGGAGAAAATGCCTTATTTGCAGCATCAAAAGACGCATTTGGGGAAGATAGTGTCTTTTATTGGGACATCACGTTTTATTCCAAAAATAACACATTTTCTTCCCAGAATACCGCCTTTGATCCACAAAATAAGGCATTTTCTTCCCAGAATACCGCTTTTTAGACCGAAAATAAGGCAACCTCTCCAAAAAAGACGTATTTCTGTCCTCAAAATGAGACATATTCTCCCCAAAATATCATTCTTGGTTCCAAATAGAAGACTTTTTCTCCAGTAAATACCACGTCGGGTTCCCAATATTACACATTTTCTCCCCCAAATTGCTCTTTGGATCCCCAAAATGAGCCGTTCTCACTCAAATAACACTTGTGATCCCAAGAATCAGGCGTTTTCTCCGCACAAGACTGATTTTATTACCAAAACAAAACATTTCTTACCCAAAACACACCTTTTTATTCCCAACATTAGACATTGTCTCCCCCAGATGCCCATTGGTATCCCTCCAAGATGAAATTCTCCCCTTCAAATATGGCTTTGTGTAACAAAAGAAGACATTCGCTCCCCAAAATACCGCTTCTGATCCCCTAAGGAAGACTTTTCCTCCCCAAAACACCCCTTTGGATCCCCAAAATAAGAAATACTCTCCCCAAAGTAGCGCTTTCGTTTCCTTTCCCAAAAAGGAGACATTTGAAGATGAAGGGCAGTATTCTGGGGAGAAAATGCCTTTTTGGGGGGATAAAGAGTGGCACTTAAGAGGGAACCTGTTTGGTTTCTGGGATAAAGAGTGATATTCGGGGAGAAAATGTCGAATTGTTGGCAGAAATTGATATGCAGGGGAGAAAGGGTTGTATTTTGGAGAGAAAAAGCGTGTTTTGGGGAGAAAATGCATGAGTTTTGGGGATAAACTGCATTATTTTGGCGTGAAAGCACGGTATTGAGCTAATAAGCGGCATTTTGTGGAGAAAATGTCTTCTTTTGAGGAGAAAGGTGATCTTGAAGGGAGAAAATGCCTTATTTGCAGCATCAAAAGACGCATTTGGGGAAGATAGTGTCTTTTATTGGGACATCACGTTTTATTCCAAAAATAACACATTTTCTTCCCAGAATACCGCCTTTGATCCACAAAATAAGGCATTTTCTTCCCAGAATACCGCTTTTTAGACCGAAAATAAGGCAACCTCTCCAAAAAAGACGTATTTCTGTCCTCAAAATGAGACATATTCTCCCCAAAATAGCATTCTTGGTTCCAAATAGAAGACTTTTTCTCCAGTAAATACCACGTCGGGTTCCCAATATTACACATTTTCTCCCCAAAATTGCTCTTTGGATCCCCAAAATGAGCCGTTCTCACTCAAATAACACTTGTGATCCCAAGAATCAGGCGTTTTCTCCCCACAAGACTGATTTTATTACCAAAACAAAACATTTCTTACCCAAAACACACCTTTTTATTCCCAACATTAGACATTGTCTCCCCCAGATGCCCATTGGTATCCCTCCAAGATGAAATTCTCCCCTTCAAATATGGCTTTGTGTAACAAAAGAAGACATTCGCTCCCCAAAATACCGCTTCTGATCCCCTAAGGAAGACTTTTCCTCCCCAAAACACCCCTTTGGATCCCCAAAATAAGAAATACTCTCCCCAAAGTAGCGCTTTCGTTTCCTTTCCCAAAAAGGAGACATTTGAAGATGAAGGGCAGTATTCTGGGGAGAAAATGCCTTTTTGGGGGGATAAAGAGTGGCACTTAAGAGGGAACCTGTTTGGTTTCTGGGATAAAGAGTGATATTCGGGGAGAAAATGTCGAATTGTTGGCAGACATTGATATGCAGGGGAGAAAGGGTTGTATTTTGGAGAGAAAAAGCGTGTTTTGGGGAGAAAATGCATGAGTTTTGGGGATAAACTGCATTATTTTGGCGTGAAAGCACGGTATTGAGCTAATAAGCGGCATTTTGTGGAGAAAATGTCTTCTTTTGAGGAGAAAGGTGATCTTGAAGGGAGAAAATGCCTTATTTGCAGCATCAAAAGACGCATTTGGGGAAGATAGTGTCTTTTATTGGGACATCACGTTTTATTCCAAAAATAACACATTTTCTTCCCAGAATACCGCCTTTGATCCACAAAATAAGGCATTTTCTTCCCAGAATACCGCTTTTTAGACCGAAAATAAGGCAACCTCTCCAAAAAAGACGTATTTCTGTCCTCAAAATGAGACATATTCTCCCCAAAATAGCATTCTTGGTTCCAAATAGAAGACTTTTTCTCCAGTAAATACCACGTCGGGTTCCCAATATTACACATTTTCTCCCCAAAATTGCTCTTTGGATCCCCAAAATGAGCCGTTCTCACTCAAATAACACTTGTGATCCCAAGAATCAGGCGTTTTCTCCCCACAAGACTGATTTTATTACCAAAACAAAACATTTCTTACCCAAAACACACCTTTTTATTCCCAACATTAGACATTGTCTCCCCCAGATGCCCATTGGTATCCCTCCAAGATGAAATTCTCCCCTTCAAATATGGCTTTGTGTAACAAAAGAAGACATTCGCTCCCCAAAATACCGCTTCTGATCCCCTAAGGAAGACTTTTCCTCCCCAAAACACCCCTTTGGATCCCCAAAATAAGAAATACTCTCCCCAAAGTAGCGCTTTCGTTTCCTTTCCCAAAAAGGAGACATTTGAAGATGAAGGGCAGTATTCTGGGGAGAAAATGCCTTTTTGGGGGGATAAAGAGTGGCACTTAAGAGGGAACCTGTTTGGTTTCTGGGATAAAGAGTGATATTCGGGGAGAAAATGTCGAATTGTTGGCAGACATTGATATGCAGGGGAGAAAGGGTTGTATTTTGGAGAGAAAAAGCGTGTTTTGGGGAGAAAATGCATGAGTTTTGGGGATAAACTGCATTATTTTGGCGTGAAAGCACGGTATTGAGCTAATAAGCGGCATTTTGTGGAGAAAATGTCTTCTTTTGAGGAGAAAGGTGATCTTGAAGGGAGAAAATGCCTTATTTGCAGCATCAAAAGACGCATTTGGGGAAGATAGTGTCTTTTATTGGGACATCACGTTTTATTCCAAAAATAACACATTTTCTTCCCAGAATACCGCCTTTGATCCACAAAATAAGGCATTTTCTTCCCAGAATACCGCTTTTTAGACCGAAAATAAGGCAACCTCTCCAAAAAAGACGTATTTCTGTCCTCAAAATGAGACATATTCTCCCCAAAATAGCATTCTTGGTTCCAAATAGAAGACTTTTTCTCCAGTAAATACCACGTCGGGTTCCCAATATTACACATTTTCTCCCCCAAATTGCTCTTTGGATCCCCAAAATGAGCCGTTCTCACTCAAATAACACTTGTGATCCCAAGAATCAGGCGTTTTCTCCCCACAAGACTGATTTTATTACCAAAACAAAACATTTCTTACCCAAAACACACCTTTTTATTCCCAACATTAGACATTGTCTCCCCCAGATGCCCATTGGTATCCCTCCAAGATGAAATTCTCCCCTTCAAATATGGCTTTGTGTAACAAAAGAAGACATTCGCTCCCCAAAATACCGCTTCTGATCCCCTAAGGAAGACTTTTCCTCCCCAAAACACCCCTTTGGATCCCCAAAATAAGAAATACTCTCCCCAAAGTAGCGCTTTCGTTTCCTTTCCCAAAAAGGAGACATTTGAAGATGAAGGGCAGTATTCTGGGGAGAAAATGCCTTTTTGGGGGGATAAAGAGTGGCACTTAAGAGGGAACCTGTTTGGTTTCTGGGATAAAGAGTGATATTCGGGGAGAAAATGTCGAATTGTTGGCAGAAATTGATATGCAGGGGAGAAAGGGTTGTATTTTGGAGAGAAAAAGCGTGTTTTGGGGAGAAAATGCATGAGTTTTGGGGATAAACTGCATTATTTTGGCGTGAAAGCACGGTATTGAGCTAATAAGCGGCATTTTGTGGAGAAAATGTCTTCTTTTGAGGAGAAAGGTGATCTTGAAGGGAGAAAATGCCTTATTTGCAGCATCAAAAGACGCATTTGGGGAAGATAGTGTCTTTTATTGGGACATCACGTTTTATTCCAAAAATAACACATTTTCTTCCCAGAATACCGCCTTTGATCCACAAAATAAGGCATTTTCTTCCCAGAATACCGCTTTTTAGACCGAAAATAAGGCAACCTCTCCAAAAAAGACGTATTTCTGTCCTCAAAATGAGACATATTCTCCCCAAAATAGCATTCTTGGTTCCAAATAGAAGACTTTTTCTCCAGTAAATACCACGTCGGGTTCCCAATATTACACATTTTCTCCCCCAAATTGCTCTTTGGATCCCCAAAATGAGCCGTTCTCACTCAAATAACACTTGTGATCCCAAGAATCAGGCGTTTTCTCCGCACAAGACTGATTTTATTACCAAAACAAAACATTTCTTACCCAAAACACACCTTTTTATTCCCAACATTAGACATTGTCTCCCCCAGATGCCCATTGGTATCCCTCCAAGATGAAATTCTCCCCTTCAAATATGGCTTTGTGTAACAAAAGAAGACATTCGCTCCCCAAAATACCGCTTCTGATCCCCTAAGGAAGACTTTTCCTCCCCAAAACACCCCTTTGGATCCCCAAAATAAGAAATACTCTCCCCAAAGTAGCGCTTTCGTTTCCTTTCCCAAAAAGGAGACATTTGAAGATGAAGGGCAGTATTCTGGGGAGAAAATGCCTTTTTGGGGGGATAAAGAGTGGCACTTAAGAGGGAACCTGTTTGGTTTCTGGGATAAAGAGTGATATTCGGGGAGAAAATGTCGAATTGTTGGCAGACATTGATATGCAGGGGAGAAAGGGTTGTATTTTGGAGAGAAAAAGCGTGTTTTGGGGAGAAAATGCATGAGTTTTGGGGATAAACTGCATTATTTTGGCGTGAAAGCACGGTATTGAGCTAATAAGCGGCATTTTGTGGAGAAAATGTCTTCTTTTGAGGAGAAAGGTGATCTTGAAGGGAGAAAATGCCTTATTTGCAGCATCAAAAGACGCATTTGGGGAAGATAGTGTCTTTTATAGGGACATCACGTTTTATTCCAAAAATAACACATTTTCTTCCCAGAATACCGCCTTTGATCCACAAAATAAGGCATTTTCTTCCCAGAATACCGCTTTTTAGACCGAAAATAAGGCAACCTCTCCAAAAAAGACGTATTTCTGTCCTCAAAATGAGACATATTCTCCCCAAAATAGCATTCTTGGTTCCAAATAGAAGACTTTTTCTCCAGTAAATACCACGTCGGGTTCCCAATATTACACATTTTCTCCCCAAAATTGCTCTTTGGATCCCCAAAATGAGCCGTTCTCACTCAAATAACACTTGTGATCCCAAGAATCAGGCGTTTTCTCCGCACAAGACTGATTTTATTACCAAAACAAAACATTTCTTACCCAAAACACACCTTTTTATTCCCAACATTAGACATTGTCTCCCCCAGATGCCCATTGGTATCCCTCCAAGATGAAATTCTCCCCTTCAAATATGGCTTTGTGTAACAAAAGAAGACATTCGCTCCCCAAAATACCGCTTCTGATCCCCTAAGGAAGACTTTTCCTCCCCAAAACACCCCTTTGGATCCCCAAAATAAGAAATACTCTCCCCAAAGTAGCGCTTTCGTTTCCTTTCCCAAAAAGGAGACATTTGAAGATGAAGGGCAGTATTCTGGGGAGAAAATGCCTTTTTGGGGGGATAAAGAGTGGCACTTAAGAGGGAACCTGTTTGGTTTCTGGGATAAAGAGTGATATTCGGGGAGAAAATGTCGAATTGTAGGCAGAAATTGATATGCAGGGGAGAAAGGGTTGTATTTTGGAGAGAAAAAGCGTGTTTTGGGGAGAAAATGCATGAGTTTTGGGGATAAACTGCATTATTTTGGCGTGAAAGCACGGTATTGAGCTAATAAGCGGCATTTTGTGGAGAAAATGTCTTCTTTTGAGGAGAAAGGTGATCTTGAAGGGAGAAAATGCCTTATTTGCAGCATCAAAAGACGCATTTGGGGAAGATAGTGTCTTTTATTGGGACATCACGTTTTATTCCAAAAATAACACATTTTCTTCCCAGAATACCGCCTTTGATCCACAAAATAAGGCATTTTCTTCCCAGAATACCGCTTTTTAGACCGAAAATAAGGCAACCTCTCCAAAAAAGACGTATTTCTGTCCTCAAAATGAGACATATTCTCCCCAAAATAGCATTCTTGGTTCCAAATAGAAGACTTTTTCTCCAGTAAATACCACGTCGGGTTCCCAATATTACACATTTTCTCCCCAAAATTGCTCTTTGGATCCCCAAAATGAGCCGTTCTCACTCAAATAACACTTGTGATCCCAAGAATCAGGCGTTTTCTCCGCACAAGACTGATTTTATTACCACAACAAAACATTTCTTACCCAAAACACACCTTTTTATTCCCAACATTAGACATTGTCTCCCCCAGATGCCCATTGGTATCCCTCCAAGATGAAATTCTCCCCTTCAAATATGGCTTTGTGTAACAAAAGAAGACATTCGCTCCCCAAAATACCGCTTCTGATCCCCTAAGGAAGACTTTTCCTCCCCAAAACACCCCTTTGGATCCCCAAAATAAGAAATACTCTCCCCAAAGTAGCGCTTTCGTTTCCTTTCCCAAAAAGGAGACATTTGAAGATGAAGGGCAGTATTCTGGGGAGAAAATGCCTTTTTGGGGGGATAAAGAGTGGCACTTAAGAGGGAACCTGTTTGGTTTCTGGGATAAAGAGTGATATTCGGGGAGAAAATGTCGAATTGTTGGCAGACATTGATATGCAGGGGAGAAAGGGTTGTATTTTGGAGAGAAAAAGCGTGTTTTGGGGAGAAAATGCATGAGTTTTGGGGATAAACTGCATTATTTTGGCGTGAAAGCACGGTATTGAGCTAATAAGCGGCATTTTGTGGAGAAAATGTCTTCTTTTGAGGAGAAAGGTGATCTTGAAGGGAGAAAATGCCTTATTTGCAGCATCAAAAGACGCATTTGGGGAAGATAGTGTCTTTTATTGGGACATCACGTTTTATTCCAAAAATAACACATTTTCTTCCCAGAATACCGCCTTTGATCCACAAAATAAGGCATTTTCTTCCCAGAATACCGCTTTTTAGACCGAAAATAAGGCAACCTCTCCAAAAAAGACGTATTTCTGTCCTCAAAATGAGACATATTCTCCCCAAAATAGCATTCTTGGTTCCAAATAGAAGACTTTTTCTCCAGTAAATACCACGTCGGGTTCCCAATATTACACATTTTCTCCCCCAAATTGCTCTTTGGATCCCCAAAATGAGCCGTTCTCACTCAAATAACACTTGTGATCCCAAGAATCAGGCGTTTTCTCCGCACAAGACTGATTTTATTACCACAACAAAACATTTCTTACCCAAAACACACCTTTTTATTCCCAACATTAGACATTGTCTCCCCCAGATGCCCATTGGTATCCCTCCAAGATGAAATTCTCCCCTTCAAATATGGCTTTGTGTAACAAAAGAAGACATTCGCTCCCCAAAATACCGCTTCTGATCCCCTAAGGAAGACTTTTCCTCCCCAAAACACCCCTTTGGATCCCCAAAATAAGAAATACTCTCCCCAAAGTAGCGCTTTCGTTTCCTTTCCCAAAAAGGAGACATTTGAAGATGAAGGGCAGTATTCTGGGGAGAAAATGCCTTTTTGGGGGGATAAAGAGTGGCACTTAAGAGGGAACCTGTTTGGTTTCTGGGATAAAGAGTGATATTCGGGGAGAAAATGTCGAATTGTTGGCAGAAATTGATATGCAGGGGAGAAAGGGTTGTATTTTGGAGAGAAAAAGCGTGTTTTGGGGAGAAAATGCATGAGTTTTGGGGATAAACTGCATTATTTTGGCGTGAAAGCACGGTATTGAGCTAATAAGCGGCATTTTGTGGAGAAAAAGTCTTCTTTTGAGGAGAAAGGTGATCTTGAAGGGAGAAAATGCCTTATTTGCAGCATCAAAAGACGCATTTGGGGAAGATAGTGTCTTTTATTGGGACATCACGTTTTATTCCAAAAATAACACATTTTCTTCCCAGAATACCGCCTTTGATCCACAAAATAAGGCATTTTCTTCCCAGAATACCGCTTTTTAGACCGAAAATAAGGCAACCTCTCCAAAAAAGACGTATTTCTGTCCTCAAAATGAGACATATTCTCCCCAAAATATCATTCTTGGTTCCAAATAGAAGACTTTTTCTCCAGTAAATACCACGTCGGGTTCCCAATATTACACATTTTCTCCCCAAAATTGCTCTTTGGATCCCCAAAATGAGCCGTTCTCACTCAAATAACACTTGTGATCCCAAGAATCAGGCGTTTTCTCCGCACAAGACTGATTTTATTACCAAAACAAAACATTTCTTACCCAAAACACACCTTTTTATTCCCAACATTAGACATTGTCTCCCCCAGATGCCCATTGGTATCCCTCCAAGATGAAATTCTCCCCTTCAAATATGGCTTTGTGTAACAAAAGAAGACATTCGCTCCCCAAAATACCGCTTCTGATCCCCTAAGGAAGACTTTTCCTCCCCAAAACACCCCTTTGGATCCCCAAAATAAGAAATACTCTCCCCAAAGTAGCGCTTTCGTTTCCTTTCCCAAAAAGGAGACATTTGAAGATGAAGGGCAGTATTCTGGGGAGAAAATGCCTTTTTGGGGGGATAAAGAGTGGCACTTAAGAGGGAACCTGTTTGGTTTCTGGGATAAAGAGTGATATTCGGGGAGAAAATGTCGAATTGTTGGCAGACATTGATATGCAGGGGAGAAAGGGTTGTATTTTGGAGAGAAAAAGCGTGTTTTGGGGAGAAAATGCATGAGTTTTGGGGATAAACTGCATTATTTTGGCGTGAAAGCACGGTATTGAGCTAATAAGCGGCATTTTGTGGAGAAAATGTCTTCTTTTGAGGAGAAAGGTGATCTTGAAGGGAGAAAATGCCTTATTTGCAGCATCAAAAGACGCATTTGGGGAAGATAGTGTCTTTTATTGGGACATCACGTTTTATTCCAAAAATAACACATTTTCTTCCCAGAATACCGCCTTTGATCCACAAAATAAGGCATTTTCTTCCCAGAATACCGCTTTTTAGACCGAAAATAAGGCAACCTCTCCAAAAAAGACGTATTTCTGTCCTCAAAATGAGACATATTCTCCCCAAAATAGCATTCTTGGTTCCAAATAGAAGACTTTTTCTCCAGTAAATACCACGTCGGGTTCCCAATATTACACATTTTCTCCCCCAAATTGCTCTTTGGATCCCCAAAATGAGCCGTTCTCACTCAAATAACACTTGTGATCCCAAGAATCAGGCGTTTTCTCCGCACAAGACTGATTTTATTACCAAAACAAAACATTTCTTACCCAAAACACACCTTTTTATTCCCAACATTAGACATTGTCTCCCCCAGATGCCCATTGGTATCCCTCCAAGATGAAATTCTCCCCTTCAAATATGGCTTTGTGTAACAAAAGAAGACATTCGCTCCCCAAAATACCGCTTCTGATCCCCTAAGGAAGACTTTTCCTCCCCAAAACACCCCTTTGGATCCCCAAAATAAGAAATACTCTCCCCAAAGTAGCGCTTTCGTTTCCTTTCCCAAAAAGGAGACATTTGAAGATGAAGGGCAGTATTCTGGGGAGAAAATGCCTTTTTGGGGGGATAAAGAGTGGCACTTAAGAGGGAACCTGTTTGGTTTCTGGGATAAAGAGTGATATTCGGGGAGAAAATGTCGAATTGTTGGCAGACATTGATATGCAGGGGAGAAAGGGTTGTATTTTGGAGAGAAAAAGCGTGTTTTGGGGAGAAAATGCATGAGTTTTGGGGATAAACTGCATTATTTTGGCGTGAAAGCACGGTATTGAGCTAATAAGCGGCATTTTGTGGAGAAAAAGTCTTCTTTTGAGGAGAAAGGTGATCTTGAAGGGAGAAAATGCCTTATTTGCAGCATCAAAAGACGCATTTGGGGAAGATAGTGTCTTTTATTGGGACATCACGTTTTATTCCAAAAATAACACATTTTCTTCCCAGAATACCGCCTTTGATCCACAAAATAAGGCATTTTCTTCCCAGAATACCGCTTTTTAGACCGAAAATAAGGCAACCTCTCCAAAAAAGACGTATTTCTGTCCTCAAAATGAGACATATTCTCCCCAAAATAGCATTCTTGGTTCCAAATAGAAGACTTTTTCTCCAGTAAATACCACGTCGGGTTCCCAATATTACACATTTTCTCCCCCAAATTGCTCTTTGGATCCCCAAAATGAGCCGTTCTCACTCAAATAACACTTGTGATCCCAAGAATCAGGCGTTTTCTCCGCACAAGACTGATTTTATTACCACAACAAAACATTTCTTACCCAAAACACACCTTTTTATTCCCAACATTAGACATTGTCTCCCCCAGATGCCCATTGGTATCCCTCCAAGATGAAATTCTCCCCTTCAAATATGGCTTTGTGTAACAAAAGAAGACATTCGCTCCCCAAAATACCGCTTCTGATCCCCTAAGGAAGACTTTTCCTCCCCAAAACACCCCTTTGGATCCCCAAAATAAGAAATACTCTCCCCAAAGTAGCGCTTTCGTTTCCTTTCCCAAAAAGGAGACATTTGAAGATGAAGGGCAGTATTCTGGGGAGAAAATGCCTTTTTGGGGGGATAAAGAGTGGCACTTAAGAGGGAACCTGTTTGGTTTCTGGGATAAAGAGTGATATTCGGGGAGAAAATGTCGAATTGTTGGCAGAAATTGATATGCAGGGGAGAAAGGGTTGTATTTTGGAGAGAAAAAGCGTGTTTTGTGGAGAAAATGCCTGAGTTTTGGGGATAAAGTGCATTATTTTGGCGTGAAAGCACGGTATTGAGCTAATAAGCGGCATTTTGTGGAGAAAATGTCTTCTTTTGAGGAGAAAGGTGATCTTGAAGGGAGAAAATGCCTTATTTGCAGCATCAAAAGACGCATTTGGGGAAGATAGTGTCTTTTATTGGGACATCACGTTTTATTCCAAAAATAACACATTTTCTTCCCAGAATACCGCCTTTGATCCACAAAATAAGGCATTTTCTTCCCAGAATACCGCTTTTTAGACCGAAAATAAGGCAACCTCTCCAAAAAAGACGTATTTCTGTCCTCAAAATGAGACATATTCTCCCCAAAATATCATTCTTGGTTCCAAATAGAAGACTTTTTCTCCAGTAAATACCACGTCGGGTTCCCAATATTACACATTTTCTCCCCAAAATTGCTCTTTGGATCCCCAAAATGAGCCGTTCTCACTCAAATAACACTTGTGATCCCAAGAATCAGGCGTTTTCTCCGCACAAGACTGATTTTATTACCAAAACAAAACATTTCTTACCCAAAACACACCTTTTTATTCCCAACATTAGACATTGTCTCCCCCAGATGCCCATTGGTATCCCTCCAAGATGAAATTCTCCCCTTCAAATATGGCTTTGTGTAACAAAAGAAGACATTCGCTCCCCAAAATACCGCTTCTGATCCCCTAAGGAAGACTTTTCCTCCCCAAAACACCCCTTTGGATCCCCAAAATAAGAAATACTCTCCCCAAAGTAGCGCTTTCGTTTCCTTTCCCAAAAAGGAGACATTTGAAGATGAAGGGCAGTATTCTGGGGAGAAAATGCCTTTTTGGGGGGATAAAGAGTGGCACTTAAGAGGGAACCTGTTTGGTTTCTGGGATAAAGAGTGATATTCGGGGAGAAAATGTCGAATTGTTGGCAGACATTGATATGCAGGGGAGAAAGGGTTGTATTTTGGAGAGAAAAAGCGTGTTTTGGGGAGAAAATGCATGAGTTTTGGGGATAAACTGCATTATTTTGGCGTGAAAGCACGGTATTGAGCTAATAAGCGGCATTTTGTGGAGAAAATGTCTTCTTTTGAGGAGAAAGGTGATCTTGAAGGGAGAAAATGCCTTATTTGCAGCATCAAAAGACGCATTTGGGGAAGATAGTGTCTTTTATTGGGACATCACGTTTTATTCCAAAAATAACACATTTTCTTCCCAGAATACCGCCTTTGATCCACAAAATAAGGCATTTTCTTCCCAGAATACCGCTTTTTAGACCGAAAATAAGGCAACCTCTCCAAAAAAGACGTATTTCTGTCCTCAAAATGAGACATATTCTCCCCAAAATAGCATTCTTGGTTCCAAATAGAAGACTTTTTCTCCAGTAAATACCACGTCGGGTTCCCAATATTACACATTTTCTCCCCCAAATTGCTCTTTGGATCCCCAAAATGAGCCGTTCTCACTCAAATAACACTTGTGATCCCAAGAATCAGGCGTTTTCTCCCCACAAGACTGATTTTATTACCAAAACAAAACATTTCTTACCCAAAACACACCTTTTTATTCCCAACATTAGACATTGTCTCCCCCAGATGCCCATTGGTATCCCTCCAAGATGAAATTCTCCCCTTCAAATATGGCTTTGTGTAACAAAAGAAGACATTCGCTCCCCAAAATACCGCTTCTGATCCCCTAAGGAAGACTTTTCCTCCCCAAAACACCCCTTTGGATCCCCAAAATAAGAAATACTCTCCCCAAAGTAGCGCTTTCGTTTCCTTTCCCAAAAAGGAGACATTTGAAGATGAAGGGCAGTATTCTGGGGAGAAAATGCCTTTTTGGGGGGATAAAGAGTGGCACTTAAGAGGGAACCTGTTTGGTTTCTGGGATAAAGAGTGATATTCGGGGAGAAAATGTCGAATTGTTGGCAGACATTGATATGCAGGGGAGAAAGGGTTGTATTTTGGAGAGAAAAAGCGTGTTTTGGGGAGAAAATGCATGAGTTTTGGGGATAAACTGCATTATTTTGGCGTGAAAGCACGGTATTGAGCTAATAAGCGGCATTTTGTGGAGAAAATGTCTTCTTTTGAGGAGAAAGGTGATCTTGAAGGGAGAAAATGCCTTATTTGCAGCATCAAAAGACGCATTTGGGGAAGATAGTGTCTTTTATTGGGACATCACGTTTTATTCCAAAAATAACACATTTTCTTCCCAGAATACCGCCTTTGATCCACAAAATAAGGCATTTTCTTCCCAGAATACCGCTTTTTAGACCGAAAATAAGGCAACCTCTCCAAAAAAGACGTATTTCTGTCCTCAAAATGAGACATATTCTCACCATAATATCATTCTTGGTTCCAAATAGAAGACTTTTTCTCCAGTAAATACCACGTCGGGTTCCCAATATTACACATTTTCTCCCCAAAATTGCTCTTTGGATCCCCAAAATGAGCCGTTCTCACTCAAATAACACTTGTGATCCCAAGAATCAGGCGTTTTCTCCGCACAAGACTGATTTTATTACCACAACAAAACATTTCTTACCCAAAACACACCTTTTTATTCCCAACATTAGACATTGTCTCCCCCAGATGCCCATTGGTATCCCTCCAAGATGAAATTCTCCCCTTCAAATATGGCTTTGTGTAACAAAAGAAGACATTCGCTCCCCAAAATACCGCTTCTGATCCCCTAAGGAAGACTTTTCCTCCCCAAAACACCCCTTTGGATCCCCAAAATAAGAAATACTCTCCCCAAAGTAGCGCTTTCGTTTCCTTTCCCAAAAAGGAGACATTTGAAGATGAAGGGCAGTATTCTGGGGAGAAAATGCCTTTTTGGGGGGATAAAGAGTGGCACTTAAGAGGGAACCTGTTTGGTTTCTGGGATAAAGAGTGATATTCGGGGAGAAAATGTCGAATTGTTGGCAGAAATTGATATGCAGGGGAGAAAGGGTTGTATTTTGGAGAGAAAAAGCGTGTTTTGGGGAGAAAATGCATGAGTTTTGGGGATAAACTGCATTATTTTGGCGTGAAAGCACGGTATTGAGCTAATAAGCGGCATTTTGTGGAGAAAATGTCTTCTTTTGAGGAGAAAGGTGATCTTGAAGGGAGAAAATGCCTTATTTGCAGCATCAAAAGACGCATTTGGGGAAGATAGTGTCTTTTATTGGGACATCACGTTTTATTCCAAAAATAACACATTTTCTTCCCAGAATACCGCCTTTGATCCACAAAATAAGGCATTTTCTTCCCAGAATACCGCTTTTTAGACCGAAAATAAGGCAACCTCTCCAAAAAAGACGTATTTCTGTCCTCAAAATGAGACATATTCTCCCCAAAATAGCATTCTTGGTTCCAAATAGAAGACTTTTTCTCCAGTAAATACCACGTCGGGTTCCCAATATTACACATTTTCTCCCCCAAATTGCTCTTTGGATCCCCAAAATGAGCCGTTCTCACTCAAATAACACTTGTGATCCCAAGAATCAGGCGTTTTCTCCGCACAAGACTGATTTTATTACCACAACAAAACATTTCTTACCCAAAACACACCTTTTTATTCCCAACATTAGACATTGTCTCCCCCAGATGCCCATTGGTATCCCTCCAAGATGAAATTCTCCCCTTCAAATATGGCTTTGTGTAACAAAAGAAGACATTCGCTCCCCAAAATACCGCTTCTGATCCCCTAAGGAAGACTTTTCCTCCCCAAAACACCCCTTTGGATCCCCAAAATAAGAAATACTCTCCCCAAAGTAGCGCTTTCGTTTCCTTTCCCAAAAAGGAGACATTTGAAGATGAAGGGCAGTATTCTGGGGAGAAAATGCCTTTTTGGGGGGATAAAGAGTGGCACTTAAGAGGGAACCTGTTTGGTTTCTGGGATAAAGAGTGATATTCGGGGAGAAAGTGTCGAATTGTTGGCAGAAATTGATATGCAGGGGAGAAAGGGTTGTATTTTGGAGAGAAAAAGCGTGTTTTGGGGAGAAAATGCATGAGTTTTGGGGATAAACTGCATTATTTTGGCGTGAAAGCACGGTATTGAGCTAATAAGCGGCATTTTGTGGAGAAAATGTCTTCTTTTGAGGAGAAAGGTGATCTTGAAGGGAGAAAATGCCTTATTTGCAGCATCAAAAGACGCATTTGGGGAAGATAGTGTCTTTTATTGGGACATCACGTTTTATTCCAAAAATAACACATTTTCTTCCCAGAATACCGCCTTTGATCCACAAAATAAGGCATTTTCTTCCCAGAATACCGCTTTTTAGACCGAAAATAAGGCAACCTCTCCAAAAAAGACGTATTTCTGTCCTCAAAATGAGACATATTCTCCCCAAAATAGCATTCTTGGTTCCAAATAGAAGACTTTTTCTCCAGTAAATACCACGTCGGGTTCCCAATATTACACATTTTCTCCCCCAAATTGCTCTTTGGATCCCCAAAATGAGCCGTTCTCACTCAAATAACACTTGTGATCCCAAGAATCAGGCGTTTTCTCCGCACAAGACTGATTTTATTACCACAACAAAACATTTCTTACCCAAAACACACCTTTTTATTCCCAACATTAGACATTGTCTCCCCCAGATGCCCATTGGTATCCCTCCAAGATGAAATTCTCCCCTTCAAATATGGCTTTGTGTAACAAAAGAAGACATTCGCTCCCCAAAATACCGCTTCTGATCCCCTAAGGAAGACTTTTCCTCCCCAAAACACCCCTTTGGATCCCCAAAATAAGAAATACTCTCCCCAAAGTAGCGCTTTCGTTTCCTTTCCCAAAAAGGAGACATTTGAAGATGAAGGGCAGTATTCTGGGGAGAAAATGCCTTTTTGGGGGGATAAAGAGTGGCACTTAAGAGGGAACCTGTTTGGTTTCTGGGATAAAGAGTGATATTCGGGGAGAAAATGTCGAATTGTTGGCAGAAATTGATATGCAGGGGAGAAAGGGTTGTATTTTGGAGAGAAAAAGCGTGTTTTGGGGAGAAAATGCATGAGTTTTGGGGATAAACTGCATTATTTTGGCGTGAAAGCACGGTATTGAGCTAAGAAGCGGCATTTTGTGGAGAAAATGTCTTCTTTTGAGGAGAAAGGTGATCTTGAAGGGAGAAAATGCCTTATTTGCAGCATCAAAAGACGCATTTGGGGAAGATAGTGTCTTTTATTGGGACATCACGTTTTATTCCAAAAATAACACATTTTCTTCCCAGAATACCGCCTTTGATCCACAAAATAAGGCATTTTCTTCCCAGAATACCGCTTTTTAGACCGAAAATAAGGCAACCTCTCCAAAAAAGACGTATTTCTGTCCTCAAAATGAGACATATTCTCCCCAAAATAGCATTCTTGGTTCCAAATAGAAGACTTTTTCTCCAGTAAATACCACGTCGGGTTCCCAATATTACACATTTTCTCCCCAAAATTGCTCTTTGGATCCCCAAAATGAGCCGTTCTCACTCAAATAACACTTGTGATCCCAAGAATCAGGCGTTTTCTCCGCACAAGACTGATTTTATTACCACAACAAAACATTTCTTACCCAAAACACACCTTTTTATTCCCAACATTAGACATTGTCTCCCCCAGATGCCCATTGGTATCCCTCCAAGATGAAATTCTCCCCTTCAAATATGGCTTTGTGTAACAAAAGAAGACATTCGCTCCCCAAAATACCGCTTCTGATCCCCTAAGGAAGACTTTTCCTCCCCAAAACACCCCTTTGGATCCCCAAAATAAGAAATACTCTCCCCAAAGTAGCGCTTTCGTTTCCTTTCCCAAAAAGGAGACATTTGAAGATGAAGGGCAGTATTCTGGGGAGAAAATGCCTTTTTGGGGGGATAAAGAGTGGCACTTAAGAGGGAACCTGTTTGGTTTCTGGGATAAAGAGTGATATTCGGGGAGAAAATGTCGAATTGTTGGCAGAAATTGATATGCAGGGGAGAAAGGGTTGTATTTTGGAGAGAAAAAGCGTGTTTTGGGGAGAAAATGCATGAGTTTTGGGGATAAACTGCATTATTTTGGCGTGAAAGCACGGTATTGAGCTAATAAGCGGCATTTTGTGGAGAAAATGTCTTCTTTTGAGGAGAAAGGTGATCTTGAAGGGAGAAAATGCCTTATTTGCAGCATCAAAAGACGCATTTGGGGAAGATAGTGTCTTTTATTGGGACATCACGTTTTATTCCAAAAATAACACATTTTCTTCCCAGAATACCGCCTTTGATCCACAAAATAAGGCATTTTCTTCCCAGAATACCGCTTTTTAGACCGAAAATAAGGCAACCTCTCCAAAAAAGACGTATTTCTGTCCTCAAAATGAGACATATTCTCCCCAAAATAGCATTCTTGGTTCCAAATAGAAGACTTTTTCTCCAGTAAATACCACGTCGGGTTCCCAATATTACACATTTTCTCCCCCAAATTGCTCTTTGGATCCCCAAAATGAGCCGTTCTCACTCAAATAACACTTGTGATCCCAAGAATCAGGCGTTTTCTCCGCACAAGACTGATTTTATTACCAAAACAAAACATTTCTTACCCAAAACACACCTTTTTATTCCCAACATTAGACATTGTCTCCCCCAGATGCCCATTGGTATCCCTCCAAGATGAAATTCTCCCCTTCAAATATGGCTTTGTGTAACAAAAGAAGACATTCGCTCCCCAAAATACCGCTTCTGATCCCCTAAGGAAGACTTTTCCTCCCCAAAACACCCCTTTGGATCCCCAAAATAAGAAATACTCTCCCCAAAGTAGCGCTTTCGTTTCCTTTCCCAAAAAGGAGACATTTGAAGATGAAGGGCAGTATTCTGGGGAGAAAATGCCTTTTTGGGGGGATAAAGAGTGGCACTTAAGAGGGAACCTGTTTGGTTTCTGGGATAAAGAGTGATATTCGGGGAGAAAATGTCGAATTGTTGGCAGAAATTGATATGCAGGGGAGAAAGGGTTGTATTTTGGAGAGAAAAAGCGTGTTTTGGGGAGAAAATGCATGAGTTTTGGGGATAAACTGCATTATTTTGGCGTGAAAGCACGGTATTGAGCTAATAAGCGGCATTTTGTGGAGAAAATGTCTTCTTTTGAGGAGAAAGGTGATCTTGAAGGGAGAAAATGCCTTATTTGCAGCATCAAAAGACGCATTTGGGGAAGATAGTGTCTTTTATTGGGACATCACGTTTTATTCCAAAAATAACACATTTTCTTCCCAGAATACCGCCTTTGATCCACAAAATAAGGCATTTTCTTCCCAGAATACCGCTTTTTAGACCGAAAATAAGGCAACCTCTCCAAAAAAGACGTATTTCTGTCCTCAAAATGAGACATATTCTCCCCAAAATAGCATTCTTGGTTCCAAATAGAAGACTTTTTCTCCAGTAAATACCACGTCGGGTTCCCAATATTACACATTTTCTCCCCAAAATTGCTCTTTGGATCCCCAAAATGAGCCGTTCTCACTCAAATAACACTTGTGATCCCAAGAATCAGGCGTTTTCTCCGCACAAGACTGATTTTATTACCAAAACAAAACATTTCTTACCCAAAACACACCTTTTTATTCCCAACATTAGACATTGTCTCCCCCAGATGCCCATTGGTATCCCTCCAAGATGAAATTCTCCCCTTCAAATATGGCTTTGTGTAACAAAAGAAGACATTCGCTCCCCAAAATACCGCTTCTGATCCCCTAAGGAAGACTTTTCCTCCCCAAAACACCCCTTTGGATCCCCAAAATAAGAAATACTCTCCCCAAAGTAGCGCTTTCGTTTCCTTTCCCAAAAAGGAGACATTTGAAGATGAAGGGCAGTATTCTGGGGAGAAAATGCCTTTTTGGGGGGATAAAGAGTGGCACTTAAGAGGGAACCTGTTTGGTTTCTGGGATAAAGAGTGATATTCGGGGAGAAAATGTCGAATTGTTGGCAGAAATTGATATGCAGGGGAGAAAGGGTTGTATTTTGGAGAGAAAAAGCGTGTTTTGGGGAGAAAATGCATGAGTTTTGGGGATAAACTGCATTATTTTGGCGTGAAAGCACGGTATTGAGCTAAGAAGCGGCATTTTGTGGAGAAAATGTCTTCTTTTGAGGAGAAAGGTGATCTTGAAGGGAGAAAATGCCTTATTTGCAGCATCAAAAGACGCATTTGGGGAAGATAGTGTCTTTTATAGGGACATCACGTTTTATTCCAAAAATAACACATTTTCTTCCCAGAATACCGCCTTTGATCCACAAAATAAGGCATTTTCTTCCCAGAATACCGCTTTTTAGACCGAAAATAAGGCAACCTCTCCAAAAAAGACGTATTTCTGTCCTCAAAATGAGACATATTCTCCCCAAAATAGCATTCTTGGTTCCAAATAGAAGACTTTTTCTCCAGTAAATACCACGTCGGGTTCCCAATATTACACATTTTCTCCCCCAAATTGCTCTTTGGATCCCCAAAATGAGCCGTTCTCACTCAAATAACACTTGTGATCCCAAGAATCAGGCGTTTTCTCCGCACAAGACTGATTTTATTACCAAAACAAAACATTTCTTACCCAAAACACACCTTTTTATTCCCAACATTAGACATTGTCTCCCCCAGATGCCCATTGGTATCCCTCCAAGATGAAATTCTCCCCTTCAAATATGGCTTTGTGTAACAAAAGAAGACATTCGCTCCCCAAAATACCGCTTCTGATCCCCTAAGGAAGACTTTTCCTCCCCAAAACACCCCTTTGGATCCCCAAAATAAGAAATACTCTCCCCAAAGTAGCGCTTTCGTTTCCTTTCCCAAAAAGGAGACATTTGAAGATGAAGGGCAGTATTCTGGGGAGAAAATGCCTTTTTGGGGGGATAAAGAGTGGCACTTAAGAGGGAACCTGTTTGGTTTCTGGGATAAAGAGTGATATTCGGGGAGAAAATGTCGAATTGTTGGCAGAAATTGATATGCAGGGGAGAAAGGGTTGTATTTTGGAGAGAAAAAGCGTGTTTTGGGGAGAAAATGCATGAGTTTTGGGGATAAACTGCATTATTTTGGCGTGAAAGCACGGTATTGAGCTAATAAGCGGCATTTTGTGGAGAAAATGTCTTCTTTTGAGGAGAAAGGTGATCTTGAAGGGAGGAAATGCCTTATTTGCAGCATCAAAAGACGCATTTGGGGAAGATAGTGTCTTTTATTGGGACATCACGTTTTATTCCAAAAATAACACATTTTCTTCCCAGAATACCGCCTTTGATCCACAAAATAAGGCATTTTCTTCCCAGAATACCGCTTTTTAGACCGAAAATAAGGCAACCTCTCCAAAAAAGACGTATTTCTGTCCTCAAAATGAGACATATTCTCCCCAAAATAGCATTCTTGGTTCCAAATAGAAGACTTTTTCTCCAGTAAATACCACGTCGGGTTCCCAATATTACACATTTTCTCCCCCAAATTGCTCTTTGGATCCCCAAAATGAGCCGTTCTCACTCAAATAACACTTGTGATCCCAAGAATCAGGCGTTTTCTCCGCACAAGACTGATTTTATTACCACAACAAAACATTTCTTACCCAAAACACACCTTTTTATTCCCAACATTAGACATTGTCTCCCCCAGATGCCCATTGGTATCCCTCCAAGATGAAATTCTCCCCTTCAAATATGGCTTTGTGTAACAAAAGAAGACATTCGCTCCCCAAAATACCGCTTCTGATCCCCTAAGGAAGACTTTTCCTCCCCAAAACACCCCTTTGGATCCCCAAAATAAGAAATACTCTCCCCAAAGTAGCGCTTTCGTTTCCTTTCCCAAAAAGGAGACATTTGAAGATGAAGGGCAGTATTCTGGGGAGAAAATGCCTTTTTGGGGGGATAAAGAGTGGCACTTAAGAGGGAACCTGTTTGGTTTCTGGGATAAAGAGTGATATTCGGGGAGAAAATGTCGAATTGTTGGCAGAAATTGATATGCAGGGGAGAAAGGGTTGTATTTTGGAGAGAAAAAGCGTGTTTTGGGGAGAAAATGCATGAGTTTTGGGGATAAACTGCATTATTTTGGCGTGAAAGCACGGTATTGAGCTAATAAGCGGCATTTTGTGGAGAAAATGTCTTCTTTTGAGGAGAAAGGTGATCTTGAAGGGAGAAAATGCCTTATTTGCAGCATCAAAAGACGCATTTGGGGAAGATAGTGTCTTTTATTGGGACATCACGTTTTATTCCAAAAATAACACATTTTCTTCCCAGAATACCGCCTTTGATCCACAAAATAAGGCATTTTCTTCCCAGAATACCGCTTTTTAGACCGAAAATAAGGCAACCTCTCCAAAAAAGACGTATTTCTGTCCTCAAAATGAGACATATTCTCCCCAAAATAGCATTCTTGGTTCCAAATAGAAGACTTTTTCTCCAGTAAATACCACGTCGGGTTCCCAATATTACACATTTTCTCCCCAAAATTGCTCTTTGGATCCCCAAAATGAGCCGTTCTCACTCAAATAACACTTGTGATCCCAAGAATCAGGCGTTTTCTCCGCACAAGACTGATTTTATTACCAAAACAAAACATTTCTTACCCAAAACACACCTTTTTATTCCCAACATTAGACATTGTCTCCCCCAGATGCCCATTGGTATCCCTCCAAGATGAAATTCTCCCCTTCAAATATGGCTTTGTGTAACAAAAGAAGACATTCGCTCCCCAAAATACCGCTTCTGATCCCCTAAGGAAGACTTTTCCTCCCCAAAACACCCCTTTGGATCCCCAAAATAAGAAATACTCTCCCCAAAGTAGCGCTTTCGTTTCCTTTCCCAAAAAGGAGACATTTGAAGATGAAGGGCAGTATTCTGGGGAGAAAATGCCTTTTTGGGGGGATAAAGAGTGGCACTTAAGAGGGAACCTGTTTGGTTTCTGGGATAAAGAGTGATATTCGGGGAGAAAATGTCGAATTGTTGGCAGAAATTGATATGCAGGGGAGAAAGGGTTGTATTTTGGAGAGAAAAAGCGTGTTTTGGGGAGAAAATGCATGAGTTTTGGGGATAAACTGCATTATTTTGGCGTGAAAGCACGGTATTGAGCTAATAAGCGGCATTTTGTGGAGAAAATGTCTTCTTTTGAGGAGAAAGGTGATCTTGAAGGGAGGAAATGCCTTATTTGCAGCATCAAAAGACGCATTTGGGGAAGATAGTGTCTTTTATTGGGACATCACGTTTTATTCCAAAAATAACACATTTTCTTCCCAGAATACCGCCTTTGATCCACAAAATAAGGCATTTTCTTCCCAGAATACCGCTTTTTAGACCGAAAATAAGGCAACCTCTCCAAAAAAGACGTATTTCTGTCCTCAAAATGAGACATATTCTCCCCAAAATAGCATTCTTGGTTCCAAATAGAAGACTTTTTCTCCAGTAAATACCACGTCGGGTTCCCAATATTACACATTTTCTCCCCGAAATTGCTCTTTGGATCCCCAAAATGAGCCGTTCTCACCCAAATAACACTTGTCATCCCAAGAATCAGGCGTTTTCTCCGCACAAGACTGATTTTATTACCACAACAAAACATTTCTTACCCAAAACACACCTTTTTATTCCCAACATTAGACATTGTCTCCCCCAGATGCCCATTGGTATCCCTCCAAGATGAAATTCTCCCCTTCAAATATGGCTTTGTGTAACAAAAGAAGACATTCGCTCCCCAAAATACCGCTTCTGATCCCCTAAGGAAGACTTTTCCTCCCCAAAACACCCCTTTGGATCCCCAAAATAAGAAATACTCTCCCCAAAGTAGCGCTTTCGTTTCCTTTCCCAAAAAGGAGACATTTGAAGATGAAGGGCAGTATTCTGGGGAGAAAATGCCTTTTTGGGGGGATAAAGAGTGGCACTTAAGAGGGAACCTGTTTGGTTTCTGGGATAAAGAGTGATATTCGGGGAGAAAATGTCGAATTGTTGGCAGAAATTGATATGCAGGGGAGAAAGGGTTGTATTTTGGAGAGAAAAAGCGTGTTTTGGGGAGAAAATGCATGAGTTTTGGGGATAAACTGCATTATTTTGGAGTGAAAGCACGGTATTGAGCTAATAAGCGGCATTTTGTGGAGAAAATGTCTTCTTTTGAGGAGAAAGGTGATCTTGAAGGGAGAAAATGCCTTATTTGCAGCATCAAAAGACGCATTTGGGGAAGATAGTGTCTTTTATTGGGACATCACATTTTATTCCAAAAATAACACATTTTCTTCCCAGAATACCGCCTTTGATCCACAAAATAAGGCATTTTCTTCCCAGAATACCGCTTTTTAGACCGAAAATAAGGCAACCTCTCCAAAAAAGACGTATTTCTGTCCTCAGAATGAGACATATTCTCCCCAAAATATCATTCTTGGTTCCAAATAGAAGACTTTTTCTCCAGTAAATACCACGTCGGGTTCCCAATATTACACATTTTCTCCCCCAAATTGCTCTTTGGATCCCCAAAATGAGCCGTTCTCACTCAAATAACACTTGTGATCCCAAGAATCAGGCGTTTTCTCCGCACAAGACTGATTTTATTACCAAAACAAAACATTTCTTACCCAAAACACACCTTTTTATTCCCAACATTAGACATTGTCTCCCCCAGATGCCCATTGGTATCCCTCCAAGATGAAATTCTCCCCTTCAAATATGGCTTTGTGTAACAAAAGAAGACATTCGCTCCCCAAAATACCGCTTCTGATCCCCTAAGGAAGACTTTTCCTCCCCAAAACACCCCTTTGGATCCCCAAAATAAGAAATACTCTCCCCAAAGTAGCGCTTTCGTTTCCTTTCCCAAAAAGGAGACATTTGAAGATGAAGGGCAGTATTCTGGGGAGAAAATGCCTTTTTGGGGGGATAAAGAGTGGCACTTAAGAGGGAACCTGTTTGGTTTCTGGGATAAAGAGTGATATTCGGGGAGAAAATGTCGAATTGTTGGCAGAAATTGATATGCAGGGGAGAAAGGGTTGTATTTTGGAGAGAAAAAGCGTGTTTTGGGGAGAAAATGCATGAGTTTTGGGGATAAACTGCATTATTTTGGCGTGAAAGCACGGTATTGAGCTAATAAGCGGCATTTTGTGGAGAAAATGTCTTCTTTTGAGGAGAAAGGTGATCTTGAAGGGAGGAAATGCCTTATTTGCAGCATCAAAAGACGCATTTGGGGAAGATAGTGTCTTTTATTGGGACATCACGTTTTATTCCAAAAATAACACATTTTCTTCCCAGAATACCGCCTTTGATCCACAAAATAAGGCATTTTCTTCCCAGAATACCGCTTTTTAGACCGAAAATAAGGCAACCTCTCCAAAAAAGACGTATTTCTGTCCTCAAAATGAGACATATTCTCCCCAAAATAGCATTCTTGGTTCCAAATAGAAGACTTTTTCTCCAGTAAATACCACGTCGGGTTCCCAATATTACACATTTTCTCCCCAAAATTGCTCTTTGGATCCCCAAAATGAGCCGTTCTCACTCAAATAACACTTGTCATCCCAAGAATCAGGCGTTTTCTCCCCACAAGACTGATTTTATTACCAAAACAAAACATTTCTTACCCAAAACACACCTTTTTATTCCCAACATTAGACATTGTCTCCCCCAGATGCCCATTGGTATCCCTGCAAGATGAAATTCTCCCCTTCAAATATGGCTTTGTGTAACAAAAGAAGACATTCGCTCCCCAAAATACTGCTTCTGATCCCCTAAGGAAGACTTTTCCTCCCCAAAACACCCCTTTGGATCCCCAAAATAAGAAATACTCTCCCCAAAGTAGCGCTTTCGTTTCCTTTCCCAAAAAGGAGACATTTGAAGATGAAGGGCAGTATTCTGGGGAGAAAATGCCTTTTTGGGGGGATAAAGAGTGGCACTTAAGAGGGAACCTGTTTGGTTTCTGGGATAAAGAGTGATATTCGGGGAGAAAGTGTCGAATTGTTGGCAGAAATTGATATGCAGGGGAGAAAGGGTTGTATTTTGGAGAGAAAAAGCGTGTTTTGGGGAGAAAATGCATGAGTTTTGGGGATAAACTGCATTATTTTGGCGTGAAAGCACGGTATTGAGCTAAGAAGCGGCATTTTGTGGAGAAAATGTCTTCTTTTGAGGAGAAAGGTGATCTTGAAGGGAGAAAATGCCTTATTTGCAGCATCAAAAGACGCATTTGGGGAAGATAGTGTCTTTTATAGGGACATCACGTTTTATTCCAAAAATAACACATTTTCTTCCCAGAATACCGCCTTTGATCCACAAAATAAGGCATTTTCTTCCCAGAATACCGCTTTTTAGACCGAAAATAAGGCAACCTCTCCAAAAAAGACGTATTTCTGTCCTCAAAATGAGACATATTCTCCCCAAAATAGCATTCTTGGTTCCAAATAGAAGACTTTTTCTCCAGTAAATACCACGTCGGGTTCCCAATATTACACATTTTCTCCCCCAAATTGCTCTTTGGATCCCCAAAATGAGCCGTTCTCACTCAAATAACACTTGTGATCCCAAGAATCAGGCGTTTTCTCCGCACAAGACTGATTTTATTACCAAAACAAAACATTTCTTACCCAAAACACACCTTTTTATTCCCAACATTAGACATTGTCTCCCCCAGATGCCCATTGGTATCCCTCCAAGATGAAATTCTCCCCTTCAAATATGGCTTTGTGTAACAAAAGAAGACATTCGCTCCCCAAAATACCGCTTCTGATCCCCTAAGGAAGACTTTTCCTCCCCAAAACACCCCTTTGGATCCCCAAAATAAGAAATACTCTCCCCAAAGTAGCGCTTTCGTTTCCTTTCCCAAAAAGGAGACATTTGAAGATGAAGGGCAGTATTCTGGGGAGAAAATGCCTTTTTGGGGGGATAAAGAGTGGCACTTAAGAGGGAACCTGTTTGGTTTCTGGGATAAAGAGTGATATTCGGGGAGAAAATGTCGAATTGTTGGCAGAAATTGATATGCAGGGGAGAAAGGGTTGTATTTTGGAGAGAAAAAGCGTGTTTTGGGGAGAAAATGCATGAGTTTTGGGGATAAACTGCATTATTTTGGCGTGAAAGCACGGTATTGAGCTAATAAGCGGCATTTTGTGGAGAAAATGTCTTCTTTTGAGGAGAAAGGTGATCTTGAAGGGAGAAAATGCCTTATTTGCAGCATCAAAAGACGCATTTGGGGAAGATAGTGTCTTTTATAGGGACATCACGTTTTATTCCAAAAATAACACATTTTCTTCCCAGAATACCGCCTTTGATCCACAAAATAAGGCATTTTCTTCCCAGAATACCGCTTTTTAGACCGAAAATAAGGCAACCTCTCCAAAAAAGACGTATTTCTGTCCTCAAAATGAGACATATTCTCCCCAAAATAGCATTCTTGGTTCCAAATAGAAGACTTTTTCTCCAGTAAATACCACGTCGGGTTCCCAATATTACACATTTTCTCCCCCAAATTGCTCTTTGGATCCCCAAAATGAGCCGTTCTCACTCAAATAACACTTGTGATCCCAAGAATCAGGCGTTTTCTCCGCACAAGACTGATTTTATTACCAAAACAAAACATTTCTTACCCAAAACACGCCTTTTTATTCCCAACATTAGACATTGTCTCCCCCAGATGCCCATTGGTATCCCTCCAAGATGAAATTCTCCCCTTCAAATATGGCTTTGTGTAACAAAAGAAGACATTCGCTCCCCAAAATACCGCTTCTGATCCCCTAAGGAAGACTTTTCCTCCCCAAAACACCCCTTTGGATCCCCAAAATAAGAAATACTCTCCCCAAAGTAGCGCTTTCGTTTCCTTTCCCAAAAAGGAGACATTTGAAGATGAAGGGCAGTATTCTGGGGAGAAAATGCCTTTTTGGGGGGATAAAGAGTGGCACTTAAGAGGGAACCTGTTTGGTTTCTGGGATAAAGAGTGATATTCGGGGAGAAAATGTCGAATTGTTGGCAGAAATTGATATGCAGGGGAGAAAGGGTTGTATTTTGCAGAGAAAAAGCGTGTTTTGGGGAGAAAATGCATGAGTTTTGGGGATAAACTGCATTATTTTGGCGTGAAAGCACGGTATTGAGCTAATAAGCGGCATTTTGTGGAGAAAATGTCTTCTTTTGAGGAGAAAGGTGATCTTGAAGGGAGAAAATGCCTTATTTGCAGCATCAAAAGACGCATTTGGGGAAGATAGTGTCTTTTATTGGGACATCACGTTTTATTCCAAAAATAACACATTTTCTTCCCAGAATACCGCCTTTGATCCACAAAATAAGGCATTTTCTTCCCAGAATACCGCTTTTTAGACCGAAAATAAGGCAACCTCTCCAAAAAAGACGTATTTCTGTCCTACAAAATGAGACATATTCTCCCCAAAATATCATTCTTGGTTCCAAATAGAAGACTTTTTCTCCAGTAAATACCACGTCGGGTTCCCAATATTACACATTTTCTCCCCAAAATTGCTCTTTGGATCCCCAAAATGAGCCGTTCTCACTCAAATAACACTTGTGATCCCAAGAATCAGGCGTTTTCTCCGCACAAGACTGATTTTATTACCAAAACAAAACATTTCTTACCCAAAACACACCTTTTTATTCCCAACATTAGACATTGTCTCCCCCAGATGCCCATTGGTATCCCTCCAAGATGAAATTCTCCCCTTCAAATATGGCTTTGTGTAACAAAAGAAGACATTCGCTCCCCAAAATACCGCTTCTGATCCCCTAAGGAAGACTTTTCCTCCCCAAAACACCCCTTTGGATCCCCAAAATAAGAAATACTCTCCCCAAAGTAGCGCTTTCGTTTCCTTTCCCAAAAAGGAGACATTTGAAGATGAAGGGCAGTATTCTGGGGAGAAAATGCCTTTTTGGGGGGATAAAGAGTGGCACTTAAGAGGGAACCTGTTTGGTTTCTGGGATAAAGAGTGATATTCGGGGAGAAAATGTCGAATTGTTGGCAGAAATTGATATGCAGGGGAGAAAGGGTTGTATTTTGGAGAGAAAAAGCGTGTTTTGGGGAGAAAATGCATGAGTTTTGGGGATAAACTGCATTATTTTGGCGTGAAAGCACGGTATTGAGCTAATAAGCGGCATTTTGTGGAGAAAATGTCTTCTTTTGAGGAGAAAGGTGATCTTGAAGGGAGAAAATGCCTTATTTGCAGCATCAAAAGACGCATTTGGGGAAGATAGTGTCTTTTATTGGGACATCACGTTTTATTCCAAAAATAACACATTTTCTTCCCAGAATACCGCCTTTGATCCACAAAATAAGGCATTTTCTTCCCAGAATACCGCTTTTTAGACCGAAAATAAGGCAACCTCTCCAAAAAAGACGTATTTCTGTCCTCAAAATGAGACATATTCTCACCAAAATATCATTCTTGGTTCCAAATAGAAGACTTTTTCTCCAGTAAATACCACGTCGGGTTCCCAATATTACACATTTTCTCCCCCAAATTGCTCTTTGGATCCCCAAAATGAGCCGTTCTCACTCAAATAACACTTGTGATCCCAAGAATCAGGCGTTTTCTCCCCACAAGACTGATTTTATTACCAAAACAAAACATTTCTTACCCAAAACACACCTTTTTATTCCCAACATTAGACATTGTCTCCCCCAGATGCCCATTGGTATCCCTCCAAGATGAAATTCTCCCCTTCAAATATGGCTTTGTGTAACAAAAGAAGACATTCGCTCCCCAAAATACCGCTTCTGATCCCCTAAGGAAGACTTTTCCTCCCCAAAACACCCCTTTGGATCCCCAAAATAAGAAATACTCTCCCCAAAGTAGCGCTTTCGTTTCCTTTCCCAAAAAGGAGACATTTGAAGATGAAGGGCAGTATTCTGGGGAGAAAATGCCTTTTTGGGGGGATAAAGAGTGGCACTTAAGAGGGAACCTGTTTGGTTTCTGGGATAAAGAGTGATATTCGGGGAGAAAATGTCGAATTGTTGGCAGACATTGATATGCAGGGGAGAAAGGGTTGTATTTTGGAGAGAAAAAGCGTGTTTTGGGGAGAAAATGCATGAGTTTTGGGGATAAACTGCATTATTTTGGCGTGAAAGCACGGTATTGAGCTAATAAGCGGCATTTTGTGGAGAAAATGTCTTCTTTTGAGGAGAAAGGTGATCTTGAAGGGAGAAAATGCCTTATTTGCAGCATCAAAAGACGCATTTGGGGAAGATAGTGTCTTTTATTGGGACATCACGTTTTATTCCAAAAATAACACATTTTCTTCCCAGAATACCGCCTTTGATCCACAAAATAAGGCATTTTCTTCCCAGAATACCGCTTTTTAGACCGAAAATAAGGCAACCTCTCCAAAAAAGACGTATTTCTGTCCTCAAAATGAGACATATTCTCCCCAAAATAGCATTCTTGGTTCCAAATAGAAGACTTTTTCTCCAGTAAATACCACGTCGGGTTCCCAATATTACACATTTTCTCCCCCAAATTGCTCTTTGGATCCCCAAAATGAGCCGTTCTCACTCAAATAACATTTGTGATCCCAAGAATCAGGTGTTTTCTCCGCACAAGACTGATTTTATTACCAAAACAAAACATTTCTTACCCAAAACACACCTTTTTATTCCCAACATTAGACATTGTCTCCCCCAGATGCCCATTGGTATCCCTCCAAGATGCAATTCTCCCCTTCAAATATGGCTTTGTGTAACAAAAGAAGACATTCGCTCCCCAAAATACCGCTTCTGATCCCCTAAGGAAGACTTTTCCTCCCCAAAACACCCCTTTGGATCCCCAAAATAAGAAATACTCTCCCCAAAGTAGCGCTTTCGTTTCCTTTCCCAAAAAGGAGACATTTGAAGATGAAGGGCAGTATTCTGGGGAGAAAATGCCTTTTTGGGGGGATAAAGAGTGGCACTTAAGAGGGAACCTGTTTGGTTTCTGGGATAAAGAGTGATATTCGGGGAGAAAATGTCGAATTGTTGGCAGAAATTGATATGCAGGGGAGAAAGGGTTGTATTTTGGAGAGAAAAAGCGTGTTTTGGGGAGAAAATGCATGAGTTTTGGGGATAAACTGCATTATTTTGGCGTGAAAGCACGGTATTGAGCTAATAAGCGGCATTTTGTGGAGAAAATGTCTTCTTTTGAGGAGAAAGGTGATCTTGAAGGGAGAAAATGCCTTATTTGCAGCATCAAAAGACGCATTTGGGGAAGATAGTGTCTTTTATTGGGACATCACGTTTTATTCCAAAAATAACACATTTTCTTCCCAGAATACCGCCTTTGATCCACAAAATAAGGCATTTTCTTCCCAGAATACCGCTTTTTAGACCGAAAATAAGGCAACCTCTCCAAAAAAGACGTATTTCTGTCCTACAAAATGAGACATATTCTCCCCAAAATATCATTCTTGGTTCCAAATAGAAGACTTTTTCTCCAGTAAATACCACGTCGGGTTCCCAATATTACACATTTTCTCCCCAAAATTGCTCTTTGGATCCCCAAAATGAGCCGTTCTCACTCAAATAACACTTGTGATCCCAAGAATCAGGCGTTTTCTCCCCACAAGACTGATTTTATTACCAAAACAAAACATTTCTTACCCAAAACACACCTTTTTATTCCCAACATTAGACATTGTCTCCCTCAGATGCCCATTGGTATCCCTCCAAGATGAAATTCTCCCCTTCAAATATGGCTTTGTGTAACAAAAGAAGACATTCGCTCCCCAAAATACCGCTTCTGATCCCCTAAGGAAGACTTTTCCTCCCCAAAACACCCCTTTGGATCCCCAAAATAAGAAATACTCTCCCCAAAGTAGCGCTTTCGTTTCCTTTCCCAAAAAGGAGACATTTGAAGATGAAGGGCAGTATTCTGGGGAGAAAATGCCTTTTTGGGGGGATAAAGAGTGGCACTTAAGAGGGAACCTGTTTGGTTTCTGGGATAAAGAGTGATATTCGGGGAGAAAATGTCGAATTGTTGGCAGAAATTGATATGCAGGGGAGAAAGGGTTGTATTTTGGAGAGAAAAAGCGTGTTTTGGGGAGAAAATGCATGAGTTTTGGGGATAAACTGCATTATTTTGGCGTGAAAGCACGGTATTGAGCTAATAAGCGGCATTTTGTGGAGAAAATGTCTTCTTTTGAGGAGAAAGGTGATCTTGAAGGGAGAAAATGCCTTATTTGCAGCATCAAAAGACGCATTTGGGGAAGATAGTGTCTTTTATAGGGACATCACGTTTTATTCCAAAAATAACACATTTTCTTCCCAGAATACCGCCTTTGATCCACAAAATAAGGCATTTTCTTCCCAGAATACCGCTTTTTAGACCGAAAATAAGGCAACCTCTCCAAAAAAGACGTATTTCTGTCCTCAAAATGAGACATATTCTCCCCAAAATAGCATTCTTGGTTCCAAATAGAAGACTTTTTCTCCAGTAAATACCACGTCGGGTTCCCAATATTACACATTTTCTCCCCCAAATTGCTCTTTGGATCCCCAAAATGAGCCGTTCTCACTCAAATAACACTTGTGATCCCAAGAATCAGGCGTTTTCTCCGCACAAGACTGATTTTATTACCAAAACAAAACATTTCTTACCCAAAACACACCTTTTTATTCCCAACATTAGACATTGTCTCCCCCAGATGCCCATTGGTATCCCTCCAAGATGAAATTCTCCCCTTCAAATATGGCTTTGTGTAACAAAAGAAGACATTCGCTCCCCAAAATACCGCTTCTGATCCCCTAAGGAAGACTTTTCCTCCCCAAAACACCCCTTTGGATCCCCAAAATAAGAAATACTCTCCCCAAAGTAGCGCTTTCGTTTCCTTTCCCAAAAAGGAGACATTTGAAGATGAAGGGCAGTATTCTGGGGAGAAAATGCCTTTTTGGGGGGATAAAGAGTGGCACTTAAGAGGGAACCTGTTTGGTTTCTGGGATAAAGAGTGATATTCGGGGAGAAAATGTCGAATTGTTGGCAGAAATTGATATGCAGGGGAGAAAGGGTTGTATTTTGGAGAGAAAAAGCGTGTTTTGGGGAGAAAATGCATGAGTTTTGGGGATAAACTGCATTATTTTGGCGTGAAAGCACGGTATTGAGCTAATAAGCGGCATTTTGTGGAGAAAATGTCTTCTTTTGAGGAGAAAGGTGATCTTGAAGGGAGGAAATGCCTTATTTGCAGCATCAAAAGACGCATTTGGGGAAGATAGTGTCTTTTATTGGGACATCACGTTTTATTCCAAAAATAACACATTTTCTTCCCAGAATACCGCCTTTGATCCACAAAATAAGGCATTTTCTTCCCAGAATACCGCTTTTTAGACCGAAAATAAGGCAACCTCTCCAAAAAAGACGTATTTCTGTCCTCAAAATGAGACATATTCTCCCCAAAATAGCATTCTTGGTTCCAAATAGAAGACTTTTTCTCCAGTAAATACCACGTCGGGTTCCCAATATTACACATTTTCTCCCCCAAATTGCTCTTTGGATCCCCAAAATGAGCCGTTCTCACTCAAATAACACTTGTGATCCCAAGAATCAGGCGTTTTCTCCGCACAAGACTGATTTTATTACCAAAACAAAACATTTCTTACCCAAAACACACCTTTTTATTCCCAACATTAGACATTGTCTCCCCCAGATGCCCATTGGTATCCCTCCAAGATGAAATTCTCCCCTTCAAATATGGCTTTGTGTAACAAAAGAAGACATTCGCTCCCCAAAATACCGCTTCTGATCCCCTAAGGAAGACTTTTCCTCCCCAAAACACCCCTTTGGATCCCCAAAATAAGAAATACTCTCCCCAAAGTAGCGCTTTCGTTTCCTTTCCCAAAAAGGAGACATTTGAAGATGAAGGGCAGTATTCTGGGGAGAAAATGCCTTTTTGGGGGGATAAAGAGTGGCACTTAAGAGGGAACCTGTTTGGTTTCTGGGATAAAGAGTGATATTCGGGGAGAAAATGTCGAATTGTTGGCAGACATTGATATGCAGGGGAGAAAGGGTTGTATTTTGGAGAGAAAAAGCGTGTTTTGGGGAGAAAATGCATGAGTTTTGGGGATAAACTGCATTATTTTGGCGTGAAAGCACGGTATTGAGCTAATAAGCGGCATTTTGTGGAGAAAATGTCTTCTTTTGAGGAGAAAGGTGATCTTGAAGGGAGAAAATGCCTTATTTGCAGCATCAAAAGACGCATTTGGGGAAGATAGTGTCTTTTATTGGGACATCACGTTTTATTCCAAAAATAACACATTTTCTTCCCAGAATACCGCCTTTGATCCACAAAATAAGGCATTTTCTTCCCAGAATACCGCTTTTTAGACCGAAAATAAGGCAACCTCTCCAAAAAAGACGTATTTCTGTCCTACAAAATGAGACATATTCTCCCCAAAATATCATTCTTGGTTCCAAATAGAAGACTTTTTCTCCAGTAAATACCACGTCGGGTTCCCAATATTACACATTTTCTCCCCAAAATTGCTCTTTGGATCCCCAAAATGAGCCGTTCTCACTCAAATAACATTTGTGATCCCAAGAATCAGGTGTTTTCTCCGCACAAGACTGATTTTATTACCAAAACAAAACATTTCTTACCCAAAACACACCTTTTTATTCCCAACATTAGACATTGTCTCCCCCAGATGCCCATTGGTATCCCTCCAAGATGAAATTCTCCCCTTCAAATATGGCTTTGTGTAACAAAAGAAGACATTCGCTCCCCAAAATACCGCTTCTGATCCCCTAAGGAAGACTTTTCCTCCCCAAAACACCCCTTTGGATCCCCAAAATAAGAAATACTCTCCCCAAAGTAGCGCTTTTGTTTCCTTTCCCAAAAAGGAGACATTTGAAGATGAAGGGCAGTATTCTGGGGAGAAAATGCCTTTTTGGGGGGATAAAGAGTGGCACTTAAGAGGGAACCTGTTTGGTTTCTGGGATAAAGAGTGATATTCGGGGAGAAAATGTCGAATTGTTGGCAGAAATTGATATGCAGGGGAGAAAGGGTTGTATTTTGGAGAGAAAAAGCGTGTTTTGGGGAGAAAATGCATGAGTTTTGGGGATAAACTGCATTATTTTGGCGTGAAAGCACGGTATTGAGCTAATAAGCGGCATTTTGTGGAGAAAATGTCTTCTTTTGAGGAGAAAGGTGATCTTGAAGGGAGGAAATGCCTTATTTGCAGCATCAAAAGACGCATTTGGGGAAGATAGTGTCTTTTATTGGGACATCACGTTTTATTCCAAAAATAACACATTTTCTTCCCAGAATACCGCCTTTGATCCACAAAATAAGGCATTTTCTTCCCAGAATACCGCTTTTTAGACCGAAAATAAGGCAACCTCTCCAAAAAAGACGTATTTCTGTCCTCAAAATGAGACATATTCTCCCCAAAATAGCATTCTTGGTTCCAAATAGAAGACTTTTTCTCCAGTAAATACCACGTCGGGTTCCCAATATTACACATTTTCTCCCCCAAATTGCTCTTTGGATCCCCAAAATGAGCCGTTCTCACTCAAATAACACTTGTGATCCCAAGAATCAGGCGTTTTCTCCCCACAAGACTGATTTTATTACCAAAACAAAACATTTCTTACCCAAAACACACCTTTTTATTCCCAACATTAGACATTGTCTCCCCCAGATGCCCATTGGTATCCCTCCAAGATGAAATTCTCCCCTTCAAATATGGCTTTGTGTAACAAAAGAAGACATTCGCTCCCCAAAATACCGCTTCTGATCCCCTAAGGAAGACTTTTCCTCCCCAAAACACCCCTTTGGATCCCCAAAATAAGAAATACTCTCCCCAAAGTAGCGCTTTCGTTTCCTTTCCCAAAAAGGAGACATTTGAAGATGAAGGGCAGTATTCTGGGGAGAAAATGCCTTTTTGGGGGGATAAAGAGTGGCACTTAAGAGGGAACCTGTTTGGTTTCTGGGATAAAGAGTGATATTCGGGGAGAAAATGTCGAATTGTTGGCAGAAATTGATATGCAGGGGAGAAAGGGTTGTATTTTGGAGAGAAAAAGCGTGTTTTGGGGAGAAAATGCATGAGTTTTGGGGATAAACTGCATTATTTTGGCGTGAAAGCACGGTATTGAGCTAATAAGCGGCATTTTGTGGAGAAAATGTCTTCTTTTGAGGAGAAAGGTGATCTTGAAGGGAGAAAATGCCTTATTTGCAGCATCAAAAGACGCATTTGGGGAAGATAGTGTCTTTTATTGGGACATCACGTTTTATTCCAAAAATAACACATTTTCTTCCCAGAATACCGCCTTTGATCCACAAAATAAGGCATTTTCTTCCCAGAATACCGCTTTTTAGACCGAAAATAAGGCAACCTCTCCAAAAAAGACGTATTTCTGTCCTACAAAATGAGACATATTCTCCCCAAAATATCATTCTTGGTTCCAAATAGAAGACTTTTTCTCCAGTAAATACCACGTCGGGTTCCCAATATTACACATTTTCTCCCCAAAATTGCTCTTTGGATCCCCAAAATGAGCCGTTCTCACTCAAATAACATTTGTGATCCCAAGAATCAGGCGTTTTCTCCGCACAAGACTGATTTTATTACCAAAACAAAACATTTCTTACCCAAAACACACCTTTTTATTCCCAACATTAGACATTGTCTCCCCCAGATGCCCATTGGTATCCCTCCAAGATGAAATTCTCCCCTTCAAATATGGCTTTGTGTAACAAAAGAAGACATTCGCTCCCCAAAATACCGCTTCTGATCCCCTAAGGAAGACTTTTCCTCCCCAAAACACCCCTTTGGATCCCCAAAATAAGAAATACTCTCCCCAAAGTAGCGCTTTCGTTTCCTTTCCCAAAAAGGAGACATTTGAAGATGAAGGGCAGTATTCTGGGGAGAAAATGCCTTTTTGGGGGGATAAAGAGTGGCACTTAAGAGGGAACCTGTTTGGTTTCTGGGATAAAGAGTGATATTCGGGGAGAAAATGTCGAATTGTTGGCAGAAATTGATATGCAGGGGAGAAAGGGTTGTATTTTGGAGAGAAAAAGCGTGTTTTGGGGAGAAAATGCATGAGTTTTGGGGATAAACTGCATTATTTTGGCGTGAAAGCACGGTATTGAGCTAATAAGCGGCATTTTGTGGAGAAAATGTCTTCTTTTGAGGAGAAAGGTGATCTTGAAGGGAGAAAATGCCTTATTTGCAGCATCAAAAGACGCATTTGGGGAAGATAGTGTCTTTTATTGGGACATCACGTTTTATTCCAAAAATAACACATTTTCTTCCCAGAATACCGCCTTTGATCCACAAAATAAGGCATTTTCTTCCCAGAATACCGCTTTTTAGACCGAAAATAAGGCAACCTCTCCAAAAAAGACGTATTTCTGTCCTACAAAATGAGACATATTCTCCCCAAAATATCATTCTTGGTTCCAAATAGAAGACTTTTTCTCCAGTAAATACCACGTCGGGTTCCCAATATTACACATTTTCTCCCCAAAATTGCTCTTTGGATCCCCAAAATGAGCCGTTCTCACTCAAATAACATTTGTGATCCCAAGAATCAGGTGTTTTCTCCGCACAAGACTGATTTTATTACCAAAACAAAACATTTCTTACCCAAAACACACCTTTTTATTCCCAACATTAGACATTGTCTCCCCCAGATGCCCATTGGTATCCCTCCAAGATGAAATTCTCCCCTTCAAATATGGCTTTGTGTAACAAAAGAAGACATTCGCTCCCCAAAATACCGCTTCTGATCCCCTAAGGAAGACTTTTCCTCCCCAAAACACCCCTTTGGATCCCCAAAATAAGAAATACTCTCCCCAAAGTAGCGCTTTCGTTTCCTTTCCCAAAAAGGAGACATTTGAAGATGAAGGGCAGTATTCTGGGGAGAAAATGCCTTTTTGGGGGGATAAAGAGTGGCACTTAAGAGGGAACCTGTTTGGTTTCTGGGATAAAGAGTGATATTCGGGGAGAAAATGTCGAATTGTTGGCAGAAATTGATATGCAGGGGAGAAAGGGTTGTATTTTGGAGAGAAAAAGCGTGTTTTGGGGAGAAAATGCATGAGTTTTGGGGATAAACTGCATTATTTTGGCGTGAAAGCACGGTATTGAGCTAATAAGCGGCATTTTGTGGAGAAAATGTCTTCTTTTGAGGAGAAAGGTGATCTTGAAGGGAGAAAATGCCTTATTTGCAGCATCAAAAGACGCATTTGGGGAAGATAGTGTCTTTTATTGGGACATCACGTTTTATTCCAAAAATAACACATTTTCTTCCCAGAATACCGCCTTTGATCCACAAAATAAGGCATTTTCTTCCCAGAATACCGCTTTTTAGACCGAAAATAAGGCAACCTCTCCAAAAAAGACGTATTTCTGTCCTACAAAATGAGACATATTCTCCCCAAAATATCATTCTTGGTTCCAAATAGAAGACTTTTTCTCCAGTAAATACCACGTCGGGTTCCCAATATTACACATTTTCTCCCCAAAATTGCTCTTTGGATCCCCAAAATGAGCCGTTCTCACTCAAATAACATTTGTGATCCCAAGAATCAGGTGTTTTCTCCGCACAAGACTGATTTTATTACCAAAACAAAACATTTCTTACCCAAAACACACCTTTTTATTCCCAACATTAGACATTGTCTCCCCCAGATGCCCATTGGTATCCCTCCAAGATGAAATTCTCCCCTTCAAATATGGCTTTGTGTAACAAAAGAAGACATTCGCTCCCCAAAATACCGCTTCTGATCCCCTAAGGAAGACTTTTCCTCCCCAAAACACCCCTTTGGATCCCCAAAATAAGAAATACTCTCCCCAAAGTAGCGCTTTCGTTTCCTTTCCCAAAAAGGAGACATTGGAAGATGAAGGGCAGTATTCTGGGGAGAAAATGCCTTTTTGGGGGGATAAAGAGTGGCACTTAAGAGGGAACCTGTTTGGTTTCTGGGATAAAGAGTGATATTCGGGGAGAAAATGTCGAATTGTTGGCAGAAATTGATATGCAGGGGAGAAAGGGTTGTATTTTGGAGAGAAAAAGCGTGTTTTGGGGAGAAAATGCATGAGTTTTGGGGATAAACTGCATTATTTTGGCGTGAAAGCACGGTATTGAGCTAATAAGCGGCATTTTGTGGAGAAAATGTCTTCTTTTGAGGAGAAAGGTGATCTTGAAGGGAGGAAATGCCTTATTTGCAGCATCAAAAGACGCATTTGGGGAAGATAGTGTCTTTTATTGGGACATCACGTTTTATTCCAAAAATAACACATTTTCTTCCCAGAATACCGCCTTTGATCCACAAAATAAGGCATTTTCTTCCCAGAATACCGCTTTTTAGACCGAAAATAAGGCAACCTCTCCAAAAAAGACGTATTTCTGTCCTCAAAATGAGACATATTCTCCCCAAAATAGCATTCTTGGTTCCAAATAGAAGACTTTTTCTCCAGTAAATACCACGTCGGGTTCCCAATATTACACATTTTCTCCCCAAAATTGCTCTTTGGATCCCCAAAATGAGCCGTTCTCACTCAAATAACACTTGTGATCCCAAGAATCAGGCGTTTTCTCCGCACAAGACTGATTTTATTACCAAAACAAAACATTTCTTACCCAAAACACACCTTTTTATTCCCAACATTAGACATTGTCTCCCCCAGATGCCCATTGGTATCCCTCCAAGATGAAATTCTCCCCTTCAAATATGGCTTTGTGTAACAAAAGAAGACATTCGCTCCCCAAAATACCGCTTCTGATCCCCTAAGGAAGACTTTTCCTCCCCAAAACACCCCTTTGGATCCCCAAAATAAGAAATACTCTCCCCAAAGTAGCGCTTTCGTTTCCTTTCCCAAAAAGGAGACATTTGAAGATGAAGGGCAGTATTCTGGGGAGAAAATGCCTTTTTGGGGGGATAAAGAGTGGCACTTAAGAGGGAACCTGTTTGGTTTCTGGGATAAAGAGTGATATTCGGGGAGAAAATGTCGAATTGTTGGCAGACATTGATATGCAGGGGAGAAAGGGTTGTATTTTGGAGAGAAAAAGCGTGTTTTGGGGAGAAAATGCATGAGTTTTGGGGATAAACTGCATTATTTTGGCGTGAAAGCACGGTATTGAGCTAATAAGCGGCATTTTGTGGAGAAAATGTCTTCTTTTGAGGAGAAAGGTGATCTTGAAGGGAGAAAATGCCTTATTTGCAGCATCAAAAGACGCATTTGGGGAAGATAGTGTCTTTTATTGGGACATCACGTTTTATTCCAAAAATAACACATTTTCTTCCCAGAATACCGCCTTTGATCCACAAAATAAGGCATTTTCTTCCCAGAATACCGCTTTTTAGACCGAAAATAAGGCAACCTCTCCAAAAAAGACGTATTTCTGTCCTACAAAATGAGACATATTCTCCCCAAAATATCATTCTTGGTTCCAAATAGAAGACTTTTTCTCCAGTAAATACCACGTCGGGTTCCCAATATTACACATTTTCTCCCCAAAATTGCTCTTTGGATCCCCAAAATGAGCCGTTCTCACTCAAATAACATTTGTGATCCCAAGAATCAGGCGTTTTCTCCGCACAAGACTGATTTTATTACCAAAACAAAACATTTCTTACCCAAAACACACCTTTTTATTCCCAACATTAGACATTGTCTCCCCCAGATGCCCATTGGTATCCCTCCAAGATGAAATTCTCCCCTTCAAATATGGCTTTGTGTAACAAAAGAAGACATTCGCTCCCCAAAATACCGCTTCTGATCCCCTAAGGAAGACTTTTCCTCCCCAAAACACCCCTTTGGATCCCCAAAATAAGAAATACTCTCCCCAAAGTAGCGCTTTCGTTTCCTTTCCCAAAAAGGAGACATTTGAAGATGAAGGGCAGTATTCTGGGGAGAAAATGCCTTTTTGGGGGGATAAAGAGTGGCACTTAAGAGGGAACCTGTTTGGTTTCTGGGATAAAGAGTGATATTCGGGGAGAAAATGTCGAATTGTTGGCAGAAATTGATATGCAGGGGAGAAAGGGTTGTATTTTGGAGAGAAAAAGCGTGTTTTGGGGAGAAAATGCATGAGTTTTGGGGATAAACTGCATTATTTTGGCGTGAAAGCACGGTATTGAGCTAATAAGCGGCATTTTGTGGAGAAAATGTCTTCTTTTGAGGAGAAAGGTGATCTTGAAGGGAGGAAATGCCTTATTTGCAGCATCAAAAGACGCATTTGGGGAAGATAGTGTCTTTTATTGGGACATCACGTTTTATTCCAAAAATAACACATTTTCTTCCCAGAATACCGCCTTTGATCCACAAAATAAGGCATTTTCTTCCCAGAATACCGCTTTTTAGACCGAAAATAAGGCAACCTCTCCAAAAAAGACGTATTTCTGTCCTACAAAATGAGACATATTCTCCCCAAAATATCATTCTTGGTTCCAAATAGAAGACTTTTTCTCCAGTAAATACCACGTCGGGTTCCCAATATTACACATTTTCTCCCCAAAATTGCTCTTTGGATCCCCAAAATGAGCCGTTCTCACTCAAATAACATTTGTGATCCCAAGAATCAGGTGTTTTCTCCGCACAAGACTGATTTTATTACCAAAACAAAACATTTCTTACCCAAAACACACCTTTTTATTCCCAACATTAGACATTGTCTCCCTCAGATGCCCATTGGTATCCCTCCAAGATGAAATTCTCCCCTTCAAATATGGCTTTGTGTAACAAAAGAAGACATTCGCTCCCCAAAATACCGCTTCTGATCCCCTAAGGAAGACTTTTCCTCCCCAAAACACCCCTTTGGATCCCCAAAATAAGAAATACTCTCCCCAAAGTAGCGCTTTCGTTTCCTTTCCCAAAAAGGAGACATTTGAAGATGAAGGGCAGTATTCTGGGGAGAAAATGCCTTTTTGGGGGGATAAAGAGTGGCACTTAAGAGGGAACCTGTTTGGTTTCTGGGATAAAGAGTGATATTCGGGGAGAAAATGTCGAATTGTTGGCAGAAATTGATATGCAGGGGAGAAAGGGTTGTATTTTGGAGAGAAAAAGCGTGTTTTGGGGAGAAAATGCATGAGTTTTGGGGATAAACTGCATTATTTTGGCGTGAAAGCACGGTATTGAGCTAATAAGCGGCATTTTGTGGAGAAAATGTCTTCTTTTGAGGAGAAAGGTGATCTTGAAGGGAGAAAATGCCTTATTTGCAGCATCAAAAGACGCATTTGGGGAAGATAGTGTCTTTTATTGGGACATCACGTTTTATTCCAAAAATAACACATTTTCTTCCCAGAATACCGCCTTTGATCCACAAAATAAGGCATTTTCTTCCCAGAATACCGCTTTTTAGACCGAAAATAAGGCAACCTCTCCAAAAAAGACGTATTTCTGTCCTACAAAATGAGACATATTCTCCCCAAAATATCATTCTTGGTTCCAAATAGAAGACTTTTTCTCCAGTAAATACCACGTCGGGTTCCCAATATTACACATTTTCTCCCCAAAATTGCTCTTTGGATCCCCAAAATGAGCCGTTCTCACTCAAATAACACTTGTGATCCCAAGAATCAGGCGTTTTCTCCCCACAAGACTGATTTTATTACCAAAACAAAACATTTCTTACCCAAAACACACCTTTTTATTCCCAACATTAGACATTGTCTCCCTCAGATGCCCATTGGTATCCCTCCAAGATGAAATTCTCCCCTTCAAATATGGCTTTGTGTAACAAAAGAAGACATTCGCTCCCCAAAATACCGCTTCTGATCCCCTAAGGAAGACTTTTCCTCCCCAAAACACCCCTTTGGATCCCCAAAATAAGAAATACTCTCCCCAAAGTAGCGCTTTCGTTTCCTTTCCCAAAAAGGAGACATTTGAAGATGAAGGGCAGTATTCTGGGGAGAAAATGCCTTTTTGGGGGGATAAAGAGTGGCACTTAAGAGGGAACCTGTTTGGTTTCTGGGATAAAGAGTGATATTCGGGGAGAAAATGTCGAATTGTTGGCAGAAATTGATATGCAGGGGAGAAAGGGTTGTATTTTGGAGAGAAAAAGCGTGTTTTGGGGAGAAAATGCATGAGTTTTGGGGATAAACTGCATTATTTTGGCGTGAAAGCACGGTATTGAGCTAATAAGCGGCATTTTGTGGAGAAAATGTCTTCTTTTGAGGAGAAAGGTGATCTTGAAGGGAGAAAATGCCTTATTTGCAGCATCAAAAGACGCATTTGGGGAAGATAGTGTCTTTTATTGGGACATCACGTTTTATTCCAAAAATAACACATTTTCTTCCCAGAATACCGCCTTTGATCCACAAAATAAGGCATTTTCTTCCCAGAATACCGCTTTTTAGACCGAAAATAAGGCAACCTCTCCAAAAAAGACGTATTTCTGTCCTACAAAATGAGACATATTCTCCCCAAAATATCATTCTTGGTTCCAAATAGAAGACTTTTTCTCCAGTAAATACCACGTCGGGTTCCCAATATTACACATTTTCTCCCCAAAATTGCTCTTTGGATCCCCAAAATGAGCCGTTCTCACTCAAATAACACTTGTGATCCCAAGAATCAGGCGTTTTCTCCCCACAAGACTGATTTTATTACCAAAACAAAACATTTCTTACCCAAAACACACCTTTTTATTCCCAACATTAGACATTGTCTCCCTCAGATGCCCATTGGTATCCCTCCAAGATGAAATTCTCCCCTTCAAATATGGCTTTGTGTAACAAAAGAAGACATTCGCTCCCCAAAATACCGCTTCTGATCCCCTAAGGAAGACTTTTCCTCCCCAAAACACCCCTTTGGATCCCCAAAATAAGAAATACTCTCCCCAAAGTAGCGCTTTCGTTTCCTTTCCCAAAAAGGAGACATTTGAAGATGAAGGGCAGTATTCTGGGGAGAAAATGCCTTTTTGGGGGGATAAAGAGTGGCACTTAAGAGGGAACCTGTTTGGTTTCTGGGATAAAGAGTGATATTCGGGGAGAAAATGTCGAATTGTTGGCAGAAATTGATATGCAGGGGAGAAAGGGTTGTATTTTGGAGAGAAAAAGCGTGTTTTGGGGAGAAAATGCATGAGTTTTGGGGATAAACTGCATTATTTTGGCGTGAAAGCACGGTATTGAGCTAATAAGCGGCATTTTGTGGAGAAAATGTCTTCTTTTGAGGAGAAAGGTGATCTTGAAGGGAGAAAATGCCTTATTTGCAGCATCAAAAGACGCATTTGGGGAAGATAGTGTCTTTTATTGGGACATCACGTTTTATTCCAAAAATAACACATTTTCTTCCCAGAATACCGCCTTTGATCCACAAAATAAGGCATTTTCTTCCCAGAATACCGCTTTTTAGACCGAAAATAAGGCAACCTCTCCAAAAAAGACGTATTTCTGTCCTACAAAATGAGACATATTCTCCCCAAAATATCATTCTTGGTTCCAAATAGAAGACTTTTTCTCCAGTAAATACCACGTCGGGTTCCCAATATTACACATTTTCTCCCCCAAATTGCTCTTTGGATCCCCAAAATGAGCCGTTCTCACTCAAATAACACTTGTGATCCCAAGAATCAGGCGTTTTCTCCCCACAAGACTGATTTTATTACCAAAACAAAACATTTCTTACCCAAAACACACCTTTTTATTCCCAACATTAGACATTGTCTCCCCCAGATGCCCATTGGTATCCCTCCAAGATGAAATTCTCCCCTTCAAATATGGCTTTGTGTAACAAAAGAAGACATTCGCTCCCCAAAATACCGCTTCTGATCCCCTAAGGAAGACTTTTCCTCCCCAAAACACCCCTTTGGATCCCCAAAATAAGAAATACTCTCCCCAAAGTAGCGCTTTCGTTTCCTTTCCCAAAAAGGAGACATTTGAAGATGAAGGGCAGTATTCTGGGGAGAAAATGCCTTTTTGGGGGGATAAAGAGTGGCACTTAAGAGGGAACCTGTTTGGTTTCTGGGATAAAGAGTGATATTCGGGGAGAAAATGTCGAATTGTTGGCAGAAATTGATATGCAGGGGAGAAAGGGTTGTATTTTGGAGAGAAAAAGCGTGTTTTGGGGAGAAAATGCATGAGTTTTGGGGATAAACTGCATTATTTTGGCGTGAAAGCACGGTATTGAGCTAATAAGCGGCATTTTGTGGAGAAAATGTCTTCTTTTGAGGAGAAAGGTGATCTTGAAGGGAGAAAATGCCTTATTTGCAGCATCAAAAGACGCATTTGGGGAAGATAGTGTCTTTTATTGGGACATCACGTTTTATTCCAAAAATAACACATTTTCTTCCCAGAATACCGCCTTTTATCCCCTAAGGAAGGCATTTTCTTCCCAGAATACTGCTTTTTAGACCGAAAATAAGTCATCCTCTCCAAAAAAGACCTATTTCTGTCCTCAAAATGAGAAATATTCTCCCCAAAATGTCAGTCTTGGTTCCAAATAGAAGACTTTTTCTCCATTAAATACCACGTAGGGTTCCCTATATTACACATTTTCTCCCCCAAATTGCTCTTTTGATCCCCCAAATAAGAAATACTCTCCCCCAAGTAGCGCTTTCGTTCCCATTCCCAAATATAAGACATTTGAAGATGAAAGGCAGTATTCTGGGGAGAAAATGCCTTTTTGGGGGGCTAAAGAGTGGCACTTAAGAGAGAACCTGTTTGGTTTCTGGGATGAAGAGTGATATTCGGGGAGAAAATGTCGAATTGTTGGCAGAAATTGATATGCAGGGGAGAAATGGTTGTATTTGGGAGAGAAAAAGAGTGTTTTGTGGAGAAAATTCCTGAGTTTTGGGGATAAAGTGCATTATTTTGGCGTGAAAGCCTGGTATTGAGCTAATAAGCGGCATTTTGTGGAGAAAATGTCTTCTTTAGAGGATTAAGGTGATCTTTCGGGGAGAAAATGTCTGATTTGCAGCATAAAAAGACGCATTTGGGGAAGACAGCATCTTTTATTGGGACATCACATTTTATTCCAATAATAACACATTTTCTTCCCAGAATACCGCCTTTGATCCCCAAAAGAAGGCATTTTCTACCCAGAATACTGCTTTTTAGACCGAAAATAAGTCATCCTCTCCAAAAAAGACCTATTTCTGTCCTCAAAATGAGAAATATTCTCCCCAAAATATCATTCCTGGTTCCAAAGAGAAGACTTTTTCTCCATTAAATACCACGTAGGGTTCCCTATATTACACATTTTCTCCCCCAAATTGCTCTTTTGATCCCCCAAATAAGAAATACTCTCCCCAAAGTAGCGCTTTCGTTTCCTTTCCCAAATATGAGAAATTGGAAGATGAAAGGCAGTATTCTGGGGAGAAAATGCCTTTGTGGGGGGCTAAAGAGTGGCACTTAAAAGAGAACCTGTTTGGTTTCTGGGATAAAGAGTGATATTCGGGGAGAAAATGTCGAATTGTTGGCAGAAATTGATATGCAGGGGAGAAATGGTTGTATTTGGGAGCGAAAAAGATTGTTTTGGGGAGAAAATGCATGAGTTTTGGGGATGAACTGCATTATTTTGGCGTGAAAGCCTGGTATTGAGCTAATAAGCGGCATTTTGTGGAGAAAATGTCTTCTTTTGAGGAGAAAGGTGATCTTTCGGGGAGAAAATGTATGATTTGCAGCATAAAAAGACGCATGTGGGGAAGACAGCGTCTTTTATTGGGACATCACATTTTCTCCAATAATAACACATTTTCTTCCCAGAATACCGCCTTTTATCCCCAAAAGAAGGCATTTTCTTCCCAGAATACTTGGGAAGGCGCCTTGGGGAGAGTATTTCTTATTTGGGGGATCAAAATAGCAATTTGGGGGAGAAAATGTATAATATAGGGAACCCTACGTGGTATTTAATGGAGAAAAAGTCTTCTCTTTGGAACAAACAATGATATTTTGGGGAGAATATTTCTCATTTTGAGGACAGAAATAGGTCTTTTTTGGAGAGGATGACTTATTTTCGGTCTAAAAAGCAGTATTCTGGGAAGAAAATGCCTTCTTTTGGGGATCAAAGGCGGTATTCGGGAAGAAAATGTGTTATTAGTGGAATAAAATGTGATGTCCCAATAAAAGACGCTGTCTTCCCCACATGCGTCTTTGTATGCTGCAAATCAGACATTTTCTCCCCGAAAGATCACCTTAATCCTCTAAAGAAGACATTTTCTCCACAAAATGCCGCTTATTAGCTCAATACCGTGCTTTCACGCCAAAATAATGCACTTTATCCCCAAAACTCAGGCATTTTCTCCAGAAAACACACTTTTTCTCTCCAAAATACAACCATTTCTCCCCTGCATATCACCTGCATATCAATTTCAGCCAACAATTAGACATTTTCTCCCCGAATATCACTCTTCATCCCAGAAACCAAACAGGTTCTCTCTTAAGTGCCACTCTTTAGCCCCCCAAAAAGGCATTTTCTCCCCAGAATACTGCCTTTCATCTTCAAATGTCTCATATTTGGGAAAGGGAACGAAAGCGCTACTTTGGGGAGAGTATTTCTTATTTGGGGTATCAAAAAGGGGTGTTTTGGGGAGGAAAAGTCTTCCTTGGGGGATAAGAAGCGGTATTTTTGGGAACGTTTGTCTTTTTTTTGTCACACAAAGCCATATATGAAGGGAAGAATTTCGTATTGGAGGGATACAAATTGGCATTTGGGGGAAACAATGTCTAATGTTGGGAATATAAAGGTGTGTTTTGGGTAAGAAATGTTTTGTTTTGGTAATGAAATCAGTGTTGTGCCGAGAAAATGCCTGATTCTTGGGATCAAAAGTGTTATTGGAGTGAGAACGCCTCATTCTGGGGAGAAAAAGAGAAATTTGGGGGAGAAAATGTGTAATATTGGGAATCCGACGTGGTATTTAATGGAGAAATGGTTGTATTTGGGAGAGAAAAAGAGTGTTTTGGGGAGAAAATGCATGAGTTTTGGGGATAAACGGCATTATTTTGGCTTGAAAGCACGGACTTGAGCTAAGAAGCGGCATTTTGTGGAGAAAATGTCTTCTTTAGAGGATAAAGGTGATCTTTCGGGGAGAAAATTTCTGATTTGCAGCATAAAAAGACGCATGTGGGGAAGACAGCGTCTTTTATTGGGACATCACATTTTATTCCAATAATAACACATTTTCTTCCCAGAATACCGCCTTTTATCCCCTAAGGAAGGCATTTTCTTCCCAGAATACTGCTTTTTAGACCGAAAATAAGTCATCCTCTCCAAAAAAGACCTATTTCTGTCCTCAAAATGAGAAATATTCTCCCCAAAATATCATTGTTTGTTCCAAATAGAAGACTTTTTCTCCATTAAATACCACGTAGGGTTCCCAATATTACAAATTTTCTCCCCCAAATTGCTCTTTTGATCCCCCAAATAGGAAATACTCTCCCCCAAGTAGCTCTTTCGTTTCCTTTCCCAAAAATGAGACATTTGAAGATGAAAGGCAGTATTCTGGGGAGAAAATGCCTTTTTGGGGGGCTAAAGAGTGGCACTTAAGAGAGAACCTGTTTGGTTTCTGGGATGAAGAGTGATATTCGGGGAGAAAATGTCTAATTGTTGGCAGAAATTGATATGCAGGGGAGAAATGGTTGTATTTGGGAGAGAAAAAGCGTGTTTTGTGGAGAAAATGCATGAGTTTTGGGGATAAACTGCATTATTTTGGCGTGAAAGCACGGTATTGAGCTAATAAGCGGCATTTTGTGGAGAAAATGTCTTCTTTAGAGGATCAAGGTGATCTTTCGGGGAGAAAATGTCTGATTTGCAGCATAGAAAGACGCATGTGGGGAAGACAGCGTCTTTTATTGGGACATCACATTTTATTCCACTAATAACACATTTTCTTCCCGAATACCGCCTTTTATCGCCAAAAGAAGGCATTTTCTTCCCAGAATACTGCTTTTTAGACCGAAAATAAGTCATCCTCTTCAAAAAAGACCTTTGAAGGGAAAATATCTGATATTTGTGACGAAATGTGAAGAAGATGACGTCTAATTTTCTATTATGAGTTATTTGGGGGAGAAATCGTTTTAATTTGGGCATCAAATATGATATCTAAGGGAGGAAATGTCTTACTTTAGGGACCAAACTTCCTAAATGGACTAGAAAATGTCTTTTTCTTGTTTTGAAAAACGATATTTAATGGAGAACATGTCTTATTTTCAGGGTCAAAAGAGGCACGTAGGGAGAATAGATCTCTAAATCTCTAATATATCTATAAAACGCGTTCTTTTTTGAGAAATCCTCTTATTTTGGGGTAGAAAGTGGTATTTTGGGGAGATCATGTCAGATTTTGGGAGGAAAAAAGGTGCTTAGGGGACAAAATATCATTTGGGGGGGATAAAATGCAGTATTCTGAGGAATAAGTGTCTTATTTTGGGACTAAACATGGAAAATGTCTTACTTTTGACTAAAAAGCATGCTTTTGATATAGCTAATGTCTTGTTTTTGAGGTAATGAGTGATTTTTAGTGGAAAGTGTGTCATTCTGCTAAAATCAATTGAATATTATTGAACTGGGGAGGAAATGTCTAGTTTTGGAGATAAAGAGTGTAAGAGTAAGAGACAAAAACGTTTTGTATCAAACGTGATATTTAAGGGAGAAAACGTCTTACTCAGGAGAAAAATATAGGCAATTTTGGGTAGAAAATATCTCTGGAAAAAAATGTGGCATTTAAGGAAGAAGCTGTCCTCTTTTTCTTCTAAGAAATGATATTTTAAGCAGAAAAGAGATCATCTTTGGCGCAACAATTGAAATGTAGAGTGGAAAATGTCATAATTTTTGAATCAAATACGATTCTTTGAGGATTAGAAGTATTGTTTTTGAGATAAAAAGTGTGATTTCTTTGGGAAAATGTACTATTTGGAATAAAAAGCTGTATTTTTGGGGAGAAAGCCATTTTCTGAGGGAAAACATTGATATTTACCGGAGAAATTGATTTATTGGGGGGTTAGAATTTGGTATTTCAGGGAGAAAAGGTCTTATTTTTTGGATAAAAAATCAGAAGGACAAAAGAAAACGTCTTACAATTGGGACATAATTTGAAATGTAAGGCAGAAAATACATTGATTGTATAGAAAAGAGGTATTTTGAGGAGAAAATGTCATAATTCTGGGGTGGATAGCAGTATTTGGGAAAGTAAATGCCTTATACGTGGCAGTGTCTTGGAGAGAAAATGTCTAAATATAGGGAGGAATAACTGACTTTTTGGGAAAAAAAGTTGTTTTCTGGCTATAGAAATCCATACATTAGCCAAGAACCGAAGGAGAAGTCAAAACTTCAGCGTTCCGGGATGCGGAAGGAAATCCCCCACCTCGGAAGAAAGCAGCGAATTGAAGCCGCTCGTCCACGGCTGCAAAGGAGCCGCTCGAGTCGCGCTTCTCGGCGATTGCCGGTTCTCCGAGAAGAGCGGACTCGGCTAATTCCGTAGCCGAGAAAGAGCGACTTCAGCCGGCTGCTTTCGTCCCAGGAGGGGTGGTTGTTGTCGGCAGCCCGGAAAGGAGCACTTTGGACCTCAGCTTCTTTTCTGGCCGAAAGCACGACTGCTGGCACTATTCCAAGTGTCTTCCCTTCCATTTCTAAAGATTTCGTTTCTTATCTCCTTTTCCATTGCTTGACTCCTAGTTTCTCAGACGACGGAGAAAAGAAACGAAATCACAGTCAAAAGCAAGTGACGGGCGAGCTGAGAAACGCTGGGAGATGCTCTCGCCGAGAGAACAAGACTTGAAGTTCAAAATCCCATTTTTCCTGCCTACGGGCGAATGACCCCTCCTCGGCAGAAAGCAGCCGGCTGAAGCCGAACGTCCTCGTCTGCAACCGAGCCGCTCGAATCGCGCTTCTTGGCAACTGCCGGATCTCCGAAAAGAGCGGACTCGGCTAATTCCATAGCCGAGAAAGAGCGACTTCAGCCGGCTGCTTTCGTCCCAGGAGGGGTGGTTGTTGTCGGCAGCCCGGAAAGGAGCACTTTGGACCTCAGCTTCTTTTCTGGCCGAAAGCACGACTGCTGGCACTATTCCAAGTGTCTTCCCTTCCATTTCTAAAGATTTCGTTTCTTATCTCCTTTTCCATTGCTTGACTCCTAGTTTCTCAGACGACGGAGAAAAGAAACGAAATCACAGTCAAAAGCAAGTGACGGGCGAGCTGAGAAACGCTGGGAGATGCTCTCGCCGAGAGAACACGACTTGAAGTTCAAAATCCCATTTTTCCTGCCTAAGGGCGAAAGCCCCCTCCTCGGCAGAAAGCAGCCGGCTGAAGCCGAACGTCCTCGTCTGCAACCGAGCCGCTCGAATCGCGCTTCTCGGCAACTGCCGGATCTCCGAGAATAGCGGACTCGGCTAATTCCGTAGCCGAGAAAGAGCGACTTCAGCCGGCTGCTTTCGTCCCAGCAGGGGTGGTTGTGTCGGCAGCCCGGAAAGGAGCACTTTGGACCTCAGCTTCTTTTCTGGCCGAAAGCACGACTGCTGGCACTATTGCAAGTGTTTACCCTTCGATTTCGAATGAAACAGTAGTCTTACTTCGGGAATAAAAGCCTGATTTGATAAAGCTAATGTCTTCTTTTTGTGATAATGATTGTTTTTTAAGGGAGAGTGAGTCTTGCTATTGGAATCCATTGGATACTGTTGGGGATTTCAGGAGGAAAATGTCATCCTTTTGAACGAAAAGCTGTATTGTTTTGGAGAGGGGAAACATTGCTTTTTTGTTCGGTTAGAACTTGCTTTTCAAAAAAGAAAAGGTCTTGTGTTTTGAATTAAAAATTAGAAAGACGAGAGAAAACGTGTGCATTTAGTGTATAATTTGATATGTAAGGAAGAAAATCCCTGATTTGAAAATAAACAGAAACATTTCGGGGAGAAAACTTTATATTTATGGGATAGAAATTTGAGGAAATAAAAATCTAATTTGTGCAATTACAAGAGGTGTATCGGAGAGAAACATTCTACTTCTAAGGTTGAATAGCTGTTAATAGGGAAGAAAACGCGGTTTTTGGGCATAGAAATCAATACAATCGCCAAGAACAGAAAGAGACTTCAAAAACTATCCGTTCCGGGACGAGAAGAGAAAAGCAGAAAAGAAGGGAAATCATGCGAAATAGAAGGGAAAGCACTTGGAATACTGCGTGGAGTCGTGCTTCCGGCCAGAACAGAAGCTGAGATGCAAAGTGCTCCTTTTCGGGCTGCGCAGAGCAACCACCCTTCCAGGGACGAAAGCAGCCGGCTGAAGTCGCTCTTTCTCGGCTACGGAATCAGCCGAGTCCCCTCGGAAAAACGGCAATCGCGGAGGAGCGCGATTCGAGCGGCTCTATTGCAGCCTAGGACGCGCGGCTTCAGCCGGCTGCTTTCTGCCGAGGAGGGGGCTTTCGCCCGTAACCAGGAAAAGAGCGATTCCGAAATTCGAGTTCTCTCGGCAGCGCATCTCGCCGCGCTTCTCAAATCGCCCCTCACCTGCTTTTGAATACTGCCTTTCATCTTCAAATGTCTCATATTTGGGAAAGGGAACGAAAGCGCTACTTTGGGGAGAGTATTTCTTATTTGGGGGATCAAAAGAGCAATTTGGGGGAGAAAATGTGTAATATAGGGAACCCTACGTGGTATTTAATGGAGAAAAAGTCTTCTCTTTGGAACCAAGAATGATATTTTGGGGAGAATATTTCTCATTTTGAGGACAGAAATAGGTCTTCTTTGGAGAGGATGACTTATTTTCGGTCTAAAAAGCAGTATTCTGGGAAGAAAATGCCTTCCTTAGGGGATAAAAGGCGGTATTCTGGGAAGAAAATGTGTTATTAGTGGAATAAAATGTGCTGTCCCAATAAAAGACGCTGTCTTCCCCAAATGCGTCTTTGTATGCTGCAAATCAGACATTTTCTCCCCGAAAGATCACCTTAATCCTCTAAAGAAGACATTTTCTCCACAAAATGCTGCTTATTAGCTCAATACCAGGTTTCACGCCAAAATAATGCACTTTATCCCCAAAACTCAGGCATTTTCTCCCCAAAACACGCTTTTTCTCTCCCAAATACAACCATTTCCCCCCTGCATATCAATTTCTGCCAACAATTAGACATTTTCTCCCCGAATATCACTCTTCATCCCAGAAACCAAACAGGTTCTCTCTTAATGCCACTCTTTAGCCCCCCAAAAAGGCATTTTCTCCCCAGAATACTGCCTTTCATCTTCCAATGTCTCATATTTGGGAAAGGAAACGAAAGCGCTACTTTGGGGAGAGTATTTCTTATTTGGGGGATCAAAAGAGCAATTTGGGGGAGAAAATGTGTAATATAGGGAACCCTACGTGGTATTTAATGGAGAAAAAGTCTTCTCTTTGGAACCAAGAATGATATTTTGGGGAGAATATTTCTCATTTTGAGGACAGAAATAGGTCTTTTTTGGAGAGGATGACTTATTTTCGGTCTAAAAAGCAGTATTCTGGGAAGAAAATGCCTTCCTTAGGGGATAAAAGGCGGTATTCTGGGAAGAAAATGTGTTATTATTGGAATAAAATGTGATGTCCCAATAAAAGACGCTGTCTTCCCCACATGTGTCTTTTTATGCTGCAAATCAGACATTTTCTCCCCGAAAGATCACCTTAATCCTCTAAAGAAGACATTTTCTCCACAAAATGCTGCTTATTAGATCAATACCAGGCTTTCACGTCAAAATAATGCACTTTATCCCCAAAACTCATGCATTTTCTCCACAAAACACTATTTTTCTCTCCCAAATACAACCCTTTCTCCCCTGCATATCAATTTCTGCCAACAATTAGACATTTTCTCCCCGAATATCACTCTTCATCCCAGAAACCAAACAGGTTCTCTCTTAATGCCACTCTTTAGCCCCCCAAAAAGGCATTTTCTCCCCAGAATACTGCCTTTCATCTTCAAATGTCTCATTTTTGGGAAAGGGAACGAAAGCGCTACTTGGGGGAGAGTATTTCTTATTTGGGGGATCAAAAGAGCAATTTGGGGGAGAAAATGTGTAATATAGGGAACCCTACGTGGTATTTAATGGAGAAAAAGTCTTCTCTTTGGAACCAAGAATGATATTTTGGGGAGAATATTTCTCATTTTGAGGACAGAAATAGGTCTTTTTTGGAGAGGATGACTTATTTTCGGTCTAAAAAGCAGTATTCTGGGAAGAAAATGCCTTCCTTAGGGGATAAAAGGCGGTATTCTGGGAAGAAAATGTGTTATTATTGGAATAAAATGTGATGTCCCAATAAAAGACGCTGTCTTCCCCACATGCGTCTTTTTATGCTGCAAATCAGACATTTTCTCCCCGAAAGATCACCTTAATCCTCTAAAGAAGACATTTTCTCCACAAAATGCCGCTTATTAGCTCAATACCAGGCTTTCACGCCAAAATAATGCACTTTATCCCCAAAACTCAGGAATTTTCTCCACAAAACACTCTTTTTCTCTCCCACATACAACCATTTCTCCCCTGCATATCCATTTCTGCCAACAATTAGACATTTTCTCCCCGAATATCACTCTTCATCCCAGAAACCAAACAGGTTCTCTCTTAATGCCACTCTTTAGCCCCCCAAAAAGGCATTTTCTCCCCAGAATACTGCCTTTCATCTTCAAATGTCTCATTTTTGGGAAAGGGAACGAAAGCGCTACTTGGGGGAGAGTATTTCTTATTTGGGGGATCAAAAGAGCAATTTGGGGGAGAAAATGTGTAATATAGGGAACCCTACGTGGTATTTAATGGAGAAAAAGTCTTCTCTTTGGAACCAAGAATGATATTTTGGGGAGAATATTTCTCATTTTGAGGACAGAAATAGGTCTTTTTTGGAGAGGATGACTTATTTTCGGTCTAAAAAGCAGTATTCTGGGAAGAAAATGCCTTCCTTAGGGGATAAAAGGCGGTATTCTGGGAAGAAAATGTGTTATTATTGGAATAAAATGTGCTGTCCCAATAAAAGACGCTGTCTTCCCCACATGCGTCTTTTTATGCTGCAAATCAGACATTTTCTCCCCGAAAGATCACCTTAATCCTCTAAAGAAGACATTTTCTCCACAAAATGCCGCTTATTAGCTCAATACCAGGCTTTCACGCCAAAATAATTCACTTTATCCCCAAAACTCAGGCATTTTCTCCCCAAAACACGCTTTTTCTCTCCCAAATACAACCATTTCTCCCCTGCATATCAATTTCAGCCAACAATTAGACATTTTCTCCCCGAATATCACTCTTCATCCCAGAAACCAAACAGGTTCTCTCTTAAGTGCCACTCTTTAGACCCCCAAAAAGGCATTTTCTCCCCAGAATACTGCCTTTCATCTTCAAATGTCTTATATTTGGGAAAGGAAACGAAAGCGCTACTTTGGGGAGAGTATTTCTTATTTGGGGGATCAAAAGAGCAATTTGGGGGAGAAAATGTGTAATATAGGGAACCCTACGTGGTATTTAATGGAGAAAAAGTCTTCTCTTTGGAACCAAGAATGATATTTTGGGGAGAATATTTCTCATTTTGAGGACAGAAATAGGTCTTTTTTGGAGAGGATGACTTATTTTCGGTCTAAAAAGCAGTATTCTGGGAAGAAAATGCCTTCCTTAGGGGATAAAAGGCGGTATTCTGGGAAGAAAATGTGTTATTATTGGAATAAAATGTGCTGTCCCAATAAAAGACGCTGTCTTCCCCACATGCGTCTTTTTATGCTGCAAATCAGACATTTTCTCCCCGAAAGATCACCTTTCTCCTCAAAAGAAGACATTTTCTCCACAAAATGCCGCTTATTAGCTCAATACCAGGCTTTCACTCCAAAATAATGCAGTTTATCCCCAAAACTCAGGCATTTTCTCCCCAAAACACGCTTTTTCTCTCCCAAATACAACCATTTCCCCCCTGCATATCAATTTCTGCCAACATTTAGACATTTTCTCCCCGAATATCACTCTTCATCCCAGAAACCAAACAGGTTCTCTCTTAATGCCACTCTTTAGCCCCCCAAAAAGGCATTTTCTCCCCAGAATACTGCCTTTCATCTTCAAATGTCTCATATTTGGGAAAGGGAACGAAAGCGCTACTTTGGGGAGAGTATTTCTTATTTGGGGGATCAAAAGAGCAATTTGGGGGAGAAAATGTGTAATATAGGGAACCCTACGTGGTATTTAATGGAGAAAAAGTCTTCTCTTTGGAACCAAGACTGATATTTTGGGGAGAATATTTCTCATTTTGAGGACAGAAATAGGTCTTCTTTGGAGAGGATGACTTATTTTCGGTCTAAAAAGCAGTATTCTGGGAAGAAAATGCCTTCCTTAGGGGATAAAAGGCGGTATTCTGGGAAGAAAATGTGTTATTATTGGAATAAAATGTGCTGTCCCAATAAAAGACGCTGTCTTCCCCACATGCGTCTTTTTATGCTGCAAATCAGACATTTTCTCCCCGAAAGATCACCTTAATCCTCTAAAGAAGACATTTTCTCCACAAAATGCCGCTTATTAGCTCAATACCAGGCTTTCACACCTAAATAATGCACTTTATCCCCAAAACTCATGCATTTTCTCCACAAAACACGCTTTTTCTCTCCCAAATACAACCATTTCCCCCCTGCATATCAATTTCTGCCAACAATTAGACATTTTCTCCCCGAATATCACTCTTCATCCCAGAAACCAAACAGGTTCTCTCTTAAGTGCCACTCTTTAGCCCCCCAAAAAGGCATTTTCTCCCCAGAATACTGCCTTTCATCTTCAAATGTCTCATATTTGGGAAAGGGAACGAAAGCGCTACTTGGGGGAGAGTATTTCTTATTTGGGGGATCAAAAGAGCAATTTGGGGGAGAAAATGTGTAATATAGGGAACCCTACGTGGTATTTAATGGAGAAAAAGTCTTCTCTTTGGAACCAAGAATGATATTTTGGGGAGAATATTTCTCATTTTGAGGACAGAAACAGGTCTTTTTTGGAGAGGATGACTTATTTTCGGTCTAAAAAGCAGTATTCTGGGAAGAAAATGCCTTCCTTAGGGGATAAAAGGCGGTATTCTGGGAAGAAAATGTGTTATTATTGGAATAAAATGTGCTGTCCCAATAAAAGACGCTGTCTTCCCCACATGCGTCTTTTTATGCTGCAAATCAGACATTTTCTCCCCGAAAGATCACCTTAATCCTCTAAAGAAGACATTTTCTCCACAAAATGCCGCTTATTAGCTCAATACCAGGCTTTCACGCCAAAATAATTCACTTTATCCCCAAAACTCAGGCATTTTCTCCCCAAAACACGCTTTTTCTCTCCCAAATACAACCATTTCTCCCCTGCATATCAATTTCAGCCAACAATTAGACATTTTCTCCCCGAATATCACTCTTCATCCCAGAAACCAAACAGGTTCTCTCTTAAGTGCCACTCTTTAGCCCCCCAAAAAGGCATTTTCTCCCCAGAATACTGCCTTTCATCTTCAAATGTCTTATATTTGGGAAAGGAAACGAAAGCGCTACTTTGGGGAGAGTATTTCTTATTTGGGGGATCAAAAGAGCAATTTGGGGGAGAAAATGTGTAATATAGGGAACCCTACGTGGTATTTAATGGAGAAAAAGTCTTCTCTTTGGAACCAAGACTGATATTTTGGGGAGAATATTTCTCATTTTGAGGACAGAAATAGGTCTTTTTTGGAGAGGATGACTTATTTTCGGTCTAAAAAGCAGTATTCTGGGAAGAAAATGCCTTCCTTAGGGGATAAAAGGCGGTATTCTGGGAAGAAAATGTGTTATTATTGGAATAAAATGTGCTGTCCCAATAAAAGACGCTGTCTTCCCCACATGCGTCTTTTTATGCTGCAAATCAGACATTTTCTCCCCGAAAGATCACCTTTCTCCTCAAAAGAAGACATTTTCTCCACAAAATGCCGCTTATTAGCTCAATACCAGGCTTTCACTCCAAAATAATGCAGTTTATCCCCAAAACTCAGGCATTTTCTCCCCAAAACACGCTTTTTCTCTCCCAAATACAACCATTTCCCCCCTGCATATCAATTTCTGCCAACATTTAGACATTTTCTCCCCGAATATCACTCTTCATCCCAGAAACCAAACAGGTTCTCTCTTAATGCCACTCTTTAGCCCCCCAAAAAGGCATTTTCTCCCCAGAATACTGCCTTTCATCTTCAAATGTCTCATATTTGGGAAAGGGAACGAAAGCGCTACTTTGGGGAGAGTATTTCTTATTTGGGGGATCAAAAGAGCAATTTGGGGGAGAAAATGTGTAATATAGGGAACCCTACGTGGTATTTAATGGAGAAAAAGTCTTCTCTTTGGAACCAAGACTGATATTTTGGGGAGAATATTTCTCATTTTGAGGACAGAAATAGGTCTTTTTTGGAGAGGATGACTTATTTTCGGTCTAAAAAGCAGTATTCTGGGAAGAAAATGCCTTCCTTAGGGGATAAAAGGCGGTATTCTGGGAAGAAAATGTGTTATTATTGGAATAAAATGTGCTGTCCCAATAAAAGACGCTGTCTTCCCCACATGCGTCTTTTTATGCTGCAAATCAGACATTTTCTCCCCGAAAGATCACCTTAATCCTCTAAAGAAGACATTTTCTCCACAAAATGCCGCTTATTAGCTCAATACCAGGCTTTCACACCTAAATAATGCACTTTATCCCCAAAACTCATGCATTTTCTCCACAAAACACGCTTTTTCTCTCCCAAATACAACCATTTCCCCCCTGCATATCAATTTCTGCCAACAATTAGACATTTTCTCCCCGAATATCACTCTTCATCCCAGAAACCAAACAGGTTCTCTCTTAAGTGCCACTCTTTAGCCCCCCAAAAAGGCATTTTCTCCCCAGAATACTGCCTTTCATCTTCAAAAGTCTCATATTTGGGAAAGGGAACGAAAGCGCTACTTGGGGGAGAGTATTTCTTATTTGGGGGATCAAAAGAGCAATTTGGGGGAGAAAATGTGTAATATAGGGAACCCTACGTGGTATTTAATGGAGAAAAAGTCTTCTCTTTGGAACCAAGAATGATATTTTGGGGAGAATATTTCTCATTTTGAGGACAGAAACAGGTCTTTTTTGGAGAGGATGACTTATTTTCGGTCTAAAAAGCAGTATTCTGGGAAGAAAATGCCTTCCTTAGGGGATAAAAGGCGGTATTCTGGGAAGAAAATGTGTTATTATTGGAATAAAATGTGATGTCCCCATAAAAGACGCTGTCTTCCCCACATGCGTCTTTTTATGCTGCAAATCAGACATTTTCTCCCCGAAAGATCACCTTAATCCTCTAAAGAAGACATTTTCTCCACAAAATGCCGCTTATTAGCTCAATACCAGGCTTTCACGCCAAAATAATGCACTTTATCCCCAAAACTCAGGCATTTTCTCCACAAAACACTCTTTTTCTCTCCCAAATACAACCATTTCTCCCCTGCATATCCATTTCTGCCAACAATTAGACATTTTCTCCCCGAATATCACTCTTCATCCCAGAAACCAAACAGGTTCTCTCTTAAGTGCCACTCTTTAGCCCCCCAAAAAGGCATTTTCTCCCCAGAATACTGCCTTTCATCTTCAATGTCTCATATTTGGGAAAGGGAACGAAAGCGCTACTTTGGGGAGAGTATTTCTTATTTGGGGGATCAAAAGAGCAATTTGGGGGAGAAAATGTGTAATATAGGGAACCCTACGTGGTATTTAATGGAGAAAAAGTCTTCTGTTTGGAACCAAGAATGATATTTTGGGGAGAATATTTCTCATTTTGAGGACAGAAATAGGTCTTTTTTGGAGAGGATGACTTATTTTCGGTCTAAAAAGCAGTATTCTGGGAAGAAAATGCCTTCCTTAGGGGATAAAAGGCGGTATTCTGGGAAGAAAATGTGTTATTAGTGGAATAAAATGTGCTGTCCCAATAAAAGACGCTGTCTTCCCCACATGCGTCTTTTTATGCTGCAAATCAGACATTTTCTCCCCGAAAGATCACCTTAATCCTCTAAAGAAGACATTTTCTCCACAAAATGCCGCTTATTAGCTCAATACCAGGCTTTCACTCCAAAATAATGCAGTTCATCCCCAAAACTCAGGCATTTTCTCCCCAAAACACTCTTTTTCTCTCCCAAATACAACCATTTCTCCCCTGCATATCCATTTCTGCCAACAATTAGACATTTTCTCCCCGAATATCACTCTTCATCCCAGAAACCAAACAGGTTCTCTCTGAAGTGCCACTCTTTAGCCCCCCAAAAAGGCATTTTCTCCCCAGAATACTGCCTTTCATCTTCAAATGTCTCATATTTGGGAAAGGGAACGAAAGCGCTACTTTGGGGAGAGTATTTCTTATTTGGGGGATCAAAAGAGCAATTTGGGGGAGAAAATGTGTAATATAGGGAACCCTACGTGGTATTTAATGGAGAAAAAGTCTTCTCTTTGGAACCAAGACTGATATTTTGGGGAGAATATTTCTCATTTTGAGGACAGAAATAGGTCTTTTTTGGAGAGGATGACTTATTTTCGGTCTAAAAAGCAGTATTCTGGGAAGAAAATGCCTTCCTTAGGGGATAAAAGGCGGTATTCTGGGAAGAAAATGTGTTATTATTGGAATAAAATGTGATGTCCCAATAAAAGACGCTGTCTTCCCCACATGCGTCTTTTTATGCTGCAAATCAGACATTTTCTCCCCGAAAGATCACCTTAATCCTCTAAAGAAGTCATTTTCTCCACAAAATGCCGCTTATTAGCTCAATACCAGGCTTTCACGCCAAAATAATGCACTTTATCCCCAAAACTCATGCATTTTCTCCCCAAAACACGCTTTTTCTCTCCCAAATACAACCATTTCTCCCCTGCATATCAATTTCTGCCAACATTTAGACATTTTCTCCCCGAATATCACTCTTCATCCCAGAAACCAAACAGGTTCTCTCTGAAGTGCCACTCTTTAGCCCCCCAAAAAGGCATTTTCTCCCCAGAATACTGCCTTTCATCTTCAAATGTCTCATATTTGGGAAAGGGAACGAAAGCGCTACTTGGGGGAGAGTATTTCTTATTTGGGGGATCAAAAGAGCAATTTGGGGGAGAAAATGTGTAATATAGGGAACCCTACGTGGTATTTAATGGAGAAAAAGTCTTCTCTTTGGAACAAACAATGATATTTTGGGGAGAAAATTTCTCATTTTGAGGACAGAAATAGGTCTTTTTTGGAGAGGATGACTTATTTTCGGGTCTAAAAAGCAGTATTCTGGGAAGAAAATGCCTTCTTTTGGGGATAAAAGGCGGTATTCTGGGAAGAAAATGTGTTATTATTGATATAAAAAGTGATGTCCCAATAAAAGACACTATCATCCCCAAATGCGTCTTTTTATGCTGCAAATCAGACATTTTCTCCCCGAAAGATCACCTTAATCCTCTAAAGAAGACATTTTCTCCACAAAATGCTGCTTATTAGCACAATACCAGGCTTTCACGCCAAAATAATTCACTTTATCCCCAAAACTCAGGCATTTTTAACACAAAACACGCTTTTTCTCTCCAAAATACAACCATTTCTCCCCTGCATATCCATTTCTGCCAACAATTAGACATTTTCTCCCCGAATATCACTCTTCATCCCAGAAACCAAACAGGTTCTCTCTTAAGTGCCACTCTTTAGCCCCCCAAAAAGGCATTTTCTCCCCAGAATACTGCCTTTCATCTTCAAAAGTCTCATATTTGGGAAAGGGAACGAAAGCGCTACTTGGGGGAGAGTATTTCTTATTTGGGGGATCAAAAGAGCAATTTGGGGGAGAAAATGTGTAATATAGGGAACCCTACGTGGTATTTAATGGAGAAAAAGTCTTCTCTTTGGAACCAAGACTGATATTTTGGGGAGAATATTTCTCATTTTGAGGACAGAAATAGGTCTTTTTTGGAGAGGATGACTTATTTTCGGTCTAAAAAGCAGTATTCTGGGAAGAAAATGCCTTCCTTAGGGGATAAAAGGCGGTATTCTGGGAAGAAAATGTGTTATTATTGGAATAAAATGTGCTGTCCCAATAAAAGACGCTGTCTTCCCCACATGCGTCTTTTTATGCTGCAAATCAGACATTTTCTCCCCGAAAGATCACCTTAATCCTCTAAAGAAGACATTTTCTCCACAAAATGCCGCTTATTAGCTCAATACCAGGCTTTCACACCTAAATAATGCACTTTATCCCCAAAACTCATGCATTTTCTCCACAAAACACGCTTTTTCTCTCCCAAATACAACCATTTCCCCCCTGCATATCAATTTCTGCCAACAATTAGACATTTTCTCCCCGAATATCACTCTTCATCCCAGAAACCAAACAGGTTCTCTCTTAAGTGCCACTCTTTAGCCCCCCAAAAAGGCATTTTCTCCCCAGAATACTGCCTTTCATCTTCAAAAGTCTCATATTTGGGAAAGGGAACGAAAGCGCTACTTGGGGGAGAGTATTTCTTATTTGGGGGATCAAAAGAGCAATTTGGGGGAGAAAATGTGTAATATAGGGAACCCTACGTGGTATTTAATGGAGAAAAAGTCTTCTCTTTGGAACCAAGAATGATATTTTGGGGAGAATATTTCTCATTTTGAGGACAGAAACAGGTCTTTTTTGGAGAGGATGACTTATTTTCGGTCTAAAAAGCAGTATTCTGGGAAGAAAATGCCTTCCTTAGGGGATAAAAGGCGGTATTCTGGGAAGAAAATGTGTTATTATTGGAATAAAATGTGATGTCCCCATAAAAGACGCTGTCTTCCCCACATGCGTCTTTTTATGCTGCAAATCAGACATTTTCTCCCCGAAAGATCACCTTAATCCTCTAAAGAAGACATTTTCTCCACAAAATGCCGCTTATTAGCTCAATACCAGGCTTTCACGCCAAAATAATGCACTTTATCCCCAAAACTCAGGCATTTTCTCCACAAAACACTCTTTTTCTCTCCCAAATACAACCATTTCTCCCCTGCATATCCATTTCTGCCAACAATTAGACATTTTCTCCCCGAATATCACTCTTCATCCCAGAAACCAAACAGGTTCTCTCTTAAGTGCCACTCTTTAGCCCCCCAAAAAGGCATTTTCTCCCCAGAATACTGCCTTTCATCTTCAATGTCTCATATTTGGGAAAGGGAACGAAAGCGCTACTTTGGGGAGAGTATTTCTTATTTGGGGGATCAAAAGAGCAATTTGGGGGAGAAAATGTGTAATATAGGGAACCCTACGTGGTATTTAATGGAGAAAAAGTCTTCTGTTTGGAACCAAGAATGATATTTTGGGGAGAATATTTCTCATTTTGAGGACAGAAATAGGTCTTTTTTGGAGAGGATGACTTATTTTCGGTCTAAAAAGCAGTATTCTGGGAAGAAAATGCCTTCCTTAGGGGATAAAAGGCGGTATTCTGGGAAGAAAATGTGTTATTAGTGGAATAAAATGTGCTGTCCCAATAAAAGACGCTGTCTTCCCCACATGCGTCTTTTTATGCTGCAAATCAGACATTTTCTCCCCGAAAGATCACCTTAATCCTCTAAAGAAGACATTTTCTCCACAAAATGCCGCTTATTAGCTCAATACCAGGCTTTCACTCCAAAATAATGCAGTTCATCCCCAAAACTCAGGCATTTTCTCCCCAAAACACTCTTTTTCTCTCCCAAATACAACCATTTCTCCCCTGCATATCCATTTCTGCCAACAATTAGACATTTTCTCCCCGAATATCACTCTTCATCCCAGAAACCAAACAGGTTCTCTCTGAAGTGCCACTCTTTAGCCCCCCAAAAAGGCATTTTCTCCCCAGAATACTGCCTTTCATCTTCAAATGTCTCATATTTGGGAAAGGGAACGAAAGCGCTACTTTGGGGAGAGTATTTCTTATTTGGGGGATCAAAAGAGCAATTTGGGGGAGAAAATGTGTAATATAGGGAACCCTACGTGGTATTTAATGGAGAAAAAGTCTTCTCTTTGGAACCAAGACTGATATTTTGGGGAGAATATTTCTCATTTTGAGGACAGAAATAGGTCTTTTTTGGAGAGGATGACTTATTTTCGGTCTAAAAAGCAGTATTCTGGGAAGAAAATGCCTTCCTTAGGGGATAAAAGGCGGTATTCTGGGAAGAAAATGTGTTATTATTGGAATAAAATGTGATGTCCCAATAAAAGACGCTGTCTTCCCCACATGCGTCTTTTTATGCTGCAAATCAGACATTTTCTCCCCGAAAGATCACCTTAATCCTCTAAAGAAGTCATTTTCTCCACAAAATGCCGCTTATTAGCTCAATACCAGGCTTTCACGCCAAAATAATGCACTTTATCCCCAAAACTCATGCATTTTCTCCCCAAAACACGCTTTTTCTCTCCCAAATACAACCATTTCTCCCCTGCATATCAATTTCTGCCAACATTTAGACATTTTCTCCCCGAATATCACTCTTCATCCCAGAAACCAAACAGGTTCTCTCTGAAGTGCCACTCTTTAGCCCCCCAAAAAGGCATTTTCTCCCCAGAATACTGCCTTTCATCTTCAAATGTCTCATATTTGGGAAAGGGAACGAAAGCGCTACTTGGGGGAGAGTATTTCTTATTTGGGGGATCAAAAGAGCAATTTGGGGGAGAAAATGTGTAATATAGGGAACCCTACGTGGTATTTAATGGAGAAAAAGTCTTCTCTTTGGAACAAACAATGATATTTTGGGGAGAAAATTTCTCATTTTGAGGACAGAAATAGGTCTTTTTTGGAGAGGATGACTTATTTTCGGGTCTAAAAAGCAGTATTCTGGGAAGAAAATGCCTTCTTTTGGGGATAAAAGGCGGTATTCTGGGAAGAAAATGTGTTATTATTGATATAAAAAGTGATGTCCCAATAAAAGACACTATCATCCCCAAATGCGTCTTTTTATGCTGCAAATCAGACATTTTCTCCCCGAAAGATCACCTTAATCCTCTAAAGAAGACATTTTCTCCACAAAATGCTGCTTATTAGCACAATACCAGGCTTTCACGCCAAAATAATTCACTTTATCCCCAAAACTCAGGCATTTTTAACACAAAACACGCTTTTTCTCTCCAAAATACAACCATTTCTCCCCTGCATATCCATTTCTGCCAACAATTAGACATTTTCTCCCCGAATATCACTCTTCATCCCAGAAACCAAACAGGTTCTCTCTTAAGTGCCACTCTTTAGCCCCCCAAAAAGGCATTTTCTCCCCAGAATACTGCCTTTCATCTTCAAAAGTCTCATATTTGGGAAAGGGAACGAAAGCGCTACTTGGGGGAGAGTATTTCTTATTTGGGGGATCAAAAGAGCAATTTGGGGGAGAAAATGTGTAATATAGGGAACCCTACGTGGTATTTAATGGAGAAAAAGTCTTCTCTTTGGAACCAAGAATGATATTTTGGGGAGAATATTTCTCATTTTGAGGACAGAAACAGGTCTTTTTTGGAGAGGATGACTTATTTTCGGTCTAAAAAGCAGTATTCTGGGAAGAAAATGCCTTCCTTAGGGGATAAAAGGCGGTATTCTGGGAAGAAAATGTGTTATTATTGGAATAAAATGTGATGTCCCCATAAAAGACGCTGTCTTCCCCACATGCGTCTTTTTATGCTGCAAATCAGACATTTTCTCCCCGAAAGATCACCTTAATCCTCTAAAGAAGACATTTTCTCCACAAAATGCCGCTTATTAGCTCAATACCAGGCTTTCACGCCAAAATAATGCACTTTATCCCCAAAACTCAGGCATTTTCTCCACAAAACACTCTTTTTCTCTCCCAAATACAACCATTTCTCCCCTGCATATCCATTTCTGCCAACAATTAGACATTTTCTCCCCGAATATCACTCTTCATCCCAGAAACCAAACAGGTTCTCTCTTAAGTGCCACTCTTTAGCCCCCCAAAAAGGCATTTTCTCCCCAGAATACTGCCTTTCATCTTCAATGTCTCATATTTGGGAAAGGGAACGAAAGCGCTACTTTGGGGAGAGTATTTCTTATTTGGGGGATCAAAAGAGCAATTTGGGGGAGAAAATGTGTAATATAGGGAACCCTACGTGGTATTTAATGGAGAAAAAGTCTTCTGTTTGGAACCAAGAATGATATTTTGGGGAGAATATTTCTCATTTTGAGGACAGAAATAGGTCTTTTTTGGAGAGGATGACTTATTTTCGGTCTAAAAAGCAGTATTCTGGGAAGAAAATGCCTTCCTTAGGGGATAAAAGGCGGTATTCTGGGAAGAAAATGTGTTATTAGTGGAATAAAATGTGCTGTCCCAATAAAAGACGCTGTCTTCCCCACATGCGTCTTTTTATGCTGCAAATCAGACATTTTCTCCCCGAAAGATCACCTTAATCCTCTAAAGAAGACATTTTCTCCACAAAATGCCGCTTATTAGCTCAATACCAGGCTTTCACTCCAAAATAATGCAGTTCATCCCCAAAACTCAGGCATTTTCTCCCCAAAACACTCTTTTTCTCTCCCAAATACAACCATTTCTCCCCTGCATATCCATTTCTGCCAACAATTAGACATTTTCTCCCCGAATATCACTCTTCATCCCAGAAACCAAACAGGTTCTCTCTGAAGTGCCACTCTTTAGCCCCCCAAAAAGGCATTTTCTCCCCAGAATACTGCCTTTCATCTTCAAATGTCTCATATTTGGGAAAGGGAACGAAAGCGCTACTTTGGGGAGAGTATTTCTTATTTGGGGGATCAAAAGAGCAATTTGGGGGAGAAAATGTGTAATATAGGGAACCCTACGTGGTATTTAATGGAGAAAAAGTCTTCTCTTTGGAACCAAGACTGATATTTTGGGGAGAATATTTCTCATTTTGAGGACAGAAATAGGTCTTTTTTGGAGAGGATGACTTATTTTCGGTCTAAAAAGCAGTATTCTGGGAAGAAAATGCCTTCCTTAGGGGATAAAAGGCGGTATTCTGGGAAGAAAATGTGTTATTATTGGAATAAAATGTGATGTCCCAATAAAAGACGCTGTCTTCCCCACATGCGTCTTTTTATGCTGCAAATCAGACATTTTCTCCCCGAAAGATCACCTTAATCCTCTAAAGAAGTCATTTTCTCCACAAAATGCCGCTTATTAGCTCAATACCAGGCTTTCACGCCAAAATAATGCACTTTATCCCCAAAACTCATGCATTTTCTCCCCAAAACACGCTTTTTCTCTCCCAAATACAACCATTTCTCCCCTGCATATCAATTTCTGCCAACATTTAGACATTTTCTCCCCGAATATCACTCTTCATCCCAGAAACCAAACAGGTTCTCTCTGAAGTGCCACTCTTTAGCCCCCCAAAAAGGCATTTTCTCCCCAGAATACTGCCTTTCATCTTCAAATGTCTCATATTTGGGAAAGGGAACGAAAGCGCTACTTGGGGGAGAGTATTTCTTATTTGGGGGATCAAAAGAGCAATTTGGGGGAGAAAATGTGTAATATAGGGAACCCTACGTGGTATTTAATGGAGAAAAAGTCTTCTCTTTGGAACAAACAATGATATTTTGGGGAGAAAATTTCTCATTTTGAGGACAGAAATAGGTCTTTTTTGGAGAGGATGACTTATTTTCGGGTCTAAAAAGCAGTATTCTGGGAAGAAAATGCCTTCTTTTGGGGATAAAAGGCGGTATTCTGGGAAGAAAATGTGTTATTATTGATATAAAAAGTGATGTCCCAATAAAAGACACTATCATCCCCAAATGCGTCTTTTTATGCTGCAAATCAGACATTTTCTCCCCGAAAGATCACCTTAATCCTCTAAAGAAGACATTTTCTCCACAAAATGCTGCTTATTAGCACAATACCAGGCTTTCACGCCAAAATAATTCACTTTATCCCCAAAACTCAGGCATTTTTAACACAAAACACGCTTTTTCTCTCCAAAATACAACCATTTCTCCCCTGCATATCCATTTCTGCCAACAATTAGACATTTTCTCCCCGAATATCACTCTTCATCCCAGAAACCAAACAGGTTCTCTCTGAAGTGCCACTCTTTAGCCCCCCAAAAAGGCATTTTCTCCCCAGAATACTGCCTTTCATCTTCAAGTGTCTTTTTGGGAAAGGGAACGAAAGCGCTACTTTGGGGAGAGTATTTCTTATTTGGGGGATCAAAAGAGCAATTTGGGGGAGAAAATGTGTAAGATAGGGAACCCTACGTGGAATTTAATGGAGAAAAAGTCTTCTCTTTGGAACCAAGAATGATGTTTTGGGGAGAATATTTCTCATTTTGAGGACAGAAATAGGTCTTTTTTGGAGAGGATGACTTATTTTCGGTCTAAAAAGCAGTATTCTGGGAAGAAAATGCCTTCCTTAGGGGATAAAAGGCGGTATTCTGGGAAGAAAATGTGTTATTATTGGAATAAAATGTGATGTCCCAATAAAAGACGCTGTCTTCCCCACATGCGTCTTTTTATGCTGCAAATCAGACATTTTCTCCCCGAAAGATCACCTTTATCCTCTAAAGAAGTCATTTTCTCCACAAAATGCTGCTTATTAGCTCAATACCAGGCATTCACGCCAAAATAATGCAGCTTATCCCCAAAACTCAGGCATTTTCTCCACAAAACACGCTTTTTCTCTCCCAAATACAACGATTTCTCCCCTGCATATCAATTTCAGCCAACAATTAGACATTTTCTCCCCGAATATCACTCTTCATCCCAGAAACCAAACAGGTTCTCTCTTAAGTGCCACTCTTTAGCCCCCCAAAAAGGCATTTTCTCCCCAGAATACTGCCTTTCATCTTCAAATATCTCATATTTGGGAAAGGAAACGAAAGCGCTACTTTGGGGAGAGTATTTCTTATTTGGGGGATCAAAAGAGCAATTTTGGGGGAGAAAATGTGTAATATAGGGAACCCTACGTGGTATTTAATGGAGAAAAAGTCTTCTCTTTGGAACCAAGACTGATATTTTGGGGAGAATATTTCTCATTTTGAGGACAGAAATAGGTCTTTTTTGGAGAGGATGACTTATTTTCGGTCTAGAAAGCAGTATTCTGGGAAGAAAATGCCTTCCTTAGGGGATAAAAGGCGGTATTCTGGGAAGAAAATGTGTTATTATTGGAATAAAATGTGATGTCCCAATAAAAGACGCTGTCTTCCCCACATGCGTCTTTTTATGCTGCAAATCAGAAATTTTCTCCCCGAAAGATCACCTTAATCCTCTAAAGAAGACATTTTCTCCACAAAATGCCGCTTATTAGCTCAATACCAGGCTTTCACGCCAAAATAATGCACTTTATCCCCAAAACTCAGGCATTTTCTCCACAAAACACTCTTTTTCTCTCCAAAGTACAACCATTTCTCCCCTGCATATCAATTTCTGCCAACATTTAGACATTTTCTCCCCGAATATCACTCTTCATCCCAGAAACCAAACAGGTTCTCTCTTAAGTGCCACTCTTTAGCCCCCCAAAAAGGCATTTTCTCCCCAGAATACTGCCTTTCATCTTCCAATGTCTCATATTTGGGAAAGGAAACGAAAGCGCTACTTTGGGGAGAGTATTTCTTATTTGGGGGATCAAAAGAGCAATTTGGGGGAGAAAATGTGTAATATAGGGAACCCTATGTAGTATTTAATGGATAAAAAATCTTCTATTTGGAACCAAGAATGATGTTTTGGGGAGAATATTTCTCATTTTGAGGACAGAAATAGGTCTTTTTTGGAGAGGATGACTTATTTTCGGTCTAAAAAGCAGTATTCTGGGTAGAAAATGCCTTCTTTTGGGGATCAAAGGCGGTATTCTGGGAAGAAAATGTGTTATTATTGGAATAAAATATGATGTCCCAATAAAATACGCTGTCTTCCCCAAATGCGTCTTTTTATGCTGCAAATCAGACATTTTCTCCCCGAAAGATCACCTTAATCCTCTAAAGAAGACATTTTCTCCACAAAATGCCGCTTATTAGCTCAATACCAGGCTTTCACGCCAAAATAATGCACTTTATCCCCAAAACTCAGGCATTTTCTCCACAAAACACTCTTTTTCTCTCCCAAATACAACCATTTCTCCCCTGCATATCAATTTCTGCCAACATTTAGACATTTTCTCCCCGAATATCACTCTTCATCCCAGAAACCAAACAGGTTCTCTCTTAAGTGCCACTCTTTAGCCCCCCAAAAAGGCATTTTCTCCCCAGAATACTGCCTTTCATCTTCAAGTGTCTCATAATTGGGAAAGGAAACGAAAGCGCTACTTTGGGGAGAGTATTTCTTATTTGGGGGATCAAAAGAGCAATTTGGGGGAGAAAATGTGTAATATAGGGAACCCTACGTGGTATTTAATGGATAAAAAATCTTCTATTTGGAACCAAGAATGATGTTTTGGGGAGAATATTTCTCATTTTGAGGACAGAAATAGGTCTTTTTTGGAGAGGATGACTTATTTTCGGTCTAAAAAGCAGTATTCTGGGAAGAAAATGCCTTCCTTAGGGGATAAAAGGCGGTATTCTGGGAAGAAAATGTGTTATTAGTGGAATAAAATGTGATGTCCCAATAAAAGACGCTGTCTTCCCCACATGCGTCTTTTTATGCTGCAAATCAGACATTTTGTCCCCGAAAGATCACCTTAATCCTCTAAAGAAGACATTTTCTCCACAAAATGCCGCTTATTAGCTCAATACCAGGCTTTCACTCCAAAATAATGCAGTTCATCCCCAAAACTCAGGCATTTTCTCCCCAAAACACGCTTTTTCTCTCCCAAATACAACCATTTCTCCCCTGCATATCCATTTCTGCCAACAATTAGACATTTTCTCCCCGAATATCACTCTTCATCCCAAAAACCAAACAGGTTCTCTCTTAAGTGCCACTCTTTAGCCCCCCAAAAAGGCATTTTCTCCCCAGAATACTGCCTTTCATCTTCAAGTGTCTCATAATTGGGAAAGGAAACGAAAGCGCTAGTTTGGGGAAAGTATTTCTTATTTGGGGGATCAAAAGAGCAATTTGGGGGAGAAAATGTGTAATATAGGGAACCCTACGTGGTATTTAATGGAGAAAAAGTCTTCTATTTGGAACCAAGACTGACATTTTGGGGAGAATATTTCTCATTTTGAGGACAGAAATAGGTCTTTTTTGGAGAGGATGACTTATTTTCGGTCTAAAAAGCAGTATTCTGGGAAGAAAATGCCTTCCTTAGGGGATAAAAGGCGGTATTCTGGGAAGAAAATGTGTTATTATTGGAATAAAATGTGCTGTCCCAATAAAAGACGCTGTCTTCCCCACATGCGTCTTTTTATGCTGCAAATCAGACATTTTCTCCCCGAAAGATCACCTTAATCCTCTAAAGAAGACATTTTCTCCACAAAATGCCGCTTATTAGCTCAATACCAGGCTTTCACGCCAAAATAATTCACTTTATCCCCAAAACTCAGGCATTTTCTCCCCAAAACACGCTTTTTCTCTCCCAAATACAACCATTTCTCCCCTGCATATCAATTTCAGCCAACAATTAGACATTTTCTCCCCGAATATCACTCTTCATCCCAGAAACCAAACAGGTTCTCTCTTAAGTGCCACTCTTTAGCCCCCCAAAAAGGCATTTTCTCCCCAGAATACTGCCTTTCATCTTCAAGTGTCTCATAATTGGGAAAGGAAACGAAAGCGCTACTTTGGGGAGAGTATTTCTTATTTGGGGGATCAAAAGAGCAATTTGGGGGAGAAAATGTGTAATATAGGGAACCCTATGTAGTATTTAATGGATAAAAAATCTTCTATTTGGAACAAAGAATGATGTTTTGGGGAGAATATTTCTCATTTTGAGGACAGAAATAGGTCTTTTTTGGAGAGGATGACTTATTTTCAGTCTAAAAAGCAGTATTCTGGGTAGAAAATGCCTTCTTTTGGGGATCAAAGGCGGTATTCTGGGAAGAAAATGTGTTATTATTGGAATAAAATGTGATGTCCCAATAAAAGACGCTGTCTTCCCCAAATGCGTCTTTTTATGCTGCAAATCAGACATTTTCTCCCCGAAAGATCACCTTAATCCTCTAAAGAAGACATTTTCTCCACAAAATGCCGCTTATTAGCTCAATACCAGGCTTTCACGCCAAAATAATGCACTTTATCCCCAAAACTCATGCATTTTCTCCACAAAACACGCTTTTTCTCTCCCAAATACAACCATTTCTCCCCTGCATATCAATTTCTGCCAACATTTAGACATTTTCTCCCCAAATATCACTCTTCATCCCAGAAACCAAACAGGTTCTCTCTTAAGTGCCACTCTTTAGCCCCCCAAAAAGGCATTTTCTCCCCAGAATACTGCCTTTCATCTTCAAGTGTCTCATAATTGGGAAAGGAAACGAAAGCGCTACTTTGGGGAGAGTATTTCTTATTTGGGGGATCAAAAGAGCAATTTGGGGGAGAAAATGTGTAATATAGGGAACCCTATGTGGTATTTAATGGATAAAAAATCTTCTCTTTGGAACCAAGAATGATGTTTTGGGGAGAATATTTCTCATTTTGAGGACAGAAATAGGTCTTTTTTGGAGAGGATGACTTATTTTCGGTCTAAAAAGCAGTATTCTGGGAAGAAAATGCCTTCCTTAGGGGATAAAAGGCGGTATTCTGGGAAGAAAATGTGTTATTAGTGGAATAAAATGTGATGTCCCAATAAAAGACGCTGTCTTCCCCACATGCGTCTTTTTATGCTGCAAATCAGACATTTTCTCCCCGAAAGATCACCTTAATCCTCTAAAGAAGACATTTTCTCCACAAAATGCCGCTTATTAGCTCAATACCAGGCTTTCACGCCAAAATAATGCACTTTATCCCCAAAACTCAGGGATTTTCTCCCCAAAACACGATTTTTCTCTCCCAAATACAACCATTTCTCCCCTGCATATCAATTTCTGCCAACAGTTAGACATTTTCTCCCCAAATATCACTCTTCATCCCAGAAACCAAACAGGTTCTCTCTTAAGTGCCACTCTTTAGCCCCCCAAAAAGGCATTTTCTCCCCAGAATACTGCCTTTCATCTTCAAGGGTCTTCTTTTTCGAAAAGGAAAGAAAGTGCTACTTTGGGGAGAGTATTTCTTATTTGGGGGATCAAAAGAGCAATTTGGGGGAGAAAATGTGTAATATAGGGAACCCTACGTGGTATTTAATGGAGAAAAAGTCTTCTATTTGGAACCAAGACTGATATTTTGGGGAGAATATTTCTCATTTTGAGGACAGAAATAGGTCTTTTTTGGAGAGGATGACTTATTTTCGGTCTAAAAAGCAGTATTCTGGGAAGAAAATGCCTTCCTTAGGGGATAAAAGGCGGTATTCTGGGAAGAAAATGTGTTATTATTGGAATAAAATGTGATGTCCCAATAAAAGACGCTGTCTTCCCCACATGCGTCTTTTTATGCTGCAAATCAGACATTTTCTCACCGAAAGATCACCTTAATCCTCTAAAGAAGACATTTTCTCCACAAAATGCCGCTTATTAGCTCAATACCAGGCTTTCACGCCAAAATAATGCACTTTATCCCCAAAACTCAGGCATTTTCTCCACAAAACATGCTTTTTCTCTCCCAAATACAACCATTTCCCCCCTGCATATCAATTTCTGCCAACAATTAGACATTTTCTCCCCGAATATCACTCTTCATCCCAGAAACCAAACAGGTTCTCTCTTAAGTGCCACTCTTTAGCCCCCCAAAAAGGCATTTTCTCCCCAGAATACTGCCTTTCATCTTCAAATGTCTCATTTTTGGGAAAGGAAAGAAAGTGCTACTTTGGGGAGAGTATTTCTTATTTGGGGGATCAAAAGAGCAATTTGGGGGAGAAAATGTGTAATATAGGGAACCCTACGTGGCATTTAATGGAGAAAAAGTCTTCTCTTTGGAACCAAGAATGATATTTTGGGGAGAATATTTCTCATTTTGAGGACAGAAATAGGTCTCTTTTGGAGAGGATGACTTATTTTCGGTCTAAAAAGCAATATTCTGGGAAGAAAATGCCTTCCTTAGGGGATAAAAGGCGGTATTCTGGGAAGAAAATGTGTTATTATTGGAATAAAATGTGATGTCCCAATAAAAGATGCTGTCTTCCCCACATGCGTCTTTTTATGCTGCAAATCAGACATTTTGTCCCCGAAAGATCACCTTAATCCTCTAAAGAAGACATTTTCTCCACAAAATGCCGCTTATTAGCTCAATACCAGGCTTTCACGCCAAAATAATGCACTTTATCCCCAAAACTCAGGCATTTTCTCCACAAAACACGCTTTTTCTCTCCCAAATACAACCATTTCTCCCCTGCATATCAATTTCTGCCAACAGTTAGACATTTTCTCCCCGAATATCACTCTTCATCCCAGAAACCAAACAGGTTCTCTCTTAAGTGCCACTCTTTAGCCCCCCAAAAAGGCATTTTCTCCCCAGAATACTGCCTTTCATCTTCAAATGTCTCATATTTGGGAAAGGAAACGAAAGCGCTACTTTGGGGAGAGTATTTCTTATTTGGGGGATCAAAAGAGCAATTTTGGGGGAGAAAATGTGTAATATAGGGAACCCTACGTGGTATTTAATGGATAAAAAATCTTCAATTTGGAACCAAGAATGATATTTTGGGGAGAATATTTCTCATTTTGAGGACAGAAATAGGTCTTTTTTGGAGAGGATGACTTATTTTCGGTCTAAAAAGCAGTATTCTGGGAAGAAAATGCCTTCCTTAGGGGATAAAAGGCGGTATTCTGGGAAGAAAATGTGTTATTAGTGGAATAAAATGTGCTGTCCCCATAAAAGATGCTGTCTTCCCCACATGCGTCTTTTTATGCTGCAAATCAGACATTTTGTCCCCGAAAGTTCACCTTAATCCTCTAAAGAAGACATTTTCTCCACAAAATGCCGCTTATTAGCTCAATACCAGGCTTTCACGCCAAAATAATGCACTTTATCCCCAAAACTCAGGCATTTTCTCCCCAAAACACGCTTTTTCTCTCCCAAATACAACCATTTCTCCCCTGCATATCCATTTCTGCCAACAATTAGACATTTTCTCCCCGAATATCACTCTTCATCCCAGAAACCAAACAGGTTCTCTCTTAAGTGCCACTCTTTAGCCCCCCAAAAAGGCATTTTCTCCCCAGAATACTGCCTTTCATCTTCAAGTGTCTCATAATTGGGAATGGAAACGAAAGCGCTACTTTGGGGAGAGTATTTCTTATTTGGGGGATCAAAAGAGCAATTTTGGGGAGAAAATGTGTAATATAGGGAACCCTACGTGGCATTTAATGGAGAAAAAGTCTTCTCTTTGGAACCAAGAATGATATTTTGGGGAGAATATTTCTCATTTTGAGGACAGAAATAGGTCTCTTTTGGAGAGGATGACTTATTTTCGGTCTAAAAAGCAATATTCTGGGAAGAAAATGCCTTCCTTAGGGGATAAAAGGCGGTATTCTGGGAAGAAAATGTGTTATTATTGGAATAAAATGTGATGTCCCAATAAAAGATGCTGTCTTCCCCACATGCGTCTTTTTATGCTGCAAATCAGACATTTTGTCCCCGAAAGATCACCTTAATCCTCTAAAGAAGACATTTTCTCCACAAAATGCCGCTTATTAGCTCAATACCAGGCTTTCACGCCAAAATAATGCACTTTATCCCCAAAACTCAGGCATTTTCTCCACAAAACACGCTTTTTCTCTCCCAAATACAACCATTTCTCCCCTGCATATCAATTTCTGCCAACAGTTAGACATTTTCTCCCCGAATATCACTCTTCATCCCAGAAACCAAACAGGTTCTCTCTTAAGTGCCACTCTTTAGCCCCCCAAAAAGGCATTTTCTCCCCAGAATACTGCCTTTCATCTTCAAATGTCTCATATTTGGGAAAGGAAACGAAAGCGCTACTTTGGGGAGAGTATTTCTTATTTGGGGGATCAAAAGAGCAATTTTGGGGGAGAAAATGTGTAATATAGGGAACCCTACGTGGTATTTAATGGATAAAAAATCTTCAATTTGGAACCAAGAATGATATTTTGGGGAGAATATTTCTCATTTTGAGGACAGAAATAGGTCTTTTTTGGAGAGGATGACTTATTTTCGGTCTAAAAAGCAGTATTCTGGGAAGAAAATGCCTTCCTTAGGGGATAAAAGGCGGTATTCTGGGAAGAAAATGTGTTATTAGTGGAATAAAATGTGCTGTCCCCATAAAAGATGCTGTCTTCCCCACATGCGTCTTTTTATGCTGCAAATCAGACATTTTGTCCCCGAAAGTTCACCTTAATCCTCTAAAGAAGACATTTTCTCCACAAAATGCCGCTTATTAGCTCAATACCAGGCTTTCACGCCAAAATAATGCACTTTATCCCCAAAACTCAGGCATTTTCTCCCCAAAACACTCTTTTTCTCTCCCAAATACAACCATTTCTCCCCTGCATATCAATTTCTGCCAACAATTAGACATTTTCTCCCCGAATATCACTCTTCATCCCAGAAACCAAACAGGTTCTCTCTGAAGTGCCACTCTTTAGCCCCCCAAAAAGGCATTTTCTCCCCAGAATACTGCCTTTCATCTTCAAGTGTCTCATAATTGGGAATGGAAACGAAAGCGCTACTTTGGGGAGAGTATTTCTTATTTGGGGGATCAAAAGAGCAATTTTGGGGAGAAAATGTGTAATATAGGGAACCCTATGTAGTATTTAATAGATAAAAAATCTTCTATTTGGAACCAAGAATGATGTTTTGGGGAGAATATTTCTCATTTTGAGGACAGAAATAGGTCTTTTTTGGAGAGGATGACTTATTTTCGGTCTAAAAAGCAGTATTCTGGGAAGAAAATGCCTTCCTTAGGGGATAAAAGGCGGTATTCTGGGAAGAAAATGTGTTATTATTGGAATAAAATGTGATGTCCCAATAAAAGACGCTGTCTTCCCCACATGCGTCTTTTTATGCTGCAAATCAGACATTTTCTCACCGAAAGATCACCTTAATCCTCTAAAGAAGACATTTTCTCCACAAAATGCCGCTTATTAGCTCAATACCAGGCTTTCACGCCAAAATAATGCACTTTATCCCCAAAACTCAGGCATTTTCTCCACAAAACACGCTTTTTCTCTCCCAAATACAACCATTTCCCCCCTGCATATCAATTTCTGCCAACAATTAGACATTTTCTCCCCGAATATCACTCTTCATCCCAGAAACCAAACAGGTTCTCTCTTAAGTGCCACTCTTTAGCCCCCCAAAAAGGCATTTTCTCCCCAGAATACTGCCTTTCATCTTCAAATGTCTCATTTTTGGGAAAGGAAAGAAAGTGCTACTTTGGGGAGAGTATTTCTTATTTGGGGGATCAAAAGAGCAATTTTGGGGAGAAAATGTGTAATATAGGGAACCCTACGTGGCATTTAATGGAGAAAAAGTCTTCTCTTTGGAACCAAGAATGATATTTTGGGGAGAATATTTCTCATTTTGAGGACAGAAATAGGTCTCTTTTGGAGAGGATGACTTATTTTCGGTCTAAAAAGCAATATTCTGGGAAGAAAATGCCTTCCTTAGGGGATAAAAGGCGGTATTCTGGGAAGAAAATGTGTTATTATTGGAATAAAATGTGATGTCCCAATAAAAGATGCTGTCTTCCCCACATGCGTCTTTTTATGCTGCAAATCAGACATTTTGTCCCCGAAAGATCACCTTAATCCTCTAAAGAAGACATTTTCTCCACAAAATGCCGCTTATTAGCTCAATACCAGGCTTTCACGCCAAAATAATGCACTTTATCCCCAAAACTCAGGCATTTTCTCCACAAAACACGCTTTTTCTCTCCCAAATACAACCATTTCTCCCCTGCATATCAATTTCTGCCAACAGTTAGACATTTTCTCCCCGAATATCACTCTTCATCCCAGAAACCAAACAGGTTCTCTCTTAAGTGCCACTCTTTAGCCCCCCAAAAAGGCATTTTCTCCCCAGAATACTGCCTTTCATCTTCAAATGTCTCATATTTGGGAAAGGAAACGAAAGCGCTACTTTGGGGAGAGTATTTCTTATTTGGGGGATCAAAAGAGCAATTTTGGGGGAGAAAATGTGTAATATAGGGAACCCTACGTGGTATTTAATGGATAAAAAATCTTCAATTTGGAACCAAGAATGATATTTTGGGGAGAATATTTCTCATTTTGAGGACAGAAATAGGTCTTTTTTGGAGAGGATGACTTATTTTCGGTCTAAAAAGCAGTATTCTGGGAAGAAAATGCCTTCCTTAGGGGATAAAAGGCGGTATTCTGGGAAGAAAATGTGTTATTAGTGGAATAAAATGTGCTGTCCCCATAAAAGATGCTGTCTTCCCCACATGCGTCTTTTTATGCTGCAAATCAGACATTTTGTCCCCGAAAGTTCACCTTAATCCTCTAAAGAAGACATTTTCTCCACAAAATGCCGCTTATTAGCTCAATACCAGGCTTTCACGCCAAAATAATGCACTTTATCCCCAAAACTCAGGCATTTTCTCCCCAAAACACTCTTTTTCTCTCCCAAATACAACCATTTCTCCCCTGCATATCCATTTCTGCCAACAATTAGACATTTTCTCCCCGAATATCACTCTTCATCCCAGAAACCAAACAGGTTCTCTCTGAAGTGCCACTCTTTAGCCCCCCAAAAAGGCATTTTCTCCCCAGAATACTGCCTTTCATCTTCAAGGGTCTTCTTTTTCGAAAAGGAAAGAAAGTGCTACTTTGGGGAGAGTATTTCTTATTTGGGGGATCAAAAGAGCAATTTGGGGGAGAAAATGTGTAATATAGGGAACCCTACGTGGTATTTAATGGAGAAAAAGTCTTCTCTTTGGAACCAAGAATGATATTTTGGGGAGAATATTTCTCATTTTGAGGACAGAAATAGGTCTTTTTTGGAGAGGATGACTTATTTTCGGTCTAAAAAGCAGTATTCTGGGAAGAAAATGCCTTCCTTAGGGGATAAAAGGCGGTATTCTGGGAAGAAAATGTGTTATTATTGGAATAAAATGTGATGTCCCAATAAAAGACGCTGTCTTCCCCACATGCGTCTTTGTATGCTGCAAATCAGACATTTTGTCCCCGAAAGATCACCTTAATCCTCTAAAGAAGACATTTTCTCCACAAAATGCCGCTTATTAGCTCAATACCAGGCTTTCACGCCAAAATAATGCACTTTATCCCCAAAACTCAGGCATTTTCTCCACAAAACACTCTTTTTCTCTCCCAAATACAACCATTTCTCCCCTGCATATCCATTTCTGCCAACAATTAGATATTTTCTCCCCGAATATCACTCTTCATCCCAGAAACCAAACAGGTTCTCTTTTAATGCCGCTCTTTAGCCCCCCAAAAAGGCATTTTCTCCCCAGAATACTGCCTTTCATCTTCAAATGTCTCATATTTGGGAAAGGGAACGAAAGCGCTACTTTGGGGAGAGTATTTCTTATTTGGGGGATCAAAAGAGCAATTTGGGGGAGAAAATGTGTAATATAGGGAACCCTACGTGGTATTTAATGGAGAAAAAGTCTTCTATTTGGAACCAAGACTGATATTTTCGGGAGAATATTTCTCATTTTGAGGACAGAAATAGGTCTTTTTTGGAGAGGATGACTTATTTTCGGTCTAAAAAGCAGTATTCTGGGAAGAAAATGCCTTCCTTAGGGGATAAAAGGCGGTATTCTGGGAAGAAAATGTGTTATTATTGGAATAAAATGTGATGTCCCAATAAAAGACGCTGTCTTCCCCACATGCGTCTTTTTATGCTGCAAATCAGATATTTTCTCCCCGAAAGATCACCTTAATCCTCTAAAGAAGACATTTTCTCCACAAAATGCCGCTTATTAGCTCAATACCAGGCTTTCACGACAAAATAATGCACTTTATCCCCAAAACTCAGGCATTTTCTCCACAAAACACGCTTTTTCTCTCCCAAATACAACCATTTCTCCCCTGCATATCAATTTCTGCCAACAATTAGACATTTTCTCCCCGAATATCACTCTTCATCCCAGAAACCAAACAGGTTCTCTCTGAAGTGCCACTCTTTAGCCCCCCAAAAAGGCATTTTCTCCCCAGAATACTGCCTTTCATCTTCAAATGTCTCATATTTGGGAAAGGGAACGAAAGCGCTACTTGGGGGAGAGTATTTCTTATTTGGGGGATCAAAAGAGCAATTTGGGGGAGAAAATGTGTAATATAGGGAACCCTACGTGGTATTTAATGGAGAAAAAGTCTTCTCTTTGGAACCAAGAATGATATTTTAGGGAGATAATTTCTCATTTTGAGGACAGAAATAGGCCTTTTTTGAAGAGGATGACTTATTTTCGGTCTAAAAAGCAGTATTCTGGGAAGAAAATGCCTTCTTTTGGGGATAAAAGGCGGTATTCTGGGAAGAAAATGTGTTATTATTGGAATAAAATGTGATGTCCCAATAAAAGACGCTGTCTTCCCCACATGCGTCTTTTTATGCTGCAAATCAGACATTTTCTCCCCGAAAGATCACCTTAATCCTCTAAAGAAGACATTTTCTCCACAAAATGCCGCTTATTAGCTCAATACCAGGATTTCACGCCAAAATAATGCACTTTATCCCCAAAACTCAGGCATTTTCTCCCCAAAACACGATTTTTCTCTCCCAAATACAACCATTTCTCCCCTGCATATCAATTTCTGCCAACAGTTAGACATTTTCTCCCCGAATATCACTCTTCATCCCAGAAACCAAACAGGTTCTCTCTTAAGTGCCACTCTTTAGCCCCCCAAAAAGGCATTTTCTCCCCAGAATACTGCCTTTCATCTTCAAGTGTCTTCTTTTTGGGAAAGGAAACGAAAGCGCTACTTTGGGGAGAGTATTTCTTATTTGGGGGATCAAAAGAGCAATTTGGGGGAGAAAATGTGTAATATAGGGAACCCTACGTGGTATTTAATGGAGAAAAAGTCTTCTCTTTGGAACCAAGAATGATATTTTGGGGAGAATATTTCTCATTTTGAGGACAGAAATAGGTCTTTTTTGGAGAGGATGACTTATTTTCGGTCTAAAAAGCAGTATTCTGGGTAGAAAATGCCTTCTTTTGGGGATCAAAGGCGGTATTCTGGGAAGAAAATGTGTTATTATTGGAATAAAATGTGATGTCCCAATAAAAGACACTGTCTTCCCCAAATGCGTCTTTTTATGCTGCAAATCAGACATTTTCTCCCCGAAAGATCACCTTAATCCTCTAAAGAAGACATTTTCTCCACAAAATGCCGCTTATTAGCTCAATACCAGGATTTCACGCCAAAATAATGCAGTTTATCCCCAAAACTCATGCATTTTCTCCACAAAACACGCTTTTTCTCTCCAAAATACAACCCTTTCTCCCCTGCATATCAATTTCTGCCAACAATTAGACATTTTCTCCCCGAATATCACTCTTCATCCCAGAAACCAAACAGGTTCTCTCTTAAGTGCCACTCTTTAGACCCCCAAAAAGGCATTTTCTCCCCAGAATACTGCCTTTCATCTTCAAGTGTCTCATAATTGGGAAAGGAAACGAAAGCGCTACTTTGGGGAGAGTATTTCTTATTTGGGGGATCAAAAGAGCAATTTTGGGGAGAAAATGTGTAATATAGGGAACCCTATGTGGTATTTAATGGATAAAAAATCTTCTATTTGGAACCAAGAATGATGTTTTGGGGAGAATATTTCTCATTTTGAGGACAGAAATAGGTCTTTTTTGGAGAGGATGACTTATTTTCGGTCTAAAAAGCAGTATTCTGGGTAGAAAATGCCTTCTTTTGGGGATCAAAGGCGGTATTCTGGTAAGAAAATGTGTTATTATTGGAATAAAATGTGCTGTCCCAATAAAAGACGCGGTCTTCCCCACATGCGTCTTTTTATGCTGCAAATCAGACATTTTCTCCCCGAAAGATCACCTTAATCCTCTAAAGAAGACATTTTCTCCACAAAATGCCGCTTATTAGCTCAATACCAGGCTTTCACGCCAAAATAATGCACTTTATCCCCAAAACTCAGGCATTTTCTCCACAAAACACTCTTTTTCTCTCCAAAGTACAACCATTTCTCCCCTGCATATCAATTTCTGCCAACAATTCGACATTTTCTCCCCGAATATCACTCTTCATCCCAAAAACCAAACAGGTTCTCTCTTAAGTGCCACTCTTTAGCCCCCCAAAAAGGCATTTTCTCCCCAGAATACTGCCTTTCATCTTCAAGTGTCTTCTTTTTGGGAAAGGAAACGAAAGCGCTACTTTGGGGAGAGTATTTCTTATTTGGGGGATCAAAAGAGCAATTTTGGGGAGAAAATGTGTAATATAGGGAACCCTATGTGGTATTTAATGGATAAATAATCTTCTATTTGGAACAAAGAATGATGTTTTGGGGAGAATATTTCTCATTTTGAGGACAGAAATAGGTCTTTTTTGGAGAGGATGACTTATTTTCGGTCTAAAAAGCAGTATTCTGGGTAGAAAATGCCTTCTTTTGGGGATAAAAGGCGGTATTCTGGGAAGAAAATGTGTTATTATTGGAATAAAATGTGATGTCCCAATAAAAGACGCTGTCTTCCCCACATGCGTCTTTTTATGCTGCAAATCAGACATTTTCTCCCCGAAAGATCACCTTAATCCTCTAAAGAAGACATTTTCTCCACAAAATGCCGCTTATTAGCTCAATACCAGGCTTTCACGCCAAAATAATGCACTTTATCCCCAAAACTCACGCATTTTCTCCCCAAAACACTCTTTTTCGCTCCAAAATACAACCATTTCTCCCCTGCATATCAATTTCTGCCAACAATTAGACATTTTCTCCCCGAATATCACTCTTCATCCCAGAAACCAAACAGGTTCTCTCTTAAGTGCCACTCTTTAGCCCCCCAAAAAGGCATTTTCTCCCCAGAATACTGCCTTTCATCTTCAAATGTCTCATATTTGGGAAAGGGAACGAAAGCGCTACTTTGGGGAGAGTATTTCTTATTTGGGGGATCAAAAGAGCAATTTGGGGGAGAAAATGTGTAATATAGGGAACCCTACGTGGTATTTAATGGAGAAAAAGTCTTCTGTTTGGAACCAAGAATGATATTTTGGGGAGAATATTTCTCATTTTGAGGACAGAAATAGGTCTTTTTTGGAGAGGATGACTTATTTTCGGTCTAAAAAGCAGTATTCTGGGAAGAAAATGCCTTCCTTAGGGGATAAAAGGCGGTATTCTGGGAAGAAAATGTGTTATTATTGGAATAAAATGTGATGTCCCAATAAAAGACGCTGTCTTCCCCACATGCGTCTTTTTATGCTGCAAATCAGACATTTTCTCCCCGAAAGATCACCTTAATCCTCTAAAGAAGACATTTTCTCCACAAAATGCCGCTTATTAGCTCAATACCAGGATTTCACGCCAAAATAATGCACTTTATCCCCAAAACTCAGGCATTTTCTCCCCAAAACACGATTTTTCTCTCCCAAATACAACCATTTCTCCCCTGCATATCAATTTCTGCCAACAGTTAGACATTTTCTCCCCGAATATCACTCTTCATCCCAGAAACCAAACAGGTTCTCTCTGAAGTGCCACTCTTTAGCCCCCCAAAAAGGCATTTTCTCCCCAGAATACTGCCTTTCATCTTCAAGGGTCTTCTTTTTCGAAAAGGAAAGAAAGTGCTACTTTGGGGAGAGTATTTCTTATTTGGGGGATCAAAAGAGCAATTTGGGGGAGAAAATGTGTAATATAGGGAACCCTACGTGGTATTTAATGGAGAAAAAGTCTTCTCTTTGGAACCAAGAATGATATTTTGGGGAGAATATTTCTCATTTTGAGGACAGAAATAGGTCTTTTTTGGAGAGGATGACTTATTTTCGGTCTAAAAAGCAGTATTCTGGGTAGAAAATGCCTTCTTTTGGGGATCAAAGGCGGTATTCTGGGAAGAAAATGTGTTATTATTGGAATAAAATGTGATGTCCCAATAAAAGACACTGTCTTCCCCAAATGCGTCTTTTTATGCTGCAAATCAGACATTTTCTCCCCGAAAGATCACCTTAATCCTCTAAAGAAGACATTTTCTCCACAAAATGCCGCTTATTAGCTCAATACCAGGATTTCACGCCAAAATAATGCAGTTTATCCCCAAAACTCATGCATTTTCTCCACAAAACACGCTTTTTCTCTCCAAAATACAACCCTTTCTCCCCTGCATATCAATTTCTGCCAACAATTAGACATTTTCTCCCCGAATATCACTCTTCATCCCAGAAACCAAACAGGTTCTCTCTTAAGTGCCACTCTTTAGCCCCCCAAAAAGGCATTTTCTCCCCAGAATACTGCCTTTCATCTTCAAGTGTCTCATAATTGGGAAAGGAAACGAAAGCGCTACTTTGGGGAGAGTATTTCTTATTTGGGGGATCAAAAGAGCAATTTTGGGGAGAAAATGTGTAATATAGGGAACCCTATGTGGTATTTAATAGATAAAAAATCTTCTATTTGGAACCAAGAATGATGTTTTGGGGAGAATATTTCTCATTTTGAGGACAGAAATAGGTCTTTTTTGGAGAGGATGACTTATTTTCGGTCTAAAAAGCAGTATTCTGGGTAGAAAATGCCTTCTTTTGGGGATCAAAGGCGGTATTCTGGTAAGAAAATGTGTTATTATTGGAATAAAATGTGCTGTCCCAATAAAAGACGCGGTCTTCCCCACATGCGTCTTTTTATGCTGCAAATCAGACATTTTCTCCCCGAAAGATCACCTTAATCCTCTAAAGAAGACATTTTCTCCACAAAATGCCGCTTATTAGCTCAATACCAGGCTTTCACGCCAAAATAATGCACTTTATCCCCAAAACTCAGGCATTTTCTCCACAAAACACGCTTTTTCTCTCCCAAATACAACCATTTCTCCCCTGCATATCAATTTCTGCCAACAATTAGACATTTTCTCCCCGAATATCACTCTTCATCCCAAAAACCAAACAGGTTCTCTCTTAAGTGCCACTCTTTAGCCCCCCAAAAAGGCATTTTCTCCCCAGAATACTGCCTTTCATCTTCAAGTGTCTTCTTTTTGGGAAAGGAAACGAAAGCGCTACTTTGGGGAGAGTATTTCTTATTTGGGGGATCAAAAGAGCAATTTTGGGGAGAAAATGTGTAATATAGGGAACCCTATGTGGTATTTAATGGATAAAAAATCTTCTATTTGGAACCAAGAATGATGTTTTGGGGAGAATATTTCTCATTTTGAGGACAGAAATAGGTCTTTTTTGGAGAGGATGACTTATTTTCGGTCTAAAAAGCAGTATTCTGGGTAGAAAATGCCTTCTTTTGGGGATCAAAGGCGGTATTCTGGGAAGAAAATGTGTTATTATTGGAATAAAATGTGCTGTCCCAATAAAAGACGCTGTCTTCCCCAAATGCGTCTTTTTATGCTGCAAATCAGACATTTTCTCCCCGAAAGATCACCTTAATCCTCTAAAGAAGACATTTTCTCCACAAAATGCCGCTTATTAGCTCAATACCAGGCTTTCACGCCAAAATAATGCACTTTATCCCCAAAACTCAGGCATTTTCTCCACAAAACACTCTTTTTCTCTCCCAAATACAACCATTTCTCCCCTGCATATCCATTTCTGCCAACAATTAGACATTTTCTCCCCGAATATCACTCTTCATCCCAGAAACCAAACAGGTTCTCTCTTAAGTGCCACTCTTTAGCCCCCCAAAAAGGCATTTTCTCCCCAGAATACTGCCTTTCATCTTCAAGTGTCTCATAATTGGGAATGGAAACGAAAGCGCTACTTTGGGGAGAGTATTTCTTATTTGGGGGATCAAAAGAGCAATTTTGGGGAGAAAATGTGTAATATAGGGAACCCTATGTAGTATTTAATAGATAAAAAATCTTCTATTTGGAACCAAGAATGATGTTTTGGGGAGAATATTTCTCATTTTGAGGACAGAAATAGGTCTTTTTTGGAGAGGATGACTTATTTTCGGTCTAAAAAGCAGTATTCTGGGAAGAAAATGCCTTCCTTAGGGGATAAAAGGCGGTATTCTGGGAAGAAAATGTGTTATTATTGGAATAAAATGTGATGTCCCAATAAAAGACGCTGTCTTCCCCACATGCGTCTTTTTATGCTGCAAATCAGATATTTTCTCCCCGAAAGATCACCTTAATCCTCTAAAGAAGACATTTTCTCCACAAAATGCCGCTTATTAGCTCAATACCAGGCTTTCACGACAAAATAATGCACTTTATCCCCAAAACTCAGGCATTTTCTCCACAAAACACGCTTTTTCTCTCCCAAATACAACCATTTCTCCCCTGCATATCAATTTCTGCCAACAATTAGACATTTTCTCCCCGAATATCACTCTTCATCCCAGAAACCAAACAGGTTCTCTCTTAAGTGCCACTCTTTAGCCCCCCAAAAAGGCATTTTCTCCCCAGAATACTGCCTTTCATCTTCAAATGTCTCATATTTGGGAAAGGGAACGAAAGCGCTACTTTGGGGAGAGTATTTCTTATTTGGGGGATCAAAAGAGCAATTTGGGGGAGAAAATGTGTAATATAGGGAACCCTACGTGGTATTTAATGGAGAAAAAGTCTTCTCTTTGGAACCAAGAATGATATTTTAGGGAGATAATTTCTCATTTTGAGGACAGAAATAGGCCTTTTTTGAAGAGGATGACTTATTTTCGGTCTAAAAAGCAGTATTCTGGGAAGAAAATGCCTTCTTTTGGGGATAAAAGGCGGTATTCTGGGAAGAAAATGTGTTATTATTGGAATAAAATGTGATGTCCCAATAAAAGACGCTGTCTTCCCCACATGCGTCTTTGTATGCTGCAAATCAGACATTTTCTCCCCGAAAGATCACCTTAATCCTCTAAAGAAGACATTTTCTCCACAAAATGCCGCTTATTAGCTCAATACCAGGATTTCACGCCAAAATAATGCACTTTATCCCCAAAACTCAGGCATTTTCTCCCCAAAACACGATTTTTCTCTCCCAAATACAACCATTTCTCCCCTGCATATCAATTTCTGCCAACAGTTAGACATTTTCTCCCCGAATATCACTCTTCATCCCAGAAACCAAACAGGTTCTCTCTTAAGTGCCACTCTTTAGCCCCCCAAAAAGGCATTTTCTCCCCAGAATACTGCCTTTCATCTTCAAGGGTCTTCTTTTTCGAAAAGGAAAGAAAGTGCTACTTTGGGGAGAGTATTTCTTATTTGGGGGATCAAAAGAGCAATTTGGGGGAGAAAATGTGTAATATAGGGAACCCTACGTGGTATTTAATGGAGAAAAAGTCTTCTCTTTGGAACCAAGAATGATATTTTGGGGAGAATATTTCTCATTTTGAGGACAGAAATAGGTCTTTTTTGGAGAGGATGACTTATTTTCGGTCTAAAAAGCAGTATTCTGGGTAGAAAATGCCTTCTTTTGGGGATAAAAGGCGGTATTCTGGGAAGAAAATGTGTTATTATTGGAATAAAATGTGATGTCCCAATAAAAGACACTGTCTTCCCCAAATGCGTCTTTTTATGCTGCAAATCAGACATTTTCTCCCCGAAAGATCACCTTAATCCTCTAAAGAAGACATTTTCTCCACAAAATGCCGCTTATTAGCTCAATACCAGGATTTCATGCCAAAATAATGCAGTTTATCCCCAAAACTCATGCATTTTCTCCACAAAACACGCTTTTTCTCTCCAAAATACAACCCTTTCTCCCCTGCATATCAATTTCTGCCAACAATTAGACATTTTCTCCCCGAATATCACTCTTCATCCCAGAAACCAAACAGGTTCTCTCTTAAGTGCCACTCTTTAGCCCCCCAAAAAGGCATTTTCTCCCCAGAATACTGCCTTTCATCTTCAAGTGTCTCATAATTGGGAAAGGAAACGAAAGCGCTACTTTGGGGAGAGTATTTCTTATTTGGGGGATCAAAAGAGCAATTTTGGGGAGAAAATGTGTAATATAGGGAACCCTATGTGGTATTTAATGGATAAAAAATCTTCTATTTGGAACCAAGAATGATGTTTTGGGGAGAATATTTCTCATTTTGAGGACAGAAATAGGTCTTTTTTGGAGAGGATGACTTATTTTCGGTCTAAAAAGCAGTATTCTGGGTAGAAAATGCCTTCTTTTGGGGATCAAAGGCGGTATTCTGGTAAGAAAATGTGTTATTATTGGAATAAAATGTGCTGTCCCAATAAAAGACGCGGTCTTCCCCACATGCGTCTTTTTATGCTGCAAATCAGACATTTTCTCCCCGAAAGATCACCTTAATCCTCTAAAGAAGACATTTTCTCCACAAAATGCCGCTTATTAGCTCAATACCAGGCTTTCACGCCAAAATAATGCACTTTATCCCCAAAACTCAGGCATTTTCTCCACAAAACACTCTTTTTCTCTCCAAAGTACAACCATTTCTCCCCTGCATATCAATTTCTGCCAACAATTAGACATTTTCTCCCCGAATATCACTCTTCATCCCAGAAACCAAACAGGTTCTCTCTTAAGTGCCACTCTTTAGCCCCCCAAAAAGGCATTTTCTCCCCAGAATACTGCCTTTCATCTTCAAGTGTCTTCTTTTTGGGAAAGGAAACGAAAGCGCTACTTTGGGGAGAGTATTTCTTATTTGGGGGATCAAAAGAGCAATTTTGGGGAGAAAATGTGTAATATAGGGAACCCTATGTGGTATTTAATGGATAAAAAATCTTCTATTTGGAACCAAGAATGATATTTTGGGGAGAATATTTCTCATTTTGAGGATAGAAATAGGTCTTTTTTGGAGAGGATGACTTATTTTCGGTCTAAAAAGCAGTATTCTGGGTAGAAAATGCCTTCTTTTGGGGATAAAAGGCGGTATTCTGGGAAGAAAATGTGTTATTAGTGGAATAAAATGTGATGTCCCAATAAAAGACGCTGTCTTCCCCACATGCGTCTTTTTATGCTGCAAATCAGACATTTTCTCCCCGAAAGATCACCTTAATCCTCTAAAGAAGACATTTTCTCCACAAAATGCCGCTTATTAGCTCAATACCAGGCTTTCACGCCAAAATAATGCACTTTATCCCCAAAACTCAGGCATTTTCTCCACAAAACACGCTTTTTCTCTCCCAAATACAACCATTTCTCCCCTGCATATCAATTTCTGCCAACAATTAGACATTTTCTCCCCGAATATCACTCTTCATCCCAAAAACCAAACAGGTTCTCTCTTAAGTGCCACTCTTTAGCCCCCCAAAAAGGCATTTTCTCCCCAGAATACTGCCTTTCATCTTCAAATGTCTCATATTTGGGAAAGGGAACGAAAGCGCTACTTTGGGGAGAGTATTTCTTATTTGGGGGATCAAAAGAGCAATTTGGGGGAGAAAATGTGTAATATAGGGAACCCTACGTGGTATTTAATGGAGAAAAAGTCTTCTCTTTGGAACCAAGAATGATATTTTAGGGAGATAATTTCTCATTTTGAGGACAGAAATAGGCCTTTTTTGAAGAGGATGACTTATTTTCGGTCTAAAAAGCAGTATTCTGGGAAGAAAATGCCTTCTTTTGGGGATAAAAGGCGGTATTCTGGGAAGAAAATGTGTTATTATTGGAATAAAATGTGATGTCCCAATAAAAGACGCTGTCTTCCCCACATGCGTCTTTGTATGCTGCAAATCAGACATTTTCTCCCCGAAAGATCACCTTAATCCTCTAAAGAAGACATTTTCTCCACAAAATGCCGCTTATTAGCTCAATACCAGGATTTCACGCCAAAATAATGCACTTTATCCCCAAAACTCAGGCATTTTCTCCCCAAAACACGATTTTTCTCTCCCAAATACAACCATTTCTCCCATGCATATCAATTTCTGCCAACAGTTAGACATTTTCTCCCCGAATATCACTCTTCATCCCAGAAACCAAACAGGTTCTCTCTTAAGTGCCACTCTTTAGCCCCCCAAAAAGGCATTTTCTCCCCAGAATACTGCCTTTCATCTTCAAGGGTCTTCTTTTTCGAAAAGGAAAGAAAGTGCTACTTTGGGGAGAGTATTTCTTATTTGGGGGATCAAAAGAGCAATTTGGGGGAGAAAATGTGTAATATAGGGAACCCTACGTGGTATTTAATGGAGAAAAAGTCTTCTCTTTGGAACCAAGACTGATATTTTGGGGAGAATATTTCTCATTTTGAGGACAGAAATAGGTCTTTTTTGGAGAGGATGACTTATTTTCGGTCTAAAAAGCAGTATTCTGGGTAGAAAATGCCTTCTTTTGGGGATAAAAGGCGGTATTCTGGGAAGAAAATGTGTTATTATTGGAATAAAATGTGATGTCCCAATAAAAGACACTGTCTTCCCCAAATGCGTCTTTTTATGCTGCAAATCAGACATTTTCTCCCCGAAAGATCACCTTAATCCTCTAAAGAAGACATTTTCTCCACAAAATGCCGCTTATTAGCTCAATACCAGGATTTCATGCCAAAATAATGCAGTTTATCCCCAAAACTCATGCATTTTCTCCACAAAACACGCTTTTTCTCTCCAAAATACAACCCTTTCTCCCCTGCATATCAATTTCTGCCAACAATTAGACATTTTCTCCCCGAATATCACTCTTCATCCCAGAAACCAAACAGGTTCTCTCTTAAGTGCCACTCTTTAGCCCCCCAAAAAGGCATTTTCTCCCCAGAATACTGCCTTTCATCTTCAAGTGTCTCATAATTGGGAAAGGAAACGAAAGCGCTACTTTGGGGAGAGTATTTCTTATTTGGGGGATCAAAAGAGCAATTTTGGGGAGAAAATGTGTAATATAGGGAACCCTATGTGGTATTTAATGGATAAAAAATCTTCTATTTGGAACCAAGAATGATGTTTTGGGGAGAATATTTCTCATTTTGAGGACAGAAATAGGTCTTTTTTGGAGAGGATGACTTATTTTCGGTCTAAAAAGCAGTATTCTGGGTAGAAAATGCCTTCTTTTGGGGATCAAAGGCGGTATTCTGGTAAGAAAATGTGTTATTATTGGAATAAAATGTGCTGTCCCAATAAAAGACGCGGTCTTCCCCACATGCGTCTTTTTATGCTGCAAATCAGACATTTTCTCCCCGAAAGATCACCTTAATCCTCTAAAGAAGACATTTTCTCCACAAAATGCCGCTTATTAGCTCAATACCAGGCTTTCACGCCAAAATAATGCACTTTATCCCCAAAACTCACGCATTTTCTCCACAAAACACTCTTTTTCTCTCCAAAGTACAACCATTTCTCCCCTGCATATCAATTTCTGCCAACAATTAGACATTTTCTCCCCGAATATCACTCTTCATCCCAAAAACCAAACAGGTTCTCTCTTAAGTGCCACTCTTTAGCCCCCCAAAAAGGCATTTTCTCCCCAGAATACTGCCTTTCATCTTCAAGTGTCTTCTTTTTGGGAAAGGAAACGAAAGCGCTACTTTGGGGAGAGTATTTCTTATTTGGGGGATCAAAAGAGCAATTTTGGGGAGAAAATGTGTAATATAGGGAACCCTATGTGGTATTTAATGGATAAAAAATCTTCTATTTGGAACCAAGAATGATGTTTTGGGGAGAATATTTCTCATTTTGAGGACAGAAATAGGTCTTTTTTGGAGAGGATGACTTATTTTCGGTCTAAAAAGCAGTATTCTGGGTAGAAAATGCCTTCTTTTGGGGATAAAAGGCGGTATTCTGGGAAGAAAATGTGTTATTAGTGGAATAAAATGTGATGTCCCAATAAAAGACGCTGTCTTCCCCACATGCGTCTTTTTATGCTGCAAATCAGACATTTTCTCCCCGAAAGATCACCTTAATCCTCTAAAGAAGACATTTTCTCCACAAAATGCCGCTTATTAGCTCAATACCAGGCTTTCACGCCAAAATAATGCACTTTATCCCCAAAACTCACGCATTTTCTCCCCAAAACACTCTTTTTCGCTCCAAAATACAACCATTTCTCCCCTGCATATCAATTTCTGCCAACAATTAGACATTTTCTCCCCGAATATCACTCTTCATCCCAGAAACCAAACAGGTTCTCTCTTAAGTGCCACTCTTTAGCCCCCCAAAAAGGCATTTTCTCCCCAGAATACTGCCTTTCATCTTCAAGTGTCTCATAATTGGGAAAGGAAACGAAAGCGCTACTTTGGGGAGAGTATTTCTTATTTGGGGGATCAAAAGAGCAATTTTGGGGAGAAAATGTGTAATATAGGGAACCCTACGTGGTATTTAATGGATAAAAAATCTTCTATTTGGAACCAAGAATGATGTTTTGGGGAGAATATTTCTCATTTTGAGGACAGAAATAGGTCTTTTTTGGAGAGGATGACTTATTTTCGGTCTAAAAAGCAGTATTCTGGGTAGAAAATGCCTTCTTTTGGGGATCAAAGGCGGTATTCTGGGAAGAAAATGTGTTATTATTGGAATAAAATGTGCTGTCCCAATAAAAGACGCTGTCTTCCCCAAATGCGTCTTTTTATGCTGCAAATCAGACATTTTCTCCCCGAAAGATCACCTTTCTCCTCAAAAGAAGACATTTTCTCCACAAAATGCCGCTTATTAGCTCAATACCAGGCTTTCACGCCAAAATAATGCACTTTATCCCCAAAACTCAGGCATTTTCTCCACAAAACACTCTTTTTCTCTCCCAAATACAACCATTTCTCCCCTGCATATCCATTTCTGCCAACAATTAGACATTTTCTCCCCGAATATCACTCTTCATCCCAGAAACCAAACAGGTTCTCTCTTAAGTGCCACTCTTTAGCCCCCCAAAAAGGCATTTTCTCCCCAGAATACTGCCTTTCATCTTCAAGTGTCTCATAATTGGGAATGGAAACGAAAGCGCTACTTTGGGGAGAGTATTTCTTATTTGGGGGATCAAAAGAGCAATTTGGGGGAGAAAATGTGTAATATAGGGAACCCTATGTAGTATTTAATAGATAAAAAATCTTCTATTTGGAACCAAGAATGATGTTTTGGGGAGAATATTTCTCATTTTGAGGACAGAAATAGGTCTTTTTTGGAGAGGATGACTTATTTTCGGTCTAAAAAGCAGTATTCTGGGAAGAAAATGCCTTCCTTAGGGGATAAAAGGCGGTATTCTGGGAAGAAAATGTGTTATTATTGGAATAAAATGTGATGTCCCAATAAAAGACGCTGTCTTCCCCACATGCGTCTTTGTATGCTGCAAATCAGACATTTTGTCCCCGAAAGATCACCTTAATCCTCTAAAGAAGACATTTTCTCCACAAAATGCCGCTTATTAGCTCAATACCAGGCTTTCACGCCAAAATAATGCACTTTATCCCCAAAACTCAGGCATTTTCTCCACAAAACACTCTTTTTCTCTCCCAAATACAACCATTTCTCCCCTGCATATCCATTTCTGCCAACAATTAGACATTTTCTCCCCGAATATCACTCTTCATCCCAGAAACCAAACAGGTTCTCTTTTAATGCCGCTCTTTAGCCCCCCAAAAAGGCATTTTCTCCCCAGAATACTGCCTTTAATCTTCAAATGTCTCATATTTGGGAAAGGGAACGAAAGCGCTACTTTGGGGAGAGTATTTCTTATTTGGGGGATCAAAAGAGCAATTTGGGGGAGAAAATGTGTAATATAGGGAACCCTACGTGGTATTTAATGGAGAAAAAGTCTTCTATTTGGAACCAAGACTGATATTTTGGGGAGAATATTTCTCATTTTGAGGACAGAAATAGGTCTTTTTTGGAGAGGATGACTTATTTTCGGTCTAAAAAGCAGTATTCTGGGAAGAAAATGCCTTCCTTAGGAGATAAAAGGCGGTATTCTGGGAAGAAAATGTGTTATTATTGGAATAAAATGTGATGTCCCAATAAAAGACGCTGTCTTCCCCACATGCGTCTTTTTATGCTGCAAATCAGACATTTTCTCCCCGAAAGATCACCTTAATCCTCTAAAGAAGACATTTTCTCCACAAAATGCCGCTTATTAGCTCAATACCAGGCTTTCACGACAAAATAATGCACTTTATCCCCAAAACTCAGGCATTTTCTCCACAAAACACGCTTTTTCTCTCCAAAATACAACCCTTTCTCCCCTGCATATCAATTTCTGCCAACAATTAGACATTTTCTCCCCGAATATCACTCTTCATCCCAGAAACCAAACAGGTTCTCTCTTAAGTGCCACTCTTTAGCCCCCCACAAAGGCATTTTCTCCCCAGAATACTGCCTTTCATCTTCAAATGTCTCATATTTGGGAAAGGGAACGAAAGCGCTACTTTGGGGAGAGTATTTCTTATTTGGGGGATCAAAAGAGCAATTTGGGGGAGAAAATGTGTAATATAGGGAACCCTACGTGGTATTTAATGGATAAAAAATCTTCTATTTGGAACCAAGAATGATGTTTTGGGGAGAATATTTCTCATTTTGAGGACAGAAATAGGTCTTTTTTGGAGAGGATGACTTATTTTCGGTCTAAAAAGCAGTATTCTGGGTAGAAAATGCCTTCTTTTGGGGATCAAAGGCGGTATTCTGGGAAGAAAATGTGTTATTATTGGAATAAAATGTGCTGTCCCAATAAAAGACGCTGTCTTCCCCAAATGCGTCTTTTTATGCTGCAAATCAGACATTTTCTCCCCGAAAGATCACCTTTCTCCTCAAAAGAAGACATTTTCTCCACAAAATGCCGCTTATTAGCTCAATACCAGGCTTTCACGCCAAAATAATGCACTTTATCCCCAAAACTCAGGCATTTTCTCCCCAAAACACTCTTTTTCTCTCCCAAATACAACCATTTCTCCCCTGCATATCCATTTCTGCCAACAATTAGACATTTTCTCCCCGAATATCACTCTTCATCCCAGAAACCAAACAGGTTCTCTCTTAAGTGCCACTCTTTAGCCCCCCAAAAAGGCATTTTCTCCCCAGAATACTGCCTTTCATCTTCAAGTGTCTCATAATTGGGAATGGAAACGAAAGCGCTACTTTGGGGAGAGTATTTCTTATTTGGGGGATCAAAAGAGCAATTTGGGGGAGAAAATGTGTAATATAGGGAACCCTATGTAGTATTTAATAGATAAAAAATCTTCTATTTGGAACCAAGAATGATGTTTTGGGGAGAATATTTCTCATTTTGAGGACAGAAATAGGTCTTTTTTGGAGAGGATGACTTATTTTCGGTCTAAAAAGCAGTATTCTGGGAAGAAAATGCCTTCCTTAGGGGATAAAAGGCGGTATTCTGGGAAGAAAATGTGTTATTATTGGAATAAAATGTGATGTCCCAATAAAAGACGCTGTCTTCCCCACATGCGTCTTTGTATGCTGCAAATCAGACATTTTGTCCCCGAAAGATCACCTTAATCCTCTAAAGAAGACATTTTCTCCACAAAATGCCGCTTATTAGCTCAATACCAGGCTTTCACGCCAAAATAATGCACTTTATCCCCAAAACTCAGGCATTTTCTCCACAAAACACTCTTTTTCTCTCCCAAATACAACCATTTCTCCCCTGCATATCCATTTCTGCCAACAATTAGACATTTTCTCCCCGAATATCACTCTTCATCCCAGAAACCAAACAGGTTCTCTTTTAATGCCGCTCTTTAGCCCCCCAAAAAGGCATTTTCTCCCCAGAATACTGCCTTTAATCTTCAAATGTCTCATATTTGGGAAAGGGAACGAAAGCGCTACTTTGGGGAGAGTATTTCTTATTTGGGGGATCAAAAGAGCAATTTGGGGGAGAAAATGTGTAATATAGGGAACCCTACGTGGTATTTAATGGAGAAAAAGTCTTCTATTTGGAACCAAGACTGATATTTTGGGGAGAATATTTCTCATTTTGAGGACAGAAATAGGTCTTTTTTGGAGAGGATGACTTATTTTCGGTCTAAAAAGCAGTATTCTGGGAAGAAAATGCCTTCCTTAGGGGATAAAAGGCGGTATTCTGGGAAGAAAATGTGTTATTATTGGAATAAAATGTGATGTCCCAATAAAAGACGCTGTCTTCCCCACATGCGTCTTTTTATGCTGCAAATCAGACATTTTCTCCCCGAAAGATCACCTTAATCCTCTAAAGAAGACATTTTCTCCACAAAATGCCGCTTATTAGCTCAATACCAGGCTTTCACGACAAAATAATGCACTTTATCCCCAAAACTCAGGCATTTTCTCCACAAAACACGCTTTTTCTCTCCAAAATACAACCCTTTCTCCCCTGCATATCAATTTCTGCCAACAATTAGACATTTTCTCCCCGAATATCACTCTTCATCCCAGAAACCAAACAGGTTCTCTCTTAAGTGCCACTCTTTAGCCCCCCACAAAGGCATTTTCTCCCCAGAATACTGCCTTTCATCTTCAAATGTCTCATATTTGGGAAAGGGAACGAAAGCGCTACTTTGGGGAGAGTATTTCTTATTTGGGGGATCAAAAGAGCAATTTGGGGGAGAAAATGTGTAATATAGGGAACCCTACGTGGTATTTAATGGAGAAAAAGTCTTCTCTTTGGAACCAAGAATGATATTTTCGGGAGATAATTTCTCATTTTGAGGACAGAAATAGGTCTTTTTTGAAGAGGATGACTTATTTTCGGTCTAAAAAGCAGTATTCTGGGAAGAAAATGCCTTCTTTTGGGGATAAAAGGCGGTATTCTGGGAAGAAAATGTGTTATTATTGGAATAAAATGTGATGTCCCAATAAAAGACGCTGTCTTCCCCACATGCGTCTTTGTATGCTGCAAATCAGACATTTTGTCCCCGAAAGATCACCTTAATCCTCTAAAGAAGACATTTTCTCCACAAAATGCCGCTTATTAGCTCAATACCAGGCTTTCACGCCAAAATAATGCACTTTATCCCCAAAACTCAGGCATTTTCTCCCCAAAACACGATTTTTCTCTCCCAAATACAACCATTTCTCCCCTGCATATCAATTTCTGCCAACAGTTAGACATTTTCTCCCCGAATATCACTCTTCATCCCAGAAACCAAACAGGTTCTCTCTTAAGTGCCACTCTTTAGCCCCCCAAAAAGGCATTTTCTCCCCAGAATACTGCCTTTCATCTTCAAGGGTCTTCTTTTTCGAAAAGGAAAGAAAGTGCTACTTTGGGGAGAGTATTTCTTATTTGGGGGATCAAAAGAGCAATTTGGGGGAGAAAATGTGTAATATAGGGAACCCTACGTGGTATTTAATGGAGAAAAAGTCTTCTCTTTGGAACCAAGAATGATATTTTGGGGAGAATATTTCTCATTTTGAGGACAGAAATAGGTCTTTTTTGGAGAGGATGACTTATTTTCGGTCTAAAAAGCAGTATTCTGGGAAGAAAATGCCTTCTTTTGGGGATCAAAGGCGGTATTCTGGGAAGAAAATGTTATTATTGGAATAAAATGTGATGTCCCAATAAAAGACGCTGTCTTCCCCAAATGCGTCTTTTTATGCTGCAAATCAGACATTTTCTCCCCGAAAGATCACCTTAATCCTCTAAAGAAGACATTTTCTCCACAAAATGCCGCTTATTAGCTCAATACCAGGCTTTCACGCCAAAATAATGCACTTTATCCCCAAAACTCATGCATTTTCTCCGCAAAACACGCTTTTTCTCTCCAAAATACAATCCTTTCTCCCCTGCATATCAATTTCTGCCAACAATTAGACATTTTCTCCCCGAATATCACTCTTCATCCCAGAAACCAAACAGGTTCTCTCTTAAGTGCCACTCTTTAGCCCCCCAAAAAGGCATTTTCTCCCCAGAATACTGCCTTTCATCTTCAAGTGTCTCATAATTGGGAAAGGAAACGAAAGCGCTACTTTGGGGAGAGTATTTCTTATTTGGGGGATCAAAAGAGCAATTTTGGGGAGAAAATGTGTAATATAGGGAACCCTATGTGGTATTTAATGGATAAAAAATCTTCTATTTGGAACCAAGAATGATGTTTTGGGGAGAATATTTCTCATTTTGAGGACAGAAATAGGTCTTTTTTGGAGAGGATGACTTATTTTCGGTCTAAAAAGCAGTATTCTGGGTAGAAAATGCCTTCTTTTGGGGATCAAAGGCGGTATTCTGGGAAGAAAATGTGTTATTATTGGAATAAAATGTGCTGTCCCAATAAAAGACGCTGTCTTCCCCACATGCGTCTTTTTATGCTGCAAATCAGACATTTTCTCCCCGAAAGATCACCTTAATCCTCTAAAGAAGACATTTTCTCCACAAAATGCCGCTTATTAGCTCAATACCAGGCTTTCACGCCAAAATAATGCACTTTATCCCCAAAACTCACGCATTTTCTCCACAAAACACTCTTTTTCGCTCCAAAATACAACCATTTCTCCCCTGCATATCAATTTCTGCCAACAATTAGACATTTTCTCCCCGAATATCACTCTTCATCCCAAAAACCAAACAGGTTCTCTCTTAAGTGCCACTCTTTAGCCCCCCAAAAAGGCATTTTCTCCCCAGAATACTGCCTTTCATCTTCAAGTGTCTCATAATTGGGAAAGGAAACGAAAGCGCTACTTTGGGGAGAGTATTTCTTATTTGGGGGATCAAAAGAGCAATTTGGGGAGAAAATGTGTAATATAGGGAACCCTATGTGGTATTTAATGGATAAAAAATCTTCTATTTGGAACCAAGAATGATGTTTTGGGGAGAATATTTCTCATTTTGAGGACAGAAATAGGTCTTTTTTGGAGAGGATGACTTATTTTCGGTCTAAAAAGCAGTATTCTGGGTAGAAAATGCCTTCTTTTGGGGATAAAAGGCGGTATTCTGGTAAGAAAATGTGTTATTATTGGAATAAAATGTGCTGTCCCAATAAAAGACGCTGTCTTCCCCAAATGCGTCTTTGTATGCTGCAAATCAGACATTTTCTCCCCGAAAGATCACCTTAATCCTCTAAAGAAGACATTTTCTCCACAAAATGCCGCTTATTAGCTCAATACCAGGCTTTCACGCCAAAATAATGCACTTTATCCCCAAAACTCAGGCATTTTCTCCACAAAACACTCTTTTTCGCTCCAAAATACAACCATTTCTCCCCTGCATATCAATTTCTGCCAACAATTAGGCATTTTCTCCCCGAATATCACTCTTCATCCCAGAAACCAAACAGGTTCTCTCTTAAGTGCCACTCTTTAGCCCCCCAAAAAGGCATTTTCTCCCCAGAATACTGCCTTTCATCTTCAAGTGTCTCATAATTGGGAAAGGAAACGAAAGCGCTACTTTGGGGAGAGTATTTCTTATTTGGGGGATCAAAAGAGCAATTTTGGGGAGAAAATGTGTAATATAGGGAACCCTATGTGGTATTTAATGGATAAAAAATCTTCTATTTGGAACAAAGAATGATGTTTTGGGGAGAATATTTCTCATTTTGAGGACAGAAATAGGTCTTTTTTGGAGAGGATGACTTATTTTCGGTCTAAAAAGCAGTATTCTGGGAAGAAAATGCCTTCTTTTGGGGATCAAAGGCGGTATTCTGGGAAGAAAATTTTATTATTGGAATAAAATGTGATGTCCCAATAAAAGACGCTGTCTTCCCCAAATGCGTCTTTTTATGCTGCAAATCAGACATTTTCTCCCCGAAAGATCACCTTAATCCTCTAAAGAAGACATTTTCTCCACAAAATGCCGCTTATTAGCTCAATACCAGGCTTTCACGCCAAAATAATGCACTTTATCCCCAAAACTCACGCATTTTCTCCACAAAACACTCTTTTTCGCTCCAAAATACAACCATTTCTCCCCTGCATATCAATTTCTGCCAACAATTAGACATTTTCTCCCCGAATATCACTCTTCATCCCAGAAACCAAACAGGTTCTCTCTTAAGTGCCACTCTTTAGCCCCCCAAAAAGGCATTTTCTCCCCAGAATACTGCCTTTCATCTTCAAGTGTCTCATAATTGGGAATGGAAACGAAAGCGCTACTTTGGGGAGAGTATTTCTTATTTGGGGGATCAAAAGAGCAATTTTGGGGAGAAAATGTGTAATATAGGGAACCCTATGTAGTATTTAATAGATAAAAAATCTTCTCTTTGGAACCAAGAATGATGTTTTGGGGAGAATATTTCTCATTTTGAGGACAGAAATAGGTCTTTTTTGGAGAGGATGACTTATTTTCGGTCTAAAAAGCAGTATTCTGGGAAGAAAATGCCTTCCTTAGGGGATAAAAGGCGGTATTCTGGGAAGAAAATGTGTTATTATTGGAATAAAATGTGATGTCCCAATAAAAGACGCTGTCTTCCCCAAATGCGTCTTTTTATGCTGCAAATCAGACATTTTCTCCCCGAAAGATCACCTTAATCCTCTAAAGAAGACATTTTCTCCACAAAATGTCGCTTATTAGCTCAATACCAGGCTTTCACGCCAAAATAATGCACTTTATCCCCAAAACTCACGCATTTTCTCCACAAAACACTCTTTTTCTCTCCAAAGTACAACCATTTCTCCCCTGCATATCAATTTCTGCCAACAATTAGACATTTTCTCCCCGAATATCACTCTTCATCCCAAAAACCAAACAGGTTCTCTCTTAAGTGCCACTCTTTAGCCCCCCAAAAAGGCATTTTCTCCCCAGAATACTGCCTTTCATCTTCCAATGTCTCATATTTGGGAAAGGAAACGAAAGCGCTACTTGGGGGAGAGTATTTCTTATTTGGGGGATCAAAAGAGCAATTTGGGGAAGAAAATGTGTAATATAGGGAACCCTATGTGGTATTTAATGGATAAAAAATCTTCTATTTGGAACCAAGAATGATGTTTTGGGGAGAATATTTCTCATTTTGAGGACAGAAATAGGTCTTTTTTGGAGAGGATGACTTATTTTCGGTCTAAAAAGCAGTATTCTGGGAAGAAAATGCCTTCCTTAGGGGATAAAAGGCGGTATTCTGGGAAGAAAATGTGTTATTAGTGGAATAAAATGTGATGTCCCAATAAAAGACGCTGTCTTCCCCACATGCGTCTTTTTATGCTGCAAATCAGACATTTTCTCCCCGAAAGATCACCTTAATCCTCTAAAGAAGACATTTTCTCCACAAAATGCCGCTTATTAGCTCAATACCAGGCTTTCACGCCAAAATAATGCACTTTATCCCCAAAACTCACGCATTTTCTCCCCAAAACACTCTTTTTCTCTCCAAAGTACAACCATTTCTCCCCTGCATATCAATTTCTGCCAACAATTAGACATTTTCTCCCCGAATATCACTCTTCATCCCAGAAACCAAACAGGTTCTCTCTGAAGTGCCACTCTTTAGCCCCCCAAAAAGGCATTTTCTCCCCAGAATACTGCCTTTCATCTTCAAATGTCTCATATTTGGGAAAGGGAACGAAAGCGCTACTTGGGGGAGAGTATTTCTTATTTGGGGGATCAAAAGAGCAATTTTGGGGAGAAAATGTGTAATATAGGGAACCCTACGTGGTATTTAATGGAGAAAAAGTCTTCTGTTTGGAACCAAGAATGATGTTTTGGGGAGAATATTTCTCATTTTGAGGACAGAAATAGGTCTTTTTTGGAGAGGATGACTCATTTTCGGTCTAAAAAGCAGTATTCTGGGAAGAAAATGCCTTCCTTAGGGGATAAAAGGCGGTATTCTGGGAAGAAAATGTGTTATTATTGGAATAAAATGTGATGTCCCAATAAAAGACGCTGTCTTCCCCACATGCGTCTTTTTATGCTGCAAATCAGACATTTTCTCCCCGAAAGATCACCTTAATCCTCTAAAGAAGTCATTTTCTCCACAAAATGCCGCTTATTAGCTCAATACCAGGCTTTCACGCCAAAATAATTCACTTTATCCCCAAAACTCATGCATTTTCTCCCCAAAACACGCTTTTTCTCTCCAAAATACAACCCTTTCTCCCCTGCATATCAATTTCTGCCAACAATTCGACATTTTCTCCCCGAATATCACTCTTCATCCCAGAAACCAAACAGGTTCTCTCTGAAGTGCCACTCTTTAGCCCCCCAAAAAGGCATTTTCTCCCCAGAATACTGCCTTTCATCTTCAAATGTCTCATATTTGGGAAAGGGAACGAAAGCGCTACTTGGGGGAGAGTATTTCTTATTTGGGGGATCAAAAGAGCAATTTGGGGGAGAAAATGTGTAATATAGGGAACCCTACGTGGTATTTAATGGAGAAAAAGTCTTCTCTTTGGAACAAACAATGATATTTTGGTGAGAAAATTTCTCATTTTGAGGACAGAAATAGGTCTTTTTTGGAGAGGATGACTTATTTTCGGTCTAAAAAGCAGTATTCTGGGTAGAAAATGCCTTCTTTTGGGGATAAAAGGCGGTATTCTGGGAAGAAAATGTGTTATTAGTGGAATAAAATGTGATGTCCCAATAAAAGACGCTGTCTTCCCCAAATGCGTCTTTGTATGCTGCAAATCAGACATTTTCTCCCCGAAAGATCACCTTAATCCTCTAAAGAAGACATTTTCTCCACAAAATGCCGCTTATTAGCTCAATACCAGGCTTTCACGCCAAAATAATGCACTTTATCCCCAAAACTCACGCATTTTCTCCTCAAAACACTCTTTTTCGCTCCAAAATACAACCATTTCTCCCCTGCATATCAATTTCTGCCAACAATTAGACATTTTCTCCCCGAATATCACTCTTCATCCCAGAAACCAAACAGGTTCTCTCTTAAGTGCCACTCTTTAGCCCCCCAAAAAGGCATTTTCTCCCCAGAATACTGCCTTTCATCTTCAAGTGTCTCATAATTGGGAAAGGAAACGAAAGCGCTACTTTGGGGAGAGTATTTCTTATTTGGGGGATCAAAAGAGCAATTTGGGGGAGAAAATGTGTAATATAGGGAACCCTATGTGGTATTTAATGGATAAAAAATCTTCTATTTGGAACCAAGAATGATGTTTTGGGGAGAATATTTCTCATTTTGAGGACAGAAATAGGTCTTTTTTGGAGAGGATGACTTATTTTCGGTCTAAAAAGCAGTATTCTGGGTAGAAAATGCCTTCTTTTGGGGATCAAAGGCGGTATTCTGGGAAGAAAATGTGTTATTATTGGAATAAAATGTGATGTCCCAATAAAAGACGCTGTCTTCCCCACATGCGTCTTTTTATGCTGCAAATCAGACATTTTCTCCCCGAAAGATCACCTTAATCCTCTAAAGAAGACATTTTCTCCACAAAATGCCGCTTATTAGCTCAATACCAGGCTTTCACGCCAAAATAATGCACTTTATCCCCAAAACTCAGGCATTTTCTCCACAAAACACTCTTTTTCGCTCCAAAATACAACCATTTCTCCCCTGCATATCAATTTCTGCCAACAATTAGACATTTTCTCCCCGAATATCACTCTTCATCCCAAAAACCAAACAGGTTCTCTCTTAAGTGCCACTCTTTAGCCCCCCAAAAAGGCATTTTCTCCCCAGAATACTGCCTTTCATCTTCAAGTGTCTCATAATTGGGAAAGGAAACGAAAGCGCTACTTTGGGGAGAGTATTTCTTATTTGGGGGATCAAAAGAGCAATTTGGGGGAGAAAATGTGTAATATAGGGAACCCTACGTGGTATTTAATGGATAAAAAATCTTCTCTTTGGAACCAAGAATGATGTTTTGGGGAGAATATTTCTCATTTTGAGGACAGAAATAGGTCTTTTTTGGAGAGGATGACTTATTTTCGGTCTAAAAAGCAGTATTCTGGGAAGAAAATGCCTTCCTTAGGGGATAAAAGGCGGTATTCTGGGAAGAAAATGTGTTATTATTGGAATAAAATGTGATGTCCCAATAAAAGACGCTGTCTTCCCCAAATGCGTCTTTGTATGCTGCAAATCAGACATTTTCTCCCCGAAAGATCACCTTAATCCTCTAAAGAAGACATTTTCTCCACAAAATGCCGCTTATTAGCTCAATACCAGGCTTTCACGCCAAAATAATGCACTTTATCCCCAAAACTCAGGCATTTTCTCCACAAAACACTCTTTTTCGCTCCAAAATACAACCATTTCTCCCCTGCATATCAATTTCTGCCAACAATTAGGCATTTTCTCCCCGAATATCACTCTTCATCCCAGAAACCAAACGGGTTCTCTCTTAAGTGCCACTCTTTATCCCCCCAGAAAGGCATTTTCTCCCCAGAATACTGCCTTTCATCTTCAAGTGTCTCATAATTGGGAAAGGAAACGAAAGCGCTACTTTGGGGAGAGTATTTCTTATTTGGGGGATCAAAAGAGCAATTTGGGGGAGAAAATGTGTAATATAGGGAACCCTATGTGGTATTTAATGGATAAAAAAGTCTTCTATTTGGAACCAAGAATGATGTTTTGGGGAGAATATTTCTCATTTTGAGGACAGAAATAGGTCTTTTTTGGAGAGGATGACTTATTTTCGGTCTAAAAAGCAGTATTCTGGGTAGAAAATGCCTTCTTTTGGGGATAAAAGGCGGTATTCTGGGAAGAAAATGTGTTATTATTGGAATAAAATGTGATGTCCCAATAAAAGACGCTGTCTTCCCCACATGCGTCTTTTTATGCTGCAAATCAGGCATTTTCTCCCCGAAAGATCACCTTAATCCTCTAAAGAAGACATTTTCTCCACAAAATGCCGCTTATTAGCTCAATACCAGGCTTTCACGCCAAAATAATGCACTTTATCCCCAAAACTCAGGCATTTTCTCCACAAAACACTCTTTTTCGCTCCAAAATACAACCATTTCTCCCCTGCATATCAATTTCTGCCAACAATTAGACATTTTCTCCCCGAATATCACTCTTCATCCCAGAAACCAAACAGGTTCTCTCTTAAGTGCCACTCTTTAGCCCCCCAAAAAGGCATTTTCTCCCCAGAATACTGCCTTTCATCTTCAAGTGTCTCATAATTGGGAAAGGAAACGAAAGCGCTACTTTGGGGAGAGTATTTCTTATTTGGGGGATCAAAAGAGCAATTTTGGGGAGAAAATGTGTAATATAGGGAACCCTATGTGGTATTTAATGGATAAAAAATCTTCTATTTGGAACCAAGAATGATGTTTTGGGGAGAATATTTCTCATTTTGAGGACAGAAATAGGTCTTTTTTGGAGAGGATGACTTATTTTCGGTCTAAAAAGCAGTATTCTGGGTAGAAAATGCCTTCTTTTGGGGATCAAAGGCGGTATTCTGGGAAGAAAATGTGTTATTATTGGAATAAAATGTGATGTCCCAATAAAAGACGCTGTCTTCCCCACATGCGTCTTTTTATGCTGCAAATCAGAAATTTTCTCCCCGAAAGATCACCTTAATCCTCTAAAGAAGACATTTTCTCCACAAAATGCCGCTTATTAGCTCAATACCAGGCTTTCACGCCAAAATAATGCACTTTATCCCCAAAACTCACGCATTTTCTCCACAAAACACTCTTTTTCGCTCCAAAATACAACCATTTCTCCCCTGCATATCAATTTCTGCCAACAATTAGACATTTTCTCCCCGAATATCACTCTTCATCCCAAAAACCAAACAGGTTCTCTCTTAAGTGCCACTCTTTAGCCCCCCAAAAAGGCATTTTCTCCCCAGAATACTGCCTTTCATCTTCAAGTGTCTTCTTTTTGGGAAAGGAAACAAAAGCGCTACTTTGGGGAGAGTATTTCTTATTTGGGGGATCAAAAGAGCAATTTGGGGGAGAAAATGTGTAATATAGGGAACCCTACGTGGTATTTAATGGATAAAAAATCTTCTATTTGGAACCAAGAATGATGTTTTGGGGAGAATATTTCTCATTTTGAGGACAGAAATAGGTCTTTTTTGGAGAGGATGACTTATTTTCGGTCTAAAAAGCAGTATTCTGGGAAGAAAATGCCTTCCTTAGGGGATAAAAGGCGGTATTCTGGGAAGAAAATGTGTTATTAGTGGAATAAAATGTGCTGTCCCAATAAAAGACGCTGTCTTCCCCAAATGCGTCTTTGTATGCTGCAAATCAGACATTTTCTCCCCGAAAGATCACCTTAATCCTCTAAAGAAGACATTTTCTCCACAAAATGCCGCTTATTAGCTCAATACCAGGCTTTCACGCCAAAATAATGCACTTTATCCCCAAAACTCACGCATTTTCTCCACAAAACACTCTTTTTCGCTCCAAAATACAACCATTTCTCCCCTGCATATCAATTTCTGCCAACAATTAGGCATTTTCTCCCCGAATATCACTCTTCATCCCAGAAACCAAACAGGTTCTCTCTTAAGTGCCACTCTTTAGCCCCCCAAAAAGGCATTTTCTCCCCAGAATACTGCCTTTCATCTTCAAGTGTCTCATAATTGGGAAAGGAAACGAAAGCGCTACTTTGGGGAGAGTATTTCTTATTTGGGGGATCAAAAGAGCAATTTTGGGGAGAAAATGTGTAATATAGGGAACCCTATGTGGTATTTAATGGATAAAAAATCTTCTATTTGGAACCAAGAATGATGTTTTGGGGAGAATATTTCTCATTTTGAGGACAGAAATAGGTCTTTTTTTGGAGAGGATGACTTATTTTCGGTCTAAAAAGCAGTATTCTGGGTAGAAAATGCCTTCTTTTGGGGATCAAAGGCGGTATTCTGGGAAGAAAATGTGTTATTATTGGAATAAAATGTGATGTCCCAATAAAAGACGCTGTCTTCCCCACATGCGTCTTTTTATGCTGCAAATCAGAAATTTTCTCCCCGAAAGATCACCTTAATCCTCTAAAGAAGACATTTTCTCCACAAAATGCCGCTTATTAGCTCAATACCAGGCTTTCACGCCAAAATAATGCACTTTATCCCCAAAACTCACGCATTTTCTCCACAAAACACTCTTTTTCGCTCCAAAATACAACCATTTCTCCCCTGCATATCAATTTCTGCCAACAATTAGACATTTTCTCCCCGAATATCACTCTTCATCCCAAAAACCAAACAGGTTCTCTCTTAAGTGCCACTCTTTAGCCCCCCAAAAAGGCATTTTCTCCCCAGAATACTGCCTTTCATCTTCAAGTGTCTTCTTTTTGGGAAAGGAAACAAAAGCGCTACTTTGGGGAGAGTATTTCTTATTTGGGGGATCAAAAGAGCAATTTGGGGGAGAAAATGTGTAATATAGGGAACCCTACGTGGTATTTAATGGATAAAAAATCTTCTCTTTGGAACCAAGAATGATGTTTTGGGGAGAATATTTCTCATTTTGAGGACAGAAATAGGTCTTTTTTGGAGAGGATGACTTATTTTCGGTCTAAAAAGCAGTATTCTGGGAAGAAAATGCCTTCCTTAGGGGATAAAAGGCGGTATTCTGGGAAGAAAATGTGTTATTAGTGGAATAAAATGTGCTGTCCCAATAAAAGACGCTGTCTTCCCCACATGCGTCTTTGTATGCTGCAAATCAGACATTTTCTCCCCGAAAGATCACCTTAATCCTCTAAAGAAGACATTTTCTCCACAAAATGCCGCTTATTAGCTCAATACCAGGCTTTCACGCCAAAATAATGCACTTTATCCCCAAAACTCACGCATTTTCTCCACAAAACACTCTTTTTCGCTCCAAAATACAACCATTTCTCCCCTGCATATCAATTTCTGCCAACAATTCGACATTTTCTCCCCGAATATCACTCTTCATCCCAAAAACCAAACAGGTTCTCTCTTAAGTGCCACTCTTTAGCCCCCCAAAAAGGCATTTTCTCCCCAGAATACTGCCTTTCATCTTCAAGTGTCTCATAATTGGGAATGGAAACGAAAGCGCTACTTTGGGGAGAGTATTTCTTATTTGGGGGATCAAAAGAGCAATTTTGGGGAGAAAATGTGTAATATAGGGAACCCTATGTGGTATTTAATGGATAAAAAATCTTCTATTTGGAACCAAGAATGATGTTTTGGGGAGAATATTTCTCATTTTGAGGACAGAAATAGGTCTTTTTTGGAGAGGATGACTTATTTTCGGTCTAAAAAGCAGTATTCTGGGAAGAAAATGCCTTCCTTAGGGGATAAAAGGCGGTATTCTGGGAAGAAAATGTGTTATTATTGGAATAAAATGTGCTGTCCCAATAAAAGACGCTGTCTTCCCCAAATGCGTCTTTTTATGCTGCAAATCAGATATTTTCTCCCCGAAAGATCACCTTAATCCTCTAAAGAAGACATTTTCTCCACAAAATGCCGCTTATTAGCTCAATACCAGGCTTTCACGCCAAAATAATGCACTTTATCCCCAAAACTCACGCATTTTCTCCACAAAACACTCTTTTTCGCTCCAAAATACAACCATTTCTCCCCTGCATATCAATTTCTGCCAACAATTAGACATTTTCTCCCCAAATATCACTCTTCATCCCAGAAACCAAACGGGTTCTCTCTTAAGTGCCACTCTTTATCCCCCCAGAAAGGCATTTTCTCCCCAGAATACTGCCTTTCATCTTCAAGTGTCTCATAATTGGGAAAGGAAACGAAAGCGCTACTTTGGGGAGAGTATTTCTTATTTGGGGGATCAAAAGAGCAATTTTGGGGAGAAAATGTGTAATATAGGGAACCCTATGTAGTATTTAATGGATAAAAAATCTTCTATTTGGAACAAAGAATGATGTTTTGGGGAGAATATTTCTCATTTTGAGGACAGAAATAGGTCTTTTTTGGAGAGGATGACTTATTTTCGGTCTAAAAAGCAGTATTCTGGGAAGAAAATGCCTTCTTTTGGGGATCAAAGGCGGTATTCTGGGAAGAAAATGTTATTATTGGAATAAAATGTGATGTCCCAATAAAAGACGCTGTCTTCCCCAAATGCGTCTTTGTATGCTGCAAATCAGACATTTTCTCCCCGAAAGATCACCTTTCTCCTCTAAAGAAGACATTTTCTCCACAAAATGCCGCTTATTAGCTCAATACCAGGCTTTCACGCCAAAATAATGCACTTTATCCCCAAAACTCAGGCATTTTCTCCCCAAAACACTCTTTTTCGCTCCAAAATACAACCATTTCTCCCCTGCATATCAATTTCTGCCAACAATTAGGCATTTTCTCCCCGAATATCACTCTTCATCCCAGAAACCAAACAGGTTCTCTCTTAAGTGCCACTCTTTAGCCCCCCAAAAAGGCATTTTCTCCCCAGAATACTGCCTTTCATCTTCAAGTGTCTCATAATTGGGAAAGGAAACGAAAGCGCTACTTTGGGGAGAGTATTTCTTATTTGGGGGATCAAAAGAGCAATTTTGGGGAGAAAATGTGTAATATAGGGAACCCTATGTGGTATTTAATGGATAAAAAATCTTCTATTTGGAACAAAGAATGATGTTTTGGGGAGAATATTTCTCATTTTGAGGACAGAAATAGGTCTTTTTTGGAGAGGATGACTTATTTTCGGTCTAAAAAGCAGTATTCTGGGAAGAAAATGCCTTCTTTTGGGGATCAAAGGCGGTATTCTGGGAAGAAAATGTTATTATTGGAATAAAATGTGATGTCCCAATAAAAGACGCTGTCTTCCCCAAATGCGTCTTTTTATGCTGCAAATCAGACATTTTCTCCCCGAAAGATCACCTTAATCCTCTAAAGAAGACATTTTCTCCACAAAATGCCGCTTATTAGCTCAATACCAGGCTTTCACGCCAAAATAATGCACTTTATCCCCAAAACTCACGCATTTTCTCCACAAAACACTCTTTTTCGCTCCAAAGTACAACCATTTCTCCCCTGCATATCAATTTCTGCCAACAATTAGACATTTTCTCCCCGAATATCACTCTTCATCCCAAAAACCAAACAGGTTCTCTCTTAAGTGCCACTCTTTAGCCCCCCAAAAAGGCATTTTCTCCCCAGAATACTGCCTTTCATCTTCAAGTGTCTCATAATTGGGAATGGAAACGAAAGCGCTACTTTGGGGAGAGTATTTCTTATTTGGGGGATCAAAAGAGCAATTTTGGGGAGAAAATGTGTAATATAGGGAACCCTATGTAGTATTTAATAGATAAAAAATCTTCTCTTTGGAACCAAGAATGATGTTTTGGGGAGAATATTTCTCATTTTGAGGACAGAAATAGGTCTTTTTTGGAGAGGATGACTTATTTTCGGTCTAAAAAGCAGTATTCTGGGAAGAAAATGCCTTCCTTAGGGGATAAAAGGCGGTATTCTGGGAAGAAAATGTGTTATTATTGGAATAAAATGTGATGTCCCAATAAAAGACGCTGTCTTCCCCAAATGCGTCTTTTTATGCTGCAAATCAGACATTTTCTCCCCGAAAGATCACCTTAATCCTCTAAAGAAGACATTTTCTCCACAAAATGCCGCTTATTAGCTCAATACCAGGCTTTCACGCCAAAATAATGCACTTTATCCCCAAAACTCACGCATTTTCTCCACAAAACACTCTTTTTCGCTCCAAAGTACAACCATTTCTCCCCTGCATATCAATTTCTGCCAACAATTAGACATTTTCTCCCCGAATATCACTCTTCATCCCAAAAACCAAACAGGTTCTCTCTTAAGTGCCACTCTTTAGCCCCCCAAAAAGGCATTTTCTCCCCAGAATACTGCCTTTCATCTTCCAATGTCTCATATTTGGGAAAGGAAACGAAAGCGCTACTTTGGGGAGAGTATTTCTTATTTGGGGGATCAAAAGAGCAATTTGGGGGAGAAAATGTGTAATATAGGGAACCCTATGTGGTATTTAATGGATAAAAAATCTTCTATTTGGAACAAAGAATGATGTTTTGGGGAGAATATTTCTCATTTTGAGGACAGAAATAGGTCTTTTTTGGAGAGGATGACTTATTTTCGGTCTAAAAAGCAGTATTCTGGGAAGAAAATGCCTTCTTTTGGGGATCAAAGGCGGTATTCTGGGAAGAAAATGTTATTATTGGAATAAAATGTGATGTCCCAATAAAAGACGCTGTCTTCCCCAAATGCGTCTTTTTATGCTGCAAATCAGACATTTTCTCCCCGAAAGATCACCTTAATCCTCTAAAGAAGACATTTTCTCCACAAAATGCCGCTTATTAGCTCAATACCAGGCTTTCACGCCAAAATAATGCACTTTATCCCCAAAACTCACGCATTTTCTCCCCAAAACACTCTTTTTCGCTCCAAAATACAACCATTTCTCCCCTGCATATCCATTTCTGCCAACAATTAGACATTTTCTCCCCGAATATCACTCTTCATCCCAGAAACCAAACAGGTTCTCTCTGAAGTGCCACTCTTTAGCCCCCCAAAAAGGCATTTTCTCCCCAGAATACTGCCTTTCATCTTCAAATGTCTCATATTTGGGAAAGGGAACGAAAGCGCTACTTGGGGGAGAGTATTTCTTATTTGGGGGATCAAAAGAGCAATTTGGGGGAGAAAATGTGTAATATAGGGAACCCTATGTGGTATTTAATGGATAAAAAGTCTTCTGTTTGGAACCAAGAATGATATTTTGGGGAGAATATTTCTCATTTTGAGGACAGAAATAGGTCTTTTTTGGAGAGGATGACTTATTTTCGGTCTAAAAAGCAGTATTCTGGGAAGAAAATGCCTTCCTTAGGGGATAAAAGGCGGTATTCTGGGAAGAAAATGTGTTATTATTGGAATAAAATGTGATGTCCCAATAAAAGACGCTGTCTTCCCCACATGCGTCTTTTTATGCTGCAAATCAGAAATTTTCTCCCCGAAAGATCACCTTAATCCTCTAAAGAAGACATTTTCTCCACAAAATGCCGCTTATTAGCTCAATACCAGGCTTTCACGCCAAAATAATGCACTTTATCCCCAAAACTCACGCATTTTCTCCCCAAAACACTCTTTTTCGCTCCAAAATACAACCATTTCTCCCCTGCATATCAATTTCTGCCAACAATTCGACATTTTCTCCCCGAATATCACTCTTCATCCCAAAAACCAAACAGGTTCTCTCTTAAGTGCCACTCTTTAGCCCCCCAAAAAGGCATTTTCTCCCCAGAATACTGCCTTTCATCTTCAAGTGTCTCATAATTGGGAAAGGAAACGAAAGCGCTACTTTGGGGAGAGTATTTCTTATTTGGGGGATCAAAAGAGCAATTTGGGGGAGAAAATGTGTAATATAGGGAACCCTACGTGGTATTTAATGGATAAAAAATCTTCTCTTTGGAACCAAGAATGATGTTTTGGGGAGAATATTTCTCATTTTGAGGACAGAAATAGGTCTTTTTTGGAGAGGATGACTTATTTTCGGTCTAAAAAGCAGTATTCTGGGAAGAAAATGCCTTCCTTAGGGGATAAAAGGCGGTATTCTGGGAAGAAAATGTGTTATTAGTGGAATAAAATGTGCTGTCCCAATAAAAGACGCTGTCTTCCCCAAATGCGTCTTTTTATGCTGCAAATCAGACATTTTCTCCCCGAAAGATCACCTTAATCCTCTAAAGAAGACATTTTCTCCACAAAATGCCGCTTATTAGCTCAATACCAGGCTTTCACGCCAAAATAATGCACTTTATCCCCAAAACTCACGCATTTTCTCCACAAAACACTCTTTTTCGCTCCAAAATACAACCATTTCTCCCCTGCATATCAATTTCTGCCAACAATTAGGCATTTTCTCCCCGAATATCACTCTTCATCCCAGAAACCAAACAGGTTCTCTCTTAAGTGCCACTCTTTAGCCCCCCAAAAAGGCATTTTCTCCCCAGAATACTGCCTTTCATCTTCAAGTGTCTCATAATTGGGAATGGAAACGAAAGCGCTACTTTGGGGAGAGTATTTCTTATTTGGGGGATCAAAAGAGCAATTTTGGGGAGAAAATGTGTAATATAGGGAACCCTATGTGGTATTTAATGGATAAAAAATCTTCTATTTGGAACCAAGAATGATGTTTTGGGGAGAATATTTCTCATTTTGAGGACAGAAATAGGTCTTTTTTTGGAGAGGATGACTTATTTTCGGTCTAAAAAGCAGTATTCTGGGTAGAAAATGCCTTCTTTTGGGGATCAAAGGCGGTATTCTGGGAAGAAAATGTGTTATTATTGGAATAAAATGTGATGTCCCAATAAAAGACGCTGTCTTCCCCACATGCGTCTTTTTATGCTGCAAATCAGAAATTTTCTCCCCGAAAGATCACCTTAATCCTCTAAAGAAGACATTTTCTCCACAAAATGCCGCTTATTAGCTCAATACCAGGCTTTCACGCCAAAATAATGCACTTTATCCCCAAAACTCACGCATTTTCTCCACAAAACACTCTTTTTCGCTCCAAAATACAACCATTTCTCCCCTGCATATCAATTTCTGCCAACAATTAGACATTTTCTCCCCGAATATCACTCTTCATCCCAAAAACCAAACAGGTTCTCTCTTAAGTGCCACTCTTTAGCCCCCCAAAAAGGCATTTTCTCCCCAGAATACTGCCTTTCATCTTCAAGTGTCTTCTTTTTGGGAAAGGAAACAAAAGCGCTACTTTGGGGAGAGTATTTCTTATTTGGGGGATCAAAAGAGCAATTTGGGGGAGAAAATGTGTAATATAGGGAACCCTACGTGGTATTTAATGGATAAAAAATCTTCTATTTGGAACCAAGAATGATGTTTTGGGGAGAATATTTCTCATTTTGAGGACAGAAATAGGTCTTTTTTGGAGAGGATGACTTATTTTCGGTCTAAAAAGCAGTATTCTGGGAAGAAAATGCCTTCCTTAGGGGATAAAAGGCGGTATTCTGGGAAGAAAATGTGTTATTAGTGGAATAAAATGTGATGTCCCAATAAAAGACGCTGTCTTCCCCACATGCGTCTTTGTATGCTGCAAATCAGACATTTTCTCCCCGAAAGATCACCTTAATCCTCTAAAGAAGACATTTTCTCCACAAAATGCCGCTTATTAGCTCAATACCAGGCTTTCACGCCAAAATAATGCACTTTATCCCCAAAACTCACGCATTTTCTCCACAAAACACTCTTTTTCGCTCCAAAATACAACCATTTCTCCCCTGCATATCAATTTCTGCCAACAATTCGACATTTTCTCCCCGAATATCACTCTTCATCCCAGAAACCAAACAGGTTCTCTCTTAAGTGCCACTCTTTAGCCCCCCAAAAAGGCATTTTCTCCCCAGAATACTGCCTTTCATCTTCAAGTGTCTCATAATTGGGAATGGAAACGAAAGCGCTACTTTGGGGAGAGTATTTCTTATTTGGGGGATCAAAAGAGCAATTTTGGGGAGAAAATGTGTAATATAGGGAACCCTATGTGGTATTTAATGGATAAAAAATCTTCTATTTGGAACCAAGAATGATGTTTTGGGGAGAATATTTCTCATTTTGAGGACAGAAATAGGTCTTTTTTGGAGAGGATGACTTATTTTCGGTCTAAAAAGCAGTATTCTGGGAAGAAAATGCCTTCCTTAGGGGATAAAAGGCGGTATTCTGGGAAGAAAATGTGTTATTATTGGAATAAAATGTGATGTCCCAATAAAAGACGCTGTCTTCCCCAAATGCGTCTTTTTATGCTGCAAATCAGATATTTTCTCCCCGAAAGATCACCTTAATCCTCTAAAGAAGACATTTTCTCCACAAAATGCCGCTTATTAGCTCAATACCAGGCTTTCACGCCAAAATAATGCACTTTATCCCCAAAACTCACGCATTTTCTCCACAAAACACTCTTTTTCGCTCCAAAATACAACCATTTCTCCCCTGCATATCAATTTCTGCCAACAATTAGACATTTTCTCCCCAAATATCACTCTTCATCCCAGAAACCAAACGGGTTCTCTCTTAAGTGCCACTCTTTATCCCCCCAGAAAGGCATTTTCTCCCCAGAATACTGCCTTTCATCTTCAAGTGTCTCATAATTGGGAAAGGAAACGAAAGCGCTACTTTGGGGAGAGTATTTCTTATTTGGGGGATCAAAAGAGCAATTTTGGGGAGAAAATGTGTAATATAGGGAACCCTATGTAGTATTTAATGGATAAAAAATCTTCTATTTGGAACAAAGAATGATGTTTTGGGGAGAATATTTCTCATTTTGAGGACAGAAATAGGTCTTTTTTGGAGAGGATGACTTATTTTCGGTCTAAAAAGCAGTATTCTGGGAAGAAAATGCCTTCTTTTGGGGATCAAAGGCGGTATTCTGGGAAGAAAATGTTATTATTGGAATAAAATGTGATGTCCCAATAAAAGACGCTGTCTTCCCCAAATGCGTCTTTTTATGCTGCAAATCAGACATTTTCTCCCCGAAAGATCACCTTTCTCCTCTAAAGAAGACATTTTCTCCACAAAATGCCGCTTATTAGCTCAATACCAGGCTTTCACGCCAAAATAATGCACTTTATCCCCAAAACTCACGCATTTTCTCCCCAAAACACTCTTTTTCGCTCCCAAATACAACCATTTCTCCCCTGCATATCAATTTCTGCCAACAATTAGGCATTTTCTCCCCGAATATCACTCTTCATCCCAGAAACCAAACAGGTTCTCTCTTAAGTGCCACTCTTTAGCCCCCCAAAAAGGCATTTTCTCCCCAGAATACTGCCTTTCATCTTCAAGTGTCTCATAATTGGGAAAGGAAACGAAAGCGCTACTTTGGGGAGAGTATTTCTTATTTGGGGGATCAAAAGAGCAATTTTGGGGAGAAAATGTGTAATATAGGGAACCCTATGTAGTATTTAATGGATAAAAAATCTTCTATTTGGAACAAAGAATGATGTTTTGGGGAGAATATTTCTCATTTTGAGGACAGAAATAGGTCTTTTTTGGAGAGGATGACTTATTTTCGGTCTAAAAAGCAGTATTCTGGGAAGAAAATGCCTTCTTTTGGGGATCAAAGGCGGTATTCTGGGAAGAAAATGTTATTATTGGAATAAAATGTGATGTCCCAATAAAAGACGCTGTCTTCCCCAAATGCGTCTTTTTATGCTGCAAATCAGACATTTTCTCCCCGAAAGATCACCTTAATCCTCTAAAGAAGACATTTTCTCCACAAAATGCCGCTTATTAGCTCAATACCAGGCTTTCACGCCAAAATAATGCACTTTATCCCCAAAACTCACGCATTTTCTCCACAAAACACTCTTTTTCGCTCCAAAGTACAACCATTTCTCCCCTGCATATCAATTTCTGCCAACAATTAGACATTTTCTCCCCGAATATCACTCTTCATCCCAAAAACCAAACAGGTTCTCTCTTAAGTGCCACTCTTTAGCCCCCCAAAAAGGCATTTTCTCCCCAGAATACTGCCTTTCATCTTCCAATGTCTCATATTTGGGAAAGGAAACGAAAGCGCTACTTTGGGGAGAGTATTTCTTATTTGGGGGATCAAAAGAGCAATTTGGGGGAGAAAATGTGTAATATAGGGAACCCTATGTGGTATTTAATGGATAAAAAATCTTCTATTTGGAACCAAGAATGATGTTTTGGGGAGAATATTTCTCATTTTGAGGACAGAAATAGGTCTTTTTTGGAGAGGATGACTTATTTTCGGTCTAAAAAGCAGTATTCTGGGAAGAAAATGCCTTCCTTAGGGGATAAAAGGCGGTATTCTGGGAAGAAAATGTGTTATTAGTGGAATAAAATGTGATGTCCCAATAAAAGACGCTGTCTTCCCCACATGCGTCTTTTTATGCTGCAAATCAGACATTTTCTCCCCGAAAGATCACCTTAATCCTCTAAAGAAGACATTTTCTCCACAAAATGCCGCTTATTAGCTCAATACCAGGCTTTCACGCCAAAATAATGCACTTTATCCCCAAAACTCACGCATTTTCTCCCCAAAACACTCTTTTTCGCTCCAAAATACAACCATTTCTCCCCTGCATATCCATTTCTGCCAACAATTAGACATTTTCTCCCCGAATATCACTCTTCATCCCAGAAACCAAACAGGTTCTCTCTGAAGTGCCACTCTTTAGCCCCCCAAAAAGGCATTTTCTCCCCAGAATACTGCCTTTCATCTTCAAATGTCTCATATTTGGGAAAGGGAACGAAAGCGCTACTTGGGGGAGAGTATTTCTTATTTGGGGGATCAAAAGAGCAATTTGGGGGAGAAAATGTGTAATATAGGGAACCCTACGTGGTATTTAATGGAGAAAAAGTCTTCTGTTTGGAACCAAGAATGATATTTTGGGGAGAATATTTCTCATTTTGAGGACAGAAATAGGTCTTTTTTGGAGAGGATGACTTATTTTCGGTCTAAAAAGCAGTATTCTGGGAAGAAAATGCCTTCCTTAGGGGATAAAAGGCGGTATTCTGGGAAGAAAATGTGTTATTATTGGAATAAAATGTGATGTCCCAATAAAAGACGCTGTCTTCCCCACATGCGTCTTTTTATGCTGCAAATCAGACATTTTCTCCCCGAAAGATCACCTTAATCCTCTAAAGAAGTCATTTTCTCCACAAAATGCTGCTTATTAGCTCAATACCAGGCTTTCACGCCAAAATAATTCACTTTATCCCCAAAACTCATGCATTTTCTCCCCAAAACACGCTTTTTCTCTCAAAAATACAACCCTTTCTCCCCTGCATATCAATTTCTGCCAACAATTCGACATTTTCTCCCCGAATATCACTCTTCATCCCAGAAACCAAACAGGTTCTCTCTGAAGTGCCACTCTTTAGCCCCCCAAAAAGGCATTTTCTCCCCAGAATACTGCCTTTCATCTTCAAATGTCTCATAATTTGGAAAGGAAACGAAAGCGCTACTTGGGGGAGAGTATTTCTTATTTGGGGGATCAAAAGAGCAATTTGGGGGAGAAAATGTGTAATATAGGGAACCCTACGTGGTATTTAATGGAGAAAAAGTCTTCTCTTTGGAACAAACAATGATATTTTGGTGAGAAAATTTCTCATTTTGAGGACAGAAATAGGTCTTTTTTGGAGAGGATGACTTATTTTCGGTCTAAAAAGCAGTATTCTGGGTAGAAAATGCCTTCTTTTGGGGATCAAAGGCGGTATTCTGGGAAGAAAATGTGTTATTATTGGAATAAAATGTGATGTCCCAATAAAAGACGCTGTCTTCCCCACATGCGTCTTTTTATGCTGCAAATCAGGCATTTTCTCCCCGAAAGATCACCTTAATCCTCTAAAGAAGACATTTTCTCCACAAAATGCCGCTTATTAGCTCAATACCAGGCTTTCACGCCAAAATAATGCACTTTATCCCCAAAACTCAGGCATTTTCTCCACAAAACACTCTTTTTCGCTCCAAAATACAACCATTTCTCCCCTGCATATCAATTTCTGCCAACAATTAGACATTTTCTCCCCGAATATCACTCTTCATCCCAGAAACCAAACAGGTTCTCTCTTAAGTGCCACTCTTTAGCCCCCCAAAAAGGCATTTTCTCCCCAGAATACTGCCTTTCATCTTCAAGTGTCTCATAATTGGGAAAGGAAACGAAAGCGCTACTTGGGGGAGAGTATTTCTTATTTGGGGGATCAAAAGAGCAATTTTGGGGAGAAAATATGTAATATAGGGAACCCTATGTGGTATTTAATGCATAAAAAATCTTCTATTTGGAACCAAGAATGATGTTTTGGGGAGAATATTTCTCATTTTGAGGACAGAAATAGGTCTTTTTTGGAGAGGATGACTTATTTTCGGTCTAAAAAGCAGTATTCTGGGTAGAAAATGCCTTCTTTTGGGGATCAAAGGCGGTATTCTGGGAAGAAAATGTGTTATTATTGGAATAAAATGTGATGTCCCAATAAAAGACGCTGTCTTCCCCACATGCGTCTTTTTATGCTGCAAATCAGAAATTTTCTCCCCGAAAGATCACCTTAATCCTCTAAAGAAGACATTTTCTCCACAAAATGCCGCTTATTAGCTCAATACCAGGCTTTCACGCCAAAATAATGCACTTTATCCCCAAAACTCACGCATTTTCTCCACAAAACACTCTTTTTCGCTCCAAAATACAACCATTTCTCCCCTGCATATCAATTTCTGCCAACAATTAGACATTTTCTCCCCGAATATCACTCTTCATCCCAAAAACCAAACAGGTTCTCTCTTAAGTGCCACTCTTTAGCCCCCCAAAAAGGCATTTTCTCCCCAGAATACTGCCTTTCATCTTCAAGTGTCTTCTTTTTGGGAAAGGAAACGAAAGCGCTACTTTGGGGAGAGTATTTCTTATTTGGGGGATCAAAAGAGCAATTTGGGGGAGAAAATGTGTAATATAGGGAACCCTACGTGGTATTTAATGGATAAAAAATCTTCTCTTTGGAACCAAGAATGATGTTTTGGGGAGAATATTTCTCATTTTGAGGACAGAAATAGGTCTTTTTTGGAGAGGATGACTTATTTTCGGTCTAAAAAGCAGTATTCTGGGAAGAAAATGCCTTCCTTAGGGGATAAAAGGCGGTATTCTGGGAAGAAAATGTGTTATTAGTGGAATAAAATGTGCTGTCCCAATAAAAGACGCTGTCTTCCCCAAATGCGTCTTTGTATGCTGCAAATCAGACATTTTCTCCCCGAAAGATCACCTTAATCCTCTAAAGAAGACATTTTCTCCACAAAATGCCGCTTATTAGCTCAATACCAGGCTTTCACGCCAAAATAATGCACTTTATCCCCAAAACTCACGCATTTTCTCCACAAAACACTCTTTTTCGCTCCAAAATACAACCATTTCTCCCCTGCATATCAATTTCTGCCAACAATTAGGCATTTTCTCCCCGAATATCACTCTTCATCCCAGAAACCAAACAGGTTCTCTCTTAAGTGCCACTCTTTAGCCCCCCAAAAAGGCATTTTCTCCCCAGAATACTGCCTTTCATCTTCAAGTGTCTCATAATTGGGAAAGGAAACGAAAGCGCTACTTTGGGGAGAGTATTTCTTATTTGGGGGATCAAAAGAGCAATTTTGGGGAGAAAATGTGTAATATAGGGAACCCTATGTGGTATTTAATGGATAAAAAATCTTCTCTTTGGAACCAAGAATGATGTTTTGGGGAGAATATTTCTCATTTTGAGGACAGAAATAGGTCTTTTTTTGGAGAGGATGACTTATTTTCGGTCTAAAAAGCAGTATTCTGGGTAGAAAATGCCTTCTTTTGGGGATCAAAGGCGGTATTCTGGGAAGAAAATGTGTTATTATTGGAATAAAATGTGATGTCCCAATAAAAGACGCTGTCTTCCCCACATGCGTCTTTTTATGCTGCAAATCAGAAATTTTCTCCCCGAAAGATCACCTTAATCCTCTAAAGAAGACATTTTCTCCACAAAATGCCGCTTATTAGCTCAATACCAGGCTTTCACGCCAAAATAATGCACTTTATCCCCAAAACTCACGCATTTTCTCCACAAAACACTCTTTTTCGCTCCAAAATACAACCATTTCTCCCCTGCATATCAATTTCTGCCAACAATTAGACATTTTCTCCCCGAATATCACTCTTCATCCCAAAAACCAAACAGGTTCTCTCTTAAGTGCCACTCTTTAGCCCCCCAAAAAGGCATTTTCTCCCCAGAATACTGCCTTTCATCTTCAAGTGTCTTCTTTTTGGGAAAGGAAACAAAAGCGCTACTTTGGGGAGAGTATTTCTTATTTGGGGGATCAAAAGAGCAATTTGGGGGAGAAAATGTGTAATATAGGGAACCCTACGTGGTATTTAATGGATAAAAAATCTTCTCTTTGGAACCAAGAATGATGTTTTGGGGAGAATATTTCTCATTTTGAGGACAGAAATAGGTCTTTTTTGGAGAGGATGACTTATTTTCGGTCTAAAAAGCAGTATTCTGGGAAGAAAATGCCTTCCTTAGGGGATAAAAGGCGGTATTCTGGGAAGAAAATGTGTTATTAGTGGAATAAAATGTGCTGTCCCAATAAAAGACGCTGTCTTCCCCACATGCGTCTTTGTATGCTGCAAATCAGACATTTTCTCCCCGAAAGATCACCTTAATCCTCTAAAGAAGACATTTTCTCCACAAAATGCCGCTTATTAGCTCAATACCAGGCTTTCACGCCAAAATAATGCACTTTATCCCCAAAACTCACGCATTTTCTCCACAAAACACTCTTTTTCGCTCCAAAATACAACCATTTCTCCCCTGCATATCAATTTCTGCCAACAATTCGACATTTTCTCCCCGAATATCACTCTTCATCCCAAAAACCAAACAGGTTCTCTCTTAAGTGCCACTCTTTAGCCCCCCAAAAAGGCATTTTCTCCCCAGAATACTGCCTTTCATCTTCAAGTGTCTCATAATTGGGAATGGAAACGAAAGCGCTACTTTGGGGAGAGTATTTCTTATTTGGGGGATCAAAAGAGCAATTTGGGGGAGAAAATGTGTAATATAGGGAACCCTATGTGGTATTTAATGGATAAAAAATCTTCTATTTGGAACCAAGAATGATGTTTTGGGGAGAATATTTCTCATTTTGAGGACAGAAATAGGTCTTTTTTGGAGAGGATGACTTATTTTCGGTCTAAAAAGCAGTATTCTGGGAAGAAAATGCCTTCCTTAGGGGATAAAAGGCGGTATTCTGGGAAGAAAATGTGTTATTATTGGAATAAAATGTGATGTCCCAATAAAAGACGCTGTCTTCCCCAAATGCGTCTTTTTATGCTGCAAATCAGATATTTTCTCCCCGAAAGATCACCTTAATCCTCTAAAGAAGACATTTTCTCCACAAAATGCCGCTTATTAGCTCAATACCAGGCTTTCACGCCAAAATAATGCACTTTATCCCCAAAACTCACGCATTTTCTCCACAAAACACTCTTTTTCGCTCCAAAATACAACCATTTCTCCCCTGCATATCAATTTCTGCCAACAATTAGACATTTTCTCCCCAAATATCACTCTTCATCCCAGAAACCAAACGGGTTCTCTCTTAAGTGCCACTCTTTATCCCCCCAGAAAGGCATTTTCTCCCCAGAATACTGCCTTTCATCTTCAAGTGTCTCATAATTGGGAAAGGAAACGAAAGCGCTACTTTGGGGAGAGTATTTCTTATTTGGGGGATCAAAAGAGCAATTTTGGGGAGAAAATGTGTAATATAGGGAACCCTATGTAGTATTTAATGGATAAAAAATCTTCTATTTGGAACAAAGAATGATGTTTTGGGGAGAATATTTCTCATTTTGAGGACAGAAATAGGTCTTTTTTGGAGAGGATGACTTATTTTCGGTCTAAAAAGCAGTATTTTGGGAAGAAAATGCCTTCTTTTGGGGATCAAAGGCGGTATTCTGGGAAGAAAATGTTATTATTGGAATAAAATGTGATGTCCCAATAAAAGACGCTGTCTTCCCCAAATGCGTCTTTTTATGCTGCAAATCAGACATTTTCTCCCCGAAAGATCACCTTAATCCTCTAAAGAAGACATTTTCTCCACAAAATGCCGCTTATTAGCTCAATACCAGGCTTTCACGCCAAAATAATGCACTTTATCCCCAAAACTCACGCATTTTCTCCCCAAAACACTCTTTTTCGCTCCAAAATACAACCATTTCTCCCCTGCATATCAATTTCTGCCAACAATTAGGCATTTTCTCCCCGAATATCACTCTTCATCCCAGAAACCAAACAGGTTCTCTCTTAAGTGCCACTCTTTAGCCCCCCAAAAAGGCATTTTCTCCCCAGAATACTGCCTTTCATCTTCAAGTGTCTCATAATTGGGAAAGGAAACGAAAGCGCTACTTTGGGGAGAGTATTTCTTATTTGGGGGATCAAAAGAGCAATTTTGGGGAGAAAATGTGTAATATAGGGAACCCTATGTGGTATTTAATGGATAAAAAATCTTCTATTTGGAACCAAGAATGATGTTTTGGGGAGAATATTTCTCATTTTGAGGACAGAAATAGGTCTTTTTTTGGAGAGGATGACTTATTTTCGGTCTAAAAAGCAGTATTCTGGGAAGAAAATGCCTTCCTTAGGGGATAAAAGGCGGTATTCTGGGAAGAAAATGTGTTATTAGTGGAATAAAATGTGATGTCCCAATAAAAGACGCTGTCTTCCCCACATGCGTCTTTTTATGCTGCAAATCAGAAATTTTCTCCCCGAAAGATCACCTTAATCCTCTAAAGAAGACATTTTCTCCACAAAATGCCGCTTATTAGCTCAATACCAGGCTTTCACGCCAAAATAATGCACTTTATCCCCAAAACTCACGCATTTTCTCCACAAAACACTCTTTTTCGCTCCAAAATACAACCATTTCTCCCCTGCATATCCATTTCTGCCAACAATTAGACATTTTCTCCCCGAATATCACTCTTCATCCCAAAAACCAAACAGGTTCTCTCTTAAGTGCCACTCTTTAGCCCCCCAAAAAGGCATTTTCTCCCCAGAATACTGCCTTTCATCTTCAAGTGTCTTCTTTTTGGGAAAGGAAACAAAAGCGCTACTTTGGGGAGAGTATTTCTTATTTGGGGGATCAAAAGAGCAATTTGGGGGAGAAAATGTGTAATATAGGGAACCCTACGTGGTATTTAATGGATAAAAAATCTTCTCTTTGGAACCAAGAATGATGTTTTGGGGAGAATATTTCTCATTTTGAGGACAGAAATAGGTCTTTTTTGGAGAGGATGACTTATTTTCGGTCTAAAAAGCAGTATTCTGGGAAGAAAATGCCTTCCTTAGGGGATAAAAGGCGGTATTCTGGGAAGAAAATGTGTTATTAGTGGAATAAAATGTGCTGTCCCAATAAAAGACGCTGTCTTCCCCACATGCGTCTTTGTATGCTGCAAATCAGACATTTTCTCCCCGAAAGATCACCTTAATCCTCTAAAGAAGACATTTTCTCCACAAAATGCCGCTTATTAGCTCAATACCAGGCTTTCACGCCAAAATAATGCACTTTATCCCCAAAACTCACGCATTTTCTCCACAAAACACTCTTTTTCGCTCCAAAATACAACCATTTCTCCCCTGCATATCAATTTCTGCCAACAATTCGACATTTTCTCCCCGAATATCACTCTTCATCCCAAAAACCAAACAGGTTCTCTCTTAAGTGCCACTCTTTAGCCCCCCAAAAAGGCATTTTCTCCCCAGAATACTGCCTTTCATCTTCAAGTGTCTCATAATTGGGAATGGAAACGAAAGCGCTACTTTGGGGAGAGTATTTCTTATTTGGGGGATCAAAAGAGCAATTTGGGGGAGAAAATGTGTAATATAGGGAACCCTATGTGGTATTTAATGGATAAAAAATCTTCTATTTGGAACCAAGAATGATGTTTTGGGGAGAATATTTCTCATTTTGAGGACAGAAATAGGTCTTTTTTGGAGAGGATGACTTATTTTCGGTCTAAAAAGCAGTATTCTGGGAAGAAAATGCCTTCCTTAGGGGATAAAAGGCGGTATTCTGGGAAGAAAATGTGTTATTATTGGAATAAAATGTGATGTCCCAATAAAAGACGCTGTCTTCCCCAAATGCGTCTTTTTATGCTGCAAATCAGATATTTTCTCCCCGAAAGATCACCTTAATCCTCTAAAGAAGACATTTTCTCCACAAAATGCCGCTTATTAGCTCAATACCAGGCTTTCACGCCAAAATAATGCACTTTATCCCCAAAACTCACGCATTTTCTCCACAAAACACTCTTTTTCGCTCCAAAATACAACCATTTCTCCCCTGCATATCAATTTCTGCCAACAATTAGACATTTTCTCCCCGAATATCACTCTTCATCCCAGAAACCAAACGGGTTCTCTCTTAAGTGCCACTCTTTATCCCCCCAGAAAGGCATTTTCTCCCCAGAATACTGCCTTTCATCTTCAAGTGTCTCATAATTGGGAAAGGAAACGAAAGCGCTACTTTGGGGAGAGTATTTCTTATTTGGGGGATCAAAAGAGCAATTTTGGGGAGAAAATGTGTAATATAGGGAACCCTATGTAGTATTTAATGGATAAAAAATCTTCTATTTGGAACAAAGAATGATGTTTTGGGGAGAATATTTCTCATTTTGAGGACAGAAATAGGTCTTTTTTGGAGAGGATGACTTATTTTCGGTCTAAAAAGCAGTATTTTGGGAAGAAAATGCCTTCTTTTGGGGATCAAAGGCGGTATTCTGGGAAGAAAATGTTATTATTGGAATAAAATGTGATGTCCCAATAAAAGACGCTGTCTTCCCCAAATGCGTCTTTTTATGCTGCAAATCAGACATTTTCTCCCCGAAAGATCACCTTAATCCTCTAAAGAAGACATTTTCTCCACAAAATGCCGCTTATTAGCTCAATACCAGGCTTTCACGCCAAAATAATGCACTTTATCCCCAAAACTCACGCATTTTCTCCCCAAAACACTCTTTTTCGCTCCAAAATACAACCATTTCTCCCCTGCATATCAATTTCTGCCAACAATTAGGCATTTTCTCCCCGAATATCACTCTTCATCCCAGAAACCAAACAGGTTCTCTCTTAAGTGCCACTCTTTAGCCCCCCAAAAAGGCATTTTCTCCCCAGAATACTGCCTTTCATCTTCAAGTGTCTCATAATTGGGAAAGGAAACGAAAGCGCTACTTTGGGGAGAGTATTTCTTATTTGGGGGATCAAAAGAGCAATTTTGGGGAGAAAATGTGTAATATAGGGAACCCTATGTGGTATTTAATGGATAAAAAATCTTCTATTTGGAACCAAGAATGATGTTTTGGGGAGAATATTTCTCATTTTGAGGACAGAAATAGGTCTTTTTTTGGAGAGGATGACTTATTTTCGGTCTAAAAAGCAGTATTCTGGGAAGAAAATGCCTTCCTTAGGGGATAAAAGGCGGTATTCTGGGAAGAAAATGTGTTATTAGTGGAATAAAATGTGATGTCCCAATAAAAGACGCTGTCTTCCCCACATGCGTCTTTTTATGCTGCAAATCAGAAATTTTCTCCCCGAAAGATCACCTTAATCCTCTAAAGAAGACATTTTCTCCACAAAATGCCGCTTATTAGCTCAATACCAGGCTTTCACGCCAAAATAATGCACTTTATCCCCAAAACTCACGCATTTTCTCCACAAAACACTCTTTTTCGCTCCAAAATACAACCATTTCTCCCCTGCATATCCATTTCTGCCAACAATTAGACATTTTCTCCCCGAATATCACTCTTCATCCCAAAAACCAAACAGGTTCTCTCTTAAGTGCCACTCTTTAGCCCCCCAAAAAGGCATTTTCTCCCCAGAATACTGCCTTTCATCTTCAAGTGTCTTCTTTTTGGGAAAGGAAACAAAAGCGCTACTTTGGGGAGAGTATTTCTTATTTGGGGGATCAAAAGAGCAATTTGGGGGAGAAAATGTGTAATATAGGGAACCCTACGTGGTATTTAATGGATAAAAAATCTTCTATTTGGAACCAAGAATGATGTTTTGGGGAGAATATTTCTCATTTTGAGGACAGAAATAGGTCTTTTTTGGAGAGGATGACTTATTTTCGGTCTAAAAAGCAGTATTCTGGGAAGAAAATGCCTTCCTTAGGGGATAAAAGGCGGTATTCTGGGAAGAAAATGTGTTATTAGTGGAATAAAATGTGCTGTCCCAATAAAAGACGCTGTCTTCCCCACATGCGTCTTTGTATGCTGCAAATCAGACATTTTCTCCCCGAAAGATCACCTTAATCCTCTAAAGAAGACATTTTCTCCACAAAATGCCGCTTATTAGCTCAATACCAGGCTTTCACGCCAAAATAATGCACTTTATCCCCAAAACTCACGCATTTTCTCCACAAAACACTCTTTTTCGCTCCAAAATACAACCATTTCTCCCCTGCATATCAATTTCTGCCAACAATTCGACATTTTCTCCCCGAATATCACTCTTCATCCCAAAAACCAAACAGGTTCTCTCTTAAGTGCCACTCTTTAGCCCCCCAAAAAGGCATTTTCTCCCCAGAATACTGCCTTTCATCTTCAAGTGTCTCATAATTGGGAATGGAAACGAAAGCGCTACTTTGGGGAGAGTATTTCTTATTTGGGGGATCAAAAGAGCAATTTTGGGGAGAAAATGTGTAATATAGGGAACCCTATGTGGTATTTAATGGATAAAAAATCTTCTATTTGGAACCAAGAATGATGTTTTGGGGAGAATATTTCTCATTTTGAGGACAGAAATAGGTCTTTTTTGGAGAGGATGACTTATTTTCGGTCTAAAAAGCAGTATTCTGGGAAGAAAATGCCTTCCTTAGGGGATAAAAGGCGGTATTCTGGGAAGAAAATGTGTTATTATTGGAATAAAATGTGATGTCCCAATAAAAGACGCTGTCTTCCCCAAATGCGTCTTTTTATGCTGCAAATCAGACATTTTCTCCCCGAAAGATCACCTTAATCCTCTAAAGAAGACATTTTCTCCACAAAATGCCGCTTATTAGCTCAATACCAGGCTTTCACGCCAAAATAATGCACTTTATCCCCAAAACTCACGCATTTTCTCCACAAAACACTCTTTTTCGCTCCAAAATACAACCATTTCTCCCCTGCATATCAATTTCTGCCAACAATTAGACATTTTCTCCCCAAATATCACTCTTCATCCCAGAAACCAAACGGGTTCTCTCTTAAGTGCCACTCTTTATCCCCCCAGAAAGGCATTTTCTCCCCAGAATACTGCCTTTCATCTTCAAGTGTCTCATAATTGGGAAAGGAAACGAAAGCGCTACTTTGGGGAGAGTATTTCTTATTTGGGGGATCAAAAGAGCAATTTTGGGGAGAAAATGTGTAATATAGGGAACCCTATGTAGTATTTAATGGATAAAAAATCTTCTATTTGGAACAAAGAATGATGTTTTGGGGAGAATATTTCTCATTTTGAGGACAGAAATAGGTCTTTTTTGGAGAGGATGACTTATTTTCGGTCTAAAAAGCAGTATTCTGGGAAGAAAATGCCTTCTTTTGGGGATCAAAGGCGGTATTCTGGGAAGAAAATGTTATTATTGGAATAAAATGTGATGTCCCAATAAAAGACGCTGTCTTCCCCAAATGCGTCTTTTTATGCTGCAAATCAGACATTTTCTCCCCGAAAGATCACCTTTCTCCTCTAAAGAAGACATTTTCTCCACAAAATGCCGCTTATTAGCTCAATACCAGGCTTTCACGCCAAAATAATGCACTTTATCCCCAAAACTCACGCATTTTCTCCCCAAAACACTCTTTTTCGCTCCAAAATACAACCATTTCTCCCCTGCATATCAATTTCTGCCAACAATTAGGCATTTTCTCCCCGAATATCACTCTTCATCCCAGAAACCAAACAGGTTCTCTCTTAAGTGCCACTCTTTAGCCCCCCAAAAAGGCATTTTCTCCCCAGAATACTGCCTTTCATCTTCAAGTGTCTCATAATTGGGAAAGGAAACGAAAGCGCTACTTTGGGGAGAGTATTTCTTATTTGGGGGATCAAAAGAGCAATTTTGGGGAGAAAATGTGTAATATAGGGAACCCTATGTGGTATTTAATGGATAAAAAATCTTCTATTTGGAACAAAGAATGATGTTTTGGGGAGAATATTTCTCATTTTGAGGACAGAAATAGGTCTTTTTTGGAGAGGATGACTTATTTTCGGTCTAAAAAGCAGTATTCTGGGAAGAAAATGCCTTCTTTTGGGGATCAAAGGCGGTATTCTGGGAAGAAAATGTTATTATTGGAATAAAATGTGATGTCCCAATAAAAGACGCTGTCTTCCCCAAATGCGTCTTTTTATGCTGCAAATCAGACATTTTCTCCCCGAAAGATCACCTTAATCCTCTAAAGAAGACATTTTCTCCACAAAATGCCGCTTATTAGCTCAATACCAGGCTTTCACGCCAAAATAATGCACTTTATCCCCAAAACTCATGCATTTTTAACACAAGACACGCTTTTTCTCTCCAAAATACAACCATTTCTCCCCTGCATATCCATTTCTGCCAACAATTAGACATTTTCTCCCCGAATATCACTCTTCATCCCAGAAACCAAACAGGTTCTCTCTGAAGTGCCACTCTTTAGCCCCCCAAAAAGGCATTTTCTCCCCAGAATACTGCCTTTCATCTTCAAGTGTCTCATAATTGGGAATGGAAACGAAAGCGCTACTTTGGGGAGAGTATTTCTTATTTGGGGGATCAAAAGAGCAATTTTGGGGAGAAAATGTGTAATATAGGGAACCCTATGTAGTATTTAATAGATAAAAAATCTTCTCTTTGGAACCAAGAATGATGTTTTGGGGAGAATATTTCTCATTTTGAGGACAGAAATAGGTCTTTTTTGGAGAGGATGACTTATTTTCGGTCTAAAAAGCAGTATTCTGGGAAGAAAATGCCTTCCTTAGGGGATAAAAGGCGGTATTCTGGGAAGAAAATGTGTTATTATTGGAATAAAATGTGATGTCCCAATAAAAGACGCTGTCTTCCCCAAATGCGTCTTTGTATGCTGCAAATCAGACATTTTCTCCCCGAAAGATCACCTTAATCCTCTAAAGAAGACATTTTCTCCACAAAATGCCGCTTATTAGCTCAATACCAGGCTTTCACGCCAAAATAATGCACTTTATCCCCAAAACTCACGCATTTTCTCCACAAAACACTCTTTTTCGCTCCAAAGTACAACCATTTCTCCCCTGCATATCAATTTCTGCCAACAATTCGACATTTTCTCCCCGAATATCACTCTTCATCCCAAAAACCAAACAGGTTCTCTCTTAAGTGCCACTCTTTAGCCCCCCAAAAAGGCATTTTCTCCCCAGAATACTGCCTTTCATCTTCAAATGTCTCATATTTGGGAAAGGAAACGAAAGCGCTACTTGGGGGAGAGTATTTCTTATTTGGGGGATCAAAAGAGCAATTTGGGGGAGAAAATGTGTAATATAGGGAACCCTACGTGGTATTTAATGGATAAAAAATCTTCTCTTTGGAACCAAGAATGATGTTTTGGGGAGAATATTTCTCATTTTGAGGACAGAAATAGGTCTTTTTTGGAGAGGATGACTTATTTTCGGTCTAAAAAGCAGTATTCTGGGAAGAAAATGCCTTCCTTAGGGGATAAAAGGCGGTATTCTGGGAAGAAAATGTGTTATTAGTGGAATAAAATGTGCTGTCCCAATAAAAGACGCTGTCTTCCCCACATGCGTCTTTGTATGCTGCAAATCAGACATTTTCTCCCCGAAAGATCACCTTAATCCTCTAAAGAAGACATTTTCTCCACAAAATGCCGCTTATTAGCTCAATACCAGGCTTTCACGCCAAAATAATGCACTTTATCCCCAAAACTCACGCATTTTCTCCACAAAACACTCTTTTTCGCTCCAAAATACAACCATTTCTCCCCTGCATATCAATTTCTGCCAACAATTCGACATTTTCTCCCCGAATATCACTCTTCATCCCAAAAACCAAACAGGTTCTCTCTTAAGTGCCACTCTTTAGCCCCCCAAAAAGGCATTTTCTCCCCAGAATACTGCCTTTCATCTTCAAGTGTCTCATAATTGGGAATGGAAACGAAAGCGCTACTTTGGGGAGAGTATTTCTTATTTGGGGGATCAAAAGAGCAATTTTGGGGAGAAAATGTGTAATATAGGGAACCCTATGTGGTATTTAATGGATAAAAAATCTTCTATTTGGAACCAAGAATGATGTTTTGGGGAGAATATTTCTCATTTTGAGGACAGAAATAGGTCTTTTTTGGAGAGGATGACTTATTTTCGGTCTAAAAAGCAGTATTCTGGGAAGAAAATGCCTTCCTTAGGGGATAAAAGGCGGTATTCTGGGAAGAAAATGTGTTATTATTGGAATAAAATGTGATGTCCCAATAAAAGACGCTGTCTTCCCCAAATGCGTCTTTTTATGCTGCAAATCAGATATTTTCTCCCCGAAAGATCACCTTAATCCTCTAAAGAAGACATTTTCTCCACAAAATGCCGCTTATTAGCTCAATACCAGGCTTTCACGCCAAAATAATGCACTTTATCCCCAAAACTCACGCATTTTCTCCACAAAACACTCTTTTTCGCTCCAAAATACAACCATTTCTCCCCTGCATATCAATTTCTGCCAACAATTAGACATTTTCTCCCCGAATATCACTCTTCATCCCAGAAACCAAACGGGTTCTCTCTTAAGTGCCACTCTTTATCCCCCCAGAAAGGCATTTTCTCCCCAGAATACTGCCTTTCATCTTCAAGTGTCTCATAATTGGGAAAGGAAACGAAAGCGCTACTTTGGGGAGAGTATTTCTTATTTGGGGGATCAAAAGAGCAATTTTGGGGAGAAAATGTGTAATATAGGGAACCCTATGTAGTATTTAATGGATAAAAAATCTTCTATTTGGAACCAAGAATGATGTTTTGGGGAGAATATTTCTCATTTTGAGGACAGAAATAGGTCTTTTTTGGAGAGGATGACTTATTTTCGGTCTAAAAAGCAGTATTTTGGGAAGAAAATGCCTTCTTTTGGGGATCAAAGGCGGTATTCTGGGAAGAAAATGTTATTATTGGAATAAAATGTGATGTCCCAATAAAAGACGCTGTCTTCCCCAAATGCGTCTTTTTATGCTGCAAATCAGACATTTTCTCCCCGAAAGATCACCTTAATCCTCTAAAGAAGACATTTTCTCCACAAAATGCCGCTTATTAGCTCAATACCAGGCTTTCACGCCAAAATAATGCACTTTATCCCCAAAACTCACGCATTTTCTCCCCAAAACACTCTTTTTCGCTCCAAAATACAACCATTTCTCCCCTGCATATCAATTTCTGCCAACAATTAGGCATTTTCTCCCCGAATATCACTCTTCATCCCAGAAACCAAACAGGTTCTCTCTTAAGTGCCACTCTTTAGCCCCCCAAAAAGGCATTTTCTCCCCAGAATACTGCCTTTCATCTTCAAGTGTCTCATAATTGGGAAAGGAAACGAAAGCGCTACTTTGGGGAGAGTATTTCTTATTTGGGGGATCAAAAGAGCAATTTTGGGGAGAAAATGTGTAATATAGGGAACCCTATGTGGTATTTAATGGATAAAAAATCTTCTATTTGGAACCAAGAATGATGTTTTGGGGAGAATATTTCTCATTTTGAGGACAGAAATAGGTCTTTTTTTGGAGAGGATGACTTATTTTCGGTCTAAAAAGCAGTATTCTGGGAAGAAAATGCCTTCCTTAGGGGATAAAAGGCGGTATTCTGGGAAGAAAATGTGTTATTAGTGGAATAAAATGTGATGTCCCAATAAAAGACGCTGTCTTCCCCACATGCGTCTTTTTATGCTGCAAATCAGAAATTTTCTCCCCGAAAGATCACCTTAATCCTCTAAAGAAGACATTTTCTCCACAAAATGCCGCTTATTAGCTCAATACCAGGCTTTCACGCCAAAATAATGCACTTTATCCCCAAAACTCACGCATTTTCTCCACAAAACACTCTTTTTCGCTCCAAAATACAACCATTTCTCCCCTGCATATCCATTTCTGCCAACAATTAGACATTTTCTCCCCGAATATCACTCTTCATCCCAAAAACCAAACAGGTTCTCTCTTAAGTGCCACTCTTTAGCCCCCCAAAAAGGCATTTTCTCCCCAGAATACTGCCTTTCATCTTCAAGTGTCTTCTTTTTGGGAAAGGAAACAAAAGCGCTACTTTGGGGAGAGTATTTCTTATTTGGGGGATCAAAAGAGCAATTTGGGGGAGAAAATGTGTAATATAGGGAACCCTACGTGGTATTTAATGGATAAAAAATCTTCTATTTGGAACCAAGAATGATGTTTTGGGGAGAATATTTCTCATTTTGAGGACAGAAATAGGTCTTTTTTGGAGAGGATGACTTATTTTCGGTCTAAAAAGCAGTATTCTGGGAAGAAAATGCCTTCCTTAGGGGATAAAAGGCGGTATTCTGGGAAGAAAATGTGTTATTAGTGGAATAAAATGTGCTGTCCCAATAAAAGACGCTGTCTTCCCCACATGCGTCTTTGTATGCTGCAAATCAGACATTTTCTCCCCGAAAGATCACCTTAATCCTCTAAAGAAGACATTTTCTCCACAAAATGCCGCTTATTAGCTCAATACCAGGCTTTCACGCCAAAATAATGCACTTTATCCCCAAAACTCACGCATTTTCTCCACAAAACACTCTTTTTCGCTCCAAAATACAACCATTTCTCCCCTGCATATCAATTTCTGCCAACAATTCGACATTTTCTCCCCGAATATCACTCTTCATCCCAAAAACCAAACAGGTTCTCTCTTAAGTGCCACTCTTTAGCCCCCCAAAAAGGCATTTTCTCCCCAGAATACTGCCTTTCATCTTCAAGTGTCTCATAATTGGGAATGGAAACGAAAGCGCTACTTTGGGGAGAGTATTTCTTATTTGGGGGATCAAAAGAGCAATTTTGGGGAGAAAATGTGTAATATAGGGAACCCTATGTGGTATTTAATGGATAAAAAATCTTCTATTTGGAACCAAGAATGATGTTTTGGGGAGAATATTTCTCATTTTGAGGACAGAAATAGGTCTTTTTTGGAGAGGATGACTTATTTTCGGTCTAAAAAGCAGTATTCTGGGAAGAAAATGCCTTCCTTAGGGGATAAAAGGCGGTATTCTGGGAAGAAAATGTGTTATTATTGGAATAAAATGTGATGTCCCAATAAAAGACGCTGTCTTCCCCAAATGCGTCTTTTTATGCTGCAAATCAGACATTTTCTCCCCGAAAGATCACCTTAATCCTCTAAAGAAGACATTTTCTCCACAAAATGCCGCTTATTAGCTCAATACCAGGCTTTCACGCCAAAATAATGCACTTTATCCCCAAAACTCACGCATTTTCTCCACAAAACACTCTTTTTCGCTCCAAAATACAACCATTTCTCCCCTGCATATCAATTTCTGCCAACAATTAGACATTTTCTCCCCAAATATCACTCTTCATCCCAGAAACCAAACGGGTTCTCTCTTAAGTGCCACTCTTTATCCCCCCAGAAAGGCATTTTCTCCCCAGAATACTGCCTTTCATCTTCAAGTGTCTCATAATTGGGAAAGGAAACGAAAGCGCTACTTTGGGGAGAGTATTTCTTATTTGGGGGATCAAAAGAGCAATTTTGGGGAGAAAATGTGTAATATAGGGAACCCTATGTAGTATTTAATGGATAAAAAATCTTCTATTTGGAACAAAGAATGATGTTTTGGGGAGAATATTTCTCATTTTGAGGACAGAAATAGGTCTTTTTTGGAGAGGATGACTTATTTTCGGTCTAAAAAGCAGTATTCTGGGAAGAAAATGCCTTCTTTTGGGGATCAAAGGCGGTATTCTGGGAAGAAAATGTTATTATTGGAATAAAATGTGATGTCCCAATAAAAGACGCTGTCTTCCCCAAATGCGTCTTTTTATGCTGCAAATCAGACATTTTCTCCCCGAAAGATCACCTTAATCCTCTAAAGAAGACATTTTCTCCACAAAATGCCGCTTATTAGCTCAATACCAGGCTTTCACGCCAAAATAATGCACTTTATCCCCAAAACTCACGCATTTTCTCCCCAAAACACTCTTTTTCGCTCCAAAATACAACCATTTCTCCCCTGCATATCAATTTCTGCCAACAATTAGGCATTTTCTCCCCGAATATCACTCTTCATCCCAGAAACCAAACAGGTTCTCTCTTAAGTGCCACTCTTTAGCCCCCCAAAAAGGCATTTTCTCCCCAGAATACTGCCTTTCATCTTCAAGTGTCTCATAATTGGGAAAGGAAACGAAAGCGCTACTTTGGGGAGAGTATTTCTTATTTGGGGGATCAAAAGAGCAATTTTGGGGAGAAAATGTGTAATATAGGGAACCCTATGTGGTATTTAATGGATAAAAAATCTTCTATTTGGAACAAAGAATGATGTTTTGGGGAGAATATTTCTCATTTTGAGGACAGAAATAGGTCTTTTTTGGAGAGGATGACTTATTTTCGGTCTAAAAAGCAGTATTCTGGGAAGAAAATGCCTTCTTTTGGGGATCAAAGGCGGTATTCTGGGAAGAAAATGTTATTATTGGAATAAAATGTGATGTCCCAATAAAAGACGCTGTCTTCCCCAAATGCGTCTTTTTATGCTGCAAATCAGACATTTTCTCCCCGAAAGATCACCTTAATCCTCTAAAGAAGACATTTTCTCCACAAAATGCCGCTTATTAGCTCAATACCAGGCTTTCACGCCAAAATAATGCACTTTATCCCCAAAACTCATGCATTTTTAACACAAGACACGCTTTTTCTCTCCAAAATACAACCATTTCTCCCCTGCATATCCATTTCTGCCAACAATTAGACATTTTCTCCCCGAATATCACTCTTCATCCCAGAAACCAAACAGGTTCTCTCTGAAGTGCCACTCTTTAGCCCCCCAAAAAGGCATTTTCTCCCCAGAATACTGCCTTTCATCTTCAAGTGTCTCATAATTGGGAATGGAAACGAAAGCGCTACTTTGGGGAGAGTATTTCTTATTTGGGGGATCAAAAGAGCAATTTTGGGGAGAAAATGTGTAATATAGGGAACCCTATGTAGTATTTAATAGATAAAAAATCTTCTCTTTGGAACCAAGAATGATGTTTTGGGGAGAATATTTCTCATTTTGAGGACAGAAATAGGTCTTTTTTGGAGAGGATGACTTATTTTCGGTCTAAAAAGCAGTATTCTGGGAAGAAAATGCCTTCCTTAGGGGATAAAAGGCGGTATTCTGGGAAGAAAATGTGTTATTATTGGAATAAAATGTGATGTCCCAATAAAAGACGCTGTCTTCCCCAAATGCGTCTTTGTATGCTGCAAATCAGACATTTTCTCCCCGAAAGATCACCTTAATCCTCTAAAGAAGACATTTTCTCCACAAAATGCCGCTTATTAGCTCAATACCAGGCTTTCACGCCAAAATAATGCACTTTATCCCCAAAACTCACGCATTTTCTCCACAAAACACTCTTTTTCGCTCCAAAGTACAACCATTTCTCCCCTGCATATCAATTTCTGCCAACAATTCGACATTTTCTCCCCGAATATCACTCTTCATCCCAAAAACCAAACAGGTTCTCTCTTAAGTGCCACTCTTTAGCCCCCCAAAAAGGCATTTTCTCCCCAGAATACTGCCTTTCATCTTCAAATGTCTCATATTTGGGAAAGGAAACGAAAGCGCTACTTGGGGGAGAGTATTTCTTATTTGGGGGATCAAAAGAGCAATTTGGGGAAGAAAATGTGTAATATAGGGAACCCTATGTGGTATTTAATGGATAAAAAATCTTCTATTTGGAACCAGGAATGATGTTTTGGGGAGAATATTTCTCATTTTGAGGACAGAAATAGGTCTTTTTTGGAGAGGATGACTTATTTTCGGTCTAAAAAGCAGTATTCTGGGAAGAAAATGCCTTCCTTAGGGGATAAAAGGCGGTATTCTGGGAAGAAAATGTGTTATTAGTGGAATAAAATGTGATGTCCCAATAAAAGACGCTGTCTTCCCCACATGCGTCTTTTTATGCTGCAAATCAGACATTTTCTCCCCGAAAGATCACCTTAATCCTCTAAAGAAGACATTTTCTCCACAAAATGCCGCTTATTAGCTCAATACCAGGCTTTCACGCCAAAATAATGCACTTTATCCCCAAAACTCACGCATTTTCTCCCCAAAACACTCTTTTTCGCTCCAAAATACAACCATTTCTCCCCTGCATATCCATTTCTGCCAACAATTAGACATTTTCTCCCCGAATATCACTCTTCATCCCAGAAACCAAACAGGTTCTCTCTTAAGTGCCACTCTTTAGCCCCCCAAAAAGGCATTTTCTCCCCAGAATACTGCCTTTCATCTTCAAGTGTCTCATAATTGGGAAAGGAAACGAAAGCGCTACTTTGGGGAGAGTATTTCTTATTTGGGGGATCAAAAGAGCAATTTTGGGGAGAAAATGTGTAATATAGGGAACCCTATGTGGTATTTAATGGATAAAAAATCTTCTATTTGGAACAAAGAATGATGTTTTGGGGAGAATATTTCTCATTTTGAGGACAGAAATAGGTCTTTTTTGGAGAGGATGACTTATTTTCGGTCTAAAAAGCAGTATTCTGGGAAGAAAATGCCTTCTTTTGGGGATCAAAGGCGGTATTCTGGGAAGAAAATGTTATTATTGGAATAAAATGTGATGTCCCAATAAAAGACGCTGTCTTCCCCAAATGCGTCTTTTTATGCTGCAAATCAGACATTTTCTCCCCGAAAGATCACCTTAATCCTCTAAAGAAGACATTTTCTCCACAAAATGCCGCTTATTAGCTCAATACCAGGCTTTCACGCCAAAATAATGCACTTTATCCCCAAAACTCATGCATTTTTAACACAAGACACGCTTTTTCTCTCCAAAATACAACCATTTCTCCCCTGCATATCCATTTCTGCCAACAATTAGACATTTTCTCCCCGAATATCACTCTTCATCCCAGAAACCAAACAGGTTCTCTCTGAAGTGCCACTCTTTAGCCCCCCAAAAAGGCATTTTCTCCCCAGAATACTGCCTTTCATCTTCAAGTGTCTCATAATTGGGAATGGAAACGAAAGCGCTACTTTGGGGAGAGTATTTCTTATTTGGGGGATCAAAAGAGCAATTTGGGGGAGAAAATGTGTAATATAGGGAACCCTACGTGGTATTTAATGGAGAAAAAATCTTCTATTTGGAACCAAGAATGATGTTTTGGGGAGAATATTTCTCATTTTGAGGACAGAAATAGGTCTTTTTTGGAGAGGATGACTTATTTTCGGTCTAAAAAGCAGTATTCTGGGAAGAAAATGCCTTCCTTAGGGGATAAAAGGCGGTATTCTGGGAAGAAAATGTGTTATTATTGGAATAAAATGTGATGTCCCAATAAAAGACGCTGTCTTCCCCAAATGCGTCTTTTTATGCTGCAAATCAGACATTTTCTCCCCGAAAGATCACCTTAATCCTCTAAAGAAGACATTTTCTCCACAAAATGCCGCTTATTAGCTCAATACCAGGCTTTCACGCCAAAATAATGCACTTTATCCCCAAAACTCACGCATTTTCTCCACAAAACACTCTTTTTCGCTCCAAAGTACAACCATTTCTCCCCTGCATATCAATTTCTGCCAACAATTCGACATTTTCTCCCCGAATATCACTCTTCATCCCAAAAACCAAACAGGTTCTCTCTTAAGTGCCACTCTTTAGCCCCCCAAAAAGGCATTTTCTCCCCAGAATACTGCCTTTCATCTTCAAATGTCTCATATTTGGGAAAGGAAACGAAAGCGCTACTTGGGGGAGAGTATTTCTTATTTGGGGGATCAAAAGAGCAATTTGGGGAAGAAAATGTGTAATATAGGGAACCCTATGTGGTATTTAATGGATAAAAAATCTTCTATTTGGAACCAGGAATGATGTTTTGGGGAGAATATTTCTCATTTTGAGGACAGAAATAGGTCTTTTTTGGAGAGGATGACTTATTTTCGGTCTAAAAAGCAGTATTCTGGGAAGAAAATGCCTTCCTTAGGGGATAAAAGGCGGTATTCTGGGAAGAAAATGTGTTATTAGTGGAATAAAATGTGATGTCCCAATAAAAGACGCTGTCTTCCCCACATGCGTCTTTTTATGCTGCAAATCAGACATTTTCTCCCCGAAAGATCACCTTAATCCTCTAAAGAAGACATTTTCTCCACAAAATGCCGCTTATTAGCTCAATACCAGGCTTTCACGCCAAAATAATGCACTTTATCCCCAAAACTCAGGCATTTTCTCCACAAAACACTCTTTTTCGCTCCAAAATACAACCATTTCTCCCCTGCATATCAATTTCTGCCAACAATTAGACATTTTCTCCCCGAATATCACTCTTCATCCCAAAAACCAAACAGGTTCTCTCTTAAGTGCCACTCTTTAGCCCCCCAAAAAGGCATTTTCTCCCCAGAATACTGCCTTTCATCTTCAAGTGTCTCATAATTGGGAAAGGAAACGAAAGCGCTACTTTGGGGAGAGTATTTCTTATTTGGGGGATCAAAAGAGCAATTTGGGGGAGAAAATGTGTAATATAGGGAACCCTACGTGGTATTTAATGGATAAAAAATCTTCTCTTTGGAACCAAGAATGATGTTTTGGGGAGAATATTTCTCATTTTGAGGACAGAAATAGGTCTTTTTTGGAGAGGATGACTTATTTTCGGTCTAAAAAGCAGTATTCTGGGAAGAAAATGCCTTCCTTAGGGGATAAAAGGCGGTATTCTGGGAAGAAAATGTGTTATTATTGGAATAAAATGTGATGTCCCAATAAAAGACGCTGTCTTCCCCAAATGCGTCTTTGTATGCTGCAAATCAGACATTTTCTCCCCGAAAGATCACCTTAATCCTCTAAAGAAGACATTTTCTCCACAAAATGCCGCTTATTAGCTCAATACCAGGCTTTCACGCCAAAATAATGCACTTTATCCCCAAAACTCAGGCATTTTCTCCACAAAACACTCTTTTTCGCTCCAAAATACAACCATTTCTCCCCTGCATATCAATTTCTGCCAACAATTAGGCATTTTCTCCCCGAATATCACTCTTCATCCCAGAAACCAAACAGGTTCTCTCTTAAGTGCCACTCTTTATCCCCCCAGAAAGGCATTTTCTCCCCAGAATACTGCCTTTCATCTTCAAGTGTCTCATAATTGGGAAAGGAAACGAAAGCGCTACTTTGGGGAGAGTATTTCTTATTTGGGGGATCAAAAGAGCAATTTGGGGGAGAAAATGTGTAATATAGGGAACCCTATGTGGTATTTAATGGATAAAAAAGTCTTCTATTTGGAACCAAGAATGATGTTTTGGGGAGAATATTTCTCATTTTGAGGACAGAAATAGGTCTTTTTTGGAGAGGATGACTTATTTTCGGTCTAAAAAGCAGTATTCTGGGAAGAAAATGCCTTCCTTAGGGGATCAAAGGCGGTATTCTGGGAAGAAAATGTGTTATTATTGGAATAAAATGTGATGTCCCAATAAAAGACGCTGTCTTCCCCACATGCGTCTTTTTATGCTGCAAATCAGACATTTTCTCCCCGAAAGATCACCTTAATCCTCTAAAGAAGACATTTTCTCCACAAAATGCCGCTTATTAGCTCAATACCAGGCTTTCACGCCAAAATAATGCACTTTATCCCCAAAACTCAGGCATTTTCTCCACAAAACACTCTTTTTCGCTCCAAAATACAACCATTTCTCCCCTGCATATCAATTTCTGCCAACAATTAGACATTTTCTCCCCGAATATCACTCTTCATCCCAAAAACCAAACAGGTTCTCTCTTAAGTGCCACTCTTTAGCCCCCCAAAAAGGCATTTTCTCCCCAGAATACTGCCTTTCATCTTCAAGTGTCTCATAATTGGGAAAGGAAACGAAAGCGCTACTTTGGGGAGAGTATTTCTTATTTGGGGGATCAAAAGAGCAATTTGGGGGAGAAAATGTGTAATATAGGGAACCCTACGTGGTATTTAATGGATAAAAAATCTTCTCTTTGGAACCAAGAATGATGTTTTGGGGAGAATATTTCTCATTTTGAGGACAGAAATAGGTCTTTTTTGGAGAGGATGACTTATTTTCGGTCTAAAAAGCAGTATTCTGGGAAGAAAATGCCTTCCTTAGGGGATAAAAGGCGGTATTCTGGGAAGAAAATGTGTTATTATTGGAATAAAATGTGATGTCCCAATAAAAGACGCTGTCTTCCCCAAATGCGTCTTTGTATGCTGCAAATCAGACATTTTCTCCCCGAAAGATCACCTTAATCCTCTAAAGAAGACATTTTCTCCACAAAATGCCGCTTATTAGCTCAATACCAGGCTTTCACGCCAAAATAATGCACTTTATCCCCAAAACTCAGGCATTTTCTCCACAAAACACTCTTTTTCGCTCCAAAATACAACCATTTCTCCCCTGCATATAAATTTCTGCCAACAATTAGGCATTTTCTCCCCGAATATCACTCTTCATCCCAGAAACCAAACGGGTTCTCTCTTAAGTGCCACTCTTTATCCCCCCAGAAAGGCATTTTCTCCCCAGAATACTGCCTTTCATCTTCAAGTGTCTCATAATTGGGAAAGGAAACGAAAGCGCTACTTTGGGGAGAGTATTTCTTATTTGGGGGATCAAAAGAGCAATTTGGGGGAGAAAATGTGTAATATAGGGAACCCTACGTGGTATTTAATGGAGAAAAAGTCTTCTGTTTGGAACCAAGAATGATATTTTGGGGAGAATATTTCTCATTTTGAGGACAGAAATAGGTCTTTTTTGGAGAGGATGACTTATTTTCGGTCTAAAAAGCAGTATTCTGGGAAGAAAATGCCTTCCTTAGGGGATAAAAGGCGGTATTCTGGGAAGAAAATGTGTTATTATTGGAATAAAATGTGATGTCCCAATAAAAGACGCTGTCTTCCCCACATGCGTCTTTTTATGCTGCAAATCAGACATTTTCTCCCCGAAAGATCACCTTAATCCTCTAAAGAAGTCATTTTCTCCACAAAATGCTGCTTATTAGCTCAATACCAGGCTTTCACGCCAAAATAATGCACTTTATCCCCAAAACTCATGCATTTTCTCCCCAAAACACGCTTTTTCTCTCCAAAATACAACCCTTTCTCCCCTGCATATCAATTTCTGCCAACAATTCGACATTTTCTCCCCGAATATCACTCTTCATCCCAGAAACCAAACAGGTTCTCTCTTAAGTGCCACTCTTTAGCCCCCCAAAAAGGCATTTTCTCCCCAGAATACTGCCTTTCATCTTCAAATGTCTCATATTTGGGAAAGGGAACGAAAGCGCTACTTGGGGGAGAGTATTTCTTATTTGGGGGATCAAAAGAGCAATTTGGGGGAGAAAATGTGTAATATAGGGAACCCTACGTGGTATTTAATGGAGAAAAAGTCTTCTCTTTGGAACAAACAATGATATTTTGGTGAGAAAATTTCTCATTTTGAGGACAGAAATAGGTCTTTTTTGGAGAGGATGACTTATTTTCGGTCTAAAAAGCAGTATTCTGGGAAGAAAATGCCTTCTTTTGGGGATCAAAGGCGGTATTCTGGGAAGAAAATGTTATTATTGGAATAAAATGTGATGTCCCAATAAAAGACGCTGTCTTCCCCAAATGCGTCTTTTTATGCTGCAAATCAGACATTTTCTCCCCGAAAGATCACCTTTCTCCTCTAAAGAAGACATTTTCTCCACAAAATGCCGCTTATTAGCTCAATACCAGGCTTTCACGCCAAAATAATGCACTTTATCCCCAAAACTCACGCATTTTCTCCCCAAAACACTCTTTTTCTCTCCCAAATACAACCATTTCTCCCCTGCATATCAATTTCTGCCAACAGTTAGACATTTTCTCCCCGAATATCACTCTTCATCCCAGAAACCAAACAGGTTCTCTCTTAAGTGCCACTCTTTAGCCCCCCAAAAAGGCATTTTCTCCCCAGAATACTGCCTTTCATCTTCAAGTGTCTCATAATTGGGAAAGGAAACGAAAGCGCTACTTTGGGGAGAGTATTTCTTATTTGGGGGATCAAAAGAGCAATTTTGGGGGAGAAAATGTGTAATATAGGGAACCCTATGTGGTATTTAATGGATAAAAAATCTTCTATTTGGAACCAAGAATGATGTTTTGGGGAGAATATTTCTCATTTTGAGGACAGAAATAGGTCTTTTTTGGAGAGGATGACTTATTTTCGGTCTAAAAAGCAGTATTCTGGGAAGAAAATGCCTTCTTTTGGGGATCAAAGGCGGTATTCTGGGAAGAAAATGTTATTATTGGAATAAAATGTGCTGTCCCAATAAAAGACGCTGTCTTCCCCAAATGCGTCTTTTTATGCTGCAAATCAGACATTTTCTCCCCGAAAGATCACCTTAATCCTCTAAAGAAGACATTTTCTCCACAAAATGCCGCTTATTAGCTCAATACCAGGCTTTCACGCCAAAATAATGCACTTTATCCCCAAAACTCAGGCATTTTCTCCACAAAACACTCTTTTTCGCTCCAAAATACAACCATTTCCCCCCTGCATATCAATTTCTGCCAACAATTCGACATTTTCTCCCCGAATATCACTCTTCATCCCCAAAACCAAACAGGTTCTCTCTTAAGTGCCACTCTTTAGCCCCCCAAAAAGGCATTTTCTCCCCAGAATACTGCCTTTCATCTTCAAGTGTCTCATAATTGGGAATGGAAACGAAAGCGCTACTTTGGGGAGAGTATTTCTTATTAGGGGGATCAAAAGAGCAATTTTGGGGAGAAAATGTGTAATATAGGGAACCCTATGTAGTATTTAATGGATAAAAAATCTTCTATTTGGAACCAAGAATGATGTTTTGGGGAGAATATTTCTCATTTTGAGGACAGAAATAGGTCTTTTTTGGAGAGGATGACTTATTTTCGGTCTAAAAAGCAGTATTCTGGGAAGAAAATGCCTTCCTTAGGGGATAAAAGGCGGTATTCTGGGAAGAAAATGTGTTATTATTGGAATAAAATGTGATGTCCCAATAAAAGACGCTGTCTTCCCCAAATGCGTCTTTTTATGCTGCAAATCAGACATTTTCTCCCCGAAAGATCACCTTAATCCTCTAAAGAAGACATTTTCTCCACAAAATGCCGCTTATTAGCTCAATACCAGGCTTTCACGCCAAAATAATGCACTTTATCCCCAAAACTCACGCATTTTCTCCACAAAACACTCTTTTTCGCTCCAAAGTACAACCATTTCTCCCCTGCATATCAATTTCTGCCAACAATTAGACATTTTCTCCCCGAATATCACTCTTCATCCCAAAAACCAAACAGGTTCTCTCTTAAGTGCCACTCTTTAGCCCCCCAAAAAGGCATTTTCTCCCCAGAATACTGCCTTTCATCTTCCAATGTCTCATATTTGGGAAAGGAAACGAAAGCGCTACTTGGGGGAGAGTATTTCTTATTTGGGGGATCAAAAGAGCAATTTGGGGAAGAAAATGTGTAATATAGGGAACCCTATGTGGTATTTAATGGATAAAAAATCTTCTATTTGGAACCAAGAATGATGTTTTGGGGAGAATATTTCTCATTTTGAGGACAGAAATAGGTCTTTTTTGGAGAGGATGACTTATTTTCGGTCTAAAAAGCAGTATTCTGGGAAGAAAATGCCTTCCTTAGGGGATAAAAGGCGGTATTCTGGGAAGAAAATGTGTTATTAGTGGAATAAAATGTGCTGTCCCAATAAAAGACGCTGTCTTCCCCACATGCGTCTTTTTATGCTGCAAATCAGACATTTTCTCACCGAAAGATCACCTTAATCCTCTAAAGAAGACATTTTCTCCACAAAATGCCGCTTATTAGCTCAATACCAGGCTTTCACGCCAAAATAATGCAGTTCATCCCCAAAACTCAGGCATTTTCTCCCCAAAACACTCTTTTTCTCTCCCAAATACAACCATTTCTCCCCTGCATATCCATTTCTGCCAACAATTAGACATTTTCTCCCCGAATATCACTCTTCATCCCAGAAACCAAACAGGTTCTCTCTGAAGTGCCACTCTTTAGCCCCCCAAAAAGGCATTTTCTCCCCAGAATACTGCCTTTCATCTTCAAATGTCTCATATTTGGGAAAGGGAACGAAAGCGCTACTTTGGGGAGAGTATTTCTTATTTGGGGGATCAAAAGAGCAATTTGGGGGAGAAAATGTGTAATATAGGGAACCCTACGTGGTATTTAATGGAGAAAAAGTCTTCTCTTTGGAACCAAGAATGATATTTTGGGGAGAATATTTCTCATTTTGAGGACAGAAATAGGTCTTTTTTGGAGAGGATGACTTATTTTCGGTCTAAAAAGCAGTATTCTGGGAAGAAAATGCCTTCCTTAGGGGATAAAAGGCGGTATTCTGGGAAGAAAATGTGTTATTATTGGAATAAAATGTGATGTCCCAATAAAAGACGCTGTCTTCCCCACATGCGTCTTTTTATGCTGCAAATCAGACATTTTCTCCCCGAAAGATCACCTTTATCCTCTAAAGAAGTCATTTTCTCCACAAAATGCTGCTTATTAGCTCAATACCAGGCTTTCACGCCAAAATAATTCACTTTATCCCCAAAACTCATGCATTTTCTCCCCAAAACACGCTTTTTCTCTCCCAAATACAACCATTTCTCCCCTGCATATCCATTTCTGCCAACAATTAGACATTTTCTCCCCGAATATCACTCTTCATCCCAGAAACCAAACAGGTTCTCTCTGAAGTGCCACTCTTTAGCCCCCCAAAAAGGCATTTTCTCCCCAGAATACTGCCTTTCATCTTCAAATGTCTCATATTTGGGAAAGGGAACGAAAGCGCTACTTGGGGGAGAGTATTTCTTATTTGGGGGATCAAAAGAGCAATTTGGGGGAGAAAATGTGTAATATAGGGAACCCTACGTGGTATTTAATGGAGAAAAAGTCTTCTCTTTGGAACAAACAATGATATTTTGGGGAGAAAATTTCTCATTTTGAGGACAGAAATAGGTCTTTTTTGGAGAGGATGACTTATTTTCGGTCTAAAAAGCAGTATTCTGGGAAGAAAATGCCTTCTTTTGGGGATAAAAGGCGGTATTCTGGAAAGAAAATGTGTTATTATTGATATAAAAAGTGATGTCCCAATAAAAGACACTATCATCCCCAAATGTGTCTTTTTATGCTGCAAATCAGACATTTTCTCCCCGAAAGATCACCTTAATCCTCTAAAGAAGACATTTTCTCCACAAAATGCCGCTTATTAGCTCAATACCAGGATTTCACGCCAAAATAATGCACTTTATCCCCAAAACTCATGCATTTTTAACACAAGACACGCTTTTTCTCTCCAAAATACAACCATTTCTCCCCTGCATATCCATTTCTGCCAACAATTAGACATTTTCTCCCCGAATATCACTCTTCATCCCAGAAACCAAACAGGTTCTCTCTGAAGTGCCACTCTTTAGCCCCCCAAAAAGGCATTTTCTCCCCAGAATACTGCCTTTCATCTTCAAATGTCTCATATTTGGGAAAGGGAACGAAAGCGCTACTTTGGGGAGAGTATTTCTTATTTGGGGGATCAAAAGAGCAATTTGGGGGAGAAAATGTGTAATATAGGGAACCCTACGTGGTATTTAATGGATAAAAAATCTTCTATTTGGAACCAAGAATGATATTTTGGGGAGAATATTTCTCATTTTGAGGACAGAAATAGGTCTTTTTTGGAGAGGATGACTTATTTTCGGTCTAAAAAGCAGTATTCTGGGAAGAAAATGCCTTCCTTAGGGGATAAAAGGCGGTATTCTGGGAAGAAAATGTGTTATTATTGGAATAAAATGTGATGTCCCAATAAAAGACGCTGTCTTCCCCACATGCGTCTTTTTATGCTGCAAATCAGACATTTTCTCCCCGAAAGATCACCTTAATCCTCTAAAGAAGACATTTTCTCCACAAAATGCCGCTTATTAGCTCAATACCAGGCTTTCACGCCAAAATAATGCAGCTTATCCCCAAAACTCATGCATTTTCTCCATAAAACACGCTTTTTCTCTCCCAAATACAACGATTTCTCCCCTGCATATCAATTTCAGCCAACAATTAGACATTTTCTCCCCGAATATCACTCTTCATCCCAGAAACCAAACAGGTTCTCTCTTAAGTGCCACTCTTTAGCCCCCCAAAAAGGCATTTTCTCCCCAGAATACTGCCTTTCATCTTCAAATATCTCATATTTGGGAAAGGAAACGAAAGCGCTACTTGGGGGAGAGTATTTCTTATTTGGGGGATCAAAAGAGCAATTTGGGGGAGAAAATGTGTAATATAGGGAACCCTACGTGGTATTTAATGGAGAAAAAGTCTTCTCTTTGGAACCAAGAATGATATTTTGGGGAGAATATTTCTCATTTTGAGGACAGAAATAGGTCTTTTTTGGAGAGGATGACTTATTTTCGGTCTAAAAAGCAGTATTCTGGGAAGAAAATGCCTTCCTTAGGGGATCAAAGGCGGTATTCTGGGAAGAAAATGTGTTATTATTGGAATAAAATGTGATGTCCCAATAAAAGACGCTGTCTTCCCCACATGCGTCTTTTTATGCTGCAAATCAGACATTTTCTCCCCGAAAGATCACCTTAATCCTCTAAAGAAGACATTTTCTCCACAAAATGCCGCTTATTAGCTCAATACCAGGCTTTCACGCCAAAATAATGCACTTTATCCCCAAAACTCATGCATTTTCTCCACAAAACACGCTTTTTCTCTCCCAAATACAACCATTTCTCCCCTGCATATCAATTTCTGCCAACAATTAGACATTTTCTCCCCGAATATCACTCTTCATCCCAGAAACCAAACAGGTTCTCTCTTAAGTGCCACTCTTTAGCCCCCCAAAAAGGCATTTTCTCCCCAGAATACTGCCTTTCATCTTCAAATGTCTCATATTTGGGAAAGGAAACGAAAGCGCTACTTTGGGGAGAGTATTTCTTATTTGGGGGATCAAAAGAGCAATTTGGGGGAGAAAATGTGTAATATAGGGAACCCTACGTGGTATTTAATGGAGAAAAAGTCTTCTCTTTGGAACCAAGAATGATATTTTGGGGAGAATATTTCTCATTTTGAGGACAGAAATAGGTCTTTTTTGGAGAGGATGACTTATTTTCGGTCTAAAAAGCAGTATTCTGGGTAGAAAATGCCTTCTTTTGGGGATCAAAGGCGGTATTCTGGGAAGAAAATGTGTTATTATTGGAATAAAATGTGCTGTCCCAATAAAAGACGCTGTCTTCCCCAAATGCGTCTTTTTATGCTGCAAATCAGACATTTTCTCCCCGAAAGATCACCTTAATCCTCTAAAGAAGACATTTTCTCCACAAAATGCCGCTTATTAGCTCAATACCAGGCTTTCACGCCAAAATAATGCACTTTATCCCCAAAACTCAGGCATTTTCTCCACAAAACACTCTTTTTCTCTCCAAAGTACAACCATTTCTCCCCTGCATATCAATTTCTGCCAACATTTAGACATTTTCTCCCCGAATATCACTCTTCATCCCAGAAACCAAACAGGTTCTCTCTTAAGTGCCACTCTTTAGCCCCCCAAAAAGGCATTTTCTCCCCAGAATACTGCCTTTCATCTTCAAATGTCTCATATTTGGGAAAGGGAACGAAAGCGCTACTTTGGGGAGAGTATTTCTTATTTGGGGGATCAAAAGAGCAATTTGGGGGAGAAAATGTGTAATATAGGGAACCCTACGTGGTATTTAATGGAGAAAAAGTCTTCTCTTTGGAACCAAGAATGATATTTTGGGGAGAATATTTCTCATTTTGAGGACAGAAATAGGTCTTTTTTGGAGAGGATGACTTATTTTCGGTCTAAAAAGCAGTATTCTGGGAAGAAAATGCCTTCCTTAGGGGATAAAAGGCGGTATTCTGGGAAGAAAATGTGTTATTATTGGAATAAAATGTGATGTCCCAATAAAAGACGCTGTCTTCCCCACATGCGTCTTTTTATGCTGCAAATCAGACATTTTCTCCCCGAAAGATCACCTTAATCCTCTAAAGAAGACATTTTCTCCACAAAATGCCGCTTATTAGCTCAATACCAGGCTTTCACGCCAAAATAATGCACTTTATCCCCAAAACTCAGGCATTTTCTCCACAAAACACTCTTTTTCTCTCCAAAGTACAACCATTTCTCCCCTGCATATCAATTTCTGCCAACATTTAGACATTTTCTCCCCGAATATCACTATTCATCCCAGAAACCAAACAGGTTCTCTCTTAAGTGCCACTCTTTAGCCCCCCAAAAAGGCATTTTCTCCCCAGAATACTGCCTTTCATCTTCAAGTGTCTCATAATTGGGAAAGGAAACGAAAGCGCTACTTTGGGGAGAGTATTTCTTATTTGGGGGATCAAAAGAGCAATTTTGGGGAGAAAATGTGTAATATAGGGAACCCTACGTGGTATTTAATGGAGAAAAAATCTTCTATTTGGAACCAAGAATGATGTTTTGGGGAGAATATTTCTCATTTTGAGGACAGAAATAGGTCTTTTTTGGAGAGGATGACTTATTTTCGGTCTAAAAAGCAGTATTCTGGGAAGAAAATGCCTTCCTTAGGGGATAAAAGGCGGTATTCTGGGAAGAAAATGTGTTATTAGTGGAATAAAATGTGCTGTCCCAATAAAAGACGCTGTCTTCCCCACATGCGTCTTTTTATGCTGCAAATCAGACATTTTCTCCCCGAAAGATCACCTTAATCCTCTAAAGAAGACATTTTCTCCACAAAATGCCGCTTATTAGCTCAATACCAGGCTTTCACGCCAAAATAATGCAGTTCATCCCCAAAACTCAGGCATTTTCTCCACAAAACACTCTTTTTCGCTCCAAAGTACAACCATTTCTCCCCTGCATATCAATTTCTGCCAACAATTAGACATTTTCTCCCCGAATATCACTCTTCATCCCAAAAACCAAACAGGTTCTCTCTTAAGTGCCACTCTTTAGCCCCCCAAAAAGGCATTTTCTCCCCAGAATACTGCCTTTCATCTTCAAGTGTCTCATAATTGGGAAAGGAAACGAAAGCGCTACTTTGGGGAGAGTATTTCTTATTTGGGGGATCAAAAGAGCAATTTGGGGGAGAAAATGTGTAATATAGGGAACCCTACGTGGTATTTAATGGAGAAAAAGTCTTCTGTTTGGAACCAAGAATGATATTTTGGGGAGAATATTTCTCATTTTGAGGACAGAAATAGGTCTTTTTTGGAGAGGATGACTTATTTTCGGTCTAAAAAGCAGTATTCTGGGAAGAAAATGCCTTCCTTAGGGGATAAAAGGCGGTATTCTGGGAAGAAAATGTGTTATTATTGGAATAAAATGTGATGTCCCAATAAAAGACGCTGTCTTCCCCAAATGCGTCTTTGTATGCTGCAAATCAGACATTTTCTCCCCGAAAGATCACCTTAATCCTCTAAAGAAGACATTTTCTCCACAAAATGCCGCTTATTAGCTCAATACCAGGCTTTCACGCCAAAATAATGCACTTTATCCCCAAAACTCATGCATTTTCTCCCCAAAACACGCTTTTTCTCTCCAAAGTACAACCATTTCTCCCCTGCATATCAATTTCAGCCAACAATTAGACATTTTCTCCCCGAATATCACTCTTCATCCCAGAAACCAAACAGGTTCTCTCTTAAGTGCCACTCTTTAGCCCCCCAAAAAGGCATTTTCTCCCCAGAATACTGCCTTTCATCTTCAAATATCTCATATTTGGGAAAGGAAACGAAAGCGCTACTTGGGGGAGAGTATTTCTTATTTGGGGGATCAAAAGAGCAATTTGGGGGAGAAAATGTGTAATATAGGGAACCCTACGTGGTATTTAATGGAGAAAAAGTCTTCTCTTTGGAACCAAGAATGATGTTTTGGGGAGAATATTTCTCATTTTGAGGACAGAAATAGGTCTTTTTTGGAGAGGATGACTTATTTTCGGTCTAAAAAGCAGTATTCTGTGTAGAAAATGCCTTCTTTTGGGGATCAAAGGCGGTATTCTGGGAAGAAAATGTGTTATTATTGGAATAAAATGTGATGTCCCAATAAAAGACGCTGTCTTCCCCACATGCGTCTTTTTATGCTGCAAATCAGACATTTTCTCCCCGAAAGATCACCTTAATCCTCTAAAGAAGACATTTTCTCCACAAAATGCCGCTTATTAGCTCAATACCAGGCTTTCACGCCAAAATAATGCACTTTATCCCCAAAACTCACGCATTTTCTCCACAAAACACTCTTTTTCGCTCCAAAATACAACCATTTCTCCCCTGCATATCAATTTCAGCCAACAATTAGACATTTTCTCCCCGAATATCACTCTTCATCCCAGAAACCAAACAGGTTCTCTCTGAAGTGCCACTCTTTAGCCCCCCAAAAAGGCATTTTCTCCCCAGAATACTGCCTTTCATCTTCAAATATCTCATATTTGGGAAAGGAAACGAAAGCGCTACTTTGGGGAGAGTATTTCTTATTTGGGGGATCAAAAGAGCAATTTGGGGGAGAAAATGTGTAATATAGGGAACCCTACGTGGTATTTAATGGAGAAAAAGTCTTCTCTTTGGAACCAAGAATGATATTTTGGGGAGAATATTTCTCATTTTGAGGACAGAAATAGGTCTTTTTTGGAGAGGATGACTTATTTTCGGTCTAAAAAGCAGTATTCTGGGAAGAAAATGCCTTCCTTAGGGGATAAAAGGCGGTATTCTGGGAAGAAAATGTGTTATTATTGGAATAAAATGTGATGTCCCAATAAAAGACGCTGTCTTCCCCAAATGCGTCTTTGTATGCTGCAAATCAGACATTTTGTCCCCGAAAGATCACCTTAATCCTCTAAAGAAGACATTTTCTCCACAAAATGCCGCTTATTAGCTCAATACCAGGCTTTCACGCCAAAATAATGCACTTTATCCCCAAAACTCATGCATTTTCTCCCCAAAACACGCTTTTTCTCTCCCAAATACAACCATTTCTCCCCTGCATATCAATTTCTGCCAACATTTAGACATTTTCTCCCCGAATATCACTCTTCATCCCAGAAACCAAACAGGTTCTCTCTTAAGTGCCACTCTTTAGCCCCCCAAAAAGGCATTTTCTCCCCAGAATACTGCCTTTCATCTTCAAGTGTCTCATAATTGGGAAAGGAAACGAAAGCGCTACTTTGGGGAGAGTATTTCTTATTTGGGGGATCAAAAGAGCAATTTGGGGGAGAAAATGTGTAATATAGGGAACCCTACGTGGTATTTAATGGAGAAAAAGTCTTCTATTTGGAACCAAGAATGATGTTTTGGGGAGAATATTTCTCATTTTGAGGACAGAAATAGGTCTTTTGTGGAGAGGATGACTTATTTTCGGTCTAAAAAGCAGTATTCTGGGAAGAAAATGCCTTCCTTAGGGGATAAAAGGCGGTATTCTGGGAAGAAAATGTGTTATTAGTGGAATAAAATGTGCTGTCCCAATAAAAGACGCTGTCTTCCCCACATGCGTCTTTTTATGCTGCAAATCAGACATTTTCTCCCCGAAAGATCACCTTAATCCTCTAAAGAAGACATTTTCTCCACAAAATGCCGCTTATTAGCTCAATACCAGGCTTTCACGCCAAAATAATGCAGTTCATCCCCAAAACTCAGGCATTTTCTCCACAAAACAGGCTTTTTCGCTCCAAAATACAACCATTTCTCCCCTGCATATCAATTTCTGCCAACAATTAGACATTTTCTCCCCGAATATCACTCTTCATCCCAAAAACCAAACAGGTTCTCTCTTAAGTGCCACTCTTTAGCCCCCCAAAAAGGCATTTTCTCCCCAGAATACTGCCTTTCATCTTCAAGTGTCTCATAATTTGGAAAGGAAACGAAAGCGCTACTTTGGGGAGAGTATTTCTTATTTGGGGGATCAAAAGAGCAATTTGGGGGAGAAAATGTGTAATATAGGGAACCCTACGTGGTATTTAATGGAGAAAAAGTCTTCTCTTTGGAACCAAGAATGATATTTTGGGGAGAATATTTCTCATTTTGAGGACAGAAATAGGTCTTTTTTGGAGAGGATGACTTATTTTCGGTCTAAAAAGCAGTATTCTGGGAAGAAAATGCCTTCCTTAGGGGATAAAAGGCGGTATTCTGGGAAGAAAATGTGTTATTATTGGAATAAAATGTGATGTCCCAATAAAAGACGCTGTCTTCCCCAAATGCGTCTTTGTATGCTGCAAATCAGACATTTTGTCCCCGAAAGATCACCTTTCTCCTCAAAAGAAGACATTTTCTCCACAAAATGCCGCTTATTAGCTCAATACCAGGCTTTCACGCCAAAATAATGCAGCTTATCCCCAAAACTCATGCATTTTCTCCATAAAACACGCTTTTTCTCTCCCAAATACAACGATTTCTCCCCTGCATATCAATTTCAGCCAACAATTAGACATTTTCTCCCCGAATATCACTCTTCATCCCAGAAACCAAACAGGTTCTCTCTTAAGTGCCACTCTTTAGCCCCCCAAAAAGGCATTTTCTCCCCAGAATACTGCCTTTCATCTTCAAATATCTCATATTTGGGAAAGGAAACGAAAGCGCTACTTTGGGGAGAGTATTTCTTATTTGGGGGATCAAAAGAGCAATTTGGGGGAGAAAATGTGTAATATAGGGAACCCTACGTGGTATTTAATGGAGAAAAAGTCTTCTCTTTGGAACCAAGAATGATATTTTGGGGAGAATATTTCTCATTTTGAGGACAGAAATAGGTCTTTTTTGGAGAGGATGACTTATTTTCGGTCTAAAAAGCAGTATTCTGGGAAGAAAATGCCTTCCTTAGGGGATAAAAGGCGGTATTCTGGGAAGAAAATGTGTTATTAGTGGAATAAAATGTGATGTCCCAATAAAAGACGCTGTCTTCCCCACATGCGTCTTTTTATGCTGCAAATCAGACATTTTGTCCCCGAAAGATCACCTTAATCCTCTAAAGAAGACATTTTCTCCACAAAATGCCGCTTATTAGCTCAATACCAGGCTTTCACGCCAAAATAATTCACTTTATCCCCAAAACTCATGCATTTTCTCCCCAAAACACGCTTTTTCTCTCCCAAATACAACCATTTCTCCCCTGCATATCAATTTCTGCCAACAATTAGACATTTTCTCCCCGAATATCACTCTTCATCCCAGAAACCAAACAGGTTCTCTCTTAAGTGCCACTCTTTAGCCCCCCAAAAAGGCATTTTCTCCCCAGAATACTGCCTTTCATCTTCAAGTGTCTCATATTTGGGAAAGGAAACGAAAGCGCTACTTTGGGGAGAGTATTTCTTATTTGGGGGATCAAAAGAGCAATTTGGGGGAGAAAATGTGTAATATAGGGAACCCTACGTGGTATTTAATGGAGAAAAAGTCTTCTCTTTGGAACCAAGAATGATATTTTGGGGAGAATATTTCTCATTTTGAGGACAGAAATAGGTCTTTTTTGGAGAGGATGACTTATTTTCGGTCTAAAAAGCAGTATTCTGGGAAGAAAATGCCTTCCTTAGGGGATAAAAGGCGGTATTCTGGGAAGAAAATGTGTTATTATTGGAATAAAATGTGATGTCCCAATAAAAGACGCTGTCTTCCCCACATGCGTCTTTTTATGCTGCAAATCAGACATTTTCTCCCCGAAAGATCACCTTAATCCTCTAAAGAAGACATTTTCTCCACAAAATGCCGCTTATTAGCTCAATACCAGGCTTTCACGCCAAAATAATGCACTTTATCCCCAAAACTCAGGCATTTTCTCCACAAAACACTCTTTTTCTCTCCAAAGTACAACGATTTCTCCCCTGCATATCAATTTCTGCCAACATTTAGACATTTTCTCCCCGAATATCACTCTTCATCCCAGAAACCAAACAGGTTCTCTCTTAAGTGCCACTCTTTAGCCCCCCAAAAAGGCATTTTCTCCCCAGAATTCTGCCTTTCATCTTCAAATGTCTCATATTTGGGAAAGGAAACGAAAGCGCTACTTTGGGGAGAGTATTTCTTATTTGGGGGATCAAAAGAGCAATTTGGGGGAGAAAATGTGTAATATAGGGAACCCTACGTGGTATTTAATGGAGAAAAAGTCTTCTGTTTGGAACCAAGAATGATATTTTGGGGAGAATATTTCTCATTTTGAGGACAGAAATAGGTCTTTTTTGGAGAGGATGACTTATTTTCGGTCTAAAAAGCAGTATTCTGGGAAGAAAATGCCTTCCTTAGGGGATAAAAGGCGGTATTCTGGGAAGAAAATGTGTTATTATTGGAATAAAATGTGATGTCCCAATAAAAGACGCTGTCTTCCCCACATGCGTCTTTTTATGCTGCAAATCAGACATTTTCTCCCCGAAAGATCACCTTAATCCTCTAAAGAAGACATTTTCTCCACAAAATGCCGCTTATTAGCTCAATACCAGGCTTTCACGCCAAAATAATGCACTTTATCCCCAAAACTCAGGCATTTTCTCCACAAAACACTCTTTTTCTCTCCAAAGTACAACCATTTCTCCCCTGCATATCCATTTCTGCCAACATTTAGGCATTTTCTCCCCGAATATCACTCTTCATCCCAGAAACCAAACAGGTTCTCTCTTAAGTGCCACTCTTTAGCCCCCCAAAAAGGCATTTTCTCCCCAGAATACTGCCTTTCATCTTCAAGTGTCTCATAATTGGGAAAGGAAACGAAAGCGCTACTTTGGGGAGAGTATTTCTTATTTGGGGGATCAAAAGAGCAATTTGGGGGAGAAAATGTGTAATATAGGGAACCCTATGTAGTATTTAATGGATAAAAAATCTTCTATTTGGAACCAAGAATGATGTTTTGGGGAGAATATTTCTCATTTTGAGGACAGAAATAGGTCTTTTTTGGAGAGGATGACTTATTTTCAGTCTAAAAAGCAGTATTCTGGGTAGAAAATGCCTTCTTTTGGGGATCAAAGGCGGTATTCTGGGAAGAAAATGTGTTATTATTGGAATAAAATGTGATGTCCCAATAAAAGACGCTGTCTTCCCCAAATGCGTCTTTGTATGCTGCAAATCAGACATTTTCTCCCCGAAAGATCACCTTAATCCTCTAAAGAAGACATTTTCTCCACAAAATGCCGCTTATTAGCTCAATACCAGGCTTTCACGCCAAAATAATGCACTTTATCCCCAAAACTCAGGCATTTTCTCCACAAAACACTCTTTTTCTCTCCAAAGTACAACCATTTCTCCCCTGCATATCAATTTCTGCCAACATTTAGACATTTTCTCCCCGAATATCACTCTTCATCCCAGAAACCAAACAGGTTCTCTCTTAAGTGCCACTCTTTAGCCCCCCAAAAAGGCATTTTCTCCCCAGAATACTGCCTTTCATCTTCAAGTGTCTCATAATTGGGAAAGGAAACGAAAGCGCTACTTTGGGGAGAGTATTTCTTATTTGGGGGATCAAAAGAGCAATTTTGGGGAGAAAATGTGTAATATAGGGAACCCTACGTGGTATTTAATGGAGAAAAAATCTTCTATTTGGAACCAAGAATGATGTTTTGGGGAGAATATTTCTCATTTTGAGGACAGAAATAGGTCTTTTTTGGAGAGGATGACTTATTTTCGGTCTAAAAAGCAGTATTCTGGGAAGAAAATGCCTTCCTTAGGGGATAAAAGGCGGTATTCTGGGAAGAAAATGTGTTATTAGTGGAATAAAATGTGCTGTCCCAATAAAAGACGCTGTCTTCCCCACATGCGTCTTTTTATGCTGCAAATCAGACATTTTCTCACCGAAAGATCACCTTAATCCTCTAAAGAAGACATTTTCTCCACAAAATGCCGCTTATTAGCTCAATACCAGGCTTTCACGCCAAAATAATGCACTTTATCCCCAAAACTCACGCATTTTCTCCCCAAAACAAGCTCTTTCGCTCCAAAGTACAACCATTTCTCCCCTGCATATCAATTTCTGCCAACAATTAGACATTTTCTCCCCGAATATCACTCTTCATCCCAGAAACCAAACAGGTTCTCTCTTAAGTGCCACTCTTTAGCCCCCCAAAAAGGCATTTTCTCCCCAGAATACTGCCTTTCATCTTCAAATATCTCATATTTGGGAAAGGAAACGAAAGCGCTACTTTGGGGAGAGTATTTCTTATTTGGGGGATCAAAAGAGCAATTTGGGGGAGAAAATGTGTAATATAGGGAACCCTACGTGGTATTTAATGGAGAAAAAGTCTTCTCTTTGGAACCAAGAATGATGTTTTGGGGAGAATATTTCTCATTTTGAGGACAGAAATAGGTCTTTTTTGGAGAGGATGACTTATTTTCGGTCTAAAAAGCAGTATTCTGGGAAGAAAATGCCTTCTTTTGGGGATCAAAGGCGGTATTCTGGGAAGAAAATGTGTTATTATTGGAATAAAATGTGATGTCCCAATAAAAGACGCTGTCTTCCCCACATGCGTCTTTTTATGCTGCAAATCAGACATTTTCTCCCCGAAAGATCACCTTAATCCTCTAAAGAAGACATTTTCTCCACAAAATGCCGCTTATTAGCTCAATACCAGGCTTTCACGCCAAAATAATGCAGCTTATCCCCAAAACTCATGCATTTTCTCCATAAAACACGCTTTTTCTCTCCCAAATACAACGATTTCTCCCCTGCATATCAATTTCAGCCAACAATTAGACATTTTCTCCCCGAATATCACTCTTCATCCCAGAAACCAAACAGGTTCTCTCTGAAGTGCCACTCTTTAGCCCCCCAAAAAGGCATTTTCTCCCCAGAATACTGCCTTTCATCTTCAAATATCTCATATTTGGGAAAGGAAACGAAAGCGCTACTTTGGGGAGAGTATTTCTTATTTGGGGGATCAAAAGAGCAATTTGGGGGAGAAAATGTGTAATATAGGGAACCCTACGTGGTATTTAATGGAGAAAAAGTCTTCTCTTTGGAACCAAGAATGATATTTTGGGGAGAATATTTCTCATTTTGAGGACAGAAATAGGTCTTTTTTGGAGAGGATGACTTATTTTCGGTCTAAAAAGCAGTATTCTGGGAAGAAAATGCCTTCCTTAGGGGATAAAAGGCGGTATTCTGGGAAGAAAATGTGTTATTATTGGAATAAAATGTGATGTCCCAATAAAAGACGCTGTCTTCCCCAAATGCGTCTTTGTATGCTGCAAATCAGACATTTTGTCCCCGAAAGATCACCTTAATCCTCTAAAGAAGACATTTTCTCCACAAAATGCCGCTTATTAGCTCAATACCAGGCTTTCACGCCAAAATAATGCACTTTATCCCCAAAACTCATGCATTTTCTCCCCAAAACACGCTTTTTCTCTCCCAAATACAACCATTTCTCCCCTGCATATCAATTTCTGCCAACATTTAGACATTTTCTCCCCGAATATCACTCTTCATCCCAGAAACCAAACAGGTTCTCTCTTAAGTGCCACTCTTTAGCCCCCCAAAAAGGCATTTTCTCCCCAGAATACTGCCTTTCATCTTCAAGTGTCTCATAATTGGGAAAGGAAACGAAAGCGCTACTTTGGGGAGAGTATTTCTTATTTGGGGGATCAAAAGAGCAATTTGGGGGAGAAAATGTGTAATATAGGGAACCCTACGTGGTATTTAATGGAGAAAAAGTCTTCTATTTGGAACCAAGAATGATGTTTTGGGGAGAATATTTCTCATTTTGAGGACAGAAATAGGTCTTTTGTGGAGAGGATGACTTATTTTCGGTCTAAAAAGCAGTATTCTGGGAAGAAAATGCCTTCCTTAGGGGATAAAAGGCGGTATTCTGGGAAGAAAATGTGTTATTAGTGGAATAAAATGTGCTGTCCCAATAAAAGACGCTGTCTTCCCCACATGCGTCTTTTTATGCTGCAAATCAGACATTTTCTCCCCGAAAGATCACCTTAATCCTCTAAAGAAGACATTTTCTCCACAAAATGCCGCTTATTAGCTCAATACCAGGCTTTCACGCCAAAATAATGCAGTTCATCCCCAAAACTCAGGCATTTTCTCCACAAAACAGGCTTTTTCGCTCCAAAATACAACCATTTCTCCCCTGCATATCAATTTCTGCCAACAATTAGACATTTTCTCCCCGAATATCACTCTTCATCCCAAAAACCAAACAGGTTCTCTCTTAAGTGCCACTCTTTAGCCCCCCAAAAAGGCATTTTCTCCCCAGAATACTGCCTTTCATCTTCAAGTGTCTCATAATTTGGAAAGGAAACGAAAGCGCTACTTTGGGGAGAGTATTTCTTATTTGGGGGATCAAAAGAGCAATTTGGGGGAGAAAATGTGTAATATAGGGAACCCTACGTGGTATTTAATGGAGAAAAAGTCTTCTCTTTGGAACCAAGAATGATATTTTGGGGAGAATATTTCTCATTTTGAGGACAGAAATAGGTCTTTTTTGGAGAGGATGACTTATTTTCGGTCTAAAAAGCAGTATTCTGGGAAGAAAATGCCTTCCTTAGGGGATAAAAGGCGGTATTCTGGGAAGAAAATGTGTTATTATTGGAATAAAATGTGATGTCCCAATAAAAGACGCTGTCTTCCCCAAATGCGTCTTTGTATGCTGCAAATCAGACATTTTCTCCCCGAAAGATCACCTTAATCCTCTAAAGAAGACATTTTCTCCACAAAATGCCGCTTATTAGCTCAATACCAGGCTTTCACGCCAAAATAATGCAGCTTATCCCCAAAACTCATGCATTTTCTCCATAAAACACGCTTTTTCTCTCCCAAATACAACGATTTCTCCCCTGCATATCAATTTCAGCCAACAATTAGACATTTTCTCCCCGAATATCACTCTTCATCCCAGAAACCAAACAGGTTCTCTCTTAAGTGCCACTCTTTAGCCCCCCAAAAAGGCATTTTCTCCCCAGAATACTGCCTTTCATCTTCAAATATCTCATATTTGGGAAAGGAAACGAAAGCGCTACTTTGGGGAGAGTATTTCTTATTTGGGGGATCAAAAGAGCAATTTGGGGGAGAAAATGTGTAATATAGGGAACCCTACGTGGTATTTAATGGAGAAAAAGTCTTCTCTTTGGAACCAAGAATGATATTTTGGGGAGAATATTTCTCATTTTGAGGACAGAAACAGGTCTTTTTTGGAGAGGATGACTTATTTTCGGTCTAAAAAGCAGTATTCTGGGAAGAAAATGCCTTCCTTAGGGGATAAAAGGCGGTATTCTGGGAAGAAAATGTGTTATTAGTGGAATAAAATGTGATGTCCCAATAAAAGACGCTGTCTTCCCCACATGCGTCTTTTTATGCTGCAAATCAGACATTTTGTCCCCGAAAGATCACCTTAATCCTCTAAAGAAGACATTTTCTCCACAAAATGCCGCTTATTAGCTCAATACCAGGCTTTCACGCCAAAATAATTCACTTTATCCCCAAAACTCATGCATTTTCTCCCCAAAACACGCTTTTTCTCTCCCAAATACAACCATTTCTCCCCTGCATATCAATTTCTGCCAACAATTAGACATTTTCTCCCCGAATATCACTCTTCATCCCAGAAACCAAACAGGTTCTCTCTTAAGTGCCACTCTTTAGCCCCCCAAAAAGGCATTTTCTCCCCAGAATACTGCCTTTCATCTTCAAGTGTCTCATATTTGGGAAAGGAAACGAAAGCGCTACTTTGGGGAGAGTATTTCTTATTTGGGGGATCAAAAGAGCAATTTGGGGGAGAAAATGTGTAATATAGGGAACCCTACGTGGTATTTAATGGAGAAAAAGTCTTCTCTTTGGAACCAAGAATGATATTTTGGGGAGAATATTTCTCATTTTGAGGACAGAAATAGGTCTTTTTTGGAGAGGATGACTTATTTTCGGTCTAAAAAGCAGTATTCTGGGAAGAAAATGCCTTCCTTAGGGGATAAAAGGCGGTATTCTGGGAAGAAAATGTGTTATTATTGGAATAAAATGTGATGTCCCAATAAAAGACGCTGTCTTCCCCACATGCGTCTTTTTATGCTGCAAATCAGACATTTTCTCCCCGAAAGATCACCTTAATCCTCTAAAGAAGACATTTTCTCCACAAAATGCCGCTTATTAGCTCAATACCAGGCTTTCACGCCAAAATAATGCACTTTATCCCCAAAACTCAGGCATTTTCTCCACAAAACACTCTTTTTCTCTCCAAAGTACAACCATTTCTCCCCTGCATATCAATTTCTGCCAACATTTAGACATTTTCTCCCCGAATATCACTCTTCATCCCAGAAACCAAACAGGTTCTCTCTTAAGTGCCACTCTTTAGCCCCCCAAAAAGGCATTTTCTCCCCAGAATTCTGCCTTTCATCTTCAAATGTCTCATATTTGGGAAAGGAAACGAAAGCGCTACTTTGGGGAGAGTATTTCTTATTTGGGGGATCAAAAGAGCAATTTGGGGGAGAAAATGTGTAATATAGGGAACCCTACGTGGTATTTAATGGAGAAAAAGTCTTCTGTTTGGAACCAAGAATGATATTTTGGGGAGAATATTTCTCATTTTGAGGACAGAAATAGGTCTTTTTTGGAGAGGATGACTTATTTTCGGTCTAAAAAGCAGTATTCTGGGAAGAAAATGCCTTCCTTAGGGGATAAAAGGCGGTATTCTGGGAAGAAAATGTGTTATTATTGGAATAAAATGTGATGTCCCAATAAAAGACGCTGTCTTCCCCACATGCGTCTTTTTATGCTGCAAATCAGACATTTTCTCCCCGAAAGATCACCTTAATCCTCTAAAGAAGACATTTTCTCCACAAAATGCCGCTTATTAGCTCAATACCAGGCTTTCACGCCAAAATAATGCACTTTATCCCCAAAACTCAGGCATTTTCTCCACAAAACACTCTTTTTCTCTCCAAAGTACAACCATTTCTCCCCTGCATATCCATTTCTGCCAACATTTAGGCATTTTCTCCCCGAATATCACTCTTCATCCCAGAAACCAAACAGGTTCTCTCTTAAGTGCCACTCTTTAGCCCCCCAAAAAGGCATTTTCTCCCCAGAATACTGCCTTTCATCTTCAAGTGTCTCATAATTGGGAAAGGAAACGAAAGCGCTACTTTGGGGAGAGTATTTCTTATTTGGGGGATCAAAAGAGCAATTTGGGGGAGAAAATGTGTAATATAGGGAACCCTATGTAGTATTTAATGGATAAAAAATCTTCTATTTGGAACCAAGAATGATGTTTTGGGGAGAATATTTCTCATTTTGAGGACAGAAATAGGTCTTTTTTGGAGAGGATGACTTATTTTCAGTCTAAAAAGCAGTATTCTGGGTAGAAAATGCCTTCTTTTGGGGATCAAAGGCGGTATTCTGGGAAGAAAATGTGTTATTATTGGAATAAAATGTGATGTCCCAATAAAAGACGCTGTCTTCCCCAAATGCGTCTTTGTATGCTGCAAATCAGACATTTTCTCCCCGAAAGATCACCTTAATCCTCTAAAGAAGACATTTTCTCCACAAAATGCCGCTTATTAGCTCAATACCAGGCTTTCACGCCAAAATAATGCACTTTATCCCCAAAACTCATGCATTTTCTCCACAAAACACGCTTTTTCTCTCCCAAGTACAACCATTTCTCCCCTGCATATCAATTTCTGCCAACATTTAGACATTTTCTCCCCGAATATCACTCTTCATCCCAGAAACCAAACAGGTTCTCTCTTAAGTGCCACTCTTTAGCCCCCCAAAAAGGCATTTTCTCCCCAGAATACTGCCTTTCATCTTCAAGTGTCTCATAATTGGGAAAGGAAACGAAAGCGCTACTTTGGGGAGAGTATTTCTTATTTGGGGGATCAAAAGAGCAATTTGGGGGAGAAAATGTGTAATATAGGGAACCCTACGTGGTATTTAATGGAGAAAAAATCTTCTATTTGGAACCAAGAATGATGTTTTGGGGAGAATATTTCTCATTTTGAGGACAGAAATAGGTCTTTTTTGGAGAGGATGACTTATTTTCGGTCTAAAAAGCAGTATTCTGGGAAGAAAATGCCTTCCTTAGGGGATAAAAGGCGGTATTCTGGGAAGAAAATGTGTTATTAGTGGAATAAAATGTGCTGTCCCAATAAAAGACGCTGTCTTCCCCACATGCGTCTTTTTATGCTGCAAATCAGACATTTTCTCACCGAAAGATCACCTTAATCCTCTAAAGAAGACATTTTCTCCACAAAATGCCGCTTATTAGCTCAATACCAGGCTTTCACGCCAAAATAATGCACTTTATCCCCAAAACTCAGGCATTTTCTCCCCAAAACTCTCTTTTTCGCTCCAAAATACAACCATTTCCCCCCTGCATATCAATTTCTGCCAACAATTAGACATTTTCTCCCCGAATATCACTCTTCATCCCAGAAACCAAACAGGTTCTCTCTTAAGTGCCACTCTTTAGCCCCCCAAAAAGGCATTTTCTCCCCAGAATACTGCCTTTCATCTTCAAATGTCTCATTTTTGGGAAAGGAAAGAAAGTGCTACTTTGGGGAGAGTATTTCTTATTTGGGGGATCAAAAGAGCAATTTGGGGAGAAAATGCGTAATATAGGGAACCCTACGTGGTATTTAATGGAGAAAAAGTCTTCTATTTGGAACCAAGACTGATATTTTGGGGAGAATATTTCTCATTTTGAGGACAGAAATAGGTCTTTTTTGGAGAGGATGACTTATTTTCGGTCTAAAAAGCAATATTCTGGGAAGAAAATGCCTTCCTTATGGGATAAAAGGCGGTATTCTGGGAAGAAAATGTGTTATTATTGGAATAAAATGTGATGTCCCAATAAAAGACGCTGTCTTCCCCACATGCGTCTTTTTATGCTGCAAATCAGACATTTTGTCCCCGAAAGATCACCTTAATCCTCTAAAGAAGACATTTTCTCCACAAAATGCCGCTTATTAGCTCAATACCAGGCTTTCACGCCAAAATAATGCACTTTATCCCCAAAACTCAGGCATTTTCTCCACAAAACACGCTTTTTCTCTCCCAAATACAACCATTTCTCCCCTGCATATCAATTTCTGCCAACAGTTAGACATTTTCTCCCCGAATATCACTCTTCATCCCAGAAACCAAACAGGTTCTCTCTTAAGTGCCACTCTTTAGCCCCCCAAAAAGGCATTTTCTCCCCAGAATACTGCCTTTCATCTTCAAATGTCTCATATTTGGGAAAGGAAACGAAAGCGCTACTTTGGGGAGAGTATTTCTTATTTGGGGGATCAAAAGAGCAATTTTGGGGGAGAAAATGTGTAATATAGGGAACCCTATGTGGTATTTAATGGAGAAAAAGTCTTCTGTTTGGAACCAAGAATGATATTTTGGGGAGAATATTTCTCATTTTGAGGACAGAAATAGGTCTTTTTTGGAGAGGATGACTTATTTTCGGTCTAAAAAGCAGTATTCTGGGAAGAAAATGCCTTCCTTAGGGGATCAAAGGCGGTATTCTGGGAAGAAAATGTGTTATTATTGGAATAAAATGTGATGTCCCCATAAAAGATGCTGTCTTCCCCACATGCGTCTTTTTATGCTGCAAATCAGACATTTTGTCCCCGAAAGTTCACCTTAATCCTCTAAAGAAGACATTTTCTCCACAAAATGCCGCTTATTAGCTCAATACCAGGCTTTCACGCCAAAATAATGCACTTTATCCCCAAAACTCAGGCATTTTCTCCACAAAACACTCTTTTTCTCTCCCAAATACAACCATTTCTCCCCTGCATATCCATTTCTGCCAACAGTTAGACATTTTCTCCCCGAATATCACTCTTCATCCCAGAAACCAAACAGGTTCTCTCTTAAGTGCCACTCTTTAGCCCCCCAAAAAGGCATTTTCTCCCCAGAATACTGCCTTTCATCTTCAAATGTCTCATATTTGGGAAAGGAAACGAAAGCGCTACTTTGGGGAGAGTATTTCTTATTTGGGGGATCAAAAGAGCAATTTTGGGGGAGAAAATGTGTAATATAGGGAACCCTACGTGGTATTTAATGGAGAAAAAGTCTTCTCTTTGGAACCAAGAATGATATTTTGGGGAGAATATTTCTCATTTTGAGGACAGAAATAGGTCTTTTTTGGAGAGGATGACTTATTTTCGGTCTAAAAAGCAGTATTCTGGGAAGAAAATGCCTTCCTTAGGGGATAAAAGGCGGTATTCTGGGAAGAAAATGTGTTATTATTGGAATAAAATGTGATGTCCCCATAAAAGATGCTGTCTTCCCCACATGCGTCTTTTTATGCTGCAAATCAGACATTTTGTCCCCGAAAGTTCACCTTAATCCTCTAAAGAAGACATTTTCTCCACAAAATGCCGCTTATTAGCTCAATACCAGGCTTTCACGCCAAAATAATGCACTTTATCCCCAAAACTCAGGCATTTTCTCCACAAAACACTCTTTTTCTCTCCCAAATACAACCATTTCTCCCCTGCATATCCATTTCTGCCAACAGTTAGACATTTTCTCCCCGAATATCACTCTTCATCCCAGAAACCAAACAGGTTCTCTCTTAAGCGCCACTCTTTAGCCCCCCACAAAGGCATTTTCTCCCCAGAATAATGCCTTTCATCTTCAAGGGTCTTCTTTTTGGGAAAGGAAAGAAAGCGCTACTTTGGGGAGAGTATTTCTTATTTGGGGGATCAAAAGAGCAATTTGGGGGAGAAAATGTGTAATATAGGGAACCCGACGTGGTATTTAATGGAGAAAACGCTTTCTATTTGGAGCAAACAATGATATTTTGGGGAGAATATTTCTACTTTGAGGACAGAAATAGGTCTTTTTTGGAGAGGATGACTTATTTTCGGTCTAAAAAGCAGTATTCTGGGAAGAAAATGCCTTCCTTAGGGGATAAAAGTCGGTATTCTGGGAAGAAAATGTGTTATTATTGGAATAAAATGTGATGTCCCCATAAAAGACGCTGTCTTCCCCACATGCGTCTTTTTATGCTGCAAATCAGACATTTTCTCACCGAAAGATCACCTTAATCCTCTAAAGAAGACATTTTCTCCACAAAATGCCGCTTATTAGCTCAATACCAGGCTTTCACGCCAAAATAATGCACTTTATCCCCCAAACTCAGGCATTTTCTCCACAAAACACGCTTTTTCTCTCCCAAATACAACCATTTCTCCCCTGCATATCAATTTCTGCCAACATTTAGACATTTTCTCCCCGAATATCACTCTTCATCCCAGAAACCAAACAGGTTCTCTCTTAAGTGCCACTCTTTAGCCCCCCAAAAAGGCATTTTCTCCCCAGAATACTGCCTTTCATCTTCAAATGTCTCATATTTGGGAAAGGGAACGAAAGCGCTACTTTGGGGAGAGTATTTCTTATTTGGGGGATCAAAAGAGCAATTTGGGGGAGAAAATGTGTAATATAGGGAACCCTACGTGGTATTTAATGGAGAAAAAGTCTTCTATTTGGAACCAAGACTGATATTTTCGGGAGAATATTTCTCATTTTGAGGACAGAAATAGGTCTTTTTTGGAGAGGATGACTTATTTTCGGTCTAAAAAGCAGTATTCTGGGAAGAAAATGCCTTCCTTAGGGGATAAAAGGCGGTATTCTGGGAAGAAAATGTGTTATTATTGGAATAAAATGTGATGTCCCAATAAAAGACGCTGTCTTCCCCACATGCGTCTTTTTATGCTGCAAATCAGAAATTTTCTCCCCGAAAGATCACCTTAATCCTCTAAAGAAGACATTTTCTCCACAAAATGCCGCTTATTAGCTCAATACCAGGCTTTCACGACAAAATAATGCACTTTATCCCCAAAACTCATGCATTTTCTCCACAAAACACGCTTTTTCTCTCCCAAATACAACCATTTCTCCCCTGCATATCAATTTCTGCCAACATTTAGACATTTTCTCCCCGAATATCACTCTTCATCCCAGAAACCAAACAGGTTCTCTCTTAAGTGCCACTCTTTAGCCCCCCACAAAGGCATTTTCTCCCCAGAATACTGCCTTTCATCTTCAAATGTCTCATATTTGGGAAAGGGAACGAAAGCGCTACTTTGGGGAGAGTATTTCTTATTTGGGGGATCAAAAGAGCAATTTGGGGGAGAAAATGTGTAATATAGGGAACCCTACGTGGTATTTAATGGAGAAAAAGTCTTCTCTTTGGAACCAAGAATGATATTTTGGGGAGAATATTTCTCATTTTGAGGACAGAAATAGGTCTTTTTTGAAGAGGATGACTTATTTTCGGTCTAAAAAGCAGTATTCTGGGAAGAAAATGCCTTCTTTTGGGGATAAAAGGCGGTATTCTGGGAAGAAAATGTGTTATTAGTGGAATAAAATGTGATGTCCCAATAAAAGACGCTGTCTTCCCCACATGCGTCTTTTTATGCTGCAAATCAGACATTTTGTCCCCGAAAGTTCACCTTAATCCTCTAAAGAAGACATTTTCTCCACAAAATGCCGCTTATTAGCTCAATACCAGGCTTTCACGCCAAAATAATGCACTTTATCCCCAAAACTCACGCATTTTCTCCCCAAAACACTCTTTTTCGCACCCAAATACAACCATTTCTCCCCTGCATATCAATTTCTGCCAACAGTTAGACATTTTCTCCCCGAATATCACTCTTCATCCCAGAAACCAAACAGGTTCTCTCTTAAGTGCCACTCTTTAGCCCCCCAAAAAGGCATTTTCTCCCCAGAATACTGCCTTTCATCTTCAAGGGTCTTCTTTTTCGAAAAGGAAAGAAAGTGCTACTTTGGGGAGAGTATTTCTTATTTGGGGGATCAAAAGAGCAATTTGGGGGAGAAAATGTGTAATATAGGGAACCTTACGTGGTATTTAATGGAGAAAAATTCTTCTCTTTGGAACCAAGAATGATATTTTGGGGAGAATATTTCTCATTTTGAGGACAGAAATAGGTCTTTTTTGGAGAGGATGACTTATTTTCGGTCTAAAAAGCAGTATTCTGGGTAGAAAATGCCTTCTTTTGGGGATCAAAGGCGGTATTCTGGGAAGAAAATGTGTTATTATTGGAATAAAATGTGATGTCCCAATAAAAGACGCTGTCTTCCCCAAATGCGTCTTTTTATGCTGCAAATCAGACATTTTCTCCCCGAAAGATCACCTTAATCCTCTAAAGAAGACATTTTCTCCACAAAATGCCGCTTATTAGCTCAATACCAGGCTTTCACGCCAAAATAATGCACTTTATCCCCAAAACTCAGGCATTTTCTCCACAAAACACGCTTTTTTCTCTCCCAAATACAACCATTTCTCCCCTGCATATCAATTTCTGCCAACAATTAGACATTTTCTCCCCGAATATCACTCTTCATCCCAGAAACCAAACAGGTTCTCTCTTAAGTGCCACTCTTTAGCCCCCCAAAAAGGCATTTTCTCCCCAGAATACTGCCTTTCATCTTCAAGTGTCTCATAATTGGGAAAGGAAACCAAAGCGCTACTTTGGGGAGAGTATTTCTTATTTGGGGGATCAAAAGAGCAATTTGGGGGAGAAAATGTGTAATATAGGGAACCCTATGTGGTATTTAATGGATAAAAAATCTTCTATTTGGAACCAAGAATGATGTTTTGGGGAGAATATTTCTCATTTTGAGGACAGAAATAGGTCTTTTTTGGAGAGGATGACTTATTTTCGGTCTAAAAAGCAGTATTCTGGGAAGAAAATGCCTTCTTTTGGGGATCAAAGGCGGTATTCTGGGAAGAAAATGTGTTATTATTGGAATAAAATGTGATGTCCCAATAAAAGACGCTGTCTTCCCCAAATGCGTCTTTTTATGCTGCAAATCAGACATTTTCTCCCCGAAAGATCACCTTAATCCTCTAAAGAAGACATTTTCTCCACAAAATGCCGCTTATTAGCTCAATACCAGGCTTTCACGCCAAAATAATGCACTTTATCCCTAAAACTCAGGCATTTTCTCCACAAAACACTCTTTTTCGCTCCAAAATACAACCATTTCTCCCCTGCATATCAATTTCTGCCAACAATTAGACATTTTCTCCCCGAATATCACTCTTCATCCCAAAAACCAAACAGGTTCTCTCTTAAGTGCCACTCTTTAGCCCCCCAAAAAGGCATTTTCTCCCCAGAATACTGCCTTTCATCTTCAAGTGTCTCATAATTGGGAAAGGAAACGAAAGCGCTACTTTGGGGAGAGTATTTCTTATTTGGGGGATCAAAAGAGCAATTTGGGGGAGAAAATGTGTAATATAGGGAACCCTATGTGGTATTTAATGGATAAAAAATCTTCTATTTGGAACCAAGAATGATGTTTTGGGGAGAATATTTCTCATTTTGAGGACAGAAATAGGTCTTTTTTGGAGAGGATGACTTATTTTCGGTCTAAAAAGCAGTATTCTGGGTAGAAAATGCCTTCTTTTGGGGATCAAAGGCGGTATTCTGGGAAGAAAATGTGTTATTAGTGGAATAAAATGTGATGTCCCAATAAAAGACGCTGTCTTCCCCAAATGCGTCTTTGTATGCTGCAAATCAGACATTTTCTCCCCGAAAGATCACCTTAATCCTCTAAAGAAGACATTTTCTCCACAAAATGCCGCTTATTAGCTCAATACCAGGCTTTCACGCCAAAATAATGCACTTTATCCCCAAAACTCAGGCATTTTCTCCACAAAACACTCTTTTTCGCTCCAAAATACAACCATTTCTCCCCTGCATATCAATTTCTGCCAACAATTCGACATTTTCTCCCCGAATATCACTCTTCATCCCAAAAACCAAACAGGTTCTCTCTTAAGTGCCACTCTTTAGCCCCCCAAAAAGGCATTTTCTCCCCAGAATACTGCCTTTCATCTTCAAGTGTCTCATAATTGGGAATGGAAACGAAAGCGCTACTTTGGGGAGAGTATTTCTTATTTGGGGGATCAAAAGAGCAATTTTGGGGAGAAAATGTGTAATATAGGGAACCCTATGTGGTATTTAATGGATAAAAAATCTTCTCTTTGGAACCAAGAATGATGTTTTGGGGAGAATATTTCTCATTTTGAGGACAGAAATAGGTCTTTTTTGGAGAGGATGACTTATTTTCGGTCTAAAAAGCAGTATTCTGGGAAGAAAATGCCTTCCTTAGGGGATAAAAGGCGGTATTCTGGGAAGAAAATGTGTTATTATTGGAATAAAATGTGATGTCCCAATAAAAGACGCTGTCTTCCCCAAATGCGTCTTTTTATGCTGCAAATCAGACATTTTCTCCCCGAAAGATCACCTTAATCCTCTAAAGAAGACATTTTCTCCACCAAATGCCGCTTATTAGCTCAATACCAGGCTTTCACGCCAAAATAATGCACTTTATCCCCAAAACTCACGCATTTTCTCCACAAAACACTCTTTTTCGCTCCAAAGTACAACCATTTCTCCCCTGCATATCAATTTCTGCCAACAATTAGACATTTTCTCCCCGAATATCACTCTTCATCCCAGAAACCAAACAGGTTCTCTCTTAAGTGCCACTCTTTAGCCCCCCAGAAAGGCATTTTCTCCCCAGAATACTGCCTTTCATCTTCAAGTGTCTCATAATTGGGAAAGGAAACGAAAGCGCTACTTTGGGGAGAGTATTTCTTATTTGGGGGATCAAAAGAGCAATTTGGGGGAGAAAATGTGTAATATAGGGAACCCTATGTAGTATTTAATGGATAAAAAATCTTCTATTTGGAACCAAGAATGATGTTTTGGGGAGAATATTTCTCATTTTGAGGACAGAAATAGGTCTTTTTTGGAGAGGATGACTTATTTTCGGTCTAAAAAGCAGTATTCTGGGAAGAAAATGCCTTCTTTTGGGGATAAAAGGCGGTATTCTGGGAAGAAAATGTGTTATTTTTGGAATAAAATGTGATGTCCCAATAAAAGACGCTGTCTTCCCCAAATGCGTCTTTTTATGCTGCAAATCAGACATTTTCTCCCCGAAAGATCACCTTAATCCTCTAAAGAAGACATTTTCTCCACAAAATGCCGCTTATTAGCTCAATACCAGGCTTTCACGCCAAAATAATGCACTTTATCCCCAAAACTCACGCATTTTCTCCCCAAAACACTCTTTTTCGCTCCAAAATACAACCATTTCTCCCCTGCATATCAATTTCTGCCAACATTTAGGCATTTTCTCCCCGAATATCACTCTTCATCCCAGAAACCAAACAGGTTCTCTCTTAAGTGCCACTCTTTAGCCCCCCAAAAAGGCATTTTCTCCCCAGAATACTGCCTTTCATCTTCAAGTGTCTCGTAATTGGGAATGGAAACGAAAGCGCTACTTTGGGGAGAGTATTTCTTATCAGGGGGATCAAAAGAGCAATTTTGGGGAGGAAATGTGTAATATAGGGAACCCTATGTAGTATTTAATGGATAAATAATCTTCTATTTGGAACCAAGAATGATGTTTTGGGGAGAATATTTCTCATTTTGAGGACGGAAATAGGTCTTTTTTGGAGAGGATGACTTATTTTCGGTCTAAAAAGCAGTATTCTGGGAAGAAAATGCCTTCCTTAGGGGATAAAAGGCGGTATTCTGGGAAGAAAATGTGTTATTATTGGAATAAAATGTGATGTCCCAATAAAAGACGCTGTCTTCCCCAAGTGCGTCTTTTTATGCTGCAAATCAGACATTTTCTCCCCGAAAGATCACCTTAATCCTCTAAAGAAGACATTTTCTCCACAAAATGCCGCTTATTAGCTCAATACCAGGCTTTCACGCCAAAATAATGCACTTTATCCCCAAAACTCAGGCATTTTCTCCACAAAACACTCTTTTTCTCTCCAAAGTACAACCATTTCTCCCCTGCATATCAATTTCTACCAACAATTAGACATTTTCTCCCCGAATATCACTCTTCATCCCAAAAACCAAACAGGTTCTCTCTTAAGTGCCACTCTTTAGCCCCCCAAAAAGGCATTTTCTCCCCAGAATACTGCCTTTCATCTTCAAGTGTCTCATAATTGGGAATGGAAACGAAAGCGCTACTTTGGGGAGAGTATTTCTTATTAGGGGGATCAAAAGAGCAATTTTGGGGAGAAAATGTGTAATATAGGGAACCCTATGTAGTATTTAATAGATAAAAAATCTTCTATTTGGAACCAAGAATGATGTTTTGGGGAGAATATTTCTCATTTTGAGGACAGAAATAGGTCTTTTTTGGAGAGGATGACTTATTTTCGGTCTAAAAAGCAGTATTCTGGGAAGAAAATGCCTTCCTTAGGGGATAAAAGGCGGTATTCTGGGAAGAAAATGTGTTATTATTGGAATAAAATGTGCTGTCCCAATAAAAGACGCTGTCTTCCCCAAATGCGTCTTTGTATGCTGCAAATCAGACATTTTCTCCCCGAAAGATCACCTTAATCCTCTAAAGAAGACATTTTCTCCACAAAATGCCGCTTATTAGCTCAATACCAGGCTTTCACGCCAAAATAATGCACTTTATCCCCAAAACTCAGGCATTTTCTCCACAAAACACTCTTTTTCTCTCCAAAGTACAACCATTTCTCCCCTGCATATCAATTTCTGCCAACATTTAGACATTTTCTCCCCGAATATCACTCTTCATCCCAAAAACCAAACAGGTTCTCTCTTAAGTGCCACTCTTTAGCCCCCCAAAAAGGCATTTTCTCCCCAGAATACTGCCTTTCATCTTCCAATGTCTCATATTTGGGAAAGGAAATGAAAGCGCTACTTGGGGGAGAGTATTTCTTATTTGGGGGATCAAAAGAGCAATTTGGGGGAGAAAATGTGTAATATAGGGAACCCTATGTGGTATTTAATGGATAAAAAATCTTCTATTTGGAACCAAGAATGATGTTTTGGGGAGAATATTTCTCATTTTGAGGACAGAAATAGGTCTTTTTTGGAGAGGATGACTTATTTTCGGTCTAAAAAGCAGTATTCTGGGAAGAAAATGCCTTCCTTAGGGGATAAAAGGCGGTATTCTGGGAAGAAAATGTGTTATTAGTGGAATAAAATGTGATGTCCCAATAAAAGACGCTGTCTTCCCCAAATGCGTCTTTTTATGCTGCAAATCAGACATTTTCTCCCCGAAAGATCACCTTAATCCTCTAAAGAAGACATTTTCTCCACAAAATGCCGCTTATTAGCTCAATACCAGGCTTTCACGCCAAAATAATGCACTTTATCCCCAAAACTCACGCATTTTCTCCCCAAAACAAGCTCTTTCGCTCCAAAGTACAACCATTTCTCCCCTGCATATCAATTTCTGCCAACAATTAGACATTTTCTCCCCGAATATCACTCTTCATCCCAAAAACCAAACAGGTTCTCTCTTAAGTGCCACTCTTTAGCCCCCCAAAAAGGCATTTTCTCCCCAGAATACTGCCTTTCATCTTCAAGTGTCTCATAATTGGGAAAGGAAACGAAAGCGCTACTTTGGGGAGAGTATTTCTTATTTGGGGGATCAAAAGAGCAATTTTGGGGAGAAAATGTGTAATATAGGGAACCCTATGTAGTATTTAATGGATAAATAATCTTCTATTTGGAACAAAGAATGATGTTTTGGGGAGAATATTTCTCATTTTGAGGACGGAAATAGGTCTTTTTTGGAGAGGATGACTTATTTTCGGTCTAAAAAGCAGTATTCTGGGAAGAAAATGCCTTCTTTTGGGGATAAAAGGCGGTATTCTGGGAAGAAAATGTGTTATTATTGGAATAAAATGTGATGTCCCAATAAAAGACGCTGTCTTCCCCACATGCGTCTTTGTATGCTGCAAATCAGACATTTTCTCCCCGAAAGATCACCTTAATCCTCTAAAGAAGACATTTTCTCCACAAAATGCCGCTTATTAGCTCAATACCAGGCTTTCACGCCAAAATAATGCACTTTATCCCCAAAACTCAGGCATTTTCTCCACAAAACACTCTTTTTCTCTCCAAAGTACAACCATTTCTCCCCTGCATATCAATTTCTGCCAACAATTAGACATTTTCTCCCCGAATATCACTCTTCATCCCAAAAACCAAACAGGTTCTCTCTTAAGTGCCACTCTTTAGCCCCCCAAAAAGGCATTTTCTCCCCAGAATACTGCCTTTCATCTTCAAGTGTCTCATATTTGGGAATGGAAACGAAAGCGCTACTTTGGGGAGAGTATTTCTTATTAGGGGGATCAAAAGAGCAATTTTGGGGAGAAAATGTGTAATATAGGGAACCCTATGTAGTATTTAATGGATAAATAATCTTCTATTTGGAACCAAGAATGATGTTTTGGGGAGAATATTTCTCATTTTGAGGACGGAAATAGGTCTTTTTTGGAGAGGATGACTTATTTTCGGTCTAAAAAGCAGTATTCTGGGAAGAAAATGCCTTCCTTAGGGGATAAAAGGCGGTATTCTGGGAAGAAAATGTGTTATTATTGGAATAAAATGTGATGTCCCAATAAAAGACGCTGTCTTCCCCAAGTGCGTCTTTTTATGCTGCAAATCAGACATTTTCTCCCCGAAAGATCACCTTAATCCTCTAAAGAAGACATTTTCTCCACAAAATGCCGCTTATTAGCTCAATACCAGGCTTTCACGCCAAAATAATGCACTTTATCCCCAAAACTCAGGCATTTTCTCCACAAAACACTCTTTTTCTCTCCAAAGTACAACCATTTCTCCCCTGCATATCAATTTCTACCAACAATTAGACATTTTCTCCCCGAATATCACTCTTCATCCCAAAAACCAAACAGGTTCTCTCTTAAGTGCCACTCTTTAGCCCCCCAAAAAGGCATTTTCTCCCCAGAATACTGCCTTTCATCTTCAAGTGTCTCATAATTGGGAATGGAAACGAAAGCGCTACTTTGGGGAGAGTATTTCTTATTAGGGGGATCAAAAGAGCAATTTTGGGGAGAAAATGTGTAATATAGGGAACCCTATGTAGTATTTAATAGATAAAAAATCTTCTATTTGGAACCAAGAATGATGTTTTGGGGAGAATATTTCTCATTTTGAGGACAGAAATAGGTCTTTTTTGGAGAGGATGACTTATTTTCGGTCTAAAAAGCAGTATTCTGGGAAGAAAATGCCTTCCTTAGGGGATAAAAGGCGGTATTCTGGGAAGAAAATGTGTTATTATTGGAATAAAATGTGCTGTCCCAATAAAAGACGCTGTCTTCCCCAAATGCGTCTTTGTATGCTGCAAATCAGACATTTTCTCCCCGAAAGATCACCTTAATCCTCTAAAGAAGACATTTTCTCCACAAAATGCCGCTTATTAGCTCAATACCAGGCTTTCACGCCAAAATAATGCACTTTATCCCCAAAACTCAGGCATTTTCTCCACAAAACACTCTTTTTCTCTCCAAAGTACAACCATTTCTCCCCTGCATATCAATTTCTGCCAACAATTAGACATTTTCTCCCCGAATATCACTCTTCATCCCAAAAACCAAACAGGTTCTCTCTTAAGTGCCACTCTTTAGCCCCCCAAAAAGGCATTTTCTCCCCAGAATACTGCCTTTCATCTTCCAATGTCTCATATTTGGGAAAGGAAATGAAAGCGCTACTTGGGGGAGAGTATTTCTTATTTGGGGGATCAAAAGAGCAATTTGGGGGAGAAAATGTGTAATATAGGGAACCCTATGTGGTATTTAATGGATAAAAAATCTTCTATTTGGAACCAAGAATGATGTTTTGGGGAGAATATTTCTCATTTTGAGGACAGAAATAGGTCTTTTTTGGAGAGGATGACTTATTTTCGGTCTAAAAAGCAGTATTCTGGGAAGAAAATGCCTTCCTTAGGGGATAAAAGGCGGTATTCTGGGAAGAAAATGTGTTATTAGTGGAATAAAATGTGATGTCCCAATAAAAGACGCTGTCTTCCCCAAATGCGTCTTTTTATGCTGCAAATCAGACATTTTCTCCCCGAAAGATCACCTTAATCCTCTAAAGAAGACATTTTCTCCACAAAATGCCGCTTATTAGCTCAATACCAGGCTTTCACGCCAAAATAATGCACTTTATCCCCAAAACTCACGCATTTTCTCCCCAAAACAAGCTCTTTCGCTCCAAAGTACAACCATTTCTCCCCTGCATATCAATTTCTGCCAACAATTAGACATTTTCTCCCCGAATATCACTCTTCATCCCAAAAACCAAACAGGTTCTCTCTTAAGTGCCACTCTTTAGCCCCCCAAAAAGGCATTTTCTCCCCAGAATACTGCCTTTCATCTTCAAGTGTCTCATAATTGGGAAAGGAAACGAAAGCGCTACTTTGGGGAGAGTATTTCTTATTTGGGGGATCAAAAGAGCAATTTTGGGGAGAAAATGTGTAATATAGGGAACCCTATGTGGTATTTAATGGATAAAAAATCTTCTATTTGGAACCAAGAATGATGTTTTGGGGAGAATATTTCTCATTTTGAGGACAGAAATAGGTCTTTTTTGGAGAGGATGACTTATTTTCGGTCTAAAAAGCAGTATTCTGGGAAGAAAATGCCTTCCTTAGGGGATAAAAGGCGGTATTCTGGGAAGAAAATGTGTTATTAGTGGAATAAAATGTGATGTCCCAATAAAAGACGCTGTCTTCCCCAAATGCGTCTTTTTATGCTGCAAATCAGACATTTTCTCCCCGAAAGATCACCTTAATCCTCTAAAGAAGACATTTTCTCCACAAAATGCCGCTTATTAGCTCAATACCAGGCTTTCACGCCAAAATAATGCACTTTATCCCCAAAACTCACGCATTTTCTCCCCAAAACAAGCTCTTTCGCTCCAAAGTACAACCATTTCTCCCCTGCATATCAATTTCTGCCAACAATTAGACATTTTCTCCCCGAATATCACTCTTCATCCCAAAAACCAAACAGGTTCTCTCTTAAGTGCCACTCTTTAGCCCCCCAAAAAGGCATTTTCTCCCCAGAATACTGCCTTTCATCTTCAAGTGTCTCATAATTGGGAAAGGAAACGAAAGCGCTACTTTGGGGAGAGTATTTCTTATTAGGGGGATCAAAAGAGCAATTTTGGGGAGAAAATGTGTAATATAGGGAACCCTATGTAGTATTTAATGGATAAATAATCTTCTATTTGGAACCAAGAATGATGTTTTGGGGAGAATATTTCTCATTTTGAGGACGGAAATAGGTCTTTTTTGGAGAGGATGACTTATTTTCGGTCTAAAAAGCAGTATTCTGGGAAGAAAATGCCTTCCTTAGGGGATAAAAGGCGGTATTCTGGGAAGAAAATGTGTTATTATTGGAATAAAATGTGATGTCCCAATAAAAGACGCTGTCTTCCCCAAGTGCGTCTTTTTATGCTGCAAATCAGACATTTTCTCCCCGAAAGATCACCTTAATCCTCTAAAGAAGACATTTTCTCCACAAAATGCCGCTTATTAGCTCAATACCAGGCTTTCACGCCAAAATAATGCACTTTATCCCCAAAACTCAGGCATTTTCTCCACAAAACACTCTTTTTCTCTCCAAAGTACAACCATTTCTCCCCTGCATATCAATTTCTACCAACAATTAGACATTTTCTCCCCGAATATCACTCTTCATCCCAAAAACCAAACAGGTTCTCTCTTAAGTGCCACTCTTTAGCCCCCCAAAAAGGCATTTTCTCCCCAGAATACTGCCTTTCATCTTCAAGTGTCTCATAATTGGGAATGGAAACGAAAGCGCTACTTTGGGGAGAGTATTTCTTATTAGGGGGATCAAAAGAGCAATTTTGGGGAGAAAATGTGTAATATAGGGAACCCTATGTAGTATTTAATAGATAAAAAATCTTCTATTTGGAACCAAGAATGATGTTTTGGGGAGAATATTTCTCATTTTGAGGACAGAAATAGGTCTTTTTTGGAGAGGATGACTTATTTTCGGTCTAAAAAGCAGTATTCTGGGAAGAAAATGCCTTCCTTAGGGGATAAAAGGCGGTATTCTGGGAAGAAAATGTGTTATTATTGGAATAAAATGTGCTGTCCCAATAAAAGACGCTGTCTTCCCCAAATGCGTCTTTGTATGCTGCAAATCAGACATTTTCTCCCCGAAAGATCACCTTAATCCTCTAAAGAAGACATTTTCTCCACAAAATGCCGCTTATTAGCTCAATACCAGGCTTTCACGCCAAAATAATGCACTTTATCCCCAAAACTCAGGCATTTTCTCCACAAAACACTCTTTTTCTCTCCAAAGTACAACCATTTCTCCCCTGCATATCAATTTCTGCCAACATTTAGACATTTTCTCCCCGAATATCACTCTTCATCCCAAAAACCAAACAGGTTCTCTCTTAAGTGCCACTCTTTAGCCCCCCAAAAAGGCATTTTCTCCCCAGAATACTGCCTTTCATCTTCCAATGTCTCATATTTGGGAAAGGAAATGAAAGCGCTACTTGGGGGAGAGTATTTCTTATTTGGGGGATCAAAAGAGCAATTTGGGGGAGAAAATGTGTAATATAGGGAACCCTATGTGGTATTTAATGGATAAAAAATCTTCTATTTGGAACCAAGAATGATGTTTTGGGGAGAATATTTCTCATTTTGAGGACAGAAATAGGTCTTTTTTGGAGAGGATGACTTATTTTCGGTCTAAAAAGCAGTATTCTGGGAAGAAAATGCCTTCCTTAGGGGATAAAAGGCGGTATTCTGGGAAGAAAATGTGTTATTAGTGGAATAAAATGTGATGTCCCAATAAAAGACGCTGTCTTCCCCAAATGCGTCTTTTTATGCTGCAAATCAGACATTTTCTCCCCGAAAGATCACCTTAATCCTCTAAAGAAGACATTTTCTCCACAAAATGCCGCTTATTAGCTCAATACCAGGCTTTCACGCCAAAATAATGCACTTTATCCCCAAAACTCACGCATTTTCTCCCCAAAACAAGCTCTTTCGCTCCAAAGTACAACCATTTCTCCCCTGCATATCAATTTCTGCCAACAATTAGACATTTTCTCCCCGAATATCACTCTTCATCCCAAAAACCAAACAGGTTCTCTCTTAAGTGCCACTCTTTAGCCCCCCAAAAAGGCATTTTCTCCCCAGAATACTGCCTTTCATCTTCAAGTGTCTCATAATTGGGAAAGGAAACGAAAGCGCTACTTTGGGGAGAGTATTTCTTATTTGGGGGATCAAAAGAGCAATTTTGGGGAGAAAATGTGTAATATAGGGAACCCTATGTGGTATTTAATGGATAAAAAATCTTCTATTTGGAACCAAGAATGATGTTTTGGGGAGAATATTTCTCATTTTGAGGACAGAAATAGGTCTTTTTTGGAGAGGATGACTTATTTTCGGTCTAAAAAGCAGTATTCTGGGAAGAAAATGCCTTCCTTAGGGGATAAAAGGCGGTATTCTGGGAAGAAAATGTGTTATTAGTGGAATAAAATGTGCTTTCCCAATAAAAGACGCTGTCTTCCCCAAATGCGTCTTTTTATGCTGCAAATCAGACATTTTCTCCCCGAAAGATCACCTTAATCCTCTAAAGAAGACATTTTCTCCACAAAATGCCGCTTATTAGCTCAATACCAGGCTTTCACGCCAAAATAATGCACTTTATCCCCAAAACTCACGCATTTTCTCCCCAAAACAAGCTCTTTCGCTCCAAAGTACAACCATTTCTCCCCTGCATATCAATTTCTGCCAACAATTAGACATTTTCTCCCCGAATATCACTCTTCATCCCAAAAACCAAACAGGTTCTCTCTTAAGTGCCACTCTTTAGCCCCCCAAAAAGGCATTTTCTCCCCAGAATACTGCCTTTCATCTTCAAGTGTCTCATAATTGGGAAAGGAAACGAAAGCGCTACTTGGGGGAGAGTATTTCTTATTAGGGGGATCAAAAGAGCAATTTTGGGGAGAAAATGTGTAATATAGGGAACCCTATGTAGTATTTAATGGATAAATAATCTTCTATTTGGAACCAAGAATGATGTTTTGGGGAGAATATTTCTCATTTTGAGGACGGAAATAGGTCTTTTTTGGAGAGGATGACTTATTTTCGGTCTAAAAAGCAGTATTCTGGGAAGAAAATGCCTTCCTTAGGGGATAAAAGGCGGTATTCTGGGAAGAAAATGTGTTATTATTGGAATAAAATGTGATGTCCCAATAAAAGACGCTGTCTTCCCCAAGTGCGTCTTTTTATGCTGCAAATCAGACATTTTCTCCCCGAAAGATCACCTTAATCCTCTAAAGAAGACATTTTCTCCACAAAATGCCGCTTATTAGCTCAATACCAGGCTTTCACGCCAAAATAATGCACTTTATCCCCAAAACTCAGGCATTTTCTCCACAAAACACTCTTTTTCTCTCCAAAGTACAACCATTTCTCCCCTGCATATCAATTTCTACCAACAATTAGACATTTTCTCCCCGAATATCACTCTTCATCCCAAAAACCAAACAGGTTCTCTCTTAAGTGCCACTCTTTAGCCCCCCAAAAAGGCATTTTCTCCCCAGAATACTGCCTTTCATCTTCAAGTGTCTCATAATTGGGAATGGAAACGAAAGCGCTACTTTGGGGAGAGTATTTCTTATTAGGGGGATCAAAAGAGCAATTTTGGGGAGAAAATGTGTAATATAGGGAACCCTATGTAGTATTTAATAGATAAAAAATCTTCTATTTGGAACCAAGAATGATGTTTTGGGGAGAATATTTCTCATTTTGAGGACAGAAATAGGTCTTTTTTGGAGAGGATGACTTATTTTCGGTCTAAAAAGCAGTATTCTGGGAAGAAAATGCCTTCCTTAGGGGATAAAAGGCGGTATTCTGGGAAGAAAATGTGTTATTATTGGAATAAAATGTGCTGTCCCAATAAAAGACGCTGTCTTCCCCAAATGCGTCTTTGTATGCTGCAAATCAGACATTTTCTCCCCGAAAGATCACCTTAATCCTCTAAAGAAGACATTTTCTCCACAAAATGCCGCTTATTAGCTCAATACCAGGCTTTCACGCCAAAATAATGCACTTTATCCCCAAAACTCAGGCATTTTCTCCACAAAACACTCTTTTTCTCTCCAAAGTACAACCATTTCTCCCCTGCATATCAATTTCTGCCAACATTTAGACATTTTCTCCCCGAATATCACTCTTCATCCCAAAAACCAAACAGGTTCTCTCTTAAGTGCCACTCTTTAGCCCCCCAAAAAGGCATTTTCTCCCCAGAATACTGCCTTTCATCTTCCAATGTCTCATATTTGGGAAAGGAAATGAAAGCGCTACTTGGGGGAGAGTATTTCTTATTTGGGGGATCAAAAGAGCAATTTGGGGGAGAAAATGTGTAATATAGGGAACCCTATGTGGTATTTAATGGATAAAAAATCTTCTATTTGGAACCAAGAATGATGTTTTGGGGAGAATATTTCTCATTTTGAGGACAGAAATAGGTCTTTTTTGGAGAGGATGACTTATTTTCGGTCTAAAAAGCAGTATTCTGGGAAGAAAATGCCTTCCTTAGGGGATAAAAGGCGGTATTCTGGGAAGAAAATGTGTTATTAGTGGAATAAAATGTGATGTCCCAATAAAAGACGCTGTCTTCCCCAAATGCGTCTTTTTATGCTGCAAATCAGACATTTTCTCCCCGAAAGATCACCTTAATCCTCTAAAGAAGACATTTTCTCCACAAAATGCCGCTTATTAGCTCAATACCAGGCTTTCACGCCAAAATAATGCACTTTATCCCCAAAACTCACGCATTTTCTCCCCAAAACAAGCTCTTTCGCTCCAAAGTACAACCATTTCTCCCCTGCATATCAATTTCTGCCAACAATTAGACATTTTCTCCCCGAATATCACTCTTCATCCCAAAAACCAAACAGGTTCTCTCTTAAGTGCCACTCTTTAGCCCCCCAAAAAGGCATTTTCTCCCCAGAATACTGCCTTTCATCTTCAAGTGTCTCATAATTGGGAAAGGAAACGAAAGCGCTACTTTGGGGAGAGTATTTCTTATTTGGGGGATCAAAAGAGCAATTTTGGGGAGAAAATGTGTAATATAGGGAACCCTATGTGGTATTTAATGGATAAAAAATCTTCTATTTGGAACCAAGAATGATGTTTTGGGGAGAATATTTCTCATTTTGAGGACAGAAATAGGTCTTTTTTGGAGAGGATGACTTATTTTCGGTCTAAAAAGCAGTATTCTGGGAAGAAAATGCCTTCCTTAGGGGATAAAAGGCGGTATTCTGGGAAGAAAATGTGTTATTAGTGGAATAAAATGTGATGTCCCAATAAAAGACGCTGTCTTCCCCAAATGCGTCTTTTTATGCTGCAAATCAGACATTTTCTCCCCGAAAGATCACCTTAATCCTCTAAAGAAGACATTTTCTCCACAAAATGCCGCTTATTAGCTCAATACCAGGCTTTCACGCCAAAATAATGCACTTTATCCCCAAAACTCACGCATTTTCTCCCCAAAACAAGCTCTTTCGCTCCAAAGTACAACCATTTCTCCCCTGCATATCAATTTCTGCCAACAATTAGACATTTTCTCCCCGAATATCACTCTTCATCCCAAAAACCAAACAGGTTCTCTCTTAAGTGCCACTCTTTAGCCCCCCAAAAAGGCATTTTCTCCCCAGAATACTGCCTTTCATCTTCAAGTGTCTCATAATTGGGAAAGGAAACGAAAGCGCTACTTTGGGGAGAGTATTTCTTATTTGGGGGATCAAAAGAGCAATTTTGGGGAGAAAATGTGTAATATAGGGAACCCTATGTAGTATTTAATGGATAAATAATCTTCTATTTGGAACAAAGAATGATGTTTTGGGGAGAATATTTCTCATTTTGAGGACGGAAATAGGTCTTTTTTGGAGAGGATGACTTATTTTCGGTCTAAAAAGCAGTATTCTGGGAAGAAAATGCCTTCTTTTGGGGATAAAAGGCGGTATTCTGGGAAGAAAATGTGTTATTATTGGAATAAAATGTGATGTCCCAATAAAAGACGCTGTCTTCCCCACATGCGTCTTTGTATGCTGCAAATCAGACATTTTCTCCCCGAAAGATCACCTTAATCCTCTAAAGAAGACATTTTCTCCACAAAATGCCGCTTATTAGCTCAATACCAGGCTTTCACGCCAAAATAATGCACTTTATCCCCAAAACTCAGGCATTTTCTCCACAAAACACTCTTTTTCGCTCCAAAGTACAACCATTTCTCCCCTGCATATCAATTTCTGCCAACAATTAGACATTTTCTCCCCGAATATCACTCTTCATCCCAAAAACCAAACAGGTTCTCTCTTAAGTGCCACTCTTTAGCCCCCCAAAAAGGCATTTTCTCCCCAGAATACTGCCTTTCATCTTCCAATGTCTCATATTTGGGAAAGGAAATGAAAGCGCTACTTGGGGGAGAGTATTTCTTATTTGGGGGATCAAAAGAGCAATTTGGGGGAGAAAATGTGTAATATAGGGAACCCTATGTGGTATTTAATGGATAAAAAATCTTCTATTTGGAACCAAGAATGATGTTTTGGGGAGAATATTTCTCATTTTGAGGACAGAAATAGGTCTTTTTTGGAGAGGATGACTTATTTTCGGTCTAAAAAGCAGTATTCTGGGAAGAAAATGCCTTCCTTAGGGGATAAAAGGCGGTATTCTGGGAAGAAAATGTGTTATTAGTGGAATAAAATGTGCTTTCCCAATAAAAGACGCTGTCTTCCCCAAATGCGTCTTTTTATGCTGCAAATCAGACATTTTCTCCCCGAAAGATCACCTTAATCCTCTAAAGAAGACATTTTCTCCACAAAATGCCGCTTATTAGCTCAATACCAGGCTTTCACGCCAAAATAATGCACTTTATCCCCAAAACTCACGCATTTTCTCCCCAAAACAAGCTCTTTCGCTCCAAAGTACAACCATTTCTCCCCTGCATATCAATTTCTGCCAACAATTAGACATTTTCTCCCCGAATATCACTCTTCATCCCAAAAACCAAACAGGTTCTCTCTTAAGTGCCACTCTTTAGCCCCCCAGAAAGGCATTTTCTCCCCAGAATACTGCCTTTCATCTTCAAGTGTCTCATAATTGGGAAAGGAAACGAAAGCGCTACTTTGGGGAGAGTATTTCTTATTTGGGGGATCAAAAGAGCAATTTGGGGGAGAAAATGTGTAATATAGGGAACCCTATGTAGTATTTAATGGATAAATAATCTTCTATTTGGAACAAAGAATGATGTTTTGGGGAGAATATTTCTCATTTTGAGGACGGAAATAGGTCTTTTTTGGAGAGGATGACTTATTTTCGGTCTAAAAAGCAGTATTCTGGGAAGAAAATGCCTTCTTTTGGGGATAAAAGGCGGTATTCTGGGAAGAAAATGTGTTATTATTGGAATAAAATGTGATGTCCCAATAAAAGACGCTGTCTTCCCCACATGCGTCTTTGTATGCTGCAAATCAGACATTTTCTCCCCGAAAGATCACCTTAATCCTCTAAAGAAGACATTTTCTCCACAAAATGCCGCTTATTAGCTCAATACCAGGCTTTCACGCCAAAATAATGCACTTTATCCCCAAAACTCAGGCATTTTCTCCACAAAACACTCTTTTTCGCTCCAAAGTACAAACATTTCTCCCCTGCATATAAATTTCTGCCAACATTTAGACATTTTCTCCCCGAATATCACTCTTCATCCCAGAAACCAAACAGGTTCTCTCTTAATGCCACTCTTTAGCCCCCCAAAAAGGCATTTTCTCCCCAGAATACTGCCTTTCATCTTCCAATGTCTCATAATTGGGAAAGGAAACGAAAGCGCTACTTTGGGGAGAGTATTTCTTATTTGGGGGATCAAAAGAGCAATTTGGGGGAGAAAATGTGTAATATAGGGAACCCTATGTGGTATTTAATGGATAAAAAATCTTCTATTTGGAACCAAGAATGATGTTTTGGGGAGAATATTTCTCATTTTGAGGACAGAAATAGGTCTTTTTTGGAGAGGATGACTTATTTTCGGTCTAAAAAGCAGTATTCTGGGAAGAAAATGCCTTCTTTTGGGGATCAAAGGCGGTATTCTGGGAAGAAAATGTGTTATTATTGGAATAAAATGTGATGTCCCAATAAAAGACGCTGTCTTCCCCAAATGCGTCTTTTTATGCTGCAAATAAGGCATTTTCTCCCCGAAAGATCACCTTAATCCTCTAAAGAAGACATTTTCTCCACAAAATGCCGCTTATTAGCTCAATACCAGGCTTTCACGCCAAAATAATGCACTTTATCCCCAAAACTCAGGCATTTTCTCCACAAAACACTCTTTTTCGCTCCAAAGTACAACCATTTCTCCCCTGCATATCAATTTCTGCCAACAGTTAGACATTTTCTCCCCGAATATCACTCTTCATCCCAGAAACCAAACAGGTTCTCTCTTAAGTGCCACTCTTTAGCCCCCCAAAAAGGCATTTTCTCCCCAGAATACTGCCTTTCATCTTCAAGTGTCTCATAATTGGGAAAGGAAACGAAAGCGCTACTTTGGGGAGAGTATTTCTTATTTGGGGGATCAAAAGAGCAATTTGGGGGAGAAAATGTGTAATATAGGGAACCCTATGTAGTATTTAATGGATAAAAAATCTTCTATTTGGAACCAAGAATGATGTTTTGGGGAGAATATTTCTCATTTTGAGGACAGAAATAGGTCTTTTTTGGAGAGGATGACTTATTTTCAGTCTAAAAAGCAGTATTCTGGGTAGAAAATGCCTTCTTTTGGGGATCAAAGGCGGTATTCTGGGAAGAAAATGTGTTATTATTGGAATAAAATGTGATGTCCCAATAAAAGACGCTGTCTTCCCCAAATGCGTCTTTGTATGCTGCAAATCAGACATTTTCTCCCCGAAAGATCACCTTAATCCTCTAAAGAAGACATTTTCTCCACAAAATGCCGCTTATTAGCTCAATACCAGGCTTTCACGCCAAAATAATGCACTTTATCCCCAAAACTCACGCATTTTCTCCCCAAAACACGCTCTTTCGCTCCAAAGTACAACCATTTCTCCCCTGCATATCAATTTCTGCCAACAATTAGACATTTTCTCCCCGAATATCACTCTTCATCCCAAAAACCAAACAGGTTCTCTCTTAAGTGCCACTCTTTAGCCCCCCAAAAAGGCATTTTCTCCCCAGAATACTGCCTTTCATCTTCAAGTGTCTCATAATTGGGAAAGGAAACGAAAGCGCTACTTGGGGGAGAGTATTTCTTATTAGGGGGATCAAAAGAGCAATTTGGGGAAGAAAATGTGTAATATAGGGAACCCTATGTGGTATTTAATGGATAAAAAATCTTCTCTTTGGAACAAAGAATGATGTTTTGGGGAGAATATTTCTCATTTTGAGGACAGAAATAGGTCTTTTTTGGAGAGGATGACTTATTTTCGGTCTAAAAAGCAGTATTCTGGGAAGAAAATGCCTTCTTTTGGGGATAAAAGGCGGTATTCTGGGAAGAAAATGTGTTATTATTGGAATAAAATGTGATGTCCCAATAAAAGACGCTGTCTTCCCCAAATGCGTCTTTTTATGCTGCAAATCAGACATTTTCTCCCCGAAAGATCACCTTAATCCTCTAAAGAAGACATTTTCTCCACAAAATGCCGCTTATTAGCTCAATACCAGGCTTTCACGCCAAAATAATGCACTTTATCCCCAAAACTCACGCATTTTCTCCCCAAAACACGCTCTTTCGCTCCAAAGTACAACCATTTCTCCCCTGCATATCAATTTCTGCCAACAATTAGACATTTTCTCCCCGAATATCACTCTTCATCCCAAAAACCAAACAGGTTCTCTCTTAAGTGCCACTCTTTAGCCCCCCAAAAAGGCATTTTCTCCCCAGAATACTGCCTTTCATCTTCAAGTGTCTCATAATTGGGAAAGGAAACGAAAGCGCTACTTTGGGGAGAGTATTTCTTATTTGGGGGATCAAAAGAGCAATTTGGGGGAGAAAATGTGTAATATAGGGAACCCTATGTAGTATTTAATGGATAAATAATCTTCTATTTGGAACAAAGAATGATGTTTTGGGGAGAATATTTCTCATTTTGAGGACGGAAATAGGTCTTTTTTGGAGAGGATGACTTATTTTCGGTCTAAAAAGCAGTATTCTGGGTAGAAAAAGCCTTCTTTTGGGGATCAAAGGCGGTATTCTGGGAAGAAAATGTGTTATTATTGGAATAAAATGTGATGTCCCAATAAAAGACGCTGTCTTCCCCAAATGCGTCTTTTTATGCTGCAAATCAGACATTTTCTCCCCGAAAGATCACCTTAATCCTCTAAAGAAGACATTTTCTCCACAAAATGCCGCTTATTAGCTCAATACCAGGCTTTCACGCCAAAATAATGCACTTTATCCCCAAAACTCAGGCATTTTCTCCACAAAACACTCTTTTTCGCTCCAAAGTACAACCATTTCTCCCCTGCATATCAATTTCTGCCAACAATTAGACATTTTCTCCCCGAATATCACTCTTCATCCCAAAAACCAAACAGGTTCTCTCTTAAGTGCCACTCTTTAGCCCCCCAAAAAGGCATTTTCTCCCCAGAATACTGCCTTTCATCTTCCAATGTCTCATAATTGGGAAAGGAAACGAAAGCGCTACTTGGGGGAGAGTATTTCTTATTTGGGGGATCAAAAGAGCAATTTGGGGAAGAAAATGTGTAATATAGGGAACCCTACGTGGTATTTAATGGATAAAAAATCTTATATTTGGAACCAAGAATGATGTTTTGGGGAGAATATTTCTCATTTTGAGGACAGAAATAGGTCTTTTTTGGAGAGGATGACTTATTTTCGGTCTAAAAAGCAGTATTCTGGGAAGAAAATGCCTTCTTTTGGGGATCAAAGGCGGTATTCTGGGAAGAAAATGTGTTATTATTGGAATAAAATGTGATGTCCCAATAAAAGACGCTGTCTTCCCCAAATGCGTCTTTTTATGCTGCAAATCAGACATTTTCTCCCCGAAAGATCACCTTAATCCTCTAAAGAAGACATTTTCTCCACAAAATGCCGCTTATTAGCTCAATACCAGGCTTTCACGCCAAAATAATGCACTTTATCCCCAAAACTCAGGCATTTTCTCCACAAAACACTCTTTTTCTCTCCAAAGTACAACCATTTCTCCCCTGCATATCAATTTCTGCCAACATTTAGACATTTTCTCCCCGAATATCACTCTTCATCCCAAAAACCAAACAGGTTCTCTCTTAAGTGCCACTCTTTAGCCCCCCCAAAAGGCATTTTCTCCCCAGAATACTGCCTTTCATCTTCAAGTGTCTCATAATTGGGAAAGGAAACGAAAGCGCTACTTTGGGGAGAGTATTTCTTATTTGGGGGATCAAAAGAGCAATTTGGGGGAGAAAATGTGTAATATAGGGAACCCTATGTAGTATTTAATGGATAAATAATCTTCTATTTGGAACAAAGAATGATGTTTTGGGGAGAATATTTCTCATTTTGAGGACGGAAATAGGTCTTTTTTGGAGAGGATGACTTATTTTCGGTCTAAAAAGCAGTATTCTGGGAAGAAAATGCCTTCCTTAGGGGATAAAAGGCGGTATTCTGGGAAGAAAATGTGTTATTATTGGAATAAAATGTGCTGTCCCAATAAAAGACGCTGTCTTCCCCAAATGCGTCTTTTTATGCTGCAAATCAGACATTTTCTCCCCGAAAGATCACCTTAATCCTCTAAAGAAGACATTTTCTCCACAAAATGCCGCTTATTAGCTCAATACCAGGCTTTCACGCCAAAATAATGCACTTTATCCCCAAAACTCAGGCATTTTCTCCACAAAACACTCTTTTTCGCTCCAAAGTACAACCATTTCTCCCCTGCATATCAATTTCTGCCAACAATTAGACATTTTCTCCCCGAATATCACTCTTCATCCCAAAAACCAAACAGGTTCTCTCTTAAGTGCCACTCTTTAGCCCCCCAAAAAGGCATTTTCTCCCCAGAATACTGCCTTTCATCTTCAAGTGTCTCATAATTGGGAAAGGAAACGAAAGCGCTACTTGGGGGAGAGTATTTCTTATTTGGGGGATCAAAAGAGCAATTTGGGGAAGAAAATGTGTAATATAGGGAACCCTATGTGGTATTTAATGGATAAAAAATCTTATATTTGGAACCAAGAATGATGTTTTGGGGAGAATATTTCTCATTTTGAGGACAGAAATAGGTCTTTTTTGGAGAGGATGACTTATTTTCGGTCTAAAAAGCAGTATTCTGGGAAGAAAATGCCTTCTTTTGGGGATCAAAGGCGGTATTCTGGGAAGAAAATGTGTTATTATTGGAATAAAATGTGATGTCCCAATAAAAGACGCTGTCTTCCCCAAATGCGTCTTTTTATGCTGCAAATCAGACATTTTCTCCCCGAAAGATCACCTTAATCCTCTAAAGAAGACATTTTCTCCACAAAATGCCGCTTATTAGCTCAATACCAGGCTTTCACGCCAAAATAATGCACTTTATCCCCAAAACTCACGCATTTTCTCCCCAAAACACGCTCTTTCGCTCCAAAGTACAACCATTTCTCCCCTGCATATCAATTTCTGCCAACAATTAGACATTTTCTCCCCGAATATCACTCTTCATCCCAAAAACCAAACAGGTTCTCTCTTAAGTGCCACTCTTTAGCCCCCCAAAAAGGCATTTTCTCCCCAGAATACTGCCTTTCATCTTCAAGTGTCTCATAATTGGGAAAGGAAACGAAAGCGCTACTTTGGGGAGAGTATTTCTTATTTGGGGGATCAAAAGAGCAATTTGGGGGAGAAAATGTGTAATATAGGGAACCCTATGTAGTATTTAATGGATAAATAATCTTCTATTTGGAACAAAGAATGATGTTTTGGGGAGAATATTTCTCATTTTGAGGACGGAAATAGGTCTTTTTTGGAGAGGATGACTTATTTTCGGTCTAAAAAGCAGTATTCTGGGTAGAAAAAGCCTTCTTTTGGGGATCAAAGGCGGTATTCTGGGAAGAAAATGTGTTATTATTGGAATAAAATGTGATGTCCCAATAAAAGACGCTGTCTTCCCCAAATGCGTCTTTTTATGCTGCAAATCAGACATTTTCTCCCCGAAAGATCACCTTAATCCTCTAAAGAAGACATTTTCTCCACAAAATGCCGCTTATTAGCTCAATACCAGGCTTTCACGCCAAAATAATGCACTTTATCCCCAAAACTCAGGCATTTTCTCCACAAAACACTCTTTTTCGCTCCAAAGTACAACCATTTCTCCCCTGCATATCAATTTCTGCCAACAATTAGACATTTTCTCCCCGAATATCACTCTTCATCCCAAAAACCAAACAGGTTCTCTCTTAAGTGCCACTCTTTAGCCCCCCAAAAAGGCATTTTCTCGCCAGAATACTGCCTTTCATCTTCCAATGTCTCATATTTGGGAAAGGAAACGAAAGCGCTACTTGGGGGAGAGTATTTCTTATTTGGGGGATCAAAAGAGCAATTTGGGGAAGAAAATGTGTAATATAGGGAACCCTACGTGGTATTTAATGGATAAAAAATCTTATATTTGGAACCAAGAATGATGTTTTGGGGAGAATATTTCTCATTTTGAGGACAGAAATAGGTCTTTTTTGGAGAGGATGACTTATTTTCGGTCTAAAAAGCAGTATTCTGGGAAGAAAATGCCTTCTTTTGGGGATCAAAGGCGGTATTCTGGGAAGAAAATGTGTTATTATTGGAATAAAATGTGATGTCCCAATAAAAGACGCTGTCTTCCCCAAATGCGTCTTTTTATGCTGCAAATCAGACATTTTCTCCCCGAAAGATCACCTTAATCCTCTAAAGAAGACATTTTCTCCACAAAATGCCGCTTATTAGCTCAATACCAGGCTTTCACGCCAAAATAATGCACTTTATCCCCAAAACTCAGGCATTTTCTCCACAAAACACTCTTTTTCTCTCCAAAGTACAACCATTTCTCCCCTGCATATCAATTTCTGCCAACAGTTAGACATTTTCTCCCCGAATATCACTCTTCATCCCAAAAACCAAACAGGTTCTCTCTTAAGTGCCACTCTTTAGCCCCCCCAAAAGGCATTTTCTCCCCAGAATACTGCCTTTCATCTTCAAGTGTCTCATAATTGGGAAAGGAAACGAAAGCGCTACTTTGGGGAGAGTATTTCTTATTTGGGGGATCAAAAGAGCAATTTGGGGGAGAAAATGTGTAATATAGGGAACCCTATGTAGTATTTAATGGATAAATAATCTTCTATTTGGAACAAAGAATGATGTTTTGGGGAGAATATTTCTCATTTTGAGGACGGAAATAGGTCTTTTTTGGAGAGGATGACTTATTTTCGGTCTAAAAAGCAGTATTCTGGGAAGAAAATGCCTTCCTTAGGGGATAAAAGGCGGTATTCTGGGAAGAAAATGTGTTATTATTGGAATAAAATGTGCTGTCCCAATAAAAGACGCTGTCTTCCCCAAATGCGTCTTTTTATGCTGCAAATCAGACATTTTCTCCCCGAAAGATCACCTTAATCCTCTAAAGAAGACATTTTCTCCACAAAATGCCGCTTATTAGCTCAATACCAGGCTTTCACGCCAAAATAATGCACTTTATCCCCAAAACTCATGCATTTTCTCCACAAAACACGCTTTTTCGCTCCAAAGTACAACCATTTCTCCCCTGCATATCAATTTCTGCCAACATTTAGACATTTTCTCCCCGAATATCACTCTTCATCCCAGAAACCAAACAGGTTCTCTCTTAAGTGCCACTCTTTAGCCCCCCCAAAAGGCATTTTCTCCCCAGAATACTGCCTTTCATCTTCAAGTGTCTCATAATTGGGAAAGGAAACGAAAGCGCTACTTTGGGGAGAGTATTTCTTATTTGGGGGATCAAAAGAGCAATTTTGGGGAGAAAATGTGTAATATAGGGAACCCTATGTAGTATTTAATGGATAAATAATCTTCTATTTGGAACAAAGAATGATGTTTTGGGGAGAATATTTCTCATTTTGAGGACAGAAATAGGTCTTTTTTGGAGAGGATGACTTATTTTCGGTCTAAAAAGCAGTATTCTGGGAAGAAAATGCCTTCTTTTGGGGATAAAAGGCGGTATTCTGGGAAGAAAATGTGTTATTATTGGAATAAAATGTGATGTCCCAATAAAAGACGCTGTCTTCCCCAAATGCGTCTTTGTATGCTGCAAATCAGACATTTTCTCCCCGAAAGATCACCTTAATCCTCTAAAGAAGACATTTTCTCCACAAAATGCCGCTTATTAGCTCAATACCAGGCTTTCACGCCAAAATAATTCACTTTATCCCCAAAACTCAGGCATTTTCTCCACAAAACACGCTTTTTCGCTCCAAAGTACAACCATTTCTCCCCTGCATATCAATTTCTGCCAACATTTAGACATTTTCTCCCCGAATATCACTCTTCATCCCAGAAACCAAACAGGTTCTCTCTTAAGTGCCACTCTTTAGCCCCCCAAAAAGGCATTTTCTCCCCAGAATACTGCCTTTCATCTTCAAGTGTCTCATAATTGGGAAAGGAAACGAAAGCGCTACTTTGGGGAGAGTATTTCTTATTTGGGGGATCAAAAGAGCAATTTGGGGGAGAAAATGTGTAATATAGGGAACCCTACGTGGTATTTAATGGATAAAAAATCTTCTATTTGGAACCAAGAATGATATTTTGGGGAGAATATTTCTCATTTTGAGGACAGAAATAGGTCTTTTTTGGAGAGGATGACTTATTTTCGGTCTAAAAAGCAGTATTCTGGGTAGAAAATGCCTTCTTTTGGGGATCAAAGGCGGTATTCTGGGAAGAAAATGTGTTATTATTGGAATAAAATGTGATGTCCCAATAAAAGACGCTGTCTTCCCCAAATGCGTCTTTTTATGCTGCAAATAAGGCATTTTCTCCCCGAAAGATCACCTTAATCCTCTAAAGAAGACATTTTCTCCACAAAATGCCGCTTATTAGCTCAATACCAGGCTTTCACGCCAAAATAATGCACTTTATCCCCAAAACTCATGCATTTTCTCCACAAAACACTCTTTTTCGCTCCAAAGTACAACCATTTCTCCCCTGCATATCAATTTCTGCCAACAATTAGACATTTTCTCCCTGAATATCACTCTTCATCCCAGAAACCAAACAGGTTCTCTCTTAAGTGCCACTCTTTAGCCCCCCAAAAAGGCATTTTCTCCCCAGAATACTGCCTTTCATCTTCCAATGTCTCATATTTGGGAAAGGAAACGAAAGCGCTACTTGGGGGAGAGTATTTCTTATTTGGGGGATCAAAAGAGCAATTTGGGGACGAAAATGTGTAATATAGGGAACCCTATGTGGTATTTAATGGATAAAAAATCTTCTATTTGGAACCAAGAATGATGTTTTGGGGAGAATATTTCTCATTTTGAGGACAGAAATAGGTCTTTTTTGGAGAGGATGACTTATTTTCGGTCTAAAAAGCAGTATTCTGGGTAGAAAATGCCTTCTTTTGGGGATCAAAGGCGGTATTCTGGGAAGAAAATGTGTTATTATTGGAATAAAATGTGATGTCCCAATAAAAGACGCTGTCTTCCCCAAATGCGTCTTTTTATGCTGCAAATCAGACATTTTCTCCCCGAAAGATCACCTTAATCCTCTAAAGAAGACATTTTCTCCACAAAATGCCGCTTATTAGCTCAATACCAGGCTTTCACGCCAAAATAATGCACTTTATCCCCAAAACTCAGGCATTTTCTCCACAAAACACTCTTTTTCGCTCCAAAGTACAACCATTTCTCCCCTGCATATCAATTTCTGCCAACAATTAGACATTTTCTCCCCGAATATCACTCTTCATCCCAAAAACCAAACAGGTTCTCTCTTAAGTGCCACTCTTTAGCCCCCCCAAAAGGCATTTTCTCCCCAGAATACTGCCTTTCATCTTCAAGTGTCTCATAATTGGGAAAGGAAACGAAAGCGCTACTTTGGGGAGAGTATTTCTTATTTGGGGGATCAAAAGAGCAATTTTGGGGAGAAAATGTGTAATATAGGGAACCCTATGTAGTATTTAATGGATAAATAATCTTCTATTTGGAACAAAGAATGATGTTTTGGGGAGAATATTTCTCATTTTGAGGACGGAAATAGGTCTTTTTTGGAGAGGATGACTTATTTTCGGTCTAAAAAGCAGTATTCTGGGAAGAAAATGCCTTCTTTTGGGGATCAAAGGCGGTATTCTGGGAAGAAAATGTGTTATTTTTGGAATAAAATGTGATGTCCCAATAAAAGACGCTGTCTTCCCCAAATGCGTCTTTGTATGCTGCAAATCAGACATTTTCTCCCCGAAAGATCACCTTAATCCTCTAAAGAAGACATTTTCTCCACAAAATGCCGCTTATTAGCTCAATACCAGGCTTTCACGCCAAAATAATGCACTTTATCCCCAAAACTCAGGCATTTTCTCCACAAAACACGCTTTTTCGCTCCAAAGTACAACCATTTCTCCCCTGCATATCAATTTCTGCCAACATTTAGACATTTTCTCCCCGAATATCACTCTTCATCCCAGAAACCAAACAGGTTCTCTCTTAATGCCACTCTTTAGCCCCCCAAAAAGGCATTTTCTCCCCAGAATACTGCCTTTCATCTTCAAGTGTCTCATAATTGGGAAAGGAAACGAAAGCGCTACTTTGGGGAGAGTATTTCTTATTTGGGGGATCAAAAGAGCAATTTGGGGGAGAAAATGTGTAATATAGGGAACCCTATGTGGTATTTAATGGATAAAAAATCTTCTATTTGGAACCAAGAATGATGTTTTGGGGAGAATATTTCTCATTTTGAGGACAGAAATAGGTCTTTTTTGGAGAGGATGACTTATTTTCGGTCTAAAAAGCAGTATTCTGGGAAGAAAATGCCTTCTTTTGGGGATAAAAGGCGGTATTCTGGGAAGAAAATGTGTTATTATTGGAATAAAATGTGATGTCCCAATAAAAGACGCTGTCTTCCCCAAATGCGTCTTTTTATGCTGCAAATAAGGCATTTTCTCCCCGAAAGATCACCTTAATCCTCTAAAGAAGACATTTTCTCCACAAAATGCCGCTTATTAGCTCAATACCAGGCTTTCACGCCAAAATAATGCACTTTATCCCCAAAACTCAGGCATTTTCTCCACAAAACACGCTTTTTCGCTCCAAAATACAACCATTTCTCCCCTGCATATCAATTTCTGCCAACATTTAGACATTTTCTCCCCGAATATCACTCTTCATCCCAGAAACCAAACAGGTTCTCTCTTAAGTGCCACTCTTTAGCCCCCCAAAAAGGCATTTTCTCCCCAGAATACTGCCTTTCATCTTCAAGTGTCTCATAATTGGGAAAGGAAACGAAAGCGCTACTTTGGGGAGAGTATTTCTTATTTGGGGGATCAAAAGAGCAATTTGGGGGAGAAAATGTGTAATATAGGGAACCCTATGTAGTATTTAATGGATAAAAAATCTTCTATTTGGAACCAAGAATGATGTTTTGGGGAGAATATTTCTCATTTTGAGGACAGAAATAGGTCTTTTTTGGAGAGGATGACTTATTTTCAGTCTAAAAAGCAGTATTCTGGGTAGAAAATGCCTTCTTTTGGGGATCAAAGGCGGTATTCTGGGAAGAAAATGTGTTATTATTGGAATAAAATGTGATGTCCCAATAAAAGACGCTGTCTTCCCCAAATGCGTCTTTGTATGCTGCAAATCAGACATTTTCTCCCCGAAAGATCACCTTAATCCTCTAAAGAAGACATTTTCTCCACAAAATGCCGCTTATTAGCTCAATACCAGGCTTTCACGCCAAAATAATGCACTTTATCCCCAAAACTCAGGCATTTTCTCCACAAAACACGCTTTTTCGCTCCAAAGTACAACCATTTCTCCCCTGCATATCAATTTCTGCCAACATTTAGACATTTTCTCCCCGAATATCACTCTTCATCCCAGAAACCAAACAGGTTCTCTCTTAAGTGCCACTCTTTAGCCCCCCAAAAAGGCATTTTCTCCCCAGAATACTGCCTTTCATCTTCAAGTGTCTCATAATTGGGAAAGGAAACGAAAGCGCTACTTTGGGGAGAGTATTTCTTATTTGGGGGATCAAAAGAGCAATTTGGGGGAGAAAATGTGTAATATAGGGAACCCTATGTAGTATTTAATGGATAAATAATCTTCTATTTGGAACAAAGAATGATGTTTTGGGGAGAATATTTCTCATTTTGAGGACGGAAATAGGTCTTTTTTGGAGAGGATGACTTATTTTCGGTCTAAAAAGCAGTATTCTGGGAAGAAAATGCCTTCTTTTGGGGATAAAAGGCGGTATTCTGGGAAGAAAATGTGTTATTATTGGAATAAAATGTGATGTCCCAGTAAAAGACGCTGTCTTCCCCAAATGCGTCTTTGTATGCTGCAAATCAGACATTTTGTCCCCGAAAGATCACCTTAATCCTCTAAAGAAGACATTTTCTCCACAAAATGCCGCTTATTAGCTCAATACCAGGCTTTCACGCCAAAATAATTCACTTTATCCCCAAAACTCAGGCATTTTCTCCACAAAACACGCTTTTTCGCTCCAAAGTACAACCATTTCTCCCCTGCATATCAATTTCTGCCAACATTTAGACATTTTCTCCCCGAATATCACTCTTCATCCCAGAAACCAAACAGGTTCTCTCTTAATGCCACTCTTTAGCCCCCCAAAAAGGCATTTTCTCCCCAGAATACTGCCTTTCATCTTCAAGTGTCTCATAATTGGGAAAGGAAACGAAAGCGCTACTTTGGGGAGAGTATTTCTTATTTGGGGGATCAAAAGAGCAATTTGGGGGAGAAAATGTGTAATATAGGGAACCCTATGTGGTATTTAATGGATAAAAAATCTTCTATTTGGAACCAAGAATGATGTTTTGGGGAGAATATTTCTCATTTTGAGGACAGAAATAGGTCTTTTTTGGAGAGGATGACTTATTTTCGGTCTAAAAAGCAGTATTCTGGGAAGAAAATGCCTTCTTTTGGGGATCAAAGGCGGTATTCTGGGAAGAAAATGTGTTATTATTGGAATAAAATGTGATGTCCCAATAAAAGACGCTGTCTTCCCCAAATGCGTCTTTTTATGCTGCAAATAAGGCATTTTCTCCCCGAAAGATCACCTTAATCCTCTAAAGAAGACATTTTCTCCACAAAATGCCGCTTATTAGCTCAATACCAGGCTTTCACGCCAAAATAATGCACTTTATCCCCAAAACTCAGGCATTTTCTCCACAAAACACGCTTTTTCGCTCCAAAATACAACCATTTCTCCCCTGCATATCAATTTCTGCCAACATTTAGACATTTTCTCCCCGAATATCACTCTTCATCCCAGAAACCAAACAGGTTCTCTCTTAAGTGCCACTCTTTAGCCCCCCAAAAAGGCATTTTCTCCCCAGAATACTGCCTTTCATCTTCAAGTGTCTCATAATTGGGAAAGGAAACGAAAGCGCTACTTTGGGGAGAGTATTTCTTATTTGGGGGATCAAAAGAGCAATTTGGGGGAGAAAATGTGTAATATAGGGAACCCTATGTAGTATTTAATGGATAAAAAATCTTCTATTTGGAACCAAGAATGATGTTTTGGGGAGAATATTTCTCATTTTGAGGACAGAAATAGGTCTTTTTTGGAGAGGATGACTTATTTTCAGTCTAAAAAGCAGTATTCTGGGTAGAAAATGCCTTCTTTTGGGGATCAAAGGCGGTATTCTGGGAAGAAAATGTGTTATTATTGGAATAAAATGTGATGTCCCAATAAAAGACGCTGTCTTCCCCAAATGCGTCTTTGTATGCTGCAAATCAGACATTTTCTCCCCGAAAGATCACCTTAATCCTCTAAAGAAGACATTTTCTCCACAAAATGCCGCTTATTAGCTCAATACCAGGCTTTCACGCCAAAATAATGCACTTTATCCCCAAAACTCAGGCATTTTCTCCACAAAACACGCTTTTTCGCTCCAAAGTACAACCATTTCTCCCCTGCATATCAATTTCTGCCAACATTTAGACATTTTCTCCCCGAATATCACTCTTCATCCCAGAAACCAAACAGGTTCTCTCTTAAGTGCCACTCTTTAGCCCCCCAAAAAGGCATTTTCTCCCCAGAATACTGCCTTTCATCTTCAAGTGTCTCATAATTGGGAAAGGAAACGAAAGCGCTACTTTGGGGAGAGTATTTCTTATTTGGGGGATCAAAAGAGCAATTTTGGGGAGAAAATGTGTAATATAGGGAACCCTATGTGGTATTTAATGGATAAAAAATCTTCTATTTGGAACCAAGAATGATGTTTTGGGGAGAATATTTCTCATTTTGAGGACAGAAATAGGTCTTTTTTGGAGAGGATGACTTATTTTCGGTCTAAAAAGCAGTATTCTGGGTAGAAAATGCCTTCTTTTGGGGATCAAAGGCGGTATTCTGGGAAGAAAATGTGTTATTATTGGAATAAAATGTGCTGTCCCAATAAAAGACGCTGTCTTCCCCAAATGCGTCTTTGTATGCTGCAAATCAGACATTTTCTCCCCGAAAGATCACCTTAATCCTCTAAAGAAGACATTTTCTCCACAAAATGCCGCTTATTAGCTCAATACCAGGCTTTCACGCCAAAATAATGCACTTTATCCCCAAAACTCACGCATTTTCTCCACAAAACACTCTTTTTCGCTCCAAAATACAAACATTTCTCCCCTGCATATCAATTTCTGCCAACAATTAGACATTTTCTCCCCGAATATCACTCTTCATCCCAAAAACCAAACAGGTTCTCTCTTAAGTGCCACTCTTTAGCCCCCCAAAAAGGCATTTTCTCCCCAGAATACTGCCTTTCATCTTCCAATGTCTCATATTTGGGAAAGGAAACGAAAGCGCTACTTTGGGGAGAGTATTTCTTATTAGGGGGATCAAAAGAGCAATTTTGGGGAGAAAATGTGTAATATAGGGAACCCTATGTGGTATTTAATGGATAAAAAATCTTCTCTTTGGAACCAAGAATGATGTTTTGGGGAGAATATTTCTCATTTTGAGGACAGAAATAGGTCTTTTTTGGAGAGGATGACTTATTTTCGGTCTAAAAAGCAGTATTCTGGGTAGAAAATGCCTTCTTTTGGGGATCAAAGGCGGTATTCTGGGAAGAAAATGTGTTATTTTTGGAATAAAATGTGATGTCCCAATAAAAGACGCTGTCTTCCCCAAATGCGTCTTTGTATGCTGCAAATCAGACATTTTCTCCCCGAAAGATCACCTTAATCCTCTAAAGAAGACATTTTCTCCACCAAATGCCGCTTATTAGCTCAATACCAGGCTTTCACGCCAAAATAATGCACTTTATCCCCAAAACTCAGGCATTTTCTCCACAAAACACGCTTTTTCGCTCCAAAGTACAACCATTTCTCCCCTGCATATCAATTTCTGCCAACATTTAGACATTTTCTCCCCGAATATCACTCTTCATCCCAGAAACCAAACAGGTTCTCTCTTAATGCCACTCTTTAGCCCCCCAAAAAGGCATTTTCTCCCCAGAATACTGCCTTTCATCTTCAAGTGTCTCATAATTGGGAAAGGAAACGAAAGCGCTACTTTGGGGAGAGTATTTCTTATTTGGGGGATCAAAAGAGCAATTTGGGGGAGAAAATGTGTAATATAGGGAACCCTATGTGGTATTTAATGGATAAAAAATCTTCTATTTGGAACCAAGAATGATGTTTTGGGGAGAATATTTCTCATTTTGAGGACAGAAATAGGTCTTTTTTGGAGAGGATGACTTATTTTCGGTCTAAAAAGCAGTATTCTGGGAAGAAAATGCCTTCTTTTGGGGATCAAAGGCGGTATTCTGGGAAGAAAATGTGTTATTATTGGAATAAAATGTGATGTCCCAATAAAAGACGCTGTCTTCCCCAAATGCGTCTTTTTATGCTGCAAATAAGGCATTTTCTCCCCGAAAGATCACCTTAATCCTCTAAAGAAGACATTTTCTCCACAAAATGCCGCTTATTAGCTCAATACCAGGCTTTCACGCCAAAATAATGCACTTTATCCCCAAAACTCAGGCATTTTCTCCACAAAACACGCTTTTTCGCTCCAAAATACAACCATTTCTCCCCTGCATATCAATTTCTGCCAACATTTAGACATTTTCTCCCCGAATATCACTCTTCATCCCAGAAACCAAACAGGTTCTCTCTTAAGTGCCACTCTTTAGCCCCCCAAAAAGGCATTTTCTCCCCAGAATACTGCCTTTCATCTTCAAGTGTCTCATAATTGGGAAAGGAAACGAAAGCGCTACTTTGGGGAGAGTATTTCTTATTTGGGGGATCAAAAGAGCAATTTGGGGGAGAAAATGTGTAATATAGGGAACCCTATGTAGTATTTAATGGATAAAAAATCTTCTATTTGGAACCAAGAATGATGTTTTGGGGAGAATATTTCTCATTTTGAGGACAGAAATAGGTCTTTTTTGGAGAGGATGACTTATTTTCAGTCTAAAAAGCAGTATTCTGGGTAGAAAATGCCTTCTTTTGGGGATCAAAGGCGGTATTCTGGGAAGAAAATGTGTTATTATTGGAATAAAATGTGATGTCCCAATAAAAGACGCTGTCTTCCCCAAATGCGTCTTTGTATGCTGCAAATCAGACATTTTCTCCCCGAAAGATCACCTTAATCCTCTAAAGAAGACATTTTCTCCACAAAATGCCGCTTATTAGCTCAATACCAGGCTTTCACGCCAAAATAATGCACTTTATCCCCAAAACTCAGGCATTTTCTCCACAAAACACGCTTTTTCGCTCCAAAGTACAACCATTTCTCCCCTGCATATCAATTTCTGCCAACATTTAGACATTTTCTCCCCGAATATCACTCTTCATCCCAGAAACCAAACAGGTTCTCTCTTAAGTGCCACTCTTTAGCCCCCCAAAAAGGCATTTTCTCCCCAGAATACTGCCTTTCATCTTCAAGTGTCTCATAATTGGGAAAGGAAACGAAAGCGCTACTTTGGGGAGAGTATTTCTTATTTGGGGGATCAAAAGAGCAATTTTGGGGAGAAAATGTGTAATATAGGGAACCCTATGTGGTATTTAATGGATAAAAAATCTTCTATTTGGAACCAAGAATGATGTTTTGGGGAGAATATTTCTCATTTTGAGGACAGAAATAGGTCTTTTTTGGAGAGGATGACTTATTTTCGGTCTAAAAAGCAGTATTCTGGGTAGAAAATGCCTTCTTTTGGGGATCAAAGGCGGTATTCTGGGAAGAAAATGTGTTATTATTGGAATAAAATGTGCTGTCCCAATAAAAGACGCTGTCTTCCCCAAATGCGTCTTTGTATGCTGCAAATCAGACATTTTCTCCCCGAAAGATCACCTTAATCCTCTAAAGAAGACATTTTCTCCACAAAATGCCGCTTATTAGCTCAATACCAGGCTTTCACGCCAAAATAATGCACTTTATCCCCAAAACTCACGCATTTTCTCCACAAAACACTCTTTTTCGCTCCAAAATACAAACATTTCTCCCCTGCATATCAATTTCTGCCAACAATTAGACATTTTCTCCCCGAATATCACTCTTCATCCCAAAAACCAAACAGGTTCTCTCTTAAGTGCCACTCTTTAGCCCCCCAAAAAGGCATTTTCTCCCCAGAATACTGCCTTTCATCTTCCAATGTCTCATATTTGGGAAAGGAAACGAAAGCGCTACTTTGGGGAGAGTATTTCTTATTAGGGGGATCAAAAGAGCAATTTTGGGGAGAAAATGTGTAATATAGGGAACCCTATGTGGTATTTAATGGATAAAAAATCTTCTCTTTGGAACCAAGAATGATGTTTTGGGGAGAATATTTCTCATTTTGAGGACAGAAATAGGTCTTTTTTGGAGAGGATGACTTATTTTCGGTCTAAAAAGCAGTATTCTGGGTAGAAAATGCCTTCTTTTGGGGATCAAAGGCGGTATTCTGGGAAGAAAATGTGTTATTTTTGGAATAAAATGTGATGTCCCAATAAAAGACGCTGTCTTCCCCAAATGCGTCTTTGTATGCTGCAAATCAGACATTTTCTCCCCGAAAGATCACCTTAATCCTCTAAAGAAGACATTTTCTCCACCAAATGCCGCTTATTAGCTCAATACCAGGCTTTCACGCCAAAATAATGCACTTTATCCCCAAAACTCAGGCATTTTCTCCACAAAACACGCTTTTTCGCTCCAAAGTACAACCATTTCTCCCCTGCATATCAATTTCTGCCAACATTTAGACATTTTCTCCCCGAATATCACTCTTCATCCCAGAAACCAAACAGGTTCTCTCTTAATGCCACTCTTTAGCCCCCCAAAAAGGCATTTTCTCCCCAGAATACTGCCTTTCATCTTCAAGTGTCTCATAATTGGGAAAGGAAACGAAAGCGCTACTTTGGGGAGAGTATTTCTTATTTGGGGGATCAAAAGAGCAATTTGGGGGAGAAAATGTGTAATATAGGGAACCCTATGTGGTATTTAATGGATAAAAAATCTTCTATTTGGAACCAAGAATGATGTTTTGGGGAGAATATTTCTCATTTTGAGGACAGAAATAGGTCTTTTTTGGAGAGGATGACTTATTTTCGGTCTAAAAAGCAGTATTCTGGGAAGAAAATGCCTTCTTTTGGGGATCAAAGGCGGTATTCTGGGAAGAAAATGTGTTATTATTGGAATAAAATGTGATGTCCCAATAAAAGACGCTGTCTTCCCCAAATGCGTCTTTTTATGCTGCAAATAAGGCATTTTCTCCCCGAAAGATCACCTTAATCCTCTAAAGAAGACATTTTCTCCACAAAATGCCGCTTATTAGCTCAATACCAGGCTTTCACGCCAAAATAATGCACTTTATCCCCAAAACTCAGGCATTTTCTCCACAAAACACGCTTTTTCGCTCCAAAATACAACCATTTCTCCCCTGCATATCAATTTCTGCCAACATTTAGACATTTTCTCCCCGAATATCACTCTTCATCCCAGAAACCAAACAGGTTCTCTCTTAAGTGCCACTCTTTAGCCCCCCAAAAAGGCATTTTCTCCCCAGAATACTGCCTTTCATCTTCAAGTGTCTCATAATTGGGAAAGGAAACGAAAGCGCTACTTTGGGGAGAGTATTTCTTATTTGGGGGATCAAAAGAGCAATTTGGGGGAGAAAATGTGTAATATAGGGAACCCTATGTAGTATTTAATGGATAAAAAATCTTCTATTTGGAACCAAGAATGATGTTTTGGGGAGAATATTTCTCATTTTGAGGACAGAAATAGGTCTTTTTTGGAGAGGATGACTTATTTTCAGTCTAAAAAGCAGTATTCTGGGTAGAAAATGCCTTCTTTTGGGGATCAAAGGCGGTATTCTGGGAAGAAAATGTGTTATTATTGGAATAAAATGTGATGTCCCAATAAAAGACGCTGTCTTCCCCAAATGCGTCTTTGTATGCTGCAAATCAGACATTTTCTCCCCGAAAGATCACCTTAATCCTCTAAAGAAGACATTTTCTCCACAAAATGCCGCTTATTAGCTCAATACCAGGCTTTCACGCCAAAATAATGCACTTTATCCCCAAAACTCAGGCATTTTCTCCACAAAACACGCTTTTTCGCTCCAAAGTACAACCATTTCTCCCCTGCATATCAATTTCTGCCAACATTTAGACATTTTCTCCCCGAATATCACTCTTCATCCCAGAAACCAAACAGGTTCTCTCTTAAGTGCCACTCTTTAGCCCCCCAAAAAGGCATTTTCTCCCCAGAATACTGCCTTTCATCTTCAAGTGTCTCATAATTGGGAAAGGAAACGAAAGCGCTACTTTGGGGAGAGTATTTCTTATTTGGGGGATCAAAAGAGCAATTTTGGGGAGAAAATGTGTAATATAGGGAACCCTATGTGGTATTTAATGGATAAAAAATCTTCTATTTGGAACCAAGAATGATGTTTTGGGGAGAATATTTCTCATTTTGAGGACAGAAATAGGTCTTTTTTGGAGAGGATGACTTATTTTCGGTCTAAAAAGCAGTATTCTGGGTAGAAAATGCCTTCTTTTGGGGATCAAAGGCGGTATTCTGGGAAGAAAATGTGTTATTATTGGAATAAAATGTGCTGTCCCAATAAAAGACGCTGTCTTCCCCAAATGCGTCTTTGTATGCTGCAAATCAGACATTTTCTCCCCGAAAGATCACCTTAATCCTCTAAAGAAGACATTTTCTCCACAAAATGCCGCTTATTAGCTCAATACCAGGCTTTCACGCCAAAATAATGCACTTTATCCCCAAAACTCACGCATTTTCTCCACAAAACACTCTTTTTCGCTCCAAAATACAAACATTTCTCCCCTGCATATCAATTTCTGCCAACAATTAGACATTTTCTCCCCGAATATCACTCTTCATCCCAAAAACCAAACAGGTTCTCTCTTAAGTGCCACTCTTTAGCCCCCCAAAAAGGCATTTTCTCCCCAGAATACTGCCTTTCATCTTCCAATGTCTCATATTTGGGAAAGGAAACGAAAGCGCTACTTTGGGGAGAGTATTTCTTATTAGGGGGATCAAAAGAGCAATTTTGGGGAGAAAATGTGTAATATAGGGAACCCTATGTGGTATTTAATGGATAAAAAATCTTCTCTTTGGAACCAAGAATGATGTTTTGGGGAGAATATTTCTCATTTTGAGGACAGAAATAGGTCTTTTTTGGAGAGGATGACTTATTTTCGGTCTAAAAAGCAGTATTCTGGGTAGAAAATGCCTTCTTTTGGGGATCAAAGGCGGTATTCTGGGAAGAAAATGTGTTATTTTTGGAATAAAATGTGATGTCCCAATAAAAGACGCTGTCTTCCCCAAATGCGTCTTTGTATGCTGCAAATCAGACATTTTCTCCCCGAAAGATCACCTTAATCCTCTAAAGAAGACATTTTCTCCACCAAATGCCGCTTATTAGCTCAATACCAGGCTTTCACGCCAAAATAATGCACTTTATCCCCAAAACTCAGGCATTTTCTCCACAAAACACGCTTTTTCGCTCCAAAGTACAACCATTTCTCCCCTGCATATCAATTTCTGCCAACATTTAGACATTTTCTCCCCGAATATCACTCTTCATCCCAGAAACCAAACAGGTTCTCTCTTAATGCCACTCTTTAGCCCCCCAAAAAGGCATTTTCTCCCCAGAATACTGCCTTTCATCTTCAAGTGTCTCATAATTGGGAAAGGAAACGAAAGCGCTACTTTGGGGAGAGTATTTCTTATTTGGGGGATCAAAAGAGCAATTTGGGGGAGAAAATGTGTAATATAGGGAACCCTATGTGGTATTTAATGGATAAAAAATCTTCTATTTGGAACCAAGAATGATGTTTTGGGGAGAATATTTCTCATTTTGAGGACAGAAATAGGTCTTTTTTGGAGAGGATGACTTATTTTCGGTCTAAAAAGCAGTATTCTGGGAAGAAAATGCCTTCTTTTGGGGATCAAAGGCGGTATTCTGGGAAGAAAATGTGTTATTATTGGAATAAAATGTGATGTCCCAATAAAAGACGCTGTCTTCCCCAAATGCGTCTTTTTATGCTGCAAATAAGGCATTTTCTCCCCGAAAGATCACCTTAATCCTCTAAAGAAGACATTTTCTCCACAAAATGCCGCTTATTAGCTCAATACCAGGCTTTCACGCCAAAATAATGCACTTTATCCCCAAAACTCAGGCATTTTCTCCACAAAACACGCTTTTTCGCTCCAAAATACAACCATTTCTCCCCTGCATATCAATTTCTGCCAACATTTAGACATTTTCTCCCCGAATATCACTCTTCATCCCAGAAACCAAACAGGTTCTCTCTTAAGTGCCACTCTTTAGCCCCCCAAAAAGGCATTTTCTCCCCAGAATACTGCCTTTCATCTTCAAGTGTCTCATAATTGGGAAAGGAAACGAAAGCGCTACTTTGGGGAGAGTATTTCTTATTTGGGGGATCAAAAGAGCAATTTGGGGGAGAAAATGTGTAATATAGGGAACCCTATGTAGTATTTAATGGATAAAAAATCTTCTATTTGGAACCAAGAATGATGTTTTGGGGAGAATATTTCTCATTTTGAGGACAGAAATAGGTCTTTTTTGGAGAGGATGACTTATTTTCAGTCTAAAAAGCAGTATTCTGGGTAGAAAATGCCTTCTTTTGGGGATCAAAGGCGGTATTCTGGGAAGAAAATGTGTTATTATTGGAATAAAATGTGATGTCCCAATAAAAGACGCTGTCTTCCCCAAATGCGTCTTTGTATGCTGCAAATCAGACATTTTCTCCCCGAAAGATCACCTTAATCCTCTAAAGAAGACATTTTCTCCACAAAATGCCGCTTATTAGCTCAATACCAGGCTTTCACGCCAAAATAATGCACTTTATCCCCAAAACTCAGGCATTTTCTCCACAAAACACGCTTTTTCGCTCCAAAGTACAACCATTTCTCCCCTGCATATCAATTTCTGCCAACATTTAGACATTTTCTCCCCGAATATCACTCTTCATCCCAGAAACCAAACAGGTTCTCTCTTAAGTGCCACTCTTTAGCCCCCCAAAAAGGCATTTTCTCCCCAGAATACTGCCTTTCATCTTCAAGTGTCTCATAATTGGGAAAGGAAACGAAAGCGCTACTTTGGGGAGAGTATTTCTTATTTGGGGGATCAAAAGAGCAATTTTGGGGAGAAAATGTGTAATATAGGGAACCCTATGTGGTATTTAATGGATAAAAAATCTTCTATTTGGAACCAAGAATGATGTTTTGGGGAGAATATTTCTCATTTTGAGGACAGAAATAGGTCTTTTTTGGAGAGGATGACTTATTTTCGGTCTAAAAAGCAGTATTCTGGGTAGAAAATGCCTTCTTTTGGGGATCAAAGGCGGTATTCTGGGAAGAAAATGTGTTATTATTGGAATAAAATGTGCTGTCCCAATAAAAGACGCTGTCTTCCCCAAATGCGTCTTTGTATGCTGCAAATCAGACATTTTCTCCCCGAAAGATCACCTTAATCCTCTAAAGAAGACATTTTCTCCACAAAATGCCGCTTATTAGCTCAATACCAGGCTTTCACGCCAAAATAATGCACTTTATCCCCAAAACTCACGCATTTTCTCCACAAAACACTCTTTTTCGCTCCAAAATACAAACATTTCTCCCCTGCATATCAATTTCTGCCAACAATTAGACATTTTCTCCCCGAATATCACTCTTCATCCCAAAAACCAAACAGGTTCTCTCTTAAGTGCCACTCTTTAGCCCCCCAAAAAGGCATTTTCTCCCCAGAATACTGCCTTTCATCTTCCAATGTCTCATATTTGGGAAAGGAAACGAAAGCGCTACTTTGGGGAGAGTATTTCTTATTAGGGGGATCAAAAGAGCAATTTTGGGGAGAAAATGTGTAATATAGGGAACCCTATGTGGTATTTAATGGATAAAAAATCTTCTCTTTGGAACCAAGAATGATGTTTTGGGGAGAATATTTCTCATTTTGAGGACAGAAATAGGTCTTTTTTGGAGAGGATGACTTATTTTCGGTCTAAAAAGCAGTATTCTGGGTAGAAAATGCCTTCTTTTGGGGATCAAAGGCGGTATTCTGGGAAGAAAATGTGTTATTTTTGGAATAAAATGTGATGTCCCAATAAAAGACGCTGTCTTCCCCAAATGCGTCTTTTTATGCTGCAAATCAGACATTTTCTCCCCGAAAGATCACCTTAATCCTCTAAAGAAGACATTTTCTCCACCAAATGCCGCTTATTAGCTCAATACCAGGCTTTCACGCCAAAATAATGCACTTTATCCCCAAAACTCAGGCATTTTCTCCACAAAACACGCTTTTTCGCTCCAAAGTACAACCATTTCTCCCCTGCATATCAATTTCTGCCAACATTTAGACATTTTCTCCCCGAATATCACTCTTCATCCCAGAAACCAAACAGGTTCTCTCTTAATGCCACTCTTTAGCCCCCCAAAAAGGCATTTTCTCCCCAGAATACTGCCTTTCATCTTCAAGTGTCTCATAATTGGGAAAGGAAACGAAAGCGCTACTTTGGGGAGAGTATTTCTTATTTGGGGGATCAAAAGAGCAATTTGGGGGAGAAAATGTGTAATATAGGGAACCCTATGTGGTATTTAATGGATAAAAAATCTTCTATTTGGAACCAAGAATGATGTTTTGGGGAGAATATTTCTCATTTTGAGGACAGAAATAGGTCTTTTTTGGAGAGGATGACTTATTTTCGGTCTAAAAAGCAGTATTCTGGGAAGAAAATGCCTTCTTTTGGGGATCAAAGGCGGTATTCTGGGAAGAAAATGTGTTATTATTGGAATAAAATGTGATGTCCCAATAAAAGACGCTGTCTTCCCCAAATGCGTCTTTTTATGCTGCAAATAAGGCATTTTCTCCCCGAAAGATCACCTTAATCCTCTAAAGAAGACATTTTCTCCACAAAATGCCGCTTATTAGCTCAATACCAGGCTTTCACGCCAAAATAATGCACTTTATCCCCAAAACTCAGGCATTTTCTCCACAAAACACGCTTTTTCGCTCCAAAATACAACCATTTCTCCCCTGCATATCAATTTCTGCCAACATTTAGACATTTTCTCCCCGAATATCACTCTTCATCCCAGAAACCAAACAGGTTCTCTCTTAAGTGCCACTCTTTAGCCCCCCAAAAAGGCATTTTCTCCCCAGAATACTGCCTTTCATCTTCAAGTGTCTCATAATTGGGAAAGGAAACGAAAGCGCTACTTTGGGGAGAGTATTTCTTATTTGGGGGATCAAAAGAGCAATTTGGGGGAGAAAATGTGTAATATAGGGAACCCTATGTAGTATTTAATGGATAAAAAATCTTCTATTTGGAACCAAGAATGATGTTTTGGGGAGAATATTTCTCATTTTGAGGACAGAAATAGGTCTTTTTTGGAGAGGATGACTTATTTTCAGTCTAAAAAGCAGTATTCTGGGTAGAAAATGCCTTCTTTTGGGGATCAAAGGCGGTATTCTGGGAAGAAAATGTGTTATTATTGGAATAAAATGTGATGTCCCAATAAAAGACGCTGTCTTCCCCAAATGCGTCTTTGTATGCTGCAAATCAGACATTTTCTCCCCGAAAGATCACCTTAATCCTCTAAAGAAGACATTTTCTCCACAAAATGCCGCTTATTAGCTCAATACCAGGCTTTCACGCCAAAATAATGCACTTTATCCCCAAAACTCAGGCATTTTCTCCACAAAACACGCTTTTTCGCTCCAAAGTACAACCATTTCTCCCCTGCATATCAATTTCTGCCAACATTTAGACATTTTCTCCCCGAATATCACTCTTCATCCCAGAAACCAAACAGGTTCTCTCTTAAGTGCCACTCTTTAGCCCCCCAAAAAGGCATTTTCTCCCCAGAATACTGCCTTTCATCTTCAAGTGTCTCATAATTGGGAAAGGAAACGAAAGCGCTACTTTGGGGAGAGTATTTCTTATTTGGGGGATCAAAAGAGCAATTTGGGGGAGAAAATGTGTAATATAGGGAACCCTATGTGGTATTTAATGGATAAAAAATCTTCTATTTGGAACCAAGAATGATGTTTTGGGGAGAATATTTCTCATTTTGAGGACAGAAATAGGTCTTTTTTGGAGAGGATGACTTATTTTCGGTCTAAAAAGCAGTATTCTGGGTAGAAAATGCCTTCTTTTGGGGATCAAAGGCGGTATTCTGGGAAGAAAATGTGTTATTATTGGAATAAAATGTGCTGTCCCAATAAAAGACGCTGTCTTCCCCAAATGCGTCTTTGTATGCTGCAAATCAGACATTTTCTCCCCGAAAGATCACCTTAATCCTCTAAAGAAGACATTTTCTCCACAAAATGCCGCTTATTAGCTCAATACCAGGCTTTCACGCCAAAATAATGCACTTTATCCCCAAAACTCACGCATTTTCTCCACAAAACACTCTTTTTCGCTCCAAAATACAAACATTTCTCCCCTGCATATCAATTTCTGCCAACAATTAGACATTTTCTCCCCGAATATCACTCTTCATCCCAAAAACCAAACAGGTTCTCTCTTAAGTGCCACTCTTTAGCCCCCCAAAAAGGCATTTTCTCCCCAGAATACTGCCTTTCATCTTCCAATGTCTCATATTTGGGAAAGGAAACGAAAGCGCTACTTTGGGGAGAGTATTTCTTATTAGGGGGATCAAAAGAGCAATTTTGGGGAGAAAATGTGTAATATAGGGAACCCTATGTGGTATTTAATGGATAAAAAATCTTCTCTTTGGAACCAAGAATGATGTTTTGGGGAGAATATTTCTCATTTTGAGGACAGAAATAGGTCTTTTTTGGAGAGGATGACTTATTTTCGGTCTAAAAAGCAGTATTCTGGGTAGAAAATGCCTTCTTTTGGGGATCAAAGGCGGTATTCTGGGAAGAAAATGTGTTATTTTTGGAATAAAATGTGATGTCCCAATAAAAGACGCTGTCTTCCCCAAATGCGTCTTTGTATGCTGCAAATCAGACATTTTCTCCCCGAAAGATCACCTTAATCCTCTAAAGAAGACATTTTCTCCACCAAATGCCGCTTATTAGCTCAATACCAGGCTTTCACGCCAAAATAATGCACTTTATCCCCAAAACTCAGGCATTTTCTCCACAAAACACGCTTTTTCGCTCCAAAGTACAACCATTTCTCCCCTGCATATCAATTTCTGCCAACATTTAGACATTTTCTCCCCGAATATCACTCTTCATCCCAGAAACCAAACAGGTTCTCTCTTAATGCCACTCTTTAGCCCCCCAAAAAGGCATTTTCTCCCCAGAATACTGCCTTTCATCTTCAAGTGTCTCATAATTGGGAAAGGAAACGAAAGCGCTACTTTGGGGAGAGTATTTCTTATTTGGGGGATCAAAAGAGCAATTTGGGGGAGAAAATGTGTAATATAGGGAACCCTATGTGGTATTTAATGGATAAAAAATCTTCTATTTGGAACCAAGAATGATGTTTTGGGGAGAATATTTCTCATTTTGAGGACAGAAATAGGTCTTTTTTGGAGAGGATGACTTATTTTCGGTCTAAAAAGCAGTATTCTGGGAAGAAAATGCCTTCTTTTGGGGATCAAAGGCGGTATTCTGGGAAGAAAATGTGTTATTATTGGAATAAAATGTGATGTCCCAATAAAAGACGCTGTCTTCCCCAAATGCGTCTTTTTATGCTGCAAATAAGGCATTTTCTCCCCGAAAGATCACCTTAATCCTCTAAAGAAGACATTTTCTCCACAAAATGCCGCTTATTAGCTCAATACCAGGCTTTCACGCCAAAATAATGCACTTTATCCCCAAAACTCAGGCATTTTCTCCACAAAACACGCTTTTTCGCTCCAAAATACAACCATTTCTCCCCTGCATATCAATTTCTGCCAACATTTAGACATTTTCTCCCCGAATATCACTCTTCATCCCAGAAACCAAACAGGTTCTCTCTTAAGTGCCACTCTTTAGCCCCCCAAAAAGGCATTTTCTCCCCAGAATACTGCCTTTCATCTTCAAGTGTCTCATAATTGGGAAAGGAAACGAAAGCGCTACTTTGGGGAGAGTATTTCTTATTTGGGGGATCAAAAGAGCAATTTGGGGGAGAAAATGTGTAATATAGGGAACCCTATGTAGTATTTAATGGATAAAAAATCTTCTATTTGGAACCAAGAATGATGTTTTGGGGAGAATATTTCTCATTTTGAGGACAGAAATAGGTCTTTTTTGGAGAGGATGACTTATTTTCAGTCTAAAAAGCAGTATTCTGGGTAGAAAATGCCTTCTTTTGGGGATCAAAGGCGGTATTCTGGGAAGAAAATGTGTTATTATTGGAATAAAATGTGATGTCCCAATAAAAGACGCTGTCTTCCCCAAATGCGTCTTTGTATGCTGCAAATCAGACATTTTCTCCCCGAAAGATCACCTTAATCCTCTAAAGAAGACATTTTCTCCACAAAATGCCGCTTATTAGCTCAATACCAGGCTTTCACGCCAAAATAATGCACTTTATCCCCAAAACTCAGGCATTTTCTCCACAAAACACGCTTTTTCGCTCCAAAGTACAACCATTTCTCCCCTGCATATCAATTTCTGCCAACATTTAGACATTTTCTCCCCGAATATCACTCTTCATCCCAGAAACCAAACAGGTTCTCTCTTAAGTGCCACTCTTTAGCCCCCCAAAAAGGCATTTTCTCCCCAGAATACTGCCTTTCATCTTCAAGTGTCTCATAATTGGGAAAGGAAACGAAAGCGCTACTTTGGGGAGAGTATTTCTTATTTGGGGGATCAAAAGAGCAATTTGGGGGAGAAAATGTGTAATATAGGGAACCCTATGTGGTATTTAATGGATAAAAAATCTTCTATTTGGAACCAAGAATGATGTTTTGGGGAGAATATTTCTCATTTTGAGGACAGAAATAGGTCTTTTTTGGAGAGGATGACTTATTTTCGGTCTAAAAAGCAGTATTCTGGGTAGAAAATGCCTTCTTTTGGGGATCAAAGGCGGTATTCTGGGAAGAAAATGTGTTATTATTGGAATAAAATGTGCTGTCCCAATAAAAGACGCTGTCTTCCCCAAATGCGTCTTTGTATGCTGCAAATCAGACATTTTCTCCCCGAAAGATCACCTTAATCCTCTAAAGAAGACATTTTCTCCACAAAATGCCGCTTATTAGCTCAATACCAGGCTTTCACGCCAAAATAATGCACTTTATCCCCAAAACTCACGCATTTTCTCCACAAAACACTCTTTTTCGCTCCAAAATACAAACATTTCTCCCCTGCATATCAATTTCTGCCAACAATTAGACATTTTCTCCCCGAATATCACTCTTCATCCCAAAAACCAAACAGGTTCTCTCTTAAGTGCCACTCTTTAGCCCCCCAAAAAGGCATTTTCTCCCCAGAATACTGCCTTTCATCTTCCAATGTCTCATATTTGGGAAAGGAAACGAAAGCGCTACTTTGGGGAGAGTATTTCTTATTAGGGGGATCAAAAGAGCAATTTTGGGGAGAAAATGTGTAATATAGGGAACCCTATGTGGTATTTAATGGATAAAAAATCTTCTCTTTGGAACCAAGAATGATGTTTTGGGGAGAATATTTCTCATTTTGAGGACAGAAATAGGTCTTTTTTGGAGAGGATGACTTATTTTCGGTCTAAAAAGCAGTATTCTGTGTAGAAAATGCCTTCTTTTGGGGATCAAAGGCGGTATTCTGGGAAGAAAATGTGTTATTATTGGAATAAAATGTGATGTCCCAATAAAAGACGCTGTCTTCCCCAAATGCGTCTTTTTATGCTGCAAATAAGGCATTTTCTCCCCGAAAGATCACCTTAATCCTCTAAAGAAGACATTTTCTCCACAAAATGCCGCTTATTAGCTCAATACCAGGCTTTCACGCCAAAATAATGCACTTTATCCCCAAAACTCAGGCATTTTCTCCACAAAACACGCTTTTTCGCTCCAAAATACAACCATTTCTCCCCTGCATATCAATTTCTGCCAACATTTAGACATTTTCTCCCCGAATATCACTCTTCATCCCAGAAACCAAACAGGTTCTCTCTTAAGTGCCACTCTTTAGCCCCCCAAAAAGGCATTTTCTCCCCAGAATACTGCCTTTCATCTTCAAGTGTCTCATAATTGGGAAAGGAAACGAAAGCGCTACTTTGGGGAGAGTATTTCTTATTTGGGGGATCAAAAGAGCAATTTGGGGGAGAAAATGTGTAATATAGGGAACCCTATGTAGTATTTAATGGATAAAAAATCTTCTATTTGGAACCAAGAATGATGTTTTGGGGAGAATATTTCTCATTTTGAGGACAGAAATAGGTCTTTTTTGGAGAGGATGACTTATTTTCAGTCTAAAAAGCAGTATTCTGGGTAGAAAATGCCTTCTTTTGGGGATCAAAGGCGGTATTCTGGGAAGAAAATGTGTTATTATTGGAATAAAATGTGATGTCCCAATAAAAGACGCTGTCTTCCCCAAATGCGTCTTTGTATGCTGCAAATCACACATTTTCTCCCCGAAAGATCACCTTAATCCTCTAAAGAAGACATTTTCTCCACAAAATGCCGCTTATTAGCTCAATACCAGGCTTTCACGCCAAAATAATGCACTTTATCCCCAAAACTCAGGCATTTTCTCCACAAAACACTCTTTTTCGCTCCAAAGTACAACCATTTCTCCCCTGCATATCAATTTCTGCCAACATTTAGACATTTTCTCCCCGAATATCACTCTTCATCCCAGAAACCAAACAGGTTCTCTCTTAAGTGCCACTCTTTAGCCCCCCAAAAAGGCATTTTCTCCCCAGAATACTGCCTTTCATCTTCAAGTGTCTCATAATTGGGAAAGGAAACGAAAGCGCTACTTGGGGGAGAGTATTTCTTATTTGGGGGATCAAAAGAGCAATTTGGGGGAGAAAATGTGTAATATAGGGAACCCTATGTGGTATTTAATGGATAAAAAATCTTCTATTTGGAACCAAGAATGATGTTTTGGGGAGAATATTTCTCATTTTGAGGACAGAAATAGGTCTTTTTTGGAGAGGATGACTTATTTTCGGTCTAAAAAGCAGTATTCTGGGTAGAAAATGCCTTCTTTTGGGGATCAAAGGCGGTATTCTGGGAAGAAAATGTGTTATTATTGGAATAAAATGTGATGTCCCAATAAAAGACGCTGTCTTCCCCAAATGCGTCTTTTTATGCTGCAAATAAGGCATTTTCTCCCCGAAAGATCACCTTAATCCTCTAAAGAAGACATTTTCTCCACAAAATGCCGCTTATTAGCTCAATACCAGGCTTTCACGCCAAAATAATGCACTTTATCCCCAAAACTCAGGCATTTTCTCCACAAAACACTCTTTTTCGCTCCAAAATACAACCATTTCTCCCCTGCATATCAATTTCTGCCAACAATTAGACATTTTCTCCCCGAATATCACTCTTCATCCCAAAAACCAAACAGGTTCTCTCTTAAGTGCCACTCTTTAGCCCCCCAAAAAGGCATTTTCTCCCCAGAATACTGCCTTTCATCTTCCAATGTCTCATATTTGGGAAAGGAAACGAAAGCGCTACTTGGGGGAGAGTATTTCTTATTTGGGGGATCAAAAGAGCAATTTTGGGGAGAAAATGTGTAATATAGGGAACCCTATGTGGTATTTAATGGATAAAAAATCTTCTATTTGGAACCAAGAATGATGTTTTGGGGAGAATATTTCTCATTTTGAGGACAGAAATAGGTCTTTTTTGGAGAGGATGACTTATTTTCGGTCTAAAAAGCAGTATTCTGGGAAGAAAATGCCTTCTTTTGGGGATCAAAGGCGGTATTCTGGGAAGAAAATGTGTTATTATTGGAATAAAATGTGCTGTCCCAATAAAAGACGCTGTCTTCCCCAAATGCGTCTTTTTATGCTGCAAATCAGACATTTTCTCCCCGAAAGATCACCTTAATCCTCTAAAGAAGACATTTTCTCCACAAAATGCCGCTTATTAGCTCAATACCAGGCTTTCACGCCAAAATAATGCACTTTATCCCCAAAACTCATGCATTTTCTCCACAAAACACTCTTTTTCGCACCAAAATACAACCATTTCTCCCCTGCATATCAATTTCTGCCAACAATTAGACATTTTCTCCCCGAATATCACTCTTCATCCCAAAAACCAAACAGGTTCTCTCTTAAGTGCCACTCTTTAGCCCCCCAAAAAGGCATTTTCTCCCCAGAATACTGCCTTTCATCTTCAAGTGTCTTCTTTTTGGGAAAGGAAACGAAAGCGCTACTTGGGGGAGAGTATTTCTTATTTGGGGGATCAAAAGAGCAATTTGGGGGAGAAAATGTGTAATATAGGGAACCCTATGTGGTATTTAATGGATAAAAAATCTTCTATTTGGAACCAAGAATGATGTTTTGGGGAGAATATTTCTCATTTTGAGGACAGAAATAGGTCTTTTTTGGAGAGGATGACTTATTTTCGGTCTAAAAAGCAGTATTCTGGGAAGAAAATGCCTTCTTTTGGGGATCAAAGGCGATATTCTGGGAAGAAAATGTGTTATTAGTGGAATAAAATGTGATGTCCCAATAAAAGACGCTGTCTTCCCCAAATGCGTCTTTTTATGCTGCAAATCAGACATTTTCTCCCCGAAAGATCACCTTTATCCTCTAAGGAAGACATTTTCTCCACAAAATGCCGCTTATTAGCTCAATACCAGGCTTTCACGCCAAAATAATGCACTTTATCCCGAAAGCTCAGGCATTTTCTCCACAAAACACTCTTTTTCTCTCCAAAATACAACCATTTCTCCCCTGCATATCAATTTCTGCCAACATTTAGACATTTTCTCCCCGAATATCACTCTTCATCCCAGAAACCAAACAGGTTCTCTCTTGAGTGCCACTCTTTGGCCCCCCAAAAAGGCATTTTCTCCCCAGAATACTGCCTTTCATCTTCAAGTGTCTTCTTTTTGGGAAAGGAAACGAAAGCGCTACTTTGGGGAGAGTATTTCTTATTTGGGGGATCAAAAGAGCAATTTGGGGGAGAAAATGTGTAATATAGGGAACGCTATGTGGTATTTAATGGATAAAAAATCTTATATTTGGAACCAAGAATGATGTTTTGGGGAGAATATTTCTCATTTTGAGGACAGAAATAGGTCTTTTTTGGAGAGGATGACTTATTTTCGGTCTAAAAAGCAGTATTCTGGGTAGAAAATGCCTTCTTTTGGGGATCAAAGGCGGTATTCTGGGAAGAAAATGTGTTATTATTGGAATAAAATGTGATGTCCCAATAAAAGACGCTGTCTTCCCCAAATGCGTCTTTGTATGCTGCAAATCAGACATTTTCTCCCCGAAAGATCACCTTAATCCTCTAAAGAAGACATTTTCTCCACAAAATGCCGCTTATTAGCTCAATACCAGGCTTTCACGCCAAAATAATGCACTTTATCCCCAAAACTCAGGCATTTTCTCCACAAAACACTCTTTTTCGCTCCAAAGTACAACCATTTCTCCCCTGCATATCAATTTCTGCCAACAATTCGACATTTTCTCCCCGAATATCACTCTTCATCCCAGAAACCAAACAGGTTCTCTCTTAAGTGCCACTCTTTAGCCCCCCCAAAAGGCATTTTCTCCCCAGAATACTGCCTTTCATCTTCAAGTGTCTCATAATTGGGAAAGGAAACGAAAGCGCTACTTTGGGGAGAGTATTTCTTATTTGGGGGATCAAAAGAGCAATTTGGGGGAGAAAATGTGTAATATAGGGAACCCTATGTGGTATTTAATGGATAAAAAATCTTCTATTTGGAACAAAGAATGATGTTTTGGGGAGAATATTTCTCATTTTGAGGACAGAAATAGGTCTTTTTTGGAGAGGATGACTTATTTTCGGTCTAAAAAGCAGTATTCTGTGTAGAAAATGCCTTCTTTTGGGGATCAAAGGCGGTATTCTGGGAAGAAAATGTGTTATTATTGGAATAAAATGTGATGTCCCAATAAAAGACGCTGTCTTCCCCACATGCGTCTTTTTATGCTGCAAATCAGACATTTTCTCCCCGAAAGATCACCTTAATCCTCTAAAGAAGACATTTTCTCCACAAAATGCCGCTTATTAGCTCAATACCAGGCTTTCACGCCAAAATAATGCACTTTATCCCTGTGAAGGACGGAGCTGTTTTTATTCTTTGTCTCAAAGCTTGCTTCTAAGGCATTTCTGGTGATAAGACGACTGCTGGGGGGGTGAATGGTGTGTGTCACCATGCCACTGTATCTCTGCTTATGATTGCAAAGATAAGCAGAAGCAAGACAAGCAGTCTTTTTCAGGGGTACGGCTTGAAGGAGCTGACCACTGCAAAAGGTGATAATGCTTGTGCAGGGCAAGGAAGGCGCCACCCCCTGCTGGCTTATCTGTTGGCCCAGGAATGTTACACAAAACTGAGACAAAAGAAGAAGAGAAAAAAACCCACAGAAATTGGGGATAAAAGGCCCTCACCAAACTAGGGACTTTGGAGACAAACTCCCAAAGACACCTTTGACGGAGACAAACTCCCAAAGACACCTTTGACGGAGAAAAACTCCCAAAGACACCTTTGACGGAGGCTGAACTCCCGAGGCCTGCTTGCTGCGGAGCTGCCTGGCTTTCTCCCATCTCCCGTGGTGACCAGACTGGTTCCTGAGATCAACAGACCTACAACGTACCTTGCTGGACCCACGGTGGTGACTATCTCTTTTGCCCTCTACAGAGATTCCTTGCTTTTCTTCTTACCTTTTCTATCGCCTGTTTCCCCTTCCCCATCTCCCTAAAAGGTTAGGATTTGTAATAAACTGGTTGGACTAACATTTGAACCGTTGTTTCTTAATCTCACGCCGGGTATATTAAAAGAATCTCCTCTCACTCCTATTAATTGGAGCGAGACAATCCCCAAAGCTCAGGCATTTTCTCCACAAAACACTCTTTTTCGCTCCAAAGTACAACCATTTCTCCCCTGCATATCAATTTCTGCCAACATTTAGACATTTTCTCCCCGAATATCACTCTTCATCCCAGAAACCAAACAGGTTCTCTCTTAAGTGCCACTCTTTAGCCCCCCAAAAAGGCATTTTCTCCCCAGAATACTGCCTTTCATCTTCAAGTGTCTCATAATTGGGAAAGGAAACGAAAGCGCTACTTTGGGGAGAGTATTTCTTATTTGGGGGATCAAAAGAGCAATTTTGGGGAGAAAATGTGTAATATAGGGAACCCTATGTGGTATTTAATGGATAAAAAATCTTCTATTTGGAACCAAGAATGATGTTTTGGGGAGAATATTTCTCATTTTGAGGACAGACATAGGTCTTTTTTGGAGAGGATGACTTATTTTCGGTCTAAAAAGCAGTATTCTGGGAAGAAAATGCCTTCTTTTGGGGATCAAAGGCGGTATTCTGGGAAGAAAATGTGTTATTATTGGAATAAAATGTGATGTCCCAATAAAAGACGCTGTCTTCCCCAAATGCGTCTTTTTATGCTGCAAATCAGACATTTTCTCCCCGAAAGATCACCTTAATCCTCTAAAGAAGACATTTTCTCCACAAAATGCCGCTTATTAGCTCAATACCAGGCTTTCACGCCAAAATAATGCACTTTATCCCCAAAACTCAGGCATTTTCTCCACAAAACACTCTTTTTCGCTCCAAAATACAACCATTTCTCCCCTGCATATCAATTTCTGCCAACAATTCGACATTTTCTCCCCGAATATCACTCTTCATCCCAGAAACCAAACAGGTTCTCTCTTAAGTGCCACTCTTTAGCCCCCCAAAAAGGCATTTTCTCCCCAGAATACTGCCTTTCATCTTCAAGTGTCTTCTTTTTGGGAAAGGAAACGAAAGCGCTACTTGGGGGAGAGTATTTCTTATTTGGGGGATCAAAAGAGCAATTTGGGGGAGAAAATGTGTAATATAGGGAACCCTATGTGGTATTTAATGGATAAAAAATCTTCTATTTGGAACCAAGAATGATGTTTTGGGGAGAATATTTCTCATTTTGAGGACAGAAATAGGTCTTTTTTGGAGAGGATGACTTATTTTCGGTCTAAAAAGCAGTATTCTGGGTAGAAAATGCCTTCTTTTGGGGATCAAAGGCGGTATTCTGGGAAGAAAATGTGTTATTATTGGAATAAAATGTGATGTCCCAATAAAAGACGCTGTCTTCCCCAAATGCGTCTTTGTATGCTGCAAATCACACATTTTCTCCCCGAAAGATCACCTTAATCCTCTAAAGAAGACATTTTCTCCACAAAATGCCGCTTATTAGCTCAATACCAGGCTTTCACGCCAAAATAATGCACTTTATCCCCAAAACTCAGGCATTTTCTCCACAAAACACTCTTTTTCGCTCCAAAGTACAACCATTTCTCCCCTGCATATCAATTTCTGCCAACAATTAGACATTTTCTCCCCGAATATCACTCTTCATCCCAGAAACCAAACAGGTTCTCTCTTAAGTGCCACTCTTTAGCCCCCCAAAAAGGCATTTTCTCCCCAGAATACTGCCTTTCATCTTCAAATGTCTCATATTTGGGAAAGGAAACGAAAGCGCTACTTGGGGGAGAGTATTTCTTATTTGGGGGATCAAAAGAGCAATTTGGGGGAGAAAATGTGTAATATAGGGAACCCTATGTGGTATTTAATGGATAAAAAATCTTCTATTTGGAACCAAGAATGATGTTTTGGGGAGAATATTTCTCATTTTGAGGACAGAAATAGGTCTTTTTTGGAGAGGATGACTTATTTTCGGTCTAAAAAGCAGTATTCTGGGAAGAAAATGCCTTCTTTTGGGGATAAAAGGCGGTATTCTGGGAAGAAAATGTGTTATTATTGGAATAAAATGTGATGTCCCAATAAAAGACGCTGTCTTCCCCAAATGCGTCTTTGTATGCTGCAAATCAGACATTTTCTCCCCGAAAGATCACCTTAATCCTCTAAAGAAGACATTTTCTCCACAAAATGCCGCTTATTAGCTCAATACCAGGCTTTCACGCCAAAATAATGCACTTTATCCCCAAAACTCATGCATTTTCTCCACAAAACACTCTTTTTCGCTCCAAAGTACAACCATTTCTCCCCTGCATATCAATTTCTGCGAACATTTAGACATTTTCTCCCCGAATATCACTCTTCATCCCAGAAACCAAACAGGTTCTCTCTTAAGTGCCACTCTTTAGCCCCCCAAAAAGGCATTTTCTCCCCAGAATACTGCCTTTCATCTTCAAGTGTCTCATAATTGGGAAAGGAAACGAAAGCGCTACTTTGGGGAGAGTATTTCTTATTTGGGGGATCAAAAGAGCAATTTGGGGGAGAAAATGTGTAATATAGGGAACCCTATGTTATATTTAATGGATAAAAAATCTTCTATTTGGAACCAAGAATGATGTTTTGGGGAGAATATTTCTCATTTTGAGGACAGAAATAGGTCTTTTTTGGAGAGGATGACTTATTTTCGGTCTAAAAAGCAGTATTCTGGGAAGAAAATGCCTTCTTTTGGGGATCAAAGGCGGTATTCTGGGAAGAAAATGTGTTATTATTGGAATAAAATGTGATGTCCCAATAAAAGACGATGTCTTCCCCAAATGCGTCTTTGTATGCTGCAAATCAGACATTTTCTCCCCGAAAGATCACCTTAATCCTCTAAAGAAGACATTTTCTCCACAAAATGCCGCTTATTAGCTCAATACCAGGCTTTCACGCCAAAATAATGCACTTTATCCCCAAAACTCAGGCATTTTCTCCACAAAACACTCTTTTTCGCTCCAAAGTACAACCATTTCTCCCCTGCATATCAATTTCTGCCAACAATTAGACATTTTCTCCCCGAATATCACTCTTCATCCCAGAAACCAAACAGGTTCTCTCTTAAGTGCCACTCTTTAGCCCCCCAAAAAGGCATTTTCTCCCCAGAATACTGCCTTTCATCTTCAAATGTCTCATATTTGGGAAAGGAAACGAAAGCGCTACTTGGGGGAGAGTATTTCTTATTTGGGGGATCAAAAGAGCAATTTGGGGGAGAAAATGTGTAATATAGGGAACCCTATGTGGTATTTAATGGATAAAAAATCTTCTATTTGGAACCAAGAATGATGTTTTGGGGAGAATATTTCTCATTTTGAGGACAGAAATAGGTCTTTTTTTGGAGAGGATGACTTATTTTCGGTCTAAAAAGCAGTATTCTGGGAAGAAAATGCCTTCTTTTGGGGATAAAAGGCGGTATTCTGGGAAGAAAATGTGTTATTATTGGAATAAAATGTGATGTCCCAATAAAAGACGCTGTCTTCCCCAAATGCGTCTTTTTATGCTGCAAATCAGACATTTTCTCCCCGAAAGATCACCTTAATCCTCTAAAGAAGACATTTTCTCCACAAAATGCCGCTTATTAGCTCAATACCAGGCTTTCACGCCAAAATAATGCACTTTATCCCCAAAACTCAGGCATTTTCTCCACAAAACACTCTTTTTCTCTCCAAAGTACAACCATTTCTCCCCTGCATATCAATTTCTGCCAACATTTAGACATTTTCTCCCCGAATATCACTCTTCATCCCAGAAACCAAACAGGTTCTCTCTTAAGTGCCACTCTTTAGCCCCCCAAAAAGGCATTTTCTCCCCAGAATACTGCCTTTCATCTTCAAATGTCTCATATTTGGGAAAGGAAACGAAAGCGCTACTTGGGGGAGAGTATTTCTTATTTGGGGGATCAAAAGAGCAATTTGGGGGAGAAAATGTGTAATATAGGGAACCCTATGTGGTATTTAATGGATAAAAAATCTTCTATTTGGAACCAAGAATGATGTTTTGGGGAGAATATTTCTCATTTTGAGGACAGAAATAGGTCTTTTTTGGAGAGGATGACTTATTTTCGGTCTAAAAAGCAGTATTCTGGGAAGAAAATGCCTTCTTTTGGGGATAAAAGGCGGTATTCTGGGAAGAAAATGTGTTATTATTGGAATAAAATGTGATGTCCCAATAAAAGACGCTGTCTTCCCCAAATGCGTCTTTTTATGCTGCAAATCAGACATTTTCTCCCCGAAAGATCACCTTAATCCTCTAAAGAAGACATTTTCTCCACAAAATGCCGCTTATTAGCTCAATACCAGGCTTTCACGCCAAAATAATGCACTTTATCCCCAAAACTCAGGCATTTTCTCCACAAAACACTCTTTTTCGCTCCAAAGTACAACCATTTCTCCCCTGCATATCAATTTCTGCCAACATTTAGACATTTTCTCCCCGAATATCACTCTTCATCCCAGAAACCAAACAGGTTCTCTCTTAAGTGCCACTCTTTAGCCCCCCAAAAAGGCATTTTCTCCCCAGAATACTGCCTTTCATCTTCAAGTGTCTCATATTTGGGAAAGGAAATGAAAGCGCTACTTGGGGGAGAGTATTTCTTATTTGGGGGATCAAAAGAGCAATTTGGGGGAGAAAATGTGTAATATAGGGAACCCTATGTGGTATTTAATGGATAAAAAAGTCTTCTCTTTGGAACAAAGAATGATGTTTTGGGGAGAATATTTCTCATTTTGAGGACAGAAATAGGTCTTTTTTGGAGAGGATGACTTATTTTCGGTCTAAAAAGCAGTATTCTGGGTAGAAAATGCCTTCTTTTGGGGATCAAAGGCGGTATTCTGGGAAGAAAATGTGTTATTATTGGAATAAAATGTGCTGTCCCAATAAAAGACGCTGTCTTCCCCAAATGCGTCTTTGTATGCTGCAAATCAGACATTTTCTCCCCGAAAGATCACCTTAATCCTCTAAAGAAGACATTTTCTCCACAAAATGCCGCTTATTAGCTCAATACCAGGCTTTCACGCCAAAATAATGCACTTTATCCCCAAAACTCAGGCATTTTCTCCACAAAACACTCTTTTTCGCTCCAAAGTACAACCATTTCTCCCCTGCATATCAATTTCTGCGAACATTTAGACATTTTCTCCCCGAATATCACTCTTCATCCCAGAAACCAAACAGGTTCTCTCTTAAGTGCCACTCTTTAGCCCCCCAAAAAGGCATTTTCTCCCCAGAATACTGCCTTTCATCTTCAAGTGTCTCATAATTGGGAAAGGAAACGAAAGCGCTACTTGGGGGAGAGTATTTCTTATTTGGGGGATCAAAAGAGCAATTTGGGGGAGAAAATGTGTAATATAGGGAACCCTATGTGGTATTTAATGGATAAAAAATCTTCTATTTGGAACCAAGAATGATGTTTTGGGGAGAATATTTCTCATTTTGAGGACAGAAATAGGTCTTTTTTGGAGAGGATGACTTATTTTCGGTCTAAAAAGCAGTATTCTGGGAAGAAAATGCCTTCTTTTGGGGATCAAAGGCGGTATTCTGGGAAGAAAATGTGTTATTATTGGAATAAAATGTGCTGTCCCAATAAAAGACGCTGTCTTCCCCAAATGCGTCTTTGTATGCTGCAAATCAGACATTTTCTCCCCGAAAGATCACCTTAATCCTCTAAAGAAGACATTTTCTCCACAAAATGCCGCTTATTAGCTCAATACCAGGCTTTCACGCCAAAATAATGCACTTTATCCCCAAAACTCATGCATTTTCTCCACAAAACACTCTTTTTCGCTCCAAAGTACAACCATTTCTCCCCTGCATATCAATTTCTGCCAACAATTAGACATTTTCTCCCCGAATATCACTCTTCATCCCAGAAACCAAACAGGTTCTCTCTTAAGTGCCACTCTTTAGCCCCCCAAAAAGGCATTTTCTCCCCAGAATACTGCCTTTCATCTTCAAGTGTCTCATAATTGGGAAAGGAAACGAAAGCGCTACTTTGGGGAGAGTATTTCTTATTTGGGGGATCAAAAGAGCAATTTGGGGGAGAAAATGTGTAATATAGGGAACCCTATGTGGTATTTAATGGATAAAAAATCTTCTATTTGGAACCAAGAATGATGTTTTGGGGAGAATATTTCTCATTTTGAGGACAGAAATAGGTCTTTTTTGGAGAGGATGACTTATTTTCGGTCTAAAAAGCAGTATTCTGGGAAGAAAATGCCTTCTTTTGGGGATCAAAGGCGGTATTCTGGGAAGAAAATGTGTTATTATTGGAATAAAATGTGATGTCCCAATAAAAGACGATGTCTTCCCCAAATGCGTCTTTGTATGCTGCAAATCAGACATTTTCTCCCCGAAAGATCACCTTAATCCTCTAAAGAAGACATTTTCTCCACAAAATGCCGCTTATTAGCTCAATACCAGGCTTTCACGCCAAAATAATGCACTTTATCCCCAAAACTCAGGCATTTTCTCCACAAAACACTCTTTTTCGCTCCAAAGTACAACCATTTCTCCCCTGCATATCAATTTCTGCCAACAATTCGACATTTTCTCCCCGAATATCACTCTTCATCCCAGAAACCAAACAGGTTCTCTCTTAAGTGCCACTCTTTAGCCCCCCAAAAAGGCATTTTCTCCCCAGAATACTGCCTTTCATCTTCAAGTGTCTTCTTTTTGGGAAAGGAAACGAAAGCGCTACTTGGGGGAGAGTATTTCTTATTTGGGGGATCAAAAGAGCAATTTGGGGGAGAAAATGTGTAATATAGGGAACCCTATGTGGTATTTAATGGATAAAAAATCTTCTATTTGGAACCAAGAATGATGTTTTGGGGAGAATATTTCTCATTTTGAGGACAGAAATAGGTCTTTTTTGGAGAGGATGACTTATTTTCGGTCTAAAAAGCAGTATTCTGGGAAGAAAATGCCTTCTTTTGGGGATAAAAGGCGGTATTCTGGGAAGAAAATGTGTTATTTTTGGAATAAAATGTGATGTCCCAATAAAAGACGCTGTCTTCCCCAAATGCGTCTTTTTATGCTGCAAATAAGGCATTTTCTCCCCGAAAGATCACCTTAATCCTCTAAAGAAGACATTTTCTCCACAAAATGCCGCTTATTAGCTCAATACCAGGCTTTCACGCCAAAATAATGCACTTTATCCCCAAAACTCAGGCATTTTCTCCACAAAACACTCTTTTTCGCTCCAAAGTACAACCATTTCTCCCCTGCATATCAATTTCTGCCAACAATTAGACATTTTCTCCCCGAATATCACTCTTCATCCCAGAAACCAAACAGGTTCTCTCTTAAGTGCCACTCTTTAGCCCCCCAAAAAGGCATTTTCTCCCCAGAATACTGCCTTTCATCTTCAAGTGTCTCATAATTGGGAAAGGAAACGAAAGCGCTACTTTGGGGAGAGTATTTCTTATTTGGGGGATCAAAAGAGCAATTTGGGGGAGAAAATGTGTAATATAGGGAACCCTATGTGGTATTTAATGGATAAAAAAGTCTTCTCTTTGGAACAAAGAATGATGTTTTGGGGAGAATATTTCTCATTTTGAGGACAGAAATAGGTCTTTTTTGGAGAGGATGACTCATTTTCGGTCTAAAAAGCAGTATTCTGGGTAGAAAATGCCTTCTTTTGGGGATCAAAGGCGGTATTCTGGGAAGAAAATGTGTTATTATTGGAATAAAATGTGCTGTCCCAATAAAAGACGCTGTCTTCCCCAAATGCGTCTTTGTATGCTGCAAATCAGACATTTTCTCCCCGAAAGATCACCTTAATCCTCTAAAGAAGACATTTTCTCCACAAAATGCCGCTTATTAGCTCAATACCAGGCTTTCACGCCAAAATAATGCACTTTATCCCCAAAACTCAGGCATTTTCTCCACAAAACACTCTTTTTCGCTCCAAAGTACAACCATTTCTCCCCTGCATATCAATTTCTGCCAACAATTAGACATTTTCTCCCCGAATATCACTCTTCATCCCAGAAACCAAACAGGTTCTCTCTTAAGTGCCACTCTTTATCCCCCCAAAAAGGCATTTTCTCCCCAGAATACTGCCTTTCATCTTCAAGTGTCTCATAATTGGGAAAGGAAACGAAAGCGCTACTTGGGGGAGAGTATTTCTTATTTGGGGGATCAAAAGAGCAATTTGGGGGAGAAAATGTGTAATATAGGGAACCCTATGTGGTATTTAATGGATAAAAAATCTTCTATTTGGAACCAAGAATGATGTTTTGGGGAGAATATTTCTCATTTTGAGGACAGAAATAGGTCTTTTTTGGAGAGGATGACTTATTTTCGGTCTAAAAAGCAGTATTCTGGGTAGAAAATGCCTTCTTTTGGGGATCAAAGGCGGTATTCTGGGAAGAAAATGTGTTATTATTGGAATAAAATGTGCTGTCCCAATAAAAGACGCTGTCTTCCCCAAATGCGTCTTTGTATGCTGCAAATCAGACATTTTCTCCCCGAAAGATCACCTTAATCCTCTAAAGAAGACATTTTCTCCACAAAATGCCGCTTATTAGCTCAATACCAGGCTTTCACGCCAAAATAATGCACTTTATCCCCAAAACTCAGGCATTTTCTCCACAAAACACTCTTTTTCGCTCCAAAGTACAACCATTTCTCCCCTGCATATCAATTTCTGCCAACATTTAGACATTTTCTCCCCGAATATCACTCTTCATCCCAGAAACCAAACAGGTTCTCTCTTAAGTGCCACTCTTTAGCCCCCCAAAAAGGCATTTTCTCCCCAGAATACTGCCTTTCATCTTCAAGTGTCTCATAATTGGGAAAGGAAACGAAAGCGCTACTTTGGGGAGAGTATTTCTTATTTGGGGGATCAAAAGAGCAATTTGGGGGAGAAAATGTGTAATATAGGGAACCCTATGTGGTATTTAATGGATAAAAAATCTTCTATTTGGAACCAAGAATGATGTTTTGGGGAGAATATTTCTCATTTTGAGGACAGAAATAGGTCTTTTTTGGAGAGGATGACTCATTTTCGGTCTAAAAAGCAGTATTCTGGGTAGAAAATGCCTTCTTTTGGGGATCAAAGGCGGTATTCTGGGAAGAAAATGTGTTATTATTGGAATAAAATGTGCTGTCCCAATAAAAGACGCTGTCTTCCCCAAATGCGTCTTTGTATGCTGCAAATCAGACATTTTCTCCCCGAAAGATCACCTTAATCCTCTAAAGAAGACATTTTCTCCACAAAATGCCGCTTATTAGCTCAATACCAGGCTTTCACGCCAAAATAATGCACTTTATCCCCAAAACTCAGGCATTTTCTCCACAAAACACTCTTTTTCGCTCCAAAGTACAACCATTTCTCCCCTGCATATCAATTTCTGCCAACAATTAGACATTTTCTCCCCGAATATCACTCTTCATCCCAGAAACCAAACAGGTTCTCTCTTAAGTGCCACTCTTTAGCCCCCCAAAAAGGCATTTTCTCCCCAGAATACTGCCTTTCATCTTCAAGTGTCTCATAATTGGGAAAGGAAACGAAAGCGCTACTTTGGGGAGAGTATTTCTTATTTGGGGGATCAAAAGAGCAATTTGGGGGAGAAAATGTGTAATATAGGGAACCCTATGTGGTATTTAATGGATAAAAAATCTTCTATTTGGAACCAAGAATGATGTTTTGGGGAGAATATTTCTCATTTTGAGGACAGAAATAGGTCTTTTTTGGAGAGGATGACTTATTTTCGGTCTAAAAAGCAGTATTCTGGGAAGAAAATGCCTTCTTTTGGGGATCAAAGGCGGTATTCTGGGAAGAAAATGTGTTATTATTGGAATAAAATGTGATGTCCCAATAAAAGACGCTGTCTTCCCCAAATGCGTCTTTGTATGCTGCAAATCAGACATTTTCTCCCCGAAAGATCACCTTAATCCTCTAAAGAAGACATTTTCTCCACAAAATGCCGCTTATTAGCTCAATACCAGGCTTTCACGCCAAAATAATGCACTTTATCCCCAAAGCTCAGGCATTTTCTCCACAAAACACTCTTTTTCGCTCCCAAATACAACCATTTCTCCCCTGCATATCAATTTCTGCCAACAATTAGACATTTTCTCCCCGAATATCACTCTTCATCCCAGAAACCAAACAGGTTCTCTCTTAAGTGCCACTCTTTAGCCCCCCAAAAAGGCATTTTCTCCCCAGAATACTGCCTTTCATCTTCAAATGTCTCATATTTGGGAAAGGAAACGAAAGCGCTACTTTGGGGAGAGTATTTCTTATTTGGGGGATCAAAAGAGCAATTTGGGGGAGAAAATGTGTAATATAGGGAACCCTATGTAGTATTTAATGGATAAAAAATCTTCTATTTGGAACAAAGAATGATGTTTTGGGGAGAATATTTCTCATTTTGAGGACAGAAATAGGTCTTTTTTGGAGAGGATGACTCATTTTCGGTCTAAAAAGCAGTATTCTGGGAAGAAAATGCCTTCTTTTGGGGATCAAAGGCGGTATTCTGGGAAGAAAATGTGTTATTATTGGAATAAAATGTGATGTCCCAATAAAAGATGCTGTCTTCCCCAAATGCGTCTTTGTATGCTGCAAATCAGACATTTTCTCCCCGAAAGATCACCTTAATCCTCTAAAGAAGACATTTTCTCCACAAAATGCCGCTTATTAGCTCAATACCAGGCTTTCACGCCAAAATAATGCACTTTATCCCCAAAACTCAGGCATTTTCTCCACAAAACACTCTTTTTCGCTCCAAAGTACAACCATTTCTCCCCTGCATATCAATTTCTGCCAACAATTAGGCATTTTCTCCCCGAATATCACTCTTCATCCCAGAAACCAAACAGGTTCTCTCTTAAGTGCCACTCTTTAGCCCCCCAAAAAGGCATTTTCTCCCCAGAATACTGCCTTTCATCTTCAAGTGTCTCATAATTGGGAAAGGAAACGAAAGCGCTACTTTGGGGAGAGTATTTCTTATTTGGGGGATCAAAAGAGCAATTTGGGGGAGAAAATGTGTAATATAGGGAACCCTATGTAGTATTTAATGGATAAAAAATCTTCTATTTGGAACCAAGAATGATGTTTTGGGGAGAATATTTCTCATTTTGAGGACAGAAATAGGTCTTTTTTGGAGAGGATGACTTATTTTCAGTCTAAAAAGCAGTATTCTGGGAAGAAAATGCCTTCTTTTGGGGATAAAAGGCGGTATTCTGGGAAGAAAATGTGTTATTATTGGAATAAAATGTGATGTCCCAATAAAAGACACTGTCTTCCCCAAATGCGTCTTTGTATGCTGCAAATCAGACATTTTCTCCCCGAAAGATCACCTTAATCCTCTAAAGAAGACATTTTCTCCACAAAATGCCGCTTATTAGCTCAATACCAGGCTTTCACGCCAAAATAATGCACTTTATCCCCAAAACTCAGGCATTTTCTCCACAAAACACTCTTTTTCGCTCCAAAGTACAACCATTTCTCCCCTGCATATCAATTTCTGCCAACATTTAGACATTTTCTCCCCGAATATCACTCTTCATCCCAGAAACCAAACAGGTTCTCTCTTAAGTGCCACTCTTTAGCCCCCCAAAAAGGCATTTTCTCCCCAGAATACTGCCTTTCATCTTCAAGTGTCTCATAATTGGGAAAGGAAACGAAAGCGCTACTTTGGGGAGAGTATTTCTTATTTGGGGGATCAAAAGAGCAATTTGGGGGAGAAAATGTGTAATATAGGGAACCCTATGTGGTATTTAATGGATAAAAAATCTTCTCTTTGGAACCAAGAATGATGTTTTGGGGAGAATATTTCTCATTTTGAGGACAGAAATAGGTCTTTTTTGGAGAGGATGACTCATTTTCGGTCTAAAAAGCAGTATTCTGGGTAGAAAATGCCTTCTTTTGGGGATCAAAGGCGGTATTCTGGGAAGAAAATGTGTTATTATTGGAATAAAATGTGATGTCCCAATAAAAGACGCTGTCTTCCCCAAATGCGTCTTTGTATGCTGCAAATCAGACATTTTCTCCCCGAAAGATCACCTTAATCCTCTAAAGAAGACATTTTCTCCACAAAATGCCGCTTATTAGCTCAATACCAGGCTTTCACGCCAAAATAATGCACTTTATCCCCAAAACTCAGGCATTTTCTCCACAAAACACTCTTTTTCGCTCCAAAGTACAACCATTTCTCCCCTGCATATCAATTTCTGCCAACAATTAGACATTTTCTCCCCGAATATCACTCTTCATCCCAAAAACCAAACAGGTTCTCTCTTAAGTGCCACTCTTTAGCCCCCCAAAAAGGCATTTTCTCCCCAGAATACTGCCTTTCATCTTCAAGTGTCTCATAATTGGGAAAGGAAACGAAAGCGCTACTTTGGGGAGAGTATTTCTTATTTGGGGGATCAAAAGAGCAATTTGGGGGAGAAAATGTGTAATATAGGGAACCCTATGTGGTATTTAATGGATAAAAAATCTTCTATTTGGAACCAAGAATGATGTTTTGGGGAGAATATTTCTCATTTTGAGGACAGAAATAGGTCTTTTTTGGAGAGGATGACTCATTTTCGGTCTAAAAAGCAGTATTCTGGGTAGAAAATGCCTTCTTTTGGGGATCAAAGGCGGTATTCTGGGAAGAAAATGTGTTGTTATTGGAATAAAATGTGATGTCCCAATAAAAGACGCTGTCTTCCCCAAATGCGTCTTTTTATGCTGCAAATCAGACATTTTCTCCCCGAAAGATCACCTTAATCCTCTAAAGAAGACATTTTCTCCACAAAATGCCGCTTATTAGCTCAATACCAGGCTTTCACGCCAAAATAATGCACTTTATCCCCAAAACTCAGGCATTTTCTCCACAAAACACTCTTTTTCGCTCCAAAATACAACCATTTCTCCCCTGCATATCAATTTCTGCCAACAATTAGACATTTTCTCCCCGAATATCACTCTTCATCCCAAAAACCAAACAGGTTCTCTCTTAAGTGCCACTCTTTAGCCCCCCAAAAAGGCATTTTCTCCCCAGAATACTGCCTTTCATCTTCAAGTGTCTCATAATTGGGAAAGGAAACGAAAGCGCTACTTTGGGGAGAGTATTTCTTATTTGGGGGATCAAAAGAGCAATTTTGGGGAGAAAATGTGTAATATAGGGAACGCTATGTGGTATTTAATGGATAAAAAATCTTCTCTTTGGAACCAAGAATGATGTTTTGGGGAGAATATTTCTCATTTTGAGGACAGAAATAGGTCTTTTTTGGAGAGGATGACTTATTTTCGGTCTAAAAAGCAGTATTCTGGGTAGAAAATGCCTTCTTTTGGGGATCAAAGGCGGTATTCTGGGAAGAAAATGTGTTGTTATTGGAATAAAATGTGCTTTCCCAATAAAAGACGCTGTCTTGCCCAAATGCGTCTTTTTATGCTGCAAATCAGACATTTTCTCCCCGAAAGATCACCTTAATCCTCTAAAGAAGACATTTTCTCCACAAAATGCCGCTTATTAGCTCAATACCAGGCTTTCACGCCAAAATAATGCACTTTATCCCCAAAACTCAGGCATTTTCTCCACAAAACACTCTTTTTCGCTCCAAAGTACAACCATTTCTCCCCTGCATATCAATTTCTGCCAACATTTAGACATTTTCTCCCCGAATATCACTCTTCATCCCAGAAACCAAACAGGTTCTCTCTTAAGTGCCACTCTTTAGCCCCCCAAAAAGGCATTTTCTCCCCAGAATACTGCCTTTCATCTTCAAGTGTCTCATAATTGGGAAAGGAAACGAAAGCGCTACTTTGGGGAGAGTATTTCTTATTTGGGGGATCAAAAGAGCAATTTGGGGGAGAAAATGTGTAATATAGGGAACCCTATGTGGTATTTAATGGATAAAAAATCTTCTATTTGGAACCAAGAATGATGTTTTGGGGAGAATATTTCTCATTTTGAGGACAGAAATAGGTCTTTTTTGGAGAGGATGACTCATTTTCGGTCTAAAAAGCAGTATTCTGGGTAGAAAATGCCTTCTTTTGGGGATCAAAGGCGGTATTCTGGGAAGAAAATGTGTTATTATTGGAATAAAATGTGATGTCCCAATAAAAGACGCTGTCTTCCCCAAATGCGTCTTTGTATGCTGCAAATCAGACATTTTCTCCCCGAAAGATCACCTTAATCCTCTAAAGAAGACATTTTCTCCACAAAATGCCGCTTATTAGCTCAATACCAGGCTTTCACGCCAAAATAATGCACTTTATCCCCAAAACTCAGGCATTTTCTCCACAAAACACTCTTTTTCGCTCCAAAGTACAACCATTTCTCCCCTGCATATCAATTTCTGCCAACAATTAGACATTTTCTCCCCGAATATCACTCTTCATCCCAGAAACCAAACAGGTTCTCTCTTAAGTGCCACTCTTTAGCCCCCCAAAAAGGCATTTTCTCCCCAGAATACTGCCTTTCATCTTCAAGTGTCTCATAATTGGGAAAGGAAACGAAAGCGCTACTTTGGGGAGAGTATTTCTTATTTGGGGGATCAAAAGAGCAATTTGGGGGAGAAAATGTGTAATATAGGGAACCCTATGTGGTATTTAATGGATAAAAAATCTTCTATTTGGAACCAAGAATGATGTTTTGGGGAGAATATTTCTCATTTTGAGGACAGAAATAGGTCTTTTTTGGAGAGGATGACTCATTTTCGGTCTAAAAAGCAGTATTCTGGGTAGAAAATGCCTTCTTTTGGGGATCAAAGGCGGTATTCTGGGAAGAAAATGTGTTATTATTGGAATAAAATGTGATGTCCCAATAAAAGACGCTGTCTTCCCCAAATGCGTCTTTTTATGCTGCAAATCAGACATTTTCTCCCCGAAAGATCACCTTAATCCTCTAAAGAAGACATTTTCTCCACAAAATGCCGCTTATTAGCTCAATACCAGGCTTTCACGCCAAAATAATGCACTTTATCCCCAAAACTCAGGCATTTTCTCCACAAAACACTCTTTTTCGCTCCAAAATACAACCATTTCTCCCCTGCATATCAATTTCTGCCAACAATTAGACATTTTCTCCCCGAATATCACTCTTCATCCCAGAAACCAAACAGGTTCTCTCTTAAGTGCCACTCTTTAGCCCCCCAAAAAGGCATTTTCTCCCCAGAATACTGCCTTTCATCTTCAAGTGTCTCATAATTGGGAAAGGAAACGAAAGCGCTACTTTGGGGAGAGTATTTCTTATTTGGGGGATCAAAAGAGCAATTTTGGGGAGAAAATGTGTAATATAGGGAACCCTATGTGGTATTTAATGGATAAAAAATCTTCTCTTTGGAACAAAGAATGATGTTTTGGGGAGAATATTTCTCATTTTGAGGACAGAAATAGGTCTTTTTTGGAGAGGATGACTTATTTTCGGTCTAAAAAGCAGTATTCTGGGAAGAAAATGCCTTCTTTTGGGGATCAAAGGCGGTATTCTGGGAAGAAAATGTGTTATTATTGGAATAAAATGTGATGTCCCAATAAAAGACGCTGTCTTCCCCAAATGCGTCTTTTTATGCTGCAAATCAGACATTTTCTCCCCGAAAGATCACCTTAATCCTCTAAAGAAGACATTTTCTCCACAAAATGCCGCTTATTATCTCAATACCAGGCTTTCACGCCAAAATAATGCACTTTATCCCCAAAACTCAGGCATTTTCTCCACAAAACACTCTTTTTCGCTCCAGAGTACAACCATTTCTCCCCTGCATATCAATTTCTGCCAACATTTAGACATTTTCTCCCCGAATATCACTCTTCATCCCAGAAACCAAACAGGTTCTCTCTTAAGTGCCACTCTTTAGCCCCCCAAAAAGGCATTTTCTCCCCAGAATACTGCCTTTCATCTTCAAGTGTCTCATAATTGGGAAAGGAAACGAAAGCGCTACTTTGGGGAGAGTATTTCTTATTTGGGGGATCAAAAGAGCAATTTGGGGGAGAAAATGTGTAATATAGGGAACCCTATGTGGTATTTAATGGATAAAAAATCTTCTATTTGGAACCAAGAATGATGTTTTGGGGAGAATATTTCTCATTTTGAGGACAGAAATAGGTCTTTTTTGGAGAGGATGACTCATTTTCGGTCTAAAAAGCAGTATTCTGGGTAGAAAATGCCTTCTTTTGGGGATCAAAGGCGGTATTCTGGGAAGAAAATGTGTTATTATTGGAATAAAATGTGATGTCCCAATAAAAGACGCTGTCTTCCCCAAATGCGTCTTTTTATGCTGCAAATCAGACATTTTCTCCCCGAAAGATCACCTTAATCCTCTAAAGAAGACATTTTCTCCACAAAATGCCGCTTATTAGCTCAATACCAGGCTTTCACGCCAAAATAATGCACTTTATCCCCAAAACTCAGGCATTTTCTCCACAAAACACTCTTTTTCGCTCCAAAGTACAACCATTTCTCCCCTGCATATCAATTTCTGCCAACATTTAGACATTTTCTCCCCGAATATCACTCTTCATCCCAGAAACCAAACAGGTTCTCTCTTAAGTGCCACTCTTTAGCCCCCCAAAAAGGCATTTTCTCCCCAGAATACTGCCTTTCATCTTCAAGTGTCTCATAATTGGGAAAGGAAACGAAAGCGCTACTTTGGGGAGAGTATTTCTTATTTGGGGGATCAAAAGAGCAATTTGGGGGAGAAAATGTGTAATATAGGGAACCCTATGTGGTATTTAATGGATAAAAAATCTTCTATTTGGAACCAAGAATGATGTTTTGGGGAGAATATTTCTCATTTTGAGGACAGAAATAGGTCTTTTTTGGAGAGGATGACTCATTTTCGGTCTAAAAAGCAGTATTCTGGGTAGAAAATGCCTTCTTTTGGGGATCAAAGGCGGTATTCTGGGAAGAAAATGTGTTGTTATTGGAATAAAATGTGCTTTCCCAATAAAAGACGCTGTCTTCCCCAAATGCGTCTTTTTATGCTGCAAATCAGACATTTTCTCCCCGAAAGATCACCTTAATCCTCTAAAGAAGACATTTTCTCCACAAAATGCCGCTTATTAGCTCAATACCAGGCTTTCACGCCAAAATAATGCACTTTATCCCCAAAACTCAGGCATTTTCTCCACAAAACACTCTTTTTCGCTCCAAAATACAACCATTTCTCCCCTGCATATCAATTTCTGCCAACAATTAGACATTTTCTCCCCGAATATCACTCTTCATCCCAAAAACCAAACAGGTTCTCTCTTAAGTGCCACTCTTTAGCCCCCCAAAAAGGCATTTTCTCCCCAGAATACTGCCTTTCATCTTCAAGTGTCTCATAATTGGGAAAGGAAACGAAAGCGCTACTTTGGGGAGAGTATTTCTTATTTGGGGGATCAAAAGAGCAATTTTGGGGAGAAAATGTGTAATATAGGGAACCCTATGTGGTATTTAATGGATAAAAAATCTTCTATTTGGAACCAAGAATGATGTTTTGGGGAGAATATTTCTCATTTTGAGGACAGAAATAGGTCTTTTTTGGAGAGGATGACTTATTTTCGGTCTAAAAAGCAGTATTCTGGGAAGAAAATGCCTTCTTTTGGGGATCAAAGGCGGTATTCTGGGAAGAAAATGTGTTATTATTGGAATAAAATGTGCTGTCCCAATAAAAGACGCTGTCTTCCCCAAATGCGTCTTTGTATGCTGCAAATCAGACATTTTCTCCCCGAAAGATCACCTTAATCCTCTAAAGAAGACATTTTCTCCACAAAATGCCGCTTATTAGCTCAATACCAGGCTTTCACGCCAAAATAATGCACTTTATCCCCAAAACTCAGGCATTTTCTCCACAAAACACTCTTTTTCGCTCCAAAGTACAACCATTTCTCCCCTGCATATCAATTTCTGCCAACAATTCGACATTTTCTCCCCGAATATTAATCTTCATCCCAAAAACCAAACAGGTTCTCTCTTAAGTGCCACTCTTTAGCCCCCCAAAAAGGCATTTTCTCCCCAGAATACTGCCTTTCATCTTCAAGTGTCTCATAATTGGGAAAGGAAACGAAAGCGCTACTTTGGGGAGAGTATTTCTTATTTGGGGGATCAAAAGAGCAATTTGGGGGAGAAAATGTGTAATATAGGGAACCCTATGTGGTATTTAATGGATAAAAAATCTTCTCTTTGGAACAAAGAATGATGTTTTGGGGAGAATATTTCTCATTTTGAGGACAGAAATAGGTCTTTTTTGGAGAGGATGACTTATTTTCAGTCTAAAAAGCAGTATTCTGGGTAGAAAATGCCTTCTTTTGGGGATCAAAGGCGGTATTCTGGGAAGAAAATGTGTTGTTATTGGAATAAAATGTGCTTTCCCAATAAAAGACGCTGTCTTCCCCAAATGCGTCTTTTTATGCTGCAAATCAGACATTTTCTCCCCGAAAGATCACCTTAATCCTCTAAAGAAGACATTTTCTCCACAAAATGCCGCTTATTAGCTCAATACCAGGCTTTCACGCCAAAATAATGCACTTTATCCCCAAAACTCAGGCATTTTCTCCACAAAACACTCTTTTTCGCTCCAAAGTACAACCATTTCTCCCCTGCATATCAATTTCTGCCAACATTTAGACATTTTCTCCCCGAATATCACTCTTCATCCCAGAAACCAAACAGGTTCTCTCTTAAGTGCCACTCTTTAGCCCCCCAAAAAGGCATTTTCTCCCCAGAATACTGCCTTTCATCTTCAAGTGTCTCATAATTGGGAAAGGAAACGAAAGCGCTACTTTGGGGAGAGTATTTCTTATTTGGGGGATCAAAAGAGCAATTTGGGGGAGAAAATGTGTAATATAGGGAACCCTATGTGGTATTTAATGGATAAAAAATCTTCTATTTGGAACCAAGAATGATGTTTTGGGGAGAATATTTCTCATTTTGAGGACAGAAATAGGTCTTTTTTGGAGAGGATGACTCATTTTCGGTCTAAAAAGCAGTATTCTGGGTAGAAAATGCCTTCTTTTGGGGATCAAAGGCGGTATTCTGGGAAGAAAATGTGTTATTATTGGAATAAAATGTGATGTCCCAATAAAAGACGCTGTCTTCCCCAAATGCGTCTTTTTATGCTGCAAATCAGACATTTTCTCCCCGAAAGATCACCTTAATCCTCTAAAGAAGACATTTTCTCCACAAAATGCCGCTTATTAGCTCAATACCAGGCTTTCACGCCAAAATAATGCACTTTATCCCCAAAACTCAGGCATTTTCTCCACAAAACACTCTTTTTCGCTCCAAAGTACAACCATTTCTCCCCTGCATATCAATTTCTGCCAACATTTAGACATTTTCTCCCCGAATATCACTCTTCATCCCAGAAACCAAACAGGTTCTCTCTTAAGTGCCACTCTTTAGCCCCCCAAAAAGGCATTTTCTCCCCAGAATACTGCCTTTCATCTTCAAGTGTCTCATAATTGGGAAAGGAAACGAAAGCGCTACTTTGGGGAGAGTATTTCTTATTTGGTGTATCAAAAGAGCAATTTGGGGAAGAAAATGTGTAATATAGGGAACCCTATGTGGTATTTAATGGATAAAAAATCTTCTATTTGGAACCAAGAATGATGTTTTGGGGAGAATATTTCTCATTTTGAGGACAGAAATAGGTCTTTTTTGGAGAGGATGACTCATTTTCGGTCTAAAAAGCAGTATTCTGGGTAGAAAATGCCTTCTTTTGGGGATCAAAGGCGGTATTCTGGGAAGAAAATGTGTTATTATTGGAATAAAATGTGCTGTCCCAATAAAAGACGCTGTCTTCCCCAAATGCGTCTTTGTATGCTGCAAATCAGACATTTTCTCCCCGAAAGATCACCTTAATCCTCTAAAGAAGACATTTTCTCCACAAAATGCCGCTTATTAGCTCAATACCAGGCTTTCACGCCAAAATAATGCACTTTATCCCCAAAACTCAGGCATTTTCTCCACAAAACACTCTTTTTCGCTCCAAAGTACAACCATTTCTCCCCTGCATATCAATTTCTGCCAACATTTAGACATTTTCTCCCCGAATATCACTCTTCATCCCAGAAACCAAACAGGTTCTCTCTTAAGTGCCACTCTTTAGCCCCCCAAAAAGGCATTTTCTCCCCAGAATACTGCCTTTCATCTTCAAGTGTCTCATAATTGGGAAAGGAAACGAAAGCGCTACTTTGGGGAGAGTATTTCTTATTTGGGGGATCAAAAGAGCAATTTGGGGGAGAAAATGTGTAATATAGGGAACCCTATGTGGTATTTAATGGATAAAAAATCTTCTCTTTGGAACCAAGAATGATGTTTTGGGGAGAATATTTCTCATTTTGAGGACAGAAATAGGTCTTTTTTGGAGAGGATGACTCATTTTCGGTCTAAAAAGCAGTATTCTGGGTAGAAAATGCCTTCTTTTGGGGATCAAAGGCGGTATTCTGGGAAGAAAATGTGTTATTATTGGAATAAAATGTGATGTCCCAATAAAAGACGCTGTCTTCCCCAAATGCGTCTTTTTATGCTGCAAATCAGACATTTTCTCCCCGAAAGATCACCTTAATCCTCTAAAGAAGACATTTTCTCCACAAAATGCCGCTTATTAGCTCAATACCAGGCTTTCACGCCAAAATAATGCACTTTATCCCCAAAACTCAGGCATTTTCTCCACAAAACACTCTTTTTCGCTCCAAAGTACAACCATTTCTCCCCTGCATATCAATTTCTGCCAACAATTCGACATTTTCTCCCCGAATATTAATCTTCATCCCAAAAACCAAACAGGTTCTCTCTTAAGTGCCACTCTTTAGCCCCCCAAAAAGGCATTTTCTCCCCAGAATACTGCCTTTCATCTTCAAGTGTCTCATAATTGGGAAAGGAAACGAAAGCGCTACTTTGGGGAGAGTATTTCTTATTTGGGGGATCAAAAGAGCAATTTGGGGGAGAAAATGTGTAATATAGGGAACCCTATGTGGTATTTAATGGATAAAAAATCTTCTATTTGGAACCAAGAATGATGTTTTGGGGAGAATATTTCTCATTTTGAGGACAGAAATAGGTCTTTTTTGGAGAGGATGACTTATTTTCAGTCTAAAAAGCAGTATTCTGGGTAGAAAATGCCTTCTTTTGGGGATCAAAGGCGGTATTCTGGGAAGAAAATGTGTTATTTTTGGAATAAAATGTGCTTTCCCAATAAAAGACGCTGTCTTCCCCAAATGCGTCTTTTTATGCTGCAAATCAGACATTTTCTCCCCGAAAGATCACCTTAATCCTCTAAAGAAGACATTTTCTCCACAAAATGCCGCTTATTAGCTCAATACCAGGCTTTCACGCCAAAATAATGCACTTTATCCCCAAAACTCAGGCATTTTCTCCACAAAACACTCTTTTTCGCTCCAAAATACAACCATTTCTCCCCTGCATATCAATTTCTGCCAACAATTCGACATTTTCTCCCCGAATATCACTCTTCATCCCAGAAACCAAACAGGTTCTCTCTTAAGTGCCACTCTTTAGCCCCCCAAAAAGGCATTTTCTCCCCAGAATACTGCCTTTCATCTTCAAGTGTCTCATAATTGGGAAAGGAAACGAAAGCGCTACTTTGGGGAGAGTATTTCTTATTTGGGGGATCAAAAGAGCAATTTTGGGGAGAAAATGTGTAATATAGGGAACCCTATGTGGTATTTAATGGATAAAAAATCTTCTCTTTGGAACAAAGAATGATGTTTTGGGGAGAATATTTCTCATTTTGAGGACAGAAATAGGTCTTTTTTGGAGAGGATGACTTATTTTCGGTCTAAAAAGCAGTATTCTGGGAAGAAAATGCCTTCTTTTGGGGATCAAAGGCGGTATTCTGGGAAGAAAATGTGTTATTATTGGAATAAAATGTGATGTCCCAATAAAAGACGCTGTCTTCCCCAAATGCGTCTTTTTATGCTGCAAATCAGACATTTTCTCCCCGAAAGATCACCTTAATCCTCTAAAGAAGACATTTTCTCCACAAAATGCCGCTTATTAGCTCAATACCAGGCTTTCACGCCAAAATAATGCACTTTATCCCCAAAACTCAGGCATTTTCTCCACAAAACACTCTTTTTCGCTCCAAAGTACAACCATTTCTCCCCTGCATATCAATTTCTGCCAACATTTAGACATTTTCTCCCCGAATATCACTCTTCATCCCAGAAACCAAACAGGTTCTCTCTTCAGTGCCACTCTTTAGCCCCCCAAAAAGGCATTTTCTCCCCAGAATACTGCCTTTCATCTTCAAGTGTCTCATAATTGGGAAAGGAAACGAAAGCGCTACTTTGGGGAGAGTATTTCTTATTTGGGGGATCAAAAGAGCAATTTGGGGGAGAAAATGTGTAATATAGGGAACCCTATGTGGTATTTAATGGATAAAAAATCTTCTATTTGGAACCAAGAATGATGTTTTGGGGAGAATATTTCTCATTTTGAGGACAGAAATAGGTCTTTTTTGGAGAGGATGACTCATTTTCGGTCTAAAAAGCAGTATTCTGGGTAGAAAATGCCTTCTTTTGGGGATCAAAGGCGGTATTCTGGGAAGAAAATGTGTTATTATTGGAATAAAATGTGATGTCCCAATAAAAGACGCTGTCTTCCCCAAATGCGTCTTTTTATGCTGCAAATCAGACATTTTCTCCCCGAAAGATCACCTTAATCCTCTAAAGAAGACATTTTCTCCACAAAATGCCGCTTATTAGCTCAATACCAGGCTTTCACGCCAAAATAATGCACTTTATCCCCAAAACTCAGGCATTTTCTCCACAAAACACTCTTTTTCGCTCCAAAGTACAACCATTTCTCCCCTGCATATCAATTTCTGCCAACATTTAGACATTTTCTCCCCGAATATCACTCTTCATCCCAGAAACCAAACAGGTTCTCTCTTCAGTGCCACTCTTTAGCCCCCCAAAAAGGCATTTTCTCCCCAGAATACTGCCTTTCATCTTCAAGTGTCTCATAATTGGGAAAGGAAACGAAAGCGCTACTTTGGGGAGAGTATTTCTTATTTGGGGGATCAAAAGAGCAATTTGGGGGAGAAAATGTGTAATATAGGGAACCCTATGTGGTATTTAATGGATAAAAAATCTTCTATTTGGAACCAAGAATGATGTTTTGGGGAGAATATTTCTCATTTTGAGGACAGAAATAGGTCTTTTTTGGAGAGGATGACTCATTTTCGGTCTAAAAAGCAGTATTCTGGGTAGAAAATGCCTTCTTTTGGGGATCAAAGGCGGTATTCTGGGAAGAAAATGTGTTATTATTGGAATAAAATGTGATGTCCCAATAAAAGACGCTGTCTTCCCCAAATGCGTCTTTTTATGCTGCAAATCAGACATTTTCTCCCCGAAAGATCACCTTAATCCTCTAAAGAAGACATTTTCTCCACAAAATGCCGCTTATTAGCTCAATACCAGGCTTTCACGCCAAAATAATGCACTTTATCCCCAAAACTCAGGCATTTTCTCCACAAAACACTCTTTTTCGCTCCAAAATACAACCATTTCTCCCCTGCATATCAATTTCTGCCAACAATTAGACATTTTCTCCCCGAATATCACTCTTCATCCCAAAAACCAAACAGGTTCTCTCTTAAGTGCCACTCTTTAGCCCCCCAAAAAGGCATTTTCTCCCCAGAATACTGCCTTTCATCTTCAAGTGTCTCATAATTGGGAAAGGAAACGAAAGCGCTACTTTGGGGAGAGTATTTCTTATTTGGGGGATCAAAAGAGCAATTTTGGGGAGAAAATGTGTAATATAGGGAACCCTATGTGGTATTTAATGGATAAAAAATCTTCTCTTTGGAACAAAGAATGATGTTTTGGGGAGAATATTTCTCATTTTGAGGACAGAAATAGGTCTTTTTTGGAGAGGATGACTTATTTTCGGTCTAAAAAGCAGTATTCTGGGAAGAAAATGCCTTCTTTTGGGGATCAAAGGCGGTATTCTGGGAAGAAAATGTGTTATTATTGGAATAAAATGTGATGTCCCAATAAAAGACGCTGTCTTCCCCAAATGCGTCTTTTTATGCTGCAAATCAGACATTTTCTCCCCGAAAGATCACCTTAATCCTCTAAAGAAGACATTTTCTCCACAAAATGCCGCTTATTAGCTCAATACCAGGCTTTCACGCCAAAATAATGCACTTTATCCCCAAAACTCAGGCATTTTCTCCACAAAACACTCTTTTTCGCTCCAAAGTACAACCATTTCTCCCCTGCATATCAATTTCTGCCAACATTTAGACATTTTCTCCCCGAATATCACTCTTCATCCCAGAAACCAAACAGGTTCTCTCTTCAGTGCCACTCTTTAGCCCCCCAAAAAGGCATTTTCTCCCCAGAATACTGCCTTTCATCTTCAAGTGTCTCATAATTGGGAAAGGAAACGAAAGCGCTACTTTGGGGAGAGTATTTCTTATTTGGGGGATCAAAAGAGCAATTTGGGGGAGAAAATGTGTAATATAGGGAACCCTATGTGGTATTTAATGGATAAAAAATCTTCTATTTGGAACCAAGAATGATGTTTTGGGGAGAATATTTCTCATTTTGAGGACAGAAATAGGTCTTTTTTGGAGAGGATGACTCATTTTCGGTCTAAAAAGCAGTATTCTGGGTAGAAAATGCCTTCTTTTGGGGATCAAAGGCGGTATTCTGGGAAGAAAATGTGTTATTATTGGAATAAAATGTGATGTCCCAATAAAAGACGCTGTCTTCCCCAAATGCGTCTTTGTATGCTGCAAATCAGACATTTTCTCCCCGAAAGATCACCTTAATCCTCTAAAGAAGACATTTTCTCCACAAAATGCCGCTTATTAGCTCAATACCAGGCTTTCACGCCAAAATAATGCACTTTATCCCCAAAACTCAGGCATTTTCTCCACAAAACACTCTTTTTCGCTCCAAAGTACAACCATTTCTCCCCTGCATATCAATTTCTGCCAACATTTAGACATTTTCTCCCCGAATATCACTCTTCATCCCAGAAACCAAACAGGTTCTCTCTTAAGTGCCACTCGTTAGCCCCCCAAAAAGGCATTTTCTCCCCAGAATACTGCCTTTCATCTTCAAGTGTCTCATAATTGGGAAAGGAAACGAAAGCGCTACTTTGGGGAGAGTATTTCTTATTTGGGGGATCAAAAGAGCAATTTGGGGGAGAAAATGTGTAATATAGGGAACCCTATGTGGTATTTAATGGATAAAAAATCTTCTCTTTGGAACCAAGAATGATGTTTTGGGGAGAATATTTCTCATTTTGAGGACAGAAATAGGTCTTTTTTGGAGAGGATGACTCATTTTCGGTCTAAAAAGCAGTATTCTGGGTAGAAAATGCCTTCTTTTGGGGATCAAAGGCGGTATTCTGGGAAGAAAATGTGTTATTATTGGAATAAAATGTGATGTCCCAATAAAAGACGCTGTCTTCCCCAAATGCGTCTTTTTATGCTGCAAATCAGACATTTTCTCCCCGAAAGATCACCTTAATCCTCTAAAGAAGACATTTTCTCCACAAAATGCCGCTTATTAGCTCAATACCAGGCTTTCACGCCAAAATAATGCACTTTATCCCCAAAACTCAGGCATTTTCTCCACAAAACACTCTTTTTCGCTCCAAAATACAACCATTTCTCCCCTGCATATCAATTTCTGCCAACAATTAGACATTTTCTCCCCGAATATCACTCTTCATCCCAAAAACCAAACAGGTTCTCTCTTAAGTGCCACTCTTTAGCCCCCCAAAAAGGCATTTTCTCCCCAGAATACTGCCTTTCATCTTCAAGTGTCTCATAATTGGGAAAGGAAACGAAAGCGCTACTTTGGGGAGAGTATTTCTTATTTGGGGGATCAAAAGAGCAATTTTGGGGAGAAAATGTGTAATATAGGGAACCCTATGTGGTATTTAATGGATAAAAAATCTTCTATTTGGAACCAAGAATGATGTTTTGGGGAGAATATTTCTCATTTTGAGGACAGAAATAGGTCTTTTTTGGAGAGGATGACTTATTTTCGGTCTAAAAAGCAGTATTCTGGGAAGAAAATGCCTTCTTTTGGGGATCAAAGGCGGTATTCTGGGAAGAAAATGTGTTATTATTGGAATAAAATGTGATGTCCCAATAAAAGACGCTGTCTTCCCCAAATGCGTCTTTTTATGCTGCAAATCAGACATTTTCTCCCCGAAAGATCACCTTAATCCTCTAAAGAAGACATTTTCTCCACAAAATGCCGCTTATTAGCTCAATACCAGGCTTTCACGCCAAAATAATGCACTTTATCCCCAAAACTCAGGCATTTTCTCCACAAAACACTCTTTTTCGCTCCAAAGTACAACCATTTCTCCCCTGCATATCAATTTCTGCCAACATTTAGACATTTTCTCCCCGAATATCACTCTTCATCCCAGAAACCAAACAGGTTCTCTCTTCAGTGCCACTCTTTAGCCCCCCAAAAAGGCATTTTCTCCCCAGAATACTGCCTTTCATCTTCAAGTGTCTCATAATTGGGAAAGGAAACGAAAGCGCTACTTTGGGGAGAGTATTTCTTATTTGGGGGATCAAAAGAGCAATTTGGGGGAGAAAATGTGTAATATAGGGAACCCTATGTGGTATTTAATGGATAAAAAATCTTCTATTTGGAACCAAGAATGATGTTTTGGGGAGAATATTTCTCATTTTGAGGACAGAAATAGGTCTTTTTTGGAGAGGATGACTCATTTTCGGTCTAAAAAGCAGTATTCTGGGTAGAAAATGCCTTCTTTTGGGGATCAAAGGCGGTATTCTGGGAAGAAAATGTGTTATTATTGGAATAAAATGTGATGTCCCAATAAAAGACGCTGTCTTCCCCAAATGCGTCTTTGTATGCTGCAAATCAGACATTTTCTCCCCGAAAGATCACCTTAATCCTCTAAAGAAGACATTTTCTCCACAAAATGCCGCTTATTAGCTCAATACCAGGCTTTCACGCCAAAATAATGCACTTTATCCCCAAAACTCAGGCATTTTCTCCACAAAACACTCTTTTTCGCTCCAAAGTACAACCATTTCTCCCCTGCATATCAATTTCTGCCAACATTTAGACATTTTCTCCCCGAATATCACTCTTCATCCCAGAAACCAAACAGGTTCTCTCTTAAGTGCCACTCGTTAGCCCCCCAAAAAGGCATTTTCTCCCCAGAATACTGCCTTTCATCTTCAAGTGTCTCATAATTGGGAAAGGAAACGAAAGCGCTACTTTGGGGAGAGTATTTCTTATTTGGGGGATCAAAAGAGCAATTTGGGGGAGAAAATGTGTAATATAGGGAACCCTATGTGGTATTTAATGGATAAAAAATCTTCTCTTTGGAACCAAGAATGATGTTTTGGGGAGAATATTTCTCATTTTGAGGACAGAAATAGGTCTTTTTTGGAGAGGATGACTCATTTTCGGTCTAAAAAGCAGTATTCTGGGTAGAAAATGCCTTCTTTTGGGGATCAAAGGCGGTATTCTGGGAAGAAAATGTGTTATTATTGGAATAAAATGTGATGTCCCAATAAAAGACGCTGTCTTCCCCAAATGCGTCTTTTTATGCTGCAAATCAGACATTTTCTCCCCGAAAGATCACCTTAATCCTCTAAAGAAGACATTTTCTCCACAAAATGCCGCTTATTAGCTCAATACCAGGCTTTCACGCCAAAATAATGCACTTTATCCCCAAAACTCAGGCATTTTCTCCACAAAACACTCTTTTTCGCTCCAAAGTACAACCATTTCTCCCCTGCATATCAATTTCTGCCAACATTTAGACATTTTCTCCCCGAATATCACTCTTCATCCCAGAAACCAAACAGGTTCTCTCTTCAGTGCCACTCTTTAGCCCCCCAAAAAGGCATTTTCTCCCCAGAATACTGCCTTTCATCTTCAAGTGTCTCATAATTGGGAAAGGAAACGAAAGCGCTACTTTGGGGAGAGTATTTCTTATTTGGGGGATCAAAAGAGCAATTTTGGGGAGAAAATGTGTAATATAGGGAACCCTATGTGGTATTTAATGGATAAAAAATCTTCTCTTTGGAACCAAGAATGATGTTTTGGGGAGAATATTTCTCATTTTGAGGACAGAAATAGGTCTTTTTTGGAGAGGATGACTTATTTTCGGTCTAAAAAGCAGTATTCTGGGAAGAAAATGCCTTCTTTTGGGGATCAAAGGCGGTATTCTGGGAAGAAAATGTGTTATTATTGGAATAAAATGTGATGTCCCAATAAAAGACGCTGTCTTCCCCAAATGCGTCTTTTTATGCTGCAAATCAGACATTTTCTCCCCGAAAGATCACCTTAATCCTCTAAAGAAGACATTTTCTCCACAAAATGCCGCTTATTAGCTCAATACCAGGCTTTCACGCCAAAATAATGCACTTTATCCCCAAAACTCAGGCATTTTCTCCACAAAACACTCTTTTTCGCTCCAAAGTACAACCATTTCTCCCCTGCATATCAATTTCTGCCAACATTTAGACATTTTCTCCCCGAATATCACTCTTCATCCCAGAAACCAAACAGGTTCTCTCTTAAGTGCCACTCTTTAGCCCCCCAAAAAGGCATTTTCTCCCCAGAATACTGCCTTTCATCTTCAAGTGTCTCATAATTGGGAAAGGAAACGAAAGCGCTACTTTGGGGAGAGTATTTCTTATTTGGGGGATCAAAAGAGCAATTTGGGGGAGAAAATGTGTAATATAGGGAACCCTATGTGGTATTTAATGGATAAAAAATCTTCTATTTGGAACCAAGAATGATGTTTTGGGGAGAATATTTCTCATTTTGAGGACAGAAATAGGTCTTTTTTGGAGAGGATGACTCATTTTCGGTCTAAAAAGCAGTATTCTGGGTAGAAAATGCCTTCTTTTGGGGATCAAAGGCGGTATTCTGGGAAGAAAATGTGTTATTATTGGAATAAAATGTGATGTCCCAATAAAAGACGCTGTCTTCCCCAAATGCGTCTTTGTATGCTGCAAATCAGACATTTTCTCCCCGAAAGATCACCTTAATCCTCTAAAGAAGACATTTTCTCCACAAAATGCCGCTTATTAGCTCAATACCAGGCTTTCACGCCAAAATAATGCACTTTATCCCCAAAACTCAGGCATTTTCTCCACAAAACACTCTTTTTCGCTCCAAAGTACAACCATTTCTCCCCTGCATATCAATTTCTGCCAACATTTAGACATTTTCTCCCCGAATATCACTCTTCATCCCAGAAACCAAACAGGTTCTCTCTTAAGTGCCACTCGTTAGCCCCCCAAAAAGGCATTTTCTCCCCAGAATACTGCCTTTCATCTTCAAGTGTCTCATAATTGGGAAAGGAAACGAAAGCGCTACTTTGGGGAGAGTATTTCTTATTTGGGGGATCAAAAGAGCAATTTGGGGGAGAAAATGTGTAATATAGGGAACCCTATGTGGTATTTAATGGATAAAAAATCTTCTCTTTGGAACCAAGAATGATGTTTTGGGGAGAATATTTCTCATTTTGAGGACAGAAATAGGTCTTTTTTGGAGAGGATGACTCATTTTCGGTCTAAAAAGCAGTATTCTGGGTAGAAAATGCCTTCTTTTGGGGATCAAAGGCGGTATTCTGGGAAGAAAATGTGTTATTATTGGAATAAAATGTGATGTCCCAATAAAAGACGCTGTCTTCCCCAAATGCGTCTTTTTATGCTGCAAATCAGACATTTTCTCCCCGAAAGATCACCTTAATCCTCTAAAGAAGACATTTTCTCCACAAAATGCCGCTTATTAGCTCAATACCAGGCTTTCACGCCAAAATAATGCACTTTATCCCCAAAACTCAGGCATTTTCTCCACAAAACACGCTTTTTCTCTCCCAAATACAACCATTTCTCCCCTGCATATCAATTTCTGCCAACATTTAGACATTTTCTCCCCGAATATCACTCTTCATCCCAGAAACCAAACAGGTTCTCTCTTCAGTGCCACTCTTTAGCCCCCCAAAAAGGCATTTTCTCCCCAGAATACTGCCTTTCATCTTCAAGTGTCTCATAATTGGGAAAGGAAACGAAAGCGCTACTTTGGGGAGAGTATTTCTTATTTGGGGGATCAAAAGAGCAATTTGGGGGAGAAAATGTGTAATATAGGGAACCCTATGTGGTATTTAATGGATAAAAAATCTTCTATTTGGAACCAAGAATGATGTTTTGGGGAGAATATTTCTCATTTTGAGGACAGAAATAGGTCTTTTTTGGAGAGGATGACTCATTTTCGGTCTAAAAAGCAGTATTCTGGGTAGAAAATGCCTTCTTTTGGGGATCAAAGGCGGTATTCTGGGAAGAAAATGTGTTATTATTGGAATAAAATGTGATGTCCCAATAAAAGACGCTGTCTTCCCCAAATGCGTCTTTTTATGCTGCAAATCAGACATTTTCTCCCCGAAAGATCACCTTAATCCTCTAAAGAAGACATTTTCTCCACAAAATGCCGCTTATTAGCTCAATACCAGGCTTTCACGCCAAAATAATGCACTTTATCCCCAAAACTCAGGCATTTTCTCCACAAAACACTCTTTTTCGCTCCAAAGTACAACCATTTCTCCCCTGCATATCAATTTCTGCCAACATTTAGACATTTTCTCCCCGAATATCACTCTTCATCCCAGAAACCAAACAGGTTCTCTCTTAAGTGCCACTCTTTAGCCCCCCAAAAAGGCATTTTCTCCCCAGAATACTGCCTTTCATCTTCAAGTGTCTCATAATTGGGAAAGGAAACGAAAGCGCTACTTTGGGGAGAGTATTTCTTATTTGGGGGATCAAAAGAGCAATTTGGGGGAGAAAATGTGTAATATAGGGAACCCTATGTGGTATTTAATGAATAAAAAATCTTATATTTGGAACCAAGAATGATGTTTTGGGGAGAATATGTCTCATTTTGAGGACAGAAATAGGTCTTTTTTGGAGAGGATGACTCATTTTCGGTCTAAAAAGCAGTATTCTGGGTAGAAAATGCCTTCTTTTGGGGATCAAAGGCGGTATTCTGGGAAGAAAATGTGTTATTATTGGAATAAAATGTGATGTCCCAATAAAAGACGCTGTCTTCCCCAAATGCGTCTTTGTATGCTGCAAATCAGACATTTTCTCCCCGAAAGATCACCTTAATCCTCTAAAGAAGACATTTTCTCCACAAAATGCCGCTTATTAGCTCAATACCAGGCTTTCACGCCAAAATAATGCACTTTATCCCCAAAACTCAGGCATTTTCTCCACAAAACACTCTTTTTCGCTCCAAAGTACAACCATTTCTCCCCTGCATATCAATTTCTGCCAACAATTAGACATTTTCTCCCCGAATATCACTCTTCATCCCAGAAACCAAACAGGTTCTCTCTTAAGTGCCACTCTTTAGCCCCCCAAAAAGGCATTTTCTCCCCAGAATACTGCCTTTCATCTTCAAGTGTCTCATAATTGGGAAAGGAAACGAAAGCGCTACTTTGGGGAGAGTATTTCTTATTTGGGGGATCAAAAGAGCAATTTGGGGGAGAAAATGTGTAATATAGGGAACCCTATGTGGTATTTAATGGATAAAAAATCTTCTATTTGGAACCAAGAATGATGTTTTGGGGAGAATATTTCTCATTTTGAGGACAGAAATAGGTCTTTTTTGGAGAGGATGACTTATTTTCAGTCTAAAAAGCAGTATTCTGGGTAGAAAATGCCTTCTTTTGGGGATCAAAGGCGGTATTCTGGGAAGAAAATGTGTTGTTATTGGAATAAAATGTGCTTTCCCAATAAAAGACGCTGTCTTCCCCAAATGCGTCTTTTTATGCTGCAAATCAGACATTTTCTCCCCGAAAGATCACCTTAATCCTCTAAAGAAGACATTTTCTCCACAAAATGCCGCTTATTAGCTCAATACCAGGCTTTCACGCCAAAATAATGCACTTTATCCCCAAAACTCAGGCATTTTCTCCACAAAACACTCTTTTTCGCTCCAAAATACAACCATTTCTCCCCTGCATATCAATTTCTGCCAACAATTAGACATTTTCTCCCCGAATATCACTCTTCATCCCAAAAACCAAACAGGTTCTCTCTTAAGTGCCACTCTTTAGCCCCCCAAAAAGGCATTTTCTCCCCAGAATACTGCCTTTCATCTTCAAGTGTCTCATAATTGGGAAAGGAAACGAAAGCGCTACTTTGGGGAGAGTATTTCTTATTTGGGGGATCAAAAGAGCAATTTTGGGGAGAAAATGTGTAATATAGGGAACCCTATGTGGTATTTAATGGATAAAAAATCTTCTCTTTGGAACAAAGAATGATGTTTTGGGGAGAATATTTCTCATTTTGAGGACAGAAATAGGTCTTTTTTGGAGAGGATGACTTATTTTCGGTCTAAAAAGCAGTATTCTGGGAAGAAAATGCCTTCTTTTGGGGATCAAAGGCGGTATTCTGGGAAGAAAATGTGTTATTATTGGAATAAAATGTGATGTCCCAATAAAAGACGCTGTCTTCCCCAAATGCGTCTTTTTATGCTGCAAATCAGACATTTTCTCCCCGAAAGATCACCTTAATCCTCTAAAGAAGACATTTTCTCCACAAAATGCCGCTTATTAGCTCAATACCAGGCTTTCACGCCAAAATAATGCACTTTATCCCCAAAACTCAGGCATTTTCTCCACAAAACACTCTTTTTCGCTCCAAAGTACAACCATTTCTCCCCTGCATATCAATTTCTGCCAACATTTAGACATTTTCTCCCCGAATATCACTCTTCATCCCAGAAACCAAACAGGTTCTCTCTTAAGTGCCACTCTTTAGCCCCCCAAAAAGGCATTTTCTCCCCAGAATACTGCCTTTCATCTTCAAGTGTCTCATAATTGGGAAAGGAAACGAAAGCGCTACTTCGGGGAGAGTATTTCTTATTTGGGGGATCAAAAGAGCAATTTGGGGGAGAAAATGTGTAATATAGGGAACCCTATGTGGTATTTAATGGATAAAAAATCTTCTATTTGGAACCAAGAATGATGTTTTGGGGAGAATATTTCTCATTTTGAGGACAGAAATAGGTCTTTTTTGGAGAGGATGACTCATTTTCGGTCTAAAAAGCAGTATTCTGGGTAGAAAATGCCTTCTTTTGGGGATCAAAGGCGGTATTCTGGGAAGAAAATGTGTTATTATTGGAATAAAATGTGATGTCCCAATAAAAGACGCTGTCTTCCCCAAATGCGTCTTTTTATGCTGCAAATCAGACATTTTCTCCCCGAAAGATCACCTTAATCCTCTAAAGAAGACATTTTCTCCACAAAATGCCGCTTATTAGCTCAATACCAGGCTTTCACGCCAAAATAATGCACTTTATCCCCAAAACTCAGGCATTTTCTCCACAAAACACTCTTTTTCGCTCCAAAGTACAACCATTTCTCCCCTGCATATCAATTTCTGCCAACAATTCGAAATTTTCTCCCCGAATATTAATCTTCATCCCAAAAACCAAACAGGTTCTCTCTTAAGTGCCACTCTTTAGCCCCCCAAAAAGGCATTTTCTCCCCAGAATACTGCCTTTCATCTTCAAGTGTCTCATAATTGGGAAAGGAAACGAAAGCGCTACTTTGGGGAGAGTATTTCTTATTTGGGGGATCAAAAGAGCAATTTTGGGGAGAAAATGTGTAATATAGGGAACCCTATGTGGTATTTAATGGATAAAAAATCTTCTCTTTGGAACAAAGAATGATGTTTTGGGGAGAATATTTCTCATTTTGAGGACAGAAATAGGTCTTTTTTGGAGAGGATGACTTATTTTCGGTCTAAAAAGCAGTATTCTGGGTAGAAAATGCCTTCTTTTGGGGATCAAAGGCGGTATTCTGGGAAGAAAATGTGTTATTATTGGAATAAAATGTGATGTCCCAATAAAAGACGCTGTCTTCCCCAAATGCGTCTTTTTATGCTGCAAATCAGACATTTTCTCCCCGAAAGATCACCTTAATCCTCTAAAGAAGACATTTTCTCCACAAAATGCCGCTTATTAGCTCAATACCAGGCTTTCACGCCAAAATAATGCACTTTATCCCCAAAACTCAGGCATTTTCTCCACAAAACACTCTTTTTCGCTCCAAAGTACAACCATTTCTCCCCTGCATATCAATTTCTGCCAACATTTAGACATTTTCTCCCCGAATATCACTCTTCATCCCAGAAACCAAACAGGTTCTCTCTTAAGTGCCACTCTTTAGCCCCCCAAAAAGGCATTTTCTCCCCAGAATACTGCCTTTCATCTTCAAGTGTCTCATAATTGGGAAAGGAAACGAAAGCGCTACTTTGGGGAGAGTATTTCTTATTTGGGGGATCAAAAGAGCAATTTGGGGAAGAAAATGTGTAATATAGGGAACCCTATGTGGTATTTAATGGATAAAAAATCTTCTATTTGGAACCAAGAATGATGTTTTGGGGAGAATATTTCTCATTTTGAGGACAGAAATAGGTCTTTTTTGGGGAGGATGACTCATTTTCGGTCTAAAAAGCAGTATTCTGGGTAGAAAATGCCTTCTTTTGGGGATAAAAGGCGGTATTCTGGGAAGAAAATGTGTTATTATTGGAATAAAATGTGATGTCCCAATAAAAGACGCTGTCTTCCCCAAATGCGTCTTTTTATGCTGCAAATCAGACATTTTCTCCCCGAAAGATCACCTTAATCCTCTAAAGAAGACATTTTCTCCACAAAATGCCGCTTATTAGCTCAATACCAGGCTTTCACGCCAAAATAATGCACTTTATCCCCAAAACTCAGGCATTTTCTCCACAAAACACGCTTTTTCTCTCCCAAATACAACCATTTCTCCCCTGCATATCAATTTCTGCCAACATTTAGACATTTTCTCCCCGAATATCACTCTTCATCCCAGAAACCAAACAGGTTCTCTCTTCAGTGCCACTCTTTAGCCCCCCAAAAAGGCATTTTCTCCCCAGAATACTGCCTTTCATCTTCAAGTGTCTCATAATTGGGAAAGGAAACGAAAGCGCTACTTTGGGGAGAGTATTTCTTATTTGGGGGATCAAAAGAGCAATTTGGGGGAGAAAATGTGTAATATAGGGAACCCTATGTGGTATTTAATGGATAAAAAATCTTCTCTTTGGAACCAAGAATGATGTTTTGGGGAGAATATTTCTCATTTTGAGGACAGAAATAGGTCTTTTTTGGAGAGGATGACTCATTTTCGGTCTAAAAAGCAGTATTCTGGGTAGAAAATGCCTTCTTTTGGGGATCAAAGGCGGTATTCTGGGAAGAAAATGTGTTATTATTGGAATAAAATGTGATGTCCCAATAAAAGACGCTGTCTTCCCCAAATGCGTCTTTTTATGCTGCAAATCAGACATTTTCTCCCCGAAAGATCACCTTAATCCTCTAAAGAAGACATTTTCTCCACAAAATGCCGCTTATTAGCTCAATACCAGGCTTTCACGCCAAAATAATGCACTTTATCCCCAAAACTCAGGCATTTTCTCCACAAAACACTCTTTTTCGCTCCAAAGTACAACCATTTCTCCCCTGCATATCAATTTCTGCCAACATTTAGACATTTTCTCCCCGAATATCACTCTTCATCCCAGAAACCAAACAGGTTCTCTCTTAAGTGCCACTCTTTAGCCCCCCAAAAAGGCATTTTCTCCCCAGAATACTGCCTTTCATCTTCAAGTGTCTCATAATTGGGAAAGGAAACGAAAGCGCTACTTTGGGGAGAGTATTTCTTATTTGGGGGATCAAAAGAGCAATTTGGGGGAGAAAATGTGTAATATAGGGAACCCTATGTGGTATTTAATGAATAAAAAATCTTATATTTGGAACCAAGAATGATGTTTTGGGGAGAATATGTCTCATTTTGAGGACAGAAATAGGTCTTTTTTGGAGAGGATGACTCATTTTCGGTCTAAAAAGCAGTATTCTGGGTAGAAAATGCCTTCTTTTGGGGATCAAAGGCGGTATTCTGGGAAGAAAATGTGTTATTATTGGAATAAAATGTGATGTCCCAATAAAAGACGCTGTCTTCCCCAAATGCGTCTTTGTATGCTGCAAATCAGACATTTTCTCCCCGAAAGATCACCTTAATCCTCTAAAGAAGACATTTTCTCCACAAAATGCCGCTTATTAGCTCAATACCAGGCTTTCACGCCAAAATAATGCACTTTATACCCCAAAATCATGCATTTTCTCCACAAAACACGCTTTTTCTCTCCCAAATACAACCATTTCTCCCCTGCATATCAATTTCTGCCAACAATTAGACATTTTCTCCCCGAATATCACTCTTCATCCCAGAAACCAAACAGGTTCTCTCTTCAGTGCCACTCTTTAGCCCCCCAAAAAGGCATTTTCTCCCCAGAATACTGCCTTTCATCTTCAAGTGTCTCATATTTGGGAAAGGAAACGAAAGCGCTACTTTGGGGAGAGTATTTCTTATTTGGGGGATCAAAAGAGCAATTTGGGGGAGAAAATGTGTAATATAGGGAACCCTACGTGGTATTTAATGGATAAAAAATCTTCTATTTGGAACCAAGAATGATATTTTGGGGAGAATATTTCTCATTTTGAGGACAGAAATAGGTCTTTTTTAGAGAGGATGACTTATTTTCGGTCTAAAAAGCAGTATTCTGGGAAGAAAATGCCTTCTTTTGGGGATAAAAGGCGGTATTCGGGAAGAAAATGTGTTATTATTGGAATAAAATGTGCTGTCCCAATAAAAGACGCTGTCTTCCCCAAATGCGTCTTTGTATGCTGCAAATCAGACATTTTCTCCCCGAAAGATCACCTTGATCCTCTAAAGAAGACATTTTCTCCACAAAATGCCGCTTATTAGCTCAATACCAGGCTTTCACGCCAAAATAATGCACTTTATCCCCAAAACTCAGGTATTTTCTCCCCAAAACACTCTTTTTCTCTCCCAAATACAACCATTTCTCCCCTGCATATCAATTTCTGCCAACAATTAGACATTTTCTCCCCGAATATCACTCTTCATCCCAGAAACCAAACAGGTTCTCTCTTCAGTGCCACTCTTTATCCCCCCAAAAAGGCATTTTCTCCCCAGAATACTGCCTTTCATCTTCAAGTGTCTCATATTTGGGAAAGGAAACAAAAGCGCTACTTTGGGGAGAGTATTTCTTATTTGGGGGATCAAAAGAGCAATTTGGGGGAGAAAATGTGTAATATAGGGAACCCTACGTGGTATTTAATGGATAAAAAATCTTCTCTTTGGAACCAAGAATGATATTTTGGGGAGATAATTTCTCATTTTGAGGACAGAAATAGGTCTTTTTTGGAGAGGATGACTTATTTTCGGTCTAAAAAGCGGTATTCTGGGAAGAAAATGCCTTCTTTTGGGGATAAAAGGTGGTATTCGGGAAGAAAATGTGTTATTATTGGAATAAAATGTGATGTCCCAACAAAAGACACTATCTTCCCCAAAATGCGTCTTTGTATGCTGCAAATCAGACATTTTCTCCCCGAAAGATCACCTTTATCCTCAAAAGAAGACATTTTCTCCACAAAATGCCGCTTATTAGCTCAATACCAGGCTTTCACGCCATAATAATGCACTTTATCCCCAAAACTCAGGCATTTTCTCCCCAAAACACTCTTTTTCGCTTCAAAATACAACCATTTCTCCCCTGCATATCAATTTCTGCCAACAATTAGACATTTTCTCCCCGAATATCACTCTTCATCCCAGAAACCAAACAGGTTCTCTCTTCAGTGCCACTCTTTAGCCCCCCAAAAAGGCATTTTCTCCCCAGAATACTGCCTTTCATCTTCAAGTGTCTCATATTTGGGAAAGGAAACGAAAGCGCTACTTTGGGGAGAGTATTTCTTATTTGGGGGATCAAAAGAGCAATTTGGGGGAGAAAATGTGTAATATAGGGAACCCTACGTGGTATTTAATGGATAAAAAATCTTCTCTTTGGAACCAAGAATGATATTTTGGGGAGAAAATTTCTAATTTTGAGGACAGAAATAGGTCTTTTTTGGAGAGCATGACTTATTTTCGGTCTAAAAAGCGGTATTCTGGGAAGAAAATGCCTTCTTTTGGGGATAAAAGGTGGTATTCGGGAAGAAAATGTGTTATTATTGGAATAAAATGTGATGTCCCAACAAAAGACACTATCTTTCCCAAAATGAGTCTTTTTATGCTGCAAATCAGAAATTTTCTCCCCGAAAGATCACCTTTATCCTCAAAAGAAGACATTTTCTCCACAAAATGCTGCTTATTAGCCCAATACCATGATTTCACGCCAAAATAATGCACTTTATCCCCTAAACTCAGGCACTTTCTCCCCAAAACACGCTTTTTCTCTCCCAAATACAACCATTTCTCCCCTGCATATCAATTTCTGCCAACAATTAGACATTTTCTCCCCGAATATCACTCTTCATCCCAGAAACCAAACAGGTTCTCTCTTCAGTGCCACTCTTTAGCCCCCCAAAAAGGCATTTTCTCCCCAGAATACTGCCTTTCATCTTCAAGTGTCTCATATTTGGGAAAGGAAACGAAAGCGCTTCTTTGGGGAGAGTATTTCTTATTTGGGGGATCAAAAGAGCAATTTGGGGGAGAAAATGTGTAATATAGGGAACCCTACGTGGTATTTAATGGATAAAAAATCTTCTCTTTGGAACCAAGAATGATATTTTGGGGAGAATATTTCTCATTTTGAGGACAGAAATAGGTCTTTTGTGGAGAGCATGACTTATTTTCGGTCTAAAAAGCAGTATTCTGGGAAGAAAATGCCTTCTTTTGGGGATAAAAGGTGGTATTCTGGGAAGAAAATGTGTTATTATTGGAATAAAATGTGCTGTCCCAATAAAAGACGCTGTCTTCCCCAAATGCGTCTTTGTATGCTGCAAATCAGACATTTTCTGCCGGAAAGATCACCTTTATCCTCAAAAGAAGACATTTTCTCCACAAAATGCTGCTTATTAGCACAATACCATGATTTCACGCCAAAATAATGCACTTTATCCCCAAAAATCATGCATTTTCTCCACAAAAAACGCTTTTTCTCTCCCAAATACAACCATTTCTCCCCTGCATATCAATTTCTGCCAACAATTAGACATTTTCTCCCCGAATATCACTCTTCATCCCAGAAACCAAACAGGTTCTCTCTTAAGTGCCACTCTTTAGCCCCCCAAAAAGGCATTTTCTCCCCAGAATACTGCCTTTCATCTTCAAGTGTCTCATATTTGGGAAAGGAAACGAAAGCGCTACTTTGGGGAGAGTATTTCTTATTTGGGGGATCAAAAGAGCAATTTGGGGGAGAAAATGTGTAATATAGGGAACCCTACGTGGTATTTAATGGATAAAAAATCTTCTCTTTGGAACCAAGAATGATATTTTGGGGAGAAAATTTCAATTTTTGAGGACAGAAATAGGTCTTTTTTGGAGAGGATGACTTATTTTCGGTCTAAAAAGCGGTATTCTGGGAAGAAAATGCCTTCTTTTGGGGATAAAAGGCGGTATTCGGGAAGAAAATGTGTTATTATTGGAATAAAATGTGATGTCCCAATAAAAGGCGCTGTCTTCCCCAAATGCGTCTTTGTATGCTGCAAATCAGACATTTTCTCCCCGAAAGATCACCTTTATCCTCAAAAGAAGACATTTTCTCCACAAAATGCCGCTTATTAGCTCAATACCAGGCTTTCACGCCAAAATAATGCAGTTTATCCCCAAAACTCAGGCATTTTCTCCCCAAAACACTCTTTTTCTCTCCCAAATACAACCATTTCTCCCCTGCATATCAATTTCTGCCAACAATTAGACATTTTCTCCCCGAATATCACTCTTCATCCCAGAAACCAAACAGGTTCTCTCTGAAGTGCCACTCTTTATCCCCACAAAAAGGCATTTTCTCCCCAGAATACTGCCTTTCATCTTCAAGTGTCTCATATTTGGGAAAGGAAACGAAAGCGCTACTTTGGGGAGAGTATTTCTTATTTGGGGGATCAAAAGAGCAATTTGGGGGAGAAAATGTGTAATATAGGGAACCCTACGTGGTATTTAATGGATAAAAAATCTTCTCTTTGGAACCAAGAATGATATTTTGGGGAGAAAATTTCTAATTTTGAGGACAGAAATAGGTCTTTTTTGGAGAGGATGACTTATTTTCGGTCTAAAAAGCGGTATTCTGGGAAGAAAATGCCTTCTTTTGGGGATAAAAGGTGGTATTCGGGAAGAAAATGTGTTATTATTGGAATAAAATGTGATGTCCCAACAAAAGACACTATCTTCCCCAAAATGCGTCTTTTTATGCTGCAAATCAGACATTTTCTCCCCGAAAGATCACCTTTATCCTCTAAAGAAGACATTTTCTCCACAAAATGCTGCTTATTAGCCCAATACCAGGCTTTCACGCCAAAATAATGCAGTTTATCCCCAAAAATCATGCATTTTCTCCACAAAACACGCTTTTTCTCTCCCAAATACAACCATTTCTCCCCTGCATATCAATTTCTGCCAACAATTAGACATTTTCTCCCCGAATATCACTCTTCATCCCAGAAACCAAACAGGTTCTCTCTTCAGTGCCACTCTTTAGCCCCCCAAAAAGGCATTTTCTCCCCAGAATACTGCCTTTCATCTTCAAGTGTCTCATATTTGGGAAAGGAAACGAAAGCGCTACTTTGGGGAGAGTATTTCTTATTTGGGGGATCAAAAGAGCAATTTGGGGGAGAAAATGTGTAATATAGGGAACCCTACGTGGTATTTAATGGATAAAAAATCTTCTCTTTGGAACCAAGAATGATATTTTGGGGAGAAAATTTCTCATTTTGAGGACAGAAATAGGTCTTTTTTGGAGAGGATGACTTATTTTCGGTCTAAAAAGCGGTATTCTGGGAAGAAAATGCCTTCTTTTGGGGATAAAAGGCGGTATTCGGGAAGAAAATGTGTTATTATTGGAATAAAATGTGATGTCCCAATAAAAGACGCTGTCTTCCCCAAATGCGTCTTTTTATGCTGCAAATCAGACATTTTCTCCCCGAAAGATCACCTTAATCCTCAAAAGAAGACATTTTCTCCACAAAATGCCGCTTATTAGCTCAATACCAGGCTTTCACGCCAAAATAATGCAGTTTATCCCCAAAACTCAGGCATTTTCTCCCCAAAACACTCTTTTTCTCTCCAAAATACAACCATTTCTCCCCTGCATACCAATTTCTGCCAACAATTAGACATTTTCTCCCCGAATATCACTCTTCATCCCAGAAACCATACAGGTTCTCTCTTAAGTGCCACTCTTTAGCCCCCCAAAAAGGCATTTTCTCCCCAGAATACTGCCTTTCATCTTCAAGTGTCTCATATTTGGGAAAGGAAACAAAAGCGCTACTTTGGGGAGAGTATTTCTTATTTGGGGGATCAAAAGAGCAATTTGGGGGAGAAAATGTGTAATATAGGGAACCCTACGTGGTATTTAATGGATAAAAAATCTTCTCTTTGGAACCAAGAATGATATTTTGGGGAGAATATTTCTCATTTTGAGGACAGAAATAGGTCTTTTTTGGAGAGCATGACTTATTTTCGGTCTAAAAAGCGGTATTCTGGGAAGAAAATGCCTTCTTTTGGGGATAAAAGGTGGTATTCTGGGAAGAAAATGTGTTATTATTAGAATAAAATGTGATGTCCCAATAAAAGACGCTGTCTTCCCCAAATGCGTCTTTGTATGCTGCAAATCAGACATTTTCTCCCCAAAAGATCACCTTTATCCTCTAAAGAAGACATTTTCTCCACAAAATGCTGCTTATTAGCTCAATACCATGATTTCACGCCAAAATAATGCAGTTTATCCCCAAAAATCATGAATTTTCTCCACAAAACACGCTTTTTCTCTCCCAAATACAACCATTTCTCCCCTGCATATCAATTTCTGCCAACAATTAGACATTTTCTCCCCGAATATCACTCTTCATCCCAGAAACCAAACAGGTTCTCTCTGAAGTGCCACTCTTTAGCCCCCCAAAAAGGCATTTTCTCCCCAGAATACTGCCTTTCATCTTCAAGTGTCTCATATTTGGGAAAGGAAACGAAAGCGCTACTTTGGGGAGAGTATTTCTTATTTGGGGGATCAGAAGAGCAATTTGGGGGAGAAAATGTGTAACATAGGGATCCCTACGTGGTATTTAATGGATTAAAAATCTTCTATTTGGAACCAAGAATGATATTTTGGGGAGAAAATTTCTAATTTTGAGGACAGAAATAGGTCTTTTTTGGAGAGGATGACTTATTTTCGGTCTAAAAAGCAGTATTCTGGGAAGAAAATGCCTTCTTTTGGGGATAAAAGGTGGTATTCTGGGAAGAAAATGTGTTATTATTGGAATAAAATGTGATGTCCCAATAAAAGACGCTGTCTTCCCCAAATGCGTCTTTGTATGCTGCAAATCAGACATTTTCTCCCCGAAAGATCACCTTGATCCTCTAAAGAAGACATTTTCTCCACAAAATGCCGCTTATTAGCTCAATACCAGGCTTTCACGCCAAAATAATGCAGTTTATCCCCAAAACTCAGGCATTTTCTCCCCAAAACGCTCTTTTTCGCTCCAAAATACAACCATTTCTCCCCTGCATATCAATTTCTGCCAACAATTAGACATTTTCTCCCCGAATATCACTCTTCATCCCAGAAACCAAACAGGTTCTCTCTTCAGTGCCACTCTTTATCCCCCCAAAAAGGCATTTTCTCCCCAGAATACTGCCTTTCATCTTCAAGTGTCTCATATTTGGGAAAGGAAACGAAAGCGCTACTTTGGGGAGAGTATTTCTTATTTGGGGGATCAAAAGAGCAATTTGGGGGAGAAAATGTGTAATATAGGGAACCCTACGTGGTATTTAATGGATAAAAAATCTTCTCTTTGGAACCAAGAATGATATTTTGGGGAGAAAATTTCTATTTTTGAGGACAGAAATAGGTCTTTTCTGGAGAGGATGACTTATTTTCGGTATAAAAAGCGGTATTCTGGGAAGAAAATGCCTTCTTTTGGGGATAAAAGGCGGTATTCGGGAAGAAAATGTGTTATTATTGGAATAAAATGTGATGTCCCAACAAAAGACACTATCTTCCCCAAAATGCGTCTTTGTATGCTGCAAATCAGACATTTTCTCCCCGAAAGATCACCTTGATCCTCAAAAGAAGACATTTTCTCCACAAAATGCCGCTTATTAGCTCAATACCAGGCTTTCACGCCAAAATAATGCACTTTATCCCCAAAACTCAGGCATTTTCTCCACAAAACACGCTTTTTCGCTTCAAAATACAACCATTTCTCCCCTGCATATCAATTTCTGCCAACAATTAGACATTTTCTCCCCGAATATCACTCTTCATCCCAGAAACCAAACAGGTTCTCTCTTCAGTGCCACTCTTTAGCCCCCCAAAAAGGCATTTTCTCCCCAGAATACTGCCTTTCATCTTCAAGTGTCTCATATTTGGGAAAGGAAACGAAAGCGCTACTTTGGGGAGAGTATTTCTTATTTGGGGGATCAAAAGAGCAATTTGGGGGAGAAAATGTGTAATATAGGGAACCCTACGTGGTATTTAATGGATAAAAAGTCTTCTCTTTGGAACCAAGAATGATATTTTGGGGAGAAAATTTCTAATTTTGAGGACAGAAATAGGTCTTTTTTGGAGAGGATGACTTATTTTCGGTCTAAAAAGCAGAATTCTGGGAAGAAAATGCCTTCTTTGGGGGATAAAAGGCAGTATTTGGGAAGAAAATGTGTTATTATTGGAATAAAATGTGATGTCCCAACAAAAGACGCTGTCTTCCCCAAATGCGTCTTTGTATGCTGCAAATCAGACATTTTCTCCCCGAAAAATCACCTTGATCCTCAAAAGAAGACATTTTCTCCACAAAATGCCGCTTATTAGCTCAATACCATGATTTCACGCCAAAATAATGCACTTTATCCCCAAAAATCATGCATTTTCTCCACAAAACACGCTTTTTCTCTCCCAAATACAACCATTTCTCCCCTGCATATCAATTTCTGCCAACAATTAGACATTTTCTCCCCGAATATCACTCTTCATCCCAGAAACCAAACAGGTTCTCTCTTCAGTGCCACTCTTTATCCCCCCAAAAAGGCATTTTCTCCCCAGAATACTGCCTTTCATCTTCAAGTGTCTCATATTTGGGAAAGGAAACGAAAGCGCTACTTTGGGGAGAGTATTTCTTATTTGGGGGATCAAAAGAGCAATTTGGGGGAGAAAATGTGTAATATAGGGAACCCTACGTGGTATTTAATGGATAAAAAATCTTCTCTTTGGAACCAAGAATGATATTTTGGGGAGAATATTTCTCATTTTGAGGACAGAAATAGGTCTTTTTTGGAGAGCATGACTTATTTTCGGTCTAAAAAGCGGTATTCTGGGAAGAAAATGCCTTCTTTTGGGGATAAAAGGTGGTATTCGGGAAGAAAATGTGTTATTATTGGAATAAAATGTGATGTCCCAACAAAAGACACTATCTTCCCCAAAATGCGTCTTTGTATGCTGCAAATCAGACATTTTCTGCCGGAAAGATCACCTTTATCCTCTAAAGAAGACATTTTCTCCACAAAATGCTGCTCATTAGCTCAATACCATGATTTCACGCCAAAATAATGCAGTTTATCTCCAAAAATCATGCATTTTCTCCACAAAACACGCTTTTTCTCTCCCAAATACAACCATTTCTCCCCTGCATATCAATTTCTGCCAACAATTAGACATTTTCTCCCCGAATATCACTCTTCATCCCAGAAACCATACAGGTTCTCTCTTAAGTGCCACTCTTTAGCCCCCCAAAAAGGCATTTTCTCCCCAGAATACTGCCTTTCATCTTCAAATGTCTCATATTTGGGAAAGGAAACGAAAGCGCTACTTTGGGGAGAGCATTTCATATTTTGGGGACCAAAAGAGCAATTTGGGGGAGAAAATGTGTAATATAGGGAACCCTACGTGGTATTTAATGGATAAAAAATCTTCTCTTTGGAACCAAGAATGATATTTTGGGGAGAAAATTTCTAATTTTGAGGACAGAAATAGGTCTTTTTTGGAGAGGATGACTTATTTTCGGTCTAAAAAGCGGTATTCTGGGAAGAAAATGCCTTCTTTTGGGGATAAAAGGCAGTATTAGGGAAGAAAATGTGTTATTATTGGAATAAAATGTGATGTCCCAACAAAAGACGCTGTCTTCCCCAAATGCGTCTTTGTATGCTGCAAATCAGACATTTTCTCCCTGAAAGATCACCTTGATCCTCAAAAGAAGACATTTTCTCCACAAAATGCCGCTTATTAGCTCAATACCAGGCTTTCACGCCAAAATAATGCAGTTTATCCCCAAAAATCATGCATTTTCTCCACTAAACACGCTTTTTCTCTCCCAAATACAACCATTTCTCCCCTGCATATCAATTTCTGCCAACAATTAGACATTTTCTCCCCGAATATCACTCTTCATCCCAGAAACCAAACAGGTTCTCTCTTCAGTGCCACTCTTTATCCCCCCAAAAAGGCATTTTCTCCCCAGAATACTGCCTTTCATCTTCAAGTGTCTCATATTTGGGAAAGGAAACGAAAGCGCTACTTTGGGGAGAGTATTTCTTATTTGGGGGATCAAAAGAGCAATTTGGGGGAGAAAATGTGTAATATAGGGAACCCTATGTGGTATTTAATGGATAAAAAATCTTCTCTTTGGAACCAAGAATGATATTTTGGGGAGAATATTTCTCATTTTGAGGACAGAAATAGGTCTTTTTTGGAGAGGATGACTTATTTTCGGTCTAAAAAGCGGTATTCTGGGAAGAAAATGCCTTCTTTTGGGGATAAAAGGTGGTATTCGGGAAGAAAATGTGTTATTATTGGAATAAAATGTGATGTCCCAACAAAAGACACTATCTTCCCCAAAATGCGTCTTTGTATGCTGCAAATCAGACATTTTCTGCCCGAAAGATCACCTTTATCCTCAAAAGAAGACATTTTCTCCACAAAATGCTGCTTATTAGCCCAATACCATGATTTCACGCCAAAATAATGCACTTTATCCCCAAAAATCATGCATTTTCTCCACAAAACACTCTTTTTCGCTCCCAAATACAACCATTTCTCCCCTGCATATCAATTTCTGCCAACAATTAGACATTTTCTCCCCGAATATCACTCTTCATCCCAGAAACCATACAGGTTCTCTCTTCAGTGCCACTCTTTATCCCCCCAAAAAGGCATTTTCTCCCCAGAATACTGCCTTTCATCTTCAAGTGTCTCATATTTGGGAAAGGAAACGAAAGCGCTACTTTGGGGAGAGTATTTCTTATTTGGGGGATCAAAAGAGCAATTTGGGGGAGAAAATGTGTAATATAGGGAACCCTACGTGGTATTTAATGGATAAAAAATCTTCTCTTTGGAACCAAGAATGATATTTTGGGGAGAAAATTTCTATTTTTGAGGACAGAAATAGGTCTTTTCTGGAGAGGATGACTTATTTTCAGTCTAAAAAGCGGTATTCTGGGAAGAAAATGCCTTCTTTTGGGGATAAAAGGTGGTATTCTGGGAAGAAAATGTGTTATTATTGGAATAAAATGTGATGTCCCAACAAAAGACGCTGTCTTCCCCAAATGCGTCTTTGTATGCTGCAAATCAGACATTTTCTCCCCGAAAAATCACCTTGATCCTCAAAAGAAGACATTTTCTCCACAAAATGCCGCTTATTAGCTCAATACCATGATTTCACGCCAAAATAATGCACTTTATCCCCAAAAATCATGCATTTTCTCCACAAAACACGCTTTTTCTCTCCCAAATACAACCATTTCTCCCCTGCATATCAATTTCTGCCAACAATTAGACATTTTCTCCCCGAATATCACTCTTCATCCCAGAAACCAAACAGGTTCTCTCTTCAGTGCCACTCTTTATCCCCCCAAAAAGGCATTTTCTCCCCAGAATACTGCCTTTCATCTTCAAGTGTCTCATATTTGGGAAAGGAAACGAAAGCGCTACTTTGGGGAGAGTATTTCTTATTTGGGGGATCAAAAGAGCAATTTGGGGGAGAAAATGTGTAATATAGGGAACCCTACGTGGTATTTAATGGATAAAAAATCTTCTCTTTGGAACCAAGAATGATATTTTGGGGAGAATATTTCTCATTTTGAGGACAGAAATAGGTCTTTTTTGGAGAGCATGACTTATTTTCGGTCTAAAAAGCGGTATTCTGGGAAGAAAATGCCTTCTTTTGGGGATAAAAGGTGGTATTCGGGAAGAAAATGTGTTATTATTGGAATAAAATGTGATGTCCCAACAAAAGACACTATCTTCCCCAAAATGCGTCTTTGTATGCTGCAAATCAGACATTTTCTGCCGGAAAGATCACCTTTATCCTCTAAAGAAGACATTTTCTCCACAAAATGCTGCTCATTAGCTCAATACCATGATTTCACGCCAAAATAATGCAGTTTATCTCCAAAAATCATGCATTTTCTCCACAAAACACGCTTTTTCTCTCCCAAATACAACCATTTCTCCCCTGCATATCAATTTCTGCCAACAATTAGACATTTTCTCCCCGAATATCACTCTTCATCCCAGAAACCATACAGGTTCTCTCTTAAGTGCCACTCTTTAGCCCCCCAAAAAGGCATTTTCTCCCCAGAATACTGCCTTTCATCTTCAAATGTCTCATATTTGGGAAAGGAAACGAAAGCGCTACTTTGGGGAGAGCATTTCATATTTTGGGGACCAAAAGAGCAATTTGGGGGAGAAAATGTGTAATATAGGGAACCCTACGTGGTATTTAATGGATAAAAAATCTTCTCTTTGGAACCAAGAATGATATTTTGGGGAGAAAATTTCTAATTTTGAGGACAGAAATAGGTCTTTTTTGGAGAGGATGACTTATTTTCGGTCTAAAAAGCGGTATTCTGGGAAGAAAATGCCTTCTTTTGGGGATAAAAGGCAGTATTCGGGAAGAAAATGTGTTATTATTGGAATAAAATGTGATGTCCCAACAAAAGACGCTGTCTTCCCCAAATGCGTCTTTGTATGCTGCAAATCAGACATTTTCTCCCCGAAAGATCACCTTGATCCTCAAAAGAAGACATTTTCTCCACAAAATGCCGCTTATTAGCTCAATACCAGGCTTTCACGCCAAAATAATGCAGTTTATCCCCAAAAATCATGCATTTTCTCCACTAAACACGCTTTTTCTCTCCCAAATACAACCATTTCTCCCCTGCATATCAATTTCTGCCAACAATTAGACATTTTCTCCCCGAATATCACTCTTCATCCCAGAAACCAAACAGGTTCTCTCTTCAGTGCCACTCTTTATCCCCCCAAAAAGGCATTTTCTCCCCAGAATACTGCCTTTCATCTTCAAGTGTCTCATATTTGGGAAAGGAAACGAAAGCGCTACTTTGGGGAGAGTATTTCTTATTTGGGGGATCAAAAGAGCAATTTGGGGGAGAAAATGTGTAATATAGGGAACCCTACGTGGTATTTAATGGATAAAAAATCTTCTCTTTGGAACCAAGAATGATATTTTGGGGAGAATATTTCTCATTTTGAGGACAGAAATAGGTCTTTTTTGGAGAGCATGACTTATTTTCGGTCTAAAAAGCGGTATTCTGGGAAGAAAATGCCTTCTTTTGGGGATAAAAGGTGGTATTCGGGAAGAAAATGTGTTATTATTGGAATAAAATGTGATGTCCCAACAAAAGACACTATCTTCCCCAAAATGCGTCTTTGTATGCTGCAAATCAGACATTTTCTGCCGGAAAGATCACCTTTATCCTCTAAAGAAGACATTTTCTCCACAAAATGCTGCTCATTAGCTCAATACCATGATTTCACGCCAAAATAATGCAGTTTATCTCCAAAAATCATGCATTTTCTCCACAAAACACGCTTTTTCTCTCCCAAATACAACCATTTCTCCCCTGCATATCAATTTCTGCCAACAATTAGACATTTTCTCCCCGAATATCACTCTTCATCCCAGAAACCATACAGGTTCTCTCTTAAGTGCCACTCTTTAGCCCCCCAAAAAGGCATTTTCTCCCCAGAATACTGCCTTTCATCTTCAAATGTCTCATATTTGGGAAAGGAAACGAAAGCGCTACTTTGGGGAGAGCATTTCATATTTTGGGGACCAAAAGAGCAATTTGGGGGAGAAAATGTGTAATATAGGGAACCCTACGTGGTATTTAATGGATAAAAAATCTTCTCTTTGGAACCAAGAATGATATTTTGGGGAGAAAATTTCTAATTTTGAGGACAGAAATAGGTCTTTTTTGGAGAGGATGACTTATTTTCGGTCTAAAAAGCGGTATTCTGGGAAGAAAATGCCTTCTTTTGGGGATAAAAGGCAGTATTCGGGAAGAAAATGTGTTATTATTGGAATAAAATGTGATGTCCCAATAAAAGACGCTGTCTTCCCCAAATGCGTCTTTGTATGCTGCAAATCAGACATTTTCTCCCCGAAAGATCACCTTGATCCTCAAAAGAAGACATTTTCTCCACAAAATGCTGCTTATTAGCCCAATACCATGATTTCACGCCAAAATAATGCACTTTATCCCCAAAAATCATGCATTTTCTCCACAAAACACTCTTTTTCGCTCCCAAATACAACCATTTCTCCCCTGCATATCAATTTCTGCCAACAATTAGACATTTTCTCCCCGAATATCACTCTTCATCCCAGAAACCATACAGGTTCTCTCTTCAGTGCCACTCTTTATCCCCCCAAAAAGGCATTTTCTCCCCAGAATACTGCCTTTCATCTTCAAGTGTCTCATATTTGGGAAAGGAAACGAAAGCGCTACTTTGGGGAGAGTATTTCTTATTTGGGGGATCAAAAGAGCAATTTGGGGGAGAAAATGTGTAATATAGGGAACCCTACGTGGTATTTAATGGATAAAAAATCTTCTCTTTGGAACCAAGAATGATATTTTGGGGAGAAAATTTCTATTTTTGAGGACAGAAATAGGTCTTTTCTGGAGAGGATGACTTATTTTCAGTCTAAAAAGCGGTATTCTGGGAAGAAAATGCCTTCTTTTGGGGATAAAAGGTGGTATTCTGGGAAGAAAATGTGTTATTATTGGAATAAAATGTGATGTCCCAACAAAAGACGCTGTCTTCCCCAAATGCGTCTTTGTATGCTGCAAATCAGACATTTTCTCCCCGAAAAATCACCTTGATCCTCAAAAGAAGACATTTTCTCCACAAAATGCCGCTTATTAGCTCAATACCATGATTTCACGCCAAAATAATGCACTTTATCCCCAAAAATCATGCATTTTCTCCACAAAACACGCTTTTTCTCTCCCAAATACAACCATTTCTCCCCTGCATATCAATTTCTGCCAACAATTAGACATTTTCTCCCCGAATATCACTCTTCATCCCAGAAACCAAACAGGTTCTCTCTTCAGTGCCACTCTTTATCCCCCCAAAAAGGCATTTTCTCCCCAGAATACTGCCTTTCATCTTCAAGTGTCTCATATTTGGGAAAGGAAACGAAAGCGCTACTTTGGGGAGAGTATTTCTTATTTGGGGGATCAAAAGAGCAATTTGGGGGAGAAAATGTGTAATATAGGGAACCCTACGTGGTATTTAATGGATAAAAAATCTTCTCTTTGGAACCAAGAATGATATTTTGGGGAGAATATTTCTCATTTTGAGGACAGAAATAGGTCTTTTTTGGAGAGCATGACTTATTTTCGGTCTAAAAAGCGGTATTCTGGGAAGAAAATGCCTTCTTTTGGGGATAAAAGGTGGTATTCGGGAAGAAAATGTGTTATTATTGGAATAAAATGTGATGTCCCAACAAAAGACACTATCTTCCCCAAAATGCGTCTTTGTATGCTGCAAATCAGACATTTTCTGCCGGAAAGATCACCTTTATCCTCTAAAGAAGACATTTTCTCCACAAAATGCTGCTCATTAGCTCAATACCATGATTTCACGCCAAAATAATGCAGTTTATCTCCAAAAATCATGCATTTTCTCCACAAAACACGCTTTTTCTCTCCCAAATACAACCATTTCTCCCCTGCATATCAATTTCTGCCAACAATTAGACATTTTCTCCCCGAATATCACTCTTCATCCCAGAAACCATACAGGTTCTCTCTTAAGTGCCACTCTTTAGCCCCCCAAAAAGGCATTTTCTCCCCAGAATACTGCCTTTCATCTTCAAATGTCTCATATTTGGGAAAGGAAACGAAAGCGCTACTTTGGGGAGAGCATTTCATATTTTGGGGACCAAAAGAGCAATTTGGGGGAGAAAATGTGTAATATAGGGAACCCTACGTGGTATTTAATGGATAAAAAATCTTCTCTTTGGAACCAAGAATGATATTTTGGGGAGAAAATTTCTAATTTTGAGGACAGAAATAGGTCTTTTTTGGAGAGGATGACTTATTTTCGGTCTAAAAAGCGGTATTCTGGGAAGAAAATGCCTTCTTTTGGGGATAAAAGGCAGTATTCGGGAAGAAAATGTGTTATTATTGGAATAAAATGTGATGTCCCAACAAAAGACGCTGTCTTCCCCAAATGCGTCTTTGTATGCTGCAAATCAGACATTTTCTCCCCGAAAGATCACCTTGATCCTCAAAAGAAGACATTTTCTCCACAAAATGCCGCTTATTAGCTCAATACCAGGCTTTCACGCCAAAATAATGCAGTTTATCCCCAAAAATCATGCATTTTCTCCACTAAACACGCTTTTTCTCTCCCAAATACAACCATTTCTCCCCTGCATATCAATTTCTGCCAACAATTAGACATTTTCTCCCCGAATATCACTCTTCATCCCAGAAACCAAACAGGTTCTCTCTTCAGTGCCACTCTTTATCCCCCCAAAAAGGCATTTTCTCCCCAGAATACTGCCTTTCATCTTCAAGTGTCTCATATTTGGGAAAGGAAACGAAAGCGCTACTTTGGGGAGAGTATTTCTTATTTGGGGGATCAAAAGAGCAATTTGGGGGAGAAAATGTGTAATATAGGGAACCCTACGTGGTATTTAATGGATAAAAAATCTTCTCTTTGGAACCAAGAATGATATTTTGGGGAGAATATTTCTCATTTTGAGGACAGAAATAGGTCTTTTTTGGAGAGCATGACTTATTTTCGGTCTAAAAAGCGGTATTCTGGGAAGAAAATGCCTTCTTTTGGGGATAAAAGGTGGTATTCGGGAAGAAAATGTGTTATTATTGGAATAAAATGTGATGTCCCAACAAAAGACACTATCTTCCCCAAAATGCGTCTTTGTATGCTGCAAATCAGACATTTTCTGCCGGAAAGATCACCTTTATCCTCTAAAGAAGACATTTTCTCCACAAAATGCTGCTCATTAGCTCAATACCATGATTTCACGCCAAAATAATGCAGTTTATCTCCAAAAATCATGCATTTTCTCCACAAAACACGCTTTTTCTCTCCCAAATACAACCATTTCTCCCCTGCATATCAATTTCTGCCAACAATTAGACATTTTCTCCCCGAATATCACTCTTCATCCCAGAAACCATACAGGTTCTCTCTTAAGTGCCACTCTTTAGCCCCCCAAAAAGGCATTTTCTCCCCAGAATACAGCCTTTCATCTTCAAATGTCTCATATTTGGGAAAGGAAACGAAAGCGCTACTTTGGGGAGAGCATTTCATATTTTGGGGACCAAAAGAGCAATTTGGGGGAGAAAATGTGTAATATAGGGAACCCTACGTGGTATTTAATGGATAAAAAATCTTCTCTTTGGAACCAAGAATGATATTTTGGGGAGAAAATTTCTAATTTTGAGGACAGAAATAGGTCTTTTTTGGAGAGGATGACTTATTTTCGGTCTAAAAAGCGGTATTCTGGGAAGAAAATGCCTTCTTTTGGGGATAAAAGGCAGTATTCGGGAAGAAAATGTGTTATTATTGGAATAAAATGTGATGTCCCAATAAAAGACGCTGTCTTCCCCAAATGCGTCTTTGTATGCTGCAAATCAGACATTTTCTCCCCGAAAGATCACCTTGATCCTCAAAAGAAGACATTTTCTCCACAAAATGCCGCTTATTAGCTCAATACCAGGCTTTCACGCCAAAATAATGCAGTTTATCCCCAAAAATCATGCATTTTCTCCACTAAACACGCTTTTTCTCTCCCAAATACAACCATTTCTCCCCTGCATATCAATTTCTGCCAACAATTAGACATTTTCTCCCCGAATATCACTCTTCATCCCAGAAACCAAACAGGTTCTCTCTTCAGTGCCACTCTTTATCCCCCCAAAAAGGCATTTTCTCCCCAGAATACTGCCTTTCATCTTCAAGTGTCTCATATTTGGGAAAGGAAACGAAAGCGCTACTTTGGGGAGAGTATTTCTTATTTGGGGGATCAAAAGAGCAATTTGGGGGAGAAAATGTGTAATATAGGGAACCCTACGTGGTATTTAATGGATAAAAAATCTTCTCTTTGGAACCAAGAATGATATTTTGGGGAGAATATTTCTCATTTTGAGGACAGAAATAGGTCTTTTTTGGAGAGGATGACTTATTTTCGGTCTAAAAAGCGGTATTCTGGGAAGAAAATGCCTTCTTTTGGGGATAAAAGGCAGTATTCGGGAAGAAAATGTGTTATTATTGGAATAAAATGTGATGTCCCAACAAAAGACACTATCTTCCCCAAAATGCGTCTTTGTATGCTGCAAATCAGACATTTTCTGCCGGAAAGATCACCTTTATCCTCAAAAGAAGACATTTTCTCCACAAAATGCTGCTCATTAGCTCAATACCATGATTTCACGCCAAAATAATGCAGTTTATCTCCAAAAATCATGCATTTTCTCCACAAAACACGCTTTTTCTCTCCCAAATACAACCATTTCTCCCCTGCATATCAATTTCTGCCAACAATTAGACATTTTCTCCCCGAATATCACTCTTCATCCCAGAAACCATACAGGTTCTCTCTTAAGTGCCACTCTTTAGCCCCCCAAAAAGGCATTTTCTCCCCAGAATACTGCCTTTCATCTTCAAATGTCTCATATTTGGGAAAGGAAACGAAAGCGCTACTTTGGGGAGAGCATTTCATATTTTGGGGACCAAAAGAGCAATTTGGGGGAGAAAATGTGTAATATAGGGAACCCTACGTGGTATTTAATGGATAAAAAATCTTCTCTTTGGAACCAAGAATGATATTTTGGGGAGACTATTTCTCATTTTGAGGACAGAAATAGGTCTTTTTTGGAGAGGATGACTTATTTTCGGTCTAAAAGCAGTATTCTGGGAAGAAAATGCCTTCTTTTGGGGATAAAAGGCAGTATTCGGGAAGAAAATGTGTTATTATTGGAATAAAATGTGATGTCCCAACAAAAGACGCTGTCTTCCCCAAATGAGTCTTTGTATGCTGCAAATCAGACATTTTCTCCCCGAAAGATCACCTTGATCCTCAAAAGAAGACATTTTCTCCACAAAATGCCGCTTATTAGCTCAATACCAGGCTTTCACGCCAAAATAATGCAGTTTATCCCCAAAAATCATGCATTTTCTCCACTAAACACGCTTTTTCTCTCCCAAATACAACCATTTCTCCCCTGCATATCAATTTCTGCCAACAATTAGACATTTTCTCCCCGAATATCACTCTTCATCCCAGAAACCAAACAGGTTCTCTCTTCAGTGCCACTCTTTATCCCCCCAAAAAGGCATTTTCTCCCCAGAATACTGCCTTTCATCTTCAAGTGTCTCATATTTGGGAAAGGAAACGAAAGCGCTACTTTGGGGAGAGTATTTCTTATTTGGGGGATCAAAAGAGCAATTTGGGGGAGAAAATGTGTAATATAGGGAACCCTACGTGGTATTTAATGGATAAAAAATCTTCTCTTTGGAACCAAGAATGATATTTTGGGGAGCTAATTTCTCATTTTGAGGACAGAAATAGGTCTTTTTTGGAGAGCATGACTTATTTTCGGTCTAAAAAGCGGTATTCTGGGAAGAAAATGCCTTCTTTTGGGGATAAAAGGTGGTATTCAGGAAGAAAATGTGTTATTATTGGAATAAAATGTGATGTCCCAACAAAAGACACTATCTTCCCCAAAATGCGTCTTTTTATGCTGCAAATCAGACATTTTCTGCCCGAAAGATCACCTTTATCCTCAAAAGAAGACATTTTCTCCACAAAATGCTGCTTATTAGCCCAATACCATGATTTCACGCCAAAATAATGCACTTTATCCCCAAAAATCATGCATTTTCTCCACAAAACACTCTTTTTCGCTCCCAAATACAACCATTTCTCCCCTGCATATCAATTTCTGCCAACAATTAGACATTTTCTCCCCGAATATCACTCTTCATCCCAGAAACCATACAGGTTCTCTCTTCAGTGCCACTCTTTATCCCCCCAAAAAGGCATTTTCTCCCCAGAATACTGCCTTTCATCTTCAAGTGTCTCATATTTGGGAAAGGAAACGAAAGCGCTACTTTGGGGAGAGTATTTCTTATTTGGGGGATCAAAAGAGCAATTTGGGGGAGAAAATGTGTAATATAGGGAACCCTACATGGTATTTAATGGATAAAAAATCTTCTCTTTGGAACCAAGAATGATATTTTGGGGAGAAAATTTCTATTTTTGAGGACAGAAATAGGTCTTTTCTGGAGAGGATGACTTATTTTCAGTCTAAAAAGCGGTATTCTGGGAAGAAAATGCCTTCTTTTGGGGATAAAAGGTGGTATTCTGGGAAGAAAATGTGTTATTATTGGAATAAAATGTGATGTCCCAACAAAAGACACTATCTTCCCCAAAATGCGTCTTTTTATGCTGCAAATCAGACATTTTCTCCCCGAAAGATCACCTTGATCCTCAAAAGAAGACATTTTCTCCACAAAATGCCGCTTATTAGCTCAATACCAGGCTTTCACGCCAAAATAATGCAGTTTATCCCCAAAACTCAGGCATTTTCTCCCCAAAACACTCTTTTTCGCTTCAAAATACAACCATTTCTCCCCTGCATATCAATTTCTGCCAACAATTAGACATTTTCTCCCCGAATATCACTCTTCATCCCAGAAACCAAACAGGTTCTCTCTTCAGTGCCACTCTTTATCCCCCCAAAAAGGCATTTTCTCCCCAGAATACTGCCTTTCATCTTCAAGTGTCTCATATTTGGGAAAGGAAACGAAAGCGCTACTTTGGGGAGAGTATTTCTTATTTGGGGGATCAAAAGAGCAATTTGGGGGAGAAAATGTGTAATATAGGGAACCCTACGTGGTATTTAATGGATAAAAAATCTTCTCTTTGGAACCAAGAATGATATTTTGCGGAGATAATTTCTCATTTTGAGGACAGAAATAGGTCTTTTTTGGAGAGGATGACTTATTTTCGGTCTAAAAAGCAGTATTCTGGGAAGAAAATGCCTTCTTTTGGGGATAAAAGGCAGTATTCGGGAAGAAAATGTGTTATTATTGGAATAAAATGTGATGTCCCAACAAAAGACGCTGTCTTCCCCAAATGCGTCTTTGTATGCTGCAAATCAGACATTTTCTCCCCGAAAGATCACCTTTATCCTCTAAAGAAGACATTTTCTCCACAAAATGCTGCTTATTAGCTCAATACCATGCTTTCACGCCAAAATAATGCAGTTTATCCCCAAAAATCAGGCATTTTCTCCACAAAACACGCTTTTTCTCTCCCAAATACAACCATTTCTCCCCTGCATATCAATTTCTGCCAACAATTAGACATTTTCTCCCCGAATATCACTCTTCATCCCAGAAACCAAACAGGTTCTCTCTTCAGTGCCACTCTTTATCCCCCCAAAATGGCATTTTCTCCCCAGAATACTGCCTTTCATCTTCAAATGTCTCATATTTGGGAAAGGAAACGAAAGCGCTACTTTGGGGAGAGTATTTCTTATTTGGGGGATCAAAAGAGCAATTTGGGGGAGAAAATGTGTAATATAGGGATCCCTACGTGGTATTTAATGGATAAAAAATCTTCTCTTTGGAACCAAGAATGATATTTTGGGGAGAATATTTCTCATTTTGAGGACAGAAATAGGTCTTTTTTGGAGAGGATGACTTATTTTCGGTCTAAAAAGCGGTATTCTGGGAAGAAAATGCCTTCTTTTGGGGATAAAAGGTGGTATTCTGGGAAGAAAATGTGTTATTATTAGAATAAAATGTGATGTCCCAATAAAAGACGCTGTCTTCCCCAAATGCGTCTTTGTATGCTGCAAATCAGACATTTTCTCCCCGAAAGATCACCTTTATCCTCAAAAGAAGACATTTTCTCCACAAAATGACGCTTATTAGCTCAATACCAGGCTTTCACGCCAAAATAATGCACTTTATCCCCAAAACTCAGGCATTTTCTCCACAAAACACGCTTTTTCTCTCCCAAATACAACCATTTCTCCCCTGCATATCAATTTCTGCCAACAATTAGACATTTTCTCCCCGAATATCACTCTTCATCCCAGAAACCAAACAGGTTCTCTCTTCAGTGCCACTCTTTAGCCCCCCAAAAAGGCATTTTCTCCCCAGAATACTGCCTTTCATCTTCAAGTGTCTCATATTTGGGAAAGGAAACGAAAGCGCTACTTTGGGGAGAGTATTTCTTATTTGGGGGATCAAAAGAGCAATTTGGGGGAGAAAATGTGTAATATAGGGAACCCTACGTGGTATTTAATGGATAAAAAATCTTCTATTTGGAACCAAGAATGATATTTTGCGGAGATAATTTCTCATTTTGAGGACAGAAATAGGTCTTTTTTGGAGAGGATGACTTATTTTCGGTCTAAAAAGCAGTATTCTGGGAAGAAAATGCCTTCTTTTGGGGATAAAAGGCAGTATTCGGGAAGAAAATGTGTTATTATTGGAATAAAATGTGATGTCCCAACAAAAGACGCTGTCTTCCCCAAATGCGTCTTTGTATGCTGCAAATCAGACATTTTCTCCCCAAAAGATCACCTTTATCCTCTAAAGAAGACATTTTCTCCACAAAATGCTGCTTATTAGCTCAATACCATGCTTTCACGCCAAAATAATGCAGTTTATCCCCAAAAATCATGCATTTTCTCCCCAAAACACGCTTTTTCTCTCCCAAATACAACCATTTCTCCCCTGCATATCAATTTCTGCCAACAATTAGATATTTTCTCCCCGAATATCACTCTTCATCCCAGAAACCAAACAGGTTCTCTCTTCAGTGCCACTCTTTATCCCCCCAAAAAGGCATTTTCTCCCCAGAATACTGCCTTTCATCTTCAAATGTCTCATATTTGGGAAAGGAAACGAAAGCGCTACTTTGGGGAGAGTATTTCTTATTTGGGGGATCAGAAGAGCAATTTGGGGGAGAAAATGTGTAATATAGGGAACCCTACGTGGTATTTAATGGATAAAAAATCTTCTATTTGGAACCAAGAATGATATTTTGGGGAGAAAATTTCTCATTTTGAGGACAGAAATAGGTCTTTTTTGGAGAGGATGACTTATTTTCGGTCTAAAAAGCGGTATTCTGGGAAGAAAATGCCTTCTTTTGGGGATAAAAGGTGGTATTCTGGGAAGAAAATGTGTTATTATTAGAATAAAATGTGATGTCCCAATAAAAGACGCTGTCTTCCCCAAATGCGTCTTTGTATGCTGCAAATCAGACATTTTCTCCCCAAAAGATCACCTTTATCCTCAAAAGAAGACATTTTCTCCACAAAATGCCGCTTATTAGCTCAATACCAGGCTTTCACGCCAAAATAATGCAGTTTATCCCCAAAAATCATGCATTTTCTCCACAAAACACGCTTTTTCTCTCCCAAATACAACCATTTCTCCCCTGCATATCAATTTCTGCCAACAATTAGACATTTTCTCCCCGAATATCACTCTTCATCCCAGAAACCAAACAGGTTCTCTCTTCAGTGCCACTCTTTATCCCCCCAAAAAGGCATTTTCTCCCCAGAATACTGCCTTTCATCTTCAAGTGTCTCATATTTGGGAAAGGAAACGAAAGCGCTACTTTGGGGAGAGTATTTCTTATTTGGGGGATCAAAAGAGCAATTTGGGGGAGAAAATGTGTAATATAGGGATCCCTACGTGGTATTTAATGGATTAAAAATCTTCTCTTTGGAACCAAGAATGATATTTTGGGGAGATAATTTCTCATTTTGAGGACAGAAATAGGTCTTTTTTGGAGAGGATGACTTATTTTCGGTCTAAAAAGCAGTATTCTGGGAAGAAAATGCCTTCTTTTGGGGATAAAAGGCGGTATTCTGGGAAGAAAATGTGTTATTATTGGAATAAAATGTGATGTCCCAACAAAAGACGCTGTCTTCCCCAAATGCGTCTTTGTATGCTGCAAATCAGACATTTTCTCCCCGAAAGATCACCTTGATCCTCTAAAGAAGACATTTTCTCCACAAAATGCCGCTTATTAGCTCAATACCAGGCTTTCACGCCAAAATAATGCACTTTATCCCCAAAACTCAGGCATTTTCTCCACAAAACACTCTTTTTCGCTCCCAAATACAACCATTTCTCCCCTGCATATCAATTTCTGCCAACAATTAGACATTTTCTCCCCGAGTATCACTCTTCATCCCAGAAACCAAACAGGTTCTCTCTTCAGTGCCACTCTTTAGCCCCCCAAAAAGGCATTTTCTCCCCAGAATACTGCCTTTCATCTTCAAGTGTCTCATATTTGGGAAAGGAAACAAAAGCGCTACTTTGGGGAGAGTATTTCTTATTTGGGGGATCAAAAGAGCAATTTGGGGGAGAAAATGTGTAATATAGGGAACCCTACGTGGTATTTAATGGATAAAGAATCTTCTCTTTGGAACCAAGAATGATATTTTGGGGAGAAAATTTCTATTTTTGAGGACAGAAATAGGTCTTTTTTGGAGAGGATGACTTATTTTCGGTCTAAAAAGCGGTATTCTGGGAAGAAAATGCCTTCTTTTGGGGATAAAAGGCGGTATTCAGGAAGAAAATGTGTTATTATTGGAATAAAATGTGATGTCCCAACAAAAGACACTATCTTCCCCAAAATGCGTCTTTTTATGCTGCAAATCAGACATTTTCTCCACGAAAGATCACCTTTATCCTCAAAAGAAGACATTTTCTCCACAAAATGCCGCTTATTAGCTCAATACCAGGCTTTCACGCCAAAATAATGCAGTTTATCCCCAAAACTCAGGCATTTTCTCCCCAAAACACTCTTTTTCGCTTCAAAATACAACCATTTCTCCCCGGCATATCAATTTCTGCCAACAATTAGACATTTTCTCCCCGAATATCACTCTTCATCCCAGAAACCAAACAGGTTCTCTCTTAAGTGCCACTCTTTAGCCCCCCAAAATGGCATTTTCTCCCCAGAATACTGCCTTTCATCTTCAAGTGTCTCATATTTGGGAAAGGAAACGAAAGCGCTACTTTGGGGAGAGTATTTCTTATTTGGGGGATCAAAAGAGCAATTTGGGGGAGAAAATGTGTAATATAGGGATCCCTACGTGGTATTTAATGGATTAAAAATCTTCTCTTTGGAACCAAGAATGATATTTTGGGGAGATAATTTCTCATTTTGAGGACAGAAATAGGTCTTTTTTGGAGAGGATGACTTATTTTCGGTCTAAAAAGCAGTATTCTGGGAAGAAAATGCCTTCTTTTGGGGATAAAAGGCGGTATTCTGGGAAGAAAATGTGTTATTATTGGAATAAAATGTGATGTCCCAACAAAAGACGCTGTCTTCCCCAAATGCGTCTTTGTATGCTGCAAATCAGACATTTTCTCCCCGAAAGATCACCTTGATCCTCTAAAGAAGACATTTTCTCCACAAAATGCCGCTTATTAGCTCAATACCAGGCTTTCACGCCAAAATAATGCACTTTATCCCCAAAACTCAGGCATTTTCTCCACAAAACACTCTTTTTCGCTCCCAAATACAACCATTTCTCCCCTGCATATCAATTTCTGCCAACAATTAGACATTTTCTCCCCGAGTATCACTCTTCATCCCAGAAACCAAACAGGTTCTCTCTTCAGTGCCACTCTTTAGCCCCCCAAAAAGGCATTTTCTCCCCAGAATACTGCCTTTCATCTTCAAGTGTCTCATATTTGGGAAAGGAAACAAAAGCGCTACTTTGGGGAGAGTATTTCTTATTTGGGGGATCAAAAGAGCAATTTGGGGGAGAAAATGTGTAATATAGGGAACCCTACGTGGTATTTAATGGATAAAGAATCTTCTCTTTGGAACCAAGAATGATATTTTGGGGAGAAAATTTCTCATTTTGAGGACAGAAATAGGTCTTTTTTGGAGAGGATGACTTATTTTCGGTCTAAAAAGCGGTATTCTGGGAAGAAAATGCCTTCTTTTGGGGATAAAAGGCGGTATTCAGGAAGAAAATGTGTTATTATTGGAATAAAATGTGATGTCCCAACAAAAGACACTATCTTCCCCAAAATGCGTCTTTTTATGCTGCAAATCAGACATTTTCTCCACGAAAGATCACCTTTATCCTCAAAAGAAGACATTTTCTCCACAAAATGCCGCTTATTAGCTCAATACCAGGCTTTCACGCCAAAATAATGCAGTTTATCCCCAAAACTCAGGCATTTTCTCCCCAAAACACTCTTTTTCGCTTCAAAATACAACCATTTCTCCCCGGCATATCAATTTCTGCCAACAATTAGACATTTTCTCCCCGAATATCACTCTTCATCCCAGAAACCAAACAGGTTCTCTCTTAAGTGCCACTCTTTAGCCCCCCAAAATGGCATTTTCTCCCCAGAATACTGCCTTTCATCTTCAAGTGTCTCATATTTGGGAAAGGAAACGAAAGCGCTACTTTGGGGAGAGTATTTCTTATTTGGGGGATCAAAAGAGCAATTTGGGGGAGAAAATGTGTAATATAGGGAACCCTACGTGGTATTTAATGGATAAAAAATCTTCTCTTTGGAACCAAGAATGATATTTTGGGGAGAAAATTTCTCATTTTGAGGACAGAAATAGGTCTTTTTTGGAGAGGATGACTTATTTTCGGTCTAAAAAGCGGTATTCTGGGAAGAAAATGCCTTCTTTTTGGGATAAAAGGCGGTATTCGGGAAGAAAATGTGTTATTATTGGAATAAAATGTGATGTCCCAATAAAAGACGCTGTCTTCCCCAAATGCGTCTTTTTATGCTGCAAATCAGACATTTTCTCCCCGAAAGATCACCTTAATCCTCAAAAGAAGACATTTTCTCCACAAAATGCCGCTTATTAGCTCAATACCAGGCTTTCACGCCAAAATAATGCAGTTTATCCCCAAAACTCAGGCATTTTCTCCCCAAAACACTCTTTTTCGCTTCAAAATACAACCGTTTCTCCCCGGCATATCAATTTCTGCCAACAATTAGACATTTTCTCCCCGAATATCACTCTTCATCCCAGAAACCAAACAGGTTCTCTCTTCAGTGCCACTCTTTAGCCCCCCAAAAAGGCATTTTCTCCCCAGAATACTGCCTTTCATCTTCAAGTGTCTCATTTTTGGGAAAGGAAACGAAAGCGCTACTTCGGGGAGAGTATTTCTTATTTGGGGGATCAAAAGAGCAATTTGGGGGAGAAAATGTGTAATATAGGGAACCCTACGTGGTATTTAATGGATAAAAAATCTTCTCTTTGGAACCAAGAATGATATTTTGGGGAGAAAATTTCTAATTTTGAGGACAGAAATAGGTCTTTTTTGGAGAGGATGACTTATTTTCGGTCTAAAAAGCAGTATTCTGGGAAGAAAATGCCTTCTTTTGGGGATAAAAGGTGGTATTCTGGGAAGAAAATGTGTTATTATTGGAATAAAATGTGATGTCCCAATAAAAGACGCTGTCTTCCCCAAATGCGTCTTTGTATGCTGCAAATCAGACATTTTCTCCCCAAAAGATCACCTTTATCCTCAAAAGAAGACATTTTCTCCACAAAATGCCGCTTATTAGTTCAATACCAGGCTTTCACGCCAAAATAATGCACTTTATCCCCAAAACTCAGGCATTTTCTCCCCAAAACACTCTTTTTCGCTTCAAAATACAACCATTTCTCCCCTGCATATCAATTTCTGCCAACAATTAGACATTTTCTCCCCGAATATCACTCTTCATCCCAGAAACCAAACAAGTTCTCTCTTAAGTGCCACTCTTTAGCCCCCCAAAAAGGCATTTTCTCCCCAGAATACTGCCTTTCATCTTCCAGTGTCTCATATTTGGGAAAGGAAACGAAAGCGCTACTTTGGGGAGAGTATTTCTTATTTGGGGGATCAAAAGAGCAATTTGGGGGAGAAAATGTGTAATATAGGGAAGCCTACGTGGTATTTAATGGATAAAAAATCTTCTCTTTGGAACCAAGAATGATATTTTGGGGAGAATATTTCTCATTTTGAGGACAGAAATAGGTCTTTTTTGGAGAGGATGACTTATTTTCGGTCTAAAAAGCGGTATTCTGGGAAGAAAATGCCTTCTTTTGGGGATAAAAGGCGGTATTCGGGAAGAAAATGTGTTATTATTGGAATAAAATGTGATGTCCCAACAAAAGACGCTGTCTTCCCCAAATGCGTCTTTGTATGCTGCAAATCAGACATTTTCTCCCCGAAAGATCACCTTGATCCTCAAAAGAAGACATTTTCTCCACAAAATGCTGCTTATTAGCTCAATACCATGATTTCACGCCAAAATAATGCAGTTTATCCCCAAAAATCATGCATTTTCTCCACAAAACACGCTTTTTCTCTCCCAAATACAACCATTTCTCCCCTGCATATCAATTTTTGCCAACAATTAGACATTTTCTCCCCGAATATCACTCTTCATCCCAGAAACCAAACAGGTTCTCTCTTCAGTGCCACTCTTTATCCCCCCAAAAAGGCATTTTCTCCCCAGAATACTGCCTTTCATCTTCAAGTGTCTCATATTTGGGAAAGGAAACGAAAGCGCTTCTTTGGGGAGAGTATTTCTTATTTGGGGGATCAAAAGAGCAATTTGGGGGAGAAAATGTGTAATATAGGGAACCCTACGTGGTATTTAATGGATAAAAAATCTTCTCTTTGGAACCAAGAATGATATTTTGGGGAGAATATTTCTCATTTTGAGGACAGAAATAGGTCTTTTTTGGAGAGGATGACTTATTTTCGGTCTAAAAAGCAGTATTCTGGGAAGAAAATGCCTTCTTTTGGGGATAAAAGGTGGTATTCGGGAAGAAAATGTGTTATTATTGGAATAAAATGTGATGTCCCAATAAAAGACGCTGTCTTCCCCAAAATGCGTCTTTGTATGCTGCAAATCAGACATTTTCTCCCCGAAAGATCACCTTAATCCTCTAAAGAAGACATTTTCTCCACAAAATGCTGCTTATTAGCTCAATACCATGCTTTCACGCCAAAATAATGCACTTTATCCCCAAAACTCAGGCATTTTCTCCACAAAACACGCTTTTTCTCTCCCAAATACAACCATTTCTCCCCTGCATATCAATTTCTGCCAACAATTAGACATTTTCTCCCCGAATATCACTCTTCATCCCAGAAACCAAACAGGTTCTCTCTTCAGTGCCACTCTTTATCCCCCCAAAAAGGCATTTTCTCCCCAGAATACTGCCTTTCATCTTCAAATGTCTCATATTTGGGAAAGGAAACGAAAGCGCTACTTTGGGGAGAGTATTTCTTATTTGGGGGATCAAAAGAGCAATTTGGGGGAGAAAATGTGTAATATAGGGATCCCTGCGTGGTACTTAATGGATTAAAAATCTTCTATTTGGAACCAAGAATGATATTTTGGGGAGAATATTTCTCATTTTGAGGACAGAAATAGGTCTTTTTTGGAGAGGATGACTTATTTTCGGTCTAAAAAGCAGTATTCTGGGAAGAAAATGCCTTCTTTTGGGGATAAAAGGTGGTATTCTGGGAAGAAAATGTGTTATTATTGGAATAAAATGTGATGTCCCAATATAAGATGCTGTCTTCCCCAAATGCGTCTTTGTATGCTGCAAATCAGACATTTTCTCCCCAAAAGATCACCTTAATCCTCTAAAGAAGACATTTTCTCCACAAAATGCCGCTTATTAGCTCAATACCAGGCTTTCACGCCAAAATAATGCAGTTTATCCCCAAAACTCAGGCATTTTCTCCACAAAACACTCTTTTTCTCTCCGAAATACAACCATTTCTCCCTTGCATACCAATTTCTGCCAACAATTAGACATTCTCTCCCCGAATATCACTCTTCATCCCAGAAACCAAACAGGTTCTCTCTTAAGTGCCACTCTTTATCCCCCCAAAAAGGCATTTTCTCCCCAGAATACTGCCTTTCATCTTCAAGTGTCTCATATTTGGGAAAGGAAACGAAAGCGCTACTTTGGGGAGAGTATTTCTTATTTGGGGGATCAAAAGAGCAATTTGGGGGAGAAAATGTGTAATATAGGGAACCCTACGTGGTATTTAATGGATAAAAAATCTTCTCTTTGGAACCAAGAATGATATTTTGCGGAGCTAATTTCTCATTTTGAGGACAGAAATAGGTCTTTTTTGGAGAGGATGACTTATTTTCGGTCTAAAAAGCGGTATTCTGGGAAGAAAATGCCTTCTTTTGGGGATAAAAGGTGGTATTATGGGAAGAAAATGTGTTATTATTGGAATAAAATGTGATGTCCCAATAAAAGACGCTGTCTTCCCCAAATGCGTCTTTGTATGCTGCAAATCAGACATTTTCTGCCCGAAAGATCACCTTTATCCTCAAAAGAAGACATTTTCTCCACAAAATGCTGCTTATTAGCTCAATACCATGATTTCACGCCAAAATAATGCAGTTTATCCCCAAAAATCATGCATTTTCTCCACAAAACACGCTTTTTCTCTCCCAAATACAACCATTTCTCCCCTGCATATCAATTTCTGCCAACAATTAGACATTTTCTCCCCGAATATCACTCTTCATCCCAGAAACCAAACAGGTTCTCTCTTCAGTGCCACTCTTTATCCCCCCAAAAAGGCATTTTCTCCCCAGAATACTGCCTTTCATCTTCAAGTGTCTCATATTTGGGAAAGGAAACGAAAGCGCTACTTTGGGGAGAGTATTTCTTATTTGGGGGATCAAAAGAGCAATTTGGGGGAGAAAATGTGTAATATAGGGAACCCTACGTGGTATTTAATGGATAAAAAATCTTCTCTTTGGAACCAAGAATGATATTTTGGGGAGAATATTTCTCATTTTGAGGACAGAAATAGGTCTTTTTTGGAGAGGATGACTTATTTTCGGTCTAAAAAGCAGTATTCTGGGAAGAAAATGCCTTCTTTTGGGGATAAAAGGTGGTATTCTGGGAAGAAAATGTGTTAATATTGGAATAAAATGTGATGTCCCAATAAAAGACGCTGTCTTCCCCAAAATGCGTCTTTGTATGCTGCAAATCAGAAATTTTCTCCCCGAAAGATCACCTTTATCCTCAAAAGAAGACATTTTCTCCACAAAATGCTGCTTATTAGCTCAATACCATGATTTCACGCCAAAATAATGCAGTTTATCCCCAAAACTCATGCATTTTCTCCACAAAACACGCTTTTTCTCTCCCAAATACAACCATTTCTCCCCTGCATATCAATTTCTGCCAACAATTAGACATTTTCTCCCCGAATATCACTCTTCATCCCAGAGACCAAACAGGTTCTCTCTTAAGTGCCACTCTTTAGCCCCCCAAAAAGGCATTTTCTCCCCAGAATACTGCCTTTCATCTTCAAATGTCTCATATTTGGGAAAGGAAACGAAAGCGCTACTTTGGGGAGAGTATTTCTTATTTGGGGGATCAAAAGAGCAATTTGGGGGAGAAAATGTGTAATATAGGGAACCCTACGTGGTATTTAATGGATAAAAAATCTTCTCTTTGGAACCAAGAATGATATTTTGGGGAGAATATTTCTCATTTTGAGGACAGAAATAGGTCTTTTTTGGAGAGGATGACTTATTTTCGGTCTAAAAAGCAGTATTCTGGGAAGAAAATGCCTTCTTTTGGGGATAAAAGGTGGTATTCTGGGAAGAAAATGTGTTATTATTGGAATAAAATGTGATGTCCCAATAAAAGACGCTGTCTTCCCCAAATGCGTCTTTGTATGCTGCAAATCAGACATTTTCCCCCCGAAAGATAACCTTGATCCTCTAAAGAAGACATTTTCTCCACAAAATGCCGCTTATTAGCTCAATACCAGGCTTTCACGCCAAAATAATGCAGTTTATCCCCAAAACTCAGGCATTTTCTCCCCAAAACACTCTTTTTCGCTCCAAAATACAACCATTTCTCCCCTGAATATCAATTTCTGCCAACAATTAGACATTTTCTCCCCGAATATCACTCTTCATCCCAGAAACCATACAGGTTCTCTCTTAAGTGCCACTCTTTAGCCCCCCAAAAAGGCATTTTCTCCCCAGAATACTGCCTTTCATCTTCAAGTGTCTCATATTTGGGAAAGGAAATGAAAGCGCTACTTTGGGGAGAGTATTTCTTATTTGGGGGATCAAAAGAGCAATTTGGGGGAGAAAATGTGTAATATAGGGAACCCTACGTGGTATTTAATGGATAAAAAGTCTTCTCTTTGGAACCAAGAATGATATTTTGGGGAGAATATTTCTAATTTTGAGGACAGAAATAGGTCTTTTTTGGAGAGGATGACTTATTTTCGGTCTAAAAAGCGGTATTCTGGGAAGAAAATGCCTTCTTTTGGGGATAAAAGGCGGTATTCAGGAAGAAAATGTGTTATTATTGGAATAAAATGTGATGTCCCAACAAAAGACACTATCTTCCCCAAAATGCGTCTTTGTATGCTGCAAATCAGACATTTTCTGCCCGAAAGATCACCTTTATCCTCAAAAGAAGACATTTTCTCCACAAAATGCCGCTTATTAGCTCAATACCAGGCTTTCACGCCAAAATAATGCACTTTATCCCCAAAACTCAGGCATTTTCTCCACAAAACACGCTTTTTCGCTCCAAAATACAACCATTTCTCCCCTGCATATCAATTTCTGCCAACAATTAGACATTTTCTCCCCGAATATCACTCTTCATCCCAGAAACCATACAGGTTCTCTCTTCAGTGCCACTCTTTAGCCCCCCAAAAAGGCATTTTCTCCCCAGAATACTGCCTTTCATCTTCAAGTGTCTCATATTTGGGAAAGGAAACGAAAGCGCTTCTTTGGGGAGAGTATTTCTTATATGGGGGATCAAAAGAGCAATTTGGGGGAGAAAATGTGTAATATAGGGAACCCTACGTGGTATTTAATGGATAAAAAATCTTCTCTTTGGAACCAAGAATGATATTTTGGGGAGAATATTTCTCATTTTGAGGACAGAAATAGGTCTTTTTTGGAGAGGATGACTTATTTTCGGTCTAAAAAGCGGTATTCTGGGAAGAAAATGCCTTCTTTTGGGGATAAAAGGTGGTATTCTGGGAAGAAAATGTGTTATTATTGGAATAAAATGTGATGTCCCAACAAAAGACACTATCTTCCCCAAATGCGTCTTTGTATGCTGCAAATCAGACATTTTCTGCCCGAAAGATCACCTTTATCCTCAAAAGAAGACATTTTCTCCACAAAATGCCGCTTATTAGCTCAATACCAGGCTTTCACGCCAAAATAATGCACTTTATCCCCAAAACTCAGGCATTTTCTCCACAAAACACGCTTTTTCTCTCCCAAATACAACCATTTCTCCCCTGCATATCAATTTCTGCCAACAATTAGACATTTTCTCCCCGAATATCACTCTTCATCCCAGAAACCAAACAGGTTCTCTCTTCAGTGCCACTCTTTAGCCCCCCAAAAAGGCATTTTCTCCCCAGAATACTGCCTTTCATCTTCAAGTGTCTCATATTTGGGAAAGGAAACGAAAGCGCTTCTTTGGGGAGAGTATTTCTTATATGGGGGATCAAAAGAGCAATTTGGGGGAGAAAATGTGTAATATAGGGAACCCTACGTGGTATTTAATGGATAAAATTCTTCTATTTGGAACCAAGAATGATATTTTGGGGAGAATATTTCTCATTTTGAGGACAGAAATAGGTCTTTTTTGGAGAGGATGACTTATTTTCGGTCTAAAAAGCGGTATTCTGGGAAGAAAATGCCTTCTTTTGGGGATAAAAGGTGGTATTCTGGGAAGAAAATGTGTTATTATTGGAATAAAATGTGATGTCCCAATAAAAGACGCTGTCTTCCCCAAATGCATCTTTGTATGCTGCAAATCAGACATTTTCTCCCCGAAAGATCACCTTTATCCTCAAAAGAAGACATTTTCTCCACAAAATACTGCTTATTAGCTCAATACCATGATTTCACGCCAAAATAATGCAGTTTATCCCCAAAAATCATGCATTTTCTCCACAAAACACGCTTTTTCTCTCCCAAATACAACCATTTCTCCCCTGCATATCAATTTCTGCCAACAATTAGACATTTTCTCCCCGAATATCACTCTTCATCCCAGAAACCAAACAGGTTCTCTCTTCAGTGCCACTCTTTAGCCCCCCAAAAAGGCATTTTCTCCCCAGAATACTGCCTTTCATCTTCAAATGTCTCATATTTGGGAAAGGAAACGAAAACGCTACTTTGGGGAGAGTATTTCTTATTTGGGGGATCAAAAGAGCAATTTGGGGGAGAATATGTGTAATATAGGGAACCCTACGTGGTATTTAATGGATAAAAAATCTTCTCTTTGGAACCAAGAATGATATTTTGGGGAGATAATTTCTCATTTTGAGGACAGAAATAGGTCTTTTTTGGAGAGGATGACTTATTTTCGGTCTAAAAAGCAGTATTCTGGGAAGAAAATGCCTTCTTTTGGGGATAAAAGGTGGTATTCTGGGATGAAAATGTGTTATTATTGGAATAAAATGTGATGTCCCAATAAAAGACGCTGTCTTCCCCAAATGCGTCTTTGTATGCTGCAAATCAGACATTTTCTCCCCGAAAGATCACCTTTATCCTCAAAAGAAGACATTTTCTCCACAAAATACTGCTTATTAGCTCAATACCATGATTTCACGCCAAAATAATGCAGTTTATCCCCAAAACTCAGGCATTTTCTCCACAAAACACTCTTTTTCTCTCCCAAATACAACCATTTCTCCCCTGCATATCAATTTCTGCCAACAATTAGACATTTTCTCCCCGAATATCACTCTTCATCCCAGAAACCATACAGGTTCTCTCTTAAGTGCCACTCTTTATCCCCCCAAAATGGCATTTTCTCCCCAGAATACTGCCTTTCATCTTCAAGTGTCTCATATTTGGGAAAGGAAACGAAAGCGCTACTTTGGGGAGAGTATTTCTTATTTGGGGGATCAAAAGAGCAATTTGGGGGAGAAAATGTGTAACATAGGGAACCCTACGTGGTATTTAATGGATAAAAAATCTTCTCTTTGGAACCAAGAATGATATTTTGGGGAGAATATTTCTCATTTTGAGGACAGAAATAGGTCTTTTTTGGAGAGGATGACTTATTTTCGGTCTAAAAAGCAGTATTCTGGGAAGAAAATGCCTTCTTTGGGGGATAAAAGGCGGTATTCTGGGAAGAAAATGTGTTATTATTGGAATAAAATGTGATGTCCCAACAAAAGACACTATCTTCCCCAAAATGCGTCTTTTTATGCTGCAAATCAGACATTTTCTCCCCAAAAGATCACCTTTATCCTCAAAAGAAGACATTTTCTCCACAAAATGCCGCTTATTAGCTCAATACCAGGCTTTCACGCCAAAATAATGCACTTTATCCCCAAAACTCAGGCATTTTCTCCACAAAACACGCTTTTTCGCTCCAAAATACAACCATTTCAACCCTGCATATCAATTTCTGCCAACAATTAGACATTTTCTCCCCGAATATCACTCTTCATCCCAGAAACCAAACAGGTTCTCTCTTAAGTGCCACTCTTTATCCCCCCAAAAAGGCATTTTCTCCCCAGAATACTGCCTTTCATCTTCAAGTGTCTCATATTTGGGAAAGGAAACGAAAGCGCTACTTTGGGGAGAGTATTTCTTATTTGGGGGATCAAAAGAGCAATTTGGGGGAGAAAATGTGCAATATAGGGAACCCTACGTGGTATTTAATGGATAAAAAATCTTCTCTTTGGAACCAAGAATGATATTTTGGGGAGAATATTTCTCATTTTGAGGACAGAAATAGGTCTTTTTTGGAGAGGATGACTTATTTTCGGTCTAAAAAGCGGTATTCTGGGAAGAAAATGCCTTCTTTTGGGGATAAAAGGTGGTATTCTGGGAAGAAAATGTGTTATTATTAGAATAAAATGTGCTGTCCCAATAAAAGACGCTGTCTTCCCCAAATGCGTCTTTGTATGCTGCAAATCAGACATTTTCTCCCCGAAAGATCACCTTTATCCTCAAAAGAAGACATTTTCTCCACAAAATGCTGCTTATTAGCTCAATACCATGATTTCACGCCAAAATAATGCAGTTTATCCCCAAAAATCATGCATTTTCTCCACAAAACACGCTTTTTCTCTCCCAAATACAACCATTTCTCCCCTGCATATCAATTTCTGCCAACAATTAGACATTTTCTCCCCGAATATCACTCTTCATCCCAGAAACCAAACAGGTTCTCTCTTCAGTGCCACTCTTTAGCCCCCCAAAAAGGCATTTTCTCCCCAGAATACTGCCTTTCATCTTCAAGTGTCTCATATTTGGGAAAGGAAACGAAAGCGCTACTTTGGGGAGAGTATTTCTTATTTGGGGGATCAAAAGAGCAATTTGGGGGAGAAAATGTGTAATATAGGGAACCCTACGTGGTATTTAATGGATAAAAAATCTTCTCTTTGGAACCAAGAATGATATTTTGGGGAGCTAATTTCTCATTTTGAGGACAGAAATAGGTCTTTTTTGGAGAGGATGACTTATTTTCGGTCTAAAAAGCAGTATTCTGGGAAGAAAATGCCTTCTTTTGGGGATAAAAGGTGGTATTCTGGGAAGAAAATGTGTTATTATTGGAATAAAATGTGATGTCCCAATAAAAGACGCTGTCTTCCCCAAAATGCGTCTTTGTATGCTGCAAATCAGACATTTTCTCCCCGAAAGATCACCTTTATCCTCAAAAGAAGACATTTTCTCCACAAAATGCTGCTTATTAGCTCAATACCATGATTTCACGCCAAAATAATGCAGTTTATCCCCAAAAATCATGCATTTTCTCCACAAAACACGCTTTTTCTCTCCCAAATACAACCATTTCTCCCCTGCATATCAATTTCTGCCAACAATTAGACATTTTCTCCCCGAATATCACTCTTCATCCCAGAAACCAAACAGGTTCTCTCTTCAGTGCCACTCTTTAGCCCCCCAAAAAGGCATTTTCTCCCCAGAATACTGCCTTTCATCTTCAAATGTCTCATATTTGGGAAAGGAAACGAAAGCGCTACTTTGGGGAGAGTATTTCTTATTTGGGGGATCAAAAGAGCAATTTGGGGGAGAAAATGTGTAATATAGGGAACCCTACGTGGTATTTAATGGATAAAAAATCTTCTCTTTGGAACCAAGAATGATATTTTGGGGAGATAATTTCTCATTTTGAGGACAGAAATAGGTCTTTTTTGGAGAGGATGACTTATTTTCGGTCTAAAAAGCAGTATTCTGGGAAGAAAATGCCTTCTTTTGGGGATAAAAGGTGGTATTCTGGGAAGAAAATGTGTTATTATTGGAATAAAATGTGATGTCCCAATAAAAGACGCTGTCTTCCCCAAATGCGTCTTTGTATGCTGCAAATCAGACATTTTCCCCCCGAAAGATAACCTTGATCCTCTAAAGAAGACATTTTCTCCACAAAATGCCGCTTATTAGCTCAATACCAGGCTTTCACGCCAAAATAATGCAGTTTATCCCCAAAACTCAGGCATTTTCTCCCCAAAACACTCTTTTTCGCTCCAAAATACAACCATTTCTCCCCTGAATATCAATTTCTGCCAACAATTAGACATTTTCTCCCCGAATATCACTCTTCATCCCAGAAACCATACAGGTTCTCTCTTCAGTGCCACTCTTTAGCCCCCCAAAAAGGCATTTTCTCCCCAGAATACTGCCTTTCATCTTCAAGTGTCTCATATTTGGGAAAGGAAATGAAAGCGCTACTTTGGGGAGAGTATTTCTTATTTGGGGGATCAAAAGAGCAATTTGGGGGAGAAAATGTGTAATATAGGGAACCCTACGTGGTATTTAATGGATAAAAAGTCTTCTCTTTGGAACCAAGAATGATATTTTGGGGAGAATATTTCTAATTTTGAGGACAGAAATAGGTCTTTTTTGGAGAGGATGACTTATTTTCGGTCTAAAAAGCGGTATTCTGGGAAGAAAATGCCTTCTTTTGGGGATAAAAGGCGGTATTCAGGAAGAAAATGTGTTATTATTGGAATAAAATGTGATGTCCCAACAAAAGACACTATCTTCCCCAAAATGCGTCTTTGTATGCTGCAAATCAGACATTTTCTGCCCGAAAGATCACCTTTATCCTCAAAAGAAGACATTTTCTCCACAAAATGCCGCTTATTAGCTCAATACCAGGCTTTCACGCCAAAATAATGCACTTTATCCCCAAAACTCAGGCATTTTCTCCACAAAACACGCTTTTTCGCTCCAAAATACAACCATTTCTCCCCTGCATATCAATTTCTGCCAACAATTAGACATTTTCTCCCCGAATATCACTCTTCATCCCAGAAACCATACAGGTTCTCTCTTCAGTGCCACTCTTTAGCCCCCCAAAAAGGCATTTTCTCCCCAGAATACTGCCTTTCATCTTCAAGTGTCTCATATTTGGGAAAGGAAACGAAAGCGCTTCTTTGGGGAGAGTATTTCTTATATGGGGGATCAAAAGAGCAATTTGGGGGAGAAAATGTGTAATATAGGGAAGCCTACGTGGTATTTAATGGATAAAAAATCTTCTCTTTGGAACCAAGAATGATATTTTGGGGAGAATATTTCTCATTTTGAGGACAGAAATAGGTCTTTTTTGGAGAGGATGACTTATTTTCGGTCTAAAAAGCAGTATTCTGGGAAGAAAATGCCTTCTTTTGGGGATAAAAGGTGGTATTCTGGGAAGAAAATGTGTTATTATTGGAATAAAATGTGATGTCCCAATAAAAGACGCTGTCTTCCCCAAATGCGTCTTTGTATGCTGCAAATCAGACATTTTCCCCCCGAAAGATAACCTTGATCCTCTAAAGAAGACATTTTCTCCACAAAATGCCGCTTATTAGCTCAATACCAGGCTTTCACGCCAAAATAATGCAGTTTATCCCCAAAACTCAGGCATTTTCTCCCCAAAACACTCTTTTTCGCTCCAAAATACAACCATTTCTCCCCTGAATATCAATTTCTGCCAACAATTAGACATTTTCTCCCCGAATATCACTCTTCATCCCAGAAACCATACAGGTTCTCTCTTAAGTGCCACTCTTTAGCCCCCCAAAAAGGCATTTTCTCCCCAGAATACTGCCTTTCATCTTCAAGTGTCTCATATTTGGGAAAGGAAATGAAAGCGCTACTTTGGGGAGAGTATTTCTTATTTGGGGGATCAAAAGAGCAATTTGAGGGAGAAAATGTGTAATATAGGGAACCCTACGTGGTATTTAATGGATAAAAAGTCTTCTCTTTGGAACCAAGAATGATATTTTGGGGAGAATATTTCTAATTTTGAGGACAGAAATAGGTCTTTTTTGGAGAGGATGACTTATTTTCGGTCTAAAAAGCGGTATTCTGGGAAGAAAATGCCTTCTTTTGGGGATAAAAGGCGGTATTCAGGAAGAAAATGTGTTATTATTGGAATAAAATGTGATGTCCCAACAAAAGACACTATCTTCCCCAAAATGCGTCTTTGTATGCTGCAAATCAGACATTTTCTGCCCGAAAGATCACCTTTATCCTCAAAAGAAGACATTTTCTCCACAAAATGCCGCTTATTAGCTCAATACCAGGCTTTCACGCCAAAATAATGCACTTTATCCCCAAAACTCAGGCATTTTCTCCACAAAACACGCTTTTTCTCTCCCAAATACAACCATTTCTCCCCTGCATATCAATTTCTGCCAACAATTAGACATTTTCTCCCCGAATATCACTCTTCATCCCAGAAACCATACAGGTTCTCTCTTCAGTGCCACTCTTTAGCCCCCCAAAAAGGCATTTTCTCCCCAGAATACTGCCTTTCATCTTCAAGTGTCTCATATTTGGGAAAGGAAACGAAAGCGCTTCTTTGGGGAGAGTATTTCTTATATGGGGGATCAAAAGAGCAATTTGGGGGAGAAAATGTGTAATATAGGGAAGCCTACGTGGTATTTAATGGATAAAAAATCTTCTCTTTGGAACCAAGAATGATATTTTGGGGAGAATATTTCTCATTTTGAGGACAGAAATAGGTCTTTTTTGGAGAGGATGACTTATTTTCGGTCTAAAAAGCAGTATTCTGGGAAGAAAATGCCTTCTTTTGGGGATAAAAGGCGGTATTCAGGAAGAAAATGTGTTATTATTGGAATTAAATGTGATGTCCCAAGAAAAGACACTATCTTCCCCAAAATGCGTCTTTGTATGCTGCAAATCAGACATTTTCTGCCCAAAAGATCACCTTTATCCTCAAAAGAAGACATTTTCTCCACAAAATGCTGCTTATTAGCTCAATACCATGCTTTCACGCCAAAATAATGCACTTTATCCCCAAAACTCAGGCATTTTCTCCACAAAACACGCTTTTTCTCTCCCAAATACAACCATTTCTCCCCTGCATATCAATTTCTGCCAACAATTAGACATTTTCTCCCCGAATATCACTCTTCATCCCAGAAACCAAACAGGTTCTCTCTTCAGTGCCACTCTTTATCCCCCCAAAATGGCATTTTCTCCCCAGAATACTGCCTTTCATCTTCAAGTGTCTCATATTTGGGAAAGGAAACGAAAGCGCTTCTTTGGGGAGAGTATTTCTTATATGGGGGATCAAAAGAGCAATTTGGGGGAGAAAATGTGTAATATAGGGAACCCTACGTGGTATTTAATGGATAAAAAATCTTCTCTTTGGAACCAAGAATGATATTTTGGGGAGAATATTTCTCATTTTGAGGACAGAAATAGGTCTTTTTTGGAGAGGATGACTTATTTTCGGTCTAAAAAGCGGTATTCTGGGAAGAAAATGCCTTCTTTTGGGGATAAAAGGTGGTATTCTGGGAAGAAAATGTGTTATTATTGGAATAAAATGTGATGTCCCAATAAAAGACGCTGTCTTCCCCAAATGCATCTTTGTATGCTGCAAATCAGACATTTTCTCCCCGAAAGATCACCTTTATCCTCAAAAGAAGACATTTTCTCCACAAAATACTGCTTATTAGCTCAATACCATGATTTCACGCCAAAATAATGCAGTTTATCCCCAAAAATCATGCATTTTCTCCACAAAACACGCTTTTTCTCTCCCAAATACAACCATTTCTCCCCTGCATATCAATTTCTGCCAACAATTAGACATTTTCTCCCCGAATATCACTCTTCATCCCAGAAACCAAACAGGTTCTCTCTTCAGTGCCACTCTTTAGCCCCCCAAAAAGGCATTTTCTCCCCAGAATACTGCCTTTCATCTTCAAATGTCTCATATTTGGGAAAGGAAACGAAAGCGCTACTTTGGGGAGAGTATTACTTATTTGGGGGATCAAAAGAGCAATTTGGGGGAGAATATGTGTAATATAGGGAACCCTACGTGGTATTTAATGGATAAAAAATCTTCTCTTTGGAACCAAGAATGATATTTTGGGGAGATAATTTCTCATTTTGAGGACAGAAATAGGTCTTTTTTGGAGAGGATGACTTATTTTCGGTCTAAAAAGCAGTATTCTGGGAAGAAAATGCCTTCTTTTGGGGATAAAAGGTGGTATTCTGGGAAGAAAATGTGTTATTATTGGAATAAAATGTGATGTCCCAATAAAAGACGCTGTCTTCCCCAAATGCGTCTTTGTATGCTGCAAATCAGACATTTTCTCCCCGAAAGATCACCTTTATCCTCAAAAGAAGACATTTTCTCCACAAAATGCTGCTTATTAGCCCAATACCATGATTTCACGCCAAAATAATGCAGTTTATCCCCAAAAATCATGCATTTTCTCCACAAAACACGCTTTTTCTCTCCCAAATACAACCATTTCTCCCCTGCATATCAATTTCTGCCAACAATTAGACATTTTCTCCCCGAATATCACTCTTCATCCCAGAGACCAAACAGGTTCTCTCTTAAGTGCCACTCTTTAGCCCCCCAAAAAGGCATTTTCTCCCCAGAATACTGCCTTTCATCTTCAAGTGTCTCATATTTGGGAAAGGAAACGAAAGCGCTACTTTGGGGAGAGTATTTCTTATTTGGGGGATCAAAAGAGCAATTTGGGGGAGAAAATGTGTAATATAGGGAACCCTACGTGGTATTTAATGGATAAAAAATCTTCTCTTTGGAACCAAGAATGATATTTTGGGGAGATAATTTCTCATTTTGAGGACAGAAATAGGTCTTTTTTGGAGAGGATGACTTATTTTCGGTCTAAAAAGCAGTATTCTGGGAAGAAAATGCCTTCTTTTGCGGATAAAAGGTGGTATTCTGGGAAGAAAATGTGTTATTATTGGAATAAAATGTGATGTCCCAATAAAAGACGCTGTCTTCCCCAAATGCGTCTTTGTATGCTGCAAATCAGACATTTTCCCCCCGAAAGATAACCTTGATCCTCTAAAGAAGACATTTTCTCCACAAAATGCCGCTTATTAGCTCAATACCAGGCTTTCACGCCAAAATAATGCACTTTATCCCCAAAACTCAGGCATTTTCTCCACAAAACACTCTTTTTCGCTCCAAAATACAACCATTTCTCCCCTGAATATCAATTTCTGCCAACAATTAGACATTTTCTCCCCGAATATCACTCTTCATCCCAGAAACCATACAGGTTCTCTCTTCAGTGCCACTCTTTAGCCCCCCAAAAAGGCATTTTCTCCCCAGAATACTGCCTTTCATCTTCAAGTGTCTCATATTTGGGAAAGGAAATGAAAGCGCTACTTTGGGGAGAGTATTTCTTATTTGGGGGATCAAAAGAGCAATTTGGGGGAGAAAATGTGTAATATAGGGAACCCTACGTGGTATTTAATGGATAAAAAGTCTTCTCTTTGGAACCAAGAATGATATTTTGGGGAGAATATTTCTAATTTTGAGGACAGAAATAGGTCTTTTGTGGAGAGGATGACTTATTTTCGGTCTAAAAAGCGGTATTCTGGGAAGAAAATGCCTTCTTTTGGGGATAAAAGGCGGTATTCAGGAAGAAAATGTGTTATTATTGGAATAAAATGTGATGTCCCAACAAAAGACACTATCTTCCCCAAAATGCGTCTTTGTATGCTGCAAATCAGACATTTTCTGCCCGAAAGATCACCTTTATCCTCAAAAGAAGACATTTTCTCCACAAAATGCCGCTTATTAGCTCAATACCAGGCTTTCACGCCAAAATAATGCACTTTATCCCCAAAACTCAGGCATTTTCTCCACAAAACACGCTTTTTCGCTCCAAAATACAACCATTTCTCCCCTGCATATCAATTTCTGCCAACAATTAGACATTTTCTCCCCGAATATCACTCTTCATCCCAGAAACCATACAGGTTCTCTCTTCAGTGCCACTCTTTAGCCCCCCAAAAAGGCATTTTCTCCCCAGAATACTGCCTTTCATCTTCAAGTGTCTCATATTTGGGAAAGGAAACGAAAGCGCTTCTTTGGGGAGAGTATTTCTTATATGGGGGATCAAAAGAGCAATTTGGGGGAGAAAATGTGTAATATAGGGAAGCCTACGTGGTATTTAATGGATAAAAAATCTTCTCTTTGGAACCAAGAATGATATTTTGGGGAGCTAATTTCTCATTTTGAGGACAGAAATAGGTCTTTTTTGGAGAGGATGACTTATTTTCGGTCTAAAAAGCAGTATTCTGGGAAGAAAATGCCTTCTTTTGGGGATAAAAGGCGGTATTCAGGAAGAAAATGTGTTATTATTGGAATTAAATGTGATGTCCCAAGAAAAGACACTATCTTCCCCAAAATGCGTCTTTGTATGCTGCAAATCAGACATTTTCTGCCCGAAAGATCACCTTTATCCTCAAAAGAAGACATTTTCTCCACAAAATGCTGCTTATTAGCTCAATACCATGCTTTCACGCCAAAATAATGCACTTTATCCCCAAAACTCAGGCATTTTCTCCACAAAACACGCTTTTTCTCTCCCAAATACAACCATTTCTCCCCTGCATATCAATTTCTGCCAACAATTAGACATTTTCTCCCCGAATATCACTCTTCATCCCAGAAACCATACAGGTTCTCTCTTCAGTGCCACTCTTTAGCCCCCCAAAAAGGCATTTTCTCCCCAGAATACTGCCTTTCATCTTCAAGTGTCTCATATTTGGGAAAGGAAACGAAAGCGCTACTTTGGGGAGAGTATTTCTTATTTGGGGGATCAAAAGAGCAATTTGGGGGAGAAAATGTGTAATATAGGGAACCCTACGTGGTATTTAATGGATAAAAAATCTTCTCTTTGGAACCAAGAATGATATTTTGGGGAGAATATTTCTCATTTTGAGGACAGAAATAGGTCTTTTTTGGAGAGGATGACTTATTTTCGGTCTAAAAAGCAGTATTCTGGGAAGAAAATGCCTTCTTTGGGGGATAAAAGGCGGTATTCGGGAAGAAAATGTGTTATTATTGGAATAAAATGTGATGTCCCAACAAAAGACACTATCTTCCCCAAAATGCGTCTTTTTATGCTGCAAATCAGACATTTTCTCCCCGAAAGATCACCTTTATCCTCAAAAGAAGACATTTTCTCCACAAAATGCCGCTTATTAGCTCAATACCAGGCTTTCACGCCAAAATAATGCACTTTATCCCCAAAACTCAGGCATTTTCTCCACAAAACACGCTTTTTCGCTCCAAAATACAACCATTTCTCCCCTGCATATCAATTTCTGCCAACAATTAGACATTTTCTCCCCGAATATCACTCTTCATCCCAGAAACCAAACAGGTTCTCTCTTAAGTGCCACTCTTTAGCCCCCCAAAAAGGCATTTTCTCCCCAGAATACTGCCTTTCATCTTCAAGTGTCTCATATTTGGGAAAGGAAACGAAAGCGCTACTTTGGGGAGAGTATTTCTTATTTGGGGGATCAAAAGAGCAATTTGGGGGAGAAAATGTGCAATATAGGGAACCCTACGTGGTATTTAATGGATAAAAAATCTTCTCTTTGGAACCAAGAATGATATTTTGGGGAGAATATTTCTCATTTTGAGGACAGAAATAGGTCTTTTTTGGAGAGCATGACTTATTTTCGGTCTAAAAAGCGGTATTCTGGGAAGAAAATGCCTTCTTTTGGGGATAAAAGGTGGTATTCTGGGAAGAAAATGTGTTATTATTAGAATAAAATGTGCTGTCCCAATAAAAGACGCTGTCTTCCCCAAATGCGTCTTTGTATGCTGCAAATCAGACATTTTCTCCCCGAAAGATCACCTTTATCCTCTAAAGAAGACATTTTCTCCACAAAATGCTGCTTATTAGCTCAATACCATGATTTCACGCCAAAATAATGCAGTTTATCCCCAAAAATCATGAATTTTCTCCACAAAACACGCTTTTTCTCTCCCAAATACAACCATTTCTCCCCTGCATATCAATTTCTGCCAACAATTAGACATTTTCTCCCCGAATATCACTCTTCATCCCAGAAACCAAACAGGTTCTCTCTTAAGTGCCACTCTTTAGCCCCCCAAAAAGGCATTTTCTCCCCAGAATACTGCCTTTCATCTTCAAATGTCTCATATTTGGGAAAGGGAACGAAAGCGCTACTTTGGGGAGAGTATTTCTTATTTGGGGGATCAAAAGAGCAATTTGGGGGAGAAAATGTGTAATATAGGGAACCCTACGTGGTATTTAATGGATAAAAAATCTTCTCTTTGGAACCAAGAATGATATTTTGGGGAGAATATTTCTCATTTTGAGGACAGAAATAGGTCTTTTTTGGAGAGGATGACTTATTTTCGGTCTAAAAAGCAGTATTCTGGGAAGAAAATGCCTTCTTTGGGGGATAAAAGGCGGTATTCAGGAAGAAAATGTGTTATTATTGGAATAAAATGTGATGTCCCAACAAAAGACACTATCTTCCCCAAAATGCGTCTTTGTATGCTGCAAATCAGACATTTTCTCCCCGAAAGATCACCTTTATCCTCAAAAGAAGACATTTTCTCCACAAAATGCTGCTTATTAGCCCAATACCATGATTTCACGCCAAAATAATGCAGTTTATCCCCAAAAATCATGCATTTTCTCCACAAAACACGCTTTTTCTCTCCCAAATACAACCATTTCTCCCCTGCATATCAATTTCTGCCAACAATTAGACATTTTCTCCCCGAATATCACTCTTCATCCCAGAAACCAAACAGGTTCTCTCTTCAGTGCCACTCTTTAGCCCCCCAAAAAGGCATTTTCTCCCCAGAATACTGCCTTTCATCTTCAAGTGTCTCATATTTGGGAAAGGAAACGAAAGCGCTACTTTGGGGAGAGTATTTCTTATTTGGGGGATCAAAAGAGCAATTTGGGGGAGAAAATGTGTAATATAGGGAACCCTACGTGGTATTTAATGGATAAAAAATCTTCTCTTTGGAACCAAGAATGATATTTTGGGGAGAAAATTTCTCATTTTGAGGACAGAAATAGGTCTTTTTTGGAGAGGATGACTTATTTTCGGTCTAAAAAGCGGTATTCTGGGAAGAAAATGCCTTCTTTTGGGGATAAAAGGTGGTATTCGGGAAGAAAATGTGTTATTATTGGAATAAAATGTGATGTCCCAATAAAAGACGCTGTATTCCCCAAATGCGTCTTTTTATGCTGCAAATCAGACATTTTCTCCCCGAAAGATCACCTTTATCCTCAAAAGAAGACATTTTCTCCACAAAATGCTGCTTATTAGCTCAATACCAGGCTTTCACGCCAAAATAATGCAGTTTATCCCCAAAAATCATGCATTTTCTCCCCAAAACACTCTTTTTCTCTCCCAAATACAACCATTTCTCCCCTGCATATCAATTTCTGCCAACAATTAGACATTTTCTCCCCGAATATCACTCTTCATCCCAGAAACCAAACAGGTTCTCTCTTCAGTGCCACTCTTTAGCCCCCCAAAAAGGCATTTTCTCCCCAGAATACTGCCTTTCATCTTCAAGTGTCTCATATTTGGGAAAGGAAACGAAAGCGCTACTTTGGGGAGAGTATTTCTTATTTGGGGGATCAAAAGAGCAATTTGGGGGAGAAAATGTGTAATATAGGGAACCCTACGTGGTATTTAATGGATAAAAAATCTTCTCTTTGGAACCAAGAATGATATTTTGGGGAGAATATTTCTCATTTTGAGGACAGAAATAGGTCTTTTTTGGAGAGGATGACTTATTTTCGGTCTAAAAAGCAGTATTCTGGGAAAAAAATGCCTTCTTTTGGGGATAAAATGCGGTATTCGGGAAGAAAATGTGTTATTATTGGAATAAAATGTTATGTCCCAACAAAAGACACTATCTTCCCCAAAATGCGTCTTTTTATGCTGCAAATCAGACATTTTCTCCCCGAAAGATCACCTTTATCCTCAAAAGAAGACATTTTCTCCACAAAATGCTGCTTATTAGCTCAATACCATGATTTCACGCCAAAATAATGCAGTTTATCCCCAAAAATCATGCATTTTCTCCCCAAAACACGCTTTTTCTCTCCCAAATACAACCATTTCTCCCCTGCATATCAATTTCTGCCAACAATTAGACATTTTCTCCCCGAATATCACTCTTCATCCCAGAAACCAAACAGGTTCTCTCTTCAGTGCCACTCTTTATCCCCCCAAAAAGGCATTTTCTCCCCAGAATACTGCCTTTCATCTTCAAGTGTCTCATATTTGGGAAAGGAAACGAAAGCGCTACTTTGGGGAGAGTATTTCTTATTTGGGGGATCAAAAGAGCAATTTGGGGGAGAAAATGTGTAATATAGGGAACCCTACGTGGTATTTAATGGATAAAAAATCTTCTCTTTGGAACCAAGAATGATATTTTGGGGAGAATATTTCTCATTTTGAGGACAGAAATAGGTCTTTTTTGGAGAGGATGACTTATTTTCGGTCTAAAAAGCGGTATTCTGGGAAGAAAATGCCTTCTTTTGGGGATAAAAGGCGGTATTCGGGAAGAAAATGTGTTATTATTGGAATAAAATGTGATGTCCCAATAAAAGACACTATCTTCCCCAGAATGCGTCTTTGTATGCTGCAAATCAGACATTTTCTCCACGAAAGATCACCTTTATCCTCTAAAGAAGACATTTTCTCCACAAAATGCTGCTTATTAGCTCAATACCATGCTTTCACGCCAAAATAATGCACTTTATCCCCAAAACTCAGGCATTTTCTCCCCAAAACACGCTTTTTCTCTCCCAAATACAACCATTTCTCCCCTGCATATCAATTTCTGCCAACAATTAGACATTTTCTCCCCGAATATCACTCTTCATCCCAGAAACCAAACAGGTTCTCTCTTCAGTGCCACTCTTTAGCCCCCCAAAAAGGCATTTTCTCCCCAGAATACTGCCTTTCATCTTCAAGTGTCTCATATTTGGGAAAGGAAACGAAAGCGCTACTTTGGGGAGAGTATTTCTTATTTGGGGGATCAAAAGAGCAATTTGGGGGAGAAAATGTGTAATATAGGGAACCCTATGTGGTATTTAATGGATAAAAAATCTTCTCTTTGGAAGCAAGAATGATATTTTGGGGAGAAAATTTCTCATTTTGAGGACAGAAATAGGTCTTTTTTGGAGAGGATGACTTATTTTCGGTCTAAAAAGCGGTATTCTGGGAAGAAAATGCCTTCTTTTGGGGATAAAAGGTGGTATTCTGGGAAGAAAATGTGTTATTATTGGAATAAAATGTGATGTCCCAACAAAAGACACTATCTTCCCCAAATGCGTCTTTGTATGCTGCAAATCAGACATTTTCTGCCCGAAAGATCACCTTTATCCTCAAAAGAAGACATTTTCTCCACAAAATGCCGCTTATTAGCTCAATACCAGGCTTTCACGCCAAAATAATGCAGTTTATCCCCAAAACTCAGGCATTTTCTCCACAAAACACTCTTTTTCGCTCCAAAATACAACCATTTCTCCCCTGCATATCAATTTCTGCCAACAATTAGACATTTTCTCCCCGAATATCACTCTTCATCCCAGAAACCAAACAGGTTCTCTCTTAAGTGCCACTCTTTAGCCCCCCAAAAAGGCATTTTCTCCCCAGAATACTGCCTTTCATCTTCAAGTGTCTCATATTTGGGAAAGGAAACGAAAGCGCTACTTTGGGGAGAGTATTTCTTATTTGGGGGATCAAAAGAGCAATTTGGGGGAGAAAATGTGTAATATAGGGAACCCTACGTGGTATTTAATGGATAAAAAATCTTCTCTTTGGAACCAAGAATGATATTTTGGGGAGAATATTTCTCATTTTGAGGACAGAAATAGGTCTTTTTTGGAGAGGATGACTTATTTTCGGTCTAAAAAGCAGTATTCTGGGAAGAAAATGCCTTCTTTTGGGGATAAAAGTCGGTATTCGGGAAGAAAATGTGTTATTATTGGAATAAAATGTGATGTCCCAACAAAAGACACTATCTTCCCCAAATGCGTCTTTGTATGCTGCAAATCAGACATTTTCTCCCCGAAAGATCACCTTTATCCTCTAAAGAAGACATTTTCTCCACAAAATGCTGCTTATTAGCTCAATACCATGATTTCACGCCAAAATAATGCAGTTTATCCCCAAAAATCATGCATTTTCTCCACAAAACACGCTTTTTCTCTCCCAAATACAACCATTTCTCCCCTGCATATCAATTTCTGCCAACAATTAGACATTTTCTCCCCGAATATCACTCTTCATCCCAGAAACCAAACAGGTTCTCTCTTAAGTGCCACTCTTTAGCCCCCCAAAAAGGCATTTTCTCCCCAGAATACTGCCTTTCATCTTCAAATGTCTCATATTTGGGAAAGGGAACGAAAGCGCTACTTTGGGGAGAGTATTTCTTATTTGGGGGATCAAAAGAGCAATTTGGGGGAGAAAATGTGTAATATAGGGAACCCTACGTGGTATTTAATGGATAAAAAATCTTCTCTTTGGAACCAAGAATGATATTTTGGGGAGAATATTTCTCATTTTGAGGACAGAAATAGGTCTTTTTTGGAGAGGATGACTTATTTTCGGTCTAAAAAGCAGTATTCTGGGAAGAAAATGCCTTCTTTGGGGGATAAAAGGCGGTATTCAGGAAGAAAATGTGTTATTATTGGAATAAAATGTGATGTCCCAACAAAAGACACTATCTTCCCCAAAATGCGTCTTTGTATGCTGCAAATCAGACATTTTCTCCCCGAAAGATCACCTTTATCCTCAAAAGAAGACATTTTCTCCACAAAATGCTGCTTATTAGCCCAATACCATGATTTCACGCCAAAATAATGCAGTTTATCCCCAAAAATCATGCATTTTCTCCACAAAACACGCTTTTTCTCTCCCAAATACAACCATTTCTCCCCTGCATATCAATTTCTGCCAACAATTAGACATTTTCTCCCCGAATATCACTCTTCATCCCAGAAACCAAACAGGTTCTCTCTTCAGTGCCACTCTTTAGCCCCCCAAAAAGGCATTTTCTCCCCAGAATACTGCCTTTCATCTTCAAGTGTCTCATATTTGGGAAAGGAAACGAAAGCGCTACTTTGGGGAGAGTATTTCTTATTTGGGGGATCAAAAGAGCAATTTGGGGGAGAAAATGTGTAATATAGGGAACCCTACGTGGTATTTAATGGATAAAAAATCTTCTCTTTGGAACCAAGAATGATATTTTGGGGAGAATATTTCTCATTTTGAGGACTGAAATAGGTCTTTTTTGGAGAGGATGACTTATTTTCGGTCTAAAAAGCGGTATTCTGGGAAGAAAATGCCTTCTTTTGGGGATAAAAGGTGGTATTCGGGAAGAAAATGTGTTATTATTGGAATAAAATGTGATGTCCCAATAAAAGACGCTGTATTCCCCAAATGCGTCTTTTTATGCTGCAAATCAGACATTTTCTCCCCGAAAGATCACCTTTATCCTCAAAAGAAGACATTTTCTCCACAAAATGCTGCTTATTAGCTCAATACCAGGCTTTCACGCCAAAATAATGCAGTTTATCCCCAAAAATCATGCATTTTCTCCCCAAAACACTCTTTTTCTCTCCCAAATACAACCATTTCTCCCCTGCATATCAATTTCTGCCAACAATTAGACATTTTCTCCCCGAATATCACTCTTCATCCCAGAAACCAAACAGGTTCTCTCTTCAGTGCCACTCTTTATCCCCCCAAAAAGGCATTTTCTCCCCAGAATACTGCCTTTCATCTTCAAGTGTCTCATATTTGGGAAAGGAAACGAAAGCGCTACTTTGGGGAGAGTATTTCTTATTTGGGGGATCAAAAGAGCAATTTGGGGGAGAAAATGTGTAATATAGGGAACCCTACGTGGTATTTAATGGATAAAAAATCTTCTCTTTGGAACCAAGAATGATATTTTGGGGAGAATATTTCTCATTTTGAGGACAGAAATAGGTCTTTTTTGGAGAGGATGACTTATTTTCGGTCTAAAAAGCAGTATTCTGGGAAGAAAATGCCTTCTTTGGGGGATAAAAGGCGGTATTCAGGAAGAAAATGTGTTATTATTGGAATAAAATGTGATGTCCCAACAAAAGACACTATCTTCCCCAAAATGCGTCTTTGTATGCTGCAAATCAGACATTTTCTCCACGAAAGATCACCTTTATCCTCAAAAGAAGACATTTTCTCCACAAAATGCTGCTTATTAGCTCAATACCATGATTTCACGCCAAAATAATGCAGTTTATCCCCAAAAATCATGCATTTTCTCCCCAAAACACTCTTTTTCTCTCCCAAATACAACCATTTCTCCCCTGCATATCAATTTCTGCCAACAATTAGACATTTTCTCCCCGAATATCACTCTTCATCCCAGAAACCAAACAGGTTCTCTCTTCAGTGCCACTCTTTATCCCCCCAAAAAGGCATTTTCTCCCCAGAATACTGCCTTTCATCTTCAAGTGTCTCATATTTGGGAAAGGAAACGAAAGCGCTACTTTGGGGAGAGTATTTCTTATTTGGGGGATCAAAAGAGCAATTTGGGGGAGAAAATGTGTAATATAGGGAACCCTACGTGGTATTTAATGGATAAAAAATCTTCTCTTTGGAACCAAGAATGATATTTTGGGGAGAATATTTCTCATTTTGAGGACAGAAATAGGTCTTTTTTGGAGAGGATGACTTATTTTCGGTCTAAAAAGCGGTATTCTGGGAAGAAAATGCCTTCTTTTGGGGATAAAAGGCGGTATTCGGGAAGAAAATGTGTTATTATTGGAATAAAATGTGATGTCCCAATAAAAGACACTATCTTCCCCAGAATGCGTCTTTGTATGCTGCAAATCAGACATTTTCTCCACGAAAGATCACCTTTATCCTCAAAAGAAGACATTTTCTCCACAAAATGCTGCTTATTAGCTCAATACCATGCTTTCACGCCAAAATAATGCACTTTATCCCCAAAACTCAGGCATTTTCTCCCCAAAACACGCTTTTTCTCTCCCAAATACAACCATTTCTCCCCTGCATATCAATTTCTGCCAACAATTAGACATTTTCTCCCCGAATATCACTCTTCATCCCAGAAACCAAACAGGTTCTCTCTTCAGTGCCACTCTTTAGCCCCCCAAAAAGGCATTTTCTCCCCAGAATACTGCCTTTCATCTTCAAGTGTCTCATATTTGGGAAAGGAAACGAAAGCGCTACTTTGGGGAGAGTATTTCTTATTTGGGGGATCAAAAGAGCAATTTGGGGGAGAAAATGTGTAATATAGGGAACCCTATGTGGTATTTAATGGATAAAAAATCTTCTCTTTGGAAGCAAGAATGATATTTTGGGGAGAAAATTTCTCATTTTGAGGACAGAAATAGGTCTTTTTTGGAGAGGATGACTTATTTTCGGTCTAAAAAGCGGTATTCTGGGAAGAAAATGCCTTCTTTTGGGGATAAAAGGTGGTATTCTGGGAAGAAAATGTGTTATTATTGGAATAAAATGTGATGTCCCAACAAAGGACACTATCTTCCCCAAATGCGTCTTTGTATGCTGCAAATCAGACATTTTCTGCCCGAAAGATCACCTTTATCCTCAAAAGAAGACATTTTCTCCACAAAATGCCGCTTATTAGCTCAATACCAGGCTTTCACGCCAAAATAATGCAGTTTATCCCCAAAACTCAGGCATTTTCTCCACAAAACACTCTTTTTCGCTCCAAAATACAACCATTTCTCCCCTGCATATCAATTTCTGCCAACAATTAGACATTTTCTCCCCGAATATCACTCTTCATCCCAGAAACCAAACAGGTTCTCTCTTCAGTGCCACTCTTTAGCCCCCCAAAAAGGCATTTTCTCCCCAGAATACTGCCTTTCATCTTCAAGTGTCTCATATTTGGGAAAGGAAACGAAAGCGCTACTTTGGGGAGAGTATTTCTTATTTGGGGGATCAGAAGAGCAATTTGGGGGAGAAAATGTGTAATATAGGGAACCCTACGTGGTATTTAATGGATAAAAAATCTTCTCTTTGGAACCAAGAATGATATTTTGGGGAGAATATTTCTCATTTTGAGGACAGAAATAGGTCTTTTTTGGAGAGGATGACTTATTTTCGGTCTAAAAAGCAGTATTCTGGGAAGAAAATGCCTTCTTTTGGGGATAAAAGTCGGTATTCGGGAAGAAAATGTGTTATTATTGGAATAAAATGTGATGTCCCAACAAAAGACGCTGTCTTCCCCAAATGCGTCTTTGTATGCTGCAAATCAGACATTTTCTTTCCGAAAGATCACCTTTATCCTCAAAAGAAGACATTTTCTCCACAAAATGCTGCTTATTAGCTCAATACCATGATTTCACGCCAAAATAATGCAGTTTATCCCCAAAAATCATGCATTTTCTCCACAAAACACGATTTTTCGCACCAAAATACAACCATTTCTCCCCTGCATACCAATTTCTGCCAACAATTAGACATTTTCTCCCCGAATATCACTCTTCATCCCAGAAACCAAACAGGTTCTCTCTTAAGTGCCACTCTTTATCCCCCCAAAAAGGCATTTTCTCCCCAGAATGCTGCCTTTCATCTTCAAATGTCTCATATTTGGGAAAGGAAACGAAAGCGCTTCTTTGGGGAGAGTATTTCTTATTTGGGGGATCAAAAGAGCAATTTGGGGGAGAAAATGTGTAATATAGGGAACCCTACGTGGTATTTAATGGATAAAAAATCTTCTCTTTGGAACCAAGAATGATATTTTGGGGAGAATATTTCTCATTTTGAGGACAGAAATAGGTCTTTTTTGGAGAGGATGACTTATTTTCGGTCTAAAAAACAGTATTCTGGGAAGAAAATGCCTTCTTTTGGGGATAAAAGGCGGTATTCGGGAAGAAAATGTGTTATTATTGGAATAAAATGTGATGTCCCAATAAAAGACACTATCATCCCCAAATGCGTCTTTGTATGCTGCAAATCAGACATTTTCTCCCCGAAAGATCACCTTTATCCTCTAAAGAAGACATTTTCTCCACAAAATGCCGCTTATTAGCTCAATACCATGCTTTCACGCCAAAATAATGCAGTTTATCCCCAAAACTCAGGCATTTTCTCCCCAAAACACGCTTTTTCTCTCCCAAATACAACCATTTCTCCCCTGCATATCAATTTCTGCCAACAATTAGACATTTTCTCCCCGAATATCACTCTTCATCCCAGAAACCAAACAGGTTCTCTCTTCAGTGCCACTCTTTAGCCCCCCAAAAAGGCATTTTCTCCCCAGAATACTGCCTTTCATCTTCAAGTGTCTCATATTTGGGAAAGGAAACGAAAGCGCTACTTTGGGGAGAGTATTTCTTATTTGGGGGATCAAAAGAGCAATTTGGGGGAGAAAATGTGTAATATAGGGAACCCTACGTGGTATTTAATGGATAAAAAATCTTCTCTTTGGAACCAAGAATGATATTTTGGGGAGAAAATTTCTCATTTTGAGGACAGAAATAGGTCTTTTTTGGAGAGGATGACTTATTTTCGGTCTAAAAAGCGGTATTCTGGGAAGAAAATGCCTTCTTTTGGGGATAAAAGGTGGTATTCTGGGAAGAAAATGTGTTATTATTGGAATAAAATGTGATGTCCCAACAAAAGACACTATCTTCCCCAAAATGCGTCTTTGTATGCTGCAAATCAGACATTTTCTGCCCGAAAGATCACCTTTATCCTCAAAAGAAGACATTTTCTCCACAAAATGCCGCTTATTAGCTCAATACCAGGCTTTCACGCCAAAATAATGCACTTTATCCCCAAAACTCAGGCATTTTCTCCCCAAAACACTCTTTTTCGCTCAAAATACAACCATTTCTCCCCTGCATATCAATTTCTGCCAATAATTAGACATTTTCTCCCCGAATATCACTCTTCATCCCAGAAACCAAACAGGTTCTCTCTTCAGTGCAACTCTTTAGCCCCCCAAAAAGGCATTTTCTCCCCAGAATACTGCCTTTCATCTTCAAGTGTCTTCTTTTTGGGAAAGGAAACGAAAGCGCTACTTTGGGGAGAGTATTTCTTATTTGGGGGATCAAAAGAGCAATTTGGGGGAGAAAATGTGTAATATAGGGAACCCTACGTGGTATTTAATGGATAAAAAATCTTCTCTTTGGAACCAAGAATGATATTTTGGGGAGAATATTTCTCATTTTGAGGACAGAAATAGGTCTTTTTTGGAGAGGATGACTTATTTTCGGTCTAAAAAACAGTATTCTGGGAAGAAAATGCCTTCTTTTGGGGATAAAAGGCGGTATTCGGGAAGAAAATGTGTTATTATTGGAATAAAATGTGATGTCCCAATAAAAGACACTATCATCCCCAAATGCGTCTTTGTATGCTGCAAATCAGACATTTTCTCCCCGAAAGATCACCTTTATCCTCTAAAGAAGACATTTTCTCCACAAAATGCCGCTTATTAGCTCAATACCATGCTTTCACGCCAAAATAATGCAGTTTATCCCCAAAACTCAGGCATTTTCTCCCCAAAACACGCTTTTTCTCTCCAAAATACAACCATTTCTCCCCTGCATATCAATTTCTGCCAACAATTAGACATTTTCTCCCCGAATATCACTCTTCATCCCAGAAACCAAACAGGTTCTCTCTTCAGTGCCACTCTTTATCCCCCCAAAAAGGCATTTTCTCCCCAGAATACTGCCTTTCATCTTCAAGTGTCTCATATTTGGGAAAGGAAACGAAAGCGCTACTTTGGGGAGAGTATTTCTTATTTGGGGGATCAAAAGAGCAATTTGGGGGAGAAAATGTGTAATATAGGGAACCCTACGTGGTATTTAATGGATAAAAAATCTTCTCTTTGGAACCAAGAATGATATTTTGGGGAGAAAATTTCTCATTTTGAGGACAGAAATAGGTCTTTTTTGGAGAGGATGACTTATTTTCGGTCTAAAAAGCGGTATTCTGGGAAGAAAATGCCTTCTTTTGGGGATAAAAGGTGGTATTCTGGGAAGAAAATGTGTTATTATTGGAATAAAATGTGATGTCCCAACAAAAGACACTATCTTCCCCAAAATGCGTCTTTGTATGCTGCAAATCAGACATTTTCTCCCCGAAAGATCACCTTTATCCTCAAAAGAAGACATTTTCTCCACAAAATGCCGCTTATTAGCTCAATACCAGGCTTTCACGCCAAAATAATGCACTTTATCCCCAAAACTCAGGCATTTTCTCCCCAAAACACTCTTTTTCGCTCAAAATACAACCATTTCTCCCCTGCATATCAATTTCTGCCAATAATTAGACATTTTCTCCCCGAATATCACTCTTCATCCCAGAAACCAAACAGGTTCTCTCTTCAGTGCAACTCTTTAGCCCCCCAAAAAGGCATTTTCTCCCCAGAATACTGCCTTTCATCTTCAAGTGTCTTCTTTTTGGGAAAGGAAACGAAAGCGCTACTTTGGGGAGAGTATTTCTTATTTGGGGGATCAAAAGAGCAATTTGGGGGAGAAAATGTGTAATATAGGGAACCCTACGTGGTATTTAATGGATAAAAAATCTTCTCTTTGGAACCAAGAATGATATTTTGGGGAGAATATTTCTCATTTTGAGGACAGAAATAGGTCTTTTTTGGAGAGGATGACTTATTTTCGGTCTAAAAAGCAGTATTCTGGGAAGAAAATGCCTTCTTTTGGGGATAAAAGGTGGTATTCGGGAAGAAAATGTGTTATTATTGGAATAAAATGTGATGTCCCAATAAAAGACACTATCATCCCCAAATGCGTCTTTGTATGCTGCAAATCAGACATTTTCTCCCCGAAAGATCACCTTTATCCTCAAAAGAAGACATTTTCTCCACAAAATGCTGCTTATTAGCTCAATACCATGATTTCACGCCAAAATAATGCAGTTTATCCCCAAAAATCATGCATTTTCTCCCCAAAACACGCTTTTTCTCTCCCAAATACAACCATTTCTCCCCTGCATATCAATTTCTGCCAACAATTAGACATTTTCTCCCCGAATATCACTCTTCATCCCAGAAACCATACAGGTTCTCTCTTAAGTGCCACTCTTTATCCCCCCAAAAAGGCATTTTCTCCCCAGAATACTGCCTTTCATCTTCAAGTGTCTTCTTTTTGGGAAAGGAAACGAAAGCGCTACTTTGGGGAGAGTATTTCTTATTTGGGGGATCAAAAGAGCAATTTGGGGGAGAAAATGTGTAATATAGGGAACCCTACGTGGTATTTAATGGATAAAAAGTCTTCTCTTTGGAACCAAGAATGATATTTTGGGGAGAATATTTCTCATTTTGAGGACAGAAATAGGTCTTTTTTGGAGAGGATGACTTATTTTCGGTCTAAAAAGCGGTATTCTGGGAAGAAAATGCCTTCTTTTGGGGATAAAAGGCGGTATTCGGGAAGAAAATGTGTTATTATTGGAATAAAATGTGATGTCCCAATAAAAGACACTATCATCCCCAAATGCGTCTTTGTATGCTGCAAATCAGACATTTTCTCCCCGAAAGATCACCTTTATCCTCTAAAGAAGACATTTTCTCCACAAAATGCCGCTTATTAGCTCAATACCATGCTTTCACGCCAAAATAATGCAGTTTATCCCCAAAACTCAGGCATTTTCTCCCCAAAACACGCTTTTTCTCTCCCAAATACAACCATTTCTCCCCTGCATATCAATTTCTGCCAACAATTAGACATTTTCTCCCCGAATATCACTCTTCATCCCAGAAACCAAACAGGTTCTCTCTTAAGTGCCACTCTTTATCCCCCCAAAAAGGCATTTTCTCCCCAGAATACTGCCTTTCATCTTCAAGTGTCTTCTTTTTGGGAAAGGAAACGAAAGCGCTACTTTGGGGAGAGTATTTCTTATTTGGGGGATCAAAAGAGCAATTTGGGGGAGAAAATGTGTAATATAGGGAACCCTACGTGGTATTTAATGGATAAAAAATCTTCTCTTTGGAACCAAGAATGATATTTTGGGGAGATAATTTCTCATTTTGAGGACAGAAATAGGTCTTTTGTGGAGAGGATGACTTATTTTCGGTCTAAAAAGCGGTATTCTGGGAAGAAAATGCCTTCTTTTGGGGATAAAAGGTGGTATTCTGGGAAGAAAATGTGTTATTATTGGAATAAAATGTGATGTCCCAACAAAAGACACTATCTTCCCCAAAATGCGTCTTTGTATGCTGCAAATCAGACATTTTCTGCCCGAAAGATCACCTTTATCCTCAAAAGAAGACATTTTCTCCACAAAATGCCGCTTATTAGCTCAATACCAGGCTTTCACGCCAAAATAATGCAGTTTATCCCCAAAACTCAGGCATTTTCTCCACAAAACACTCTTTTTCGCTCAAAATACAACCATTTCTCACCTGCATATCAATTTCTGCCAATAATTAGACATTTTCTCCCCGAATATCACTCTTCATCCCAGAAACCAAACAGGTTCTCTCTTAAGTGCCACTCTTTAGCCCCCCAAAAAGGCATTTTCTCCCCAGAATACTGCCTTTCATCTTCAAATGTCTCATATTTGGGAAAGGAAACGAAAGCGCTACTTTGGGGAGAGTATTTCTTATTTGGGGGATCAAAAGAGCAATTTGGGGGAGAAAATGTGTAATATAGGGAACCCTATGTGGTATTTAATGGATAAAAAATCTTCTCTTTGGAACCAAGAATGATATTTTGGGGAGATAATTTCTCATTTTGAGGACAGAAATAGGTCTTTTGTGGAGAGGATGACTTATTTTCGGTCTAAAAAGCGGTATTCTGGGAAGAAAATGCCTTCTTTTGGGGATAAAAGGCGGTATTCTGGGAAGAAAATGTGTTATTATTGGAATAAAATGTGATGTCCCAATAAAAGACGCTGTCTTCCCCAAATGCGTCTTTGTATGCTGCAAATCAGACATTTTCTGCCCGAAAGATCACCTTTATCCTCAAAAGAAGACATTTTCTCCACAAAATGCCGCTTATTAGCTCAATACCAGGCTTTCACGCCAAAATAATGCACTTTATCCCCAAAACTCAGGCATTTTCTCCACAAAACACTCTTTTTCTCTCCCAAATACAACCATTTCTCCCCTGCATATCAATTTCTGCCAACAATTAGACATTTTCTCCCCGAATATCACTCTTCATCCCAGAAACCAAACAGGTTCTCTCTTCAGTGCCACTCTTTAGCCCCCCAAAAAGGCATTTTCTCCCCAGAATACTGCCTTTCATCTTCAAATGTCTCATATTTGGGAAAGGAAACGAAAGCGCTACTTTGGGGAGAGTATTTCTTATTTGGGGGATCAAAAGAGCAATTTGGGGGAGAAAATGTGTAATATAGGGAACCCTACGTGGTATTTAATGGATAAAAAATCTTCTCTTTGGAACCAAGAATTATATTTTGGGGAGAATATTTCTCATTTTGAGGACAGAAATAGGTCTTTTTTGGAGAGGATGACTTATTTTCGGTCTAAAAAGCGGTATTCTGGGAAGAAAATGCCTTCTTTTGGGGATCAAAGGCGGTATTCGGGAAGAAAATGTGTTATTATTGGAATAAAATGTGCTGTCCCAATAAAAGACGCTGTCTTCCCCAAATGCGTCTTTGTATGCTGCAAATCAGACATTTTCTCCCCGAAAGATCACCTTGATCCTCAAAAGAAGACATTTTCTCCACAAAATGCTGCTTATTAGCTCAATACCATGCTTTCACGCCAAAATAATGCACTTTATCCCCAAAACTCAGGCATTTTCTCCCCAAAACACGATTTTTCGCTCCAAAATACAACCATTTCTCCCCTGCATACCAATTTCTGCCAATAATTAGACATTTTCTCCCCGAATATCACTCTTCATCCCAGAAACCAAACAGGTTCTCTCTTAAGTGCCACTCTTTATCCCCCCAAAAAGGCATTTTCTCCCCAGAATACTGCCTTTCATCTTCAAGTGTCTTCTTTTTGGGAAAGGAAACGAAAGCGCTACTTTGGGGAGAGTATTTCTTATTTGGGGGATCAAAAGAGCAATTTGGGGGAGAAAATGTGTAATATAGGGAACCCTACGTGGTATTTAATGGATAAAAAATCTTCTCTTTGGAACCAAGAATGATATTTTGGGGAGAATATTTCTCATTTTGAGGACAGAAATAGGTCTTTTTTGGAGAGGATGACTTATTTTCGGTCTAAAAAGCAGTATTCTGGGAAGAAAATGCCTTCTTTTGGGGATAAAAGGCGGTATTCGGGAAGAAAATGTGTTATTATTGGAATAAAATGTGATGTCCCAATAAAAGACACTATCATCACCAAATGCGTCTTTGTATGCTGCAAATCAGACATTTTCTCCCCGAAAGATCACCTTTATCCTCAAAAGAAGACATTTTCTCCACAAAATGCTGCTTATTAGCTCAATACCATGCTTTCACGCCAAAATAATGCACTTTATCCCCAAAACTCAGGCATTTTCTCCACAAAACACGCTTTTTCGCTCAAAATACAACCATTTCTCCCCTGCATATCAATTTCTGCCAACAATTAGACATTTTCTCCCCGAATATCACTCTTCATCCCAGAAACCAAACAGGTTCTCTCTTAAGTGCCACTCTTTTGCCCCCCAAAAAGGCATTTTCTCCCCAGAATACTGCCTTTCATCTTCAAGTGTCTTCTTTTTGGGAAAGGAAACGAAAGCGCTACTTTGGGGAGAGTATTTCTTATTTGGGGGATCAAAAGAGCAATTTGGGGGAGAAAATGTGTAATATAGGGAACCCTACGTGGTATTTAATGGATAAAAAATCTTCTCTTTGGAACCAAGAATGATATTTTGGGGAGATAATTTCTCATTTTGAGGACAGAAATAGGTCTTTTGTGGAGAGGATGACTTATTTTCGGTCTAAAAAGCGGTATTCTGGGAAGAAAATGCCTTCTTTTGGGCATAAAAGGCGGCATTCTGGGAAGAAAATGTGTTATTATTGGAATAAAATGTGATGTCCCAATAAAAGACGCTGTCTTCCCCAAATGCGTCTTTGTATGCTGCAAATCAGACATTTTCTCCCCAAAAGATCACCTTTATCCTCAAAAGAAGACATTTTCTCCACAAAATGCCGCTTATTAGCTCAATACCAGGATTTCACGCCAAAATAATGCAGTTTATCCCCAAAACTCAGGCATTTTCTCCACAAAACACTCTTTTTCTCTCCCAAATACAACCATTTCTCCCCTGCATATCAATTTCTGCCAACAATTAGACATTTTCTCCCCGAATATCACTCTTCATCCCAGAAACCAAACAGGTTCTCTCTTCAGTGCCACTCTTTAGCCCCCCAAAAAGGCATTTTCTCCCCAGAATACTGCCTTTCATCTTCAAGTGTCTCATATTTGGGAAAGGAAACGAAAGCGCTACTTTGGGGAGAGTATTTCTTATTTGGGGGATCAAAAGAGCAATTTGGGGGAGAAAATGTGTAATATAGGGAACCCTACGTGGTATTTAATGGATAAAAAATCTTCTCTTTGGAACCAAGAATGATATTTTGGGGAGAAAATTTCTCATTTTGAGGACAGAAATAGGTCTTTTTTGGAGAGGATGACTTATTTTCGGTCTAAAAAGCAGTATTCTGGGAAGAAAATGCCTTCTTTTGGGGATAAAAGGTGGTATTCTGGGAAGAAAATGTGTTATTATTGGAATAAAATGTGCTGTCCCAATAAAAGACGCTGTCTTCCCCAAATGCGTCTTTGTATGCTGCAAATCAGACATTTTCTCCCCGAAAGATCACCTTTATCCTCTAAAGAAGACATTTTCTCCACAAAATGCTGCTTATTAGCTCAATACCATGCTTTCACGCCAAAATAATGCACTTTATCCCCAAATCTCAGGCATTTTCTCCACAAAAAACGATTTTTCGCACCAAAATACAACCATTTCTCCCCTGCATATCAATTTCTGCCAACAATTAGACATTTTCTCCCCGAATATCACTCTTCATCCCAGAAACCATACAGGTTCTCTCTTAAGTGCCACTCTTTATCCCCCCAAAAAGGCATTTTCTCCCCAGAATACTGTCTTTCATCTTCAAGTGTCTCATATTTGGGAAAGGAAACAAAAGCGCTACTTTGGGGAGAGTATTTCTTATTTGGGGGATCAAAAGAGCAATTTGGGGGAGAAAATGTGTAATATAGGGAACCCTACGTGGTATTTAATGGATAAAAAGTCTTCTCTTTGGAACCAAGAATGATATTTTGGGGAGAATATTTCTCATTTTGAGGACAGAAATAGGTCTTTTTTGGAGAGGATGACTTATTTTCGGTCTAAAAAGCGGTATTCTGGGAAGAAAATGCCTTCTTTTGGGGATAAAAGGTGGTATTCAGGAAGAAGATGTGTTATTATTGGAATAAAATGTGATGTCCCAATAAAAGACGCTGTCTTCCCCAAATGCGTCTTTGTATGCTGCAAATCAGACATTTTCTCCCCGAAAGATCACCTTTATCCTCAAAAGAAGACATTTTCTCCACAAAATGCCGCTTATTAGCTCAATACCATGCTTTCACGCCAAAATAATGCACTTTATCCCCAAAACTCAGGCATTTTCTCCCCAAAACACGCTTTTTCTCTCCAAAATACAACCATTTCTCCCCTGCATATCAATTTCTGCCAACAATTAGACATTTTCTCCCCGAATATCACTCTTCATCCCAGAAACCAAACAGGTTCTCTCTTAAGTGCCACTCTTTAGCCCCCCAAAAAGGCATTTTCTCCCCAGAATACTGCCTTTCATCTTCAAGTGTCTCATATTTGGGAAAGGAAACGAAAGCGCTACTTGGGGGAGAGTATTTCTTATTTGGGGGATCAAAAGAGCAATTTGGGGGAGAAAATGTGTAATATAGGGAACCCTACGTGGTATTTAATGGATAAAAAGTCTTCTCTTTGGAACCAAGAATGATATTTTGGGGAGATAATTTCTCATTTTGAGGACAGAAATAGGTCTTTTGTGGAGAGGATGACTTATTTTCGGTCTAAAAAGCGGTATTCTGGGAAGAAAATGCCTTCTTTTGGGGATAAAAGGTGGTATTCGGGAACAAAATGTGTTATTATTGGAATAAAATGTGATGTCCCAATAAAAGACGCTGTCTTCCCCAAATGCGTCTTTGTATGCTGCAAATCAGACATTTTCTGCCCGAAAGATCACCTTTATCCTCAAAAGAATACATTTTCTCCACAAAATGCTGCTTATTAGCTCAATACCATGATTTATCGACAAAATAATGCAGTTTATCCCCAAAACTCAGGCATTTTCTCCACAAAACACGCTTTTTCTCTCCCAAATACAACCATTTCTCCCCTGCATATCAATTTCTGCCAACAATTAGACATTTTCTCCCCGAATATCACTCTTCATCCCAGAAACCAAACAGGTTCTCTCTTCAGTGCCACTCTTTAGCCCCCCAAAAAGGCATTTTCTCCCCAGAATACTGCCTTTCATCTTCAAATGTCTCATATTTGGGAAAGGAAACGAAAGCGCTACTTTGGGGAGAGTATTTCTTATTTGGGGGATCAAAAGAGCAATTTGGGGGAGAAAATGTGTAATATAGGGAACCCTATGTGGTATTTAATGGATAAAAAATCTTCTCTTTGGAACCAAGAATGATATTTTGGGGAGAATATTTCTCATTTTGAGGACAGAAATAGGTCTTTTTTGGAGAGGATGACTTATTTTCGGTCTAAAAAGCAGTATTCTGGGAAGAAAATGCCTTCTTTTGGGGATAAAAGGTGGTATTCTGGGAAGAAAATGTGTTATTATTGGAATAAAATGTGATGTCCCAACAAAAGACGCTGTCTTCCCCAAAATGCGTCTTTTTATGCTGCAAATCAGACATTTTCTCCCCGAAAGATCACCTTTATCCTCAAAAGAAGACATTTTCTCCACAAAATGCCGCTTATTAGCTCAATACCAGGTTTCACGCCAAAATAATGCACTTTATCCCCAAAACTCAGGCATTTTCTCCACAAAACACGCTTTTTCTCTCCCAAATACAACCATTTCTCCCCTGCATATCAATTTCTGCCAACAATTAGACATTTTCTCCCCGAATATCACTCTTCATCCCAGAAACCAAACAGGTTCTCTCTTAAGTGCCACTCTTTAGCCCCCCAAAAAGGCATTTTCTCCCCAGAATACTGCCTTTCATCTTCAAATGTCTCATATTTGGGAAAGGAAACGAAAGCGCTACTTGGGGGAGAGTATTTCTTATTTGGGGGATCAAAAGAGCAATTTGGGGGAGAAAATGTGTAATATAGGGAACCCTACGTGGTATTTAATGGATAATAAATCTTCTATTTGGAACCATGAATGATATTTTGGGGAGTATATTTCTCATTTTGAGGACAGAAATAGGTCTTTTTTGGAGAGGATGACTTATTTTCGGTCTAAAAAGCGGTATTCTGGGAAGAAAATGCCTTCTTTTGGGGATCAAAGGCGGTATTCGGGAAGAAAATGTGTTATTATTGGAATAAAATGTGCTGTCCCAATAAAAGACGCTGTCCTCCCCAAATGCGTCTTTGTATGCTGCAAATCAGACATTTTCTCCCCGAAAGATCACCTTAATCCTCTAAAGAAGACATTTTCTCCACAAAATGACGCTTATTAGCTCAATACCAGGCTTTCACGCCAAAATAATGCACTTTATCCCCAAAACTCAGGCATTTTCTCCCCAAAACACGCTTTTTCTCTCCAAAATACAACCATTTCTCCCCTGCATATCAATTTCTGCCAACAATTAGACATTTTCTCCCCGAATATCACTCTTCATCCCAGAAACCATACAGGTTCTCTCTTAAGTGCCACTCTTTATCCCCCCAAAAAGGCATTTTCTCCCCAGAATACTGCCTTTCATCTTCAAATGTCTCATATTTGGGAAAGGAAACGAAAGCGCTACTTTGGGGAGAGTATTTCTTATTTGGGGGATCAAAAGAGCAATTTGGGGGAGAAAATGTGTAATATAGGGAACCCTACGTGGTATTTAATGGATAAAAAATCTTCTCTTTGGAACCAAGAATGATATTTTGGGGAGAATATTTCTCATTTTGAGGACAGAAATAGGTCTTTTGTGGAGAGGATGACTTATTTTCGGTCTAAAAAGCAGTATTCTGGGAAGAAAATGCCTTCTTTTGGGGATAAAAGGTGGTATTCTGGGAAGAAAATGTGTTATTATTGGAATAAAATGTGATGTCCCAATAAAAGACGCTGTCTTCCCCAAATGCGTCTTTGTATGCTGCAAATCAGACATTTTCTCCCCGAAAGATCACCTTTATCCTCAAAAGAAGACATTTTCTCCACAAAATGCCGCTTATTAGCTCAATACCAGGCTTTCACGCCAAAATAATGCACTTTATCCCCAAAACTCAGGCATTTTCTCCACAAAACACGCTTTTTCTCTCCCAAATACAACCATTTCTCCCCTGCATATCAATTTCTGCCAACAATTAGACATTTTCTCCCCGAATATCACTCTTCATCCCAGAAACCAAACAGGTTCTCTCTTCAGTGCCACTCTTTAGCCCCCCAAAAAGGCATTTTCTCCCCAGAATACTGCCTTTCATCTTCAAGTGTCTCATATTTGGGAAAGGAAACGAAAGCGCTACTTTGGGGAGAGTATTTCTTATTTGGGGGATCAAAAGAGCAATTTGGGGGAGAAAATGTGTAATATAGGGAACCCTACGTGGTATTTAATGGATAAAAAATCTTCTCTTTGGAACCAAGAATGATATTTTGGGGAGAAAAATTCTATTTTTGAGGACAGAAATAGGTCTTTTTTGGAGAGGATGACTTATTTTCGGTCTAAAAAGCAGTATTCTGGGAAGAAAATGCCTTCTTTTGGGGATAAAAGGTGGTATTCTGGGAAGAAAATGTGTTATTATTGGAATAAAATGTGATGTCCCAATAAAAGACGCTGTCTTCCCCAAATGCGTCTTTGTATGCTGCAAATCAGACATTTTCTCCCCGAAAGATCACCTTTATCCTCAAAAGAATACATTTTCTCCACAAAATGCTGCTTATTAGCTCAATACCATGATTTATCGACAAAATAATGCAGTTTATCCCCAAAACTCAGGCATTTTCTCCACAAAACACGCTTTTTCGCACCAAAATACAACCATTTCTCCCCTGCATATCAATTTCTGCCAACAATTAGACATTTTCTCCCCGAATATCACTCTTCATCCCAGAAACCAAACAGGTTCTCTCTTCAGTGCCACTCTTTAGCCCCCCAAAAAGGCATTTTCTCCCCAGAATACTGCCTTTCATCTTCAAGTGTCTCATATTTGGGAAAGGAAACGAAAGCGCTACTTTGGGGAGAGTATTTCTTATTTGGGGGATCAAAAGAGCAATTTGGGGGAGAAAATGTGTAATATAGGGAACCCTACGTGGTATTTAATGGATAAAAAATCTTCTATTTGGAACCAAGAATGATATTTTGGGGAGCTAATTTCTCATTTTGAGGACAGAAATAGGTCTTTTTTGGAGAGGATGACTTATTTTCGGTCTAAAAAGCAGTATTCTGGGAAGAAAATGCCTTCTTTTGGGGATAAAAGGTGGTATTCTGGGAAGAAAATGTGTTATTATTGGAATAAAATGTGATGTCCCAATAAAAGACGCTGTCTTCCCCAAAATGCGTCTTTTTATGCTGCAAATCAGACATTTTCTCCCCGAAAGATCACCTTTATCCTCAAAAGAAGACATTTTCTCCACAAAATGCCGCTTATTAGCTCAATACCAGGTTTCACGCCAAAATAATGCACTTTATCCCCAAAACTCAGGCATTTTCTCCCCAAAACACGCTTTTTTTCTCCCAAATACAAACATTTCTCCCCTGCATATCAATTTCTGCCAACAATTAGACATTTTCTCCCCGAATATCACTCTTCATCCCAGAAACCAAACAGGTTCTCTCTTCAGTGCCACTCTTTAGCCCCCCAAAAAGGCATTTTCTCCCCAGAATACTGCCTTTCATCTTCAAGTGTCTCATATTTGGGAAAGGAAACGAAAGCGCTACTTTGGGGAGAGTATTTCTTATTTGGGGGATCAAAAGAGCAATTTGGGGGAGAAAATGTGTAATATAGGGAACCCTACGTGGTATTTAATGGATAAAAAATCTTCTCTTTGGAACCAAGAATGATATTTTGGGGAGAATATTTCTCATTTTGAGGACAGAAATAGGTCTTTTTTGGAGAGGATGACTTATTTTCGGTCTAAAAAGCGGTATTCTGGGAAGAAAATGCCTTCTTTTGGGGATAAAAGGTGGTATTCTGGGAAGAAAATGTGTTATTATTGGAATAAAATGTGATGTCCCAATAAAAGACGCTGTCTTCCCCAAATGCGTCTTTGTATGCTGCAAATCAGACATTTTCTCCCCGAAAGATCACCTTTATCCTCAAAAGAAGACATTTTCTCCACAAAATGCCGCTTATTAGTTCAATACCAGGATTTCACGCCAAAATAATGCACTTTATCCCCAAAACTCAGGCATTTTCTCCCCAAAACACGCTTTTTCTCTCCAAAATACAACCATTTCTCCCCTGCATATCAATTTCTGCCAACAATTAGACATTTTCTCCCCGAATATCACTCTTCATCCCAGAAACCATACAGGTTCTCTCTTCAGTGCCACTCTTTAGCCCCCCAAAAAGGCATTTTCTCCCCAGAATACTGCCTTTCATCTTCAAGTGTCTCATATTTGGGAAAGGAAACGAAAGCGCTACTTTGGGGAGAGTATTTCTTATTTGGGGGATCAAAAGAGCAATTTGGGGGAGAAAATGTGTAATATAGGGAACGCTACGTGGTATTTAATGGATAAAAAATCTTCTCTTTGGAACCAAGAATGATATTTTGGGGAGAAAATTTCTCATTTTGAGGACAGAAATAGGTCTTTTTTGGAGAGCATGACTTATTTTCGGTCTAAAAAGCGGTATTCTGGGAAGAAAATGCCTTCTTTTGGGGATAAAAGGTGGTATTCTGGGAAGAAAATGTGTTATTATTGGAATAAATTGTGATGTCCCAATAAAAGACGCTGTCTTCCCCAAATGCGTCTTTGTATGCTGCAAATCAGACATTTTCTCCCCGAAAGATCACCTTTATCCTCAAAAGAAGACATTTTCTCCACAAAATGCCGCTTATTAGTTCAATACCAGGCTTTCACGCCATAATAATGCACTTTATCCCCAAAACTCAGGCATTTTCTCCACAAAACACGCTTTTTCTCTCCCAAATACAACCATTTCTCCCCTGCATATCAATTTCTGCCAACAATTAGACATTTTCTCCCCGAATATCACTCTTCATCCCAGAAACCAAACAGGTTCTCTCTTCAGTGCCACTCTTTAGCCCCCCAAAAAGGCATTTTCTCCCCAGAATACTGCCTTTCATCTTCAAGTGTCTCATATTTGGGAAAGGAAACGAAAGCGCTACTTTGGGGAGAGTATTTCTTATTTGGGGGATCAAAAGAGCAATTTGGGGGAGAAAATGTGTAATATAGGGAACGCTACGTGGTATTTAATGGATAAAAAATCTTCTCTTTGGAACCAAGAATGATATTTTGGGGAGATAATTTCTCATTTTGAGGACAGAAATAGGTCTTTTTTGGAGAGGATGACTTATTTTCGGTCTAAAAAGCGGTATTCTGGGAAGAAAATGCCTTCTTTTGGGGATAAAAGGTGGTATTCTGGGAAGAAAATGTGTTATTATTGGAATAAATTGTGATGTCCCAATAAAAGACGCTGTCTTCCCCAAAATGCGTCTTTTTATGCTGCAAATCAGACATTTTCTCCACGAAAGATCACCTTTATCCTCAAAAGAAGACATTTTCTCCACAAAATGCCGCTTATTAGCTCAATACCAGGCTTTCACGCCAAAATAATGCAGTTTATCCCCAAAACTCAGGCATTTTCTCCCCAAAACACGCTTTTTCTCTCCCAAATACAACCATTTCTCCCCTGCATATCAATTTCTGCCAACAATTAGACATTTTCTCCCCGAATATCACTCTTCATCCCAGAAACCAAACAGGTTCTCTCTTAAGTGCCACTCTTTAGCCCCCCAGAAAGGCATTTTCTCCCCAGAATACTGCCTTTCATCTTCAAATGTCTCATATTTGGGAAAGGAAACGAAAGCACTACTTGGGGGAGAGTATTTCTTATTTGGGGGATCAAAAGAGCAATTTGGGGGAGAAAATGTGTAATATAGGGAACCCTACGTGGTATTTAATGGATAAAAAATCTTCTATTTGGAACCAAAAATGATATTTTGGGGAGAATATTTCTCATTTTGAGGACAGAAATAGGTCTTTTTTGGAGAGGATGACTTATTTTCGGTCTAAAAAGCGGTATTCTGGGAAGAAAATGCCTTCTTTTGGGGATAAAAGGTGGTATTCTGGGAAGAAAATGTGTTATTATTGGAATAAAATGTGATGTCCCAATAAAAGACGCTGTCTTCCCCAAATGCGTCTTTGTATGCTGCAAATCAGACATTTTCTCCCCGAAAGATCACCTTTATCCTCAAAAGAAGACATTTTCTCCACAAAATGCCGCTTATTAGTTCAATACCAGGCTTTCACGCCAAAATAATGCACTTTATCCCCAAAACTCAGGCATTTTCTCCCCAAAACACTCTTTTTCGCACCAAAATACAACCATTTCTCCCCTGCATATCAATTTCTGCCAACAATTAGACATTTTCTCCCCGAATATCACTCTTCATCCCAGAAACCAAACAGGTTCTCTCTTAAGTGCCACTCTTTAGCCCCCCAAAAAGGCATTTTCTCCCCAGAATACTGCCTTTCATCTTCAAGTGTCTCATATTTGGGAAAGGAAACGAAAGCGCTACTTTGGGGAGAGTATTTCTTATTTGGGGGATCAAAAGAGCAATTTGGGGGAGAAAATGTGTAATATAGGGAACGCTACGTGGTATTTAATGGATAAAAAATCTTCTCTTTGGAACCAAGAATGATATTTTGGGGAGAAAATTTCTCATTTTGAGGACAGAAATAGGTCTTTTTTGGAGAGCATGACTTATTTTCGGTCTAAAAAGCGGTATTCTGGGAAGAAAATGCCTTCTTTTGGGGATAAAAGGTGGTATTCTGGGAAGAAAATGTGTTATTATTGGAATAAATTGTGATGTCCCAATAAAAGACGCTGTCTTCCCCAAATGCGTCTTTGTATGCTGCAAATCAGACATTTTCTCCCCGAAAGATCACCTTTATCCTCAAAAGAAGACATTTTCTCCACAAAATGCCGCTTATTAGTTCAATACCAGGCTTTCACGCCAAAATAATGCACTTTATCCCCAAAACTCAGGCATTTTCTCCACAAAACACGCTTTTTCTCTCCCAAATACAACCATTTCTCCCCTGCATATCAATTTCTGCCAACAATTAGACATTTTCTCCCCGAATATCACTCTTCATCCCAGAAACCAAACAGGTTCTCTCTTCAGTGCCACTCTTTAGCCCCCCAAAAAGGCATTTTCTCCCCAGAATACTGCCTTTCATCTTCAAGTGTCTCATATTTGGGAAAGGAAACGAAAGCGCTTCTTTGGGGAGAGTATTTCTTATATGGGGGATCAAAAGAGCAATTTGGGGGAGAAAATGTGTAATATAGGGAACCCTACGTGGTATTTAATGGATAAAAAGTCTTCTCTTTGGAACCAAGAATGATATTTTGGGGAGAAAATTTCTAATTTTGAGGACAGAAATAGGTCTTTTTTGGAGAGGATGACTTATTTTCGGTCTAAAAAGCGGTATTCTGGGAAGAAAATGCCTTCTTTTGGGGATAAAAGGTGGTATTCTGGGAAGAAAATGTGTTATTATTGGAATAAAATGTGATGTCCCAATAAAAGACGCTGTCTTCCCCAAATGCGTCTTTGTATGCTGCAAATCAGACATTTTCTCCCCGAAAGATCACCTTTATCCTCAAAAGAAGACATTTTCTCCACAAAATGCCGCTTATTAGCTCAATACCAGGCTTTCACGCCAAAATAATGCAGTTTATCCCCAAAACTCATGCATTTTCTCCCCAAAACACGCTTTTTCTCTCCCAAATACAACCATTTCTCCCCTGCATATCAATTTCTGCCAACAATTAGACATTTTCTCCCCGAATATCACTCTTCATCCCAGAAACCAAACAGGTTCTCTCTTCAGTGCCACTCTTTAGCCCCCCAAAAAGGCATTTTCTCCCCAGAATACTGCCTTTCATCTTCAAGTGTCTCATATTTGGGAAAGGAAACGAAAGCGCTACTTTGGGGAGAGTATTTCTTATTTGGGGGATCAAAAGAGCAATTTGGGGGAGAAAATGTGTAATATAGGGAACCCTACGTGGTATTTAATGGATAAAAAATCTTCTATTTGGAACCAAGAATGATATTTTGGGGAGCTAATTTCTCATTTTGAGGACAGAAATAGGTCTTTTTTGGAGAGGATGACTTATTTTCGGTCTAAAAAGCAGTATTCTGGGAAGAAAATGCCTTCTTTTGGGGATAAAAGGTGGTATTCTGGGAAGAAAATGTGTTATTATTGGAATAAAATGTGATGTCCCAATAAAAGACGCTGTCTTCCCCAAATGCGTCTTTGTATGCTGCAAATCAGACATTTTCTCCCCGAAAGATCACCTTTATCCTCAAAAGAATACATTTTCTCCACAAAATGCTGCTTATTAGCTCAATACCATGATTTATCGACAAAATAATGCAGTTTATCCCCAAAACTCAGGCATTTTCTCCACAAAACACGCTTTTTCTCTCCCAAATACAACCATTTCTCCCCTGCATATCAATTTCTGCCAACAATTAGACATTTTCTCCCCGAATATCACTCTTCATCCCAGAAACCAAACAGGTTCTCTCTTAAGTGCCACTCTTTAGCCCCCCAAAAAGGCATTTTCTCCCCAGAATACTGCCTTTCATCTTCAAGTGTCTCATATTTGGGAAAGGAAACAAAAGCGCTACTTTGGGGAGAGTATTTCTTATTTGGGGGATCAAAAGAGCAATTTGGGGGAGAAAATGTGTAATATAGGGAACCCTACGTGGTATTTAATGGATAAAAAATCTTCTCTTTGGAACCAAGAATGATATTTTGCGGGGAAAATTTCTATTTTTGAGGACAGAAATAGGTCTTTTTTGGAGAGGATGACTTATTTTCGGTCTAAAAAGCGGTATTCTGGGAAGAAAATGCCTTCTTTTGGGGATCAAAGGCGGTATTCTGGGAAGAAAATGTGTTATTATTGGAATAAAATGTGATGTCCCAATAAAAGACGCTGTCTTCCCCAAATGCGTCTTTGTATGCTGCAAATCAGACATTTTCTCCCCGAAAGATCACCTTAATCCTCTAAAGAAGACATTTTCTCCACAAAATGACGCTTATTAGCTCAATACCAGGCTTTCACGCCAAAATAATGCACTTTATCCCCAAAACTCAGGCATTTTCTCCCCAAAACACGCTTTTTCTCTCCAAAATACAACCATTTCTCCCCTGCATATCAATTTCTGCCAACAATTAGACATTTTCTCCCCGAATATCACTCTTCATCCCAGAAACCATACAGGTTCTCTCTTAAGTGCCACTCTTTAGCCCCCCAGAAAGGCATTTTCTCCCCAGAATACTGCCTTTCATCTTCAAATGTCTCATATTTGGGAAAGGAAACGAAAGCGCTACTTTGGGGAGAGTATTTCTTATTTGGGGGATCAAAAGAGCAATTTGGGGGAGAAAATGTGTAATATAGGGAACCCTACGTGGTATTTAATGGATAAAAAATCTTCTATTTGGAACCAAGAATGATATTTTGGGGAGCTAATTTCTCATTTTGAGGACAGAAATAGGTCTTTTTTGGAGAGGATGACTTATTTTCGGTCTAAAAAGCGGTATTCTGGGAAGAAAATGCCTTCTTTTTGGGATAAAAGGTGGTATTCTGGGAAGAAAATGTGTTATTATTGGAATAAAATGTGATGTCCCAATAAAAGACGCTGTCTTCCCCAAATGCGTCTTTGTATGCTGCAAATCAGACATTTTCTCCCCGAAAGATCACCTTGATCCTCTAAAGAAGACATTTTCTCCACAAAATGCCGCTTATTAGCTCAATACCAGGCTTTCACGCCAAAATAATGCACTTTATCCCCAAAACTCAGGCATTTTCTCCACAAAACACGCTTTTTCTCTCCCAAATACAACCATTTCTCCCCTGCATATCAATTTCTGCCAACAATTAGACATTTTCTCCCCGAATATCACTCTTCATCCCAGAAACCAAACAGGTTCTCTCTTAAGTGCCACTCTTTAGCCCCCCAAAAAGGCATTTTCTCCCCAGAATACTGCCTTTCATCTTCAAGTGTCTCATATTTGGGAAAGGAAACAAAAGCGCTACTTTGGGGAGAGTATTTCTTATTTGGGGGATCAAAAGAGCAATTTGGGGGAGAAAATGTGTAATATAGGGAACCCTACGTGGTATTTAATGGATAAAAAATCTTCTCTTTGGAACCAAGAATGATATTTTGCGGGGAAAATTTCTATTTTTGAGGACAGAAATAGGTCTTTTTTGGAGAGGATGACTTATTTTCGGTCTAAAAAGCGGTATTCTGGGAAGAAAATGCCTTCTTTTGGGGATAAAAGGCGGTATTCGGGAAGAAAATTTGTTATTATTGGAATAAAATATGATGTCCCAACAAAAGACACTATCTTCCCCAAATGCGTCTTTGTATGCTGCAAATCAGACATTTTCTCCCCGAAAGATCACCTTTATCCTCTAAAGAAGACATTTTCTCCACAAAATGCCGCTTATTAGCTCAATACCAGGCTTTCACGCCAAAATAATGCACTTTATCCCCAAAACTCAGGCATTTTCTCCCCAAAACACGCTTTTTCTCTCCCAAATACAACCATTTCTCCCCTGCATATCAATTTCTGCCAACAATTAGACATTTTCTCCCCGAATATCACTCTTCATCCCAGAAACCAAACAGGTTCTCTCTTAAGTGCCACTCTTTAGCCCCCCAAAAAGGCATTTTCTCCCCAGAATACTGCCTTTCATCTTCAAATGTCTCATATTTGGGAAAGGAAACGAAAGCGCTACTTGGGGGAGAGTATTTCTTATTTGGGGGATCAAAAGAGCAATTTGGGGGAGAAAATGTGTAATATAGGGAACCCTACGTGGTATTTAATGGATAATAAATCTTCTATTTGGAACCATGAATGATATTTTGGGGAGTATATTTCTCATTTTGAGGACAGAAATAGGTCTTTTTTGGAGAGGATGACTTATTTTCGGTCTAAAAAGCGGTATTCTGGGAAGAAAATGCCTTCTTTTGGGGATCAAAGGCGGTATTCGGGAAGAAAATGTGTTATTATTGGAATAAAATGTGATGTCCCATAAAAGACGCTGTCTTCCCCAAATGCGTCTTTGTATGCTGCAAATCAGACATTTTCTCCCCGAAAGATCACCTTAATCCTCTAAAGAAGACATTTTCTCCACAAAATGACGCTTATTAGCTCAATACCAGGCTTTCACGCCAAAATAATGCACTTTATCCCCAAAACTCAGGCATTTTCTCCCCAAAACACGCTTTTTCTCTCCAAAATACAACCATTTCTCCCCTGCATATCAATTTCTGCCAACAATTAGACATTTTCTCCCCGAATATCACTCTTCATCCCAGAAACCATACAGGTTCTCTCTTAAGTGCCACTCTTTAGCCCCCCAGAAAGGCATTTTCTCCCCAGAATACTGCCTTTCATCTTCAAATGTCTCATATTTGGGAAAGGAAACGAAAGCACTACTTGGGGGAGAGTATTTCTTATTTGGGGGATCAAAAGAGCAATTTGGGGGAGAAAATGTGTAATATAGGGAACCCTACGTGGTATTTAATGGATAAAAAATCTTCTCTTTGGAACCAAAAATGATATTTTGGGGAGAATATTTCTCATTTTGAGGACAGAAATAGGTCTTTTTTGGAGAGGATGACTTATTTTCGGTCTAAAAAGCGGTATTCTGGGAAGAAAATGCCTTCTTTTGGGGATAAAAGGTGGTATTCTGGGAAGAAAATGTGTTATTATTGGAATAAAATGTGATGTCCCAATAAAAGACGCTGTCTTCCCCAAATGCGTCTTTGTATGCTGCAAATCAGACATTTTCTCCCCGAAAGATCACCTTTATCCTCAAAAGAAGACATTTTCTCCACAAAATGCCGCTTATTAGTTCAATACCAGGCTTTCACGCCAAAATAATGCACTTTATCCCCAAAACTCAGGCATTTTCTCCCCAAAACACTCTTTTTCGCACCAAAATACAACCATTTCTCCCCTGCATATCAATTTCTGCCAACAATTAGACATTTTCTCCCCGAATATCACTCTTCATCCCAGAAACCAAACAGGTTCTCTCTTAAGTGCCACTCTTTAGCCCCCCAAAAAGGCATTTTCTCCCCAGAATACTGCCTTTCATCTTCAAGTGTCTCATATTTGGGAAAGGAAACGAAAGCGCTACTTTGGGGAGAGTATTTCTTATTTGGGGGATCAAAAGAGCAATTTGGGGGAGAAAATGTGTAATATAGGGAACGCTACGTGGTATTTAATGGATTAAAAATCTTCTATTTGGAACCAAGAATGATATTTTGGGGAGATAATTTCTCATTTTGAGGACAGAAATAGGTCTTTTTTGGAGAGGATGACTTATTTTCGGTCTAAAAAGCGGTATTCTGGGAAGAAAATGCCTTCTTTTGGGGATAAAAGGTGGTATTCTGGGAAGAAAATGTGTTATTATTGGAATAAAATGTGATGTCCCAATAAAAGACGCTGTCTTCCCCAAATGCGTCTTTGTATGCTGCAAATCAGACATTTTCTCCCCAAAAGATCACCTTTATCCTCAAAAGAAGACATTTTCTCCACAAAATGCCGCTTATTAGTTCAATACCAGGCTTTCACGCCAAAATAATGCACTTTATCCCCAAAACTCAGGCATTTTCTCCACAAAACACGCTTTTTCTCTCCCAAATACAACCATTTCTCCCCTGCATATCAATTTCTGCCAACAATTAGACATTTTCTCCCCGAATATCACTCTTCATCCCAGAAACCAAACAGGTTCTCTCTTCAGTGCCACTCTTTAGCCCCCCAAAAAGGCATTTTCTCCCCAGAATACTGCCTTTCATCTTCAAGTGTCTCATATTTGGGAAAGGAAACGAAAGCGCTACTTTGGGGAGAGTATTTCTTATTTGGGGGATCAAAAGAGCAATTTGGGGGAGAAAATGTGTAATATAGGGAACCCTACGTGGTATTTAATGGATAAAAAGTCTTCTCTTTGGAACCAAGAATGATATTTTGGGGAGAAAATTTCTAATTTTGAGGACAGAAATAGGTCTTTTTTGGAGAGGATGACTTATTTTCGGTCTAAAAAGCGGTATTCTGGGAAGAAAATGCCTTCTTTTGGGGATAAAAGGTGGTATTCTGGGAAGAAAATGTGTTATTATTGGAATAAAATGTGATGTCCCAATAAAAGACGCTGTCTTCCCCAAATGCGTCTTTGTATGCTGCAAATCAGACATTTTCTCCCCGAAAGATCACCTTTATCCTCAAAAGAAGACATTTTCTCCACAAAATGCCGCTTATTAGCTCAATACCAGGCTTTCACGCCAAAATAATGCAGTTTATCCCCAAAACTCATGCATTTTCTCCCCAAAACACGCTTTTTCTCTCCCAAATACAACCATTTCTCCCCTGCATATCAATTTCTGCCAACAATTAGACATTTTCTCCCCGAATATCACTCTTCATCCCAGAAACCAAACAGGTTCTCTCTTCAGTGCCACTCTTTAGCCCCCCAAAAAGGCATTTTCTCCCCAGAATACTGCCTTTCATCTTCAAGTGTCTCATATTTGGGAAAGGAAACGAAAGCGCTACTTTGGGGAGAGTATTTCTTATTTGGGGGATCAAAAGAGCAATTTGGGGGAGAAAATGTGTAATATAGGGAACCCTACGTGGTATTTAATGGATAAAAAATCTTCTCTTTGGAACCAAGAATGATATTTTGGGGAGCTAATTTCTCATTTTGAGGACAGAAATAGGTCTTTTTTGGAGAGGATGACTTATTTTCGGTCTAAAAAGCAGTATTCTGGGAAGAAAATGCCTTCTTTTGGGGATAAAAGGTGGTATTCTGGGAAGAAAATGTGTTATTATTGGAATAAAATGTGATGTCCCAATAAAAGACGCTGTCTTCCCCAAATGCGTCTTTGTATGCTGCAAATCAGACATTTTCTCCCCGAAAGATCACCTTGATCCTCTAAAGAAGACATTTTCTCCACAAAATGCTGCTTATTAGCTCAATACCATGATTTATCGACAAAATAATGCAGTTTATCCCCAAAACTCAGGCATTTTCTCCACAAAACACGCTTTTTCTCTCCCAAATACAACCATTTCTCCCCTGCATATCAATTTCTGCCAACAATTAGACATTTTCTCCCCGAATATCACTCTTCATCCCAGAAACCAAACAGGTTCTCTCTTAAGTGCCACTCTTTAGCCCCCCAAAAAGGCATTTTCTCCCCAGAATACTGCCTTTCATCTTCAAGTGTCTCATATTTGGGAAAGGAAACAAAAGCGCTACTTTGGGGAGAGTATTTCTTATTTGGGGGATCAAAAGAGCAATTTGGGGGAGAAAATGTGTAATATAGGGAACCCTACGTGGTATTTAATGGATAAAAAATCTTCTCTTTGGAACCAAGAATGATATTTTGCGGGGAAAATTTCTATTTTTGAGGACAGAAATAGGTCTTTTTTGGAGAGGATGACTTATTTTCGGTCTAAAAAGCGGTATTCTGGGAAGAAAATGCCTTCTTTTGGGGATCAAAGGCGGTATTCGGGAAGAAAATGTGTTATTATTGGAATAAAATGTGATGTCCCAATAAAAGACGCTGTCTTCCCCAAATGCGTCTTTGTATGCTGCAAATCAGACATTTTCTCCCCGAAAGATCACCTTAATCCTCTAAAGAAGACATTTTCTCCACAAAATGACGCTTATTAGCTCAATACCAGGCTTTCACGCCAAAATAATGCACTTTATCCCCAAAACTCAGGCATTTTCTCCCCAAAACACGCTTTTTCTCTCCAAAATACAACCATTTCTCCCCTGCATATCAATTTCTGCCAACAATTAGACATTTTCTCCCCGAATATCACTCTTCATCCCAGAAACCATACAGGTTCTCTCTTAAGTGCCACTCTTTAGACCCCCAAAAAGGCATTTTCTCCCCAGAATACTGCCTTTCATCTTCAAATGTCTCATATTTGGGAAAGGAAACGAAAGCGCTACTTTGGGGAGAGTATTTCTTATTTGGGGGATCAAAAGAGCAATTTGGGGGAGAAAATGTGTAATATAGGGAACCCTACGTGGTATTTAATGGATAAAAAATTTTCTCTTTGGAACCAAGAATGATATTTTGGGGAGATAATTTCTCATTTTGAGGACAGAAATAGGTCTTTTTTGGAGAGGATGACTTATTTTCGGTCTAAAAAGCGGTATTCTGGGAAGAAAATGCCTTCTTTTGGGGATAAAAGGTGGTATTCTGGGAAGAAAATGTGTTATTATTGGAATAAAATGTGATGTCCCAATAAAAGACGCTGTCTTCCCCAAATGCGTCTTTGTATGCTGCAAATCAGACATTTTCTCCCCGAAAGATCACCTTTATCCTCAAAAGAATACATTTTCTCCACAAAATGCTGCTTATTAGCTCAATACCATGATTTATCGACAAAATAATGCAGTTTATCCCCAAAACTCAGGCATTTTCTCCACAAAACACGCTTTTTCTCTCCCAAATACAACCATTTCTCCCCTGCATATCAATTTCTGCCAACAATTAGACATTTTCTCCCCGAATATCACTCTTCATCCCAGAAACCAAACAGGTTCTCTCTTAAGTGCCACTCTTTAGCCCCCCAAAAAGGCATTTTCTCCCCAGAATACTGCCTTTCATCTTCAAGTGTCTCATATTTGGGAAAGGAAACAAAAGCGCTACTTTGGGGAGAGTATTTCTTATTTGGGGGATCAAAAGAGCAATTTGGGGGAGAAAATGTGTAATATAGGGAACCCTACGTGGTATTTAATGGATAAAAAATCTTCTCTTTGGAACCAAGAATGATATTTTGCGGGGAAAATTTCTATTTTTGAGGACAGAAATAGGTCTTTTTTGGAGAGGATGACTTATTTTCGGTCTAAAAAGCGGTATTCTGGGAAGAAAATGCCTTCTTTTGGGGATAAAAGGCGGTATTCGGGAAGAAAATTTGTTATTATTGGAATAAAATATGATGTCCCAACAAAAGACACTATCTTCCCCAAATGCGTCTTTGTATGCTGCAAATCAGACATTTTCTCCCCGAAAGATCACCTTTATCCTCTAAAGAAGACATTTTCTCCACAAAATGCCGCTTATTAGCTCAATACCAGGCTTTCACGCCAAAATAATGCACTTTATCCCCAAAACTCAGGCATTTTCTCCCCAAAACACGCTTTTTCTCTCCCAAATACAACCATTTCTCCCCTGCATATCAATTTCTGCCAACAATTAGACATTTTCTCCCCGAATATCACTCTTCATCCCAGAAACCAAACAGGTTCTCTCTTAAGTGCCACTCTTTAGCCCCCCAAAAAGGCATTTTCTCCCCAGAATACTGCCTTTCATCTTCAAATGTCTCATATTTGGGAAAGGAAACGAAAGCGCTACTTGGGGGAGAGTATTTCTTATTTGGGGGATCAAAAGAGCAATTTGGGGGAGAAAATGTGTAATATAGGGAACCCTACGTGGTATTTAATGGATAATAAATCTTCTATTTGGAACCATGAATGATATTTTGGGGAGTATATTTCTCATTTTGAGGACAGAAATAGGTCTTTTTTGGAGAGGATGACTTATTTTCGGTCTAAAAAGCGGTATTCTGGGAAGAAAATGCCTTCTTTTGGGGATCAAAGGCGGTATTCAGGAAGAAAATGTGTTATTATTGGAATAAAATGTGATGTCCCATAAAAGACGCTGTCTTCCCCAAATGCGTCTTTGTATGCTGCAAATCAGACATTTTCTCCCCGAAAGATCACCTTAATCCTCTAAAGAAGACATTTTCTCCACAAAATGACGCTTATTAGCTCAATACCAGGCTTTCACGCCAAAATAATGCACTTTATCCCCAAAACTCAGGCATTTTCTCCCCAAAACACGCTTTTTCTCTCCAAAATACAACCATTTCTCCCCTGCATATCAATTTCTGCCAACAATTAGACATTTTCTCCCCAAATATCACTCTTCATCCCAGAAACCATACAGGTTCTCTCTTAAGTGCCACTCTTTATCCCCCCAAAAAGGCATTTTCTCCCCAGAATACTGCCTTTCATCTTCAAATGTCTCATATTTGGGAAAGGAAACGAAAGCGCTACTTTGGGGAGAGTATTTCTTATTTGGGGGATCAAAAGAGCAATTTGGGGGAAAAAATGTGTAATATAGGGAACCCTACGTGGTATTTAATGGATAAAAAATCTTCTGTTTGGAACCAAGAATGATATTTTGGGGAGAATATTTCTCATTTTGAGGACAGAAATAGGTCTTTTGTGGAGAGGATGACTTATTTTCGGTCTAAAAAGCAGTATTCTGGGAAGAAAATGCCTTCTTTTGGGGATAAAAGGTGGTATTCTGGGAAGAAAGTGTGTTATTATTGGAATAAAATGTGATGTCCCAATAAAAGACGCTGTCTTCCCCAAATGCGTCTTTGTATGCTGCAAATCAGACATTTTCTCCCCGAAAGATCACCTTTATCCTCAAAAGAAGACATTTTCTCCACAAAATGCCGCTTATTAGCTCAATACCAGGCTTTCACGCCAAAATAATGCAGTTTATCCCCAAAACTCAGGCATTTTCTCCACAAAACACTCTTTTTCGCTCCAAAATACAACCATTTCTCCCCTGCATATCAATTTCTGCCAACAATTAGACATTTTCTCCCCGAATATCACTCTTCATCCCAGAAACCAAACAGGTTCTCTCTTCAGTGCCACTCTTTAGCCCCCCAAAAAGGCATTTTCTCCCCAGAATACTGCCTTTCATCTTCAAGTGTCTCATATTTGGGAAAGGAAACGAAAGCGCTACTTTGGGGAGAGTATTTCTTATTTGGGGGATCAAAAGAGCAATTTGGGGGAGAAAATGTGTAATATAGGGAACCCTACGTGGTATTTAATGGATAAAAAATCTTCTCTTTGGAACCAAGAATGATATTTTGGGGAGCTAATTTCTCATTTTGAGGACAGAAATAGGTCTTTTTTGGAGAGGATGACTTATTTTCGGTCTAAAAAGCAGTATTCTGGGAAGAAAATGCCTTCTTTTGGGGATAAAAGGTGGTATTCTGGGAAGAAAATGTGTTATTATTGGAATAAAATGTGATGTCCCAACAAAAGACGCTGTCTTCCCCAAAATGCGTCTTTTTATGCTGCAAATCAGACATTTTCTCCCCGAAAGATCACCTTTATCCTCAAAAGAAGACATTTTCTCCACAAAATGCCGCTTATTAGCTCAATACCAGGCTTTCACGCCAAAATAATGCACTTTATCCCCAAAACTCAGGCATTTTCTCCCCAAAACACGCTTTTTTTCTCCCAAATACAAACATTTCTCCCCTGCATATCAATTTCTGCCAACAATTAGACATTTTCTCCCCGAATATCACTCTTCATCCCAGAAACCAAACAGGTTCTCTCTTAAGTGCCACTCTTTAGCCCCCCAAAAAGGCATTTTCTCCCCAGAATACTGCCTTTCATCTTCAAGTGTCTCATATTTGGGAAAGGAAACGAAAGCGCTACTTTGGGGAGAGTATTTCTTATTTGGGGGATCAAAAGAGCAATTTGGGGGAGAAAATGTGTAATATAGGGAACCCTACGTGGTATTTAATGGATAAAAAATCTTCTCTTTGGAACCAAGAATGATATTTTGGGGAGAATATTTCTAATTTTGAGGACAGAAATAGGTCTTTTTTGGAGAGGATGACTTATTTTCGGTCTAAAAAGCGGTATTCTGGGAAGAAAATGCCTTCTTTTGGGGATAAAAGGTGGTATTCTGGGAAGAAAATGTGTTATTATTGGAATAAAATGTGATGTCCCAATAAAAGACGCTGTCTTCCCCAAATGCGTCTTTGTATGCTGCAAATCAGACATTTTCTCCCCGAAAGATCACCTTTATCCTCAAAAGAAGACATTTTCTCCACAAAATGCCGCTTATTAGTTCAATACCAGGATTTCACGCCAAAATAATGCACTTTATCCCCAAAACTCAGGCATTTTCTCCCCAAAACACGCTTTTTCTCTCCCAAATACAACCATTTCTCCCCTGCATATCAATTTCTGCCAACAATTAGACATTTTCTCCCCGAATATCACTCTTCATCCCAGAAACCAAACAGGTTCTCTCTTCAGTGCCACTCTTTAGCCCCCCAAAAAGGCATTTTCTCCCCAGAATACTGCCTTTCATCTTCAAGTGTCTCATATTTGGGAAAGGAAACGAAAGCGCTACTTTGGGGAGAGTATTTCTTATTTGGGGGATCAAAAGAGCAATTTGGGGGAGAAAATGTGTAATATAGGGAACCCTACGTGGTATTTAATGGATAAAAAATCTTCTCTTTGGAACCAAGAATGATATTTTGGGGAGAAAATTTCTAATTTTGAGGACAGAAATAGGTCTTCTTTGGAGAGGATGACTTATTTTCGGTCTAAAAAGCGGTATTCTGGGAAGAAAATGCCTTCTTTTGGGGATAAAAGGTGGTATTCTGGGAAGAAAATGTGTTATTATTGGAATAAAATGTGCTGTCCCAATAAAAGACGCTGTCTTCCCCAAATGCGTCTTTGTATGCTGCAAATCAGACATTTTCTCCCCGAAAGATCACCTTTATCCTCAAAAGAAGACATTTTCTCCACAAAATGCCGCTTATTAGCTCAATACCAGGCTTTCACGCCAAAATAATGCAGTTTATCCCCAAAACTCAGGCATTTTCTCCCCAAAACACTCTTTTTCTCTCCAAAATACAACCATTTCTCCCCTGCATATCAATTTCTGCCAACAATTAGACATTTTCTCCCCGAATATCACTCTTCATCCCAGAAACCAAACAGGTTCTCTCTTAAGTGCCACTCTTTAGCCCCCCAAAAAGGCATTTTCTCCCCAGAATACTGCCTTTCATCTTCAAGTGTCTTCTTTTTGGGAAAGGAAACGAAAGCGCTACTTTGGGGAGAGTATTTCTTATTTGGGGGATCAAAAGAGCAATTTGGGGGAGAAAATGTGTAATATAGGGAACCCTACGTGGTATTTAATGGATAAAAAATCTTCTCTTTGGAACCAAGAATGATATTTTGGGGAGAATATTTCTCATTTTGAGGACAGAAATAGGTCTTTTTTGGAGAGGATGACTTATTTTCGGTCTAAAAAGCGGTATTCTGGGAAGAAAATGCCTTCTTTTGGGGATAAAAGGTGGTATTCTGGGAAGAAAATGTGTTATTATTGGAATAAAATGTGATGTCCCAATAAAAGACGCTGTCTTCCCCAAATGCGTCTTTGTATGCTGCAAATCAGACATTTTCTCCCCGAAAGATCACCTTTATCCTCAAAAGAAGACATTTTCTCCACAAAATGCCGCTTATTAGTTCAATACCAGGATTTCACGCCAAAATAATGCACTTTATCCCCAAAACTCAGGCATTTTCTCCCCAAAACACGCTTTTTCTCTCCCAAATACAACCATTTCTCCCCTGCATATCAATTTCTGCCAACAATTAGACATTTTCTCCCCGAATATCACTCTTCATCCCAGAAACCAAACAGGTTCTCTCTTCAGTGCCACTCTTTAGCCCCCCAAAAAGGCATTTTCTCCCCAGAATACTGCCTTTCATCTTCAAGTGTCTCATATTTGGGAAAGGAAACGAAAGCGCTACTTTGGGGAGAGTATTTCTTATTTGGGGGATCAAAAGAGCAATTTGGGGGAGAAAATGTGTAATATAGGGAACCCTACGTGGTATTTAATGGATAAAAAATCTTCTCTTTGGAACCAAGAATGATATTTTGGGGAGAATATTTCTCATTTTGAGGACAGAAATAGGTCTTTTTTGGAGAGGATGACTTATTTTCGGTCTAAAAAGCGGTATTCTGGGAAGAAAATGCCTTCTTTTGGGGATAAATGGCGGTATTCTGGGAAGAAAATGTGTTATTATTGGAATAAATTGTGATGTCCCAATAAAAGACGCGGTCTTCCCCAAATGAGTCTTTGTATGCTGCAAATCAGACATTTTCTCCCCGAAAGATCACCTTTATCCTCAAAAGAAGACATTTTCTCCACAAAATGCCGCTTATTAGCTCAATACCAGGCTTTCACGCCAAAATAATGCAGTTTATCCCCAAAACTCAGGCATTTTCTCCACAAAACACGCTTTTTCGCACCAAAATACAACCATTTCTCCCCTGCATATCAATTTCTGCCAACAATTAGACATTTTCTCCCCGAATATCACTCTTCATCCCAGAAACCAAACAGGTTCTCTCTTCAGTGCCACTCTTTAGCCCCCCAAAAAGGCATTTTCTCCCCAGAATACTGCCTTTCATCTTCAAGTGTCTCATATTTGGGAAAGGAAACGAAAGCGCTACTTTGGGGAGAGTATTTCTTATTTGGGGGATCAAAAGAGCAATTTGGGGGAGAAAATGTGTAATATAGGGAACGCTACGTGGTATTTAATGGATAAAAAATCTTCTATTTGGAACCAAGAATGATATTTTGGGGAGATAATTTCTCATTTTGAGGACAGAAATAGGTCTTTTTTGGAGAGGATGACTTATTTTCGGTCTAAAAAGCGGTATTCTGGGAAGAAAATGCCTTCTTTTGGGGATAAAAGGTGGTATTCTGGGAAGAAAATGTGTTATTATTGGAATAAATTGTGATGTCCCAATAAAAGACGCTGTCTTCCCCAAAATGCGTCTTTTTATGCTGCAAATCAGACATTTTCTCCCCGAAAGATCACCTTTATCCTCAAAAGAAGACATTTTCTCCACAAAATGCCGCTTATTAGCTCAATACCAGGCTTTCACGCCAAAATAATGCAGTTTATCCCCAAAACTCAGGCATTTTCTCCACAAAACACGCTTTTTCTCTCCCAAATACAACCATTTCTCCCCTGCATATCAATTTCTGCCAACAATTAGACATTTTCTCCCCGAATATCACTCTTCATCCCAGAAACCAAACAGGTTCTCTCTTAAGTGCCACTCTTTAGCCCCCCAGAAAGGCATTTTCTCCCCAGAATACTGCCTTTCATCTTCAAATGTCTCATATTTGGGAAAGGAAACGAAAGCACTACTTTGGGGAGAGTATTTCTTATTTGGGGGATCAAAAGAGCAATTTGGGGGAGAAAATGTGTAATATAGGGAACCCTACGTGGTATTTAATGGATAAAAAATCTTCTCTTTGGAACCAAGAATGATATTTTGGGGAGAATATTTCTCATTTTGAGGACAGAAATAGGTCTTTTTTGGAGAGGATGACTTATTTTCGGTCTAAAAAGCGGTATTCTGGGAAGAAAATGCCTTCTTTTGGGGATAAAAGGTGGTATTCTGGGAAGAAAATGTGTTATTATTGGAATAAAATGTGATGTCCCAATAAAAGACGCTGTCTTCCCCAAATGCGTCTTTGTATGCTGCAAATCAGACATTTTCTCCCCGAAAGATCACCTTTATCCTCAAAAGAAGACATTTTCTCCACAAAATGCCGCTTATTAGTTCAATACCAGGCTTTCACGCCAAAATAATGCAGTTTATCCCCAAAACTCAGGCATTTTCTCCCCAAAACACGCTTTTTCTCTCCCAAATACAACCATTTCTCCCCTGCATATCAATTTCTGCCAACAATTAGACATTTTCTCCCCGAATATCACTCTTCATCCCAGAAACCAAACAGGTTCTCTCTTAAGTGCCACTCTTTAGCCCCCCAAAAAGGCATTTTCTCCCCAGAATACTGCCTTTCATCTTCAAGTGTCTCATATTTGGGAAAGGAAACGAAAGCGCTACTTTGGGGAGAGTATTTCTTATTTGGGGGATCAAAAGAGCAATTTGGGGGAGAAAATGTGTAATATAGGGAACGCTACGTGGTATTTAATGGATAAAAAATCTTCTATTTGGAACCAAGAATGATATTTTGGGGAGATAATTTCTCATTTTGAGGACAGAAATAGGTCTTTTTTGGAGAGGATGACTTATTTTCGGTCTAAAAAGCGGTATTCTGGGAAGAAAATGCCTTCTTTTGGGGATAAAAGGTGGTATTCTGGGAAGAAAATGTGTTATTATTGGAATAAATTGTGATGTCCCAATAAAAGACGCTGTCTTCCCCAAAATGCGTCTTTTTATGCTGCAAATCAGACATTTTCTCCCCGAAAGATCACCTTTATCCTCAAAAGAAGACATTTTCTCCACAAAATGCCGCTTATTAGCTCAATACCAGGCTTTCACGCCAAAATAATGCAGTTTATCCCCAAAACTCAGGCATTTTCTCCACAAAACACGCTTTTTCTCTCCCAAATACAACCATTTCTCCCCTGCATATCAATTTCTGCCAACAATTAGACATTTTCTCCCCGAATATCACTCTTCATCCCAGAAACCAAACAGGTTCTCTCTTAAGTGCCACTCTTTAGCCCCCCAGAAAGGCATTTTCTCCCCAGAATACTGCCTTTCATCTTCAAATGTCTCATATTTGGGAAAGGAAACGAAAGCACTACTTTGGGGAGAGTATTTCTTATTTGGGGGATCAAAAGAGCAATTTGGGGGAGAAAATGTGTAATATAGGGAACCCTACGTGGTATTTAATGGATAAAAAATCTTCTCTTTGGAACCAAGAATGATATTTTGGGGAGAATATTTCTCATTTTGAGGACAGAAATAGGTCTTTTTTGGAGAGGATGACTTATTTTCGGTCTAAAAAGCGGTATTCTGGGAAGAAAATGCCTTCTTTTGGGGATAAAAGGTGGTATTCTGGGAAGAAAATGTGTTATTATTGGAATAAAATGTGATGTCCCAATAAAAGACGCTGTCTTCCCCAAATGCGTCTTTGTATGCTGCAAATCAGACATTTTCTCCCCGAAAGATCACCTTTATCCTCAAAAGAAGACATTTTCTCCACAAAATGCCGCTTATTAGTTCAATACCAGGCTTTCACGCCAAAATAATGCAGTTTATCCCCAAAACTCAGGCATTTTCTCCCCAAAACACTCTTTTTCGCACCAAAATACAACCATTTCTCCCCTGCATATCAATTTCTGCCAACAATTAGACATTTTCTCCCCGAATATCACTCTTCATCCCAGAAACCAAACAGGTTCTCTCTTAAGTGCCACTCTTTAGCCCCCCAAAAAGGCATTTTCTCCCCAGAATACTGCCTTTCATCTTCAAGTGTCTCATATTTGGGAAAGGAAACGAAAGCGCTACTTTGGGGAGAGTATTTCTTATTTGGGGGATCAAAAGAGCAATTTGGGGGAGAAAATGTGTAATATAGGGAACGCTACGTGGTATTTAATGGATTAAAAATCTTCTATTTGGAACCAAGAATGATATTTTGGGGAGATAATTTCTCATTTTGAGGACAGAAATAGGTCTTTTTTGGAGAGGATGACTTATTTTCGGTCTAAAAAGCAGTATTCTGGGAAGAAAATGCCTTCTTTTGGGGATAAAAGGTGGTATTCTGGGAAGAAAATGTGTTATTATTGGAATAAAATGTGATGTCCCAATAAAAGACGCTGTCTTCCCCAAATGCGTCTTTGTATGCTGCAAATCAGACATTTTCTCCCCGAAAGATCACCTTTATCCTCAAAAGAAGACATTTTCTCCACAAAATGCCGCTTATTAGCTCAATACCAGGCTTTCACGCCAAAATAATGCACTTTATCCCCAAAACTCAGGCATTTTCTCCCCAAAACACGCTTTTTCTCTCCCAAATACAACCATTTCTCCCCTGCATATCAATTTCTGCCAACAATTAGACATTGTCTCCCCGAATATCACTCTTCATCCCAGAAACCAAACAGGTTCTCTCTTCAGTGCCACTCTTTAGCCCCCCAAAAAGGCATTTTCTCCCCAGAATACTGCCTTTCATCTTCAAAAGTCTCATATTTGGGAAAGGAAACGAAAGCGCTACTTTGGGGAGAGTATTTCTTATTTGGGGGATCAAAAGAGCAATTTGGGGGAGAAAATGTGTAATATAGGGAACCCTACGTGGTATTTAATGGATAAAAAATCTTCTCTTTGGAACCAAGAATGATATTTTGGGGAGAATATTTCTCATTTTGAGGACAGAAATAGGTCTTTTTTGGAGAGGATGACTTATTTTCGGTCTAAAAAGCGGTATTCTGGGAAGAAAATGCCTTCTTTTGGGGATAAAAGGTGGTATTCTGGGAAGAAAATGTGTTATTATTGGAATAAAATGTGATGTCCCAATAAAAGACGCTGTCTTCCCCAAATGCGTCTTTGTATGCTGCAAATCAGACATTTTCTCCCCGAAAGATCACCTTTATCCTCAAAAGAAGACATTTTCTCCACAAAATGCCGCTTATTAGTTCAATACCAGGCTTTCACGCCAAAATAATGCACTTTATCCCCAAAACTCAGGCATTTTCTCCCCAAAACACTCTTTTTCGCACCAAAATACAACCATTTCTCCCCTGCATATCAATTTCTGCCAACAATTAGACATTTTCTCCCCGAATATCACTCTTCATCCCAGAAACCAAACAGGTTCTCTCTTCAGTGCCACTCTTTAGCCCCCCAAAAAGGCATTTTCTCCCCAGAATACTGCCTTTCATCTTCAAGTGTCTCATATTTGGGAAAGGAAACGAAAGCGCTACTTTGGGGAGAGTATTTCTTATTTGGGGGATCAAAAGAGCAATTTGGGGGAGAAAATGTGTAATATAGGGAACCCTACGTGGTATTTAATGGATTAAAAATCTTCTCTTTGGAACCAAGAATGATATTTTGGGGAGATAATTTCTCATTTTGAGGACAGAAATAGGTCTTTTTTGGAGAGGATGACTTATTTTCGGTCTAAAAAGCGGTATTCTGGGAAGAAAATGCCTTCTTTTGGGGATAAAAGGTGGTATTCTGGGAAGAAAATGTGTTATTATTGGAATAAAATGTGATGTCCCAATAAAAGACGCTGTCTTCCCCAAATGCGTCTTTGTATGCTGCAAATCAGACATTTTCTCCCCAAAAGATCACCTTTATCCTCAAAAGAAGACATTTTCTCCACAAAATGCCGCTTATTAGTTCAATACCAGGCTTTCACGCCAAAATAATGCACTTTATCCCCAAAACTCAGGCATTTTCTCCCCAAAACACGCTTTTTCTCTCCCAAATACAACCATTTCTCCCCTGCATATCAATTTCTGCCAACAATTAGACATTTTCTCCCCGAATATCACTCTTCATCCCAGAAACCAAACAGGTTCTCTCTTCAGTGCCACTCTTTAGCCCCCCAAAAAGGCATTTTCTCCCCAGAATACTGCCTTTCATCTTCAAAAGTCTCATATTTGGGAAAGGAAACGAAAGCACTACTTGGGGGAGAGTATTTCTTATTTGGGGGATCAAAAGAGCAATTTGGGGGAGAAAATGTGTAATATAGGGAACCCTACGTGGTATTTAATGGATAAAAAATCTTCTCTTTGGAACCAAGAATGATATTTTGGGGAGAATATTTCTCATTTTGAGGACAGAAATAGGTCTTTTTTGGAGAGGATGACTTATTTTCGGTCTAAAAAGCAGTATTCTGGGAAGAAAATGCCTTCTTTTGGGGATAAAAGGTGGTATTCTGGGAAGAAAATGTGTTATTATTGGAATAAAATGTGATGTCCCAACAAAAGACACTATCTTCCCCAAATGCGTCTTTGTATGCTGCAAATCAGACATTTTCTCCCCAAAAGATCACCTTTATCCTCAAAAGAAGACATTTTCTCCACAAAATGCCGCTTATTAGCTCAATACCAGGCTTTCACGCCAAAATAATGCAGTTTATCCCCAAAACTCAGGCATTTTCTCCACAAAACACGCTTTTTCGCACCAAAATACAACCATTTCTCCCCTGCATATCAATTTCTGCCAACAATTAGACATTTTCTCCCCGAATATCACTCTTCATCCCAGAAACCAAACAGGATCTCTCTTAAGTGCCACTCTTTAGCCCCCCAAAAAGGCATTTTCTCCCCAGAATACTGCCTTTCATCTTCAAGTGTCTCATATTTGGGAAAGGAAACGAAAGCGCTACTTTGGGGAGAGTATTTCTTATTTGGGGGATCAAAAGAGCAATTTGGGGGAGAAAATGTGTAATATAGGGAACCCTATGTGGTATTTAATGGATAAAAAATCTTCTATTTGGAACCAAGAATGATATTTTGGGGAGCTAATTTCTCATTTTGAGGACAGAAATAGGTTTTTTTTTTGGAGAGGATGACTTATTTTCGGTCTAAAAAGCAGTATTCTGGGAAGAAAATGCCTTCTTTTGGGGATAAAAGGTGGTATTCTGGGAAGAAAATGTGTTATTATTGGAATAAATTGTGATGTCCCAATAAAAGACGCTGTCTTCCCCAAAATGCGTCTTTTTATGCTGCAAATCAGACATTTTCTCCCCGAAAGATCACCTTTATCCTCAAAAGAAGACATTTTCTCCACAAAATGCCGCTTATTAGCTCAATACCAGGCTTTTGCGCCAAAATAATGCACTTTATCCCCAAAACTCAGGCATTTTCTCCCCAAAACACGCTTTTTCTCTCCCAAATACAACCATTTCTCCCCTGCATATCAATTTCTGCCAACAATTAGACATTTTCTCCCCGAATATCACTCTTCATCCCAGAAACCAAACAGGTTCTCTCTTAAGTGCCACTCTTTAGCCCCCCAAAAAGGCATTTTCTCCCCAGAATACTGCCTTTCATCTTCAAGTGTCTCATATTTGGGAAAGGAAACGAAAGCGCTACTTTGGGGAGAGTATTTCTTATTTGGGGGATCAAAAGAGCAATTTGGGGGAGAAAATGTGTAATATAGGGAACCCTACGTGGTATTTAATGGATAAAAAATCTTCTCTTTGGAACCAAGAATGATATTTTGGGGAGAATATTTCTCATTTTGAGGACAGAAATAGGTCTTTTTTGGAGAGGATGACTTATTTTCGGTCTAAAAAGCGGTATTCTGGGAAGAAAATGCCTTCTTTTGGGGATAAAAGGTGGTATTCTGGGAAGAAAATGTGTTATTATTGGAATAAATTGTGATGTCCCAATAAAAGACGCTGTCTTCCCCAAAATGCGTCTTTTTATGCTGCAAATCAGACATTTTCTCCCCGAAAGATCACCTTTATCCTCAAAAGAAGACATTTTCTCCACAAAATGCCGCTTATTAGCTCAATACCAGGCTTTCGCGCCAAAATAATGCACTTTATCCCCAAAACTCAGGCATTTTCTCCCCAAAACACGCTTTTTCTCTCCCAAATACAACCATTTCTCCCCTGCATATCAATTTCTGCCAACAATTAGACATTTTCTCCCTTGAATATCACTCTTCATCCCAGAAACCAAACAGGTTCTCTCTTAAGTGCCACTCTTTAGCCCCCCAAAAAGGCATTTTCTCCCCAGAATACTGCCTTTCATCTTCAAGTGTCTCATATTTGGGAAAGGAAACGAAAGCGCTACTTTGGGGAGAGTATTTCTTATTTGGGGGATCAAAAGAGCAATTTGGGGGAGAAAATGTGTAATATAGGGAACCCTACGTGGTATTTAATGGATAAAAAATCTTCTCTTTGGAACCAAGAATGATATTTTGGGGAGAATATTTCTCATTTTGAGGACAGAAATAGGTCTTTTTTGGAGAGGATGACTTATTTTCGGTCTAAAAAGCGGTATTCTGGGAAGAAAATGCCTTCTTTTGGGGATAAAAGGTGGTATTCTGGGAAGAAAATGTGTTATTATTGGAATAAAATGTGATGTCCCAATAAAAGACGCTGTCTTCCCCAAATGCGTCTTTGTATGCTGCAAATCAGACATTTTCTCCCCGAAAGATCACCTTTATCCTCAAAAGAAGACATTTTCTCCACAAAATGCCGCTTATTAGCTCAATACCAGGCTTTCACGCAAAATAATGCAGTTTATCCCCAAAACTCAGGCATTTTCTCCCCAAAACACTCTTTTTCGCACCAAAATACAACCATTTCTCCCCTGCATATCAATTTCTGCCAACAATTAGACATTTTCTCCCCGAATATCACTCTTCATCCCAGAAACCAAACAGGTTCTCTCTTCAGTGCCACTCTTTAGCCCCCCAAAAAGGCATTTTCTCCCCAGAATACTGCCTTTCATCTTCAAGTGTCTCATATTTGGGAAAGGAAACGAAAGCGCTACTTTGGGGAGAGTATTTCTTATTTGGGGGATCAAAAGAGCAATTTGGGGGAGAAAATGTGTAATATAGGGAACCCTACGTGGTATTTAATGGATAAAAAATCTTCTCTTTGGAACCAAGAATGATATTTTGGGGAGAATATTTCTCATTTTGAGGACAGAAATAGGTCTTTTTTGGAGAGGATGACTTATTTTCGGTCTAAAAAGCAGTATTCTGGGAAGAAAATGCCTTCTTTTGGGGATAAAAGGTGGTATTCTGGGAAGAAAATGTGTTATTATTGGAATAAAATGTGATGTCCCAATAAAAGACGCTGTCTTCCCCAAATGCGTCTTTGTATGCTGCAAATCAGACATTTTCTCCCCGAAAGATCACCTTTATCCTCAAAAGAAGACATTTTCTCCACAAAATGCCGCTTATTAGCTCAATACCAGGCTTTCACGCAAAATAATGCAGTTTATCCCCAAAACTCAGGCATTTTCTCCACAAAACACTTTTTTTCGCACCAAAATACAACCATTTCTCCCCTGCATATCAATTTCTGCCAACAATTAGACATTTTCTCCCCGAATATCACTCTTCATCCCAGAAACCAAACAGGATCTCTCTTAAGTGCCACTCTTTAGCCCCCCAAAAAGGCATTTTCTCCCCAGAATACTGCCTTTCATCTTCAAATGTCTCATATTTGGGAAAGGAAATGAAAGCGCTACTTTGGGGAGAGTATTTCTTATTTGGGGGATCAAAAGAGCAATTTGGGGGAGAAAATGTGTAATATAGGGAACCCTATGTGGTATTTAATGGATTAAAAATCATCTATTTGGAACCAAGAATGATATTTTGGGGAGATAATTTCTCATTTTGAGGACAGAAATAGGTCTTTTTTGGAGAGGATGACTTATTTTCGGTCTAAAAAGCAGTATTCTGGGAAGAAAATGCCTTCTTTTGGGGATAAAAGGTGGTATTCTGGGATGAAAATGTGTTATTATTGGAATAAAATGTGATGTCCCAATAAAAGACGCTGTCTTCCCCAAATGCGTCTTTGTATGCTGCAAATCAGACATTTTCTGCCCGAAAGATCACCTTTATCCTCAAAAGTATACATTTTCTCCACGAAATGCCGCTTATTAGCTCAATACCAGGCTTTCACGCCAAAATAATGCACTTTATCCCCAAAACTCAGGCATTTTCTCCCCAAAACACTCTTTTTCGCACCAAAATACAACCATTTCTCCCCGGCATATCAATTTCTGCCAACAATTAGACATTTTCTCCCCGAATATCACTCTTCATCCCAGAAACCAAACAGGTTCTCTCTTCAGTGCCACTCTTTAGCCCCCCAAAAAGGCATTTTCTCCCCAGAATACTGCCTTTCATCTTCAAGTGTCTCATATTTGGGAAAGGAAACGAAAGCACTACTTGGGGGAGAGTATTTCTTATTTGGGGGATCAAAAGAGCAATTTGGGGGAGAAAATGTGTAATATAGGGAACCCTACGTGGTATTTAATGGATAAAAAATCTTCTCTTTGGAACCAAGAATGATATTTTGGGGAGAAAATTTCTCATTTTGAGGACAGAAATAGGTCTTTTTTGGAGAGGATGACTTATTTTCGGTCTAAAAAGCAGTATTCTGGGAAGAAAATGCCTTCTTTTGGGGATAAAAGGTGGTATTCTGGGAAGAAAATGTGTTATTATTGGAATAAAATGTGATGTCCCAACAAAAGACACTATCTTCCCCAAATGCGTCTTTGTATGCTGCAAATCAGACATTTTCTCCCCGAAAGATCACCTTGATCCTCTAAAGAAGACATTTTCTCCACAAAATGCCGCTTATTAGCTCAATACCAGGCTTTCACGCCAAAATAATGCACTTTATCCCCAAAACTCAGGCATTTTCTCCCCAAAACACGCTTTTTTTCTCCCAAATACAAACATTTCTCCCCTGCATATCAATTTCTGCCAACAATTAGACATTTTCTCCCCGAATATCACTCTTCATCCCAGAAACCAAACAGGTTCTCTCTTAAGTGCCACTCTTTAGCCCCCCAAAAAGGCATTTTCTCCCCAGAATACTGCCTTTCATCTTCAAGTGTCTCATATTTGGGAAAGGAAACGAAAGCGCTACTTTGGGGAGAGTATTTCTTATTTGGGGGATCAAAAGAGCAATTTGGGGGAGAAAATGTGTAATATAGGGAACCGTATGTGGTATTTAATGGATAAAAAATCTTCTCTTTGGAACCAAGAATGATATTTTGGGGAGCTAATTTCTCATTTTGAGGACAGAAATAGGTCTTTTTTGGAGAGGATGACTTATTTTCGGTCTAAAAAGCGGTATTCTGGGAAGAAAATGCCTTCTTTTGGGGATAAAAGGTGGTATTCTGGGAAGAAAATGTGTTATTATTGGAATAAAATGTGATGTCCCAATAAAAGACGCTGTCTTCCCCAAATGCGTCTTTGTATGCTGCAAATCAGACATTTTCTCCCCGAAAAATCACCTTGATCCTCAAAAGAATACATTTTCTCCACAAAATGCCGCTTATTAGTTCAATACCAGGCTTTCACGCCAAAATAATGCACTTTATCCCCAAAACTCAGGCATTTTCTCCCCAAAACACTCTTTTTCGCACCAAAATACAACCATTTCTCCCCTGCATATCAATTTCTGCCAACAATTAGACATTTTCTCCCCGAATATCACTCTTCATCCCAGAAACCAAACAGGTTCTCTCTTAAGTGCCACTCTTTAGCCCCCCAAAAAGGCATTTTCTCCCCAGAATACTGCCTTTCATCTTCAAGTGTCTCATATTTGGGAAAGGAAACGAAAGCGCTACTTTGGGGAGAGTATTTCTTATTTGGGGGATCAAAAGAGCAATTTGGGGGAGAAAATGTGTAATATAGGGAAGCCTACGTGGTATTTAATGGATAAAAAATCTTCTCTTTGGAACCAAGAATGATATTTTGGGGAGAATATTTCTCATTTTGAGGACAGAAATAGGTCTTTTTTGGAGAGGATGACTTATTTTCGGTCTAAAAAGCAGTATTCTGGGAAGAAAATGCCTTCTTTTGGGGATAAAAGGTGGTATTCTGGGAAGAAAATGTGTTATTATTGGAATAAAATGTGATGTCCCAATAAAAGACGCTGTCTTCCCCAAATGCGTCTTTGTATGCTGCAAATCAGACATTTTCTCCCCGAAAGATCACCTTTATCCTCAAAAGAAGACATTTTCTCCACAAAATGCCGCTTATTAGCTCAATACCAGGCTTTCACGCCAAAATAATGCAGTTTATCCCCAAAACTCAGGCATTTTCTCCACAAAACACGCTTTTTTTCTCCCAAATACAAACATTTCTCCCCTGCATATCAATTTCTGCCAACAATTAGACATTTTCTCCCCGAATATCACTCTTCATCCCAGAAACCAAACAGGTTCTCTCTTAAGTGCCACTCTTTAGCCCCCCAAAAAGGCATTTTCTCCCCAGAATACTGCCTTTCATCTTCAAGTGTCTCATATTTGGGAAAGGAAACGAAAGCGCTACTTTGGGGAGAGTATTTCTTATTTGGGGGATCAAAAGAGCAATTTGGGGGAGAAAATGTGTAATATAGGGAAGCCTACGTGGTATTTAATGGATAAAAAATCTTCTCTTTGGAACCAAGAATGATATTTTGGGGAGAATATTTCTCATTTTGAGGACAGAAATAGGTCTTTTTTGGAGAGGATGACTTATTTTCGGTCTAAAAAGCAGTATTCTGGGAAGAAAATGCCTTCTTTTGGGGATAAAAGGTGGTATTCTGGGAAGAAAATGTGTTATTATTGGAATAAAATGTGATGTCCCAATAAAAGACGCTGTCTTCCCCAAATGCGTCTTTGTATGCTGCAAATCAGACATTTTCTCCCCGAAAGATCACCTTTATCCTCAAAAGAAGACATTTTCTCCACAAAATGCCGCTTATTAGCTCAATACCAGGCTTTCACGCCAAAATAATGCACTTTATCCCCTAAACTCAGGCATTTTCTCCCCAAAACACGCTTTTTCTCTCCCAAATACAACCATTTCTCCCCTGCATATCAATTTCTGCCAACAATTAGACATTTTCTCCCCGAATATCACTCTTCATCCCAGAAACCAAACAGGTTCTCTCTTAAGTGCCACTCTTTAGCCCCCCAAAAAGGCATTTTCTCCCCAGAATACTGCCTTTCATCTTCAAAAGTCTCATATTTGGGAAAGGAAACGAAAGCACTACTTGGGGGAGAGTATTTCTTATTTGGGGGATCAAAAGAGCAATTTGGGGGAGAAAATGTGTAATATAGGGAACCCTACGTGGTATTTAATGGATAAAAAATCTTCTCTTTGGAACCAAGAATGATATTTTCGGGAGAAAATTTCTCATTTTGAGGACAGAAATAGGTCTTTTTTGGAGAGGATGACTTATTTTCGGTCTAAAAAGCGGTATTCTGGGAAGAAAATGCCTTCTTTTGGGGATAAAAGGTGGTATTCTGGGAAGAAAATGTGTTATTATTGGAATAAAATGTGATGTCCCAATAAAAGACGCTGTCTTCCCCAAATGCGTCTTTGTATGCTGCAAATCAGACATTTTCTCCCCGAAAGATCACCTTTATCCTCAAAAGAAGACATTTTCTCCACAAAATGCCGCTTATTAGCTCAATACCAGGCTTTCACGCCAAAATAATGCAGTTTATCCCCAAAACTCAGGCATTTTCTCCACAAAACACGCTTTTTCTCTCCCAAATACAACCATTTCTCCCCTGCATATCAATTTCTGCCAACAATTAGACATTTTCTCCCCGAATATCACTCTTCATCCCAGAAACCAAACAGGTTCTCTCTTCAGTGCCACTCTTTAGCCCCCCAAAAAGGCATTTTCTCCCCAGAATACTGCCTTTCATCTTCAAGTGTCTCATATTTGGGAAAGGAAACGAAAGCGCTACTTTGGGGAGAGTATTTCTTATTTGGGGGATCAAAAGAGCAATTTGGGGGAGAAAATGTGTAATATAGGGAACCCTACGTGGTATTTAATGGATAAAAAATCTTCTCTTTGGAACCAAGAATGATATTTTGGGGAGAATATTTCTCATTTGGAGGACAGAAATAGGTCTTTTTTGGAGAGGATGACTTATTTTCGGTCTAAAAAGCAGTATTCTGGGAAGAAAATGCCTTCTTTTGGGGATAAAAGGTGGTATTCGGGAAGAAAATGTGTTATTATTGGAATAAAATGTGATGTCCCAATAAAAGACGCTGTCTTCCCCAAATGCGTCTTTGTATGCTGCAAATCAGACATTTTCTCCCCGAAAGATCACCTTTATCCTCAAAAGAAGACATTTTCTCCACAAAATGCCGCTTATTAGCTCAATACCAGGCTTTCACGCCAAAATAATGCAGTTTATCCCCAAAACTCAGGCATTTTCTCCACAAAACACGCTTTTTCTCTCCCAAATACAACCATTTCTCCCCTGCATATCAATTTCTGCCAACAATTAGACATTTTCTCCCCGAATATCACTCTTCATCCCAGAAACCAAACAGGATCTCTCTTAAGTGCCACTCTTTAGCCCCCCAAAAAGGCATTTTCTCCCCAGAATACTGCCTTTCATCTTCAAGTGTCTCATATTTGGGAAAGGAAACGAAAGCGCTACTTTGGGGAGAGTATTTCTTATTTGGGGGATCAAAAGAGCAATTTGGGGGAGAAAATGTGTAATATAGGGAACCCTATGTGGTATTTAATGGATTAAAAATCATCTATTTGGAACCAAGAATGATATTTTGGGGAGAATATTTCTCATTTTGAGGACAGAAATAGGTCTTTTTTGGAGAGGATGACTTATTTTCGGTCTAAAAAGCAGTATTCTGGGAAGAAAATGCCTTCTTTTGGGGATAAAAGGTGGTATTCTGGGATGAAAATGTGTTATTATTGGAATAAAATGCGATGTCCCAATAAAAGACGCTGTCTTCCCCAAATGCGTCTTTGTATGCTGCAAATCAGACATTTTCTGCCCGAAAGATCACCTTTATCCTCAAAAGAATACATTTTCTCCACAAAATGCTGCTTATTAGCTCAATACCATGATTTATCGACAAAATAATGCAGTTTATCCCCAAAAATCATGCATTTTCTCCACAAAACACGCTTTTTCTCTCCCAAATACAACCATTTCTCCCCTGCATATCAATTTCTGCCAACAATTAGACATTTTCTCCCCGAATATCACTCTTCATCCCAGAAACCAAACAGGTTCTCTCTTAAGTGCCACTCTTTAGCCCCCCAAAAAGGCATTTTCTCCCCAGAATAGTGCCTTTCATCTTCAAATGTCTCATATTTGGGAAAGGAAACGAAAGCGCTACTTTGGGGAGAGTATTTCTTATTTGGGGGATCAAAAGAGCAATTTGGGGGAGAAAATGTGTAATATAGGGAACCCTACGTGGTATTTAATGGATAAAAAATCTTCTCTTTGGAACCAAGAATGATATTTTGGGGAGAATATTTCTCATTTTGAGGACAGAAATAGGTCTTTTTTGGAGAGGATGACTTATTTTCGGTCTAAAAAGCAGTATTCTGGGAAGAAAATGCCTTACTTTGGGGATAAAAGGTGGTATTCGGGAAGAAAATGTGTTATTATTGGAATAAAATGTGATGTCCCAATAAAAGACGCTGTCTTCCCCAAATGCGTCTTTGTATGCTGCAAATCAGAAATTTTCTCCCCGAAAGATCACCTTTATCCTCAAAAGAAGACATTTTCTCCACAAAATGCCGCTTATTAGCTCAATACCAGGCTTTCACGCCAAAATAATGCACTTTATCCCCAAAACTCAGGCATTTTCTCCCCAAAACACGCTTTTTCTCTCCCAAATACAACCATTTCTCCCCTGCATATCAATTTCTGCCAACAATTAGACATTTTCTCCCCGAATATCACTCTTCATCCCAGAAACCAAACAGGTTCTCTCTTAAGTGCCACTCTTTATCCCCCCAAAAAGGCATTTTCTCCCCAGAATACTGCCTTTCATCTTCAAGTGTCTCATATTTGGGAAAGGAAACGAAAGCGCTACTTTGGGGAGAGTATTTCTTATTTGGGGGATCAAAAGAGCAATTTGGGGGAGAAAATGTGTAATATAGGGAACCCTACGTGGTATTTAATGGATAAAAAATCTTCTCTTTGGAACCAAGAATGATATTTTGGGGAGAATATTTCTCATTTTGAGGACAGAAATAGGTCTTTTTTGGAGAGGATGACTTATTTTCCGTCTAAAAAGCGGTATTCTGGGAAGAAAATGCCTTCTTTTGGGGATAAAAGGTGGTATTCTGGGAAGAAAATGTGTTATTATTGGAATAAAATGTGATGTCCCAATAAAAGACGCTGTCTTCCCCAAATGCGTCTTTGTATGCTGCAAATCAGACATTTTCTCCCCGAAAGATCACCTTTATCCTCAAAAGAAGACATTTTCTCCACAAAATGCTGCTTATTAGCTCAATACCAGGCTTTCACGCCAAAATAATGCAGTTTATCCCCCAAAATCATGCATTTTCTCCCCAAAACACGCTTTTTCTCTCCCAAATACAACCATTTCTCCCCTGCATATCAATTTCTGCCAACAATTAGACATTTTCTCCCCGAATATCACTCTTCATCCCAGAAACCAAACAGGTTCTCTCTTAAGTGCCACTCTTTAGCCCCCCAAAAAGGCATTTTCTCCCCAGAATACTGCCTTTCATCTTCAAAAGTCTCATATTTGGGAAAGGAAACGAAAGCGCTACTTGGGGGAGAGTATTTCTTATTTGGGGGATCAAAAGAGCAATTTGGGGGAGAAAATGTGTAATATAGGGAACCCTACGTGGTATTTAATGGATAAAAAATCTTCTATTTGGAACCAAGAATGATATTTTGGGGAGAAAATTTCTCATTTTGAGGACAGAAATAGGTCTTTTTTGGAGAGGATGACTTATTTTCGGTCTAAAAAGCAGTATTCAGGGAAGAAAATGCCTTCTTTTGGGGATAAAAGGCGGTATTCTGGGAAGAAAATGTGTTATTATTGGAATAAAAAGTGATGTCCCAATAAAAGACGCTGTCTTCCCCAAATGCGTCTTTTTATGCTGCAAATCAGAAATTTTCTCCCCGAAAGATCACCTTTATCCTCAAAAGAAGACATTTTCTCCACAAAATGCCTCTTATTAGCTCAATACCAGGCTTTCACGCCAAAATAATGCACTTTATCCCCAAAACTCAGGCATTTTCTCCCCAAAACACGCTTTTTCTCTCCCAAATACAACCATTTCTCCCCTGCATATCAATTTCTGCCAACAATTAGACATTTTCTCCCCGAATATCACTCTTCATCCCAGAAACCAAACAGGTTCTCTCTTAAGTGCCACTCTTTATCCCCCCAAAAAGGCATTTTCTCCCCAGAATACTGCCTTTCATCTTCAAGTGTCTCATATTTGGTAAAGGAAACGAAAGCGCTACTTTGGGGAGAGTATTTTTTATTTGGGGGATCAAAAGAGCAATTTGGGGGAGAAAATGTGTAATATAGGGAACCCTACGTGGTATTTAATGGATAAAAAATCTTGTCTTTGGAACCAAGAATGATATTTTGGGGAGAATATTTCTCATTTTGAGGACAGAAATAGGTCTTTTTTGGAGAGGATGACTTATTTTCGGTCTAAAAAGCGGTATTCTGGGAAGAAAATGCCTTCTTTTGGGGATAAAAGGTGGTATTCTGGGAAGAAAATGTGTTATTATTGGAATAAAATGTGATGTCCCAATAAAAGACGCTGTCTTCCCCAAATGCGTCTTTGTATGCTGCAAATCAGACATTTTCTCCCCGAAAGATCACCTTTATCCTCAAAAGAAGACATTTTCTCCACAAAATGCCGCTTATTAGCTCAATACCAGGCTTTCACGCCAAAATAATGCACTTTATCCCCAAAACTCAGGCATTTTCTCCCCAAAACACGCTTTTTCTCTCCCAAATACAACCATTTCTCCCCTGCATATCAATTTCTGCCAACAATTAGACATTTTCTCCCCGAATATCACTCTTCATCCCAGAAACCAAACAGGTTCTCTCTTCAGTGCCACTCTTTAGCCCCCCAAAAAGGCATTTTCTCCCCAGAATACTGCCTTTCATCTTCAAAAGTCTCATATTTGGGAAAGGAAACGAAAGCGCTACTTTGGGGAGAGTATTTTTTATTTGGGGGATCAAAAGAGCAATTTGGGGGAGAAAATGTGTAATATAGGGAACCCTACGTGGTATTTAATGGATAAAAAATCTTCTCTTTGGAACCAAGAATGATATTTTGGGGAGAATATTTCTCATTTTGAGGACAGAAATAGGTCTTTTTTGGAGAGGATGACTTATTTTCGGTCTAAAAAGCAGTATTCTGGGAAGAAAATGCCTTCTTTTGGGGATAAAAGGTGGTATTCTGGGAAGAAAATGTGTTATTATTGGAATAAAATGTGATGTCCCAATAAAAGACGCTGTCTTCCCCAAATGCGTCTTTGTATGCTGCAAATCAGACATTTTCTCCCCGAAAGATCACCTTTATCCTCAAAAGAAGACATTTTCTCCACAAAATGCCGCTTATTAGCTCAATACCAGGCTTTCACGCCAAAATAATGCAGTTTATCCCCAAAACTCAGGCATTTTCTCCACAAAACACGCTTTTTCGCACCAAAATACAACCATTTCTCCCCTGCATATCAATTTCTGCCAACATTTAGACATTTTCTCCCCGAATATCACTCTTCATCCTAGAAACCAAACAGGTTCTCTCTTAAGTGCCACTCTTTAGCCCCCCAAAAAGGCATTTTCTCCCCAGAATACTGCCTTTCATCTTCAAAAGTCTCATATTTGGGAAAGGAAACGAAAGCACTACTTGGGGGAGAGTATTTCTTATTTGGGGGATCAGAAGAGCAATTTGGGGGAGAAAATGTGTAATATAGGGAACCCTACGTGGTATTTAATGGATAAAAAATCTTCTCTTTGGAACCAAGAATGATATTTTGGGGAGAAAATTTCTCATTTTGAGGACAGAAATAGGTCTTTTTTGGAGAGGATGACTTATTTTCCGTCTAAAAAGCAGTATTCTGGGAAGAAAATGCCTTCTTTTGGGGATAAAAGGTGGTATTCTGGGAAGAAAATGTGTTATTATTGGAATAAAATGTGATGTCCCAATAAAAGACGCTGTCTTCCCCAAATGCGTCTTTTTATGCTGCAAATCAGACATTTTCTACCCGAAAGATCACCTTTATCCTCAAAAGAAGACATTTTCTCCACAAAATGCCGCTTATTAGCTCAATACCAGGCTTTCACGCCAAAATAATGCAGTTTATCCCCAAAACTCAGGCATTTTCTCCCCAAAACACGCTTTTTCTCTCCCAAATACAACCATTTCTCCCCTGCATATCAATTTCTGCCAACAATTAGACATTTTCTCCCCGAATATCACTCTTCATCCCAGAAACCAAACAGGTTCTCTCTTAAGTGCCACTCTTTAGCCCCCCAAAAAGGCATTTTCTCCCCAGAATACTGCCTTTCATCTTCAAGTGTCTCATATTTGGGAAAGGAAACGAAAGCGCTACTTTGGGGAGAGTATTTCTTATTTGGGGGATCAAAAGAGCAATTTGGGGGAGAAAATGTGTAATATAGGGAACCCTACGTGGTATTTAATGGATAAAAAATCTTCTATTTGGAACCAAGAATGATATTTTGGGGAGAATATTTCTCATTTTGAGGACAGAAATAGGTCTTTTTTGGAGAGGATGACTTATTTTCGGTCTAAAAAGCGGTATTCTGGGAAGAAAATGCCTTCTTTTGGGGATAAAAGGCGGCATTCGGGAAGAAAATGTGTTATTATTGGAATAAAATGTGATGTCCCAATAAAAGACGCTGTCTTCCCCAAATGAGTCTTTGTATGCTGCAAATCAGACATTTTCTCCCCGAAAGATCACCTTTATCCTCAAAAGAAGACATTTTCTCCACAAAATGCCGCTTATTAGCTCAATACCATGCTTTCACGCCAAAATAATGCACTTTATCCCCAAAACTCAGGCATTTTCTCCCCAAAACACGCTTTTTCTCTCCCAAATACAACCATTTCTCCCCTGCATATCAATTTCTGCCAACAATTAGACATTTTCTCCCCGAATATCACTCTTCATCCCAGAAACCAAACAGGTTCTCTCTTAAGTGCCACTCTTTAGCCCCCCAAAAAGGCATTTTCTCCCCAGAATACTGCCTTTCATCTTCAAGTGTCTCATATTTGGGAAAGGAAACGAAAGCGCTACTTTGGGGAGAGTATTTCTTATTTGGGGGATCAAAAGAGCCATTTGGGGGAGAAAATGTGTAATATAGGGAACCCTACGTGGTATTTAATGGATAAAAAATCTTCTCTTTGGAACCAAGAATGATATTTTGGGGAGAATATTTCTCATTTTGAGGACAGAAATAGGTCTTTTGTGGAGAGGATGACTTATTTTCGGTCTAAAAAGCAGTATTCTGGGAAGAAAATGCCTTCTTTTGGGGATAAAAGGTGGTATTCTGGGAAGAAAATGTGTTATTATTGGAATAAAATGTGATGACCCAAGAAAAGACGCTGTCTTCCCCAAATGCGTCTTTGTATGCTGCAAATCAGACATTTTCTCCACGAAAGATCACCTTTATCCTCAAAGGAAGACATTTTCTCCACAAAATGCCGCTTATTAGCTCAAAACCAGGCTTTCACGCCAAAATAATGCACTTTATCCCCAAAACTCAGGCATTTTCTCCCCAAAACACGCTTTTTCGCACCAAAATACAACCATTTCTCCCCTGCATATCAATTTCTGCCAACAATTAGACATTTTCTCCCCGAATATCACTCTTCATCCCAGAAACCAAACAGGTTCTCTCTTAAGTGCCACTCTTTATCCCTCCAAAATGGCATTTTCTCCCCAGAATACTGCCTTTCATCTTCAAGTGTCTCATATTTGGGAAAGGAAACGAAAGCGCTACTTTGGGGAGAGTATTTCTTATTTGGGGGATCAAAAGAGCAATTTGGGGGAGAAAATGTGTAATATAGGGAACCCTACGTGGTATTTAATGGATAAAAAATCTTCTCTTTGGAACCAAGAATGATATTTTGGGGAGAATATTTCTCATTTTGAGGACAGAAATAGGTCTTTTTTGGAGAGGATGACTTATTTTCGGTCTAAAAAGCGGTATTCTGGGAAGAAAATGCCTTCTTTGGGGGATAAAAGGTGGTATTCGGGAAGAAAATGTGTTATTATTGGAATAAAATGTGATGTCCCAATAAAAGACGCGGTCTTCCCCAAATGAGTCTTTGTATGCTGCAAATCAGACATTTTCTTTCCGAAAGATCACCTTTATCCTCAAAAGAAGACATTTTCTCCACAAAATGCTGCTTATTAGCTCAATACCAGGCTTTCACGCCAAAATAATGCACTTTATCCCCAAAAATCATGCATTTTCTCCACAAAACATGCTTTTTCTCTCCCAAATACAACCATTTCTCCCCTGCATATCAATTTCTGCCAACAATTAGACATTTTCTCCCCGAATATCACTCTTCATCCCAGAAACCAAACAGGTTCTCTCTTAAGTGCCACTCTTTAGCCCCCCAAAAAGGCATTTTCTCCCCAGAATACTGCCTTTCATCTTCAAGTGTCTCATATTTGGGAAAGGAAACGAAAGCGCTACTTTGGGGAGAGTATTTCTTATTTGGGGGATCAAAAGAGCAATTTGGGGGAGAAAATGTGTAATATAGGGAACCCTACGTGGTATTTAATGGATAAAAAATCTTCTATTTGGAACCAAGAATGATATTTTGGGGAGAATATTTCTCATTTTGAGGACAGAAATAGGTCTTTTTTGGAGAGGATGACTTATTTTCGGTCTAAAAAGCGGTATTCTGGGAAGAAAATGCCTTCTTTTGGGGATAAAAGGTGGTATTCTGGGAAGAAAATGTGTTATTATTGGAATAAAATGTGATGTCCCAATAAAAGACGCTGTCTTCCCCAAATGCGTCTTTGTATGCTGCAAATCAGACATTTTCTCCACGAAAGATCACCTTTATCCTCAAAAGAAGACATTTTCTCCACAAAATGCCGCTTATTAGCTCAATACCAGGCTTTCACGCCAAAATAATGCAGTTTATCCCCAAAACTCAGGCATTTTCTCCCCAAAACACGCTTTTTCTCTCCCAAATACAACCATTTCTCCCCTGCATATCAATTTCTGCCAACAATTAGACATTTTCTCCCCGAATATCACTCTTCATCCCAGAAACCAAACAGGTTCTCTCTTCAGTGCCACTCTTTAGCCCCCCAAAAAGGCATTTTCTCCCCAGAATACTGCCTTTCATCTTCAAAAGTCTCATATTTGGGAAAGGAAACGAAAGCACTACTTGGGGGAGAGTATTTCTTATTTGGGGGATCAAAAGAGCAATTTGGGGGAGAAAATGTGTAATATAGGGAACCCTACGTGGTATTTAATGGATAAAAAATCTTCTCTTTGGAACCAAGAATGATATTTTGGGGAGAATATTTCTCATTTTGAGGACAGAAATAGGTCTTTTTTGGAGAGGATGACTTATTTTCGGTCTAAAAAGCAGTATTCTGGGAAGAAAATGCCTTCTTTTGGGGATAAAAGGTGGTATTCTGGGAAGAAAATGTGTTATTATTGGAATAAAATGTGATGTCCCAATAAAAGACGCTGTCTTCCCCAAATGCGTCTTTGTATGCTGCAAATCAGACATTTTCTCCACGAAAGATCACCTTTATCCTCAAAAGAAGACATTTTCTCCACAAAATGCCGCTTATTAGCTCAAAACCAGGATTTCACGCCAAAATAATGCAGTTTATCCCCAAAACTCAGGCATTTTCTCCACAAAACACGCTTTTTCGCACCAAAATACAACCATTTCTCCCCTGCATATCAATTTCTGCCAACATTTAGACATTTTCTCCCCGAATATCACTCTTCATCCTAGAAACCAAACAGGTTCTCTCTTAAGTGCCACTCTTTAGCCCCCCAAAAAGGCATTTTCTCCCCAGAATACTGCCTTTCATCTTCAAAAGTCTCATATTTGGGAAAGGAAACGAAAGCACTACTTGGGGGAGAGTATTTCTTATTTGGGGGATCAGAAGAGCAATTTGGGGGAGAAAATGTGTAATATAGGGAACCCTACGTGGTATTTAATGGATAAAAAATCTTCTCTTTGGAACCAAGAATGATATTTTGGGGAGAAAATTTCTCATTTTGAGGACAGAAATAGGTCTTTTTTGGAGAGGATGACTTATTTTCCGTCTAAAAAGCAGTATTCTGGGAAGAAAATGCCTTCTTTTGGGGATAAAAGGTGGTATTCTGGGAAGAAAATGTGTTATTATTGGAATAAAATGTGATGTCCCAATAAAAGACGCTGTCTTCCCCAAATGCGTCTTTTTATGCTGCAAATCAGACATTTTCTACCCGAAAGATCACCTTTATCCTCAAAAGAAGACATTTTCTCCACAAAATGCCGCTTATTAGCTCAATACCAGGCTTTCACGCCAAAATAATGCAGTTTATCCCCAAAACTCAGGCATTTTCTCCCCAAAACACGCTTTTTCTCTCCCAAATACAACCATTTCTCCCCTGCATATCAATTTCTGCCAACAATTAGACATTTTCTCCCCGAATATCACTCTTCATCCCAGAAACCAAACAGGTTCTCTCTTCAGTGCCACTCTTTAGCCCCCCAAAAAGGCATTTTCTCCCCAGAATACTGCCTTTCATCTTCAAGTGTCTCATATTTGGGAAAGGAAACGAAAGCGCTACTTTGGGGAGAGTATTTCTTATTTGGGGGATCAAAAGAGCAATTTGGGGGAGAAAATGTGTAATATAGGGAACCCTACGTGGTATTTAATGGATAAAAAATCTTCTATTTGGAACCAAGAATGATATTTTGGGGAGAATATTTCTCATTTTGAGGACAGAAATAGGTCTTTTTTGGAGAGGATGACTTATTTTCGGTCTAAAAAGCGGTATTCTGGGAAGAAAATGCCTTCTTTTGGGGATAAAAGGCGGCATTCGGGAAGAAAATGTGTTATTATTGGAATAAAATGTGATGTCCCAATAAAAGACGCTGTCTTCCCCAAATGAGTCTTTGTATGCTGCAAATCAGACATTTTCTCCCCGAAAGATCACCTTTATCCTCAAAAGAAGACATTTTCTCCACAAAATGCCGCTTATTAGCTCAATACCATGCTTTCACGCCAAAATAATGCACTTTATCCCCAAAACTCAGGCATTTTCTCCCCAAAACACGCTTTTTCTCTCCCAAATACAACCATTTCTCCCCTGCATATCAATTTCTGCCAACAATTAGACATTTTCTCCCCGAATATCACTCTTCATCCCAGAAACCAAACAGGTTCTCTCTTAAGTGCCACTCTTTAGCCCCCCAAAAAGGCATTTTCTCCCCAGAATACTGCCTTTCATCTTCAAGTGTCTCATATTTGGGAAAGGAAACGAAAGCGCTACTTTGGGGAGAGTATTTCTTATTTGGGGGATCAAAAGAGCCATTTGGGGGAGAAAATGTGTAATATAGGGAACCCTACGTGGTATTTAATGGATAAAAAATCTTCTCTTTGGAACCAAGAATGATATTTTGGGGAGAATATTTCTCATTTTGAGGACAGAAATAGGTCTTTTGTGGAGAGGATGACTTATTTTCGGTCTAAAAAGCAGTATTCTGGGAAGAAAATGCCTTCTTTTGGGGATAAAAGGTGGTATTCTGGGAAGAAAATGTGTTATTATTGGAATAAAATGTGATGACCCAAGAAAAGACGCTGTCTTCCCCAAATGCGTCTTTGTATGCTGCAAATCAGAAATTTTCTCCCCGAAAGATCACCTTTATCCTCAAAGGAAGACATTTTCTCCACAAAATGCCGCTTATTAGCTCAAAACCAGGCTTTCACGCCAAAATAATGCACTTTATCCCCAAAACTCAGGCATTTTCTCCCCAAAACACGCTTTTTCGCACCAAAATACAACCATTTCTCCCCTGCATATCAATTTCTGCCAACAATTAGACATTTTCTCCCCGAATATCACTCTTCATCCCAGAAACCAAACAGGTTCTCTCTTAAGTGCCACTCTTTATCCCTCCAAAATGGCATTTTCTCCCCAGAATACTGCCTTTCATCTTCAAGTGTCTCATATTTGGGAAAGGAAACGAAAGCGCTACTTTGGGGAGAGTATTTCTTATTTGGGGGATCAAAAGAGCAATTTGGGGGAGAAAATGTGTAATATAGGGAACCCTACGTGGTATTTAATGGATAAAAAATCTTCTCTTTGGAACCAAGAATGATATTTTGGGGAGAATATTTCTCATTTTGAGGACAGAAATAGGTCTTTTTTGGAGAGGATGACTTATTTTCGGTCTAAAAAGCGGTATTCTGGGAAGAAAATGCCTTCTTTGGGGGATAAAAGGTGGTATTCGGGAAGAAAATGTGTTATTATTGGAATAAAATGTGATGTCCCAATAAAAGACGCGGTCTTCCCCAAATGAGTCTTTGTATGCTGCAAATCAGACATTTTCTCCCCGAAAGATCACCTTTATCCTCAAAAGAAGACATTTTCTCCACAAAATGCTGCTTATTAGCTCAATACCAGGCTTTCACGCCAAAATAATGCACTTTATCCCCAAAAATCATGCATTTTCTCCACAAAACATGCTTTTTCTCTCCCAAATACAACCATTTCTCCCCTGCATATCAATTTCTGCCAACAATTAGACATTTTCTCCCCGAATATCACTCTTCATCCCAGAAACCAAACAGGTTCTCTCTTCAGTGCCACTCTTTAGCCCCCCAAAAAGGCATTTTCTCCCCAGAATACTGCCTTTCATCTTCAAATGTCTCATATTTGGGAAAGGAAACGAAAGCGCTACTTTGGGGAGAGTATTTCTTATTTGGGGGATCAAAAGAGCAATTTGGGGGAGAAAATGTGTAATATAGGGAACCCTACGTGGTATTTAATGGATAAAAAATCTTCTCTTTGGAACCAAGAATGATATTTTGGGGAGAATATTTCTCATTTTGAGGACAGAAATAGGTCTTTTTTGGAGAGGATGACTTATTTTCGGTCTAAAAAGCAGTATTCTGGGAAGAAAATGCCTTCTTTTGGGGATAAAAGGTGGTATTCTGGGAAGAAAATGTGTTATTATTGGAATAAAATGTGATGTCCCAATAAAAGACGCGGTCTTCCCCAAATGAGTCTTTGTATGCTGCAAATCAGACATTTTCTGCCCGAAAGATCACCTTTATCCTCAAAAGAAGACATTTTCTCCACAAAATGCTGCTTATTAGCTCAATACCAGGCTTTCACGCCAAAATAATGCACTTTATCCCCAAAAATCATGCATTTTCTCCACAAAACATGCTTTTTCTCTCCCAAATACAACCATTTCTCCCCTGCATATCAATTTCTGCCAACAATTAGACATTTTCTCCCCGAATATCACTCTTCATCCCAGAAACCAAACAGGTTCTCTCTTCAGTGCCACTCTTTAGCCCCCCAAAAAGGCATTTTCTCCCCAGAATACTGCCTTTCATCTTCAAATGTCTCATATTTGGGAAAGGAAACGAAAGCGCTACTTTGGGGAGAGTATTTCTTATTTGGGGGATCAAAAGAGCAATTTGGGGGAGAAAATGTGTAATATAGGGAACCCTACGTGGTATTTAATGGATAAAAAATCTTCTCTTTGGAACCAAGAATGATATTTTGGGGAGAATATTTCTCATTTTGAGGACAGAAATAGGTCTTTTTTGGAGAGGATGACTTATTTTCGGTCTAAAAAGCAGTATTCTGGGAAGAAAATGCCTTCTTTTGGGGATAAAAGGTGGTATTCTGGGAAGAAAATGTGTTATTATTGGAATAAAATGTGATGTCCCAATAAAAGACGCTGTCTTCCCCAAATGTGTCTTTGTATGCTGCAAATCAGATATTTTCTCCCCGAAAGATCACCTTTATCCTCAAAAGAAGACATTTTCTCCACAAAATGCCGCTTATTAGCTCAATACCAGGCTTTCACGCCAAAATAATGCAGTTTATCCCCAAAACTCAGGCATTTTCACCCCAAAACACGCTTTTTCTCTCCCAAATACAACCATTTCTCCCCTGCATATCAATTTCTGCCAACAATTAGACATTTTCTCCCCGAATATCACTCTTCATCCCAGAAACCAAACAGGATCTCTCTTAAGTGCCACTCTTTAGCCCCCCAAAAAGGCATTTTCTCCCCAGAATACTGCCTTTCATCTTCAAGTGTCTCATATTTGGGAAAGGAAATGAAAGCGCTACTTTGGGGAGAGTATTTCTTATTTGGGGGATCAAAAGAGCAATTTGGGGGAGAAAATGTGTAATATAGGGATCCCTACGTGGTATTTAATGGAGAAAAAGTCTTCTCTTTGGAACCAAGAATGATATTTTGGGGAGAATATTTCTCATTTTGAGGACAGAAATAGGTCTTTTGTGGAGAGGATGACTTATTTTCGGTCTAAAAAGCAGTATTCTGGGAAGAAAATGCCTTACTTTGGGGATAAAAGGTGGTATTCGGGAAGAAAATGTGTTATTATTGGAATAAAATGTGATGTCCCAATAAAAGACGCTGTCTTCCCCAAATGCGTCTTTGTATGCTGCAAATCAGAAATTTTCTCCCCGAAAGATCACCTTTATCCTCAAAAGAAGACATTTTCTCCACAAAATGCCGCTTATTAGCTCAATACCAGGCTTTCACGCCAAAATAATGCACTTTATCCCCAAAACTCAGGCATTTTCTCCACAAAACACTCTTTTTCGCACCAAAATACAACCATTTCTCCCCTGCATATCAATTTCTGCCAACAATTAGACATTTTCTCCCCGAATATCACTCTTCATCCCAGAAACCAAACAGGTTCTCTCTTAAGTGCCACTCTTTAGCCCCCCAAAATGGCATTTTCTCCCCAGAATACTGCCTTTCATCTTCAAATGTCTCATATTTGGGAAAGGAAACGAAAGCGCTACTTTGGGGAGAGTATTTCTTATTTGGGGGATCAAAAGAGCAATTTGGGGGAGAAAATGTGTAATATAGGGAACCCTACGTGGTATTTAATGGATAAAAAATCTTCTCTTTGGAACCAAGAATGATATTTTGGGGAGATAATTTCTCATTTTGAGGACAGAAATAGGTCTTTTTTGGAGAGGATGACTTATTTTCGGTCTAAAAAGCAGTATTCTGGGAAGAAAATGCCTTCTTTTGGGGATAAAAGGTGGTATTCGGGAAGAAAATGTGTTATTATTGGAATAAAATGTGATGTCCCAATAAAAGACACTGTCTTCCCCAAATGAGTCTTTGTATGCTGCAAATCAGACATTTTCTCCCCGAAAGATCACCTTGATCCTCAAAAGAAGACATTTTCTCCACAAAATGCCGCTTATTAGCTCAATACCAGGCTTTCACGCCAAAATAATGCACTTTATCCCCAAAACTCAGGCATTTTCTCCCCAAAACACGCTTTTTCTCTCCCAAAATACAACCATTTCTCCCCTGCATATCAATTTCTGCCAACAATTAGACATTTTCTCCCCGAATATCACTCTTCATCCCAGAAACCAAACAGGTTCTCTCTTAAGTGCCACTCTTTAGCCCCCCAAAAAGGCATTTTCTCCCCAGAATACTGCCTTTCATCTTCAAAAGTCTCATATTTGGGAAAGGAAACGAAAGCGCTACTTTGGGGAGAGTATTTCTTATTTGGGGGATCAAAAGAGCAATTTGGGGGAGAAAATGTGTAATATAGGGAAACCTACGTGGTATTTAATGGATAAAAAATCTTCTCTTTGGAACCAAGAATGATATTTTGGGGAGATAATTTCTAATTTTGAGGACAGAAATAGGTCTTTTGTGGAGAGGATGACTTATTTTCGGTCTAAAAAGCAGTATTCTGGGAAGAAAATGCCTTCTTTTGGGGATAAAAGGTGGTATTCGGGAAGAAAATGTGTTATTACTGGAATAAAATGTGATGTCCCAATAAAAGACGCTGTCTTCCCCAAATGCGTCTTTGTATGCTGCAAATCAGACATTTTCTCCCCGAAAGATCACCTTTATCCTCAAAAGAAGACATTTTCTCCACAAAATGCTGCTTATTAGCTCAATACCATGATTTCACGCCAAAATAATGCAGTTTATCCCCCAAAATCATGCATTTTCTCCACAAAACACGCTTTTTCTCTCCCAAATACAACCATTTCTCCCCTGCATATCAATTTCTGCCAACAATTAGACATTTTCTCCCCGAATATCACTCTTCATCCCAGAAACCAAACAGGTTGTCTCTTAAGTGCCACTCTTTAGCCCCCCAAAATGGCATTTTCTCCCCAGAATACTGCCTTTCATCTTCAAGTGTCTCATATTTGGGAAAGGAAACGAAAGCGCTACTTTGGGGAGAGTATTTCTTATTTGGGGGATCAGAAGAGCAATTTGGGGGAGAAAATGTGTAATATAGGGAACCCTACGTGGTATTTAATGGATAAAAAATCTTCTCTTTGGAACCAAGAATGATATTTTGGGGAGATAATTTCTCATTTTGAGGACAGAAATAGGTCTTCTTTGGAGAGGATGACTTATTTTCGGTCTAAAAAGCGGTATTCTGGGAAGAAAATGCCTTCTTTTGGGGATAAAAGGCGGTATTCGGGAAGAAAATGTGTTATTATTTGAATAAAATGTGATGTCCCAATAAAAGACGCTGTCTTCCCCAAATGCGTCTTTGTATGCTGCAAATCAGACATTTTCTCCCCGAAAGATCACCTTTATCCTCTAAAGAAGACATTTTCTCCACAAAATGCTGCTTATTAGCTCAATACCATGCTTTCACGCCAAAATAATGCACTTTATCCCCAAAACTCAGGCATTTTCTCCACAAAACACGCGTTTTATCTCCAAAATACAACCATTTCTCCCCTGCATATCAATTTCTGCCAACAATTAGACATTTTCTCCCCGAATATCACTCTTCATCCCAGAAACCAAACAGGTTCTCTCTTCAGTGCCACTCTTTAGCCCCCCAAAAAGGCATTTTCTCCCCAGAATACTGCCTTTCATCTTCAAGTGTCTCATATTTGGGAAAGGAAACGAAAGCGCTACTTTGGGGAGAGTATTTCTTATTTGGGGGATCAAAAGAGCAATTTGGGGGAGAAAATGTGTAATATAGGGAACCCTACGTGGTATTTAATGGATAAAAAATCTTCTCTTTGGAACCAAGAATGATATTTTGGGGAGAAAATTTCTCATTTTGAGGACAGAAATAGGTCTTTTTTGGAGAGGATGACTTATTTTCGGTCTAAAAAGCGGTATTCTGGGAAGAAAATGCCTTCTTTTGGAGATAAAAGGCAGTATTCGGGAAGAAAATGTGTTATTATTGGAATAAAATGTGATGTCCCAATAAAAGACACTATCTTCCCCAAATGCGTCTTTGTATGCTGCAAATCAGACATTTTCTGCCCGAAAGATCACCTTTATCCTCAAAAGAAGACATTTTCTCCACAAAATGCTGCTTATTAGCTCAATACCATGATTTCACGCCAAAATAATGCAGTTTATCCCCCAAAATCATGCATTTTCTCCACAAAACACGCTTTTTCTCTCCCAAATACAACCATTTCTCCCCTGCATATCAATTTCTGCCAACAATTAGACATTTTCTCCCCGAATATCACTCTTCATCCCAGAAACCAAACAGGTTCTCTCTTCAGTGCCACTCTTTAGCCCCCCAAAAAGGCATTTTCTCCCCAGAATACTGCCTTTCATCTTCAAATGTCTCATATTTGGGAAAGGAAACGAAAGCGCTTCTTTGGGGAGAGTATTTCTTATTTGGGGGATCAAAAGAGCAATTTGGGGGAGAAAATGTGTAATATAGGGAACCCTACGTGGTATTTAATGGATAAAAAATCTTCTATTTGGAACCAAGAATGATATTTTGGGGAGATAATTTCTAATTTTGAGGACAGAAATAGGTCTTTTTTGGAGAGGATGACTTATTTTCGGTCTAAAAAGCAGTATTCTGGGAAGAAAATGCCTTCTTTTGGAGATAAAAGGCGGTATTCTGGGAAGAAAATGTGTTATTATTGGAATAAAATGTGATGTCCCAATAAAAGACGCTGTCTTCCCCAAATGCGTCTTTGTATGCTGCAAATCAGACATTTTCTCCCCAAAAGATCACCTTGATCCTCAAAAGAAGACATTTTCTCCACGAAATGCCGCTTATTAGCTCAATACCAGGCTTTCACGCCAAAATAATGCAGTTTATCCCCAAAACTCAGGCATTTTCTCCCCAAAACACTCTTTTTCTCTCCCAAATACAACCATTTCTCCCCTGCATGTCAATTTCTGCCAACAATTAGACATTTTCTCCCCAAATATCACTCTTCATCCCAGAAACCATACAGGTTCTCTCTTAAGTGCCACTCTTTAGCCCCCCAAAAAGGCATTTTCTCCCCAGAATACTGCCTTTCATCTTCAAGTGTCTCATATTTGGGAAAGGAAACGAAAGCGCTACTTTGGGGAGAGTATTTCTTATTTGGGGGATCAAAAGAGCAATTTGGGGGAGAAAATGTGTAATATAGGGAACCCTACGTGGTATTTAATGGATAAAAAATCTTCTCTTTGGAACCAAGAATGATATTTTGGGGAGAATATTTCTCATTTTGAGGACAGAAATAGGTCTTTTGTGGAGAGGATGACTTATTTTCGGTCTAAAAAGCAGTATTCTGGGAAGAAAATGCCTTACTTTGGGGATAAAAGGTGGTATTCGGGAAGAAAATGTGTTATTATTGGAATAAAATGTGATGTCCCAATAAAAGACGCTGTCTTCCCCAAATGCGTCTTTGTATGCTGCAAATCAGACATTTTCTCCCCGAAAGATCACCTTTATCCTCAAAAGAAGACATTTTCTCCACAAAATGCTGCTTATTAGCTCAATACCATGATTTCACGCCAAAATAATGCAGTTTATCCCCCAAAATCATGCATTTTCTCCACAAAACACGCTTTTTCTCTCCCAAATACAACCATTTCTCCCCTGCATATCAATTTCTGCCAACAATTAGACATTTTCTCCCCGAATATCACTCTTCATCCCAGAAACCAAACAGGTTCTCTCTTCAGTGCCACTCTTTAGCCCCCCAAAAAGGCATTTTCTCCCCAGAATACTGCCTTTCATCTTCAAATGTCTCATATTTGGGAAAGGAAATGAAAGCGCTACTTTGGGGAGAGTATTTCTTATTTGGGGGATCAAAAGAGCAATTTGGGGGAGAAAATGTGTAATATAGGGAACCCTACGTGGTATTTAATGGATAAAAAATCTTCTATTTGGAACCAAGAATGATATTTTAAGGAGAAAAATTCTATTTTTGAGGACAGAAATAGGTCTTTTTTGGAGAGGATGACTTATTTTCGGTCTAAAAAGCAGTATTCTGGGAAGAAAATGCCATCTTTTGGGGATAAAAGGTGGTATTCTGGGATGAAAATGTGTTATTATTGGAATAAAATGTGATGTCCCAATAAAATACGCTGTCTTCCCCAAATGCGTCTTTGTATGCTGCAAATCAGACATTTTCTCCCCGAAAGATCACCTTTATCCTCAAAAGAAGACATTTTCTCCACAAAATGCCGCTTATTAGCTCAATACCAGGCTTTCACGCCAAAATAATGCACTTTATCCCCAAAACTCAGGCATTTTCTCCACAAAACACTCTTTTTCGCTCCAAAATACAACCATTTCTCCCCTGCATATGAATTTCTGCCAACAATTAGACATTTTCTCCCCGAATATCACTCTTCATCCCAGAAACCAAACAGGTTCTCTCTTCAGTGCCACTCTTTATCCCCCCAAAATGGCATTTTCTCCCCAGAATACTGCCTTTCATCTTCAAGTGTCTCATATTTGGGAAAGGAAACGAAAGCGCTACTTTGGGGAGAGTATTTCTTATTTGGGGGATCAAAAGAGCAATTTGGGGGAGAAAATGTGTAATATAGGGAACCCTACGTGGTATTTAATGGATAAAAAATCTTCTCTTTGGAACCAAGAATGATATTTTGGGGAGCTAATTTCTCATTTTGAGGACAGAAATAGGTCTTTTTTGGAGAGGATGACTTATTTTCGGTCTAAAAAGCAGTATTCTGGGAAGAAAATGCCTTCTTTTGGAGATAAAAGGCGGTATTCTGGGAAGAAAATGTGTTATTATTGGAATAAAATGTGATGTCCCAATAAAAGACACTATCTTCCCCAAATGCGTCTTTGTATGCTGCAAATCAGACATTTTCTGCCCGAAAGATCACATTTATCCTCAAAAGAAGACATTTTCTCCACAAAATGCCGCTTATTAGCTCAATACCATGATTTCACGCCAAAATAATGCAGTTTATCCCCAAATATCATGCATTTTCTCCACAAAACATGCTTTTTCTCTCCCAAATACAACCATTTCTCCCCTGCATATCAATTTCTGCCAACAATTAGACATTTTCTCCCCGAATATCACTCTTCATCCCAGAAACCAAACAGGTTCTCTCTTCAGTGCCACTCTTTAGCCCCCCAAAAAGGCATTTTCTCCCCAGAATACTGCCTTTCATCTTCAAATGTCTCATATTTGGGAAAGGAAACGAAAGCGCTTCTTTGGGGAGAGTATTTCTTATTTGGGGGATCAAAAGAGCAATTTGGGGGAGAAAATGTGTAATATAGGGAACCCTACGTGGTATTTAATGGATAAAAAATCTTCTCTTTGGAACCAAGAATGATATTTTCGGGAGAATATTTCTCATTTTGAGGACAGAAATAGGTCTTTTGTGGAGAGGATGACTTATTTTCGGTCTAAAAAGCAGTATTCTGGGAAGAAAATGCCTTCTTTTGGGCATAAAAGGCGGTATTCTGGGAAGAAAATGTGTTATTATTGGAATAAAATGTGATGTCCCAATAAAAGACGCTGTCTTCCCCAAATGCGTCTTTGTATGCTGCAAATCAGACATTTTCTCCCCAAAAGATCACCTTGATCCTCAAAAGAAGACATTTTCTCCACGAAATGCCGCTTATTAGCTCAATACCAGGCTTTCACGCCAAAATAATGCAGTTTATCCCCAAAACTCAGGCATTTTCTCCCCAAAACACTCTTTTTCTCTCCCAAATACAACCATTTCTCCCCTGCATGTCAATTTCTGCCAACAATTAGACATTTTCTCCCCAAATATCACTCTTCATCCCAGAAACCATACAGGTTCTCTCTTAAGTGCCACTCTTTAGCCCCCCAAAAAGGCATTTTCTCCCCAGAATACTGCCTTTCATCTTCAAGTGTCTCATATTTGGGAAAGGAAACGAAAGCGCTACTTTGGGGAGAGTATTTCTTATTTGGGGGATCAAAAGAGCAATTTGGGGGAGAAAATGTGTAATATAGGGAACCCTACGTGGTATTTAATGGATAAAAAATCTTCTCTTTGGAACCAAGAATGATATTTTGGGGAGAATATTTCTCATTTTGAGGACAGAAATAGGTCTTTTGTGGAGAGGATGACTTATTTTCGGTCTAAAAAGCAGTATTCTGGGAAGAAAATGCCTTACTTTGGGGATAAAAGGTGGTATTCGGGAAGAAAATGTGTTATTATTGGAATAAAATGTGATGTCCCAATAAAAGACGCTGTCTTCCCCAAATGCGTCTTTGTATGCTGCAAATCAGACATTTTCTCCCCGAAAGATCACCTTTATCCTCAAAAGAAGACATTTTCTCCACAAAATGCTGCTTATTAGCTCAATACCATGATTTCACGCCAAAATAATGCAGTTTATCCCCCAAAATCATGCATTTTCTCCACAAAACACGCTTTTTCTCTCCCAAATACAACCATTTCTCCCCTGCATATCAATTTCTGCCAACAATTAGACATTTTCTCCCCGAATATCACTCTTCATCCCAGAAACCAAACAGGTTCTCTCTTCAGTGCCACTCTTTAGCCCCCCAAAAAGGCATTTTCTCCCCAGAATACTGCCTTTCATCTTCAAATGTCTCATATTTGGGAAAGGAAATGAAAGCGCTACTTTGGGGAGAGTATTTCTTATTTGGGGGATCAAAAGAGCAATTTGGGGGAGAAAATGTGTAATATAGGGAACCCTACGTGGTATTTAATGGATAAAAAATCTTCTATTTGGAACCAAGAATGATATTTTAAGGAGAAAAATTCTATTTTTGAGGACAGAAATAGGTCTTTTTTGGAGAGGATGACTTATTTTCGGTCTAAAAAGCAGTATTCTGGGAAGAAAATGCCATCTTTTGGGGATAAAAGGTGGTATTCTGGGATGAAAATGTGTTATTATTGGAATAAAATGTGATGTCCCAATAAAATACGCTGTCTTCCCCAAATGCGTCTTTGTATGCTGCAAATCAGACATTTTCTCCCCGAAAGATCACCTTTATCCTCAAAAGAAGACATTTTCTCCACAAAATGCCGCTTATTAGCTCAATACCAGGCTTTCACGCCAAAATAATGCACTTTATCCCCAAAACTCAGGCATTTTCTCCACAAAACACTCTTTTTCGCTCCAAAATACAACCATTTCTCCCCTGCATATGAATTTCTGCCAACAATTAGACATTTTCTCCCCGAATATCACTCTTCATCCCAGAAACCAAACAGGTTCTCTCTTCAGTGCCACTCTTTATCCCCCCAAAATGGCATTTTCTCCCCAGAATACTGCCTTTCATCTTCAAGTGTCTCATATTTGGGAAAGGAAACGAAAGCGCTACTTTGGGGAGAGTATTTCTTATTTGGGGGATCAAAAGAGCAATTTGGGGGAGAAAATGTGTAATATAGGGAACCCTACGTGGTATTTAATGGATAAAAAATCTTCTCTTTGGAACCAAGAATGATATTTTGGGGAGCTAATTTCTCATTTTGAGGACAGAAATAGGTCTTTTTTGGAGAGGATGACTTATTTTCGGTCTAAAAAGCAGTATTCTGGGAAGAAAATGCCTTCTTTTGGAGATAAAAGGCGGTATTCTGGGAAGAAAATGTGTTATTATTGGAATAAAATGTGATGTCCCAATAAAAGACACTATCTTCCCCAAATGCGTCTTTGTATGCTGCAAATCAGACATTTTCTGCCCGAAAGATCACATTTATCCTCAAAAGAAGACATTTTCTCCACAAAATGCCGCTTATTAGCTCAATACCATGATTTCACGCCAAAATAATGCAGTTTATCCCCAAATATCATGCATTTTCTCCACAAAACATGCTTTTTCTCTCCCAAATACAACCATTTCTCCCCTGCATATCAATTTCTGCCAACAATTAGACATTTTCTCCCCGAATATCACTCTTCATCCCAGAAACCAAACAGGTTCTCTCTTAAGTGCCACTCTTTAGCCCCCCAAAAAGGCATTTTCTCCCCAGAATACTGCCTTTCATCTTCAAATGTCTCATATTTGGGAAAGGAAACGAAAGCGCTTCTTTGGGGAGAGTATTTCTTATTTGGGGGATCAAAAGAGCAATTTGGGGGAGAAAATGTGTAATATAGGGAACCCTACGTGGTATTTAATGGATAAAAAATCTTCTCTTTGGAACCAAGAATGATATTTTCGGGAGAATATTTCTCATTTTGAGGACAGAAATAGGTCTTTTGTGGAGAGGATGACTTATTTTCGGTCTAAAAAGCAGTATTCTGGGAAGAAAATGCCTTCTTTTGGGCATAAAAGGTGGTATTCTGGGAAGAAAATGTGTTATTATTGGAATAAAATGTGATGTCCCAATAAAAGACGCTGTCTTCCCCAAATGCGTCTTTGTATGCTGCAAATCAGACATTTTCTCCCCGAAAGATCACCTTTATCCTCAAAAGAAGACATTTTCTCCACAAAATGCCGCTTATTAGCTCAATACCAGGCTTTCACGCCAAAATAATGCACTTTATCCCCAAAACTCAGGCATTTTCTCCCCAAAACACGCTTTTTCTCTCCCAAATACAACCATTTCTCCCCTGCATATCAATTTCTGCCAACAATTAGACATTTTCTCCCTGAATATCACTCTTCATCCCAGAAACCAAACAGGTTCTCTCTTAAGTGCCACTCTTTAGCCCCCCAAAAAGGCATTTTCTCCCCAGAATACTGCCTTTCATCTTCAAGTGTCTCATATTTGGGAAAGGAAACGAAAGCGCTACTTTGGGGAGAGTATTTCTTATTTGGGGGATCAAAAGAGCAATTTGGGGGAGAAAATGTGTAATATAGGGAACCCTACGTGGTATTTAATGGATAAAAAATCTTCTCTTTGGAACCAAGAATGATATTTTGGGGAGAATATTTCTCATTTTGAGGACAGAAATAGGTCTTTTTTGGAGAGGATGACTTATTTTCGGTCTAAAAAGCAGTATTCTGGGAAGAAAATGCCTTCTTTTGGGGATAAATGGCGGTATTCGGGAAGAAAATGTGTTATTATTGGAATAAAATGTGATGTCCCAATAAAAGACGCTGTCTTCCCCAAATGCGTCTTTGTATGCTGCAAATCAGACATTTTCTCCCCGAAAGATCACCTTTATCCTCTAAAGAAGACATTTTCTCCACAAAATGCCGCTTATTAGCTCAATACCAGGCTTTCACGCCAAAATAATGCACTTTATCCCCAAAACTCAGGCATTTTCTCCACAAAACACGCTTTTTCTCTCCCAAATACAACCATTTCTCCCCTGCATACCAATTTCTGCCAACAATTAGACATTTTCTCCCCGAATATCACTCTTCATCCCAGAAACCAAACAGGTTCTCTCTTCAGTGCCACTCTTTATCCCCCCAAAATGGCATTTTCTCCCCAGAATACTGCCTTTCATCTTCAAGTGTCTTCTTTTTGGGAAAGGAAACGAAAGCGCTACTTTGGGGAGAGTATTTCTTATTTGGGGGATCAAAAGAGCAATTTGGGGGAGAAAATGTGTAATATAGGGAACCCTACGTGGTATTTAATGGATAAAAAATCTTCTCTTTGGAACCAAGAATGATATTTTGGGGAGAAAATTTCACATTTTGAGGACAGAAATAGGTCTTCTTTGGAGAGGATGACTTATTTTCGGTCTAAAAAGCGGTATTCTGGGAAGAAAATGCCTTCTTTTGGGGATAAAAGGCGGTATTCGGGAAGAAAATGTGTTATTATTTGAATAAAATGTGATGTCCCAATAAAAGACGCTGTCTTCCCCAAATGCGTCTTTGTATGCTGCAAATCAGACATTTTCTCCCCGAAAGATCACCTTGACCCTCTAAAGAAGACATTTTCTCCACAAAATGCTGCTTATTAGCTCAATACCAGGCTTTCACGCCAAAATAATGCAGTTTATCCCCAAAACTCAGGCATTTTCTCCCCAAAACACTCTTTTTCGCACCAAAATACAACCATTTCTCCCCTGCATATCAATTTCTGCCAACAATTAGACATTTTCTCCCCGAATATCACTCTTCATCCCAGAAACCAAACAGGTTCTCTCTTCAGTGCCACTCTTTAGCCCCCCAAAAAGGCATTTTCTCCCCAGAATACTGCCTTTCATCGTCAAGTGTCTCATATTTGGGAAAGGAAACGAAAGCGCTACTTTGGGGAGAGTATTTCTTATTTGGGGGATCAAAAGAGCAATTTGGGGGAGAAAATGTGTAATATAGGGAACCCTACGTGGTATTTAATGGATAAAAAATCTTCTCTTTGGAACCAAGAATGATATTTTGGGGAGAATATTTCTCATTTTGAGGACAGAAATAGGTCTTTTTTGGAGAGGATGACTTATTTTCGGTCTAAAAAGCGGTATTCTGGGAAGAAAATGCCTTCTTTTGGGGATAAAAGGCGGTATTCGGGAAGAAAATGTGTTATTATTGGAATAAAATGTGATGTCCCAATAAAAGGCGCTGTCTTCCCCAAATGCGTCTTTGTATGCTGCAAATCAGACATTTTCTCCCCGAAAGATCACATTTATCCTCTAAAGAAGACATTTTCTCCACAAAATGCTGCTTATTAGCTCAATACCATGATTTCACGCCAAAATAATGCAGTTTATCCCCAAAAATCATGCATTTTCTCCACAAAACATGCTTTTTCTCTCCCAAATACAACCATTTCTCCCCTGCATGTCAATTTCTGCCAACAATTAGACATTTTCTCCCCGAATATCACTCTTCATCCCAGAAACCAAACAGGTTCTCTCTTCAGTGCCACTCTTTATCCCCCCAAAATGGCATTTTCTCCCCAGAATACTGCCTTTCATCTTCAAGTGTCTCATATTTGGGAAAGGAAACGAAAGCGCTTCTTTGGGGAGAGTATTTCTTATTTGGGGGATCAAAAGAGCAATTTGGGGGAGAAAATGTGTAATATAGGGAACCCTACGTGGTATTTAATGGATAAAAAATCTTCTCTTTGGAACCAAGAATGATATTTTGGGGAGAATATTTCTCATTTTGAGGACAGAAATAGGTCTTTTTTGGAGAGGATGACTTATTTTCGGTCTAAAAAGCAGTATTCTAGGAAGAAAATGCCTTCTTTTGGGGATAAAAGGCGGTATTCGGGAAGAAAATGTGTTATTATTGGAATAAAATGTGATGTCCCAATAAAAGACGCTGTCTTCCCCAAATGCGTCTTTGTATGCTGCAAATCAGACATTTTCTCCCCGAAAGATCACCTTGATCCTCTAAAGAAGACATTTTCTCCACAAAATGCCGCTTATTAGCTCAATACCAGGCTTTCACGCCAAAATAATGCACTTTATCCACAAAACTCAGGCATTTTTTCCACAAAACACTCTTTTTCGCTCCAAAATACAACCATTTCTCCCCTGCATATCAATTTCTGCCAACAATTAGACATTTTCTCCCCGAATATCACTCTTCATCCCAGAAACCAAACAGGTTCTCTCTTCAGTGCCACTCTTTAGCCCCCCAAAAAGGCATTTTCTCCCCAGAATACTGCCTTTCATCGTCAAGTGTCTCATATTTGGGAAAGGAAACGAAAGCGCTACTTTGGGGAGAGTATTTCTTATTTGGGGGATCAAAAGAGCAATTTGGGGGAGAAAATGTGTAATATAGGGAACCCTACGTGGTATTTAATGGATAAAAAATCTTCTCTTTGGAACCAAGAATGATATTTTGGGGAGAATATTTCTCATTTTGAGGACAGAAATAGGTCTTTTTTGGAGAGGATGACTTATTTTCGGTCTAAAAAGCAGTATTCTGGGAAGAAAATGCCTTCTTTTGGGGATAAATGGCGGTATTCGGGAAGAAAATGTGTTATTATTGGAATAAAATGTGATGTCCCAATAAAAGACGCTGTCTTCCCCAAATGCGTCTTTGTATGCTGCAAATCAGACATTTTCTCCCCGAAAGATCACCTTTATCCTCTAAAGAAGACATTTTCTCCACAAAATGCCGCTTATTAGCTCAATACCAGGCTTTCACGCCAAAATAATGCACTTTATCCCCAAAACTCAGGCATTTTCTCCACAAAACACGCTTTTTCTCTCCCAAATACAACCATTTCTCCCCTGCATACCAATTTCTGCCAACAATTAGACATTTTCTCCCCGAATATCACTCTTCATCCCAGAAACCAAACAGGTTCTCTCTTCAGTGCCACTCTTTATCCCCCCAAAATGGCATTTTCTCCCCAGAATACTGCCTTTCATCTTCAAGTGTCTCATATTTGGGAAAGGAAACGAAAGCGCTACTTTGGGGAGAGTATTTCTTATTTGGGGGATCAAAAGAGCAATTTGGGGGAGAAAATGTGTAATATAGGGAACCCTACGTGGTATTTAATGGATAAAAAATCTTCTCTTTGGAACCAAGAATGATATTTTGGGGAGAAAATTTCACATTTTGAGGACAGAAATAGGTCTTCTTTGGAGAGGATGACTTATTTTCGGTCTAAAAAGCGGTATTCTGGGAAGAAAATGCCTTCTTTTGGGGATAAAAGGCGGTATTCGGGAAGAAAATGTGTTATTATTTGAATAAAATGTGATGTCCCAATAAAAGACGCTGTCTTCCCCAAATGCGTCTTTGTATGCTGCAAATCAGACATTTTCTCCCCGAAAGATCACCTTGACCCTCTAAAGAAGACATTTTCTCCACAAAATGCCGCTTATTAGCTCAATACCAGGCTTTCACGCCAAAATAATGCACTTTATCCCCAAAACTCAGGCATTTTCTCCCCAAAACACTCTTTTTCGCACCAAAATACAACCATTTCTCCCCTGCATATCAATTTCTGCCAACAATTAGACATTTTCTCCCCGAATATCACTCTTCATCCCAGAAACCAAACAGGTTCTCTCTTCAGTGCCACTCTTTAGCCCCCCAAAAAGGCATTTTCTCCCCAGAATACTGCCTTTCATCGTCAAGTGTCTCATATTTGGGAAAGGAAACGAAAGCGCTACTTTGGGGAGAGTATTTCTTATTTGGGGGATCAAAAGAGCAATTTGGGGGAGAAAATGTGTAATATAGGGAACCCTACGTGGTATTTAATGGATAAAAAATCTTCTCTTTGGAACCAAGAATGATATTTTGGGGAGAATATTTCTCATTTTGAGGACAGAAATAGGTCTTTTTTGGAGAGGATGACTTATTTTCGGTCTAAAAAGCGGTATTCTGGGAAGAAAATGCCTTCTTTTGGGGATAAAAGGCGGTATTCGGGAAGAAAATGTGTTATTATTGGAATAAAATGTGATGTCCCAATAAAAGGCGCTGTCTTCCCCAAATGCGTCTTTGTATGCTGCAAATCAGACATTTTCTCCCCGAAAGATCACATTTATCCTCTAAAGAAGACATTTTCTCCACAAAATGCTGCTTATTAGCTCAATACCATGATTTCACGCCAAAATAATGCAGTTTATCCCCAAAAATCATGCATTTTCTCCACAAAACATGCTTTTTCTCTCCCAAATACAACCATTTCTCCCCTGCATATGAATTTCTGCCAACAATTAGACATTTTCTCCCCGAATATCACTCTTCATCCCAGAAACCAAACAGGTTCTCTCTTCAGTGCCACTCTTTATCCCCCGAAAATGGCATTTTCTCCCCAGAATACTGCCTTTCATCTTCAAGTGTCTCATATTTGGGAAAGGAAACGAAAGCGCTTCTTTGGGGAGAGTATTTCTTATTTGGGGGATCAAAAGAGCAATTTGGGGGAGAAAATGTGTAATATAGGGAACCCTACGTGGTATTTAATGGATAAAAAATCTTCTCTTTGGAACCAAGAATGATATTTTGGGGAGAATATTTCTCATTTTGAGGACAGAAATAGGTCTTTTTTGGAGAGGATGACTTATTTTCGGTCTAAAAAGCAGTATTCTGGGAAGAAAATGCCTTCTTTTGGGGATAAAAGGCGGTATTCGGGAAGAAAATGTGTTATTATTGGAATAAAATGTGATGTCCCAATAAAAGACGCTGTCTTCCCCAAATGCGTCTTTGTATGCTGCAAATCAGACATTTTCTCCCCGAAAGATCACCTTGATCCTCTAAAGAAGACATTTTCTCCACAAAATGCCGCTTATTAGCTCAATACCAGGCTTTCACGCCAAAATAATGCACTTTATCCACAAAACTCGGGCATTTTCTCCACAAAACACTCTTTTTCGCTCCAAAATACAACCATTTCTCCCTTGCATATCAATTTCTGCCAACAATTAGACATTTTCTCCCCGAATATCACTCTTCATCCCAGAAACCAAACAGGTTCTCTCTTCAGTGCCACTCTTTAGCCCCCCAAAAAGGCATTTTCTCCCCAGAATACTGCCTTTCATCGTCAAGTGTCTCATATTTGGGAAAGGAAACGAAAGCGCTACTTTGGGGAGAGTATTTCTTATTTGGGGGATCAAAAGAGCAATTTGGGGGAGAAAATGTGTAATATAGGGAACCCTACGTGGTATTTAATGGATAAAAAATCTTCTCTTTGGAACCAAGAATGATATTTTGGGGAGAATATTTCTCATTTTGAGGACAGAAATAGGTCTTTTTTGGAGAGGATGACTTATTTTCGGTCTAAAAAGCAGTATTCTGGGAAGAAAATGCCTTCTTTTGGGGATAAAAGGCGGTATTCGGGAAGAAAATGTGTTATTATTGGAATAAAATGTGATGTCCCAATAAAAGGCGCTGTCTTCCCCAAATGCGTCTTTGTATGCTGCAAATCAGACATTTTCTCCCCGAAAGATCACCTTTATCCTCTAAAGAAGACATTTTCTCCACAAAATGCTGCTTATTAGCTCAATACCATGCTTTCACGCCAAAATAATGCACTTTATCCCCAAAACTCAGGCATTTTCTCCACAAAACACGCGTTTTATCTCCAAAATACAACCATTTCTCCCCTGCATATCAATTTCTGCCAACAATTAGACATTTTCTCCCCGAATATCACTCTTCATCCCAGAAACCAAACAGGTTCTCTCTTCAGTGCCACTCTTTAGCCCCCCAAAAAGGCATTTTCTCCCCAGAATACTGCCTTTCATCGTCAAGTGTCTCATATTTGGGAAAGGAAACGAAAGCGCTACTTTGGGGAGAGTATTTCTTATTTGGGGGATCAAAAGAGCAATTTGGGGGAGAAAATGTGTAATATAGGGAACCCTACGTGGTATTTAATGGATAAAAAATCTTCTCTTTGGAACCAAGAATGATATTTTGGGGAGAAAATTTCTCATTTTGAGGACAGAAATAGGTCTTTTTTGGAGAGGATGACTTATTTTCGGTCTAAAAAGCGGTATTCTGGGAAGAAAATGCCTTCTTTTGGGGATAAATGCGGTATTCGGGAAGAAAATGTGTTATTATTGGAATAAAATGTGATGTCCCAATAAAAGGCGCTGTCTTCCCCAAAATGCGTCTTTTTATGCTGCAAATCAGACATTTTCTCCCCGAAAGATCACCTTAATCCTCTAAAGAATACATTTTCTCCACAAAATGCCGCTTATTAGCTCAATACCAGGCTTTCATTACAAAATAATGCACTTTATCCCCAAAACTCAGGCATTTTCTCCACAAAACACGATTTTTCTCTCCCAAATACAACCATTTCTCCCCTGCATATAAATTTCTGCCAACAATTAGACATTTTCTCCCCGAATATCACTCTTCATCCCAGAAACCAAACAGGTTCTCTCTTCAGTGCCACTCTTTAGCCCCCCAAAAAGGCATTTTCTCCCCAGAATACTGCCTTTCATCTTCAAATGTCTCATATTTGGGAAAGGAAATGAAAGCGCTACTTTGGGGAGAGTATTTCTTATTTGGGGGATCAAAAGAGCAATTTGGGGGAGAAAATGTGTAATATAGGGAACCCTACGTGGTATTTAATGGATAAAAAATCTTCTCTTTGGAACCAAGAATGATATTTTGGGGAGAAAAATTCTATTTTTGAGGACAGAAATAGGTCTTTTTTGGAGAGGATGACTTATTTTCGGTCTAAAAAGCAGTATTCTGGGAAGAAAATGCCTTCTTTTGGGGATAAAAGGTGGTATTCTGGAATGAAAATGTGTTATTATTGGAATAAAATGTGATGTCCCAATAAAAGACGCTGTCTTCCCCAAATGCGTCTTTGTATGCTGCAAATCAGACATTTTCTCCCCGAAAGATCACCTTTATCCTCAAAAGAAGACATTTTCTCCACAAAATGCCGCTTATTAGCTCAATACCAGGCTTTCACGCCAAAATAATGCAGTTTATCCCCAAAACTCAGGCATTTTCTCCACAAAACACTCTTTTTCGCTCCAAAATACAACCATTTCTCCCCTGCATATCAATTTCTGCCAACAATTAGACATTTTCTCCCCGAATATCACTCTTCATCCCAGAAACCAAACAGGTTCTCTCTTCAGTGCCACTCTTTAGCCCCCCAAAAAGGCATTTTCTCCCCAGAATACTGCCTTTCATCTTCAAATGTCTCATATTTGGGAAAGGAAACGAAAGCGCTACTTTGGGGAGAGTATTTCTTATTTGGGGGATCAAAAGAGCAATTTGGGGGAGAAAATGTGTAATATAGGGAACCCTACGTGGTATTTAATGGATAAAAAATCTTCTCTTTGGAACCAAGAATGATATTTTGGGGAGCTAATTTCTCATTTTGAGGACAGAAATAGGTCTTTTTTGGAGAGGATGACTTATTTTCGGTCTAAAAAGCAGTATTCTGGGAAGAAAATGCCTTCTTTTGGAGATAAAAGGCGGTATTCTGGGAAGAAAATGTGTTATTATTGGAATAAAATGTGATGTCCCAATAAAAGACACTATCTTCCCCAAATGCGTCTTTGTATGCTGCAAATCAGACATTTTCTCCCCGAAAGATCACCTTAATCCTCTAAAGAATACATTTTCTCCACAAAATGCCGCTTATTAGCTCAATACCAGGCTTTCATTCCAAAATAATGCACTTTATCCCCAAAACTCAGGCATTTTCTCCACAAAACACGATTTTTCTCTCCCAAATACAACCATTTCTCCCCTGCATATCAATTTCTGCCAACAATTAGACATTTTCTCCCCGAATATCACTCTTCATCCCAGAAACCAAACAGGTTCTCTCTTCAGTGCCACTCTTTAGCCCCCCAAAAAGGCATTTTCTCCCCAGAATACTGCCTTTCATCGTCAAGTGTCTCATATTTGGGAAAGGAAACGAAAGCGCTACTTTGGGGAGAGTATTTCTTATTTGGGGGATCAAAAGAGCAATTTGGGGGAGAAAATGTGTAATATAGGGAACCCTACGTGGTATTTAATGGATAAAAAATCTTCTCTTTGGAACCAAGAATGATATTTTGGGGAGAATATTTCTCATTTTGAGGACAGAAATAGGTCTTTTTTGGAGAGGATGACTTATTTTCGGTCTAAAAAGCAGTATTCTGGGAAGAAAATGCCTTCTTTTGGGGATAAAAGGCGGTATTCGGGAAGAAAATGTGTTATTATTGGAATAAAATGTGATGTCCCAATAAAAGGCGCTGTCTTCCCCAAATGCGTCTTTGTATGCTGCAAATCAGACATTTTCTCCCCGAAAGATCACCTTTATCCTCTAAAGAAGACATTTTCTCCACAAAATGCTGCTTATTAGCTCAATACCATGCTTTCACGCCAAAATAATGCACTTTATCCCCAAAACTCAGGCATTTTCTCCACAAAACACGCGTTTTATCTCCAAAATACAACCATTTCTCCCCTGCATATCAATTTCTGCCAACAATTAGACATTTTCTCCCCGAATATCACTCTTCATCCCAGAAACCAAACAGGTTCTCTCTTCAGTGCCACTCTTTAGCCCCCCAAAAAGGCATTTTCTCCCCAGAATACTGCCTTTCATCGTCAAGTGTCTCATATTTGGGAAAGGAAACGAAAGCGCTACTTTGGGGAGAGTATTTCTTATTTGGGGGATCAAAAGAGCAATTTGGGGGAGAAAATGTGTAATATAGGGAACCCTACGTGGTATTTAATGGATAAAAAATCTTCTCTTTGGAACCAAGAATGATATTTTGGGGAGAAAATTTCTCATTTTGAGGACAGAAAGAGGTCTTTTTTGGAGAGGATGACTTATTTTCGGTCTAAAAAGCGGTATTCTGGGAAGAAAATGCCTTCTTTTGGGGATAAATGCGGTATTCGGGAAGAAAATGTGTTATTATTGGAATAAAATGTGATGTCCCAATAAAAGGCGCTGTCTTCCCCAAAATGCGTCTTTTTATGCTGCAAATCAGACATTTTCTCCCCGAAAGATCACCTTAATCCTCTAAAGAATACATTTTCTCCACAAAATGCCGCTTATTAGCTCAATACCAGGCTTTCATTCCAAAATAATGCACTTTATCCCCAAAACTCAGGCATTTTCTCCACAAAACACGATTTTTCTCTCCCAAATACAACCATTTCTCCCCTGCATATCAATTTCTGCCAACAATTAGACATTTTCTCCCCGAATATCACTCTTCATCCCAGAAACCAAACAGGTTCTCTCTTCAGTGCCACTCTTTAGCCCCCCAAAAAGGCATTTTCTCCCCAGAATACTGCCTTTCATCTTCAAATGTCTCATATTTGGGAAAGGAAATGAAAGCGCTACTTTGGGGAGAGTATTTCTTATTTGGGGGATCAAAAGAGCAATTTGGGGGAGAAAATGTGTAATATAGGGAACCCTACGTGGTATTTAATGGATAAAAAATCTTCTCTTTGGAACCAAGAATGATATTTTGGGGAGAATATTTCTCAATTTGAGGACAGAAATAGGTCTTTTTTGGAGAGGATGACTTATTTTCGGTCTAAAAAGCAGTATTCTGGGAAGAAAATGCCTTCTTTTGGGGATAAAAGGTGGTATTCTGGAATGAAAATGTGTTATTATTGGAATAAAATGTGATGTCCCAATAAAAGACGCTGTCTTCCCCAAATGCGTCTTTGTATGCTGCAAATCAGACATTTTCTCCCCGAAAGATCACCTTTATCCTCTAAAGAAGACATTTTCTCCACAAAATGCCGCTTATTAGCTCAATACCAGGCTTTCACGCCAAAATAATGCACTTTATCCCCAAAACTCAGGCATTTTCTCCACAAAACACTCTTTTTCGCTCCAAAATACAACCATTTCTCCCCTGCATATCAATTTCTGCCAACAATTAGACATTTTCTCCCCGAATATCACTCTTCATCCCAGAAACCAAACAGGTTCTCTCTTCAGTGCCACTCTTTAGCCCCCCAAAAAGGCATTTTCTCCCCAGAATACTGCCTTTCATCTTCAAATGTCTCATATTTGGGAAAGGAAACGAAAGCGCTACTTTGGGGAGAGTATTTCTTATTTGGGGGATCAAAAGAGCAATTTGGGGGAGAAAATGTGTAATATAGGGAACCCTACGTGGTATTTAATGGATAAAAAATCTTCTATTTGGAACCAAGAATGATATTTTGGGGAGAATATTTCTCATTTTGAGGACAGAAATAGGTCTTTTTTGGAGAGGATGACTTATTTTCGGTCTAAAAAGCAGTATTCTGGGAAGAAAATGCCTTCTTTTGGAGATAAAAGGCGGTATTCTGGGAAGAAAATGTGTTATTATTGGAATAAAATGTGATGTCCCAATAAAAGACACTATCTTCCCCAAATGCGTCTTTGTATGCTGCAAATCAGACATTTTCTGCCCGAAAGATCACCTTTATCCTCAAAAGAAGACATTTTCTCCACAAAATGCCGCTTATTAGCTCAATACCATGATTTCACGCCAAAATAATGCAGTTTATCCCCAAATATCATGCATTTTCTCCACAAAACATGCTTTTTCTCTCCCAAATACAACCATTTCTCCCCTGCATATCAATTTCTGCCAACAATTAGACATTTTCTCCCCGAATATCACTCTTCATCCCAGAAACCAAACAGGTTCTCTCTTAAGTGCCACTCTTTAGCCCCCCAAAAAGGCATTTTCTCCCCAGAATACTGCCTTTCATCTTCAAATGTCTCATATTTGGGAAAGGAAACGAAAGCGCTTCTTTGGGGAGAGTATTTCTTATTTGGGGGATCAAAAGAGCAATTTGGGGGAGAAAATGTGTAATATAGGGAACCCTACGTGGTATTTAATGGATAAAAAATCTTCTCTTTGGAACCAAGAATGATATTTTGGGGAGATAATTTCTCATTTTGAGGACAGAAATAGGTCTTTTTTGGAGAGGATGACTTATTTTCGGTCTAAAAAGCAGTATTCTGGGAAGAAAATGCCTTCTTTTGGGCATAAAAGGTGGTATTCTGGGAAGAAAATGTGTTATTATTGGAATAAAATGTGATGTCCCAATAAAAGACGCTGTCTTCCCCAAATGCGTCTTTGTATGCTGCAAATCAGACATTTTCTCCCCGAAAGATCACCTTTATCCTCAAAAGAAGACATTTTCTCCACAAAATGCCGCTTATTAGCTCAATACCAGGCTTTCACGCCAAAATAATGCACTTTATCCCCAAAACTCAGGCATTTTCTCCCCAAAACACGCTTTTTCTCTCCCAAATACAACCATTTCTCCCCTGCATATCAATTTCTGCCAACAATTAGACATTTTCTCCCCGAATATCACTCTTCATCCCAGAAACCAAACAGGTTCTCTCTTAAGTGCCACTCTTTAGCCCCCCAAAAAGGCATTTTCTCCCCAGAATACTGCCTTTCATCTTCAAGTGTCTCATATTTGGGAAAGGAAACGAAAGCGCTACTTTGGGGAGAGTATTTCTTATTTGGGGGATCAAAAGAGCAATTTGGGGGAGAAAATGTGTAATATAGGGAACCCTACGTGGTATTTAATGGATAAAAAATCTTCTCTTTGGAACCAAGAATGATATTTTGGGGAGAATATTTCTCATTTTGAGGACAGAAATAGGTCTTTTTTGGAGAGGATGACTTATTTTCGGTCTAAAAAGCAGTATTCTGGGAAGAAAATGCCTTCTTTTGGGGATAAAAGGCGGTATTCGGGAAGAAAATGTGTTATTATTGGAATAAAATGTGATGTCCCAATAAAAGACGCTGTCTTCCCCAAATGCGTCTTTGTATGCTGCAAATCAGACATTTTCTCCCCGAAAGATCACCTTTATCCTCTAAAGAAGACATTTTCTCCACAAAATGCCGCTTATTAGCTCAATACCAGGCTTTCACGCCAAAATAATGCAGTTTATCCCCAAAACTCAGGCATTTTCTCCACAAAACACGCTTTTTCTCTCCCAAATACAACCATTTCTCCCCTGCATACCAATTTCTGCCAACAATTAGACATTTTCTCCCCGAATATCACTCTTCATCCCAGAAACCAAACAGGTTCTCTCTTAAGTGCCACTCTTTATCCCCCCAAAATGGCATTTTCTCCCCAGAATACTGCCTTTCATCTTCAAGTGTCTCATATTTGGGAAAGGAAACGAAAGCGCTACTTTGGGGAGAGTATTTCTTATTTGGGGGATCAAAAGAGCAATTTGGGGGAGAAAATGTGTAATATAGGGAACCCTACGTGGTATTTAATGGATAAAAAATCTTCTCTTTGGAACCAAGAATGATATTTTGGGGAGAAAATTTCACATTTTGAGGACAGAAATAGGTCTTCTTTGGAGAGGATGACTTATTTTCGGTCTAAAAAGCGGTATTCTGGGAAGAAAATGCCTTCTTTTGGGGATAAAAGGCGGTATTCGGGAAGAAAATGTGTTATTATTGGAATAAAATGTGATGTCCCAATAAAAGGCGCTGTCTTCCCCAAAATGCGTCTTTTTATGCTGCAAATCAGACATTTTCTCCCCGAAAGATCACCTTGATCCTCTAAAGAAGACATTTTCTCCACAAAATGCCGCTTATTAGCTCAATACCAGGCTTTCACGCCAAAATAATGCAGTTTATCCCCAAAACTCACGCATTTTCTCCCCAAAACACTCTTTTTCGCACCAAAATACAACCATTTCTCCCCTGCATATCAATTTCTGCCAACAATTAGACATTTTCTCCCCGAATATCACTCTTCATCCCAGAAACCAAACAGGTTCTCTCTTAAGTGCCACTCTTTAGCCCCCCAAAAAGGCATTTTCTCCCCAGAATACTGCCTTTCATCTTCAAGTGTCTCATATTTGGGAAAGGAAACGAAAGCGCTACTTTGGGGAGAGTATTTCTTATTTGGGGGATCAAAAGAGCAATTTGGGGGAGAAAATGTGTAATATAGGGAACCCTACGTGGTATTTAATGGATAAAAAATCTTCTCTTTGGAACCAAGAATGATATTTTGGGGAGCTAATTTCTCATTTTGAGGACAGAAATAGGTCTTTTTTGGAGAGGATGACTTATTTTCGGTCTAAAAAGCAGTATTCTGGGAAGAAAATGCCTTCTTTTGGGGATAAAAGGTGGTATTCTGGGAAGAAAATGTGTTATTATTGGAATAAAATGTGATGTCCCAATAAAAGACGCTGTCTTCCCCAAATGCGTCTCTGTATGCTGCAAATCAGACATTTTCTGCCCGAAAGATCACCTTAATCCTCTAAAGAAGACATTTTCTCCACAAAATGCCGCTTATTAGCTCAATACCAGGCTTTCACGCCAAAATAATGCACTTTATCCCCAAAACTCAGGCATTTTCTCCCCAAAACACGCTTTTTCTCTCCCAAATACAACCATTTCTCCCCTGCATATCAATTTCTGCCAACAATTAGACATTTTCTCCCCGAATATCACTCTTCATCCCAGAAACCAAACAGGTTCTCTCTTCAGTGCCACTCTTTAGCCCCCCAAAAAGGCATTTTCTCCCCAGAATACTGCCTTTCATCTTCAAAAGTCTCATATTTCGGAAAGGAAACGAAAGCACTACTTGGGGGAGAGTATTTCTTATTTGGGGGATCAAAAGAGCAATTTGGGGGAGAAAATGTGTAATATAGGGAACCCTACGTGGTATTTAATGGATAAAAAATCTTCTCTTTGGAACCAAGAATGATATTTTGGGGAGAATATTTCTCATTTTGAGGACAGAAATAGGTCTTTTTTGGAGAGGATGACTTATTTTCGGTCTAAAAAGCAGTATTCTGGGAAGAAAATGCCTTCTTTTGGGGATAAAAGGCGGTATTCGGGAAGAAAATGTGTTATTATTGGAATAAAATGTGATGTCCCAATAAAAGACGCTGTCTTCCCCAAATGCGTCTTTGTATGCTGCAAATCAGACATTTTCTCCCCGAAAGATCACCTTTATCCTCTAAAGAAGACATTTTCTCCACAAAATGCTGCTTATTAGCTCAATACCATGCTTTCACGCCAAAATAATGCACTTTATCCCCAAAACTCAGGCATTTTCTCCACAAAACACGCGTTTTATCTCCAAAATACAACCATTTCTCCCCTGCATATCAATTTCTGCCAACAATTAGACATTTTCTCCCCGAATATCACTCTTCATCCCAGAAACCAAACAGGTTCTCTCTTAAGTGCCACTCTTTAGCCCCCCAAAAAGGCATTTTCTCCCCAGAATACTGCCTTTCATCGTCAAGTGTCTCATATTTGGGAAAGGAAACGAAAGCGCTACTTTGGGGAGAGTATTTCTTATTTGGGGGATCAAAAGAGCAATTTGGGGGAGAAAATGTGTAATATAGGGAACCCTACGTGGTATTTAATGGATAAAAAATCTTCTCTTTGGAACCAAGAATGATATTTTGGGGAGAAAATTTCTCATTTTGAGGACAGAAATAGGTCTTTTTTGGAGAGGATGACTTATTTTCGGTCTAAAAAGCGGTATTCTGGGAAGAAAATGCCTTCTTTTGGGGATAAAAGGCGGTATTCGGGAAGAAAATGTGTTATTATTGGAATAAAATGTGATGTCCCAATAAAAGGCGCTGTCTTCCCCAAAATGCGTCTTTTTATGCTGCAAATCAGACATTTTCTCCCCGAAAGATCACCTTAATCCTCTAAAGAATACATTTTCTCCACAAAATGCCGCTTATTAGCTCAATACCAGGCTTTCATTCCAAAATAATGCACTTTATCCCCAAAACTCAGGCATTTTCTCCACAAAACACGATTTTTCTCTCCCAAATACAACCATTTCTCCCCTGCATATCAATTTCTGCCAACAATTAGACATTTTCTCCCCGAATATCACTCTTCATCCCAGAAACCAAACAGGTTCTCTCTTCAGTGCCACTCTTTAGCCCCCCAAAAAGGCATTTTCTCCCCAGAATACTGCCTTTCATCTTCAAGTGTCTCATATTTGGGAAAGGAAACGAAAGCGCTACTTTGGGGAGAGTATTTCTTATTTGGGGGATCAAAAGAGCAATTTGGGGGAGAAAATGTGTAATATAGGGAACCCTACGTGGTATTTAATGGATAAAAAATCTTCTCTTTGGAACCAAGAATGATATTTTGGGGAGCTAATTTCTCATTTTGAGGACAGAAATAGGTCTTTTTTGGAGAGGATGACTTATTTTCGGTCTAAAAAGCAGTATTCTGGGAAGAAAATGCCTTCTTTTGGGGATAAAAGGTGGTATTCTGGGAAGAAAATGTGTTATTAGTGGAATAAAATGTGATGTCCCAATAAAAGACGCTGTCTTCCCCAAATGCGTCTCTGTATGCTGCAAATCAGACATTTTCTGCCCGAAAGATCACCTTAATCCTCTAAAGAAGACATTTTCTCCACAAAATGCCGCTTATTAGCTCAATACCAGGCTTTCACGCCAAAATAATGCACTTTATCCCCAAAACTCAGGCATTTTCTCCCCAAAACACGCTTTTTCTCTCCCAAATACAACCATTTCTCCCCTGCATATCAATTTCTGCCAACAATTAGACATTTTCTCCCCGAATATCACTCTTCATCCCAGAAACCAAACAGGTTCTCTCTTCAGTGCCACTCTTTAGCCCCCCAAAAAGGCATTTTCTCCCCAGAATACTGCCTTTCATCTTCAAGTGTCTCATATTTGGGAAAGGAAACGAAAGCACTACTTGGGGGAGAGTATTTCTTATTTGGGGGATCAAAAGAGCAATTTGGGGGAGAAAATGTGTAATATAGGGAACCCTACGTGGTATTTAATGGATAAAAAATCTTCTCTTTGGAACCAAGAATGATATTTTGGGGAGAATATTTCTCATTTTGAGGACAGAAATAGGTCTTTTTTGGAGAGGATGACTTATTTTCGGTCTAAAAAGCAGTATTCTGGGAAGAAAATGCCTTCTTTTGGGGATAAAAGGTGGTATTCTGGGAAGAAAATGTGTTATTATTGGAATAAAATGTGATGTCCCAATAAAAGACGCTGTCTTCCCCAAATGCGTCTTTGTATGCTGCAAATCAGACATTTTCTCCCCGAAAGATCACCTTTATCCTCAAAAGAAGACATTTTCTCCACAAAATGCCGCTTATTAGCTCAATACCAGGCTTTCACGCCAAAATAATGCAGTTTATCCCCAAAACTCAGGCATTTTCTCCACAAAACACTCTTTTTCGCTCCAAAATACAACCATTTCTCCCCTGCATATCAATTTCTGCCAACAATTAGACATTTTCTCCCCGAATATCACTCTTCATCCCAGAAACCAAACAGGTTCTCTCTTCAGTGCCACTCTTTAGCCCCCCAAAAAGGCATTTTCTCCCCAGAATACTGCCTTTCATCTTCAAGTGTCTCATAATTGGGAAAGGAAATGAAAGCGCTACTTTGGGGAGAGTATTTCTTATTTGGGGGATCAAAAGAGCAATTTGGGGGAGAAAATGTGTAATATAGGGAACCCTACGTGGTATTTAATGGATAAAAAATCTTCTCTTTGGAACCAAGAATGATATTTTGGGGAGAATATTTCTCATTTTGAGGACAGAAATAGGTCTTTTTTGGAGAGGATGACTTATTTTCGGTCTAAAAAGCGGTATTCTGGGAAGAAAATGCCTTCTTTTGGGGATAAAAGGCGGTATTCGGGAAGAAAATGTGTTATTATTGGAATAAAATGTGATGTCCCAATAAAAGACGCTGTCTTCCCCAAATGCGTCTTTGTATGCTGCAAATCAGACATTTTCTCCCCGAAAGATCACCTTGATCCTCTAAAGAAGACATTTTCTCCACAAAATGCCGCTTATTAGCTCAATACCAGGCTTTCACGCCAAAATAATGCACTTTATCCCCAAAACTCAGGCATTTTCTCCACAAAACACGCGTTTTATCTCCAAAATACAACCATTTCTCCCCTGCATATCAATTTCTGCCAACAATTAGACATTTTCTCCCCGAATATCACTCTTCATCCCAGAAACCAAACAGGTTCTCTCTTCAGTGCCACTCTTTAGCCCCCCAAAAAGGCATTTTCTCCCCAGAATACTGCCTTTCATCGTCAAGTGTCTCATATTTGGTAAAGGAAACGAAAGCGCTACTTTGGGGAGAGTATTTCTTATTTGGGGGATCAAAAGAGCAATTTGGGGGAGAAAATGTGTAATATAGGGAACCCTACGTGGTATTTAATGGATAAAAAATCTTCTCTTTGGAACCAAGAATGATATTTTGGGGAGAATATTTCTCATTTTGAGGACAGAAATAGGTCTTTTTTGGAGAGGATGACTTATTTTCGGTCTAAAAAGCGGTATTCTGGGAAGAAAATGCCTTCTTTTGGGGATCAAAGGCGGTATTCGGGAAGAAAATGTGTTATTATTGGAATAAAATGTGATGTCCCAATAAAAGACGCTGTCTTCCCCAAAATGCGTCTTTTTATGCTGCAAATCAGACATTTTCTCCCCGAAAGATCACCTTAATCCTCTAAAGAATACATTTTCTCCACAAAATGCCGCTTATTAGCTCAATACCAGGCTTTCATTCCAAAATAATGCACTTTATCCCCAAAACTCAGGCATTTTCTCCACAAAACACGATTTTTCTCTCCCAAATACAACCATTTCTCCCCTGCATATCAATTTCTGCCAACAATTAGACATTTTCTCCCCGAATATCACTCTTCATCCCAGAAACCAAACAGGTTCTCTCTTCAGTGCCACTCTTTAGCCCCCCAAAAAGGCATTTTCTCCCCAGAATACTGCCTTTCATCGTCAAGTGTCTCATATTTGGGAAAGGAAACGAAAGCGCTACTTTGGGGAGAGTATTTCTTATTTGGGGGATCAAAAGAGCAATTTGGGGGAGAAAATGTGTAATATAGGGAACCCTACGTGGTATTTAATGGATAAAAAATCTTCTCTTTGGAACCAAGAATGATATTTTGGGGAGCTAATTTCTCATTTTGAGGACAGAAATAGGTCTTTTTTGGAGAGGATGACTTATTTTCGGTCTAAAAAGCAGTATTCTGGGAAGAAAATGCCTTCTTTTGGGGATAAAAGGTGGTATTCTGGGAAGAAAATGTGTTATTAGTGGAATAAAATGTGATGTCCCAATAAAAGACGCTGTCTTCCCCAAATGCGTCTCTGTATGCTGCAAATCAGACATTTTCTGCCCGAAAGATCACCTTAATCCTCTAAAGAAGACATTTTCTCCACAAAATGCCGCTTATTAGCTCAATACCAGGCTTTCACGCCAAAATAATGCACTTTATCCCCAAAACTCAGGCATTTTCTCCCCAAAACACGCTTTTTCTCTCCCAAATACAACCATTTCTCCCCTGCATATCAATTTCTGCCAACAATTAGACATTTTCTCCCCGAATATCACTCTTCATCCCAGAAACCAAACAGGTTCTCTCTTAAGTGCCACTCTTTAGCCCCCCAAAAAGGCATTTTCTCCCCAGAATACTGCCTTTCATCTTCAAAAGTCTCATATTTGGGAAAGGAAACGAAAGCACTACTTGGGGGAGAGTATTTCTTATTTGGGGGATCAAAAGAGCAATTTGGGGGAGAAAATGTGTAATATAGGGAACCCTACGTGGTATTTAATGGATAAAAAATCTTCTCTTTGGAACCAAGAATGATATTTTGGGGAGAATATTTCTCATTTTGAGGACAGAAATAGGTCTTTTTTGGAGAGGATGACTTATTTTCGGTCTAAAAAGCAGTATTCTGGGAAGAAAATGCCTTCTTTTGGGGATAAAAGGTGGTATTCTGGGAAGAAAATGTGTTATTAGTGGAATAAAATGTGATGTCCCAATAAAAGACGCTGTCTTCCCCAAAATGCGTCTTTGTATGCTGCAAATCAGACATTTTCTCCCCGAAAGATCACCTTTATCCTCAAAAGAAGACATTTTCTCCACAAAATGCCGCTTATTAGCTCAATACCAGGCTTTCACGCCAAAATAATGCACTTTATCCCCAAAACTCAGGCATTTTCTCCCCAAAACACTCTTTTTCACACCAAAATACAACCATTTCTCCCCTGCATATCAATTTCTGCCAACAATTAGACATTTTCTCCCCGAATATCACTCTTCATCCCAGAAACCAAACAGGTTCTCTCTTAAGTGCCACTCTTTAGCCCCCCAAAAAGGCATTTTCTCCCCAGAATACTGCCTTTCATCTTCAAGTGTCTCATATTTGGGAAAGGAAACGAAAGCGCTACTTTGGGGAGAGTATTTCTTATTTGGGGGATCAAAAGAGCAATTTGGGGGAGAAAATGTGTAATATAGGGAACCCTACGTGGTATTTAATGGATAAAAAATCTTCTCTTTGGAACCAAGAATGATATTTTGGGGAGAAAAATTCTATTTTTGAGGACAGAAATAGGTCTTTTTTGGAGAGGATGACTTATTTTCGGTCTAAAAAGCAGTATTCTGGGAAGAAAATGCCTTCTTTTGGGGATAAAAGGTGGTATTCTGGGAAGAAAATGTGTTATTATTGGAATAAAATGTGATGTCCCAATAAAAGACGCTGTCTTCCCCAAATGCGTCTTTGTATGCTGCAAATCAGACATTTTCTCCCCAAAAGATCACCTTAATCCTCTAAAGAAGACATTTTCTCCACAAAATGCCGCTTATTAGCTCAATACCAGGCTTTCACGCCAAAATAATGCAGTTTATCCCCAAAACTCAGGCATTTTCTCCACAAAACATGCTTTTTCTCTCCCAAATACAACCATTTCTCCCCTGCATATCAATTTCTGCCAACAATTAGACATTTTCTCCCCGAATATCACTCTTCATCCCAGAAACCAAACAGGTTCTCTCTTCAGTGCCACTCTTTAGCCCCCCAAAAAGGCATTTTCTCCCCAGAATACTGCCTTTCATCTTCAAGTGTCTCATATTTGGGAAAGGAAACGAAAGCACTACTTGGGGGAGAGTATTTCTTATTTGGGGGATCAAAAGAGCAATTTGGGGGAGAAAATGTGTAATATAGGGAACCCTACGTGGTATTTAATGGATAAAAAATCTTCTCTTTGGAACCAAGAATGATATTTTGGGGAGAATATTTCTCATTTTGAGGACAGAAATAGGTCTTTTTTGGAGAGGATGACTTATTTTCGGTCTAAAAAGCAGTATTCTGGGAAGAAAATGCCTTCTTTTGGGGATAAAAGGCGGTATTCTGGGAAGAAAATGTGTTATTATTGGAATAAAATGTGATGTCCCAATAAAAGACGCTGTCTTCCCCAAATGCGTCTTTGTATGCTGCAAATCAGACATTTTCTCCCCGAAAGATCACCTTTATCCTCAAAAGAAGACATTTTCTCCACAAAATGCCGCTTATTAGCTCAATACCAGGCTTTCACGCCAAAATAATGCACTTTATCCCCAAAACTCAGGCATTTTCTCATCAAAACACTCTTTTTCACACCAAAATACAACCATTTCTCCCCTGCATATCAATTTCTGCCAACAATTAGACATTTTCTCCCCGAATATCACTCTTCATCCCAGAAACCAAACAGGTTCTCTCTTCAGTGCCACTCTTTAGCCCCCCAAAAAGGCATTTTCTCCCCAGAATACTGCCTTTCATCGTCAAGTGTCTCATATTTGGGAAAGGAAACGAAAGCGCTACTTTGGGGAGAGTATTTCTTATTTGGGGGATCAAAAGAGCAATTTGGGGGAGAAAATGTGTAATATAGGGAACCCTACGTGGTATTTAATGGATAAAAAATCTTCTCTTTGGAACCAAGAATGATATTTTGGGGAGAATATTTCTCATTTTGAGGACAGAAATAGGTCTTTTTTGGAGAGGATGACTTATTTTCGGTCTAAAAAGCAGTATTCTGGGAAGAAAATGCCTTCTTTTGGGGATAAAAGGTGGTATTCTGGGAAGAAAATGTGTTATTATTGGAATAAAATGTGATGTCCCAATAAAAGACGCTGTCTTCCCCAAATGCGTCTTTGTATGCTGCAAATCAGACATTTTCTCCCCGAAAGATCACCTTGATCCTCTAAAGAAGACATTTTCTCCACAAAATGCCGCTTATTAGCTCAATACCAGGCTTTCACGCCAAAATAATGCACTTTATCCCCAAAACTCAGGCATTTTCACCCCAAAACACTCTTTTTCTCTCCAAAATACAACCATTTCTCCCCTGCATATCAATTTCTGCCAACAATTAGACATTTTCTCCCCGAATATCACTCTTCATCCCAGAAACCAAACAGGTTCTCTCTTAAGTGCCACTCTTTAGCCCCCCAAAAAGGCATTTTCTCCCCAGAATACTGCCTTTCATCTTCAAGTGTCTCATATTTGGGAAAGGAAACGAAAGCGCTACTTTGGGGAGAGTATTTCTTATTTGGGGGATCAAAAGAGCAATTTGGGGGAGAAAATGTGTAATATAGGGAACCCTACGTGGTATTTAATGGATAAAAAATCTTCTATTTGGAACCAAGAATGATATTTTCGGGAGAATATTTCTCATTTTGAGGACAGAAATAGGTCTTTTGTGGAGAGGATGACTTATTTTCGGTCTAAAAAGCAGTATTCTGGGAAGAAAATGCCTTCTTTGGGGGATAAAAGGTGGTATTCTGGGAAGAAAATGTGTTATTATTGGAATAAAATGTGCTGTCCCAATAAAAGACGCTGTCTTCCCCAAATGCGTCTTTGTATGCTGCAAATCAGACATTTTCTCCCCGAAAGATCACCTTTATCCTCTAAAGAAGACATTTTCTCCACAAAATGCCGCTTATTAGCTCAATACCAGGCTTTCACGCCAAAATAATGCACTTTATCTCCAAAACTCAGGCATTTTCTCATCAAAACACTCTTTTTCTCTCCAAAATACAACCATTTCTCCCCTGCATATCAATTTCTGCCAACAATTAGACATTTTCTCCCCGAATATCACTCTTCATCCCAGAAACCAAACAGGTTCTCTCTTCAGTGCCACTCTTTAGCCCCCCAAAAAGGCATTTTCTCCCCAGAATACTGCCTTTCATCTTCAAAAGTCTCATATTTGGGAAAGGAAACGAAAGCGCTACTTGGGGGAGAGTATTTCTTATTTGGGGGATCAAAAGAGCAATTTGGGGGAGAAAATGTGTAATATAGGGAACCCTACGTGGTATTTAATGGATAAAAAATCTTCTCTTTGGAACCAAGAATGATATTTTGGGGAGAATATTTCTCATTTTGAGGACAGAAATAGGTCTTTTTTGGAGAGGATGACTTATTTTCGGTCTAAAAAGCAGTATTCTGGGAAGAAAATGCCTTCTTTTGGGGATAAAAGGTGGTATTCTGGGAAGAAAATGTGTTATTATTGGAATAAAATGTGATGTCCCAATAAAAGACGCTGTCTTCCCCAAATGCGTCTTTGTATGCTGCAAATCAGACATTTTCTCCCCGAAAGATCACCTTTATCCTCAAAAGAAGACATTTTCTCCACAAAATGCCGCTTATTAGCTCAATACCAGGCTTTCACGCCAAAATAATGCAGTTTATCCCCAAAACTCACGCATTTTCTCCCCAAAACACTCTTTTTCGCACCAAAATACAACCATTTCTCCCCGGCATATCAATTTCTGCCAACAATTAGACATTTTCTCCCCGAATATCACTCTTCATCCCAGAAACCAAACAGGTTCTCTCTTCAGTGCCACTCTTTAGCCCCCCAAAAAGGCATTTTCTCCCCAGAATACTGCCTTTCATCTTCAAGTGTCTCATATTTGGGAAAGGAAACGAAAGCGCTACTTTGGGGAGAGTATTTCTTATTTGGGGGATCAAAAGAGCAATTTGGGGGAGAAAATGTGTAATATAGGGAACCCTACGTGGTATTTAATGGATAAAAAATCTTCTATTTGGAACCAAGAATGATATTTTGGGGAGAATATTTCTCATTTTGAGGACAGAAATAGGTCTTTTTTGGAGAGGATGACTTATTTTCGGTCTAAAAAGCAGTATTCTGGGAAGAAAATGCCTTCTTTTGGGGATAAAAGGTGGTATTCTGGGAAGAAAATGTGTTATTATTGGAATAAAATGTGATGTCCCAATAAAAGACGCTGTCTTCCCCAAATGCGTCTTTGTATGCTGCAAATCAGACATTTTCTCCCCGAAAGATCACCTTTATCCTCTAAAGAAGACATTTTCTCCACAAAATGCCGCTTATTAGCTCAATACCAGGCTTTCACGCCAAAATAATGCACTTTATCCCCAAAACTCAGGCATTTTCTCCCCAAAACACTCTTTTTCGCACCAAAATACAACCATTTCTCCCCGGCATATCAATTTCTGCCAACAATTAGACATTTTCTCCCCGAATATCACTCTTCATCCCAGAAACCAAACAGGTTCTCTCTTCAGTGCCACTCTTTAGCCCCCCAAAAAGGCATTTTCTCCCCAGAATACTGCCTTTCATCTTCAAGTGTCTCATATTTGGGAAAGGAAACGAAAGCGCTACTTTGGGGAGAGTATTTCTTATTTGGGGGATCAAAAGAGCAATTTGGGGGAGAAAATGTGTAATATAGGGAACCCTACGTGGTATTTAATGGATAAAAAATCTTCTATTTGGAACCAAGAATGATATTTTGGGGAGAATATTTCTCATTTTGAGGACAGAAATAGGTCTTTTTTGGAGAGGATGACTTATTTTCGGTCTAAAAAGCAGTATTCTGGGAAGAAAATGCCTTCTTTTGGGGATAAAAGGTGGTATTCTGGGAAGAAAATGTGTTATTATTGGAATAAAATGTGATGTCCCAATAAAAGACGCTGTCTTCCCCAAATGCGTCTTTGTATGCTGCAAATCAGACATTTTCTCCCCGAAAGATCACCTTAATCCTCTAAAGAAGACATTTTCTCCACAAAATGCCGCTTATTAGCTCAATACCAGGCTTTCACGCCAAAATAATGCAGTTTATCCCCAAAACTCAGGCATTTTCTCCACAAAACATGCTTTTTCTCTCCCAAATACAACCATTTCTCCCCTGCATATCAATTTCTGCCAACAATTAGACATTTTCTCCCCGAATATCACTCTTCATCCCAGAAACCAAACAGGTTCTCTCTTCAGTGCCACTCTTTAGCCCCCCAAAAAGGCATTTTCTCCCCAGAATACTGCCTTTCATCTTCAAGTGTCTCATATTTGGGAAAGGAAACGAAAGCGCTACTTTGGGGAGAGTATTTCTTATTTGGGGGATCAAAAGAGCAATTTGGGGGAGAAAATGTGTAATATAGGGAACCCTACGTGGTATTTAATGGATAAAAAATCTTCTCTTTGGAACCAAGAATGATATTTTGGGGAGAATATTTCTCATTTTGAGGACAGAAATAGGTCTTTTTTGGAGAGGATGACTTATTTTCGGTCTAAAAAGCAGTATTCTGGGAAGAAAATGCCTTCTTTTGGGGATAAAAGGTGGTATTCTGGGAAGAAAATGTGTTATTATTGGAATAAAATGTGATGTCCCAATAAAAGACGCTGTCTTCCCCAAATGCGTCTTTGTATGCTGCAAATCAGACATTTTCTCCCCGAAAGATCACCTTGATCCTCTAAAGAAGACATTTTCTCCACAAAATGCCGCTTATTAGCTCAATACCAGGCTTTCACGCCAAAATAATGCACTTTATCCCCAAAACTCATGCATTTTCTCCCAAAAACACTCTTTTTCTCTCCCAAATACAAGCATTTCTCCCCTGCATATCAATTTCTGCCAACAATTAGACATTTTCTCCCCGAATATCACTCTTCATCCCAGAAACCAAACAGGTTCTCTCTTCAGTGCCACTCTTTAGCCCCCCAAAAAGGCATTTTCTCCCCAGAATACTGCCTTTCATCTTCAAAAGTCTCATATTTGGGAAAGGAAACGAAAGCGCTTCTTTGGGGAGAGTATTTCTTATTTGGGGGATCAAAAGAGCAATTTGGGGGAGAAAATGTGTAATATAGGGAACCCTACGTGGTATTTAATGGATAAAAAATCTTCTATTTGGAACCAAGAATGATATTTTTGGGAGAATATTTCTCATTTTGAGGACAGAAATAGGTCTTTTTTGGAGAGGATGACTTATTTTCTGTCTAAAAAGCAGTATTCTGGGAAGAAAATGCCTTCTTTAGGGGATAAAAGGTGGTATTCTGGGAAGAAAATGTGTTATTATTGGAATAAAATGTGATGTCCCAATAAAAGACGCTGTCTTCCCCAAATGCGTCTTTGTATGCTGCAAATCAGACATTTTCTCCCCGAAAGATCACCTTTATCCTCAAAAGAAGACATTTTCTCCACAAAATGCCGCTTATTAGCTCAATACCAGGCTTTCACGCCAAAATAATGCACTTTATCCCCAAAACTCAGGCATTTTCTCCACAAAACACTCTTTTTCGCACCAAAATACAACCATTTCTCCCCGGCATATCAATTTCTGCCAACAATTAGACATTTTCTCCCCGAATATCACTCTTCATCCCAGAAACCAAACAGGTTCTCTCTTAAGTGCCACTCTTTAGCCCCCCAAAAAGGCATTTTCTCCCCAGAATACTGCCTTTCATCTTCAAGTGTCTCATATTTGGGAAAGGAAACGAAAGCGCTACTTTGGGGAGAGTATTTCTTATTTGGGGGATCAAAAGAGCAATTTGCGGGAGAAAATGTGTAATATAGGGAACCCTACGTGGTATTTAATGGATAAAAAAATCTTCTATTTGGAACCAAGAATGATATTTTGGGGAGAATATTTCTCATTTTGAGGACAGAAATAGGTCTTTTTTGGAGAGGATGACTTATTTTCGGTCTAAAAAGCAGTATTCTGGGAAGAAAATGCCTTCTTTTGGGGATAAAAGGTGGTATTCTGGGAAGAAAATGTGTTATTATTGGAATAAAATGTGATGTCCCAATAAAAGACGCTGTCTTCCCCAAATGCGTCTTTGTATGCTGCAAATCAGACATTTTCTCCCCGAAAGATCACCTTTATCCTCAAAAGAAGACATTTTCTCCACAAAATGCCGCTTATTAGCTCAATACCAGGCTTTCACGCCAAAATAATGCAGTTTACCCCCAAAACTCAGGCATTTTCTCCCCAAAACACTCTTTTTCGCACCAAAATACAACCATTTCTCCCCTGCATATCAATTTCTGCCAACAATTAGACATTTTCTCCCCGAATATCACTCTTCATCCCAGAAACCAAACAGGTTCTCTCTTCAGTGCCACTCTTTAGCCCCCCAAAAAGGCATTTTCTCCCCAGAATACTGCCTTTCATCTTCAAGTGTCTCATATTTGGGAAAGGAAACGAAAGCGCTACTTTGGGGAGAGTATTTCTTATTTGGGGGATCAAAAGAGCAATTTGGGGGAGAAAATGTGTAATATAGGGAACCCTACGTGGTATTTAATGGATAAAAAATCTTCTCTTTGGAACCAAGAATGATATTTTGGGGAGAATATTTCTCATTTTGAGGACAGAAATAGGTCTTTTTTGGTAGAGAATGACTTATTTTCGGTCTAAAAAGCAGTATTCTGGGAAGAAAATGCCTTCTTTTGGGGATAAAAGGTGGTATTCTGGGAAGAAAATGTGTTATTATTGGAATAAAATGTGATGTCCCAATAAAAGACGCTGTCTTCCCCAAATGCGTCTTTGTAAGCTGCAAATCAGACATTTTCTCCCCGAAAGATCACCTTTATCCTCTAAAGAAGACATTTTCTCCACAAAATGCCGCTTATTAGCTCAATACCAGGCTTTCACGCCAAAATAATGCAGTTTATCCCCAAAACTCAGGCATTTTCTCCACAAAACACTCTTTTTCGCACCAAAATACAACCATTTCTCCCCTGCATATCAATTTCTGCCAACAATTAGACATTTTCTCCCCGAATATCACTCTTCATTCCAGAAACCAAACAGTTTCTCCCTTCAGTGCCACTCTTTAGCCCCCCAAAAAGGCATTTTCTCCCCAGAATACTGCCTTTCATCTTCAAATGTCTCATATTTGGGAAAGGAAACGAAAGCGCTACTTTGGGGAGAGTATTTCTTATTTGGGGGATCAAAAGAGCAATTTGGGGGAGAAAATGTGTAATATAGGGAACCCTACGTGGTATTTAATGGATAAAAAATCTTCTATTTGGAACAAAGAATGATATTTTGGGGAGAATATTTCTCATTTTGAGGACAGAAATAGGTCTTTTTTGGAGAGGATGACTTATTTTCGGTCTAAAATGCAGTATTCTGGGAAGAAAATGCCTTCTTTTGGGGATAAAAGGTGGTATTCTGGGAAGAAAATGTGTTATTATTGGAATAAAATGTGATGTCCCAATAAAAGACGCTGTCTTCCCCAAATGCGTCTTTGTATGCTGCAAATCAGACATTTTCTGCCCGAAAGATCACCTTGATCCTCAAAAGAATACATTTTCTCCACAAAATGCTGCTTATTAGCTCAATACCATGATTTGTCACCAAAATAATGCAGTTTATCCCCAAAAATCATGCATTTTCTCCACAAAACATGCTTTTTCTCTCCCAAATACAACCATTTCTCCCCTGCATATCAATTTCTGCCAACAATTAGACATTTTCTCCCCGAATATCACTCTTCATCCCAGAAACCAAACAGGTTCTCTCTTAAGTGCCACTCTTTATCCCCCCAAAAAGGCATTTTCTCCCCAGAATACTGCCTTTCATCTTCAAGTGTCTCATATTTGGGAAAGGAAACGAAAGCGCTACTTTGGGGAGAGTATTTCTTATTTGGGGGATCAAAAGAGCAATTCGGGGGAAAAATGTGTAATATAGGGAACCCTACGTGGTATTTAATGGATAAAAAATCTTCTCTTTGGAACCAAGAATGATATTTTGGGGAGAATATTTCTCATTTTGAGGACAGAAATAGGTCTTTTGTGGAGAGGATGACTTATTTTCTGTCTAAAAAGCAGTATTCTGGGAAGAAAATGCCTTCTTTTGGGGATAAAAGGTGGTATTCGGGAAGAAAATGTGTTATTATTGGAATAAAATGTGCTGTCCCAATAAAAGATGCTGTCTTCCCCAAATGCGTCTTTGTATGCTGCAAATCAGACATTTTCTCCCCGAAAGATCACCTTTATCCTCTAAAGAAGACATTTTCTCCACAAAATGCCGCTTATTAGCTCAATACCAGGCTTTCACGCCAAAATAATGCAGTTTATCCCCAAAACTCAGGCATTTTCTCCACAAAACACTCTTTTTCGCACCAAAATACAACCATTTCTCCCCTGCATATCAATTTCTGCCAACAATTAGACATTTTCTCCCCGAATATCACTCTTCATCCCAGAAACCAAACAGGTTCTCTCTTCAGTGCCACTCTTTAGCCCCCCAAAAAGGCATTTTCTCCCCAGAATACTGCCTTTCATCTTCAAATGTCTCATTATTGGGAAAGGAAACGAAAGCGCTACTTTGGGGAGAGTATTTCTTATTTGGGGGATCAAAAGAGCAATTTGGGGGAGAAAATGTGTAATATAGGGAACCCTACGTGGTATTTAATGGATAAAAAATCTTCTATTTGGAACAAAGAATGATATTTTGGGGAGAATATTTCTCATTTTGAGGACAGAAATAGGTCTTTTTTGGTAGAGAATGACTTATTTTCGGTCTAAAAAGCAGTATTCTGGGAAGAAAATGCCTTCTTTTGGGGATAAAAGGTGGTATTCTGGGAAGAAAATGTGTTATTATTGGAATAAAATGTGATGTCCCAATAAAAGACGCTGTCTTCCCCAAATGCGTCTTTGTAAGCTGCAAATCAGACATTTTCTCCCCGAAAGATCACCTTGATCCTCTAAAGAAGACATTTTCTCCACAAAATGCCGCTTATTAGCTCAATACCAGGCTTTCACGCCAAAATAATGCAGTTTATCCCCAAAACTCAGGCATTTTCTCCCCAAAACACTCTTTTTCGCACCAAAATACAACCATTTCTCCCCTGCATATCAATTTATGCCAACAATTAGACATTTTCTCCCCGAATATCACTCTTCATTCCAGAAACCAAACAGTTTCTCCCTTCAGTGCCACTCTTTAGCCCCCCAAAAAGGCATTTTCTCCCCAGAATACTGCCTTTCATCTTCAAGTGTCTCATATTTGGGAAAGGAAACGAAAGCGCTACTTTGGGGAGAGTATTTCTTATTTGGGGGATCAAAAGAGCAATTTGGGGGAGAAAATGTGTAATATAGGGAACCCTACGTGGTATTTAATGGATAAAAAATCTTCTATTTGGAACCAAGAATGATATTTTGGGGAGAATATTTCTCATTTTGAGGACAGAAATAGGTCTTTTTTGGAGAGGATGACTTATTTTCGGTCTAAAAAGCAGTATTCTGGGAAGAAAATGCCTTCTTTTGGGGATAAAAGGTGGTATTCTGGGAAGAAAATGTGTTATTATTGGAATAAAATGTGATGTCCCAATAAAAGACGCTGTCTTCCCCAAATGCGTCTTTGTATGCTGCAAATCAGACATTTTCTGCCCGAAAGATCACCTTGATCCTCAAAAGAATACATTTTCTCCACAAAATGCTGCTTATTAGCTCAATACCATGATTTGTCACCAAAATAATGAAGTTTATCCCCAAAAATCATGCATTTTCTCCACAAAACATGCTTTTTCTCTCCCAAATACAACCATTTCTCCCCTGCATATCAATTTCTGCCAACAATTAGACATTTTCTCCCCGAATATCACTCTTCATCCCAGAAACCAAACAGGTTCTCTCTTCAGTGCCACTCTTTAGCCCCCCAAAAAGGCATTTTCTCCCCAGAATACTGCCTTTCATCTTCAAGTGTCTCATATTTGGGAAAGGAAACGAAAGCGCTACTTTGGGGAGAGTATTTCTTATTTGGGGGATCAAAAGAGCAATTTGGGGGAGAAAATGTGTAATATAGGGAACCCTACGTGGTATTTAATGGATAAAAAATCTTCTCTTTGGAACCAAGAATGATATTTTGGGGAGAATATTTCTCATTTTGAGGACAGAAATAGGTCTTTTTTGGAGAGGATGACTTATTTTCGGTCTAAAAAGCAGTATTCTGGGAAGAAAATGCCTTCTTTTGGGGATAAAAGGTGGTATTCTGGGAAGAAAATGTGTTATTATTGGAATAAAATGTGATGTCCCAATAAAAGACGCTGTCTTCCCCAAATGCGTCTTTGTATGCTGCAAATCAGACATTTTCTCCCCGAAAGATCACCTTTATCCTCTAAAGAAGACATTTTCTCCACAAAATGCCGCTTATTAGCTCAATACCAGGCTTTCACGCCAAAATAATGCAGTTTATCCCCAAAACTCACGCATTTTCTCCCCAAAACACTCTTTTTCGCACCAAAATACAACCATTTCTCCCCTGCATATCAATTTCTGCCAACAATTAGACATTTTCTCCCCGAATATCACTCTTCATCCCAGAAACCAAACAGGTTCTCTCTTAAGTGCCACTCTTTAGCCCCCCAAAAAGGCATTTTCTCCCCAGAATACTGCCTTTCATCTTCAAGTGTCTCATATTTGGGAAAGGAAACGAAAGCGCTACTTTGGGGAGAGTATTTCTTATTTGGGGGATCAAAAGAGCAATTTGGGGGAGAAAATGTGTAATATAGGGAACCCTACGTGGTATTTAATGGATAAAAAATCTTCTCTTTGGAACCAAGAATGATATTTTGGGGAGAATATTTCTCATTTTGAGGACAGAAATAGGTCTTTTGTGGAGAGGATGACTTATTTTCGGTCTAAAAAGCAGTATTCTGGGAAGAAAATGCCTTCTTTTGGGGATAAAAGGTGGTATTCTGGGAAGAAAATGTGTTATTATTGGAATAAAATGTGATGTCCCAATAAAAGACGCTGTCTTCCCCAAATGCGTCTTTGTATGCTGCAAATCAGACATTTTCTCCCCGAAAGATCACCTTGATCCTCTAAAGAAGACATTTTCTCCACAAAATGCCGCTTATTAGCTCAATACCAGGCTTTCACGCCAAAATAATGCACTTTATACCCAAAACTCATGCATTTTCTCCCAAAAACACTCTTTTTCTCTCCCAAATACAAGCATTTCTCCCCTGCATATCAATTTCTGCCAACAATTAGACATTTTCTCCCCGAATATCACTCTTCATCCCAGAAACCAAACAGGTTCTCTCTTCAGTGCCACTCTTTAGCCCCCCAAAAAGGCATTTTCTCCCCAGAATACTGCCTTTCATCTTCAAAAGTCTCATATTTGGGAAAGGAAACGAAAGCGCTTCTTTGGGGAGAGTATTTCTTATTTGGGGGATCAAAAGAGCAATTTGGGGGAGAAAATGTGTAATATAGGGAACCCTACGTGGTATTTAATGGATAAAAAATCTTCTCTTTGGAACCAAGAATGATATTTTGGGGAGAATATTTCTCATTTTGAGGACAGAAATAGGTCTTTTTTGGAGAGGATGACTTATTTTCTGTCTAAAAAGCAGTATTCTGGGAAGAAAATGCCTTCTTTAGGGGATAAAAGGTGGTATTCTGGGAAGAAAATGTGTTATTATTGGAATAAAATGTGATGTCCCAATAAAAGACGCTGTCTTCCCCAAATGCGTCTTTGTATGCTGCAAATCAGACATTTTCTCCCCGAAAGATCACCTTTATCCTCAAAAGAAGACATTTTCTCCACAAAATGCCGCTTATTAGCTCAATACCAGGCTTTCACGCCAAAATAATGCACTTTATCCCCAAAACTCAGGCATTTTCTCCCCAAAACACTCTTTTTCGCACCAAAATACAACCATTTCTCCCCGGCATATCAATTTCTGCCAACAATTAGACATTTTCTCCCCGAATATCACTCTTCATCCCAGAAACCAAACAGGTTCTCTCTTAAGTGCCACTCTTTAGCCCCCCAAAAAGGCATTTTCTCCCCAGAATACTGCCTTTCATCTTCAAGTGTCTCATATTTGGGAAAGGAAACGAAAGCGCTACTTTGGGGAGAGTATTTCTTATTTGGGGGATCAAAAGAGCAATTTGGGGGAGAAAATGTGTAATATAGGGAACCCTACGTGGTATTTAATGGATAAAAAAATCTTCTCTTTGGAACCAAGAATGATATTTTGGGGAGAATATTTCTCATTTTGAGGACAGAAATAGGTCTTTTTTGGAGAGGATGACTTATTTTCGGTCTAAAAAGCAGTATTCTGGGAAGAAAATGCCTTCTTTTGGGGATAAAAGGTGGTATTCTGGGAAGAAAATGTGTTATTATTGGAATAAAATGTGATGTCCCAATAAAAGACGCTGTCTTCCCCAAATGCGTCTTTGTATGCTGCAAATCAGACATTTTCTGCCCGAAAGATCACCTTTATCCTCAAAAGAAGACATTTTCTCCACAAAATGCCGCTTATTAGCTCAATACCAGGCTTTCACGCCAAAATAATGCAGTTTACCCCCAAAACTCACGCATTTTCTCCCCAAAACACTCTTTTTCGCACCAAAATACAAGCATTTCTCCCCTGCATATCAATTTCTGCCAACAATTAGACATTTTCTCCCCGAATATCACTCTTCATCCCAGAAACCAAACAGGTTCTCTCTTCAGTGCCACTCTTTAGCCCCCCAAAAAGGCATTTTCTCCCCAGAATACTGCCTTTCATCTTCAAGTGTCTCATATTTGGGAAAGGAAACGAAAGCGCTACTTTGGGGAGAGTATTTCTTATTTGGGGGATCAAAAGAGCAATTTGGGGGAGAAAATGTGTAATATAGGGAACCCTACGTGGTATTTAATGGATAAAAAATCTTCTCTTTGGAACCAAGACTGATATTTTGGGGAGAATATTTCTCATTTTGAGGACAGAAATAGGTCTTTTTTGGTAGAGAATGACTTATTTTCGGTCTAAAAAGCAGTATTCTGGGAAGAAAATGCCTTCTTTTGGGGATAAAAGGTGGTATTCTGGGAAGAAAATGTGTTATTATTGGAATAAAATGTGATGTCCCAATAAAAGACGCTGTCTTCCCCAAATGCGTCTTTGTAAGCTGCAAATCAGACATTTTCTCCCCGAAAGATCACCTTTATCCTCTAAAGAAGACATTTTCTCCACAAAATGCCGCTTATTAGCTCAATACCAGGCTTTCACGCCAAAATAATGCAGTTTATCCCCAAAACTCAGGCATTTTCTCCACAAAACACTCTTTTTCGCACCAAAATACAACCATTTCTCCCCTGCATATCAATTTCTGCCAACAATTAGACATTTTCTCCCCGAATATCACTCTTCATTCCAGAAACCAAACAGTTTCTCCCTTCAGTGCCACTCTTTAGCCCCCCAAAAAGGCATTTTCTCCCCAGAATACTGCCTTTCATCTTCAAATGTCTCATATTTGGGAAAGGAAACGAAAGCGCTACTTTGGGGAGAGTATTTCTTATTTGGGGGATCAAAAGAGCAATTTGGGGGAGAAAATGTGTAATATAGGGAACCCTACGTGGTATTTAATGGATAAAAAATCTTCTCTTTGGAACCAAGAATGATATTTTGGGGAGAATATTTCTCATTTTGAGGACAGAAATAGGTCTTTTTTGGAGAGGATGACTTATTTTCGGTCTAAAAAGCAGTATTCTGGGAAGAAAATGCCTTCTTTTGGGGATAAAAGGTGGTATTCTGGGAAGAAAATGTGTTATTATTGGAATAAAATGTGATGTCCCAATAAAAGACGCTGTCTTCCCCAAATGCGTCTTTGTATGCTGCAAATCAGACATTTTCTGCCCGAAAGATCACCTTGATCCTCAAAAGAATACATTTTCTCCACAAAATGCTGCTTATTAGCTCAATACCATGATTTGTCACCAAAATAATGCAGTTTATCCCCAAAAATCATGCATTTTCTCCACAAAACATGCTTTTTCTCTCCCAAATACAACCATTTCTCCCCTGCATATCAATTTCTGCCAACAATTAGACATTTTCTCCCCGAATATCACTCTTCATCCCAGAAACCAAACAGGTTCTCTCTTAAGTGCCACTCTTTATCCCCCCAAAAAGGCATTTTCTCCCCAGAATACTGCCTTTCATCTTCAAGTGTCTCATATTTGGGAAAGGAAACGAAAGCGCTACTTTGGGGAGAGTATTTCTTATTTGGGGGATCAAAAGAGCAATTTGGGGGAAAAAATGTGTAATATAGGGAACCCTACGTGGTATTTAATGGATAAAAAATCTTCTCTTTGGAACCAAGAATGATATTTTGGGGAGAATATTTCTCATTTTGAGGACAGAAATAGGTCTTTTGTGGAGAGGATGACTTATTTTCGGTCTAAAAAGCAGTATTCTGGGAAGAAAATGCCTTCTTTTGGGGATAAAAGGTGGTATTCGGGAAGAAAATGTGTTATTATTGGAATAAAATGTGCTGTCCCAATAAAAGATGCTGTCTTCCCCAAATGCGTCTTTGTATGCTGCAAATCAGACATTTTCTCCCCGAAAGATCACCTTTATCCTCTAAAGAAGACATTTTCTCCACAAAATGCCGCTTATTAGCTCAATACCAGGCTTTCACGCCAAAATAATGCAGTTTATCCCCAAAACTCAGGCATTTTCTCCCCAAAACACTCTTTTTCGCACCAAAATACAACCATTTCTCCCCTGCATATCAATTTCTGCCAACAATTAGACATTTTCTCCCCGAATATCACTCTTCATCCCAGAAACCAAACAGGTTCTCTCTTCAGTGCCACTCTTTAGCCCCCCAAAAAGGCATTTTCTCCCCAGAATACTGCCTTTCATCTTCAAATGTCTCATTATTGGGAAAGGAAACGAAAGCGCTACTTTGGGGAGAGTATTTCTTATTTGGGGGATCAAAAGAGCAATTTGGGGGAGAAAATGTGTAATATAGGGAACCCTACGTGGTATTTAATGGATAAAAAATCTTCTATTTGGAACAAAGAATGATATTTTGGGGAGAATATTTCTCATTTTGAGGACAGAAATAGGTCTTTTTTGGTAGAGAATGACTTATTTTCGGTCTAAAAAGCAGTATTCTGGGAAGAAAATGCCTTCTTTTGGGGATAAAAGGTGGTATTCTGGGAAGAAAATGTGTTATTATTGGAATAAAATGTGATGTCCCAATAAAAGACGCTGTCTTCCCCAAATGCGTCTTTGTAAGCTGCAAATCAGACATTTTCTCCCCGAAAGATCACCTTGATCCTCTAAAGAAGACATTTTCTCCACAAAATGCCGCTTATTAGCTCAATACCAGGCTTTCACGCCAAAATAATGCAGTTTATCCCCAAAACTCACGCATTTTCTCCCCAAAACACTCTTTTTCGCACCAAAATACAACCATTTCTCCCCTGCATATCAATTTCTGCCAACAATTAGACATTTTCTCCCCGAATATCACTCTTCATTCCAGAAACCAAACAGTTTCTCCCTTCAGTGCCACTCTTTAGCCCCCCAAAAAGGCATTTTCTCCCCAGAATACTGCCTTTCATCTTCAAATGTCTCATATTTGGGAAAGGAAACGAAAGCGCTACTTTGGGGAGAGTATTTCTTATTTGGGGGATCAAAAGAGCAATTTGGGGGAGAAAATGTGTAATATAGGGAACCCTACGTGGTATTTAATGGATAAAAAATCTTCTCTTTGGAACCAAGAATGATATTTTGGGGAGAATATTTCTCATTTTGAGGACAGAAATAGGTCTTTTTTGGAGAGGATGACTTATTTTCGGTCTAAAAAGCAGTATTCTGGGAAGAAAATGCCTTCTTTTGGGGATAAAAGGTGGTATTCGGGAAGAAAATGTGTTATTATTGGAATAAAATGTGATGTCCCAATAAAAGACGCTGTCTTCCCCAAATGCGTCTTTGTATGCTGCAAATCAGACATTTTCTCCACGAAAGATCACCTTAATCCTCTAAAGAAGACATTTTCTCCACAAAATGCCGCTTATTAGCTCAATACCAGGCTTTCACGCCAAAATAATGCACTTTATCCCCAAAACTCATGCATTTTCTCCACAAAACACGCTTTTTCGCACCAAAATACAACCATTTCTCCCCTGCATATCAATTTCTGCCAACAATTAGACATTTTCTCCCCGAATATCACTCTTCATCCCAGAAACCAAACAGGTTCTCTCTTCAGTGCCACTCTTTAGCCCCCCAAAAAGGCATTTTCTCCCCAGAATACTGCCTTTCATCTTCAAGTGTCTCATATTTGGGAAAGGAAACGAAAGCGCTACTTTGGGGAGAGTATTTCTTATTTGGGGGATCAAAAGAGCAATTTGGGGGAGAAAATGTGTAATATAGGGAACCCTACGTGGTATTTAATGGATAAAAAATCTTCTATTTGGAACCAAGAATGATATTTTCGGGAGAATATTTCTCATTTTGAGGACAGAAATAGGTCTTTTGTGGAGAGGATGACTTATTTTCGGTCTAAAAAGCAGTATTCTGGGAAGAAAATGCCTTCTTTGGGGGATAAAAGGTGGTATTCTGGGAAGAAAATGTGTTATTATTGGAATAAAATGTGCTGTCCCAATAAAAGACGCTGTCTTCCCCAAATGCGTCTTTGTATGCTGCAAATCAGACATTTTCTCCCCAAAAGATCACCTTAATCCTCTAAAGAAGACATTTTCTCCACAAAATGCCGCTTATTAGCTCAATACCAGGCTTTCACGCCAAAATAATGCAGTTTATCCCCAAAACTCACGCATTTTCTCCCCAAAACACTCTTTTTCGCTCCAAAATACAACCATTTCTCCCCTGCATATCAATTTCTGCCAACAATTAGACATTTTCTCCCCGAATATCACTCTTCATCCCAGAAACCAAACAGGTTCTCTCTTAAGTGCCACTCTTTAGCCCCCCAAAAAGGCATTTTCTCCCCAGAATACTGCCTTTCATCTTCAAGTGTCTCATATTTGGGAAAGGAAACGAAAGCGCTACTTTGGGGAGAGTATTTCTTATTTGGGGGATCAAAAGAGCAATTTGGGGGAGAAAATGTGTAATATAGGGAACCCTACGTGGTATTTAATGGATAAAAAATCTTCTATTTGGAACCAAGAATGATATTTTGGGGAGAATATTTCTCATTTTGAGGACAGAAATAGGTCTTTTGTGGAGAGGATGACTTATTTTCGGTCTAAAAAGCAGTATTCTGGGAAGAAAATGCCTTCTTTGGGGGATAAAAGGTGGTATTCTGGGAAGAAAATGTGTTATTATTGGAATAAAATGTGATGTCCAAATAAAAGACGCTGTCTTCCCCAAATGCGTCTTTGTATGCTGCAAATCAGACATTTTCTCCCCAAAAGATCACCTTAATCCTCTAAAGAAGACATTTTCTCCACAAAATGCCGCTTATTAGCTCAATACCAGGCTTTCACGCCAAAATAATGCAGTTTATCCCCAAAACTCACGCATTTTCTCCCCAAAACACTCTTTTTCGCTCCAAAATACAACCATTTCTCCCCTGCATATCAATTTCTGCCAACAATTAGACATTTTCTCCCCGAATATCACTCTTCATCCCAGAAACCAAACAGGTTCTCTCTTCAGTGCCACTCTTTAGCCCCCCAAAAAGGCATTTTCTCCCCAGAATACTGCCTTTCATCTTCAAAAGTCTCATATTTGGGAAAGGAAACGAAAGCGCTACTTTGGGGAGAGTATTTCTTATTTGGGGGATCAAAAGAGCAATTTGGGGGAGAAAATGTGTAATATAGGGAACCCTACGTGGTATTTAATGGATAAAAAATCTTCTCTTTGGAACCAAGAATGATATTTTGGGGAGAATATTTCTCATTTTGAGGACAGAAATAGGTCTTTTGTGGAGAGGATGACTTATTTTCGGTCTAAAAAGCAGTATTCTGGGAAGAAAATGCCTTCTTTTGGGGATAAAAGGTGGTATTCTGGGAAGAAAATGTGTTATTATTGGAATAAAATGTGATGTCCCAATAAAAGACGCTGTCTTCCCCAAATGCGTCTTTGTATGCTGCAAATCAGACATTTTCTCCCCGAAAGATCACCTTTATCCTCTAAAGAAGACATTTTCTCCACAAAATGCCGCTTATTAGCTCAATACCAGGCTTTCACGCCAAAATAATGCACTTTATCCCCAAAACTCAGGCATTTTCTCCCCAAAACACTCTTTTTCTCTCCGAAATACAACCATTTCTCCCTTGCATATCAATTTCTGCCAACAATTAGACATTTTCTCCCCGAATATCACTCTTCATCCCAGAAACCAAACAGGTTCTCTCTTCAGTGCCACTCTTTAGCCCCCCAAAAAGGCATTTTCTCCCCAGAATACTGCCTTTCATCTTCAAGTGTCTCATAATTGGGAAAGGAAACGAAAGCGCTACTTTGGGGAGAGTATTTCTTATTTGGGGGATCAAAAGAGCAATTTGGGGGAGAAAATGTGTAATATAGGGAACCCTACGTGGTATTTAATGGATAAAAAATCTTCTCTTTGGAACCAAGAATGATATTTTGGGGAGAATATTTCTCATTTTGAGGACAGAAATAGGTCTTTTTTGGAGAGGATGACTTATTTTCGGTCTAAAAAGCAGTATTCTGGGAAGAAAATGCCTTCTTTTGGGGATAAAAGGTGGTATTCTGGGAAGAAAATGTGTTATTATTGGAATAAAATGTGCTGTCCCAATAAAAGACGCTGTCTTCCCCAAATGCGTCTTTGTATGCTGCAAATCAGACATTTTCTCCCCAAAAGATCACCTTAATCCTCTAAAGAAGACATTTTCTCCACAAAATGCCGCTTATTAGCTCAATACCAGGCTTTCACGCCAAAATAATGCAGTTTATCCCCAAAACTCACGCATTTTCTCCCCAAAACACTCTTTTTCGCTCCAAAATACAACCATTTCTCCCCTGCATATCAATTTCTGCCAACAATTAGACATTTTCTCCCCGAATATCACTCTTCATCCCAGAAACCAAACAGGTTCTCTCTTAAGTGCCACTCTTTAGCCCCCCAAAAAGGCATTTTCTCCCCAGAATACTGCCTTTCATCTTCAAAAGTCTCATATTTGGGAAAGGAAACGAAAGCGCTACTTTGGGGAGAGTATTTCTTATTTGGGGGATCAAAAGAGCAATTTGGGGGAGAAAATGTGTAATATAGGGAACCCTACGTGGTATTTAATGGATAAAAAATCTTCTCTTTGGAACCAAGAATGATATTTTGGGGAGAATATTTCTCATTTTGAGGACAGAAATAGGTCTTTTTTGGAGAGGATGACTTATTTTCGGTCTAAAAAGCAGAATTCTGGGAAGAAAATGCCTTCTTTTGGGGATAAAAGGTGGTATTCTGGGAAGAAAATGTGTTATTATTGGAATAAAATGTGATGTCCCAATAAAAGACGCTGTCTTCCCCAAATGCGTCTTTGTAAGCTGCAAATCAGACATTTTCTCCCCGAAAGATCACCTTTATCCTCAAAAGAAGACATTTTCTCCACAAAATGCCGCTTATTAGCTCAATACCAGGCTTTCACGCCAAAATAATGCAGTTTATCCCCAAAACTCAGGCATTTTCTCCACAAAACACTCTTTTTCTCTCCAAAATACAACCATTTCTCCCCTGCATATCAATTTCTGCCAACAATTAGACATTTTCTCCCCGAATATCACTCTTCATCCCAGAAACCAAACAGGTTCTCTCTTAAGTGCCACTCTTTAGCCCCCCAAAAAGGCATTTTCTCCCCAGAATACTGCCTTTCATCTTCAAAAGTCTCATATTTGGGAAAGGAAACGAAAGCACTACTTTGGGGAGAGTATTTCTTATTTGGGGGATCAAAAGAGCAATTTGGGGGAGAAAATGTGTAATATAGGGAACCCTACGTGGTATTTAATGGATAAAAAATCTTCTCTTTGGAACCAAGAATGATATTTTGGGGAGAATATTTCTCATTTTGAGGACAGAAATAGGTCTTTTTTGGAGAGGATGACTTATTTTCGGTCTAAAAAGCAGTATTCTGGGAAGAAAATGCCTTCTTTTGGGGATAAAAGGTGGTATTCTGGGAAGAAAATGTGTTATTATTGGAATAAAATGTGATGTCCCAATAAAAGACGCTGTCTTCCCCAAATGCGTCTTTGTATGCTGCAAATCAGACATTTTCTCCCCGAAAGATCACCTTTATCCTCAAAAGAAGACATTTTCTCCACAAAATGCCGCTTATTAGCTCAATACCAGGCTTTCACGCCAAAATAATGCACTTTATCCCCAAAACTCAGGCATTTTCTTTCCAAAACACTCTTTTTCGCACCAAAATACAACCATTTCTCCCCGGCATATCAATTTCTGCCAACAATTAGACATTTTCTCCCCGAATATCACTCTTCATCCCAGAAACCAAACAGGTTCTCTCTTAAGTGCCACTCTTTAGCCCCCCAAAAAGGCATTTTCTCCCCAGAATACTGCCTTTCATCTTCAAAAGTCTCATATTTGGGAAAGGAAACGAAAGCGCTACTTTGGGGAGAGTATTTCTTATTTGGGGGATCAAAAGAGCAATTTGGGGGAGAAAATGTGTAATATAGGGAACCCTACGTGGTATTTAATGGATAAAAAATCTTCTCTTTGGAACCAAGAATGATATTTTGGGGAGAATATTTCTCATTTTGAGGACAGAAATAGGTCTTTTTTGGAGAGGATGACTTATTTTCGGTCTAAAAAGCAGTATTCTGGGAAGAAAATGCCTTCTTTTGGGGATAAAAGGTGGTATTCTGGGAAGAAAATGTGTTATTATTGGAATAAAATGTGATGTCCCAATAAAAGACGCTGTCTTCCCCAAATGCGTCTTTGTATGCTGCAAATCAGACATTTTCTCCCCGAAAGATCACCTTAATCCTCTAAAGAAGACATTTTCTCCACAAAATGCCGCTTATTAGCTCAATACCAGGCTTTCACGCCAAAATAATGCAGTTTATCCCCAAAACTCACGCATTTTCTCCCCAAAACACTCTTTTTCGCTCCAAAATACAACCATTTCTCCCCTGCATATCAATTTCTGCCAACAATTAGACATTTTCTCCCCGAATATCACTCTTCATCCCAGAAACCAAACAGGTTCTCTCTTAAGTGCCACTCTTTAGCCCCCCAAAAAGGCATTTTCTCCCCAGAATACTGCCTTTCATCTTCAAAAGTCTCATATTTGGGAAAGGAAACGAAAGCGCTACTTTGGGGAGAGTATTTCTTATTTGGGGGATCAAAAGAGCAATTTGGGGGAGAAAATGTGTAATATAGGGAACCCTACGTGGTATTTAATGGATAAAAAATCTTCTCTTTGGAACCAAGAATGATATTTTGGGGAGAATATTTCTCATTTTGAGGACAGAAATAGGTCTTTTTTGGAGAGGATGACTTATTTTCGGTCTAAAAAGCAGAATTCTGGGAAGAAAATGCCTTCTTTTGGGGATAAAAGATGGTATTCTGGGAAGAAAATGTGTTATTATTGGAATAAAATGTGATGTCCCAATAAAAGACGCTGTCTTCCCCAAATGCGTCTTTGTATGCTGCAAATCAGACATTTTCTCCCCGAAAGATCACCTTTATCCTCAAAAGAAGACATTTTCTCCACAAAATGCCGCTTATTAGCTCAATACCAGGCTTTCACGCCAAAATAATGCAGTTTATCCCCAAAACTCAGGCATTTTCTCCACAAAACACTCTTTTTCTCTCCAAAATACAACCATTTCTCCCCTGCATATCAATTTCTGCCAACAATTAGACATTTTCTCCCCGAATATCACTCTTCATCCCAGAAACCAAACAGGTTCTCTCTTAAGTGCCACTCTTTAGCCCCCCAAAAAGGCATTTTCTCCCCAGAATACTGCCTTTCATCTTCAAAAGTCTCATATTTGGGAAAGGAAACGAAAGCACTACTTTGGGGAGAGTATTTCTTATTTGGGGGATCAAAAGAGCAATTTGGGGGAGAAAATGTGTAATATAGGGAACCCTACGTGGTATTTAATGGATAAAAAATCTTCTCTTTGGAACCAAGAATGATATTTTGGGGAGAATATTTCTCATTTTGAGGACAGAAATAGGTCTTTTTTGGAGAGGATGACTTATTTTCGGTCTAAAAAGCAGTATTCTGGGAAGAAAATGCCTTCTTTTGGGGATAAAAGGTGGTATTCTGGGAAGAAAATGTGTTATTATTGGAATAAAATGTGATGTCCCAATAAAAGACGCTGTCTTCCCCAAATGCGTCTTTGTATGCTGCAAATCAGACATTTTCTCCCCGAAAGATCACCTTTATCCTCAAAAGAAGACATTTTCTCCACAAAATGCCGCTTATTAGCTCAATACCAGGCTTTCACGCCAAAATAATGCACTTTATCCCCAAAACTCAGGCATTTTCTTTCCAAAACACTCTTTTTCGCACCAAAATACAACCATTTCTCCCCGGCATATCAATTTCTGCCAACAATTAGACATTTTCTCCCCGAATATCACTCTTCATCCCAGAAACCAAACAGGTTCTCTCTTAAGTGCCACTCTTTAGCCCCCCAAAAAGGCATTTTCTCCCCAGAATACTGCCTTTCATCTTCAAGTGTCTCATATTTGGGAAAGGAAACGAAAGCGCTACTTTGGGGAGAGTATTTCTTATTTGGGGGATCAAAAGAGCAATTTGGGGGAGAAAATGTGTAATATAGGGAACCCTACGTGGTATTTAATGGATAAAAAATCTTCTCTTTGGAACCAAGAATGATATTTTGGGGAGAATATTTCTCATTTTGAGGACAGAAATAGGTCTTTTTTGGAGAGGATGACTGATTTTCGGTCTAAAAGGCAGTATTCTGGGAAGAAAATGCCTTCTTTTGGGGATAAAAGGTGGTATTCTGGGAAGAAAATGTGTTATTATTGGAATAAAATGTGATGTCCCAATAAAAGACGCTGTCTTCCCCAAATGCGTCTTTGTATGCTGCAAATCAGACATTTTCTCCCCGAAAGATCACCTTGATCCTCTAAAGAAGACATTTTCTCCACAAAATGCCGCTTATTAGCTCAATACCAGGCTTTCACGCCAAAATAATGCAGTTTATCCCCAAAACTCACGCATTTTCTCCCCAAAACACTCTTTTTCGCACCAAAATACAACCATTTCTCCCCTGCATATCAATTTCTGCCAACAATTAGACATTTTCTCCCCGAATATCACTCTTCATCCCAGAAACCAAACAGGTTCTCTCTTCAGTGCCACTCTTTAGCCCCCCAAAAAGGCATTTTCTCCCCAGAATACTGCCTTTCATCTTCAAGTGTCTCATATTTGGGAAAGGAAACGAAAGCGCTACTTTGGGGAGAGTATTTCTTATTTGGGGGATCAAAAGAGCAATTTGGGGGAGAAAATGTGTAATATAGGGAACCCTACGTGGTATTTAATGGATAAAAAATCTTCTATTTGGAACCAAGAATGATATTTTGGGGAGAATATTTCTCATTTTGAGGACAGAAATAGGTCTTTTTTGGAGAGGATGACTTATTTTCGGTCTAAAAAGCAGTATTCTGGGAAGAAAATGCCTTCTTTTGGGGATAAAAGGTGGTATTCTGGGAAGAAAATGTGTTATTATTGGAATAAAATGTGATGTCCCAATAAAAGACGCTGTCTTCCCCAAATGCGTCTTTGTATGCTGCAAATCAGACATTTTCTCCCCGAAAGATCACCTTTATCCTCTAAAGAAGACATTTTCTCCACAAAATGCCGCTTATTAGCTCAATACCAGGCTTTCACGCCAAAATAATGCAGTTTATCCCCAAAACTCAGGCATTTTCTCCCCAAAACACTCTTTTTCGCACCAAAATACAACCATTTCTCCCCTGCATATCAATTTCTGCCAACAATTAGACATTTTCTCCCCGAATATCACTCTTCATTCCAGAAACCAAACAGTTTCTCCCTTCAGTGCCACTCTTTAGCCCCCCAAAAAGGCATTTTCTCCCCAGAATACTGCCTTTCATCTTCAAATGTCTCATATTTGGGAAAGGAAACGAAAGCGCTTCTTTGGGGAGAGTATTTCTTATTTGGGGGATCAAAAGAGCAATTTGGGGGAGAAAATGTGTAATATAGGGAACCCTACGTGGTATTTAATGGATAAAAAATCTTCTCTTTGGAACCAAGAATGATATTTTGGGGAGAATATTTCTCATTTTGAGGACAGAAATAGGTCTTTTTTGGAGAGGATGACTTATTTTCGGTCTAAAAAGCAGTATTCTGGGAAGAAAATGCCTTCTTTTGGGGATAAAAGGTGGTATTCTGGGAAGAAAATGTGTTATTATTGGAATAAAATGTGATGTCCCAATAAAAGACGCTGTCTTCCCCAAATGCGTCTTTGTATGCTGCAAATCAGACATTTTCTGCCCGAAAGATCACCTTGATCCTCAAAAGAATACATTTTCTCCACAAAATGCTGCTTATTAGCTCAATACCATGATTTGTCACCAAAATAATGCAGTTTATCCCCAAAACTCAGGCATTTTCTCCACAAAACATGCTTTTTCTCTCCCAAATACAACCATTTCTCCCCTGCATATCAATTTCTGCCAACAATTAGACATTTTCTCCCCGAATATCACTCTTCATCCCAGAAACCAAACAGGTTCTCTCTTCAGTGCCACTCTTTAGCCCCCCAAAAAGGCATTTTCTCCCCAGAATACTGCCTTTCATCTTCAAGTGTCTCATATTTGGGAAAGGAAACGAAAGCGCTACTTTGGGGAGAGTATTTCTTATTTGGGGGATCAAAAGAGCAATTTGGGGGAGAAAATGTGTAATATAGGGAACCCTACGTGGTATTTAATGGATAAAAAATCTTCTATTTGGAACCAAGAATGATATTTTGGGGAGAATATTTCTCATTTTGAGGACAGAAATAGGTCTTTTTTGGAGAGGATGACTTATTTTCTGTCTAAAAAGCAGTATTCTGGGAAGAAAATGCCTTCTTTTGGGGATAAAAGGTGGTATTCGGGAAGAAAATGTGTTATTATTGGAATAAAATGTGATGTCCCTATAAAAGACGCTGTCTTCCCCAAATGCGTCTTTGTATGCTGCAAATCAGACATTTTCTCCCCGAAAGATCACCTTTATCCTCAAAAGAAGACATTTTCTCCACAAAATGCCGCTTATTAGCTCAATACCAGGCTTTCACGCCAAAATAATGCAGTTTATCCCCAAAACTCAGGCATTTTCTCCCCAAAACACTTTTTCGCACCAAAATACAACCATTTCTCCCCTGCATATCAATTTCTGCCAACAATTAGACATTTTCTCCCCGAATATCACTCTTCATTCCAGAAACCAAACAGTTTCTCCCTTCAGTGCCACTCTTTAGCCCCCCAAAAAGGCATTTTCTCCCCAGAATACTGCCTTTCATCTTCAAATGTCTCATATTTGGGAAAGGAAACGAAAGCGCTTCTTTGGGGAGAGTATTTCTTATTTGGGGGATCAAAAGAGCAATTTGGGGGAGAAAATGTGTAATATAGGGAACCCTACGTGGTATTTAATGGATAAAAAATCTTCTCTTTGGAACCAAGAATGATATTTTGGGGAGAATATTTCTCATTTTGAGGACAGAAATAGGTCTTTTTTGGAGAGGATGACTTATTTTCGGTCTAAAAAGCAGTATTCTGGGAAGAAAATGCCTTCTTTTGGGGATAAAAGGCGGTATTCGGGAAGAAAATGTGTTATTATTGGAATAAAATGTGATGTCCCAACAGAAGACACTATCTTCCCCAAATGCGTCTTTGTATGCTGCAAATCAGACATTTTCTCCACGAAAGATCACCTTTATCCTCAAAAGAAGACATTTTCTCCACAAAATGCCGCTTATTAGCTCAATACCAGGCTTTCACGCCAAAATAATGCACTTTATCCCCAAAACTCAGGCATTTTCTCCCCAAAACACGCTTTTTCTCTCCCAAATACAACCATTTCTCCCCTGCATATCAATTTCTGCCAACAATTAGACATTTTCTCCCCGAATATCACTCTTCATCCCAGAAACCAAACAGGTTCTCTCTTAAGTGCCACTCTTTATCCCCCCAAAATGGCATTTTCTCCCCAGAATACTGCCTTTCATCTTCAAGTGTCTCATATTTGGGAAAGGAAACGAAAGCGCTACTTTGGGGAGAGTATTTCTTATTTGGGGGATCAAAAGAGCAATTTGGGGGAGAAAATGTGTAATATAGGGAACCCTACGTGGTATTTAATGGATAAAAAATCTTCTCTTTGGAACCAAGAATGATATTTTGGGGAGAATATTTCTCATTTTGAGGACAGAAATAGGTCTTTTTTGGTAGAGAATGACTTATTTTCGGTCTAAAAAGCAGTATTCTGGGAAGAAAATGCCTTCTTTTGGGGATAAAAGGTGGTATTCTGGGAAGAAAATGTGTTATTATTGGAATAAAATGTGATGTCCCAATAAAAGACGCTGTCTTCCCCAAATGCGTCTTTGTATGCTGCAAATCAGACATTTTCTCCCCGAAAGATCACCTTTATCCTCTAAAGAAGACATTTTCTCCACAAAATGCCGCTTATTAGCTCAATACCAGGCTTTCACGCCAAAATAATGCAGTTTATCCCCAAAACTCAGGCATTTTCTCCACAAAACACTCTTTTTCGCACCAAAATACAACCATTTCTCCCCTGCATATCAATTTCTGCCAACAATTAGACATTTTCTCCCCGAATATCACTCTTCATTCCAGAAACCAAACAGTTTCTCCCTTCAGTGCCACTCTTTAGCCCCCCAAAAAGGCATTTTCTCCCCAGAATACTGCCTTTCATCTTCAAGTGTCTCATATTTGGGAAAGGAAACGAAAGCGCTACTTTGGGGAGAGTATTTCTTATTTGGGGGATCAAAAGAGCAATTTGGGGGAGAAAATGTGTAATATAGGGAACCCTACGTGGTATTTAATGGATAAAAAATCTTCTCTTTGGAACCAAGAATGATATTTTGGGGAGAATATTTCTCATTTTGAGGACAGAAATAGGTCTTTTTTGGTAGAGAATGACTTATTTTCGGTCTAAAAAGCAGTATTCTGGGAAGAAAATGCCTTCTTTTGGGGATAAAAGGTGGTATTCTGGGAAGAAAATGTGTTATTATTGGAATAAAATGTGATGTCCCAATAAAAGACGCTGTCTTCCCCAAATGCGTCTTTGTAAGCTGCAAATCAGACATTTTCTCCCCGAAAGATCACCTTTATCCTCTAAAGAAGACATTTTCTCCACAAAATGCCGCTTATTAGCTCAATACCAGGCTTTCACGCCAAAATAATGCAGTTTATCCCCAAAACTCAGGCATTTTCTCCCCAAAACACTCTTTTTCGCACCAAAATACAACCATTTCTCCCCTGCATATCAATTTCTGCCAACAATTAGACATTTTCTCCCCGAATATCACTCTTCATTCCAGAAACCAAACAGTTTCTCCCTTCAGTGCCACTCTTTAGCCCCCCAAAAAGGCATTTTCTCCCCAGAATACTGCCTTTCATCTTCAAATGTCTCATATTTGGGAAAGGAAACGAAAGCGCTTCTTTGGGGAGAGTATTTCTTATTTGGGGGATCAAAAGAGCAATTTGGGGGAGAAAATGTGTAATATAGGGAACCCTACGTGGTATTTAATGGATAAAAAATCTTCTCTTTGGAACCAAGAATGATATTTTGGGGAGAATATTTCTCATTTTGAGGACAGAAATAGGTCTTTTTTGGAGAGGATGACTTATTTTCGGTCTAAAAAGCAGTATTCTGGGAAGAAAATGCCTTCTTTTGGGGATAAAAGGTGGTATTCTGGGAAGAAAATGTGTTATTATTGGAATAAAATGTGATGTCCCAATAAAAGACGCTGTCTTCCCCAAATGCGTCTTTGTATGCTGCAAATCAGACATTTTCTCCCCGAAAGATCACCTTTATCCTCTAAAGAAGACATTTTCTCCACAAAATGCCGCTTATTAGCTCAATACCATGATTTCACGCCAAAATAATGCAGTTTATCCCCAAAACTCAGGCATTTTCTCCACAAAACACTCTTTTTCGCTCCAAAATACAACCATTTCTCCCCTGCATATCAATTTCTGCCAACAATTAGACATTTTCTCCCCGAATATCACTCTTCATCCCAGAAAGCAAACAGGTTCTCTCTTCAGTGCCACTCTTTAGCCCCCCAAAAAGGCATTTTCTCCCCAGAATACTGCCTTTCATCTTCAAGTGTCTCATATTTGGGAAAGGAAATGAAAGCGCTACTTTGGGGAGAGTATTTCTTATTTGGGGGATCAAAAGAGCAATTTGGGGGAGAAAATGTGTAATATAGGGAACCCTACGTGGTATTTAATGGATAAAAAATCTTCTCTTTGGAACCAAGAATGATATTTTGGGGAGAATATTTCTCATTTTGAGGACAGAAATAGGTCTTTTTTGGAGAGGATGACTTATTTTCGGTCTAAAAAGCAGTATTCTGGGAAGAAAATGCCTTCTTTTGGGGATAAAAGGTGGTATTCTGGGAAGAAAATGTGTTATTATTGGAATAAAATGTGCTGTCCCAATAAAAGACGCTGTCTTCCCCAAATGCGTCTTTGTATGCTGCAAATCAGACATTTTCTCCCCGAAAGATCACCTTGATCCTCTAAAGAAGACATTTTCTCCACAAAATGCCGCTTATTAGCTCAATACCAGGCTTTCACGCCAAAATAATGCACTTTATCCCCTAAACTCATGCATTTTCTCCACAAAACACGCTTTTTCGCACCAAAATACAACCATTTCTCCCCTGCATATCAATTTCTGCCAACAATTAGACATTTTCTCCCCGAATATCACTCTTCATCCCAGAAACCAAACAGGTTCTCTCTTAAGTGCCACTCTTTAGCCCCCCAAAAAGGCATTTTCTCCCCAGAATACTGCCTTTCATCTTCAAGTGTCTCATATTTGGGAAAGGAAACGAAAGCGCTACTTTGGGGAGAGTATTTCTTATTTGGGGGATCAAAAGAGCAATTTGGGGGAGAAAATGTGTAATATAGGGAACCCTACGTGGTATTTAATGGATAAAAAATCTTCTCTTTGGAACCAAGAATGATATTTTGGGGAGAATATTTCTCATTTGGAGGACAGAAATAGGTCTTTTTTGGAGAGAATGACTTATTTTCGGTCTAAAAAGCAGAATTCTGGGAAGAAAATGCCTTCTTTTGGGGATAAAAGGTGGTATTCTGGGAAGAAAATGTGTTATTATTGGAATAAAATGTGATGTCCCAATAAAAGACGCTGTCTTCCCCAAATGCGTCTTTGTATGCTGCAAATCAGACATTTTCTCCCCGAAAGATCACCTTGATCCTCTAAAGAAGACATTTTCTCCACAAAATGCCGCTTATTAGCTCAATACCAGGCTTTCACGCCAAAATAATGCACTTTATCCCCTAAACTCATGCATTTTCTCCACAAAACACGCTTTTTCGCACCAAAATACAACCATTTCTCCCCTGCATATCAATTTCTGCCAACAATTAGACATTTTCTCCCCGAATATCACTCTTCATCCCAGAAACCAAACAGGTTCTCTCTTAAGTGCCACTCTTTAGCCCCCCAAAAAGGCATTTTCTCCCCAGAATACTGCCTTTCATCTTCAAGTGTCTCATATTTGGGAAAGGAAACGAAAGCGCTACTTTGGGGAGAGTATTTCTTATTTGGGGGATCAAAAGAGCAATTTGGGGGAGAAAATGTGTAATATAGGGAACCCTACGTGGTATTTAATGGATAAAAAATCTTCTCTTTGGAACCAAGAATGATATTTTGGGGAGAATATTTCTCATTTGGAGGACAGAAATAGGTCTTTTTTGGAGAGAATGACTTATTTTCGGTCTAAAAAGCAGAATTCTGGGAAGAAAATGCCTTCTTTTGGGGATAAAAGGTGGTATTCTGGGAAGAAAATGTGTTATTATTGGAATAAAATGTGATGTCCCAATAAAAGACGCTGTCTTCCCCAAATGCGTCTTTGTATGCTGCAAATCAGACATTTTCTCCCCGAAAGATCACCTTTATCCTCTAAAGAAGACATTTTCTCCACAAAATGCCGCTTATTAGCTCAATACCATGCTTTCACGCCAAAATAATGCAGTTTATCCCCAAAAATCATGCATTTTCTCCACAAAACACGCTTTTTCTCTCCCAAATACAACCATTTCTCCCCTGCATATCAATTTCTGCCAACAATTAGACATTTTCTCCCCGAATATCACTCTTCATCCCAGAAACCAAACAGGTTCTCTCTTAAGTGCCACTCTTTAGCCCCCCAAAAAGGCATTTTCTCCCCAGAATACTGCCTTTCATCTTCAAGTGTCTCATATTTGGGAAAGGAAACGAAAGCGCTACTTTGGGGAGAGTATTTCTTATTTGGGGGATCAAAAGAGCAATTTGGGGGAGAAAATGTGTAATATAGGGAACCCTACGTGGTATTTAATGGATAAAAAATCTTCTCTTTGGAACCAAGAATGATATTTTGGGGAGAATATTTCTCATTTTGAGGACAGAAATAGGTCTTTTTTGGAGAGGATGACTTATTTTCGGTCTAAAAAGCAGTATTCTGGGAAGAAAATGCCTTCTTTTGGGGATAAAAGGTGGTATTCTGGGAAGAAAATGTGTTATTATTGGAATAAAATGTGATGTCCCAATAAAAGACGCTGTCTTCCCCAAATGCGTCTTTGTATGCTGCAAATCAGACATTTTCTGCCCGAAAGATCACCTTTATCCTCAAAAGAAGACATTTTCTCCACAAAATGCTGCTTATTAGCTCAATACCATGATTTGTCGCCAAAATAATGCAGTTTATCCCCAAAACTCAGGCATTTTCTCCCCAAAACACGCTTTTTCGCACCAAAATACAACCATTTCTCCCCTGCATATCAATTTCTGCCAACAATTAGACATTTTCTCCCCGAATATCACTCTTCATCCCAGAAACCAAACAGGTTCTCTCTTAAGTGCCACTCTTTAGCCCCCCAAAAAGGCATTTTCTCCCCAGAATACTGCCTTTCATCTTCAAAAGTCTCATATTTGGGAAAGGAAACGAAAGCGCTACTTTGGGGAGAGTATTTCTTATTTGGGGGATCAAAAGAGCAATTTGGGGGAGAAAATGTGTAATATAGGGAACCCTACGTGGTATTTAATGGATAAAAAATCTTCTCTTTGGAACCAAGAATGATATTTTGGGGAGAATATTTCTCATTTTGAGGACAGAAATAGGTCTTTTTTGGAGAGGATGACTTATTTTCGGTCTAAAAAGCAGTATTCTGGGAAGAAAATGCCTTCTTTTGGGGATAAAAGGTGGTATTCTGGGAAGAAAATGTGTTATTATTGGAATAAAATGTGATGTCCCAATAAAAGACGCTGTCTTCCCCAAATGCGTCTTTGTATGCTGCAAATCAGACATTTTCTCCCCGAAAGATCACCTTTATCCTCTAAAGAAGACATTTTCTCCACAAAATGCCGCTTATTAGCTCAATACCAGGCTTTCACGCCAAAATAATGCACTTTATCCCCTAAACTCATGCATTTTCTCCACAAAACACGCTTTTTCGCACCAAAATACAACCATTTCTCCCCTGCATATCAATTTCTGCCAACAATTAGACATTTTCTCCCCGAATATCACTCTTCATCCCAGAAACCAAACAGGTTCTCTCTTCAGTGCCACTCTTTAGCCCCCCAAAAAGGCATTTTCTCCCCAGAATACTGCCTTTCATCTTCAAGTGTCTCATATTTGGGAAAGGAAACGAAAGCGCTACTTTGGGGAGAGTATTTCTTATTTGGGGGATCAAAAGAGCAATTTGGGGGAGAAAATGTGTAATATAGGGAACCCTACGTGGTATTTAATGGATAAAAAATCTTCTCTTTGGAACCAAGAATGATATTTTGGGGAGAATATTTCTCATTTGGAGGACAGAAATAGGTCTTTTTTGGAGAGGATGACTTATTTTTGGTCTAAAAAGCAGTATTCTGGGAAGAAAATGCCTTCTTTTGGGGATAAAAGGTGGTATTCTGGGAAGAAAATGTGTTATTATTGGAATAAAATGTGATGTCCCAATAAAAGATGCTGTCTTCCCCAAATGCGTCTTTGTATGCTGCAAATCAGACATTTTCTCCCCGAAAGATCACCTTTATCCTCTAAAGAAGACATTTTCTCCACAAAATGCCGCTTATTAGCTCAATACCATGCTTTCACGCCAAAATAATGCAGTTTATCCCCAAAAATCATGCATTTTCTCCACAAAACACGCTTTTTCTCTCCCAAATACAACCATTTCTCCCCTGCATATCAATTTCTGCCAACAATTAGACATTTTCTCCCCGAATATCACTCTTCATCCCAGAAAGCAAACAGGTTCTCTCTTAAGTGCCACTCTTTAGCCCCCCAAAAAGGCATTTTCTCCCCAGAATACTGCCTTTCATCTTCAAGTGTCTCATATTTGGGAAAGGAAACGAAAGCGCTACTTTGGGGAGAGTATTTCTTATTTGGGGGATCAAAAGAGCAATTTGGGGGAGAAAATGTGTAATATAGGGAACCCTACGTGGTATTTAATGGATAAAAAATCTTCTCTTTGGAACCAAGAATGATATTTTGGGGAGAATATTTCTCATTTTGAGGACAGAAATAGGTCTTTTTTGGAGAGGATGACTTATTTTCGGTCTAAAAAGCAGTATTCTGGGAAGAAAATGCCTTCTTTTGGGGATAAAAGGCGGTATTCGGGAAGAAAATGTGTTATTATTGGAATAAAATGTGATGTCCCAATAAAAGACGCTGTCTTCCCCAAATGCGTCTTTGTATGCTGCAAATCAGACATTTTCTGCCCGAAAGATCACCTTTATCCTCAAAAGAAGACATTTTCTCCACAAAATGCTGCTTATTAGCTCAATACCATGATTTGTCGCCAAAATAATGCAGTTTATCCCCAAAACTCAGGCATTTTCTCCCCAAAACACGCTTTTTCGCACCAAAATACAACCATTTCTCCCCTGCATATCAATTTCTGCCAACAATTAGACATTTTCTCCCCGAATATCACTCTTCATCCCAGAAACCAAACAGGTTCTCTCTTAAGTGCCACTCTTTAGCCCCCCAAAAAGGCATTTTCTCCCCAGAATACTGCCTTTCATCTTCAAGTGTCTCATATTTGGGAAAGGAAACGAAAGCGCTACTTTGGGGAGAGTATTTCTTATTTGGGGGATCAAAAGAGCAATTTGGGGGAGAAAATGTGTAATATAGGGAACCCTACGTGGTATTTAATGGATAAAAAATCTTCTATTTGGAACCAAGAATGATATTTTGGGGAGAATATTTCTCATTTTGAGGACAGAAATAGGTCTTTTTTGGTAGAGAATGACTTATTTTCGGTCTAAAAAGCAGTATTCTGGGAAGAAAATGCCTTCTTTTGGGGATAAAAGGTGGTATTCTGGGAAGAAAATGTGTTATTATTGGAATAAAATGTGATGTCCCAATAAAAGACGCTGTCTTCCCCAAATGCGTCTTTGTATGCTGCAAATCAGACATTTTCTCCCCTAAAGATCACCTTTATCCTCTAAAGAAGACATTTTCTCCACAAAATGCTGCTTATTAGCTCAATACCATGATTTGTCGCCAAAATAATGCAGTTTATCCCCAAAAATCATGCATTTTCTCCACAAAACACGCTTTTTCTCTCCCAAATACAACCATTTCTCCCCTGCATATCAATTTCTGCCAACAATTAGACATTTTCTCCCCGAATATCACTCTTCATCCCAGAAACCAAACAGGTTCTCTCTTAAGTGCCACTCTTTAGCCCCCCAAAAAGGCATTTTCTCCCCAGAATACTGCCTTTCATCTTCAAGTGTCTCATATTTGGGAAAGGAAACGAAAGCGCTTCTTTGGGGAGAGTATTTCTTATTTGGGGGATCAAAAGAGCAATTTGGGGGAGAAAATGTGTAATATAGGGAACCCTACGTGGTATTTAATGGATAAAAAATCTTCTCTTTGGAACCAAGAATGATATTTTGGGGAGAATATTTCTCATTTGGAGGACAGAAATAGGTCTTTTTTGGAGAGGATGACTTATTTTCGGTCTAAAAAGCAGAATTCTGGGAAGAAAATGCCTTCTTTTGGGGATAAAAGGTGGTATTCTGGGAAGAAAATGTGTTATTATTGGAATAAAATGTGATGTCCCAATAAAAGACGCTGTCTTCCCCAAATGCGTCTTTGTATGCTGCAAATCAGACATTTTCTCCCCGAAAGATCACCTTCATCCTCTAAAGAAGACATTTTCTCCACAAAATGCCGCTTATTAGCTCAATACCATGCTTTCACGCCAAAATAATGCAGTTTATCCCCAAAAATCATGCATTTTCTCCACAAAACACGCTTTTTCTCTCCCAAATACAACCATTTCTCCCCTGCATATCAATTTCTGCCAACAATTAGACATTTTCTCCCCGAATATCACTCTTCATCCCAGAAACCAAACAGGTTCTCTCTTAAGTGCCACTCTTTAGCCCCCCAAAAAGGCATTTTCTCCCCAGAATACTGCCTTTCATCTTCAAGTGTCTCATATTTGGGAAAGGAAACGAAAGCGCTACTTTGGGGAGAGTATTTCTTATTTGGGGGATCAAAAGAGCAATTTGGGGGAGAAAATGTGTAATATAGGGAACCCTACGTGGTATTTAATGGATAAAAAATCTTCTCTTTGGAACCAAGAATGATATTTTGGGGAGAATATTTCTCATTTTGAGGACAGAAATAGGTCTTTTTTGGAGAGGATGACTTATTTTCGGTCTAAAAAGCAGTATTCTGGGAAGAAAATGCCTTCTTTTGGGGATAAAAGGTGGTATTCTGGGAAGAAAATGTGTTATTATTGGAATAAAATGTGATGTCCCAATAAAAGACGCTGTCTTCCCCAAATGCGTCTTTGTATGCTGCAAATCAGACATTTTCTCCCCGAAAGATCACCTTTATCCTCAAAAGAAGACATTTTCTCCACAAAATGCCGCTTATTAGCTCAATACCAGGCTTTCACGCCAAAATAATGCACTTTATCCCCAAAACTCAGGCATTTTCTCCACAAAACACGCTTTTTCGCACCAAAATACAACCATTTCTCCCCTGCATATCAATTTCTGCCAACAATTAGACATTTTCTCCCCGAATATCACTCTTCATCCCAGAAACCAAACAGGTTCTCTCTTAAGTGCCACTCTTTAGCCCCCCAAAAAGGCATTTTCTCCCCAGAATACTGCCTTTCATCTTCAAGTGTCTCATATTTGGGAAAGGAAACGAAAGCGCTACTTTGGGGAGAGTATTTCTTATTTGGGGGATCAAAAGAGCAATTTGGGGGAGAAAATGTGTAATATAGGGAACCCTACGTGGTATTTAATGGATAAAAAATCTTCTCTTTGGAACCAAGAATGATATTTTGGGGAGAATATTTCTCATTTTGAGGACAGAAATAGGTCTTTTTTGGAGAGGATGACTTATTTTCGGTCTAAAAAGCAGTATTCTGGGAAGAAAATGCCTTCTTTTGGGGATAAAAGGTGGTATTCTGGGAAGAAAATGTGTTATTATTGGAATAAAATGTGATGTCCCAATAAAAGACGCTGTCTTCCCCAAATGCGTCTTTGTATGCTGCAAATCAGACATTTTCTCCCCGAAAGATCACCTTTATCCTCTAAAGAAGACATTTTCTCCACAAAATGCTGCTTATTAGCTCAATATCATGATTTGTCGCCAAAATAATGCAGTTTATCCCCAAAAATCATGCATTTTCTCCACAAAACACGCTTTTTCTCTCCCAAATACAACCATTTCTCCCCTGCATATCAATTTCTGCCAACAATTAGACATTTTCTCCCCGAATATCACTCTTCATCCCAGAAACCAAACAGGTTCTCTCTTAAGTGCCACTCTTTAGCCCCCCAAAAAGGCATTTTCTCCCCAGAATACTGCCTTTCATCTTCAAGTGTCTCATATTTGGGAAAGGAAACGAAAGCGCTACTTTGGGGAGAGTATTTCTTATTTGGGGGATCAAAAGAGCAATTTGGGGGAGAAAATGTGTAATATAGGGAACCCTACGTGGTATTTAATGGATAAAAAATCTTCTCTTTGGAACCAAGAATGATATTTTGGGGAGAATATTTCTCATTTTGAGGACAGAAATAGGTCTTTTTTGGAGAGGATGACTTATTTTCGGTCTAAAAAGCAGTATTCTGGGAAGAAAATGCCTTCTTTTGGGGATAAAAGGTGGTATTCTGGGAAGAAAATGTGTTATTATTGGAATAAAATGTGATGTCCCAATAAAAGACGCTGTCTTCCCCAAATGCGTCTTTGTATGCTGCAAATCAGACATTTTCTCCCCGAAAGATCACCTTTATCCTCAAAAGAAGACATTTTCTCCACAAAATGCCGCTTATTAGCTCAATACCAGGCTTTCACGCCAAAATAATGCACTTTATCCCCAAAACTCACGCATTTTCTCCACAAAACACGCTTTTTCGCACCAAAATACAACCATTTCTCCCCTGCATATCAATTTCTGCCAACAATTAGACATTTTCTCCCCGAATATCACTCTTCATCCCAGAAACCAAACAGGTTCTCTCTTAAGTGCCACTCTTTATCCCCCCAAAAAGGCATTTTCTCCCCAGAATACTGCCTTTCATCTTCAAGTGTCTCATATTTGGGAAAGGAAACGAAAGCGCTACTTTGGGGAGAGTATTTCTTATTTGGGGGATCAAAAGAGCAATTTGGGGGAGAAAATGTGTAATATAGGGAACCCTACGTGGTATTTAATGGATAAAAAATCTTCTCTTTGGAACCAAGAATGATATTTTGGGGAGAATATTTCTCATTTTGAGGACAGAAATAGGTCTTTTTTGGAGAGGATGACTTATTTTCGGTCTAAAAAGCAGTATTCTGGGAAGAAAATGCCTTCTTTTGGGGATAAAAGGTGGTATTCTGGGAAGAAAATGTGTTATTATTGGAATAAAATGTGATGTCCCAATAAAAGACGCTGTCTTCCCCAAATGCGTCTTTGTATGCTGCAAATCAGACATTTTCTCCCCGAAAGATCACCTTTATCCTCTAAAGAAGACATTTTCTCCACAAAATGCTGCTTATTAGCTCAATACCATGATTTGTCGCCAAAATAATGCAGTTTATCCCCAAAAATCATGCATTTTCTCCACAAAACACGCTTTTTCTCTCCCAAATACAACCATTTCTCCCCTGCATATCAATTTCTGCCAACAATTAGACATTTTCTCCCCGAATATCACTCTTCATCCCAGAAACCAAACAGGTTCTCTCTTAAGTGCCACTCTTTAGCCCCCCAAAAAGGCATTTTCTCCCCAGAATACTGCCTTTCATCTTCAAGTGTCTCATATTTGGGAAAGGAAACGAAAGCGCTACTTTGGGGAGAGTATTTCTTATTTGGGGGATCAAAAGAGCAATTTGGGGGAGAAAATGTGTAATATAGGGAACCCTACGTGGTATTTAATGGATAAAAAATCTTCTCTTTGGAACCAAGAATGATATTTTGGGGAGAATATTTCTCATTTTGAGGACAGAAATAGGTCTTTTTTGGAGAGGATGACTTATTTTCGGTCTAAAAAGCAGTATTCTGGGAAGAAAATGCCTTCTTTTGGGGATAAAAGGTGGTATTCTGGGAAGAAAATGTGTTATTATTGGAATAAAATGTGATGTCCCAATAAAAGACGCTGTCTTCCCCAAATGCGTCTTTGTATGCTGCAAATCAGACATTTTCTCCCCGAAAGATCACCTTGATCCTCTAAAGAAGACATTTTCTCCACAAAATGCCGCTTATTAGCTCAATACCAGGCTTTCACGCAAAAATAATGCACTTTATCCCCTAAACTCATGCATTTTCTCCACAAAACACGCTTTTTCGCACCAAAATACAACCATTTCTCCCCTGCATATCAATTTCTGCCAACAATTAGACATTTTCTCCCCGAATATCACTCTTCATCCCAGAAACCAAACAGGTTCTCTCTTCAGTGCCACTCTTTATCCCCCCAAAATGGCATTTTCTCCCCAGAATACTGCCTTTCATCTTCAAGTGTCTCATATTTGGGAAAGGAAACGAAAGCGCTACTTTGGGGAGAGTATTTCTTATTTGGGGGATCAAAAGAGCAATTTGGGGGAGAAAATGTGTAATATAGGGAACCCTACGTGGTATTTAATGGATAAAAAATCTTCTCTTTGGAACCAAGAATGATATTTTGGGGAGAATATTTCTCATTTTGAGGACAGAAATAGGTCTTTTTTGGAGAGGATGACTTATTTTCGGTCTAAAAAGCAGTATTCTGGGAAGAAAATGCCTTCTTTTGGGGATAAAAGGTGGTATTCTGGGAAGAAAATGTGTTATTATTGGAATAAAATGTGATGTCCCAATAAAAGACGCTGTCTTCCCCAAATGCGTCTTTGTATGCTGCAAATCAGACATTTTCTCCCCGAAAGATCACCTTTATCCTCAAAAGAAGACATTTTCTCCACAAAATGCCGCTTATTAGCTCAATACCAGGCTTTCACGCCAAAATAATGCAGTTTATCCCCAAAACTCAGGCATTTTCTCCACAAAACACTCTTTTTCTCTCCAAAATACAACCATTTCTCCCCTGCATATCAATTTCTGCCAACAATTAGACATTTTCTCCCCGAATATCACTCTTCATCCCAGAAACCAAACAGGTTCTCTCTTCAGTGCCACTCTTTAGCCCCCCAAAATGGCATTTTCTCCCCAGAATACTGCCTTTCATCTTCAAATGTCTCATATTTGGGAAAGGAAACGAAAGCGCTACTTTGGGGAGAGTACTTCTTATTTGGGGGATCAAAAGAGCAATTTGGGGGAGAAAATGTGTAATATAGGGAACCCTACGTGGTATTTAATGGATAAAAAATCTTCTCTTTGGAACCAAGAATGATATTTTGGGGAGAATATTTCTCATTTTGAGGACAGAAAGAGGTCTTTTTTGGTAGAGAATGACTTATTTTCGGTCTAAAAAGCAGTATTCTGGGAAGAAAATGCCTTCTTTTGGGGATAAAAGGTGGTATTCTGGGAAGAAAATGTGTTATTATTGGAATAAAATGTGATGTCCCAATAAAAGACGCTGTCTTCCCCAAATGCGTCTTTGTATGCTGCAAATCAGACATTTTCTCCCCGAAAGATCACCTTTATCCTCTAAAGAAGACATTTTCTCCACAAAATGCTGCTTATTAGCTCAATACCATGATTTGTCGCCAAAATAATGCAGTTTATCCCCAAAAATCATGCATTTTCTCCACAAAACACGCTTTTTCTCTCCCAAATACAACCATTTCTCCCCTGCATATCAATTTCTGCCAACAATTAGACATTTTCTCCCCGAATATCACTCTTCATCCCAGAAACCAAACAGGTTCTCTCTTAAGTGCCACTCTTTAGCCCCCCAAAAAGGCATTTTCTCCCCAGAATACTGCCTTTCATCTTCAAGTGTCTCATATTTGGGAAAGGAAACGAAAGCGCTTCTTTGGGGAGAGTATTTCTTATTTGGGGGATCAAAAGAGCAATTTGGGGGAGAAAATGTGTAATATAGGGAACCCTACGTGGTATTTAATGGATAAAAAATCTTCTCTTTGGAACCAAGAATGATATTTTGGGGAGAATATTTCTCATTTTGAGGACAGAAATAGGTCTTTTTTGGAGAGGATGACTTATTTTCGTTCTAAAAAGCAGTATTCTGGGAAGAAAATGCCTTCTTTTGGGGATAAAAGGTGGTATTCTGGGAAGAAAATGTGTTATTATTGGAATAAAATGTGATGTCCCAATAAAAGACGCTGTCTTCCCCAAATGCGTCTTTGTATGCTGCAAATCAGACATTTTATCCCCGAAAGATCACCTTGATCCTCTAAAGAAGACATTTTCTCCACAAAATGCCGCTTATTAGCTCAATACCAGGCTTTCACGCCAAAATAATGCACTTTATCCCCTAAACTCATGCATTTTCTCCACAAAACACGCTTTTTCGCACCAAAATACAACCATTTCTCCCCTGCATATCAATTTCTGCCAACAATTAGACATTTTCTCCCCGAATATCACTCTTCATCCCAGAAACCAAACAGTTTCTCTCTTCAGTGCCACTCTTTATCCCCCCAAAATGGCATTTTCTCCCCAGAATACTGCCTTTCATCTTCAAGTGTCTCATATTTGGGAAAGGAAACGAAAGCGCTACTTTGGGGAGAGTATTTCTTATTTGGGGGATCAAAAGAGCAATTTGGGGGAGAAAATGTGTAATATAGGGAACCCTACGTGGTATTTAATGGATAAAAAATCTTCTCTTTGGAACCAAGAATGATATTTTGGGGAGAATATTTCTCATTTTGAGGACAGAAATAGGTCTTTTTTGGAGAGGATGACTTATTTTCGGTCTAAAAAGCAGTATTCTGGGAAGAAAATGCCTTCTTTTGTGGATAAAAAGTGGTATTCTGGGAAGAAAATGTGTTATTATTGGAATAAAATGTGATGTCCCAATAAAAGACGCTGTCTTCCCCAAATGCGTCTTTGTATGCTGCAAATCAGACATTTTCTCCCCGAAAGATCACCTTTATCCTCAAAAGAAGACATTTTCTCCACAAAATGCCGCTTATTAGCTCAATACCAGGCTTTCACGCCAAAATAATGCAGTTTATCCCCAAAACTCAGGCATTTTCTCCACAAAACACTCTTTTTCGCTCCAAAATACAATCATTTCTCCCCTGCATATCAATTTCTGCCAACAATTAGACATTTTCTCCCCGAATATCACTCTTCATCCCAGAAACCAAACAGGTTCTCTCTTAAGTGCCACTCTTTATCCCCCCAAAATGGCATTTTCTCCCCAGAATACTGCCTTTCATCTTCAAATGTCTCATATTTGGGAAAGGAAACGAAAGCGCTACTTTGGGGAGAGTACTTCTTATTTGGGGGATCAAAAGAGCAATTTGGGGGAGAAAATGTGTAATATAGGGAACCCTACGTGGTATTTAATGGATAAAAAATCTTCTATTTGGAACCAAGAATGATATTTTGGGGAGAATATTTCTCATTTTGAGGACAGAAATAGGTCTTTTTTGGTAGAGAATGACTTATTTTCGGTCTAAAAAGCAGTATTCTGGGAAGAAAATGCCTTCTTTTGGGGATAAAAGGTGGTATTCTGGGAAGAAAATGTGTTATTATTGGAATAAAATGTGATGTCCCAATAAAAGACGCTGTCTTCCCCAAATGCGTCTTTGTATGCTGCAAATCAGACATTTTCTCCCCGAAAGATCACCTTTATCCTCTAAAGAAGACATTTTCTCCACAAAATGCTGCTTATTAGCTCAATACCATGATTTGTCGCCAAAATAATGCAGTTTATCCCCAAAAATCATGCATTTTCTCCACAAAACACGCTTTTTCTCTCCCAAATACAACCATTTCTCCCCTGCATATCAATTTCTGCCAACAATTAGACATTTTCTCCCCGAATATCACTCTTCATCCCAGAAACCAAACAGGTTCTCTCTTAAGTGCCACTCTTTAGCCCCCCAAAAAGGCATTTTCTCCCCAGAATACTGCCTTTCATCTTCAAGTGTCTCATATTTGGGAAAGGAAACGAAAGCGCTTCTTTGGGGAGAGTATTTCTTATTTGGGGGATCAAAAGAGCAATTTGGGGGAGAAAATGTGTAATATAGGGAACCCTACGTGGTATTTAATGGATAAAAAATCTTCTCTTTGGAACCAAGAATGATATTTTGGGGAGATAATTTCTCATTTTGAGGACAGAAATAGGTCTTTTTTGGAGAGGATGACTTATTTTCGGTCTAAAAAGCAGTATTCTGGGAAGAAAATGCCTTCTTTTGGGGATAAAAGGTGGTATTCTGGGAAGAAAATGTGTTATTATTGGAATAAAATGTGATGTCCCAATAAAAGACGCTGTCTTCCCCAAATGCGTCTTTGTATGCTGCAAATCAGACATTTTCTCCCCGAAAGATCACCTTGATCCTCTAAAGAAGACATTTTCTCCACAAAATGCCGCTTATTAGCTCAATACCAGGCTTTCACGCAAAAATAATGCACTTTATCCCCTAAACTCATGCATTTTCTCCACAAAACACGCTTTTTCGCACCAAAATACAACCATTTCTCCCCTGCATATCAATTTCTGCCAACAATTAGACATTTTCTCCCCGAATATCACTCTTCATCCCAGAAACCAAACAGGTTCTCTCTTCAGTGCCACTCTTTATCCCCCCAAAATGGCATTTTCTCCCCAGAATACTGCCTTTCATCTTCAAGTGTCTCATATTTGGGAAAGGAAACGAAAGCGCTACTTTGGGGAGAGTATTTCTTATTTGGGGGATCAAAAGAGCAATTTGGGGGAGAAAATGTGTAATATAGGGAACCCTACGTGGTATTTAATGGATAAAAAATCTTCTCTTTGGAACCAAGAATGATATTTTGGGGAGAATATTTCTCATTTTGAGGACAGAAATAGGTCTTTTTTGGAGAGGATGACTTATTTTCGGTCTAAAAAGCAGTATTCTGGGAAGAAAATGCCTTCTTTTGGGGATAAAAAGTGGTATTCTGGGAAGAAAATGTGTTATTATTGGAATAAAATGTGATGTCCCAATAAAAGACGCTGTCTTCCCCAAATGCGTCTTTGTATGCTGCAAATCAGACATTTTCTCCCCGAAAGATCACCTTTATCCTCAAAAGAAGACATTTTCTCCACAAAATGCCGCTTATTAGCTCAATACCAGGCTTTCACGCCAAAATAATGCAGTTTATCCCCAAAACTCACGCATTTTCTCCCCAAAACACTCTTTTTCGCACCAAAATACAACCATTTCTCCCCTGCATATCAATTTCTGCCAACAATTAGACATTTTCTCCCCGAATATCACTCTTCATCCCAGAAACCAAACAGGTTCTCTCTTAAGTGCCACTCTTTATCCCCCCAAAATGGCATTTTCTCCCCAGAATACTGCCTTTCATCTTCAAATGTCTCATATTTGGGAAAGGAAACGAAAGCGCTACTTTGGGGAGAGTACTTCTTATTTGGGGGATCAAAAGAGCAATTTGGGGGAGAAAATGTGTAATATAGGGAACCCTACGTGGTATTTAATGGATAAAAAATCTTCTATTTGGAACCAAGAATGATATTTTGGGGAGAATATTTCTCATTTTGAGGACAGAAATAGGTCTTTTTTGGTAGAGAATGACTTATTTTCGGTCTAAAAAGCAGTATTCTGGGAAGAAAATGCCTTCTTTTGGGGATAAAAGGTGGTATTCTGGGAAGAAAATGTGTTATTATTGGAATAAAATGTGATGTCCCAATAAAAGACGCTGTCTTCCCCAAATGCGTCTTTGTAAGCTGCAAATCAGACATTTTCTCCCCGAAAGATCACCTTTATCCTCAAAAGAAGACATTTTCTCCACAAAATGCCGCTTATTAGGTAAATACCAGGCTTTCACGCCAAAATAATGCACTTTATCCCCAAAACTCAGGCATTTTCTCCCCAAAACACTCTTTTTCGCTCCAAAATACAACCATTTCTCCCCTGCATATCAATTTCTGCCAACAATTAGACATTTTCTCCCCGAATATCACTCTTCATCCCAGAAACCAAACAGTTTCTCCCTTCAGTGCCACTCTTTAGCCCCCCAAAAAGGCATTTTCTCCCCAGAATACTGCCTTTCATCTTCAAATGTCTCATATTTGGGAAAGGAAACGAAAGCGCTACTTTGGGGAGAGTATTTCTTATTTGGGGGATCAAAAGAGCAATTTGGGGGAGAAAATGTGTAATATAGGGAACCCTACGTGGTATTTAATGGATAAAAAATCTTCTCTTTGGAACCAAGAATGATATTTTGGGGAGAATATTTCTCATTTTGAGGACAGAAATAGGTCTTTTTTGGAGAGGATGACTTATTTTCGGTCTAAAAAGCAGTATTCTGGGAAGAAAATGCCTTCTTTTGGGGATAAAAGGTGGTATTCTGGGAAGAAAATGTGTTATTATTGGAATAAAATGTGATGTCCCAATAAAAGACGCTGTCTTCCCCAAATGCGTCTTTGTATGCTGCAAATCAGACATTTTCTCCCCGAAAGATCACCTTAATCCTCTAAAGAAGACATTTTCTCCACAAAATGCTGCTTATTAGCTCAATACCATGCTTTCACGCCAAAATAATGCAGTTTATCCCCAAAACTCAGGCATTTTCTCCCCAAACCACGCTTTTTCTCTCCCAAATACAACCATTTCTCCCCTGCATATCAATTTCTGCCAACAATTAGACATTTTCTCCCCGAATATCACTCTTCATCCCAGAAACCAAACAGGTTCTCTCTTAAGTGCCACTCTTTAGCCCCCCAAAATGGCATTTTCTCCCCAGAATACTGCCTTTCATCTTCAAGTGTCTCATATTTGGGAAAGGAAACGAAAGCGCTACTTTGGGGAGAGTATTTCTTATTTGGGGGATCAAAAGAGCAATTTGGGGGAGAAAATGTGTAATATAGGGAACCCTACGTGGTATTTAATGGATAAAAAATCTTCTCTTTGGAACCAAGAATGATATTTTGGGGAGAATATTTCTCATTTTGAGGACAGAAATAGGTCTTTTTTGGAGAGGATGACTTATTTTCGGTCTAAAAAGCAGTATTCTGGGAAGAAAATGCCTTCTTTTGGGGATAAAAGGTGGTATTCTGGGAAGAAAATGTGTTATTATTGGAATAAAATGTGATGTCCCAATAAAAGACGCTGTCTTCCCCAAATGCGTCTTTGTATGCTGCAAATCAGACATTTTCTCCCCGAAAGATCACCTTAATCCTCTAAAGAAGACATTTTCTCCACAAAATGCTGCTTATTAGCTCAATACCATGCTTTCACGCCAAAATAATGCAGTTTATCCCCAAAACTCAGGCATTTTCTCCCCAAACCACGCTTTTTCTCTCCCAAATACAACCATTTCTCCCCTGCATATCAATTTCTGCCAACAATTAGACATTTTCTCCCCGAATATCACTCTTCATCCCAGAAACCAAACAGGTTCTCTCTTAAGTGCCACTCTTTAGCCCCCCAAAATGGCATTTTCTCCCCAGAATACTGCCTTTCATCTTCAAGTGTCTCATATTTGGGAAAGGAAACGAAAGCGCTACTTTGGGGAGAGTATTTCTTATTTGGGGGATCAAAAGAGCAATTTGGGGGAGAAAATGTGTAATATAGGGAACCCTACGTGGTATTTAATGGATAAAAAATCTTCTCTTTGGAACCAAGAATGATATTTTGGGGAGAATATTTCTCATTTTGAGGACAGAAATAGGTCTTTTTTGGAGAGGATGACTTATTTTCGGTCTAAAAAGCAGTATTCTGGGAAGAAAATGCCTTCTTTTGGGGATAAAAGGTGGTATTCTGGGAAGAAAATGTGTTATTATTGGAATAAAATGTGATGTCCCAATAAAAGACGCTGTCTTCCCCAAATGCGTCTTTGTATGCTGCAAATCAGACATTTTCTCCCCGAAAGATCACCTTAATCCTCTAAAGAAGACATTTTCTCCACAAAATGCCGCTTATTAGCTCAATACCAGGCTTTCACGCCAAAATAATGCAGTTTATCCCCAAAACTCAGGCATTTTCTCCCCAAAACACTCTTTTTCTCTCCAAAATACAACCATTTCTCCCCTGCATATCAATTTCTGCCAACAATTAGACATTTTCTCCCCGAATATCACTCTTCATCCCAGAAACCAAACAGGTTCTCTCTTAAGTGCCACTCTTTATCCCCCCAAAATGGCATTTTCTCCCCAGAATACTGCCTTTCATCTTCAAATGTCTCATATTTGGGAAAGGAAACGAAAGCGCTACTTTGGGGAGAGTACTTCTTATTTGGGGGATCAAAAGAGCAATTTGGGGGAGAAAATGTGTAATATAGGGAACCCTACGTGGTATTTAATGGATAAAAAATCTTCTATTTGGAACCAAGAATGATATTTTGGGGAGAATATTTCTCATTTTGAGGACAGAAATAGGTCTTTTTTGGAGAGGATGACTTATTTTCGGTCTAAAAAGCAGTATTCTGGGAAGAAAATGCCTTCTTTTGGGGATAAAAGTTGGTATTCTGGGAAGAAAATGTGTTATTATTGGAATAAAATGTGATGTCCCAATAAAAGACGCTGTCTTCCCCAAATGCGTCTTTGTATGCTGCAAATCAGACATTTTCTCCCCGAAAGATCACCTTTATCCTCTAAAGAAGACATTTTCTCCACAAAATGCTGCTTATTAGCTCAATACCATGATTTGTCGCCAAAATAATGCAGTTTATCCCCAAAAATCATGCATTTTCTCCACAAAACACGCTTTTTCTCTCCCAAATACAACCATTTCTCCCCTGCATATCAATTTCTGCCAACAATTAGACATTTTCTCCCCGAATATCACTCTTCATCCCAGAAACCAAACAGGTTCTCTCTTAAGTGCCACTCTTTAGCCCCCCAAAAAGGCATTTTCTCCCCAGAATACTGCCTTTCATCTTCAAGTGTCTCATATTTGGGAAAGGAAACGAAAGCGCTTCTTTGGGGAGAGTATTTCTTATTTGGGGGATCAAAAGAGCAATTTGGGGGAGAAAATGTGTAATATAGGGAACCCTACGTGGTATTTAATGGATAAAAAATCTTCTATTTGGAACCAAGAATGATATTTTGGGGAGAATATTTCTCATTTTGAGGACAGAAATAGGTCTTTTGTGGAGAGGATGACTTATTTTCGGTCTAAAAAGCAGTATTCTGGGAAGAAAATGCCTTCTTTTGGGGATAAAAGGTGGTATTCTGGGAAGAAAATGTGTTATTATTGGAATAAAATGTGATGTCCCAATAAAAGACGCTGTCTTCCCCAAATGCGTCTTTGTAAGCTGCAAATCAGACATTTTCTCCCCGAAAGATCACCTTTATCCTCAAAAGAAGACATTTTCTCCACAAAATGCCGCTTATTAGCTCAAAACCAGGCTTTCACGACAAAATAATGCAGTTTATCCCCAAAACTCAGGCATTTTCTCCCCAAAACACTCTTTTTCTCTCCAAAATACAACCATTTCTTCCCTGCATATCAATTTCTGCCAACAATTAGACATTTTCTCCCCGAATATCACTCTTCATCCCAGAAACCAAACAGGTTCTCTCTTAAGTGCCACTCTTTATCCCCCCAAAATGGCATTTTCTCCCCAGAATACTGCCTTTCATCTTCAAATGTCTCATATTTGGGAAAGGAAACGAAAGCGCTACTTTGGGGAGAGTACTTCTTATTTGGGGGATCAAAAGAGCAATTTGGGGGAGAAAATGTGTAATATAGGGAACCCTACGTGGTATTTAATGGATAAAAAATCTTCTCTTTGGAACCAAGAATGATATTTTGGGGAGAATATTTCTCATTTTGAGGACAGAAATAGGTCTTTTTTGGAGAGGATGACTTATTTTCGGTCTAAAAAGCAGTATTCTGGGAAGAAAATGCCTTCTTTTGGGCATAAAAGGTGGTATTCTGGGAAGAAAATGTGTTATTATTGGAATAAAATGTGATGTCCCAATAAAAGACGCTGTCTTCCCCAAATGCGTCTTTGTATGCTGCAAATCAGACATTTTCTCCCCGAAAGATCACCTTTATCCTCAAAAGAAGACATTTTCTCCACAAAATGCCGCTTATTAGCTCAATACCAGGCTTTCACGCCAAAATAATGCACTTTATCCCCTAAACTCATGCATTTTCTCCACAAAACACGCTTTTTCTCTCCCAAATACAACCATTTCTCCCCTGCATATCAATTTCTGCCAACAATTAGACATTTTCTCCCCGAATATCACTCTTCATCCCAGAAACCAAACAGGTTCTCTCTTAAGTGCCACTCTTTAGCCCCCCAAAATGGCATTTTCTCCCCAGAATACTGCCTTTCATCTTCAAATGTCTCATATTTGGGAAAGGAAACGAAAGCGCTACTTTGGGGAGAGTATTTCTTATTTGGGGGATCAAAAGAGCAATTTGGGGGAGAAAATGTGTAATATAGGGAACCCTACGTGGTATTTAATGGATAAAAAATCTTCTCTTTGGAACCAAGAATGATATTTTGGGGAGAATATTTCTCATTTTGAGGACAGAAATAGGTCTTTTTTGGAGAGGATGACTTATTTTCGGTCTAAAAAGCAGTATTCTGGGAAGAAAATGCCTTCTTTTGTGGATAAAAAGTGGTATTCTGGGAAGAAAATGTGTTATTATTGGAATAAAATGTGATGTCCCAATAAAAGACGCTGTCTTCCCCAAATGCGTCTTTGTATGCTGCAAATCAGACATTTTCTCCCCGAAAGATCACCTTTATCCTCAAAAGAAGACATTTTCTCCACAAAATGCCGCTTATTAGCTCAATACCATGATTTCACGCCAAAATAATGCAGTTTATCCCCAAAACTCACGCATTTTCTCCCCAAAACACTCTTTTTCGCTCCAAAATACAACCATTTCTCCCCTGCATATCAATTTCTGCCAACAATTAGACATTTTCTCCCCGAATATCACTCTTCATTCCGGAAACCAAACAGTTTCTCCCTTCAGTGCCACTCTTTAGCCCCCCAAAAAGGCATTTTCTCCCCAGAATACTGCCTTTCATCTTCAAATGTCTCATATTTGGGAAAGGAAACGAAAGCGCTTCTTTGGGGAGAGTATTTCTTATTTGGGGGATCAAAAGAGCAATTTGGGGGAGAAAATGTGTAATATAGGGAACCCTACGTGGTATTTAATGGATAAAAAATCTTCTCTTTGGAACCAAGAATGATATTTTGGGGAGAATATTTCTCATTTTGAGGACAGAAATAGGTCTTTTTTGGAGAGGATGACTTATTTTCGGTCTAAAAAGCAGTATTCTGGGAAGAAAATGCCTTCTTTTGGGGATAAAAGGTGGTATTCTGGGAAGAAAATGTGTTATTATTGGAATAAAATGTGATGTCCCAATAAAAGACGCTGTCTTCCCCAAATGCATCTTTGTATGCTGCAAATCAGACATTTTCTCCCCGAAAGATCACCTTTATCCTCAAAAGAAGACATTTTCTCCACAAAATGCCGCTTATTAGCTCAATACCAGGCTTTCACGCCAAAATAATGCACTTTATCCCCAAAACTCAGGCATTTTCTCCCCAAAACACGCTTTTTCTCTCCCAAATACAACCATTTCTCCCCTGCATATCAATTTCTGCCAACAATTAGACATTTTCTCCCCGAATATCACTCTTCATTCCGGAAACCAAACAGTTTCTCCCTTCAGTGCCACTCTTTAGCCCCCCAAAAAGGCATTTTCTCCCCAGAATACTGCCTTTCATCTTCAAATGTCTCATATTTGGGAAAGGAAACGAAAGCGCTTCTTTGGGGAGAGTATTTCTTATTTGGGGGATCAAAAGAGCAATTTGGGGGAGAAAATGTGTAATATAGGGAACCCTACGTGGTATTTAATGGATAAAAAATCTTCTCTTTGGAACCAAGAATGATATTTTGGGGAGAATATTTCTCATTTTGAGGACAGAAATAGGTCTTTTTTGGAGAGGATGACTTATTTTCGGTCTAAAAAGCAGTATTCTGGGAAGAAAATGCCTTCTTTTGGGGATAAAAGGTGGTATTCTGGGAAGAAAATGTGTTATTATTGGAATAAAATGTGATGTCCCAATAAAAGACGCTGTCTTCCCCAAATGCGTCTTTGTATGCTGCAAATCAGACATTTTCTCCCCGAAAGATCACCTTGATCCTCTAAAGAAGACATTTTCTCCACAAAATGCCGCTTATTAGCTCAATACCAGGCTTTCACGCCAAAATAATGCACTTTATCCCCAAAACTCAGGCATTTTCTCCCCAAAACACGCTTTTTCTCTCCCAAATACAACCATTTCTCCCCTGCATATCAATTTCTGCCAACAATTAGACATTTTCTCCCCGAATATCACTCTTCATCCCAGAAACCAAACAGGTTCTCTCTTAAGTGCCACTCTTTAGCCCCCCAAAAAGGCATTTTCTCCCCAGAATACTGCCTTTCATCTTCAAGTGTCTAATATTTGGGAAAGGAAACGAAAGCGCTACTTTGGGGAGAGTATTTCTTATTTGGGGGATCAAAAGAGCAATTTGGGGGAGAAAATGTGTAATATAGGGAACCCTACGTGGTATTTAATGGATAAAAAATCTTCTCTTTGGAACCAAGAATGATATTTTGGGGAGATAATTTCTCATTTTGAGGACAGAAATAGGTCTTTTTTGGAGAGGATGACTTATTTTCGGTCTAAAAAGCAGTATTCTGGGAAGAAAATGCCTTCTTTTGGGGATAAAAGGTGGTATTCTGGGAAGAAAATGTGTTATTATTGGAATAAAATGTGATGTCCCAATAAAAGACGCTGTCTTCCCCAAATGACTATTTGTATGCTGCAAATCAGACGTTTTCTGCCTGAAAGATCACCTTTATCCTCAAAAGAATACATTTTCTCCACAAAATGCTGCTTATTAGCTCAATACCATGATTTGTCGCCAAAATAATGCAGTTTATCCCCAAAACTCACGCATTTTCTCCCCAAAACACTCTTTTTCGCTCCCAAATACAACCATTTCTCCCCTGCATATCAATTTCTGCCAACAATTAGACATTTTCTCCCCGAATATCACTCTTCATCCCAGAAACCAAACAGGTTCTCTCTTCAGTGCCACTCTTTAGCCCCCCAAAAAGGCATTTTCTCCCCAGAATACTGCCTTTCATCTTCAAGTGTCTCATATTTGGGAAAGGAAACGAAAGCGCTACTTTGGGGAGAGTATTTCTTATTTGGGGGATCAAAAGAGCAATTTGGGGGAGAAAATGTGTAATATAGGGAACCCTACGTGGTATTTAATGGATAAAAAATCTTCTCTTTGGAACCAAGAATGATATTTTGGGGAGAATATTTCTCATTTTGAGGACAGAAATAGGTCTTTTTTGGAGAGGATGACTTATTTTCGGTCTAAAAAGCAGTATTCTGGGAAGAAAATGCCTTCTTTTGGGGATAAAAGGTGGTATTCTGGGAAGAAAATGTGTTATTATTGGAATAAAATGTGATGTCCCAATAAAAGACGCTGTCTTCCCCAAATGCGTCTTTGTATGCTGCAAATCAGACATTTTCTCCCCGAAAGATCACCTTAATCCTCTAAAGAAGACATTTTCTCCACAAAATGCTGCTTATTAGCTCAATACCATGCTTTCACGCCAAAATAATGCAGTTTATCCCCAAAACTCAGGCATTTTCTCCCCAAACCACGCTTTTTCTCTCCCAAATACAACCATTTCTCCCCTGCATATCAATTTCTGCCAACAATTAGACATTTTCTCCCCGAATATCACTCTTCATCCCAGAAACCAAACAGGTTCTCTCTTAAGTGCCACTCTTTAGCCCCCCAAAAAGGCATTTTCTCCCCAGAATACTGCCTTTCATCTTCAAGTGTCTCATATTTGGGAAAGGAAACGAAAGCGCTACTTTGGGGAGAGTATTTCTTATTTGGGGGATCAAAAGAGCAATTTGGGGGAGAAAATGTGTAATATAGGGAACCCTACGTGGTATTTAATGGATAAAAAATCTTCTCTTTGGAACCAAGAATGATATTTTGGGGAGATAATTTCTCATTTTGAGGACAGAAATAGGTCTTTTTTGGAGAGGATGACTTATTTTCGGTCTAAAAAGCAGTATTCTGGGAAGAAAATGCCTTCTTTTGGGGATAAAAAGTGGTATTCTGGGAAGAAAATGTGTTATTATTGGAATAAAATGTGATGTCCCAATAAAAGACGCTGTCTTCCCCAAATGAGTATTTGTATGCTGCAAATCAGACGTTTTCTGCCTGAAAGATCACCTTTATCCTCTAAAGAAGACATTTTCTCCACAAAATGCCGCTTATTAGCTCAATACCATGATTTGTCGCCAAAATAATGCAGTTTATCCCCAAAACTCACGCATTTTCTCCCCAAAACACTCTTTTTCGCTCCAAAATACAACCATTTCTCCCCTGCATATCAATTTCTGCCAACAATTAGACATTTTCTCCCCGAATATCACTCTTCATCCCAGAAACCAAACAGGTTCTCTCTTCAGTGCCACTCTTTAGCCCCCCAAAAAGGCATTTTCTCCCCAGAATACTGCCTTTCATCTTCAAGTGTCTCATATTTGGGAAAGGAAACGAAAGCGCTACTTTGGGGAGAGTATTTCTTATTTGGGGGATCAAAAGAGCAATTTGGGGGAGAAAATGTGTAATATAGGGAACCCTACGTGGTATTTAATGGATAAAAAATCTTCTCTTTGGAACCAAGAATGATATTTTGGGGAGAATATTTCTCATTTTGAGGACAGAAATAGGTCTTTTGTGGAGAGGATGACTTATTTTCGGTCTAAAAAGCAGTATTCTGGGAAGAAAATGCCTTCTTTTGGGGATAAAAGGTGGTATTCTGGGAAGAAAATGTGTTATTATTGGAATAAAATGTGATGTCCCAATAAAAGACGCTGTCTTCCCCAAATGCGTCTTTGTATGCTGCAAATCAGACATTTTCTCCCCGAAAGATCACCTTGATCCTCTAAAGAAGACATTTTCTCCACAAAATGCCGCTTATTAGCTCAATACCAGGCTTTCACGCCAAAATAATGCACTTTATCCCCAAAAATCATGCATTTTCTCCACAAAACACTCTTTTTCGCACCAAAATACAACCATTTCTCCCCTGCATATCAATTTCTGCCAACAATTAGACATTTTCTCCCCGAATATCACTCTTCATTCCAGAAACCAAACAGTTTCTCCCTTCAGTGCCACTCTTTAGCCCCCCAAAAAGGCATTTTCTCCCCAGAATACTGCCTTTCATCTTCAAATGTCTCATATTTGGGAAAGGAAACGAAAGCGCTTCTTTGGGGAGAGTATTTCTTATTTGGGGGATCAAAAGAGCAATTTGGGGGAGAAAATGTGTAATATAGGGAACCCTACGTGGTATTTAATGGATAAAAAATCTTCTCTTTGGAACCAAGAATGATATTTTGGGGAGAATATTTCTCATTTTGAGGACAGAAATAGGTCTTTTTTGGAGAGGATGACTTATTTTCGGTCTAAAAAGCAGTATTCTGGGAAGAAAATGCCTTCTTTTGGGGATAAAAGGTGGTATTCTGGGAAGAAAATGTGTTATTATTGGAATAAAATGTGATGTCCCAATAAAAGACGCTGTCTTCCCCAAATGCGTCTTTGTATGCTGCAAATCAGACATTTTCTCCCCGAAAGATCACCTTAATCCTCTAAAGAAGACATTTTCTCCACAAAATGCCGCTTATTAGCTCAATACCAGGCTTTCACGCCAAAATAATGCACTTTATCCCCAAAACTCAGGCATTTTCTCCCCAAAACACTCTTTTTCTCTCCAAAATACAAGCATTTCTCCCCTGCATATCAATTTCTGCCAACAATTAGACATTTTCTCCCCGAATATCACTCTTCATCCCAGAAACCAAACAGGTTCTCTCTTCAGTGCCACTCTTTAGCCCCCCAAAAAGGCATTTTCTCCCCAGAATACTGCCTTTCATCTTCAAGTGTCTCATATTTGGGAAAGGAAACGAAAGCGCTACTTTGGGGAGAGTATTTCTTATTTGGGGGATCAAAAGAGCAATTTGGGGGAGAAAATGTGTAATATAGGGAACCCTACGTGGTATTTAATGGATAAAAAATCTTCTCTTTGGAACCAAGAATGATATTTTGGGGAGAATATTTCTCATTTTGAGGACAGAAATAGGTCTTTTGTGGAGAGGATGACTTATTTTCGGTCTAAAAAGCAGTATTCTGGGAAGAAAATGCCTTCTTTTGGGGATAAAAGGTGGTATTCTGGGAAGAAAATGTGTTATTATTGGAATAAAATGTGATGTCCCAATAAAAGACGCTGTCTTCCCCAAATGCGTCTTTGTACGCTGCAAATCAGACATTTTCTCCCCGAAAGATCACCTTTATCCTCAAAAGAAGACATTTTCTCCACAAAATGCCGCTTATTAGCTCAATACCAGGCTTTCACGCCAAAATAATGCACTTTATCCCCAAAACTCGGGCATTTTCTCCACAAAACACTCTTTTTCGCACCAAAATACAACCATTTCTCCCCTGCATATCAATTTCTGCCAACAATTAGACATTTTCTCCCCGAATATCACTCTTCATTCCAGAAACCAAACAGTTCCTCCCTTCAGTGCCACTCTTTAGCCCCCCAAAAAGGCATTTTCTCCCCAGAATACTGCCTTTCATCTTCAAATGTCTCATATTTGGGAAAGGAAACGAAAGTGCTTCTTTGGGGAGAGTATTTCTTATTTGGGGGATCAAAAGAGCAATTTGGGGGAGAAAATGTGTAATATAGGGAACCCTACGTGGTATTTAATGGATAAAAAATCTTCTCTTTGGAACCAAGAATGATATTTTGGGGAGAATATTTCTCATTTTGAGGACAGAAATAGGTCTTTTTTGGAGAGGATGACTTATTTTCGGTCTAAAAAGCAGTATTCTGGGAAGAAAATGCCTTCTTTTGGGGATAAAAGGTGGTATTCTGGGAAGAAAATGTGTTATTATTGGAATAAAATGTGATGTCCCAATAAAAGACGCTGTCTTCCCCAAATGCGTCTTTGTATGCTGCAAATCAGACATTTTCTCCCCGAAAGATCACCTTAATCCTCAAAAGAAGACATTTTCTCCACAAAATGCCGCTTATTAGCTCAATACCAGGCTTTCACGCCAAAATAATGCACTTTATCCCCTAAACTCATGCATTTTCTCCACAAAACACGCTTTTTCGCACCAAAATACAACCATTTCTCCCCTGCATATCAATTTCTGCCAACAATTAGACATTTTCTCCCCGAATATCACTCTTCATCCCAGAAACCAAACAGGTTCTCTCTTAAGTGCCACTCTTTAGCCCCCCAAAAAGGCATTTTCTCCCCAGAATACTGCCTTTCATCTTCAAGTGTCATATATTTGGGAAAGGAAACGAAAGCGCTTCTTTGGGGAGAGTATTTCTTATTTGGGGGATCAAAAGAGCAATTTGGGGGAGAAAATGTGTAATATAGGGAACCCTACGTGGTATTTAATGGATAAAAAATCTTCTCTTTGGAACCAAGAATGATATTTTGGGGAGAATATTTCTCATTTTGAGGACAGAAATAGGTCTTTTTTGGAGAGGATGACTTATTTTCGGTCTAAAAAGCAGTATTCTGGGAAGAAAATGCCTTCTTTTGGGGATAAAAGGTGGTATTCTGGGAAGAAAATGTGTTATTATTGGAATAAAATGTGATGTCCCAATAAAAGACGCTGTCTTCCCCAAATGCGTCTTTGTATGCTGCAAATCAGACATTTTCTCCCCGAAAGATCACCTTAATCCTCTAAAGAAGACATTTTCTCCACAAAATGCCGCTTATTAGCTCAATACCAGGCTTTCACGCCAAAATAATGCAGTTTATCCCCAAAAATCATGCATTTTCTCCCCAAAACACGCTTTTTCTCTCCCAAATACAACCATTTCTCCCCTGCATATCAATTTCTGCCAACAATTAGACATTTTCTCCCCGAATATCACTCTTCATCCCAGAAACCAAACAGGTTCTCTCTTAAGTGCCACTCTTTATCCCCCCAAAAAGGCATTTTCTCCCCAGAATACTGCCTTTCATCTTCAAGTGTCTCATAATTGGGAAAGGAAACGAAAGCGCTACTTTGGGGAGAGTATTTCTTATTTGGGGGATCAAAAGAGCAATTTGGGGGAGAAAATGTGTAATATAGGGATCCCTACGTGGTATTTAATGGAGAAAAAGTCTTCTCTTTGGAACCAAGAATGATATTTTGGGGAGAATATTTCTCATTTTGAGGACAGAAATAGGTCTTTTTTGGAGAGGATGACTGATTTTCGGTCTAAAAAGCAGTATTCTGGGAAGAAAATGCCTTCTTTTGGGGATAAAAGGTGGTATTCGGGAAGAAAATGTGTTATTATTGGAATAAAATGTGATGTCCCAAAAAAAGACGCGGTCTTCCCCAAATGAGTCTTTGTATGCTGCAAATCAGACATTTTCTCCCGGAAAGATCACCTTTATCCTCAAAAGAAGACATTTTCTCCACAAAATGCCGCTTATTAGCTCAATACCAGGCTTTCACGCCAAAATAACGCACTTTATCCCCAAAACTCATGCATTTTCTCCACAAAACACGCTTTTTCGCACCAAAATACAACCATTTCTCCCCTGCATATCAATTTCTGCCAACAATTAGACATTTTCTCCCCGAATATCACTCTTCATCCCAGAAACCAAACAGTTTCTCTCTTAAGTGCCACTCTTTAGCCCCCCAAAAAGGCATTTTCTCCCCAGAATACTGCCTTTCATCTTCAAGTGTCTCATATTTGGGAAAGGAAACGAAAGCGCTTCTTTGGGGAGAGTATTTCTTATTTGGGGGATCCAAAGAACAATTTGGGGGAGAAAATGTGTAATATAGGGAACCCTACGTGGTATTTAATGGATAAAAAATCTTCTCTTTGGAACCAAGAATGATATTTTGGGGAGAATATTTCTCATTTTGAGGACAGAAATAGGTCTTTTTTGGAGAGGATGACTTATTTTCGGTCTAAAAAGCAGTATTCTGGGAAGAAAATGCCTTCTTTTGGGGATAAAAGGTGGTATTCTGGGAAGAAAATGTGTTATTATTGGAATAAAATGTGATGTCCCAATAAAAGACGCTGTCTTCCCCAAATGCGTCTTTGTATGCTGCAAATCAGACATTTTCTCCCCGAAAGATCACCTTAATCCTCTAAAGAAGACATTTTCTCCACAAAATGCCGCTTATTAGCTCAATACCAGGCTTTCACGCCAAAATAATGCACTTTATCCCCAAAAATCATGCATTTTCTCCCCAAAACACGCTTTTTCTCTCCCAAATACAACCATTTCTCCCCTGCATATCAATTTCTGCCAACAATTAGACATTTTCTCCCCGAATATCACTCTTCATCCCAGAAACCAAACAGGTTCTCTCTTCAGTGCCACTCTTTAGCCCCCCAAAAAGGCATTTTCTCCCCAGAATACTGCCTTTCATCTTCAAGTGTCTCATATTTGGGAAAGGAAACGAAAGCGCTACTTTGGGGAGAGTATTTCTTATTTGGGGGATCAAAAGAGCAATTTGGGGGAGAAAATGTGTAATATAGGGAACCCTACGTGGTATTTAATGGATAAAAAATCTTCTCTTTGGAACCAAGAATGATATTTTGGGGAGAATATTTCTCATTTTGAGGACAGAAATAGGTCTTTTGTGGAGAGGATGACTTATTTTCGGTCTAAAAAGCAGTATTCTGGGAAGAAAATGCCTTCTTTTGGGGATAAAAGGTGGTATTCTGGGAAGAAAATGTGTTATTATTGGAATAAAATGTGATGTCCCAATAAAAGACGCTGTCTTCCCCAAATGCGTCTTTGTACGCTGCAAATCAGACATTTTCTCCCCGAAAGATCACCTTTATCCTCAAAAGAAGACATTTTCTCCACAAAATGCCGCTTATTAGCTCAATACCAGGCTTTCACGCCAAAATAATGCACTTTATCCCCAAAACTCGGGCATTTTCTCCACAAAACACTCTTTTTCGCACCAAAATACAACCATTTCTCCCCTGCATATCAATTTCTGCCAACAATTAGACATTTTCTCCCCGAATATCACTCTTCATTCCAGAAACCAAACAGTTCCTCCCTTCAGTGCCACTCTTTAGCCCCCCAAAAAGGCATTTTCTCCCCAGAATACTGCCTTTCATCTTCAAGTGTCATATATTTGGGAAAGGAAACGAAAGCGCTTCTTTGGGGAGAGTATTTCTTATTTGGGGGATCAAAAGAGCAATTTGGGGGAGAAAATGTGTAATATAGGGAACCCTACGTGGTATTTAATGGATAAAAAATCTTCTCTTTGGAACCAAGAATGATATTTTGGGGAGAATATTTCTCATTTTGAGGACAGAAATAGGTCTTTTTTGGAGAGGATGACTTATTTTCGGTCTAAAAAGCAGTATTCTGGGAAGAAAATGCCTTCTTTTGGGGATAAAAGGTGGTATTCTGGGAAGAAAATGTGTTATTATTGGAATAAAATGTGATGTCCCAATAAAAGACGCTGTCTTCCCCAAATGCGTCTTTGTATGCTGCAAATCAGACATTTTCTCCCCGAAAGATCACCTTAATCCTCTAAAGAAGACATTTTCTCCACAAAATGCCGCTTATTAGCTCAATACCATGCTTTCACGCCAAAATAATGCAGTTTATCCCCAAAAATCATGCATTTTCTCCCCAAAACACGCTTTTTCTCTCCCAAATACAACCATTTCTCCCCTGCATATCAATTTCTGCCAACAATTAGACATTTTCTCCCCGAATATCACTCTTCATCCCAGAAACCAAACAGGTTCTCTCTTAAGTGCCACTCTTTATCCCCCCAAAAAGGCATTTTCTCCCCAGAATACTGCCTTTCATCTTCAAGTGTCTCATAATTGGGAAAGGAAACGAAAGCGCTACTTTGGGGAGAGTATTTCTTATTTGGGGGATCAAAAGAGCAATTTGGGGGAGAAAATGTGTAATATAGGGATCCCTACGTGGTATTTAATGGAGAAAAAGTCTTCTCTTTGGAACCAAGAATGATATTTTGGGGAGAATATTTCTCATTTTGAGGACAGAAATAGGTCTTTTTTGGAGAGGATGACTGATTTTCGGTCTAAAAAGCAGTATTCTGGGAAGAAAATGCCTTCTTTTGGGGATAAAAGGTGGTATTCGGGAAGAAAATGTGTTATTATTGGAATAAAATGTGATGTCCCAAAAAAAGACGCGGTCTTCCCCAAATGAGTCTTTGTATGCTGCAAATCAGACATTTTCTCCCGGAAAGATCACCTTTATCCTCAAAAGAAGACATTTTCTCCACAAAATGCCGCTTATTAGCTCAATACCAGGCTTTCACGCCAAAATAACGCACTTTATCCCCAAAACTCATGCATTTTCTCCACAAAACACGCTTTTTCGCACCAAAATACAACCATTTCTCCCCTGCATATCAATTTCTGCCAACAATTAGACATTTTCTCCCCGAATATCACTCTTCATCCCAGAAACCAAACAGTTTCTCTCTTAAGTGCCACTCTTTAGCCCCCCAAAAAGGCATTTTCTCCCCAGAATACTGCCTTTCATCTTCAAGTGTCTCATATTTGGGAAAGGAAACGAAAGCGCTTCTTTGGGGAGAGTATTTCTTATTTGGGGGATCCAAAGAACAATTTGGGGGAGAAAATGTGTAATATAGGGAACCCTACGTGGTATTTAATGGATAAAAAATCTTCTCTTTGGAACCAAGAATGATATTTTGGGGAGAATATTTCTCATTTTGAGGACAGAAATAGGTCTTTTTTGGAGAGGATGACTTATTTTCGGTCTAAAAAGCAGTATTCTGGGAAGAAAATGCCTTCTTTTGGGGATAAAAGGTGGTATTCTGGGAAGAAAATGTGTTATTATTGGAATAAAATGTGATGTCCCAATAAAAGACGCTGTCTTCCCCAAATGCGTCTTTGTATGCTGCAAATCAGACATTTTCTCCCCGAAAGATCACCTTAATCCTCTAAAGAAGACATTTTCTCCACAAAATGCCGCTTATTAGCTCAATACCAGGCTTTCACGCCAAAATAATGCAGTTTATCCCCAAAAATCATGCATTTTCTCCCCAAAACACGCTTTTTCTCTCCCAAATACAACCATTTCTCCCCTGCATATCAATTTCTGCCAACAATTAGACATTTTCTCCCCGAATATCACTCTTCATCCCAGAAACCAAACAGGTTCTCTCTTCAGTGCCACTCTTTATCCCCCCAAAAAGGCATTTTCTCCCCAGAATACTGCCTTTCATCTTCAAGTGTCTCATAATTGGGAAAGGAAACGAAAGCGCTACTTTGGGGAGAGTATTTCTTATTTGGGGGATCAAAAGAGCAATTTGGGGGAGAAAATGTGTAATATAGGGATCCCTACGTGGTATTTAATGGAGAAAAAGTCTTATCTTTGGAACCAAGAATGATATTTTGGGGAGAATATTTCTCATTTTGAGGACAGAAATAGGTCTTTTGTGGAGAGGATGACTTATTTTCGGTCTAAAAAGCAGTATTCTGGGAAGAAAATGCCTTCTTTTGGGGATAAAAGGTGGTATTCGGGAAGAAAATGTGTTATTATTGGAATAAAATGTGATGTCCCAATAAAAGACGCTGTCTTCCCCAAATGCGTCTTTGTATGCTGCAAATCAGACATTTTCTCCCCGAAAGATCACCTTAATCCTCTAAAGAAGACATTTTCTCCACAAAATGCCGCTTATTAGCTCAATACCAGGCTTTCACGCCAAAATAATGCGCTTTTTCCCGAAAACTCAGGCATTTTCTCCCCAAAACACTCTTTTTCTCTCCAAAATACAAGCATTTCTCCCCTGCATATCAATTTCTGCCAACAATTAGACATTTTCTCCCCGAATATCACTCTTCATCCCAGAAACCAAACAGGTTCTCTCTTCAGTGCCACTCTTTAGCCCCCCAAAAAGGCATTTTCTCCCCAGAATACTGCCTTTCATCTTCAAGTGTCTCATATTTGGGAAAGGAAACGAAAGCGCTACTTTGGGGAGAGTATTTCTTATTTGGGGGATCAAAAGAGCAATTTGGGGGAGAAAATGTGTAATATAGGGAACCCTACGTGGTATTTAATGGATAAAAAATCTTCTCTTTGGAACCAAGAATGATATTTTGGGGAGAATATTTCTCATTTTGAGGACAGAAATAGGTCTTTTGTGGAGAGGATGACTTATTTTCGGTCTAAAAAGCAGTATTCTGGGAAGAAAATGCCTTCTTTTGGGGATAAAAGGTGGTATTCTGGGAAGAAAATGTGTTATTATTGGAATAAAATGTGATGTCCCAATAAAAGACGCTGTCTTCCCCAAATGCGTCTTTGTACGCTGCAAATCAGACATTTTCTCCCCGAAAGATCACCTTTATCCTCAAAAGAAGACATTTTCTCCACAAAATGCCGCTTATTAGCTCAATACCAGGCTTTCACGCCAAAATAATGCACTTTATCCCCAAAACTCGGGCATTTTCTCCACAAAACACTCTTTTTCGCACCAAAATACAACCATTTCTCCCCTGCATATCAATTTCTGCCAACAATTAGACATTTTCTCCCCGAATATCACTCTTCATTCCAGAAACCAAACAGTTCCTCCCTTCAGTGCCACTCTTTAGCCCCCCAAAAAGGCATTTTCTCCCCAGAATACTGCCTTTCATCTTCAAATGTCTCATATTTGGGAAAGGAAACGAAAGCGCTTCTTTGGGGAGAGTATTTCTTATTTGGGGGATCAAAAGAGCAATTTGGGGGAGAAAATGTGTAATATAGGGAACCCTACGTGGTATTTAATGGATAAAAAATCTTCTCTTTGGAACCAAGAATGATATTTTGGGGAGAATATTTCTCATTTTGAGGACAGAAATAGGTCTTTTTTGGAGAGGATGACTTATTTTCGGTCTAAAAAGCAGTATTCTGGGAAGAAAATGCCTTCTTTTGGGGATAAAAGGTGGTATTCTGGGAAGAAAATGTGTTATTATTGGAATAAAATGTGATGTCCCAATAAAAGACGCTGTCTTCCCCAAATGCGTCTTTGTATGCTGCAAATCAGACATTTTCTCCCCGAAAGATCACCTTAATCCTCTAAAGAAGACATTTTCTCCACAAAATGCCGCTTATTAGCTCAATACCAGGCTTTCACGCCAAAATAATGCGCTTTTTCCCGAAAACTCAGGCATTTTCTCCCCAAAACACTCTTTTTCTCTCCAAAATACAAGCATTTCTCCCCTGCATATCAATTTCTGCCAACAATTAGACATTTTCTCCCCGAATATCACTCTTCATCCCAGAAACCAAACAGGTTCTCTCTTAAGTGCCACTCTTTAGCCCCCCAAAAAGGCATTTTCTCCCCAGAATACTGCCTTTCATCTTCAAGTGTCATATATTTGGGAAAGGAAACGAAAGCGCTTCTTTGGGGAGAGTATTTCTTATTTGGGGGATCAAAAGAGCAATTTGGGGGAGAAAATGTGTAATATAGGGAACCCTACGTGGTATTTAATGGATAAAAAATCTTCTCTTTGGAACCAAGAATGATATTTTGGGGAGAATATTTCTCATTTTGAGGACAGAAATAGGTCTTTTTTGGAGAGGATGACTTATTTTCGGTCTAAAAAGCAGTATTCTGGGAAGAAAATGCCTTCTTTTGGGGATAAAAGGTGGTATTCTGGGAAGAAAATGTGTTATTATTGGAATAAAATGTGATGTCCCAATAAAAGACGCTGTCTTCCCCAAATGCGTCTTTGTATGCTGCAAATCAGACATTTTCTCCCCGAAAGATCACCTTAATCCTCTAAAGAAGACATTTTCTCCACAAAATGCCGCTTATTAGCTCAATACCATGCTTTCACGCCAAAATAATGCAGTTTATCCCCAAAACTCAGGCATTTTCTCCCCAAAACACGCTTTTTCTCTCCCAAATACAACCATTTCTCCCCTGCATATCAATTTCTGCCAACAATTAGACATTTTCTCCCCGAATATCACTCTTCATCCCAGAAACCAAACAGGTTCTCTCTTAAGTGCCACTCTTTATCCCCCCAAAAAGGCATTTTCTCCCCAGAATACTGCCTTTCATCTTCAAGTGTCTCATAATTGGGAAAGGAAACGAAAGCGCTACTTTGGGGAGAGTATTTCTTATTTGGGGGATCAAAAGAGCAATTTGGGGGAGAAAATGTGTAATATAGGGATCCCTACGTGGTATTTAATGGAGAAAAAGTCTTCTCTTTGGAACCAAGAATGATATTTTGGGGAGAATATTTCTCATTTTGAGGACAGAAATAGGTCTTTTTTGGAGAGGATGACTGATTTTCGGTCTAAAAAGCAGTATTCTGGGAAGAAAATGCCTTCTTTTGGGGATAAAAGGTGGTATTCGGGAAGAAAATGTGTTATTATTGGAATAAAATGTGATGTCCCAATAAAAGACGCGGTCTTCCCCAAATGAGTCTTTGTATGCTGCAAATCAGACATTTTCTCCCGGAAAGATCACCTTTATCCTCAAAAGAAGACATTTTCTCCACAAAATGCCGCTTATTAGCTCAAAACCAGGCTTTCACGCCAAAATAATGCAGTTTATCCCCAAAACTCAGGCATTTTCTCCCCAAAACACGCTTTTTCTCTCCCAAATACAACCATTTCTCCCCTGCATATCAATTTCTGCCAACAATTAGACATTTTCTCCCCGAATATCACTCTTCATCCCAGAAACCAAACAGGTTCTCTCTTCAGTGCCACTCTTTAGCCCCCCAAAAAGGCATTTTCTCCCCAGAATACTGCCTTTCATCTTCAAGTGTCTCATATTTGGGAAAGGAAACGAAAGCGCTACTTTGGGGAGAGTATTTCTTATTTGGGGGATCAAAAGAGCAATTTGGGGGAGAAAATGTGTAATATAGGGAACCCTACGTGGTATTTAATGGATAAAAAATCTTCTCTTTGGAACCAAGAATGATATTTTGGGGAGAATATTTCTCATTTTGAGGACAGAAATAGGTCTTTTTTGGAGAGGATGACTTATTTTCGGTCTAAAAAGCAGTATTCTGGGAAGAAAATGCCTTCTTTTGGGGATAAAAGGTGGTATTCTGGGAAGAAAATGTGTTATTATTGGAATAAAATGTGATGTCCCAATAAAAGACGCTGTCTTCCCCAAATGCGTCTTTGTATGCTGCAAATCAGACATTTTCTCCCCGAAAGATCACCTTGATCCTCTAAAGAAGACATTTTCTCCACAAAATGCCGCTTATTAGCTCAATACCAGGCTTTCACGCCAAAATAACGCACTTTATCCCCAAAACTCATGCATTTTCTCCACAAAACACGCTTTTTCGCACCAAAATACAACCATTTCTCCCCTGCATATCAATTTCTGCCAACAATTAGACATTTTCTCCCCGAATATCACTCTTCATCCCAGAAACCAAACAGTTTCTCTCTTAAGTGCCACTCTTTAGCCCCCCAAAAAGGCATTTTCTCCCCAGAATACTGCCTTTCATCTTCAAGTGTCTCATATTTGGGAAAGGAAACGAAAGCGCTTCTTTGGGGAGAGTATTTCTTATTTGGGGGATCCAAAGAACAATTTGGGGGAGAAAATGTGTAATATAGGGAACCCTACGTGGTATTTAATGGATAAAAAATCTTCTCTTTGGAACCAAGAATGATATTTTGGGGAGAATATTTCTCATTTTGAGGACAGAAATAGGTCTTTTTTGGAGAGGATGACTTATTTTCGGTCTAAAAAGCAGTATTCTGGGAAGAAAATGCCTTCTTTTGGGGATAAAAGGTGGTATTCTGGGAAGAAAATGTGTTATTATTGGAATAAAATGTGATGTCCCAATAAAAGACGCTGTCTTCCCCAAATGCGTCTTTGTATGCTGCAAATCAGACATTTTCTCCCCGAAAGATCACCTTAATCCTCTAAAGAAGACATTTTCTCCACAAAATGCCGCTTATTAGCTCAATACCAGGCTTTCACGCCAAAATAATGCAGTTTATCCCCAAAAATCATGCATTTTCTCCCCAAAACACGCTTTTTCTCTCCCAAATACAACCATTTCTCCCCTGCATATCAATTTCTGCCAACAATTAGACATTTTCTCCCCGAATATCACTCTTCATCCCAGAAACCAAACAGGTTCTCTCTTCAGTGCCACTCTTTATCCCCCCAAAAAGGCATTTTCTCCCCAGAATACTGCCTTTCATCTTCAAGTGTCTCATAATTGGGAAAGGAAACGAAAGCGCTACTTTGGGGAGAGTATTTCTTATTTGGGGGATCAAAAGAGCAATTTGGGGGAGAAAATGTGTAATATAGGGATCCCTACGTGGTATTTAATGGAGAAAAAGTCTTCTATTTGGAACCAAGAATGATATTTTGGGGAGAATATTTCTCATTTTGAGGACAGAAATAGGTCTTTTGTGGAGAGGATGACTTATTTTCGGTCTAAAAAGCAGTATTCTGGGAAGAAAATGCCTTCTTTTGGGGATAAAAGGTGGTATTCGGGAAGAAAATGTGTTATTATTGGAATAAAATGTGATGTCCCAATAAAAGACGCTGTCTTCCCCAAATGCGTCTTTGTAAGCTGCAAATCAGATATTTTCTCCCGGAAAGATCACCTTTATCCTCAAAAGAAGACATTTTCTCCACAAAATGCCGCTTATTAGCTCAATACCAGGCTTTCACGCCAAAATAATGCACTTTATCCCCAAAACTCAGGCATTTTCTCCCCAAAACACGCTTTTTCTCTCCCAAATACAACCATTTCTCCCCTGCATATCAATTTCTGCCAACAATTAGACATTTTCTCCCCGAATATCACTCTTCATCCCAGAAACCAAACAGGATCTCTCTTAAGTGCCACTCTTTAGCCCCCCAAAAAGGCATTTTCTCCCCAGAATACTGCCTTTCATCTTCAAGTGTCTCATATTTGGGAAAGGAAACGAAAGCGCTACTTTGGGGAGAGTATTTCTTATTTGGGGGATCAAAAGAGCAATTTGGGGGAGAAAATGTGTAATATAGGGAACCCTACGTGGTATTTAATGGATAAAAAATCTTCTCTTTGGAACCAAGAATGATATTTTGGGGAGAATATTTCTCATTTTGAGGACAGAAATAGGTCTTTTTTGGAGAGGATGACTTATTTTCGGTCTAAAAAGCAGTATTCTGGGAAGAAAATGCCTTCTTTTGGGGATAAAAGGTGGTATTCGGGAAGAAAATGTGTTATTATTGGAATAAAATGTGATGTCCCAATAAAAGACGCTGTCTTCCCCAAATGCGTCTTTGTATGCTGCAAATCAGACATTTTCTCCCCGAAAGATCACCTTTATCCTCTAAAGAAGACATTTTCTCCACAAAATGCCGCTTATTAGCTCAATACCAGGCTTTCACGCCAAAATAATGCACTTTATCCCCAAAACTCAGGCATTTTCTCCCCAAAACACGCTTTTTCGCACCAAAATACAACCATTTCTCCCCGGCATATCAAATTCTGCCAACAATTAGACATTTTCTCCCCGAATATCACTCTTCATCCCAGAAACCAAACAGGTTCTCTCTTAAGTGCCACTCTTTATCCCCCCAAAAAGGCATTTTCTCCCCAGAATACTGCCTTTCATCTTCAAGTGTCTCATAATTGGGAAAGGAAACGAAAGCGCTACTTTGGGGAGAGTATTTCTTATTTGGGGGATCAAAAGAGCAATTTGGGGGAGAAAATGTGTAATATAGGGATCCCTACGTGGTATTTAATGGAGAAAAAGTCTTCTCTTTGGAACCAAGAATGATATTTTGGGGAGAATATTTCTCATTTTGAGGACAGAAATAGGTCTTTTTTGGAGAGGATGACTTATTTTCGGTCTAAAAAGCAGTATTCTGGGAAGAAAATGCCTTCTTTTGGGGATAAAAGGTGGTATTCGGGAAGAAAATGTGTTATTATTGGAATAAAATGTGATGTCCCAATAAAAGACGCTGTCTTCCCCAAATGCGTCTTTGTAAGCTGCAAATCAGATATTTTCTCCCGGAAAGATCACCTTTATCCTCAAAAGAAGACATTTTCTCCACAAAATGCCGCTTATTAGCTCAATACCAGGCTTTCACGCCAAAATAATGCACTTTATCCCCAAAACTCAGGCATTTTCTCCCCAAAACACGCTTTTTCTCTCCCAAATACAACCATTTCTCCCCTGCATATCAATTTCTGCCAACAATTAGACATTTTCTCCCCGAATATCACTCTTCATCCCAGAAACCAAACAGGATCTCTCTTAAGTGCCACTCTTTAGCCCCCCAAAAAGGCATTTTCTCCCCAGAATACTGCCTTTCATCTTCAAGTGTCTCATATTTGGGAAAGGAAACGAAAGCGCTACTTTGGGGAGAGTATTTCTTATTTGGGGGATCAAAAGAGCAATTTGGGGGAGAAAATGTGTAATATAGGGAACCCTACGTGGTATTTAATGGATAAAAAATCTTCTCTTTGGAACCAAGAATGATATTTTGGGGAGAATATTTCTCATTTTGAGGACAGAAATAGGTCTTTTTTGGAGAGGATGACTTATTTTCGGTCTAAAAAGCAGTATTCTGGGAAGAAAATGCCTTCTTTTGGGGATAAAAGGTGGTATTCGGGAAGAAAATGTGTTATTATTGGAATAAAATGTGATGTCCCAATAAAAGACGCTGTCTTCCCCAAATGCGTCTTTGTATGCTGCAAATCAGACATTTTCTCCCCGAAAGATCACCTTTATCCTCAAAAGAAGACATTTTCTCCACAAAATGCCGCTTATTAGCTCAATACCAGGCTTTCACGCCAAAATAATGCACTTTATCCCCAAAACTCAGGCATTTTCTCCCCAAAACACTCTTTTTCGCACCAAAATACAACCATTTCTCCCCTGCATATCAATTTCTGCCAACAATTAGACATTTTCTCCCCGAATATCACTCTTCATCCCAGAAACCAAACAGGTTCTCTCTTAAGTGCCACTCTTTAGCCCCCCAAAATGGCATTTTCTCCCCAGAATACTGCCTTTCATCTTCAAGTGTCTCATATTTGGGAAAGGAAACGAAAGCGCTACTTTGGGGAGAGTATTTCTTATTTGGGGGATCAAAAGAGCAATTTGGGGGAGAAAATGTGTAATATAGGGAACCCTACGTGGTATTTAATGGATAAAAAATCTTCTCTTTGGAACCAAGAATGATATTTTGGGGAGAATATTTCTCATTTTGAGGACAGAAATAGGTCTTTTTTGGAGAGGATGACTTATTTTCGGTCTAAAAAGCAGTATTCTGGGAAGAAAATGCCTTCTTTTGGGGATAAAAGGTGGTATTCTGGGAAGAAAATGTGTTATTATTGGAATAAAATGTGATGTCCCAATAAAAGACGCTGTCTTCCCCAAATGCGTCTTTGTATGCTGCAAATCAGACATTTTCTCCCGGAAAGATCACCTTTATCCTCAAAAGAAGACATTTTCTCCACAAAATGCCGCTTATTAGCTCAATACCAGGCTTTCACGCCAAAATAATGCAGTTTATCCCCAAAACTCAGGCATTTTCTCCCCAAAACACGCTTTTTCTCTCCCAAATACAACCATTTCTCCCCTGCATATCAATTTCTGCCAACAATTAGACATTTTCTCCCCGAATATCACTCTTCATCCCAGAAACCAAACAGGATCTCTCTTAAGTGCCACTCTTTAGCCCCCCAAAAAGGCATTTTCTCCCCAGAATACTGCCTTTCATCTTCAAGTGTCTCATATTTGGGAAAGGAAACGAAAGCGCTACTTTGGGGAGAGTATTTCTTATTTGGGGGATCAAAAGAGCAATTTGGGGGAGAAAATGTGTAATATAGGGAACCCTACGTGGTATTTAATGGATAAAAAATCTTCTCTTTGGAACCAAGAATGATATTTTGGGGAGAATATTTCTCATTTTGAGGACAGAAATAGGTCTTTTTTGGAGAGGATGACTTATTTTCGGTCTAAAAAGCAGTATTCTGGGAAGAAAATGCCTTCTTTTGGGGATAAAAGGTGGTATTCGGGAAGAAAATGTGTTATTATTGGAATAAAATGTGATGTCCCAATAAAAGACGCTGTCTTCCCCAAATGCGTCTTTGTATGCTGCAAATCAGACATTTTCTCCCCGAAAGATCACCTTTATCCTCAAAAGAAGACATTTTCTCCACAAAATGCCGCTTATTAGCTCAATACCAGGCTTTCACGCCAAAATAATGCACTTTATCCCCAAAACTCAGGCATTTTCTCCCCAAAACACGCTTTTTCTCTCCCAAATACAACCATTTCTCCCCTGCATATCAATTTCTGCCAACAATTAGACATTTTCTCCCCGAATATCACTCTTCATCCCAGAAACCAAACAGGTTCTCTCTTAAGTGCCACTCTTTATCCCCCCAAAATGGCATTTTCTCCCCAGAATACTGCCTTTCATCTTCAAGTGTCTCATATTTGGGAAAGGAAACGAAAGCGCTACTTTGGGGAGAGTATTTCTTATTTGGGGGATCAAAAGAGCAATTTGGGGGAGAAAATGTGTAATATAGGGAACCCTACGTGGTATTTAATGGATAAAAAATCTTCTCTTTGGAACCAAGAATGATATTTTGGGGAGAATATTTCTCATTTTGAGGACAGAAATAGGTCTTTTTTGGAGAGGATGACTTATTTTCGGTCTAAAAAGCAGTATTCTGGGAAGAAAATGCCTTCTTTTGGGGATAAAAGGTGGTATTCGGGAAGAAAATGTGTTATTATTGGAATAAAATGTGATGTCCCAATAAAAGACGCTGTCTTCCCCAAATGCGTCTTTGTATGCTGCAAATCAGACATTTTCTCCCCGAAAGATCACCTTTATCCTCTAAAGAAGACATTTTCTCCACAAAATGCCGCTTATTAGCTCAATACCAGGCTTTCACGCCAAAATAATGCACTTTATCCCCAAAACTCAGGCATTTTCTCCCCAAAACACTCTTTTTCGCACCAAAATACAACCATTTCTCCCCTGCATATCAATTTCTGCCAACAATTAGACATTTTCTCCCCGAATATCACTCTTCATCCCAGAAACCAAACAGGTTCTCTCTTAAGTGCCACTCTTTATCCCCCCAAAATGGCATTTTCTCCCCAGAATACTGCCTTTCATCTTCAAGTGTCTCATATTTGGGAAAGGAAACGAAAGCGCTACTTTGGGGAGAGTATTTCTTATTTGGGGGATCAAAAGAGCAATTTGGGGGAGAAAATGTGTAATATAGGGAACCCTACGTGGTATTTAATGGATAAAAAATCTTCTCTTTGGAACCAAGAATGATATTTTGGGGAGAATATTTCTCATTTTGAGGACAGAAATAGGTCTTTTTTGGAGAGGATGACTTATTTTCGGTCTAAAAAGCAGTATTCTGGGAAGAAAATGCCTTCTTTTGGGGATAAAAGGTGGTATTCTGGGAAGAAAATGTGTTATTATTGGAATAAAATGTGATGTCCCAATAAAAGACGCTGTCTTCCCCAAATGCGTCTTTGTATGCTGCAAATCAGACATTTTCTCCCGGAAAGATCACCTTTATCCTCAAAAGAAGACATTTTCTCCACAAAATGCCGCTTATTAGCTCAATACCAGGCTTTCACGCCAAAATAATGCAGTTTATCCCCAAAACTCAGGCATTTTCTCCCCAAAACACGCTTTTTCTCTCCCAAATACAACCATTTCTCCCCTGCATATCAATTTCTGCCAACAATTAGACATTTTCTCCCCGAATATCACTCTTCATCCCAGAAACCAAACAGGTTCTCTCTTAAGTGCCACTCTTTAGCCCCCCAAAAAGGCATTTTCTCCCCAGAATACTGCCTTTCATCTTCAAGTGTCTCATATTTGGGAAAGGAAACGAAAGCGCTACTTTGGGGAGAGTATTTCTTATTTGGGGGATCAAAAGAGCAATTTGGGGGAGAAAATGTGTAATATAGGGAACCCTACGTGGTATTTAATGGATAAAAAATCTTCTCTTTGGAACCAAGAATGATATTTTGGGGAGAAAAATTCTATTTTTGAGGACAGAAATAGGTCTTTTTTGGAGAGGATGACTTATTTTCGGTCTAAAAAGCAGTATTCTGGGAAGAAAATGCCTTCTTTTGGGGATCAAAGGTGGTATTCGGGAAGAAAATGTGTTATTATTGGAATAAAATGTGATGTCCCAATAAAAGACGCTGTCTTCCCCAAATGCGTCTTTGTATGCTGCAAATCAGACATTTTCTCCCCGAAAGATCACCTTTATCCTCAAAAGAAGACATTTTCTCCACAAAATGCCGCTTATTAGCTCAATACCAGGCTTTCACGCCAAAATAATGCACTTTATCCCCTAAACTCATGCATTTTCTCCCCAAAACACGCTTTTTCTCTCCCAAAATACAACCATTTCTCCCCTGCATATCAATTTCTGCCAACAATTAGACATTTTCTCCCCGAATATCACTCTTCATCCCAGAAACCAAACATGTTCTCTCTTAAGTGCCACTCTTTATCCCCCCAAAATGGCATTTTCTCCCCAGAATACTGCCTTTCATCTTCAAGTGTCTCATATTTGGGAAAGGAAACGAAAGCGCTGCTTGGGGGAGAGTATTTCTTATTTGGGGGATCAAAAGAGCAATTTGGGGGAGAAAATGTGTAATATAGGGAACCCTACGTGGTATTTAATGGATAAAAAATCTTCTCTTTGGAACCAAGAATGATATTTTGGGGAGAATATTTCTCATTTTGAGGACAGAAAGAGGTCTTTTTTGGAGAGGATGACTTATTTTCGGTCTAAAAAGCAGTATTCTGGGAAGAAAATGCCTTCTTTTGGGGATAAAAGGTGGTATTCTGGGAAGAAAATGTGTTATTATTGGAATAAAATGTGATGTCCCAACAAAAGACACTATCTTCCCCAAATGCGTCTTTTTATGCTGCAAATCAGACATTTTCTCCCCGAAAGATCACCTTTATCCTCAAAAGAAGACATTTTCTCCACAAAATGCCGCTTATTGGCTCAATACCAGGATTTCACGCCAAAATAATGCACTTTATCCCCAAAACTCAGGCATTTTCTCCCCAAAACACGCTTTTTTTCTCCCAAATACAAACATTTCTCCCCTGCATATCAGTTTCTGCCAACAATTAGACATTTTCTCCCCGAATATCACTCTTCATCCCAGAAACCAAACAGGTTCTCTCTTAAGTGCCACTCTTTATCCCCCCAAAATGGCATTTTCTCCCCAGAATACTGCCTTTCATCTTCAAGTGTCTCATATTTGGGAAAGGAAACGAAAGCGCTACTTTGGGGAGAGTATTTCTTATTTGGGGGATCAAAAGAGCAATTTGGGGGAGAAAATGTGTAATATAGGGAACCCTACGTGGTATTTAATGGATAAAAAATCTTCTCTTTGGAACCAAGAATGATATTTTGGGGAGAATATTTCTCATTTTGAGGACAGAAAGAGGTCTTTTTTGGAGAGGATGACTTATTTTCGGTCTAAAAAGCAGTATTCTGGGAAGAAAATGCCTTCTTTTGGGGATAAAAGGTGGTATTCTGGGAAGAAAATGTGTTATTATTGGAATAAAATGTGATGTCCCAATAAAAGACGCTGTCTTCCCCAAATGCGTCTTTGTATGCTGCAAATCAGACATTTTCTCCCCGAAAGATCACCTTTATCCTCAAAAGAAGACATTTTCTCCACAAAATGCCGCTTATTAGCTCAATACCAGGCTTTCACGCCAAAATAATGCACTTTATCCCCAAAACTCATGCATTTTCTCCACAAAACACTCTTTTTCGCACCAAAATACAACCATTTCTCCCGGGCATATCAATTTCTGCCAACAATTAGACATTTTCTCCCCGAATATCACTCTTCATCCCAGAATCCGAACAGGTTCTCTCTTAAGTGCCACTCTTTATCCCCCCAAAAAGGCATTTTCTCCCCAGAATACTGCCTTTCATCTTCAAATGTCTCATATTTGGGAAAGGAAACGAAAGCGCTACTTTGGGGAGAGTATTTCTTATTTGGGGGATCAAAAGAGCAATTTGGGGGAGAAAATGTGTAATATAGGGAACCCTACGTGGTATTTAATGGATAAAAAATCTTCTCTTTGGAACCAAGAATGATATTTTGGGGAGAATATTTCTCATTTTGAGGACAGAAATAGGTCTTTTTTGGAGAGGATGACTGATTTTCGGTCTAAAAAGCAGTATTCTGGGAAGAAAATGCCTTCTTTTGGGGATAAAAGGTGGTATTCTGGGAAGAAAATGTGTTATTATTGGAATAAAATGTGATGTCCCAACAAAAGACGCTGTCTTCCCCAAATGAGTCTTTGTATGCTGCAAATCAGACATTTTCTCCCCGAAAGATCACCTTTATCCTCTAAAGAAGACATTTTCTCCACAAAATGCCGCTTATTGGCTCAATACCAGGCTTTCACGCCTAAATAATGCAGTTTATCCCCAAAACTCAGGCATTTTCTCCCCAAAACACGCTTTTTCTCTCCCAAATACAACCATTTCTCCCCTGCATATCAGTTTCTGCCAACAATTAGACATTTTCTCCCCGAATATCACTCTTCATCCCAGAAACCAAACAGGTTCTCTCTTAAGTGCCACTCTTTATCCCCCCAAAATGGCATTTTCTCCCCAGAATACTGCCTTTCATCTTCAAGTGTCTCATATTTGGGAAAGGAAACGAAAGCGCTACTTTGGGGAGAGTATTTCTTATTTGGGGGATCAAAAGAGCAATTTGGGGGAGAAAATGTGTAATATAGGGAACCCTACGTGGTATTTAATGGATAAAAAATCTTCTCTTTGGAACCAAGAATGATATTTTGGGGAGAAAATTTCTCATTTTGAGGACAGAAATAGGTCTTTTTTGGAGAGGATGACTTATTTTCGGTCTAAAAAGCAGTATTCTGGGAAGAAAATGCCTTCTTTTGGGGATAAAAGGTGGTATTCTGGGAAGAAAATGTGTTATTATTGGAATAAAATGTGATGTCCCAATAAAAGACGCTGTCTTCCCCAAATGCGTCTTTGTATGCTGCAAATCAGACATTTTCTCCCCGAAAGATCACCTTTATCCTCAAAAGAAGACATTTTCTCCACAAAATGCCGCTTATTAGCTCAATACCAGGCTTTCACGCCAAAATAATGCACTTTATCCCCAAAACTCAGGCATTTTCTCCCCAAAACACGCTTTTTCTCTCCCAAATACAACCATTTCTCCCCTGCATATCAATTTCTGCCAACAATTAGACATTTTCTCCCTGAATATCACTCTTCATCCCAGAAACCAAACAGGTTCTCTCTTAAGTGCCACTCTTTATCCCCCCAAAATGGCATTTTCTCCCCAGAATACTGCCTTTCATCTTCAAGTGTCTCATATTTGGGAAAGGAAACGAAAGCGCTACTTTGGGGAGAGTATTTCTTATTTGGGGGATCAAAAGAGCAATTTGGGGGAGAAAATGTGTAATATAGGGAACCCTACGTGGTATTTAATGGATAAAAAATCTTCTCTTTGGAACCAAGAATGATATTTTGGGGAGAATATTTCTCATTTTGAGGACAGAAATAGGTCTTTTGTGGAGAGGATGACTTATTTTCGGTCTAAAAAGCGGTATTCTGGGAAGAAAATGCCTTCTTTTGGGGATCAAAGGTGGTATTCGGGAAGAAAATGTGTTATTATTGGAATAAAATGTGATGTCCCAATAAAAGACGCTGTCTTCCCCAAATGCGTCTTTGTATGCTGCAAATCAGACATTTTCTCCCCGAAAGATCACCTTTATCCTCAAAAGAAGACATTTTCTCCACAAAATGCCGCTTATTAGCTCAATACCAGGCTTTCACGCCAAAATAATGCACTTTATCCCCAAAACTCAGGCATTTTCTCCCCAAAACACTCTTTTTCGCACCAAAATACAACCATTTCTCCCCTGCATATCAATTTCTGCCAACAATTAGACATTTTCTCCCCGAATATCACTCTTCATCCCAGAAACCAAACAGGTTCTCTCTTAAGTGCCACTCTTTATCCCCCCAAAAGGCATTTTCTCCCCAGAATACTGCCTTTCATCTTCAAGTGTCTCATAATTGGGAAAGGAAACGAAAGCGCTACTTTGGGGAGAGTATTTCTTATTTGGGGGATCAAAAGAGCAATTTGGGGGAGAAAATGTGTAATATAGGGAACCCTACGTGGTATTTAATGGATAAAAAATCTTCTCTTTGGAACCAAGAATGATATTTTGGGGAGAATATTTCTCATTTTGAGGACAGAAATAGGTCTTTTTTGGAGAGGATGACTTATTTTCGGTCTAAAAAGCAGTATTCTGGGAAGAAAATGCCTTCTTTTGGGGATCAAAGGTGGTATTCTGGGAAGAAAATGTGTTATTATTGGAATAAAATGTGATGTCCCAACAAAAGACACTATCTTCCCCAAATGCGTCTTTTTATGCTGCAAATCAGACATTTTCTCCCGGAAAGATCACCTTTATCCTCAAAAGAAGACATTTTCTCCACAAAATGCCGCTTATTGGCTCAATACCAGGCTTTCACGCCAAAATAATGCACTTTATCCCCAAAACTCAGGCATTTTCTCCCCAAAACACTATTTTTCGCTCCAAAATACAACCATTTCTCCCCTGCATATCAATTTCTGCCAACGATTAGACATTTTCTCCCCGAATATCACTCTTCATCCCAGAAACCAAACAGGTTCTCTCTTAAGTGCCACTCTTTAGCCCCCCAAAAAGGCATTTTCTCCCCAGAATACTGCCTTTCATCTTCAAATGTCTCATATTTGGGAAAGGAAACGAAAGCGCTACTTTGGGGAGAGTATTTCTTATTTGGGGGATCAAAAGAGCAATTTGGGGGAGAAAATGTGTAATATAGGGAACCCTACGTGGTATTTAATGGATAAAAAATCTTCTCTTTGGAACCAAGAATGATATTTTGGGGAGAATATTTCTCATTTTGAGGACAGAAAGAGGTCTTTTTTGGAGAGGATGACTTATTTTCGGTCTAAAAAGCAGTATTCTGGGAAGAAAATGCCTTCTTTTGGGGATAAAAGGTGGTATTCTGGGAAGAAAATGTGTTATTATTGGAATAAAATGTGATGTCCCAATAAAAGACGCTGTCTTCCCCAAATGCGTCTTTGTATGCTGCAAATCAGACATTTTCTCCCCGAAAGATCACCTTTATCCTCAAAAGAAGACATTTTCTCCACAAAATGCCGCTTATTAGCTCAATACCAGGCTTTCACGCCAAAATAATGCACTTTATCCCCAAAACTCAGGCATTTTCTCCCCAAAACACGCTTTTTCTCTCCCAAATACAACCATTTCTCCCCTGCATATCAATTTCTGCCAACAATTAGACATTTTCTCCCTGAATATCACTCTTCATCCCAGAAACCAAACAGGTTCTCTCTTAAGTGCCACTCTTTATCCCCCCAAAATGGCATTTTCTCCCCAGAATACTGCCTTTCGTCTTCAAGTGTCTCATATTTGGGAAAGGAAACGAAAGCGCTACTTTGGGGAGAGTATTTCTTATTTGGGGGATCAAAAGAGCAATTTGGGGGAGAAAATGTGTAATATAGGGAACCCTACGTGGTATTTAATGGATAAAAAATCTTCTCTTTGGAACCAAGAATGATATTTTGGGGAGAATATTTCTCATTTTGAGGACAGAAATAGGTCTTTTGTGGAGAGGATGACTTATTTTCGGTCTAAAAAGCAGTATTCTGGGAAGAAAATGCCTTCTTTTGGGGATCAAAGGTGGTATTCGGGAAGAAAATGTGTTATTATTGGAATAAAATGTGATGTCCCAATAAAAGACGCTGTCTTCCCCAAATGCGTCTTTGTATGCTGCAAATCAGACATTTTCTCCCCGAAAGATCACCTTTATCCTCAAAAGAAGACATTTTCTCCACAAAATGCCGCTTATTAGCTCAATACCAGGCTTTCACGCCAAAATAATGCACTTTATCCCCAAAACTCAGGCATTTTCTCCCCAAAACACTCTTTTTCGCACCAAAATACAACCATTTCTCCCCTGCATATCAATTTCTGCCAACAATTAGACATTTTCTCCCCGAATATCACTCTTCATCCCAGAAACCAAACAGGTTCTCTCTTAAGTGCCACTCTTTATCCCCCCAAAAGGCATTTTCTCCCCAGAATACTGCCTTTCATCTTCAAGTGTCTCATAATTGGGAAAGGAAACGAAAGCGCTACTTTGGGGAGAGTATTTCTTATTTGGGGGATCAAAAGAGCAATTTGGGGGAGAAAATGTGTAATATAGGGAACCCTACGTGGTATTTAATGGATAAAAAATCTTCTCTTTGGAACCAAGAATGATATTTTGGGGAGAATATTTCTCATTTTGAGGACAGAAATAGGTCTTTTTTGGAGAGGATGACTTATTTTCGGTCTAAAAAGCAGTATTCTGGGAAGAAAATGCCTTCTTTTGGGGATAAAAGGTGGTATTCTGGGAAGAAAATGTGTTATTATTGGAATAAAATGTGATGTCCCAACAAAAGACACTATCTTCCCCAAATGCGTCTTTTTATGCTGCAAATCAGACATTTTCTCCCGGAAAGATCACCTTTATCCTCAAAAGAAGACATTTTCTCCACAAAATGCCGCTTATTGGCTCAATACCAGGCTTTCACGCCAAAATAATGCACTTTATCCCCAAAACTCAGGCATTTTCTCCCCAAAACACTATTTTTCGCTCCAAAATACAACCATTTCTCCCCTGCATATCAATTTCTGCCAACAATTAGACATTTTCTCCCCGAATATCACTCTTCATCCCAGAAACCAAACAGGTTCTCTCTTAAGTGCCACTCTTTAGCCCCCCAAAAAGGCATTTTCTCCCCAGAATACTGCCTTTCATCTTCAAATGTCTCATATTTGGGAAAGGAAACGAAAGCGCTACTTTGGGGAGAGTATTTCTTATTTGGGGGATCAAAAGAGCAATTTGGGGGAGAAAATGTGTAATATAGGGAACCCTACGTGGTATTTAATGGATAAAAAATCTTCTCTTTGGAACCAAGAATGATATTTTGGGGAGAAAAATTCTATTTTTGAGGACAGAAATAGGTCTTTTGTGGAGAGGATGACTTATTTTCGGTCTAAAAAGCAGTATTCTGGGAAGAAAATGCCTTCTTTTGGGGATAAAAGGTGGTATTCTGGGAAGAAAATGTGTTATTATTGGAATAAAATGTGATGTCCCAATAAAAGACGCTGTCTTCCCCAAATGCGTCTTTGTATGCTGCAAATCAGACATTTTCTCCCCGAAAGATCACCTTTATCCTCAAAAGAAGACATTTTCTCCACAAAATGCCGCTTATTAGCTCAATACCAGGCTTTCACGCCAAAATAATGCACTTTATCCCCAAAACTCAGGCATTTTCTCCCCAAAACACGCTTTTTCTCTCCCAAATACAACCATTTCTCCCCTGCATATCAATTTCTGCCAACAATTAGACATTTTCTCCCTGAATATCACTCTTCATCCCAGAAACCAAACAGGTTCTCTCTTAAGTGCCACTCTTTATCCCCCCAAAATGGCATTTTCTCCCCAGAATACTGCCTTTCATCTTCAAGTGTCTCATATTTGGGAAAGGAAACGAAAGCGCTACTTTGGGGAGAGTATTTCTTATTTGGGGGATCAAAAGAGCAATTTGGGGGAGAAAATGTGTAATATAGGGAACCCTACGTGGTATTTAATGGATAAAAAATCTTCTCTTTGGAACCAAGAATGATATTTTGGGGAGAATATTTCTCATTTTGAGGACAGAAATAGGTCTTTTTTGGAGAGGATGACTTATTTTCGGTCTAAAAAGCAGTATTCTGGGAAGAAAATGCCTTCTTTTGGGGATCAAAGGTGGTATTCGGGAAGAAAATGTGTTATTATTGGAATAAAATGTGCTGTCCCAATAAAAGACGCTGTCTTCCCCAAATGCGTCTTTGTATGCTGCAAATCAGACATTTTCTCCCCGAAAGATCACCTTTATCCTCAAAAGAAGACATTTTCTCCACAAAATGCCGCTTATTAGCTCAATACCAGGCTTTCACGCCAAAATAATGCACTTTATCCCCAAAACTCAGGCATTTTCTCCCCAAAACACTCTTTTTCGCACCAAAATACAACCATTTCTCCCCTGCATATCAATTTCTGCCAACAATTAGACATTTTCTCCCCGAATATCACTCTTCATCCCAGAAACCAAACAGGTTCTCTCTTAAGTGCCACTCTTTATCCCCCCAAAAGGCATTTTCTCCCCAGAATACTGCCTTTCATCTTCAAGTGTCTCATAATTGGGAAAGGAAACGAAAGCGCTACTTTGGGGAGAGTATTTCTTATTTGGGGGATCAAAAGAGCAATTTGGGGGAGAAAATGTGTAATATAGGGAACCCTACGTGGTATTTAATGGATAAAAAATCTTCTCTTTGGAACCAAGAATGATATTTTGGGGAGAATATTTCTCATTTTGAGGACAGAAATAGGTCTTTTTTGGAGAGGATGACTTATTTTCGGTCTAAAAAGCAGTATTCTGGGAAGAAAATTCCTTCTTTTGGGGATCAAAGGTGGTATTCTGGGAAGAAAATGTGTTATTATTGGAATAAAATGTGATGTCCCAACAAAAGACACTATCTTCCCCAAATGCGTCTTTTTATGCTGCAAATCAGACATTTTCTCCCGGAAAGATCACCTTTATCCTCAAAAGAAGACATTTTCTCCACAAAATGCCGCTTATTGGCTCAATACCAGGCTTTCACGCCAAAATAATGCACTTTATCCCCAAAACTCAGGCATTTTCTCCCCAAAACACTATTTTTCGCTCCAAAATACAACCATTTCTCCCCTGCATATCAATTTCTGCCAACAATTAGACATTTTCTCCCCGAATATCACTCTTCATCCCAGAAACCAAACAGGTTCTCTCTTAAGTGCCACTCTTTAGCCCCCCAAAAAGGCATTTTCTCCCCAGAATACTGCCTTTCATCTTCAAATGTCTCATATTTGGGAAAGGAAACGAAAGCGCTACTTTGGGGAGAGTATTTCTTATTTGGGGGATCAAAAGAGCAATTTGGGGGAGAAAATGTGTAATATAGGGAACCCTACGTGGTATTTAATGGATAAAAAATCTTCTCTTTGGAACCAAGAATGATATTTTGGGGAGAAAAATTCTATTTTTGAGGACAGAAATAGGTCTTTTTTGGAGAGGATGACTTATTTTCGGTCTAAAAAGCAGTATTCTGGGAAGAAAATGCCTTCTTTTGGGGATAAAAGGTGGTATTCTGGGAAGAAAATGTGTTATTATTGGAATAAAATGTGATGTCCCAATAAAAGACGCTGTCTTCCCCAAATGCGTCTTTGTATGCTGCAAATCAGACATTTTCTCCCCGAAAGATCACCTTTATCCTCAAAAGAAGACATTTTCTCCACAAAATGCCGCTTATTAGCTCAATACCAGGCTTTCACGCCAAAATAATGCACTTTATCCCCAAAACTCAGGCATTTTCTCCCCAAAACACGCTTTTTCTCTCCCAAATACAACCATTTCTCCCCTGCATATCAATTTCTGCCAACAATTAGACATTTTCTCCCTGAATATCACTCTTCATCCCAGAAACCAAACAGGTTCTCTCTTAAGTGCCACTCTTTATCCCCCCAAAATGGCATTTTCTCCCCAGAATACTGCCTTTCATCTTCAAGTGTCTCATATTTGGGAAAGGAAACGAAAGCGCTACTTTGGGGAGAGTATTTCTTATTTGGGGGATCAAAAGAGCAATTTGGGGGAGAAAATGTGTAATATAGGGAACCCTACGTGGTATTTAATGGATAAAAAATCTTCTCTTTGGAACCAAGAATGATATTTTGGGGAGAATATTTCTCATTTTGAGGACAGAAATAGGTCTTTTGTGGAGAGGATGACTTATTTTCGGTCTAAAAAGCGGTATTCTGGGAAGAAAATGCCTTCTTTTGGGGATCAAAGGTGGTATTCGGGAAGAAAATGTGTTATTATTGGAATAAAATGTGATGTCCCAATAAAAGACGCTGTCTTCCCCAAATGCGTCTTTGTATGCTGCAAATCAGACATTTTCTCCCCGAAAGATCACCTTTATCCTCAAAAGAAGACATTTTCTCCACAAAATGCCGCTTATTAGCTCAATACCAGGCTTTCACGCCAAAATAATGCACTTTATCCCCAAAACTCAGGCATTTTCTCCCCAAAACACTCTTTTTCGCACCAAAATACAACCATTTCTCCCCTGCATATCAATTTCTGCCAACAATTAGACATTTTCTCCCCGAATATCACTCTTCATCCCAGAAACCAAACAGGTTCTCTCTTAAGTGCCACTCTTTATCCCCCCAAAAGGCATTTTCTCCCCAGAATACTGCCTTTCATCTTCAAGTGTCTCATAATTGGGAAAGGAAACGAAAGCGCTACTTTGGGGAGAGTATTTCTTATTTGGGGGATCAAAAGAGCAATTTGGGGGAGAAAATGTGTAATATAGGGAACCCTACGTGGTATTTAATGGATAAAAAATCTTCTCTTTGGAACCAAGAATGATATTTTGGGGAGAATATTTCTCATTTTGAGGACAGAAATAGGTCTTTTTTGGAGAGGATGACTTATTTTCGGTCTAAAAAGCAGTATTCTGGGAAGAAAATGCCTTCTTTTGGGGATCAAAGGTGGTATTCTGGGAAGAAAATGTGTTATTATTGGAATAAAATGTGATGTCCCAACAAAAGACACTATCTTCCCCAAATGCGTCTTTTTATGCTGCAAATCAGACATTTTCTCCCGGAAAGATCACCTTTATCCTCAAAAGAAGACATTTTCTCCACAAAATGCCGCTTATTGGCTCAATACCAGGCTTTCACGCCAAAATAATGCACTTTATCCCCAAAACTCAGGCATTTTCTCCACAAAACACGCTTTTTCTCTCCCAAAATACAACCATTTCTCCCTGCATATCAATTTCTGTACACAATTAGACATTTTCTCCCCGAATATCACTCTTCATCCCAGAAACCAAACAAGTTCTCTCTTAAGTGCCACTCTTTAGCCCCCCAAAATGGCATTTTCTCCCCAGAATACTGCCTTTCATCTTCAAATGTCTCATATTTGGGAAAGGAAACGAAAGCGCTACTTTGGGGAGAGTATTTCTTATTTGGGGGATCAAAAGAGCAATTTGGGGGAGAAAATGTGTAATATAGGGAACCCTACGTGGTATTTAATGGATAAAAAATCTTCTCTTTGGAACCAAGAATGATATTTTGGGGAGAATATTTCTCATTTTGAGGACAGAAATAGGTCTTTTTTGGAGAGGATGACTTATTTTCGGTCTAAAAAGCGGTATTCTGGGAAGAAAATGCCTTCTTTTGGGGATAAAAGGTGGTATTCTGGGAAGAAAATGTGTTATTATTGGAATAAAATGTGATGTCCCAATAAAAGACGCTGTCTTCCCCAAATGCGTCTTTGTATGCTGCAAATCAGACATTTTCTCCCCGAAAGATCACCTTTATCCTCTAAAGAAGACATTTTCTCCACAAAATGCTGCTTATTAGCTCAATACCAGGCTTTCACGCCAAAATAATGCACTTTATCCCCAAAACTCAGGCATTTTCTCCACAAAACACGCTTTTTCGCACCAAAATACAACCATTTCTCCCCTGCATATCAATTTCTGCCAACAATTAGACATTTTCTCCCCGAATATCACTCTTCATCCCAGAAACCAAACAGGTTCTCTCTTAAGTGCCACTCTTTATCCCCCCAAAATGGCATTTTCTCCCCAGAATACTGCCTTTCATCTTCAAATGTCTCATATTTGGGAAAGGAAACGAAAGCGCTACTTTGGGGAGAGTATTTCTTATTTGGGGGATCAAAAGAGCAATTTGGGGGAGAAAATGTGTAATATAGGGAACCCTACGTGGTATTTAATGGATAAAAAATCTTCTCTTTGGAACCAAGAATGATATTTTGGGGAGAATATTTCTCATTTTGAGGACAGAAATAGGTCTTTTTTGGAGAGGATGACTGATTTTCGGTCTAAAAAGCAGTATTCTGGGAAGAAAATGCCTTCTTTTGGGGATAAAAGGTGGTATTCTGGGAAGAAAATGTGTTATTATTGGAATAAAATGTGATGTCCCAATAAAAGACGCTGTCTTCCCCAAATGCGTCTTTGTATGCTGCAAATCAGACATTTTCTCCCCGAAAGATCACCTTTATCCTCAAAAGAAGACATTTTCTCCACAAAATGCCGCTTATTAGCTCAATACCAGGCTTTCACGCCAAAATAATGCACTTTATCCCCAAAACTCAGGCATTTTCTCCCCAAAACACGCTTTTTCTCTCCAAAATACAACCATTTCTCCCCTGCATATCAGTTTCTGCCAACAATTAGACATTTTCTCCCCGAATATCACTCTTCATCCCAGAAACCAAACAGGTTCTCTCTTAAGTGCCACTCTTTATCCCCCCAAAATGGCATTTTCTCCCCAGAATACTGCCTTTCATCTTCAAGTGTCTCATATTTGGGAAAGGAAACGAAAGCGCTACTTTGGGGAGAGTATTTCTTATTTGGGGGATCAAAAGAGCAATTTGGGGGAGAAAATGTGTAATATAGGGAACCCTACGTGGTATTTAATGGATAAAAAATCTTCTCTTTGGAACCAAGAATGATATTTTGGGGAGAATATTTCTCATTTTGAGGACAGAAAGAGGTCTTTTTTGGAGAGGATGACTTATTTTCGGTCTAAAAAGCAGTATTCTGGGAAGAAAATGCCTTCTTTTGGGGATAAAAGGTGGTATTCTGGGAAGAAAATGTGTTATTATTGGAATAAAATGTGATGTCCCAATAAAAGACGCTGTCTTCCCCAAATGCGTCTTTGTATGCTGCAAATCAGACATTTTCTCCCCGAAAGATCACCTTTATCCTCAAAAGAAGACATTTTCTCCACAAAATGCTGCTTATTAGCTCAATACCATGCTTTCACGCCAAAATAATGCAGTTTATCCCCAAAACTCAGGCATTTTCTCCACAAAACACGCTTTTTCTCTCCCAAAATACAACCATTTCTCCCTGCATATCAATTTCTGCCAACAATAAGACATTTTCTCCCCGAATATCACTCTTCATCCCAGAAACCAAACAGGTTCTCTCTTAAGTGCCACTCTTTATCCCCCCAAAATGGCATTTTCTCCCCAGAATACTGCCTTTCATCTTCAAATGTCTCATATTTGGGAAAGGAAACGAAAGCGCTACTTTGGGGAGAGTATTTCTTATTTGGGGGATCAAAAGAGCAATTTGGGGGAGAAAATGTGTAATATAGGGAACCCTACGTGGTATTTAATGGATAAAAAATCTTCTCTTTGGAACCAAGAATGATATTTTGGGGAGAATATTTCTCATTTTGAGGACAGAAAGAGGTCTTTTTTGGAGAGGATGACTTATTTTCGGTCTAAAAAGCAGTATTCTGGGAAGAAAATGCCTTCTTTTGGGGATAAAAGGTGGTATTCTGGGAAGAAAATGTGTTATTATTGGAATAAAATGTGATGTCCCAATAAAAGACGCTGTCTTCCCCAAATGCGTCTTTGTATGCTGCAAATCAGACATTTTCTCCCCGAAAGATCACCTTTATCCTCAAAAGAAGACATTTTCTCCACAAAATGCCGCTTATTAGCTCAATACCAGGCTTTCACGCCAAAATAATGCACTTTATCCCCAAAACTCAGGCATTTTCTCCCCAAAACACGCTTTTTCTCTCCCAAATACAACCATTTCTCCCCTGCATATCAATTTCTGCCAACAATTAGACATTTTCTCCCCGAATATCACTCTTCATCCCAGAAACCAAACAGGTTCTCTCTTAAGTGCCACTCTTTATCCCCCCAAAAAGGCATTTTCTCCCCAGAATACTGCCTTTCATCTTCAAGTGTCTCATATTTGGGAAAGGAAACGAAAGCGCTACTTTGGGGAGAGTATTTCTTATTTGGGGGATCAAAAGAGCAATTTGGGGGAGAAAATGTGTAATATAGGGAACCCTACGTGGTATTTAATGGATAAAAAATCTTCTATTTGGAACCAAGAATGATATTTTGGGGAGAATATTTCTCATTTTGAGGACAGAAATAGGTCTTTTGTGGAGAGGATGACTTATTTTCGGTCTAAAAAGCAGTATTCTGGGAAGAAAATGCCTTCTTTTGGGGATAAAAGGTGGTATTCTGGGAAGAAAATGTGTTATTATTGGAATAAAATGTGATGTCCCAATAAAAGACGCTGTCTTCCCCAAATGCGTCTTTGTATGCTGCAAATCAGACATTTTCTCCCCGAAAGATCACCTTTATCCTCAAAAGAAGACATTTTCTCCACAAAATGCCGCTTATTAGCTCAATACCAGGCTTTCACGCCAAAATAATGCACTTTATCCCCAAAACTCAGGCATTTTCTCCCCAAAACACGCTTTTTCTCTCCCAAATACAACCATTTCTCCCCTGCATATCAATTTCTGCCAACAATTAGACATTTTCTCCCCGAATATCACTCTTCATCCCAGAAACCAAACAGGTTCTCTCTTAAGTGCCACTCTTTATCCCCCCAAAATGGCATTTTCTCCCCAGAATACTGCCTTTCATCTTCAAATGTCTCATATTTGGGAAAGGAAACGAAAGCGCTACTTTGGGGAGAGTATTTCTTATTTGGGGGATCAAAAGAGCAATTTGGGGGAGAAAATGTGTAATATAGGGAACCCTACGTGGTATTTAATGGATAAAAAATCTTCTCTTTGGAACCAAGAATGATATTTTGGGGAGAATATTTCTCATTTTGAGGACAGAAATAGGTCTTTTTTGGAGAGGATGACTTATTTTCGGTCTAAAAAGCAGTATTCTGGGAAGAAAATGCCTTCTTTTGGGGATCAAAGGTGGTATTCGGGAAGAAAATGTGTTATTATTGGAATAAAATGTGCTGTCCCAATAAAAGACGCTGTCTTCCCCAAATGCGTCTTTGTATGCTGCAAATCAGACATTTTCTCCCCGAAAGATCACCTTTATCCTCAAAAGAAGACATTTTCTCCACAAAATGCCGCTTATTAGCTCAATACCAGGCTTTCACGCCAAAATAATGCACTTTATCCCCAAAACTCAGGCATTTTCTCCCCAAAACACTCTTTTTCGCACCAAAATACAACCATTTCTCCCCTGCATATCAATTTCTGCCAACAATTAGACATTTTCTCCCCGAATATCACTCTTCATCCCAGAAACCAAACAGGTTCTCTCTTAAGTGCCACTCTTTATCCCCCCAAAAGGCATTTTCTCCCCAGAATACTGCCTTTCATCTTCAAGTGTCTCATAATTGGGAAAGGAAACGAAAGCGCTACTTTGGGGAGAGTATTTCTTATTTGGGGGATCAAAAGAGCAATTTGGGGGAGAAAATGTGTAATATAGGGAACCCTACGTGGTATTTAATGGATAAAAAATCTTCTCTTTGGAACCAAGAATGATATTTTGGGGAGAATATTTCTCATTTTGAGGACAGAAATAGGTCTTTTTTGGAGAGGATGACTTATTTTCGGTCTAAAAAGCAGTATTCTGGGAAGAAAATGCCTTCTTTTGGGGATAAAAGGTGGTATTCGGGAAGAAAATGTGTTATTATTGGAATAAAATGTGATGTCCCAACAAAAGACACTATCTTCCCCAAATGCGTCTTTTTATGCTGCAAATCAGACATTTTCTCCCGGAAAGATCACCTTTATCCTCAAAAGAAGACATTTTCTCCACAAAATGCCGCTTATTGGCTCAATACCAGGCTTTCACGCCAAAATAATGCACTTTATCCCCAAAACTCAGGCATTTTCTCCCCAAAACACTATTTTTCGCTCCAAAATACAACCATTTCTCCCCTGCATATCAATTTCTGCCAACAATTAGACATTTTCTCCCCGAATATCACTCTTCATCCCAGAAACCAAACAGGTTCTCTCTTAAGTGCCACTCTTTAGCCCCCCAAAAAGGCATTTTCTCCCCAGAATACTGCCTTTCATCTTCAAATGTCTCATATTTGGGAAAGGAAATGAAAGCGCTACTTTGGGGAGAGTATTTCTTATTTGGGGGATCAAAAGAGCAATTTGGGGGAGAAAATGTGTAATATAGGGAACCCTACGTGGTATTTAATGGATAAAAAATCTTCTCTTTGGAACCAAGAATGATATTTTGGGGAGAAGAATTCTATTTTTGAGGACAGAAATAGGTCTTTTTTGGAGAGGATGACTTATTTTCGGTATAAAAATCGGTATTCTGGGAAGAAAATGCCTTCTTTTGGGGATAAAAGGTGGTATTCTGGGAAGAAAATGTGTTATTATTGGAATAAAATGTGATGTCCCAATAAAAGACGCTGTCTTCCCCAAATGCGTCTTTGTATGCTGCAAATCAGACATTTTCTCCCCGAAAGATCACCTTTATCCTCAAAAGAAGACATTTTCTCCACAAAATGCCGCTTATTAGCTCAATACCAGGCTTTCACGCCAAAATAATGCACTTTATCCCCAAAACTCAGGCATTTTCTCCACAAAACACGCTTTTTCTCTCCCAAATACAACCATTTCTCCCCTGCATATCAATTTCTGCCAACAATTAGACATTTTCTCCCCGAATATCACTCTTCATCCCAGAAACCAAACAGGTTCTCTCTTCAGTGCCACTCTTTAGCCCCCCAAAAAGGCATTTTCTCCCCAGAATACTGCCTTTCATCTTCAAGTGTCTCATATTTGGGAAAGGAAACGAAAGCGCTACTTTGGGGAGAGTATTTCTTATTTGGGGGATCAAAAGAGCAATTTGGGGGAGAAAATGTGTAATATAGGGAACCCTACGTGGTATTTAATGGATAAAAAATCATCTCTTTGGAACCAAGAATGATATTTTGGGGAGAATATTTCTCATTTTGAGGACAGAAATAGGTCTTTTTTGGAGAGGATGACTTATTTTCGGTCTAAAAAGCGGTATTCTGGGAAGAAAATGCCTTCTTTTGGGGATAAAAGGTGGTATTCTGGGAAGAAAATGTGTTATTATTGGAATAAAATGTGATGTCCCAACAAAAGACACTATCTTCCCCAAATGCGTCTTTTTATGCTGCAAATCAGACATTTTCTCCCCGAAAGATCACCTTTATCCTCAAAAGAATACATTTTCTCCACAAAATGCCGCTTATTAGCTCAATACCAGGCTTTCACGCCAAAATAATGCACTTTATCCCCAAAACTCAGGCATTTTCTCCCCAAAACACTCTTTTTCTCTCCCAAATACAACCATTTCTCCCCTGCATATCAATTTCTGCCAACAATTAGACATTTTCTCCCCGAATATCACTCTTCATCCCAGAAACCAAACAGGTTCTCTCTTAAGTGCCACTCTTTAGCCCCCCAAAAAGGCATTTTCTCCCCAGAATACTGCCTTTCATCTTCAAGTGTCTCATATTTGGGAAAGGAAACGAAAGCGCTACTTTGGGGAGAGTATTTCTTATTTGGGGGATCAAAAGAGCAATTTGGGGGAGAAAATGTGTAATATAGGGAACCCTACGTGGTATTTAATGGATAAAAAATCTTCTCTTTGGAACCAAGAATGATATTTTGGGGAGAAGAATTCTATTTTTGAGGACAGAAATAGGTCTTTTTTGGAGAGGATGACTTATTTTCGGTATAAAAATCGGTATTCTGGGAAGAAAATGCCTTCTTTTGGGGATAAAAGGTGGTATTCTGGGAAGAAAATGTGTTATCATTGGAATAAAATGTGATGTCCCAATAAAAGACGCTGTCTTCCCCAAATGCGTCTTTGTATGCTGCAAATCAGACATTTTCTCCACGAAAGATCACCTTTATCCTCAAAAGAAGACATTTTCTCCACAAAATGCCGCTTATTAGCTCAATACCAGGCTTTCACGCCAAAATAATGCACTTTATCCCCAAAACTCAGGCATTTTCTCCACAAAACACGCTTTTTCGCACCAAAATACAACCATTTCTCCCCTGCATATCAATTTCTGCCAACAATTAGACATTTTCTCCCCGAATATCACTCTTCATCCCAGAAACCAAACAGGTTCTCTCTTAAGTGCCACTCTTTAGCCCCCCAAAAAGGCATTTTCTCCCCAGAATACTGCCTTTCATCTTCAAATGTCTCATATTTGGGAAAGGAAACGAAAGCGCTACTTTGGGGAGAGTATTTCTTATTTGGGGGATCAAAAGAGCAATTTGGGGGAGAAAATGTGTAATATAGGGAACCCTACGTGGTATTTAATGGATAAAAAATCTTCTCTTTGGAACCAAGAATGATATTTTGGGGAGAATATTTCTCATTTTGAGGACAGAAATAGGTCTTTTTTGGAGAGGATGACTTATTTTCGGTCTAAAAAGCAGTATTCTGGGAAGAAAATGCCTTCTTTTGGGGATAAAAGGTGGTATTCGGGAAGAAAATGTGTTATTATTGGAATAAAATGTGATGTCCCAATAAAAGACGCTGTCTTCCCCAAATGAGTCTTTGTATGCTGCAAATCAGACATTTTCTCCACGAAAGATCACCTTTATCCTCTAAAGAAGACATTTTCTCCACAAAATGCCGCTTATTAGCTCAATACCAGGCTTTCACGCCAAAATAATGCACTTTATCCCCAAAACTCAGGCATTTTCTCCCCAAAACACGCTTTTTCTCTCCCAAATACAACCATTTCTCCCCTGCATATCAATTTCTGCCAACAATTAGACATTTTCTCCCCGAATATCACTCTTCATCCCAGAAACCAAACAGGTTCTCTCTTAAGTGCCACTCTTTATCCCCCCAAAATGACATTTTCTCCCCAGAATACTGCCTTTCATCTTCAAGTGTCTCATATTTGGGAAAGGAAACGAAAGCACTACTTGGGGGAGAGTATTTCTTATTTGGGGGATCAAAAGAGCAATTTGGGGGAGAAAATGTGTAATATAGGGAACCCTACGTGGTATTTAATGGATAAAAAATCTTCTCTTTGGAACCAAGAATGATATTTTGGGGAGAATATTTCTCAATTTGAGGACAGAAATAGGTCTTTTTTGGAGAGGATGACTTATTTTCGGTCTAAAAAGCAGTATTCTGGGAAGAAAATGCCTTCTTTTGGGGATAAAAGGTGGTATTCGGGAAGAAAATGTGTTATTATTGGAATAAAATGTGATGTCCCAACAAAAGACACTATCTTCCCCAAATGCGTCTTTTTAGGCTGCAAATCAGACATTTTCTCCCGGAAAGATCACCTTTATCCTCAAAAGAAGACATTTTCTCCACAAAATGCCGCTTATTAGCTCAATACCAGGCTTTCACGCCAAAATAATGCACTTTATCCCCAAAACTCAGGCATTTTCTCCCCAAAACACTCTTTTTCGCACCAAAATACAACCATTTCTCCCCTGCATATCAATTTCTGCCAACAATTAGACATTTTCTCCCCGAATATCACTCTTCATCCCAGAAACCAAACAGGTTCTCTCTTAAGTGCCACTCTTTATCCCCCCAAAATGACATTTTCTCCCCAGAATACTGCCTTTCATCTTCAAGTGTCTCATATTTGGGAAAGGAAACGAAAGCACTACTTGGGGGAGAGTATTTCTTATTTGGGGGATCAAAAGAGCAATTTGGGGGAGAAAATGTGTAATATAGGGAACCCTACGTGGTATTTAATGGATAAAAAATCTTCTCTTTGGAACCAAGAATGATATTTTGGGGAGAATATTTCTCAATTTGAGGACAGAAATAGGTCTTTTTTGGAGAGGATGACTTATTTTCGGTCTAAAAAGCAGTATTCTGGGAAGAAAATGCCTTCTTTTGGGGATAAAAGGTGGTATTCGGGAAGAAAATGTGTTATTATTGGAATAAAATGTGATGTCCCAACAAAAGACACTATCTTCCCCAAATGCGTCTTTTTAGGCTGCAAATCAGACATTTTCTCCCCGAAAGATCACCTTTATCCTCAAAAGAAGACATTTTCTCCACAAAATGCCGCTTATTAGCTCAATACCAGGCTTTCACGCCAAAATAATGCACTTTATCCCCAAAACTCAGGCATTTTCTCCCCAAAACACGCTTTTTCTCTCCCAAATACAACCATTTCTCCCCTGCATATCAATTTCTGCCAACAATTAGACATTTTCTCCCCGAATATCACTCTTCATCCCAGAAACCAAACAGGTTCTCTCTTAAGTGCCACTCTTTATCCCCCCAAAAAGGCATTTTCTCCCCAGAATACTGCCTTTCATCTTCAAGTGTCTCATATTTGGGAAAGGAAACGAAAGCGCTACTTTGGGGAGAGCATTTCTTATTTGGGGGATCAAAAGAGCAATTTGGGGGAGAAAATGTGTAATATAGGGAACCCTACGTGGTATTTAATGGATAAAAAATCTTCTCTTTGGAACCAAGAATGATATTTTGGGGAGAATATTTCTCATTTTGAGGACAGAAATAGGTCTTTTTTGGAGAGGATGACTTATTTTCGGTCTAAAAAGCAGTATTCTGGGAAGAAAATGCCTTCTTTTGGGGATAAAAGGTGGTATTCGGGAAGAAAATGTGTTATTATTGGAATAAAATGTGATGTCCCAACAAAAGACACTATCTTCCCCAAATGCGTCTTTGTAAGCTGCAAATCAGACATTTTCTCCCCGAAAGATCACCTTTATCCTCTAAAGAAGACATTTTCTCCACAAAATGCCGCTTATTGGCTCAATACCAGGCTTTCACGCCAAAATAATGCACTTTATCCCCAAAACTCAGGCATTTTCTCCCCAAAACACGCTTTTTCTCTCCCAAATACAAACATTTCTCCCCTGCATATCAGTTTCTGCCAACAATTAGACATTTTCTCCCCGAATATCACTCTTCATCCCAGAAACCAAACAGGTTCTCTCTTCAGTGCCACTCTTTAGCACCCCAAAAAGGCATTTTCTCCCCAGAATACTGCCTTTCATCTTCAAATGTCTCATATTTGGGAAAGGAAACGAAAGCGCTTCTTTGGGGAGAGTATTTCTTATTTGGGGGATCAAAAGAGCAATTTGGGGGAGAAAATGTGTAATATAGGGAACCCTACGTGGTATTTAATGGAGAAAAAGTCTTCTCTTTGGAACCAAGAATGATATTTTGGGGAGAATATTTCTCATTTTGAGGACAGAAATAGGTCTTTTTTGGAGAGGATGACTTATTTTCGGTATAAAAAGCGGTATTCTGGGAAGAAAATTCCTTCTTTTGGGGATAAAAGGTGGTATTCTGGGAAGAAAATGTGTTATTATTGGAATAAAATGTGATGTCCCAATAAAAGACGCTGTCTTCCCCAAATGCATCTTTGTATGCTGCAAATCAGACATTTTCTCCCCGAAAGATCACCTTGATCCTCTAAAGAAGACATTTTCTCCACAAAATGCCGCTTATTAGCTCAATACCAGGCTTTCACGCCAAAATAATGCAGTTTATCCCCAAAACTCAGGCATTTTCTCCCCAAAACACTCTTTTTCTCTCCCAAATACAACCATTTCTCCCCTGCATATCAATTTCTGCCAACAATTAGACATTTTCTCCCCGAATATCACTCTTCATCCCAGAAACCAAACAGGTTCTCTCTTCAGTGCCACTCTTTAGCCCCCCAAAAAGGCATTTTCTCCCCAGAATACTGCCTTTCATCTTCAAATGTCTCATATTTGGGAAAGGAAACGAAAGCACTACTTTGGGGAGAGTATTTCTTATTTGGGGGATCAAAAGAGCAATTTGGGGGAGAAAATGTGTAATATAGGGAACCCTACGTGGTATTTAATGGATAAAAAATCTTCTCTTTGGAACCAAGAATGATATTTTGGGGAGAATATTTCTCATTTTGAGGACAGAAATAGGTCTTTTGTGGAGAGGATGACTTATTTTCGGTCTAAAAAGCAGTATTCTGGGAAGAAAATGCCTTCTTTTGGGGATAAAAGGTGGTATTCTGGGAAGAAAATGTGTTATTATTGGAATAAAATGTGATGTCCCAACAAAAGACACTATCTTCCCCAAATGCGTCTTTTTATGCTGCAAATCAGACATTTTCTCCCCGAAAGATCACCTTTATCCTCAAAAGAAGACATTTTCTCCACAAAATGCCGCTTATTGGCTCAATACCAGGCTTTCACGCCAAAATAATGCAGTTTATCCCCAAAACTCAGGCATTTTCTCCCCAAAACACGCTTTTTCTCTCCCAAATACAAACATTTCTCCCCTGCATATCAGTTTCTGCCAACAATTAGACATTTTCTCCCCGAATATCACTCTTCATCCCAGAAACCAAACAGGTTCTCTCTTCAGTGCCACTCTTTAGCACCCCAAAAAGGCATTTTCTCCCCAGAATACTGCCTTTCATCTTCAAATGTCTCATATTTGGGAAAGGAAACGAAAGCGCTTCTTTGGGGAGAGTATTTCTTATTTGGGGGATCAAAAGAGCAATTTGGGGGAGAAAATGTGTAATATAGGGAACCCTACGTGGTATTTAATGGATAAAAAATCTTCTATTTGGAACCAAGAATAATATTTTGGGGAGAATATTTCTCATTTTGAGGACAGAAATAGGTCTTTTGTGGAGAGGATGACTTATTTTCGGTATAAAAAGCGGTATTCTGGGAAGAAAATGCCTTCTTTTGGGGATAAAAGGCGGTACTCTGGGAAGAAAATGTGTTATTATTGGAATAAAATGTGATGTCCCAATAAAAGACGCTGTCTTCCCCAAATGCGTCTTTGTATGCTGCAAATCAGACATTTTCTCCCCGAAAGATCACCTTTATCCTCAAAAGAAGACATTTTCTCCACAAAATGCCGCTTATTGGCTCAATACCAGGCTTTCACGCCAAAATAATGCAGTTTATCCCCAAAACTCAGGCATTTTCTCCACAAAACACGCTTTTTCTCTCCCAAATACAAACATTTCTCCCCTGCATATCAGTTTCTGCCAACAATTAGACATTTTCTCCCCGAATATCACTCTTCATCCCAGAAACCAAACAGGTTCTCTCTTAAGTGCCACTCTTTAGCCCCCCAAAAAGGCATTTTCTCCCCAGAATACTGCCTTTCATCTTCAAATGTCTCATATTTGGGAAAGGAAACGAAAGCGCTACTTTGGGGAGAGCATTTCTTATTTGGGGGATCAAAAGAGCAATTTGGGGGAGAAAATGTGTAATATAGGGAACCCTACGTGGTATTTAATGGAGAAAAAGTCTTCTCTTTGGAACCAAGAATGATATTTTGGGGAGAATATTTCTCATTTTGAGGACAGAAATAGGTCTTTTTTGGAGAGGATGACTTATTTTCGGTATAAAAAGCGGTATTCTGGGAAGAAAATTCCTTCTTTTGGGGATAAAAGGTGGTATTCTGGGAAGAAAATGTGTTATTATTGGAATAAAATGTGATGTCCCAATAAAAGACGCTGTCTTCCCCAAATGCATCTTTGTATGCTGCAAATCAGACATTTTCTCCCCGAAAGATCACCTTGATCCTCTAAAGAAGACATTTTCTCCACAAAATGCCGCTTATTAGCTCAATACCAGGCTTTCACGCCAAAATAATGCAGTTTATCCCCAAAACTCAGGCATTTTCTCCCCAAAACACTCTTTTTCTCTCCCAAATACAACCATTTCTCCCCTGCATATCAATTTCTGCCAACAATTAGACATTTTCTCCCCGAATATCACTCTTCATCCCAGAAACCAAACAGGTTCTCTCTTCAGTGCCACTCTTTAGCCCCCCAAAAAGGCATTTTCTCCCCAGAATACTGCCTTTCATCTTCAAGTGTCTCATATTTGGGAAAGGAAACGAAAGCACTACTTTGGGGAGAGTATTTCTTATTTGGGGGATCAAAAGAGCAATTTGGGGGAGAAAATGTGTAATATAGGGAACCCTACGTGGTATTTAATGGATAAAAAATCTTCTCTTTGGAACCAAGAATGATATTTTGGGGAGAATATTTCTCATTTTGAGGACAGAAATAGGTCTTTTGTGGAGAGGATGACTTATTTTCGGTCTAAAAAGCAGTATTCTGGGAAGAAAATGCCTTCTTTTGGGGATAAAAGGTGGTATTCTGGGAAGAAAATGTGTTATTATTGGAATAAAATGTGATGTCCCAATAAAAGACGCTGTCTTCCCCAAATGCGTCTTTGTATGCTGCAAATCAGACATTTTCTCCCCGAAAGATCACCTTTATCCTCAAAAGAAGACATTTTCTCCACAAAATGCCGCTTATTAGCTCAATACCAGGCTTTCACGCCAAAATAATGCACTTTATCCCCAAAACTCAGGCATTTTCTCCACAAAACACGCTTTTTCTCTCCCAAATACAACCATTTCTCCCCTGCATATCAATTTCTGCCAACAATTAGACATTTTCTCCCCGAATATCACTCTTCATCCCAGAAACCAAACAGGTTCTCTCTTAAGTGCCACTCTTTAGCCCCCCAAAAAGGCATTTTCTCCCCAGAATACTGCCTTTCATCTTCAAATGTCTCATATTTGGGAAAGGAAACGAAAGCGCTACTTTGGGGAGAGTATTTCTTATTTGGGGGATCAAAAGAGCAATTTGGGGGAGAAAATGTGTAATATAGGGAACCCTACGTGGTATTTAATGGATAAAAAATCTTCTCTTTGGAACCAAGAATGATATTTTGGGGAGAATATTTCTCATTTTGAGGACAGAAATAGGTCTTTTTTGGAGAGGATGACTTATTTTCGGTCTAAAAAGCAGTATTCTGGGAAGAAAATGCCTTCTTTTGGGGATAAAAGGTGGTATTCTGGGAAGAAAATGTGTTATTATTGGAATAAAATGTGATGTCCCAACAAAAGACACTATCTTCCCCAAATGCGTCTTTTTATGCTGCAAATCAGACATTTTCTCCCCGAAAGATCACCTTTATCCTCAAAAGAAGACATTTTCTCCACAAAATGCCGCTTATTGGCTCAATACCAGGCTTTCACGCCAAAATAATGCAGTTTATCCCCAAAACTCAGGCATTTTCTCCCCAAAACACGCTTTTTCTCTCCCAAATACAAACATTTCTCCCCTGCATATCAGTTTCTGCCAACAATTAGACATTTTCTCCCCGAATATCACTCTTCATCCCAGAAACCAAACAGGTTCTCTCTTAAGTGCCACTCTTTAGCCCCCCAAAAAGGCATTTTCTCCCCAGAATACTGCCTTTCATCTTCAAATGTCTCATATTTGGGAAAGGAAACGAAAGCGCTACTTTGGGGAGAGCATTTCTTATTTGGGGGATCAAAAGAGCAATTTGGGGGAGAAAATGTGTAATATAGGGAACCCTACGTGGTATTTAATGGAGAAAAAGTCTTCTCTTTGGAACCAAGAATGATATTTTGGGGAGAATATTTCTCATTTTGAGGACAGAAATAGGTCTTTTTTGGAGAGGATGACTTATTTTCGGTATAAAAAGCGGTATTCTGGGAAGAAAATTCCTTCTTTTGGGGATAAAAGGTGGTATTCTGGGAAGAAAATGTGTTATTATTGGAATAAAATGTGATGTCCCAATAAAAGACGCTGTCTTCCCCAAATGCATCTTTGTATGCTGCAAATCAGACATTTTCTCCCCGAAAGATCACCTTGATCCTCTAAAGAAGACATTTTCTCCACAAAATGCCGCTTATTAGCTCAATACCAGGCTTTCACGCCAAAATAATGCAGTTTATCCCCAAAACTCAGGCATTTTCTCCCCAAAACACTCTTTTTCTCTCCCAAATACAACCATTTCTCCCCTGCATATCAATTTCTGCCAACAATTAGACATTTTCTCCCCGAATATCACTCTTCATCCCAGAAACCAAACAGGTTCTCTCTTCAGTGCCACTCTTTAGCCCCCCAAAAAGGCATTTTCTCCCCAGAATACTGCCTTTCATCTTCAAATGTCTCATATTTGGGAAAGGAAACGAAAGCACTACTTTGGGGAGAGTATTTCTTATTTGGGGGATCAAAAGAGCAATTTGGGGGAGAAAATGTGTAATATAGGGAACCCTACGTGGTATTTAATGGATAAAAAATCTTCTCTTTGGAACCAAGAATGATATTTTGGGGAGAATATTTCTCATTTTGAGGACAGAAATAGGTCTTTTGTGGAGAGGATGACTTATTTTCGGTCTAAAAAGCAGTATTCTGGGAAGAAAATGCCTTCTTTTGGGGATAAAAGGTGGTATTCTGGGAAGAAAATGTGTTATTATTGGAATAAAATGTGATGTCCCAATAAAAGACGCTGTCTTCCCCAAATGCGTCTTTGTATGCTGCAAATCAGACATTTTCTCCCCGAAAGATCACCTTTATCCTCAAAAGAAGACATTTTCTCCACAAAATGCCGCTTATTAGCTCAATACCAGGCTTTCACGCCAAAATAATGCACTTTATCCCCAAAACTCAGGCATTTTCTCCACAAAACACGCTTTTTCTCTCCCAAATACAACCATTTCTCCCCTGCATATCAATTTCTGCCAACAATTAGACATTTTCTCCCCGAATATCACTCTTCATCCCAGAAACCAAACAGGTTCTCTCTTAAGTGCCACTCTTTAGCCCCCCAAAAAGGCATTTTCTCCCCAGAATACTGCCTTTCATCTTCAAATGTCTCATATTTGGGAAAGGAAACGAAAGCGCTACTTTGGGGAGAGTATTTCTTATTTGGGGGATCAAAAGAGCAATTTGGGGGAGAAAATGTGTAATATAGGGAACCCTACGTGGTATTTAATGGATAAAAAATCTTCTCTTTGGAACCAAGAATGATATTTTGGGGAGAATATTTCTCATTTTGAGGACAGAAATAGGTCTTTTTTGGAGAGGATGACTTATTTTCGGTCTAAAAAGCAGTATTCTGGGAAGAAAATGCCTTCTTTTGGGGATAAAAGGTGGTATTCGGGAAGAAAATGTGTTATTATTGGAATAAAATGTGATGTCCCAATAAAAGACGCTGTCTTCCCCAAATGCGTCTTTGTATGCTGCAAATCAGACATTTTCTCCCCGAAAGATCACCTTTATCCTCTAAAGAAGACATTTTCTCCACAAAATGCCGCTTATTAGCTCAATACCAGGCTTTCACGCCAAAATAATGCAGTTTATCCCCAAAACTCAGGCATTTTCTCCCCAAAACACGCTTTTTCTCTCCCAAATACAAACATTTCTCCCCTGCATATCAGTTTCTGCCAACAATTAGACATTTTCTCCCCGAATATCACTCTTCATCCCAGAAACCAAACAGGTTCTCTCTTCAGTGCCACTCTTTAGCCCCCCAAAAAGGCATTTTCTCCCCAGAATACTGCATTTCATCTTCAAAAGTCTCATATTTGGGAAAGGAAACGAAAGCGCTACTTTGGGGAGAGTATTTCTTATTTGGGGGATCAAAAGAGCAATTTGGGGGAGAAAATGTGTAATATAGGGAACCCTACGTGGTATTTAATGGATAAAAAGTCTTCTATTTGGAACCAAGAATGATATTTTGGGGAGAATATTTCTCATTTTGAGGACAGAAATAGGTCTTTTTTGGAGAGGATGACTTATTTTCGGTCTAAAAAGCAGTATTCTGGGAAGAAAATGCCTTCTTTTGGGGATAAAAGGTGGTATTCTGGGAAGAAAATGTGTTATTATTGGAATAAAATGTGATGTCCCAACAAAAGACACTATCTTCCCCAAATGCGTCTTTGTATGCTGCAAATCAGACATTTTCTCCCCGAAAGATCACCTTGATCCTCTAAAGAAGACATTTTCTCCACAAAATGCTGCTTATTAGCTCAATACCAGGCTTTCACGCCAAAATAATGCACTTTATCCCCAAAACTCAGGCATTTTCTCCACAAAACACTTTTTTTCGCACCAAAATACAACCATTTCTCCCCTGCATATCAATTTCTGCCAACAATTAGACATTTTCTCCCCGAATATCACTCTTCATCCCAGAAACCAAACAGGTTCTCTCTTCAGTGCCACTCTTTATCCCCCCAAAATGGCATTTTCTCCCCAGAATACTGCCTTTCATCTTCAAGTGTCTCATATTTGGGAAAGGAAACGAAAGCGCTACTTTGGGGAGAGTATTTCTTATTTGGGGGATCAAAAGAGCAATTTGGGGGAGAAAATGAGTAATATAGGTAACCCTACGTGGTATTTAATGGAGAAAAAATCTTCTATTTGGAACCAAGAATGATATTTTGGGGAGAATATTTCTCATTTTGAGGACAGAAATAGGTCTTTTTTGGAGAGGATGACTTATTTTCGGTATAAAAAGCGGTATTCTGGGAAGGAAATGCCTTCCTTTGGGGATAAAAGGTGGTATTCGGGAAGAAAATGTGTTATTATTGGAATAAAATGTGATGTCCCAACAAAAGACACTATCTTCCCCAAATGCGTCTTTTTAGGCTGAAAATCAGACATTTTCTCCCGGAAAGATCACCTTTATCCTCAAAAGAAGACATTTTCTCCACAAAATGCCGCTTATTAGCTCAATACCAGGCTTTCACGCCAAAATAATGCACTTTATCCCCAAAACTCAGGCATTTTCTCCCCAAAACACTCTTTTTCGCACCAAAATACAACCATTTCTCCCCTGCATATCAATTTCTGCCAACAATTAGACATTTTCTCCCCGAATATCACTCTTCATCCCAGAAACCAAACAGGTTCTCTCTTAAGTGCCACTCTTTATCCCCCCAAAATGGCATTTTCTCCCCAGAATACTGCCTTTCATCTTCAAGTGTCTCATATTTGGGAAAGGAAACGAAAGCGCTACTTTGGGGAGAGTATTTCTTATTTGGGGGATCAAAAGAGCAATTTGGGGGAGAAAATGTGTAATATAGGGAACCCTACGTGGTATTTAATGGATAAAAAATCTTCTCTTTGGAACCAAGAATGATATTTTGGGGAGAATATTTCTCATTTTGAGGACAGAAATAGGTCTTTTTTGGAGAGGATGACTTATTTTCGGTCTAAAAAGCAGTATTCTGGGAAGAAAATGCCTTCTTTTGGGGATCAAAGGCGGTATTCGGGAAGAAAATGTGTTATTATTGGAATAAAATGTGATGTCCCAACAAAAGACACTATCTTCCCCAAATGCGTCTTTGTATGCTGCAAATCAGACATTTTCTCCCCGAAAGATCACCTTGATCCTCTAAAGAAGACATTTTCTCCACAAAATGCCGCTTATTGGCTCAATACCAGGCTTTCACGCCAAAATAATGCAGTTTATCCCCAAAACTCAGGCATTTTCTCCCCAAAACACGCTTTTTCTCTCCCAAATACAAACATTTCTCCCCTGCATATCAGTTTCTGCCAACAATTAGACATTTTCTCCCCGAATATCACTCTTCATCCCAGAAACCAAACAGGTTCTCTCTTAAGTGCCACTCTTTATCCCCCCAAAAAGGCATTTTCTCCCCAGAATACTGCCTTTCATCTTCAAGTGTCTCATATTTGGGAAAGGAAACGAAAGCGCTACTTTGGGGACAGCATTTCTTATTTGGGGGATCAAAAGAGCAATTTGGGGGAGAAAATGTGTAATATAGGGAACCCTACGTGGTATTTAATGGATAAAAAATCTTCTCTTTGGAACCAAGAATGATATTTTGGGGAGAATATTTCTCATTTTGAGGACAGAAATAGGTCTTTTTTGGAGAGGATGACTTATTTTCGGTCTAAAAAGCAGTATTCTGGGAAGAAAATGCCTTCTTTTGGGGATAAAAGGTGGTATTCGGGAAGAAAATGTGTTATTATTGGAATAAAATGTGATGTCCCAATAAAAGACGCTGTCTTCCCCAAATGCGTCTTTGTATGCTGCAAATCAGATATTTTCTCCCCGAAAGATCACCTTTATCCTCAAAAGAAGACATTTTCTCCACAAAATGCCGCTTATTAGCTCAATACCAGGCTTTCACGCCAAAATAATGCACTTTATCCCCAAAACTCAGGCATTTTCTCCCCAAAACACTCTTTTTCTCTCCCAAATACAACCATTTCTCCCCTGCATATCAATTTCTGCCAACAATTAGACATTTTCTCCCCGAATATCACTCTTCATCCCAGAAACCAAACAGGTTCTCTCTTCAGTGCCACTCTTTAGCCCCCCAAAAAGGCATTTTCTCCCCAGAATACTGCCTTTCATCTTCAAAAGTCTCATATTTGGGAAAGGAAACGAAAGCACTACTTTGGGGAGAGTATTTCTTATTTGGGGGATCAAAAGAGCAATTTGGGGGAGAAAATGTGTAATATAGGGAACCCTACGTGGTATTTAATGGATAAAAAATCTTCTCTTTGGAACCAAGAATGATATTTTGGGGAGAATATTTCTCATTTTGAGGACAGAAATAGGTCTTTTTTGGAGAGGATGACTTATTTTCGGTCTAAAAAGCAGTATTCTGGGAAGAAAATGCCTTCTTTTGGGGATAAAAGGTGGTATTCTGGGAAGAAAATGTGTTATTATTGGAATAAAATGTGATGTCCCAATAAAAGACGCTGTCTTCCCCAAATGCGTCTTTGTATGCTGCAAATCAGACATTTTCTCCCCGAAAGATCACCTTTATCCTCAAAAGAAGACATTTTCTCCACAAAATGCCGCTTATTAGCTCAATACCAGGCTTTCACGCCAAAATAATGCACTTTATCCCCAAAACTCAGGAATTTTCTCCACAAAACACGCTTTTTCTCTCCCAAATACAACCATTTCTCCCCTGCATATCAATTTCTGCCAACAATTAGACATTTTCTCCCCGAATATCACTCTTCATCCCAGAAACCAAACAGGTTCTCTCTTAAGTGCCACTCTTTAGCCCCCCAAAAAGGCATTTTCTCCCCAGAATACTGCCTTTCATCTTCAAATGTCTCATATTTGGGAAAGGAAACGAAAGCGCTACTTTGGGGAGAGTATTTCTTATTTGGGGGATCAAAAGAGCAATTTGGGGGAGAAAATGTGTAATATAGGGAACCCTACGTGGTATTTAATGGATAAAAAATCTTCTCTTTGGAACCAAGAATGATATTTTGGGGAGAATATTTCTCATTTTGAGGACAGAAATAGGTCTTTTGTGGAGAGGATGACTTATTTTCGGTCTAAAAAGCAGTATTCTGGGAAGAAAATGCCTTCTTTTGGGGATAAAAGGTGGTATTCTGGGAAGAAAATGTGTTATTATTGGAATAAAATGTGATGTCCCAACAAAAGACACTATCTTCCCCAAATGCGTCTTTGTATGCTGCAAATCAGACATTTTCTCCCCGAAAGATCACCTTGATCCTCTAAAGAAGACATTTTCTCCACAAAATGCCGCTTATTGGCTCAATACCAGGCTTTCACGCCAAAATAATGCAGTTTATCCCCAAAACTCAGGCATTTTCTCCCCAAAACACGCTTTTTCTCTCCCAAATACAAACATTTCTCCCCTGCATATCAGTTTCTGCCAACAATTAGACATTTTCTCCCCGAATATCACTCTTCATCCCAGAAACCAAACAGGTTCTCTCTGAAGTGCCACTCTTTATCCCCCCAAAAAGGCATTTTCTCCCCAGAATACTGCCTTTCATCTTCAAGTGTCTCATATTTGGGAAAGGAAACGAAAGCGCTTCTTTGGGGAGAGTATTTCTTATTTGGGGGATCAAAAGAGCAATTTGGGGGAGAAAATGTGTAATATAGGGAACCCTACGTGGTATTTAATGGATAAAAAATCTTCTCTTTGGAACCAAGAATGATATTTTGGGGAGAATATTTCTCATTTTGAGGACAGAAAGAGGTCTTTTTTGGAGAGGATGACTTATTTTCGGTATAAAAAGCGGTATTCTGGGAAGAAAATGCCTTCTTTTGGGGATAAAAGGCGGTATTCTGGGAAGAAAATGTGTTATTATTGGAATAAAATGTGATGTCCCAATAAAAGACGCTGTCTTCCCCAAATGCGTCTTTGTATGCTGCAAATCAGACATTTTCTCCCCGAAAGATCACCTTGATCCTCTAAAGAAGACATTTTCTCCACAAAATGCCGCTTATTAGCTCAATACCAGGCTTTCACGCCAAAATAATGCACTTTATCCCCAAAACTCACGCATTTTCTCCACAAAACACTCTTTTTCGCACCAAAATACAACCATTTCTCCCCTGCATATCAATTTCTGCCAACAATTAGACATTTTCTCCCCGAATATCACTCTTCATCCCAGAAACCAAACAGGTTCTCTCTTCAGTGCCACTCTTTAGCACACCAAAAAGGCATTTTCTCCCCAGAATACTGCCTTTCATCTTCAAATGTCTCATATTTGGGAAAGGAAACGAAAGCGCTACTTTGGGGAGAGTATTTCTTATTTGGGGGATCAAAAGAGCAATTTGGGGGAGAAAATGTGTAATATAGGGAACCCTACGTGGTATTTAATGGATAAAAAATCTTCTATTTGGAACCAAGAATGATATTTTGGGGAGAATATTTCTCATTTTGAGGACAGAAATAGGTCTTTTTTGGAGAGGATGACTTATTTTCGGTCTAAAAAGTGGTATTCTGGGAAGAAAATGCCTTCTTTTGGGGATAAAAGGTGGTATTCTGGGAAGAAAATGTGTTATTATTGGAATAAAATGTGATGTCCCAATAAAAGACGCTGTCTTCCCCAAATGCGTCTTTGTATGCTGCAAATCAGATATTTTCTCCCCGAAAGATCACCTTTATCCTCTAAAGAAGACATTTTCTCCACAAAATGCCGCTTATTAGCTCAATACCAGGCTTTCACGCCAAAATAATGCAGTTTATCCCCAAAACTCAGGCATTTTCTCCCCAAAACACTCTTTTTCTCTCCAAAATACAACCATTTCTCCCCTGCATATCAATTTCTGCCAACAATTAGACATTTTCTCCCCGAATATCACTCTTCATCCCAGAAACCAAACAGGTTCTCTCTTCAGTGCCACTCTTTAGCCCCCCAAAAAGGCATTTTCTCCCCAGAATACTGCCTTTCATCGTCAAGTGTCTCATATTTGGGAAAGGAAACGAAAGCGCTACTTTGGGGAGAGTATTTCTTATTTGGGGGATCAAAAGAGCAATTTGGGGGAGAAAATGTGTAATATAGGGAACCCTACGTGGTATTTAATGGATAAAAAATCTTCTATTTGGAACCAAGAATGATATTTTGGGGAGAATATTTCTCATTTTGAGGACAGAAATAGGTCTTTTTTGGAGAGGATGACTTATTTTCGGTCTAAAAAGCAGTATTCTGGGAAGAAAATGCCTTCTTTTGGGGATAAAAGGTGGTATTCGGGAAGAAAATGTGTTATTATTGGAATAAAATGTGATGTCCCAACAAAAGACACTATCTTCCCCAAATGCGTCTTTGTATGCTGCAAATCAGACATTTTCTCCCCGAAAGATCACCTTGATCCTCTAAAGAAGACATTTTCTCCACAAAATGCTGCTTATTAGCTCAATACCAGGCTTTCACGCCAAAATAATGCACTTTATCCCCAAAACTCAGGCATTTTCTCCCCAAAACACTCTTTTTCTCTCCCAAATACAACCATTTCTCCCCTGCATATCAATTTCTGCCAACAATTAGACATTTTCTCCCCGAATATCACTCTTCATCCCAGAAACCAAACAGGTTCTCTCTTAAGTGCCACTCTTTATCCCCCCAAAATGGCATTTTCTCCCCAGAATACTGCCTTTCATCTTCAAGTGTCTCATATTTGGGAAAGGAAACGAAAGCGCTACTTTGGGGAGAGTATTTCTTATTTGGGGGATCAAAAGAGCAATTTGGGGGAGAAAATGTGTAATATAGGGAACCCTACGTGGTATTTAATGGATAAAAAATCTTCTCTTTGGAACCAAGAATGATATTTTGGGGAGAATATTTCTCATTTTGAGGACAGAAATAGGTCTTTTTTGGAGAGGATGACTTATTTTCGGTATAAAAAGCGGTATTCTGGGAAGAAAATGCCTTCCTTTGGGGATAAAAGGTGGTATTCGGGAAGAAAATGTGTTATTATTGGAATAAAATGTGATGTCCCAACAAAAGACACTATCTTCCCCAAATGCGTCTTTTTATGCTGCAAATCAGACATTTTCTCCCCGAAAGATCACCTTTATCCTCTAAAGAAGACATTTTCTCCACAAAATGCCGCTTATTGGCTCAATACCAGGATTTCACGCCAAAATAATGCAGTTTATCCCCAAAACTCACGCATTTTCTCCCCAAAACACTCTTTTTCGCACCAAAATACAACCATTTCTCCCCTGCATATCAATTTCTGCCAACAATTAGACATTTTCTCCCCGAATATCACTCTTCATCCCAGAAACCAAACAGGTTCTCTCTTCAGTGCCACTCTTTAGCCCCCCAAAAAGGCATTTTCTCCCCAGAATACTGCCTTTCATCTTCAAATGTCTCATATTTGGGAAAGGAAACGAAAGCGCTACTTTGGGGAGAGTATTTCTTATTTGGGGGATCAAAAGAGCAATTTGGGGGAGAAAATGTGTAATATAGGGAACCCTACGTGGTATTTAATGGATAAAAAATCTTCTCTTTGGAACCAAGAATGATATTTTGGGGAGAAAAATTCTATATTTGAGGACAGAAATAGGTCTTTTTTGGAGAGGATGACTTATTTTCGGTATAAAAAGCAGTATTCTGGGAAGAAAATGCCTTCTTTTGGGGATCAAAGGCGGTATTCTGGGAAGAAAATGTGTTATTATTGGAATAAAATGTGCTGTCCCAATAAAAGACGCTGTCTTCCCCAAATGCGTCTTTTTATGCTGCAAATCAGACATTTTCTCCCCGAAAGATCACCTTGATCCTCTAAAGAAGACATTTTCTCCACAAAATGCCGCTTATTAGCTCAATACCAGGCTTTCACGCCAAAATAATGCAGTTTATCCCCAAAACTCAGGCATTTTCTCCCCAAAACACGCTTTTTCTCTCCCAAATACAACCATTTCTCCCCTGCATATCAATTTCTGCCAACAATTAGACATTTTCTCCCCGAATATCACTCTTCATCCCAGAAACCAAACAGGTTCTCTCTTCAGTGCCACTCTTTAGCCCCCCAAAAAGGCATTTTCTCCCCAGAATACTGCCTTTCATCTTCAAAAGTCTCATATTTGGGAAAGGAAACGAAAGCACTACTTTGGGGAGAGTATTTCTTATTTGGGGGATCAAAAGAGCAATTTGGGGGAGAAAATGTGTAATATAGGGAACCCTACGTGGTATTTAATGGATAAAAAATCTTCTATTTGGAACCAAGAATGATATTTTGGGGAGAATATTTCTCATTTTGAGGACAGAAATAGGACTTTTGTGGAGAGGATGACTTATTTTCTGTCTAAAAAGCAGTATTCTGGGAAGAAAATGCCTTCTTTTGGGGATAAAAGGTGGTATTCTGGGAAGAAAATGTGTTATTATTGGAATAAAATGTGATGTCCCAACAAAAGACACTATCTTCCCCAAATGCGTCTTTGTATGCTGCAAATCAGACATTTTCTCCCCGAAAGATCACGTTGATCCTCAAAAGAAGACATATTCTCCACAAAATGCCGCTTATTAGCTCAATACCAGGCTTTCACGCGAAAATAATGCACTTTATCCCCAAAACTCAGGCATTTTCTCCCCAAAACACTCTTTTTCACACCAAAATACAACCATTTCTCCCCTGCATATCAATTTCTGCACACAATTAGACATTTTCTCCCCGAATATCACTCTTCATCCCAGAAACCAAACAGGTTCTCTCAAGTGCCACTCTTTAGCCCCCCAAAATGGCACTTTCTCCCCAGAATACTGCCTTTCATCTTCAAATGTCTCATATTTGGGAAAGGAAACGAAAGCGCTACTTTGGGGAGAGTATTTCTTATTTGGGGGATCAAAAGAGCAATTTGGGGGAGAAAATGTGTAATATAGGGAACCCTACGTGGTATTTAATGGATAAAAAGTCTTCAATTTGGAACCAAGAATGATATTTTGGGGAGAATATTTCTCATTTTGAGGACAGAAATAGGTCTTTTTTGGAGAGGATGACTTATTTTCGGTCTAAAAAGTGGTATTCTGGGAAGAAAATGCCTTCTTTTGGGGATAAAAGGTGGTATTCGGGAAGAAAATGTATTATTATTGGAATAAAATGTGATGTCCCAACAAAAGACACTATCTTCCCCAAATGCGTCTTTGTATGCTGCAAATCAGACATTTTCTCCCCGAAAGATCACCTTTATCCTCAAAAGAATACATTTTCTCCACAAAATGCCGCTTATTGGCTCAATACCAGGCTTTCACGCCAAAATAATGCAGTTTATCCCCAAAACTCAGGCATTCTCTCCACAAAACACGCTTTTTCTCTCCCAAATACAACCATTTCTCCCCTGCATATCAATTTCTGCCAACAATTCGACATTTTCTCCCCGAATATCACTCTTCATCCCAGAAACCAAACAGGTTCTCTCTTAAGTGCCACTCTTTAGCCCCCCCAAAAGGCATTTTCTCCCCAGAATACTGCCTTTCATCTTCAAATGTCTCATATTTGGGAAAGGAAACGAAAGCGCTACTTTGGGGAGAGTATTTCTTATTTGGGGGATCAAAAGAGCAATTTGGGGGAGAAAATGTGTAATATAGGGAACCCTACGTGGTATTTAATGGATAAAAAGTCTTCTATTTGGAACCAAGAATGATATTTTGGGGTGAAAAATTCTATATTTGAGGACAGAAATAGGTCTTTTTTGGAGAGGATGACTGATTTTCGGTATAAAAAGTAGTATTCTGGGAAGAAAATGCCTTCTTTTGGGGATAAAAGGCGGTATTCTGGGAAGAAAATGCGTTATTAGTGGAATAAAATGTGATGTCCCAATAAAAGACGCTGTCTTCCCCAAATGCGTCTTTGTATGCTGCAAATCAGACATTTTCTCCCCAAAAGATCACCTTTATCCTCTAAAGAAGACATTTTCTCCACAAAATGCCGCTTATTAGCTCAATACCAGGCTTTCACGCCAAAATAATGCAGTTTATCCCCAAAACTCAGGCATTTTCTCCCCAAAACACGCTTTTTCTCTCCAAAATACAACCATTTCTCCCCTGCATATCAATTTCTGCCAACAATTAGACATTTTCTCCCCGAATATCACTCTTCATCCCAGAAACCAAACAGGTTCTCTCTGAAGTGCCACTCTTTAGCCCCCCAAAAAGGCATTTTCTCCCCAGAATACTGCCTTTCATCTTCAAATGTCTCATATTTGGGAAAGGAAACGAAAGCGCTACTTTGGGGAGAGTATTTCTTATTTGGGGGATCAAAAGAGCAATTTGGGGGAGAAAATGTGTAATATAGGGAACCCTACGTGGTATTTAATGGATAAAAAATCTTCTCTTTGGAACCAAGAATGATATTTTGGGGAGAATATTTCTCATTTTGAGGACAGAAATAGGTCTTTTTTGGAGAGGATGACTTATTTTCGGTCTAAAAAGCAGTATTCTGGGAAGAAAATGCCTTCTTTTGGGGATAAAAGTTGGTATTCTGGGAAGAAAATGTGTTATTATTGGAATAAAATGTGATGTCCCAATAAAAGACGCTGTCTTCCCCAAATGCGTCTTTGTATGCTGCAAATCAGACATTTTCTCCCCGAAAGATCACCTTTATCCTCAAAAGAAGACATTTTCTCCACAAAATGCCGCTTATTAGCTCAATACCAGGCTTTCACGCCAAAATAATGCACTTTATCCCCAAAACTCAGGCATTTTCTCCCCAAAACACTCTTTTTCTCTCCCATATACAACCATTTCTCCCCTGCATATCAATTTCTGCCAACAATTAGACATTTTCTCCCCGAATATCACTCTTCATCCCAGAAACCAAACAGGTTCTCTCTTAAGTGCCACTCTTTAGCCCCCCAAAAAGGCATTTTCTCCCCAGAATACTGCCTTTCATCTTCAAATGTCTCATATTTGGGAAAGGAAACGAAAGCACTACTTGGGGGAGAGTATTTCTTATTTGGGGGATCAAAAGAGCAATTTGGGGGAGAAAATGTGTAATATAGGGAACCCTACGTGGTATTTAATGGATAAAAAATCTTCTCTTTGGAACCAAGAATGATATTTTGGGGAGAATATTTCTCATTTTGAGGACAGAAATAGGTCTTTTTTGGAGAGGATGACTTATTTTCGGTCTAAAAAGCAGTATTCTGGGAAGAAAATGCCTTCTTTTGGGGATAAAAGGTGGTATTCTGGGAAGAAAATGTGTTATTATTGGAATAAAATGTGATGTCCCAATAAAAGACGCTGTCTTCCCCAAATGCATCTTTGTATGCTGCAAATCAGACATTTTCTCCCCGAAAGATCACCTTTATCCTCAAAAGAAGACATTTTCTCCACAAAATGCCGCTTATTAGCTCAATACCAGGCTTTCACGCCAAAATAATGCACTTTATCCCCCAAACTCAGGCATTTTCTCCACAAAACACTCTTTTTCGCACCAAAATACAACCATTTCTCCCCTGCATATCAATTTCTGCCAACAATTAGACATTTTCTCCCCGAATATCACTCTTCATCCCAGAAACCAAACAGGTTCTCTCTTCAGTGCCACTCTTAAGCCCCCCAAAAAGGCATTTTCTCCCCAGAATACTGCCTTTCATCTTCAAATGTCTCATATTTGGGAAAGGAAACGAAAGCGCTACTTTGGGGAGAGTATTTCTTATTTGGGGGATCAAAAGAGCAATTTGGGGGAGAAAATGTGTAATATAGGGAACCCTATGTGGTATTTAATGGATAAAAAATCTTCTCTTTGGAACCAAGAATGATATTTTGGGGAGAATATTTCTCATTTTGAGGACAGAAATAGGTTTTTTTTTTGGAGAGGATGACTTATTTTCGGTCTAAAAAGTGGTATTCTGGGAAGAAAATGCCTTCTTTTGGGGATAAAAGGTGGTATTCGGGAAGAAAATGTGTTATTATTGGAATAAAATGTGATGTCCCAACAAAAGACACTATCTTCCCCAAATGCGTCTTTTTATGCTGCAAATCAGACATTTTCTCCCCGAAAGATCACCTTTATCCTCAAAAGAATACATTTTCTCCACAAAATGCCGCTTATTGGCTCAATACCAGGCTTTCACGCCAAAATAATGCAGTTTATCCCCAAAACTCAGGCATTTTCTCCACAAAACACGCTTTTTCTCTCCCAAATACAACCATTTCTCCCCTGCATATCAATTTCTGCCAACAATTCGATATTTTCTCCCCGAATATCACTCTTCATCCCAGAAACCAAACAGGTTCTCTCTTAAGTGCCACTCTTTAGCCCCCCAAAAAGGCATTTTCTCCCCAGAATACTGCCTTTCATCTTCAAATGTCTCATATTTGGGAAAGGAAAAGAAAGCGCTACTTTGGGGAGAGTATTTCTTATTTGGGGGATCAAAAGAGCAATTTGGGGGAGAAAATGTGTAATATAGGGAACCCTACGTGGTATTTAATGGATAAAAAATCTTCTCTTTGGAACCAAGAATGATATTTTGGGGAGAATATTTCTCATTTTGAGGACAGAAATAGGTCTTTTTTGGAGAGGATGACTTATTTTCGGTCTAAAAAGCAGTATTCTGGGAAGAAAATGCCTTCTTTTGGGGATAAAAGGTGGTATTCTGGGAAGAAAATGTGTTATTATTGGAATAAAATGTGATGTCCCAATAAGAGATGCTGTCTTCCCCAAATTCGTCTTTGTATGCTGCAAATCAGACATTTTCTCCCCGAAAGATCACCTTTATCCTCAAAAGAAGACATTTTCTCCACAAAATGCCGCTTATTAGCTCAATACCAGGCTTTCACGCCAAAATAATGCACTTTATCCCCAAAACTCAGGCATTTTCTCCACAAAACACTCTTTTTCGCACCAAAATACAACCATTTCTCCCCTGCATATCAATTTCTGCCAACAATTAGACATTTTCTCCCCGAATATCACTCTTCATCCCAGAAACCAAACAGGTTCTCTCTTAAGTGCCACTCTTTAGCCCCCCAAAATGGCACTTTCTCCCCAGAATACTGCCTTTCATCTTCAAATGTCTCATATTTGGGAAAGGAAACGAAAGCACTACTTGGGGGAGAGTATTTCTTATTTGGGGGATCAAAAGAGCAATTTGGGGGAGAAAATGTGTAATATAGGGAACCCTACGTGGTATTTAATGGAGAAAAAGTCTTCTATTTGGAACCAAGAATGATATTTTGGGGAGAATATTTCTCATTTTGAGGACAGAAATAGGTCTTTTGTGGAGAGGATGACTTATTTTCGGTCTAAAAAGCAGTATTCTGGGAAGAAAATGCCTTCTTTTGGGGATAAAAGGTGGTATTCTGGGAAGAAAATGTGTTATTATTGGAATAAAATGTGATGTCCCAATAAAAGACGCTGTCTTCCCCAAATGCGTCTTTGTATGCTGCAAATCAGACATTTTCTCCCCGAATATCACTCTTCATCCCAGAAACCAAACAGGTTCTCTCTTAAGTGCCACTCTTTAGCCCCCCAAAAAGGCATTTTCTCCCCAGAATACTGCCTTTCATCTTCAAATGTCTCATATTTGGGAAAGGAAACGAAAGCACTACTTGGGGGAGAGTATTTCTTATTTGGGGGATCAAAAGAGCAATTTGGGGGAGAAAATGTGTAATATAGGGAACCCTACGTGGTATTTAATGGATAAAAAATCTTCTCTTTGGAACCAAGAATGATATTTTGGGGAGAATATTTCTCATTTTGAGGACAGAAATAGGTCTTTTTTGGAGAGGATGACTTATTTTCGGTCTAAAAAGCAGTATTCTGGGAAGAAAATGCCTTCTTTTGGGGATAAAAGGTGGTATTCGGGAAGAAAATGTGTTATTATTGGAATAAAATGTGATGTCCCAACAAAAGACACTATCTTCCCCAAATGCGTCTTTTTATGCTGCAAATCAGACATTTTCTCCCCGAAAGATCACCTTTATCCTCAAAAGAATACATTTTCTCCACAAAATGCCGCTTATTGGCTCAATACCAGGCTTTCACGCCAAAATAATGCACTTTATCCCCAAAACTCAGGCATTTTCTCCCCAAAACACTCTTTTTCTCTCCCAAATACAACCATTTCTCCCCTGCATATCAATTTCTGCCAACAATTAGACATTTTCTCCCCGAATATCACTCTTCATCCCAGAAACCAAACAGGTTCTCTCTTCAGTGCCACTCTTTAGCCCCCCAAAAAGGCATTTTCTCCCCAGAATACTGCCTTTCATCTTCAAATGTCTCATATTTGGGAAAGGAAACGAAAGCGCTACTTTGGGGAGAGTATTTCTTATTTGGGGGATCAAAAGAGCAATTTGGGGGAGAAAATGTGTAATATAGGGAACCCTACGTGGTATTTAATGGAGAAAAAATCTTCTCTTTGGAACCAAGAATGATATTTTGGGGAGAATATTTCTCATTTTGAGGACAGAAATAGGTCTTTTTTGGAGAGGATGACTTATTTTCGGTCTAAAAAGCAGTATTCTGGGAAGAAAATGCCTTCTTTTGGGGATAAAAGGTGGTATTCTGGGAAGAAAATGTGTTATTATTGGAATAAAATGTGATGTCCCAATAAAAGACGCTGTCTTCCCCAAATGCGTCTTTGTATGCTGCAAATCAGACATTTTCTCCCCGAAAGATCACCTTTATCCTCAAAAGAAGACATTTTCTCCACAAAATGCCGCTTATTAGCTCAAAACCAGGCTTTCACGCCAAAATAATGCAGTTTATCCCCAAAACTCAGGCATTTTCTCCCCAAAACACGCTTTTTCTCTCCCAAATACAAACATTTCTCCCCTGCATATCAATTTCTGCCAACAATTAGACATTTTCTCCCCGAATATCACTCTTCATCCCAGAAACCAAACAGGTTCTCTCTTAAGTGCCACTCTTTAGCCCCCCAAAAAGGCATTTTCTCCCCAGAATACTGCATTTCATCTTCAAAAGTCTCATATTTGGGAAAGGAAACGAAAGCACTACTTGGGGGAGAGTATTTCTTATTTGGGGGATCAAAAGAGCAATTTGGGGGAGAAAATGTGTAATATAGGGAACCCTACGTGGTATTTAATGGATAAAAAATCTTCTCTTTGGAACCAAGAATGATATTTTGGGGAGAATATTTCTCATTTTGAGGACAGAAATAGGTCTTTTTTGGAGAGGATGACTTATTTTCGGTCTAAAAAGCGGTATTCTGGGAAGAAAATGCCTTCTTTTGGGGATAAAGGCGGTATTCTGGGAAGAAAATGTGTTGTTATTGGAATAAAATGTGATGTCCCAATAAAAGACGCTGTCTTCCCCAAATGCGTCTTTGTATGCTGCAAATCAGACATTTTCTCCCCGAAAGATCACCTTGATCCTCTAAAGAAGACATTTTCTCCACAAAATGCCGCTTATTAGCTCAATACCAGGCTTTCACGCCAAAATAATGCACTTTATCCCCAAAACTCAGGCATTTTCTCCACAAAACACTCTTTTTCGCACCAAAATACAACCATTTCTCCCCTGCATATCAATTTCTGCCAACAATTAGACATTTTCTCCCCGAATATCACTCTTCATCCCAGAAACCAAACAGGTTCTCTCTTCAGTGCCACTCTTTAGCCCCCCAAAAAGGCATTTTCTCCCCAGAATACTGCATTTCATCTTCAAAAGTCTCATATTTGGGAAAGGAAACGAAAGCGCTACTTTGGGGAGAGTATTTCTTATTTGGGGGATCAAAAGAGCAATTTGGGGGAGAAAATGTGTAATATAGGGAACCCTACGTGGTATTTAATGGATAAAAAATCTTCTCTTTGGAACCAAGAATGATATTTTGGGGAGAATATTTCTCATTTTGAGGACAGAAATAGGTCTTTTTTGGAGAGGATGACTTATTTTCGGTCTAAAAAGCAGTATTCTGGGAAGAAAATGCCTTCTTTTGGGGATCAAAGGCGGTATTCTGGGAAGAAAATGTGTTATTATTGGAATAAAATGTGATGTCCCAATAAAAGATGCTGTCTTCCCCAAATGCGTCTTTGTATGCTGCAAATCAGACATTTTCTCCCCGAAAGATCACCTTTATCCTCAAAAGAAGACATTTTCTCCACAAAATGCCGCTTATTAGCTCAAAACCAGGCTTTCACGCCAAAATAATGCACTTTATCCCCAAAACTCAGGCATTTTCTCCACAAAACACTCTTTTTCGCACCAAAATACAACCATTTCTCCCCTGCATATCAATTTCTGCCAACAATTAGACATTTTCTCCCCGAATATCACTCTTCATCCCAGAAACCAAACAGGTTCTCTCTTAAGTGCCACTCTTTAGCCCCCCAAAATGGCACTTTCTCCCCAGAATACTGCCTTTCATCTTCAAATGTCTCATATTTGGGAAAGGAAACGAAAGCACTACTTGGGGGAGAGTATTTCTTATTTGGGGGATCAAAAGAGCAATTTGGGGGAGAAAATGTGTAATATAGGGAACCCTACGTGGTATTTAATGGAGAAAAAGTCTTCTATTTGGAACCAAGAATGATATTTTGGGGAGAATATTTCTCATTTTGAGGACAGAAATAGGTCTTTTGTGGAGAGGATGACTTATTTTCGGTCTAAAAAGCAGTATTCTGGGAAGAAAATGCCTTCTTTTGGGGATAAAAGGTGGTATTCTGGGAAGAAAATGTGTTATTATTGGAATAAAATGTGATGTCCCAATAAAAGACGCTGTCTTCCCCAAATGCGTCTTTGTATGCTGCAAATCAGACATTTTCTCCCCGAATATCACTCTTCATCCCAGAAACCAAACAGGTTCTCTCTTAAGTGCCACTCTTTAGCCCCCCAAAAAGGCATTTTCTCCCCAGAATACTGCCTTTCATCTTCAAATGTCTCATATTTGGGAAAGGAAACGAAAGCACTACTTGGGGGAGAGTATTTCTTATTTGGGGGATCAAAAGAGCAATTTGGGGGAGAAAATGTGTAATATAGGGAACCCTACGTGGTATTTAATGGATAAAAAATCTTCTCTTTGGAACCAAGAATGATATTTTGGGGAGAATATTTCTCATTTTGAGGACAGAAATAGGTCTTTTTTGGAGAGGATGACTTATTTTCGGTCTAAAAAGCAGTATTCTGGGAAGAAAATGCCTTCTTTTGGGGATAAAAGGTGGTATTCGGGAAGAAAATGTGTTATTATTGGAATAAAATGTGATGTCCCAACAAAAGACACTATCTTCCCCAAATGCGTCTTTTTATGCTGCAAATCAGACATTTTCTCCCCGAAAGATCACCTTTATCCTCAAAAGAATACATTTTCTCCACAAAATGCCGCTTATTGGCTCAATACCAGGCTTTCACGCCAAAATAATGCACTTTATCCCCAAAACTCAGGCATTTTCTCCCCAAAACACTCTTTTTCTCTCCCAAATACAACCATTTCTCCCCTGCATATCAATTTCTGCCAACAATTAGACATTTTCTCCCCGAATATCACTCTTCATCCCAGAAACCAAACAGGTTCTCTCTTAAGTGCCACTCTTTAGCCCCCCAAAAAGGCATTTTCTCCCCAGAATACTGCCTTTCATCTTCAAATGTCTCATATTTGGGAAAGGAAACGAAAGCGCTACTTTGGGGAGAGTATTTCTTATTTGGGGGATCAAAAGAGCAATTTGGGGGAGAAAATGTGTAATATAGGGAACCCTACGTGGTATTTAATGGAGAAAAAATCTTCTCTTTGGAACCAAGAATGATATTTTGGGGAGAATATTTCTCATTTTGAGGACAGAAATAGGTCTTTTTTGGAGAGGATGACTTATTTTCGGTCTAAAAAGCAGTATTCTGGGAAGAAAATGCCTTCTTTTGGGGATAAAAGGTGGTATTCTGGGAAGAAAATGTGTTATTATTGGAATAAAATGTGATGTCCCAATAAAAGACGCTGTCTTCCCCAAATGCGTCTTTGTATGCTGCAAATCAGACATTTTCTCCCCGAAAGATCACCTTTATCCTCAAAAGAAGACATTTTCTCCACAAAATGCCGCTTATTAGCTCAAAACCAGGCTTTCACGCCAAAATAATGCAGTTTATCCCCAAAACTCAGGCATTTTCTCCCCAAAACACGCTTTTTCTCTCCCAAATACAAACATTTCTCCCCTGCATATCAATTTCTGCCAACAATTAGACATTTTCTCCCCGAATATCACTCTTCATCCCAGAAACCAAACAGGTTCTCTCTTAAGTGCCACTCTTTAGCCCCCCAAAAAGGCATTTTCTCCCCAGAATACTGCATTTCATCTTCAAAAGTCTCATATTTGGGAAAGGAAACGAAAGCACTACTTGGGGGAGAGTATTTCTTATTTGGGGGATCAAAAGAGCAATTTGGGGGAGAAAATGTGTAATATAGGGAACCCTACGTGGTATTTAATGGATAAAAAATCTTCTCTTTGGAACCAAGAATGATATTTTGGGGAGAATATTTCTCATTTTGAGGACAGAAATAGGTCTTTTTTGGAGAGGATGACTTATTTTCGGTCTAAAAAGCGGTATTCTGGGAAGAAAATGCCTTCTTTTGGGGATAAAGGCGGTATTCTGGGAAGAAAATGTGTTGTTATTGGAATAAAATGTGATGTCCCAATAAAAGACGCTGTCTTCCCCAAATGCGTCTTTGTATGCTGCAAATCAGACATTTTCTCCCCGAAAGATCACCTTTATCCTCAAAAGAATACATTTTCTCCACAAAATGCCGCTTATTAGCTCAATACCAGGCTTTCACGCCAAAATAATGCACTTTATCCCCAAAACTCAGGCATTTTCTCCACAAAACACTCTTTTTCGCACCAAAATACAACCATTTCTCCCCTGCATATCAATTTCTGCCAACAATTAGACATTTTCTCCCCGAATATCACTCTTCATCCCAGAAACCAAACAGGTTCTCTCTTCAGTGCCACTCTTTAGCCCCCCAAAAAGGCATTTTCTCCCCAGAATACTGCATTTCATCTTCAAAAGTCTCATATTTGGGAAAGGAAACGAAAGCGCTACTTTGGGGAGAGTATTTCTTATTTGGGGGATCAAAAGAGCAATTTGGGGGAGAAAATGTGTAATATAGGGAACCCTACGTGGTATTTAATGGATAAAAAATCTTCTCTTTGGAACCAAGAATGATATTTTGGGGAGAATATTTCTCATTTTGAGGACAGAAATAGGTCTTTTTTGGAGAGGATGACTTATTTTCGGTCTAAAAAGCAGTATTCTGGGAAGAAAATGCCTTCTTTTGGGGATCAAAGGCGGTATTCTGGGAAGAAAATGTGTTATTATTGGAATAAAATGTGATGTCCCAATAAAAGATGCTGTCTTCCCCAAATGCGTCTTTGTATGCTGCAAATCAGACATTTTCTCCCCGAAAGATCACCTTTATCCTCAAAAGAAGACATTTTCTCCACAAAATGCCGCTTATTAGCTCAAAACCAGGCTTTCACGCCAAAATAATGCACTTTATCCCCAAAACTCAGGCATTTTCTCCACAAAACACTCTTTTTCGCACCAAAATACAACCATTTCTCCCCTGCATATCAATTTCTGCCAACAATTAGACATTTTCTCCCCGAATATCACTCTTCATCCCAGAAACCAAACAGGTTCTCTCTTCAGTGCCACTCTTTAGCCCCCCAAAATGGCACTTTCTCCCCAGAATACTGCCTTTCATCTTCAAATGTCTCATATTTGGGAAAGGAAACGAAAGCACTACTTGGGGGAGAGTATTTCTTATTTGGGGGATCAAAAGAGCAATTTGGGGGAGAAAATGTGTAATATAGGGAACCCTACGTGGTATTTAATAGATAAAAAGTCTTCTATTTGGAACCAAGAATGATATTTTGGGGAGAATATTTCTCATTTTGAGGACAGAAATAGGTCTTTTTTGGAGAGGATGACTTATTTTCGGTCTAAAAAGTGGTATTCTGGGAAGAAAATGCCTTCTTTTGGGGATAAAAGGTGGTATTCGGGAAGAAAATGTGTTATTATTGGAATAAAATGTGATGTCCCAACAAAAGACACTATCTTCCCCAAATGCGTCTTTTTATGCTGCAAATCAGACATTTTCTCCCCGAAAGATCACCTTTATCCTCAAAAGAATACATTTTCTCCACAAAATGCCGCTTATTGGCTCAATACCAGGCTTTCACGCCAAAATAATGCAGTTTATCCCCAAAACTCAGGCATTTTCTCCACAAAACACTCTTTTTCTCTCCCAAATACAACCATTTCTCCCCTGCATATCAATTTCTGCCAACAATTAGACATTTTCTCCCCGAATATCACTCTTCATCCCAGAAACCAAACAGGTTCTCTCTTAAGTGCCACTCTTTAGCCCCCCAAAAAGGCATTTTCTCCCCAGAATACTGCCTTTCATCTTCAAGTGTCTCATATTTGGGAAAGGAAACGAAAGCGCTACTTTGGGGAGAGTATTTCTTATTTGGGGGATCAAAAGAGCAATTTGGGGGAGAAAATGTGTAATATAGGGAACCCTACGTGGTATTTAATGGATAAAAACTCTTCTATTTGGAACCAAGAATGATATTTTGGGGAGAATATTTCTCATTTTGAGGACAGAAATAGGTCTTTTTTGGAGAGGATGACTTATTTTCGGTCTAAAAAGCGGTATTCTGGGAAGAAAATGCCTTCTTTTGGGGATAAAAGGTGGTATTCAAGAAGAAAATGTGTTATTATTGGAATAAAATGTGATGTCCCAATAAAAGACGCTGTCTTCCCCAAATGCGTCTTTGTATGCTGCAAATCAGACATTTTCTCCCCGAAAGACCACCTTTATCCTCAAAAGAATACATTTTCTCCACAAAATGCCGCTTATTAGCTCAATACCAGGCTTTCACGCCAAAATAATGCAGTTTATCCCCAAAACTCAGGCATTTTCTCCCCAAAACACGCTTTTTCGCACCAAAATACAACCATTTCTCCCCTGCATATCAATTTCTGCCAACAATTAGACATTTTCTCCCCGAATATCACTCTTCATCCCAGAAACCAAACAGGTTCTCTCTTCAGTGCCACTCTTTAGCCCCCCAAAAAGGCATTTTCTCCCCAGAATACTGCCTTTCATCTTCAAAAGTCTCATATTTGGGAAAGGAAACGAAAGCACTACTTTGGGGAGAGTATTTCTTATTTGGGGGATCAAAAGAGCAATTTGGGGGAGAAAATGTGTAATATAGGGAACCCTACGTGGTATTTAATGGATAAAAAATCTTCTCTTTGGAACCAAGAATGATATTTTGGGGAGAATATTTCTCATTTTGAGGACAGAAATAGGTCTTTTTTGGAGAGGATGACTTATTTTCGGTCTAAAAAGCGGTATTCTGGGAAGAAAATGCCTTCTTTTGGGGATAAATGGCGGTATTCTGGGAAGAAAATGTGTTATTATTGGAATAAAATGTGATGTCCCGATAAAAGACGCTGTCTTCCCCAAATGCGTCTTTGTATGCTGCAAATCAGACATTTTCTCCCCGAAAGATCACCTTTATCCTCAAAAGAATACATTTTCTCCACAAAACGCCGCTTATTAGCTCAATACCAGGCTTTCACGCCAAAATAATGCCGTTTATCCCCAAAACTCATGCATTTTCTCCACAAAACACTCTTTTTCGCTCCAAAATACAACCATTTCTCCCCTGCATATCAATTTCTGCCAACAATTAGACATTTTCTCCCCGAATATCACTCTTCATCCCAGAAACCAAACAGGTTCTCTCTTAAGTGCCACTCTTTAGCCCCCCAAAAAGGCATTTTCTCCCCAGAATACTGCCTTTCATCTTCAAATGTCTCATATTTGGGAAAGGAAACGAAAGCGCTACTTTGGGGAGAGCATTTCTTATTTGGGTGATCAGAAGAGAAATTCTGGGGAAAAAATGTGTAATATAGGGAACCCTACGTGGTATTTAATGGATAAAAAGTCTTCTATTTGGAACCAAGAATGATATTTTGGGGAGAATATTTCTCATTTTGAGGACAGAAATAGGTCTTTTTTGGAGAGGATGACTTATTTTCGGTCTAAAAAGCAGTATTCTGGGAAGAAAATGCCTTCTTTTGGGGATAAAAGGTGGTATTCTGGGAAGAAAATGTGTTATTATTGGAATAAAATGTGATGTCCCGATAAAAGACGCAGTCTTCCCCAAATGCGTCTTTTTATGCTGCAAATCAGACATTTTCTCCCCGAAAGATCACCTTAATCCTCTAAAGAAGACATTTTCTCCACAAAATGCCGCTTATTAGCTCAATACCAGGCTTTCACGCCAAAATAATGCCGTTTATCCCCAAAGCTCATGCATTTTCTTCACAAAACACTCTTTTTCGCTCCAAAATACAACCATTTCTCCCCTGCATATCAATTTCTGCCAACAATTAGACATTTTCTCCCCGAATATCACTCTTCATCCCAGAAACCAAACAGGTTCTCTCTTAAGTGCCACTCTTTAGCCCCCCAAAAAGGCATTTTCTCCCCAGAATACTGCCTTTCATCTTCAAGTGTCTTCTTTTTGGGAAAGGAAATGAAAGCGCTACTTTGGGGAGAGCATTTCTTATTTGGGTGATCAGAAGAGAATTTCTGGGGAGAAAATGTGTAATATAGGGAACCCTATGTGGTATTTAATGGAGAAAAAGTCTTCTATTTGGAACAAACAATGATATTTTGGGGAGAATATTTCTCATTTTGAGGACAGAAATAGGTCGTTTTTGGAGAGGATGACTTATTTTCGGTCTAAAAAGCAGTATTCTGGGAAGAAAATGTCTTCTTTTGGGGATCAAAGGCGGTATTCTGCGAAGAAAATGTGTTATTATTGGAATAAAATGTGCTGTCCCAATAAAAGACGCTGTCTTCCCCAAATGCGTCTTTTTATGCTGCAAATCAGACATTTTCTCCCCGAAAGATCACCTTTATCCTCTAAAGAAGACATTTTCTCCACAAAATGCCGCTTATTAGCTCAATACCAGGCTTTCACGCCAAAATAATGCACTTTATCCCCAAACTCATGAATTTTCTCCCCAAAACACTCTTTTTCTCTCCCAAATACAAGCATTTCTCCCCTGCATATCAATTTCTGCACACAATTAGACATTTATCCCCAAATATCACTCTTCATCCCAGAAACCAAACAGGTTCTCTCTTAAGTGCCACTCTTTAGCCCCCCAAAAAGGCATTTTCTCCCCAGAATACTGCCTTTCATCTTCAAGTGTCTTTTTTTGGGGAAAGGGAACGAAAGCGCTACTTTGGGGAGAGTATTTCTTATTTGGGGGATCAAAAGAGAATTTGGGGGAGAAAATGTATAGTATAGGGAACCCTACGTGGTATTTAATGGAGAAAAAGTCTTCTATTTGGAACCAAGACTGAAATTTTGGGGAGAATATTTCTAATTTTGAGGACAGAAATAGGTCTTTTTTGGAGAGGATGACTTATTTTCGGTCTAAAAAGCAGTATTCTGGGAAGAAAATGCCTTCTTTTGGGGATCAAAGGCAGTATTCTGGGAAGAAAATGTGTTATTATTGGAATAAAATGTGCTGTCCCAATTAAAGACGCTGTCTTCCCCAAATGCGTCTTTTTATGCTGCAAATCAGACATTTTCTCCCCGAAAGATCACCTTAATCCTCTAAGGAAGACATTTTCTCCACAAAATGCCGCTTATTAGCTCAATACCAGGCTTTCACGACAAAATAATGCAGTTTACACCCAAAACTCACGCATTTTCTCCACAAAACACTCTTTTTCGCTCCCAAATACAACCATTTCTCCCCTGCATATCAATTTCTGCCAACAATTAGACATTTTCTCCCCGAATATCACTCTTCATCCCAGAAACCAAACAGGTTCTCTCTTAAGTGCCACTCTTTAGCCCCCCAAAAAGGCATTTTCTCCCCAGAATACTGCCTTTCATCTTCAAGTGTCTTTTTTTTGGGAAAGGGAACGAAAGCGCTACTTTGGGGAGAGTATTTCTTATTTGGGGGATCAAAAGAGCAATTTGGGGGAGAAAATGTGTAATATAGGGAACCCTACGTGGTATTTAATGGATAAAAAGTCTTCTATTTGGAACCAAGAATGATATTTTGGGGAGAATATTTCTCATTTTGAGGACAGAAATAGGTCTTTTTTGGAGAGGATGACTTATTTTCGGTCTAAAAAGCAGTATTCTGGGAAGAAAATGCCTTCTTTTGGGGATCAAAGGCGGTATTCTGGGAAGAAAATGTGTTACTAGTGGAATGAAATGTGCTGTCCCAATAAAAGACGCTGTCTTCCCCAAATGCGTCTTTTTATGCTGCAAATCAGACATTTTCTCCCCGAAAGATCACCTTTATCCTCAAAAGAATACATTTTCTCCACAAAATGCCGCTTATTAGCTCAATACCAGGCTTTCACGCCAAAATAATGCTGTTTATCCCCAAAGCTCATGCATTTTCTCCACAAAACACTCTTTTTCGCTCCAAAATACAACCATTTCTCCCCTGCATATCAATTTCTGCCAACAATTAGACATTTTCTCCCCGAATATCACTCTTCATCCCAGAAAGCAAACAGGTTCTCTCTTAAGTGCCACTCTTTAGCCCCCCAAAAAGGCATTTTCTCCCCAGAATACTGCCTTTCATCTTCAAATGTCTCATATTTGGGAAAGGAAACGAAAGCGCTACTTGGGGGAGAGTATTTCTTATTTGGGGGATCAAAAGAGCAATTTGGGGGAGAAAATGTGTAATATAGGGAACCCTATGTGGTATTTAATGGAGAAAAAGTCTTCTATTTGGAACCAAGAATGATATTTTGGGGAGAATATTTCTCATTTTGAGGACAGAAATGGGTCTTTTTTGGAGAGGATGACTTATTTTCGGTCTAAAAAGCAGTATTCTGGGAAGAAAATGCCTTCTTTTGGGGATAAAAGGCGGTATTCTGGGAAGAAAATGTGTTATTATTGGAATAAAATGTGATGTCCCAATAAAAGACACTGTCTTCCCCAAATGTGTCTTTTTATGCTGCAAATCAGACATTTTCTCCCCGAAAGATCACCTTTATCCTCTAAAGAAGACATTTTCTCCACAAAATGCCGCTTATTAGCTCAATACCAGGCTTTCACGCCAAAATAATGCAGTTTATCCCCAAAACTGAAGAATTTTCTCCCCAAAACACTCTTTTTCTCTCCCAAATACAAGCATTTCTCCCCTGCATATCAATTTCTGTACACAATTAGACATTTTCTCCCCAAATATCACTCTTCATCCCAGAAACCAAACAGGTTCTCTCTTAAGTGCCACTCTTTAGCCCCCCAAAAAGGCATTTTCTCCCCAGAATACTGCCTTTCATCTTCAAGTGTCTTCTTTTTGGGAAAGGGAACGAAAGCGCTACTTTGGGGAGAGTATTTCTTATTTGGGGGATCAAAAGAGCAATTTGGGGGAGAAAATGTATAATATAGGGAACCCTACGTGGTATTTAATGGAGAAAAAGTCTTCTATTTGGAACCAAGAATGATATTTTGGGGAGAATATTTCTCATTTTGAGGACAGAAATAGGTCTTTTTTGGAGAGGATGACTTATTTTCGGTCTAAAAAGCAGTATTCTGGGAAGAAAATGCCTTCTTTTGGGGATCAAAGGCGGTATTCTGGGAAGAAAATGTGTTACTAGTGGAATGAAATGTGCTGTCCCAATAAAAGACGCTGTCTTCCCCAAATGCGTCTTTTTATGCTGCAAATCAGACATTTTCTCCCCGAAAGATCACCTTTATCCTCTAAAGAAGACATTTTCTCCACAAAATGCCGCTTATTAGCTCAATACCAGGCTTTCACACCAAAATAATGCCGTTTATCCCCAAAACTCATGCATTTTCTCCACAAAACACTCTTTTTCGCTCCCAAATACAACCATTTCTCCCCTGCATATCAATTTCTGCACACAATTAGACATTTTCTCCCCGAATATCACTCTTCATCCCAGAAACCAAACAGGTTCTCTCTTAAGTGCCACTCTTTAGCCCCCCAGAAAGGCATTTTCTCCCCAGAATACTGCCTTTCATCTTTAAATGTCTCATATTTGGGAAAGGAAACGAAAGCGCTACTTGGGGGAGAGTATTTCTTATTTGGGGGATCAAAAGAGCAATTTGGGGGAGAAAATGTGTAATATAGGGAACCCTACGTGGTATTTAATGGAGAAAAAGTCTTCTATTTGGAACCAAGAATGATATTTTGGGGAGAATATTTCTCATTTTGAGGACAGAAATAGGTCTTTTTTGGAGAGGATGACTTATTTTCGGTCTAAAAAGCAGTATTCTGGGAAGAAAATGCCTTCTTTTGGGGATAAAAGGCGGTATTCTGGGAAGAAAATGTGTTATTATTGGAATGAACTGTGCTGTCCCAATTAAAGACGCTGTCCTCCCCAAATGCGTCTTTTTATGCTGCAAATCAGACATTTTCTCCCCGAAAGATCACCTTTATCCTCTAAAGAAGACATTTTCTCCACAAAATGCCGCTTATTAGCTCAATACCAGGCTTTCACGCCAAAATAATGCCGTTTATCCCCAAAGCTCATGCATTTTCTCCACAAAACACTCTTTTTCGCTCCCAAATACAACCATTTCTCCCCTGCATATCAATTTCTGCCAACAATTAGACATTTTCTCCCCGAATATCACTCTTCATCCCAGAAACCAAACAGGTTCTCTCTTAAGTGCCACTCTTTAGCCCCCCAAAAAGGCATTTTCTCCCCAGAATACTGCCTTTCATCTTCAAGTGTCTTCTTTTTGGGAAAGGAAATGAAAGCGCTACTTTGGGGAGAGCATTTCTTATTTAGGTGATCAGAAGAGAAATTCTGGGGAGAAAATGTTTAATAAAGGGTACCCTATGTGGTATTTAATGGAGAAAAAGTCTTCTATTTGGAACCAAGAATGATATTTTGGGGAGAATATTTCTCATTTTGAGGACAGAAATAGGTCTTTTTTGGAGAGGATGACTTATTTTCGGTCTAAAAAGCAGTATTCTGGGAAGAAAATGCCTTCTTTTGGGGATCAAAGGCGGTATTCTGGGAAGAAAATGTGTTATTATTGGAATGAAATGTGCTGTCCCAATTAAAGACGCTGTCCTCCCCAAATGCGTCTTTTTATGCTGCAAATCAGACATTTTCTCCCCGAAAGATCACCTTTATCCTCTAAAGAAGACATTTTCTCCACAAAATGCCGCTTATTAGCTCAATACCAGGCTTTCACGCCAAAATAATGCCGTTTATCCCCAAAGCTCATGCATTTTCTCCACAAAACACTCTTTTTCGCTCCCAAATACAACCATTTCTCCCCTGCATATCAATTTCTGCCAACAATTAGACATTTTCTCCCCGAATATCACTCTTCATCCCAGAAACCAAACAGGTTCTCTCTTAAGTGCCACTCTTTAGCCCCCCAAAAAGGCATTTTCTCCCCAGAATACTGCCTTTCATCTTCAAGTGTCTTCTTTTTGGGAAAGGAAATGAAAGCGCTACTTTGGGGAGAGCATTTCTTATTTGGGTGATCAGAAGAGAAATTCTGGGGAGAAAATGTTTAATAAAGGGTACCCTATGTGGTATTTAATGGAGAAAAAGTCTTCTATTTGGAACCAAGAATGATATTTTGGGGAGAATATTTCTCATTTTGAGGACAGAAATAGGTCTTTTTTGGAGAGGATGACTTATTTTCGGTCTAAAAAGCAGTATTCTGGGAAGAAAATGCCTTCTTTTGGGGATCAAAGGCGGTATTCTGGGAAGAAAATGTGTTATTATTGGAATGAACTGTGCTGTCCCAATTAAAGACGCTGTCCTCCCCAAATGCGTCTTTTTATGCTGCAAATCAGACATTTTCTCCCCGAAAGATCACCATTATCCTCTAAAGAAGTCATTTTCTCCACAAAATGCTGCTTATTAGCTCAATACCAGGCTTTCACGCCAAAATAATGCAGTTTATCCCCAAAACTCAGGCATTTTCTCCCCAAAACACTCTTTTTCTCTCCCAAATACAACCATTTCTCCCCTGCATATCAATTTCTGCCAACAATTAGACATTTTCTCCCCGAATATCACTCTTCATCCCAGAAACCAAACAGGTTCTCTCTTAAGTGCCACTCTTTAGCCCCCCAAAAAGGCATTTTCTCCCCAGAATACTGCCTTTCATCTTCAAGTGTCTCATATTTGGGAAAGGGAACGAAAGCGCTACTTTGGGGAGAGTATTTCTTATTCGGGGGATCAAAAGAGCAATTTGGGGGAGAAAATGTATAATATAGGGAACCCTATGTGGTATTTAATGGAGAAAAAGTCTTCTATTTGGAACAAACAATGATATTTTGGGGAGAATATTTCTCATTTTGAGGACAGAAATAGGTCTTTTTTGGAGAGGATGACTTATTTTCGGTCTAAAAAGCAGTATTCTGGGAAGAAAATGCCTTCTTTTGGGGATAAAAGGTGGTATTCGGGAAGAAAATGTGTTATTATTGGAATAAAACGTGATGTCCCAATAAAAGACGCTGTCTTCCCCAAATGCGTCTTTGTATGCTGCAAATCAGACATTTTCTCCCCGAAAGATCACCTTTATCCTCTAAAGAAGACATTTTCTCCACAAAATGCCGCTTATTAGCTCAATACCAGGCTTTCATGCCAAAATAATGCCGTTTATCCCCAAAACTCATGCATTTTCTCCACAAAACACTCTTTTTCGCTCCAAAATACAACCATTTCTCCCCAGCATATCAATTTCTGCCAACAATTAGACATTTTTTCCCCGAATATCACTCTTCATCCCAGAAACCAAACAGGTTCTCTCTTAAGTGCCACTCTTTAGCCCCCCAAAAAGGCATTTTCTCCCCAGAATACTGCCTTTCATCTTCAAATGTCTCATATTTGGGAAAGGAAACGAAAGCGCTACTTGGGGGAGAGTATTTCTTATTTGGGGGATCAAAAGAGCAATTTGGGGGAGAAAATGTGTAATATAGGGAACCCTACGTGGTATTTAATGGAGAAAAAGTCTTCTATTTGGAACCAAGAATGATATTTTGGGGAGAATATTTCTCATTTTGAGGACAGAAATAGGTCTTTTTTGGAGAGGATGACTTATTTTCGGTCTAAAAAGCAGTATTCTGGGAAGAAAATGCCTTCTTTTGGGGATAAAAGTTGGTATTCTGGGAAGAAAATGTGTTATTATTGGAATAAAATGTGCTGTCCCAATAAAAGACACTGTCTTCCCCAAATGCGTCTTTTTATGCTGCAAATCAGACATTTTCTCCCCAAAAGATCACCTTTATCCTCTAAAGAAGACATTTTCTCCACAAAATGCCGCTTATTAGCTCAATACCAGGCTTTCACGCCAAAATAATGCACTTTATCCCCAAAACTCATGCATTTTCTCCACAAAACACGCTTTTTCGCTCCAAAATACAACCATTTCTCCCCTGCATATCAATTTCTGCCAACAATTAGACATTTTCTCCCCAAATATCACTCTTTCATCCCAGAAACCAAACAGGTTCTCTCTTCAGTGCCACTCTTTAGCCCCCCAAAAAGGCATTTTCTCCCCAGAATACTGCCTTTCATCTTCAAATGTCTCATATTTGGGAAAGGAAACGAAAGCGCTACTTGGGGGAGAGCATTTCTTATTTGGGGGATCAAAAGAGCAATTTGGGGGAGAAAATGTGTAATATAGGGAACCCTACGTGGTGTTTAATGGAGAAAAAGTCTTCTATTTGGAACCAAGAATGATATTTTGGGGAGAATATTTCTCATTTTGAGGACAGAAATAGGTCTTTTTTGGAGAGGATGACTTATTTTCGGTCTAAAAAGCAGTATTCTGGGAAGAAAATGCCTTCTTTTGGGGATCAAAGGCGGTATTCTGGGAAGAAAATGTGTTACTAGTGGAATGAAATGTGCTGTCCCAATAAAAGACGCTGTCTTCCCCAAATGCGTCTTTTTATGCTGCAAATCAGACATTTTCTCCCCGAAAGATCACCTTTATCCTCTAAAGAAGACATTTTCTCCACAAAATGCCGCTTATTAGCTCAATACCAGGCTTTCACGCCAAAATAATGCCGTTTATCCCCAAAGCTCATGCATTTTCTCCACAAAACACTCTTTTTCGCTCCAAAATACAACCATTTCTCCCCTGCATATCAATTTCTGCCAACAATTAGACATTTTCTCCCCGAATATCACTCTTCATCCCAGAAACCAAACAGGTTCTCTCTTAAGTGCCACTCTTTAGCCCCCCAGAAAGGCATTTTCTCCCCAGAATACTGCCTTTCATCTTCAAATGTCTCATATTTGGGAAAGGAAACGAAAGCGCTACTTGGGGGAGAGTATTTCTTATTTGGGGGATCAAAAGAGCAATTTGGGGGAGAAAATGTGTAATATAGGGAACCCTACGTGGTATTTAATGGAGAAAAAGTCTTCTATTTGGAACCAAGAATGATATTTTGGGGAGAATATTTCTCATTTTGAGGACAGAAATAGGTCTTTTTTGGAGAGGATGACTTATTTTCGGTCTAAAAAGCAGTATTCTGGGAAGAAAATGCCTTCTTTTGGGGATCAAAGGCGGTATTCTGGGAAGAAAATGTGTTATTATTGGAATAAAATGTGATGTCCCAATTAAAGACGCTGTCCTCCCCAAATGCGTCTTTTTATGCTGCAAATCAGACATTTTCTCCCCGAAAGATCACCTTTATCCTCTAAAGAAGTCATTTTCTCCACAAAATGCTGCTTATTAGCTCAATACCAAGATTTCACGCCAAAATAATGCAGTTTATCCCCAAAACTCACGCATTTTCTCCCCAAAACACTCTTTTTCTCTCCCAAATACAACCATTTCTCCCCTGCATATCAATTTCTGCCAACAATTAGACATTTTCTCCCCGAATATCACTCTTCATCCCAGAAACCAAACAGGTTCTCTCTTAAGTGCCACTCTTTAGCCCCCCAAAAAGGCATTTTCTCCCCAGAATACTGCCTTTCATCTTCAAGTGTCTCATATTTGGGAAAGGGAACGAAAGCGCTACTTTGGGGAGAGTATTTCTTATTCGGGGGATCAAAAGAGCAATTTGGGGGAGAAAATGTATAATATAGGGAACCCTATGTGGTATTTAATGGAGAAAAAGTCTTCTATTTGGAACAAACAATGATATTTTGGGGAGAATATTTCTCATTTTGAGGACAGAAATAGGTCTTTTTTGGAGAGGATGACTTATTTTCGGTCTAAAAAGCAGTATTCTGGGAAGAAAATGCCTTCTTTTGGGGATAAAAGGTGGTATTCGGGAAGAAAATGTGTTATTATTGGAATAAAATGTGCTGTCCCAATAAAAGACGCTGTCTTCCCCAAATGCGTCTTTGTATGCTGCAAATCAGACATTTTCTCCCCGAAAGATCACCTTTATCCTCTAAAGAAGACATTTTCTCCACAAAATGCCGCTTATTAGCTCAATACCAGGCTTTCATGCCAAAATAATGCCGTTTATCCCCAAAACTCAGGCATTTTCTCCACAAAACACTCTTTTTCGCTCCAAAATACAACCATTTCTCCCCTGCATATCAATTTCTGCACACAATTAGACATTTTTTCCCCGAATATCACTCTTCATCCCAGAAACCAAACAGGTTCTCTCTTAAGTGCCACTCTTTAGCCCCCCAAAAAGGCATTTTCTCCCCAGAATACTGCCTTTCATCTTCAAGTGTCTTCTTTTTGGGAAAGGAAATGAAAGCGCTACTTTGGGGAGAGCATTTCTTATTTGGGGGATCAAAAGAGCAATTTGGGGGAGAAAATGTGTAATATAGGGAACCCTACGTGGTGTTTAATGGAGAAAAAGTCTTCTATTTGGAACCAAGAATGATATTTTGGGGAGAATATTTCTCATTTTGAGGACAGAAATAGGTCTTTTTTGGAGAGGATGACTTATTTTCGGTCTAAAAAGCAGTATTCTGGGAAGAAAATGCCTTCTTTTGGGGATAAAAGTTGGTATTCTGGGAAGAAAATGTGTTATTATTGGAATAAAATGTGCTGTCCCAATAAAAGACACTGTCTTCCCCAAATGCGTCTTTTTATGCTGCAAATCAGACATTTTCTCCCCAAAAGATCACCTTTATCCTCTAAAGAAGACATTTTCTCCACAAAATGCCGCTTATTAGCTCAATACCAGGCTTTCACGCCAAAATAATGCCATTTATCCCCAAAACTCATGCATTTTCTCCACAAAACACGCTTTTTCGCTCCAAAATACAACCATTTCTCCCCAGCATATCAATTTCTGCACACAATTAGACATTTTCTCCCCAAATATCACTCTTCATCCCAGAAACCAAACAGGTTCTCTCTTCAGTGCCACTCTTTAGCCCCCCAAAAAGGCATTTTCTCCCCAGAATACTGCCTTTCATCTTCAAATGTCTCATATTTGGGAAAGGAAACGAAAGCGCTACTTGGGGGAGAGTATTTCTTATTTGGGGGATCAAAAGAGCAATTCTGGGGAGAAAATGTGTAATATAGGGAACCCTACGTGGTATTTAATGGATAAAAAATCTTCTATTTGGAACCAAGAATGATATTTTGGGGAGAATATTTCTCATTTTGAGGACAGAAATAGGTCTTTTTTGGAGAGGATGACTTATTTTCGGTCTAAAAAGCAGTATTCTGGGAAGAAAATGCCTTCTTTTGGGGATCAAAGGCGGTATTCTGGGAAGAAAATGTGTTACTAGTGGAATGAAATGTGCTGTCCCAATAAAAGACGCTGTCTTCCCCAAATGCGTCTTTTTATGCTGCAAATCAGACATTTTCTCCCCGAAAGATCACCTTTATCCTCTAAAGAAGACATTTTCTCCACAAAATGCCGCTTATTAGCTCAATACCAGGCTTTCACGCCAAAATAATGCCGTTTATCCCCAAAACTCATGCATTTTCTCCACAAAACACTCTTTTTCGCTCCAAAATACAACCATTTCTCCCCTGCATATCAATTTCTGCCAACAATTAGACATTTTCTCCCCGAATATCACTCTTCATCCCAGAAACCAAACAGGTTCTCTCTTAAGTGCCACTCTTTAGCCCCCCAGAAAGGCATTTTCTCCCCAGAATACTGCCTTTCATCTTCAAATGTCTCATATTTGGGAAAGGAAACGAAAGCGCTACTTGGGGGAGAGTATTTCTTATTTGGGGGATCAAAAGAGCAATTTGGGGGAGAAAATGTGTAATATAGGGAACCTTACGTGGTATTCAATGGAGAAAAAGTCTTCTATTTGGAACCAAGAATGATATTTTGGGGAGAATATTTCTCATTTTGAGGACAGAAATAGGTCTTTTTTGGAGAGGATGACTTATTTTCGGTCTAAAAAGCAGTATTCTGGGAAGAAAATGCCTTCTTTTGGGGATCAAAGGCGGTATTCTGGGAAGAAAATGTGTTACTAGTGGAATGAAATGTGCTGTCCCAATAAAAGACGCTGTCTTCCCCAAATGCGTCTTTTTATGCTGCAAATCAGACATTTTCTCCCCGAAAGATCACCTTTATCCTCTAAAGAAGACATTTTCTCCACAAAATGCCGCTTATTAGCTCAATACCAGGCTTTCACGCCAAAATAATGCCGTTTATCCCCAAAGCTCATGCATTTTCTCCACAAAACACTCTTTTTCGCTCCAAAATACAACCATTTCTCCCCAGCATATCAATTTCTGCACACAATTAGATATTTTCTCTCCGAATATCATTCTTCATCCCAGAAACCAAACAGGTTCTCTCTTCAGTGCCACTCTTTAGCCCCCCAAAATGGCATTTTCTCCCCAGAATACTGCCTTTCATCTTCAAGTGTCTTCTTTTTGGGAAAGGAAATGAAAGCGCTACTTTGGGGAGAGCATTTCTTATTTAGGTGATCAGAAGAGAAATTCTGGGGAGAAAATGTTTAATAAAGGGTACCCTATGTGGTATTTAATGGAGAAAAAGTCTTCTATTTGGAACCAAGAATGATATTTTGGGGAGAATATTTCTCATTTTGAGGACAGAAATAGGTCTTTTTTGGAGAGGATGACTTATTTTCGGTCTAAAAAGCAGTATTCTGGGAAGAAAATGCCTTCTTTTGGGGATCAAAGGCGGTATTCTGGGAAGAAAATGTGTTATTATTGGAATGAAATGTGATGTCCCAATTAAAGACGCTGTCCTCCCCAAATGCGTCTTTTTATGCTGCAAATCAGACATTTTCTCCCCGAAAGATCACCTTTATCCTCTAAAGAAGACATTTTCTCCACAAAATGCTGCTTATTAGCTCAATACCAGGCTTTCACGCCAAAATAATGCCGTTTATCCCCAAAGCTCATGCATTTTCTCCACAAAACACTCTTTTTCGCTCCAAAATACAACCATTTCTCCCCTGCATATCAATTTCTGCACACAATTAGACATTTTCTCCCCGAATATCATTCTTCATCCCAGAAACCAAACAGGTTCTCTCTTAAGTGCCACTCTTTAGCCCCCCAAAAAGGCATTTTCTCCCCAGAATACTGCCTTTCATCTTCAAGTGTCTTCTTTTTGGGAAAGGAAATGAAAGCGCTACTTTGGGGAGAGCATTTCTTATTTGGGTGATCAGAAGAGAAATTCTGGGGAGAAAATGTTTAATAAAGGGTACCCTATGTGGTATTTAATGGAGAAAAAGTCTTCTATTTGGAACCAAGAATGATATTTTGGGGAGAATATTTCTCATTTTGAGGACAGAAATAGGTCTTTTTTGGAGAGGATGACTTATTTTCGGTCTAAAAAGCAGTATTCTGGGAAGAAAATGCCTTCTTTTGGGGATCAAAGGCGGTATTCTGGGAAGAAAATGTGTTACTAGTGGAATGAAATGTGCTGTCCCAATTAAAGACGCTGTCCTCCCCAAATGCGTCTTTTTATGCTGCAAATCAGACATTTTCTCCCCGAAAGATCACCTTTATCCTCTAAAGAAGTCATTTTCTCCACAAAATGCTGCTTATTAGCTCAATACCAGGATTTCACGCCAAAATAATGCAGTTTATCCCCAAAACTCATGCATTTTCTCCCCAAAACACTCTTTTTCTCTCCCAAATACAACCATTTCTCCCCTGCATATCAATTTCTGCCAACAATTAGACATTTTCTCCCCGAATATCACTCTTCATCCCAGAAACCAAACAGGTTCTCTCTTAAGTGCCACTCTTTAGCCCCCCAAAAAGGCATTTTCTCCCCAGAATACTGCCTTTCATCTTCAAGTGTCTCATATTTGGGAAAGGGAACGAAAGCGCTACTTTGGGGAGAGTATTTCTTATTCGGGGGATCAAAAGAGCAATTTGGGGGAGAAAATGTATAATATAGGGAACCCTATGTGGTATTTAATGGAGAAAAAGTCTTCTATTTGGAACAAACAATGATATTTTGGGGAGAATATTTCTCATTTTGAGGACAGAAATAGGTCTTTTTTGGAGAGGATGACTTATTTTCGGTCTAAAAAGCAGTATTCTGGGAAGAAAATGCCTTCTTTTGGGGATAAAAGGTGGTATTCGGGAAGAAAATGTGTTATTATTGGAATAAAATGTGCTGTCCCAATAAAAGACGCTGTCTTCCCCAAATGCGTCTTTGTATGCTGCAAATCAGACATTTTCTCCCCGAAAGATCACCTTTATCCTCTAAAGAAGACATTTTCTCCACAAAATGCCGCTTATTAGCTCAATACCAGGCTTTCATGCCAAAATAATGCCGTTTATCCCCAAAACTCAGGCATTTTCTCCACAAAACACTCTTTTTCGCTCCAAAATACAACCATTTCTCCCCTGCATATCAATTTCTGCACACAATTAGACATTTTTTCCCCGAATATCACTCTTCATCCCAGAAACCAAACAGGTTCTCTCTTAAGTGCCACTCTTTAGCCCCCCAAAAAGGCATTTTCTCCCCAGAATACTGCCTTTCATCTTCAAGTGTCTTCTTTTTGGGAAAGGAAATGAAAGCGCTACTTTGGGGAGAGCATTTCTTATTTGGGGGATCAAAAGAGCAATTTGGGGGAGAAAGTGTGTAATATAGGGAACCCTATGTGGTATTTAATGGAGAAAAAGTCTTCTATTTGGAACCAAGAATGATATTTTGGGGAGAATATTTCTCATTTTGAGGACAGAAATAGGTCTTTTTTGGAGAGGATGACTTATTTTCGGTCTAAAAAGCAGTATTCTGGGAAGAAAATGCCTTCTTTTGGGGATAAAAGTTGGTATTCTGGGAAGAAAATGTGTTATTATTGGAATAAAATGTGCTGTCCCAATAAAAGACACTGTCTTCCCCAAATGCGTCTTTTTATGCTGCAAATCAGACATTTTCTCCCCAAAAGATCACCTTTATCCTCTAAAGAAGACATTTTCTCCACAAAATGCCGCTTATTAGCTCAATACCAGGCTTTCACGCCAAAATAATGCCATTTATCCCCAAAACTCATGCATTTTCTCCACAAAACACGCTTTTTCGCTCCAAAATACAACCATTTCTCCCCTGCATATCAATTTCTGCCAACAATTAGACATTTTCTCCCCAAATATCACTCTTCATCCCAGAAACCAAACAGGTTCTCTCTTCAGTGCCACTCTTTAGCCCCCCAGAAAGGCATTTTCTCCCCAGAATACTGCCTTTCATCTTCAAATGTCTCATATTTGGGAAAGGAAACGAAAGCGCTACTTGGGGGAGAGTATTTCTTATTTGGGGGATCAAAAGAGCAATTTGGGGGAGAAAATGTGTAATATAGGGAACCCTATGTGGTATTTAATGGAGAAAAAGTCTTCTATTTGGAACCAAGAATGATATTTTGGGGAGAATATTTCTCATTTTGAGGACAGAAATAGGTCTTTTTTGGAGAGGATGACTTATTTTCGGTCTAAAAAGCAGTATTCTGGGAAGAAAATGCCTTCTTTTGGGGATAAAAGGCAGTATTCTGGGAAGAAAATGTGTTATTAGTGGAATGAAATGTGCTGTCCCAATAAAAGACACTGTCTTCCCCAAATGCGTCTTTTTATGCTACAAATCAGACATTTTCAACCCGAAAGATCACCTTAATCCTCTAAAGAAGACATTTTCTCCACAAAATGCCGCTTATTAGCTCAATACCAGGCTTTCACGACAAAATAATGCCGTTTATCCCCAAAACTCATGCATTTTCTCCACAAAACACGCTTTTTCTCTCCCAAATACAACCATTTCTCCCCTGCATATCAATTTCTGCCAACAATTAGACATTTTCTCCCCGAATATCACTCTTCATCCCAGAAACCAAACAGGTTCTCTCTTAAGTGCCACTCTTTAGCCCCCCAAAAAGGCATTTTCTCCCCAGAATACTGCCTTTCATCTTCAAGTGTCTTCTTTTTGGGAAAGGGAACGAAAGCGCTACTTTGGGGAGAGTATTTCTTATTTGGGGGATCAAAAGAGCAATTTGGGGGAGAAAATGTATAATATAGGGAACCCTATGTGGTATTTAATGGAGAAAAAGTCTTCTATTTGGAACCAAGAATGATATTTTGGGGAGAATATTTCTCATTTTGAGGACAGAAATGGGTCTTTTTTGGAGAGGATGACTTATTTTCGGTCTAAAAAGCAGTATTCTGGGAAGAAAATGCCTTCTTTTGGGGATAAAAGGCGGTATTCGGGAAGAAAATGTGTTATTATTGGAATAAAATGTGCTGTCCCAATAAAAGACGCTGTCTTCCCCAAATGCGACTTTTTATGCTGCAAATCAGACATTTTCTCCCCGAAAGAGTCTTATATTTATATTTTATATTTTATACATTAAATACCATATAGTGTTCCCTATATTAGACCGAAAATAAGTCATCCTCTCCAAAAAAGACCTATTTCTGTCCTCAAAATGAGAAATATTCTCCCCAAAATATCATTCTTGGTTTCAAAGAGAATATTTTTTATCCAATAAATACCACATAGAGTTCCCTATATTACACATTTTCTCCCCCAAATTGCTCTTTTGATCCCCCAAATAAGAAATACTCTCCCCAAAGTAGCGCTTTCGTTTCCTTTCCCAAATATGAGACATTTGAAGATGAAAGGCAGTATTCTGGGGAGAAAATGCCTTTTTGGGGGGCCATAAAGAGTGGCACTTAAGAGAGAACCTGTTTGGTTTCTGGGATGAAGAGTGATATTCGGGGAGAAAATGTCTAATTGTTGGCAGAAATTGATATGCAGGGGAGAAATGGTTGTATTTGGGAGAGAAAAACAGTTTTTTGGGGAAAAAATGCGTGAGTTTTGGGGATAAACTGCATTATTTTGGCGTGAAAGCCTGGTATTGAGCTAATAAGCGGCATTTTGTGGAGAAAATGTCTTCTTTAGAGGATTAAAATGATCTTTCGGGGAGAAAATATCTGATTTGCAGCATAAAAAGACGCATTTGGGGAAGACAGCGTCTTTTATTGGGACAGCACATTTTATTCCAATAATAACACATTTTCTTCCCGAATACCGCCTTTGATCCCCAAAAGAAGGCATTTTCTTCCCAGAATACTGCTTTTTAGACCGAAAATCAGTCATCCTCTCCAAAAAAGACCAATTTCTGTCCTCAAAATGAGAAATATTCTCCACAAAATATCATTCTTGGTTCCAAATAGTAGATTTTTTATCCATTAAATACCACATAGGGTTCCCTATATTACACATTTTCTCCCCCAAATTGCTCTTTTGGTCCCCCAAATATGAAATGCTCTCCCCAAAGTAGCGCTTTCGTTTCCTTTCCCAAATATGAGACATTTGAAGATGAAAGGCAGTATTCTGGGGAGAAAATGCCTTTTTGGGGGGCTAAAGGGTGGCATTGAAGAGAGAACCTGTTTGGTTTCTGGGATGAAGAGTGATATTCGGGGAGATAATGTCTAATTGTTGGAAGAAATTGATATGCAGGGGAGAAATGGTTGTATTTGGGAGAGAAAAACAGTTTTTTGGGGAAAAAATGCGTGAGTTTTGGGGATAAACTGCATTATTTTGGCGTGAAAGCCTGGTATTGAGCTAATAAGCGGCATTCTGTGGAGAAAATGTCTTCCTTAGAGGATTAAGGTGATCTTTCGGGGAGAAAATGTCTGATTTGCAGCATAAAAAGACGCATTTGGGGAAGACAGCGTCTTTTATTGGGACATCACATTTTATTCCAATAATAACACATTTTCTTCCCAGAATACCGCCTTTTATCCCCAAAAGAAGGCATTTTCTTCCCAGAATACTGCTTTTTAGACCGAAAATCAGTCATCCTCTCCAAAAAAGACCTATTTCTGTCCTCAAAATGAGAAATATTCTCCACAAAATATCATTCTTGGTTCCAAATAGAAGATTTTTTATCCATTAAATACCACATAGGGTTCCCTATATTACACATTTTCTCCTCCAAATTGCTCTTTTGATCCCCAAAATATGAAATGCTCTCCCCAAAGTAGCGCTTTCGTTTCCTTTCCCAAATATGAGACATTTGAAGATGAAAGGCAGTATTCTGGGGAGAAAATGCCTTTTTGGGGGGCTAAAGAGTGGCACTGAAGAGAGAACCTGTTTGGTTTCTGGGATGAAGAGTGATATTCGGGGAGAAAATGTCTAATTGTTGGCAGAAATTGATATGCAGGGGAGAAATGGTTGTATTTGGGAGAGAAAAACAGTTTTTGGGGGAAAAAATGCGTGAGTTTTGGGGATAAACTGCATTATTTTGGCGTGAAAGCCTGGTATTGAGCTAATAAGCGGCATTTTGTGGAGAAAATGTCTTCCTTAGAGGATTAAGGTGATCTTTCGGGGAGAAAATATCTGATTTGCAGCATACAAAGACGCATTTGGGGAAGACAGCGTCTTTTATTGGGACATCACATTTTATTCCAATAATAACACATTTTCTTCCCAGAATACCGCCTTTGATCCCCAAAAGAAGGCATTTTCTTCCCAGAATACTACTTTTTAGACCGAAAATAAGTCATCCTCTCCAAAAAAGACCTATTTCTGTCCTCAAAATGAGAAATATTCTCCCCAAAATATCATTCTTGGTTCCATATAGAAGACTTTTTATCCATTAAATACCACATAGGGTTCCCTATATTACACGTTTTCTCCCCCAAATTGCTCTTTTGATCCCCCAAATAAGAAATACTCTCCCCAAAGTAGCGCTTCCGTTTCCTTTCCCAAATATGAGACATTTGAAGATGAAAGGCAGTATTCTGGGGAGAAAATGCCTTTTTGGGGGGCTAAAGAGTGGCACTTAAGAGAGAACCTGTTTGGTTTCTGGGATGAAGAGTGATATTCGGGGAGAAAATGTCTAATTGTGTGCAGAAATTGATATGCAGGGGAGAAATGGTTGTATTTGGGAGCGAAAAAGAGTGTTTTGTGGAGAAAATGCCTGAGTTTTGGGGATAAAGTGCATTATTTTGGCGTGAAAGCCTGGTATTGAGCTAATAAGCGGCATTTTGTGGAGAAAATGTCTTCTTTAGAGGATTAAGGAGATCTTTCGGGGAGAAAATGTCTGATTTGCAGCATACAAAGACGCATTTGGGGAAGACAGCGTCTTTTATTGGGACATCACATTTATTCCAATAATAACACATTTTCTTCCCAGAATACCGCCTTTGATCCCCAAAAGAAGGCATTTTCTTCCCAGAATACTGCTTTTTAGACCGAAAATAAGTCATCCTCTCCAAAAAAGACCTATTTCTGTCCTCAAAATGAGAAATATTCTCCCCAAAATATCATTCTTGGTTCCAAATAGAAGATTTTTTATCCATTAAATACCACATAGGGTTCCCTATATTATACATTTTCTCCCCCAAATTGCTCTTTTGATCCCCCAAATAAGAAATGCTCTCCCCAAAGTAGCGCTTTCGTTTCCTTTACCAAAAAGAAGACACTTGAAGATGAAAGGCCGTATTGTGGGGAGAAAATGCCTTTTTGGGGGGCTAAAGAGTGGCACTTAAGAGAGAACCTGTTTGGTTTCTGGGATGAAGAGTGATATTCGGGGAGAAAATGTCTAATTGTTGGCAGAAATTGATATGCAGGGGAGAAATGGTTGTATTTTGGAGCCAAAAAGTGTGTTTTGTGGAGAAAATGCATGAGTTTTGGGGATAAACTGCATTATTTTGGCGTGAAAGCCTGGTATTGAGCTAATAAGCGGCATTCTGTGGAGAAAATGTCTTCCTTAGAGGATTAAGGTGATCTTTCGGGGAGAAAATATCTGATTTGCAGCATAAAAAGACGCATTTGGGGAAGACAACGTCTTTTATTGGGACAGCACATTTTATTCCAATAATAACACATTTTCTTCCCAGAATACCACCTTTTATCCCCAAAAGAAGGCATTTTCTTCCCAGAATACTGCTTTTTAGACCGAAAATCAGTCATCCTCTCCAAAAAAGACCTATTTCTGTCCTCAAAATGAGAAATATTCTCCACAAAATATCATTCTTGGTTCCAAATAGAAGATTTTTTATCCATTAAATACCACGTAGGGTACCCTATATTACACATTTTCTCCCCAGAATTGCTCTTTTGATCCCCCAAATAAGAAATACTCTCCCCAAAGTAGCGCTTTCGTTTCCTTTCCCAAATATGAGACATTTGAAGATGAAAGGCAGTATTCTGGGGAGAAAATGCCTTTTTGGGGGGCCATAAAGAGTGGCACTTAAGAGAGAACCTGTTTGGTTTCTGGGATGAAGAGTGATATTCGGGGAGAAAATGTCTAATTGTTGGCAGAAATTGATATGCAGGGGAGAAATGGTTGTATTTTGGAGCCAAAAAGTGTGTTTTGTGGAGAAAATGCATGAGTTTTGGGGATAAACTGCATTATTTTGGCGTGAAAGCCTGGTATTGAGCTAATAAGCGGCATTCTGTGGAGAAAATGTCTTCCTTAGAGGATTAAGGTGATCTTTCGGGGAGAAAATATCTGATTTGCAGCATAAAAAGACGCATTTGGGGAAGACAACGTCTTTTATTGGGACAGCACATTTTATTCCAATAATAACACATTTTCTTCCCAGAATACCACCTTTTATCCCCAAAAGAAGGCATTTTCTTCCCAGAATACTGCTTTTTAGACCGAAAATAAGTCATCCTCTCCAAAAAAGACCTATTTCTGTCCTCAAAATGAGAAATATTCTCCACAAAATATCATTCTTGGTTCCAAATAGAAGATTTTTTATCCATTAAATACCACGTAGGGTTCCCTATATTACACATTTTCTCCCCAGAATTGCTCTTTTGATCCCCCAAATAAGAAATACTCTCCCCAAAGTAGCGCTTTCGTTTCCTTTCCCAAATATGAGACATTTGAAGATGAAAGGCAGTATTCTGGGGAGAAAATGCCTTTTTGGGGGGCCATAAAGAGTGGCACTTAAGAGAGAACCTGTTTGGTTTCTGGGATGAAGAGTGATATTCGGGGAGAAAATGTCTAATTGTTGGCAGAAATTGATATGCAGGGGAGAAATGGTTGTATTTGGGAGCGAAAAAGAGTGTTTTGTGGAGAAAATGCATGAGTTTTGGGGATAAAGTGCATTATTTTGGCGTGAAAGCCTGGTATTGAGCTAATAAGCGGCATTTTGTGGAGAAAATGTCTTCTTTAGAGGATTAAGGTGATCTTTCGGGGAGAAAATGTCTGATTTGCAGCATAAAAAGACGCATTTGGGGAAGACAGCGTCTTTTATTGGGACATCACATTTTATTCCAATAATAACAAATTTTCTTCCCGAATACCACCTTTGATCCCCAAAAGAAGGCATTTTCTTCCCAGAATACTGCTTTTTAGACCGAAAATAAGTCATCCTCTCCAAAAAAGACCTATTTCTGTCCTCAAAATGAGAAATATTCTCCCCAAAATATCATTCTTGGTTCCAAATAGAAGATTTTTTATCCATTAAATACCACGTAGGTTTCCCTATATTACACATTTTCTCCCCCAAATTGCTCTTTTGATCCCCCAAATAAGAAATACTCTCCCCAAAGTAGCGCTTTCGTTTCCTTTCCCAATAATGAGACATTTGAAGATGAAAGGCAGTATTCTGGGGAGAAAATGCCTTTTTGGGGGGCTAAAGAGTGGCACTTAAGAGAGAACCTGTTTGGTTTCTGGGATGAAGAGTGATATTCGGGGAGAAAATGTCTAATTGTTGGCAGAAATTGAAATGCCGGGGAGAAATGGTTGTATTTCGGAGAGAAAAAGAGTGTTTTGTGGAGAAAATGCATGAGTTTTGGGGATAAAGTGCATTATTTTGGCGTGAAAGCCTGGTATTGAGCTAATAAGTGGCATTTTGTGGAGAAAATGTCTTCCTTAGAGGATTAAGGTGATCTTTCGGGGAGAAAATATCTGATTTGCAGCATAAAAAGACGCATTTGGGGAAGACAGCGTCTTTTATTGGGACAGCACATTTTATTCCAATAATAACACATTTTCTTCCCGAATACCACCTTTTATCCCCAAAAGAAGGCATTTTCTTCCCAGAATACTGCTTTTTAGACCGAAAATAAGTCATCCTCTCCAAAAAAGACCTATTTCTGTCCTCAAAATGAGAAATATTCTCCCCAAAATATCATTCTTGGTTCCAAATAGAAGATTTTTTATCCATTAAATACCACGTAGGGTTCCCTATATTACACATTTTCTCCCCCAAATTGCTCTTTTGGTCCCCCAAATATAAAATGCTCTCCCCAAAGTAGCGCTTTCGTTTCCTTTCCCAAATATGAGACATTTGAAGATGAAAGGCAGTATTCTGGGGAGAAAATGCCTTTTTGGGGGGCTAAAGAGTGGCACTTAAGAGAGAACCTGTTTGGTTTCTGGGATGAAGAGTGATATTCGGGGAGAAAATGTCTAATTGTTGGCAGAAATTGACATGCAGGGGAGAAATGGTTGTATTTGGGAGAGAAAAAAGAGTGTTTTGTGGAGAAAATGCATGAGTTTGGGGGATAAACTGCATTATTTTGGCGTGAAATCCTGGTATTGAGCTAATAAGCGGCATTTTGTGGAGAAAATGTCTTCTTTAGAGGATTAAGGTGATCTTTCGGGCAGAAAATGTCTGATTTGCAGCATAAAAAGACGCATTTGGGGAAGACAGCATCTTTTATTGGGACAGCACATTTATTCCAATAATAACACATTTTCTTCCCAGAATACCGCCTTTGATCCCCAAAAGAAGGCATTTTCTTCCCAGAATACCACTTTTTAGACCGAAAATAAGTCATCCTCTCCAAAAAAGACCTATTTCTGTCCTCAAAATGAGAAATATTCTCCCCAAAATATCATTCTTGGTTCCAAATAGAAGACTTTTTATCCATTAAATACCACATAGGGTTCCCTATATTATACATTTTCTCCCCCAAATTGCTCTTTTGATCCCCCAAATAAGAAATACTCTCCCCAAAGTAGCGCTTTCGTTTCCTTTCCCAAATATGAGACATTTGAAGATGAAAGGCAGTATTCTGGGGAGAAAATGCCTTTTTGGGGGGCCATAAAGAGTGGCACTTAAGAGAGAACCTGTTTGGTTTCTGGGATGAAGAGTGATATTCGGGGAGAAAATGTCTAATTGTTGGCAGAAATTGATATGCAGGGGAGAAATGGTTGTATTTGGGAGCGAAAAAGAGTGTTTTGTGGAGAAAATGCCTGAGTTTTGGGGATAAAGTGCATTATTTTGGCGTGAAAGCCTGGTATTGAGCTAGTAAGCGGCATTTTGTGGAGAAAATGTCTTCTTTAGAGGATAAAGGTGATCTTTCGGGGAGAAAATGTCTGATTTGCAGCATTAAAAGACGCATTTGGGGAAGACAGCGTCTTTTATTGGGACAGCACATTTTATTCCACTAATAACGCATTTTCTTCCCAGAATACCGCCTTTGATCCCCAAAAGAAGGCATTTTCTTCCCAGAATACTGCTTTTTAGACCGAAAATAAGTCATCCTCTCCAAAAAAGACCTATTTCTGTCCTCAAAATGAGAAATATTCTTCCCAAAATATCATTCTTGGTTCCAAATAGAAGATTTTTTATGCATTAAATACCACATAGGGGTCCCTATATTACACATTTTCTCCCCCAAATTGCTCTTTTGGTCCCCCAAATAAGAAATGCTCTCCCCAAAGTAGCGCTTTCGTTTCCTTTCCCAAATATGAGACATTTGAAGATGAAAGGCAGTATTCTGGGGAGAAAATGCCTTTTTGGGGGCTAAAGAGTGGCACTTAAGAGAGAACCTGTTTGGTTTCTGGGATGAAGAGTGATATTCGGGGAGAAAATGTCTAATTGTTGGCAGAAATTGACATGCAGGGGAGAAATGGTTGTATTTGGGAGAGAAAAACAGTTTTTTGGGGAGAAAATGCATGAGTTTTGGGGATAAACTGCATTATTTTGGCGTGAAAGCCTGGTATTGAGCTAATAAGCGGCATTTTGTGAAGAAAATGTCTTCTTTAGAGGATAAAGGTGATCTTTTGGGGAGAAAATGTCTGATTTGCAGCATAAAAAGACGCATTTGGGGAAGACAGCGTCTTTTATTGGGACAGCACATTTTATTCCACTAATAACGCATTTTCTTCCCAGAATACCGCCTTTGATCCCCAAAAGAAGGCATTTTCTTCCCAGAATACTGCTTTTTAGACCGAAAATAAGTCATCCTCTCCAAAAAAGACCTATTTCTGTCCTCAAAATGAGAAATATTCTCCCCAAAATATCATTCTTGGTTCCAAATAGAAGATTTTTTATCCATTAAATACCACGTAGGGTTCCCTATATTACACATTTTCTCCCCCAAATTGCTCTTTTGGTCCCCCAAATATGAAATGCTCTCCCCAAAGTAGCGCTTTCGTTTCCTTTCCCAAATATGAGACATTTGAAGATGAAAGGCAGTATTCTGGGGAGAAAATGCCTTTTTGGGGGCTAAAGAGTGGCACTTAAGAGAGAACCTGTTTGGTTTCTGGGATGAAGAGTGATATTCGGGGAGAAAATGTCTAATTGTTGGCAGAAATTGACATGCAGGGGAGAAATGGTTGTATTTGGGAGAGAAAAAAGAGTGTTTTGTGGAGAAAATGCATGAGTTTTGGGGATAAACTGCATTATTTTGGCGTGAAATCCTGGTATTGAGCTAATAAGCGGCATTTTGTGGAGAAAATGTCTTCTTTAGAGGATTAAGGTGATCTTTCGGGGAGAAAATGTCTGATTTGCAGCATAAAAAGACGCATTTGGGGAAGACAGCATCTTTTATTGGGACATCACATTTATTCCAATAATAACACATTTTCTTCCCAGAATACCGCCTTTGATCCCCAAAAGAAGGCATTTTCTTCCCAGAATACCGCTTTTTAGACCAAAAATAAGTCATCCTCTCCAAAAAAGACCTATTTCTGTCCTCAAAATGAGAAATATTCTCCCCAAAATATCATTCTTGGTTCCAAATAGAAGACTTTTTATCCATTAAATACCACATAGGGTTCCCTATATTATACATTTTCTCCCCCAAATTGCTCTTTTGATCCCCCAAATAAGAAATACTCTCCCCAAAGTAGCGATTTCGTTTCCTTTCCCAAATATGAGACATTTGAAGATGAAAGGCAGTATTCTGGGGAGAAAATGCCTTTTTGGGGGGCCATAAAGAGTGGCACTTAAGAGAGAACCTGTTTGGTTTCTGGGATGAAGAGTGATATTCGGGGAGAAAATGTCTAATTGTTGGCAGAAATTGATATGCAGGGGAGAAATGGTTGTATTTGGGAGCGAAAAAGAGTGTTTTGTGGAGAAAATGCCTGAGTTTTGGGGATAAAGTGCATTATTTTGGCGTGAAAGCCTGGTATTGAGCTAGTAAGCGGCATTTTGTGGAGAAAATGTCTTCCTTAGAGGATTAAGGTGATCTTTCGGGGAGAAAATGTCTGATTTGCAGCATTAAAAGACGCATTTGGGGAAGACAGCGTCTTTTATTGGGACAGCACATTTTATTCCACTAATAACGCATTTTCTTCCCAGAATACCGCCTTTGATCCCCAAAAGAAGGCATTTTCTTCCCAGAATACTGCTTTTTAGACCGAAAATAAGTCATCCTCTCCAAAAAAGACCTATTTCTGTCCTCAAAATGAGAAATATTCTTCCCAAAATATCATTCTTGGTTCCAAATAGAAGATTTTTTATGCATTAAATACCACATAGGGGTCCCTATATTACACATTTTCTCCCCCAAATTGCTCTTTTGGTCCCCCAAATAAGAAATGCTCTCCCCAAAGTAGCGCTTTCGTTTCCTTTCCCAAATATGAGACATTTGAAGATGAAAGGCAGTATTCTGGGGAGAAAATGCCTTTTTGGGGGGCCATAAAGAGTGACACTTAAGAGAGAACCTGTTTGGTTTCTGGGATGAAGAGTGATATTCGGGGAGAAAATGTCTAATTGTTGGCAGAAATTGAAATGCCGGGGAGAAATGGTTGTATTTCGGAGAGAAAAAGAGTGTTTTGTGGAGAAAATGCATGAGTTTTGGGGATAAAGTGCATTATTTTGGCGTGAAAGCCTGGTATTGAGCTAATAAGTGGCATTTTGTGGAGAAAATGTCTTCCTTAGAGGATTAAGGTGATCTTTCGGGGAGAAAATATCTGATTTGCAGCATAAAAAGACGCATTTGGGGAAGACAGCGTCTTTTATTGGGACAGCACATTTTATTCCAATAATAACACATTTTCTTCCCGAATACCACCTTTTATCCCCAAAAGAAGGCATTTTCTTCCCAGAATACTGCTTTTTAGACCGAAAATAAGTCATCCTCTCCAAAAAAGACCTATTTCTGTCCTCAAAATGAGAAATATTCTCCCCAAAATATCATTCTTGGTTCCAAATAGAAGATTTTTTATCCATTAAATACCACGTAGGGTTCCCTATATTACACATTTTCTCCCCCAAATTGCTCTTTTGGTCCCCCAAATATAAAATGCTCTCCCCAAAGTAGCGCTTTCGTTTCCTTTCCCAAATATGAGACATTTGAAGATGAAAGGCAGTATTCTGGGGAGAAAATGCCTTTTTGGGGGCTAAAGAGTGGCACTTAAGAGAGAACCTGTTTGGTTTCTGGGATGAAGAGTGATATTCGGGGAGAAAATGTCTAATTGTTGGCAGAAATTGACATGCAGGGGAGAAATGGTTGTATTTGGGAGAGAAAAAATAGTGTTTTGTGGAGAAAATGCATGAGTTTTGGGGATAAACTGCATTATTTTGGCGTGAAATCCTGGTATTGAGCTAATAAGCGGCATTTTGTGGAGAAAATGTCTTCTTTAGAGGATTAAGGTGATCTTTCGGGGAGAAAATGTCTGATTTGCAGCATAAAAAGACGCATTTGGGGAAGACAGCATCTTTTATTGGGACAGCACATTTATTCCAATAATAACACATTTTCTTCCCAGAATACCGCCTTTGATCCCCAAAAGAAGGCATTTTCTTCCCAGAATACCACTTTTTAGACCGAAAATAAGTCATCCTCTCCAAAAAAGACCTATTTCTGTCCTCAAAATGAGAAATATTCTCCCCAAAATATCATTCTTGGTTCCAAATAGAAGACTTTTTATCCATTAAATACCACATAGGGTTCCCTATATTATACATTTTCTCCCCCAAATTGCTCTTTTGATCCCCCAAATAAGAAATACTCTCCCCAAAGTAGCGCTTTCGTTTCCTTTCCCAAATATGAGACATTTGAAGATGAAAGGCAGTATTCTGGGGAGAAAATGCCTTTTTGGGGGGCCATAAAGAGTGGCACTTAAGAGAGAACCTGTTTGGTTTCTGGGATGAAGAGTGATATTCGGGGAGAAAATGTCTAATTGTTGGCAGAAATTGATATGCAGGGGAGAAATGGTTGTATTTGGGAGCGAAAAAGAGTGTTTTGTGGAGAAAATGCCTGAGTTTTGGGGATAAAGTGCATTATTTTGGCGTGAAAGCCTGGTATTGAGCTAGTAAGCGGCATTTTGTGGAGAAAATGTCTTCCTTAGAGGATTAAGGTGATCTTTCGGGGAGAAAATGTCTGATTTGCAGCATTAAAAGACGCATTTGGGGAAGACAGCGTCTTTTATTGGGACAGCACATTTTATTCCACTAATAACGCATTTTCTTCCCAGAATACCGCCTTTGATCCCCAAAAGAAGGCATTTTCTTCCCAGAATACTGCTTTTTAGACCGAAAATAAGTCATCCTCTCCAAAAAAGACCTATTTCTGTCCTCAAAATGAGAAATATTCTTCCCAAAATATCATTCTTGGTTCCAAATAGAAGATTTTTTATGCATTAAATACCACATAGGGGTCCCTATATTACACATTTTCTCCCCCAAATTGCTCTTTTGGTCCCCCAAATAAGAAATGCTCTCCCCAAAGTAGCGCTTTCGTTTCCTTTCCCAAATATGAGACATTTGAAGATGAAAGGCAGTATTCTGGGGAGAAAATGCCTTTTTGGGGGGCCATAAAGAGTGACACTTAAGAGAGAACCTGTTTGGTTTCTGGGATGAAGAGTGATATTCGGGGAGAAAATGTCTAATTGTTGGCAGAAATTGAAATGCCGGGGAGAAATGGTTGTATTTCGGAGAGAAAAAGAGTGTTTTGTGGAGAAAATGCATGAGTTTTGGGGATAAAGTGCATTATTTTGGCGTGAAAGCCTGGTATTGAGCTAATAAGTGGCATTTTGTGGAGAAAATGTCTTCCTTAGAGGATTAAGGTGATCTTTCGGGGAGAAAATATCTGATTTGCAGCATAAAAAGACGCATTTGGGGAAGACAGCGTCTTTTATTGGGACAGCACATTTTATTCCAATAATAACACATTTTCTTCCCGAATACCACCTTTTATCCCCAAAAGAAGGCATTTTCTTCCCAGAATACTGCTTTTTAGACCGAAAATAAGTCATCCTCTCCAAAAAAGACCTATTTCTGTCCTCAAAATGAGAAATATTCTCCCCAAAATATCATTCTTGGTTCCAAATAGAAGATTTTTTATCCATTAAATACCACGTAGGGTTCCCTATATTACACATTTTCTCCCCCAAATTGCTCTTTTGGTCCCCCAAATATAAAATGCTCTCCCCAAAGTAGCGCTTTCGTTTCCTTTCCCAAATATGAGACATTTGAAGATGAAAGGCAGTATTCTGGGGAGAAAATGCCTTTTTGGGGGCTAAAGAGTGGCACTTAAGAGAGAACCTGTTTGGTTTCTGGGATGAAGAGTGATATTCGGGGAGAAAATGTCTAATTGTTGGCAGAAATTGACATGCAGGGGAGAAATGGTTGTATTTGGGAGAGAAAAAAGAGTGTTTTGTGGAGAAAATGCCTGAGTTTTGGGGATAAACTGCATTATTTTGGCGTGAAATCCTGGTATTGAGCTAATAAGCGGCATTTTGTGGAGAAAATGTCTTCTTTAGAGGATTAAGGTGATCTTTCGGGGAGAAAATGTCTGATTTGCAGCATAAAAAGACGCATTTGGGGAAGACAGCATCTTTTATTGGGACAGCACATTTATTCCAATAATAACACATTTTCTTCCCAGAATACCGCCTTTGATCCCCAAAAGAAGGCATTTTCTTCCCAGAATACCACTTTTTAGACCGAAAATAAGTCATCCTCTCCAAAAAAGACCTATTTCTGTCCTCAAAATGAGAAATATTCTCCCCAAAATATCATTCTTGGTTCCAAATAGAAGACTTTTTATCCATTAAATACCACATAGGGTTCCCTATATTATACATTTTCTCCCCCAAATTGCTCTTTTGATCCCCCAAATAAGAAATACTCTCCCCAAAGTAGCGCTTTCGTTTCCTTTCCCAAATATGAGACATTTGAAGATGAAAGGCAGTATTCTGGGGAGAAAATGCCTTTTTGGGGGGCCATAAAGAGTGGCACTTAAGAGAGAACCTGTTTGGTTTCTGGGATGAAGAGTGATATTCGGGGAGAAAATGTCTAATTGTTGGCAGAAATTGATATGCAGGGGAGAAATGGTTGTATTTGGGAGCGAAAAAGAGTGTTTTGTGGAGAAAATGCCTGAGTTTTGGGGATAAAGTGCATTATTTTGGCGTGAAAGCCTGGTATTGAGCTAGTAAGCGGCATTTTGTGGAGAAAATGTCTTCTTTAGAGGATAAAGGTGATCTTTCGGGGAGAAAATGTCTGATTTGCAGCATTAAAAGACGCATTTGGGGAAGACAGCGTCTTTTATTGGGACAGCACATTTTATTCCACTAATAACGCATTTTCTTCCCAGAATACCGCCTTTGATCCCCAAAAGAAGGCATTTTCTTCCCAGAATACTGCTTTTTAGACCGAAAATAAGTCATCCTCTCCAAAAAAGACCTATTTCTGTCCTCAAAATGAGAAATATTCTTCCCAAAATATCATTCTTGGTTCCAAATAGAAGATTTTTTATGCATTAAATACCACATAGGGGTCCCTATATTACACATTTTCTCCCCCAAATTGCTCTTTTGGTCCCCCAAATAAGAAATGCTCTCCCCAAAGTAGCGCTTTCGTTTCCTTTCCCAAATATGAGACATTTGAAGATGAAAGGCAGTATTCTGGGGAGAAAATGCCTTTTTGGGGGCTAAAGAGTGGCACTTAAGAGAGAACCTGTTTGGTTTCTGGGATGAAGAGTGATATTCGGGGAGAAAATGTCTAATTGTTGGCAGAAATTGACATGCAGGGGAGAAATGGTTGTATTTGGGAGAGAAAAACAGTTTTTTGGGGAGAAAATGCATGAGTTTTGGGGATAAACTGCATTATTTTGGCGTGAAAGCCTGGTATTGAGCTAATAAGCGGCATTTTGTGAAGAAAATGTCTTCTTTAGAGGATAAAGGTGATCTTTTGGGGAGAAAATGTCTGATTTGCAGCATAAAAAGACGCATTTGGGGAAGACAGCGTCTTTTATTGGGACAGCACATTTTATTCCACTAATAACGCATTTTCTTCCCAGAATACCGCCTTTGATCCCCAAAAGAAGGCATTTTCTTCCCAGAATACTGCTTTTTAGACCGAAAATAAGTCATCCTCTCCAAAAAAGACCTATTTCTGTCCTCAAAATGAGAAATATTCTCCCCAAAATATCATTCTTGGTTCCAAATAGAAGATTTTTTATCCATTAAATACCACGTAGGGTTCCCTATATTACACATTTTCTCCCCCAAATTGCTCTTTTGGTCCCCCAAATATGAAATGCTCTCCCCAAAGTAGCGCTTTCGTTTCCTTTCCCAAATATGAGACATTTGAAGATGAAAGGCAGTATTCTGGGGAGAAAATGCCTTTTTGGGGGCTAAAGAGTGGCACTTAAGAGAGAACCTGTTTGGTTTCTGGGATGAAGAGTGATATTCGGGGAGAAAATGTCTAATTGTTGGCAGAAATTGACATGCAGGGGAGAAATGGTTGTATTTGGGAGAGAAAAAAGAGTGTTTTGTGGAGAAAATGCATGAGTTTTGGGGATAAACTGCATTATTTTGGCGTGAAATCCTGGTATTGAGCTAATAAGCGGCATTTTGTGGAGAAAATGTCTTCTTTAGAGGATTAAGGTGATCTTTCGGGGAGAAAATGTCTGATTTGCAGCATAAAAAGACGCATTTGGGGAAGACAGCATCTTTTATTGGGACATCACATTTATTCCAATAATAACACATTTTCTTCCCAGAATACCGCCTTTGATCCCCAAAAGAAGGCATTTTCTTCCCAGAATACCGCTTTTTAGACCAAAAATAAGTCATCCTCTCCAAAAAAGACCTATTTCTGTCCTCAAAATGAGAAATATTCTCCCCAAAATATCATTCTTGGTTCCAAATAGAAGACTTTTTATCCATTAAATACCACATAGGGTTCCCTATATTATACATTTTCTCCCCCAAATTGCTCTTTTGATCCCCCAAATAAGAAATACTCTCCCCAAAGTAGCGATTTCGTTTCCTTTCCCAAATATGAGACATTTGAAGATGAAAGGCAGTATTCTGGGGAGAAAATGCCTTTTTGGGGGGCCATAAAGAGTGGCACTTAAGAGAGAACCTGTTTGGTTTCTGGGATGAAGAGTGATATTCGGGGAGAAAATGTCTAATTGTTGGCAGAAATTGATATGCAGGGGAGAAATGGTTGTATTTGGGAGCGAAAAAGAGTGTTTTGTGGAGAAAATGCCTGAGTTTTGGGGATAAAGTGCATTATTTTGGCGTGAAAGCCTGGTATTGAGCTAGTAAGCGGCATTTTGTGGAGAAAATGTCTTCCTTAGAGGATTAAGGTGATCTTTCGGGGAGAAAATGTCTGATTTGCAGCATTAAAAGACGCATTTGGGGAAGACAGCGTCTTTTATTGGGACAGCACATTTTATTCCACTAATAACGCATTTTCTTCCCAGAATACCGCCTTTGATCCCCAAAAGAAGGCATTTTCTTCCCAGAATACTGCTTTTTAGACCGAAAATAAGTCATCCTCTCCAAAAAAGACCTATTTCTGTCCTCAAAATGAGAAATATTCTTCCCAAAATATCATTCTTGGTTCCAAATAGAAGATTTTTTATGCATTAAATACCACATAGGGGTCCCTATATTACACATTTTCTCCCCCAAATTGCTCTTTTGGTCCCCCAAATAAGAAATGCTCTCCCCAAAGTAGCGCTTTCGTTTCCTTTCCCAAATATGAGACATTTGAAGATGAAAGGCAGTATTCTGGGGAGAAAATGCCTTTTTGGGGGGCCATAAAGAGTGACACTTAAGAGAGAACCTGTTTGGTTTCTGGGATGAAGAGTGATATTCGGGGAGAAAATGTCTAATTGTTGGCAGAAATTGACATGCAGGGGAGAAATGGTTGTATTTGGGAGAGAAAAACAGTTTTTTGGGGAGAAAATGCGTGAGTTTTGGGGATAAACTGCATTATTTTGGCGTGAAAGCCTGGTATTGAGCTAATAAGCGGCATTTTGTGAAGAAAATGTCTTCTTTAGAGGATAAAGGTGATCTTTTGGGGAGAAAATGTCTGATTTGCAGCATAAAAAGACGCATTTGGGGAAGACAGCGTCTTTTATTGGGACAGCACATTTTATTCCACTAATAACGCATTTTCTTCCCAGAATACCGCCTTTGATCCCCAAAAGAAGGCATTTTCTTCCCAGAATACTGCTTTTTAGACCGAAAATAAGTCATCCTCTCCAAAAAAGACCTATTTCTGTCCTCAAAATGAGAAATATTCTCCCCAAAATATCATTCTTGGTTCCAAATAGAAGATTTTTTATCCATTAAATACCACGTAGGGTTCCCTATATTACACATTTTCTCCCCCAAATTGCTCTTTTGATCCCCCAAATAAGAAATACTCTCCCCAAAGTAGCGCTTCCGTTTCCTTTCCCAAATATGAGACATTTGAAGATGAAAGGCAGTATTCTGGGGAGAAAATGCCTTTTTGGGGGGCCATAAAGAGTGGCACTTAAGAGAGAACCTGTTTGGTTTCTGGGATGAAGAGTGATATTCGGGGAGAAAATGTCTAATTGTTGGCAGAAATTGATATGCAGGGGAGAAATGGTTGTATTTAGGAGCGAAAAAGCGTGTTTTGGGGAGAAAATGCCTGAGTTTTGGGGATAAAGTGCATTATTTTGGCGTGAAAGCCTGGTATTGAGCTAATAAGCGGCATTTTGTGGAGAAAATGTCTTCCTTAGAGGATTAAGGTGATCTTTCGGGGAGAAAATATCTGATTTGCAGCATAAAAAGACGCATTTGGGGAAGACAGCGTCTTTTATTGGGACAGCACATTTTATTCCATTAATAACACATTTTCTTCCCAGAATACCGCCTTCTATCCCCAAAAGAAGGCATTTTCTTCCCAGAATACTGCTTTTTAGACCAAAAATAAGTCATCCTCTCCAAAAAAGACCTATTTCTGTCCTCAAAATGAGAAATATTCTCCACAAAACATCATTCTTGGTTCCATATAGAAGACTTTTTATCCATTAAATACCACATAGGGTTCCCTATATTACACATTTTCTCCCCCAAATTGCTCTTTTGATCCCCCAAATAAGAAATACTCTCCCCAAAGTAGCGCTTCCGTTTCCTTTCCCAAATATGAGACATTTGAAGATGAAAGGCAGTATTCTGGGGAGAAAATGCCTTTTTGGGGGGCCATAAAGAGTGGCACTTAAGAGAGAACCTGTTTGGTTTCTGGGATGAAGAGTGATATTCGGGGAGAAAATGTCTAATTGTTGGCAGAAATTGATATGCAGGGGAGAAATGGTTGTATTTGGGAGCGAAAAAGAGTGTTTTGTGGAGAAAATGCCTGACTTTTGGGGATAAAGTGCATTATTTTGGCGTGAAAGCCTGGTATTGAGCTAGTAAGCGGCATTTTGTGGAGAAAATGTCTTCTTTAGAGGATAAAGGTGATCTTTCGGGGAGAAAATGTCTGATTTGCAGCATTAAAAGACGCATTTGGGGAAGACAGCGTCTTTTATTGGGACAGCACATTTTATTCCACTAATAACGCATTTTCTTCCCAGAATACCGCCTTTGATCCCCAAAAGAAGGCATTTTCTTCCCAGAATACTGCTTTTTAGACCGAAAATAAGTCATCCTCTCCAAAAAAGACCTATTTCTGTCCTCAAAATGAGAAATATTCTTCCCAAAATATCATTCTTGGTTCCAAATAGAAGATTTTTTATGCATTAAATACCACATAGGGGTCCCTATATTACACATTTTCTCCCCAGAATTGCTCTTTTGGTCCCCCAAATAAGAAATGCTCTCCCCAAAGTAGCGCTTTCGTTTCCTTTCCCAAATATGAGACATTTGAAGATGAAAGGCAGTATTCTGGGGAGAAAATGCCTTTTTGGGGGCTAAAGATTGGCACTTAAGAGAGAACCTGTTTGGTTTCTGGGATGAAGAGTGATATTCGGGGAGAAAATGTCTAATTGTTGGCAGAAATTGATATGCAGGGGAGAAATGGTTGTATTTGGGAGAGAAAAACAGTTTTTTGGGGAGAAAATGCGTGAGTTTTGGGGATAAACTGCATTATTTTGGCGTGAAAGCCTGGTATTGAGCTAATAAGCGGCATTTTGTGAAGAAAATGTCTTCTTTAGAGGATAAAGGTGATCTTTTGGGGAGAAAATGTCTGATTTGCAGCATAAAAAGACGCATTTGGGGAAGACAGCGTCTTTTATTGGGACAGCACATTTTATTCCACTAATAACGCATTTTCTTCCCAGAATACCGCCTTTGATCCCCAAAAGAAGGCATTTTCTTCCCAGAATACTGCTTTTTAGACCGAAAATAAGTCATCCTCTCCAAAAAAGACCTATTTCTGTCCTCAAAATGAGAAATATTCTCCCCAAAATATCATTCTTGGTTCCAAAGAGAAGATTTTTTATCCATTAAATACCACGTAGGGTTCCCTATATTACACATTTTCTCCCCCAAATTGCTCTTTTGATCCCCCAAATAAGAAATACTCTCCCCAAAGTAGCGCTTCCGTTTCCTTTCCCAAATATGAGACATTTGAAGATGAAAGGCAGTATTCTGGGGAGAAAATGCCTTTTTGGGGGGCCATAAAGAGTGGCACTTAAGAGAGAACCTGTTTGGTTTCTGGGATGAAGAGTGATATTCGGGGAGAAAATGTCTAATTGTTGGCAGAAATTGATATGCAGGGGAGAAATGGTTGTATTTAGGAGCGAAAAAGCGTGTTTTGTGGAGAAAATGCCTGAGTTTTGGGGATAAAGTGCATTATTTTGGCGTGAAAGCCTGGTATTGAGCTAATAAGCGGCATTTTGTGGAGAAAATGTCTTCCTTAGAGGATTAAGGTGATCTTTCGGGAAGAAAATATCTGATTTGCAGCATAAAAAGACGCATTTGGGGAAGACAGCGTCTTTTATTGGGACAGCACATTTTATTCCATTAATAACACATTTTCTTCCCAGAATACCGCCTTCTATCCCCAAAAGAAGGCATTTTCTTCCCAGAATACTGCTTTTTAGACCAAAAATAAGTCATCCTCTCCAAAAAAGACCTATTTCTGTCCTCAAAATGAGAAATATTCTCCACAAAACATCATTCTTGGTTCCATATAGAAGACTTTTTATCCATTAAATACCACATAGGGTTCCCTATATTACACATTTTCTCCCCCAAATTGCTCTTTTGATCCCCCAAATAAGAAATACTCTCCCCAAAGTAGCGCTTCCGTTTCCTTTCCCAAATATGAGACATTTGAAGATGAAAGGCAGTATTCTGGGGAGAAAATGCCTTTTTGGGGGGCCATAAAGAGTGGCACTTAAGAGAGAACCTGTTTGGTTTCTGGGATGAAGAGTGATATTCGGGGAGAAAATGTCTAATTGTTGGCAGAAATTGATATGCAGGGGAGAAATGGTTGTATTTGGGAGCGAAAAAGAGTGTTTTGTGGAGAAAATGCCTGACTTTTGGGGATAAAGTGCATTATTTTGGCGTGAAAGCCTGGTATTGAGCTAGTAAGCGGCATTTTGTGGAGAAAATGTCTTCTTTAGAGGATAAAGGTGATCTTTCGGGGAGAAAATGTCTGATTTGCAGCATTAAAAGACGCATTTGGGGAAGACAGCGTCTTTTATTGGGACAGCACATTTTATTCCACTAATAACGCATTTTCTTCCCAGAATACCGCCTTTGATCCCCAAAAGAAGGCATTTTCTTCCCAGAATACTGCTTTTTAGACCGAAAATAAGTCATCCTCTCCAAAAAAGACCTATTTCTGTCCTCAAAATGAGAAATATTCTTCCCAAAATATCATTCTTGGTTCCAAATAGAAGATTTTTTATGCATTAAATACCACATAGGGGTCCCTATATTACACATTTTCTCCCCCAAATTGCTCTTTTGGTCCCCCAAATAAGAAATGCTCTCCCCAAAGTAGCGCTTTCGTTTCCTTTCCCAAATATGAGACATTTGAAGATGAAAGGCAGTATTCTGGGGAGAAAATGCCTTTTTGGGGGCTAAAGAGTGGCACTTAAGAGAGAACCTGTTTGGTTTCTGGGATGAAGAGTGATATTCGGGGAGAAAATGTCTAATTGTTGGCAGAAATTGACATGCAGGGGAGAAATGGTTGTATTTGGGAGAGAAAAACAGTTTTTTGGGGAGAAAATGCATGAGTTTTGGGGATAAACTGCATTATTTTGGCGTGAAAGCCTGGTATTGAGCTAATAAGCGGCATTTTGTGAAGAAAATGTCTTCTTTAGAGGATAAAGGTGATCTTTTGGGGAGAAAATGTCTGATTTGCAGCATAAAAAGACGCATTTGGGGAAGACAGCGTCTTTTATTGGGACAGCACATTTTATTCCACTAATAACGCATTTTCTTCCCAGAATACCGCCTTTGATCCCCAAAAGAAGGCATTTTCTTCCCAGAATACTGCTTTTTAGACCGAAAATAAGTCATCCTCTCCAAAAAAGACCTATTTCTGTCCTCAAAATGAGAAATATTCTCCCCAAAATATCATTCTTGGTTCCAAATAGAAGATTTTTTATCCATTAAATACCACGTAGGGTTCCCTATATTACACATTTTCTCCCCCAAATTGCTCTTTTGGTCCCCCAAATATGAAATGCTCTCCCCAAAGTAGCGCTTTCGTTTCCTTTCCCAAATATGAGACATTTGAAGATGAAAGGCAGTATTCTGGGGAGAAAATGCCTTTTTGGGGGCTAAAGAGTGGCACTTAAGAGAGAACCTGTTTGGTTTCTGGGATGAAGAGTGATATTCGGGGAGAAAATGTCTAATTGTTGGCAGAAATTGACATGCAGGGGAGAAATGGTTGTATTTGGGAGAGAAAAAAGAGTGTTTTGTGGAGAAAATGCATGAGTTTTGGGGATAAACTGCATTATTTTGGCGTGAAATCCTGGTATTGAGCTAATAAGCGGCATTTTGTGGAGAAAATGTCTTCTTTAGAGGATTAAGGTGATCTTTCGGGGAGAAAATGTCTGATTTGCAGCATAAAAAGACGCATTTGGGGAAGACAGCATCTTTTATTGGGACATCACATTTATTCCAATAATAACACATTTTCTTCCCAGAATACCGCCTTTGATCCCCAAAAGAAGGCATTTTCTTCCCAGAATACCGCTTTTTAGACCAAAAATAAGTCATCCTCTCCAAAAAAGACCTATTTCTGTCCTCAAAATGAGAAATATTCTCCCCAAAATATCATTCTTGGTTCCAAATAGAAGACTTTTTATCCATTAAATACCACATAGGGTTCCCTATATTATACATTTTCTCCCCCAAATTGCTCTTTTGATCCCCCAAATAAGAAATACTCTCCCCAAAGTAGCGATTTCGTTTCCTTTCCCAAATATGAGACATTTGAAGATGAAAGGCAGTATTCTGGGGAGAAAATGCCTTTTTGGGGGGCCATAAAGAGTGGCACTTAAGAGAGAACCTGTTTGGTTTCTGGGATGAAGAGTGATATTCGGGGAGAAAATGTCTAATTGTTGGCAGAAATTGATATGCAGGGGAGAAATGGTTGTATTTGGGAGCGAAAAAGAGTGTTTTGTGGAGAAAATGCCTGAGTTTTGGGGATAAAGTGCATTATTTTGGCGTGAAAGCCTGGTATTGAGCTAGTAAGCGGCATTTTGTGGAGAAAATGTCTTCCTTAGAGGATTAAGGTGATCTTTCGGGGAGAAAATGTCTGATTTGCAGCATTAAAAGACGCATTTGGGGAAGACAGCGTCTTTTATTGGGACAGCACATTTTATTCCACTAATAACGCATTTTCTTCCCAGAATACCGCCTTTGATCCCCAAAAGAAGGCATTTTCTTCCCAGAATACTGCTTTTTAGACCGAAAATAAGTCATCCTCTCCAAAAAAGACCTATTTCTGTCCTCAAAATGAGAAATATTCTTCCCAAAATATCATTCTTGGTTCCAAATAGAAGATTTTTTATGCATTAAATACCACATAGGGGTCCCTATATTACACATTTTCTCCCCCAAATTGCTCTTTTGGTCCCCCAAATAAGAAATGCTCTCCCCAAAGTAGCGCTTTCGTTTCCTTTCCCAAATATGAGACATTTGAAGATGAAAGGCAGTATTCTGGGGAGAAAATGCCTTTTTGGGGGGCCATAAAGAGTGACACTTAAGAGAGAACCTGTTTGGTTTCTGGGATGAAGAGTGATATTCGGGGAGAAAATGTCTAATTGTTGGCAGAAATTGAAATGCCGGGGAGAAATGGTTGTATTTCGGAGAGAAAAAGAGTGTTTTGTGGAGAAAATGCATGAGTTTTGGGGATAAAGTGCATTATTTTGGCGTGAAAGCCTGGTATTGAGCTAATAAGTGGCATTTTGTGGAGAAAATGTCTTCCTTAGAGGATTAAGGTGATCTTTCGGGGAGAAAATATCTGATTTGCAGCATAAAAAGACGCATTTGGGGAAGACAGCGTCTTTTATTGGGACAGCACATTTTATTCCAATAATAACACATTTTCTTCCCGAATACCACCTTTGATCCCCAAAAGAAGGCATTTTCTTCCCAGAATACTGCTTTTTAGACCGAAAATAAGTCATCCTCTCCAAAAAAGACCTATTTCTGTCCTCAAAATGAGAAATATTCTCCCCAAAATATCATTCTTGGTTCCAAATAGAAGATTTTTTATCCATTAAATACCACGTAGGGTTCCCTATATTACACATTTTCTCCCCCAAATTGCTCTTTTGGTCCCCCAAATATAAAATGCTCTCCCCAAAGTAGCGCTTTCGTTTCCTTTCCCAAATATGAGACATTTGAAGATGAAAGGCAGTATTCTGGGGAGAAAATGCCTTTTTGGGGGCTAAAGAGTGGCACTTAAGAGAGAACCTGTTTGGTTTCTGGGATGAAGAGTGATATTCGGGGAGAAAATGTCTAATTGTTGGCAGAAATTGACATGCAGGGGAGAAATGGTTGTATTTGGGAGAGAAAAAAGAGTGTTTTGTGGAGAAAATGCATGAGTTTTGGGGATAAACTGCATTATTTTGGCGTGAAATCCTGGTATTGAGCTAATAAGCGGCATTTTGTGGAGAAAATGTCTTCTTTAGAGGATTAAGGTGATCTTTCGGGGAGAAAATGTCTGATTTGCAGCATAAAAAGACGCATTTGGGGAAGACAGCATCTTTTATTGGGACAGCACATTTATTCCAATAATAACACATTTTCTTCCCAGAATACCGCCTTTGATCCCCAAAAGAAGGCATTTTCTTCCCAGAATACCACTTTTTAGACCGAAAATAAGTCATCCTCTCCAAAAAAGACCTATTTCTGTCCTCAAAATGAGAAATATTCTCCCCAAAATATCATTCTTGGTTCCAAATAGAAGACTTTTTATCCATTAAATACCACATAGGGTTCCCTATATTATACATTTTCTCCCCCAAATTGCTCTTTTGATCCCCCAAATAAGAAATACTCTCCCCAAAGTAGCGCTTTCGTTTCCTTTCCCAAATATGAGACATTTGAAGATGAAAGGCAGTATTCTGGGGAGAAAATGCCTTTTTGGGGGGCCATAAAGAGTGGCACTTAAGAGAGAACCTGTTTGGTTTCTGGGATGAAGAGTGATATTCGGGGAGAAAATGTCTAATTGTTGGCAGAAATTGATATGCAGGGGAGAAATGGTTGTATTTGGGAGCGAAAAAGAGTGTTTTGTGGAGAAAATGCCTGAGTTTTGGGGATAAAGTGCATTATTTTGGCGTGAAAGCCTGGTATTGAGCTAGTAAGCGGCATTTTGTGGAGAAAATGTCTTCTTTAGAGGATAAAGGTGATCTTTCGGGGAGAAAATGTCTGATTTGCAGCATTAAAAGACGCATTTGGGGAAGACAGCGTCTTTTATTGGGACAGCACATTTTATTCCACTAATAACGCATTTTCTTCCCAGAATACCGCCTTTGATCCCCAAAAGAAGGCATTTTCTTCCCAGAATACTGCTTTTTAGACCGAAAATAAGTCATCCTCTCCAAAAAAGACCTATTTCTGTCCTCAAAATGAGAAATATTCTTCCCAAAATATCATTCTTGGTTCCAAATAGAAGATTTTGTATGCATTAAATACCACATAGGGGTCCCTATATTACACATTTTCTCCCCCAAATTGCTCTTTTGGTCCCCCAAATAAGAAATGCTCTCCCCAAAGTAGCGCTTTCGTTTCCTTTCCCAAATATGAGACATTTGAAGATGAAAGGCAGTATTCTGGGGAGAAAATGCCTTTTTGGGGGCTAAAGAGTGGCACTTAAGAGAGAACCTGTTTGGTTTCTGGGATGAAGAGTGATATTCGGGGAGAAAATGTCTAATTGTTGGCAGAAATTGACATGCAGGGGAGAAATGGTTGTATTTGGGAGAGAAAAACAGTTTTTTGGGGAGAAAATGCATGAGTTTTGGGGATAAACTGCATTATTTTGGCGTGAAAGCCTGGTATTGAGCTAATAAGCGGCATTTTGTGAAGAAAATGTCTTCTTTAGAGGATAAAGGTGATCTTTTGGGGAGAAAATGTCTGATTTGCAGCATAAAAAGACGCATTTGGGGAAGACAGCGTCTTTTATTGGGACAGCACATTTTATTCCACTAATAACGCATTTTCTTCCCAGAATACCGCCTTTGATCCCCAAAAGAAGGCATTTTCTTCCCAGAATACTGCTTTTTAGACCGAAAATAAGTCATCCTCTCCAAAAAAGACCTATTTCTGTCCTCAAAATGAGAAATATTCTCCCCAAAATATCATTCTTGGTTCCAAATAGAAGATTTTTTATCCATTAAATACCACGTAGGGTTCCCTATATTACACATTTTCTCCCCCAAATTGCTCTTTTGGTCCCCCAAATATGAAATGCTCTCCCCAAAGTAGCGCTTTCGTTTCCTTTCCCAAATATGAGACATTTGAAGATGAAAGGCAGTATTCTGGGGAGAAAATGCCTTTTTGGGGGCTAAAGAGTGGCACTTAAGAGAGAACCTGTTTGGTTTCTGGGATGAAGAGTGATATTCGGGGAGAAAATGTCTAATTGTTGGCAGAAATTGACATGCAGGGGAGAAATGGTTGTATTTGGGAGAGAAAAAAGAGTGTTTTGTGGAGAAAATGCATGAGTTTTGGGGATAAACTGCATTATTTTGGCGTGAAATCCTGGTATTGAGCTAATAAGCGGCATTTTGTGGAGAAAATGTCTTCTTTAGAGGATTAAGGTGATCTTTCGGGGAGAAAATGTCTGATTTGCAGCATAAAAAGACGCATTTGGGGAAGACAGCATCTTTTATTGGGACATCACATTTATTCCAATAATAACACATTTTCTTCCCAGAATACCGCCTTTGATCCCCAAAAGAAGGCATTTTCTTCCCAGAATACCGCTTTTTAGACCAAAAATAAGTCATCCTCTCCAAAAAAGACCTATTTCTGTCCTCAAAATGAGAAATATTCTCCCCAAAATATCATTCTTGGTTCCAAATAGAAGACTTTTTATCCATTAAATACCACATAGGGTTCCCTATATTATACATTTTCTCCCCCAAATTGCTCTTTTGATCCCCCAAATAAGAAATACTCTCCCCAAAGTAGCGATTTCGTTTCCTTTCCCAAATATGAGACATTTGAAGATGAAAGGCAGTATTCTGGGGAGAAAATGCCTTTTTGGGGGGCCATAAAGAGTGGCACTTAAGAGAGAACCTGTTTGGTTTCTGGGATGAAGAGTGATATTCGGGGAGAAAATGTCTAATTGTTGGCAGAAATTGATATGCAGGGGAGAAATGGTTGTATTTGGGAGCGAAAAAGAGTGTTTTGTGGAGAAAATGCCTGAGTTTTGGGGATAAAGTGCATTATTTTGGCGTGAAAGCCTGGTATTGAGCTAATAAGCGGCATTTTGTGGAGAAAATGTCTTCCTTAGAGGATTAAGGTGATCTTTCGGGGAGAAAATGTCTGATTTGCAGCATTAAAAGACGCATTTGGGGAAGACAGCGTCTTTTATTGGGACAGCACATTTTATTCCACTAATAACGCATTTTCTTCCCAGAATACCGCCTTTGATCCCCAAAAGAAGGCATTTTCTTCCCAGAATACTGCTTTTTAGACCGAAAATAAGTCATCCTCTCCAAAAAAGACCTATTTCTGTCCTCAAAATGAGAAATATTCTTCCCAAAATATCATTCTTGGTTCCAAATAGAAGATTTTTTATGCATTAAATACCACATAGGGGTCCCTATATTACACATTTTCTCCCCCAAATTGCTCTTTTGGTCCCCCAAATAAGAAATGCTCTCCCCAAAGTAGCGCTTTCGTTTCCTTTCCCAAATATGAGACATTTGAAGATGAAAGGCAGTATTCTGGGGAGAAAATGCCTTTTTGGGGGGCCATAAAGAGTGACACTTAAGAGAGAACCTGTTTGGTTTCTGGGATGAAGAGTGATATTCGGGGAGAAAATGTCTAATTGTTGGCAGAAATTGACATGCAGGGGAGAAATGGTTGTATTTGGGAGAGAAAAACAGTTTTTTGGGGAGAAAATGCGTGAGTTTTGGGGATAAACTGCATTATTTTGGCGTGAAAGCCTGGTATTGAGCTAATAAGCGGCATTTTGTGAAGAAAATGTCTTCTTTAGAGGATAAAGGTGATCTTTTGGGGAGAAAATGTCTGATTTGCAGCATAAAAAGACGCATTTGGGGAAGACAGCGTCTTTTATTGGGACAGCACATTTTATTCCACTAATAACGCATTTTCTTCCCAGAATACCGCCTTTGATCCCCAAAAGAAGGCATTTTCTTCCCAGAATACTGCTTTTTAGACCGAAAATAAGTCATCCTCTCCAAAAAAGACCTATTTCTGTCCTCAAAATGAGAAATATTCTCCCCAAAATATCATTCTTGGTTCCAAATAGAAGATTTTTTATCCATTAAATACCACGTAGGGTTCCCTATATTACACATTTTCTCCCCCAAATTGCTCTTTTGATCCCCCAAATAAGAAATACTCTCCCCAAAGTAGCGCTTCCGTTTCCTTTCCCAAATATGAGACATTTGAAGATGAAAGGCAGTATTCTGGGGAGAAAATGCCTTTTTGGGGGGCCATAAAGAGTGGCACTTAAGAGAGAACCTGTTTGGTTTCTGGGATGAAGAGTGATATTCGGGGAGAAAATGTCTAATTGTTGGCAGAAATTGATATGCAGGGGAGAAATGGTTGTATTTAGGAGCGAAAAAGCGTGTTTTGGGGAGAAAATGCCTGAGTTTTGGGGATAAAGTGCATTATTTTGGCGTGAAAGCCTGGTATTGAGCTAATAAGCGGCATTTTGTGGAGAAAATGTCTTCCTTAGAGGATTAAGGTGATCTTTCGGGGAGAAAATATCTGATTTGCAGCATAAAAAGACGCATTTGGGGAAGACAGCGTCTTTTATTGGGACAGCACATTTTATTCCATTAATAACACATTTTCTTCCCAGAATACCGCCTTCTATCCCCAAAAGAAGGCATTTTCTTCCCAGAATACTGCTTTTTAGACCAAAAATAAGTCATCCTCTCCAAAAAAGACCTATTTCTGTCCTCAAAATGAGAAATATTCTCCACAAAACATCATTCTTGGTTCCATATAGAAGACTTTTTATCCATTAAATACCACATAGGGTTCCCTATATTACACATTTTCTCCCCCAAATTGCTCTTTTGATCCCCCAAATAAGAAATACTCTCCCCAAAGTAGCGCTTCCGTTTCCTTTCCCAAATATGAGACATTTGAAGATGAAAGGCAGTATTCTGGGGAGAAAATGCCTTTTTGGGGGGCCATAAAGAGTGGCACTTAAGAGAGAACCTGTTTGGTTTCTGGGATGAAGAGTGATATTCGGGGAGAAAATGTCTAATTGTTGGCAGAAATTGATATGCAGGGGAGAAATGGTTGTATTTGGGAGCGAAAAAGAGTGTTTTGTGGAGAAAATGCCTGACTTTTGGGGATAAAGTGCATTATTTTGGCGTGAAAGCCTGGTATTGAGCTAGTAAGCGGCATTTTGTGGAGAAAATGTCTTCTTTAGAGGATAAAGGTGATCTTTCGGGGAGAAAATGTCTGATTTGCAGCATTAAAAGACGCATTTGGGGAAGACAGCGTCTTTTATTGGGACAGCACATTTTATTCCACTAATAACGCATTTTCTTCCCAGAATACCGCCTTTGATCCCCAAAAGAAGGCATTTTCTTCCCAGAATACTGCTTTTTAGACCGAAAATAAGTCATCCTCTCCAAAAAAGACCTATTTCTGTCCTCAAAATGAGAAATATTCTTCCCAAAATATCATTCTTGGTTCCAAATAGAAGATTTTTTATGCATTAAATACCACATAGGGGTCCCTATATTACACATTTTCTCCCCAGAATTGCTCTTTTGGTCCCCCAAATAAGAAATGCTCTCCCCAAAGTAGCGCTTTCGTTTCCTTTCCCAAATATGAGACATTTGAAGATGAAAGGCAGTATTCTGGGGAGAAAATGCCTTTTTGGGGGCTAAAGATTGGCACTTAAGAGAGAACCTGTTTGGTTTCTGGGATGAAGAGTGATATTCGGGGAGAAAATGTCTAATTGTTGGCAGAAATTGATATGCAGGGGAGAAATGGTTGTATTTGGGAGAGAAAAACAGTTTTTTGGGGAGAAAATGCGTGAGTTTTGGGGATAAAGTGCATTATTTTGGCGTGAAAGCCTGGTATTGAGCTAATAAGCGGCATTTTGTGAAGAAAATGTCTTCTTTAGAGGATAAAGGTGATCTTTTGGGGAGAAAATGTCTGATTTGCAGCATAAAAAGACGCATTTGGGGAAGACAGCGTCTTTTATTGGGACAGCACATTTTATTCCACTAATAACGCATTTTCTTCCCAGAATACCGCCTTTGATCCCCAAAAGAAGGCATTTTCTTCCCAGAATACTGCTTTTTAGACCGAAAATAAGTCATCCTCTCCAAAAAAGACCTATTTCTGTCCTCAAAATGAGAAATATTCTCCCCAAAATATCATTCTTGGTTCCAAAGAGAAGATTTTTTATCCATTAAATACCACGTAGGGTTCCCTATATTACACATTTTCTCCCCCAAATTGCTCTTTTGATCCCCCAAATAAGAAATACTCTCCCCAAAGTAGCGCTTCCGTTTCCTTTCCCAAATATGAGACATTTGAAGATGAAAGGCAGTATTCTGGGGAGAAAATGCCTTTTTGGGGGGCCATAAAGAGTGGCACTTAAGAGAGAACCTGTTTGGTTTCTGGGATGAAGAGTGATATTCGGGGAGAAAATGTCTAATTGTTGGCAGAAATTGATATGCAGGGGAGAAATGGTTGTATTTAGGAGCGAAAAAGCGTGTTTTGTGGAGAAAATGCCTGAGTTTTGGGGATAAAGTGCATTATTTTGGCGTGAAAGCCTGGTATTGAGCTAATAAGCGGCATTTTGTGGAGAAAATGTCTTCCTTAGAGGATTAAGGTGATCTTTCGGGAAGAAAATATCTGATTTGCAGCATAAAAAGACGCATTTGGGGAAGACAGCGTCTTTTATTGGGACAGCACATTTTATTCCATTAATAACACATTTTCTTCCCAGAATACCGCCTTCTATCCCCAAAAGAAGGCATTTTCTTCCCAGAATACTGCTTTTTAGACCAAAAATAAGTCATCCTCTCCAAAAAAGACCTATTTCTGTCCTCAAAATGAGAAATATTCTCCACAAAACATCATTCTTGGTTCCATATAGAAGACTTTTTATCCATTAAATACCACATAGGGTTCCCTATATTACACATTTTCTCCCCCAAATTGCTCTTTTGATCCCCCAAATAAGAAATACTCTCCCCAAAGTAGCGCTTCCGTTTCCTTTCCCAAATATGAGACATTTGAAGATGAAAGGCAGTATTCTGGGGAGAAAATGCCTTTTTGGGGGGCCATAAAGAGTGGCACTTAAGAGAGAACCTGTTTGGTTTCTGGGATGAAGAGTGATATTCGGGGAGAAAATGTCTAATTGTTGGCAGAAATTGATATGCAGGGGAGAAATGGTTGTATTTGGGAGCGAAAAAGAGTGTTTTGTGGAGAAAATGCCTGACTTTTGGGGATAAAGTGCATTATTTTGGCGTGAAAGCCTGGTATTGAGCTAGTAAGCGGCATTTTGTGGAGAAAATGTCTTCTTTAGAGGATAAAGGTGATCTTTCGGGGAGAAAATGTCTGATTTGCAGCATTAAAAGACGCATTTGGGGAAGACAGCGTCTTTTATTGGGACAGCACATTTTATTCCACTAATAACGCATTTTCTTCCCAGAATACCGCCTTTGATCCCCAAAAGAAGGCATTTTCTTCCCAGAATACTGCTTTTTAGACCGAAAATAAGTCATCCTCTCCAAAAAAGACCTATTTCTGTCCTCAAAATGAGAAATATTCTTCCCAAAATATCATTCTTAGTTCCAAATAGAAGATTTTTTATGCATTAAATACCACATAGGGGTCCCTATATTACACATTTTCTCCCCCAAATTGCTCTTTTGGTCCCCCAAATAAGAAATGCTCTCCCCAAAGTAGCGCTTTCGTTTCCTTTCCCAAATATGAGACATTTGAAGATGAAAGGCAGTATTCTGGGGAGAAAATGCCTTTTTGGGGGCTAAAGATTGGCACTTAAGAGAGAACCTGTTTGGTTTCTGGGATGAAGAGTGATATTCGGGGAGAAAATGTCTAATTGTTGGCAGAAATTGATATGCAGGGGAGAAATGGTTGTATTTGGGAGAGAAAAACAGTTTTTTGGGGAGAAAATGCGTGAGTTTTGGGGATAAACTGCATTATTTTGGCGTGAAAGCCTGGTATTGAGCTAATAAGCGGCATTTTGTGAAGAAAATGTCTTCTTTAGAGGATAAAGGTGATCTTTTGGGGAGAAAATGTCTGATTTGCAGCATAAAAAGACGCATTTGGGGAAGACAGCGTCTTTTATTGGGACAGCACATTTTATTCCACTAATAACGCATTTTCTTCCCAGAATACCGCCTTTGATCCCCAAAAGAAGGCATTTTCTTCCCAGAATACTGCTTTTTAGACCGAAAATAAGTCATCCTCTCCAAAAAAGACCTATTTCTGTCCTCAAAATGAGAAATATTCTCCCCAAAATATCATTCTTGGTTCCAAAGAGAAGATTTTTTATCCATTAAATACCACGTAGGGTTCCCTATATTACACATTTTCTCCCCCAAATTGCTCTTTTGATCCCCCAAATAAGAAATACTCTCCCCAAAGTAGCGCTTCCGTTTCCTTTCCCAAATATGAGACATTTGAAGATGAAAGGCAGTATTCTGGGGAGAAAATGCCTTTTTGGGGGGCCATAAAGAGTGGCACTTAAGAGAGAACCTGTTTGGTTTCTGGGATGAAGAGTGATATTCGGGGAGAAAATGTCTAATTGTTGGCAGAAATTGATATGCAGGGGAGAAATGGTTGTATTTAGGAGCGAAAAAGCGTGTTTTGTGGAGAAAATGCCTGAGTTTTGGGGATAAAGTGCATTATTTTGGCGTGAAAGCCTGGTATTGAGCTAATAAGCGGCATTTTGTGGAGAAAATGTCTTCCTTAGAGGATTAAGGTGATCTTTCGGGAAGAAAATATCTGATTTGCAGCATAAAAAGACGCATTTGGGGAAGACAGCGTCTTTTATTGGGACAGCACATTTTATTCCAATAATAACACATTTTCTTCCCGAATACCGCCTTCTATCCCCAAAAGAAGGCATTTTCTTCCCAGAATACTGCTTTTTAGACCAAAAATAAGTCATCCTCTCCAAAAAAGACCTATTTCTGTCCTCAAAATGAGAAATATTCTCCACAAAACATCATTCTTGGTTCCATATAGAAGACTTTTTATCCATTAAATACCACATAGGGTTCCCTATATTACACATTTTCTCCCCCAAATTGCTCTTTTGATCCCCCAAATAAGAAATACTCTCCCCAAAGTAGCGCTTCCGTTTCCTTTCCCAAATATGAGACATTTGAAGATGAAAGGCAGTATTCTGGGGAGAAAATGCCTTTTTGGGGGGCCATAAAGAGTGGCACTTAAGAGAGAACCTGTTTGGTTTCTGGGATGAAGAGTGATATTCGGGGAGAAAATGTCTAATTGTTGGCAGAAATTGATATGCCGGGGAGAAATGGTTGTATTTCGGAGAGAAAAATAGTGTTTTGTGGAGAAAATGCATGAGTTTTGGGGATAAAGTGCATTATTTTGGCGTGAAAGCCTGGTATTGAGCTAATAAGCGGCATTTTGTGGAGAAAATGTCTTCCTTAGAGGATTAAGGTGATCTTTCGGGGAGAAAATATCTGATTTGCAGCATAAAAAGACGCATTTGGGGAAGACAGCGTCTTTTATTGGGACAGCACATTTTATTCCAATAATAACACATTTTCTTCCCGAATACCGCCTTTGATCCCCAAAAGAAGGCATTTTCTTCCCAGAATACTGCTTTTTAGACCGAAAATAAGTCATCCTCTCCAAAAAAGACCTTTTTCTGTCCTCAAAATGAGAAATATTCTCCCCAAAACATCATTCTTGGTTCCAAATAGAAGATTTTTTATCCATTAAATACCACGTAGGGTTCCCTATATTACACATTTTCTCCCCCAAATTGCTCTTTTGGTCCCCCAAATATGAAATGCTCTCCCCAAAGTAGCGCTTTCGTTTCCTTTCCCAAATATGAGACATTTGAAGATGAAAGGCAGTATTCTGGGGAGAAAATGCCTTTTTGGGGGCTAAAGAGTGGCACTTAAGAGAGAACCTGTTTGGTTTCTGGGATGAAGAGTAATATTCGGGGAGAAAATGTCTAATTGTTGGCAGAAATTGACATGCAGGGGAGAAATGGTTGTATTTGGGAGAGAAAAAAGAGTGTTTTGTGGAGAAAATGCCTGAGTTTTGGGGATAAACTGCATTATTTTGGCGTGAAATCCTGGTATTGAGCTAATAAGCGGCATTTTGTGGAGAAAATGTCTTCTTTAGAGGATTAAGGTGATCTTTCGGGGAGAAAATGTCTGATTTGCAGCATAAAAAGACGCATTTGGGGAAGACAGCATCTTTTATTGGGACATCACATTTATTCCAATAATAACACATTTTCTTCCCAGAATACCGCCTTTGATCCCCAAAAGAAGGCATTTTCTTCCCAGAATACTGCTTTTTAGACCGAAAATAAGTCATCCTCTCCAAAAAAGACCTATTTCTGTCATCAAAATGAGAAATATTCTCCCCAAAATATCATTCTTGGTTCCAAATAGAAGACTTTTTATCCATTAAATACCACATAGGGTTCCCTATATTATACATTTTCTCCCCCAAATTGCTCTTTTGATCCCCCAAATAAGAAATACTCTCCCCAAAGTAGCGCTTTCGTTTCCTTTCCCAAATATGAGACATTTGAAGATGAAAGGCAGTATTCTGGGGAGAAAATGCCTTTTTGGGGGGCCATAAAGAGTGGCACTTAAGAGAGAACCTGTTTGGTTTCTGGGATGAAGAGTGATATTCGGGGAGAAAATGTCTAATTGTTGGCAGAAATTGATATGCAGGGGAGAAATGGTTGTATTTGGGAGCGAAAAAGAGTGTTTTGTGGAGAAAATGCCTGAGTTTTGGGGATAAAGTGCATTATTTTGGCGTGAAAGCCTGGTATTGAGCTAATAAGCGGCATTTTGTGGAGAAAATGTCTTCCTTAGAGGATTAAGGTGATCTTTCGGGGAGAAAATATCTGATTTGCAGCATAAAAAGACGCATTTGGGGAAGACAGCGTCTTTTATTGGGACAGCACATTTTATTCCAATAATAACACATTTTCTTCCCGAATACCGCCTTTGATCCCCAAAAGAAGGCATTTTCTTCCCAGAATACTGCTTTTTAGACCGAAAATAAGTCATCCTCTCCAAAAAAGACCTATTTCTGTCCTCAAAATGAGAAATATTCTTCCCAAAATATCATTCTTGGTTCCAAATAGAAGATTTTTTATCCATTAAATACCACGTAGGGTTCCCTATATTACACATTTTCTCCCCCAAATTGCTCTTTTGGTCCCCCAAATATGAAATGCTCTCCCCAAAGTAGCGCTTTCGTTTCCTTTCCCAAATATGAGACATTTGAAGATGAAAGGCAGTATTCTGGGGAGAAAATGCCTTTTTGGGGGCTAAAGAGTGGCACTTAAGAGAGAACCTGTTTGGTTTCTGGGATGAAGAGTAATATTCGGGGAGAAAATGTCTAATTGTTGGCAGAAATTGACATGCAGGGGAGAAATGGTTGTATTTGGGAGAGAAAAAAGAGTGTTTTGTGGAGAAAATGCATGAGTTTTGGGGATAAACTGCATTATTTTGGCGTGAAATCCTGGTATTGAGCTAATAAGCGGCATTTTGTGGAGAAAATGTCTTCTTTAGAGGATTAAGGTGATCTTTCGGGGAGAAAATGTCTGATTTGCAGCATAAAAAGACGCATTTGGGGAAGACAGCATCTCTTATTGGGACAGCACATTTTATTCCACTAATAACGCATTTTCTTCCCAGAATACCGCCTTTGATCCCCAAAAGAAGGCATTTTCTTCCCAGAATACTGCTTTTTAGACCGAAAATAAGTCATCCTCTCCAAAAAAGACCTATTTCTGTCCTCAAAATGAGAAATATTCTTCCCAAAATATCATTCTTGGTTCCAAATAGAAGATTTTTTATGCATTAAATACCACATAGGGTTCCCTATATTACACATTTTCTCCCCCAAATTGCTCTTTTGGTCCCCCAAATAAGAAATGCTCTCCCCAAAGTAGCGCTTTCGTTTCCTTTCCCAAATATGAGACACTTGAAGATGAAAGGCAGTATTCTGGGGAGAAAATGCCTTTTTGGGGGGCTAAAGAGTGGCACTGAAGAGAGAACCTGTTTGGTTTCTGGGATGAAGAGTGATATTCGGGGAGAAAATGTCTAATTGTTGGCAGAAATTGATATGCAGGGGAGAAATGGTTGTATTTGGGAGAGAAAAAGAGTGTTTTGTGGAGAAAATGCCTGAGTTTTGGGGATAAACTGCATTATTTTGGCGTGAAAGCATGGTATTGAGCTAATAAGCGGCATTTTGTGGAGAAAATGTCTTCTTTAGAGGATAAAGGTGATCTTTCGGGGAGAAAATGTCTGATTTGCAGCATAAAAAGACGCATTTGGGGAAGACAGTGTCTTTTATTGGGACAGCACATTTTATTACAATAATAACACATTTTCTTCCCGAATACCACCTTTCATCCCCAAAAGAAGGCATTTTCTTCCCAGAATACTGCTTTTTAGACCGAAAATCAGTCATCCTCTCCAAAAAAGACCTATTTCTGTCCTCAAAATGAGAAATATTCTCCCCAAAATATCATTCTTGGTTCCAAATAGAAGATTTTTTATCCATTAAATACCACTTAGGTTTCCCTATATTACACATTTTCTCCCCCAAATTGCTCTTTTGATCCCCCAAATAAGAAATACTCTCCCCCAAGTAGCGCTTTCGTTTCCTTTCCCAAATATGAGACACTTGAAGATGAAAGGCAGTATTCTGGGGAGAAAATGCCTTTTTGGGGGGCCATAAAGAGTGGCACTTAAGAGAGAACCTGTTTGGTTTCTGGGATGAAGAGTGATATTCGGGGAGAAAATGTCTAATTGTTGGCAGAAATTGATATGCAGGGGAGAAATGGTTGTATTTGGGAGAGAAAAAGAGTGTTTTGTGGAGAAAATGCCTGAGTTTTGGGGATAAAGTGCATTATTTTGGCGTGAAAGCCTGGTATTGAGCTAATAAGTGGCATTTTGTGGAGAAAATGTCTTCTTTAGAGGATTAAGGTGATCTTTCGGGGAAAAAATGTCTGATTTGCAGCATAAAAAGACGCATTTGGGGAAGACAGCGTCTTTTATTGGGACATCACATTTTATTCCAATAGTAACACATTTTCTTCCCAGAATACCGCCTTTTATCCCCAAAAGAAGGCATTTTCTTCCCAGAATACAGCTTTTTAGACCAAAAATAAGTCATCCTCTCCAAAAAAGACCTATTTCTGTCCTCAAAATGAGAAATATTCTCCACAAAACATCATTCTTGGTTCCAAAGAGAAGATTTTTTATCCATTAAATACCGCATACGGTTCCCTATATTACACATTTTCTCCCCCAAATTGCTCTTTTGATCCCCCAAATAAGAAATACTCTCCCCAAAGTAGCGCTTTCGTTTCCTTTCCCAAATATGAGACATTTGAAGATGAAAGGCAGTATTCTGGGGAGAAAATGCCTTTTTGGGGGCTAAAGAGTGGCACTTAAGAGAGAACCTGTTTGGTTTCTGGGATGAAGAGTGATATTCGGGGAGAAAATGTCTAATTGTTGGCAGAAATTGACATGCAGGGGAGAAATGGTTGTATTTGGGAGAGAAAAACAGTTTTTTGGGGAGAAAATGCGTGAGTTTTGGGGATAAACTGCATTATTTTGGCGTGAAAGCCTGGTTTTGAGCTAATAAGCGGCATTTTGTGGAGAAAATGTCTTCTTTAGAGGATAAAGGTGATCTTTTGGGGAGAAAATGTCTGATTTGCAGCATAAAAAGACGCATTTGGGGAAGACAGCGTCTTTTATTGGGACAGCACATTTTATTCCAATAATAACACATTTTCTTCCCAGAATACCGCCTTCTGTCCCCAAAAGAAGGCATTTTCTTCCCAGAATACTGCTTTTTAGACCAAAAATAAGTCATCCTCTCCAAAAAAGACCTATTTCTGTCCTCAAAATGAGAAATATTCTCCACAAAACATCATTCTTGGTTCCATATAGAAGACTTTTTATCCATTAAATACCACATAGGGTTCCCTATATTACACATTTTCTCCCCCAAATTGCTCTTTTGATCCCCCAAATAAGAAATACTCTCCCCAAAGTAGCGCTTCCGTTTCCTTTCCCAAATATGAGACATTTGAAGATGAAAGGCAGTATTCTGGGGAGAAAATGCCTTTTTGGGGGGCTAAAGAGTGGCACTTAAGAGAGAACCTGTTTGGTTTCTGGGATGAAGAGTGATATTCGGGGAGAAAATGTCTAATTGTGTGCAGAAATTGATATGCAGGGGAGAAATGGTTGTATTTGGGAGCGAAAAAGAGTGTTTTGTGGAGAAAATGCCTGAGTTTTGGGGATAAAGTGCATTATTTTGGCGTGAAAGCCTGGTATTGAGCTAATAAGCGGCATTTTGTGGAGAAAATGTCTTCTTTAGAGGATTAAGGAGATCTTTCGGGGAGAAAATGTCTGATTTGCAGCATACAAAGACGCATTTGGGGAAGACAGTGTCTTTTATTGGGACATCACATTTATTCCAATAATAACACATTTTCTTCCCAGAATACCGCCTTTGATCCCCAAAAGAAGGCATTTTCTTCCCAGAATACTGCTTTTTAGACCGAAAATAAGTCATCCTCTCCAAAAAAGACCTATTTCTGTCCTCAAAATGAGAAATATTCTCCCCAAAATATCATTCTTGGTTCCAAATAGAAGATTTTTTATCCATTAAATACCACATAGGGTTCCCTATATTATACATTTTCTCCCGCAAATTGCTCTTTTGATCCCCCAAATAAGAAATGCTCTCCCCAAAGTAGCGCTTTCGTTTCCTTTACCAAAAAGAAGACACTTGAAGATGAAAGGCCGTATTGTGGGGAGAAAATGCCTTTTTGGGGGGCTAAAGAGTGGCACTTAAGAGAGAACCTGTTTGGTTTCTGGGATGAAGAGTGATATTCGGGGAGAAAATGTCTAATTGTTGGCAGAAATTGATATGCAGGGGAGAAATGGTTGTATTTTGGAGCCAAAAAGTGTGTTTTGTGGAGAAAATGCATGAGTTTTGGGGATAAACTGCATTATTTTGGCGTGAAAGCCTGGTATTGAGCTAATAAGCGGCATTTTGTGGAGAAAATGTCTTCCTTAGAGGATTAAGGTGATCTTTCGGGGAGAAAATATCTGATTTGCAGCATAAAAAGACGCATTTGGGGAAGACAGCGTCTTTTATTGGGACAGCACATTTTATTCCAATAATAACACATTTTCTTCCCAGAATACCACCTTTTATCCCCAAAAGAAGGCATTTTCTTCCCAGAATACTGCTTTTTAGACCGAAAATAAGTCATCCTCTCCAAAAAAGACCTATTTCTGTCCTCAAAATGAGAAATATTCTCCACAAAATATCATTCTTGGTTCCAAATAGAAGATTTTTTATCCATTAAATACCACGTAGGGTTCCCTATATTACACATTTTCTCCCCAGAATTGCTCTTTTGATCCCCCAAATAAGAAATACTCTCCCCAAAGTAGCGCTTTCGTTTCCTTTCCCAAATATGAGACATTTGAAGATGAAAGGCAGTATTCTGGGGAGAAAATGCCTTTTTGGGGGGCCATAAAGAGTGGCACTTAAGAGAGAACCTGTTTGGTTTCTGGGATGAAGAGTGATATTCGGGGAGAAAATGTCTAATTGTGTGCAGAAATTGATATGCAGGGGAGAAATGGTTGTATTTGGGAGCGAAAAAGAGTGTTTTGTGGAGAAAATGCCTGAGTTTTGGGGATAAAGTGCATTATTTTGGCGTGAAAGCCTAGTATTGAGCTAATAAGCGGCATTTTGTGGAGAAAATGTCTTCCTTAGAGGATAAAGGTGATCTTTCGGGGAGAAAATGTCTGATTTGCAGCATAAAAAGACGCATTTGGGGAATACAGCGTCTTTTATTGGGACAGCATATTTTATTCCAATAATAACACATTTTCTTCCCAGAATACCACCTTTGATCCCCAAAAGAAGGCATTTTCTTCCCCGAATACTGCTTTTTAGACCGAAAATAAGTCATCCTCTCCAAAAAAGACCTATTTCTGTCCTCAAAATGAGAAATATTCTCCACAAAACATCATTCTTGGTTCCATATAGAAGACTTTTTATCCATTAAATACCACATAGGGTTCCCTATATTACACATTTTCTCCCCAGAATTGCTCTTTTGATCCCCCAAATAAGAAATACTCTCCCCAAAGTAGCGCTTTCGTTTCCTTTCCCAAATATGAGACACTTGAAGATGAAAGGCAGTATTCTGGGAAGAAAATGCCTTTTTGAGGGGCCATAAAGAGTGGCACTTAAGAGAGAACCTGTTTGGTTTCTGGGATGAAGAGTGATATTCGGGGAGAAAATGTCTAATTGTTGGCAGAAATTGATATGCAGGGGAGAAATGGTTGTATTTGGGAGCGAAAAAGAGTGTTTTGTGGAGAAAATGCCTGAGTTTTGGGGATAAAGTGCATTATTTTGGCGTGAAAGCCTGGTATTGAGCTAATAAGCGGCATTTTGTGGAGAAAATGTCTTCTTTAGAGGATTAAGGTGATCTTTCGGGGAGAAAATGTCTGATTTGCAGCATAAAAAGACGCATTTGGGGAAGACAGCGTCTTTTATTGGGACATCACATTTTATTCCAATAATAACAAATTTTCTTCCCGAATACCACCTTTGATCCCCAAAAGAAGGCATTTTCTTCCCAGAATACTGCTTTTTAGACCAAAAATAAGTCATCCTCTCCAAAAAAGACCTATTTCTGTCCTCAAAATGAGAAATATTCTCCACAAAATATCATTCTTGGTTCCAAATAGACGATTTTTAATCCATTAAATACCACGTAGGTTTCCCTATATTACACATTTTCTCCCCCAAATTGCTCTTTTGATCCCCCAAATAAGAAATACTCTCCCCAAAGTAGCGCTTTCGTTTCCTTTCCCAATAATGAGACATTTGAAGATGAAAGGCAGTATTCTGGGGAGAAAATGCCTTTTTGGGGGGCTAAAGAGTGGCACTTAAGAGAGAACCTGTTTGGTTTCTGGGATGAAGAGTGATATTCGGGGAGAAAATGTCTAATTGTTGGCAGAAATTGATATGCAGGGGAGAAATGGTTGTATTTGGGAGAGAAAAAGAGTGTTTTGTGGAGAAAATGCCTGAGTTTTGGGGATAAAGTGCATTATTTTGGCGTGAAAGCCTGGTATTGAGCTAATAAGTGGCATTTTGTGGAGAAAATGTCTTCCTTAGAGGATTAAGGTGATCTTTCGGGGAAAAAATGTCTGATTTGCAGCATAAAAAGACGCATTTGGGGAAGACAGTGTCTTTTATTGGGACATCACATTTTATTCCAATAGTAACACATTTTCTTCCCAGAATACCGCCTTTTATCCCCAAAAGAAGGCATTTTCTTCCCAGAATACAGCTTTTTAGACCAAAAATAAGTCATCCTCTCCAAAAAAGACCTATTTCTGTCCTCCAAATGAGAAATATTCTCCCCAAAATTTCATTCTTGGTTCCAAAGAGAAGATTTTTTATCCATTAAATACCGCATACGGTTCCCTATATTACACATTTTCTCCCCCAAATTGCTCTTTTGATCCCCCAAATAAGAAATACTCTCCCCAAAGTAGCGCTTTCGTTTCCTTTCCCAAATATGAGACATTTGAAGATGAAAGGCAGTATTCTGGGGAGAAAATGCCTTTTTGGGGGCTAAAGAGTGGCACTTAAGAGAGAACCTGTTTGGTTTCTGGGATGAAGAGTGATATTCGGGGAGAAAATGTCTAATTGTTGGCAGAAATTGACATGCAGGGGAGAAATGGTTGTATTTGGGAGAGAAAAACAGTTTTTTGGGGAGAAAATGCGTGAGTTTTGGGGATAAACTGCATTATTTTGGCGTGAAAGCCTGGTTTTGAGCTAATAAGCGGCATTTTGTGGAGAAAATGTCTTCTTTAGAGGATAAAGGTGATCTTTTGGGGAGAAAATGTCTGATTTGCAGCATAAAAAGACGCATTTGGGGAAGACAGCGTCTTTTATTGGGACAGCACATTTTATTCCAATAATAACACATTTTCTTCCCGAATACCGCCTTCTATCCCCAAAAGAAGGCATTTTCTTCCCAGAATACTGCTTTTTAGACCAAAAATAAGTCATCCTCTCCAAAAAAGACCTATTTCTGTCCTCAAAATGAGAAATATTCTCCACAAAACATCATTCTTGGTTCCATATAGAAGACTTTTTATCCATTAAATACCACATAGGGTTCCCTATATTACACATTTTCTCCCCCAAATTGCTCTTTTGATCCCCCAAATAAGAAATACTCTCCCCAAAGTAGCGCTTCCGTTTCCTTTCCCAAATATGAGACATTTGAAGATGAAAGGCAGTATTCTGGGGAGAAAATGCCTTTTTGGGGGGCCATAAAGAGTGGCACTTAAGAGAGAACCTGTTTGGTTTCTGGGATGAAGAGTGATATTCGGGGAGAAAATGTCTAATTGTTGGCAGAAATTGATATGCAGGGGAGAAATGGTTGTATTTGGGAGCGAAAAAGAGTGTTTTGTGGAGAAAATGCCTGAGTTTTGGGGATAAAGTGCATTATTTTGGCGTGAAAGCCTGGTATTGAGCTAATAAGCGGCATTTTGTGGAGAAAATGTCTTCTTTAGAGGATAAAGGTGATCTTTTGGGGAGAAAATGTCTGATTTGCAGCATAAAAAGACGCATTTGGGGAAGACAGCGTCTTTTATTGGGACATCACATTTTATTCCACTAATAACGCATTTTCTTCCCAGAATACCACCTTTTATCCCCAAAAGAAGGCATTTTCTTCCCAGAATACTGCTTTTTAGACCAAAAATCAGTCATCCTCTCCAAAAAAGACCTATTTCTGTCCTCAAAATGAGAAATATTCTCCCCAAAATATCATTCTTGGTTCCAAATAGAAGATTTTTTATCCATTAAATACCACGTAGGTTTCCCTATATTACACATTTTCTCCCCCAAATTGCTCTTTTGGTCCCCCAAATATGAAATGCTCTCCCCAAAGTACCGCTTTCGTTTCCTTTCCCAAATATGAGACATTTGAAGATGAAAGGCAGTATTCTGGGGAGAAAATGCCTTTTTGGGGGCTAAAGAGTGGCACTTAAGAGAGAACCTGTTTGGTTTCTGGGATGAAGAGTGATATTCGGGGAGAAAATGTCTAATTGTTGGCAGAAATTGATATGCAGGGGAGAAATGGTTGTATTTGGGAGAGAAAAAAGAGTGTTTTGTGGAGAAAATGCATGAGTTTTGGGGATAAACTGCATTATTTTGGCGTGAAATCCTGGTATTGAGCTAATAAGCGGCATTTTGTGGAGAAAATGTCTTCTTTAGAGGATTAAGGTGATCTTTCGGGGAGAAAATGTCTGATTTGCAGCATAAAAAGACGCATTTGGGGAAGACAGCATCTTTTATTGGGACATCACATTTATTCCAATAATAACACATTTTCTTCCCAGAATACCGCCTTTGATCCCCAAAAGAAGGCATTTTCTTCCCAGAATACCACTTTTTAGACCGAAAATAAGTCATCCTCTCCAAAAAAGACCTATTTCTGTCCTCAAAATGAGAAATATTCTCCCCAAAATATCATTCTTGGTTCCAAATAGAAGACTTTTTATCCATTAAATACCACATAGGGTTCCCTATATTATACATTTTCTCCCCCAAATTGCTCTTTTGATCCCCCAAATAAGAAATACTCTCCCCAAAGTAGCGATTTCGTTTCCTTTCCCAAATATGAGACATTTGAAGATGAAAGGCAGTATTCTGGGGAGAAAATGCCTTTTTGGGGGGCCATAAAGAGTGGCACTTAAGAGAGAACCTGTTTGGTTTCTGGGATGAAGAGTGATATTCGGGGAGAAAATGTCTAATTGTTGGCAGAAATTGATATGCAGGGGAGAAATGGTTGTATTTGGGAGCGAAAAAGAGTGTTTTGTGGAGAAAATGCCTGAGTTTTGGGGATAAAGTGCATTATTTTGGCGTGAAAGCCTGGTATTGAGCTAGTAAGCGGCATTTTGTGGAGAAAATGTCTTCTTTAGAGGATAAAGGTGATCTTTCGGGGAGAAAATGTCTGATTTGCAGCATTAAAAGACGCATTTGGGGAAGACAGCGTCTTTTATTGGGACAGCACATTTTATTCCACTAATAACGCATTTTCTTCCCAGAATACCGCCTTTGATCCCCAAAAGAAGGCATTTTCTTCCCAGAATACTGCTTTTTAGACCGAAAATAAGTCATCCTCTCCAAAAAAGACCTATTTCTGTCCTCAAAATGAGAAATATTCTTCCCAAAATATCATTCTTGGTTCCAAATAGAAGATTTTTTATGCATTAAATACCACATAGGGGTCCCTATATTACACATTTTCTCCCCCAAATTGCTCTTTTGGTCCCCCAAATAAGAAATGCTCTCCCCAAAGTAGCGCTTTCGTTTCCTTTCCCAAATATGAGACATTTGAAGATGAAAGGCAGTATTCTGGGGAGAAAATGCCTTTTTGGGGGCTAAAGAGTGGCACTTAAGAGAGAACCTGTTTGGTTTCTGGGATGAAGAGTGATATTCGGGGAGAAAATGTCTAATTGTTGGCAGAAATTGACATGCAGGGGAGAAATGGTTGTATTTGGGAGAGAAAAACAGTTTTTTGGGGAGAAAATGCGTGAGTTTTGGGGATAAACTGCATTATTTTGGCGTGAAAGCCTGGTATTGAGCTAATAAGCGGCATTTTGTGAAGAAAATGTCTTCTTTAGAGGATAAAGGTGATCTTTTGGGGAGAAAATGTCTGATTTGCAGCATAAAAAGACGCATTTGGGGAAGACAGCGTCTTTTATTGGGACAGCACATTTTATTCCACTAATAACGCATTTTCTTCCCAGAATACCGCCTTTGATCCCCAAAAGAAGGCATTTTCTTCCCAGAATACTGCTTTTTAGACCGAAAATAAGTCATCCTCTCCAAAAAAGACCTATTTCTGTCCTCAAAATGAGAAATATTCTCCCCAAAATATCATTCTTGGTTCCAAATAGAAGACTTTTTATCCATTAAATACCACATAGGGTTCCCTATATTATACATTTTCTCCCCCAAATTGCTCTTTTGATCCCCCAAATAAGAAATACTCTCCCCAAAGTAGCGCTTTCGTTTCCTTTCCCAAATATGAGACATTTGAAGATGAAAGGCAGTATTCTGGGGAGAAAATGCCTTTTTGGGGGGCCATAAAGAGTGGCACTTAAGAGAGAACCTGTTTGGTTTCTGGGATGAAGAGTGATATTCGGGGAGAAAATGTCTAATTGTTGGCAGAAATTGATATGCAGGGGAGAAATGGTTGTATTTGGGAGCGAAAAAGAGTGTTTTGTGGAGAAAATGCCTGAGTTTTGGGGATAAAGTGCATTATTTTGGCGTGAAAGCCTGGTATTGAGCTAGTAAGCGGCATTTTGTGGAGAAAATGTCTTCTTTAGAGGATAAAGGTGATCTTTTGGGGAGAAAATGTCTGATTTGCAGCATTAAAAGACGCATTTGGGGAAGACAGCGTCTTTTATTGGGACAGCACATTTTATTCCACTAATAACGCATTTTCTTCCCAGAATACCGCCTTTGATCCCCAAAAGAAGGCATTTTCTTCCCAGAATACTGCTTTTTAGACCGAAAATAAGTCATCCTCTCCAAAAAAGACCTATTTCTGTCCTCAAAATGAGAAATATTCTTCCCAAAATATCATTCTTGGTTCCAAATAGAAGATTTTTTATGCATTAAATACCACATAGGGGTCCCTATATTACACATTTTCTCCCCCAAATTGCTCTTTTGGTCCCCCAAATAAGAAATGCTCTCCCCAAAGTAGCGCTTTCGTTTCCTTTCCCAAATATGAGACATTTGAAGATGAAAGGCAGTATTCTGGGGAGAAAATGCCTTTTTGGGGGCTAAAGAGTGGCACTTAAGAGAGAACCTGTTTGGTTTCTGGGATGAAGAGTGATATTCGGGGAGTAAATGTCTAATTGTTGGCAGAAATTGACATGCAGGGGAGAAATGGTTGTATTTGGGAGAGAAAAACAGTTTTTTGGGGAGAAAATGCGTGAGTTTTGGGGATAAACTGCATTATTTTGGCGTGAAAGCCTGGTATTGAGCTAATAAGCGGCATTTTGTGAAGAAAATGTCTTCTTTAGAGGATAAAGGTGATCTTTTGGGGAGAAAATGTCTGATTTGCAGCATAAAAAGACGCATTTGGGGAAGACAGCGTCTTTTATTGGGACAGCACATTTTATTCCAATAATAACACATTTTCTTCCCAGAATACCGCCTTTGATCCCCAAAAGAAGGCATTTTCTTCCCAGAATACTGCTTTTTAGACCGAAAATAAGTCATCCTCTCCAAAAAAGACCTATTTCTGTCCTCAAAATGAGAAATATTCTCCCCAAAATATCATTCTTGGTTCCAAATAGAAGACTTTTTATCCATTAAATACCACATAGGGTTCCCTATATTATACATTTTCTCCCCCAAATTGCTCTTTTGATCCCCCAAATAAGAAATACTCTCCCCAAAGTAGCGATTTCGTTTCCTTTCCCAAATATGAGACATTTGAAGATGAAAGGCAGTATTCTGGGGAGAAAATGCCTTTTTGGGGGGCCATAAAGAGTGGCACTTAAGAGAGAACCTGTTTGGTTTCTGGGATGAAGAGTGATATTCGGGGAGAAAATGTCTAATTGTTGGCAGAAATTGATATGCAGGGGAGAAATGGTTGTATTTGGGAGCGAAAAAGAGTGTTTTGTGGAGAAAATGCCTGAGTTTTGGGGATAAAGTGCATTATTTTGGCGTGAAAGCCTGGTATTGAGCTAGTAAGCGGCATTTTGTGGAGAAAATGTCTTCTTTAGAGGATAAAGGTGATCTTTCGGGGAGAAAATGTCTGATTTGCAGCATTAAAAGACGCATTTGGGGAAGACAGCGTCTTTTATTGGGACAGCACATTTTATTCCACTAATAACGCATTTTCTTCCCAGAATACCGCCTTTGATCCCCAAAAGAAGGCATTTTCTTCCCAGAATACTGCTTTTTAGACCGAAAATAAGTCATCCTCTCCAAAAAAGACCTATTTCTGTCCTCAAAATGAGAAATATTCTTCCCAAAATATCATTCTTGGTTCCAAATAGAAGATTTTTTATGCATTAAATACCACATAGGGGTCCCTATATTACACATTTTCTCCCCCAAATTGCTCTTTTGGTCCCCCAAATAAGAAATGCTCTCCCCAAAGTAGCGCTTTCGTTTCCTTTCCCAAATATGAGACATTTGAAGATGAAAGGCAGTATTCTGGGGAGAAAATGCCTTTTTGGGGGCTAAAGAGTGGCACTTAAGAGAGAACCTGTTTGGTTTCTGGGATGAAGAGTGATATTCGGGGAGAAAATGTCTAATTGTTGGCAGAAATTGATATGCAGGGGAGAAATGGTTGTATTTGGGAGAGAAAAACAGTTTTTTGGCGAGAAAATGCCTGAGTTTTGGGGATAAACTCCATTATTTTGGCGTGAAAGCCTGGTATTGAGCTGATAAGCGGCATTTTGTGAAGAAAATGTCTTCTTTAGAGGATAAAGGTGATCTTTTGGGGAGAAAATGTCTGATTTGCAGCATAAAAAGACGCATTTGGGGAAGACAGCGTCTTTTATTGGGACATCACATTTTATTCCACTAATAACGCATTTTCTTCCCAGAATACCGCCTTTGATCCCCAAAAGAAGGCATTTTCTTCCCAGAATACTGCTTTTTAGACCGAAAATAAGTCATCCTCTCCAAAAAAGACCTATTTCTGTCCTCAAAATGAGAAATATTCTCCCCAAAATATCATTCTTGGTTCCAAATAGAAGATTTTTTCTCCATTAAATACCACGTAGGGTTCCCTATATTACACATTTTCTCCCCCAAATTGCTCTTTTGATCCCCCAAATAAGAAATACTCTCCCCAAAGTAGCGCTTCCGTTTCCTTTCCCAAATATGAGACATTTGAAGATGAAAGGCAGTATTCTGGGGAGAAAATGCCTTTTTGGGGGGCCATAAAGAGTGGCACTTAAGAGAGAACCTGTTTGGTTTCTGGGATGAAGAGTGATATTCGGGGAGAAAATGTCTAATTGTTGGCAGAAATTGATATGCAGGGGAGAAATGGTTGTATTTAGGAGCGAAAAAGCGTGTTTTGGGGAGAAAATGCCTGAGTTTTGGGGATAAAGTGCATTATTTTGGCGTGAAAGCCTGGTATTGAGCTAATAAGCGGCATTTTGTGGAGAAAATGTCTTCCTTAGAGGATTAAGGTGATCTTTCGGGGAGAAAATATCTGATTTGCAGCATAAAAAGACGCATTTGGGGAAGACAGCGTCTTTTATTGGGACAGCACATTTTATTCCAATAATAACACATTTTCTTCCCGAATACCGCCTTCTATCCCCAAAAGAAGGCATTTTCTTCCCAGAATACTGCTTTTTAGACCAAAAATAAGTCATCCTCTCCAAAAAAGACCTATTTCTGTCCTCAAAATGAGAAATATTCTCCACAAAATATCATTCTTGGTTCCATATAGAAGACTTTTTATCCATTAAATACCACATAGGGTTCCCTATATTACACATTTTCTCCCCCAAATTGCTCTTTTGATCCCCCAAATAAGAAATACTCTCCCCAAAGTAGCGCTTCCGTTTCCTTTCCCAAATATGAGACATTTGAAGATGAAAGGCAGTATTCTGGGGAGAAAATGCCTTTTTGGGGGGCCATAAAGAGTGGCACTTAAGAGAGAACCTGTTTGGTTTCTGGGATGAAGAGTGATATTCGGGGAGAAAATGTCTAATTGTTGGCAGAAATTGATATGCAGGGGAGAAATGGTTGTATTTGGGAGCGAAAAAGAGTGTTTTGTGGAGAAAATGCCTGAGTTTTGGGGATAAAGTGCATTATTTTGGCGTGAAAGCCTGGTATTGAGCTAGTAAGCGGCATTTTGTGGAGAAAATGTCTTCTTTAGAGGATAAAGGTGATCTTTCGGGGAGAAAATGTCTGATTTGCAGCATTAAAAGACGCATTTGGGGAAGACAGCGTCTTTTATTGGGACAGCACATTTTATTCCACTAATAACGCATTTTCTTCCCAGAATACCGCCTTTGATCCCCAAAAGAAGGCATTTTCTTCCCAGAATACTGCTTTTTAGACCGAAAATAAGTCATCCTCTCCAAAAAAGACCTATTTCTGTCCTCAAAATGAGAAATATTCTTCCCAAAATATCATTCTTGGTTCCAAATAGAAGATTTTTTATGCATTAAATACCACATAGGGGTCCCTATATTACACATTTTCTCCCCCAAATTGCTCTTTTGGTCCCCCAAATAAGAAATGCTCTCCCCAAAGTAGCGCTTTCGTTTCCTTTCCCAAATATGAGACATTTGAAGATGAAAGGCAGTATTCTGGGGAGAAAATGCCTTTTTGGGGGCTAAAGAGTGGCACTTAAGAGAGAACCTGTTTGGTTTCTGGGATGAAGAGTGATATTCGGGGAGAAAATGTCTAATTGTTGGCAGAAATTGACATGCAGGGGAGAAATGGTTGTATTTGGGAGAGAAAAACAGTTTTTTGGGGAGAAAATGCGTGAGTTTTGGGGATAAACTGCATTATTTTGGCGTGAAAGCCTGGTATTGAGCTAATAAGCGGCATTTTGTGAAGAAAATGTCTTCTTTAGAGGATAAAGGTGATCTTTTGGGGAGAAAATGTCTGATTTGCAGCATAAAAAGACGCATTTGGGGAAGACAGCGTCTTTTATTGGGACAGCACATTTTATTCCACTAATAACGCATTTTCTTCCCAGAATACCGCCTTTGATCCCCAAAAGAAGGCATTTTCTTCCCAGAATACTGCTTTTTAGACCGAAAATAAGTCATCCTCTCCAAAAAAGACCTATTTCTGTCCTCAAAATGAGAAATATTCTCCCCAAAATATCATTCTTGGTTCCAAAGAGAAGATTTTTTATCCATTAAATACCACGTAGGGTTCCCTATATTACACATTTTCTCCCCAGAATTGCTCTTTTGATCCCCCAAATAAGAAATACTCTCCCCAAAGTAGCGCTTCCGTTTCCTTTCCCAAATATGAGACATTTGAAGATGAAAGGCAGTATTCTGGGGAGAAAATGCCTTTTTGGGGGGCCATAAAGAGTGGCACTTAAGAGAGAACCTGTTTGGTTTCTGGGATGAAGAGTGATATTCGGGGAGAAAATGTCTAATTGTTGGCAGAAATTGATATGCAGGGGAGAAATGGTTGTATTTAGGAGCGAAAAAGCGTGTTTTGGGGAGAAAATGCGTGAGTTTTGGGGATAAAGTGCATTATTTTGGCGTGAAAGCCTGGTATTGAGCTAATAAGCGGCATTTTGTGGAGAAAATGTCTTCCTTAGAGGATTAAGGTGATCTTTCGGGGAGAAAATATCTGATTTGCAGCATAAAAAGACGCATTTGGGGAAGACAGCGTCTTTTATTGGGACAGCACATTTTATTCCAATAATAACACATTTTCTTCCCGAATACCGCCTTCTATCCCCAAAAGAAGGCATTTTCTTCCCAGAATACTGCTTTTTAGACCAAAAATAAGTCATCCTCTCCAAAAAAGACCTATTTCTGTCCTCAAAATGAGAAATATTCTCCACAAAATATCATTCTTGGTTCCATATAGAAGACTTTTTATCCATTAAATACCACATAGGGTTCCCTATATTACACATTTTCTCCCCCAAATTGCTCTTTTGATCCCCCAAATAAGAAATACTCTCCCCAAAGTAGCGCTTCCGTTTCCTTTCCCAAATATGAGACATTTGAAGATGAAAGGCAGTATTCTGGGGAGAAAATGCCTTTTTGGGGGGCCATAAAGAGTGGCACTTAAGAGAGAACCTGTTTGGTTTCTGGGATGAAGAGTGATATTCGGGGAGAAAATGTCTAATTGTTGGCAGAAATTGATATGCCGGGGAGAAATGGTTGTATTTCGGAGAGAAAAATAGTGTTTTGTGGAGAAAATGCATGAGTTTTGGGGATAAAGTGCATTATTTTGGCGTGAAAGCCTGGTATTGAGCTAATAAGCGGCATTTTGTGGAGAAAATGTCTTCCTTAGAGGATTAAGGTGATCTTTCGGGGAGAAAATATCTGATTTGCAGCATAAAAAGACGCATTTGGGGAAGACAGCGTCTTTTATTGGGACAGCACATTTTATTCCAATAATAACACATTTTCTTCCCGAATACCGCCTTTTATCCCCAAAAGAAGGCATTTTCTTCCCAGAATACTGCTTTTTAGACCGAAAATAAGTCATCCTCTCCAAAAAAGACCTATTTCTGTCCTCAAAATGAGAAATATTCTCCCCAAAACATCATTATTGGTTCCAAATAGAAGATTTTTTATCCATTAAATACCACGTAGGGTTCCCTACATTACACATTTTCTCCCCCAAATTGCTCTTTTGGTCCCCCAAATATGAAATGCTCTCCCCAAAGTAGCGCTTTCGTTTCCTTTCCCAAATATGAGACATTTGAAGATGAAAGGCAGTATTCTGGGGAGAAAATGCCTTTTTGGGGGCTAAAGAGTGGCACTTAAGAGAGAACCTGTTTGGTTTCTGGGATGAAGAGTAATATTCGGGGAGAAAATGTCTAATTGTTGGCAGAAATTGACATGCAGGGGAGAAATGGTTGTATTTGGGAGAGAAAAAAGAGTGTTTTGTGGAGAAAATGCATGAGTTTTGGGGATAAACTGCATTATTTTGGCGTGAAAACCTGGTATTGAGCTAATAAGCGGCATTTTGTGGAGAAAATGTCTTCTTTAGAGGATTAAGGTGATCTTTCTGGGAGAAAATGTCTGATTTGCAGCATAAAAAGACGCATTTGGGGAAGACAGCATCTTTTATTGGGACATCACATTTATTCCAATAATAACACATTTTCTTCCCAGAATACCGCCTTTGATCCCCAAAAGAAGGCATTTTCTTCCCAGAATACTGCTTTTTAGACCGAAAATAAGTCATCCTCTCCAAAAAAGACCTATTTCTGTCCTCAAAATGAGAAATATTCTCCCCAAAATATCATTCTTGGTTCCAAATAGAAGACTTTTTATCCATTAAATACCACATAGGGTTCCCTATATTATACATTTTCTCCCCCAAATTGCTCTTTTGATCCCCCAAATAAGAAATACTCTCCCCAAAGTAGCGCTTTCGTTTCCTTTCCCAAATATGAGACATTTGAAGATGAAAGGCAGTATTCTGGGGAGAAAATGCCTTTTTGGGGGGCCATAAAGAGTGGCACTTAAGAGAGAACCTGTTTGGTTTCTGGGATGAAGAGTGATATTCGGGGAGAAAATGTCTAATTGTTGGCAGAAATTGATATGCAGGGGAGAAATGGTTGTATTTGGGAGCGAAAAAGAGTGTTTTGTGGAGAAAATGCCTGAGTTTTGGGGATAAAGTGCATTATTTTGGCGTGAAAGCCTGGTATTGAGCTAGTAAGCGGCATTTTGTGGAGAAAATGTCTTCTTTAGAGGATAAAGGTGATCTTTCGGGGAGAAAATGTCTGATTTGCAGCATAAAAAGACGCATTTGGGGAAGACAGCGTCTTTTATTGGGACAGCACATTTTATTCCACTAATAACGCATTTTCTTCCCAGAATACCGCCTTTGATCCCCAAAAGAAGGCATTTTCTTCCCAGAATACTGCTTTTTAGACCGAAAATAAGTCATCCTCTCCAAAAAAGACCTATTTCTGTCCTCAAAATGAGAAATATTCTCCCCAAAATATCATTCTTGGTTCCAAATAGAAGACTTTTTATCCATTAAATACCACATAGGGTTCCCTATATTATACATTTTCTCCCCCAAATTGCTCTTTTGATCCCCCAAATAAGAAATACTCTCCCCAAAGTAGCGCTTTCGTTTCCTTTCCCAAATATGAGACATTTGAAGATGAAAGGCAGTATTCTGGGGAGAAAATGCCTTTTTGGGGGGCCATAAAGAGTGGCACTTAAGAGAGAACCTGTTTGGTTTCTGGGATGAAGAGTGATATTCGGGGAGAAAATGTCTAATTGTTGGCAGAAATTGATATGCAGGGGAGAAATGGTTGTATTTTGGAGCGAAAAAGAGTGTTTTGTGGAGAAAATGCCTGAGTTTTGGGGATAAAGTGCATTATTTTGGCGTGAAAGCCTGGTATTGAGCTAGTAAGCGGCATTTTGTGGAGAAAATGTCTTCTTTAGAGGATAAAGGTGATCTTTCGGGGAGAAAATGTCTGATTTGCAGCATACAAAGACGCATTTGGGGAAGACAGCGTCTTTTATTGGGACAGCACATTTTATTCCACTAATAACGCATTTTCTTCCCAGAATACCGCCTTTTATCCCCAAAAGAAGGCATTTTCTTCCCAGAATACTGCTTTTTAGACCAAAAATAAGTCATCCTCTCCAAAAAAGACCTATTTCTGTCCTCAAAATGAGAAATATTCTCCCCAAAATATCATTCTTGGTTCCAAATAGAAGATTTTTTATCCATTAAATACCACGTAGGGTTCCCTATATTACACATTTTCTCCCCCAAATTGCTCTTTTGGTCCCCCAAATAAGAAATGCTCTCCCCAAAGTAGCGCTTTCGTTTCCTTTCCCAAATATGAGACACTTGAAGATGAAAGGCAGTATTCTGGGGAGAAAATGCCTTTTTGGGGGGCTAAAGAGTGGCACTGAAGAGAGAACCTGTTTGGTTTCTGGGATGAAGAGTGATATTCGGGGAGAAAATGTCTAATTGTTGGCAGAAATTGATATGCCGGGGAGAAATGGTTGTATTTGGGAGAGAAAAAGAGTGTTTTGTGGAGAAAATGCCTGAGTTTTGGGGATAAACTGCATTATTTTGGCGTGAAAGCATGGTATTGAGCTAATAAGCGGCATTTTGTGGAGAAAATGTCTTCTTTAGAGGATAAAGGTGATCTTTCGGGGAGAAAATGTCTGATTTGCAGCATAAAAAGACGCATTTGGGGAAGACAGTGTCTTTTATTGGGACAGCACATTTTATTCCAATAATAACACATTTTCTTCCCGAATACCACCTTTGATCCCCAAAAGAAGGCATTTTCTTCCCAGAATACTGCTTTTTAGACCGAAAATCAGTCATCCTCTCCAAAAAAGACCTATTTCTGTCCTCAAAATGAGAAATATTCTCCACAAAATATCATTCTTGGTTCCAAATAGAAGATTTTTTATCCATTAAATACCACGTAGGGTTCCCTATATTACACATTTTCTCCCCAGAATTGCTCTTTTGATCCCCCAAATAAGAAATACTCTCCCCCAAGTAGCGCTTTCGTTTCCTTTCCCAAATATGAGACATTTGAAGATGAAAGGCAGTATTCTGGGGAGAAAATGCCTTTTTGGGGGGCTAAAGAGTGGCACTGAAGAAAGAACCTGTTTGGTTTCTGGGATGAAGAGTGATATTCGGGGAGAAAATGTCTAATTGTTGGCAGAAATTGATATGCCGGGGAGAAATGGTTGTATATGGGAGAGAAAAAGAGTGTTTTGTGGAGAAAATGCGTGAGTTTTGGGGATAAAGTGCATTATTTTGGTGTGAAAGCCTGGTATTGAGCTAATAAGCGGCATTTTGTGGAGAAAATGTCTTCCTTAGAGTATTAAGGTGATCTTTCGTGGAGGAAATGTCTGATTTGCAGCATAAAAAGACGCATTTGGGGAAGACAGCGTCTTTTATTTGGACATCACATTTTATTCCAATAATAACACATTTTCTTCCCGAATACCGCCTTTGATCCCCAAAAGAAGGCATTTTCTTCCCAGAATACTGCTTTTTAGACCAAAAATAAGTCATCCTCTCCAAAAAAGACCTATTTCTGTCCTCAAAATGAGAAATATTCTCCCCAAAATATCATTCTTGGTTCCAAATAGAAGATTTTTTATCCATTAAATACCACGTAGGGTTCCCTATATTACACATTTTCTCCCCCAAATTGCTCTTTTGGTCCCCCAAATATGAAATGCTCTCCCCAAAGTAGCGCTTTCGTTTCCTTTCCCAAATATGAGACATTTGAAGATGAAAGGCAGTATTCTGGGGAGAAAATGCCTTTTTGGGGGCTAAAGAGTGGCACTTAAGAGAGAACCTGTTTGGTTTCTGGGATGAAGAGTGATATTCGGGGAGAAAATGTCTAATTGTTGGCAGAAATTGACATGTAGGGGAGAAATGGTTGTATTTTGGTGCGAAAAAGAGTGTTTTGTGGAGAAAATGCATGAGTTTTGGGGATAAAGTGCATTATTTTGGCGTGAAAGCCTGGTATTGAGCTAATAAGCGGCATTTTGTGGAGAAAATGTCTTCTTTAGAGGATTAAGGTGATCTTTCGGGGAGAAAATGTCTGATTTGCAGCATAAAAAGACGCATTTGGGGAAGACAGCGTCTTTTATTGGGACATCACATTTATTCCAATAATAACACATTTTCTTCCCAGAATACCGCCTTTGATCCCCAAAAGAAGGCATTTTCTTCCCAGAATACTGCTTTTTAGACCGAAAATAAGTCATCCTCTCCAAAAAAGACCTATTTCTGTCCTCAAAATGAGAAATATTCTCCCCAAAATATCATTCTTGGTTCCAAATAGAAGACTTTTTATCCATTAAATACCACATAGGGTTCCCTATATTATACATTTTCTCCCCCAAATTGCTCTTTTGATCCCCCAAATAAGAAATACTCTCCCCAAAGTAGCGCTTTCGTTTCCTTTCCCAAATATGAGACATTTGAAGATGAAAGGCAGTATTCTGGGGAGAAAATGCCTTTTTGGGGGGCCATAAAGAGTGGCACTTAAGAGAGAACCTGTTTGGTTTCTGGGATGAAGAGTGATATTCGGGGAGAAAATGTCTAATTGTTGGCAGAAATTGATATGCAGGGGAGAAATGGTTGTATTTGGGAGAGAAAAAGAGTGTTTTGTGGAGAAAATGCCTGAGTTTTGGGGATAAAGTGCATTATTTTGGCGTGAAAGCCTGGTATTGAGCTAGTAAGCGGCATTTTGTGGAGAAAATGTCTTCTTTAGAGGATAAAGGTGATCTTTCGGGGAGAAAATGTCTGATTTGCAGCATTAAAAGACGCATTTGGGGAAGACAGCGTCTTTTATTGGGACAGCACATTTTATTCCACTAATAACGCATTTTCTTCCCAGAATACCGCCTTTGATCCCCAAAAGAAGGCATTTTCTTCCCAGAATACTGCTTTTTAGACCAAAAATAAGTCATCCTCTCCAAAAAAGACCTATTTCTGTCCTCAAAATGAGAAATATTCTTCCCAAAATATCATTCTTGGTTCCAAATAGAAGATTTTTTATGCATTAAATACCACATAGGGTTCCCTATATTACACATTTTCTCCCCCAAATTGCTCTTTTGGTCCCCCAAATAAGAAATGCTCTCCCCAAAGTAGCGCTTTCGTTTCCTTTCCCAAAAAGAAGACACTTGAAGATGAAAGGCAGTATTCTGGGGAGAAAATGCTCTTTTGGGGGGCTAAAGAGTGGCACTTAAGAGAGAACCTATTTGGTTTCTGGGATGAAGAGTGATATTCGGGGAGAAAATGTCTAATTGTTGGCAGAAATTGATATGCAGGGGAGAAATGGTTGTATTTGGGAGAGAAAAAGAGTGTTTTGTGGAGAAAATGCCTGAGTTTTGGGGATAAAGTGCATTATTTTGGCGTGAAAGCCTGGTATTGAGCTAATAAGCGGCATTTTGTGGAGAAAATGTCTTCTTTAGAGGATTAAGGTGATCTTTCGGGGAGAAAATGTCTGATTTGCAGCATAAAAAGACGCATTTGGGGAAGACAGTGTCTTTTATTGGGACAGCACATTTTATTCCAATAATAACACATTTTCTTCCCAGAATACCACCTTTGATCCCCAAAAGAAGGCATTTTCTTCCCAGAATACTGCTTTTTAGACCGAAAATAAGTCATCCTCTCCAAAAAAGACCTATTTCTGTCCTCAAAATGAGAAATATTCTCCCCAAAATATCATTCTTGGTTCCAAATAGAAGATTTTTTATCCATTAAATACCACGTAGGTTTCCCTATATTACACATTTTCTCCCCCAAATTGCTCTTTTGATCCCCCAAATAAGAAATACTCTCCCCCAAGTAGCGCTTTCGTTTCCTTTCCCAAATATGAGACATTTGAAGATGAAAGGCAGTATTCTGGGGAGAAAATGCCTTTTTGGGGGGCTAAAGAGTGGCACTGAAGAAAGAACCTGTTTGGTTTCTGGGATGAAGAGTGATATTCGGGGAGAAAATGTCTAATTGTTGGCAGAAATTGATATGCCGGGGAGAAATGGTTGTATATGGGAGAGAAAAAGAGTGTTTTGGGGAGAAAATGCCTGAGTTTTGGGGATAAAGTGCATTATTTTGGCGTGAAAGCCTGGTATTGAGCTAGTAAGCGGCATTTTGTGGAGAAAATGTCTTCTTTAGAGGATAAAGGTGATCTTTCGGGGAGAAAATGTCTGATTTGCAGCATTAAAAGACGCATTTGGGGAAGACAGCGTCTTTTATTGGGACATCACATTTTATTCCACTAATAACGCATTTTCTTCCCAGAATACCGCCTTTGATCCCCAAAAGAAGGCATTTTCTTCCCAGAATACTGCTTTTTAGACCGAAAATAAGTCATCCTCTCCAAAAAAGACCTATTTCTGTCCTCAAAATGAGAAATATTCTTCCCAAAATATCATTCTTGGTTCCAAATAGAAGATTTTTTATGCATTAAATACCACATAGGGTTCCCTATATTACACATTTTCTCCCCCAAATTGCTCTTTTGGTCCCCCAAATAAGAAATGCTCTCCCCAAAGTAGCGCTTTCGTTTCCTTTCCCAAAAAGAAGACACTTGAAGATGAAAGGCAGTATTCTGGGGAGAAAATGCCTTTTTGGGGGGCTAAAGAGTGGCACTTAAGAGAGAACCTGTTTGGTTTCTGGGATGAAGAGTGATATTCGGGGAGAAAATGTCTAATTGTTGGCAGAAATTGATATGCAGGGGAGAAATGGTTGTATTTGGGAGAGAAAAAGAGTGTTTTGTGGAGAAAATGCATGAGTTTTGGGGATAAACTGCATTATTTTGGCGTGAAAGCATGGTATTGAGCTAATAAGCGGCATTTTGTGGAGAAAATGTCTTCTTTAGAGGATAAAGGTGATCTTTCGGGGAGAAAATGTCTGATTTGCAGCATAAAAAGACGCATTTGGGGAAGACAGTGTCTTTTATTGGGACAGCACATTTTATTCCAATAATAACACATTTTCTTCCCGAATACCACCTTTGATCCCCAAAAGAAGGCATTTTCTTCCCAGAATACTGCTTTTTAGACCGAAAATCAGTCATCCTCTCCAAAAAAGACCTATTTCTGTCCTCAAAATGAGAAATATTCTCCACAAAATATCATTCTTGGTTCCAAATAGAAGATTTTTTATCCATTAAATACCACGTAGGTTTCCCTATATTACACATTTTCTCCCCCAAATTGCTCTTTTGATCCCCCAAATAAGAAATACTCTCCCCCAAGTAGCGCTTTCGTTTCCTTTCCCAAATATGAGACATTTGAAGATGAAAGGCAGTATTCTGGGGAGAAAATGCCTTTTTGGGGGGCTAAAGAGTGGCACTGAAGAAAGAACCTGTTTGGTTTCTGGGATGAAGAGTGATATTCGGGGAGAAAATGTCTAATTGTTGTCAGAAATTGATATGCCGGGGAGAAATGGTTGTATATGGGAGAGAAAAAGAGTGTTTTGGGGAGAAAATGCGTGAGTTTTGGGGATAAAGTGCATTATTTTGGTGTGAAAGCCTGGTATTGAGCTAATAAGCGGCATTTTGTGGAGAAAATGTCTTCCTTAGAGGATTAAGGTGATCTTTCGTGGAGGAAATGTCTGATTTGCAGCATAAAAAGACGCATTTGGGGAAGACAGCGTCTTTTATTGGGACAGCACATTTTATTCCAATAATAACGCATTTTCTTCCCAGAATACCGCCTTTGATCCCCAAAAGAAGGCATTTTCTTCCCAGAATACAGCTTTTTAGACCAAAAATAAGTCATCCTCTCCAAAAAAGACCTATTTCTGTCCTCAAAATGAGAAATATTCTTCCCAAAATATCATTCTTGGTTCCAAATTGAAGACTTTTTATCCATTAAATACCACGTAGGGCTCCCTATATTATACATTTTCTCCCCCAAATTGCTCTTTTGATCCCCCAAATAAGAAATACTCTCCCCAAAGTAGCGCTTTCATTTCCTTTCCCAAATATGAGACATTTGAAGATGAAAGGCAGTATTCTGGGGAGAAAATGCCTTTTTGGGGGGCTAAAGAGTGGCACTTAAGAGAGAACCTGTTTGGTTTCTGGGATGAAGAGTGATATTCGGGGAGAAAATGTCTAATTGTTGGCAGAAATTGATATGCAGGGGAGAAATGGTTGTATTTGGGAGCGAAAAAGAGTGTTTTGTGGAGAAAATGCCTGAGTTTTGGGGATAAACTGCATTATTTTGGCGTGAAAGCCTGGTATTGAGCTAATAAGCGGCATTTTGTGGAGAAAATGTCTTCTTTAGAGGATAAAGGTGATCTTTCGGAGAGAAAATGTCTGATTTGCAGCATAAAAAGACGCATTTGGGGAAGACAGTGTCTTTTATTGGGACAGCACATTTTATTCCAATAATAACACATTTTCTTCCCGAATACCGCCTTTGATCCCCAAAAGAAGGCATTTTCTTCCCAGAATACTGCTTTTTAGACCGAAAATAAGTCATCCTCTCCAAAAAAGACCTATTTCTGTCCTCAAAATGAGAAATATTCTCCACAAAATATCATTCTTGGTTCCAAATAGAAGATTTTTTATCCATTAAATACCACGTAGGTTTCCCTATATTACACATTTTCTCCCCCAAATTGCTCTTTTGATCCCCCAAATAAGAAATACTCTCCCCCAAGTAGCGCTTTCGTTTCCTTTCCCAAATATGAGACATTTGAAGATGAAAGGCAGTATTCTGGGGAGAAAATGCCTTTTTGGGGGGCTAAAGAGTGGCACTGAAGAAAGAACCTGTTTGGTTTCTGGGATGAAGAGTGATATTCGGGGAGAAAATGTCTAATTGTTGGCAGAAATTGATATGCCGGGGAGAAATGGTTGTATATGGGAGAGAAAAAGAGTGTTTTGGGGAGAAAATGCGTGAGTTTTGGGGATAAAGTGCATTATTTTGGTGTGAAAGCCTGGTATTGAGCTAATAAGCGGCATTTTGTGGAGAAAATGTCTTCCTTAGAGGATTAAGGTGATCTTTCGTGGAGGAAATGTCTGATTTGCAGCATAAAAAGACGCATTTGGGGAAGACAGCGTCTTTTATTGGGACATCACATTTTATTCCAATAATAACACATTTTCTTCCCAGAATACCACCTTTGATCCCCAAAAGAAGGCATTTTCTTCCCAGAATACTGCTTTTTAGACCAAAAATAAGTCATCCTCTCCAAAAAAGACCTATTTCTGTCCTCAAAATGAGAAATATTCTCCCCAAAATATCATTCTTGGTTCCAAATTGAAGACTTCTTATCCATTAAATACCACGTAGGGCTCCCTATATTATACATTTTCTCCCGCAAATTGCTCTTTTGATCCCCCAAATAAGAAATACTCTCCCCAAAGTAGCGCTTTCGTTTCCTTTCCCAAAAAGAAGACACTTGAAGATGAAAGGCAGTATTCTGGGGAGAAAATGCCTTTTTGGGGGGCTAAAGAGTGGCACTTAAGAGAGAACCTGTTTGGTTTCTGGGATGAAGAGTGATATTCGGGGAGAAAATGTCTAATTGTTGGCAGAAATTGATATGCAGGGGAGAAATGGTTGTATTTGGGAGAGAAAAAAGAGTGTTTTGTGGAGAAAATGCCTGAGTTTTGGGGATAAACTGCATTATTTTGGCGTGAAAGCCTGGTATTGAGCTAATAAGCGGCATTTTGTGGAGAAAATGTCTTCTTTAGAGGATTAAGGTGATCTTTCGGGGAGAAAATGTCTGATTTGCAGCATAAAAAGACGCATTTGGGGAAGACAGTGTCTTTTATTGGGACAGCACATTTTATTCCAATAATAACACATTTTCTTCCCGAATACCACCTTTGATCCCCAAAAGAAGGCATTTTCTTCCCAGAATACTGCTTTTTAGACCGAAAATAAGTCATCCTCTCCAAAAAAGACATTTTTCTGTCCTCAAAATGAGAAATATTCTCCCCAAAATATCATTCTTGGTTCCAAATAGAAGATTTTTTATCCATTAAATACCACGTAGGTTTCCCTATATTACACATTTTCTCCCCCAAATTGCTCTTTTGATCCCCCAAATAAGAAATACTCTCCCCCAAGTAGCGCTTTCGTTTCCTTTCCCAAATATGAGACATTTGAAGATGAAAGGCAGTATTCTGGGGAGAAAATGCCTTTTTGGGGGGCTAAAGAGTGGCACTGAAGAAAGAACCTGTTTGGTTTCTGGGATGAAGAGTGATATTCGGGGAGAAAATGTCTAATTGTTGGCAGAAATTGATATGCCGGGGAGAAATGGTTGTATATGGGAGAGAAAAAGAGTGTTTTGGGGAGAAAATGCGTGAGTTTTGGGGATAAAGTGCATTATTTTGGTGTGAAAGCCTGGTATTGAGCTAATAAGCGGCATTTTGTGGAGAAAATGTCTTCCTTAGAGGATTAAGGTGATCTTTCGTGGAGGAAATGTCTGATTTGCAGCATAAAAAGACGCATTTGGGGAAGACAGCGTCTTTTATTTGGACATCACATTTTATTCCAATAATAACACATTTTCTTCCCAGAATACCGCCTTTGATCCCCAAAAGAAGGCATTTTCTTCCCAGAATACTGCTTTTTAGACCAAAAATAAGTCATCCTCTCCAAAAAAGACCTATTTCTGTCCTCAAAATGAGAAATATTCTCCCCAAAATATCATTCTTGGTTCCAAATTGAAGACTTTTTATCCATTAAATACCACGTAGGGCTCCCTATATTATACATTTTCTCCCCCAAATTGCTCTTTTGATCCCCCAAATAAGAAATACTCTCCCCCAAGTAGCGCTTTCATTTCCTTTCCCAAATATGAGACATTTGAAGATGAAAGGCAGTATTCTGGGGAGAAAATGCCTTTTTGGGGGGCTAAAGAGTGGCACTTAAGAGAGAACCTGTTTGGTTTCTGGGATGAAGAGTGATATTCGGGGAGAAAATGTCTAATTGTTGGCAGAAATTGATATGCAGGGGAGAAATGGTTGTATTTGGGAGAGAAAAAGAGTGTTTTGTGGAGAAAATGCCTGAGTTTTGGGGATAAACTGCATTATTTTGGCGTGAAAGCCTGGTATTGAGCTAATAAGCGGCATTTTGTGGAGAAAATGTCTTCTTTAGAGGATTAAGGTGATCTTTCGGAGAGAAAATGTCTGATTTGCAGCATAAAAAGACGCATTTGGGGAAGACAGTGTCTTTTATTGGGACAGCACATTTTATTCCAATAATAACACATTTTCTTCCCGAATACCGCCTTTGATCCCCAAAAGAAGGCATTTTCTTCCCAGAATACTGCTTTTTAGACCGAAAATAAGTCATCCTCTCCAAAAAAGACCTATTTCTGTCCTCAAAATGAGAAATATTCTCCCCAAAATATCATTCTTGGTTCCAAATAGAAGATTTTTTATCCATTAAATACCACGTAGGTTTCCCTATATTACACATTTTCTCCCCCAAATTGCTCTTTTGATCCCCCAAATAAGAAATACTCTCCCCCAAGTAGCGCTTTCGTTTCCTTTCCCAAATATGAGACATTTGAAGATGAAAGGCAGTATTCTGGGGAGAAAATGCCTTTTTGGGGGGCTAAAGAGTGGCACTGAAGAAAGAACCTGTTTGGTTTCTGGGATGAAGAGTGATATTCGGGGAGAAAATGTCTAATTGTTGTCAGAAATTGATATGCAGGGGAGAAATGGTTGTATATGGGAGAGAAAAAGAGTGTTTTGGGGAGAAAATGCGTGAGTTTTGGGGATAAAGTGCATTATTTTGGTGTGAAAGCCTGGTATTGAGCTAATAAGCGGCATTTTGTGGACAAAATGTCTTCCTTAGAGGATTAAGGTGATCTTTCGTGGAGGAAATGTCTGATTTGCAGCATAAAAAGACGCATTTGGGGAAGACAGCGTCTTTTATTGGGACATCACATTTTATTCCAATAATAACACATTTTCTTCCCAGAATACCACCTTTGATCCCCAAAAGAAGGCATTTTCTTCCCAGAATACTGCTTTTTAGACCAAAAATAAGTCATCCTCTCCAAAAAAGACCTATTTCTGTCCTCAAAATGAGAAATATTCTCCCCAAAATATCATTCTTGGTTCCAAATTGAAGACTTCTTATCCATTAAATACCACGTAGGGCTCCCTATATTATACATTTTCTCCCGCAAATTGCTCTTTTGATCCCCCAAATAAGAAATACTCTCCCCAAAGTAGCGCTTTCGTTTCCTTTCCCAAAAAGAAGACACTTGAAGATGAAAGGCAGTATTCTGGGGAGAAAATGCCTTTTTGGGGGGCTAAAGAGTGGCACTTAAGAGAGAACCTGTTTGGTTTCTGGGATGAAGAGTGATATTCGGGGAGAAAATGTCTAATTGTTGGCAGAAATTGATATGCAGGGGAGAAATGGTTGTATTTGGGAGAGAAAAAAGAGTGTTTTGTGGAGAAAATGCCTGAGTTTTGGGGATAAACTGCATTATTTTGGCGTGAAAGCCTGGTATTGAGCTAATAAGCGGCATTTTGTGGAGAAAATGTCTTCTTTAGAGGATTAAGGTGATCTTTCGGGGAGAAAATGTCTGATTTGCAGCATAAAAAGACGCATTTGGGGAAGACAGTGTCTTTTATTGGGACAGCACATTTTATTCCAATAATAACACATTTTCTTCCCGAATACCACCTTTGATCCCCAAAAGAAGGCATTTTCTTCCCAGAATACTGCTTTTTAGACCGAAAATAAGTCATCCTCTCCAAAAAAGACCTTTTTCTGTCCTCAAAATGAGAAATATTCTCCCCAAAATATCATTCTTGGTTCCAAATAGAAGATTTTTTATCCATTAAATACCACGTAGGTTTCCCTATATTACACATTTTTTCCCCCAAATTGCTCTTTTGATCCCCCAAATAAGAAATACTCTCCCCAAAGTAGCGTTTTCGTTTCCTTTCCCAATTATGAGACATTTGAAGATGAAAGGCAGTATTCTGGGGAGAAAATGCCTTTTTGGGGGGCTAAAGAGTGGCACTTAAGAGAGAACCTGTTTGGTTTCTGGGATGAAGAGTGATATTCGGGGAGAAAATGTCTAATTGTTGGCAGAAATTGATATGCAGGGGAGAAATGGTTGTATTTGGGAGAGAAAAAGAGTGTTTTGTGGAGAAAATGCCTGAGTTTTGGGGATAAAGTGCATTATTTTGGCGTGAAAGCCTGGTATTGAGCTAATAAGCGGCATTTTGTGGAGAAAATGTCTTCCTTAGAGGATTAAGGTGATCTTTCGGGGAGAAAATGTCTGATTTGCAGCATAAAAAGACGCATTTGGGGAAGACAGCGTCTTTTATTGGGACAGCACATTTTATTCCAATAATAACACATTTTCTTCCCAGAATACCGCCTTTTATCCCCAAAAGAAGGCATTTTCTTCCCAGAATACTGCTTTTTAGACCAAAAATAAGTCATCCTCTCCAAAAAAGACCTATTTCTGTCCTCAAAATGAGAAATATTCTACCCAAAATATCATTCTTGGTTCCAAATAGAAGATTTTTTATCCATTAAATACCACGTAGGGTTCCCTATATCACACATATTATACCCCAAATTGCTCTTTTGATCCCCCAAATAAGAAATAATCTCCCCAAAGTAGGGCTTTCGTTTCCTTTCCCAAATATGAGACTTTTGAAGATGAAAGGCAGTATTCAGGGGAGAAAATGCCTTTTTGGGGGGCTAAAGAGTGGCACTTAAGAGAGAACCTGTTTGGTTTCTGGGATGAAGAGTGATATTCGGGGAGAAAATGTCTAATTGTTGGCAGAAATTGATATGCCCGGGAGAAATGGTTGTATTTTGGAGCGAAAAAGCGTGTTTTGGGGAGAAAATGCCTGAGTTTTGGGGATAAAGTGCATTATTTTGGCGTGAAAGCCTGGTATTGAGCTAATAAGCGGCATTTTGTGGAGAAAATGTCTTCCTTAGAGGATTAAGGTGATCTTTCGTGGAGGAAATGTCTGATTTGCAGCATAAAAAGACGCATTTGGGGAAGACAGCGTCTTTTATTTGGACATCACATTTTATTCCAATAATAACACATTTTCTTCCCAGAATACCGCCTTTGATCCCCAAAAGAAGGCATTTTCTTCCCAGAATACTGCTTTTTAGACCGAAAATAAGTCATCCTCTCCAAAAAAGACCTATTTCTGTCCTCAAAATGAGAAATATTCTCCCCAAAATATCATTCTTGGTTCCAAATACAAGACTTTTTCTCCATTAAATACCACGTAGGTTTCCCTATATTACTCATTTTCTCCCCCAAATTGCTCTTTTGATCCCCCAAATAAGAAATACTCTCCCCAAAGTAGTGCTTTCGTTTCCTTTCCCAAATATGAGACATTTGAAGATGAAAGGCAGTATTCTGGGGAGAAAATGCCTTTTTGGGGGGCTAAAGAGTGGCACTTAAGAGAGAACCTGTTTGGTTTCTGGGATGAAGAGTGATATTCGGGGAGAAAATGTCTAATTGTTGGCAGAAATTGATATGCCTGGGAGAAATGGTTGTATTTTGGAGCCAAAAAGTGTGTTTTGTGGAGAAAATGCATGAGTTTTGGGGATAAAGTGCATTATTTTGGCGTGAAAGCCTGGTATTGAGCTAATAAGCGGCATTTTGTGGAGAAAATGTCTTCCTTAGAGGATAAAGGTGATCTTTCGGGGAGAAAATGTCTGATTTGCAGCATAAAAAGACGCATTTGGGGAAGACAGCGTCTTTTATTGGGACAGCACATTTTATTCCAATAATAACACATTTTCTTCCCGAATACCGCCTTTGATCCCCAAAAGAAGGCATTTTCTTCCCAGAATACTGCTTTTTAGACCAAAAATAAGTCATCCTCTCCAAAAAAGACCTATTTCTGTCCTCAAAATGAGAAATATTCTCCCCAAAATATCATTCTTGGTTCCAAATTGAAGACTTTTTATCCATTAAATACCACGTAGGGCTCCCTATATTATACATTTTCTCCCCCAAATTGCTCTTTTGATCCCCCAAATAAGAAATACTCTCCCCCAAGTAGCGCTTTCATTTCCTTTCCCAAATATGAGACACTTGAAGATGAAAGGCAGTATTCTGGGGAGAAAATGCCTTTTTGGGGGGCTAAAGAGTGGCACTTAAGAGAGAACCTGTTTGGTTTCTGGGATGAAGAGTGATATTCGGGGAGAAAATGTCTAATTGTTGGCAGAAATTGATATGCAGGGGAGAAATGGTTGTATTTGGGAGAGAAAAAGAGTGTTTTGTGGAGAAAATGCCTGAGTTTTGGGGATAAACTGCATTATTTTGGCGTGAAAGCCTGGTATTGAGCTAATAAGCGGCATTTTGTGGAGAAAATGTCTTCTTTAGAGGATAAAGGTGATCTTTCGGAGAGAAAATGTCTGATTTGCAGCATAAAAAGACGCATTTGGGGAAGACAGCGTCTTTTATTGGGACAGCACATTTTATTCCAATAATAACACATTTTCTTCCCGAATACCGCCTTTGATCCCCAAAAGAAGGCATTTTCTTCCCAGAATACTGCTTTTTAGACCGAAAATAAGTCATCCTCTCCAAAAAAGACCTATTTCTGTCCTCAAAATGAGAAATATTCTCCCCAAAATATCATTCTTGGTTCCAAATAGAAGATTTTTTATCCATTAAATACCACGTAGGTTTCCCTATATTACACATTTTCTCCCCCAAATTGCTCTTTTGATCCCCCAAATAAGAAATACTCTCCCCCAAGTAGCGCTTTCGTTTCCTTTCCCAAATATGAGACTTTTGAAGATGAAATGCAGTATTCAGGGGAGAAAATGCCTTTTTGGGGGGCTAAAGAGTGGCACTTAAGAGAGAACCTGTTTGGTTTCTGGGATGAAGAGTGATATTCGGGGAGAAAATGTCTAATTGTTGGCAGAAATTGATATGCCCGGGAGAAATGGTTGTATTTTGGAGCGAAAAAGCGTGTTTTGGGGAGAAAATGCCTGAGTTTTGGGGATAAAGTGCATTATTTTGGCGTGAAAGCCTGGTATTGAGCTAATAAGCGGCATTTTGTGGAGAAAATGTCTTCCTTAGAGGATTAAGGTGATCTTTCGTGGAGGAAATGTCTGATTTGCAGCATAAAAAGACGCATTTGGGGAAGACAGCGTCTTTTATTTGGACAGCACATTTTATTCCAATAATAACACATTTTCTTCCCAGAATACCGCCTTTGATCCCCAAAAGAAGGCATTTTCTTCCCAGAATACTGCTTTTTAGACCGAAAATAAGTCATCCTCTCCAAAAAAGACCTATTTCTGTCCTCAAAATGAGAAATATTCTCCCCAAAATATCATTCTTGGTTCCAAATACAAGACTTTTTCTCCATTAAATACCACGTAGGTTTCCCTATATTACTCATTTTCTCCCCCAAATTGCTCTTTTGATCCCCCAAATAAGAAATACTCTCCCCAAAGTAGTGCTTTCGTTTCCTTTCCCAAATATGAGACATTTGAAGATGAAAGGCAGTATTCTGGGGAGAAAATGCCTTTTTGGGGGGCTAAAGAGTGGCACTTAAGAGAGAACCTGTTTGGTTTCTGGGATGAAGAGTGATATTCGGGGAGAAAATGTCTAATTGTTGGCAGAAATTGATATGCCGGGGAGAAATGGTTGTATTTTGGAGCCAAAAAGTGTGTTTTGTGGAGAAAATGCATGAGTTTTGGGGATAAAGTGCATTATTTTGGCGTGAAAGCCTGGTATTGAGCTAATAAGCGGCATTTTGTGGAGAAAATGTCTTCCTTAGAGGATTAAGGTGATCTTTCGTGGAGGAAATGTCTGATTTGCAGCATAAAAAGACGCATTTGGGGAAGACAGCGTCTTTTATTTGGACATCACATTTTATTCCAATAATAACACATTTTCTTCCCAGAATACCGCCTTTGATCCCCAAAAGAAGGCATTTTCTTCCCAGAATACTGCTTTTTAGACCAAAAATAAGTCATCCTCTCCAAAAAAGACCTATTTCTGTCCTCAAAATGAGAAATATTCTCCCCAAAATATCATTCTTGGTTCCAAATTGAAGACTTTTTATCCATTAAATACCACGTAGGGCTCCCTATATTATACATTTTCTCCCCCAAATTGCTCTTTTGATCCCCCAAATAAGAAATACTCTCCCCAAAGTAGCGCTTTCATTTCCTTTCCCAAATATGAGACATTTGAAGATGAAAGGCAGTATTCTGGGGAGAAAATGCCTTTTTGGGGGGCTAAAGAGTGGCACTTAAGAGAGAACCTGTTTGGTTTCTGGGATGAAGAGTGATATTCGGGGAGAAAATGTCTAATTGTTGGCAGAAATTGATATGCAGGGGAGAAATGGTTGTATTTGGGAGAGAAAAAGAGTGTTTTGTGGAGAAAATGCCTGAGTTTTGGGGATAAACTGCATTATTTTGGCGTGAAAGCCTGGTATTGAGCTAATAAGCGGCATTTTGTGGAGAAAATGTCTTCTTTAGAGGATAAAGGTGATCTTTCGGAGAGAAAATGTCTGATTTGCAGCATAAAAAGACGCATTTGGGGAAGACAGTGTCTTTTATTGGGACAGCACATTTTATTCCAATAATAACACATTTTCTTCCCGAATACCGCCTTTGATCCCCAAAAGAAGGCATTTTCTTCCCAGAATACTGCTTTTTAGACCAAAAATAAGTCATCCTCTCCAAAAAAGACCTATTTCTGTCCTCAAAATAAGAAATATTCTCCCCAAAATATCATTCTTGGTTCCAAATAGAAGATTTTTTATCCATTAAATACCACGTAGGTTTCCCTATATTACACATTTTTTCCCCCAAATTGCTCTTTTGATCCCCCAAATAAGAAATACTCTCCCCCAAGTAGCGCTTTCGTTTCCTTTCCCAAATATGAGACATTTGAAGATGAAAGGCAGTATTCTGGGGAGAAAATGCCTTTTTGGGGGGCTAAAGAGTGGCACTGAAGAAAGAACCTGTTTGGTTTCTGGGATGAAGAGTGATATTCGGGGAGAAAATGTCTAATTGTTGGCAGAAATTGATATGCCGGGGAGAAATGGTTGTATATGGGAGAGAAAAAGAGTGTTTTGGGGAGAAAATGCGTGAGTTTTGGGGATAAAGTGCATTATTTTGGTGTGAAAGCCTGGTATTGAGCTAATAAGCGGCATTTTGTGGAGAAAATGTCTTCCTTAGAGGATTAAGGTGATCTTTCGTGGAGGAAATGTCTGATTTGCAGCATAAAAAGACGCATTTGGGGAAGACAGCGTCTTTTATTGGGACATCACATTTTATTCCAATAATAACACATTTTCTTCCCAGAATACCGCCTTTGATCCCCAAAAGAAGGCATTTTCTTCCCAGAATACTGCTTTTTAGACCGAAAATAAGTCATCCTCTCCAAAAAAGACCTATTTCTGTCCTCAAAATGAGAAATATTCTCCCCAAAATATCATTCTTGGTTCCAAATACAAGACTTTTTCTCCATTAAATACCACGTAGGTTTCCCTATATTACTCATTTTCTCCCCCAAATTGCTCTTTTGATCCCCCAAATAAGAAATACTCTCCCCAAAGTAGTGCTTTCGTTTCCTTTCCCAAATATGAGACATTTGAAGATGAAAGGCAGTATTCTGGGGAGAAAATGCCTTTTTGGGGGGCTAAAGAGTGGCACTTAAGAGAGAACCTGTTTGGTTTCTGGGATGAAGAGTGATATTCGGGGAGAAAATGTCTAATTGTTGGCAGAAATTGATATGCCGGGGAGAAATGGTTGTATTTTGGAGCCAAAAAGTGTGTTTTGTGGAGAAAATGCATGAGTTTTGGGGATAAAGTGCATTATTTTGGCGTGAAAGCCTGGTATTGAGCTAATAAGCGGCATTTTGTGGAGAAAATGTCTTCCTTAGAGGATAAAGGTGATCTTTCGGGGAGAAAATGTCTGATTTGCAGCATAAAAAGACGCATTTGGGGAAGACAGCGTCTTTTATTGGGACAGCACATTTTATTCCAATAATAACACATTTTCTTCCCGAATACCGCCTTTGATCCCCAAAAGAAGGCATTTTCTTCCCAGAATACTGCTTTTTAGACCGAAAATCAGTCATCCTCTCCAAAAAAGACCTTTTTCTGTCCTCAAAATGAGAAATATTCTCCCCAAAATATCATTCTTGGTTCCAAATAGAAGATTTTTTATCCATTAAATACCACGTAGGTTTCCCTATATTACACATTTTTTCCCCCAAATTGCTCTTTTGATCCCCCAAATAAGAAATACTCTCCCCAAAGTAGCGTTTTCGTTTCCTTTCCCAATTATGAGACATTTGAAGATGAAAGGCAGTATTCTGGGGAGAAAATGCCTTTTTGGGGGGCTAAAGAGTGGCACTGAAGAGAGAACCTGTTTGGTTTCTGGGATGAAGAGTGATATTCGGGGAGAAAATGTCTAATTGTTGGCAGAAATTGATATGCAAGGGAGAAATGGTTGTATTTGGGAGAGAAAAAGAGTGTTTTGTGGAGAAAATGCATGAGTTTTGGGGATAAAGTGCATTATTTTGGCGTGAAAGCCTGGTATTGAGCTAATAAGCGGCATTTTGTGGAGAAAATGTCTTCCTTAGAGGATTAAGGTGATCTTTCGGGGAGAAAATGTCTGATTTGCAGCATAAAAAGACGCATTTGGGGAAGACAGCGTCTTTTATTGGGACAGCACATTTTATTCCAATAATAACACATTTTCTTCCCAGAATACCGCCTTTGATCCCCAAAAGAAGGCATTTTCTTCCCAGAATACTGCTTTTTAGACCGAAAATAAGTCATCCTCTCCAAAAAAGACCTATTTCTGTCCTCAAAATGAGAAATATTCTCCCCAAAATATCATTCTTGGTTCCAAATAGAAGATTTTTTATCCATTAAATACCACGTAGGGTTCCCTATATCACACATATTATACCCCAAATTGCTCTTTTGATCCCCCAAATAAGAAATAATCTCCCCAAAGTAGGGCTTTCGTTTCCTTTCCCAAATATGAGACTTTTGAAGATGAAATGCAGTATTCAGGGGAGAAAATGCCTTTTTGGGGGGCTAAAGAGTGGCACTTAAGAGAGAACCTGTTTGGTTTCTGGGATGAAGAGTGATATTCGGGGAGAAAATGTCTAATTGTTGGCAGAAATTGATATGCCCGGGAGAAATGGTTGTATTTTGGAGCGAAAAAGCGTGTTTTGGGGAGAAAATGCCTGAGTTTTGGGGATAAAGTGCATTATTTTGGCGTGAAAGCCTGGTATTGAGCTAATAAGCGGCATTTTGTGGAGAAAATGTCTTCCTTAGAGGATTAAGGTGATCTTTCGTGGAGGAAATGTCTGATTTGCAGCATAAAAAGACGCATTTGGGGAAGACAGCGTCTTTTATTTGGACATCACATTTTATTCCAATAATAACACATTTTCTTCCCAGAATACCGCCTTTGATCCCCAAAAGAAGGCATTTTCTTCCCAGAATACTGCTTTTTAGACCAAAAATAAGTCATCCTCTCCAAAAAAGACCTATTTCTGTCCTCAAAATGAGAAATATTCTCCCCAAAATATCATTCTTGGTTCCAAATACAAGACTTTTTCTCCATTAAATACCACGTAGGTTTCCCTATATTACTCATTTTCTCCCCCAAATTGCTCTTTTGATCCCCCAAATAAGAAATACTCTCCCCAAAGTAGTGCTTTCGTTTCCTTTCCCAAATATGAGACATTTGAAGATGAAAGGCAGTATTCTGGGGAGAAAATGCCTTTTTGGGGGCTAAAGAGTGGCACTTAAGAGAGAACCTGTTTGGTTTCTGGGATGAAGAGTGATATTCGGGGAGAAAATGTCTAATTGTTGGCAGAAATTGATATGCCGGGGAGAAATGGTTGTATTTTGGAGCCAAAAAGTGTGTTTTGTGGAGAAAATGCATGAGTTTTGGGGATAAAGTGCATTATTTTGGCGTGAAAGCCTGGTATTGAGCTAATAAGCGGCATTTTGTGGAGAAAATGTCTTCCTTAGAGGATTAAGGTGATCTTTCGGGGAGAAAATATCTGATTTGCAGCATAAAAAGACGCATTTGGGGAAGACAGCGTCTTTTATTGGGACAGCACATTTTATTCCAATAATAACACATTTTCTTCCCGAATACCGCCTTTGATCCCCAAAAGAAGGCATTTTCTTCCCAGAATACTGCTTTTTAGACCGAAAATCAGTCATCCTCTCCAAGAAAGACCTATTTCTGTCCTCAAAATGAGAAATATTCTCCACAAAATATCATTCTTGGTTCCAAATAGAAGATTTTTTATCCATTAAATACCACATAGGGTTCCCTATATTACACATTTTCTCCCCCAAATTGCTCTTTTGGTCCCCCAAATATGAAATGCTCTCCCCAAAGTAGCGCTTTCGTTTCCTTTCCCAAAAATGAGACATTTGAAGATGAAAGGCAGTATTCTGGGGAGAAAATGCCTTTTTGGGGGCTAAAGAGTGGCACTTAAGAGAGAACCTGTTTGGTTTCTGGGATGAAGAGTGATATTCGGGGAGAAAATGTCTAATTGTTGGCAGAAATTGATATGCAGGGGAGAAATGGTTGTATTTGGGAGAGAAAAACAGTTTTTTGGGGAGAAAATGCCTGAGTTTTGGGGATAAACTCCATTATTTTGGCGTGAAAGCCTGGTATTGAGCTAATAAGCGGCATTTTGTGGAGAAAATGTTTTCTTTAAAGGATAAAGGTGATCTTTTGGGGAGAAAATGTCTGATTTGCAGCATAAAAAGACGCATTTGGGGAAGACAGCGTCTTTTATTGGGACAGCACATTTTATTCCAATAATAACACATTTTCTTCCCAGAATACCGCCTTTGATCCCCAAAAGAAGGCATTTTCTTCCCAGAATACTGCTTTTTAGACCAAAAATAAGTCATCCTCTCCAAAAAAGACCTATTTCTGTCCTCAAAATGAGAAATATTCTCCCCAAAATATCATTCTTGGTTCCAAATTGAAGACTTTTTATCCATTAAATACCACGTAGGGCTCCCTATATTATACATTTTCTCCCGCAAATTGCTCTTTTGATCCCCCAAATAAGAAATACTCTCCCCAAAGTAGCGCTTTCGTTTCCTTTCCCAAAAAGAAGACACTTGAAGATGAAAGGCAGTATTCTGGGGAGAAAATGCCTTTTTGGGGGGCTAAAGAGTGGCACTTAAGAGAGAACCTGTTTGGTTTCTGGGATGAAGAGTGATATTCGGGGAGAAAATGTCTAATTGTTGGCAGAAATTGATATGCAGGGGAGAAATGGTTGTATTTGGGAGCGAAAAAGAGTGTTTTGTGGAGAAAATGCCTGAGTTTTGGGGATAAACTCCATTATTTTGGCGTGAAAGCCTGGTATTGAGCTAATAAGCGGCATTTTGTGGAGAAAATGTCTTCTTTTGAGGATAAAGGTGATCTTTCGGAGAGAAAATGTCTGATTTGCAGCATAAAAAGACGCATTTGGGGAAGACAGTGTCTTTTATTGGGACAGCACATTTTATTCCAATAATAACACATTTTCTTCCCAGAATACCACCTTTGATCCCCAAAAGAAGGCATTTTCTTCCCAGAATACTGCTTTTTAGACCGAAAATAAGTCATCCTCTCCAAAAAAGACCTATTTCTGTCCTCAAAATGAGAAATATTCTCCCCAAAATATCATTCTTGGTTCCAAAGAGAAGATTTTTTATCCATTAAATACCACGTAGGGTTCCCTATATTACACATTTTCTCCCCCAAATTGCTCTTTTGATCCCCCAAATAAGAAATACTCTCCCCCAAGTAGCGCTTTCGTTTCCTTTCCCAAATATGAGACATTTGAAGATGAAAGGCAGTATTCTGGGGAGAAAATGCCTTTTTGGGGGGCTAAAAAGTGGCACTGAAGAAAGAACCTGTTTGGTTTCTGGGATGAAGAGTGATATTCGGGGAGAAAATGTCTAATTGTTGGCAGAAATTGATATGCCGGGGAGAAATGGTTGTATATGGGAGAGAAAAAGAGTGTTTTGGGGAGAAAATGCGTGAGTTTTGGGGATAAAGTGCATTATTTTGGTGTGAAAGCCTGGTATTGAGCTAATAAGCGGCATTTTGTGGAGAAAATGTCTTCCTTAGAGGATTAAGGTGATCTTTCGTGGAGGAAATGTCTGATTTGCAGCATAAAAAGACGCATTTGGGGAAGACAGCGTCTTTTATTTGGACATCACATTTTATTCCAATAATAACACATTTTCTTCCCAGAATACCGCCTTTGATCCCCAAAAGAAGGCATTTTCTTCCCAGAATACTGCTTTTTAGACCAAAAATAAGTCATCCTCTCCAAAAAAGACCTATTTCTGTCCTCAAAATGAGAAATATTCTCCCCAAAATATCATTCTTGGTTCCAAATTGAAGACTTTTTATCCATTAAATACCACGTAGGGCTCCCTATATTATACATTTTCTCCCCCAAATTGCTCTTTTGATCCCCCAAATAAGAAATACTCTCCCCCAAGTAGCGCTTTCATTTCCTTTCCCAAATATGAGACACTTGAAGATGAAAGGCAGTATTCTGGGGAGAAAATGCCTTTTTGGGGGGCTAAAGAGTGGCACTTAAGAGAGAACCTTTTTGGTTTCTGGGATGAAGAGTGATATTCGGGGAGAAAATGTCTAATTGTTGGCAGAAATTGATATGCCGGGGAGAAATGGTTGTATATGGGAGAGAAAAAGAGTGTTTTGTGGAGAAAATGCATGAGTTTTGGGGATAAAGTGCATTATTTTGGTGTGAAAGCCTGGTATTGAGTTAATAAGCGGCATTTTGTGGAGAAAATGTCTTCTTTAGAGGATAAAGGTGATCTTTCGGAGAGAAAATGTCTGATTTGCAGCATAAAAAGACGCATTTGGGGAAGACAGTGTCTTTTATTGGGACAGCACATTTTATTCCAATAATAACACATTTTCTTCCCGAATACCACCTTTGATCCCCAAAAGAAGGCATTTTCTTCCCAGAATACTGCTTTTTAGACCGAAAATAAGTCATCCTCTCCAAAAAAGACCTATTTCTGTCCTCAAAATGAGAAATATTCTCCCCAAAATATCATTCTTGGTTCCAAATAGAAGATTTTTTATCCATTAAATACCACGTAGGTTTCCCTATATTACACATTTTCTCCCCCAAATTGCTCTTTTGATCCCCCAAATAAGAAATACTCTCCCCAAAGTAGCGCTTTCGTTTCCTTTCCAAATAATGAGACATTTGAAGATGAAAGGCAGTATTCTGGGGAGAAAATGCCTTTTTGGGGGGCTAAAGAGTGGCACTTAAGAGAGAACCTGTTTGGTTTCTGGGATGAAGAGTGATATTCGGGGAGAAAATGTCTAATTGTTGGCAGAAATTGATATGCAAGGGAGAAATGGTTGTATTTCGGAGAGAAAAAGAGTGTTTTGGGGAGAAAATGCATGTGTTTTGGGGATAAAGTGCATTATTTTGGCGTGAAAGCCTGGTATTGAGCTAATAAGTGGCATTTTGTGGAGAAAATGTCTTCCTTAGAGGATTAAGGTGATCTTTCGGGGAGAAAATGTCTGATTTGCGGCATAAAAAGACGCATTTGGGGAAGACAGCGTCTTTTATTGGGACAGCACATTTTATTCCAATAATAACACATTTTCTTCCCAGAATACCACCTTTGATCCCCAAAAGAAGGCATTTTCTTCCCAGAATACCGCTTTTTAGACCGAAAATCAGTCATCCTCTCCAAAAAAGACCTATTTCTGTCCTCAAAATGAGAAATATTCTCCCCAAAATATCATTCTTGGTTCCAAATAGAAGATTTTTTATCCATTAAATACCACGTAGGGTTACCTATATTACACATTTTCTCCCCCAAATTGCTCTTTTGATCCCCCAAATAAGAAATACTCTCCCCAAAGTAGCGCTTTCGTTTCCTTTCCCAAAAAGGAGACATTTGAAGATGAAAGGCAGTATTCTGGGGAGAAAATGCCTTTTTGGGGGGCTAAAGAGTGGCACTGAAGAGAGAACCTGTTTGGTTTCTGGGATGAAGAGTGATATTCGGGGAGAAAATGTCTAATTGTTGGCAGAAATTGATATGCCGGAGAGAAATGGTTGTATTTTGGAGAGAAAAAGCGTGTTTTGGGTAGAAAATGCGTGAGTTTTGGGGATAAAGTGCATTATTTTGGTGTGAAAGCCTGGTATTGAGCTAATAAGCGGCATTTTGTGGAGAAAATGTCTTCCTTAGAGGATTAAGGTGATCTTTCGTGGAGGAAATGTCTGATTTGCAGCATAAAAAGACGCATTTGGGGAAGACAGCGTCTTTTATTGGGACATCACATTTTATTCCAATAATAACACATTTTCTTCCCGAATACCACCTTTGATCCCCAAAAGAAGGCATTTTCTTCCCAGAATACTGCTTTTTAGACCGAAAATAAGTCATCCTCTCCAAAAAAGACCTTTTTCTGTCCTCAAAATGAGAAATATTCTCCACAAAATATCATTCTTGGTTCCAAATAGAAGATTTTTTATCCATTAAATACCACGTAGGTTTCCCTATATTACACATTTTTTCCCCCAAATTGCTCTTTTGATCCCCCAAATAAGAAATACTCTCCCCAAAGTAGCGCTTTCGTTTCCTTTCCCAAATATGAGACATTTGAAGATGAAAGGCAGTATTCTGGGGAGAAAATGCCTTTTTGGGGGGCTAAAGAGTGGCACTTAAGAGAGAACCTGTTTGGTTTCTGGGATGAAGAGTGATATTCGGGGAGAAAATGTCTAATTGTTGGCAGAAATTGATATGCCCGGGAGAAATGGTTGTATTTTGGAGCGAAAAAGCGTGTTTTGTGGAGAAAATGCCTGAGTTTTGGGGATAAAGTGCATTATTTTGGCGTGAAAGCCTGGTATTGAGCTAATAAGTGGCATTTTGTGGAGAAAATGTCTTCTTTAGAGGATTAAGGTGATCTTTCGGGGAGAAAATGTCTGATTTGCAGCATAAAAAGACGCATTTGGGGAAGACAGCGTCTTTTATTGGGACATCACATTTTATTCCAATAATAACACATTTTCTTCCCAGAATACCACCTTTGATCCCCAAAAGAAGGCATTTTCTTCCCAGAATACTGCTTTTTAGACCGAAAATAAGTCATCCTCTCCAAAAAAGACCTATTTCTGTCCTCAAAATGAGAAATATTCTCCCCAAAATATCATTCTTGGTTCCAAATACAAGACTTTTTCTCCATTAAATACCACGTAGGGTTACCTATATTACTCATTTTCTCCCCCAAATTGCTCTTTTGATCCCCCAAATAAGAAATACTCTCCCCAAAGTAGTGCTTTCGTTTCCTTTCCCAAATATGAGACATTTGAAGATGAAAGGCAGTATTCTGGGGAGAAAATGCCTTTTTGGGGGCTAAAGAGTGGCACTTAAGAGAGAACCTGTTTGGTTTCTGGGATGAAGAGTGATATTCGGGGAGAAAATGTCTAATTGTTGGCAGAAATTGATATGCCGGAGAGAAATGGTTGTATTTTGGAGAGAAAAAGCGTGTTTTGGGTAGAAAATGCCTGAGTTTTGGGGAAAACTGCATTATTTTGGCGTGAAAGCCTGGTATTGAGCTAATAAGCGGCATTTTGTGGAGAAAATGTCTTCCTTAGAGGATTAAGGTGATCTTTCGTGGAGGAAATGTCTGATTTGCAGCATAAAAAGACGCATTTGGGGAAGACAGCGTCTTTTATTGGGACATCACATTTTATTCCAATAATAACACATTTTCTTCCCAGAATACCACCTTTGATCCCCAAAAGAAGGCATTTTCTTCCCAGAATACTGCTTTTTAGACCGAAAATAAGTCATCCTCTCCAAAAAAGACCTATTTCTGTCCTCAAAATGAGAAATATTCTCCCCAAAATATCATTCTTGGTTCCAAATACAAGACTTTTTCTCCATTAAATACCACGTAGGGTTACCTATATTACTCATTTTCTCCCCCAAATTGCTCTTTTGATCCCCCAAATAAGAAATACTCTCCCCAAAGTAGTGCTTTCGTTTCCTTTCCCAAATATGAGACATTTGAAGATGAAAGGCAGTATTCTGGGGAGAAAATGCCTTTTTGGGGGCTAAAGAGTGGCACTTAAGAGAGAACCTGTTTGGTTTCTGGGATGAAGAGTGATATTCGGGGAGAAAATGTCTAATTGTTGGCAGAAATTGATATGCCGGAGAGAAATGGTTGTATTTTGGAGAGAAAAAGCGTGTTTTGGGTAGAAAATGCATGAGTTTTGGGGAAAACTGCATTATTTTGGCGTGAAAGCCTGGTATTGAGCTAATAAGCGGCATTTTGTGGAGAAAATGTCTTCCTTAGAGGATTAAGGTGATCTTTCGGGGAGGAAATGTCTGATTTGCAGCATAAAAAGACGCATTTGGGGAAGACAGCGTCTTTTATTGGGACATCACATTTTATTCCAATAATAACACATTTTCTTCCCGAATACCACCTTTGATCCCCAAAAGAAGGCATTTTCTTCCCAGAATACTGCTTTTTAGACCGAAAATAAGTCATCCTCTCCAAAAAAGACCTATTTCTGTCCTCAAAATGAGAAATATTCTCCCCAAAATATCATTCTTGGTTCCAAATAGAAGATTTTTTATCCATTAAATACCACGTAGGTTTCCCTATATTACACATTTTTTCCCCCAAATTGCTCTTTTGATCCCCCAAATAAGAAATACTCTCCCCAAAGTAGCGCTTTCGTTTCCTTTCCCAAATATGAGACATTTGAAGATGAAAGGCAGTATTCTGGGGAGAAAATGCCTTTTTGGGGGGCTAAAGAGTGGCACTTAAGAGAGAACCTGTTTGGTTTCTGGGATGAAGAGTGATATTCGGGGAGAAAATGTCTAATTGTTGGCAGAAATTGATATGCCGGGGAGAAATGGTTGTATTTTGGAGCGAAAAAGCGTGTTTTGTGGAGAAAATGCATGAGTTTTGGGGATAAAGTGCATTATTTTGGCGTGAAAGCCTGGTATTGAGCTAATAAGTGGCATTTTGTGGAGAAAATGTCTTCCTTAGAGGATTAAGGTGATCTTTCGTGGAGAAAATGTCTGATTTGCAGCATAAAAAGACGCATTTGGGGAAGACAGCGTCTTTTATTGGGACATCACATTTTATTCCAATAATAACACATTTTCTTCCCAGAATACCGCCTTTGATCCCCAAAAGAAGGCATTTTCTTCCCAGAATACTGCTTTTTAGACCGAAAATAAGTCATCCTCTCCAAAAAAGACCTATTTCTGTCCTCAAAATGAGAAATATTCTCCCCAAAATATCATTCTTGGTTCCAAATACAAGACTTTTTCTCCATTAAATACCACGTAGGGTTACCTATATTACTCATTTTATCCCCCAAATTGCTCTTTTGATCCCCCAAATAAGAAATACTCTCCCCAAAGTAGTGCTTTCGTTTCCTTTCCCAAAAAGAAGACACTTGAAGATGAAAGGCAGTATTCTGGGGAGAAAATGCCTTTTTGGGGGCTAAAGAGTGGCACTTAAGAGAGAACCTGTTTGGTTTCTGGGATGAAGAGTGATATTCGGGGAGAAAATGTCTAATTGTTGGCAGAAATTGATATGCAGGGGAGAAATGGTTGTATTTTGGAGCCAAAAAGTGTGTTTTGTGGAGAAAATGCATGAGTTTTGGGGATAAAGTGCATTATTTTGGCGTGAAAGCCTGGTATTGAGCTAATAAGCGGCATTTTGTGGAGAAAATGTCTTCCTTAGAGGATTAAGGTGATCTTTCGTGGAGGAAATGTCTGATTTGCAGCATAAAAAGACGCATTTGGGGAAGACAGTGTCTTTTATTGGGACAGCACATTTTATTCCAATAATAACACATTTTCTTCCCGAATACCGCCTTTTATCCCCAAGAGAAGGCATTTTCTTCCCAGAATACTGCTTTTTAGACCGAAAATCAGTCATCCTCTCCAAAAAAGACCTATTTCTGTCCTCAAAATGAGAAATATTCTCCCCAAAATATCATTCTTGGTTCCAAATAGAAGATTTTTTATCCATTAAATACCACATAGGGTTCCCTATATTACACATTTTCTCCCCCAAATTGCTCTTTTGGTCCCCAAAATATGAAATGCTCTCCCCAAAGTAGTGCTTTCGTTTCCTTTCCCAAATATGAGACTTTTGAAGATGAAAGGCAGTATTCTGGGGAGAAAATGCCTTTTTGGGGGCTAAAGAGTGGCACTTAAGAGAGAACCTGTTTGGTTTCTGGGATGAAGAGTGATATTCGGGGAGAAAATGTCTAATTGTTGGCAGAAATTGATATGCAGGGGAGAAATGGTTGTATTTGGGAGAGAAAAACAGTTTTTTGGGGAGAAAATGCCTGAGTTTTGGGGATAAAGTGCATTATTTTGGCGTGAAAGCCTGGTATTGAGCTAATAAGCGGCATTTTGTGGAGAAAATGTCTTCTTTAGAGGATAAAGGTGATCTTTTGGGGAGAAAATGTCTGATTTGCAGCATAAAAAGACGCATTTGGGGAAGACAGCGTCTTTTATTGGGACAGCACATTTTATTCCAATAATAACACAATTTCTTCCCAGAATACCGCCTTTGATCCCCAAAAGAAGGCATTTTCTTCCCAGAATACTGCTTTTTAGACCAAAAATAAGACATCCTCTCAAAAAAGACCTATTTCTGTCCTCAAAATGAGAAATATTCTCCCCAAAATATCATTCTTGGTTCCAAATTGAAGACTTTTTATCCATTAAATACCACGTAGGGTTCCCTATATTACACATTTTCTCCCCCAAATTGCTCTTTTGATCCCCCAAATAAGAAATACTCTCCCCAAAGTAGCGCTTTCGTTTCCTTTCCCAAATATGAGACATTTGAAGATGAAAGGCAGTATTCTGGGGAGAAAATGCCTTTTTGGGGGCTAAAGAGTGGCACTTAAGAGAGAACCTGTTTGGTTTCTGGGATGAAGAGTGATATTCGGGGAGAAAATGTCTAATTGTTGGCAGAAATTGATATGCAGGGGAGAAATGGTTGTATTTTGGAGCCAAAAATTTTGTTTTGTGGAGAAAATGCATGAGTTTTGGGGATAAACTGCATTATTTTGGCGTGAAAGCCTGGTATTGAGCTAATAAGCGGCATTTTGTGGAGAAAATGTCTTCTTTAGAGGATAAAGGTGATCTTTCGGGGAGAAAATGTCTGATTTGCAGCATAAAAAGACGCATTTGGGGAAGACAGCATCTTTTATTGGGACAGCACATTTTATTCCAATAATAACACATTTTCTTCCCGAATACCACCTTTGATCCCCAAAAGAAGGCATTTTCTTCCCAGAATACTGCTTTTTAGTCCAAAAATAAGTCATCCTCTCCAAAAAAGACCTATTTCTGTCCTCAAAATGAGAAATATTCTCCCCAAAATATCATTCTTGGTTCCAAATAGAAGATTTTTTAACCATTAAATACCACGTAGGTTTCCCTATATTACACATTTTCTCCCCAGAATTGCTCTTTTGATCCCCCAAATAAGAAATACTCTCCCCAAAGTAGCGCTTTCGTTTCCTTTCCCAAAAAGGAGACATTTGAAGAGGAAAGGCAGTATTCTGGGGAGAAAATGCCTTTTTGGGGGGATAAAGAGTGGCACTTAAGAGAGAACCTGTTTGGTTTCTGGGATGAAGAGTGATATTCGGGGAGAAAATGTCTAATTGTTGGCAGAAATTGATATGCCGGGGAGAAATGGTTGTATTTTGGAGAGAAAAAGCGTGTTTTGGGTAGAAAATGCCTGAGTTTTGGAGATAAACTGCATTATTTTGGCGTGAAAGCCTGGTATTGAGCTAATAAGCGGCATTTTGTGGAGAAAATGTCTTCCTTAGAGGATTAAGGTGATCTTTCGTGGAGGAAATGTCTGATTTGCAGCATAAAAAGACGCATTTGGGGAAGACAGCGTCTTTTATTGGGACATCACATTTTATTCCAATAATAACACATTTTCTTCCCAGAATACCGCCTTTGATCCCCAAAAGAAGGCATTTTCTTCCCAGAATACTGCTTTTTAGACCGAAAATAAGTCATCCTCTCCAAAAAAGACCTATTTCTGTCCTCAAAATGAGAAATATTCTCCCCAAAATATCATTCTTGGTTCCAAATACAAGACTTTTTCTCCATTAAATACCACGTAGGGTTACCTATATTACTCATTTTCTCCCGCAAATTGCTCTTTTGATCCCCCAAATAAGAAATACTCTCCCCAAAGTAGCGCTTTCGTTTCCTTTCCCAAATATGAGACATTTGAAGATGAAAGGCAGTATTCTGGGGAGAAAATGCCTTTTTGGGGGCTAAAGAGTGGCACTTAAGAGAGAACCTGTTTGGTTTCTGGGATGAAGAGTGATATTCGGGGAGAAAATGTCTAATTGTTGGCAGAAATTGATATGCCGGGGAGAAATGGTTGTATTTTGGAGCGAAAAAGCGTGTTTTGTGGAGAAAATGCCTGAGTTTTGGGGATAAACTGCATTATTTTGGCGTGAAAGCCTGGTATTGAGCTAATAAGCAGCATTTTGTGGTGAAAATGTCTTCCTTAGAGGATTAAGGTGATCTTTCGTGGAGGAAATGTCTGATTTGCAGCATACAAAGACGCATTTGGGGAAGACAGCGTCTTTTATTGGGACATCACATTTTATTCCAATAATAACACATTTTCTTCCCAGAATACCGCCTTTGATCCCCAAAAGAAGGCATTTTCTTCCCAGAATACTGCTTTTTAGACTGAAAATCAGTCATCCTCTCCAAAAAAGACCTATTTCTGTCCTCAAAATGAGAAATATTCTCCCCAAAATATCATTCTTGGTTCCAAATACAAGACTTTTTCTCCATTAAATACCACGTAGGGTTACCTATATTACTCATTTTCTCCCCCAAATTGCTCTTTTGATCCCCCAAATAAGAAATACTCTCCCCAAAGTAGCGCTTTCGTTTCCTTTCCCAAATATGAGACATTTGAAGATGAAAGGCAGTATTCTGGGGAGAAAATGCCTTTTTGGGGGCTAAAGAGTGGCACTTAAGAGAGAACCTGTTTGGTTTCTGGGATGAAGAGTGATATTCGGGGAGAAAATGTCTAATTGTTGGCAGAAATTGATATGCCCGGGAGAAATGGTTGTATTTGGGAGAGAAAAAGAGTGTTTTGTGGAGAAAATGCCTGAGTTTTGGGGATAAACTGCATTATTTTGGCGTGAAAGCCTGGTATTGAGCTAATAAGCGGCATTTTGTGGAGAAAATGTCTTCTTTAGAGGATAAAGGTGATCTTTCGGGGAGAAAATGTCTGATTTGCAGCATAAAAAGACGCATTTGGGGAAGACAGCGTCTTTTATTGGGACAGCACATTTTATTCCAATAATAACACATTTTCTTCCCGAATACCGCCTTTGATCCCCAAAAGAAGGCATTTTCTTCCCAGAATACTGCTTTTTAGACCGAAAATCAGTCATCCTCTCCAAAAAAGACCTATTTCTGTCCTCAAAATGAGAAATATTCTCCCCAAAATATCATTCTTGGTTCCAAAGACAAGACTTTTTATCCATTAAATACCACGTAGGGTTACATATATTACTCATTTTCTCCCCCAAATTGCTCTTTTGATCCCCCAAATAAGAAATACTCTCCCCAAAGTAGCGCTTTCGTTTCCTTTCCCAAATATGAGACATTTGAAGATGAAAGGCAGTATTCTGGGGAGAAAATGCCTTTTTGGGGGCTAAAGAGTGGCACTTAAGAGAGAACCTGTTTGGTTTCTGGGATGAAGAGTGATATTCGGGGAGAAAATGTCTAATTGTTGGCAGAAATTGATATGCCGGGGAGAAATGGTTGTATTTTGGAGCGAAAAAGCGTGTTTTGTGGAGAAAATGCCTGAGTTTTGGGGATAAACTGCATTATTTTGGCGTGAAAGCCTGGTATTGAGCTAATAAGCAGCATTTTGTGGAGAAAATGTCTTCCTTAGAGGATTAAGGTGATCTTTCGTGGAGGAAATGTCTGATTTGCAGCATACAAAGACGCATTTGGGGAAGACAGCGTCTTTTATTGGGACATCACATTTTATTCCAATAATAACACATTTTCTTCCCAGAATACCGCCTTTGATCCCCAAAAGAAGGCATTTTCTTCCCAGAATACTGCTTTTTAGACCGAAAATAAGTCATCCTCTCCACAAAAGACCTATTTCTGTCCTCAAAATGAGAAATATTCTCCCCAAAATATCATTCTTGGTTCCAAATAGAAGACTTTTTCTCCATGTATTTTGTAGCGAAAAGCAGTCTTTTGGGGAGAAAATGCATGATTTTTGGGGATAAACTGAGGCTCGTAAAATTACGTGTGATTTCTTTTGGCAAATGTAGTCTTTGAAATAAAAAGCTTTATTTTTGGGGGGAGAGCCTTTCCTTGATGGGAAATATTGATATTTATCGGAGAATTTTTTTTTTTTTGAGGTTTGAATTTTATATTTTAAGGAGTAAATACTTTTTTGATAAATGATCCGGAAGTGTGGAGAATTTTCTTACAATTGTCACATAAATTGAAATGTTAGGCAGAAAATACCTTATTTGTATACAAGAGAGCTATTTTGAGGAGAAAATGTCATAATTTGGAGTAGATAGCTGTATTTGGGAAAGTGAATGCGTTATTTGAGGAAGTCGGTATAATGGAGTGAAGATGACTAATTATTGGAGGAATAGATGACTTTTTGGGAATAAAATCAATTGTTTTTTGGCTTTAGAAATCTATACATTTGCCAAGGAAAGAAGAAGTCAAAACCTCTCCGTCCCGGGATTCGGAAAGAAATCCCTCACCTGGGAAGAAAGCAGCCGGCTGAAAACGCGGGTCCTCGGCTGCAACCGAGCCGCTGGAGTCGTGCTTCTTGGCGATTGCCGTTTTTCCGAGAAGAGGGGTCTCGGCTAATTCCGTAGCCGAGAAAGAGCGGCTTCAGCCGGCTGCTATTGTCCCTGGACGGGTGGTTGCTCTGCGCAGCCCGGAAAAGAGCACTTTGGACCTCAAAGAAAAGACCTTCTTTTCTTGGCCGAAACTACGACTCCAGGCACTGTTTCAAGTGACTTTCCTTCCATTTCTAAATATTTCATTTCTCATCCCCTTCTCCATTGTTTGATTTAGTTTCTCAGACGACGGAGGAAAGAAACGAAATCTCCTTGGGAGTGAGGTGACGGGCGAGCTGAGAAGCGATGGGAGATGCGCTGCTGAGAGAACTCGAAGTTCGGAGTCGCTCTTTTTCTGGCTCCGGGCGAAAGCAGAACCACCTCGGAAGAAAGCAGGCGGCTGAAGCCGCGCGTCCTTGTTTGCGCCAGTACCGCTGCAGTCGCTCTTCTGGGCGATTGCCGGTTCATCGAGAAGAGGGGACTCGGCTAATTCCGTAGCCTGGAAAGAAGCTTCAGCCGGCTGCTTTCGTCCCTGGAGGGGTGGTTGTTCTGCGCAGCCCGGAAGAGATCAGATTGGACCTCATCATCTTTTCTGGACGGAATCACGATTCCAGGCACTGTTCCAATTGTTTTCCTTTCCATTTCGAAGGACTTCGTTTCTTATCCCCTTTTCCATTGCATGAATCTTAGTTTCTCGGACGGCAGAGAAAAGAAACGAAATCCCGTTTAAAAGTAGGTGACGGGCGAGCTGAGAAACGCTGGGAGATGCGCTCGCCGAGAGAACTCTACTTGAAGTACGGAATCGCTCTTTTCCTGGCGACGGGCGAAAGCCCCCTCTTCGGAAAAAGCAGCCGGCTGAAACCGCGCGTCCTCGGCTGCAACGGAGCCGCTCGAGCCGCGCTTCTGGGCGATTGCCCGTTCTCCGAGAAGAGCGGACTCGGCTGATTCCGTAGCCGAGAAAGGGCGACTTCAGCCCGCTGCTTTCGTCCATGGAGGGGTGGTCGCTCTGCGCAGCTCGGAGAGGAGCACTTTGCATCTTAGTTTCTGTTCTGGCCGGAAGCACGACTCCAATAGCTTTATCAAATCAGGCTTTATTCCAGAAGTAAGACTACTGTTTCATTCGAAATCGAAGGGTAAACACTTGCAATAGTGCCAGCAGTCGTGCTTTCGGCCAGAAAAGAAGCTGAGGTCCAAAGTGCTCCTTTCCGGGCTGCCGACAACAATCACCCCTCCTGGGACGAAAGCAGCCGGCTGAAGTCGCTCTTTCTCGGCTACGGAATTAGCCGAGTCCGCTCTTCTCGGAGAACCGGCAATCGCCGAGAAGCGCGATTCGAGCGGCTGCTTTGCAGCCGTGGACGCTCGGCTTCAAGTCGCTTCTTTCTTCCGAGGTGGGGGATTTCTTTCCGCATCCCGGAACGGAGAAGTTTTGAATTCTCCTTCGGTTCATGGCTACTGTATCGATTTCTATAGCCAGACTTTTTTTCCCAAAAAGTCAGTTATTAGTCCCTATATTTAGACATTTTCTCTCCATACACTGCCTTTAATTCCACAAATAAGGCATTTGCTTTACCAAATACCCAAAATTATTGCGTTTTCTTCTCATAAAATCACTTTTGTTGACAACTAATGTATTTTCTGCCTTACATTTCAAATTATGCTTGACTTTCTCAGACGACGGTGTAAAGAATACGAAATCACCTTCAAAAGTAGGTGAGGAGCGATCTGAGAAGCGCGGCGAGATGCGCTGCCGAGAGAACTCGAATTTCAGAATCGCTCTTTTCCTGGTTACGGGAGAAAGCCCCCTCCTCGGCAGAAAGCAGCCGGCTGAAGCCGCGCGTCCTAGGCTGCAATAGAGCCGCTCGAATCGCGCTCCTCCGCGATTGCCGGTTTTCCGAGGGGACTCGGCTGATTCCGTAGCCGAGAAAGAGCGACTTCAGCCGTCTGCTTTCGTCCCTGGAAGGGTGGTTGCTCTGCGCAGCCCGAAAAGGAGAACTTTGCATCTCAGCTTCTGTTCTGGCCGGAAGCACGAATCCACGCAGTATTCCAAGTGCTTTCCCTTCTATTTCGCATGATTTCCCTTCTTTTCTGCTTTTCTCTTCTCATCCCGGAACGGATAGTTTTTGAAGTCTCTTTCTGTTCTTGGCGATTGTATTGATTTCTATGCCCAAAAACCGCGTTTTCTTCCCTATTAACAGCTATTCAACCTTAGTTGAATAGTAGAATGTTTCTCTCCGATACACCTCTTGTAATTCCACAAATTAGATTTTTATTTCCTCAAATTTCTATCCCATAAATATAAAGTTTTCTCCCCGAAATGTTTCTGTTTATTTTCAAATCAGGGATTTTCTTCCTTACATATCAAATTATACACTAAATGCACACGTTTTCTCTCGTCTTTCTAATTTTTAATTCAAAACACAAGACCTTTTCTTCGTTGAATAGCAAATTCTAACCGAAAAAAATAGCAATGTTTCCCCTCTCCAAAACAATACAGCTTTTCGTTCAAAACTATGACATTTTCTTCCTGAAATCCCCAACAGTATCCAATGGATTCCAATAGCAAGACTCGCTCTCCCTTAAAAAACAATCATTATCACAAAAAGAAGACATTAGCTTTATCAAATCAGGCTTTTATTCCAGAAGTAAGACTACTGTTTCATTCGAAATCGAAGGGAAAACACTTGGAATAGTGCCAGCAGTCGTGCTTTCGGCCAGAAAAGAAGCTGAGGTCCAAAGTGCTCCTTTCCGGGCTGCCGACAACAACCACCCCTCCTGGGACGAAAGCAGCCGGCTGAAGTCGCTCTTTCTCGGCTACGGAATTACCCGAGTCCGCTCTTCTCGGAGAACCGGCAATCGCCGAGAAGCGCGATTCGAGCGGCTCCTTTGCAGCCGTGGACGCGCGGCTTCAATTCGCTGCTTTCTTCCGAGGTGGGGGATTTCCTTCCGCATCCCGGAACGCTGAAGTTTTGACTTCTCCTTCGGTTCTTGGCTAATGTATCGATTTCTATAGCCAGAAAACAACTTTTTTCCCCAAAAAGTCAGTTATTCGTCCCTATATTTAGACATTTTCTCTCCAAGACACTGCCACGTATAAGGCATTTACTTTCCCAAATACTGCTATCCACCCCAGAATTATGACATTTTCTCCTCAAAATACCTCTTTTCTATACAATCAATGTATTTTCTGCCTTACATTTCAAATTATGTCCCAATTGTAAGACGTTTTCTTTTGTCCTTCTGATTTTTTATCCAAAAAATAAGACCTTTTCTCCCTGAAATACCAAATTCTAACCCCCAAATAAATCAATTTCTCCGGTAAATTATCAATGTTTTCCTCAGAAAATGGCTTTCTCCCCAATAATACAGCTTTTTATTCCAAATAGTACATTTTCCCAAAGAAATCACACTTTTTGTCTCAAAAACAATACTTCCAATCCTCAAAGAATCGTATTTGATTCAAAAATTATGACATTTTCCACTCTACATTTCAATTGTTGCGCCAAAGATGATCTCTTTTCTGCTTAAAATATCATTTCTTAGAAGAAAAAGAGGACAGCTTCTTCCTTAAATGCCACATTTTTTTCCAGAGATATTTTCTACCCAAAATTGCCTATATTTTTCTCAAGAGTAAGACGTTTTCTCCCTTAAATATCACGTTTGATACAAAACGTTTTTGTCTCTTACTCTTACACTCTTTATCTCCAAAACTAGACATTTCCTCCCCAGTTCAATAATATTCAATTGATTTTAGCAGAATGACACACTCTCCCTTAATGACACACTCATTATCTCAAAAACAAGACATTAGCTATATCAAAACCATGCTTTTTAGTCAAAAGTAAGACATTTTCCATGTTTAGTCCCAAAATAAGACACTTATTCCTCAGAATACTGCATTTTATCCCCCCCAAATGATATTTTGTCCCCTAAGCAACTTTTTTCCTCCCAAAATCTGACACGATCTCCCCAAAATACCACTTTCTACCCCAAAATAAGAGGTTTTCTCAAAAAAGAACGCATTTTATAGATATAGTAGAGATTTAGAGATCTGTTCTCCCTACGTGCCTCTTTTGACCCTGAAAATAAGACATGTTCTCCCTTAAATATCGTTTTTCAAACCAAGAAAAAGACATTTTCTAGTCCATTTAGGAAGTTTGGTCCCTAAAGTAAGACATTTCCTCCCTTAGATATCATATTTGATCCCCAAATTAAGACGATTTCTCCCCCAAAGAACTCATAATAAAAAATTAGACGTCATCTTCTTCACATTTCATCACAAATATCAGATCTTCTCCCTTCAAAGGATGGCTGTATACAAAATAAAATGAAATATTCTCCTTTAAATATCACCTTTTCCCCAATATAATACATATATATACAAAATACCACTTTGTATCCCTAAATATGTCATTTTCTCCCAATGATTCCACTTATTATGGAATTAAAAATATGACCTTTTGTCCCAAAATACAGTTTTCTATTCCTAAAACAGAACATTTCCTTCCCAAAGTACCCCAATATATCCCCCAACCAAGCCATTTACCAAAAAACTAACAGCTTTTTATCTCAAACGATAGATATTTTCTCCTGGAAACACCATTTACTATCCCCCAAATTAAATATTTTCCCTACAAAACACTGCATTTCATCCCCTAGAGAAGATATTTTCTCCACAAAATGCCGCTTATTAGCTCAATACCAGGCTTTCACGCCAAAATAATGCAGTTTATCCCCAAAACTCAGGCATTTTCTCCCCAAAACACGCTTTTTCTCTCCCAAATACAACCATTTCTCCCCTACAAATCAATTTCTGACAACAATTAGACATTTTCTCCCCGAATATCACTCTTCATCCCAGAAATCATACAGGTTCTCCCTTAATGCCACTCTTTATCCCCCCAAAAAGGCATTTTCTCCCCAGAATACTGCCTTTCATCTTCAAATGTCTCATATTTGGGAAAGGAAACGAAAGCGCTACTTTGGGGAGAGTATTTCTTATTTGGGGGATCAAAAGAGCAATTTGGGGGAGAAAATGTGTAAAATAGGAACCCTACGTGGTATTTAATGGAGAAAAAGTCTTGTCTTTGGAACCAAGAATGATATTTTGGGGAGAATATTTCTAATTTTGAGGACAGAAATAGGTCTTTTTTGGAGAGGATGACTTATTTTCGGTCTAAAAAGCAGTATTCTGGGAAGAAAATGCCTTCTTTTGGGGATAAAAGGCGGTATTCTGGGAAGAAAATGTGTTATTATTTGAATAAAATGTGATGTCCCAATAAAAAACACTATCTTCCCCAAATGCGTCTTTTTATGCTGCAAATCAGACATTTTCTCCCCGAAAGATCACCTTTATCCTCTAAAGAAGACATTTTCTCCACAAAATGCCGCTTATTAGCTCAATACCAGGCTTTCACGCCAAAATAATGCACTTTATCCCCAAAACTCATGCATTTTCTCCACAAAACACGCTTTTTCGCTCCCAAATACAACCATTTCTCCCCTGCATATCAATTTCTGCCAACAATTAGACATTTTCTCCCCGAATATCACTCTTCATCCCAGAAATCATACAGGTTCTCTCTTAATGACACTCTTTAGCCCCCCTAAAAGGCATTTTCTCCCCAGAATACTGCCTTTCATCTTCAAGTGTCTCATATTTGGGAAAGGAAACGAAAGCGCTACTTTGGGGAGAGTATTTCTTATTTGGGGGATCAAAAGAGCAATTTGGGGGAGAAAATGTGTAGTATAGGGAACCCTATGTGGTATTTAATGGATAAAAAGTCTTCTATTTGGAAGAAACAATGATATTTTGGGGAGAATATTTCTCATTTTGAGGACAGAAATAGGTCTTTTTTGGAGAGGATGACTTATTTTCGGTCTAAAAAGCAGTATTCTGGGAAGAAAATGCCTTCTTTTGGGGATAAAAGGCGGTATTCTGGGAAGAAAATGTGTTATTATTAGAATAAAATGTGCTGTCCGAGTAAAAGACACTATCTTCCCCAAATTCGTCTTTTTATGCTGCAAATCAGACATTTTCTCCCCGAAAGATCACCTTTATCCTCTAAAGAAGACATTTTCTCCACAAAATGCCGCTGATTAGCTCAATACCAGGCTTTCACGCCAAAATAATGCACTTTATCCCCAAAACTCAGGCATTTTCTCCCCAAAACACGCTTTTTCTCTCCCAAATACAACCATTTCTCCCCTACAAATCAATTTCTGACAACAATTAGAAATTTTCTCCCCGAATATCACTCTTCATCCCAGAAACCAAACAGATTCTCTCTTAATGCCACTCTTTAGCCCCCCAAAAAGGCATTTTCTCCCCAGAATACTGCCTTTCATCTTCAAATGTCTCATATTTGGGAAAGGAAACGAAAGCGCTACTTTGGGGAGAGTATTTCTTATTTGGGGGATCAAAAGAGCAATTTGGGGGAGAAAATGTGTAATATAGGGAACCCTACGTGGTATTTATGGATAAAAAGTCTTGTCTTTGGAACCAAGAATGATATTTTGGGGAGAATATTTCTAATTTTGAGGACAGAAATAGGTCTTTTTTGGAGAGGATGACTTATTTTCGGTCTAAAAAGCAGTATTCTGGGAAGAAAATGCCTTCTTTTGGGGATCAAAGGCGGTATTCGGGAAGAAAATGTGTTATTATTTGAATAAAATGTGATGTCCCAATAAAAAACACTATCTTCCCCAAATGCGTCTTTTTATGCTGCAAATCAGACATTTTCTCCCCGAAAGATCACCTTAATCCTCTAAAGAAGACATTTTCTCCACAAAATGCCGCTTATTAGCTCAATACCAGGCTTTCACGCCAAAATAATGCACTTTATCTCCAAAACTCAGGCATTTTCTCCCCAAAACACGCTTTTTCGCTCCCAAATACAACCATTTCTCCCCTACAAATCAATTTCTGCCAACAATTAGACATTTTCTCCCCGAATATCACTCTTCATCCCAGAAATCATACAGGTTCTCTCTTAAGTGCCACTCTTTATTGCCCCCAGAAAGGCATTTTCTCCCCAGAATACTGCCTTTCATCTTCAAGTGTCTTCTTTTTGGGAAAGGAAACGAAAGCGCTACTTTGGGGAGAGTATTTCTTATTTGGGGGATCAAAAGAGCAATTTGGGGGAGAAAATGTGTAATATAGGGAACCCTATGTGGTATTTAATGGATAAAAAATCTTCTATTTGGAACCAAGAATGATGTTTTGGGGAGAATGTTTCTAATTTTGAGGACAGAAATAGGTCTTTTTTGGAGAGGATGACTTATTTTCGGTCTAAAAAGTGGTATTCTGGGAAGAAAATGCCTTCTTTTGGGGATAAAAGGCGGTATTCGGGAAGAAAATGTGTTATTATTGGAATAAAATGTGATGTCCCAATAAAAGACGCTGTCTTCCCCAAATGCGTCTTTTTATGCTGCAAATCACACATTTTCTCCCCGAAAGATCACCTTTATCCTCAAAAGAAGACATTTTCTCCACAAAATGCCGCTTATTAGATCAATACCAGGCTTTCACGCCAAAATAATGCACTTTATCCCAAAAACTCAGGCATTTTCTCCCCAAAACACTCTTTTTCTCTCCCAAATACAACCATTTCTCCCCTGCATATCAATTTCTGACAACAATTAGACATTTTCTCCCCGAATATCACTCTTCATCCCAGAAATCATACAGGTTCTCCCTTAATGCCACTCTTTATCCAACCAAAAAAGGCGTTTTCTCCCCAGAATACTGCCTTTCATCTTCAAGTGTCTTCTTTTTGGGAAAGAAAACGAAAGCGCTACTTTGGGGAGAGTATTTCTTATTTGGGGGATCAAAAGAGCAATTTGGGGGAGAAAATGTGTAGTATAGGGAACCCTACGTGGTATTTAATGGATAAAAAGTCTTGTCTTTGGAACCAAGAATGATATTTTGGGGAGAATATTTCTCATTTTGAGGACAGAAATAGGTCTTTTTTGGAGAGGATGACTTATTTTCGGTCTAAAAAGCAGTATTCTGGGAAGAAAATGCCTTCTTTTGGGGATCAAAGGCGGTATTCGGGAAGAAAATGTGTTATTATTGGAATAAAATGTGCTGTCCCAATAAAAGACACTATCTTCCCCAAATGCGTCTTTTTATGCTGCAAATCAGACATTTTCTCCCCGAAAGATCACCTTTATCCTCTAAAGAAGACATTTTCTCCACAAAATGCCGCTTATTAGCTCAATACCAGGCTTTCACGCCAAAATAATGCACTTTATCCCCAAAACTCAGGCATTTTCTCCACAAAACACGCTTTTTCTCTCCCAAATACAACCATTTCTCCCCTGCATATCAATTTCTGCCAACAATTAGACATTTTCTCCCCGAATATCACTCTTCATCCCAGAAATCATACAGGTTCTCCCTTAATGCCACTCTTTATCCCCCCAAAAAGGCATTTTCTCCCCAGAATACTGCCTTTCATCTTCAAATGTCTCATAATTGGGAAAGGAAACGAAAGCGCTACTTTGGGGAGAGTATTTCTTATTTGGGGGATCAAAAGAGCAATTTGGGGGAGAAAATGTGTAATATAGGGAACCCTACGTGGTATTTAATGGAGAAAAAGTCTTCTATTTGGAACCAAGAATGATATTTTGGGGAGAATATTTCTCATTTTGAGGACAGAAATAGGTCTTTTTTGGAGAGGATGACTTATTTTCGGTCTAAAAAGCGGTATTCTGGGAAGAAAATGCCTTTTTTTGGGGATAAAAGGCGGTATTCTGGGAAGAAAATGTGTTATTAGTGGAATAAAATGTGCTGTCCCAATAAAAGACGCTGTCTTCCCCAAATGCGTCTTTTTATGCTGCAAATCAGATATTTTCTCCCCGAAAGATCACCTTTATCCTCTAAAGAAGACATTTTCTCCACAAAATGCCGCTTATTAGCTCAATACCAGGCTTTCACGCCAAAATAATGCACTTTATCCCCAAAACTCAGGCATTTTCTTCACAAAACACGCTATTTCTCTCCCAAATACAACCATTTCTCCCCTGCATATCAATTTCTGCCAACAATTAGACATTTTCTCCCCGAATATCACTCTTCATCCCAGAAACCAAACAGGTTCTCTCTTAAGTGCCACTCTTTATGGCCCCCCAAAAAGGCATTTTCTCCCCAGAATACTGCCTTTCATCTTCAAGTGTCTTCTTTTTGGGAAAGGAAACGAAAGCGCTACTTTGGGGAGAGTATTTCTTATTTGGGGGATCAAAAGAGCAATTTGGGTGAGAAAATGTGTAGTATAGGGAACGCTATGTGGTATTTAATGGATAAAAAATCTTCTATTTGGAAACAAGAATGATATTTTGGGGAGAATATTTCTCATTTTGAGGACAGAAATAGGTCTTTTTTGGAGAGGATGACTTATTTTCGGTCTAAAAAGCAGTATTCTGGGAAGAAAATGCCTTCTTTTGGGGATAAAAGGCGGTATTCGGGAAGAAAATGTGTTATTATTGGAATAAAATGTGATGTCCCAATAAAAGACGCTGTCTTCCCCAAATGCGTCTTTTTATGCTGCAAATCACACATTTTCTCCCCGAAAGATCACCTTTATCCTCTAAAGAAGTCATTTTCTCCACAAAATGCCGCTTATTAGCTCAATACCAGGCTTTCACGCCAAAATAATGCACTTTATCCCCAAAACTCAGGCATTTTCTCCCCAAAACACGCTTTTTCTCTCCCAAATACAACCATTTCTCCCTGCATATCAATTTCTGACAACAATTAGACATTTTCTCCCCGAATATCACTCTTCATCCCAGAAACCAAACAGGTTCTCTCTTAAGTGCCACTCTTTAGCCCCCCAAAAAGGCATATTCTCCCCAGAATACTGCCTTTCATCTTCAAATGTCTCATATTTGGGAAAGGAAACGGAAGCGCTACTTTGGGGAGAGTATTTCTTATTTGGGGGATCAAAAGAGCAATTCTGGGGAGAAAATGTGTAATATAGGGAACCCTACGTGGTATTTAATGGAGAAAAAGTCTTATATTTGGAAGAAACAATGATATTTTGGGGAGAATATTTCTCATTTTGAGGACAGAAATAGGTCTTTTTTGGAGAGGATGACTTATTTTCGGTCTAAAAAGCAGTATTCTGGGAAGAAAATGCCTTCTTTTGGGGATCAAAGGCGGTATTCTGGGAAGAAAATGTGTTATTATTGGAATAAAATGTGATGTCCCAATAAAAGACGCTGTCTTCCCCAAATGCGTCTTTTTATGCTGCAAATCAGACATTTTCTCCCCGAAAGATCACCTTTATCCTCTAAAGAAGACATTTTCTCCACAAAATGCCGCTTATTAGCTCAATACCAGGCTTTCACGCCAAAATAATGCACTTTATCCCCAAAACTCAGGCATTTTCTCCCCAAAACACTCTTTTTCTCTCCCAAATACAACCATTTCTCCCCTGCATATCAATTTCTGCCAACAATTAGACATTTTCTCCCCGAATATCACTCTTCATCCCAGAAATCATACAGGTTCTCCCTTAATGCCACTCTTTATCCCCCCAGAAAGTCATTTTCTCCCCAGAATACTGCCTTTCATCTTCAAGTGTCTTCTTTTTCGGAAAGGAAACGAAAGCGCTACTTTGGGGAGAGTATTTCTTATTTGGGGGACCAAAAGAGCAATTTGGGTGAGAAAATGTGTAGTATAGGGAAAGCTATGTGGTATTTAATGGATAAAAAATCTTCTATTTGGAAACAAGAATGATATTTTGGGGAGAATATTTCTCATTTTGAGGACAGAAATAGGTCTTTTTTGGAGAGGATGACTTATTTTCGGTCTAAAAAGCAGTATTCTGGGAAGAAAATGCCTTCTTTTGGGGATAAAAGGCGGTATTCGGGAAGAAAATGTGTTATTATTGGAATAAAATGTGATGTCCCAATAAAAGACGCTGTCTTCCCCAAATGCGTCTTTTTATGCTGCAAATCACACATTTTCTCCCCGAAAGATCACCTTTATCCTCTAAAGAAGTCATTTTCTCCACAAAATGCCGCTTATTAGCTCAATACCAGGCTTTCACGCCGAAGTAATGCACTTTATCCCCAAAACTCATGCATTTTCTCCACAAAACACGCTTTTTCGCTTCAAATTACAACCATTTCTCCCCTGCATATCAATTTCTGCCAACAATTAGACATTTTCTCCCCAAATATCATTCTTCATCCCAGAAACCAAACAGGTTCTCTCTTAATGCCACTCTTTAGCCCCCCAAAAAGGCATTTTCTCCCCAGAATACTGCCTTTCATCTTCAAGTGTCTTCTTTTTGGGAAAGGAAACGAAAGCGCTACTTTGGGGAGAGTATTTCTTATTTGGGGGATCAAAAGAGCAATTTGGGGGAGAAAATGTGTAATATAGGGAACCCTATGTGGTATTTAATGGATAAAAAATCTTCTATTTGGAACCAAGAATGATGTTTTGGGGAGAATATTTCTAATTTTGAGGACAGAAATAGGTCTTTTTTGGAGAGGATGACTTATTTTCGGTCTAAAAAGTGGTATTCTGGGAAGAAAATGCCTTCTTTTGGGGATAAAAGGCGGTATTCGGGAAGAAAATGTGTTATTATTGGAATAAATGTGATGTCCCAATAAAAGACGCTGTCTTCCCCAAATGCGTCTTTTTATGCTGCAAATCAGATATTTTCTCCCCGAAAGATCACCTTTATCCTCTAAGGAAGACATTTTCTCCACAAAATGCCGCTTATTAGATCAATACCAGGCTTTCACGCCAAAATAATGCACTTTATCCCAAAAACTCAGGCATTTTCTCCACAAAACACACTTTTTGGCTCCCAAATACAACCATTTCTCCCCTGCATATCAATTTCTGACAACAATTAGACATTTTCTCCCCGAATATCACTCTTCATCCCAGAAATCATACAGGTTCTCCCTTAATGCCACTCTTTATCCAACCAAAAAAGGCGTTTTCTCCCCAGAATACTGCCTTTCATCTTCAAGTGTCTTCTTTTTGGGAAAGAAAACGAAAGCGCTACTTTGGGGAGAGTATTTCTTATTTGGGGGATCAAAAGAGCAATTTGGGGGAGAAAATGTGTAGTATAGGGAACCCTACGTGGTATTTAATGGATAAAAAGTCTTGTCTTTGGAACCAAGAATGATATTTTGGGGAGAATATTTCTCATTTTGAGGACAGAAATAGGTCTTTTTTGGAGAGGATGACTTATTTTCGGTCTAAAAAGCAGTATTCTGGGAAGAAAATGCCTTCTTTTGGGGATCAAAGGCGGTATTCGGGAAGAAAATGTGTTATTATTGGAATAAAATGTGCTGTCCCAATAAAAGACACTATCTTCCCCAAATGCGTCTTTTTATGCTGCAAATCAGACATTTTCTCCCCGAAAGATCACCTTTATCCTCTAAAGAAGTCATTTTCTCCACAAAATGCCGCTTATTAGCTCAATACCAGGCTTTCACGCCAAAATAATGCAGTTTATCCCCAAAACTCAGGCATTTTCTCCACAAAACACGCTATTTCTCTCCCAAATACAACCATTTCTCCCCTGCATATCAATTTCTGACAACAATTAGACATTTTCTCCCCGAATATCACTCTTCATCCCAGAAATCATACAGGTTCTCCCTTAATGCCACTCTTTATCCCCCCAAAAAGTCATTTTCTCCCCAGAATACTGCCTTTCATCTTCAAATGTCTCATATTTGGGAAAGGAAACGAAAGCGCTACTTTGGGGAGAGTATTTCTTATATGGGGGATCAAAAGAGCAATTTGGGGGAGAAAATGTGTAGTATAGGGAACCCTATGTGGTATTTAATGGAGAAAAAGTCTTGTATTTGGAACACAGAATGATATTTTGGGGAGAATATTTCTCACTTTGAGGACAGAAATAGGTCTATTTTGGAGAGGATGACTTATTTTCGGTCTAAAAAGCAGTATTCTGGGAAGAAAATGCCTTCTTTTGGGGATCAAAGGCGGTATTCGGGAAGAAAATGTGTTATTATTGGAATAAAATGTGCTGTCCCAATAAAAGACGCTGTCTTCCCCAAATGCGTCTTTGTATGCTGCAAATCAGATATTTTCTCCCCGAAAGATCACCTTTATCCTCTAAAGAAGACATTTTCTCCACAAAATGCCGCTTATTAGCTCAATACCAGGCTTTCACGCCAAAATAATGCAGTTTATCCCCAAAACTCAGGCATTTTCTCCACAAAACACGCTATTTCTCTCCCAAATACAACCATTTCTCCCCTGCATATCAATTTCTGCCAACAATTAGACATTTTCTCCCCAAATATCACTCTTCATCCCAGAAACCAAACAGGTTCTCTCTTAAGTGCCACTCTTTAGCCCCCCAAAAAGGCATTTTCTCCCCAGAATACTGCCTTTCATCTTCAAATGTCTCATATTTGGGAAAGGAAACGAAAGCGCTACTTTGGGGAGAGCATTTCTTATTTGGGGGATCAAAAGAGCAATTTGGGGGAGAAAATGTGTAATATAGGGAACCCTACGTGGTATTTAATGGAGAAAAAGTCTTCTATTTGGAAGAAACAATGATATTTTGGGGAGAATATTTCTCATTTTGAGGACAGAAATAGGTCTTTTTTGGAGAGGATGACTTATTTTCGGTCTAAAAAGCGGTATTCTGGGAAGAAAATGCCTTCTTTTGGGGATCAAAGGCGGTATTCTGGGAAGAAAATGTGTTATTATTTGAATAAAATGTGATGTCCCAATAAAAGACGCTGTCTTCCCCAAATGCGTCTTTTTATGCCGCAAATCAGACATTCTCTCCCCGAAAGATCACCTTTATCCTCTAAAGAAGACATTTTCTCCACAAAATGCCGCTTATTAGCTCAATACCAGGCTTTCACGCCGAAGTAATGCACTTTATCCCCAAAACTCATGCATTTTCTCCACAAAACACGCTTTTTCGCTTCAAATTACAACCACTTCTCCCCTGCATATCAATTTCTGCCAACAATTAGACATTTTCTCCCCAAATATCACTCTTCATCCCAGAAACCAAACAGGTTCTCTCTTAATGCCACTCTTTAGCCCCCCAAAAAGGCATTTTCTCCCCAGAATACTGCCTTTCATCTTCAAATGTCTCATATTTGGGAAAGGAAACGAAAGCGCTACTTTGGGGAGAGTATTTCTTATTTGGGGGATCAAAAGAGCAATTTGGGGGAGAAAATGTGTAATATAGGGAACCCTACGTGGTATTTATGGATAAAAAGTCTTCTATTTGGAACCAAGAATGATATTTTGGGGAGAATATTTCTCATTTTGAGGACAGAAATAGGTCTTTTTTGGAGAGGATGACTTATTTTCGGTCTAAAAAGCAGTATTCTGGGAAGAAAATGCCTTCTTTTGGGGATCAAAGGCGGTATTCGGGAAGAAAATGTGTTATTATTGGAATAAAATGTGCTGTCCCAATAAAAGACACTATCTTCCCCAAATTCGTCTTTTTATGCTGCAAATCAGACATTTTCTCCCCGAAAGATCACCTTTATCCTCTAAAGAAGTCATTTTCTCCACAAAATGCCGCTTATTAGCTCAATACCAGGCTTTCACGCCAAAATAATGCACTTTATCCCCAAAACTCAGGCATTTTCTCCACAAAACACGCTATTTCTCTCCCAAATACAACCATTTCTCCCCTGCATATCAATTTCTGCCAACAATTAGACATTTTCTCCCCGAATATCACTCTTCATCCCAGAAATCATACAGGTTCTCCCTTAATGCCACTCTTTATCCCCCCAAAAAGGCATTTTCTCCCCAGAATACTGCCTTTCATCTTCAAATGTCTCATATTTGGGAAAGGAAACGAAAGCGCTACTTTGGGGAGAGCATTTCTTATTTGGGGGATCAAAAGAGCAATTTGGGGGAGAAAATGTGTAATATAGGGAACCCTATGTGGTATATAATGAATAAAAAATCTTCTATTTGGAACCAAGAATGATGTTTTGGGGAGAATGTTTCTAATTTTGAGGACAGAAATAGGTCTTTTTTGGAGAGGATGACTTATTTTCGGTCTAAAAAGTGGTATTCTGGGAAGAAAATGCCTTCTTTTGGGGATAAAAGGCGGTATTCGGGAAGAAAATGTGTTATTATTGGAATAAATGTGATGTCCCAATAAAAGACGCTGTCTTCCCCAAATGCGTCTTTTTATGCTGCAAATCACACATTTTCTCCCCGAAAGATCACCTTTATCCTCTAAAGAAGACATTTTCTCCACAAAATGCCGCTTATTAGATCAATACCAGGCTTTCACGCCAAAATAATGCACTTTATCCCCAAAACTCAGGCATTTTCTCCCCAAAACACTCTTTTTCTCTCCCAAATACAACCATTTCTCCCTGCATATCAATTTCTGACAACAATTAGACATTTTCTCCCCGAATATCACTCTTCATCCCAGAAATCATACAGGTTCTCCCTTAATGCCACTCTTTATCCAACCAAAAAAGGCGTTTTCTCCCCAGAATACTGCCTTTCATCTTCAAGTGTCTTCTTTTTGGGAAAGGAAACGAAAGCGCTACTTTGGGGAGAGTATTTCTTATTTGGGGGATCAAAAGAGCAATTTGGGGGAGAAAATGTGTAATATAGGGAACCCTACGTGGTATTTAATGGAGAAAAAGTCTTCTATTTGGAACCAAGAATGATATTTTGGGGAGAATATTTCTCATTTTGAGGACAGAAATAGGTCTTTTTTGGAGAGGATGACTTATTTTCGGTCTAAAAAGCAGTATTCTGGGAAGAAAATGCCTTCTTTTGGGGATCAAAGGCGGTATTCGGGAAGAAAATGTGTTATTATTGGAATAAAATGTGCTGTCCCAATAAAAGACACTATCTTCCCCAAATTCGTCTTTTTATGCTGCAAATCAGATATTTTCTCCCCGAAAGATCACCTTTATCCTCTAAAAAAGACATTTTCTCCACAAAATGCCGCTTATTAGCTCAATACCAGGCTTTCACGCCAAAATAATGCACTTTATCCCCAAAACTCAGGCATTTTCTCCCCAAAACACGCTTTTTCTCTCCCAAATACAACCATTTCTCCCTGCATATCAATTTCTGACAACAATTAGACATTTTCTCCCCGAATATCACTCTTCATCCCAGAAATCATACAGGTTCTCCCTTAATGCCACTCTTTATCCAACCAAAAAAGGCGTTTTCTCCCCAGAATACTGCCTTTCATCTTCAAGTGTCTTCTTTTTGGGAAAGGAAACGAAAGCGCTACTTTGGGGAGAGTATTTCTTATTTGGGGGATCAAAAGAGCAATTTGGGGGAGAAAATGTGTAATATAGGGAACCCAACGTGGTATTTAATGGAGAAAAAGTCTTCTCTTTGGAACCAAGAATGACATTTTGGGGAGAATATTTCTCATTTTGAGGACAGAAATAGGTCTTTTTTGGAGAGGATGACTTATTTTCGGTCTAAAAAGCAGTATTCTGGGAAGAAAATGCCTTCTTTTGGGGATCAAAGGCGGTATTCTGGGAAGAAAATGTGTTATTATTGGAATAAAATGTGATGTCCCAATAAAAGACGCTGTCTTCCCCAAATGCGTCTTTTTATGCTGCAAATCAGATATTTTCTCCCCGAAATTTCACCTTTATCCTCAAAAGAAGACATTTTCTCCACAAAATGCCGCTTATTAGCTCAATACCAGGCTTTCACGCCAAAATAATGCACTTTATCCCCAAAACTCAGGCATTTTCTTCACAAAACACGCTATTTCTCTCCCAAATACAACCATTTCTCCCCTGCATATCAATTTCTGACAACAATTAGACATTTTCTCCCCGAATATCACTCTTCATCCCAGAAATCATACAGGTTCTCCCTTAATGCCACTCTTTATCCCCCCAGAAAGTCATTTTCTCCCCAGAATACTGCCTTTCATCTTCAAGTGTCTTCTTTTTGGGAAAGGAAACGAAAGCGCTACTTTGGGGAGAGTATTTCTTATTTGGGGGACCAAAAGAGCAATTTGGGTGAGAAAATGTGTAGTATAGGGAAAGCTATGTGGTATTTAATGGATAAAAAATCTTCTATTTGGAACCAAGAATGATATTTTGGGGAGAATATTTCTAATTTTGAGGACAGAAATAGGTCTTTTTTGGAGAGGATGACTTATTTTCGGTCTAAAAAGCAGTATTCTGGGAAGAAAATGCCTTCTTTTGGGGATAAAAGGCGGTATTCGGGAAGAAAATGTGTTATTATTGGAATAAAATGTGATGTCCCAATAAAAGACGCTGTCTTCCCCAAATGCGTCTTTTTATGCTGCAAATCACACATTTTCTCCCCGAAAGATCACCTTTATCCTCTAAAGAAGTCATTTTCTCCACAAAATGCCGCTTATTAGCTCAATACCAGGCTTTCACGCCAAAATAATGCACTTTATCCCCAAAACTCAGGCATTTTCTCCACAAAACACTCTTTTTCGCTCCCAAATACAACCATTTCTCCACCGCATATCAATTTCTGACAACAATTAGACATTTTCTCCCCGAATATCACTCTTCATCCCAGAAATCATACAGGTTCTCCCTTAATGCCACTCTTTATCCAACCAAAAAAGGCGTTTTCTCCCCAGAATACTGCCTTTCATCTTCAAGTGTCTTCTTTTTGGGAAAGGAAACGAAAGCGCTACTTTGGGGAGAGTATTTCTTATATGGGGGATCAAAAGAGCAATTTGGGGGAGAAAATGTGTAGTATAGGGAACCCTACGTGGTATTTAATGGATAAAAAGTCTTGTCTTTGGAACCAAGAATGATATTTTGGGGAGAATATTTCTCACTTTGAGGACAGAAATAGGTGTATTTTGGAGAGGATGACTTATTTTCGGTCTAAAAAGCAGTATTCTGGGAAGAAAATGCCTTCTTTTGGGGATAAAAGGCGGTATTCTGGGAAGAAAATGTGTTATTATTGGAATAAAATGTGCTGTCCCAATAAAAGACGCTGTCTTCCCCAAATGCGTCTTTGTATGCTGCAAATCAGATATTTTCTCCCCGAAATTTCACCTTTATCCTCTAAAGAAGACATTTTCTCCACAAAATGCCGCTTATTAGCTCAATACCAGGCTTTCACGCCAAAATAATGCAGTTTATCCCCAAAACTCAGGCATTTTCTCCACAAAACACGCTATTTCTCTCCCAAATACAACCATTTCTCCCCTGCATATCAATTTCTGCCAACAATTAGACATTTTCTCCCCGAATATCACTCTTCATCCCAGAAACCAAACAGGTTCTCTCTTAAGTGCCACTCTTTAGCCCCCCAAAAAGGCATTTTCTCCCCAGAATACTGCCTTTCATCTTCAAATGTCTCATATTTGGGAAAGGAAACGAAAGCGCTACTTTGGGGAGAGCATTTCTTATTTGGGGGATCAAAAGAGCAATTTGGGGGAGAAAATGTGTAATATAGGGAACCCTACGTGGTATTTAATGGAGAAAAAGTCTTCTATTTGGAAGAAACAATGATATTTTGGGGAGAATATTTCTCATTTTGAGGACAGAAATAGGTCTTTTTTGGAGAGGATGACTTATTTTCGGTCTAAAAAGCGGTATTCTGGGAAGAAAATGCCTTCTTTTGGGGATAAAAGGCGGTATTCTGGGAAGAAATTGTGTTATTATTTGAATAAAATGTGATGTCCCAATAAAAGACGCTGTCTTCCCCAAATGCGTCTTTTTATGCTGCAAATCAGACATTTTCTCCCCGAAAGATCACCTTTATCCTCTAAAGAAGACATTTTCTCCACAAAATGCCGCTTATTAGCTCAATACCAGGCTTTCACGCCAAAGTAATGCACTTTATCCCCAAAACTCATGCATTTTCTCCACAAAACACGCTTTTTCGCTTCAAATTACAACCATTTCTCCCCTGCATATCAATTTCTGCCAACAATTAGACATTTTCTCCCCAAATATCACTCTTCATCCCAGAAACCAAACAGGTTCTCTCTTAAGTGCCACTCTTTAGCCCCCCAAAAAGACATATTCTCCCCAGAATACTGCCTTTCATCTTCAAATGTCTCATATTTGGGAAAGGAAACGAAAGCGCTACTTTGGGGAGAGTATTTCTTATTTGGGGGATCAAAAGATCAATTTGGGGGAGAAAATGTATAACATAGGGAACCCTATGTGGTATTTAATGGAGAAAAAGTCTTCTATTTGGAACCAAGAATGATATTTTGGGGAGAATATTTCTCATTTTGAGGACAGAAATAGGTCTTTTTTGGAGCGGATGACTTATTTTCGGTCTAAAAAGCAGTATTCTGGGAAGAAAATGCCTTCTTTTGGGGATCAAAGGCGGTATTCTGGGAAGAAAATGTGTTATTATTTGAATAAAATGTGATGTATCAATAAAAAACACTATCTTCCCCAAATGCATCTTTTTATGCTGCAAATCAGATATTTTCTCCCCAAAAGATCACCTTTATCCTCTAAAGAAGACATTTTCTCCACAAAATGCCGCTTATTAGCTCAATACCAGGCTTTCACGGCAAATTAATGCAGTTTATCCCCAAAACTCAGGCATTTTCTCCCCAAAACACGCTTTTTCTCTCCAAAATGCAACCATTTCTCCCCTGCATATCAATTTCTGCCAACAATTAGACATTTTCTCCCCGAATATCACTCTTCATCCCAGAAACCAAACAGGTTCTCTCTTAAGTGCCACTCTTTAGCCCCCCAAAAAGGCATTTTCTCCCCAGAATACTGCCTTTCATCTTCAAATGTCTCATATTTGGGAAAGGAAACGAAAGCGCTACTTTGGGGAGAGTATTTCTTATTTGGGGGATCAAAAGAGCAATTTGGGGGAGAAAATGTGTAATATAGGGAACCCTACGTGGTATTTAATGGATAAAAAGTCTTCTATTTGGAACCAAGAATGATATTTTGGGGAGAATATTTCTCATTTTGAGGACAGAAATAGGTCTTTTTTGGAGAGGATGACTTATTTTCGGTCTAAAAAGCAGTATTCTGGGAAGAAAATGCCTTCTTTTGGGGATAAAAGGCGGTATTCGGGAAGAAAATGTGTTATTATTGGAATAAAATGTGATGTCCCAATAAAAGACGCTGTCTTCCCCAAATGCGTCTTTTTATGCTGCAAATCACACATTTTCTCCCCGAAAGATCACCTTTATCCTCTAAAGAAGTCATTTTCTCCACAAAATGCCGCTTATTAGCTCAATACCAGGCTTTCACGCCAAAATAATGCACTTTATCCCCAAAACTCAGGCATTTTCTCCACAAAACACTCTTTTTCGCTCCCAAATACAACCATTTCTCCACCGCATATCAATTTCTGACAACAATTAGACATTTTCTCCCCGAATATCACTCTTCATCCCAGAAATCATACAGGTTCTCCCTTAATGCCACTCTTTATCCAACCAAAAAAGGCGTTTTCTCCCCAGAATACTGCCTTTCATCTTCAAGTGTCTTCTTTTTGGGAAAGGAAACGAAAGCGCTACTTTGGGGAGAGTATTTCTTATATGGGGGATCAAAAGAGCAATTTGGGGGAGAAAATGTGTAGTATAGGGAACCCTATGTGGTATTTAATGGAGAAAAAGTCTTGTATTTGGAACACAGAATGATATTTTGGGGAGAATATTTCTCACTTTGAGGACAGAAATAGGTCTATTTTGGAGAGGATGACTTATTTTCGGTCTAAAAAGCAGTATTCTGGGAAGAAAATGCCTTCTTTTGGGGATAAAAGGCGGTATTCTGGGAAGAAAATGTGTTATTATTGGAATAAAATGTGCTGTCCCAATAAAAGACGCTGTCTTCCCCAAATGCGTCTTTGTATGCTGCAAATCAGATATTTTCTCCCCGAAATTTCACCTTTATCCTCTAAAGAAGACATTTTCTCCACAAAATGCCGCTTATTAGCTCAATACCAGGCTTTCACGCCAAAATAATGCAGTTTATCCCCAAAACTCAGGCATTTTCTCCACAAAACACGCTATTTCTCTCCCAAATACAACCATTTCTCCCCTGCATATCAATTTCTGCCAACAATTAGACATTTTCTCCCCGAATATCACTCTTCATCCCAGAAACCAAACAGGTTCTCTCTTAAGTGCCACTCTTTAGCCCCCCAAAAAGGCATTTTCTCCCCAGAATACTGCCTTTCATCTTCAAATGTCTCATATTTGGGAAAGGAAACGAAAGCGCTACTTTGGGGAGAGTATTTCTTATTTGGGGGATCAAAAGAGCAATTTGGGGGAGAAAATGTGTAATATAGGGAACCCTACGTGGTATTTAATGGAGAAAAAGTCTTCTATTTGGAAGAAACAATGATATTTTGGGGAGAATATTTCTCATTTTGAGGACAGAAATAGGTCTTTTTTGGAGAGGATGACTTATTTTCGGTCTAAAAAGCGGTATTCTGGGAAGAAAATGCCTTCTTTTGGGGATAAAAGGCGGTATTCTGGGAAGAAATTGTGTTATTATTTGAATAAAATGTGATGTCCCAATAAAAGACGCTGTCTTCCCCAAATGCGTCTTTTTATGCTGCAAATCAGACATTTTCTCCCCGAAAGATCACCTTTATCCTCAAAAGAAGACATTTTCTCCACAAAATGCCGCTTATTAGCTCAATACCAGGCTTTCACGCCAAAGTAATGCACTTTATCCCCAAAACTCATGCATTTTCTCCACAAAACACGCTTTTTCGCTTCAAATTACAACCATTTCTCCCCTGCATATCAATTTCTGCCAACAATTAGACATTTTCTCCCCAAATATCACTCTTCATCCCAGAAACCAAACAGGTTCTCTCTTAAGTGCCACTCTTTAGCCCCCCAAAAAGACATATTCTCCCCAGAATACTGCCTTTCATCTTCAAATGTCTCATATTTGGGAAAGGAAACGAAAGCGCTACTTTGGGGAGAGTATTTCTTATTTGGGGGATCAAAAGAGCAATTTGGGGGAGAAAATGTATAATATAGGGAACCCTATGTGGTATTTAATGGAGAAAAAGTCTTCTATTTGGAACCAAGAATGATATTTTGGGGAGAATATTTCTCATTTTGAGGACAGAAATAGGTCTTTTTTGGAGCGGATGACTTATTTTCGGTCTAAAAAGCAGTATTCTGGGAAGAAAATGCCTTCTTTTGGGGATAAAAGGCGGTATTCTGGGAAGAAAATGTGTTATTATTTGAATAAAATGTGATGTATCAATAAAAAACACTATCTTCCCCAAATGCATCTTTTTATGCTGCAAATCAGATATTTTCTCCCCAAAAGATCACCTTTATCCTCTAAAGAAGACATTTTCTCCACAAAATGCCGCTTATTAGCTCAATACCAGGCTTTCACGGCAAATTAATGCAGTTTATCCCCAAAACTCAGGCATTTTCTCCCCAAAACACGCTTTTTCTCTCCAAAATGCAACCATTTCTCCCCTGCATATCAATTTCTGCCAACAATTAGACATTTTCTCCCCGAATATCACTCTTCATCCCAGAAACCAAACAGGTTCTCTCTTAAGTGCCACTCTTTAGCCCCCCAAAAAGGCATTTTCTCCCCAGAATACTGCCTTTCATCTTCAAATGTCTCATATTTGGGAAAGGAAACGAAAGCGCTACTTTGGGGAGAGTATTTCTTATTTGGGGGATCAAAAGAGCAATTTGGGGGAGAAAATGTGTAATATAGGGAACCCTACGTGGTATTTAATGGAGAAAAAGTCTTCTATTTGGAACCAAGAATGATATTTTGGGGAGAATATTTCTCATTTTGAGGACAGAAATAGGTCTTTTTTGGAGAGGATGACTTATTTTCGGTCTAAAAAGCAGTATTCTGGGAAGAAAATGCCTTCTTTTGGGGATAAAAGGCGGTATTCTGGGAAGAAATTGTGTTATTATTGGAATAAAATGTGATGCCCCATTAAAAGACGCTGTCTTCCCCAAATGCGTCTTTTTATGCTGCAAATCAGATATTTTCTCCCCGAAAGATCACCTTTATCCTCTAAAGAAGACATTTTCTCCACAAAATGCCGCTTATTAGCTCAATACCAGGCTTTCACGCCAAAGTAATGCACTTTATCCCCAAAACTCATGCATTTTCTCCACAAAACACGCTTTTTCGCTTCAAATTACAACCATTTCTCCCCTGCATATCAATTTCTGCCAACAATTAGACATTTTCTCCCCAAATATCACTCTTCATCCCAGAAACCAAACAGGTTCTCTCTTAATGCCACTCTTTATCCCCCCAGAAAGGCATTTTCTCCCCAGAATACTGCCTTTCATCTTCAAATGTCTCATATTTGGGAAAGGAAACGAAAGCGCTACTTTGGGGAGAGTATTTCTTATTTGGGGGATCAAAAGAGCAATTTGGGGGAGAAAATGTGTAATATAGGGAACCCTACATGGTATTTATGGATAAAAAGTCTTGTCTTTGGATCCAAGAATGATATTTTGGGGAGAATATTTCTAATTTTGAGGACAGAAATAGGTCTTTTTTGGAGAGGATGACTTATTTTCGGTCTAAAAAGCGGTATTCTGGGATGAAAATGCCTTCTTTTGGGGATCAAAGGCAGTATTTGGGAAGAAAATGTGTTATTATTGGAATAAAATGTGATGTCCCAATAAAAGACGCTGTCTTCCCCAAATGCGTCTTTTTATGCTGCAAATCAGACATTTTCTCCCCGAAAGATCACCTTTATCCTCTAAAGAAGACATTTTCTCCACAAAATGCTGCTTATTAGCTCAATACCAGGATTTCACGCCAAAATAATGCACTTTATCCCCAAAACTCAGGCATTTTCTCCACAAAACGCGCTTTTTCGCTCCCAAATATAACCATTTCTCCCCTGCATATCAATTTCTGCCAACAATTAGACATTTTCTCCCCAAATATCACTCTTCATCCCAGAAAACAAACAGGTTCTCTCTTAAGTGCCACTCTTTATCCCCCCAGAAAGGCATTTTCTCCCCAGAATACTGCCTTTCATCTTCAAATGTCTCATTTTTGGGAAAGGAAACGAAAGCGCTACTTTGGGGAGAGTATTTCTTAGTTTGGACATCAAAAAGGGGTGTTTTGGGGAGGAAAAGTCTTCCTTGGGGGATAAGAAGCGGTATTTTTGGGAATGTTTGTTTTGTTTTTGTCACACAAAGCCACACAAGGGAAGATTTAAGTATTGGAGGGATACAAATTGGCATTTGGGGGAGACAATTTCAAAAGTTGGGAATAAAAAGGTGTGTTTTGGGTAAGAAATGTTTTGTTTTGGTAATAAAATCAGACTTGTGCGGAGAAAATGCATGATTCTTGGGATCAAAATTGTTATTGGACTGAGAACGCCTCATTCTGGGGAGAAAAAGAGAAATTTGGGTAATAAAATGTGTAATATTGGGAACCCAACGTGGTATTTAATGGAGAAATTGTTGTATTTGGGAGAGAAAAAGAGTGTTTTGTGGAGAAAATGCCTGAGTTTTGGGGATAAACTGCATTATTTTGGCGTGAAATCCTGGTATTGAGCTAATAAGCGGCATTTTGTGGAGAAACTGTCTTCTTTAGAGGATAAAGGTGATCTTTCGGGGAGAAAATGTGTGATTTGCAGCATAAAAAGACGCATTTGGGGAAGACAGCGTCTTTTATTGGGACATCACGTTTTATTCCAAAATTAACACATATTCTTCCAAGAATACCACCTTTTATCCCCAAAAGAAGGCATTTTCTTCCCAGAATACCGCTTTTTAGACCGAAAATAAGTCATCCGCTCCAAAAAAGACCTATTTCTGTCCTCAAAATGAGAAATATTCTCCCCAAAATGTCAGTCTTGGTTCCAAATAGAAGACTTTTTATCCATTAAATACCACGTAGGGTTCCCTATATTACATATTTTCTCCCCCAAATTGCTCTTTTGATCCCCCAAATAAGAAATACTCTCCCCAAAGTAGCGCTTTCGTTCCCTTTCCCAAATATGAGACATTTGAAGATGAAAGGCAGTATTCTGGGGAGAAAATGCCTTTTTGGGGGGCTAAAGAGTGGCACTGAAGAGAGAACCTGTTTGGTTTCTGGGATGAAGAGTGATATTCGGGGAGAAAATGTCTAATTGTTGTCAGAAATTGATATGCAGGGGAGAAATGGTTGTATTTGGGAGCGAAAAAGCGTGTTTTGTGGAGAAAATGCGTGAGTTTTGGGGATAAACTGCATTATTTTGGCGTGAAAGCCTGGTATTGAGCTAATAAGCGGCATTTTGTGGAGAAAATGTCTTCTTTAGAGGATAAAGGTGATCTTTCGGGGAGAAAATGTCTGATTTGCAGCATAAAAAGACGCATTTGGGGAAGACAGCGTCTTTTATTGGGACATCACATTTTATTCCACTAATAACACAATTTCTTCCCAGAATACCGCCTTTGATCCCCAAAAGAAGGCATTTTCTTCCCAGAATACTGCTTTTTAGACCGAAAATAAGTCATCCTCTCCAAAAAAGACCTATTTCTGTCCTCAAAATGAGAAATATTCTCCCCAAAATATCATTCTTGGTTCCAAATTGAAGACTTTTTATCCATTAAATACCACATAGGGTTCCCTATATTACATATTTTCTCCCCCAAATTGCTCTTTTGATCCCCCAAATAAGAAATACTCTCCCCAAAGTAGCGCTTTCATTTCCTTTCCCAAAAATGAGACATTTGAAGATGAAAGGCAGTATTCTGGGGAGAAAATGCCTTTTTGGGGGGCTAAAGAGTGGCACTTAAGAGAGAACCTGTTTGATTTCTGGGATGAAGAGTGATATTCGGGGAGAAAATGTCTAATTGTTGGCAGAAATTGATATGCAGGGGAGAAATGGTTGTATTTGGGAGATAAAAAGAGTGTTTTGGGGAGAAAATGCCTGAGTTTTGGGGATAAAGTGCATTATTTTGGCGTGAAAGCATGGTATTGAGCTAATAAGCGGCATTTTGTGGAGAAACTGTCTTCTTTTGAGGATAAAGGTGATCTTTCGGGGAGAAAATGTGTGATTTGCAGCATAAAAAGACGCATTTGGGGAAGACAGCGTCTTTTATTGGGACATCACATTTTATTCCAATAATAACACATTTTCTTCCCAGAATACCACCTTTTATCCCCAAAAGAAGGCATTTTCTTCCCAGAATACCACTTTTTAGACCGAAAATAAGTCATCCTCTCCAAAAAAGACCTATTTCTGTCCTCAAAATGAGAAATACTCTCCCCAAAATATCAGTCTTGGTTCCAAATAGAAGACTTTTTCTCCATTAAATACCACATAGGGTTCCCTATATTACACATTTTCTCCCCCAAATTGCTCTTTTGATCCCCCAAATAAGAAATACTCTCCCCAAAGTAGCGCTTTCGTTCCCTTTCCCAAATATGAGACATTTGAAGATGAAAGGCAGTATTCTGGGGAGAAAATGCCTTTTTGGGGGGCTAAAGAGTGGCACTTAAGAGAGAACCTGTTTGTTTTCTGGGATGAAGAGTGATATTCGGGGAGAAAATGTCTAATTGTTGGCAGAAATTGATATGCAGGGGAGGAATGGTTGTATTTGGGAGAGAAAAAGAGTGTTTTGGGGAGAAAATGCCTGAGTTTTGGGGATAAAGTGCAATATTTTGGCGTGAAAGCCTGGTATTGAGCTAATAAGCGGCATTTTGTGGAGAAAATGTCTTCTTTTGAGGATAAAGGTGATCTTTCGGGGAGAAAATGTCTGATTTGCAGCATAAAAAGACGCATTTGGGGAAGACAGCGTCTTTTATTGGGACATCACATTTTATTCCAATAATAACACATTTTCTTCCCAGAATACCGCCTTTTATCCCCAAAAGAAGGCATTTTCTTCCCAGAATACTGCTTTTTAGACCGAAAATAAGTCATCCTCTCCAAAAAAGACCTATTTCTGTCCTCAAAATTAGAAATATTCTCCCCAAAATATCATTCTTGGTTCCAAATACAAGACTTTTTCTCCATTAAATACCACATAGGGTTCCCTATATTACATATTTTCTCCCCCAAATTGCTCTTTTGATCCCCCAAATAAGAAATGCTCTCCCCAAAGTAGCGCTTTCGTTTCCTTTCCCAAAAAGAAGACACTTGAAGATGAAAGGCAGTATTCTGGGGAGAAAATGCCTTTTTGGGGGGATAAAGAGTGGCACTTAAGAGAGAACCTGTTTGGTTTCTGGGATGAAGAGTGATATTCGGGGAGAAAATGTCTAATTGTTGGCAGAAATTGATATGCAGGGGAGAAATGGTTGTATTTGGGAGCGAAAAAGAGTGTTTTGTGGAGAAAATGCCTGAGTTTGGGGGATAAACTGCATTATTTTGGCGTGAAAGCATGGTATTGAGCTAATAAGCGGCATTTTGTGGAGAAAATGTCTTCTTTAGAGGATAAAGGTGATCTTTCGGGGAGAAAATGTCTGATTTGCAGCATAAAAAGACGCATTTGGGGAAGACAGCGTCTTTTATTGGGACAGCACATTTTATTCCAATAATAACACATTTTCTTCCCAGAATACCGCCTTTGATCCCCAAAAGAAGGCATTTTCTTCCCAGAATACTGCTTTTTAGACCGAAAATAAGTCATCCTCTCCAAAAAAGACCTATTTCTGTCCTCAAAATGAGAAATATTCTCCCCAAAACATCATTCTTGGTTCCATATAGAAGACTTTTTATCCATTAAATACCACATAGGGTTCCCTATATTACACATTTTCTCCCCAGAATTGCTCTTTTGATCCCCCAAATAAGAAATACTCTCCCCAAAGTAGCGCTTTCGTTTCCTTTCCCAAATATGAGACATTTGAAGATGAAAGGCAGTATTCTGGGGAGAAAATGCCTTTTTGGGGGGCCATAAAGAGTGGCACTTAAGAGAGAACCTGTTTGGTTTCTGGGATGAAGAGTGATATTCGGGGAGAAAATGTCTAATTGTTGGCAGAAATTGATATGCAGGGGAGAAATGGTTGTATTTGGGAGCGAAAAAGAGTGTTTTGTGGAGAAAATGCCTGAGTTTGGGGGATAAAGTGCATTATTTTGGCGTGAAAGCCTGGTATTGAGCTAATCAGTGGCATTTTGTGGAGAAAATGTCTTCTTTAGAGGATTAAGGTGATCTTTCGGGGAGAAAATGTCTGATTTGCAGCATAAAAAGACGCATTTGGGGAAGACAGCGTCTTTTATTGGGACATCACATTTTATTCCAATAATAACACATTTTCTTCCCAGAATACCGCCTTTGATCCCCAAAAGAAGGCATTTTCTTCCCAGAATACTGCTTTTTAGACCGAAAATAAGTCATCCTCTCCAAAAAAGACCTATTTCTGTCCTCAAAATGAGAAATATTCTCCCCAAAACATCATTCTTGGTTCCATATAGAAGACTTTTTATCCATTAAATACCACATAGGGTTCCCTATATTACACATTTTCTCCCCAGAATTGCTCTTTTGATCCCCCAAATAAGAAATACTCTCCCCAAAGTAGCGCTTTCGTTTCCTTTCCCAAATATGAGACATTTGAAGATGAAAGGCAGTATTCTGGGGAGAAAATGCCTTTTTGGGGGGCCATAAAGAGTGGCACTTAAGAGAGAACCTGTTTGGTTTCTGGGATGAAGAGTGATATTCGGGGAGAAAATGTCTAATTGTTGGCAGAAATTGATATGCAGGGGAGAAATGGTTGTATTTGGGAGAGAAAAAGAGTGTTTTGGGGAGAAAATGCCTGAGTTTTGGGGATAAAGTGCATTATTTTGGCGTGAAAGCATGGTATTGAGCTAATAAGCGGCATTTTGTGGAGAAAATGTCTTCTTTAGAGGATTAAGGTGATCTTTCGGGGAGAAAATGTCTGATTTGCAGCATAAAAAGACGCATTTGGGGAAGACAGCGTCTTTTATTGGGACATCACATTTTATTCTACTTATAACGCATTTTCTTCCCAGAATACCGCCTTTTATCCCCAAAAGAAGGCATTTTCTTCCCAGAATACTGCTTTTTAGACCGAAAATAAGTCATCCTCTCCAAAAAAGACCTATTTCTGTCCTCAAAATGAGAAATATTCTCCCCAAAATATCATTCTTGGTTCCAAATAGAAGACTTTTTATCCATTAAATACCACATAGGGTCCCCTATATTACATATTTTCTCCCCCAAATTGCTCTTTTGATCCCCCAAATAAGAAATGCTCTCCCCAAAGTAGCGCTTTCGTTTCCTTTCCCAAAAAGAAGACACTTGAAGATGAAAGGCAGTATTCTGGGGAGAAAATGCCTTTTTGGGGGGCTAAAGAGTGGCACTTAAGAGAGAACCTGTTTGGTTTCTGGGATGAAGAGTGATATTCGGGGAGAAAATGTCTAATTGTTGGCAGAAATTGATATGCAGGGGAGAAATGGTTGTATTTTGGAGCGAAAAAGAGTGTTTTGTGGAGAAAATGCATGAGTTTTGGGGATAAACGGCATTATTTTGGCATGAAAGCCTGGTATTGAGCTAATAAGCGGCATTTTGTGGAGAAAATGTCTTCTTTAGAGGATAAAGGTGATCTTTCGGGGAGAAAATGTCTGATTTGCAGCATAAAAAGACGCATTTGGGGAAGACAGCGTCTTTTATTGGGACATCACATTTTATTCCAATAATAACACATTTTCTTCCCAGAATACCGCCTTTGATCCCCAAAAGAAGGCATTTTCTTCCCAGAATACTGCTTTTTAGACCGAAAATAAGTCATCCTCTCCAAAAAAGACCTATTTCTGTCCTCAAAATGAGAAATATTCTCCCCAAAATATCATTCTTGGTTCCAAATAGAAGACTTTTTCTCCATTAAATACCACGTAGGGTTCCCTATATTACACATTTTCTCCCCCAAATTGCTCTTTTGATCCCCCA